>OW203665.1:72500-5072500 GCA_934044485.1 Apeira syringaria | reverse complement strand
CACTGCATTTCCCCATCATCATTTGTAAGGGTTAAGCAATTGCTTCAACAAATGAGCAGAAATTATACACCCAGTTCAGTGTACGCAAAGGGCAAAGAGCGTTATTATCATTAACTGGTTTAGTACTGGAACATTAAATAATTGGCTGAATTGCCACCGGTAACAGTGGCGCGTAAATCAACAGATTAGAAACAAGCAAGATCGTTGGGTTAATCCCTAAACTAATCTTCCTAGATATTGCCCAACATGTAATAGGATGATTAGATGGGGTATTGGAAAGCTTCAGGTTTAGGAAGATATGCATAATAAAAAACACAATACTTCAAGATGCGAGGATATATACGTTACAGTATCATGTAATACATATATCCTTATAGCAATTTTAGGAAATAAAATTAGTTCTAAAATGTTACCACACACATCACAAATGTTTAGTAATCGTCTCAGCCTACAATCGCCAATATTAGTAACAAAAGTGCTATAGTTAGCTGGTGATAGGGTTGATCTATACGAAAGCATTCTATTCTATGAGCATTCTAGCGTGATAAAATCTTCGACCTTACGATGTGGTCGAAGATTTTATCACGAGATATTAATGCATTAATATCTCGAGATATTAATGCTTTAATGCTTTCATTTAATTAATTTATATTTATTTATAGTGGTGCTACCAACTACGCCAACCGGTCAGTCAATAGTGGTCAAACGCTAGATCTGCAAACATTAAAAAAATCGTTTCAAAATTTACCATCAACTCTAACGCCGCGTTCCAAAAAAAACAATGCCTCACCTCACCAAAAACAGCAAGAAACACGGGTCCATTCTATTCAGATGAGTGTTATAAAGTTTTCCTTAGCTGAATAGACATTTTTCAGTTTTTTAGAAACTATTAGAAAGTCCTTTATTTTGTCGAAAGCTCTTCATGTCTAATCAATTTAAAAGAATGCTATGGTGGGCAAATACAGTGTGTAAGTATTGCCTTACGTATTGTTTATATTATGGCATTACAGGTTTATCTTTGGCTTTGGGCACGGCTGCATCATGACCATGCTTACCCCTTTTGACTTGCGTATCTAGTTAATCAGTCAAAGAATATAGAAATCCTCTATATAATTATTCTAGGAAAAAAAATAGAATATAGTTTCTCTTGAAGTTTTGAAAATACCTATTATCATTTGTGTTATTAATCACTGCTGCATTTAATATGTATTGTTAACTTAATCTAAAAAAAAGAAGTCAGTGAAGACTACTTCACTAGCTAAATTGTATACTTGTAATATGTGCTTAGTACTTAATATAAATATAGATTGTAAATATAATACTGACATATTAATTATTATGTACTTTTAGTATAATTAAAGTACATATTATTACAAGGGTACGATTTTGTATCTAGTAGCAAGATATCTTTCCGTTGCAGTTATCGTATCAATAAATAATCTCCAATAAGGCAGCCTTTGGCCCATGTTTTATGAGAAGTGATCTTAGAGATCTTCGATCAAATTAAGGTTCAACAATAATGATTGCGTAAGCTTTGATACCCTATTTGGAAATTTACCAGGACATGATTTAATAGAAGCAGATAGCGTGTCGCGAGGTTCCAATAATATATTTTAATATAATGCTGACATGCCCGTTTTTGTTACTCACGCAATGTGTACCTACCTCATTTCATTCCTTTAACGTTTGACCTCACCTTAAAATCTCCTTGAATCGTAATAATCACGTTAGTCGTCTGCTAGACATATGCTTTAGCAAATAAGGCTTAAATCTATAAATGACAATTAAGAGTTTGCTTAGATTCTACTCAAATTCATCTTTTACTCAATTAAATGATTAGGTTCGAAATCTAAATTTTAGTAATAATGACTATTAATTTTGAACTATATTATATAGTATGTGATAGCATTGTTTGGTTTGAGTGTAAGCAAAGTACATTTATTTTTTTGCAGTCGCTACCAGCACCCTTACCGGGATACAGTAGTCATTACGAAATGTCACTTTGTCTTCTTTCTTATCGTTCATTTTCACCCAGTGAATCTCGTTGTATGAAGTTCATCTCTATTGTCATTGTCGATTCGTGTATGATTCACAAATTTCATCCTACTAATATTATAAATGCGAAAGTTTGTGTGTATGCATGTACGTGCGTAAGTGTGTATGTGTGTATGTTTGTTACCTCTTCACGCTCAAACAGCTACTCCGATTTCAATGAAATGTGGTATGGAGATTAGAGTTTAAACCCTGGATCAACACATAGGCTACTTTTATACTGGAAAAAGTATAAAAAGTATAGTTCCCGTGGGATAATTGAGGTAGCGGGAAAACCGTAATTCACGCGGGTGAAACCGCAGGGTAATACTAGTATTTCATAATGGGTAAAGATAGCAGGTACAGCTGCAGGCTTTGCGTGTATTGCCGCCCAACCAAGTTCAGTGTCCCACACTAGACTTGCCATTTCTTGGTTCCCAGTTTAACACTTATCCATTTCGTCACTAAATTCTCATGGTCCGTACAATAATCTTTCTTTCACAACTACATGTGATTTACAGTTTGTAATTAAAGAGTGAATTGTTTTAACTTGATAGTAGGTAAAGGCCAGCAGATGGGTTTTAATTATATGGCCTTGGTCATCTTTCGCATTCAATGGACAATGATCTTAAAGAGATAAGTAGGTAGATAGTGACCAAGAGGCCCATTGATGAGTGAAATAATGAAATATATTAAATTTTTGCCAATTAAAAAAAATATTATTGTTATAGCAAATAATAAAACATTTATTTGAATACATTTTAAATTCCTTTGGCGTGCAATAGTATTTTGAATTATTCGGCTACTAGTGGGACATGAATCCACGACAGAAAAGCGTCCTGAAATTTTTTTCCTTAAAAAAAATTTTTCGTAAGTTCCGCCTAGCATGATGCTAACGCGTTAAACCATAAAACTCTGGGTAAAATAAATTAACCCGCAGTTATGTCATTCCAGAAAGTACAATTAATCAGATAAATACTTTAGCTGCTGCTGAGCAATATTCAAGACTAGCTGGGCCCGCGGTTGTACCCGCGTGGTGATGAAAAACGGTGATGATGGTGATGATGAAAATAAACCTATGTGTTAATCCAGTGTATAAGCTATCTCCACAACAAATTTCATCGAAATCGGTGAAGCCGTTTGAGCATGAAGAGGTAACAAACATACACACGTACACACTTACACACAAACTTTCGCATTTATAATATTTGAATATAAGCCATCCTATACATCTATAACTATACAAACAAACAAAAAACTATTGTCTATAATGTCAAAATAACCTATTTTATCTTAACGCATATGGAAGCGTACACGATACATATAGCCAAACCTGTGTATCTGTCTGTCTGTCAGTTTGTAAATTTGTTCCCGCTAGCCTTCGAAGTGACTGGCCCATTTTGATGCTCGTTTGACAGCTAGGTAGCTGATTATATTGACATTTTGAAAAATACTTAGTAAGGATTACAAGTTATTTATTATGTATGAAATGTATGTATTACGTTAGTCTTTATTTCATTCCTTATTATCTAGTATCATTGTCATCGAAATTGAAGAGAATATTACTGTGTACTATAAAAATAATTAAACCCGGCTCTGAAGTTTACGCATTTTTTTTGTTTTTATCCAAAACACAGCAGATCATTTACCGATTGTTTTTTAGTCTGTTTCCCAAACTACGCCTGGTTACAATTACAAGTTATGTAAATTTTTATACATTCCCAAATACTATCTGGTCTGATTGGTATTTATCCAAAACACAGTAGATAATTTACCGGCAGTTGCTTGGTCTGTTTCCCAAATTACGCCTGATTACGGTTACAAGTTATGTAAATTTTTACATTCCCAAATACTATCTCGTCATCTGATATCGTACATATTCAAACACAGCCGACCTTCACATGCTATTTTTCATAATTTGATACTTTACATGATCTGAGTATCGCGTTACGCAATCAAATTGCATCTTGAGGTCGCGAATGATGTCGGTTTTGCTCTATTTAACAGTCAGGTTTGAGTTACATTACTTCTAAGGAAAATATATCAAAGAATATACTGATAGATACGACCCAGTAAAGTAAATTGTTAAATGAACTTGAAAATTTTTAAGCTCTTGCATAGCTTCTATCGCGGGCCTTGAGCGTGGAGACCGAATCCAGAAATTCCGTAACGAAAATAACCTAACACTCCGACCGGCAGAGCGGTGATACTTTTTAGTTTTGCCATCTATCGATGAATAGCAGAACTTTTAATGACTTTTTTAAATATCACGCTTGTCTGTTTAGTTCAGCAACTCGCCTCTTGGTGGCATTGGTTGTATCGGCGTTACTGCATAAGTTATTAATATATTAATTGCATAAGTTGATAAAAAATGCTATGCTATAGCTTTACCGCGGCAGTCCCCGAGTGCCATACGTCTTTTTTTTGCTCTTAAAAAGACTTAATGTCTTGTAAGACATATTTTTGTTTTTTTATCGAACCCGTGAGAGAGAGTGTACATTTTTTTAAGTTTTTTTATTTAATTTAGGTTTTTATGACGTGCTTTATGTCTCAAAGTCTAAGTCAAAAAAACAATTACTATAGAAACACTAACGCTGCGTTCCAGAATAAATAGTGCCAACACTTAACATCAGGTGGGACAGTGGTCAAATAATAAAAAAAGCTTATAATAAATAGAAAAACAGCAAGATACTAGGGCCCATCCTTTTCAAATGAGTTTTGTAAAGTTTTCTTAAAATGAAAATGGTTTACAAGCCGTTTCGTTAGCTAAATAGTCCGTTTTGAATCTTATCAGCTCATTTTGTTGAAAATTCTACATGTGTAATTAATTTATGAGAACAGGTCATAAAGATTAATTCAGATTGAACAAAATTTAATTTTATTCACTAATTAGTAAGTGAAAAAATGTTTTAGAGTGCCCGTATTCATTAAAAGTTATATATAAGATTATGGGTATAATTACGCACATTTAAATATATTATATTCTCTCATAACAAGATAAACTATTTCTATTGATGTTTTATTTAGATTATGGGTATAATTACGCACATTTAAATATCAAAATTTAATTTAGACCAACCTCGTAAACGTATCGTTCAAGTTACATTAGCCGTGGTCACGAAGACTTCTGCATGGTTACCACGTCAGTCTTCTCGTAACCACGAATGTGACTTGGTGATTTATATGTGCGTGAAAAGATGATACAGTATTATTAAAACACGATTTAGATTCGCGAATGCTTAAAACATATTTCTATTGAATTTTCATAATAATGAAATCCAAATTAATCCGACATTATCTGTTTTTTAGCAGTAAAAATCAATGATGTTTTACTAAAGATGACGCATATTCATACTGCGCGGTGCTCAGATTTTGTTCCTTTACGTCATAAACATGCTTACTGCGACAGATAATACGGTACAAATAATATAGAAAAGGATAGCTATATGTTTAGACTTGCGCTTGAAATACGCGTCGCAATGAAAATTACTACAATTGACTTAATTTTGCCGCCTCAGTTTCCGCGCGCTTGTGCGGCATCTACCTCATATAAACATATAATAATGAGTAAAAATACCAAACGACTAATACTGTACATTGTATGTACAGTATTAGTCGTTTGGTATTTTTACTCAAACACAGATTTACATCAGAACAGATTATAAAAATGAAATATTTTGCTTATTTAAATATAACATTAATTTTATAATTTACTAGCAACACATTTAACTAAGATAACATCACTTAACGACTGCTTTGATCTTGTCTGATTTATTATGGTATCGTTAATTTTGTTTATTGATTTCCGTATGATTTTATCACTTTGACTATGTCCGAGACTAATTATATGTACATTTTTAAAATAATGGTATCATTTTAAAGCTTAAACATCATTAAAAAAGAATTATGCATGAAAATATTAATAAACAATATTAAAAAACGGTGATGATGAAGATGAAAATATATATAATATATAAAGCCTATGTGTTAATCCAGGGTATAAGCTATCTCCATAGCAAATTTCATCGAAATCGGTGTAGCCGTTCCGTATATTCTCAAAACTACGCATATATGATACACTTATACAGTTTTTGTCGTAAGAGTTTTAGATGTTTATTTTACTCCAGCTCTATTAGCAGTGATTCTCTCACCCAAACTAAAATAACATTGTGGGAAATAAGATAGTTCTTATATAATTACGATAAAGTTCAAATTAGTAATGACACTTATCAATAACAATACTAAAATTAGATCATTTTATAAAATTTCGTTCGGTGACGATGACGCGAATTGTATAACTTTTGTTCACCCAAAAAGTGCGCAACGTGCCTAAAGAATTTTTCACGTCAAATACATTAGGTACTGTATTATGTGTGTATAGCACACACTTCAAATAATGTAATTTAAATGTATTTCATCTTTAAGCAAGGTTTTATAAACCTTTACGGGAAAACTTGTGAATAAACAATTAAAAATATCGTAAAAATACAAGTTTGTTTGTAGACCTTGATTAATGTATACGCGTGCCACTTAGGCCGCGCCAGTAAGCCAGCTTAATTGTATTACGATGGCTTACAGCCATCGTAATACAATTAAGACTACTTCATCGATTTAATAGTTTTGTGTTTATTCTTTTCAATTTAAGTGATTTATGTACTTTTTGTAAGTAAATCTTAAAAGTTGCCCCAACCGTCGAAGCAGTACTGGCCATTTAGAGACCATTACATTTTATTTATTAATTATAATTTGGATACAAACGAAAACCCCTACCATACCTCTATTGGTTCTGGGTTCAAAAAATTTGAATTAAGAATGTTTGGGACATGCTTTTTGAGACTGATTCCGTCACTGAGTTATTGTCAATGCGCTTACACGCTTCAGATGACAAAAGTATAATAATCATTTTAGGCTAGGTCAAAAGCGTTCCAGCGGAATAAATATGTTAGATTCGTAAGTGATACGTTGTCAAGCAAAGAAGCTTATTATAGGTTTTGTATGCGAAAACTTTTTAATGGTGTATAGAAACTTATATTTTATTACATAGGTTATAGAACACTGTATGTTTTCCGAAGAAAATAAAATAAATAAATAAAATATTTTTTGTGTACCACAAAATGGAACCAACTTCAACACTCAAGAGTGTGAAATAACTTGTTGAAGTCCAGTTTTTTATTAGCTAACAGTGGCTATCGCCACGCTTCCGAATCGCTATGTTAAGATTCTCAACTATTTGGTGTATATTACAGGATACTGCCCATTATTATACTATTAAATATGCAAAAGATTTTTAATATAATGTTTCCGCTCATTGTAACGTAATAACAGAATCGATGATGTACACGAGGATAATAACTCGACAAATTTGTATTGATGTTTTCCGCCCTACAGACAAATTCGAACTAAGAATTTCTAAATCTGAGTCTGAAAACTATCGTGAGTTTCTAGTGCTGAGGCTCGCGCTCGCCGCCTGGCACGATCATAACTCCCAGATGAAGAACTGCAAATAAGTCCGAAACTGGTCGGAGAGTAATTTGCCAGTGTTTACCACGTGAGTCCTAGTCGGTTTGTTACATTACAATTTCTAAATCATTAAGAAATATCTAGGGATCTGTCATCATATTATGCACTGTTGCAGAAGCATGTAAAATTTGACCTGGAGATCCGTACATGTGTCGACTGAAATAATTAGATAAAGTTCAGTTACTAGCTGCTCAGCTATTATTTGAACCCACGGCTACAGAATACCGTGTAGCTTTGACTTTTAAGCTATAGTAGTGCTCCACTAACCGTCCGAATTTATTCTTTTCTTTTATATCCGAGGGGATGTTTTTATTTTTTAACCGACTTCAAAAAACGAAGGAGGTTATTCAATTCAGACGTATATATATATATTTTATGTGTGTTCGCAGATAACTTCGTCGTTTATGAACCGATTTTGATGTTTTTTGACGTGATAACGTTTTATAAATTGATGAATACCAGCAACACTCATGAAAAATAGTAACGTTCCGCGTAACGTTCCACCTGAGTTTTGTATTACATAAAATAATCAAAGTCAAAGTCAAAGTCATAAATGATTATGACGTTATCACGTAAATCTATCGTCCGTAAACCGACTTTACAGACAACCAATTTTTTATTTTTTTTGTTTCTTAGAGGTACATTTCCGAGGTGGTTCCATTTAAATTTCATCAAAATCGGACAAGCTTTGACAAGCGTTACAGGGAAATATTCTGCGGTTACAACTTTGATGTATGATCGTTATTGGTACTTCCATTTGAGTGTTTTCGTGCTGCGGCACTTGAAGATTTTAGATCCGGTTATCTTGGAGCATCAGTAGGCTACGTTGGAGGGCCTAGAAGGTCCAAAAATTAAAACTATATTCTTTTCTAAGAATAAAAATAAGAATAAGAAACTTTATTGGCCTTATAACAATGATCGTTACACTGGGCAAGTCAAAATTACAATAATAAGCTTATAACACATAAATAAGAACGTAAGGATTATTAATAAAATTAAAAAAAAAAACATATACAATTTTACGAGATGAATGAATATTCTTTGAGACGCATTTCAGCAAATTCGTCTATAAAGAGTATAGATTAAATTTTTGTGTTTTGACGGTGGCCCAGCTCGTAAAAACGTAAAGGGCCAATTTTATGCTATGCATTTGATAGGCTTGAAGAATAGGCTATTACTATCGACTTTATCAATCTTCGTTGTCTAAGAACCCTATTATCGGTAAATTTTCCGACCAGAACCCCGATTTAAACTTCTTTGATTAGGAACCGCATTTTTCGGCTATGGATAAAATCCGTATAACAGACTTTCCACAGGACTATTTAAAACATTTGATAGACAATTTATTAAAAATTATATTTCATTAATTTTCAAAATATGTGCAAAATAAAAACATATCTAAATATAAAATGTACGAACAATATCGATTCAATTCGATTCGTTTAGTTATCGATCGTTCTGAATCAGGGGGCTGTATCGAATTGATTTGGCGATCGTCTGGATTTCAGGATTGTACTAAGCGACGAGCGCATTTCCATAGAAATAACAGTGACTTGTGAACATTGTGTTAAAGCTTGTCACAGTAATTATAAAAATAAGTTAAATTAGCATATACATAAAGAGCTAAAAAATCGATAGTAAATTTTGTAGAAAAAGTTGTAGCCATTTATGTGCACTGGTAACATTGATATAACCATTTTATTGGCCTCCCAAAATTGTAGGTAATATGTTAAACATAAATTAATTGAAAGAGTTTTTATTGTGGATCGCATTAACCATATGCTAGGAAGAACTTATGTTCAAATATTTGAAGAAAAAAATTCGGCTGCTAGTGGGACTTGAACCCACGACTACAGAATACCGTCCTGTCTTATATTAATTAATTGTTCATACAATAAAAGGTAGATGGCGCTAATAACATCCCCCGCAGATGTTAATAAGGAAGGAAGTAATTCGGCCCTAGTGGTATGGGCTGCTATAGCTTAGTTGGACAGAGCAACAGGACGGTATTCTGTAGTCGTGGGTTCAAGTCCCACTAGCAGCCGAATTTTTTCCTTCAAATATTTGAACATAAGAAATTAATTGATGGCTAAAAATTGCCCGGTTACTAAAGCTTCTAAATGTAACTGAAATGAATAAATAATAACATTCCACTGTGATGCAAAAGGAAAGTAGGTTTTGTTCACTATTCATTACAAAACTATATTTTGATTTGCGGTTTTCGACGTGCTCTACAGTTTATTATTTGATGACTTGCGGTTAAGTTATGCTGTAGTCAACTACAATATTATAATATATTGATTAGTTCTTGATTAGAGCTATTTAAATTTTATTATGTAATATAAATGATACCCTCAATATGCAAATTATCAATGATTAGTCATTAATTGAAGAAGTCATAGCTCGCCTTTCATTTGTTTGTCCCATGTTTTCCTTGTCTTAATAAAAGTTATATAATTATTAATTTTCCATTTTACGTCACTTTTTAATAGACATGTACAATGACATTTATGTATCTCTATACATAAATACCATCGGTAATCTGTTTTACAGTGATATATCTATATATCGGATGCAATGCGACATCCATATATAGTAGACGTTCCACCCTGTCGCACTAAGCGTTTTGCTTCCACATTCATAGTGCGTAGAGCTAACGAGTGGAACTCATTGCCTAAGTCTGTGTTTCCACATGAATACAATCTGGGCATCTTCAAGTCACGAGTGAACAGGTATCTTCTAGACAGGCGTGAATCATCGTAGACCGCATCATCACTTAACATCAGGTGAGATAGTGGTCAAACGCCTGCCTATTGTGAATAAAAAATAAAAATAAATGACAGTAAAACAGATTACCACCAATTACTTTGATAATGTATAATGCAAAACTAACCTAACCCAGATACTTGAAATCCGGAGCTTACATAACTCTGGAGATTGTCTAGTCTGGAATTCTAATCTTACATTATAATAAAAATATATTATGAGGTTACTTTGTTAATAAAAAAATAACAATATCAAAATAGTTGCCTGTTTGGGTAAAACGCGAAGCACATAGTAACATATAGTAGGACCGTTATAATAAGTTACAGCTGAATGGGGTGTTATTTTTCAACATTAAATTTATCACTTGATGGACTGAACGCGGGCCGTTTCCAACCGGTCCTCGGGGTGGTCTATAACGCAGGCCTATGTATAGCAGTTATAGGTAACTTATGTTGGTAATAAATTTATCGGTAGGCAATTGAACTTTCCATTTTTTATACTTTATAGTTTGACTACTATCTCACTTGAGGACTATTCCTCACCCGTACACTTTGCGACCGCAGAGAACGTTGTTTTATCTATTACCTAGCTGCGCCCTGCGGTTTTACCTGCGTGATTATGGTGATGATTAAAATAAGCCTATGTGTAAATCCAGGGTATAGCTATCTCTGCACCAAATTTTATCGAAATTGGTGTAGCCGTTTGAGCGTGAAGAAGTAACAAACATGCACACACTTTCGCATTAATACTATGAATAGGATTAATTATTCAGTTCAGATCTTGGTTAGATCTAATTTAATCATTTAAATTAAACTCACCACATCAACAACTCACATTTTATCAAAATACTGATCGGCGTTTACCTTTTAAACATAAGTATAACATATACTTAGGTATTAATTATTACGTATAACGCATCGCTTTTGTTTTTTGTGTTGTGTTGTTTTCAATTGTTCCCTGTCCAATGGTTTTAAACAAAAATGAACTGTAGATGGTATTATTTAGGTTTAGTGTGGAATAAGAGATTTATTTACAAATAGTGCTAAAAGGAGCTCATAAACACTATAGTTCGATGGCCTAACATCCCAAATAGTTTTAAGAACATTTTTTTATAATAAATAGTTAGAAAATATGATAGCTATGCCAAGGCGGTGTAAGAAAAACGCCGCTGTATATAATGTTTTACTTAATTGGTGTTTTTAACCACATTATGGCAACACAGGATGTAATTATTGTCAACATTTTAGAAGTAAAGTTAGAGCACATAAAATATTTCGGTCTCAATTGGATAATTAAAAGACGCTTAGAATGATATCATATAATGATGTCTATTTTAGGATATCATTCGAAACGCGTTTTAATTATCTAATTAAGTACGAAATATTTTTTGATATATTTAAATTTGTTTCTTCAGGTATATGAAATGTGTATAATGTGACAATAATATTTACTTCTCTTAACTCGGCAATTAAGAGGTATATATAGGTAATACACTTTATAGAGGAACTAGGTGCGGCCCGCGGTTTTACCCGCGTGGTGATAATTGATGATGATGATGATGATGAAAAGTAAGCTATAAAAGCTATTCCGGGACCTGAAGTATCTACTTACTAAATTTCATCGAAATCTGTGTAGCCGTTTGAGCGTGAAGAAGTAACAAACATACACACAAACTTTCGCCTTCATAATTTTAGTAAGATTTCACGGAATCAGCGATCCACAGTACCTACCGAATAGGTTAGATACAGTACATTGTCTTCTGTTTACACGTTTATTTTTATTTATACTCTACAGATCTACCCTTAACGTAACTCAGTGATGATATGGTCAAAGGTTTATAATCACACTAAGCCTAGAGTAATTACTGGCCAGGCAGGTACTCAAAAGCAACCTACCATCATTCTGGGAATTTGAACGTTGCCACGTTGAAAAGCTTAATCTTTGAGCAAGATAAATAAAAATTGGCCAAGTGTTAACAATTATTCATTGTAATGTAATTATCTTTTTGTAGCGGGTTAGAGCGTCTGAGTTATCTATAGACTGACAATAGGTAGCGGATCGCTCAAATGTTAATAGAGTAGCTGTAGTATTGTTGCAGTATTAGTTACATAATTATTTTACTCGCTCAATGTAAATAAACAGCGCAATAAGAAAAAATAATGTCAAAAATACTGAATGGGGTTTATTACGATTTGCGCCAGTTACAATTTATCCACTTTCAGACATCTGACGTAATACGTTTGACGCTAGAAATGAATATGATTGATGTTTATTTACAAATTCAAAATGCTTTATTCACATTCTTCTTCACAGGCATTTACCTAGCGTTATTAGAATAGGAATGTTAAGCGTAGAATATTTAGACACAATATTGACTTCAGCTTTCTCTTTTACGAATAATTCTATAAGGGCATGTCAAACAGTAAATCAGTTATACTGTCACCCACTGACATAAGGTACGACATGTAACCGTTATGTACTTACGATCTTTTGACCTCTGCTATTTCATCACTAAAGTAACGAAGTGGATGAGTTCCCATGTCAATTCTGCCTTGAGTAACCTATATTCTATGTTAAGCTTGATGTTATGTAACTCTTTAAGGCCTATGTGTCTGATTAGCTTTCTTTTATAGTTACACAATTCATAATTATGATTCGAATATATTAGAATTTCATACCATGCATATTGATATAATATTATTATGTCGCAGCCAATAAGCTTAATCAGCCGTTGAATTAACAGCCTAGCCTCTTTACTAAACAGCGCCGTTCAACTAGCGGCCGGAATGATATTCAGCCGTAACGTTTATTACAGCAATTAATAAACTGGATGGTTTATGCTTAGACTATTCGCAAAAAAGGGTGACCATGTGACAGAAATTCAAAGGCTGAAACATCTATCATAAGAAATTCTTTATTTAATATATTCAAAATGTAACATATTACTGTTAAAGACGGATGATACTAGATGAGTAAATACGATATTACGACAACTGCAAATAAAGATTAAGATTGTTTAACTAAGTGGAGGTAGGTAACACGTGTATATTCGATTGCGATTTGGGCCAATAAGCGAGGTTAGTTATTAATAGAGAAAGTGGGTGAAAACCCAACGAACAATCTAGAAAAGTTGTACTGAAAGGACGTGCTAGTAGTACTGGTACTATTAGCACGTCCTTTCAGTACCAGGGATATCTTTGTTATTAAATCAAACGGGGCTTGATCGCGAGAACAACATTTAGTAATTTATTTACCTCGACGTTTCGACCAAGTTGCATTGGTCGTGGTCACGAGAAGACTGGAGAAATGCGGGTGGCAATATCGGTGAGAGCGCGTAGTTTCGCCAACTACCCACTTTTGATATTATTAAACTGTAGGGCTGTCACAGCCCTGCAAAAGCACAGGGCTGTCACGACACACAACACTGACAGTATCTTTAGTTTTTTCAGGGTGAAAACCGCCGCGACGCGAACATCTATAAATCACTGGGTTCCAAGATGTAGACAACCTAAAACCATCCTCTCGGTTGAAATTTTTATGTTTCCTGATTTCAACTGCTTCTCGTACATTTCTAGGATAATAATGGCGGTCCGTGGAGAGGATTTTAGGGTCGTGTAGTTCAATCCAATGATCCAGAGTCAAGTAAATGCTCAGCGATAGCCGATTTATTCACCTGGCGATTTTTGACAGCTGCGGTATGTTCTTTAACCCTTTCTGCTATAGTGCGTTTGGTTTGTCCAATATATGAACTACCACAGCTGCAATTGACCTTGTAAACGCCAGGTGTCTGAAAAGGAATGAAATCCTTCGGAGTTCTCAAATGTCTAGCCAGTTCAGGGATACCTTTGTTAGTGATGTGATATTAGTGTTACTATCCGACAGGAGTCTCTAGTTGCCCTACTTAGAGGTGAAGGTTGGAAGCGTGGCGGCATATTTGTGAGTAATCTATTGCGATAGTTTGTTACTGTTAGATATCCTATAATTTTGTGTACTTTTGCACGTGTGCTCTCTTTCGAGCTTTAGCTGGAGAAACTTAAGATACGGAAGTGAGGAGAGCGTTGTCTCAACTTTGAAGGTACCTTTAATCCTAGGCCTGAGTCGCAACTCGGAAGCCCTTGGGGCTTCCTAGTTCACTCCTTTAGGATGAAGTAGGTACCAACAGTGGGACGCCACTGCTGGATTTAGGTGTCTTTAACTACCGTTAATAGAATAGGAAATGTTAATGCCCGCTATAATACCGGTAGGCTATGGCTATAATAATGATAGCTCGATATAATCCTAACCGCGTTTTGGCGCGGTTAAGTGTCGAAAATATATTATATTATGTACATAATTATAATTCGCACAGAAAAAAACTATTTCAAACATTCACATTGTGCTTTTAGTCCAATGCTTTTCGAGTGCACAATAAAGATTCATCAATCAGTCCATTAATTTTGCTTTACTCGCGCGTCTCTATTGAAATATATTGACAATAATTTACCGAGATTAGCTTCGTTTACGGCGGCTTAAATGAAATCAATCGTATTAAATTGTATGCAGACACGTTTATTAGTCCTTACATAAAAGCCTCATCCATTTATCGACTGTTGGATGGAAGAATGTGTAATAACCGCTAAGCAACAAGCAATAATAATGAAAGGTTAAGCGTCGGCTGTATCAGCTTCCTATTTCATAAATATAGGGAGACCTCGATTGCGTGCAGCATTAATAAGCTGCAAAACGCTTTCTGCTAAAACACTTAATAAATAAAATTTGTGTTAGACTTTTATTCCAAAAGGAAAACATGGGGCTACCTTTATTTAAATTAGAAGAAAAATTACGAATGAACTAAAGAACAAAAAGGGGGCCTTGTAAACAAGCTCAGGGTTGCACAATTGAGACAGCTATGCTCAGGGTTTCTATACGAGATAAATCTAAAATGAGAAGATTCGTAGAAGAACTAAAGTCACCGACATAGCCCAACGGATTAGCAAGTTATAGTGGTAGTGGGCAGGGCACATATCTCGGAAAACCGATGGCCGTTGAGTTCAAAAGATTTTCAAGTGGAGACCACGAACAGGCAAGCACAGCATTGGACGTCCACCGACAAGATGGACAGACGACCTGACCAATATAGCAGGAAGGGGCTAGATGTGTGCCGCTTCCAACCGGTTCTTGTGACGATCAATGGGGGAGGTCAACACCCTCAACTTAATCTGTTTGCCTAACTTTTGGTAACTACTAGAAAATGTACTGCGGCAATACAACATGGCCACATTATTTATATCTATACCTACTTTAAATAATATAATATAATAAAGAGGTAAATTTTGTGAGGTTGTAGGGGTAATCTCTGGATCTACTGAACCGGTTTTGAAAATTATTTTACCAATAGAAAGCCATGTTTTTGTGAGTGTCATGAGCTCATCATCTTCATCACCACCATCACCACGCGGGTGAAACCGTGGGGCGTAGCTAGTTAATTCTACAAAGAACCAAACACTGGGTTATTATATCTTTTTTTTCTAGTTTGTGACGTAGATGTTTTTTATAGAAACTTGTGGAAGTCACTAGTAGTAGCAATATTATAGCTACTTGACTGCGGATAGACCGCAGTCAAGTAGCTATGAAAACATGATATCAAAACTATCATCACCTATGGCTGGGATGTCCACTGTTTCTGCTGACACGTCCTTGTGATGATTAATGGAGGAGCCATAATGTAAATAAACCACCCCAACTAATTCATCAAGCAACGGTCATCTGAAACCTTGTCCAAGGGTTGCCCAATAGTGCGATTGCTATAGGTTTTTTTTTATTTTTTTCGAGGGGTAAATCTTCAAAAGATACCCGACTACAATGGGGGTGTAGCCGGGTTATGTGATGATTTCCACTCACTAAAAACCCCTCGGTGGCCTGCCTCAGTGCTATTTCTGAGGGCTCCGGGATCTCTCATGGAACGCGCCGGTGCCCTATTCGCACTTGTTTCTAGGTACCGTTGATCTCCATTCTGAACTTTCGACCCCATCAGCTTTTAGTTCTTCGAAGTATGTGACTACCTCCTGCCACTAAATCATTATTATCCGCTGGGCTATATCAGTGGCATTCATTATTTTACAGATCATTTCTGATGCCATTGGATGTATGAATATAGCTCATAGAATATTGGTTATGGGTCCCATACCTTCACTCAGTTTGCAGTGCAGTTGACCACAACTTTGAATCTTGAATAAGCCATTCTCTACATTTGTATTTTTAATACTTAATACGTAAAAAAGCGTTGAGGAATGTAACATTTCAGCATGTAAGAAATTAATTAAAGAATGTAACATTTAACAGTTATTGCATTTCAAAATAACAACCTTAATGTAAAAATAAATCTCCGTAACTTCCATAATTACAATAAAATTTTAACTGCTGTAGAAAATTAACAATAATGACTTAAGTATAAAAGCTTACAGAGATATATTCAATTAACTTCAAGTTCCACGCCTTATTTGTGATGAATACTCTCCACAGTGAAATTGAAATTTAAAGACTGACCACGAAGATAAAAGGTTTTAAATAGCTGCATAAGTTACCAATTACTCGCAAAATGTCTTGACCTTTGTCGGTTACTTCGAGTAAGTTTTTCTTTTCTTGTTAAGATAATAAATAATTGGTTTTCTTTTACCAGTAACCCAGTACCTTAAGTTAGTTAAATATATAATGAGGTTAAAATACTGGAAAATATACAATTATAAAGATATTATAAGATTGCGTAATTGCGGTGACACTCACGGGAAGAGTACCTACTATTCCAGGCCGGTACCACCACGGCACTGGTGTGGTCCCATTTAAATTTCATCAAAATTGGACAAGCAGTTTTCGAGTTTAACTCAATAATTGAAAAGTGCTACGCATACCTCGACGATATTATAGTTGCGGACGAAGACATCGGGGAACATACACAATGACAATTGATCCCGTGAGTAGCAAAGGTCACTGAAAAGTTTTCCACTCGACTTGTCGACTTCGACAAGTTATTTCACACTTTTTAGTATTGAAGTCGGTTCCATTTATTGGCATTTTTTTTACTGTGTATTGTTAAAATATTGTTTATCTGTGTTACGAATATGTAATTACGGTCCATCGTGGCGTTATGCAAAACGTGACCGTGAACTGGTGGGCAGGCGGCCTAATAACGTGTGCCCGTTTAATTGATGCCTTCCCGCTATTGTGTGCTGGCTTTATAATTATATACTAGTGTGTCCATGAGTTTTCCTTCACAAAAAAATGTTTTCATGATGTTAAATCATTCCGTTTGACGTCTAGGCTGATAAAATAAATGTGTTTTTAACAATTCAGGGTCACTGCTATTAGAAACGTGATATTCTCCCCGTGATTTTCTTACATTCGGGAGCTTATTCATGGTTCATAGTAAACGAGAAAGAGATAGAAATAGAGCAAAAGAGACAGAGAGAGATTGAAAGAGGACTAATGAAAATATCCACGGCCTTTCTGTCAATCACCCGAACTAGCTTAAATTCATTAAAACTCTTCAAAATTAAATAGCTCATATCCACACACTCGTATCCATCCAGAGAAATCCACACAACGCTGTTTCTAATATTAGACGAGTTTCATTCTATTTTTGCCCAATCGTAGGTACTCTAGGTTGGCACCAAATAAATGTCAACTTATTTTCTTAAAACTACCCACAATTTTAATAAAAACATCTAATTTTTGCTTTGTTATTCATAAGTGACATACTGATTTGGACTTTATCGTAACTATGAACGTTCTTATATGGTTACGAAAGAGTCCTTATTTTCAGAATATTATTTTTAAGTTTAGGTGAACAAGAGAGTCACACACATCATTATTTTTACCTTTAAAATGTATTTATTTTTGATATTAATTTTGAACATTTACATAATTCAAGAATTTTATAAATTCTATTATTTGTTTCTTTTTTGTGTCAATGGCAGAATAACTTAAATATGCTACAGCAGAAGTCGAGGTCATCTGTTCTAATAAATTAAAAAAATATGTTTGCATATTTACATAATGAATTATTTGGCTGAAGTATATATTAACTAATTAAGGATCAGCACTTAATTGCTTCCGTGTTCATTTTCTATACATCAACAACCCTTTTATACATTCAAGCTAGAACAATGGCTTGTTATAAACACAATTCCAATTAGGTGTTTTAGTATGACATGTGTTTGTTTCAATGCTAGCATTTTTTGTGGAATTCAATAGAATCTTTGACAAGGAAGTTGAAACAATGGTTTCTCTTGAGATCTAGATCTTCTATCGACCATCATTTGTGTTTTAATTATAGTAAAAATCAGAAAATACTTTTTGAGTAAATAGAATAGTGCCCACTAAATGTTATTTTTTTCTGTATAACTCATTAGTATTAGTAATTAGAAGTTAGTACTATAATTTAATAAAACAGTTAGCAGTAGTTCAACGCTCATTGAAGAGCGCTTTATGCTGAAGCTCGGGTGATAAGACTAGTTCAGCAGCAGATAGTTACTCTGGTATTAGTACATTTAATCTGGTCTTTTATTATTTAATCATATTGTAAGAAAGCAATGTACAGTTTTTGTGAACAAGATATTCATTATTTATTATTACTACTTATATACCTACGTATATATTTTATCCAGTCGCAGAAATACGCCAATTTTTATTAGCTTGTATGTGTTATAAGGTGAACTATGCTGATTATTCCTCTCTCTCTCTCTCATGTATCCCTCTCTCTTTCTCTCTCTATGAATAAGATGAGAGAAAGACCCATGTCCTACCACTGGTACCGCAGTGTGTTGTTTATTTATTAATTTTCCCATGAAAATATCTTCACGAGAAAAGCAACTCCTAGAAAATAATTATATCTATTCATGAATAATCTGGTAAGCAAATAGAAGCTTTAAATTATATCTGATCTATTTATCTATGATGCTTTACAACTTGAAAGGTCAGGTGTACCTCCAACCCACCTTGAAATTGATTTCTAAATAATAATAATGTTAATAAACTTAGGTGTAAAACGCACTAAGACGTAAAGTAAGGGACTGCATAAGAAAATAAGAATTATTAGATTCTGTTTTACCACCTACTTTATAATATGACATTGCTTTAAATGCCTTGTCTTGAATAACGATGGGTTCTGACCCTAACAAATCGATGCCAAGTGAGGTGTTTGCCTAGAATACCGATAAAATCGATACTTTACATGACTCGATGGAGATGTTTAATATTAATATCGAGTAGCACCGATTGCAACAATGTTGTATAATGCTTCTTACTAGTGCTGCGACCTTGTTCCTCTGAGTTATAGGACAATATATGGAAAAATAGAGTCATTACTTGTAAAATCTACTTCATTTTGTTGCGATTCGAGCTTTTTTAATAAGCATGGATCTTATATGGTATGCTGTTAATTGGACGTTGACATACCATACCTTATTGAGATATGCTTATATTTCAGCGTGAAAATGAAAATAAATCGAAGTGATAAAAGATTTCCTTCTTGTTAATAAGTATCTTTATATATCTTTTGTCAGATTGAATTCGAAAATATTCTATGAGAAAAATTGATTTTTATCTAACGGGAGCATTTCTGAACATTATTTCCCTGCCCCCAGTAGATTGGAAGCTTATGTGGAAATTTTATTTCTTCGTCTCTGGAATGTTGCCACTAGACAATCACTGATTTGCTGTCGGGATGTCTAGTAGTTGTAGGTAGTTGAAACCAGTAGTTTTAACTGCGTTACGCTGACTAATAAAGTGGCATTGTCATTTAATTAAATTAACTTGTCAAGTGAATACTAATAATTCCATACCAAAATGTAAAGGTTACGTTTTTATTCACTTTTAAATTACATGTTATTAAATGCATAATAATTAGAAGTTCTTTGAATGCTAATGGAGTTGTATACTTGTTTTTTTCTGGCTTGATGGACTTATTTTATAATGCTTCTGCGCACATTACGATATTAGGCTATTATTAATATATAAAATTACAATTAATTGATACCTACTAATCGGGCACCTACTGAGTACTTTGATTGAACCCTGTTGTAAATATTTTTAATGTGACACGATGCAATGTTTAATCTGACAAAAAAGATGAGAAGGAAAAGAAATTATTCTTTCCAATATTTTCGTTTAAAAAATCACACTTAGATACATTTTGTATTTAGACAACACGTTAGTGCTGAAAACAGCCCTTTTGACTTATTCTGAGCACAATAATATCTGGTAACATTATTTTGGACCAAATAAATACGAACTCTAACAAAATGAAGTCGACAATTTGTTAAAAAAGCAACGCAATTTATATAGTCCTTCGGACCTCGAATTACGTATTGTGACGAAGGTCTTTCATCAGCTTTCCACATACTTAGGTACTTAACTTGTCACTGGCTACTTAATTGAAACTGGCCATTTAGGTACACTTTGACGTAATCCACTTAAATTAAAAATCTTTCTTTTCAATGATTTTTTCATGTCTATATTTCGCAATAAAACTTGGTCAATATAAATATTTATCTAAATTTGTATCTGCTTGTACGATCATGATATATGACAAAAATACTCTCTTTGTAAAGTTCTATTGTACATTATGAATAAATATAATACGGGAATTACTCACGTAATAAGTCTAGAATGTTCCGACTATAGTTCTTTTAGTACAAGGCGAAGCGCGACCGCTCCGCGAGCAACCCGTATTCTCCTTGAAAAAGACCACTAAATATGGTTGAAACTATAGTCGGAACACTGACTTATTACTTGAGTAATTCACGCAGTTCTATTGTACACATAACACTGAGTTGAAAATTAAGGTATAGAATAATTATTGTATTCAGAACCTCAATTTTCAACTCTTTGTGTTATTTACTTATTAAATATAAAAAAATATTTTTGCCTCTTAATTTTAACCTGATTGTTGTGGCCCCTTTAAATTATTCTATATTAAGATTAGAGGAAATATCTATTAAACAACTAGCTGACCCAGCCACGCGTTGCTGTGGCTAAAGTTTTTGTTATATCACATTAATTTTATAGCGTCAACAACACGTGGTAATTATGCTGTAAAATGTAGCTTATATGACACGTTCGTAGATTTACCATAGCAGCGCCATCTATTGATTACTTACTCAACCCAGTCGAAAGGTATCGACATCTGTTAGAATCATTTGGAGTTAACAGATAATTGTGACTGTAATAAGTGTGCTAATAATTAGAAATAAATTAAAATTGCGACTATAATTTGAGATCTAAACTATCCTATCTCTCAAGTTGGATCGAACTGCACATGGTGTGCGAATTTTATTATAATCGGTTAAGTGGTTTAGGAGTCCATTGAGGACAAACATTGTGACACGAGATTTATATATATTAAGAATAATATAGAATCATTACGTCATGCAGACATGATTCTTACCCACCTACTTATAACCTAAGCAGATAATGAGTAATTTGGTGTCACGATCCTGACTTCATTGGTCGTCAGATGTCAAATTATAACTACTAACCTTTATTTACGATTAATGATCCCATTAGAGCCTTTGTTTTATCTGATTTGTCGATAAATGATTAATTATTATGAATATAAATTCATAAACGTTTAACAGAATATTTTATACTAGCGGCCCGCTCCGGCTTCGCACGGGTATAAAATATATAGCCTATGTCATTAATGAATGTTATTATACATATAAACTTTCCTCTTCAATCACTCTATCTATTAAAAAACTGCATCAAAATCCGTTGCGTAGTTTTAAAGATTGAGGCATACATAGGGATATAGGGACAGAGAAAGCGACTTTGTTTTATACTATGTAGTGATAGTGATGGTTGATAATAGCAACATTTAGGTATGTATTTTATTATCTGTTTTGTAAAAAGTGTGCTAGTAGTTTCACTTCCTCGTAAAGTGATTTTATAAATTATTGAAGTTCATATGCGCGCTGTTTTGGAGATTTAGGAATTATGAAACCATTTAGAAGAGATTAAACCGATTATAGATTAAATCGACGGTCGCCGTGGCTCAATCGTACTTCTAGTCCACGGGGACTCTGGGTTCAAATCCCGGCAGGGGCAAACATTTATGCGATGAGTGCAGGTATTTGTCCATGGTCTTGGTTGTTTGTGTGCTGTGATCATGTGCGTCCATTCCTCCCGCGACACAGGGAATCCTACTGCGTGGCTTTGAGTGTATTATATAAATAAATTAAACAGACGTTTTTTGTATTTAATATACATTCAACGTCCTTTTCAACGTCTACGCCCCCCCGCACCGCAGCTCTCACGGCGCGCTTAGCTGGGCGTTCTGCCACTTACAGTGGTCATCAGGTCATCTAGCTAGGAAACTGACTTGATGATAGGCATCGGACATGCCCGAAATCTAGGTCAAAATACTTCCACTATAAACGTGGGTAAAACCGGATAATACATACATAAAAATCCAATTGTGTTTAGTATTTTTAGAGTTTGAAATAATTCTCAGTGATCGTGGTCTCAAATAAGCGACATTTGTCCAGGAATAAATCTCATATCATTTTCGTTTGCAGCGTCAGACGTATTTGGTCAACGTATTCAGAGTGTCCTCAACAGCAATCACTGACAATGACTAGAGGTCTCACAGAATTGAAATGACCTTGGATTTAAATTGATAAATTGCGAATGAATAAATGATGTGACTTTAACTCTTAAATATTACGAACCTTACGAAAGTGGCACAATCTAAAGTAGATTATATAGAACTAGTTTCTATGCTAGCATTAAAAGTTCCACAGAGACCCCAAAACTGGCAACTGAGTAATCTCCTTCATGCCCCTAGCGCACGCACCAACTATCGCCAAAATTCATTTTTTATACGCTCAGTAATGGCTCTCAACGATACTCTCAAACTTAATCCAAACATCGACTTATTTGCGAGTAGTTCGGCGTCAATACACACGGCACTAACCAACACTCTCGTTGTACCTTACGACATTAGCCATTAGTTTTTATGTATTGTAAATTGTATCTATTTTTCTAGATTTTATGTACTATTACTGTATCTCCATTATCTGTGGAGGCTTGTAAATGGCTTTTCCTTATAATATTTGTTGTGCTAATTTGTAACTTTAGCTGTAAGCCACCCTAAGAAAATAAAATAAATAAAATTACACTTGATTATTTATTTGCTATAGTGGGTCTTGTGCTCGGTTTTCATACTTTTGTGTCATTACCTACCATTTTCATGCTATGAACATATGTAAGACGTGGGACAATCGTTAAACTATCAAATACGTTTATAAGGGTTTACGAGTAGCCGATAACATTACATAGGCTCACAGGCAGAAGCGGCCAGACAAATCCTAATGCGTGTTTATTGAAAATCTCACTAATATTATAAATTTGAGTCTGAAAACCGACCTGTGCCGTGGTGGTACCGGCCTAGAATAGAACTCCCCCATCTCTTCCCGTGGGTGCCGTAAGAGTCGGCTAAGGGGTCACGTACCAACAGGTGGGCAGCAGCGCCTTCTGAGGATAGGAAATAATACTGCGTTCGCCAACCCGCCTGCCATGCGTGGCGAGTATTGGCAAATCCCCCAATATTGCGGGTCAAATCGGTTCACCCAGTCGGAAGTTATATGGAAACAAACATAAAAAAAAGACAAAAAAAACAAGCAAAAAAAACCATACGGGTCGAATTGAGCACCTCCTCCTTTTTTGAAGTCGGTTATAAATGTATAAGTTTGGATGGATGGATGGATGGATGGATGTTTGTTACTCTTTCACGCAAAAACTTCTGAACGGATTAGTATGAAATTTGGTAAGTATGGAGATAGATTAGACCTTGGAATGGCATAGCACATAGGCTACTTTTATCCCGGAAAAAGTATAGAGTTCCCTCGGGATAATTGAGATAACGGGAAAACCGTAACCCACGCGGGTGAAACCGTGGGGCGCCACTGTATTACATAAATGTACTTTACTAATAACCTACCTGCTCAAAGGTAAATGTTACTCATCACATTTTTTACATTTAATTTCGTTCCTTCTGATGTAAGACACAGTTCAAAAGCATTAAAATATTTCCAACGACCGTAATTTTCTTTTATCAAAAATTACGGTTATTGGAAAAAAAAATAGCCTATAAATTAGCAAATAAATCAAATTTTGTTCAATCAGAATTAACCTTCACACACTGGTCCCATTAGTGGTTTTATTTTTAGTTTAGTTAAAATAAGCCGAAAAATCTCAATATTGTGTATATAGCAAATAGTAAAGCATTAAAGAATATTCATTTATGTTTCTTTATGAAAGATGACATAAAGACGTTACGACTATGCGTGCCATTAAATACAGCTATTAATATAATGCCTGACCATGAATGCTAATCACGCGTCTCTGCAGTAGATATCGGTATAGGGTTTAAATCAACAACTACAATATCAGCAGCCGCTCAAGCTAGCAGACACGTTCAAAATTACTAAAAATAACTAATAGTTTTACTCATAGATATACCTACCTCGACAAATGTTCCAATCAAACGTGTCTGAAACTATTCCAATAGAAGAGCATACCTCTTTTGGAATAACTAGATGGCGCTGTTTCGGATACCGTTAAATCTAACGACGATGTATCATAAATTTTACCTTAGTACTTACTGTGCGACCGGCGCGGCATCTTTTCTTACTCGGGGATTAATTACTATTGCTCTCACCAGCTTCCAAAAAGCGACTCAAACGCCGCGTTTGGTGTTTTTAAGTGTACGGTGTGGGCCGTTTGGATTCTACAATAACTTCTAAAAAGCGGCTAAATAGCCGATCGCCGAACCTTAAAAAGGCCTGCTATGGTCCTAGTGCACCGGCTACAGCATCAAATTATGAGGCAAAAAAGCACCATTATTTTTAATTGTAAATCTCTTCAGGATTTCTCAAAGAAGAGGTTTCTTTTAACCGGTAAGCACCCTTCTATTCTCCGATATGAGTCGCTTAGTTTTCATACTAATTTACAAACATGAGTAATCTGAGTTTTTATCTCGATGGTTTTCCCGCCGTCTCTTTTTTACGCTATCTACTTTAACCAAACGATATATTATACATTTTTGGCATGACTACGAGTAGATCTCTCGATGTTTTGTGACGGTATAGGATTAAATACCACTGTCACCCTCATATTTACTTTACACTGTTTCTACGGGTATAACGTAGCACTTACGCGTAGGCGATATCACGATCTCCAGTAAAATTTTTCAATGACAACAAACAATTGTCCATCGTGATATCGACTACGCGTAAGTGCCACGTTATACCCGTAGAAACAGTGTAAAGAAATAAAATTTTGTTCAATTAGAATTAACCTTCAAGAATTGTTCTATTTTTTTATAAGTTTATTAGACTTTCCACTAAATAAGCTGAAAAAACTAACAATTTTTCATATTATCGTAAATGCCTTAACACTTAATATTTAATAGATATAATAATGAGATGGTGATCAACAGGTTGGATTTAGACCTTAGACCTACCAAGCAATAACAATCTGTCATTCGATAGTATAAATATGAAATGAGACTAGAGAAAGGACGGAGGTATCATATCAACGTACCTTCCTAGTCAACCTGTTGATTACGTTAGGTTACACTGAACTGAATGTAACCTGTCACTCATGATTACGAGATGTGTCTACTTTAACATGTCAATAACGAAACCTTATAAAAATGCGACATATTATTCATTAAAAATCTGTCACTGACAGACGACTTATGATCTTATGCTGGTGCGTGTAGCCAAATAATCTGAAAGAGTAGTTATTATTATATATATGCAAGCAGTTGAATAACGTCGTAAATGAAGCGATGAAAGCTCAGCGGGGGGAGCGTCACCTGTCAAAGTTACGGACACTGGTTCGATCACCAATAACAGCTTGAGCTTCCGGTGAAGGTAACACCGTTATTAAAACCCCAGCATGGTGGTAGGGTACTTTCGAATGCCTGACTAACTACCACCCTCAAGTGTGAAAAACTGTCACCAAACACATAGTGGTTCAGGCAGCAGTCCTTGAGAGCCAGGAAGCATTCTAGGTCTAGCGTCATAACATCTTCGACCACATCGTCACTGTCCATCCAGTGAGATAGTGGTTAAGATCGCTAGATCTATACAGTATATAAAAAAAACGCATCTATTTCAATTAATTATGTACAAAAACAATCTATAATTTTACATAATAGGTTCTTACCACAGAGTGTCTCTGTGGTTCACACACTATTTTTTGAAAAATATCGCTAATTTTTATACTTTCCCATTTAGTTATCTTTCTATTTTTTTCACAGGACTGATGCTTTTATTAAAATATAATACTACCTTATATTACAATACTGCAGCTACTCAATAACATTTGAGCAATCTACTAGCTATTGGCAGCCTATAGATAACTCAAATGCTCTAACCTGCTACTGGCTGGCAGTGTGCCCAGAATGCTAGCAGTATTGCCAGGTTGAATTGCAATGCTGACTTGCGGGTGTTTACAGGCAGAGAGGGCGGGACAAATCCTGATAAGTGTTGATTCAAAATATTACATTTTACAGATGACTACCTGCTCAAAAAATATCAATAATCACATTTCCGGACGTTTATCCCTTTCTTTGATAGTTTAGACCCTGGGTTTAACACATACACTTTTCATTTCGTAAATTATTTCTGTCCCCGTGGGATACGCAAATAATTCATAAACCACTGTTACTCTTACACGCTCAAACGGCTGCGCCGTATTCAATAAAATTTGGTATGGCGATAGGTTAGATCCTAGAGTAACACATATGTACTTTTCTTTCCAGAAATAATTGCTGATACTCCTTCACAATTGCTTCCGGGCTGTTTGGCCGTGGTCTAAGTGAAACTTGTGTTCCAGACGTTTCGTCAGTAACAGAGAAGACGCCGCGGAGGAGAGTTCTACGCTCTTGTCGCCGCCCGGACCTGAACCACCGAAGATGTCGACCGCAGTGATCGACGAAACGTCTGGAACACAAGTTTCATTTAGACCACGGCCAAACAGCCCGGAAGCAATACTTACAACATGCAACGCCGGCCGTGAAAGCCTTAGAGTTTACGAGAATAGAATGATCAATTTTTTGCGCCGTAACTATATTTTACCCTCAAAATAAATCCGTCGGTCCGATCTTATGTGAACACGGTCTTGCATGGCCTTTCCTATTGATATAACGACCAATTTCCGATAGACGCGGAAGAAATGTGGAGAACGCTCCATTGAACTATAATATTGTATAACTATTATTGCAATTATTTTGTAACTGTCTTAAAAAAAGGAGGTTACTCAACTCGACCGTATATTATGTTTTTTTATGTGTGTTCGCGGATAACTTCGTCGTTTATGAACCGATTTTGATGATTTTTTTTTTGTTTGATAGTGTATACTTTCGTGGTGGTCTCAGTTTCACTCTAATAACTGAAAAGTGCTTCACATACCTCGACGATAATATAGTTGCGGTTGAAGACATCGATGCACATACATAATAACAATTGATCCAGTGAGTAACAAAGGTCACTGAAAAGAGTAAAAAATAATTTTTAGCAAAAAATGGAACCGACTTCAACACTCAAAAGTGTGAAATAACTTGTAGAAGTCGGTACCATGAGCACAGTATTGTGATGATAGTTACTATTGTGAAATATCATGGTACCGACTTCAACAAGTTATTTCACACTTTTGAGTGTGAAGTCGGTTTCATAATTTGCTAAATAATATTTTTGGTCGTATTTATTTTGCGCCTTGCATAAAGTTGAAAGTGGTCTGAGAGTGCAGGAATTGTTTAAGTTATCCATAATACATTTACAGCATAATAGACCACAAGCAAGTTCAAGGTTCCAAGATCACAATGATCACCATTGTGATCATATAGTGACGATAGTGTGATGGATATAGTCCACTCAATGTTCTGAAGAAGAGGTTCTGTACGAGATCGAATTACAAATGAGGAGATCTGTAGAAGAGTGAAAGTCAGCTACATAATCTATCAGTGCCTCTTGCTCTTATTCAATAGGTAGTGGGCAGGGCGTATATCAAGTAGAAATGTTGATTAAAATCAATTAAAATGGACAAACAACACCCACCCACTCGTAACATCGCCACAACGGTTACTATGCACAGGCAATGTTAAAGGCCTGTGCATAGTAACAGTTACATTATTAAATGTTATATATTATTTTTGTTCATGTTCCTTTTTAAACCGACTTCAAAAAATGAGGTTACTCAATTTGACCGTGTATTTTGTTTTTATGTGTGTTTATATACTTCGTCGTTCATGAACCGATTTTGATGGTTATTTTGTTGTTTGATAGAGTATAGGTACTTCTGGGGTGGTCCCATTTAAATTTCATCAAAATCTGTCAAGCTGTTTTTGAGTTATATACTCAAATACCTAAAAAATGTTACCTCTATCTGGATGACTTCTTTATAGAGGGTGAATGACAATTGACCCCGTGAGTAGCAAAGGTCACTAAAAGGGGTGAAAAAAAATGTTTACCGAAAAGTGGGATCGACTTAGACACTCAAAAGTGTGAAATAACTTGTTAAAGTCTACTACTGGTGGGGAAAATAAAGAAAATCCAATTCATTAAACGTCAAAAAAGTTGATCTCCTATGAAGTTGTAAATCGTATTTCCCAGTTATTTAAGTATCGTTAAACTTTTATGCAACTTATGAATTCAAGAAAATCATGGATAGCAGTTTATTAAAATAGCTCGTGAAAATCTCTAGTTAAAACTACGATCTTACGATAGTTTAAGCCATTGATTTTTAAACGCAGGAACTGCATATATGTATATTCCAATCATCCAACAACCAGATTATTTGCAATCATCATCATCATCATCATCACAGCCATAGGACGTCCACTGCTGAACATAAACCATTGATTTCCCCAAGGACCGCGCCGGTTGGAAGCGGGCCGCATCTAACCGTTGCCTGCGATCTTCGTCAGGGCGTCTGGCCGTCCTATGCTGCGCTTGCCAGTCCGTGGTCTCCGATTCGAGAACCTTTCGGCCACAACGGTATTCGGTTTTTTGAGCTATATGCCCAATATATATATAGTATATAATATAATATTTATCTGCAATAGAATATAGATTTATACGAGCACCACATGCTTCATACATAATAATATATTCCTAACGTAGTTGGGAAATTAGATAAGCTATCGGGCACATGTTCTTATGCCCTAAATTCGACGGTTGATTGACCAAACAAAGAGTAAATGAAATGAAATGCTAACGTTATTCATTATGATTACTCACTCATTTGTCAAGTCTGGGCTAGATCTGATACATGATTCTTCTAATCGTGCGATCGGAAACGTAAGATACCAATTTTAGATTAACTCTAAAAAGTAGTCTGTCTAAATTTAACATCTTGCAGGTTGTATTATTTTTATAACATAATTGCGTAGGTAGTATAAAAACTTAAGAAAAACGAACGGCTTGTACGTTTTTATTGAGTTGGTACGACTGCTTGGAGAGCACATATCAGAACTTTTTTAACCGACTTAAAAAAAGAGGTTAATCAATTCGATCGTATAGATGTTTTTTTCTTTTTTTATGTGTTCGCGGATAACTTCGTCGTTTATGACCCGATTAGGATGATTATTTTTTGTTTGATAGAGTACACAGAGTTGACAACAGAGTTTGAATGAAGCTTGGTATGTATATAGTTCAGGTCCCGGAATAACACTTAGGCTACTTTTCATCATCATCATTATCAATCATCACCACGCGGGTAAAACCACGGGACGCAGCTAGTGTAAATATAATTCTCGAACTCTATAATGACAATTGTAATGTAACAAACCGACTAGGACTCACGTGGTAAACAGTGGAAAATTACTCTCCGACCAGTTTCCAGAGTAATTTTCCAGTGTTTACCACGTGAGTCCTAGTCGGTTTGTTACATTACAATTATGGAAGAAACTCGCGATAGTTTTCAGACTCTATAATGACAGACGAGTTTGGAGGTAGGTAACAATAATTTTAAATACAATGATAACCTTCTCTTTGAAAGTAATTCTTAATAGGGAACATCTACACTTCAATCTTCTCCAAACTATAAATATAAGCTGGATTTGCATTTGGTTAGTCGATCGTTATGAATCGGGGGTTGATATGACACAGCAATCAATAATGTCATTTAATAAGAATAATATATTTCTAAAAATGTTCCAGAGCTTATTAAAATAATAAACAAATTTTAAACAAAAATAGGGTGCATTTGACAATTATTCTTTATAAATAGGACATTAAAACCATTGTAAGCTATAACTCCGTATGGATAAATTACTTAGTATGTTCCAATACCGACCAAGAAAATTATGCCCAGGCAGGTGTCTTTGGAAGGTAGTAAATATTCTAAATCTGTTGTCGATTCACTTTAGATCACATTGTCACTGACACAAATTATATAATCACACTATCATTAATATTAAAAAGGCGAAAGTTTGTTTGTCGTTTGTTTATTTGTTACAACATACAAAGAGACTTTCAATTCAATTCAATTCATTTATTTATGCAGACTACAAATGATCCGTCCTTACAAATAAAATACCTAATAATAATACAGCTAATACCAATACTAAAATTCACACTACGAAGAGGCACCAAGTCCGGCCGGATATCAGCATTCCTAGTGGGTCATCACCCAGTATATAATGCCTCAGTATGGGCGCTCGTAAGTTTTCAGCAACTATTTTCAGGATGCTGTTGTGACTTCCTCGCACCCTCCTGTAGTGTTGAGTTCCTGAACCTCTTGTGAGTGACGCGACATTTTTGCGAACGACAAGTGTAACGACAGCATGAAAACCGTCGGTATAAGTATTGGCAAACATTTTTAGATTTTTAGGACCATTAACTGTACAAACATAAGTCAGGTACGGTAAAACACAAGTATTGTATATTATTACTTCTTCTTCTTCTTGTCCTTATCCCACACTAGGTGGGGTCGGCACAACATGTTTTCCTCTTCCATTCTCTTCTATCATTGGCCGTCTTAGTGCTCACACCTTTCATAAACATATCATTCTTCACACAGTCCATCCATACCTTCTTCGGCCTTCCTCTACATCTATATCCATCCACATTCATGTATTGTATATTATTACATTTTATTATATTTGAATTAGACACCATAAGTAGAAATAAAAAAACGGTTAGTACCAGTTCTCTCTAGTTAAGGAACACACAGACGCCGAGACAAGAATCAAGAACCCTTTTATACAATTTAGGTATGCTTATTGTGTTTTGAAGCCGTATAAAATATGACCAAGAACGATTAAGATTACGACGCCATTTTGCGATCGGATAAGATCTAACTTATGATTTTCTTTGTGGTTTGACACATTGTCAAGCTCGCTCGCTCTCGGCCAAGGAGACAGGACCATTATAATGCTTCCTCGCACTTCATACCTCGAACAAGAATTCAAATCGAACATTTATTCTCATAGAAATAGAGCTTGAAATTGATAATGAGTTAACCAGATAGAAAATAATTTATGTCAGCGCTTGATACTGCCACTTGCAAGAATGTAGTATAGAAAACAATCGTATATAAATTAAGCCTGGTATAGCAAATATCACAATGAACAAGTCAATAATCAATAAAATTAAATGTATTTAAAATTAAAGTTACCAGCCCAAGTGTCTGTGATTATTGTGATTAAATCCAAATCAATACAGAATCTCTTTTTTGGATATTATGTACTTTCTACGAATTAATAGTTCAAAATTCGAAACACATTAATTAACTTTGGAAACAAACAACTATTACTTTAAAGCATTACGAAACCGGTTATTCTTTAACGATAGTTACTTTCATTTTTGTTATAAACTTTTTTTTTCGGCTTTATTATAAAAAATCTACGCATAATATATTACATAATTATATATGAGATCAAGTCGTCAAATACACGATAATATATATATATATATTAATAATAGTGTTGATTCGTGTACCCTGGCTAATGAAATTAGCGCTTGTTATGGTGGAGTTCACCAAAATTTAAAATGTCCGATCAATTTAACCGTCGGTTAACAGTTTTTAACGTACCATTACACGACGGTTAATTAATAATCAGGCGTTTAAATTTTGGTGAACTCCACGATTAGTATAAAGAGTTCTAAAACTATGATGCCTAGGGTCATGTTTTACACATAAAAGGAAACATGAAATCTCTATTTATGTGAAAAAGACGCCGCGTGGATCGTGGATCAAACGCCCCCATGACGTCCAAATTCTTCTACTTCTATAAATCAAAACACCCAGTTAGATATCAAGCCTAACCTGTTTTCATTTAATTTATTGCATGGATCGATAATCTTGACGTCTAACGTGTAAATTGTATCTGATGCTTATTTCTTATCGCTAAATTCATGCGATTAGGCGTCGTGGACATAAAATGTGTAGTATTCATGCGAATTGGCGTTCCGCTATTAAATTAAACTAAACTAGTGTCTTAACTCAGTTTGCCCTTTGCCGGTTTCGATGAACAATTTCATAATGACCCTTGCGAAAATGTTAACCCAGATTTATTAACTGTGTAATCAGGAAACTCTTATTTGCTAATAGTAAGTAGTTTTAGTAACAACCGTGGAATTCGGGTTGAAGTTCATGAACTATTAGCGCTGCTTTTGATAGTAAGCGACGCGATAGCGGGATGTTAAGATGGTTTGGTCACGTAGAGAGAATGAACGAAAGGAGATTGACTAAGCAGGTATACAGCAGTAAAGTGAATGGCAGTGTTGGAAGAGAAGTTCTAGGCAAACATTCCAAAATCAGATTGAAGAAGTTCTAAGAAAGGGCCCGATCAAAAGTGTTCTAAGCCGACGCTCCTGTATTTATGGTCGAATGAGAGTGGATGAAGCGAAAGAAGTGTATCGGGATCGTAGATTTAGAAGTCTTCGGTCTCTGCCTACTCCAAAGGGACAGAGGAGTGAATATAATTGTAATGTAATGTATGTTTATATGTAGATTAGATTAGATTATTTACAGCAGGATATGGAACGGTGCGACGTAAGAAAAGTTTATAATATATTGTGGTTTGAATTTTGCTCGTATTGACAATGTTGATGAAATATTGAGAGGGTTGATGGCTTTATTTGTATCCAGAGATGGTTTCAACATCGTGAACATTGCCATGTGTTGTGGACGTATCATCTGACAAATAGGTCCGAATGCACAGGTTGATTTAAATGATACCTATTGACTTACTAACACTCGACCAGCTGTTTCAATACTATGAGGTACATAAGCTATTGGACACGTAAAGTTTTGTAATATTGTGATTTAAAATGAGCCCTGATGAGAGCGAAGATTTCAAACCACGAAACGCTAAAAAATTTTACCCATAAGTGACGCAAACATTTTCACCACACTAGTACTAACGAGAAACTTTCGGCGGAAAGGATTCTTTCACAGGATTATTTCAAGTACACTCTTCTCTAATTGGTCGGCGAGTCGAAATTAGCTCTGTCAGGTGCTTTCTCGTTTTTTTGAAATCTTTTTAACCAGTTGTAAGTAAAATAGGAATTTCCTGTCAGAAATCGATGATTAGAATTAGCGATTGAGGTGTGGTGAAAATAGCTTTTCACAAACCGCTCTGCTTATGACTCTAGCCTTACCTTAACCCGTTGATAACAACCGCATCAAAAGATGAATGACAGTGATCCAACGCGCGTTTAGTTACTTGATTATGCACTGTTAATAGTTGAACTCTCTAAACAACGACGCAGAACCACAGAATTAATAGCAATTGCTAACGATAATTAACATTCTGTCTTTATGACTGTTATTTAATCTGAGGTTTGGCAACTAACAGAAGAGGGATCAGATTGCTTCGTGTGTTCCAGTTCCAGTGTAATGTAGCGTCAAGATTTTGTGATGTAGGGCCTATTGTTAGTTTAATTATATTATAAGGTTTTTATTAACGGTGTTGTACTTATATTTTAACTTTTCTATTATTATTATTATTGAAGTAACATAGTATTGAAACCAGCCCCTAAGAGCAACGCGAAACAAAAAATAAATATCTTTCGAAATTATAGTATAAGTTACAAAAATATTATAATAAACAGCCAACCAGTCATGAAATCATTTTTTTTTTTGCATATCATCTAGTACTAGCTGCGCCCCGCGGTTTCAGCCGCGTGGATTACGGTTTTCTCATTATGTACCTCAGTTACCATTAATCTGTTACTTTTATTAATGTTATCAGTATAAGTATGGTATTATATAGGTATATATTTTTATCATAATTAAAAAAAACTATGTAAGAACTTAATTTGAAAATTCTCAAGATTTTCCAATATGAAGTACAAAGATTTGTTAATATACTTATAATATATTGGTTTAAAATGTGTAAATGATGACATTAATAAAAGTAAGAGATTAATCAAAGGTGATATTTAATTGGCCTTTTTCATTTTATCGAGGCAATTTATTTAACTTTTAAGAAGTTCCTTTTAAAGTTAAAGCCTCTGTCAGCTTAAGTGGATAATTATCATAAATTGTATCTTACATGCTGCATACAAATTAGCTCAGCGTTAAAAAGGTAAAATGTAATGTATACATTCTGTCCGCGTAAGTGTGTCAAACTGTGAGCCGAAATACTGTTTTTGGTGAACGTGTTTATTGCAGCAAAAAGTGACTGAAATGTATAGTCAATGCATTACATAGTAGCGATTAGACGGTCGCCGTGGCTCAGTGGTTATAACATGACATGACTTCTGGGCTTTTGGGCCCTGGGTTCGAATCCCGTTAGGGGCAAACATTTATGCGATGAGTGTTTGTTCCGGGTTGGGTTTTTAGGTGGTGTGATTGTGTATGCCCATGCCTGCTGTGACACAGGGAATCCTAGTACAGAGGGTTGAGTGTTACAAAATAAAAAAAACATATGTTAATAGTTGTGACTAATCATAACCTGATCATGTGTTATGCATACGTGTGTTATGTAATGGTAAAGATTGAAAAAAAATATTAAAAGTTGAAAGATTACCAATATGTTTAACATTATACCACCAACACTGAAATAACATAAGAGATATGATAACTAAAAAAAAAGAAATAGAAATAAAGTCATATAGATATAATAAAAAGTTATGATTTATAATATAAGCAATAAGCAGCCTATATCATGTAATAAGTAGGTAGTATATCTATATACGGGCAATAGAAGACACTGGATCCCGCTGCAACGTTTCTCTTCGGCTTTCAGGGTTGTAATACTCTGGAAATAATACATAAACTTCAATTGTATCACCTTATTATTATTACGAGACGAGAAGACGTCGCTGAGTTTTTCGAACGCTGCCCAGCCGAGTTGGATTCGACGATTGGCCTCTTTCTCGGAGTTAGACTTGCCTAATTGTACTGTTTTTTTGTTTGTTCTGTTTGTACTGTTACCCAACCGTATAGTTAGCTTATAATTGTTGCGTGTGACTGTACATATTCATCAATCGCTAGTGGAATTTGATAGAAAAAACATTCCATCTACAGATATCAAAAAATCGTGTAATGTAATTTTAATTAACGTAATAGGCATATAGGTAACTAATTTTGTATTTGTAGAAAAGAGTGATAATAGAATCTAAAATTAACACTAACCTAGATATACTATATATCTAGAACTAATTACAACACCACACATACTGAAATCACATCTGTACAAGTGTTGCCAGTCCAAAAATAGCTCAAATCGTGTCAACAGTCAACGTACCTAGAATATTAACAGCATATTATACCTTCGATTTGTAAGTATTGTGCAAATAACTTTGTATAGCTGATTTAAAATAGGTATAAGTAACTAACCGAAAAAAACTTAAAATATTTGTAATATAATGTTACCGCCAAAAAGTGAAAAAAGTTTTATAACAATGGGTAGTAATTCAGAAACAAACTACAATAGAAAAAATGAAGTTAATTTAAAAATGGTTACAATAAAGTCAATTTCATAACAGACATGTTATGACAACCCAATTTTTGCCACATTGTTCAATAATGACATCTTGTAACATCTACCTACTGCTAGTTGCTTTTACCAAGCGTGTCATCTCTTATAGAAATATTGTAAGAGGTTGCAAAATATGACTTCAACAAGTACCTAGTACAAGAGCCACAAGCAGTTCTACGAAAGATTTGTTGAAATGAAACTTCTCATGCGACTACCAACAAGGGTGTCAAGTCTACTAATTCGAAGTTCATATTCAGTCTGCTGCGAGGCCGAGCCGATGCCAGTAAGACAACGTTAAAAATCCGTATTCTGCTAAGTCATACCAGCCTGAGTCTATGTTGAATCTATGCTCGCCCTATGTCGATTTAGTAGAGCATTTGACATTTAATGTACTAACAGACTACGGAAATAACGCGCTGTCTCACTTAATCTAGAATTTAATCAAGATTGATTCAATATGGACGAAATAAAAATAGCGGACTACCAAAGCTGTCAAATTCGCCTATTGTGAGCCGATCATATCACCATATTGAATAGTAGACTTAGGCCCCAGGTTGCGTTAAACGTATAACGCTACCATGGAGGGGGTATGAAAGTACTGTTACGTTAAACGTTCAACGCTTTAATTTTCATTTCCACATTACTAAGTTTTACTTCTTCCGCGCGGAGGGACTCCATGCACTATGTTTTTTAAGATGCGCTTGTCAAATTGTGAATACAATCACTATTTAGACTCATTTCGCTGATCCTGTTTGCTAATCCGTAAGTTTATACTACAGTAATCAATTTTCATGTCCTCCACCACGAAATCTTAAAAAGTTAAAATTCACATTCAACAAGTGCGGAGATAACAATAATTTATTGATCTGTGTCAACTTTTTAAATACAATATGTGGCTGTCACGTGTAAGATAAATAAGTTTTTTTGAAGACATAGGAAGGTAATGATGATTACATTATTTACCAGACTTTTTCGAGTGGAAACTTCTTTAGGCACGTTGGGAATTATTGGTGTAGGGGGTGGGGCACAAAACGCTGAAGTCATGTAGGCTTAACGTATAGATACAGAGATAAAAATGTCTAATGGCCTCTACATCAAATACGATTAACAGTTTTTTCTGCTGTATTCTTCGGCCGCAACCGGTCTCGTTTTTTTTTAAAGGTTAGCTTGCGTTTGACCACTGTCTCACCTGATGTTAAGCGACGACGCGGTCTAAGGTGGAGCACGCAAACTTAGAAGGAACCTATTCACTCACGACTTGAAGACTCCGGGGTTGTACATATCGGGAAACACAGACTCAGGCAGTGAGTTCCAATCTCTGGCAGTACGCATTATAAAAAAGGAAGCAAAACGCTTCGTGATGTGTTGTTTCTTTATCACATATATTTTCAAGGTCATTAAAAATGTACATATTTCTGATTGGAAATCCTCGTGAGTTTGACTCAATAATATATGTAATATCCGGCTTTACTCACATTTATAGTCGAAGTTTCAAACCTGAGGCTAGGCATAGGAAATGTCCGAAGCCTAGGTCGAAACTTCGACTATAAACGTGAGTAAAGCCGGATAATACATAAATATAATAAATGTACATCTATTTTAATTGTATATTTAATTGTTTAACTTGTCTGGGACTACTTTATGCATTTCCAATCGAATCGAGTGTATATATAACCACGTGCAATGTGAGCCTTGCTTGTATAATGCAAACCTTAGGCGTAGGGAGGATTATTGGGAAGTTACTTCAGTTGAAAACGTCAGGCCTGCCCCTGGTCCGAAATGTTGATCTCTTGCTTACGAAGCCTACTAGTTTTAGTATTCTAAAATACTTTTTAAATTATTGTGAACATCGTTGACTTTTGAAAAAAAATAATTTTTTTGAAAAACGTTCAAAAAATAGTCTTCTGTCAGTTTTGGCTTAAAAGTCAAAATAGTGATGAACAAGTACTATACTTTTTACACCTAAAAGGTTGTCTTATATGCCGATAGTAAAAGTAATTCGAAATCGAAGTTTATTGAAATATGAATTCTGTCTCACACCAGGTGGATGGAGTCTTTTATATATAATATATTAATTAACTCTATCTTACGACCCCGTCCACCTCGTGTAAGACATAGTCCATCTCTCAATAAACTTAAATTCTAAATTACTTTTACTATTACCGACACATTAGGCTTTACACTTTTAAACAATGACTCTCTCTTACTGGGCTTAATAATCTTTCGCGGCTTCGCAGACAGCTCCTAAACTATGTCCAAAGTAGGTTTAGCGTAATATGTCAGGCTCTATTTACTCGCGGTATTGTGATGCGTGCCAGAGATATGGAGGACCAGTTCACCTTTCTTCTTTCGATATTTCTCAATCTAGCTTAAGATTTACACCTTACATAAATCACATAATTATTCACATTTACGTAAATAATGGTATCGAATGTTCGGTTTGGAAATAAAGAACGAACTTACATTTCTTTCTGAAATTAATAACACATTCAAATATCAATTAAAATGTTGGAATAACGGACAGGAGTCTGCGTCAAATGATGATACTGCGTAACAGCCGGCTTGGTGATTGCTAATACTTCTTGCTGTCAAAAGAAGGCCCGTTTGCGAAGACAAACAAACAAACACATTCACACTCACACCCCGTCACAAGGATACACACACACAATCACAATGCACAAACATCCAAAATCCGAGAACAAACATCGCTGCTCATCACAGAAATGTTTGCCCCAGCCGGGATTCGAACCCGGGGTCGCGGTTCTAAAGTCAGTGTCATTGAATACTGAGCCGAGACGACCTGCATGAGCAAAGGGCTGTTTATGCAATATAAGGACATGGAATATTCGCTTCATTGGGCATTTTCATCCCCTTTCAAATATAAATGTTACGTACTACTAAGGCTTAGTATATATTAAATTGTAGGACTTTGAAAAATAGTTTACGACTTTTTCTCACATCAATATATGAAGTACACTAAAACTTTCTTAAAAATCAGGCAAGCCGTTTCGGAGAAATACATTAACAAACACTGTGACATATAGTTTTTTTTTAATTAGAAGATAAATATGAAATATAAAATAGCACCTAAATACACCCTTTCCCGCTTAAAGATTGCATAAGGGCCTGTTTATTTATTCAAAGTTAATGTAACAATCGCTTAAAAGACAAATTGATATCTCAAAAAACAATATTTTTTTTCAAAACAACATTTCATTGAATTAGTAACTCTTCTTTTTTTGAAAGTCCATCAAAGGTTTACATAAACCTTTTTATTGACTATGATATAACAAAAATGAAAAAAAACATTTGAATTATCTATAGGCTACCATAGCTAGTGGATTGCTCAAATGTTATTGTAGTAGCTGCAGTATTGTAATTAGTTACAAAAATGTGATGGCAACATAAAAAGGAATTATATTTTTTTGAAACCATGCAACCGCTTTGAATCATATGATAATGATGATGCATTATCATGTTAGCCATGAGACGTCCACTGCTGGAGTCCATAACGGAGTATTATCCACAGCAGCTGGTGGTCATGATAAACTTACAAACCGACCATTTATGTTAAACATTTTATGTTCCATTCATAAAATACGAGTTGCGTTTACGCAAAGGTCTTGTGAATCCTTGCATTGAGAATGTTTCGAAATGTAAGCCATTTCTCATAATTACTGTTAAGCTGGCGAATATCGTCAAAAATATGCAATGATATTATATGTTTATATGAGGTAGATGTGGCACAAGTACTCGGAAACTGAGGCGGCAAAATTAAGCTAACTGTAGTAATTTTCATTATGACGCGTATTTCAAGCGCAAGTCTAAACATATAGCTATCCTTTTCTATATTATTTGTACCGTATTATCTGTCGCAGTAAGCAATTTTATGTCGTAAAGGAACAAAATCTGAGCACCGCGCAGTATGAATATACGTCATCTTTAGTAAAACATCATTGGAAATATGTAAATCGCTTTAAAAGGTAATGTCTTAAAGAGCGTAAGTGCGGAGTTTCAGCATGCTGCCAATTTGGGCCAATGGTACTTTGTCTTCCAAACTGGTGAATACCAGTTTTGATAAAGTTATTATAGTAAACTATGACCTCACTCGTTGCTTCACGCTGCTCACGCCTGATGATTATTGGAAATATGTTTTAATCATTGTATTTTTTTTGTTGCAGGAACAAACGCATGCTAACTTAGATACAACTCGACACACTACAAAAACATGACGTTCTTGGCAAGGTTACAGGTATGCGTAGTCTTGGTATTATATTTCTTAGAAACAATCTTCAACGTCTTTCATGCCTTTACAAATGGTTCAATCGTAGAATCTTTTTACATGGAATGTATTTGTTTGTATTTTTCCTATTTGGTGTTTTTGTTTTTGTTCTATTAATGGTCACTGAGTTAATTTAATTTAATTCAGATAAAATGTCTCAAATCATAATATTTAAAGTAATAACTTGGGAAAAAAGGTTTCTTCGCATTTTTTAAGAAAATCAAAACATTTTTGAATATAGTTTATTTACATTTAACTAAAGTATGTAGGTACCATTTTGTTCGATAACTTTTTGCCATCTTGTAGGTAGGGACATGATTCCATTACTATAGAAATTTTGGGGCTTCTGATCAAAATACCGCGACAAGAGGGTTTGGCAGTCCTCTCGTGATGATAACCTGACGCTGCCTAAAAAATTCTGAAGAGACCGAAACGGGTGGAAATCTGAAGGTGCAAGGTCAGAATTATACGGCGGATGCATTAACACCTCCTAGCCAAACTCTCTTAATTTTTGCTGAGTGGCTAAAGATGTGTGAGGTCTAGCGTTATCATGATGAAAAACCACACCCCTTCTATTGATTAATTCCGACCACTTTCTCAACTTCTTGCTTTAATCTCATCAGTCGTTCGCAGTAGAATTCAGGGTCAACCCAGGGTCCCGGAGACACATAAGTCAATGTTACTGGCCACTACGCCACGGCGATCGTGGCGTTCCCAATTCTGCGATTCAACCGTTAGCACATTTGACTTTCTCTAAGAAATAGCCATTCCTTCCCGTATTGGCCATATTTCATCACGCATGTTGAAAAATAGGCTATTATTCAGCCCAATGTCGTAGTCTACAGATTCCCGTAAAGCCTCCGACGTGACTTACGACAGTCCTAAGAAAAACACCGGAACCAACGTTTTAAGAACGGAAGCGCTCAGTTGAAGAATCCACTAGCGGGCTCCGTTCCAAGTTATGACAGGAACTTACATTGTATAATGTAATTGATCGATTATGGTACCATATGTTAACTCTGTTACAAGCGCCATGCATCTCTGTTTTCCTTTCAAAAGATGAAGTACCCACATACTAATAAATCTTGTTGCGTATGCACAATGTAACAAGAAAGGCGAAGTTCAGTAGAAAGGAGTAGGAAGTATTTCTTACTCCTTTCTACTGGATCTTTAAAAAGAAGAAGAAGCAAAGAAAAAATGGTTCATTATAACTAGTATCAATCCGAAGGTCTTCCACATTAATTTGATTTATGGGAATGACATAACATGCCATTGACCCGATATTTTCGCCATATGCTGGCACAGTGTGAAACTGTAAGGTGAACACATGACGTGAATTAAAAAAAATATTTAGTTTCGGAACTTTGCAAAAAATATAAAAATTCCAGTTTACAAAATTACTGACTATTACAACATAGAAGTTGCTATGTTGTAATAGTTATGAAATTTACGCTATGAAATTTGTATACTGGTTTCTAAGGCACTGAGAAATTTCTGCCCTTTCAAATGTTTTTAAAAAGCAAATCGTGGGGGGTTTTGCATAACTTGCAGTTTTACAATAGAAATTAAATACGTAACAGAATTAGCTACCTCTCTTGGTGTTCCAGAGAATCTCCAAATATCATGTAATATAGATTAACACGTCACCGTCCTCACAACGTGCTGCACTTGTTCCTCTCCATTCAACGTTGTCTGGCAGAGAATGCTATGTGCGATAAGACCGCCCATTGTTGCTATTATAAGGTGCTGTAATGTTATTTTTGTATTGTGGTGTGACAATAACGTTTTTATCGATCTATCTACAACATGTCATTCTTCAAGAAGAGATTTGTAACTTCTATTTCTCATTCATATGAGCCATTTTAATATAAGCTACGTTTAAAATAGCATTTCGATTGAAACTGTTGCCTAGCTGCGATTTTTTTTACATAATTGTTAAGAACTGTTGGAGCAGAACTCTTGAACTCAGTTTCAATGTCAATCAAATTCTAATCCAAATCAGTTCCAATCTCATTTTTTATGTCAAATTAAATCGAGCTCGATTCCAATCGTGCGCTAGTTTTGTGTTCAAGAGTATCAATCTGATCTAGTCGATCGAAATCACAATTTACGATCGGAATCGAGTGTCCAGAGTAAGCCCACTGGTGAGACTTTCTTTAAGTCTTCATGCTTATCATTTGTTATTTAAGGCTTAACATAACCAGTGTAAAATAATAAAATTATAGTCAATCAAATATCTTATTGCTTCGGCACATAATAATAAATCTGTTTAATGTAGGATTACTGGGAACAAAAATGATAATAACCTAGATACACATTCATAATTAAAGCTACTTTTTTAACAGAACAAATGGTGAGACCCTGAAACTTAATCATGGATTTTAATTACCACACAAAAAGATGAAGCACATTAATCTTTAGCAATTACAACTGGCTTAGATATACACACTAATAAAATCGTCAAGATGTTCTGATAACAAGTCACGTTAAAAATCTTTGGAAACTCGGTGTTACAAAAGTTTATTGCCAAATTTACATAAACAATGGCAGCTAGAAACCAAAATACGCAACACGGGCAGCTTAATCATTACATAGTATATGTCAGTCTCTATGTGAGTTTGTCTATTTGTCTATAGATACTACTAGTCACACAACATATACAAGGTCCGGGTGGAAACGGCTCGTATCCACTCTCTTCCTACGATCTTGGTCAGGTCTTTCTGTCCACCTTGTTTTCAACCTTATTTATTCATAATAAAATATGTATTGAAATGTTGACTGACTAATTCATTAAGGCGACGTTTTCCCGACAGTTTAGATAAATAGTGCGTGAGCTGATTTGCTTAAAATAGGCTAGGTATGTATGGAGGACAGCAGATCGTTCAAGCATAGATCGATGGTAGACAGTGGTCACAGTCAGAATGAATGAGTGGACACTGGAAAGTGCCGTGAACTAGCAAGCTGAGGTCACGTGATAGAGGGAGGCAGTAGGAATTTTATAAAATAAATTCGTATCAAATCGTCAATTATGGATATTGCGATACAAATATTGACCGTTGCTTGATTATGCTATTACCTACCCAACAAATTAAGTTTTGTATGAGTATTGTTTATATTTTGGAAGATAATGTTTTTAAAAGTGTGAATCTATCGAGAGACTTATACCTATTTGAATCTTAACTTCGGAACACTCCTTTATACTAAAATAAAGATACTCGAACTGATTCTCTGACTTTACGCGATTTGTTTGTTTGCAGAGCCTTAACGCAGAATATGTTTGAGCTATAGGCTTGTCATTTTTACGCAACGTGAACTACTATTTAAAATGACGTAAATAATCATTAAATTGATACACACACACTACTGTTCACTAACATTTAAAACGTTAAATACGTTAATTATCAATTTAACCTTCGGTCATACAGTTAACCGACGGTTAATTGATAATCGGACGTTTAAATTTTGGTGAAGCTTAGTGTTAGCCTTAGTGTTCCGGTATATCAAATTTAATTGATTTGGCAAGATGCCAAAGTAATCGGCTGAAAAATTATATTCTAACTATTAACTTATTACAATATTGATTGTGCTATTATAAAAACCTAAACTTTAACTATATCAATTCACAATCAGGTTAAAACTTAGTAAGAAGCGGAATTTTAAAAAAATAAATTAAAATGAAAAACGTTATACGAAAATTCGCCTTTTTAAAAGGCCCACCTTATGTTGAGGAAACACTGAAGATAGAAGGATAGAAGGTTTATGTTATTAATAGTGTACTATTTTGACTAACTAACAAATTTTGACCCGGTCTTATGCGCTCTGGGGACTAACAGCACTCCGGAACACCGAGGACTAACAACGTCAGTGATTTCCCGCGAAAAAACAAAGATTTGTACCTAACTACCGACAACTAGCACTCGTGGGAAACCAGGGTACAGAACGTTTGCTCCCAGATAAATATATTAAAAGATGTTCGTGAGAAAAAAACTATAATTCAAGGTTGTGTTTAAAAGCTTGATCTTGATTGAATCTTAAATAAAATAGATTTACTTTGGAGCGGAACAATCAGTTTTATGTGGAAACAACCTTTTAACTAAGAGTATAATGGTTTATCTGATGCTTTGTCAGAAAGAGGTTATGCTTGGATGTGCAGCTGATTTATTTGCGCAACATGTAATTTATTTTGCACCGAGTTACTTAAACGCATATGTGCCTAAAAACACTGTTGAGCGTAGGTATGTTGAAATCCTACTGCCCGAGTAATTTCTAATTGGGAATATTGTTTTAATACTATTCAAGTTCAAGATTGTTGTTATAATGTTTCATACATAATATTATTACTTCGAGCCGTAACAGCGCCAGTTGACAACGGCAATGTCAACTGCAATACATAATAAAATTCCAAGAAATGACAGTGGTTAGGTTAAGTATATATTTTTTTTTAAGTATGTATATTTTATATTTGCTGAGGCTCGCGCTCGCCGCCTGGCACGACCATAACTCCCAGATGAAGAACTGCAAATAAGTTCAAAACTGGTCGGAGAGTAATTTTCCAGTGTTTACCACGTGAGTCCTAGTCGGTTTGTGACATTACAATTATGGAAGAAACTCGCGATAGTTTTCAGACTCAAGTATATATTTGGCTAAGATCGCTAGTATTTTGCTAGTTTGCGCTAATATTGAAAATAAATGAAGCCGTTTTTTTCAATATTTTATACAATGTGTTGGAAAATGTACTATATCTACATCAGACAAGAAATAAAATATAAATAAAGATTAGTTTGCACAACATTATTTGAAGACTTTACAAGAAAGTTTTTAAAGCTATGCTGCGAGAGCTATGCATTGGTAGCCTGAGACACTACGAATAAGATGAATAAGAAGATGTATTTATCACTCAATACACACATCAACACAATCTAGGGATACGTTATTTCGAAATCAAACATGCCTTTTTTGTTTAAAACCTATTCATTTGCCTTAAATAGTTTATATACAGATTGAAATCTTTTATTCAATTTCGAACAAATAATAAACATTGAAATTTAATAAGTAAAATGAGAAACAAATTAAATGAAAAACACACAGAGCATAGCATAATTTTATTAGTTGCAAAAAGTTGCATAAAAGTTTTTTTCACATAATAAATGAAGAAAAACTAATTATTTTTTTCTTCATTGACACTTGAAGAAAATATTTTTCACTATTTAGCGTTATGCCTGTCAATTGACTTCAGATGAAATGTTAGGAGTAGTTGGCATGTTAGAAAACGGTGCTACTCAACGCGTCCCTGCTGAGGCTCTGGACACAAGCCAAAACGTGATATCCAGGCTGTGATCACGTTATCGCACTACTGGGTGCCAATTCTCTTATTTATTAAGACAATCCATTCATAAACAATGCAATAGTCGTTCAAATGTTATCAAAAATAAACTTGATATTCCGCTAAAATAACAATTTATTCGATTTCATTGTAGACAATTGAATAGCGTTAGAAGTTAGATCTGTTACCATTACAGTTGTTCCATTACAATTATACTCCAAGTATAATAGCAAAACTAGAAAAAACGACGATTCATTGCCAATCTAAGAGCAATGTGTTTGAAGAATTGATATCCTGGGGATGTGGCAGAATGGATAGATATCGTTGTTCCATTTAGAGACATGATCGACTTTGCCAAATAACATGGAAAGCATTGAGGGATTTTCTGTCCAGATTGACAGGAGAACAACATTTTTTCGAATATTTACAAAAAATCTTGGGACCGCATATCCCAGAAAGACATATGAAGTGATTCTCTTGTTCAACTAAACTTAACCAAAATTATGAAAAATAAGATAAACAAAATTAATTCTTAGACGGTTAGATAAAGTCCAAATTAGTATGACACTTATTAATTACAACACTAAAATTAGATCTTTTAATTAAAATTATTAAAATTGCGGGTAGTTTTACACAAAATGTGTCGCCACTTATTTGGTACCAGCTAAAACTAGCAGCAATTGCCGGGCAATTGAATAAAACTCATCAAATATTAGGAATAGCGTTGTATGGAGTTATACAAATTGGAATTTTAGCGTGTAAATAAAATAGGAGCTATCTAATTAAGCAGAATTTAAGTAAATCTATGGTTCGAGTGATTAACAGAATTGGGCCAATTGACACCTTAATTTTTAGCACCTTGCCGGTATGTGATTAATGTCAGAGAAGGCAATACCAATTACTATCAGATTTTATAAGATTTTTATGCAAGAAAAGTCTTCAAAAATGTGATAAAAATAATAAGTTTATTCCCAGTAATTTTCTAAGGCTTAGTAAAATGATCTCTTTTATTAATAAATAAATAAGAATAGCATCGTGATATTAATAATCAGCCATGAAATTCTCTTCAATTTAGAGTCATAGCAATTTGTTAATTATTTTCTAGATAATCAATGAAATTTTCAATACCTTAGGTTGCGTTAATGTGTGTAGGTACCCATAGCACACCCATAGTAATTGTAAGGGGTTGCTTACATTGGGAATTACTTTCTCCCATTACTATTTTATTCAGAAAGAGAGTATAGAATATTAAAACTTACCACTCCTGTTATCTATTTTTAACCGTCTTCAAAAAAGAAGGAGGTTATTCAATTCGACCGTAAATATGTTTTTTTCTTTTTATGTGTGTTCGCGGATAACTTCGTTGTTTATGAACCGATTTTGATGATTCTTTTTTTTTGTTAGATAGAGTATACTTCCGTGATGATTCCATTCAACTTTCATCAAAATCGGACAAGCGGTTTTTGAGTTATACTCCAATATCTGAAAAGTGCTACGCGTATTCTGATCACTGAAAAGGGTGAAAAAATTTTTTTTAATAAAAAATGCAACCGACTTCAACACTCAAAAGTGTGAAATAACGTGTCGAAGTCGGTACCATGAGCACAATATTGTGATGATGGTTACTTTTGTGTGAACTGTCATGGTACCGACTTCAACAAGTTATTTCACACTTTTGAGTGTTGAAGTCGGTTGCATTTTTTGTTAAAAAAATTTTATTAAGAAAGAGAGTATATAATATAACAACTTTCCACTTCTGTATCTATTTCTGTGCAAACATTTGCGTATATCATCCTATAAGTTATGATAAACTTTCTCTAATTTCTATTTTTTAGGAAAGATACTATAGTAAAATAACTTTCCTTTCCTATTAATAGTTTTTATACAAAAACAATCCTTCTATTAGTCAATGTCACTCGGCCTGATGTTGCGTCATAAAAGGATGGACAGACATATAACCAACAATTTATTTTAATAATAAAAATACAATTTAAATAATACAATTATAATTGTAAAAGAGAAAAATTCCACAATATTTCTTTTTATTTATTTATTTACTAACAATAAACAAATATATAGCGCATAATTTGCGATTCATAATAATAGCACAACCACCAATTAGTACGACGATACAGATTATATATATATATATATTTTTAAAGATTATAAGCTTGCGTTTGACCACTGTCTCACCTGATGTTAAGCGACGACGCGGTCTAAGGTGGAGCACGCAAACTTAGAAGGAACAATAAAGACAATATATAAAGACAATCAAGTTCACTTTTATTAAGATAACAGTAATATGTAAAAGGTACCTATATTTTGTTATTTAAACTGAGGTGGCTTTGACACATTATGAATCACGGGAATTACTTACGTAATAAGTCAGAGGGTTCGCGGAGGGTTCGTGGTTCGCTTAGTACTAGGCAAACCGCGAACGCCAAGTATTCTCCTTGAAAAAGACCACTGAATATGGTTGGAACAATAGTCGGAACCCTCTCCTCATGAGTATTACGTGAGTAATTCCCGTGGTTTATACCTTCATAATACCTTTATTTCATAAAAAAAACACGTTTTATTACAGTTCCTGACATGCCTGATGCTGTACGCATCAAGCGCACATGCTATCATGGTGAAGTACGGTACTAAGGACGGCCCAATTGAGCCTCCGACGCCGGAGCCGGAGCTGCCAGTGCCGCAGCCCTACCGAGCCCCTGCACCGGTCTGGGAAGAACGCTCCTATGACGGACCTGACCCAAATGCTCAATGGTTTGTACATTATACATACCTACATATAAGTCTCTTAGCCATAGGACGTCCACTGCTAGATATATGCCTCTCCCATGTAGGGGCATTTGTCAATACTCACCACGCTTGGCAGACGGGTTGGCGAGCGCTGTATGACTTCCGATCCTCAAAAGGCGCTGCTGCCCACCTTCTGGTATGTGATCTCTTAGCCGACTCTTACGGCACCCGCGGCAAGAGATGGGGAGTACTAGTATAGGCCGGTACCACCACGGCTCTCTAGGCCGGTACCACCACGGCTATCTAAGCCGGTACCACCACAGCTCATACATATATTCACGCACGTGATCACGAAAATGCCATAAAATTAACAGGTATTTGGTAAAATAACATACTAATAACTAATTACAATACTGCAGCTACTGCAATAACATTTGAGCGATCCACTAGCGAATGGTAGCCTATAGATAACTCAAATGATCTAACCTGCTATCGGCTGGCCCAGAATGCTAGCAGCATTGCCAGGTTGAATTGCAATGCTGATTTGTTGAGCCAAATATGCGCCAGCATTTTGGTCGCGCGTCATTGTCTTTGGTTGATCTGTACATCATTAATGCTCTTTGTATAGAAAACGAACCACCTAAAACTGTATCTGCTAATTTAAATTATAAAACCCCTAAATTATTGGCAGAGCTCACGGAAGGCAGATAAAATCGGAGATAAGATGAATTTAAATAAAAAAATTACATTATATAATACAGATTCAGCTGATACGTTTAACTGCTGCCAAATCAGCATTTTGACCAATTTTATTTACTGTTACATTGTAAAACCTATTTAATTTGAATATAATTGTCCTGAATTGCTTGCTATTTTGAATTAGTTATTCTTATATTAAGTTAGATTATTTTATTGCTTTATGTACGTTATTTGCTTATGTGTTTCTAAAAGATTAAATGAATAATCTTTTTGATTTAGGTAGTGATCTAGAATCTTATATTTCATATGTGTGATGGCTGAATTTCCAAAAAAAATTATTGTGATGTTTATTTATTTATGGTAATCTTGTAATTGTCATGCTTGAAATTCTCACATTTTCAATGAAACTCTGCTGCACTTTTGATAAATACTCATGTTAATGAAAATATTTTTTTGTAATATCATGCCTGCGTCTAAGATGACCCATAGCTAAATGAAAAACTCTAAATTCATGGATGGGCTTGATTCCTTGCCATGGTGCTTATTTCTGAACGAATAGCATGATGCAGATGGAACCAAGTGAACCATTCTGTTCACAAACATAAAATATATTGTTATTAACCAACAAGCAGCCCGGCTACATTGTTACGGGAACAAGGTTTTTGTTTAATACTGTATAGATTAACGTTTAACCACTATCTCACTTGATGGTCAGTGACGATATGTTCGAAGATGTTCACGCTAGACCTAGAATGCTCACTGGCTTTCAAGGACTGCTGCCTGAACACACTATCTGTTTGGTGACAGTTTTTCAAAGTTGAGGGTGGTAGCTAGCCAGACTCGATAGTACCCTACCACCATGCTGGGAATTTGATAACGGTGTTATCTTCACCGGAAGCTCAAGCAGTTTCCGGGGATGAAATCAATGTCCGTCAGTTTGACAGCCGACGATCCCCCCGCTGAGCTATCATCGCTTCAGTTATCCAATTGAGTTGGCTAATATTTTGACTGTATGAGGATTTTGCGTCACCCCAATAGACAATAAAAATATGCTAACTTACAAGTACATTAGCTGCTGTATCCTACAAATATATAAATATATACACAACTGGTTGCTGAAAAAGAAAAAAAAAACGCTACATATTAATCTACTTATCTACAACACCAATATTTAACTTTAAATTATTAATGTTAAAAACTCACTGTCAGTGAAATAAAGGCTTTATCTATCCTAAAAATATAACTTTGTTTCAGGCGACCTCAACTTTTCAAACCACAGCCAAGATACACAGAAATCATTTACAAAGTTCCAGCACCAGCCCCTCTGCCAGTCAACAACGCGCAGAGCTTCGTCAATGCATACATCCCAACCAACAGACAACATCCTCAGCCAGTCCAGAACACTTTCACACCAACGCAGTTCCTGAGCTCTCAAAGCTTACCTGGTATCGGTTTGCGATACTTTGTACCAGCTTACATCAACGAGGCTCAGAATAGGGTAAACTATAAGCAAGAGGATGGGAAACATAATCATATAGAATCAAATGATGTTATTGGTGGAAGCCATGATTCAGCCAGTGACTTGCAGTGGAAATACGAGAAGGATGCTACGAGACGAAACGTTCGAACCACGCAAGAAGTAAGTGGAATTCATTTTTACGACCAACTCATTATTTTTATTACTTTTTGTTTTGTAATAATCCACTTAGTTTGTTTTATGCATTCAGCAATAATATTTAAATTTTAATACTAATAAAACAGGACATCGCAAATGTGGATTTAGCTAAATTAGTTGAATGTATCGTGAAGGGGCCACAGAGGTTTTAGAATTATCTTCTTATCCCACGAGAACAGTAATTATTTTCGGGATGAAAAGTAGCCTGTGTTTATCGAGGGTTTAGTCTATCTCCGTACTAAATTTCACCGAAATCGGTGCAGCCGTTTGAGCGTGAAGGAGTTGCAAACATACATACTTACACACATATAAACTTTCGCCTTTACAATATTAGTGGGATTAAAATTATATGTTAAGTTAAAAATGTGTAAGTGTTTCATATAAAGGAACCTTACATTTGTTTTTAAGATTCCTTGTTACCCCAAAAGGAGCTCACTTCACTGTCCGTCTGTATGTCAGTCTGTCTCTCTGTGCGTCTGTCGATACTTTTTTAAAGAAGTGCATGCACAACACAGCTGAAATTAATATCAAAGACTCAAAGTAACCAGTTCATTATCACTTTAAGCTGTGAAAATTGCAAACTCCTAAAATCATATTCGCAATATGAAATTTATCTATAATATACTACATAATAACCATACTATAAATATAAAATTAATAAATAATTTTATTATTTTCTAGGCTGCTGCAGTGCCGATCTACATTTGGCCAGCCTACGTCCCCCCAGTGCATCAGTAACTCTAAGTTAGTTATAACTAAGTCTAAATTAATAAGTCATTACATGTGATGACCGTTACTTATAGAGTTAAACAAAAGTGCCAGAAACTTTATTCTTACGGAATGAAGAAGCAGTTGAATTACAATAAGTTACATACTTTTTTATTATTTTTGTATGAGAAACAGATCTAATAGGTAAGCAACAAGCATTTCTAAATAAGGAATACTTAAATGCAAATATAGTTTACGTAAACGCGCTAAAGTTAAATTGTGGAATGAACATAAATTATACGAACGAATGATTTCATTGGGGTTATTATTATTATACATTATTTAGGTTTATCATAAACAATCTCCATTATAATTATATATATTTTTTTTTAATTTTTTTTTTACTAACGGACTAATGCTGTTTGCCTCTACCGGCATTCACAGCTTCACCGGAGGGGGGGCGAGCACAGATGGTGCTCAGCCCGCGATGGTGCTCAGCCCGGGATGGTGCTCAGCCCGCGTTATAATTATATTGTATCCATCGAACTTATATGCTCCTCGTAAACGCGCGACATATGCGCCATTTTAAGAAAGCTATTTATAGCTTCATTCGGTACATTATAATTGCGTGGTGAGTCAAGTGTCACACATAGCGAAATTATGGCTTATTTCTGTAAGATGGCGCTGTAGGTAAAACACTTTTTATAGAGTATAAGTTCGATGATTTTATTGTTACGTCCAATATCATTTAATTCTAATCACCAGTCGTGTATGTATAGTTATATGAACTTGATATTTTAATAAATAAGGGTTTCTGTGTAAGCATCATAATAAAGCAAAAAGACTATGTAAATAAAATTGGAATGCGGCTACAATTATATAAGAATTCTAACCCAAAATTGTAACCTCATGAGTAGAACTAATTTTTGTTCCGTTTTATTAACATATAAGCACAAGTATATCTTAAAGAGATGTCTAACCTTGCTAATGCAGCCACCAAGAGAATGAGTTTATCAATCCTTAATGATAATTCAATGGTTACATTTGTAACAGTCATTTGAATGTTTTAAATACATTAATTGTATCTCCTATAACAATTTTCAGTGCCGTGAAAAGTCAGCAAAATTTGACCAGAGCATCGCCTATAGTACATAGATATAGTACAGAGATGTTAAGAAGGTTAGTTGAAATATTGGCGGGAACAGTTTTTTCCAAAGATTATATTCTTCTCAGGATTGAATTTAATAATTTAAAGTAACCGTGTATTTAGTACAAAGTTTAAGGCATGTACATGACAACTATTTGAGGGCGTGTTTACCCATTCATTGTTTTTCATAACATTTTTTACAATAACAGCGGAACTATACCACGTTAGCGGTAATATATTTAATCATGAACTCGAATGAACTGCGTGCGGAGGCCGCTATGTATGTTTATTTTTTTTATAAACCAGTATGTTGTATAAATTTAAAATATCTACAAACTCCTGTCTGACGGTCCTAACTTTGTACTGGTATACCTACTTAAATACCGTGACAAAAGCTATTATTCTCTATGTTTATACAAGTTAATGGTAATTTTTTGCCGTAAACTTTTTTGGACAGCTTATATTATCCATTTACTAACTTCCATCTAACGACGACTGGTGATTACCAATAATCAGTTTTAGTAATATCTGAGGTTCATTTGGTTTTTATTTTGTTTTTATAATATTTTGTTAATGTATTTTTGTGTATAAGTAGCAGTAATAACGTTTGTAAATATGTACAATAAATAATTGAAATATTAGATTTTTATTTTCATTAAATGGTTTATTTAGCATTGTGTCACATATATACTCGTAGTACCTACTTCGTTTTTCCATTCGTTAGTTAGTATATATTACGCTATTTACGTAAATACTTACAATATATTTCTTGATTGTAACGCCCTCATCATCATCATCATCTCAGCCATAGGAGGTCCACTGCTGGACATAGGCCTCCCCCATTGATTTCCACAAGGACCTGTTGGAAGCGGCCCGCATCCAGCCCTTGCCTGCGATCTTAGTCAGGTCGTCTGTCCACCTTGTCGGTGGCCGTCCTATGCTGCGCTTGCCATTCCATGGTCTCCATTGTAACGCCCTAAAACGTGAAAATGCAAACTGAATAACGTTATCTAGGTTTCAAATAATATAAACATACTTAGAAAAAGCAAAAAAGGGTTGGAAAAAGTTCTGTGGTAAAACTCATAAATAAAACAGTCGTATTGAGAATCTCCTCCTTTTTGGGAGTCGGTTGAAAATTAGAATTAAAACATAGCAGCCGAGACATACTTCAATGTGTTATTGGTAACACTCAATCAAGGTCAACAGTATATACCTCGTGATATTAAACGACGTGTAACGTTCGGCGGCATCTCCAAACAATCTTAAGTAATAACTTAAGCATAATTTCTTAACATTGCACTGCATCTACATTCTAGCAATCTGTAAATTTGTAAAAAAATATCTTCAGATTTTAAACACTCTAAGAAACAAAAACCAACCCAACTCTAGACACAATAACAGATTGGCCCTTTCAAACTCTATCAAAATGCACAGTACAAGTACCTACGTTGTGTGTTACAATTTAATGGGAGAAGCCACTGGCTCTTGAAACACAGTCATTCTAGTTCAGGAGCCTATGGATTTAAAAATAGAATGTAATATTTATGTCAATAAAATATTTTGTATTTTGTATTTGTATTTTGTTCATAAATCTACAACCACGTTCCACAACAAATAGAAAAATATACCACGTTCTTAAGTAAACTAAGAATACCTTATGTGAACGAGCTACTACTAAAGTTATAAAGTAAATCTTATTCGGTGTCTGGCTAATCAATTCTAATCTAATCATTTTAAAGCTAATATTATTCTAAGAATGTTAAAGTTTATTGCTTTACCAACATGCTAGGAACTTATGTTCAAATAATTTGAACGAAATTATTATGTAGCGCCCATCAGGGTTTACTTAGGTACATGTAAATCAAACAACATTATTATGTACTTATTTAGAAACACAATATTATGTAAATTTAATACATGTTCAGAATTAAATAAATGAAATAAAATGAAATCGAATAATGTCAACAGGTCTCAACAGGTAACATCAGAGGCCCAAGGCTAACATGTAAACATCAGAGGCCCAAGGCTACTGGCATTCAGCATTGCAGCATGCTTACAAAGACCGATTTTAAAGGCTTTGGTAGTCCGCTTATTTTAATTTGTCCATATTGATTTAATTTAGATTCAATAATACAGTGCGTCTATTTTCATAAGTTAGCACATAAAATGTCAAATGGCTTACGGGCATAGAACGAGCATAGATTCAAGATAGATTCAGGCGGGTATGAAAGAAGCAAGCTTCGAATTATTCATAATCTGAATATGAATTGAGTAGACTTGACACCCTGCCTTCAACCGATAAAACATGCAAATAAGTGTACCGTTATGTTCTTAATTGAAGTGAAATATCTGATTTCCACTGATAGGTAAGAGTAGCGTAATACGCATAGGTAGGTACTCTCAAATATATTGAAACAAAGGTCAATAATGAGGGTCGAAAGATGGTGAACTATTGAAAAAGTATGGTAATGAAACTGATGGCAACTTCAGCATTATAACCGGAATAGTTAAGAACTCTTTTGTAGCAAATGGTAGACCACCTTGTTGTTGCGTGGAGCTGGCTGAGCATTGAGATATTGGTACTGTAAGGTCCATGGCCACACCACATTTCGCACGCGTCTATTTTAGAATAGATCGAAATAAGCTCCAATAGCTCCAATAGGGCTTGTGCACACAGCGTAATTTTAAAGCGACGACAACGTGCAGACGAGAGACTGCGTCTGAATTTCTTTTAATGGCTTCACAACTGACGATTACATTACATAGGGTGTTTACAGGCAGAGAGGGCGTGCATATATATATATATATATATATATATATACACTAAAAAAAATATAATCACATTGTTAGAATTTTTAAATTCCTTTCTCCTAGTGTGAGACACAGTTCAAGCGCGTTTTTCCCTACAGCGAAAATTATGACAAAGGAAAAATATGGTAGTACTAATTATATATTTTACTAATAAATTAGCAAATTGAATCAATTTTTGTTCAATCAGAATTAAGCTTCATGAAATCTTATTATAAGTGGTGTTTTAAAGTGTATAAGACATGTAGGAATTGTAGGATTTTCAATAAAATAAGCTGAAAAGACTTAAAATTGTATCAAAATTAACAAATGCCTTCACGCGTCATCTGGCTTGGGTCTGCGTTTGAATTTCTTTAAGCGCGTTGGCGCGCGTCTTGTCTAAGTTTTCGACGCATTAACAATATGCCGTGTGCATAAGCCCTCACGGAGATTATACACACGTTCAAAAATGAAGTGATACCGTGGTACCGTATTCATTCGTGATGATACAAATCTGTTGGAGACTCCTCAATAGTAATAAAGCAGTGTCGGTCGAGGTAACATTGCATGAGGCTTACGGTGTCTCTATTACTGATTCTTTTAAAAAGTATGAGTGGACGTCCTATAGCTAAGATGATGATGATGATGATGATGGTGGTGATGATGATTGGATAGAACATTTAAGTAAGACTAAAGTAGATTTAGTTGTCATTTTGTAAGCGCGATTGAATTGCTACAAATGTAATAATCAGCTTTTTCGTCTTCAAAAATACACTGTGTGCATAGGCCCTTGCAGATCTATCAATGTTGCATGACGTGTCGTGAGGCCGCGCCGCTACACGTGCACAAAACACAACCTTAATTTGCGACGAGCCGCGTTCGTCGTGATCGTGACAAGCTACGCTTCCTGGTGACGTCTACTATTTTGTACAACTATAATGACAGCTTTGATGATTAAGACTGTTTCCAACCGACCTCCCTCGAAAGCAAACTGCTAGCCTCGGGAGAATCCTATGCCACTAGTACCACTATCCCACTAAAAACTACTACTGGGAAACTATACCTTAAGTGACATAGAGTATACTTATCTGCCACATTTATAGATACTTATAGATTTTAATAAATTTATCAGTTGTATTATGTTTTATTATATAACAATTAAGGTCTATTGGCACAGTGCAATTACACATATTACACTTCCAGAAGGTTAACTTTATTACCCAGACAGTTTATAGATTTAGACGTTACTTTGTGGAAATCCATATCAACATTATATTTAACTTTTTTTTTATCACTCGTAGACCCCCGCACTAGGATTCCCTGTGTCGTGGGAGGCATGGACACACACAAACACCCAAAACCCGGGACAAACATCTATACTCATCGCACAAATGTTTACAAGTACAACTAGTTGCGCCCCTCGTGGTGATGATTGATGATAGTAAGATGAAAGTACCCTATGTATTATTCTGGGACCTGAAGTATCTACATACCAAATTTCATCGAAATCGGTGCAGCTGTTTGAGCGTGAAGAAGTAACGAACATACACACAAACTTTCGCCTTTATAATACTAGCTGCGCCCCACTGTTACCCGCGTGGTGATGAAAAACGGTGATAATGGTAATGATTTATATAACCCTCTGTGTTAATCCAGGGTATAAGCTATCTCCACACGAAATTTCATCGAAATCGGTAAAGCCGTTTCAGCGTGAAGAAGTAACAAACATACACACAAACTTTTGCAGTTATAATATTAGTAAGATAGGATAGCATACACCATAGTTAGCATTAACTCTGCGATGTTCTCGCTAAATATTTTGTATTTAATATCATAAAGCATTTTATTAAAGTTAAAATAACTTACGAGTCATAAATATGTGTTGTTAAGTGGGTGTATACCAGTTATCTATATTTATGAGTCTTAAGTCGAATTTATTAATCTCAAAAACGGTAGTTATTCAAAATAAGTTCAACAATAAACATTCGTAATTGGGAACAATCACACGAGCAAACTCTATTGTTTCAAAAAGCTTTAGTTAATAAGCTATTATAACTACTTCGGCATTCTCGATTTACCACTTGAACCTTTCAACCTCCATTGTATAAAGTTTATTTGAGATACGCGTTCAATCTTTAATTGGTCTAAATTATTTCTAACATTGTTGTTAAAAAAAATTTAGACCAATCAAAGATGAATGTTAAGTATGTTGAGAATGTACTTGAAACATGTGAAATAGAATTAAATTAATACACATCTGTGTATATATTTTGTTATTAAAACTGACGTGGTTTTGAGACATTATCAATGTATAAAACACGGGAGTTACTCACGTAATAAGTCAGAGGGATCCGACTATAGTTTCAACCACATTCGGACGCGGTCGCGATTCGCCTGATCGGCGAATCGCGACCGCGTCCGCGAGCGCCCCGTATTCTCCTTGAAAAAGACCACCGAATGTGGTTGAAACTATAGTCGAAACCCTCTGGCTTATTACGTGAGTAACTCCCGTGTTTTATACATTGATAATGTGTATATATTTTTAATTTTTCCGCCTATTAACTGCTATGCAGTTTGACTGTATTTTGTAAGTTTATATATATCTGTTTTGTTGTTTTAAATAAATTATACAAAAACAATGGAATGCTGTCACTGCAAAATGGTACGGACATTCACAAGTATATAATGTTTATGTACATTTAATAATCAACGTACCAAGTTTTTTATACTTACACCCCCGGACTAGAATTCCCTACGTCAACGGAGTCATGATCTCACATTACGCTAACATGCAAGACCCAGGACAAAGTTCTATTCTCAACCAATGATCTTCTATAATATATAAATGAATCGCTAAATGTGTTGGTAAGCGCAAATCTCGATAACAGCTGAACCGATTTCGCTAATTCTTTTTTTATAATATTCCTTGAAGTAAAAAAAAAAATTGCCTGAAAAAGTCTAAAAACAACACTTTTCTATATTCCCATACAAAAGATTCGTAATAATACTTAAAAGTCCATTTGAACTTTAATACCATACCATAAAGTATAAGTGTTAGTGGAGGGGTTCCGAGAAGGCAAAATAATTGAGTGACGTTAATATAAATATCGACTGAATATCGAATAGTATAATAATCGACTGTTAGGTGGTACGAAGTTCGCCGGGTCAGCTAGTAGTATTATAAAAATCATTGTGCTCTAAATGTTTGCCCCCGCCGGGATTCAAACCCAGGGTAGGGCCCCGGGATCAAAAGTCAGATCACTAACCACTGAGCCGCGACTACCGTGTTTGTTTATTTATTTCATGTAGGTTTCAATACCGAACTGCAGACAGCAATAAGACTGAGATTAAGAGGTAAGCTTGATAAAAAACTAGTCTACGCAGACAAAGCAACAGATAGGGTCAATCCCGTTTTGATGGATGAACAATGAAAAAATATAAAATGGATAAACGAGTCCCTTAAAATTAAATGTTTCTATGACAATCGATCAATCAACGCTAACAAGGTATATTGAGCGATGTTGAGAACATCTGCGCATGACGTTACCTGACGTAGAATGACGTTAGAGAAAGAAAATTCACTTTCGCACGAATGTCATTTCATCGAAAGCGTAAGTAGTCATGATCATGACCTACCCGAATCTTCATCAGACGTAAAAATGGGAATGACGATTTTGACGGCACTGACGATCATCTTGAACATAAAATTATTTTTTAAAAATATCACTTTTATCTCAACCCTTTTTTACTTTACAGTTCTAGCATTTGACCACTATCTCACTTGATGCTCAGTGACGATGTGGTCAAAGATGTTATCACGCTAGACCTAAAATGTTTACTGGGTCTCAAGGACATCTACCTGAAAAAAAACCGAGCGAGTACTATAGAGTACCCGCTTGGCTATTACCACCTTCAAGAGTACTCTACCACCATGCTGGGAGCTTGATAACGGCTTATATTCACCGGAAGCTCAAGTCAGCTTAAGTCGTTGGTGGGGATCGAAACAGCATCCGTCTGTTTGACAACCAAAGCTCCAACCGCTGAGCCGTCATCGCTTCCAAAACCTTTATGTTCTAACATGGTCATGACTAAGGCAACATTTGCACTCATCTACACATCACGTTGCTTGACGCTGAATGACGTTAATGAGCAAAAAAAATACTTTCGCACACAATGATGTTTTACTAAAGATGACGTATATTCATACTGCGCGGTGCTCAGATTTTGTTCCTTTACGACATAAACATACTTACTGCGACAGATAATACGGTACAAATAATATAGAAAAGGATAGCTATATGTTTAGACTTGCGCTTGAAATACGCATCGTAATCAAAATTACTACAATTGACTTAATTTTGCCGCCTCAGTTTCCGCGCGCTTGTGCGACATCTACCTCATATAAACATATAATATCATTGTTCGCACAGATTATTTATTATCGAAAATGTAAGTGACCATGACCTACCCGAATATTTTACTGGCGTGAAGGTGGCAATGACGGCTATGACGTCACACTTTCACGATGGCCTCTGTCGAAAGCGACAGTGACCAGCCACAACCGTGTCACCCGCTATAACACTTTCGTGATATTCAGACTCACTTTTTTGTATTAATGACTTACATTCGCAGTTTGTAAAGACTGACAGTTTGGATTTTATCGATACAGTTCCGTCAGCTAGTGAGTATTAATATAGTTCTTATTGTCAAAAGATGTAACGTGTGTGTCTTTAAGATGTAAATAAAGAATTTATTATTATTATTATTATTATTATTAGTTCAGAAAATATCATCGTTAGTGGCGGCGCGCGGCGGAGGGTCAATGATGAATGAACATTTTTATAGGATTATGAATGAATATTTTTTTTTTTATAGATGCTTTCTGAGTATTATCTCTATTGATGGCCGGTGACGATGTGATCAAAGATGGAATGACCTGTAATGTTAACCTGTGTTTTTGTGACTTGAAACAAAAACTTGAGGTTGGTAGCTAACCAGTAAGGGACTCAAACGTACCCTCCTACCGTGCAGTTTACTGAGCAGTTGAACCAACTATTTCCAATTCTTTCTAACATAAAGTTCTGCCAAAACATATCTATACTTAAAAACATCTAAAGAAAACCCTAATTGAGATCAATCTTTTTTGGAAGTCGGCTAATTACTGAAGCGAAATAATGTGACATTGTATGCAAAAAAGGCATGTTACCTAAATGACTACTGGATTATGGCTTTAATCTTTCGATCAGCACGAAATACCGAGGTGTCGCGTGTACAATAGAAAAGAGTACAAGGTCTAATATTGCATAACATGCGCTGTACTGGCATACTAGGTGATGGGTTGCGAACACGTCATCCTAGGTCAAACCTTGCCATGTTTGAAACTAACATTGATGTGCATGCTAATTCAAATGTTTATTTTGGTGAATGTATAAATAAATGAATCAGCATTGCAATTCTGGCAATGCTGCTAGCATTCTGGGCACGCTGCCGGCCGGTAGCGGGTTAGAACATTTGAGTTATCTATAGGCTACCAATAGCTAGTGGATTGCTCAAATGTTATTGTAGTAGCTGCGGTATTGTAAATAGTTATTAGTGTTTTATTTTAATAAAGGCGTTTGCCCCCCTATTTAGCCTAGATGAAAAAAAATATATCAAATATGTTATTTTTTATATCCCACTAATATTATAAATTTGAAAGTTTAAATAGATGGATGTTTATTACTCAATCACGCTCAAACGGCCAGACGGATTTGAATGAAATTTGGTATGTAGATACTTCAGGTTCCGGTAACACATAGGCTACTTTTCATCATCATCAATCATCAATCATCACCACGCGGGTGGTTTCACCCGCGGGGCGCAGCTAGTTTTTATATATTTTGTAGTAGCTGCAGTATTGTAATTAGTATTTTATTTTAACAAAGGCCCCATGCCTTTGTTAAAATAAATACCGGTAAAAAAATAAATACCACACTAATATTAGAAATGCAAAAGTTTGTGTATATGTGTGTTTTTATGGGATAAGGTGACGGAATAAGCAGAAGGCCCACAGGATGTTAAGTAGTAAACTCTGCCTATATACACATACAATTCGTAAAGAACTGCACACCCTTAGTTGGTAAGTCTCATGTGCCCTTCGAAACAGAACACGGAAATGCGAACACTACTGCCTGGCGATAGAAATAGTGGCAGTTCTTCCCCGGGAGAACTCTCACATAGAATGCTACTGGTCCTGTGTATTTGTTGCCTTTTCACACATTGACGGCTTGATAAATTTGAATGAAATCGGAATGTACTTTATAACCTGAATTAACTCGTAGGCTAATTTTTAACGTGCCGTAGTGGTACCGGCCTAGAATAGTACTCCCCCATCTCTTCCCGTGGGTGCCGTAAGAGTCTGCTAAGGGATCACGTATCAGAAGGTGAGCAGCAGCGCCTTCTGAGGGTCACACATCATACTGCGCTCGCCAACCCGCCTGCCAAGCGTGGCGATTATTGGCAAATCCCCCCTTATATGGAGAGGCATATATTCAGCAGTGGACTTCCTATGGCTGCGATGAATGAATTTTTAACCTAAAAAAAGTGATTATTCCTCGTGTATCCATACAAAAAACCTATAAAATATACTAATATAAACTCTCTGGCCGCTGAGCTGTCAAAAACATGGGACTGCCATGGAAAAACATGCCAGTTTTATGACATGGCTAATAAGTTTTATCAATAAACTAAACAAACAAACGTTTGAGCAAACCGGCCAGCCCACATTCTTCAATACATACGTAACGACTGGCCAAACATATTTATGCAAGGCTGTTCCTTATCGTTATTAATTTTAAGACTACTTTTGAAAATGCTACATGCTGACATGCAAGATAAAATGTCAATAAGAAAATTATGAAAGAATAAAAATTGAAAAAAGTAAATATTATACTGATATTAATGTGTTATGTTTACAAGTTAGAAGTAGATGTCTAGTCCAGGAAAAGGTCAAGGCATGAACACATGTATCAAAATAAATCCCTTTAATATGAAAGTCTCCAGTTTTTTAGTTTTTTAGCTGAAGTCAAAAGATTTTCATGAATCACTTTGTATAAATAGTAAATAAATCGATCTACACTTCTTGTAATTCATTTACTTAGCTATTACATTAGTCTTTAAATGCGAACTTTTGAAGCGATGACAGGTCAGCGGTGGGATCGGTTGTCAAACTGACGGACGCTGGTTCGATCCCCATCAACCGCTTGGGCTTCCGGTGAAGATAACACCATTATCAAATTTCCACCGTGGTATTAGGGAACTTAGAGTTACATATAATGTGTTCAGGCAGCCATACGCCATACATAGAATGCTTACTGGGTCCCTAGGACTGCCTAGAGACCCAGTAAGCATTCTATGTATGGCGTAATAACATCTTCGACCACATTATCACTGACCATCAAGTGAGATAGTGATCAAACGCAAGATCTGTATACAGTATAGTACACTGTACAGTATAATTATAAAAACAACCTTCATTCATATTGAATCGTGGTCATCGCATTTATAATGGCATCCGATGCGTCTGCGCCGAAACCGGTTGCGGTAAAACACACCTTTAATTTATAACTCGACGCTGGCAATGTGACATTTATGTTACTATTTATACCTTCTTTACAATCTCTTAATAGCTCCTCATTAGCTTAATACCTAATTTAATGGATATTTATAATTACACACATGTTAACTGCGTTTTTAAGGCGATGATTTGAAAATACGCAATAATAAAGATGGAGCGTTAAACTCGTAGTTAACTTGAATAGTTGAGCGTGCGAGAGGTGTTTATAGTGCAGCTGTCATCAAAATGTGTTTATAAATTGTATTCATAATGTAGTAAAATTTAAACAAATATTAAATTTTTAATGCAAAGATGAGAGCAAACAAAGGCAAACAGACTTATTCTCTTCCAAAGAGAAGTTCAGTCTCAAGTGGAATGCTGCTCTCTCATTTGTAATCGAGTACTCAAATATCCGCTTACTTACAGTCTTAATTAAAGTTTAAGTTAAAATCGAATTACTTAATGGCCTAAAGGTTAGATTGTAATATTATAGTGACGAACAAAAATGGAAGGACATTTTATGTAAAAAAATCTACAGTGTCAAGCTATCAGACTCATCAGCGATACTAAACTTACTGAAGGTCTTAGAGATATCTCTGTGCTGTCCACTGTATTAATGGGAACACAACGGAAAATGTTCTGTAGAACTATTAAACCTTATGTACCGTCACGGCTCAAACACTGTAGCTGCTAGCCACCGTCGTTTACAAGCCCATCCACATATAAAGATAGGACCACACTGTGCGATTCTACCAATCGATCAATCTATCGAATCGAAAATCGATACCACATATATATAATAATGTGTCAAACTCACGAGAACTTCCAATCAAAAACTTCAGAAAAGTAAATGAGATTAATGCATCGGTATTCCCGAGTATTAAGAGAGTTAATAGTCTTAAAATGCTTGGCCACGTATCGTTATGCCTAACGTGACGGAGTTCGTTTACCATCAGTCGGCCGTCTGCTCGTTTGCCAACTGTTGTGTATATTTTTTTCATCAGAACTACTTTACCTCGACGACATTATAATTGCGGCTGAAGACATCTATGAACATACACAATGACAATTGATCCCGAGAGTAGCAAAGGTAACTGAAGGGTGAAACAAAAAATTACCGAAAAATGGAACCGACTTGTTGACGTCGGTACCATGAGCACAATATTTTGATGAAAGTTACTTTTGCACTATCATGGTACCGACTTCAACAAGTTATTTCACAATTTTGAGTGTCGAAGTCGGTTCCATTCGGTATAATTTTTTTGTTTTCATAATGTAAGTTAATGAGAAATCATACTTTTACGGCTTCCCTACATTATGCGCAATGATTCATTTTTTCTATCTTTGTCCGAATGTCTACTTTATATTCCTGTTAATTCCTTTTTCTTGAAGTATTTTTATTAGACAGAGATTTATTCTGGATCTAATCAGTAAGACTTAATTGCCAACCCATTGGAGTAGGCTGATTAACCCTTATGAAGGGTTATTATGAACCAAAAGTATAGGGTCTCAGCTTCTAGTATATTATATTCAAATGGTTTGTATCTATGTGAACCAAATTGCATTATCGTGTGGCAATAAACAAAACCAAATAACAAACGAATTAATGACATGCTACAAGCAATTTGATTTTGATACACTATGCAATGTGGAAGCTGCATTTGCATATAATTTCATTCCTGGAACTTGACGGTTTTACTAAAGATTTAATGTTGCGTGATCATTCTCTACTCGTCTACTTCTACTGTTTCTAAAAAAGTTAGTGTTAATTCAGTGACTTTTTATTATTCCAGGCTCTAGTGCAGTGTGCACTATTGACTCGTTGACCGTCAGGCCTCTTGTCCTGGTGGCTGACACGTGTTTTTTTTATTTTATGCTGTATAGATCTAGCGTTTGACCACTATCTCACTTGATGGTCAGTGACGATGTGGTCGAAAATGTATCACGCTAGATCTAAAATGCTTACTGGCTCTCAAGAACTGTTGCCTGAACACACTATGTGTTTGGTGACAGTTTTTCAAACGTGAGGGTGTTAGCTAGAAATAACCCTTAGAATTAAAGGATATATCCATAAAATATAAGACATTTAGGTAAGTATTCGAGTGGAGTGACGTTTTGCAACTTCATATTTATAAATGCACTCATTAATTAATAAACGTCCACTGATTCTCACCTTGATTAAACTGAGATGATAATGTGAGAACTTAATCTGATAAATCTAAAACTGCAATTTAGCCTTGACAGTTTCAAAACTCGACATTTGTGTTTAAGTAACATTTTCAATAGACTTTATGTTAATTTAAAAATCAGTACGTAAGTACAGTTTATATAGGTCACCTATAAGACGACTTGAAATAGTGCCTGTGGTAAAATAAAAAGTCTAAATCTTAGATGAATATTCCATGAAATGTTTTGCCCGCGCGTTTGTCTCTTGACTTTAACAATCCTGATCAATCCTGACAGTTGTCATTATTCTGTCAGCCAGCAGCACCCATGGGTGCTCAATACTTTTAGCCAAGGCTGTGGTAAATCTATCAACCCTTTTCAATGAGTCCCCCTGAGACAGACGTATATAAATAATTCGTTGTGTGTCAACAGATGATTTGTGTTTTGAAATGATAATTGCTAATTGTTTCAAATACACATTAAGCAGGTGTGCATTTAATTGCGTGCACAATAAGTGTTGTTAACCTTCAGTTAGACAGATATTTCGTATTTTGTAGGAAGAACTGAACTGAAAGGTTATAATTCAATCTGTCACACAGCTTACATTACATACATTGTTATGTAAAATAGTTGATTTTTTCCATCATATTTAGATTACATTTAACCACTATTTTTAAGTCCAGTTTAGAAAAACTTTGTTCCAGCCATAGGACGTCCATGACTATGAATCCCCCATATAGGGCGGATTTGCCAATACTCGCCGTGCTTGGCATGCGGGTTGGCGAGCGCAGTATGATTTCCGATCCTCAAAAGATGCTGCTGCGCACTTTTTTGTACGTCCTCCCTTAGTCGACTAAACGATTGCCCTTAGAGTTACTTAGAGGTAAGCTCGTAATGGTAATATGTGTCGGTAAGGATGTGGATCCTGTTTTAAACGCCGACTATAGTCGTATTATGTACTTTATACAGTATACATTTGCCTATCATGGATAATCTATGTACTAATAACTGGATATTGTGTCACTTGATGGTAAAGTGTCTCGCACGGTGATGCAAATGCAAGTAACTACATGAGTCCAAGTAGATCCACCTTGTAAATAACGTGATAAGAATCTTGAGCGCGTAAACTGGATTTAATACGTCAATTTTCATTAACAATCTTAATACCATAAAGTTCATGTGTCTATTTAGCACTTATGAGCTTTCAAATACAATGTTAACCGTGACGTGTATCACCGTCATACGGAAAACTATTATTTATTCAATGCAAATAAATTAATTTGATTGATTCAAATTCAAATAATGTATTCATCAAAAATTATTACTAATAGATATTATCCTAAGTTACAAAGTTACAAATTTTGGGTAATAGTAAGTGTAGTAGTAAGTAATAGTAGTAGTGATTAATTGATAGAAAAATAGTGATTACTGCTTCATTATGAATTAGCGACACTATGGGTATCTACATAAAAGAGGAGGAACGATACAGGTACCTACTGTTCAAATAAAATTTAAGCAAAAGACAGTCTTTTGATTTTGTGTAAAATGTTTTGTGGTCAATTTCGTTACACGATTGACGCATGGCCCACTCGATCAAATCAAAAGCTATCCGTAAAATTGTCGCTTAATACATTTTATAATATTTATGTAACCGCAACGTACCTCAGATTCATAATCGAATGTTGCTACTTCATATAAAGCCTTTGCAGCGTGCTTTTTTTCGGTATGCATTTTAAAATGATTTCTACTATTCATTCGTCCAAAATGTAGTTAAAGCTGATTTTAAACAGGATTAAACTTCAAAATTCTAGAATGTAGCAGATAACATACGATCCATAACTGAGGTGGAAGATGTAATAAGGATAGTAAGGCAGCTAAAGTTGAGGTAAACAGGACACATGACTAGAGATGGCATAAAAAAATGGACAGCACTTATAACAGAATGACAAGTACCCACGCGATAGAAAAAGGAAAAGAGGATGAAAAGTAAAAAGATGATTAGGAGGGATGGATTAGGGAGGATGATTAGTAGGAGGCGCTACTTAGATAGGAAAACGAGGGACAGAAAAGAATCTCAGACAGCTGAAAGAGGATTCACACGCAGCTGATCACTAAACGGGGTAACTAGATGTGTTAGTTTATAAGTAACTTTGTATTCAATTGTTCAATTCTTTGTTTAGTTTCAACAATAGAGGCTAATTAAAAGTTAGTATAACAAGTGCTCAAAACAACAAACAAACAAAAAACACCATATTTAACAGCTATATACGTAGAATATACCCACAGATCGATCACTGCCGAAGATATCGATATTTCCTTATTTTTTCTATCACACTCATACCCGCAGGAGGCACTAGGATAGGTAAGAGTCTGCTAAGGGATCACGTATCAGAAGGTGAGCAGCAGCGCCTTCTGAGGGTCACACATCATACTGCGCTCGCCAACCCGCCTGCCAAGCGTGGCGATTATTGGCAAATCCCCCCTTATATGGAGAGGCATATATTCAGCAGTGGACTTCCTATGGCTGCGATGAATGAATTTTTAACCTAAAAAAAGTGATTATTCCTCGTGTATCCATACAAAAAACCTATAAAATATACTAATATAAACTCTCTGGCCGCTGAGCTGTCAAAAACATGGGACTGCCATGGAAAAACATGCCAGTTTTATGACATGGCTAATAAGTTTTATCAATAAACTAAACAAACAAACGTTTGAGCAAACCGGCCAGCCCACATTCTTCAATACATACGTAACGACTGGCCAAACATATTTATGCAAGGCTGTTCCTTATCGTTATTAATTTTAAGACTACTTTTGAAAATGCTACATGCTGACATGCAAGATAAAATGTCAATAAGAAAATTATGAAAGAATAAAAATTGAAAAAAGTAAATATTATACTGATATTAATGTGTTATGTTTACAAGTTAGAAGTAGATGTCTAGTCCAGGAAAAGGTCAAGGCATGAACACATGTATCAAAATAAATCCCTTTAATATGAAAGTCTCCAGTTTTTTAGTTTTTTAGCTGAAGTCAAAAGATTTTCATGAATCACTTTGTATAAATAGTAAATAAATCGATCTACACTTCTTGTAATTCATTTACTTAGCTATTACATTAGTCTTTAAATGCGAACTTTTGAAGCGATGACAGGTCAGCGGTGGGATCGGTTGTCAAACTGACGGACGCTGGTTCGATCCCCATCAACCGCTTGGGCTTCCGGTGAAGATAACACCATTATCAAATTTCCACCGTGGTATTAGGGAACTTAGAGTTACATATAATGTGTTCAGGCAGCCATACGCCATACATAGAATGCTTACTGGGTCCCTAGGACTGCCTAGAGACCCAGTAAGCATTCTATGTATGGCGTAATAACATCTTCGACCACATTATCACTGACCATCAAGTGAGATAGTGATCAAACGCAAGATCTGTATACAGTATAGTACACTGTACAGTATAATTATAAAAACAACCTTCATTCATATTAAATCGTGGTCATCGCATTTATAATGGCATCCGATGCGTCTGCGCCGAAACCGGTTGCGGTAAAACACACCTTTAATTTATAACTCGACGCTGGCAATGTGACATTTATGTTACTATTTATACCTTCTTTACAATCTCTTAATAGCTCCTCATTAGCTTAATACCTAATTTAATGGATATTTATAATTACACACATGTTAACTGCGTTTTTAAGGCGATGATTTGAAAATACGCAATAATAAAGATGGAGCGTTAAACTCGTAGTTAACTTGAATAGTTGAGCGTGCGAGAGGTGTTTATAGTGCAGCTGTCATCAAAATGTGTTTATAAATTGTATTCATAATGTAGTAAAATTTAAACAAATATTAAATTTTTAATGCAAAGATGAGAGCAAACAAAGGCAAACAGACTTATTCTCTTCCAAAGAGAAGTTCAGTCTCAAGTGGAATGCTGCTCTCTCATTTGTAATCGAGTACTCAAATATCCGCTTACTTACAGTCTTAATTAAAGTTTAAGTTAAAATCGAATTACTTAATGGCCTAAAGGTTAGATTGTAATATTATAGTGACGAACAAAAATGGAAGGACATTTTATGTAAAAAAATCTACAGTGTCAAGCTATCAGACTCATCAGCGATACTAAACTTACTGAAGGTCTTAGAGATATCTCTGTGCTGTCCACTGTATTAATGGGAACACAACGGAAAATGTTCTGTAGAACTATTAAACCTTATGTACCGTCACGGCTCAAACACTGTAGCTGCTAGCCACCGTCGTTTACAAGCCCATCCACATATAAAGATAGGACCACACTGTGCGATTCTACCAATCGATCAATCTATCGAATCGAAAATCGATACCACATATATATAATAATGTGTCAAACTCACGAGAACTTCCAATCAAAAACTTCAGAAAAGTAAATGAGATTAATGCATCGGTATTCCCGAGTATTAAGAGAGTTAATAGTCTTAAAATGCTTGGCCACGTATCGTTATGCCTAACGTGACGGAGTTCGTTTACCATCAGTCGGCCGTCTGCTCGTTTGCCAACTGTTGTGTATATTTTTTTCATCAGAACTACTTTACCTCGACGACATTATAATTGCGGCTGAAGACATCTATGAACATACACAATGACAATTGATCCCGAGAGTAGCAAAGGTAACTGAAGGGTGAAACAAAAAATTACCGAAAAATGGAACCGACTTGTTGACGTCGGTACCATGAGCACAATATTTTGATGAAAGTTACTTTTGCACTATCATGGTACCGACTTCAACAAGTTATTTCACAATTTTGAGTGTCGAAGTCGGTTCCATTCGGTATAATTTTTTTGTTTTCATAATGTAAGTTAATGAGAAATCATACTTTTACGGCTTCCCTACATTATGCGCAATGATTCATTTTTTCTATCTTTGTCCGAATGTCTACTTTATATTCCTGTTAATTCCTTTTTCTTGAAGTATTTTTATTAGACAGAGATTTATTCTGGATCTAATCAGTAAGACTTAATTGCCAACCCATTGGAGTAGGCTGATTAACCCTTATGAAGGGTTATTATGAACCAAAAGTATAGGGTCTCAGCTTCTAGTATATTATATTCAAATGGTTTGTATCTATGTGAACCAAATTGCATTATCGTGTGGCAATAAACAAAACCAAATAACAAACGAATTAATGATATGCTACAAGCAATTTGATTTTGATACACTATGCAATGTGGAAGCTGCATTTGCATATAATTTCATTCCTGGAACTTGACGGTTTTACTAAAGATTTAATGTTGCGTGATCATTCTCTACTCGTCTACTTCTACTGTTTCTAAAAAAGTTAGTGTTAATTCAGTGACTTTTTATTATTCCAGGCTCTAATGCAGTGTGCACTATTGACTCGTTGACCGTCAGGCCTCTTGTCCTGGTGGCTGACACGTGTTTTTTTTATTTTATGCTGTATAGATCTAGCGTTTGACCACTATCTCACTTGATGGTCAGTGACGATGTGGTCGAAAATGTATCACGCTAGATCTAAAATGCTTACTGGCTCTCAAGAACTGTTGCCTGAACACACTATGTGTTTGGTGACAGTTTTTCAAACGTGAGGGTGTTAGCTAGAAATAACCCTTAGAATTAAAGGATATATCCATAAAATATAAGACATTTAGGTAAGTATTCGAGTGGAGTGACGTTTTGCAACTTCATATTTATAAATGCACTCATTAATTAATAAACGTCCACTGATTCTCACCTTGATTAAACTGAGATGATAATGTGAGAACTTAATCTGATAAATCTAAAACTGCAATTTAGCCTTGACAGTTTCAAAACTCGACATTTGTGTTTAAGTAACATTTTCAATAGACTTTATGTTAATTTAAAAATCAGTACGTAAGTACAGTTTATATAGGTCACCTATAAGACGACTTGAAATAGTGCCTGTGGTAAAATAAAAAGTCTAAATCTTAGATGAATATTCCATGAAATGTTTTGCCCGCGCGTTTGTCTCTTGACTTTAACAATCCTGATCAATCCTGACAGTTGTCATTATTCTGTCAGCCAGCAGCACCCATGGGTGCTCAATACTTTTAGCCAAGGCTGTGGTAAATCTATCAACCCTTTTCAATGAGTCCCCCTGAGACAGACGTATATAAATAATTCGTTGTGTGTCAACAGATGATTTGTGTTTTGAAATGATAATTGCTAATTGTTTCAAATACACATTAAGCAGGTGTGCATTTAATTGCGTGCACAATAAGTGTTGTTAACCTTCAGTTAGACAGATATTTCGTATTTTGTAGGAAGAACTGAACTGAAAGGTTATAATTCAATCTGTCACACAGCTTACATTACATACATTGTTATGTAAAATAGTTGATTTTTTCCATCATATTTAGATTACATTTAACCACTATTTTTAAGTCCAGTTTAGAAAAACTTTGTTCCAGCCATAGGACGTCCATGACTATGAATCCCCCATATAGGGCGGATTTGCCAATACTCGCCGTGCTTGGCATGCGGGTTGGCGAGCGCAGTATGATTTCCGATCCTCAAAAGATGCTGCTGCGCACTTTTTTGTACGTCCTCCCTTAGTCGACTAAACGATTGCCCTTAGAGTTACTTAGAGGTAAGCTCGTAATGGTAATATGTGTCGGTAAGGATGTGAATCCTGTTTTTAACGACTATAGTCGTATTATGTACTTTATACAGTATACATTTGCCTATCATGGATAATCTATGTACTTAATAACTGGATATTGTGTCACTTGATGGTAAAGTGTCTAGCACGGTGATGCAAATGCAAGTTACTACATGAGTCCAAGTAGATCCACCTTGTAAATAAAGTGATAAGAATCTTGAGTGCGTAAACCGGATTTAATACGTCAATTTTCATTATCAATCTTAATACCATAAAGTTCATGTGTCTATTTAGCACTTATGAGCTTTCAAATACAATGTTAACCGTGACGTATATCACCGTCATACTGAAAACTATTATTTATTCAATGCAAATAAATTAATTTGATTGATTCAAATTCAAATAATGTATTCATCAAAAATTATTACTAATAGATATTATCCTAAGTTACAAAGTTACAAATTTTGGGTAATAGTAAGTGTAGTAGTAAGTAATAGTAGTAGTGATTAATTGATAGAAAAATAGTGATTACTGCTTCATTATGAATTAGCGACACTATGGGTATCTACATAAAAGAGGAGGAACGATACAGGTACCTACTGTTCAAATAAAATTTAAGCAAAAGACAGTCTTTTGATTTTGTGTAAAATGTTTTGTGGTCAATTTCGTTACACGATTGACGCATGGCCCACTCGATCAAATCAAAAGCTATCCGTAAAATTGTCGCTTAATACATTTTATAATATTTATGTAACCGCAACGTACCTCAGATTCATAATCGAATGTTGCTACTTCATATAAAGCCTTTGCAGCGTGCTTTTTTTCGGTATGCATTTTAAAATGATTTCTACTATTCATTCGTCCAAAATGTACTTAAAGCTGATTTTAAACAGGATTAAACGTCAAAATTCTAGAATGTAGCAGATAACATACGATCCATAACTGAGGTGGAAGATGTAATAAGGATAGTAAGGCGGCTAAAGTTGAGGTAAACAGGACACATGACTAGAGATGGCATAAAAAAATGGACAGCACTTTTAACAGAATGACAAGTACCTACGCGATAGAAAAAGGAAAAGAGCATGAAAAGTAAAAAGATGATTAGGAGGGATGGATTAGGGAGGATGATTAGTAGGAGGCGCTACTTAGATAGGAAAACGAAGGACAGAAAAGAATGGAAGCAGCTGAAAGAGGATAGAACACGCAGCTGATCACTAAACCGGGAAACTAAATGTGTTACTTTATAAGTAACTTTGTATTTAATTGTTCAATTCTTTGTTTAGTTTCAACAATAGAGTCTAATTAAAAGTTAGTATAACAAGTGCTCAAAACAACAAACAAACAAAAAACACCATATTTAACAGCTATATACGTAGAATATACCCACAGATCGATCGCTGCCGAAGATATCGATATTTCCTTATTTTTTCTATCACACTCATACCCGCAGGAGGCACTAGGATTCCCTGCGTCGCAGGTGGCATGGACTCACACAATGACATCACAACAAACATTTAAGACCCAGGACAAAGATTCATGCATTCATTATCACATAATTGTTTGTCCATGGCGGGATTTCGAACCCAAGGCCCCAGGGACCAGAAGTCATGCGACTGACGACTGAGCCATGACAAGCGTCAAATTTATTTGTTAATTTTATTTTTATATTACTCATTAACTCACTTAACATACATTTATGCTCATGAACAGTGGTAGTGGTCAGTCAAATGTATTTATATGACTCCAGACTAGCTTTCGCTGTGTACCAAAGACTGGCAAGGCGATGTCAAAGAGGCGGCTTCTCTTACAAATATTCATATTTCCCAACATTTGAAGGCTCGTAAATAATTTCATTTATTATTTTGTAATGCAACTGAACCTAGCCAGTTACAGTTAGTTCGCAGCGAGACTAACGCTGTTTTGTAACGTAATAAATAGGCTTTGATAGAGTGAAGCAAGCCATTTATTATGCGAATAGTACACAGTGTTGAATATACATAGGTTCTGAATAAGTAATGATTATGCATGTCTTTATGTACAGTAGTAACTCATGTTAGGTAAGTACGTGGGTGGACAGAGGGCTGCTTGACAAAATGAACTTCAAAAGTTGCGTATGTAAATTGGTGCTCTTCCTATTACATTTTTTTATACTGTATTTTTTTTTTTTTTTTTCGTCACACTCAGACCCCCGCACTAGGATTCCCTGTATCGCGGGAGGCATGGACACACACAATCACAGCACACAAACATCCAAGACCCGGGACAAACATCTACACTCATCGCACAAATGTTTGCCCCTGCCGGGATTCGAACCCAAGGTCCCGGAGACACAGAATTCATGTCGATGACAGAAACCACTGCGCCACGGGACCGGGGATGTGGTCACGCTAGACCTAGAATACTTATTGGCTATCAAATACCTACTGCTACCTGAACACAATATGTGCTTGGCGACAGTTTTTCAAACTTAAGGGTCGTTGTATCTACCACCAGGGTACTTTCGAGTACCCTATCACCATGCTGGGCATTTCAAATTTAAATTCAAATTCAAATCATTTATTTGCTAAGTACAGGAGTTTAATGCAGATGTTGTTACAATGTATAATTATTGTGCCGCTATACTTAATCCTTATTGGATATGCAAATTAATAGGTTAAGAATTAGTAAATTAGTCAATAGGTAATTATACATTTGTTAACTTGTTGTTACCTTCACCGGAAGCTTAAGTCGTAGGTGGGGATCCACCCGCTTCCGTCAGTTTGACAGCCGGCGCTTCCACTGCTGAGCTATCAACGCTTCAAATTATAACATAATGTAATGTTAGCTTAAATTGTCTTGAATAGTGTGTGGGCCAGTCTTGCTTAATTGCTTTTACATGTTTAGTTTTTGTTTCTACAAGTTTTGTTTAATTGGCAGTAGTTTTATATAGAACTAGCATTACATTAAAAATATCATATATTGTCATTTATAAGCATTTTACTAGTTCAAATTTTATGGTCATTAAATAAAAACCATATTTCGCAGATTTTTATTAGTTTGATTGAATAACAGTATCACTTACCGGTGTCTCTAGACTATAGTTAATTGGTATGTAAAATTCAATAATCTCCAACAAGAAATCTAAAATTTGCTGACATAGCCAGGGCAATTTTTATAATCATCACATCACACATGTGTACACAGGCAATGATGTTTTACTAAAGATATTCATATACAGTATATTCATACTGCGCGGTGCACAGATTTTGTTCCTTTACGACATAAACATGCTTACTGCGACATATAATACGGTACAAATAATATAGAAAAGGATAGCTATATGCTTAGACTTGCGCTTGAAATACGCGTCGTAATGAAAATTACTACAATTGACTTAATTTTGACGCCTCAGTTTCCGCGCGCTTGTGCGACATCTACCTCATATAAACATATAATATCATTGTACACAGGTGTACTTTTATGTCAAAGCACCTAAAAGATTTTCAAATGTTTGAAGAATAAATTAATAACGTAGGAATAAAATGTACAAATATTCCTATAAACATCATAAAACACCAGGTTACATTGTTGTACACATGAAAGATGAAAATATCATAATATTGTCTTTTGAACGACATTTATGAGATCAAGTAATTAAGGAATTCACATATTTACATACACATTCAGCTGGTTTTATTTTCAAAAACTACTTATTTTCCTGGTATTACCTGTAATATATAGTCTTGACATTGAATTGAAAACACCTGAGATTTAAACAGATTACCTCATGTAATCTGTTTTGAAGATTGCATCATCTTGTATTTGCTAAGACGACACAGTAACGATTTTAAATCGAATTATATACATTGATTTATAAAACTCAAATACATTATACCATTTTATATGTGATTTAATTCATTAATCCTAAATAAGCCAGAATACATTTTTAACTAAAATAAACAATGTATTAAATTAACTTCTTATAAGAACAAAAGGGGAACTATCTTCTAATAAATAAAAACGGCATTTAAATTACTGTCAGCTGGTTAAGTTTCCAAAAACCTGGCAACACTATCTCGTGAAATAGCCAAAGTCAGCCAAACGTAATCGTTGGCCGAGGTAAGCGCCAGGTTATTGGCATAGATTATTGTACAGGTCTTTAATATATATAATAGGTAGGTATAGTGGCTATTTTAACTCATACAATGGTGTACAAGAATTAACATTATTATCGCGATATTTGCCAAGTATTGTGTGACATGTACATGTAAGTAAGTAAGTAATCATTTATTCCCAGAAACACAAAATATACAAATACCATAAACATATTCTATAAAATTTAAGTAACCTAATAAATTTAATTATTATGCAACGGGCCCCAAACTAGGCATAGCCTGTATCTTGGGCGCCCAAACCTACAGCTTTACTTATAATTTGTTGCGTGACACTGTACATATTCACTAATCGCTAGTCCAAATCGATACAATAACATTTCATCTACAGACATCGAAACAAAATAATGTAAAACAGAGAAGAGTAGACAGATTTGTCTGCTACTATAGAACACCTACACGAAACTTCAGTTAACTCGTGAAAATGGCGCATGTGACCGCCCAAAAATATCGACCAAATACGACAAATAAAAACATGGTTAATATCCGTATAATAAAAGTTATTCTTATATTAGTGAGCGTGTCAGATTAAAAACAATATCGTACAATAATAACCAAACCAAACCCTTCTCATAATAGCCTACATCTTTCTATGCAAGTTACTATGAATTCTCTAATATTGAAAGCGTCCGTCCAAGACTAACATTACATTATTCTCGTCAGTACAATTATTAACTAATGGTACAATTACGCAGAGTTCTTTCCTGTATTAACTTAATTAATACAAATAGAATAATCAATCAATCTATAATATAATCAGAATGCTTAAGTTAGTACTGATCAAGTGTCGCACTAAAGCTTCCTTTGCAAGGCTTGCATTCCTGCACCAGCAAATAGAGAGGTTTTGTTGTATTGATGAATGGTCCTTCAATTTCAAGGCTCATATTGTTTTTCTGCTGGCAACTAATACTGTTCACTTTTTAAACAAAGCCTTCTTAAATTGAGCAGTCGCCGTCTCTCCCAGGTGTCTTACTGGCATAAGTTTTGAGGAGATGCTGGAATTTTGGGTGCGTTTGGATGGTTTGGGAACTCATTGATTTGGACTGGCCGTATCCACCTGTTCATCAATACTCCTTTCACTATGCGTCAGGAATGGCCTCGAAAATAGCCCATTGACATGAAACATAATAATCAAAACTAAGCTTTCCTTGTTTATTATTTTATAAAAATGTAGACTGAACTTTTAGAGATAAGATTGATTAATAAATATCTAAGCCGTACATCTGTTTAACCTGTTCAAGACTGTGAACAATCGAATTCGCGAAATTCCTTTATCTAGATGAAGTGCTATTAATACTGCTCCGACCCTCCCAAGAAATGTAAATCTCTGGTGTTTATCTCTTGTCTGATTCGTAATGTACTTGCTTGCTCCTACTTTAGAATTAGGTATTGTTACTTAACGACAAGTAGTATTCATAACAATATAATAAAGTGCCTAATAAATGACTAACTTTGATTGCCCTAAACGATAATTTACGAGTTATAAAATAAGCTTCATGCAATTGGAACTACAAATTAAATTCAACTAGCTTTAAATTCTTATCTCCTTAATCTTAGTAATCTTAATTTTACGCGCCTTCATACACAGATACAATAAATATCCTAAATGCCAAATTAATAATTACAATAATACTGTATAAGCATTTACTTGGAAAAGCAGATGTGCTTTTCCAAGTAAATGCATGAGCATGAGTAAATGCAATGCTAACCTACATAAATAGACACTCTGTGAGACAAAAATAATTTAACAGTTACTACTTAACTTAAAGTTTTAAAATGGTAATGGTAATGGTAGCCTAGCGGTGGGAGCGTCGGTTGTCAATGCCGGTTTGATCCCCACCAACGGCTGAAGATTCTAGTGAAAGCAACACCATTACCAAATTCCCAGTATGATGCTAGGGTACTTCCGAGTACCTATCTGGCTAGCTAGCACCCTCAAGTTTGAAAAATTATCACCAAAACAATGTGTTCAGGCAGCAGTCCTCGAGAGCTAATAATCAGGCTTAGCGTCATTACACCTTGGACCACATCGTAACGGACCATCAAGTAAGATAGTGGTCAAACGCTAAATCTATAGAGAATAAAATAAAATTGAGTATTAATTAAAAATTATGTACGTATTTATTACTAGACAATGTTAGTAAAATTACAATGTACCTACATGTAGGTAGAAAAATATATAATAAATTACAAGTATATTATATATTTGAGAGAGATAGCGATACTAGAACTATATTATTATAAATAGGTACATAATAGTTTTATCACTCATATTACAATAGCTTGTAACTGGCTCCCTATAATACTTAACCTAAATTTAATGTATAATTATATTGTATTTACATAAGCTGTTGGTTTTCCAGTATATAAATAATTTAATAAATAAATAAATTAACTAACGGATTCATGAGAATGGGCTTATAATATTATGAGTGATGATTTGATGAATGATGGGAAATCATAATAGCATTCAGATTATAAACTGGAAGGTTGAGCCATCTATCAGAATAATTTGAAAACTATATCCAAGCCCTTGTAAATAAGACCTGGGTCCATCAACGCAACTTAACGCAGCCTGAAACAGCAGCTGACGTCTAGTACTCGCATATGAGGTAAGATGGCGCTTTTGAGGAACCACTGTAAAGTCTAATTGGTAACAATAAATTATTATCGCTGTTATTTAAATAAAGGATATGACTGCGCTTTTACAAACAGGGTGTTCATTTGCCAATAGTTTTATCCAATTCAGTTTTTAATTACGTGATCGTAGACCATACTTTATTTTCTTTGTTTAATATTATTGCCGATTTTCATATTATAAAATATATGTATATGAAAATCGGCAATATTATTAAACAAGGAAAATAAAGTATGGTTAAAATGGAAATAGGGTTTACCGGCTTAGCCATATTATCATATTGTTATGATTATAAGTGAATTTGTTAGATACTTAATTAAAAACGTAAATGGTAAAGGCATAACTCAAAATTATAATAAAGAAAATACGTTTGAAACTATCCTGAGATTGTTGAACAAAAAAACTAAATATGACGTTTAACACGAAACTGCGGCGTAAGTGCCATCTATTGGAAAATTAAGGAACTAAATCCCAAACCCCTTGCGAAATGAATTCTGCAGCGAGGCAAACCTGTCCACTGCACCGGACAGATCAAACGGTGCGGTAAACTAGTACCTGTATAAAATGTAAGGTGGCGCTTTTCACCATCTATTGAAAAATGTCTACTAACAAAATACATACCAACCTATTTCTTTTAGAACGCTACTTTCTAATTTTTTTAAACTTAAAATGTTGGAGTTAAATAAAAAAACCATTTACATTTTTTAGACATGATTAGGCACACGTTGCTATAGAACTTTTTGTATAATAAAAAATAAAAAATAATACAAATAGCGATTGATAGGTACCAGAGCCCCTCTTGTGCCCTCACTCAGTAAACTTATATAGGTAATAATATATCGGGTCGTATTTTCTACCGTTTACCTATGCAACTGGAAGTATTCTAAGAACACTTCTACCTTATTCCGCGCATCATGCTCACTAGCCGCTACCACTTGAAAACTCATCCACATAATTATAAATTATAAGACGTCAAGAGATTATGCACCATAGGTACAATATTAAATTCAAATTTACTAGTACAATGTATAAGAGTTTGTAAATAGGTATGTTTTCTTCCATAATAATAATAATAATAATATAATCTAAAAAAAAATATAACATAATAATATAATCTTATAAGAGACTAAGATAATTAATCTATATGAAGAGTAATTTAATGTTAGAAGGTACCTATAATCATTCAGAAAATCACATTCCCACTGCTGGCACACGCCGTCCTCTTAGTGAAAGAATATGGCCAAATTCTACTCACTGGCCAAGGTAGTTGGTAGTTGGTGGAAATGCTAGTGGCCAGCTCAATATTGCGGAATTTTCAGACTGCCCAAGAACCTCCCATCATATCCTGTCGATGAATGAGTCGAATGAGTCCTCTTCATGGAAGCTCAGTAAAATTGATAATGCCACCAGAACCCACCATCCTTGCATAATATGTTAGCCCAGTGATTCGATTAATTTGCATGGGCAAAGTCCGCTGTGAGTTGTTTTGCTATTATCTCTCCCCACTCACCGATCCTCAGTTGAAAATGTTACCAGTGATTACCTATGTAAAGAATCTGCTTAGAATTCATAACTTTATAATTTTTATTTGGCAAAAAATAATTAAGTATATTGAAATAATTGAATCTATAGGCTCTTGAACTAGTTGTGAACTGTGTTTCGAGTGCTAAAGGTTTCTCTTGTCTAGATGCACTTATTATCTTTCACAGAGAACCGAGTTATAAATGTATCAGTGAGTTTTAACAATTTTTAAATATTTAAGTATAAATATTAGTTTTTACATTTATGGGTATCTTACGTAGATATTTATTAAAAAAAAATTTGTCACAATAATTATATATTTTATATAGTTCTATATAAATAATATGTACCAGTTACTCTAGAAAATATTATCTGTTTTGTACTTTTTCTGCATTGCGAGCTTCATGTGTTTCCAAGTTGTAGTGAAATATTATACTTACATCAAAGAACCTGTCTATCTTCAATCTGTCTACAAAATATATAAAATATAACCAACAAGGTAAACAATTCATCTACCACAAAAACATTTGTTAGTTTTGTGAGAGATCCTACATAATTTAATTTTTTTGTAGAAACTGGATTTATCCAGTTCCACAGCAATATAAAAAGGTAGCTTCGTCCTTCATCTAGTCCATATAATTTAGCGTCTCTAATACAACTTATATTTTGAAGCCGTGTCATTTCAGTTTTTAGGGCCACCTAAATACCTACATTTGAGAAGATTTAGAACTTAAAGAAGCTTTTTATTTGAAGTGTACCTTTGGCACTATTATGAGTTGCCGATTAGTTGGTATACAGCCTGGGCGAGTTCCAGTAGAAAAATGATGGTGTTTTCGTTGGATGCAGAATTAGCATCCTTACTCAAGGTCATAGTTAGGCCGCATTACCGTGAGAACTCTCATTTTACGCCCTACTTTCGGTCGATGCTAATATGGTACGTAATAACTTATGTTGGCTTGTTACTGCTCATTCATGGTAGAAATTGTTTAGCACCTTCATTGGCAATCATAACTAGAGCACACAGTTTATTTAAAATGTTCAACAGTGATAATTTGAATTAACCTTAAGGCCCCGCAAATATGGGAGCTATAGAAAAAAGTTTAGTTTCATTACTTGTGGGGATGTTGATTTTATTATCGAATCCTACTAATATTATAAAGGTGAAAGTTTGTGAGTATGTGTGTATGTTTGTTACTTCTTTATGCTCAAACGGCTACACCGATTTCGATGAAATTTTGATGTGGAGTTTGTTGGATTTGATTGATGGTTAATAGTTTAAGAAAATTTAAAACACATGGAATACGTAACGTTTGTGAATTACTAGCTGTGCCCCGCGGTTGTGCCCGCGCGGTGATGATGGTGATGGTGAAAATAATTTTATGTGTTAGTCCAGGGTATAAGCTTTCTCTTCTATAAGCCGTTTCAGCGTGAAGATTTAACAAACATACACGCAAACTTTCACATGTATAATATAAGTAAGATTAGTAAGATAAGATTATTCCGCCAAACACGACAGAGAATAAGCATACCCATAGAAGGTAAAGTGGACTCGAAAAAACGTCCAACGCGTTTACAAATACCTCGAGCGCAAAAACAGTTTCATTGATATTTGATAACTCGTTGTGTAATGTTTATTGGCTGTGACCAAATTCTATACAATTCAATACCGCAGCTGTTATGTTTTCTTCTCGTACTTTGGGTACAGGCAAATGCAAAATATATTATGCTTCTCTACTCGAAATAATTCAATATTAGAATTTAGTATCGTCGTTAACTAAAATGAATTTCTTCAGATTGGCTAAATACTTTGAAGATAAATGAAACGTTTTTAAACACACATTTTTAAACGAATTTTATTATTTATATAAATTTATTATTTTATCGCTTTCACACCTGTGAAGTGCCAAAGTGAAAGTGAAAATTACTTATTTGCTTGAACATGGGTGTAAAAAGTTTTTATATATTAAATATTTTTAGAGCTCCACATTCCACCAAACTGGCATGCAAATTTTATTCAAATAATTAATATGTTAACAAATGTAGGACTACTTCACTAACTTATGCAAATTTTAAATTATGTATATACTACATATTTTGAATACATCACACCATTTAGTTATTATTTAAACGACTGAAAAAAGTTAATTATTTAAATATTTTTTGATGCTCTATTAGCATTTGGTTACTAATAAATTTTACAGTTTCCGTTTAAACATAACAACCCACTCAGATTCCAGTATCACTTTTGGTAGGTGATTGTATAACCCGGGGGCCATACCTAACACACTGTTGTCATAAAACGTAGTGGTGTGGGGAAGCATCTTAATTTTATTTTGTGTGTCGTTTATTCCTTAAATTCGTAAAAAGGTTCAAATTACTTTTTGTACCTGATTCCTGGACACGTCAAATATTTGTGTGTAAGAACATCTATGTTTGACCTGTGTCTGGGTGTGTATTTGTATATAAGTATATAAATCAGTCATCAGGTTACCACAGTAGAGGCTCTGCCTAGTTTGTGACCTGAAGACCTTGTGTGAATATTAATAAAATAAATAAATAAAATCTAATCTCATAAAATAGATATTGAAATTTACGTAAAATCACAGCATAATGTTTGCATTTATTAGTAAACGCTTAGCCAAAATCCATTTGCTGGTCGCGCATGCTAGCGTGTTGCGCCGCGTTCACAGATGTAGAAAAACTGCATTGCAACCTCCTTGGTCCACATGAAGTTGTATCTTAATGGTAAAAACGTAACATTTCGATACAGTTGTCATACAAGAGCTGTATTATAATGAAACTTTTTGAATTTATTTTGATATATTATCTATAAAGACTGTCATTTAAGTTCTGTTTTTGATTTTTTAATCTTTATATTTCAGTATGAGATAAGATAACCAATATTATTGATTTAGATATTTCGTCGATCGTTAGGTATCGTTACGTTGAATATTTTGAAGTAGGCATATTACGTGAAATTCGGTAACGATTATGACAGGAAAATGGAAGTAATGAACAACCGCGTACTTGCATGAACATTATTACGAGAGTATACACTTCAGTAGCATGTCAAACAATCGTAATAATTAACGATTTTGAGGGTACACGCACAGAAAATAGTTTCATTATATTAGAGAATAACTTGTTTTTTACCAACTTAAAAAAGGGAGGTTCTAAATTCAATCTGTCAGTTTTTGAGTTTCTTTTTTCAGAACCCTCGGCTGTGCGAACCGATTTTGAAGATTTTTTTTTAAACTGGTGTTTTACGTGTTTTCCCATTTAAAATTCCTTAAAATTAGTCAAGCGCGTTTTTAGTTACACTCCAACCACTAATAAGTGTTGCGTTTACTTAACACTATAATTGCGGGTGAAGAGATTGGTGAACGTACACAATGACAATTGATCCTGTGAGTAGCAAACGTCACTGATAGATAAAAAAAATCCCAAAAAATTGGAACCGACATCAACACTCAAAAGTGTGAAATAACTTGTCGAAGTCGGTACCATGAGCAAAATATTTTGATAATAGTTACTTTGAACTATCATGGTACCGACTTCGACAAGTTATTTCACACTTTTGAGTGCTGAAGTATCCATTTTTTGTTAAAAAAAAATTAAGAATGGTTTGAGGACTGTAATAAAGACAAAATCGTGTATGTTACTCGAAGTTCTTCCACACTTTGAATTCCAAACGACTGTCTGCACATTATTATTAACTAGTAGCGCCCCGCTGTTTCACCCGCGTGGATTACAGTTTTCCCGCTACCTCAATTATCCCACGGGAACTATACTTTTTCCGAGATAAAAGTAGCCTTAGCCTAAGTTACAGTTTATAACTACCACAGACATCAACGGTCTATATATATATATATATATATATATATATACTATTATTAGCTAGTGCATACCTAGTTTAAAACTACTAATATGTACATGTAAAAGTCAATAAAGTTTTTATTATTAATATATATTATATATATAGCCTTTGTGTTAATCCAGGGCTTAAACTATCTCCGTGCCAAATTTCATCGAAATCGGTGTAGCCGTTGGAGCGTGAAGAAGTAACAAGCATACACAAATACACTCAAACTTTCGCATTTGTATTACCTATTAGTAGGGTAAGATTTTTTTTACTTGTTCATAAAAACTGGTAACATTTTAGAATATCCTTATATGTGTGTATCCTTATACTGGACATGAGAAATTAGGTAATAAAGCTAAGGTTATACAAGGCGACAGTGAGTCATATACCTAAGTAGGCACTAACTTAATTTAAACTGTGTATCCGTTGAGTTAACAGGAAATTAAAATGTCAAATTGGGATCATAAATTTGTCTCAAAACTGAAATGATTAATACACCTACGTGTATACAATATTATAATGGAATGTAACTAAAAACCACACAGTGTGTTGTGTGCACCAAATTATGTACAATCCTGGAGTCTTCAAGTCGCGAGTGAATAGGTACCTTCTAGGTTTGCGTGCTAAATCCTAGACAACGTCATCACTTAACATCAGGTGAGACAGTTGTCAAACGCAAACTTAAATGTAAAAAAAAAAATGCCAAGTGGACAGACGACATGACTAAGATTGCAGGTAAGGGCTAGATGCGGGCCGCTTCCATCCTTCTGGAAATCATGGGGCAGGACTATGTCCAACAGAGGACGTCATATGGCTGAGCTGATGATGATGATTGCACGTTTATTTGTTGGTCGATCTCAGTGGGTCTTTTAAATATAATATTTAATTCTATGATCACTTTATGTTTGTAAGGTTTTTTAATGTATCAATTACATAATATATAAAAACCTCATGCAACAGTGTCTGTGTTTTTGTTCATTATTTAATACATTTTCATCTGTGTTAATGCTATAACTTTTTAATGCATTCAAAACATAATAGCGATACATACTAGCAAGTTGCATTTTCTTTATTGTGGCTTACAGATCGAACCCCCATACAACTACGAATATTTCCAGGAAATGCTTTATATAATTCTGCCATGTGTCATGTAAGCGAATTAGCAAATATTGTGTATATATGCTACGTCCAGGGACAAGATTAACGATTTCCGTATGTTATTTTTTGTTTCCAATTGCTAGAATACATTTGGCAAATGATTTAATCTTGTCGGTTGAAATAACTACGTTGATATAGTATTCATAGATTGATTTTGAAACGCAAGTTTGACGAGCGACATATATTTTATTACAATTCTTGAAAGCGGAGTTCTGAAGGTCAGTGGAATCCAGAGTCCCCCCCTCCCTCTCCTACGCCGGCAAAGGCTCAGCCTGCAGCTGGGTCTGTCTGTGTGTCAGGCCTCTTGGCCTTGCTGCAAAGCGGCAGAAGTAATGTTCTGACCGTGGAGGAAATGGTTCTTAGAAATTTTTGGTCATTCCCTATGTCTGTTGATGGACACACGTGCCATGCTGGTATTTTTATTTGGTACTTGTTTGGTTGAAAGCGGTTACTCCACATTCGACGAGTTTTCACAGATTTTTATGTATAAAATCGTGCACATTCTATAAAAAAAACAACGACATGCATTCCGGGAGTGCCGGCAGAAGTGAAAACTTGAGCATTAACGTTGTGCATTTTTGAATGGTTCGAGAATAATTTCTTACAAATTGCTTTATTTATCAGTATAAAAGTACTAGCATTTATGTGGTAAAATACAATGTTCATCTATTGCGCTATCGTACACAAACATGACAAGTTATATCATATTGTTTGTCTACTCTCCCTCAGTCTTCGTCAACGACGTCGATGACGTCACGCGTCTTACGAATTTTCAATCAGTGTCACTTGTCCTAACGCAAGTTTAACATTTTTTCCCCACACAAAAGTGCACAATGCCGCTAAAGAAGTTATCACTTCAAAAACATTCAGGTTTCAACCATTCGACCTCTTAACCAAACTCTTAATTAAACAATCCATTTTATTATCTTCATTTTAAGTCTCGAAATGTAATTTTATTCTTATTATTTTTATAGGTAGTTCAAGGGTTAATCATGGCAATAGCTGCTAGGCATATTGCTTCGTTTAGTTAGTACATCGAGCAGACATTTTATGAGCAGTGTCATAAAACGATTGAGATGGATTTGAGACCGCACTCAATTGCTTATATTGCGTTAACATGCTTCTAATATCATATTAAATTGTTACAAAACTTATTCGATTTTGTATATAAGCACAATTAGATATATATCGAGTAAGCAAAATAACTCATTTCCGATCCTACTCAAAACTGCCAAAAATATGTCAAGTCCTTGTTTTTTGTTGTTTATGACACGTATACCTACATTTTTAAGGGATTTACCGGTACAGATGACATTACAGAGATTCGCGGATGATTACAGAGATAGAGGTTGTGAAAAATTATGGTGAGTGTTGATATAAAATATTACAAACTATAACTATATATAATAAACATATAACTCAAATATAAAATTACTTATTACATTTTTTGAATTTTTAATTTCATTGGATACCCACTAGTCTCATTGTCGACAATTATGAGCCAACTAGTAGCGCCCCGCGGTTTTACCCGCGTGGATTATGGTTTTCTTGCTACTTCAATTATCCCACAGAACTATACTTTTTCCGGGATAAAAGCAGCATATGTGTTAGTCCAGCGTTTAAACTATCTCCATAACAAATTTCATTGAAATCGGTGTAGCCGTTTGAGCGTGAAGAAGTAACAAACATACACACATATACACATACACACTTATACACATACACACAAATACACATACACACAAATACACATTCACACAAACTTTCGCATTTGTAATGTTAGTATTGTATTATGGGAAGGTCTTTTCTTTATTATTCTTAATTAATTTCTGTAACTCATCTTTGATTTGCAACAAAGGACTTATCACGAGACGCGCCCCTTCTCACACGGCTGCTAGAACTATTTGACAACTTCATGTTTACACACTCCTCAACCCCACAAAAACTCAACACTTCAGACGACGCCGCCATCGAAGAATTTCGGCAGTTAGTTTTCTTTCCGCAAGATACGTTTTCCAAAGGTTTTGAGAGTTGGATCACCCAAATGCATAAGTGTAAAGTAAAGTAAAACTTAATTTTGAAATGCGTTAAAGATTTCTTTGCTTACTAACTAAAATTTAAGCTTATTTTTTATATCTCCATTGACGAAAATAATTATTTTATAGTATACGAAAAGTTTTTAAATTCGCAAAGGTTATGTTGTTCAAGAAATAATTTTACTAATCAAAGTAATTACCTAATTCATTTTTCTAAATGGCCAAGCTATAAAACACTTTTTGACGGATACGACCAATTTATTTTACCCATATATGGAGCTTTTTGTCACGAGGACTATGGCTAGATCATTACCACTAAGTATTAAAAACAAGGTTAATATAAAAAAAAATATGTACCAGTTTAATTAACACTAGGACAAGTTTGGTGAGTAACTAACTTTAGTTACATTAAAAAAAATGATATATGTCGCCAGTGATAGTCAAATATAGTAATTTTACAGAGAACGTTTTTAGTCAAGTTTAAAAACTAACATAAACTCTTTATATATGCAGTGGTCGCCGTATTCTGGTAGCGTACAACGAAAATCGGCTTTGTTAAATGTAAAAAAATCGTGGAGAAGAATTGAATATTGTAAATATACGCGTTATATTTTTTTCACACAGCAGCAGAGACCATTAAAAAAGCGCAAATCTAAATGTCATTGACAGTTGTAATTTATTTGAGCCTTTTGTAAATGAAAAGCTTAGACCGTAGGCAACCACAGATATATCCAATATTTATAAGAGCGTCTTTTTAGACGCACTAATTATCTTCTCTTTCACAATATATAGGCTAATTGAGGAAGCGGGAAAACCATAGTCCACGCGGGTGAATCCTCGGGGCGCAACTAGTTTGAATGTATACATAATTATATTATCATTAAGACTCACACTCATTGTTACTTTATAATTAACCGACTTCAAGACAAGAAGGTTTTCAATTCGCCTCTTTTTTTTTTGTTTCTACGGGTACCTATAACATATGACTTACGAGCAATCGATATCACGACCGACAATTATTTTGTCTTCTTCCAGAAGCCTTCATCAGGATCTTGAGTGTGGTGCACTCGTCATAACGTCCCATCTTAAAATCTCAGCTGAAACAATTATTGTCAACTAAGTAGCGCCCCGCGGTTTCACCCGCGTGGATTACGGTTTTCCCGATACCTCAACTATCCCACGAAAACTATACTTTTTCCGGGATGAGAGTAGCCTATGTGTTTTTCCAGAGCTTAAACTATCTCCATACCAAATTTCATCGAGATCGGTGTATCCATTTGAGCGTGGATAAGTAACAAACATACACACATACACCCAAACTTCAGGGGCCTAAGTGTACTATTCCATATGGCAATATGGTCGCCTCACAATTGGTGAATTTGACAGCTTTGATAGTCCGCTATTTTTAATTCGTGCATATTGAATCAATCTTGATTCAATTCTAGATTCAATGACACAGCGCATTATTTTCGTAGTCTGTTAGTACATTAAATGTCAAATGCCCTACTAAATCGACATACGCCGAGCATAGATTCAACATAGACTCAGGATGCTATGGCTTAGCAGACTGCGGATTTATGACGTTGTCTTATTGGCATTGGCTCGGCCTCGCAGCAGACTGAATATGAACTTTGAATAAGTAGACTTGACACCCTGCATTTATATTATTAGTAGGATCATGGTATCGACTACGCGTAAATCTCACAAAACACAGATATGTTAATGAACACGTAAATATCAAAATTGAGTACCATGTTGCAGCGTGCTCGTACCATTATTTACCCATACCATGTAACATAAGCATGCAATCGGTATGCTGTCGTAATTTGTCTATAATTGAAACTGCTTTTGAATTACTGTTATCGATCTAAAGGACTTGATCCACTTTTCCAGACTTGCATAATGTTTTAGCATTTCATTTCTTAGCAAGTGTCAGAGTATATTTTATGTGCCACTTTGAAACTAGATCGTCTTCCTGGGTTGAGGTAACTACGGCGAATTTATACATTTTCATCAAATTGTATTTATAAAGAAAACGAGAGTCTTCGAACAGTGTGTGTTACCAGTGATGACTTACGGATCTGAAACGTGGTCCCTGACTATGGGCCTTCTGAACAGGCTCAGAGTCGCACAACGAGCTATAGAGAGGGCTATGCTCGGAGTTTCTCTACGCGATCGAATCAAAAATGAGGAGATCCGTAGAAGAACAAAAGTCACCGACATAGCCCAACGGATTAGCAAGTTGAAGTGGCAGTGGGCAGGGCACATAGCTCGAAGAACCGATGGCCGTTGGGGTGGAAAAGTTCTCGAGTGGAGACCACGGACTGGCAAGCGCAGCATAGGACGGCCACCGACCAGGTGGACAGACGACCTGACTAAGATCGCAGGCAAGGGCTGGATGCGGGCCGCTTCCAACAGGTCCTTGTGGAAATCAATGGAGGAGGCCTATGTCCAGCAGTGGACGTCCTATGGCTGAGATGATGATGATGATGATGTATTTATAAAATATGTGTATTGAAATATCTCTTCAAGTCGCAAGTGAATAGGTACCTTCTAGGTTTGCGTGCTAAATCCTAGACAACGTCACACTTAACATCAGGTGAGACAGTTGTCAAACGGAAACTTATAATATGTAAAAAAAATATCTCTTGTTCAACTAAACTTAACTTAAATTCTAGAAAATCAGATAAGTTCAGATATGGCTTCGATAAAGTCCAAATAAGTATGGCACATATCAATAACAATACTATAATTAGACCTTTTTATTCAAATAGAGGGTAGTTTGAGGTAAAACAAGTCATTATGGTGGTGTCGACTAAAACTAACCGCAATTGACCCGCGATTAATAAAACTCTTCTAATATTAGAGATAGCGTTGTATGGAGTTATACAATTTGAATTGTAATCCTAATCGAATACGAGCTATTTAGTTTTGGGAAATTTAGTGAATTTTAACTAGAACGAGTGATTAATAGAGCTAGGGCCATTATTTACTTCACCCTTAAGCTAACTGAAACAATTTTATTTTGGAGAAAACTATAAATTACTTGATATATATTCATGATACCTTCTATATAGATAAGATATATAAAACAATATTTACAATACTCACAAATTTACATAAAGAGTGTGACAATGGGCGGCCTTATCACTAAAAGTGATCTCTACCAGGCAACCTTTGCATGGAGAGGATCGAAAAGAAATGTAAATAACGGGGGTGTTACTTAGCTCAAAAATATTACATTCATGTTGGAAATAAATATAATAAGTAATATTCATAAATCTTATACATTACCTTACCTTATCTTATACATTATCTTATGTTACAGTCGTTATGATCCTAACATAATACACAACCTGAGCTTTAATATATATCAGATATATAATATATCAGATAAACAGCAGTTATAAACAAAGTAAATAAAATAACAAACAGCGTTTGAGAGCGTTTGAGAATTCGCGATGAGAAGCGATGACAGGTCAGCGGTAGGAAAGTCGGCTGTCAAACTGTTGGACGCTGGTTTGATCCCCACCAACAGCTTGAGCTTCCTGGAAGGTAGCACCGTTATCGAATTCCCAGCATGGTAACGAAGCACCAAGACGGTATTCTGTAGTCATGCGTTCAAACAGAACTAGCCGATTTGTTTCCTTCAAAAATTTAAACGTAATTTTCGCCTAGCATGTTGTTCACGCAATAAACCTTATACAATGTAATTATAAGTATGTAATCGGGGAATTTCTTTTAACAGCTCTTGATAGAGGGTTGTTCCTCGCAGTGGTTTCAAGGTACGGTAAATATACACTACCTATCCAAAGAAACTCATCAAATTATGGTCCAGCATTAGAAATACGTGTTTAAAATATTGGTTGTCTCTGATAACAATAACAACTTATAATAACTTCCATTAAAACTGCTACTATATACACATAGACATAGAACATATTAACACACACCTTAGACCGCGTCGTCACTCAACATCAGGCGCGAGAGCGGTCAAAAATAACCTTTGAAAAAAATTAGATAAATTACATTAATAAATATATAGAAATTACATTAATTGCGAGTGAATAGGTACCTTCTAGAAATAGAACATAATTTACTCATAAAGATTTTCAAATATCGATTCCCAATCCTGACAGCCGCTAACCACGCGTCATCAGCGGAGCAAGGGGCGCCGGAGTGGTGCAACTTGAGTTCATATAAATACTGAGCATACCGCCTTCAAGCACCAGTGTTAGTTCTACTCCTGTCGGTAACGCTGAAGAGGAAGAAAGTGACCTAAAATCTTTGGACACACAAAGATTTTCGATATTCAAAATGCGTGGATTCCAAGTAAGCCCGAAAGTTTCAATGTAATTTATAAATTTAAGTGCAGTTTTTGTGTTTCTAAATTCCATGACTCGTACGTGTCAATCGACAAATTTAAAATAAAATTAATAGAATTACTTTGTTTGTAAGAATAGTAAGCGTCGATTACTACGCTTACTTTTCTTACTTGTAGTGTCAAAAATATTGTTTGGATGTGATTTCATGTGTGTGAAATTTGAGTAAGTGTTTTTGCTTTGTAGATAATGACGAAATCATTAGTATACGTTAATAAATCATGAACCATAATGAAACAAAAACAAATATTGCTGAACGTGACAATATGGGACAAAATCTTAACTTTCCTGAAATAGAATGAAAAAGTTCAAATTAAATGCATTAAACACACTTGCTGCATTTATAATTTGAGATGGCTCCAACACAATTTAATTATTCTCACATTTTTTAATCTTTTAAATCTAATGATAATTTAAGTTTATAAAATGTAAGGTAAACAACACTGTATTTTCATGCGGTTTAAACGTTTTCATTTGTTTTATTTGCTTTATAAGTTTAAATTTTAAATTACTGTTATATATTCGTATTCCGTATTCGTAACTTTTTTGATTACATTTTTCCGAGTATATAATCAATTATTTAGCTCGTTCTTTTTTCAAACAGCACGACAGTAATGAGCTTATTATGAAAAATTGTTCGGTTTCTAAGCATGACAGTTATATATATTAGAATGTCATATATGCATATGATAGCATAATCTGAGCATAATGAACAGATTATACACCCACTGAATGGGACATTTAGCCGGTACCCCACACACAGCCGTGGGGTACCGGCTTAGAATAGTACCCCCCCATGTCTTCCCGTGGGTGTCGTAAGAGTCGACTAAGGGATCACGTACCAGAAGGATGGGCAGCAGCGCCTTCTGAGGGTCGTATTTTATATACTGCGCTCGCCAACCCGCACGCCAAGCGTGGCGAGTATTGGCAAACCCCCCCCCTATGACAGTACAAAATAAAACCAGGCCCCCAGTCCCCGGCAGCTCCGCTAATGCTGGCTCCGGTAGCGGCCAGTGTAACGGTGGAGCAGGGGGTGCTAAGAATCTCCGGCAGATTCCCGGCTACCACTCCCTGAAAAAACGACCTCTGGCCCTGGTAACACACAATATAAGATCTTTGTTGGCAGACGAGAAGATCGTCGAACTGGAAGAAGAAATGAGTAAGTTACACTGGGATATCTTAGGGTTATGTGAAGTCCGTAGAGAGGGTGAGGACACCATAACTCTCAAATCCGGTAACTTGCTCTACTACCGGGAAGGCGACCAAAAGTCCCAAGGTGGTGTCGGATTTCTCGTTCGCAAGTCCCTCGCTAACAAAATCATCACCATCGACAGCGTTTCGAGCAGGGTGGCATACCTAATACTCAGAATATCAAGCAGATATTCGTTGAAGGTCATTCAGGTATATGCACCGACCTCGAAACTCGGAACCGATGAGGAGGTAGAGGCTATGTATGAGGACATTAGTAGGGCCATACATACCTCCAAGACCCATTACAATGTTGTTATGGGGGACTTTAACGCAAAGTTGGGCGAAAGAAGTGATGGAGAGTTGAGAGTGGGGCAATTTGGTTATGGACAACGGAACCCTAGGGGACAGAGGCTGGCCGACTTCATGGAGAAAGAGGGACTCTTTATGATGAACTCTTTCTTTCAGAAGCCGCCTCAAAGGAAATGGACCTGGTTGAGCCCCAACGGTTCCACAAGAAATGAGATCGATTTCATCATGACCACCAAGAAACAAATATTCAATGATGTCTCTGTGATCAACATGGTCAAAACCGGTAGTGATCACCGCATGGTAAGAGGCACATTGAATATTAATGTTAAACTTGAGAGGTCCCGTTTGATGAAATCCACGCTCCGACCTCAAAATGTCCATATCCAAAACCCCGAGAGCTTTCAACTTGAGTTATCCAATCGCTTTGCTTGCCTTGAGAACTTTGCGTCGGTGGACGAGACCAACAACAGGTTTGTAGAAACTGTCCACGAAGTGGGGTCTAAGTTCTTTAAGCCCCGCCGTACAAATAGACCTCAAAAACTCTCCAGCCATACCCTCCACCTCATGGCTGAACGACGCTCGTTGCAACTGCAATCATCCGATGATGCTGCGTCATATAGGCAGCTCAATAGACGAATATGGAAATCCTTGCGACACGACATCCGTACCTTTAGTACAAATCGTATTAAAGATACGATCGAACGGAGAAAAGGCTCCAAAGTGTTTGCAAGAGACAGGTCTATTGGGCAAAGCCAGATGACTAAGCTGAAGAGAGATGATGGCAGTATAGCGTCGACCAAAGCAGAGGTGCTTGGAGAGATCGAGAGGTTCTATGGACAGCTATACACTTCGGTCGCTAAACCTGTTGACAGCTTGGCCAAAGACCCAAGAGCCAAGCTGACCCGGCACTATACCGAAGACATCCCGGACATCAGCCTATACGAGATTAGGATGGCTCTGAAGCAGCTTAAAAACAACAAGGCACCGGGTGACGACGGAATCACATCAGAGCTTCTGAAAGCGGGTGGATCACCGATACTGAAAGTCCTTCAGAAGCTCTTTAATTCCGTTGTCCTCGAAGGGTCAACGCCGGAAGCATGGAACAGAAGCGTAGTGGTGTTGTTCTTTAAGAAGGGTGACAACACATTGCTTAAGAACTACAGACCCATTTCGCTTCTGAGCCATGTTTACAAGCTGTTTTCAAGAGTCATCGCGAATCGTCTCGAACGTAGGTTTGATGACTTCCAGCCTCCCGAACAAGCCGGTTTCCGAAAAGGCTACAGCACCATAGACCACATCCATACGCTGCGGCAAGTTATACAGAAGACCGAAGAGTATAACTTGCCCTTATGTTTAGCGTTTGTGGACTATGAGAAAGCCTTTGATTCGATCGAGACGTGGGCGGTGCTTGAGTCTCTTCAGCGGTGCCGTATTGACCATCGGTATATCGAAGTGCTGAAGTGTTTGTACAATAACGCCACTATGTCGGTCCGAGTACAAGAGCAAATTTCGAGGGCGATTCCATTGCAACGAGGCGTGAGACAGGGAGACGTTATTTCTCCGAAACTGTTCACTGCCGCATTGGAAGACGCCTTCAAGCTCTTGGAATGGCAAGGATTCGGCATCAACATCAACGGCGAGTACATCACTCACCTTCGGTTTGCCGACGATATTGTGGTCATGGCAGAATCCATGGAAGACCTCAGCACGATGCTCGAAGGCCTCAACAGAGTTTCCCTAAGGGTGGGCCTTAAAATGAACATGGACAAGACGAAAATTATGTCAAATGCCCATGTTGCGCCCGCCCCCATATCAATTGGGAACTCGACTCTCAAAGTTGTTGACCATTACATCTACCTAGGACATACAGTCCAATTAGGTAAGTCCAACTTTGAGAAAGAGGCCAATCGTCGAATCCAACTCGGCTGGGCAGCGTTCGGAAAGCTCCGAGACGTCTTCTCGTCCAAAATACCGCAATGCCTGAAAACGAGGGTCTTCGAACAATGTGTGTTACCAGTGATGACTTACGGAACTGAAACGTGGTCTCTGACTATAGGCCTTCTGAACAGGCTCAGAGTCGCACAACGAGCTATGGAGAGGGCTATGCTCGGGGTTTCTCTACGTGATCGAATCAGAAATGAGGAGATCCGTAGAAGAACGAAAGTCACCGACATAGCCCAGCGGATTAGCAAGTTGAAGTGGCAGTGGGCAGGGCATATAGTTCGAAGAACCGATGGCCGTTGGGGCCGAAAGGTTCTCGAATGGAGACCACGGACTGGCAAGCGCAGCATAGGACGGCCACCGACTAGGTGGACAGACGACCTGACTAAAATCGCAGGCAAGGGCTGGATGCGGGCCGCTTCCAACCGGTCCTTGTGGAAATCAATGGGGGAGGCCTTTGTCCAGCAGTGGACGTCCTATGGCTGAGATGATGAATGGGACATAGGTCTTACTTTTGTTTTTCTCTTTCCTCTTTTTGTTAGAGAGGAGTACAGCTAGTATTTAAAGTGTTCAAGATAATAATCACATTTTCATGGATATTTGTGACAAAACCGCATGGTATTGAACAAAATGCTGGCGCAACACCTAGCAATAAAAAACCGTGTAACAACACAATTTACAAGCGAAAAAGAAGCTGGCATCATCAAAAAGTTGATGTAAACAATAGTGTGTTCATAGATATTACAAAAGTAATAGTCTAAAGAGTTTTGTTGCCTAAAATATGATGACAATATGTAGATATAATATGTCAATACCTAAGTCTTAGGCAATCATTTTATTAGAAGAGTTATGGATATTCTGTCATCAAATTTTTCGTCTCATTGTGCAGTAAACAGCTATCGATGATTTGAAACAAATGATAACCTTTTGTCTTATTTAATTGTCAAAGATCGTAAACGCCGTAATAGTTTTATCCATTGTCAATATCACCATTAATTTCTTCAATTGCTATCATAAAATATATACATGCATATATGTTGCGCTATAGGTATATTACTTGACATGATTTATCATTTTTAACAATTCTCAACTAAGTCTTCGAATTACGAAGTTTTTATGTACATTCATCTCCTACGATTTTACTTTTGCGCTCAAACATGCTGGATTTTATAAAGATTGAAAAAAATAAAATATTCATTTGATATATACTACAGTAGGGAAAATTCTAGTCTCTCGAGTTTTTTTACAAAAATAATGCTGAAGAAGAAAAATCTATTTTTATTCAGGCAACATTTTGAAGAGATTTAATCAGGTTTGAAGTATATAATATTTATTTTATCGTATGACCACGTTGAAGTGGCAGTGGGCAGGGCACATATCCTGGAGAACCGATGGCCGTTGGGGCCGGAAGGTTATTGTGTGAAGACCACGGATAGGCAAGCGTCTTTCTTTCTTTCTTTCATTGCACGTCCACCACCGAGGTAGACAGACGACCTGACCAAGATCACAGGATGAAGCTGTAGGCGTGCCGCTTTCAACCAGTCCTTGTGGCGATCAATGGGGAGGCATATGTCCAGCAGTATGGCTGAGAGGATGATTTAAATTGAACAAAGACATATTACAATTGAATCTGAAGACATACTGGATTAAGATCATTTCAAACAAAAAAATGTATTAAAATCGCTTCATCCATTCATGAAAAAGACAGCCACACACATACGCACACATTATAAGATCATAACTCAAAAATCGAAACGGTATAAGAACAAAATATCTTTATTTCTCATAAGAATATTCTTTCACTTAATGAGGCCGGCGTTTTGAAGTGAACCAAGTCAAACCTCAGTATTGTGAAATAATGTTTTATTTTTTTTTTAATTATGGCGGAAATAATTATTTATATCCAAAACATTGTTACAGAAATTTGTGGTACATATTTATGTTTTCGTATATGTATAACAATTCAAAAACTTATGCAAAATAACGGTAAAAATCACGCGATTATTTTATTCAAATGAATCCAGAATTGATCTCATACATCCTGTGTTTGTATTCTCATGTCCTATTGTTCTGTGTCTAATAGCAATTACTAGTAATGACAGTACAAATACTATTAAACTTCATATGATTGATACGTCACTGCTAGTCTTTGTTATAGATGAAATGAATCAGTGTCAGATACACACTGACCTCTAAGTTATACATTTTCAGGGTCTCTTACCAACCGACATAAATTTGTTTTTGGTTAACGAGAAATTGATGTACAATATTTGAAACATGAGGTAGATCTTTCTGTGTAATATGTATTTAAATGTGTGTGTGTATATCATATATCTATCCGATTTTGATGAAATTTAAATGACACCACAACGGAAGTATACTTTATGAGTATATGAGTTACGCTCCAATAAATGAAAAGTGCTACGCATACCTCGACGACATTATAGTTGCGGTTGAAGACATCGCAGAACATACAATGACAATTGATCCCAGGAGTAGATAAGGTCACTGAAATGGGTGAAAAAAATTTACCATAAAACGGAACCGACTTCAACACTCAAAACTATGAAATAACCTTGTCGAAGTCGGTACCATGAGCACAATATTGTGATGATAGTTACTTTTGTGAACTTATTATGGTACCGACCTTAACAAGGTTATTTAATACGTTTGAGTGTTGAAATCAGTTGTATTTTAGGTAATTTTTTTATTTTTATTTTGCTTCGCTTCTCTTTATCATTCCTGATCATTATGGAGCGTACAATTTCTACAGCTGCTACCAAAAATGTTTAGGTTGTAATATACATATTTATATGAAGCATAATAATATTGCCAATTGCATTGATTTTATAAATATATTCTAATTATAGTAGAGAACGTCCTAACATAGACTAGCGACATTTAAAATGACGTTAATAGATTGCAGAAGACGGGTAAGAAAAAGTGAATTTTGGACTTAACGTATGCTGCGATGGCTTGCACCATAGACCATTATACTACAAGAAGACTGACGCTATCGTCTGTCGCGGATCGCCTAAAGAAAATCCTACACTGGAAAAAACCTCTTGATTCCAGGCTAAGTCTAGATGGCGCTACAGGTATGGAAAATTTTAGTCACAGAATGATTACCGGCTAGTTTACCTAAGTTATCGATTTATATGCCTTAATCGAAAGTTGATTTAATCTATAAGTTGATTATAAAATGTATATCCTGTCGATTTATTTTTATATATGCGCCATCTAGTGATCCATCGATGCGTTATTTTGAACAAAACTTACAATCGCAGCGCCATCTTACAAAAAAGCAGAAAAAATATGAAATGTAACCCATATGAAACAAATAATATATAAATCAACATGAAATCAACTTTCGATTAAAGAATATAAATCAATAACTTAGTAAAACTAGTAGATACTCGTTCGTGGCTAAAAAAAATTCCAAACCTGTAGCGCCATCTAGATTTAGCCTGGAATTATGAGATTTTTTCCGGCGTACGATTTTCTTTAGGCGATTGTCAGTCTTCTTGTAGTATATTGGTCTATGCTTGCACATAAATGAAATCCTACTACTTATAATATTAAAAAGGCACAAGTTTGTGTGTATGTTTGTTACTTATTCACGCTCGAACAGCTACACCGATTTCGATGATATTTTGTATGTAGATACTTCAGGTCCCGGAATAAGACATAGGCTACTTTTCATGATCATCATCATCAATCATTACCACGCAGTTTAAACCGCGGGTCGCAGCTTGTAATCGCTGTAGGAGGACAAATGAATCTGAAAAAGTGAGATTATGTTAGTACCGTAGCGAGTTAGTGACCATTTTGAGTTCGTAGCTCTGGACATTACATTCGTTTTAGAATATTAAAAATGTCTTTTTTCGTTTTTTAAATTTGGAATGTTGTTCTCATTTAGTCTCTCATTTTATACTTATATCATGTTTGTTCATTAAAAGGTGTTTGTACTCGTCGCTGTATGTACCGCCTTACAAGCGTATGCTGGGTATTCTGGCTATGGCGGTTACCGAGGGCATAGCGGATATGTCAGCGATGGTGGTTATGGTGGATACAACGGATATGTCAGCAACGGGGGCTATACTGGAAGTGCTAGTCATGGTCATCAAGATTATTATGTAAGTATTGCATATATAGCAAGGAAGGTTCATGCTTCAAAAAATAATTATTGATCCTACTTAATAAACTATGAAAGGTAAAACAACAGGTAACTTCTGATACATATATATTATTGTCTTCTCATACTGAATCTTACGGGTAAATTTTCTCACATCCACGCTGACACACTCATACACCATCATCGCCACAAACACACACTCACAGCCATACACACGCAACGACTAGCCAGTAATTTCTACCATAGATCTAGACCTATGGTAGACTAGTCAACTATTAACTAGTAGTACTATTAACTAACTAATTATACCTGCCGTGTCTAGCGGAACAAACTGTTATATTACAATTATATACTAGCGGTCCGCTCCGGCTTCACACGGGTAATAAATTTGAAAATTAAAAATTATTAGCATCCCTAATTTTTTTGAAAATATTATATAACCTATATGTACCTCAGTATGAATGTAGCTTTAAAATGGCGAAAGAATTTTTAAAATCAGTCCAGTAGTTTTTGAGCCAGTTCGTTACAAACATACCAACATACAAATCTTTCCTCTTTAAAATAATTATATAGATAATAGAATACATTTTTGGCTGTAGGTTCTAATAATGTATACTAAACTCAATTAAGAGCTGTGTATTTTAAAAATAAATAAAATACATCCCTTACGATCTATATAAAACATAACTCGTCTAATAACTTATCTCTGCTTTTGTGAATCGACTTACATCTAGGTATACTTCTTTTTCTATCACATCACCTTTAAACCTTATCCCCAGTACCTTTGCAGGGCAGTAAATTTGCAGGGCAGTGCCATTTCATTATACTATATTGCTTACAAGGTCTCTCAATATGAGCCCTGTGAGCAGCCTCAAAGTCGCACCGTTGGGCGACTTTGAGGCTGCTCATAAGGTATGGAGAGGGCTTTCTCGGGGTTCCTCTACGCGACCTAATTATAAATGAGTAAATCCGTGGAAGAACGAAAGTCCGTAGAAGAATGAAAGTCTGTAGAGGAAAGACCGTAGCCAACGCGGTTGCCTTATCGCGTAATGTTCTCGATTTTAGCGTGACTGCTCAAAATGCTTTCGATTTGTAAGGAGTAACTTAATATTTCGAACTTTTTTTGGAACTTACACTCCTGTTGAGCTAGGATAGGTTAATCAATTTTATTTAATAATTTTAGTTGTTATTTCAGATATATTTTTTGGAGACACGAAATTTTACATTTAAAATCTAAATGTATCGTCTAAATGTTTATTTAAAGAATACCTGCGCCCCGCGGTCTTATCCGCGTGGAGATGATGGTGATAACGAAAATAAAACTATGTGTTAATCAAATGTATAAGCTATCTCTATGCCAAATTTCATCCAAATCCATCCAGTCTTTTAGAGAGTAGCAAACATACACCCACCCATCCATGCTCACAAACTTTCACATTTATAATTTTAGTAGGATATCAAGCGAATCTCAGTTGTGCCCGTTCATAGTATTAATTTAGCAATCAAGTGTTTACATATTCAATGACCTACATTCCCCCCACATTTATGACATTTTCTTTGATCTTCAAAGGAAACATTTGCTTCTGATTGTGGTCCGTAATAGCAAAATTGTCAGCCGTAACGGTTATGGTGGTTACCCATCGTGACGTCTTACACTTGCATCATATCGGTATGTTCACGAAATGATCGAGTATCGAGCTCTTTTTAAAATGAACGTAAACAGTCATTTGTTTTACATGTGGGTAAAGTTGGTTTTTGGCGTTAGTACTTGGGTTGAAACTTGACCAAAGCGAAGGGTGCTAGGATTCAAAAAAAGAACTCTGAGCGTATCGAAGTTATCAAAGCACGAAACTATGCCCATGAATAAAACACTACAGTTGTCACCACACTAGCACTGACGAGGAAAATGCAAGGTGCGAGGTGGGAAGGATTCTTTCATAGGATTCTTTCACAATTTTCCAAAGCTTCCTTCAAGTGTCATCTCTGATCAGTTGGCGAGTTGACATTAGCTTTATCAGGTGCGTTCTCGTCTTTCAAAAATTTTTTATCTCCTAACTCATCTTTCTCACTTGTGAATTATATAGTTGAATGTTCCTGTCAAAACTTGATGAGTAAAACTAGCGAGTCAGAGACCTCTGAGTCAAACTAAGGAGCAAAAATTATCACGCAGGGGGTACTTACAAAGTAATATCTACATTAAAAATCAAGTTTAATTTGTATATCGAACAAACTTACGCATTCACACTCACACCCCCGCACTTGAATACGCTGTGTCGCGGGAGGCGTGGACGGATTACACAAACATCCTAGACTCGAAAACAAACATCTAATCACAAAAGTGTTTGGCCCCTGCCGGGATTCAAATCCAGGGTCGCGATTCTAAAGTCAGTGTCACTAATCACTGAGCCAAACGACAGTCAATCATTAATTTAAAATTAATTTAAAAAACGAACGTATACAATTTATATTATTCGTCGGAAATATCAATCTGATGTACACTGGCTCGATCCCCATCGCCAGTTTAAATTTTTGTGCCTACATTGAATGATGTTATCTAAACTTCGTTAAAGAGACTGTACAAAGTTATAACGGGGTACTTTCTAATCCCATATCGGATACCCATTATTTTTATGTCTCAAAAAATTTTAACATGCTATCTCTAACGTGATTTCACCTTTGACAACATCGTCACACGCAATGATCAATAAAATTGCAGCAAAAGGGCAGTAGTTGTAATATCACACTCGTGATGGTTTTTTCGTTTAAATGAAAATAGATTTTCTTAATTTGACAGTCAGTGACATGACTTCTGGGTCCCGGGGCCCTTGGTTCGAATGCTGGCAGGCGCAAACATTTATGCAATAAGCAGGTGTTTGTCTCTCTCGTTTATGTGTTGTGATTGCGTGTGTCTATGACTTCCGCGACACAGGGAACTCTAATGCGGGGCTTAAACATGAAAAACAAATGTTACACAAGGCCGCCGGGATTAGAGGCAAAAGGAAGGGGCCTATATTAAAAAAATGTACCTCCTGCATGGCTTTTATGATGATGACTAACCAACAGAATGTTTTCAAAGTAAAAAGTTAACTGTTTTGGAATGTACAATGGGCATTTTTTTTTTATTTATCACAAAAGACAACTTTATAATGAAAACGCTTATTATTTAGTCATATAGGATGGTTGGTGATCTGTGTCGTGGAATTCACGCTCTTTCCAAAACCTAATACAGAATGTGTACAAAGCAAAGTTACGTGAAGTATTGTGTATCAATATTCTGAAATTTCAAAATCTTCCAAAATCCAGCTATAAACCATGACCTACGCCACTAAGTGCGCGTTGATGTCTTTTTCTCATATCCTTCTCTCTAACATTATAAATGCGAAAGTTTGTGTGTATGTTTATCACTTATTCACGATCAAACGGGAACGCCGATTTCGATAAAATTTGGTGTGGAGATAGTTTAAGCCCTGGATTAACACATAGGCCACTTTTATTCCGGAAAAAAGGTAGTTCCCGTGGGATAATTGGGGTACCGGTAAAACCGTAATCCATGCGGGTGAAACCGCGGGGAACTTCTAGTACTCTAGTATTTAATAACTTCGGTAAAATATAAGTTTAAGTGAATACGAAAGTCCTCAAAATCGCTGTTGAAATAAGGTTCATAGTAGCACAAACTACGACAGAGCGGTTACTTTTGTAACTTTGCTTATACGCAATAAAATGGCAGATGCATCATGCTTTTCACATGTTGTTTGCTTTATTTGTATAACATGTGGTCAAGAAGCATTGTTAATGTAGGTTTTATCGTTACCATTTATTATATAAGAGGGATATTTTTTACAGTAGAATATTTAACCATAAGTTTGCTATATCTAATCTAGCTAAATATCTAATCGAAAAGGCGGTGAGATTTTTATGGTCTCTAATAAACCAATTAATATGTCAACAGTTACACTGTAACACCATTCACAGCTCCTATCCTCTCAAATCTTTTGCGGCACACTAGATCGAAAAACGAAATCATTATTGCGTACTGTTTCAAATTTCTTGATTAGACATAATACTGAGTGCATAATAGTCGAGTCTATGCACGCACACGCTTCCCCGTAGTGTTGAAGTACAGATTTGTTATGGAATGCGAAAATTACCTCGTATTTTATTTCTAACTAGTGGTCCGGCCCGGCTTCGCATGGTATTTAAGTTATAGTGAGGATCCCATCCTCTGCCGTGGTGGTACCGGCTTAGAATAGTACTCCCCCATCACTTCCCGTGGGTGCCGTAAGAGTCGGCTAAAGGATCACATACCAGAAGGTGGGCAGCAGCGCCTTCTGAGGGTCGGAAATCATACTGCGCTCGCCAACCCGCCTGCCAAGAGTGGCGAGAATTGGCAAATCCCCCCTATATGGGGGAAGCATATGTCCAGCAGTGGATGTCTAATTGCTGAGAAGAAGAAGAAGAAGAAGAAGAGAATCCTTTTTTATTTCCCTCCTAAAAAATATAGCCTTATGCTACTTAGGGATAATGTAGCATTTTTATGGCGAGAGAATGTTTGAAATCTGTACAGTAGTTTTTGAGTTTATTCGTTACGAACATATACATCTTTCCTTTTCATAATATTATATCGTAGAAGATGTAGATAATCATGTAGTCAAGTACTAGGGGGTACTAGGGGGTACCTACCACTGCGTTGCTGGATATTCTAGCCGTAAACAATACTGGTTGCTCTATTTCCTTACCTAATGACTGCGTAATTGTTTCTTATCGTTCAATTCAACGTAATATTGCTAGCGTGTTTCTGTAAGGCATAATTAACACATTCATGCGTCCCAAGTAGTTAAGTACAACAAATCAACTAGACGTTACGAATGTTACGTTAATGTTTTTTGCTTGGATGGTAATCAGCAAATGTACGCCATAGGGTGGAGTTCACCAAAACTTAAACGTCTGATTATCAATTAACCGTCAGTTAACTGTATGGTAGAAACTGTTTGATCGACGGTTAAATTCATAATCGAACGTTTTAAATTTTAGTGAACACCAGCCTTAGTGTATACTATATACAGTATACTCCCAGATGAAGAACTGCAAATAAGTTCGAAACTGGTCGGAGAGTAATTTTCCAGTGTTTACCACGTGAGTCCTAGTTGGTTTGTTACATTACAATTGTTTTTATCTGATTTTGTAACTTTTCAGGCTTACCCTAAATATGCATTCGACTACGCTGTGAACGATCCTCATACTGGTGACCACAAGACACAATGGGAAACACGCGATGGTGATGTTGTGAAAGGTAAAGCATACAAATATTTTGGATTAGGGAAATCGAAAATTTATAAATATTTTTCTAGATGTCAATGAATAAATTCAAAAAGTGGTAAAGGTCTTAATTTAAATGAGTACTTACTAAATCTAGACAAAGCAAAACCAATGATATTATCATTTGTTTATATGAGGTAGATGTCGCACAAGCGCGTGGAAACTCTGAGCACCGCGCAGTATGAATATACGTCATCTTTAGTAAAACATCATTGGTGCCCGCTACTGTACTGAATCAAAATGATACGGGGAGGAATTTTGCTATACAGACAATTTCGAGTCTTATTAGCTTATCTTGTTGAAGGTGCCTTTTAAACTTATTAAAAATACCACTTATAAGAACAGTTCAAGAAGGTTTATTCTAAAAAAACAAAATTTTATTTAATTAGCTAATTTATTACAAAAAAATATTTTCATGTGAACATTTTTTCCTATAATTATTCTGGTTGTAACGACAAATGCGCTTGAACTGTGTCTTACACCAGAAAAAAAGGATATTAAAAAGTTTTTAAAGAAGTAATAAGTAATTTTTTTTCACCCCGTAGATCATAGGTAATGTACATTTTTGTAATATTTAAAATTAATACGCATGAGGATTTGTCCTGCCCCTTCTGCCTGTAAACACCCGCGAGTCTCTGTAATGTCATCGGGACACGAACATCAGTCAAAATTGAAAACTTTTCGAGAGCGCCCTCTAGTGACTCCATGCACATTTCTTTTCAGGTGCCTACTCTCTCGCTGAACCTGACGGTACGACGCGTATCGTCGAGTACACCGCCGACAAGATCCACGGCTTCAACGCAGTTGTGAGACGCGTCGGTCACGCTACCCACCCCCAAGTTTACAACAAGCAATATGAAGGCGGCTCTGGCTACTACGGCTTTCACTAGATGGCGCTTATTTAGTTCTTCGATATAGTTTCTTAACCAAATAATAAATGGCATCACATGTAACCTAGAAACAATACGCGATACATTTTAATCGACTCCCGCAATCAACGTCGAACTGTGATATTAATTTTTTGTTCGATTTAATTTATATTTAAGTTTCACGATATTTTCAAAGTAGGCATTGCGAAACAATTTAGCTTATAAGGTTTGACATGACGTTTAAGGTGTTATGTGTTTTTGATACAAGGCCAAAATAAATGTTTTGTACCAAATTATTGCAATTTTATTCTACTTGAGTGACTGAAGAAAGTAGCTAATTTGTTAAATCTGTTCGCGCATTTCCTATTCAAATTCATCATTGTTACATAGGTAGTTCATGCATCAACTACTGTTGAATGATCATTAATAATAATATGAAATGGTGAGTAATTTTTTTAACAACGCAACGCTTCGATAGTTATTGTTCTAGAATTCAGTACTTGAGAGACGTTTTGGATGAATGATACCTTGATATTTCTGTTACTTTTTTAATTGGGTGATATTAATATTAAATATATTATATTGCCGCTTCCAACAGGTCTTTGTGGAATTCAATAGGAGAGGCCTATGTTCGAGGTATAAGAAATAGGTATGATTATAGTCATACATAATATCTCTCTTAAAGATTTACCATAGAATATAATCATATTACCTTGGTGATTCTTAGTTTGAAATCACAGGAAGTGGCTGTAAAATTAAGGAATCTTTCCTTCGATCAACTATCTGTGGATAAATGTGTGAGCAGAGCAATATTTAATGTAATAACAATGGCAAAAAAGTGGTGCACTCTATCAGAAATCAGAAATATTTATTGAACAATTGTGTGATATAAAAATAAAGATGTTACAATATAAAATAGTTTCAACATCCTGCCCAGTTTGAGCATTCAAAAGTGGTCTTTAATATTATATTTTTTATACACAAAATGTTATATTATAAATGTTACAAATTTTACATACTTTACTACTACTTATTTTACTAATTATACTACATAATTTTACATACTTACTTACATACAAACATTTTATACTTAATCGCAATTACATAAATTACAGTTGCACCGAAAATAATCATTAAATAATTCTTTTATATTATAGTAGGTTTTGGAGACCAGTCACGATTTTAATTTACGCCTTTTATCTAAGTTCTACAGTGAGTTAGGTCTGATAATTAATTACTCATATTAATTTACTGAAAAAATAAATAAAAACTGTTTTTCGTACTTTACACAAATCAATTTGAAGATTTGTTAATATCTGTCAAAACTTAAGTGTTTTTCAGAAAATATGTCATTAAAGTAAGTATACATTCTAAGAAATGTGCACTCTTAACTCTAAGTGACATAACTCTAAGGTCCAATCCTTTAAATAACAAAGTAAAGTAGTGTATTACAAAGTAATAATACAGACATAAAAGTAACTTATTCAAGAAAAAGTCTAACTGTACAGGAACGAATAATCTTATTCAATCTACTGTGTAGTAAGTCTACTTAACAGTAAAATGAATATGATTCGCGGAGAAAAAAAATTGTGCGTCTTTGATTTACAATGTTCTATAGTCTACAATTTTTTGTTGGATTATAAAACTTCTTCAGTCATAATTTACTTTCCAACGACGTTGTTTATACCTCCGCTGATATACACCTGTTTGATAAACATCTAGATTTGCAGTAGGCATGTATACGTCTATTGTTCGCTATTGTACCAAGTGTACTTAATTACTTCCTTGTGTTTGTAAGATTGCAATTTATCGTTTCATCTCTTTTTTATTCCGGTATGTGTTATAAAAATATATGTTTTTCCTTTTTGTTTGCCGTTTGGAAGTAGCACTTATCGATCTCTAAATAGAGCCCATGTTAGATTTTGATAAATAAATTCTACTAAATAAATTCTCATGAGATCAACTGTTCGCGGTAGGCAACATGTTAATAAAGTTATTTAATTGTTATTCCTTGATTTCTGTTACCTATCCCCGGGAAATAAACGGGATCCGTATAACTGGTTGTGTATAAAGTACACATTAAGAGCGTCATAGAAGATAAAAAAAATCGGCCAAGTGCGATTCGAACTCGCGCACGAAGGATTCCGTACTATTATCTACAAAAACAGCAAATTAATCACGTTTGTCGTATGGTAGGCGCCGTTAATTTTTTTTAAACATTTATTTTTATTACTTATTTTTAAAGTGAAGATATATGTAAATTTTCTGTGAATATTTCAAGCGTCTATCTGTTGCCGTTATCAATATCGAGCAAAAACATGCAAAAGCCACGTTTTTTTGCATAGGAGACCCCTTAAATTTTTATTTCTGTGAAACATCATCTGTGAAACTGTCTAACTATCAAGGTTTATGAGATACAGCCTGGTGACAGACGGACAGAAAGTGGAGTCTTAGTTAGAGTCCCGTTTTACCCCTTGGGTACGGAACTCTAAAAACCATCGGTGTAATACGAGTATCTTTGCGCTATACATTTGATTCGTGATCTAGTACAGCTGCTTATAATAACTTGTGTCACTTGTGACACAAGTTATTATCAACCCGCCGCCCCTACGTTCTCAAATCATAAAAACTTTTCACTCACTTGTGCATAAAATAGAATGTTATGTATACAATTATATGAGAAGTAAAACTACTCGTACTAATTTACATTTGTGGTGAAAAAAGATTATTATAATTTCAAGCACACGAGACGCCTTATATTGGCCACAGGTCTGCCTCATCTGTTATCCACAACGACCTATTTTGAAACGCCTTTTTCAAAGAATTACCTGTACCAGTTACGTATTTATAATATAAAGAGACCAATATTAATCTTGTCATTGAATATTTATGAGTAATTAACAAATCATATCAACTTACGAGCTATCAACAGACATGATATGCCATCATAACATAATATATATCAACTTTCCTTAATTTACATACCTTGTTGCATTCGTAATCAACTGTGTGACAGTATTGATCGTCAATTATGTCTTAATAAGTTACAGTTCACTATGCACTTAAAATTACTACCATAATTGTACTATACTAGCTGCGCCCCGCAGCGGTACCGGCGGTGAAATTGTACGTGATATTGACGATGTTTGTGTCTTCCGGTCATCCTACGGGAACAGTCTATATTTTCGGAATAAAAAGTATGTTATATGTTATTTCAGGGTATAAACTATCTTCATGTCAAATTTTAATCAAATCTGTTGAGCCGTTTCAGCGTAGAAGAGTAGCAAACATCCATACATACATAGTTTCGCGTTTATAATATTAGTACCTAGGATAGCATAATTAGCATAATATATTCACACTCCTGGGATATGGGCCTTCTTCTCTGGGAGGACAGATGGCCATAATCGACCACGCTAGCCAATGCGGGTTGGGAGATAGGCTGGCGGCCGGCCTAATATCGGAGTCCACAGACCGCCCAAGTGTCTCCAAATTAGCTTAACAATTTTTATCCTATGATTCTGATGGATGTCTACAGATCTTTTAAACATTCAGCTAAATGGTGTTAAGATGGAAAAATAAAATTTAAATACAAAATTCACAATAATTTATGCAAGTAACCACTTCAATTTTAACCTTATGTCCTTACATTAATACATTAAATTATATTGAGAAGGAGAGAGGGCAAGAATGGCACTCATGCCGCTTTAACTTGGAAGTGGCTCTAATCAATTTGGATTTTTTAAAATTTATGATACAATTTATTATGTTGAATTTCATTAGTGCGCTCTGAATGCCGGAATAAATAAGCTTGAATTCGAGTTTATTACTTACTATTCTAGTATTCTCAGAACTGTCTGACATAGACTTAATATCACGATAATTTAACGCCAAAACAAGTTTGTTATACTCACTCAAAGCCCATAAATACCACTATTTGTGTAATCATTTATGTACCCAAAATTAAAGGTGAAACTTAACGTAATATTTAATAAAAAAATACTATCAATTATTTAATATTTCATCAATAAAATACTTTTGTAGTAGCTTTAATTAGTTATAGTAGAAATTAGTTATTGTAGTAATGTAATTAGTTAGTATTTTAGTTGAATTAAGATATTGTATCTTGTCAATATATAAAATAAATCAATAACTATGCATATGATATATCTAGCAGGAAGAAAATCTAGTCATCTAATTGTTTATAACCATAGTTTTTAGATCCTAGTTTTTAGATTGTCTACATGTAAGTGTGTGGGTGAGTGTTTCTTGTCGACACGCTCCGGAGGTTGGTATGTGTGCGTTCATATTTATAGGAAAGTGGTGGATTTCGCAACGCTTCTTCATGCAGTCTCGACCTTGGATATGGACATATGTGCATAGTTTTAATATATACATTTCTTAGAAAGTGTTTGTATTGGTTTCGGTTGTGATTTGAACTTGAATCGGATGGTGACATAAGAGTCATGGCGAAAAAATTTGCAATACTGGTACGTCTTAAAATTAAAATAATTTTAAATGAAGAGTTTTATTTACATATAAAATACTTATTTATGTTATTATGATTCAATTTTTGGTATGGTATTTTATAATATTGTTTCTTGTTGAAACAGATCCTCTTGGTGAATTTACTGACGTTTAATTGCCACGGAGAGGATATAGTGGAACTTTCTGATGACCATCATGAAAATAATAACGTAAGTTGTACTCTATTGGTTATTTCAAATATATATAAATATAAAATATATATAATATAAATATCTTTATTATTCCTTAATTTGGTACATAAATACACAAAAAAAAATACAACGGTACACTAAAATTTGACAAAATGCACACTAGCCCCCACACTAGGCTTATTAATCTATGATTTTTGCATTCTGATTTATTAATTCGTTCTAAAACAGCCATCTTAATAATTTTGTTTAGTTATTTCAAATATTGATCGAAACTAAACTTTATAATGTCTAAAGAATCTGATTAAAAAGTGGTATGCTGATTACGAATAAAATTACCAGTCACGATTGAGTACCAGCAAAGAAATTCAAAAAAACATTATTTTCTAAATGTCCCTACGGACACACATCTGAATTGATAAATGAATACAGCTCAAATGTAAAAAGATTAGAATTTCATTAAAATCATAGTATCAAACTTCTGCTTTATTTCAGGATTTTTATTTTTTTATTTAACACACTTAGACCCCCTGCACTAGGATTTCCTGTGTCGCGGGAGGCATGGACACACACAATCACACAACATAAGCACAATTGTCTTATAACAGTATTTTGTTATATTAATTTTTGTTTTTGTTTCTCAAACGTTAATTTAATACTGATATAAAAATTCGTACGCGTTGCAATCAATACATTTAGATATCAGTTTTCCCATTTCTTAGTTATTTGCTTAGCCACTGAAACCTTAAACTTGCATTTTGGGTTTCCAAATAAGCACTTGTGTTACTTGTTTTACCAAGAACTATTAAATTCATGGAAAAAAAATGTATACAAACGAACATGAGCACTATTACGGGTCGCCAAAGTTTAATATGGATATGAATCGGATCTGAGGCCGAAGAAGGCATGGATGGACTCCGTGAAGATTGAATGATATGTTTTTGAAAGGTGTTAGCGCTGAAATGACTAATGATAGAAGAAAATGGAAGAGGAAAAGATGTTGTGCCAACCCCACCTAGTGTTGAATAATTACAAGAAGAAGAAGAAATGAAAATTTCTGGACTAGTAATGCATTCTTTAAATTAGATGAGTTCATGGATATCAAACTTTAAGAAAAGTCTTTTCAGTGATCTAAAATTATAATAAAAATGCACTTGCTCCTTAGCGATTTAATTAAATAATTGACGTCAATATTTCCACTTTCATATGGACCAGTCTTTAAAATATATATTATTAAATAATCAATTTTTTTTTTTTTTTTCAATCACACTCAGACCCCTGCACTAGGATTCCCTGTATCGCGGGAGGCATGGATACACACAATCACAGCACACAAACATCCAAGACCCGGGACCAACATTTACACTCATCACACAAATGTATGCCCCTGCCGGGATTCGAACCCAGGGTCCCGGAGACACAGAATTCATGTCGATGACACTAACCACTGCGCCACGGGACCGTCGAATTTAATAAGTAATTATAAACATGTATTGACTTGCCGAAAATAACGAATGTTATTATGGTTAATAAATAATCTGAATCTAAATCTGAATCTGAATATGCAACTTGTTTCAAGGAGGAGCATATTTTAGTTCAGATCATTCGTTCTGAACGTAAACTGTAATGTTTATAGCTGATGTCAGAAATGTGAATATGCAAGTTTCACTATCATTTAAGACACGCACCGGCTATCGCCATTTCACTCTGGCTGCTCGATGAAGTCATAATTACATACTTGACTATTACTTTCTCAAATAATACTGACGCAATGATAGCTCAGTGGGAGGAGCGTCGCCTGTCAAACTAACGGACACTGGTTCAATCTCCAACAACAGCTTGAGCTTCCGGTGAAGGTAACACCTTTATCCAATTCCCAGCATGCTGGTAGGGTACTTTCGAATACCCCCTGGCTAGCTACCACCCTCAAGTTTGAAAAACTGTCACCAAACACATAGTGTGTTCAGGCAGCAGTCCTTGAGAGCCGAGAGTGAGCATTCTAGATCTAGCGTGATAATAGCATCTTCGACCACATTGTCACTGACCATCAAGTGAGAAAAAATACTTTTAAAAGGTATTAAAAAGACGCCGTAAAAGTATAGCAATAAAATATTCCATGCATCAATCGCAATTAGTTTTGTACAAAAACGCAAAAAAAATATTTTTTAAGGATGTAAATAACACTTCTTGATAAAAAAAATAGGACAATTTAATATCAATAATATAATGTCATCATATCGTGAAGATCTGGCGTATTAATTTAATTTTTTAATTACACTCAGACCCCGCACTAGGATTCCCTAAGTCGCGGATCATCGGAAGCATGGACAAACACAATCACAGCTCACAATAAGACAAAATTAAATAATAAATAATTATTTTATAAATATTGAGAACGGGTAATGAGGACATGTTATTTACCTCAATCACTGAACAATTTACCGAAAAAATTTGTTGAAAAATATCTAAGAAAGTAAAAAAACCTACTGATAAGTTGTACAAAATACCGCTTGGGTGATGCTAGTCCTGACCTATCTCAAAACAAAAAAAAGAGGCAAGTTAAAACCGTACATATTTTTAAACGTATGGAAAATGGAGTTCCACAATCCTTAATTAAAGAATTTTCATGTAATGAAATTTGTATGTGTGTAATTATTTAAAAAATAAGAAAAAAACAAATCTGATTTAATTATAAGTTTCAAAAATTATAAAAAATAACTTTGAATATGTTCCACAGATTAGTAACCTATTAATCCGTGGAATATATTCAACACTAGCTGCGCTCTGCGGTTCTACTCGCGTGGTGATAAAAACGGTGACAATGGTGATGATGAAAATAAGCCTATGTATTAATCCAGGATATAATATATCTCCATACCAAATTTCATCCAAATCCATCCAGCCGCTTAGGCGTGAAAGAGTAACAAACATAAATCCATACATCGATACTCACAAACTTTCGCATTTATTATATTATTAGAATTATTTGATAAATAAATTTTCATATCGTAAGTTCTGAGATAATTAGATAGAAAATTACATAATAGAAAAATACATAAAGACATACAACCGAATGAGGAGTATTCTAGACGATCTTTTATGTATTAACAACTCAGATTGAAGTAGGTACTGGCAATATTGCTTCATTGAATGAAAGTACTAAGTCTACTTAACAAAATTTAAATGTCCGATTTACCATACAGCTAACCGACGGTTAGCTGTATGGTAAAAACTGTGCGACCAATGGTTATATTTATAATCGTACGTTTTAAATGTAGTTGAACAGTAGCTTAAGGGTGCTGTTCACCAAAATGTAAGCGTCCGATTTTCAATTAACCGTCAATTCATTCAATTAACTGTATGGTAAAAACTGTTTAACTGACGGAGATAATCAGACGTTTTAAATGATAATCAGACGTTTTAAATTTTGGTAAACACCACACTTAACCTTTAAGTCAAAAATATATTAATCACCATGGCGGTAACTGTTAATTAAAATCACTTGTCGTAACTACCTGCTATATATACTATTATATATATATATATACGTGTGTATAATACTATTAATTATAGACACCATAGCTACATTTTTTTTTAAAATGAAAGCAGCTTATTACTACATTGTCGATAACAGAGATACACATCGGCTATTAATTCTGTTGTCTACCGCTCTACATTACACCTGAAACATACTTTCTCTTCTATTTTTAATTAGCTATTGAATATTACGAAATGATTAACGTGTCATATCAATCTTAGTAACATTATAATCGTGCTGTTGCTTAATATGTCGCGCAGTTTGTGCTTAAGCTGAGTAGATTATGGTTTCAAGGGTTTATCATTGACGAAACTCACGTCGGTACTTTACCAGCGCAATCGCTTAATGAAACCAAAGTGCCGTCAAGTGTCGAAAGCTTTCGAAATTATACCTATCGCGAATATAGTCTCGTTCACCCACTTTTCTCAGGGTAATACGACAGGTCGTTTTTGTTACTGTAACTACTCCAAAAAGTATATTATTCAAAGCATAATATACGCGTTCACAACGCGTCAATATTCGTTATTATGTTACAAATAGCTTCCTCCTTATTATTTGCATATTACTTTTCATCACATTGTAACGTAGCATGAAGCGTAAATTATGGAAAGTGAATCTGACATTGACATTGAGTAGCGGTGCGATGCGCACGCGCAATCCTCTGGCTCATCTTGAACTTGAAATGGCGAGTCAGTGACATTAAAGAGCCATCTGTTTCTGTTCATAAATATTGGAACCTGTTTAAGCAAGTTATTATATCAAGCTCTTTTGAGAGCTGACGTTTTATTACTAGCGGTTTTTATAATGGATCGTATTATTATATGTTAGAAGTTATGTTTGGTTTAATGTCACATTAATGATTGCCCTGGAGCTAATTTAATTCCACCTTTGCAATTACATCTTCGAAGGACCAGACATAGTTTTATACTTAGACGAAAATCAATTTACTTTCATAAACGAAGCGTTTCGCTTCCACATTTTTTATAGTTCCTCCATACCAGCTGACGAGTGGAATTCATTAGCTCTGTCTGTTTTAACATATACAATCTGGGTGTCTTCCCTAGAAGATATCCATCCAATCAAGTGAATGTATAACTTCTAGACTGGCGCGATTTATCGTAGACTAGCTGGGCCCCGCAGTTTCAGCCGCGTGCATTACGGTTTTACCGCTACCTACCACTATACATTTTCCGGGATATTATGTATTATTATTACTATTATTACTTTTACTAGATACTACGTATTATTATTATAAGGTCTAACCTATTTCCATACCAAATTAATTTAATTGAAATCGGTACGGCCGTGGTTTTTGAACATTCGAGATGAAAAGTAGCCTCTGTGTTTATTTAGGTTCTAAACTATCTCCATACCCAATTTCATCAAAATGGATGAAGCCGTTTGAGCGTGATGAAGTAACAAACATACACACATACACACAAACTTTTGTCTTTATCCTACTAATATTATAAATGCGAAAGTTTTTGTGTATGTGTTGCGCCCTGCGGTTTTACCCGCATGGTAATGATTGTTGATGATGATAATTGATGAAAAGTAGCCTATGTGGTAATCCGGGGTCTAAACTATCTTATTTCACCTATTATTTCTACCATATTTCATTGAAACCGATGTACAAGCATACAAACATACACACAAATTTTCGCTTTTATTATATTAGTGTGATGTTATGATGACAGTGAGATGGGATGGAATAGTGGTCAAACATCTACCAAATGTGATTAAAAAGAACTTTTAAGAATTGTAATCTATCAAACCGATTAGGATTTACGTGAGTCCTAGTCGGTTTGATATATTACAATTATAGAAGAATCTCGTGATAGTTTTCAGACTGAAACTTTTCAGAAGTTTTAATTTGTGTTAAATCTCCATTTAAGTCTTTGGAAGTGTGGTAGACTCATGCTATCACACAACAGCTATTTGTCATATGTTGCCATGACAACTAGCTCGCGGTTGAGATTGATAAATGCGCTACGCGTTATGTATACCAATTGGACGCGAAGCCCGACTCTTACATTGTCACTATAATTACTGCATACCAGCCTTATGGAAACGATTACAGACCCTATTGCTTATTCAGAATACTAAACTATAGCGCGCATGCAACGAGTTGTCATTATGAGTAAAATACCGAATTAATGCACGCTAGCTATCACTTCACACATTCTTTTCGTATTTTTTTATGTTTCGACGACGTCAATTTGTAATTGTTGGGGAGTGGAAAAACTTGATCGATGAATTAATTGGCAGGTTGTTTTTGTTTCAGGGAAAAGCGGGCTATTCTTTCAGTTACGGAGTGGCAGATGTCCAAACTGGTGATATTAAGTCAGTGTGGGAGACTAAAGAAGGTGACACTGTTAAAGGTAATAGGTACTCAATTTAAATGGAAATATTACGCTGAAATCTTGGTTATTATTTGTGTAACGCTATTGAGTACATTATGACCTCAAGTATTTGAGAGGATGAGGTCAATAAGTTTTAAAGTAAATTATTTCCTTTAACAAAATAACCGTTTTTTTACGCCAACGGCTAAAATGTATATAAAACTGTATCTGTGACCCCACCGTCCATCAGTTTCTTCGAGCTTCGGCCCATAGCCACTTCAACTTGGTAACCCGCTGGGCTATGTCAGTGACTTTCGTTCTTCTACGGATTTCTGATTCGATCGGGTGGAAAATTTATAATACCCCGAGCATAGCCCTCTCCATAGCTCGTTGGGCGACTCTGACCCTACTTACAAGCCCCATAGTGTCCCATAAGGTATAAATAATAGGAGTTAACATACTTTTTTTAATTTTTAGGTCACTACAGTGTGTTAGAACCTGATGGTACCATGAGATCAGTTGAATACTCTGCAGGTCCAAAAACTGGATTTACTGCAGTCGTCAATAATGAAGACCAACTACCACCAGCGCAAGACATCGAGCATAGCATGGCCGAACCAAAATCTATGAGAGATTTTGAAAAGTTTTATGATATCTCAGAGGACATGGAACATGATGACTTCTTTGATAGAAAAAATAATGAGCGACCGTATGAGTCCTACAAAGGAATAGCACCAAAACGGAAGAGGCCAAAATACCCATTTGATTTAGAGCCAAGTGAATACACACACAGCTTTACAATCAAACACCCTCGCGACGAATCGTCAGAATTAGAACCTGCACATAGTCACGTTGGATACAGCTTTGATCCCAATTGCAAAACTAAAACTAAAATAGAAAGTTATGGCAACAAAGACGATTTGTATTCAAACATTGACGACTTTGAATTAAACAAACCTCAAAAGTACCCAAATTTCCCACCTGATTCGTATAGAGAAACTTACGATAAGTACGCGGAACCATCAAATTTTGAATTCGAAAAAATTCGGCCTTATGGTAACAATAAATACTCAAAATATGAAAAGCTACGACCTTCATCGTCAATGAAATACAATTACCCAGTGGTACCCGATATACCACATCAAGAAAAGTACTATCCAGAAGATATTCCTCAACCAAGACCAAAAAAGAAAAATAGGCCTCACAAAGTTTACGATTATCCCAGCGAAGACTTAGATGATTATATCCTAATACCTAAGAAGAAATATAAGACAACGAAGGTTGTAGAACCCAATGAATATAGGCCTGAAATAGAAGAAGACTACGACCGTCCTTCATACTCCAACAATTATGATGACCAAGATGATAGAGTCTATCCAACAAGAGGAAATACTGGTAATAAAGAAGTGGTCCACAAAATAGTAAAGAAACGAAAGCGACCCGTCATTAATTTATTGGATATCTTTGATATTTAAACGTTTTATGTATTTTATAGGTTATACAAATTAGAATTTAAATTTGTTTAGCAGAAGAAGTGATAATTTTAGAAGACTTAGATATTGGTGGTGATTCTGCCAAAACAGTTTGAACCCTATTTTATAGTTAAAACTTTGTTTTGCTCGGCATAATAATTAACTCTGCATTCCTAACACTTAGAAAGTTAATGAAATAACATATTCACGGCAGGGTATTGGTTTCTGTAATTCATAGATATTCTGATATATAACAGATATTTAATTAGAAGTGTCATAATGAAAATTTACTATCCAAAACATAAAAAATAATAACTAAGATAGAATTGAAAGAAATGTTTTACAAATAGTTTACACAACCTTTGATTAACAAAGTTTTTAGATAGGATTCATTTGTAATTAATGATTAACACGAAAGAAGATTACTCTAAGCACTAACACTTAAATTTTCATGGCAGAATCAACAGCAGTATTATTTTTAATCAGACTGATGTAAACTAACCATAAGCGTTAGTTATAATGAAGTTTCGACGATTGAAGCATTTTAATTGTAACATGAATTACTTATGAAATAAAATGCATTAAGGGTTAATGATTGTTTTGATGGCATATAACGTATAAGTAAGTGGGTATATTTTGGTGTTGTAAAAAAAATCAGAAGAGGAAAGTTAAAATCGATCTTAAAAATGATTTACCTCCTTACTTATAAACGTTGAATAAGCTGCGAATAGTAATTCAGTGTTTTGTTCCGTTCTTTCAACGTCAAACTATCATATAAGCGACAAAGACAAAACACTGAATAACTATTCAGAGGTTATTCAACGTTTATAAGTAAGGGGGTTAATTGATAAGTTTACTTTTATGACGATCATCTCAGCCATAGGACGTACATTGCTGGGCATAGGAAGGCCCATTGATCTTCACAAGTAATACGGAAGATTAAGGAACTAAACATACAATTATTAAACAAACATAACAAAGTTATACAAACATTGCCCAAAGACATGATATAATATTATAAAACAAAGAGTTATTGAGACTCAAATAAATCAAATGCATCGTTCGGAATTGTCAGTTATGAAATTAAAATGATATTTTATTGAATTTATTAATAAACTTATTTGAAATGGACTATCTTTTCGCCACTTTTTCTATCAGTGATTCAATTTATTTTTGAACGTGGCAATACCAGGAATACAATTCAGAAAATAAAAATTCAAGCATTCACCTTATGAGCGCAGTTCAATAAAACACTTTGAGATTTGGCTTGATGTTGTGTATTCAATTTTTATTAGTAAACTTTATTTTATGGCTATATCATTTATACATTCTTATTTAAGTTGAAGAGGTATAAATGATAATGATAATTTGGCAATACAATAGTGAGTTTAATATTCCTTAGTGTACAATCAAATCCGGTTTCCCAGAAACAAAACTTAAACCTGTTTCTTTTGTCAAGTTTAAACCTGAGGCAAATTCATCAAAAATATGATACCATCACAAAAAAAAACCGTTAGGTCTATTTACGCTACATGTTATTACATTATTTTATTATTATTATATTATTACACCGAAACATGTCATACCATACCTAAAAAAGAATAATTATAGTAAATTATCAGATATATTTGAGAAATCCAGCATTAAATCTTATCAGCTATAACTTTTTAAAAGGCAATGACTTAATAAGGCATGCGTACAGTAAGGAGATTGCGCAAACGCACAATAATAGTGAAAGTCCAAAGTAAAACTAGAGCGTGTAGGAGTGTCAGTTACCTCACAAGGACGCTCGGAGATAATGTAGCTTAAGAGCTAATGTCAATATTTAAAAAGATTCTATTATAAATTTAGGTGTTGAATATCAAAATATAAGAACATTAATACATACACAAAATACACTTTTTTTCCTTTTATACGTCTTAGTAGTTGATGAAAATAGTAGCGGCTTCATAATAACAGATTTTACTAATTCGTTTGTGTGGTGTATTATAATTTTTCCAAAGTTTCTTTAACCCGGTAGTAGGCGCTAAGATATCCCATGATTTTATTTTTCAATCAATTTATGATCATAAAATTTATGATGACAAATTTATTGCAAAATAAACGAATAATTTGTATATTTAATACATACATTATTCGTACAACTTAGTGCTACGATCTAAATAATAACTACCATTACATTTGAGTTCGTTTTACAGGCGAGGACCACTCTTAAAAATTTCAAAACAATTTGTCATAATCAAGTTTTCATTTAATCATCAAGTAAAAATCAAGTGTATCATATCATACTAATTATTTTTATAAGTTCTACTCGGCTTTTTCGTAAGCTTATGGCACAAAACCAAGATACCAGTTCATGCATAGCATTTTCAACATTAATATTACACTTTGATAACTTTAAAAAAATTAAATTATGTACCTATATAGTTTTCAAATTAGGAATACTATAACATTATCAAAATACAGAAAGCTCATAATAATTTGCCTAAGCATATACTCGTAATTACGATGCCTACTTACCTACTGAGTTACCATTTGCAAATACCATCGTGACAAATTGACAATATGTCGATGGTTCTTTTAATAAAGCATCGTTATTAAACCTACTTGTGCTTGCATTATTTTGAAATTACTTTATGTAAATATAAAACTATTATACTTACTTAATGATTATACTAACTTAAAGATGCGTAACAAAATGCAATAAGATAAGGTTATTCAGAAGCGAAATCCTTCATCTTCTTCTATCTATCTATATAATAATATATATAACTCAAAGGTGACTGATTGACTGACATAGTGATCTATTAACGCACAGCCCCACAATCACTGGACGGATCGGGCTGAAATTTGGCATGCAGGTAGATGTTATGTCGTAAGCATCCGCTAAGAGGATTTTGAATTATTCTACCCCCAAGGGGATAAAATAGGGGATGAAAGTTTGTATGAAACTTTGTCAATTTTAAACCGATCGGGCTGAGACTGTGCATGCATAAAGCTACTATGACGTGAACATCCCCTTTGGCTCCCCAAGGCTTTTGAGATTTCCCCTAAGAAAGTTTTATTCGTTTAATTTTAACGGTTTATTATTACAAATTTAATTTGGTTGGCTCTTCGTCTAATATTTGTAATATTATCGATATACATACGTAGATACAGTTTATTAATTATTTGCTGCATGATGTTATTGTTAATCGGATATACGACCCGAAAACTGTTTCAAGGTGATTGTATTTTAATATGGGTGGAAAGGTCTCAGTTAACGTTTTTTGTAATTAAGATATGAATAAAGATTTCTTACTGGTAACGGACTGATGGTCACTGGGCAAAAAGTAGGTAAACTATTGTTTAAACTTAACGGTACTTTGCAATTATTAGAAAATAATAATAATACTGATATTATAAATGCGATATTTTGTGTGTGTGTGTTATGTTTGTTACTTCTTCACACTTAAACGGCTACACCGATTTCGATGAAATTTGGTAGGGAGATATTTTCAACCCTGGATTAACATATAAGCTACTTTTATCCGGGAAAAAGTATAGTTGAGTGAGGTAGAATGAGTGAGGTAGCGAGAAAACCGTAATCCATGCGGGTTGGACCGCGGGGCGTTACTAGTATTATATAGTCACCACTCTATTTTATTGTCCTTTGTTTAAATAATTACTCATACAGTGATATCCAGAAGGATGGGATGGATCGGTCTGCAATCTTCTCCTCTCTGCAATCAGAGCGCCTGGCACCATTGCCGGTGGACAACCAACACTGCTCGTTTTCCTAGTAATATGATAAAGCCAGATAAGGGGCTTAAGTCTAGAAGTATCAATCTTGTGTGACATAAGCCGTACCCAATTTAACTTGATAATGACTTCCGGTCTTTTTTTGGTATCGGCCGGCGAGAGGCCGACTCATATCAAATTTCATCGAAATCAGTACAGCCGTTTGAGCGTGAAGAAGTAACAGAGGTTTTTGAGTTATTTGCTTATCCCACGGGAATCTCAATTATTTTCATGGTGAAAAGTAGCCTATCTGTTAATCTGGGATCTAAATGGACACATACAATGTCATCAATACAATTATCCAAGACTCGGTGAAAACATCATCTTTCATCACATAAATGTTTGCCCCTGGCGGGATTCAAACCCAGAGCCCCGGGGACCAGAAGTCATGAGATTGACGACTGAGCAACGGCATCCGTCAGTTTACAAGACAGTCTCAAAAAATCTGTTTTTCTTCTTTTTATTACTACGCTCGCGTTTGGCCACTGTCTCACCTATAATGACTCGATTTATTTACCCACGGTTAGTTAAAACTTTAAACCCATGTTATTTTTGAAGTGTAACATTCTACACTGAAGAATTAGCCAACAACTATCATAGAACCATACAGGACAGAAACATTATCCGGCGTATATATCTCACGATTTCATGTTTAATTCAAACCACAAGCGCATTGATTAGATAGTAGTGTAAAACAGTATCAAAAGTTTCTACAAAATAACTAAGATATTAGTTACTTGGCATTTTGTTTTTTGGTATTCGTAAACAAAACAGTTCTTAATACTGATAATTAGTATATAGTATAAGTAGTATATTATTAGATAATAAAGATAATAACCTTAATGACAAAGCAATTCGACAAATTAAATACTTAAATGAATGGTTATACACATTGTTACTACAAAAATATATTACCTGTCCTCAATTTTTATTTTCTTAAGGTATGCTTCCTTATATGGAATAATATAAGATTTATATGAAAGTGACTAGAATGCATTAGCATAATTACTTGATAAATGTGAAAAGGTTTTACGCTCTATCTATCTATCTAATTTAAACTATTTGAGAGTGACGTTACAGCAGCAGAATATTGAGCCATTAAAATTTTATTACAAATATGTTAAAAATGATATTAAAGGGGAAATATAGGATATAGACCCCACAGATCTTTGATCTGACACCAACGGTTTAAAGTGTTATTTTTTCAGAAGCACTCCATTATACATTTTTTGAACAGTCGGACGTGCAAGTAGAAATTATAATAAATGCACTCCGCTATCAGCTCAGCAGAGAAGTTCCAGGACGCTCAGTCACGCTACCGAAATCTCTCCAAGAAGGAAAATGCGGACTAGAGTTTAGGAAAAAAAAACACCTGAATCCACTACTATTTATATATAATTATTATTATTATAATAATTACTGGTAAATTCATATAATTTATTCACAAACAAAAATGTCAGTAGCACCTCCAAGGCAGGGTCCTTTGTGATTATTTTTTGACAACTCAAGGATTGACAGTTAAGGAAATGTGAGTATATAAACAAACATGAAAAAACACGCTAGTGTTTTTAGTCTACTACGCTACTACTTCTAGTATACACGCTAGTCTTTCTATATCCATTACAAAAATGTGATTTTCGTTATGATTCAAGCTAATATTAAAAGTATTAAAAACCCTTGAAGTCATTAATATTAAAACTAATCGTCGTGTTTGACAACTCTCGTGTAAATAACGTTTTGTGTCGTTCAATTTGGGAAAAATCGTTTTTCCACAAATTTCACATTCCGAAATGGAACGCTTGTTCAGATGTACACGGCCAATGGCACCACTAGTGCATCTCGATCCTAACACAATGAAAGAACTAGTATGAAATGTTACGGTTTGCCGTGAAGTGATAAGGCGTGACTCGTTATGTCAAACTGACAATATGCGAAACATTAACGATATAAATATAAGTTAAAATAAAAATAAGACTGGTAAAAGTGTGAAGTACCAGAATTAAGAGTGCCGCTTTAGATTTTCTTGAACTGATTTATTTATAAGACAAATTTAGCAACATTTTATCGAGAGTTGTTATACTGTAAGATATGGTATATCAGTGAATGTCCACCGCGGCCGTGACATGCAGCCATTGTCGCAACGCCACGCGCCGCCACTCGTAAGAATACGGAGAAAGGTGCCACTAATATGCCAATAGCACAGACTTATGCCACATACTTCAACCATAGAGTACTTACTTATATCATTATGGGCACTTAAAAAATAAGACGAAGTTATTGTTACGTTCAAATTTTTAAAGGAAACATATTCGGATACTACACTCGCCCGTAAAAATAAAGGGTCACCCAGTTAACTCCAAATAACTTTGAAACCACACATGCTAACTCTTCAAATTAAAAAGTATCTTCAAGAATATCACGCTTCGAAATTACTTTGTACTTCTAGCAATCTGTAGTGATCAATTCACGGCTATTTTTTTAATATCACTCTTACCTTTGCATTAGAATTCTATGAGACGCGGTTGGCATGAATATTCCATATATAGATATATTCATTAGATGCTCATGAAGACAATACATATTGTCTAATCTAATAATTGTTTTATCCTTGCGCTAAAGCACATACATACATACATATGTATGGCTGAGCGCTACATACTTTGGGCTACTAGGGCGCAAAGTATGTACACACTCTCTGCCGTCTGCCCCATAAAAGGGGTAGTCTAAGGTCCCCTTTATATAGTTATATAAAGGAACCGACTTGTGAGTGGTGGAAATGGGGGTTTCGACCACTCTTCCAACAGGTCCGAGACGGACGGTGGTGTAAGTGGCATACATCACCGTATTAAATACCGAAGTTCTGGGGTGTTCAGCTCCCGGGAACCGAAACAAGTGCGAATAGGGCACCGGCGCGTTCCATGTGAGATCCCGGAGCCCTCACAAATAGCACTGAGGCAGGCCACCGAGGGGTTTTTAGTGAGTGGAAATCTCACATAACCCGGCTACATCCCCATTGCAGTCGGGTATCTTTGGAAGATTTCCCCTCGAAAAAAAAAACAAAAAAAAACAAAAAGGGCGCAAAGTATGTAGCGCTCAACCATACATACTCAAAAACGGTTTGACGTATAAAAAAGGTCCAAAATAAAATTTGTAGAGAATTTTATTTCCATGTTTTTTTTAAAAGATTATAAGCTCACGTTTGACTACTGTCTCACCTGATATCTTACATAATACACACACGATAGGAGGCAGTGATCTCAAATAACTGATTCTTTACACCTTTGACCATATCTAATGACGCTCACAAGTTGGCTTTTGTGACTTTTGAGACATTTTTAATGCTAAAATATATGTCTATGGTGGTTATTATGTCTTGTCAGTGTAGGTGCAATAAATTAATTCAAAGTTATCATATCAAATATTACATTTTTAATCTATACAATACGATTACAATTCCAGTAAAACGATTATTTTTTAACGAATAATATGAGTAGGTTAATTGACTTTTACATAATCCTAATTAAAAGAAGAGTAAACTTTAAATGAAATTCATTTAAAAAATCCATTAGTGCTCACTTACAATAATAATTAAGCTAAGCTGAGCCCTCGCATTAATAGTATTATACAACTTCCGTTAGACATGCTCGATAATTAAAGCAGTAAAATTAAGTGCAATTAAATTATACATAATACTTATTTTGTATGATATTTATATGTCAATAATCCTTTATTGGCATAGAAAGTTAATGGGTAAAGATGTGCCAATGACATCCTGTTGCCTGTTGATTTTATGACAAATATGTTCTGACAGATTACCGAAGAGCTTAAAAAAAAATATTAATCATATTTTGAGACTTGTTTTAAGACACTTCCTGTCTTCTAGTGTCAGATACAGTGCAAGCGTATTAACCCTTACCGCGAGCATTTTAATAAAGGAAAAATAAGGTGACTAATATATTTTCACTAATAAATTAGCTAATGAAATCATTTTTTTTTATTTTTTTGTTTTTATTAAAATTCATGAATTGTCCTCATCCTATCCTGATGTTAAGTGATAACGTAATTTTGCTAAGTAGGTAAATCTATGACAGTAGCTCTTATCCGTAATTGTCATCTACGAACGGACTAGAAGTCACCTAGAATAGTCTTGCAGTATTCCACGTGAGTCCTAGTCGGTTTGTAGATCACGATTATGGAAGAAACTCACAATAGTTTTCACTCATATAGCTCTTAACCATCAATATTTGCTTCATGATTGGCTGGTATAATGTTACTAAAAGCTTACTAACGAAAGAAGATACAGAAGAAATGTTCGACACTTAAACAAATATGAATTAGACCCTAAATTTTTTTTTTTTTTTACATATTATAAGTTTGCGTTTGACAACTGTCTCACCTGATGTTAAGTGATGACGTTGTCTAGGATTTAGCACGCAAACCAAGAAGGTACCTATTCACTCGCGACTTGAAGACTCCAGGATTGTACATATCGGGAAACACAGACTCGGGCAACGAGTTCCATTCCTTGGCAGTACGTAATAGTAATAATAGTTGCCATACGTCATCGTGGCAATACTATTAAGGTCGCAATAACGTTAACAACTACGCAATATGAAAACAATTTGAAAGATATAAGTAATAAGTATATATTATAGTTGAACTGTAAGGTTTTTGCATTAAGGTACTATTTACAGGTGAAGCTTATTAAATATTGTAAAATCCTTAAACATCAAATGAAGATCAGACTAAAGCACTTGCAGCGGAGTTTCATATTATGTTCTGTTTATAGGCAATCTTTCTAGTTTTTCTTTATTATAAATTTCATATGGTGAGCGATAGCTCACCGTGAAGCGATTGATTTGATTTTGATTGATTGGTTAAAAGCGATAATATCTCAGTGGGGGGAGCATCGCCTGTCAAACTGACGGGTACTGGTTCGATCCCCAAGAACAGCTTGAGCTTCTGGTGAAGGTAACACCGTTATCAAATTCCCAGCATGGTGGTAGGGTACTTTGAAATACCCGCCTGGCTCTAGCCACCACCCTCAAGTTTGAAAACTGTCACAAAACAGATAATGTATTCAGGTAACAGTCCTTGAGAGCCAGTGAGCATTCTAGATCTAGCGTGATAACATCTTCGACCACATCATCGCTGACCATCAAATGAGATAGTGGTCAAACGCTAGATCTATACAGTATAAAAAAACATAAGTTAAGGTTTTGTTATCGTATCATGTGGTATCAATGTAATTAAAAATACTCCTAGACTTATACGTACAAAAGGGTAGGTACCACCCTAATCAAATAGTTACCTGCCAGATATATATGTTAACAAAGTCCATAGAATGGAAAACGGCGAACGGTTGTTTTATTTAACAAATTAATCGTACATTTTTCTCAATTATGTATTAATTAAAGTATCGCAATTTCATCCATTAAACTTTAAATCAAATATTAGTGTGAAATGGAATGTGAGAAATTTTTTCTGCTTGTATGTTTTTGCATAAAAATGTGAGTCATTCCAAGCCAGTCATTAGATAATAATTAACCATACCTTAATTAAGAATGTCTAGTTTTTACTGTGCACAAGTCAACTAAGTGATACAAGTGATTGTACAATAACGATAAAAAGCTTAGCACTGCTCTACTTTATAAATATTGCTATTAAGATTCACATAAATTTACTTTTAACTAAATCGGTAGTAAATATGATATGAGCTCGACGACTCGAATTTGTGTCCAAAGAACATTTTATTTAATGGATTTCCATGGTTTTTTAACTTGCGACTGCAAAGAGGTTAATAAAAATACTTATAGCGTATTTAGCCAATGACACTTAATATGATATCTATTAAAATTATGATTGCCTGAAATGGTAGAAAATTGTTTTATGGAACAAGTCACCTATACTTGTGTATACCTATTTGTTGGTTTAATTGAAATGCTAAATTTTGATTAATTAATTTATTAATTAACACAATAATTACCTACGTAGTTAAAAAACTACACAAACCGACGTCTACTCATCCATCCATCATCTGAATAAATTAATGTACTTGAAATATAATTAATGAAATCGTTTAAATATTCATTATTAAGGCTAACACGATATTTACTGATCAGATCTAGATCAAATACAAATGAGACCACTAGAGAAGCGCCAGTTTTATAACTGAAAAATATCGTATATAACAATAATTGAAATGGGGTCAGCTTTAAAAAAAAGTTGTGAGGCAACACACATACAAAAAAAACGTCGTATAGAGAACCTCCTCCTTTTTAAAAGTCTGTTATAAATAGGCAAGAATAGCTCTTAAACACTTGTGATCACAAGCGTATATTAAACTTAAGTTAATGTCCTTATACTTAGTAACATCGAAGTATTAATTTTCCAATAGCTAGGTACTTATACAACGCATTTGAATAATTCGTACGAGGAATCTGATGAATAGTCTATTGATTTATAATTGCTAATATAGACAACGTAACTTAATAATCAGATCCATGCAGAGTTTCTACGAAGCAATTTGGGTGGGTGGTACCCGACACATGTATTACTAAAGGCTCGATTGTGAATTATTGTAACTTGAAATAGGTCTTATTTGATATATTGGTAAGTAAGTAAGTTACTCATGCTTTGTTGGACGGTTATTGCAAGCTTTTGGAATTACAATGTAGATATATATACGTACCACTGTTTCCCAATTGAAAAGAATATTAAGTATTATTTGAAGGGATATATTTGGACGGCTAGCTACCACCTTCATGTTTGGATTACAGTCACCAAGAAGTCAGTGTGTTCAGACAGCTGTCCTTGAGAAATAGTCAAAAAGATTAACAATCTAAATAAGATATCCATGAAATATGCCCTAATAGCTGTGCCCTGTCGTTTTACCCGCGTGGTGATGATTGATGATGATAAAAAGTAGCCTATGTGTTATTCCCGGACCTGAAGTATCTGCATACCGAATTTCATTCAAATCCGTTTCATCAGTGTGGTGATGACAAACAGTGATGATGGTGATGATGAAAATAATAGGCAAATTTTCATCTATATAAGTAAGGTACAAGCTATCTGTGTTTCAAATTTCATCCAAGTCCATCGTGTTGATGATTGATGATGAAAAGTAGCCTATGACTTATTCCCGGACCTGAAACATGTGCTTAACAAATTTCATCCAAAAACTTTATAATATATACAGCGTTTGACCACTTGATCGTTAGTCAGAAACAATATTGTCGAAGGTGGAATCAGGCTTGACCTCATATTATGTGATCTATAAAGTGTAAAAAAGCGCACAGTTCAAAAATCTTGAATTACTGCTATGCTATTTATGTCCGAATAAAACCCGATTCGTGCCTGAATCGTTTTTATGAGATGTTATGAAATCGAAACATAATCGAGAGTAAATTTCAAACCGGTACCGATTGTGTCGAATAAAGCCGGTGGGTTAACGACATTGCCAATGAGATGAGTCACAGCCACTTGCCATCCGAGACTCGCGGTAGACATTCAAGCATATTTAGTCTGTGGTTTATGGACTGTATTCAGAAATATATTTTTTATTATAAGTTAGTAGCGCCCCGGCCATGGCCATGGTGGCTATATCGTCCCGCGGGTGCCGTAAGAGTCGGCTAAGGGTTCACTTACCAAAAGGTGGGCGTAGCGCCTTCTGGGGGTTGGAAATCATACTGCGCTCGTCAACTCGCCTGCCAAGCGTGGCGAGTATTGGCAAATCCCCCCTATATGGGGAGGCACGAATGGATGTTATTTTTGTTTTTTCATTTATTTATCACACTTAGACCCCCACACTAGGATTCCCTGTGTCGCGGAAGCCATGGACACACACAACCACATCACCAAACAGCCAAGACTCGAGACAAACATCTACACTCATCGCACAAAATGTTTGCCCCTGCCGGGATTCGAACTCAGGGTCCCGGAGACACAGAAGTTAGATCACTGACACTGACCACTGCGCCACGGTGACCGTCTTGATTTGAACCATGACTATAGAATACCGTCTTGCCGCTTTGCCATCTTGCCATCAAAGTTTTAAACGTAGGTATCTAACTTTAATTTAGGCAGGCGTGATCTATTTGAGACCGCATCATCAGTAACTTTGTAACGTGTGATGCAGATTGGTTTGTATTGTTTTAGAGAATACAAAACATACGATAACAACAATGTACATAGATGACGATACTTAAGTAATCTTACTAAACAGATGATTAAATATTAATTGCTACTTTGAATCTAAGTAATTTAAGTTTTTCTAAAAGTGTTAATTGTACAATAGAAATAGTTGAGTATGTTCGTTGTGATGAAACCACACCTTAAACAGCACAGCACGCTGTTAAACAAGTATTGGTTTAATTTTAGCCTATGAATCAATTTGATTTGGCTTTATTACAAACGGTACAGTGTCTGGGCTCTAAATTAGTTTTTTGATGAACAAGCTAAAATAACGTAATTTTTTTTTACATTCCTTATTTCGCATTGCCTTCAAGATTAGGGCCACAGATTTTTTTTAATGGGTTTTATTTTTCTTACTAAAAATAAAAAAAAAATGATATAATATAATAGAAGAAGAAGTACATACTAAAACAAATTCTATTCATTATGTTTACAGTCTAAAAATGTAAAAATCTATTGATATGTGAAAAGTATCTTGTAAATATTTTATTTGCTATGGTGCAAAGTTTAGTACCATAAAATTACAGACCGTATGTGGGCGGGTAGTATGCAAACTAGCAATGCAAGTGCTCACGATCCCATTGTATAGATAGCAATCTATTGTATCAAGGACTTATGAGAGTCAAATTCATGTATACATTGTTTAATCCATTTATGGAAACTTAAGAAACGAAATAATAGTTGTGACTCACGTATATACTACGAATAATTAAAAAAAAATAATTTTACCAAAAAAATGGAATCGACTTCAACACTCAAAAGTGAGAAATAACTGTTGAAGGCGGTACCATGACAGTATACAAACGTTACTATCATCACAATATTGTGCTCATGGTACCGACTTCAACAAGTTATTTCTCACTTTTGAGTGTTGAAGTTGGTTCCATTTTTTGGTAAAAATTTTTTTTTCACCCTTTTCAGTGACCTTTGCTACTCACGGGATCATTTTTTCATTGTGTATGTGCATCGATGTCTTCAACCGCGACAATAATATCGTCGAGTAATATTGGAGTGATACTCAAAAACCGCTTGTCCGATTTTGATGAAATTTAAATGGGACCACCACGGAAGTATACACAATGAAGCAAAAAAAGAACTATCAAAATCGGTTTATAAACAAAGAAGTTATCCGCGAACACACATAAAAAATAAAATAAAACATATATACGGTCGAATTGAGTAACTTCCTTTTTTGAAGTCGGTTTAAAATATCGAATGATTTTTACTTATAATATTAGAAAGAGGAAAGATTTCATTGTTTGTTTGTTTCTTTGTTTGCATTGAACAGGTTCCGAAACTACTGAACTGTTTGAAACATTATTTCACTGTTGGGAAGCTACCCTATCCCCGGGTGACAATGCTATATTATAATAAAAAAAAATTTGGTATCCTTAAACTTTTTGTTTTGAAATTGTAATCCCGTGCAAGCCGCTAGTTTTAAAATTATAAATTTAACTTTTTTGACGACAGACGCTGAACATTGATGGAGTTTATATTTTCTATTGTACGTATTTAAACTAAAACTGAAATATTTTTTTTAAAACATAATTATAATTCAAAATATTAACTTAATATAACTTACAAAAGATGACACTGGGAAGCAAAACTTAGTTTTATATTATATTTATGTATTATAGTATCGGCGCTTTTCATCGTAATGCCAACAATGGCATGTTTTTAATTAATTGATTGTCACAATATGTATAGTATTTTATATTATTTTTCTCTTTCGAGAATTTTGAAGCTTTTGAGTTTTAACAAACACCACGTTGTTTACACGGTTCTTCTCGCGGGGCGACGGAGATTTAAAAATTATGTAAACTTAATAAAAACTGTTTACATAATTATTAGTTTTCTTTTACATATATAAAGGTACATTACTTACATGTAAAATCCTATAGTTAAGGATTGTGGAGCATGCAAGTTATCAGACTCTAGATATATGCGTAAATCATCTTAGTTGTTAAAAAGACATTGACGTTTTTGTGCGAAGTTATATTTTATTTTATTCTTTTAATTTTGAAATATAATATTATGAAGTAGTTAAAAGTAAAAAGTTTACGGTGAGTTCTAACGAAAAAATAACATTCCGGGCAGGTGAAACCGTGAGACGCATCTAGTAATATCATAACTAGTTACTTATAGCCTTAATTTACGGCTCTGTTTTTTTGGAATTCATATGAAATTTGAAAACTACAAAGCCACACTTACGATACTTATGTGTCATATGTTGACAGGTACCTAAGTATCGTAAGTAGGGTAAGGTATTGTACAAAAAATACAATATTAAGAATAAATTTTACTGTGCCTTTAGTTTCAACGTTAGAATTAATGTATGTCGCGGCAAACACAAAACTATGTTGAACTATAAATACACACTGCTTACATTTCAGTTCAATACCAATTTCTTGGACAAACTGCGACCGCGACAGAATAGGGTGGATGCGTAGTTAACAAAGCCAGGTGAATTTTGTGTGAGTAAAGATTATGCCAGATTAACAGGTGTCGTTTTAGAATTTATTTAAATAAGTAGCATCGCGACATTTTTCCTCTTTTATACGCTGGTGACTTTTTTACTATCTAGGAACGCCTAACCCAACATCCACCTCAAGCAAAGTCGAATGAAATGCAAACATTTAGAATATATTCGTTTCCCGATAGGTCTTCCAGTCGCGAGTGAATATGTTCCGACTAAGTATGCGTGCTAGACCTTACACCACGTCGTCACTTAACATCAGGTGAGACAGTAGTCAAATGTAGCTTTTAATCGTCTAAAATATATTTATTTATTTATCACACTCAGACCCCCGCACTAGGATTCCCTGTGTCGCGGGAGGCATGGACACACACAACACACAAACAACCAAGACCCGGGACATACACCTACACTCATCGCACAAATGTTTGCCCCTGCCGGGATTCGAACTCAGGGTCCCGGAGACGCAGAAGTCAAGTCACTGACACATATATATTTGAACTGAAAATCGAATTCAAAGTTTTGCCGTTATGTATCTCCCTAGGTTTAATCACAAGTTTTTCTTTTTTTCTTACTTTTTACCTCCATATTTTTAGTCCTGATTTTTTTTTCTATTTGTTTTAATGAATATATCTCCGAGTATTATTATATATAATGCATGGTGAATCCATTATTCAAACGCAAAATAAACACGACAAACTTTTTCTTTAGCACATACAATAATATAAACATAAACAATTTTACGCTACGATAATAATTATCTTTTGTTTTCTCTGAAAGTTATTCTTATGGTCCAATATATGAAATGTATTTGACTAATTTATATAAGTTTATCCATATCGATCCAACGATCTGGTTTAGTTGTGGCCAGCGCCCACTAGATATACGTCTATGTTTTCCTGCGACACACCCCAGCGGGACTTTAGTCTGTGTGTATAGGATATACGGCCTCTATATAAGCGCCAGATATCTCAGAATTTGGTACACAGCGAGCCCTAGAGCTAACAGTGACGTACGGATTAGATTTATACAAACCGTAGAGAAAATGTACGCTAAGGTAGGTCTTAGTAGTAACTTATCTGTGATCCTTAAATTTTATTGTAAATTTCAAACATGTGGTCTTGACTTGTGGTTTGTTGAATAGAGCTAAAACGTGGAGTTTACATTTTCAATTCAACATTGTAACTCTCATTGGTACCCGTGGTGCATTTTGGATAAATACTTTCAAAATAATCTTTGAAACGACGGCTATTGGACTATAAATTCCAATTTCAAATTACGAATACGAAACTTTAATAAAAGTTCATATATAGAATTGAGTAATTTCTTAACGTAAATATTCATTATTATACTCTAACATTATTCTGATGTATAATAATAATGTCTAAAAAAATGTGTAGTCCCTACTTCTTGCTGGATCGTAACGATACTTTAATGCCTAACTCCAGGTGATCGTCGCTTGCGCGCTAGTGAGCGTAGCGCGCGCAGGTTTGATCGCAGCAGGACATGGAGCCCTCTCTTCCCAAAGCATTGTCTTAGGCGGAGCCCTAGGACATGGGTACGCAGCCTCAGCACCCCTTCTAGCAGCTCCAGCATATCGAGGTTACGGCTACGGGGGTCTTGGATTAGGTACGGTAGGCATTGATTTTTAAAAAGTAGTTTTTTGTCTAATACCGTCATTTTCAGACAGAAACCCTACGTAACTTGAAGTTCACCACCAAAGATTTCTTAGTAATCTTCATCTTAATTTGCAAACTACTATGCTTACACCTTTTTAAGTGATGTGGGAACTTAGCGCGGTACGTTTTAGGCATAATGTATACGTACGAGCCAATTTTCTTCCACTTTCTTAATCCGTACTGACAAGGAATGGAACTCGTTGCCCGAGTCTGTGTTTCCCGATATGTACAATCCTGGAGTCTTCAAGTCGCGATTGAATAGGTACCTTCTAGGTTTGCGTGCTAAATCCTAGACAGCGTCATCACTTAACATCAGGTGAGACAGTTGTCAAACGCAAACTTATAATATGCAAAAAAATAATAGTAATAATAATGTCCTTCAACTTCCGGAAAATCAAGTTAGAGTGACGTAAATTCATTTCTAAATTTAACACATATAATATTGTTGACATTGGCTTGCATAATGATTAAAGTTTGGATATAAAAGTACTGCTGAATCAGCGCATTACGTTCCAACTGCTCGGATACAGGCTTTCTTCTCCATAAGAAAAGTGTGAGGTGCATAATATTAGCGACCAGTCTAATGTCATTTTATAAACGATTCCAGGTCACAGCGCAGTGGTCGCACACGCAGCTCCCGTCGCTGCGTACGCGCACGCCGCCCCTGTTGAAGTATATGTGAGTTCGATAATATGATATATATATATATATATATATATATATATATATTTTAATCACACACAGGCATCCGCACTAGTATTCCCTGTATCGCGGGAGGCAGGACACACAGAATCACAGTACACAAACATCCAAGACCCGAGACAAACATCTACACTCATCGCACAAATGATTGCCCCTGCCGGGATTCGAACCCAGGGTCCCGGAGTGACAGGAGTCATGTCAGTGACATTAACCACTGCGCCACGGTGACTGTCAATATAAACAGTTTGTTATATTTTATAAGATAATTATATTTGAATGATAATAATATAATGATGAAATGATAGTTTCTTTCTCAATGTATTCAATGCTGGACTTGAATTTAAACACGATCACATTAGGTTTGCTGCGTTGGAACAAATTATGGCCTAAACCTAGCCCATAATTTACCAAGATTTATAGCAAGGTATAAATATAGGTGTGGTATTTTTGCTAAGCCGTATTTGTGGAAGTTTTTTGTTTTGAATACTGTATAGATCTAGCGTTTGACCACCATTTGATGGTCAGTGACGATGTGGTCGAAGACGTTATCACGCTATACCTAGAATGCTCACGGGCTCTCCAGGACCGCTGCCTGAATACACTATGTCTTTGGTGACAGTTTTTTAAACGTAAGGGTGGTAACTAGCCAGGCACCATGGTACTTAGGAGTTTTCCGATATTAGATATAAAGCACTAGGCAGGCGAGAGCAGCATGATAGCGAGCGCGAGAGCAGTTTTTTGTTACAGTACCGTACTGCCATTTTCTAATGGTATATAATAATAGCCATGGTAACAATTGGAATGGTCCACCGTAGACCGCATCATCACTTAACATCAGGTGAGATAGTGGTCAAACGCTTGCCTATTCCCAATAAAAAAAAAAAAAAAAAAAACAACGTCCAGTAACTAGCGTGACTTAATAAAAATTGTTACTAATCGATTTTTGTCTTTATATTTTCCAGTCCCACCCCCAGTATCAGTTCAACTACGGAGTCACTGATGGGCACACGGGTGACCAGAAGAGCCAGTGGGAAGCGCGCGATGGTGACGTCGTGAAGGGACAGTACTCTCTCGTCGAGCCGGACGGCACAGTGCGCACTGTCGACTATTCCGCTGACGATCATAATGGGTAAATATAGTTATTATAACAAATTGTGAATATTATTCCAGCGACTCTGCTCCTAATGACATTTTTTGAAGGGAAAACTTCTTTAGCTGTGTTGTGCACTTTCTTTGGGATGTGTAAAAATGTTTTACTCGCGTCAGGACACGTGACCTGATCGAAAATTCGTAAGACGGAGGAGGAGGAACTGGCCGCCGCGCCAGCGCGGCGTAGGAGAGGACGTAATATTCCCCTCTCTTTCTACCGCGCGGTGAAATTGTATGCCTGCTCCTGCTGTTTCGTATACGCGGCGCAGGGCGCATGGATGAAAGTTGATTTTTCTGAGAGATGTATAATAATTGTAATAGTTCTGAAGAGTTAAATTGTTTATGTAATATATATTGTCATGTTTGTGCAAGATAACGCAATAAATGAATATTGTATTTTACCACATAAATGATAGTACTTTTATACTGATAAATATAGCAATCATACCAAAATATTTAAAAATCACAACGTTAATGTTCAAGTTTTCACTTCTGCCGGCACTCCCGGAATGCAGCTCGTTGTTCTTTTCACCAGAAGGCTTTACACCTTTAAAATTTGTTTTAAATTTATGATTGATAACGGTATGGTAAAATTAAATTTCGTGTGGTGTAACTTACAGACATACCACATTTGCATACATACTCGTACGTACCTCTCAATATACATTTAAAAGTGACACGATAGTTTACATAAATCGGTCTTTCTCCTTGCTGTAGTCTGAACTAGCTGCGCCCCACCCGCGGTGAAATATTGCGTGGTATTGACGGTTTTTTTGTGTCTTCCCGTCATCCCACGGGTCAATGTTTCGGGATAAAAAGAAGCATAGGTATGTGCTATTCCAGGGTCTCTATCTCTATCTCTCTCTATCTATCTCCAGTCTAAATTTTATGCAAATCCGTTCAGCCGATTCAGCGTGAAGGGGTAACAAACGTACAAACGACAAACAGACAAACGACAAATTTTTGCCTTTATAATATATGTGTGATTGTAACTTCTTGCACTGTAGCCTATTATAGCTGCGCGTTCTCTTGTTACTGGAAGGTAAAGTACTTTTATCCTATGCTACCTAGCATTAATAGCAAGATTTTAATAGCACAGCTTTCCAATATCACTAGATTTTATCTTGTTTTCTCTGGTATCAGGTTTAGTGTATGGTAATACCACATCTGACTACTTTTACTTTGAGCATCAGTTTCTATTCTCCGTTGTACTAAATTTGATTTATCAATAAAAAAATAAATTTTTTCTTAATTTATTTTTTTCATGTATGACATACAAGAAAACTTTAATAATTTAACACCACCAAATTATATTTAATTTAATAGGTCTAATTAAATATTCCTAGTTATCTTGCAGACAAATGCTCGAGACATTATAATCATCAAGATTTTTTTTTTTAAAGATTCAATGCCGTCGTCAGCAGACAAGGTCACGCGACGCACCCAGCCAGAGTTGCCGTGGCAGCTCCTTATGGTCATGCGGGCCTAATTCACGGATAGACTCACATTTACACAACCCCCTTCATCAACGACCTATTTATTAACTTACTTAGCCTAAGCTTGTTTATTAGCTTGGCTAATACTTTTTGACTTTGACTTTGGCTTGGACGGAATGTGACAACGAGGCTTCGGGATTATGAGACGTTTCAATGTTTCATAATTTGTTCAAAACTGGGACTTGAAGGCCCAAAATTTTTCTTTAGAATGTCTTACAAAGTACTTGATAGCTACTTTTGTATTATATTTTCGTGTAGTTAGTAAGTATCTCCCGTTTCCAATCTTCAGTGATAATACATCTTATGAAACGTTAAAAACATATTGTACGGGGTGATGTGCGTGTGTAAAAATGCAAATTTTTACGACTGATGTATTTCTAGAATATAATATTTTCATACAATTGCTTACTTTTATTTCATTATACTTTAGTCGATTGACAAAAATAAATCCCACTATAATATTATAAATGTCAAAGTACGGATGGATGGATGTTTGTTACTCAGTCGAACGAACAGCTGAACGGATCTGCATGTAATTCGACACAGAGATAGATTATAGTCTGGAATAGAACAGGCTACTTTTTGTCCCGGTAAAATGTATGATTCCCGTAGAATAACTGATGAAGCTGGAAAACCGTAATCCACGCAGGTAAACCGCGGGGCTCTACTAGTGTTTCATAAACAACAATTACCCAAGGAAGTTGCCATAGACAATTTCTACACATTCTTACACTATTTGAGTCGGTGTAGGTAGTATAATAACAAATAATAAAACAAATAAACAATCGTAGTAGGTGGACTTAAAGTTACAATTCTTTGAACGGTCTATTGATTAATCTATAAAATCGTAATAAATCGTAATAAATATTTGAGTGCACATTAATTATTTCAATTGCAACCTGTGTGAATTATAAAACGCACAACTTTATGAAACATTAGTAATTATGTTCTCGGCTTCACTATGCTCTTATTAAAACTCAAACTGAAATCGCACAATAATATTTTTAACCGACTTTAAAAAAAGGAGGAGGTTCTATGATCGACTGTATCATTTTTTTAATGTATGTTAATAATATTATTATAAATTGCTTGTTTACGATAGAATGTTCTGGGTGCTAATTTTCTTATTTATTAAGACAATTAATTCATAAACAATGCTATAGTACAAGAAATCTAATCGTAAACATACTTGATATTCCGCAAAAATAACAATAGCATCTGGATTGCATTGCGGTGGAAATTAGATCTGTGTAACCATTACAATTATATCCCGACCAAAACTATCATAAACAACAATTCATTAACAATCATGAGCAATGTGTTTAGAAGATATAATACCATGGATTAACTTAATAGTTTATACCATAAGCTATTCTTATAAGTTAACCTACAGCTGGGTAATTATTTTTTTAAATCTTATGTATAATAAACTGCATATATCTATAGAAAAATACATATATATATTGTAAGATACATAACGTCGGAAGATTATTACCTCTATCGACAATGTTTCGAGAAAACGTTATGTAATTATTAAAATTAATACTTATAACAAATAACAATACTAAAGCTACGAAAATACTTAGCATTTAAGCAATCCAGTAGCTGTCAGCCAATATATAAATCATATGTCCAAACCTAAAATACCAGTTGGCAGCGTGCCCAGAATGCTGGCAGCGTGCCCAGAATGCTAGCAGCATTGTCACGTTGAATTGCAATGCTGATATTTTGTTGAGCCATAAATAGATATGTCCCAGAATTTTCTTTTTCGGTCATAATTTATGAATATATTTTTTTTTAAATGTAAAAGCTTAAAAAAGTGCACGTAATCACAAAATAACTTTTCCCCAGCATTATTAAACTTGTTAATTTTATCCACGCATCCAAGTTTTAGGACTTACACGCTTGTCGTTCATTACATACACATAGTATATTTGTAAAATACTATCTTTAAAATTAGGCCAAAAATTTAAAAATATTTCTTATAACTTTAAATCGTAATCAAGGTAAGTAACTACAAGCCAAAATACCCGTTTTCGGTCTCTTCGAAGTATCAGTACGTAACATGAGGTGAAGATCAAGTTTTGAGTATAAAAGCAATACCAATTTCAGATCTATATCATATAACTTATTCACTTATACCAAACAACACTAAAATGTTTTGCAAAGTAAGTGCAACTCAAACTTAAATTAATTTTAGGTTAAAAATTAATTTAACTTCTATATCTAAACTATTAATTTATATTGTTATATTTAATTAAAAGTATAGGTATCAATTTAATCAATATATCTGTCTAAACATTTTTTAAATATAATAGCAAAGTATGTTTCTAAAACAAACAAAATCTAATCATACACATAATATCAAATTTTAAAACTAGCACTTATACATGAGTCCATAAGATTAAGAATTCAATGAAATGTTAAAATCCATTGGAGTAATAAACTCCTTTAAACCAATTATGTGAAAATTGAAAGTGAAAATGTAGAAATTTGACGGTCGCCGTGGCGCAGTGGTTAGTGGCATTGACATGACTTCTGTGTCTCCGGGACCCTGGGTTCGAATCCCGGCAGGGGCAATATTTGTGCGATGAGTGTAGATGTTTGTCCCGGGTCTTGGATGTTTGTGTGCTGTGATTGTGTGTGTCCATGCCTCCCGCGATATAGGAAATCCTAGTGCGGGGTCTTTGCGGGGTTTGTCTGTGATAAAATAATAATAATAATAATTAAAAAAAACATCTACCGAACCATTTTAGATTGCCATCCTCACCGTCACCCTGGCTGCAGTGTGCGCGCAGCACGGACACGAGCACGGGCACGCATACTCCTCACAGTCTATCGTGAGACACGAGGTGTCACATAATAACGAGCACGGCCACCACGAGTACCAGCCCGTGCACCACGCGCCCGTGTACCACGGCGCGCCCGTGCACCACGTCGCCGCCGTGCACCACGTCGCTCCCGTCATCCAGCACCACGTCGCTCCTGTGCACTACGTTCAACAACAACATGCTGGATCTCATCATGAAGAGGAACACCACGACTATTACGTAAGATTATAGTGCCTATCAATTCATATCTTTTTGTTGAAAAATTACAATATTGAGTTACAATGTAGGGTAATAACCATTTATGTTTATTAATTTCTATTTTTATACATTGAAATAAATGTTTATCTTAAATGTGTTTTCTGTACAAAAGTATTAGTCTGATAATGGTTGTATTGAACAGGCGCACCCCAAGTACGAGTTCGAGTACAAGGTGCAGGACCCTCACACCGGAGACGACAAGTTCCAGCACGAGGCTCGCGATGGTGATGTCGTGAAGGGCGTCTACAGCCTGAAGGAAGCTGACGGCTCCGTCCGTACTGTCGAATACAGCGCCGACAAACACAGCGGGTATGCATAGTTACATTATCTCATTCATGTCTAAGACAGACCTTAATTAACAAAGATAGATATCAATATTTCACACGAAATAATATTACATTTTTTGTTCCAGTTTCAACGCACAGGTCCACAACTCTGCACCCTCCAAACATGAACAACCGAAATACGAGTACCATCATTAAGCTTTACCAATTATATCCAGAATATTGTGTAGCATTTGTTTATTTATATAATGATTTAAATAAAGCCTAGTTTCATTTATATTGTTATTTTGATTTACAAATTATGTTAATCTCTTTTTGGTAGTCTTTACAAGCAAATCTTTTTTGTCGTTCTTAAGTTACTCCAGCCAACCAACCAAGTGCTTTAAAGCACAGAACAGGCTACACGTACAAGAGTATACAAGATTATAGGTTACCTAACAGTAATAAGGTATCACAACATACTCTCACACTATACACTCACAAAATATATACCGCTGCGTGTCCAACCTTCGCCTCCCAGTACGGTGACGAGAGACACTAGTCACACAGAGAAGCACTTCTCCGTTGACAAGATACTTCTTGGACTACGAGACTTTCTGTACGGTACGGCTTCCACGCCTAGAATGGTTGTTGGAACCGTATCTTCACTCATTCAGTCTATTTGTGAACTGACCTCCCTTATTGGCCCAATATTAAGTCTTATCTACGTTCATTTAGTTAAGCAATGTAGTACTAGCAAAACCTTTAGTCAAATCCATACCTAACATTCAGCGCCATCTATTCTGTTCGGATATCTAACACATGCCGCCTCCTAGTAAAATCCATACCATCTATCCTGTTTACTATCTAATACGCTCCGATACGGTCATCTTTGAGACGTTACACGTCCTCGTGTAACCGAACTATGAGAGCAAAACATTTACCGAGTATTCCATTAGGTCATTCTGATATCACGATAAAAATAACTCATAAAAATAAACTTTCCTAATAGTTTTCTGATTTCAACAATCATTAATCAGATCTATGAACCACGGTCGTTCGAACCAATTCTACTTCAATATAAACAGCAAAGCTTGCTGGCGTTCACTATGTGAAACAAAAACTACAAACATAAATCTACAAGAGCTACTTTACTTGAAAGTCGTAAAATACTGTACATAATATTGTGTCCTTTAGTTTAACTACAGCTCTGTCATCTCTTACCAATAAAACGCTATTACATAATCCCCAAAACTAAACTTTTAATAACGGAACATATTTTTTTACACTAAAATAGACGTCTACTTATGCCCAGCCAGCGTCCAACGAGAAGTCTACTGTACAACATTACCTATACTCCCGCTTTACATGCCCAGCTAGCACCCAACGAGAGGTCTACTTTACAACATTACTTAAACTTCCGCTTTATATGCCCAGCTAGCACCCAACGAGAGGTCTACTGTACAACATTACCTATACTCCCGCTTTGTATGCCCAGCTAGCACCCAACGAGAGGTCTACTGTACAACATTACCTATACTCCCGCTTTATATGCCTAGCTAGCACCCAACGAGAGGTCCACTTTACAACATTACTTAAACTCCCGTTTTATATGCCCAGCTACCACCCAACGAGAGGTCTATTCCACAACATTACTTAAACTCCCGCTTTATATGCCCAGATAGCACCCAACGAGAGGTCTACTTTACAACATTACTTAAACTCCCGCTTTGTATGCCCAGTTAGTACCCAACGAGGGTTACAAGGTGTCACAATAGAATACTCATAAATATTTCGCAGCGTGTCCAACTAAGTGCCTCTAAGTGCGGTGACTATAGAGACTCCCGTCGAATAGTAGCACTTCATGGTTGACAAGGTACCTCGTGGACTACTTCTATTTATGAGCTATCCTTTTATTGGTCCAAATCGAATATCACATGTTACCTACCTCCACTTAGTTGACCAATCGACTACCAGCAAAACTTATAGTCAAATTCATACTTTACATTTAGGGCCATCTATTCTGTTAGAATATCTAACACATGCCGACATCTAGTTAACATTTAAATCTATTTTACATTTAAAGCCATAATGAATCGAAAAATCGGAATAGATTGAGAACTTCTCGTTGAGAAGAGTCACGACAAGTGTTATGTAAAAATACGAGTAAATATAACTAACAGAGTATTTATTTCTAGGGTAACCTGATATGGGCTAAACAAAAGTTATTAAAAAGGTTAAAATCGTTATGCATAATAGACTTACTCCTTAATCTCGAAAATTTTAATAATATAACGGACTACAGATTTAAATACGATTATTGATGTTAAAACTTCTTTAGCGGCGTTGTATACTTTTGTATTGGGAAAAAATGTTAAATTCGGTTCAGTTCGTCGGATCGTAAGACGGCGGGAAGAGTATACCGCCGTTGAAATTTAAACTTAAATATGTTACGAATAAGGAACATTTTCGGTAGTTTTATATGATAAATTCGTTTTGTTAAAAGTATTATTGAGTTCGGTTATCAAAACGCCGATATCATAAAGAAGAAAGATTTTACTGTTTAAAAAAAAAGTCTACATGTTATTTCTGTGTCCCACTAATATTATAAATCTGAAAGTTTGGATGGATGGATGGATATTTGTTACTCAATCACGCCAGAACGGCTGAAGGGATTTGGATGAAATTTGGTTTGTAGATGCTTCATGACCCGGAATAACACAAAGGCTACTTTTCATCATCATCATCAATCACGTTCAAGTTTGCATTTCTGCCGGCACTCCCGGAGTGCAACCAGTGGTTTTTTTAGGGTCGGTGCATGGTTCTATTAAAAAAATATATTACCAAAAGATGGAACTAACTGCGACATTCAAAAGTGTGAAATAACTTGTGGAACTTGGTACCATGCGCACAATATTTTGCTAACATTTACTTTTGAACTATCTTCCATTTTTGGTGAAATCTTTTTTTTTACACCCATTTTAGTGAGCTTTGCCACTCACTGGATCAATCCCACTTGCCACTAATATTATAAATGTGAAAGTTTGGATGGATGGATGGATATTTGTTACTTAATCACGCTAGAACGGCTGATTAGATCTGGATGAAATTTGGCACAGAGATACATTATAGTCTGAAATAGCACATAGGCTACTTATTATCCTGGTAAAATGTATGGTTCCCGTGGAATAATTGTGTGGAATAAAGGGTGTGGTTGAAAGTTAGAGTGAAATAGAGATTGACTTCTTCAATGCCAACCGTAAGCTTCTGTATAAACTTTCATTTAAATCCAGTTTTCGTAACGAATGACACCTTGCCGCAGATAAGCCGAACGTGTTTCAGGAATAACGAAGGTTAACACGTGACACGCGATCGACGTAATGCGAGTATGTCAACCTTTTTAGTATAAAAAGCTCTTTAGTGTTGAAACGATATCATTCAACCGATAAATTCACTAGCAAAATGTTCTTCAAAGTAAGTTTCAATTTGGCAAAGATTTCAATAAAATAACAGTTGTAACCGCAGATGAAACATTCAGAATAAAATCATATTTACAGCCATTTTAATGGCGTATAGATTCTGATATTTTATTAAATTACTTATGCAACACTGTATTAAAGTAAAAGAAAATATAGTATTTTTAACTTTATCTCAATAAATAAATTTATTTAAAAAAACTGTTGTCTCTTGAGTGAAATAATGTATTTTTCACCAATTATTTACGCCAATTAAAGTAGTAAAAAAAAATTATTATATATAAGCAACCATTTTTTGTAAATTCAGATTGTCATCCTCACCGTCGCCCTCACCGCCGTGAGTGCGCAACACGGACATGAACACGGGCACGCATACTCCTCACAGTCCATCGTGAGACACGAGGTGTCGCATGGTAACGAGCACGGCCACCACGAGTACCAGCCCGTGCACCACGCGCCCGTGTACCACGCCGCGCCCGTGCACCACGTCGCCGCCGTGCACCACGTCGCTCCCGTCATCCAGCACCACGTCGCTCCCGTGCACTACGTTCAGCAACAACATGCTGGATCTCATCATGAGGAAGAGCACCACGACTACTACGTAAGATTTTTATGCTTTAATATATTGTATATGTACATAATATATACATACGCAGAATATTTTGATAATCGTCGATCTGTGATATGTCGGTGAGCGTGCCCATTGATTTCAAAATTATTCAAAGTTCGACCGAGTCGAAATAAACCTAATAGACGTAATCCTTTATAACTTAGGCGCTCATCATTATTTTTTTATTGAACAGGCGCACCCCAAGTACGAGTTCGAGTACAAGGTGCAGGACCCCCACACCGGAGACGACAAGTTCCAGCACGAGGCTCGCGACGGTGACGTCGTGAAGGGCATCTACAGCTTGAAGGAAGCTGACGGCTCCATCCGTACTGTCGAATACAGCGCCGACAAACACAGCGGGTAAATATATTTTGATCTTAATGTCTGAGATTCATATCAAAATTGAAAAAGAAAATTGACCTGCATGTTGTTTTACTTGAAATAACATTACATTTTTGTTCCAGTTTTAACGCCCAGGTCCACAACTCTGCGCCTACCAAACATGAGCAGCCCAAATATGAGTACCATCATTAAACGTCTCTGCTACTATTTATTTCATATTTTGTTTATTTGTATACTTAGATAACCATGTAAATAAAGTCTCATTTATTTTACAAAGGTATTTTGACTTACGTACTTTCTCATTTTCAGATGCATTTTTAATTTCAATACATAATATATTTCTATACTTATATATGTATGCCCAAAATACAAATATTATAGCTGTTGCTGTAGGTCGCGAAAGTGTCAATTCTGTTACAGCTTAAAACTAGCTCGATTTTAGAGTAGGTGTTTTTATGTATAATAATAAGATCAACAACTAATAGACCGACTTATTAAAATATATTAGGGATCTCTATTAAAACTTGAATTAAAGAAATCAAGGTGAAAGAAAAACATCACATATCATCTGATATCATCTTTTTAAAAAAAATAGTTACATCCATCATCGATTGTCCAGACCTCCTTAGTAAATTTTACTTTTCTGCTCCATCTAGGATGCTTCGTAGCATTCCTCTCTTTAGACCTCCCTTAACATCAACTAACTATCCACAGAATAGATTTACTGTTCGTGCTTGTGATACTTTTAACAACGTTTGTACAAATCCTAAAGCAGATATAGATATATTTTTATAGCCTCACTTTAATTAGTTATAATAAGTTGAGTGACAGTTTTTTTCACAGTCACTAAAATTATTTGTAAAATGACTATTTAGGTAAATATAGATTCTTAGCGGGTGCAGGGTCTATTTTTTTAAATTATCTTGTTATTACTGTATTAAACTTCTTCTACAAATTTACACATCTTACATAGCGTCAAAATCTAATGTATTATTACTATTCGTAGAAATTTGTAATTAGCTTGCTTGTAATCTCAATTTAATAATATTTACTTTTTTAATTAAGACTGTAACTTTCTCAAAAATAATAAATAAATAAATACATATCTATCTTTAGATAAATCACTTGTCGCAAAAACATTACAAAGAAGCTCTGCGCAAAATGTTAACTGCAATTAGCAATACAATTAGCGACATATTCCTAGAGCAGGGGTTTTAGTGCCATAAATAAATTTTATATAAATTAAAATAAATAAATTGTCAACGCTCTGGATTCTCTGAGTTAAGCCGACTGTATTCTTTTTCTTCTTCTTCTTGTCCTTACCCCACACTAGGTGGAGTCGTCACAACATGTTATTCTATTCCATTTTCTTCTATCAATAGTTACCACAGATTAGTTAGCAGATCGTGTTATTAAAAAAAACCCATATATACGGTCGAATTGAGTAACCTCCTTTTTGAAGTCGGTTAAAAATGAACAACTTACTATATCCCACTAAGTAGTATTAAAAATGCGAAAGTTTGTGTTTAAGTGAGTATGTGAGTATGTTTGTTACCTCTTCACGCTCAAACAGCTACACCGCTTTCGATGAAATTTGGTATGGAGATAGCTTATACCCTGGATTAAGACATAGGCTTATTTTCATCATCACCGTTTTTCATCACCAAGCGGGTACAACCGTGGGCCGCAGCTAGTTTCACATATATAATAAAATTTTCTGTAAAACGCACCTAACAGTGTATAATATACACATGATTATAATTCAAAATCATAATAACTCATTAAAAATTTAACAAAATGAATAAGCTCTATGATACTTAAATAGCTGATACAAGTTAGTACCTACTATGAATTTCATAAATTTTAAGTTTTATAACAATTATAGGTTTTAAATTAATGACTTCAATATGCTACCATTCAGGAGCTCTTGACAAAAATTGAAACTTATGGAGATAAATAACAGTAAGTTATTTCTCTTAAGTAAGTTAATAATAAAATTAATAAGTTAACTAATAAGTTATTTTTATTTGCATTGCACCTGAATCGCAATAATATTGTATAAATTACTACTTACCTATCATGTTGCTCTGTTGAAATGTGTTTTAATTATTGTTGTATCTAGAAACTCGCACTCAGAGTCTCAAGATACAGGCTGTCGCCTAGTTTGAGACTTGTTGGTAACGTAACCTAACGTTTCTATACCAATGTTGTAAATCGTAGTTAAGTAGTGTTACTGTACTGCTAATTTACTTTTTCGGAAACAAAGAATTTATTTAATTATTATTTATTTATTTAAGTAAGTAGCCTCGTAAGTTCAAAAGAAGTAGCACTATATATGAGAGTTCGACTGGAAAAGAACTACCAGCGTAGACCGCATCATCACTTAACATCAGGTGAGATAGTCGTCAAACGCTTGCTTATTCCCAATTTTAAAAAAACTACCACCATATCTATTTCTACCGTCTGGCAGAAATGTTCGCATTAGTATGTTCCGGTTTAAAGGGTATGGTTTCCGGTGAAATTACAGGCACATGAGACTTACCAACTTTATGTCTTTGGGTGACAGGCGCAGTGAATGTAATGTAATGAATTATTTATTTATTTACATACACTAATATAAGACATTACAGTTTCCCAATTCACTTACAAAAGGCTTAAGAGGATACAAAAAATACATACAACATTATAACATAACAAAAAATAAACAATAGAACAAAAAAATACATATACAATATATCTGTCTATAGGCAGAGGTTACCACTTTAAATCCTGTGGCTGTGCCTTTTACTTGTTCCGTCATCTTATCTCATAAAAAAACATCGATTTAATAAAGTCAACTTGAACCGAATGGTCTCATGTGTGACGATGGTAAAAGACCTGACGGTATGACACGTATGCCCGTTTTCACCAAGGAATCCTTAAACACCTCTTAACTTAAGTGACGTAAGTAATCTTAAGTGGCCCTTAACCTAAGGAGCTTTCTAAATCCGTCCCTTACCTAAGTCAAGTTTCACCAAGATATGGGATACTTATCTAAGGGACACTTACTTAAGTGACACACTTTTTATAACGTAGGGTTATCTTACAGATAAATTAATCGATTTTGTATTTTATGGAAAAAAAATTAAATAATCAAAATATAACTTTATGAAAATATATTAGAACGAAAACATAAATTGCTCAAAAGTCCTAAAGAGCGCGACAGCAAAGTCAGGAGATACAATTATTACCTGATTGTGAGTAACGACGTGGTCGAAGGTGCAGTTTTGTTAACCTGGAATATTAGTAGCTCTCAAAAATATTTGCAACGTGTAATTAATTAATGACAGTTTGTCAAATTTGAAGGTAGTGCCACTAGCTGGGTACTCAAAGGTGGCGGGAAGAACCGCCCAACTGTTATTTTTATCGGATCAAACAAGTGACTGTTAAGATGGCAGCCAGTGCTCCAACTGCTTAGCTATCATTGCAGCATACGTACAATATAATATAGTCTACGTTAAAGAGCGTAAGAACGTAGTTCTCTAAAAACTATTTCATGGCATTCGAAAAGCGTATTTTTACATTCTTATTCTATCATCTAGTGCTGCCACTCACAAAAAAATGCAAAATAAACCGCTGCTTATAAAATATTTTTCTACCTAAATTTCAACATACCTACTTTTAAAATTTTCCTAAATGTAATGATTGAAATTAACACCCATTAATTTACCCAATCAGCGTTTGTAAGCATCGCTGTAAGATAGAGAAAATGAATATAATTAATCATTCATTACGTATGCATAATATAGGCAGGTAGATTCCAACGTCATTTTACTTAACAATTTCAGGTTAAATAATCTGTTGGAGAAATAATTCTACTTCAGACAAGTTATTCGAGTTTTTCAGCGAATATGAAGGTCAACCGGTATAATTATAGTAGTATTATTATATAAGAATATCGGCTTTTTGAGTATAAAAAGCGATCCTGGTTTTCAAAAGATATCATTTAACTGATAAACTCACAAGCAATAAGAGCAAAATGTTCTCCAAAGTAAGTAATTGTTGTCAGTTCATTAATCGAATAGACCTTAATTTTTTTAAAGCGAATATATCAAACTAATGTTGTATAAAATGAATGTGTATAAATAATGTTAAACACCTTTTTTTATTTGGAATTCAATTGCGTTCATTAAATTTTTACTAATATGTTACAATTATGTATTGTACGCCGATTAGAATTTCAATCCAAGATATTTATCACTGTACGACAATCAAAAATAAATATAAGGTTCATTATAAAAGCAATTATATTAACACAGTTTTCTATTTTTTACAGCTTGTTATCCTCGCCGTCGCCCTGGTCACCGTGTGCGCGCAGCACGGACACGAGCACGGGCACGCATACTCCTCACAGTCTATTGTAAGGCACGAGGTGTCACATGGCAACGAGCACGGCCACCACGAGTACCAGCCCGTGCACCATGCGCCCGTGTACCACGCCGCGCCCGTGCACCACGTCGCCGCCGTGCACCACGTCGCTCCCGTCATCCAGCACCACGTCGCTCCCGTGCACTACGTTCAGCAACAACATGCTGGATCTCATCATGAGGAAGAGCACCACGACTACTACGTAAGATTGTTTACAATCGACTTAGATTCAGTAAATTTAAGAGTTTACTAAACTCAGGTATTCGATGTTGCCTCACCACCTGTGAGGCAATTTTCTTTACATACATAAGTACGTAAACTCATTACCTACCAATTATCATGAGATCATTCAAGAAACATTATTGTATGTTATAGTACAAACTGTGTCAACTACCTTCTAGCAGAGTAACATTACTGCAGCAAGCTTATTAAACGGCTGAATATCTTATTGTAATGTAACAAACCGACTAGGACTCACGTGGTAAACACTGGAAAATTAATCTCTGACCAGTGACCACGTGAGTCCTAGTCGGTTTGTTACATCACAATTATGGAAGAAACTCGCGATAGTTTTCAGACTCGAATATCTTATTGTTTTGAAGTATCACAGATAAGTTTTAGAAATATTATAAAACTAGCTGTACCCCGCGGTTTTACCCGCCTGGTAATAAAAAACTGTGATCATGGTGATGATTAAAAGAAAAACTACATCGTAATACTGTATTATAGGGGCCATTTAGCTCTTATAAAAATCTTCTAGGAATATATCTTTATTGAACAGGCGCACCCTAAGTACGAGTTCGAGTACAAGGTGCAGGACCCTCACACCGGAGACGACAAGTTCCAGCACGAGGCTCGCGACGGTGACGTCGTGAAGGGCGTTTACAGCCTGAAGGAAGCTGACGGCTCCGTCCGTACTGTCGAATACAGCGCTGACAAACATAGCGGGTGACGTATTTTAATTTAACGTAAATTATTTAAAGGCGACAATTATTTGAACACGAGCATGATTACTAATTGTTTTATTTTTTTACAGTTTCAACGCCCAGGTCCACCATTCTGCACCGTCAAAGCATGAACAGCCCAAATATGAGTACCATCATTAAACAGAAATAGGGTTTTTTTAAATTAAAATGTGTATTTTCTGTTCATTATTTTTTTGATAATTTAAATAAAGTCTAGTCTCTTATACAATGATATTTTAATTTTACCCGTTTTTGTATGTGTGTTATCAATTTGATTATTGTACATCATTTTCTATTTAGCACTTCTAAATTCCTAAAGATTGACTCATTTTAATGTAGACACGAAATTCTATTCATATCTATCTTATCTAGTATGGAAAAATAAAGGCTAAAAACATCAAAAAATAAAACTTGAATGACAATCTTTAGAGACAATCCATCGAAATAAATTTTAAAAATACATTATTATAGTAACGCCCCGCGGTTTCACCCGCATGGATTACGGTTTTCCCACCACCTCAATTATCCCAAAGGAACTTCTTTTTCCGTGATAAAAGTAGCCTATGTGTTATTCCAAGATCTAACCTATCTCCATACCAAGTTTCATCAAAGTTGGTGTAGAAGTTTGAGCGTGAAGAAGTGATACACATACACACAAACTTTCGCCTGTATAATATTAGTAGGATAGGATTTGCCGCAAATAAAGACTAATATCAAAACCAACCACAGTTTAACCAGTATGAAAATATACTCTCTTTTCACATTAATGGAAAAGTTTTTTGTTTTTTTGGAAATCGAACCACCAACCGATGGTACCAAACGACAAATACGATGGTAAACCACTGACCAAAACAAACACCAAAACCAGTGTTGGCGTCACGGAGTGCATTGACTGGATGTAGAGATCGAACTAAAAGAATAATGTCTCTTACTAATGTATGATCCTCATCAATATTAATTAAAATGTTATGTTGTCTGCTGCGACCGCGTCTGGTAATAGGGATTTAGAGCTATCTGGGACGAATAGCACACAGCAGATTGTGTAGAAGGGAGGAAGCTCAGGCATTTCTTCGAGACTAATCCATTTTACTGTGAGCAATGATACAGTGATATATACAGTGATAATGATGAATATAGAAACACACAATATAGAAACAATGATAGAAGAGAATGGAAGAGGAAAACATGTTGTGCCGAGCCCGCTTGGTGTGGTATAAGGACAAGAAGAAAAAGAACAGTCTCTCACAAAATTAGATGTATGTATTTTAAATCTCCTGAAATGTAAAATGTAATACTACAATTTAGAAACCTTTTGTGAGGACAAAGGTACCTAATATTTTTGATTATTTATTTTTATCTTTATAAAATTTGATCATTATTTTAAACCAATTATTTTACCCGTTAGCGGCTTCACTTGCTTAAATCACCTTATTCTCTGGCGAAAGGAAATACGCAGTAAATTATAGTAAATTATTAAGCGTTAACAAGCTTTATATTTTATGTTTATCAATTTTTAGGAGCAGTTCAAAAATACACAAGCTAAATTGAACCGCATACTAAATTATGCTCTGATTTTCTTTTTCTGCCCAAATACTTTACAACGCATTGAATTACTCTATAACGTTTTACGCAATACAACTTTCTGTTGAGTCTGAAAACTATCGTGAGTTTCTTCCATAATTGTAATGTAACAAACCGACTAGGACTCACGTGGTAAACACTGCAAATAAGTTTGAATCTGGTCGGAGAGTAATTTTCCAGTGTATACCACGTGAGTCCTAGTCGGTTTGTTACATTACAACTTTCTGTTGTTTCTATGTAAAATAATATAGAACCTTACTGTGAAAACGCCACAGAATAATAATTAGCAGTTTCTCTGTAGCTATAGGTTGACTTTCCTGGCTTTGATAAAAATAAAGCTTTTCTGCGTCATATTGTATTGTGTGTTATACCTTACGTAAGACTGTCAATGATAAGGAAAAGTTAAAAAAAACATTGCCTAAAGTATTTTGAATCAGTTATTGCGATATAATAGTAGGGGGTCCCAAGTGATATTTTGCGTTTAACTCAAGCGCGTCAGAAAACCACGTACAGAGAAAACTTGCACCCTGTAATGTGTACACATTAAAGGGTGCAAGTTTTCTCTGCACACAACTCTACTCACTACTTCACAATATACAAACCCTAAAATATGCAGGGGCGTGCGCTGAGGGAAGGCGATTACTATTATTTAGAAAAAAACATTCTTAAAAATACTGGAGTGGGTCAGATTAAGACAAGGTAAGTTAATTACATACATACAAGTGAAATAACAAACAGACAGTCAGAAATGAAATCAATGCTATATTCTTGTTTGGTTTGGGATTCTAACACCCTTGATAGACTTTTGTAATATTTTTTTTCTGTGTATGGTACCGACTGTATGGATTTTACAGTTTTCAGTGCCACCTGTGCCCCGCGGTTTCACCCGTGCTGTGGTTTGTATGGGAAAGAGAAGTATTGTCTATTTTCCTCGCAATTTTCACGTTCTTTTCTACATAAGACTTGAGCTTTAACTGCTGAATTGGTCGAGCCGGGTAGGGTTATACATAATGGTAGGGTACTTTCTAGAGCATACCTGGTAAAATACCACTCTCAAATTTGAAAAAAAAAAACTAACATCATAAAGCCAGTTAACACTCCAGGTCTAGCCTAATTTCACCATGTGAGATAATGATCAAACAGTAGAAAAAAAACATCAAAAATGTGTAACTATTTATTTGCTGTTGTAATTATTTTTTTGGGTTTTTTTTTAGACTTTCTCGCGATCAAGCCCCGTTTGATTTAATAAAAATGTAATTATTTGCACTTTGGACGGCCATTCTGAAGAAGAGCCTTCTGAGCAGGCTAAGAGTCTTACAACGAGCAATGGAGAGGGGCTATACTTGGGGTTCGCCATCGAATCAGAAATAAAAGATCCGTAGAAGAACGAAAGTCATCGATATAGCTCAGCGGATTAGCAAGTAGAAGTAGCAGTAGGCAGGGCAACAAGCTCAAAGAACTGATGGCCGCTCGGAATTTCAAGGTTCTCGAGTGGAGACCACGGATCGCATGACATCATGACATCGATGGCAATCGCAGCATAGGACTGCCACCGACAACGTAGTTAGACGACCTGACTAAGATCACAGGCAAGGGCTGGATGCGGGCCGCTTCCTACCGGTCCTTATGGAAACCAACGGGGGAGACATATATCCAGCTGTAGACATCCTATGGCTGAGATGATGATGATGATTTATTTGTTCATCTATTAAATCGGTGGAACAGTTGTCTAGGTATCTCAATAATGTTTTACTTATTCAAATAAACATTTGTCACTATCAACTCTATTTAATTATTAACAATTTTCTATGTTGCACTATAAACTATTATATATAAATAATAACATTGATGCTGTATCTACTTTGAATCGCATATGCCTAAGCTAGGCTTATAAAAACCTGTAATATAGGCATCTGTGCTTCCCCTATTTCAAATATTGTTTTATTATATTATATATTTCTATCATATAAATATATATTTTACATTGTAAGGTCGTTAAATGTTTTATTCACATTATATAATACTAGCTGCGACACACGGTTTTACCCGCGTGGTGATGAAAAACGGTGATGATGATGATGATGAAAATGAGCCTATGTGTTAATCCAGGATATAAGCTATTTCCATACCAAATGGATAGATATCATATAGATCCGTTCAGCTGTTCTGGCGTGATTTAGTACCAAATATCCATCTATCCATCCATCGTAACTTTCACATTTATAGTATTTGTAGGAAGTGGGATGGGATATTGGATACGTAGTAAGTTGTACGTCATAGATTAGATTCGATTAGAAAATACTTTATTGTTACACCTTAAATATAAAACAATATTTACAATAAACATAAATTTACATAGAGTGTGACAATGGGCGGCCTTATCACTAAAAGTGATCTCTACCAGGCAGCCTTTGCATGGAGAGGATGGAAATAAATTTAAATAACGGGGGTGTTACAAAGCTTAAAAATAAATACAATAAATAAGTATATAAAAATAAGAAAAACAAAGAGAACATAAGTGTCATAAATCTTATACATGATATTCGTTATATATACGTCATATAACATATTATACGTCACGTGTAACACACACAAGATACTACTATGATAATTGTCATAGAAACCTAAAACGTTAAAGTTTATGGAAACTATTATTTGTACATAATTAAACTCGCTTCATATTTCGTCCTTGACCATACGCAACTCAGCCCGTGTCCAATTACTTTCATTCCATCATTTCTCCGTGTGCGGGGCAACACCCAGCCCCAGGCGACATAACGAGTTCTTCAGGCTATGTGAAGGTCAACCCGTAACACGCGGTCACCGACGTAATAACTGGACTGGATATCAACTTTATGAGTATAAAAAGCGATGCTATTTTTTAAATAATATCATTCAATTTGCTGAACAAGAACAGCAAAATGTTCTTCAAAGTGAGTAAATGAACCCAAAAAATATTGACTGGTAATAGTGTGTCCATGGTTTTTTACACAATTACAAATTACCTAATAATTAACAGAGAGTATACTTACGTATATCAATAATTAAAAAGAGGAGTACATTATCTTGTACTTCTTGTACTTTTTATGATGGGAAGGAATTTCATAGACATATTCATACTAGTTTTTAACATTTATTTTATTTTTTTATAATTAAATTAGGATTCAACCAGTACAAGAATTTCTACCTCATTCTTTTAGACTGCAATCCTTGCCGTCGCCTTGGCCACCGTGTGCGCGCAGCACGGACATGAACACGGGCACGCATACTCCTCACAGTCCATCGTGAGACACGAGGTGTCACATGGTAACGAGCACGGTCACCACGAGTACCAGCCCGTGCACCACGCGCCCGTGTACCACGCCGCGCCCGTGCACCACGTCGCCGCCGTGCACCACGTCGCTCCCGTCATCCAGCACCACGTCGCTCCTGTGCACTACGTTCAGCAACAACATGCTGGATCTCATCATGAGGAAGAGCACCACGACTACTACGTAAGTTCCTCTACCACTTACATAATCAATGACATCATGTTGCTGATTCGTTATTTTATATAAAACTATTCAAATTAAAGTACATACGAAGCTATGCACTTAGCATGAAGGGTATGGCTCGTATTGTAATATATTTCAATAATTTGTAATTGAATAAATACTATTGTTCAGACCATTATTGTTAAAATAAATATTTTATTGAACAGGCGCACCCCAAGTACGAGTTCGAGTACAAGGTGCAGGACCCTCACACCGGAGACGACAAGTTCCAGCACGAGGCTCGCGACGGTGACGTCGTGAAGGGCGTCTACAGCCTGAAGGAAGCTGACGGCTCCATCCGTACCGTTAAATATAGCGCTGACAAACATAGCGGGTAAGAATGAAATCCCTGGTTAAAATTAAGAAACAAAGAATTAAAACGCATTGTCAACAATCCGTTAAAATGATTGTTTAAAATTGTATGGGTAAACTCAGCTTTAATATTTTTTTGGGCAATTACTACACTAGCAGCGCCCCGCGGTTTCACCCGCATAGGCTACAGTTTTAACACTACCTCAATTATTCCACGGGAACTATACTTTTTCTGGGATAAAAAGGAACCTATGTATTATGACAGAGTATATATATCTTTCTTCTTTTTTAATTTCATGCAAATCCGTTTGACCGTGTCAGCGACAAACGAAAATCGCCTTTCGTCTCTAGTGTGATTATAATAACAAATTTGTTTTTAGTTATAATAATATCCAACTAAATTGTGTCTTATATTTCCAGTTTCAACGCTGAAGTTCACAACTCCGCGCCTACTAAACACGAGCAGCCAAAATACCACCATTAAGTTAACTGATCACCTGTAACCACCGTTTATTTGTTGTTACTATGTTTGTAATGTTAATAAAGTCTAGTTTACGATATGAAATTGATTTCCTGATTATAATTGTAATTTACGAATAAGTTAGTAGTATATTATTATCGCATGAGCTTTTTTGACGATAATAATTACGGTAGGTACAGTGCAGTAATAGTATAGTTAATGAAACTATTTCATAATAAGGGTTCTTGAAATAGGAGAGCAAGTTAAAAAACCTAGCCAACATTCGCTCGGTTTTCATTTCGATGGCTTGTCTGTAAAGACTGTCATTCAAGTTTTGATTTTGATTTTTAAATCTTTATATTAAAGTATGTAATAAGAAAAAATATTTAAATTTATATTGATTTACTTGAATATCTCAACATTAATTTACTTGCCACTGGCTAAATCCACATGAAATGCGGAGCTAAAACGAAGAATAAATACCACAGAAGATGTGTGCATCTTCTGTGGTATTTATTCTTCGTTTGTTATTCTTCACAACATCTTAGAGCATAATATATAATCTACACAGCATCATTAGATTTTGTGATTGTGTGATCCAACCATATGATCCGAAAATTTCCGATTAAATAGCAATACAAATACAATTTTTGCCTGAAAGTTTGCGATTTAATCCGAGAATTTGGCAAAAATCTCGAATTTGTTGACTGGCGCAAGCAGGCTTTAGCTGTTTATAGACTTAATACTTTAAATATAAACAAACCTGGTATTATTTTCAGAGATACGATTTCATATCTATAAAATCAAGTTATCTGAAGAAGAGATATAAATAAGAATATTACATATGTTTATCATACAATACAAGTTACTAATTAACGATTCAATTAAATATAATCATTTAAATTGATTTATTAAAATAAAACACTAATAACTAATTACAATACTGCAGCTACTACAATAACATTTGAGCAATCCACTAGCTATTGGTAATTGATTTTATATACGCAATAATGATGTTGACATAAGCGTAAATAATTTAGTGGTTTTTAGGGAAAAAAAAGTTAAAGTCAGAACAACGACTTCGGTAGATCATCCAATTTTACCCATATAGCCTTAAATGGTGTAAATCGAACGAGCACACGAAGATTCAGCCCTTCAGTCACAGAAACAGGCGGTGGCTGCTGGACTATAAGACGGCAGGTACAGGCGGTGGCGCCTGTACTATCCTTTAATTTTTTTCTTAGAATAAAGGAAACATTTCTGATGTAGATACTGTTAAACCCTTAGTCTTAGATTTTGTCTTCCCAAGTGCGTAGTAAATCTCAAACTATTTAATACCCAATACTCGTCGCTTCTTCTGGGAGTGCATTTATTTTGAGAACTAAAGTGTTGTAGGTTCTATTAAATTTATTTTAAAAAATCTTGATTGATTTCTACGGGAGTGAAATATTCCAAAACAATTATGTGGAGTATCATATTTACAATAATAGAATGCAAATGTGGGAAAACGCAGGTGGTTTGTAAATCTTGTAACGGATCAAATTCAACCACTGGGGTCATAACTATCATGATTCTCGGATTTGCACTTACATCACATAGGCCAATAAGTCGTCGACTTCATGAATTTTCGATATAATACTTGTATTAACGTTACATCGGCCAATCAACGCTTCGTAAGTAAACATAATATAATATAGTCACACAATGTGATAAACACAATGTAATAGTGTAGGTAGAATTATATATGAAAATATTGTTATGGTATCATATAGTGTCAACTCACTTAGTTCGTAACCTCACTTAGTTCTTATTTAGTTCATCTAGATTAATATCACACCTGTACGCTTAATTAGTAAAAAAGTTATTAGGAAAAAAATTCAAATGCAATTAAAAAAGGTACGGACCGTTGAGTCTGTAATGTGTAGCTAACTCAATAAAAAAAAACTCAACGCTTCGCAATAATTAATAATACTCGTAGCACTGAGTAATCAATAGTTTTCGTAGTAAAAGGCAACCCGATCACGAATACAAATAAGCACATGTTATGTTTTTTAGGGTCAAATAAAAAATAGCTTTACCGAGGTTATCATGGTTATCTTTTCTTATTCGTCTAATTATTTTTGTTTGTATATCTTCTGCAATAAAATATTTCTTAGAAACGCAAGTTAAAAAATGCAACTCTTTAACTTAAAAAATAATGAATGGTAATCGTTTAATTATGTCACCTAGCCATGAAGTAGCAGATGGTTAATCAGTATATTATTATGAGAATCGTTATGAAGAATGAAATCAACAACTTGGTTCCCCGCTGCGATGAACAAGACAGTTCATGGAAATCTTTCATGTATAATATACCAGGGCCACTTTTCTTCTAATATAAAACGATAAGTTAACAATTGCAGAAAATTATCATTACTGAATTTACTTAAGTACTATAACCAACAAGAACTAGCGCAGTTAAAATAAAATACGTCATATTCATACTAGTCTTTATTAACATTGTAAAACAAACTTAATAATATTATAAGGAAGAGTCACTTAGCAACTTAGTGATGGTATTTAGGTTGATCATGCTTTGAAGGCGCCGAATGATGTACTTCAGCGTTGAATCTGAAAATAAAACATCTTATAATAATTGATAGAGTTCAGTACACATACGAAGATTCTGCTTATCTTTTTCTTATCTTTATACTTTTTCTTTTTATTCGGGAATCTGTAGAACACTTTTACAGAATGATCACACTATCATTTTACTAGCGACCAGCCCTGGCTTTACTGCGGGCATTTTTATATATTTAAAACTTTTCTGCAATAAATATCTAAGCGATTGAGAAAACCGCATCAAAATCCGTTGCGTGTTTCAGGATGTGTTAATAGAAATGCAGACAGACGTGGAAAGCAACTTTGTTTTATACTTTGTAGAGATATGATGCGTAACTTTTTCCTAAAGAAAGAAATAACTTTTTCTCACCCGCTATGTTTGTCGGCGCTGTATTTGACAGTACGGATGGAGCCGTCAGCTTCCTTCAGGCTGTAGACGCCCTTCACGACATCACCATCACGAGCCTCGTGCTGGAACTTGTCGTCTCCGGTGTGAGGGTCCTGCACCTTGTACTCGAACTCGTACTTGGGGTGCGCCTGTTCAATAAAATGTATCCTTTATATTTCGAACTAGTGGCCAGTCCCGGTTTCACATGGTTATATTAATGAAATTTTAGTAGAGATCCTAATTTTTTTTCCAGTCATTAATATAGCCTATGTTACCCAAATATAATAATAGCATTCTATTTTTGAAATCGGTTCAGTATGTCGTGAGTTTATTCGTTACAAAAATACAAAGCTTTCCTATTTATAACATTTGTGTAGTGAAGACTAGTACATGTAGATTTCCATACAGATACAGGCATTTTCTTTCCGATTTTCAAAATATATATTACTGAATTTTCTTTCGAGTGAAATGTTACCGTTAAAATGAGAATCCTTATTCCATGACAATGTAATCTTGTAATTATCAAAGTTATAGAACAAAATATTAAAAAAGAACAATCTAAGCTGCAATAATATCAATCCATTCAACATCACAATCTACATATTTACTGAGCCACATTTTATTCGATAGTGACTACTTATTTGATGAGATCACACTACTAATTAGATAGAAGTAAGTACTAGGACTACTCACTTACGAGGACAGAAATAATATCAATTCTAACTTACGTAGTAGTCGTGGTGCTCTTCCTCATGATGAGATCCAGCATGTTGTTGTTGAACGTAGTGCACAGGAGCGACGTGGTGCTGGATGACGGGAGCGACGTGGTGCACGGCGGCGACGTGGTGCACGGGCGCGGCGTGGTACACGGGCGCGTGGTGCACGGGCTGGTACTCGTGGTGACCGTGCTCGTTATTATGTGACACCTCGTGTCTCACGATGGACTGTGAGGAGTATGCGTGCCCGTGTTCATGTCCGTGTTGCGCGCACACTGCAGCCAGGGTGACGGTGAGGATGGCGATCTAAAAAAAATATGTTACGATTAGTTTGTTTGTTCCTTTGGGTTAAAGAAATGTTTCGTAAAATAAATCGGCTTCGTTAGAGCATCCGCGTTGGACCAATATTTATAATTAAGTTGTTACAATGGAATAGCTTCAGTAGTTGAAAAATATTTTTAATTTTTTCAACCGCAGCGCAATTCTTAGTAATTTATTTTTTAATTTTCTTTTAGAAATATTGTAATAATTAATGTAAATTGATCATTTATACCATAATTTAAATATATTTACCAGCATGGTTTTTCATATGAGTTCAATTTAATTTTATCAGTGAGACTTAAACAATATAAGGTTGGCAAATATGGAGACCACTTACTCTTGAGATCATTTTGCTCTTGTTTGTTGTGGGATTACCAGTTGAATGATATCTTTTAAGACTGAAACTCTTTTATATATGAAAAAAGTTGATTGTCAACTACATAATTGTGTCGTAAGGCATATTTCGTGACCTTCCACATTGTCTGAAAACTCGTTCATTTTGGCAGTGCCACAGTATGTACAAAACGGGTTGCTATAAGATTATGAGAAAAATATCTTATACCAACCTGTTGTAGTTATTATATAATTATTTTACATATTATTATTATTATTATTATATATATATATATATATATATCGTTAATATGATGTTATAATGTGATGATAAAAAATATGATATCGTTAATAATATAACGTGGGAATCAAAATTACTGTATTAATTTTTTATAGTTTTTGGTTTTGGGAGCTTTGCCCACTGGTATCGATTTAATAGACTTATTTATTATTATTATATGTTATATTTTTTTACTTTCTAATAATTTAATATTTGTATTAAATAGCTTATTTGAAATAATTATCTACCGCAAGCTTAATGATGGTGTGAATGTATAGTGTTAACAAGAGAATTTGCGATAGAAATTAACTGCCAAAGATACATTATCTTTTGTAGTTTATTTCTGCCTTAAATTCGAGATGGTTACCGATGTCACCCTTGATGTTTATTACCTTATTTATGCTGGGCATATATGTCTATATTTTTCATAGTAACAATTATTCAGGCATTAAAGGTCTTTTGAGTACTTTATAGATTATAGCGTTTGACCACTATTTTACTTGTTGGTCAGTGACGATGTGGTGGAAAGTGTATTCACACTAAACACAGAATGTTTGTGAGTATCGGGTTGTAGATTAATTTTTGATAATAATAATTAAGTCTAGGTCTAGAAGCTAGCGGCACCTCCGCTAATACCGGCAGTAAAATATACCGGCATATTAAAAACTGCTGGCATTCAAAATAAGTTACCATAGTCAGAATGTGGACATGCTCCACAGGTTTATATTAAAAAGTTCAATATAAGAGTTAGATTGATTACACAAAGAGTGATACAGAAGAGAATTGAAGACTGAGACTAAGATTATCGTTATTTTTTTGGTTTATTACATTAACAACATGCTTACAACTTAATTTACCTTCATATGTAAAAGTAATGAAAAAATTCAGACGGCCAGTGGAGTGCTTCTATAGCTTAGATGGCAAAGCGACAGGATGGTATTATGTAGTCGTGGGTTCAAGTATCACTATTAGCCGAATTTTTTCCTTCAAATAATTTGAACGTTATTATCGAGATATTTACATAATTAAGTTTTTATTTGTTTTCGTTTCTCAATATTTCGCAACAGTTGCATTCGCAAACGCATCCTCGGATCCACTAGCTCATCTATGTAAGAACCGAAAAATGACCATAATAAACACGCGCCTGGACACGGAGAATAATGCGTGTCGCAATCAAATTCGAGTAGCGAGTGGCTTTTGCGTTAATGATATTGGCAAAACTGTTTAACGCGAGAAACGAAAAAAAGAGGGTAGGTCTTTTTGCCTACCCTTAAAATCACCTACCCGCAGAAACTTTACTCATGAACATGGCTAAATTCAACTTTGCTGAAATGTCGAGAAACAAGTAAAATATATGGTCAATGTATATAACAAATTACAATAATAATGTTCAATTTTGTATTAGTAACAATATCAGATGAAAAAATTTAAGTTTCATATGGATTTGGGTATATTTGTATATGGGTATATAATTTCTATAAGTTTCAATGTTTTGTTATAAGATATTAGGTTTATTTCAATCCATAGATCAAACTTTTGATTTCCAGAAAAATATCAGTGTAAATAAAAATAAAATACAAGTAAAAAACCTTCTTACAAACAGGCTTTTATTTGAAAGCGCTAAAGTAAAAAAAATTTTTACTTTATTACTTTTACTATCTACTTATAAAGTCTACGTAATTTATATGATATATAAGCTTGTGGCTCTTTCGATAGTTTTATAATTGTTTAACATGTTTTCAACGTCATCTCAGCCATAGGACGTCCACTGCTGGAGTTATGCCTCCCCCATTGATTTCCACAAGGACCGGTTGGAAGCGGCCCGCATCTAGCTCTTGCCTGCGATGTTAGTCAGGTCATCTGTCCACCTGGTCGGTTGCCATCCTATGCTGCGCTTGCCAGTCCGTGGTCTCCATTCCAGTACCTTTCAGCCTCAATGGCCATCGGTTCTTCGAGCTATATGCCCTGCCCACTGCCACACATGTTTTCAATTAGTTAAAAAACTTTCTTCCAAAATAATAAAAATAATAAGAATCATCAGCATCATTATCATCTCAGCCATAGTTCGTCCGGTGCTGGACATAGGCCACCCCCATTGATTTCCACAAGGACCGGTGGGAAGCGGCCGCATCCAGCTCTTGACTGCGATCTTAGTCAGGTCGTATGTCCACCTGATCGGTTGCCGTCCAATGCTGCGCTTGCATATAATAAGAAGATGTAATAATCATATTCATACAAAATTTAGTTTGTTGTGTAGGTAATAGCATTGTCAAGAAAAATCTGGAGTTTTATTGCAATATCCTTACTGAATAATTTCATGCGAGTATATTTTGTAAAATTCCTACTGCCCCCAAGTAGCACGTGACCTCAGCTTGCTAGTCCAAGTCGCTCTTCGCCTGCTTCTGACCGTGACCACAGTCAACTTCGGACCTATGCTTGATTGATTTGCTTTCTCATTATACATTCCTAGCTTATTTTTAAAACGTATATTTGCGCGCTATTTACCTCAACTGTTGGGAAAACCTTGTCTTAATATTTGGTCCAGTGCCAGGTGTTATAGTACCCGTAAGTAATAGTACTGTTGCACCGTATGTACCCCACGACTTGAAGGTTGAATAACAAAATTGCTACATACATAGGGAGTCCCTCTCTTCATCATATTCTCCTGATATATAAATACAATAAATAAAATATATTTGAATATTTACAATTCCTCCACAATACAGTACAGTACTAAATGTATAATTATACTAATACATAAATAAGACAATTATTAGTAAACTAAACCATATACATAAAGATGAACTATACATTTTTTTTTTGTTTCACACTCAGACCCCCGCACTAGGATTCCCTGTATCGCGGGAGGCATGGATACACACAATCACAGCACACAAACACCCAAGACCCGGGACAAACATCTAAACTCATCGCACAAATGTTTGCCCCTGCCGGAATTCGAACCCAGGGTCCCGACGATACAGAAGTCATTGTCTTGATTGATATTATATCAATATAATATATGTAACTATACTACATTGTAATATAATCTGATACTTTGATTTTAAGTAGATTACACAAGACAATTCTTTATTATTACACATTAAATATAAAACAATACTTACAATATATATAAATTTACATAAAGATTGTGACCATGGGCGGCCTTATCACTAAAAGTGATCTCTACCAGGCAACCTTTGCATGGAGAAGATCTAAAAAAATGTAAATTGGAGGGTTACGTAGGTTAAAATATTTAAGTAGTGAGTTTTTACTTAATTTTTGAAACTGTCGAGCGATGTTGACTTTCGGATTGTAGCAGGTAGTGAGTTTCACAGACAAACAGCTTATACATTAAAATAATTATTGTAAAAAACGCTTGGATGAGCAGTGGTTTTAAGAACGAGATTTTCTAAAGACCTTAGATGAGGGAACGTAGGGATGAGAGATTAAATAGTATATTGTATAAAAGAGAAAAGATATATGAGTATTCCGAGTGTTAGCTTGTTAATACATACGCACTTGAGCTTAAATACTCTCAAATTAAATATTGTTTTAATAAGAAACAGAATAAAAGTTCTGTAATCGGGAACACAAAGATCTCTTACTGCAACTATTTATTCATCACTTGAAGAATTGAATGGTTCATGCATATTTGACTGGCCGGTTGGCGCAGTTGGCAGCACTCTGCCTTCTGAGCCGCTGGTCCCGGGTTCGATTCCCGGACAGGTCAAACATTTGTGTATATGAACATGTTTGTTTGACCTGTGTCTGGTTGTGTAGTGTATATAAGTATATATATCAGTCATCAGGTTACCATAGCACATGCTCTGCCTAGTTTGGGACCTGAGGACCTTGTGTGAATGTTTAAAAAAAAAAAAAACCTTATAAGATTCTATCTATCCTAAGCAGGAATGAAATATTAAATGTTAATTTGAATATAATTAAAAATCTTTTAAAATGGACTAGATTTATTTACATAAAAAAACGAAGAATAACACAAAACAAGAGACAGATAAAGATAGTCAGTTCTGCTTAGTGATGGTACTTGGGCTGCTCGTGCTTGGATGGTGCGGAGTGATGGACTTGAGCGTTGAAACTGAAAATATATAAAATATAACTCAAGTTTGTCACGACAAAAATGTATGATGTCTTAATAGTTTGTGTTATGTTATATTAACACAATCAATGTGTTAATTACGGTTGCAACATAATATAGCACTGCTTACAGCACAGTATGAAGCGATGATAGCTCAGCGGGAGGAGCGTCGCCTGTCAAACTAACGGACACTGGTTCAATCCCCAACAACAGCTTGAGCTTTCGGTGAAGGTAACACCATAATCAAATTCCCAGTAGGGTACTTTCGAATACCTAGCCACCCTCAAGTGGAAAAACTGTCACCAAACACATAGTGTGTTCAGGCAGAGCACTCCTTGAGAGCCAATGAGCATTCCAGGTCTAGCGTGATAACATCTTCGACCACATCGTCACTGACCATCAAAAAAGATAGTGGTGAAACGCTAGATCTATAAAGTATATAAACAAAAAGTATGATTTGTAGGTGTCATTAATCATTATACCCCTGAGTATAATCATAACAGGTTTTATAAAACATCATTTTTACCCGCTATGTTTGTCAGCGATGTATTCGACAGTACGGATGGAGCCGTCAGCTTCCTTCAGGCTGTAGACGCCCTTCACGACATCACCGTCGCGAGCCTCGTGCTGGAACTTGTCGTCTCCGGTGTGAGGGTCCTGCACCTTGTACTCGAACTCGTACTTGGGGTGCGCCTGTTCAATGAAATGTAAAGAAAAAAATAATAGCTTACTCCATAATATATTCCTTAGAATTCTTAGAAATGACTGTGTAATAATATGTGGGCACTGCATTAATTAGGGTTCCGTAAAGATTTGCTTCTAGATACCGATAAATAGTTTTGCTTTCCACGTTTATAATGCGTACTACTCCGGAGTTTTCAAAGTCGCGAGAGAATAGTTTCCATCTAAATTTGCGTGCTGCACCGTAGCCCGCGTCGTCACTTAACATCAGATGAGACAGTGGTCTAACGTAAGCTTGTATTCTTTAAAAAAATAGCTTTTTAAGTTGCGCAGATTTCGTGACTAATACGTTAAATTAAAAAGCCAATAATATATGTTTTCTGTGCAATAATTGGATTTAACGTAAACCAGTAGCACTGCAGTTAAAAAAAAATATTCTGGTTGTTATGCAATAAATGAATAAATTGTAGTAAAATAACTAAAACTTTGTGTTCAAACATACGTAGTAGTCGTGGTGCTCTTCCTCATGATGAGATCCAGCATGTTGTTGCTGAACGTAGTGCACAGGAGCGACGTGGTGCTGGATGACGGGAGCGACGTGGTGCACGGCGGCGACGTGGTGCACGGGCGCGGCGTGGTACACGGGCGCGTGGTGCACGGGCTGGTACTCGTGGTGGCCGTGCTCGTTACCATGTGACACCTCGTGTCTCACGATGGACTGTGAGGAGTATGCGTGCCCGTGTTCATGTCCGTGTTGCGCGCACACGGCGGTGAGGGCGACGGTGAGGATGACAATCTGAAAAAATAATAATAAATATAGTTTTGAAACATTACTAAATAATGTATATGTAAAGGTTAATATGAACAATATAGAGACAAAACGCGGTGTCTAACTATGGGCCTTGTAAGCAAGCAAGGTCGAAGTGGCACTTCAAGCTATGGAGAAATCTATGCTTTATATCAGGGTGAAGGAGGGAAATTCATATACATAAATACAAAAATATAGCCCAGTGGATGAATAAATTGAAACGGCAGTAGATGAGGCACATATTTCTTAGAACTGATTGCCGATGGCGATCGAAAGGTTCTCGAGACCAGGGACTGTCAAAATGACGTTCACCATTGAGGTGGACAGACGACCTAAGGCAGATTGCTGTCGAAGCGCCTGTCCTTGTGTAGATTAATTTGGGAGGCCTATGACGAGAAATTGACGATATACGGCTAAAACAATATGATCATATGAAGCTGTTTCCACAAATATATGCAAAATGTGCGTTTAATACAAGTCCAGGTACAATTAGAATTTGGAATATAATTTGTAAAATGACTGCGAAGATTTTTATGCTTATGTTTAAATTATTTCTTACTTTTGAGAACATTTTGCTCCTGTTTGTTGTAAGATTATCAGCTAAATGATAATTTTTCAATAGTAAAATCTGTTTTTATACTCTCAAGTCGATCTCCAACCACATAATGACGTAGGTCAGTGTATGTTACAAGTTTGCATATCAGCTGAAGAACTGGTCCGGCTTGTCAACATAATCCAGTTGTAATTTGGAGCACTTTTTATTGAGTAATGAGGAGACCTTGGCGATTTACTAGCAAACATTTTAACATGGTTACCCCTTTACATGTTTTGCCCTTTAATCTTTATGCCACCAAAATTTTTAATTCAAATACAAAATCATTTAGGATAGGCACACATGCTTAACTATATAAACATACCTACTAGTCTTCAATTCATTGAGATTGTCTTCCACTACTTTACTCAATCATAAATATTGACAAGGTTATTTGACACATTAAAAAATCCTACAGTTACTTTTTTTAACCGAGTTCAAAAAAAGGAGGAGGTTGTCAATTCGGCCCGTTTTTTTTGTTTGATTTGAGTAACCTGAACCATAATAGTTTCCTTCTATGAAATAGCACTCGTAGCTGCGCCCTGCTACACGCTTTCTTTTTATTGGTAATAGACAAGCGTTCCACCATCTCACCTGAGGTTAAGTGATGATGCAGTCTACAATGGAGCATGCCTGTATTTGTAGTTTGCCTTCTTAAAATTATTCCTTCACAAAGTGCATTGAGCACACAATATCATATATTTTACTTAGAATGAGAGAGAAAGTTTATTAGTATATTTTACTTTTAATACCCTTGTATTTATTATCAAGTATCTATGTAGATTTCTTAATGTTCTTATTCGATTCTTTAATCATATATGTCCGGGGGGACATTGTATGTAACTCTTATACTTAAGACATAAAAAAATAGTATGTTTATATGAAGTTTAAATTAAAATTATAAATAGACAATGGACAATATTTTATTACCAGAAAAGTTATACTTAGTTTTAACATAATAGTATGGCTAACTACATTTTGGCAATCACTATTAAATTAACAATTGAATAGGCCCCAAAACTAGGCAAAGCCTGTACTTTAGGACCTTACATTTTGTATTGGTGAATTGTAAATGAAAATGTGTTGGTGAATTTTTAACGTGCATTATATGCATTTGTATAGAAGTAACGAGTTTCATGGACACGACAATTTAAAAAAGATACATTATGCTTTTGACGTGATAACGTTTTATAAATTGATGAATACCAGCAACACTCATGAAAAATAGTAACGTTCCGCGTAACGTTCCACCTGAGTTTTGTATTACATAAAATAATCAAAGTCACAGTCAAAGTCAAAGTCAAAGTCAAAGTCAAAGTCAAAGTCAAAGTCAAAGTCAAAGTCAAAGTCAAAAGTCAAAGTCAAAGTCAAAGTCAAAGTCAAAGTCAAAGTCAAAGTCAAAGTCAAAGTCAAAGTCAAAGTCAACGTCAAAGTCAAAGTCAAAGTCAACGTCAAAGTCAAAGTCAAAGTCAAAGTCAAAGTCAAAGTCAAAGTCAAAGTCAAAGTCAAAGTCAAAGTCAAAGTCAAAGTCAAAGTCAAAGTCAAAGTCAAAGTCAAAGTCAAAGTCAAAGTCAAAGTCAAAGTCAAAGTCAAAGTCAAAGTCAAAGTCAAAGTCAAAGTCAAAGTCAAAGTCAAAGTCAAAGTCAAAGTCAAAGTCAAAGTCAAGGTCAAAGTCAAAGTCAAAGTCAAAGTCGAAGTCGAAGTCGAAGTCGAAGTCAAAGTCATAAATGATTATGACGTTATCACGTAAATCTATCGTCCGTAAACCGACTTTACAGACAACCAATATTTTTTTAGCAGCATTTTAATTTGATCGTATAGATCAGGAGATAATTTGACATAACCATAAACGCAAGACATAAACAACAGTCACTTTTTGACGTGATTCTTTAAATATCTAATTAGGTATATAAAAATCTCGTGTCACGGTGTCTGTTAACGAATTCTTTCTTAACGGCTTGCCTGATTTACATGAAATTGTTGATGTTTATTTGGTAGGTCTGTGAATAGGTCGTAAAGTATTTTCGACCTGCTATAGTCGTTTTGATTTCAGTATTTTGTATGAACAAACATTCAAATAATTTAACCGTCGTTCATTGACGTGACGTCATTTACATGAAGTGCTGCGTTTTTTTGACATTTGGATAATATATTATATTGCAGAATAACATTTTCCAGGTCAGCTAGTAGTTGATATAGCTTTTTGTTTATGAACCGATTGAAATAAAACAAACACACAATTTTAATTTAGTTTACATCAATACATTAGTTAAAACCGAATCATCAATCAGTCAAACAGTTTCTGAGATTAGCACACAGACAAACAGACGGACAAAAATTCTAAAAGCTGTTGTTTTGAGTTCTGTTACCATAATAAAAACACCCTTTGTTCGTTTTTCTTCAATATCTATAATGTACAGACATCGACGTGTTATTAAATTAATAATAATAACATTTTATTAAATGTTGGTATAGGTTAAGTTGATGTTATGGTACACATTATTGCAATTCTTATCATTAACTAAATTTGCCCCGAAATTTAACCCGCGTGGACTACGGTTTTTCGCTACGGTCAGTTTTCCCACTGAAACCAGACTTTTTCCGAGATGAAAAGTAGCTTATGTTTTTCTGCAAAGTCTCGTAGATCTTTATAACAACATAAATCAAAATCGGTCCAGCGGTTCACGCATGAAAACGTTACAGGCGGACTTGTTACCCTCACACTAATGAGTGATATTCAAAAACTTCTTTCATTCTAAGCTGGCCCGCTTGGGAGACTGGAGTCCGCGGTTTGCCTGTATGGCTCTGTGTCGCTAAATCTTTTATTATCTTTTATATATATAAAAAAAATGAATCCCAATATCCATTAGTCATGGCATTACTCGCACCAATTTTGCTAAATTTTTTTGTTGTGTTAGCTATTACCAGGAGGTTTTTATGTAAAGAAAGTTGCCCGGAACACGAGAAAATTAAAAAAAATTAACAAGCATATTTACTTTTCTATTTTAACCTTCTTAATGTCGGGTCAGCTAGTACATAATATTAGTAATGGGTTCTTAAGGCTGTACTACAGTCGCGACCGCTAGCAGGCTTTACATAAGAAAACGACTATAAAATAAAGAATTAAATAGTTTTTATTACATTAATAGGAATACACATCTAGTAACAATAACAATAATTGGATTCAAAAGAACGCTTCAGTCTTCTTTGACATTTCCTACTCTTGGTTCTTATGGTGTGTTTCTATGTGTACATGCTGCCCTGGTGCAGAGTGTTTCACGATGGCACTGAATCTACAGAACAAAAGAGCAACGATTAATACATAGACAAATACAATTGGGTTTGAATTTGTATATAAAAAAACGGCCAAGTGCGAGTAGGACTCGCGCACTGAGGGTTCCGTACAAACCTGTAGATATAAGTTTAAAATTATTAAAAATATTTTTATTATATGATGTAACTAAGAATTTATGCTATCCGCAATTTTTCACTTATCTGTGTTATAAGACGTTGCTTTGTACCAAATTTCAAGATTCTAAGTTCACTATTACGAGTCACCAAATAAAATTGATAATATTATAATAGGCAGAAAACTGATAATGTTTATATATATATATAAGTATAATAATAATAAGTAGTAAGTATAATAAGTATTAAGGCTCCCAAAGAAGTAACACGGCTACCACACATCATTTTCGCAAGTAACGTTTACCTCCCTTCTATTATCTGTTTATAAGCAGGATCTTCAAATATTTTTAAGATACTGTTATTATTATTTTCAAATGTCACGAGCCAAAAAAACTGACCCCTTATGTTTGTCAGAACTGTATTCAACAGTCCTAAAGGACCCATCAGCTTCATGCAGACCATAGACACCCTTCACGAAATCACCATCTCGAATCTCATGCTGGAACTTGTTGTCTCCAGTGTGGGGGTCTTCCACTTTGTACTCATACTGATACTTGGGATACGCCTGCAAATAGTAAAAGTTAAATAGTGTTATCTAATGTGCATGTACGTTTAACCAATCCTGATTTAAACGGCCATTGATGTGACCAGCATAAATGAATGGAAAGTTGCAATAAAATTGGAAGCAGGAAATAAGCTGTTTATATGCGACTAGAGGAAACTTACATAATAGTCAATAGGCTCGTCGTGAGATTCGTGGGAATTTGATACGTGATGGACAGGTACATCATGAGCATGTTGAGGAGCATTGTGTGGGACTTCGTGGTGGTAAGCTAGACCTTCATGTGATTCAGACTGGTAGTGAGATGGAACTTTATGGTGAGTCACTGGATTAATCTGGATTTCATCTTGCACTGGAGAAGGCGCTGGATAAATTGCCTGGTATTTGTGCTTCAATGGAGCAGCGTGATGAGCATTCTGCTCTTCATTCTGTTCGTCTATGTATTGGTAGACTGGAGCAACATGCTCGTTGTTTGACTCATGTGACTCTTCGTATGCTGCAGCTTGTCCGTGGTGAACAATGCTTTGGGAAGAGTAAGCTTGTCCATGACTCTCTGGTAGTTTGTAGTGTTCCTCGCTGACCGGCGCCTCCTGATACTCTCTAAGAGAAATGTGCTCCTGAGGATGGTATCTATATCCTTTCGGAATATCATGTCTATAATCCTTTAAACCTTCATGTTTGTATTCTTTTGGCGCTTCTTGCTGTATAGTTTTCAATCGATAATGATGGTTCTGGCAGGTTACTGCAGTGACAGCGATGACAGCAAACAAAAACACCTGCAATAAAAAAAAAAAATTGAGATGTTCTTAGATTTTATTGTATGTAAATATGAAATGTTTGTCTACATACTTTAGCTAACATTTTGATCTTTCTCCTTCGACTTCCGCAGTGGAACTGTTGAATTAACATAGTCATTAGCTCAATATATACCGGAGACGTTACGAGAGTGTATTGAATAGAATTGTATCCGCTTGGGCGTCATGTTTGTAACGCTGCGCGCGCGCAGACCGCTCTGACGTAATTTATGTAATCAATGTGAAGGTTGTCAGTCCGCTAAACTAGTACACTGGATGCTCTGATTAATAATAATGAGCTTTGTATCTTACGACTCTAGACTCTGAATAGGTTCAAACCAGAAGCATAATAGCCATTCTAAGCTTACTGATAGAAATCTATCTACTTACTATTCCAGTAGGGTTCAATCATTTCCTCCATAAAACGGCATTTATAAGCGCTGGAGATTTCTCTTTAAAAATACTGTAATTCCGTTTCCATTTAAATGCAATTCCATTTTTCTTTCTTTCATATTCTGTTAATATTTTTTTTACGGACCAACGGGTGATCCTGATAAAGGACCACAATATAGTATACGAAGAAGAGTATTCTATCTGGTGGTCCTAACTAAGTTTATAAGTCTAATTACCGTTATATAGATATAGGTCAGTTGACCACTATTTCACTTGACGGTCAGCGATGATTTTGTCGATGGTGGAATCAATATTTCGATTAATTGACCCAAATATGTGCAGGTTGCAGGTAGCAGTAGCAGGTTGATCACACGTCACATCGATCATGCGCTCTGTTATGTTTTGGAAGTAATTTTAAGCATTCTAATTAGTACACGTATTGTCTTAAATGTTACATTTTCCCGTCTTATGATACTGCAAATAATCTCATTACGCATCACTTCATATCATCATCTTACGTATCTTAACTAATGACGTAAGATATTATTGTTATGACATTTATGTGCCATTCATTTTCAAATTACATTCGACAGTTTTGTCAACAATAAATTGCTTGTCATGATGAATAAAAGTCATGATTTTCGGCTATTTCTAAAAATATTGGAATATGTTAGGAAATTTTATTTTTACGGTATTATATTGTGTAGCTTACATTTAGGTATGGGCATTTTATTTATTCATTAAAATTTAAGACAACTTAAAGTATAGAATTGATTAATGAATATGATTTTATACCTACTCATATTTTGTAGGCACCTGCACTTAACATAATTTATTCCTACAATCCTAAATTACCTTATTTTTGTGTAAGCTGTATATGTCTGTAATAGGTGTACATTTCAAAATGTAATACCTATGACTTCCGTCATAATCTTAGAATTAATGATATATTGATATGAATAATATTATTATGTACACTGTTGGCGTATCATAATAAATGAATAATTACAGAAACTAAGTGACAATGTTTTAAAAGCGTTTTTATTTACATACTCATTTTTACATTGTTTGTTTTTCAGATATTCGGCAATCAATAAATAACCGATGCTTTTTAGCCAGTATGTACATTTATGATTTCTGCGCAAAATAATCAGCATGAGTTAAAAAGGAAAAAACTAAATTTAACAATAATTATATAAAACTTAAACACACATTATGCCACAATATATTTTAAGCATGTACAAGTAAATAAGATGTGCTGATGCATTTTTTAAGATCTCGAATTTAAATTGACTTTCTACGGAATGACATTTCATACTAGCGTCCCGCCCCGGCTTCACACGTGTGCAATGCAGATACTAGTATGGTGTCGGTGTTGATAGTGTTTTGTCAAAATGTGTTTTGGACTCGGGCAATGTTCCACTCGCTTCGCACATTTTACGGTCGCCATAATCATCCTAACGGGAGGATTAGTTGAAGTTTGGTGGAAATCTATCTTGCTTCGCCAATTTTCGAGAACGTCGCTTCTGTCCGTGAAAATGTGCACCAAAATCCGAGACAGTCGATGTTGCGTCGCTCACAAGAACTCGGCCTTTAGCAGGTCACAACTTGACAAATCTTGCGTTGGGTTGGAAGTTGGACTGTATATTTTATTAAATACCTAATTATTCACACAGTGATAAAAATAAGATTGCTAATATTTGGAAATCCATTTAGTTGAAATATTGTATCCTAATATCATGGGGCTTGGCATTTAGTCAATACAGCCTATTTATGTACATATATTTTTTTGTAAATGACGCAATATAATTCTGAATAATATGATAAAATCTGGTAATTACAATAAATAGAACAAATGTTGCCACTCAACGTTCATAGCTACAATTCGATACTATATTATTCAGTATATCAATACTAAGTGTAATTAAATAGATCAGAGAGAATAGGTGACAGCTGCACTACTTTTACTTGATAGTGGGTTTTTTTCTAACATAATAAAGACGTTGCCGTGACGATTGACAGTTACGAAACAATGTCAGTGTCGTATTTTATTGTAAAAAGCGGTGATCAACTTACGCATTGATTGCCATTGCCATGAACCACATTTAAATATTGTGTTTTTGTGACACAGATTTTGATTCACTTTGGATGATTGAATAAGTAGGTATCGGAGAAGTGAATAGCGAACCTCGACCAATCCATTATGTTTTCGATGATACATGTATGCTTGTTACACTTTCACGCCATAACGGGTGAACGAATCTGAATAAAGTTTGGTGTTCAGATAGACTATAGACTGGAATAGCACACAAACTATTTTTTATCGTGCTAAATGTACTGTTCTATGACTTAAACATATCCTTGTATTGTAAGCCAGCTCAAGGACGTACAGCGAGTTATGGACAGAGCTATGGTCGAGGTTTATCTACGCGATCGAATCAAAAATAAGGAGATCAGTAGAAGTCACCAACATAGCCCAACGGATTAGTAAGTTGGCTGTGATGATGCTGTGCCTGTAATAACTTGGTTTCACCAGTTCTCATTTTAGATATTACTTAGAAAAAAAAAATCAGTCGGCAATGAGGTAGCTAACTAGACAGGTACTGAAACGTATCATAACACCCTGCTAGTATTTATTGATCAGTATTCAGCCTTTCCTCGGGAAACAAAGTGAAATTCTCGATTCATTGACTAAATGTGCCTAAGAATACGCATGCGAATTGCCAAATCATGCTCGTAATAATACAATATAGGTACTCATTGTGTATTTCAATAGCAGCGCAATCAGCTGAACGCCGTCTTAAGTACACACTACTTAAGTACTTACTAAACCGGTCTCATGAAGGCAGCAACCTTTTTTCTTAGATACAATACAGTAGTTTGTGTACGTGCAATACGTTTTGACACAGAGAAATGATAGTTATTATACGTAGGCAACGGGCGCTATTCAATTGTTTAAACGACTGCGATACCATGATTATGACGATTAGTATCAAGGGAGGTGAGACACTAATGAACCTTCATTCTAAATCTCTAAATCACACTTAAATATTACTAGTTGCGCCCCGCGGTTTTACCCGCGTGGTGATGATGGATGATGATGAAAAGTAGCCTATGTGTTATTCTGGAACCTAAAGTATCTACGTACCAAATTTCATCCAAATCCATTTAGCCGTTTGAGCGTGATTGAGTAACAAACATCCATCCATCCAAACTTTCGCATTTATAATTATTTTTTTTAATAATATGGGACATGATTCACACAAGGTCTTCAGGTCCCAAACTAGGCAGAGCCTGTACTATGGTAACCTGATGACTGATATATTTAAACTTAAATACATACTTATATATATATATACTTATATACATATACACACCCAGACACATAGTATTAGTGAGATTAGTGTGACGGTAGTGGCTTAATAGATTAGTTTATTCATATTTTTTCTTTGTGGATATGTCATTATTTCATACCATAATATCACTTGTAGTTTGTCGTTTGCATGTCTGTTACTCCTTCACGCTGAAACGGCGTAACGGATTTGCTTGAAGGAATGAAAAAAGATTATCCTTTGGAATACACATATGCACTTTTTATCCCGAAAGGGTTGAATGTTCCCGTGGGATGACGGCGAGACGCAAAAATCTTTAAGAACACCTACCATTACAACACAGGTAACACCGCGGGTCGCAGCTAGCAATTAATATAAATACTTGGGTTGATCAGTTATAGTTTTTTTGTTAAGTTTTGTCAATATAAGCGATAATTATTTCGTGAACTAGGAAAGACCATTTTGATATATGAATGGTATTAGAAAACAAATGCTATGTTCGATAAATATATTTAACAATCTTAACTTAGCAACAGTCTTTTGTTTCGAAATAATACGATTAATGATGATGATGCTGCTGTACATGCTTCGATGGCTCCGAGTTATGGACGAGAGCGTTGAAACTGAAATAAAATAATAATATAATGTTATTATTTTTAAACAATTTTGCACTCATCACACCAATATAATTTTGAAAGTTCGTGTATATATTTGTTACCTATACAGGCGTAATACATATAAATGTAACTCGGAATTGAGGTAACATGCAAACTGCATTAACACGAAAAAATTGTTGGTTCCTCTGGGGTGCCCACCTAAATCTATATGAATAGTATGAAATGGAAAGATTTTATTGTTTTTTCTTTGCATTAAACAGGCTCCGAAACTACTTAGCCGATTTGAAAAAATGTTTCACTGTTATGAAGCTACACTATCATCAGGTGACATAGCGTTGACACATGGTGACATTATTACATTTTTTTTTAAAATAGGGATCCGTATAATTTTAAATTTAGAATTTTTTTACACGTGCATCCGCGGCGAACCGCCAGTAATCTTATAAATGTGAAAGTGTAAATCTGTCTGTCTGTTTTGCCATATTTGATGAATTGTAGTATAGAGATTTGTGGTACCATATAACAAGACTCGTTCGAGAAAAGGTTCCTGTTGGGTAACTTAAGTAGGTAGGGTAGGCGCAGCTGGTAAACATAATAAATAAACATAACATAACATTATGTATAAAACAATTTAGGTACCTACCTATATATCTTGTAGTTTGCTTATGAAACGTGTACCTGACAGACAGTTAATTAATGAAGCGGAAGATTTTAATATCAACGTATTTTTTAAATATTTGATTTCTCATACCCGCTGTGTTTGTCAGCGCTGTATTCGACAGTACGGACGGAACCGTCAGCTTCCTTCAGGCTGTAGACGCCCTTCACGACGTCACCGTCGCGAGCCTCGTGCTGGAACTTGTCGTCTCCGGTGTGAGGGTCCTGCACCTTGTACTCAAACTCATACTTGGGGTGCGCCTGAAGGTAAGACAAACATTAGTGAAGGCTCACGAAGTACATAAACAGTGCAATATTGAAATAACACTGGTAAAAGACTTACATAGTAATCTTCATGGTGGGATTCTTCATAATGAGATTGCTCTTGATGACCAGACTGCTGGACGTAGTGGTGGATGGGAGCAGCTTGGATCACTGTATGATGTACAGGGGTGGCATGATGTTGCACGGGGATAACGATATGCTTGGAACCTTCACTGGATTCATGATTGTCATGACGGACAATGTTTTGAGATGATACCGCTTGGCCATGAGATTGGGATGCAGAGTGGCTTTCGTAAGAAGGAGCAGAGTGTAGGCTGACTGTGTGGACAGGAGCAGAATAGTGCTCAATAGGTGTAATGTAGTGAGATTCACCATTCGACTGCACTTTGTGGCTATCGTGGCGAATGATGCTTTGGGAAGACACAGCGTGTCCATGTGACTGACCAGTAGAGTGGGCTTCATGAATGGGAGCAGATTGAAGACTGACAGTCTGGTGAACAGGTGCAGATGCAACATAGTGAGAACCACCATGAGATTGTTCTTGGTGGCCACTTTCATGACGAATAATGCTCTGAGAAGATACGGCATGGCCATGGGACTGGCCACTGGAGTGGGCTTCATAAATGGGAGCAGATTGAAGACTGGCAGTCTGGTGAACAGCTGGTGCAGAAGCAACATAGTGAGAACCAGCATGAGATTGTTCTTGTTGGCCACTTTCGTGACGAATAATGCTCTGAGAAGATACGGCATGGCCATGGGACTGGCCACTGGAGTGGGCTTCATAAATGGGAGCAGATTGAAGACTGACAGTCTGGTGAACAGCTGGTGCAGAAGCAACATAGTGAGAACCACCATGAGATTGTTCTTGGTGGCCACTTTCGTGATGAATAATGCTCTGAGAAGATACGGCATGGCCATGGGACTGCCCACTGGAGTGGGCTTCATAAATGGGAGCAGATTGAAGACTGACAGTCTGGTGAACAGCTGGTGCAGAAGCAACATAGTGAGAACCACCATGAGATTGTTCTTGGTGGCCACTTTCGTGACGAATAATGCTCTGAGAAGATACGGCATGGCCATGGGACTGGCCACTGGAGTGGGCTTCATAAATGGGAGCAGATTGAAGACTGACAGTCTGGTGAACAGCTGGTGCAGAAGCAACATAGTGAGAACCACCATGAGATTGTTCTTGGTGGCCACTTTCGTGACGAATAATGCTCTGAGAAGATACGGCATGGCCATGGGCCTGGCCACCGGAATGTAGATCAACACTAGGTGCAGCTTTAATAGAGATAATTTCATGAACAGGTGCGGGTTCTTGATGTACTGGGACGATGTAGTGATGAGCGTCACCATGAGACTGTTCTTGATGTCCACTCTCATGACGGATAATGCTCTGAGATGAAACTGCATGTCCAGTGTGTCCTTGAGACTGGCCTTCAGAATGATACCCATAAGAAGGAGCTTCATGGTAGGTATGGATTGGGATATGAACTGAGTGATGTTCTATTTTCTTCGGCTCTTCATGCTTTACAATTGTCTGAAGCTGGTAAGTGTGGGAATGCTCCTGGCAGTAAGCGACTACCAACAATGTGCCGATAGTAAGTACCTGTAAAATTGCAAATCCCTAAAATCGGTAATAGCTCTTATGATAAATTGTTTTATGCTATTTAATTTGAATTTACCTTCGCAAACATCTTTGGTTGTTTTCCTTACTGGAGCTATTGCAAATCTGATGCTAACTGCAACAGAAGCTGCAGATTTTATACATCGAAAATAATCAGGCCCATAACTGGTTTGCTTCAGTTTCGACCAATCTTTTTGGATGTGTGTAATTTAATATACGCACACCGTCAAATATCTGGTTCACGTATGTAACTTGAGTTCAAAGTTACACGTTAATTACGTAATTTCTGTAGAAGGTTTCATTGCCAATCTGTCTTTTTGAAAGTAAAGGGTTGCATATTTTAATGTTACGCGATCTAGAATATTTTCGGCAATTAGCGAGCGTGTCGTTTTTATGATGTAGTCAAAACTTTATCTAATACAGTGTATTGTACACGTGCAATTAAAACATTAAATTCTTTACGTACTGTAAATCACACTAATTAATATATTTTTTAATTTTCGTTGAATATTTTATCATAAACTAGCTGCACACCACGGTTTTATCTGCGTGAAATATGATTTTCCTGGTATTTCCATAGAAATACCAGGAAAATCATATTTCACGCAATCAAAACGATACTTCATTCCGACAACTACATAAAATACAAGTTTACTTCATGTGGAATATTTGCATAGCTGCCATTTGACTTCCTATAGCTAAGAGCCACTAGAATTTTTGACGATTCTGAATTAACTATCACAATGGAATTACATCGCATGCTGATATTGGCTCGTTTTATGTGTTCTAACGATTTTACAATGAAAAATGCTCTTACAAACTTATTCTTATTCCATCTAGTCAACTTCACCGCCGCAAGATTCGACACCATCTCAATGTCCAACTTCACGTTGTTCAGGCTTGCTCATCTCACTCACTGAATCACAACATCGTCATACCCCTTTAAGTGATGATAATCTCAAAAAAACTGTTATTCATACATTAGATGTACTACAGTATCTCAAAAAAACATATGTTTTTGAGTTACACTACAATAACTCAAAAGTGCTACTCATGCCTCGACGATATTGTAGTTGCGGTTGAAGACGTCGATGCACATACACAATAATAATTGTGTGTAAAAAAAAAAAAATGATCGCGTTAGTAGCAAAGGACTTCAACGTTCAAAAGTGTGAAATAATTTGTCAAAGTTGGTACCATGAGCACAATATTGTAATGATTGTTGCTTTCGTGAACTATCATGGTACCGACTTCAACAAGTTATTTCACATTTTTGAGTCGGTTCCATTTTTTGGTAAACATATTTTAGGGCGTAACATATATTAAGGGTATACAATATGCACATATTGTTTATATATTTTATTGACCGTATAATATGTACCTATCTTGGTTAATACTAATTTTATTTTATTTTTTTATTTTATTTTAAAAATATTTATTTTACCTGTTCAAACTTAGTACACCACCGCTTCTCAAAAAATTAATTCCTCTCCTTACAATGGTTGCTTGGGAGAGATCGCTTCTTAGCGATCAGACCGCCAATTGTGCAAAGTATTTTGTAATTGTTAATGTGTTATTTTATAAATGTTATTTTAAGTTGATGTACTTGTACAATTAAGTGTTATCTATCTATCTATATGTATCTAATCAATACATTGCTGCCAACTAATCAAAAGCTCATTTATGCCTTTACGATAGAACTCTGGGGATCTCGATTCGACGCACTGTGTGAAAGCATTTTGTACTCTCTCCTGGCAAGAAGATGTTTGTCACATAGAAAATTGTTCATATCATGAAAAAAATAGTCCATTGAAACAAGGTCTGACGAGTACGAAGGCTGAAGTATGGTTTTTAACTGCTGCTTCTGTAGAGTTACAACGGTTTCTGGTACAGTGTGAGGTCTTGCGTTATAATGGAGCAATAATGGTGAAGATTTTTTTATTTTTATTACTATATGGGTTTAGCGTTTGACCACTATGTCACTTGATGGTGACTTCAGTGACGATGATTGATTCATGAGTCTGGGCTGTTTTACTGCCAGTATTACCACAGACAGGCAAGCGCGGCATAGGACAGCCACCGACAAGGTGGACAGACGACCTGACAACTAAAATCGCAGGCAAGGGTTGGATGCGGGCCGCTTCCAACTGGCCCATGTGGAAATCAATGGGGAGGCATTTGTCCGGCATTGGACGTCTCATGACTGAGATGATGATGATGATGATTGTGATGATGATGATGACAGTGAACATCTGCTGTTATTGCTTTGCCAGCACTAAGAAAGCTATAGTGACTAACACCATGAAGAGACAAACAATTACAACTAACTTTTTATTGGTAAGCTTTTCTTTACAGCACTGTTGCGGCGTTTGACCTGAGGTCAGCCCTTGCATGTTTCACTTATGGCTATCTTAAAGAATCCATTAGTCGAACCACATTGCTGTGAACGACCAAGGTCATATGTACACTGAAATAAAATGTATTTAAGACCTACATATAAATTCATATGAATGCAATTATTTAAACGCAGCGTTGATATTGCAAGCCGTTTTTGAAAAATGACTCGGTTTTCCGAAGAATCTATTTTCTATATCTATTTTCTGTCTAAAACGAATAAAAAACAATTAAAAGTGATAAAATACATGATACATATTTCCAAAATAAGAACCTAATAGGTATCATGTAAAAAAGTTACATTCGAAAATCTCCAACCATGAAGGTTTTATGTCCATTCAAAGTATCTTCTATTACTATACAACGGCAATTTTATCCTATTATTTGCTCCGACTTGGATTCAACTCAGTGTGAAATCAAAAGCCAGGAGCACTGGCCACTGAGCCATAATGACAGCTTTATTTTTTTTTTATTCAAATAGATAAATTACAGCAATATTACGATATTAATGACATACTATTTCAAATTAAAATAAGTACTATCAACTGTCATTTGGTCAATTACAATTCAATTGCATACTACAATGCCAACGCTGTAATTGCATTGAGCAGTTAACTAACCATTATTCACCAAATAGACCGTTCTATAATAAGAAATTTGCGTGGTTTAAGCAATTATTATAGTAGTTTATGAAACTGTATCATAATAAGGGTTCTTAAAATACGAGTTTAAGGTAAAAAAGCGAGCCGTAGGCGAGTTTTTTAACAAATTATGTGCAGTTTCATACACTACTTTATCTAATCTCATAAAATATATAATGGAATTTAGGTAAAATCACAGCATATGTTTGCATTTATTTGTAAACGCATAGCGCCGAAATCCATTTGCTGGTCGCGCATGCGTGTTGCGCCGCGTCCACAGACTATATGTAGAAAAATTGCATAGCAACCTCCTTGGTCCAGCTGAAGTTATATGAATATGAAAAAAAAAATTTCGATACAGTTGTCAAAGAAGAGCTGTATCGAAATGCCTTTTTAATTTATTTGGATTTATTATTGTCTTTATAGACTGTAACTCAAGTTCCGGTTTTGATTTTTTAATCTTTATATTTCATTATGTGATTAGATAAAAGTATTGTTGAGTTCAGTGAAACGTCATATTGTTACTTTTAAGTAACATAAGGTACATAAAATCATTTTTTTTTTCTTTACACTCAGTGGTTTTTTTATAGATTGATTACATTATGAAAAAAATTTTTTAACAAAAAATGCAACGGACTTCAACACTCAAAAGTGTGAAATAACTTGTTGAAGTCGTAGATAGATAGGTTTATTCAACTGGTGGCCAATTGCGGATAGTCTTAGTCGGCACCAAATAATTGACGACTTGTTTTACTAATAACCCGCAAAATTAATAAAAACTTCTAATTTTGTTTATTGATAAGTATCGTAGGTACTGATTTGGACGTTAGCCTTTAACATAACCCTAAAAGAACTTATCTTATTTAACCTATTTTTCAGAATTTTAATTAATTTATAATGTACAAGAGGATCACTACCTGAATGGGGTTCTTTTTTTTTATATATATGGGACAACATTCACACAAGGTCTTCAGGTCCCAAACTAGGCAGAGCCTTTTTTTTTTTTTTTTTTTTTTTTTTTACGTGGGGAAAATGCATTTACGCTCTTCCGCCTACCGGGAAAGTAGGCGGGGTCTGTCGGGCTCGCTCGAGCATCACCGCTCCCTGGGGGGCCTCATGGCCCCCAACCCTAACTGCACCCACAGCAGCCAGGGTCCACTACCGACTAAAACCCACGGTGTCCATCCTGCCGCTAGAACGGAGGGAGCGCGGGGTACATTTGCATACCGCGCCCCCACCACGGCCGTCCGTTTCCGGACCCCTCCAGGGGGGAGGATGACCCTCCCCCTCGCGACCGTGCCGGGACCAAGAGCACGGCCGCACCACCCCGGGGACCACACAGTGCAAGGAACGCCAGCCTTCCCACATCCGACGCTCGTGGTCCCCTGCGATGGGCCAGATGGAGCAGCCCCATCGCCAGCCGCTTCGGCCGCCACCCTCCGACGGCGGCCATATCGGCGCCACAGCAGGAGACGAACTGAATCACTCCCGCCGCAGCGCCTCCTCAGCTGCAGCACCGTCCAACACGGCGCCGCTGCCCCCCTCAGTTGCAGTGCCTTGCAGCAGCACCGCAACCTACCGTCAAGTGGACCGCTCCTCGTCGGCTTGGCGAGCAAAGCCTATCGGGAGCAGTCCCGGCCAAAATACTATAAACATACATAAATACATGGATATAAATAAACTTACATAGATATGAGACACGCGAGGCGCCGGACGATGTCTAGTTACGTCTAATTCAGAGGAATTAGACCAAGAACAGGCAGCACCGCGAGAAGGTAATCGCCAGACTTGCCTTGAGGATCATCACGACCTGCGCTTCCCCCAAGACCGTAACCTCCCTACCCATCACGGGATGAGTAAAGAAGGCCTGGACTTATCCAAAACAAGCAACGTAAACGCTGCAAGCATAGGCATAGCAACTATTTAATGGATAAATCCAGACCCGCCCAAACTAGGCAGAGCCTGTACTATGGTAACCTGATGACTGATATATATACTTATATACTTATACACACCCAGACACAGGTTAAACAGACATGTTCATACACACAAAGGTTTTACCTGTCCGGGAATCGAACCCGGGACCAGAGGCTCAGAAGGCAGAGTGCTACCAACTGCGCCAACCGGCCAGTCAAAAAAGCACACAGTCATTGAAAAGTCATTACGGTCATATTGCAGAATGATCTGGAAATAATATCTGGCGCCTATTAATGCAGTTGCGGCAACTTCAATATCAGCGCCTGTTTTTTCGCATTAAAATTTGTGTCAATACAAGACGCGAGAAGCGAAACTTGCATAAGTTTTCCAATATTGAACTGAAGCAATGCCATACAAACCTCTTGGCATGTCGAGCAAATGTTTTTACGAAATGATTACAAACACTACACAGTTTTAAGTTTTAACTGCCAATAAGTTAGGCGAAATCAATATTACCTTGGTTATTGCTTGTTGAGTATATAAAAAGCATTGATTTTAGGCAAATTGTATCAGTCAGTGACTACATTTAGTGATATTAGTACATATAATAATTATCTAAATTTGCAATGATATCAAAGGTAATTATTTAAATAGTGAATTTAAAGTGGTTTTGTGTCAATTTGTGAGTGTTTGGATTGTGCATTAACTATGGATTTATAACATCGAACGTAATTGAGGATTCGAGTTGCAAAACTTGGAATACCTGGGGCCAGCGGGCTTACTCTTGAAACACGATTCCGATCGTAAATAGTGATTTCAATCGACTGCGCCATGATTGATACTCTTGAACGCAATAATAGCGCACGATTGGAATCGAGCTCGATGGAATCCTACTAATATTATAAACGCGAAAGGATTTACGGATGTTTGTTACTCTATCACGCTCAAACGGCTGAACGGATATGCATGAAATTTGTGATGATGATAGCTTATAACCTGGAAGAACATACCTGTGTTATGGCGAACCAATGCCACCATAGTTATGTTATGCTACGGTTATAGTTCAATTTCGTTTCAGATGATATTTTAGTGTACAAGTACAAATATTTTGTGTATTAGAATTGAAGCATTCTGTGAAACAACAGTGTCTATTAGGGCATGCATCTAATGTTGTTTTTGACGTATCACACTCATATTATAAGTGCGAAAGTTTGTGCGTATGTGTTTGTTACTTTTTCGAGCCTGAACGGCTTCATCAATTTGGATGAAATTTGGAATGTTTATATCTTGGAAGTTATCTTATAAACTTTTTATCCCGATAAAAAATATGGTTTCTCTGGGATACAATAAAAGCCTAATAATGTTATAAATTGAAATTTACTTCGCTGTCTCGTACGTTTTCACGCTAAACCTCTGAACCAACTTTGATGATTTTTTGGTATAGATAGATAGAATATTGGAGAAGGACAAAAATCTACAGCTACAGGGCAAGAAGGCCTGGAAAAAGTATGGCTCCCGAGATAACTGAGGTAGCGGAAAAACCATAGTCTATGCGAGTGAAACCGCGGGGCGCAGCTTGTATTAAGCTAAATCATTCAATTTTACTTGCCAAGTTACATGTGCTGGCCACATTGACTATGAAACTCTGTGTCTGGCCTCCTCTATGTTTCGCATGCTTGCATGCTATACCGGAAAAATATGAAAATGCCCATTGCTTTCAGAAAAATCGATGATTGTAATATAATAATCAAAATCTTAATTTTATTACTTTATGCAAAAATGAAATTTTTATAATAATTTTATATTCACAATAAAGTGATCATAGCATGGCGTTAGGTAATCAGTTCTGAACTGGTAATACAGTGACAAACCAATAAATTATTATTGCTAAAATATTTCAGTTGTTACACAGTTATAATAAGAATGTTTTTCGTTTACCAGGTAGTTTGCATTGTGGCACTTGTGAGTGCAGTCACCGCGCAGTATGGCGGCCACAGTCATGGTCACGGGCACGCGTTTTCCTCACAGCACATCCACAGACACGACGGACCTTCGCATCCCGTGCACGTTGGTGGCCATGGACACGAGCACGGGCACGGACACGGCGAACACCATGTTGATTATTATGTAAGTACAATGATGTTAATAATTCTAGGTCATAAAATTAGTGTTTGGTTGTGTGGTTATTTTTTGACATTTAATTAATAAATCATTTAACCCTAAGGCAAAAAGTGTATAAGAAAAAAGAGATTAGAGTTAGGGTGGGTTTTAATTGCATGAAAAATATTTGACAGAAAACTAGTTGAGTCAAAAAAATTGTTAGTTCTAGAAGTGTTCATTCTTGCTACTGCGAGTTAAAATAAATTTGTTAGTTCGTTAAATTAATTATGGTAATTAATTGAATAGAAAAAAAAGCGAAAATTTACTAAATTCACATTTATAAACAATTGCAAATGCTATAGACAATTAAAGAATTTAAGTCTGGGAAAGGGTTATCTATAATCTATTTTAATACTAAAATCATTCGTCATCGTTGAATCATTCTACTGACGTAATTGTCCTACAAACAACTTACTAATATAATTTTCGTAATGTCTAGGCTCATCCCAAATACGACTTTGGGTACAAAGTAAATGATCCCCACACTAAGGATATCAAGGAGCAGCATGAGACCCGCGACGGTGACGTCGTCAAAGGATTCTACTCTCTGCATGAACCTGATGGTTCCATCAGGGAGGTTCATTACCACGGCGACAAGCACAGCGGGTAATTTTTTATATATATTTGTCATGCATTTCTTTTTTTTATATGTAACTTAATGATAAAATCAACGTACTACGCTCGCTAGCTAGCCTGCCTAGCGATACGATTACAGGCAAACTCCCCCTAAATAAAGACTCGGGGAAGGCTTTATGTCCATGTTGTGGATCTTCTATGGCTGAGATGATAAATCGTGAAGATTTTTCTAAAAAACGAGTAGTATCTGTTGTTTTTTATTTAATGATATTATTTTTTATTATTTCATATTCGTTGTTTTCATTATTTGAGGCTATAACCATTATCATTTATGTAGTTGAACTATTTATAGCTTCATAAAGCATCTCTATAGAGAATTTTTCCTATGAAGGTTTTATTTAAAGCTTACCGCTGTCGCACCTGATGTTAAGTAACGACGCGGCCTAAGGTGTAACACGCAAACTTAGAAGGTACCTATTCATTTGCGACTTGACTTGTACCTTTCGGGAAACAAAGGCTCAGACAATGAGTTCCAGTCTCTCGTAATCGCAGGTTCGACCCACTAACACCTTATTCTTTAGCTGAAGCAGGAATAATTATCGCAGCTGATTCGCAGCGTCAAACAATTGAACTCAGAAATAACTGTCATTTGTCTAGAACAATTGTGACACAGAAAATGTATAGTTTGTCAAGGCGGTAAATGCGTTACTCAATTGTTTACACGACTGCGATACGATGATTGTAACGCAAGTTATTCCTGCTTCGGGCACTTGTCAGTGTGTTACTGTCAAATTTTAATTATTTTAATTATTTATTCCAGTTTCCACGCTGATGTTAAGCACAGCACCCACCACATCGTCCCGGAAAAGCATCATCACCACCACTAACATAAACCATATTAGCTACCTTATTGTTATGTTCCAATCTGTGATCTACTTTGTAAATGTTTTAATACTTTTTTATGGCTGTAATTGATTAAATTAGTTATTTGTAAATACCACGTGACTGTTTTATTTGAATTTGTGTTCTGGTAGAATAGACACTCCACTGGGAGTATAAATGAAAAAACATGTACTTGTAAATAAAATATAAGTATTTCAAGAATTGTTCTGTTTGCGGTAGCCTTAAAAAAAATTACCAAAAAAATGGAACTGACTTTAACACTCAAAAGTGTGAAATAACTTGTTGAAGTCGGTACCACGATAGTTCAAAAAGTAACTATTATCAAAATATTGTGCGCATGGTACCGACCTCGACAAGTTATTTCAAACTTTTGGGTGTTGAAGTCGGTTCGATTTTTTGGTAAACATTATTTTTTCACCCTTTTCAGTGACCTTTGCTACTCACGGGATCAATTGTCATTGTGTATGTTCACCGATTTTTTCATCCGCAATTATAATGTCGGCTAAGTAAACGTAATACTTTTCAGTTATTGGAGTGTAACTCAAAAACCGCTCATCTCACGATTAACTAAAATAATTTGAGAATTGGTTCTAAAATAGGGCAGAAATCATTGATCTACATTTAAAAAAGTATAGTGAAACATATAACCTCCTCCTTTTTTGAAGTCGGTTAAAAAAACCTTATGTAAGCTCTTTATTAGTATGATCTATTCAGGAAAATATTTTAGTTATCTCGATAACGCAATTGAGTTGCCTTGACCGCGGTTACGAACCGGTTCAATGAGTTTGTCAATGTGAGTTAAATGAAGCGCCAAAGTATGATTTAAGGCATTAGTTGAATAGCCAATTTTGAGTTTTTTCCGCTTGTTTTGTTGAAAGTATTACATGTCTAATTTTTTAAAACTTTCGAAAAATACCATTTATTAGAACAGTTCACGAACATTAATTGTGCTTGAATAAAATTTGATTTCATTTCCTAATTTACATACATACATATTTATTATACTCACGTCTCTTTCCCGTAGAAATAGGCAGAGACCACAGCCTTCCAAATGCTACGATCCCGACACACTTCATTCGCTTCATCTATGCTCATCAGACCCTTCATTCAAGAGCATCGGCTTATGAAAAAATGTTTCGTACGAAATTTTTCCTACATAAAAAAAAGTCTCGATAAAGACAAAGACAAACGCGCTCAAACTGTGTTTTATACAAGAAGAAAGGAAGATCAGGGCTCCTCATTCACGGTGACTACCAATTATACACAACTAGTTGCTATCCACGTGGTGATGATCGATGATGATGACGAAAACGGGACCTGAAGTATCTACACACCAAATTTCATCCAAATCCGTCCAGCCGTTTGAGCGTGAAGATGTAACAAGTTTGTGTGTACGTAAACACAAACTTTCGCCCTTATAATATTAGTAGTATTAACGCTGGATCGTTTATTGTTTCAATAACATTTAGTAGTACCTATTATTTATTAGTCTCAAAGAACTAAACTGTTTTCGAATGGTTGTTTATTTGAGTAAGAAACAAACTTTAGGCCTGAGGTTTTTAATATCATTCTAGATTAACAACATCGCCAAAAATACCTGGCGTGCGTTCAGCAGCTCCATCGGCCAAGCCATATCTTGCTCTGACAGCGGATGTGCGGCGTTCACGAACTCAACTAGAGCATTATTTGCTCCACCCAATATTTTATCAGGACCGTTCACGTCAACCTGTCAGAGCAAATTATGCTCGACGAGACCATAATCTTTCTACCTCTAGAATCGATCAAATCTTGGTCGGCTGTCAAAAGTGGCATATGCAGTAGTAACTATCATGTGATATATGAACAATGTAAATGACTTCTTCTCCTTCTTCTGTAACATGCTATGATGTAGCCCTTCGTGAGACATCGATCAAATATTGGTCGATCAATATTTGGCCGACGAACCTCCTGAACGCAGCCCTGAACTTGTAAATGAGGTTATTCAGATTTCCTTTACTCTAAAATCGAATCCACAAAATTGACCCAATTTTGTGACTCATTTTGCGGGGACACGGGGAAAAACGGAAATAAGGGGCAGTCGCGTTCAAATCGGGACGTAAAGTTTATTTAATTATAGTATATAAATTATATAACAAAGAGTACCTTAGGCATAGGTGCACTTTTTTCTGTATAAGTGTAAAATAGGGAGACAAACTGAACAAATTCAGTACATCCTATAGTTTTAAAATCAGAAATCATCAGAATAACGCCATACATTGCACAGCCATTTATGTACGTTTTGTATGTTCTTCTTAGAATGTATTCAATAATATAAAAAATAATAATTACTAGCCGACCTGGCAACTCGTTGCTATGTCTCTTATAATAGTAAAAGATGGGTATCTGTGTTACCAACAGGTTAACTAACACCGCCATCAGTTGGAAACATATAAAATTAATTAATATTATATTGCATTCTAATTTAAAAAAAATGCTTTATAATATCGCAGTCAAGAAACGAAATAAAATATAGCCTATATTTTAAATTGGACAAAGTTACATATCGCGAAATTTCATTAAAATCAATTTAGGGGTTTCGGAAATTAGCCCGGACAAATATCGTGACACTAAAACTAGAGACTGTTACCATATCGTGTCACAACATAATCTTAATAAATTAACAGTAGATATTTTACGCTGCTGTATAGTTTTCACCATGATTAGCGATAAATTATATGTTGTGGACATTAGCTCATATTCTCCATCTATACAAATATGTTAACAAATAGTTAAATAAAGGTTCATTTTAGTTCTTCCCCTTTTTACTAGATGGCGTTGTGGTGGGTGACTTTAATACGCGCAAGCCTTGTGTGTCTCGGATAGTATATGAGCCGCCGTATCCCCTCGACTGTTTTTACTCGATCCGATTTCTCTAGCGATAGGTCAAGCCGAGGTTCGTACGGTAGGACGATGCGTGATCATTCACCCAAGACCGCTAAAGAAGCACAACTGGTGCCCTTGAGCTAGTCGTCTTGTCCTCTCCAAGTAGTGCTAGCCTTACTAGGTGATTAGTCCAGGGTCGGTCGATCATTCTTCTCGACCCATCAACAAAGTGATTGAATTAAAAGACTCGATCGTTTGGCGGGTCGCGGATCTTCGTTACTTACACATCGGCTCAGAAGCTAGAGAGCTGTATAAATCGATCATTTCAAGATACCCTGATCAATTGTATGACCTACTCACTACGATGGTGCTTATTGGCATAGGTATTCAGCGGTTTTATTTATCTTATATCGTTTACTCTAGTCTATGTGTAGTCTAGTATAAGAAGATCCTGGAATAATAAGTAGTATAATTATATCCCGGAAAAATATAGTTCCTTTGAGATAATTGAGGTTGCGGGAAAACCGTAATCCTCGCGGGTGAAACCGTGGGGCGCTAGTATCCCTATAAGGCACGTCGAACAATACGTGTCATGAAAAATGTAGACAGTAATAATCCGGCTGTCGAAGAGCATTCTTTGAGCTCTGGTAGGTACTACGCCATCTATACGTTTTGACAAAGATTGGATTTTGGCAAAAGAGAAGTTTTTCGTTCTGTGCAAGACCCGTGAGGCTATACAAATTAGTTGTCGGCCAAACTATAATAAGGATAGGAGGTGGTCACTGTCAAGTAGCTGGACAACGTGTCTTCATGGTAATGCTAGTAATGTGATAGAGGAGATTAAACACATATTAGTAGTTATGCGTTTCATACTGCAAGGGTCCACTACAAAGGAAGCAGCAGCGAAGAAGAAAGGGTCTTCACCGGCTACAATGCGCGGCATCCTCTCGTGGAATGCGAGCGGCAGCCCGCAGTGCGAGACGGAACGTTTCGACGAAAGCACCTCACGCAAGATTTTGACGAAGTCCTCCGGAAGAAGCTAAAAAAATTGTCGATCGTGATATCGATAACGCGTTGCACGTAAAACCTGTTTTAAATACTCAAATGTTGAGAATGGCCCTAATTCTGTTTATCACACGAGCTAGCTAAAATTCACTGAAATAGCTCGTATTCTATTTTTGCTAAAATTCAAATTCCTAAAACTCCATAGAGAGCTCTCACTAATATTAGACGAGTTTTATTCCATAGCTGACCAATTGCGGGTAGTTTTAGTAGGTACCAAATAAGTGGCGATTTAATTTCGCTAAAACTACCCGCAAATTGAATAAATACATTTAATTTTAGTGATGTTATTGATAAATCTCATACTAATTTAGACTTTATCGTAACCGTATAAGAACTGATTAAGTTTTACAAAATTTTAGTTTAGTTCAGTTGTATAAGCGAATCACTACTAATGAATACCATATAAAAAAAATATTAGGTAAATATCATAATTTGGCTGAAATCACGATGTTGTGATGAAACTAAGTAGCTTTTGAAAGTAATATGGATATCGTCAACTAGATTGTTTTTGTTTAGGTACACAACTGACACGCTTTTACATTTACCCACGCATATTATCACAGAAGAGAAGCCTTCCCATTTTTGTTTACATAATTATATATTATTTTAATGTTAAGAGAATTTATCAGACTAGTAACATGTTGTTAAAAAAACTCTTCTTCAACACTCGAAGGTGTGAAATAACTTTTTGAAGTTTTATGTTTCATGTTTCAAGTTAATAATCAGATTTTTTCATTTCAGAATTTCTGAATTATTTCGATTCAGAATTTCTTCAATCATAATTAGAGAATATTCATGACTATTTTATTTTATAATATATTTATATTCTTTTTTTACACAAATTCTTATTTTCTTAATCAATTATTTACATATAGTTTAAAAGTCGAATCAAATTGTTTGTCTTAAAACGACCTAATTTTAATAATTTTCATACATTGATTTTAAATACATATCATTATTTTAAATGCTGAATATATGGATAAAAGATAAATAAATAACATATTATATAGTTTGTACATGTATAATTTCTTTTATTGTTTATGTGACATTGTGAATGAGTCGAATCCTTTTCAAGATGCCCAATTGACTCTATTCTTTGCCTTCAAAATTATTAAGACTTGGAGTCTACCTTAGACCACGATCTATAAAAAGTATTTAAAACACTGTGAACAAAAATAAGTTAGCTATAACGCAACAAATAACAATATAAAATAGTTGATTTCAATGTGTTGCAATAACAAAAACCTCGAAATTGTTAGCAATTTTTTAAAATTTAGAAGTTCTGATTTTCGTAAGAAATCAATTATAAAAATGAACATACATAGCACATCAAATTGTACAATAAAACATAAACATTCTATCAGTCCTCAACTGGCCCGTTTTGGACTGCGCAAACAAATTTCAAAACCACATTAGCAATCTAAAGACACAATTACTGTCACTTTAATGTATCAACAATAATGAAACTGTTACAAAAACTGTATAAGCATATTTGTGGGCTGTAAATATTTGAAGTGAAACCGTTATCACCTTGGACCTCTTGTTAATAATATAAATAGCAACCGCTGGAGACAATGTGTATCAGTTCTGTTCTGGAACTAACACCATAAACTTGAAAACATTTTTGTAACAAAAACAATAAAATGTTTTTTAAGGTAATATAATCATAAATTTGACTGGTTTTCAGTATATAATAAAAAATAATTTGTTTATTTCAAAAAAACAATTATTAAAAAATATAATAACATCTACGTACCATTCTATTCTCAAAATGCTGGCAGCATTGTAACATTGAAAAGCAATGCTAGTGTATAGATTATTTTTTAAAATATAACCTACATGAGTTGCTTCTAATAAGGTTTTAGTGCGTGGTTTGGAATCAACTCTGATATTCAAAATTAATTTTATTATCTTACAGACGGTAACTTTTGTTGCTCTTATTGGAGTAGTGGCGGCACATTATGGTGGACATGGCCATGGGTACTCTTCGCAGCACATCTCACGACACGACGGCCCCGCACATCCCGTGCACGTGCACGGACACGTACACGGACACGATGGACATCACGACGTTGACTACTATGTAAGTTGTAAGAATTTGAATGTTCAACTCTACACGAATATCAAAAGTGTAATAAGAGTCAGAATATGGTGGTCCAGAATTGGTATCTCATTTGAGCTTCAACTGAAAGTGACTTTAGTGGAAAGTAAGAGAAGTAGATGACTGGGTTAAGGAAGGTATAGGAGGGCCCTTTCTCGCCCGCGGCTACTACTTTGAAGGCTGACATTACAGGGCTCGAGGGCAGAGAGGGCGGGATACATTTTGAAGCGGCTCGATATAAAATTATACCGATATGTCCTTTACAGACGACCAATGGGCTCAGTAAAAACTCTATAATTTTTTTATAAAGGAAAAATATAGTCGCGCTGCAATATTTTTTTCCACTACCAATCCACTATCAAACCTAGAGAAAACAAAACACAATAACTAAACTAAGTAAATGACAGATTTACTTCGGAGATTCGCAGGCGTGTCGATTTACAAAAATATATATGATGATCATCATCATCTTCGCCATAGCACTTCCACTGCTAGTTATAGACCACCCCCATCCATAAGAACCAGATGGAAGTTGTCCGCATGCAGCCTCTACCTGCGATCTTAGTCAAGTCGTCTGTTCACTAACCCATCATATGATCGATTCCTAATAACTACTTTTGTCATGACAGTTGAAGGGTTAACAACACAATTTGTATACATTTTTTCAGGCGCATCCTAAGTATGAATTTGCGTACAAAGTGTCAGACCCCCATACTGGTGATCACAAGGAGCAGCACGAGACCCGCGACGGTGACGTCGTGAAGGGCTTCTACTCCCTGCATGAACCTGACGGCTCCATCAGACACGTGCACTACCACGGCGACCATCACTCTGGGTAATATACTATTCACTTTCACATAAGCACTTCACTAACTCATGAATGTATTTATTTCTTTACCAACTGTACCACATACAATAGAGTTTATGGAGGGTATAGAAATTACAAGTATTAATTATGACCATCCTACATTCCTACCACGGAGACAAGCATAGCGGGAATGTTAATTGTGTATTGCATTATTAATTTCATATTCCTTAACTCATTATTCTCTCCACATTTTTTTTTATTTATTAACATTCACATAAGGTCTTCAGGTCCCAAACTAGGCAGAGCCTGTACCATGGTAACCTGATGACTGATATATATATACTTATGTACATATACACACCCAGACACAGGTCAAACAGATATGTTCATACACACAAATAATAATCATTGTTTGTTCAAATATTTGTACAAACATTTTTGTTTGCAAAGATCTCTATTAAAACATGAAACACTAATATACAATAATCACGTGACACAGTCAAGTACTTATATAAATAACAAAGACATGGCTCGGCAGGCTAACAGTGCCTTTATTAAGCCTTTTAACTAAAAGACAAACATTTTTAAGTTTCTCGTAAAGCCGCATTTGATGATACATTAATAATAACTCACTCAAAGTGAGAAATAGGCAGATTTCTCTTAGCTCAATAAGTAAATGTTCCCATGTTAGTACTTAAGAGGGACTTTCAGGCTAGATCTTATACACAGCTGTGTATGAGATCTAGGAAGCCATTGGTAATTAGTAGGAAAAGTAATACGCCATATTTTAAAATGCGAGGAATTTATAATAAAGATGATAGGATGTAAATGGACATATAAGGCAGTCATATATTAATAATACGAAAAGTAGTAGGACGTAGAGTTTTTATTGTGTATCGCATTAACAACATGCTAGGCGGAACTTAAGTTCAAATATTTGAAGGAAAAAATTCAGCTGCTAGTGGGATTTGAACCGACGACTACAGACACGACGGTATTCTGTAGTCGTGGGTTCAAGTCCCACTAGCAGCTGAATTTTTTCCTTCAAATATTTGAACCTAGTAGGACGTAGCTTAAGAAATGAGGAAAAGAATCACAAACACCAGGAAACCTCATTAACTTGTGCATGCTCATCCTACTAATGGTGTGGTGACGTCATTCTATTCAGTATTATCATCGTACTTTTTTTTTTCTTTGGTAATGTCAGTATGCTCCCTATATTAAGTGAATCATCAAACTTTACACTGAATTCACGTCATTTATGATTTTCATTTTTCTCAGTGTGATTCCCTTGCGTGCTAACATATTATCAGGGTGATACTAATTTGTTATGACGTCACATGAACGAGTTAGAAGTTAAGCTAAACCTGTCATTATATAGTTTGATCACGGTGACGTCGATTTAGTAATAATAACTATTTACAATGGTATACAAACAAAGGTACACAAAAAAAGGTTTTACCATCGTACTAGCCAAAATCGTTTAAAAGCTCATCCAAAAATAATCGACACATGGGATTCACACACTATGGGATTCAACCGATCGTTTTTGCCATACACCTGCAAAATGTGAAACGAGCTTCCTCCCTCGGTATTCCCGAACTACAATATGGGGCTTTTCAAAAGGAGAGCTAACGGAATCTTAAATAGATTGGCAACGTATCTTAATGCCCCCAGTGTTACAGATATCCATAGGCGACAGTGATCGCTTACCATCAGGCGGCCCGTCTGCTTGTTTGCCACCTATTTCATAAAAAAAACCTAAAAATTTTGTTCTTTTTTACAGTTTCCACGCTGACGTGAAACACAGTACTCACCACATTGTTCCCGAGAAGCACCACCACTACTAAGGCCCTTACCAAACTACTTGTTGTGTTAATTAGTGTTACAGTATTATGTTGAAGAATGATTTTATACTTTGATAGTGCCGAATAAAACTCAAAATCATAAACATGACTGCAGTTTTCTTAAAAAATATCCTTCTATATAATAGATAATAATTCTACGTAAAGTGTGCTTGAGCAAATAGCAAAAAATTTATCTAACGTATAGTTCTCAGACTACAAAAATTTATTAACAAAAAATGCAACCGACTTCAACACTCAAAAGTGTGAAATAACTTGTTGAAGTCGGTACCATGATAGTTCACACTAAAGTAACTATCATCACAATATTGTGCTCATGGTACCGACTTCAACAAGTTATTTCACACTTTTGAGTGTTGAAGTCGGTTGCATTTTTTGTTAAAAAATTTTTTTTTACCCTTTTCAGTGACCTATGCTACTCACGGGATGTCGATGTCTTCAACCGCGACAATAATATCAAGACACGCGTAGCACTTTTCAGTTATTGGAGTATAACTCAAAAACCGCTTGTCCGATTTTAATTAAAGTTGAATGGGACCACCACTAAAGGGCACTAAAGGAAGTATGCTACATCTAACAAAAAAAGAATCATCAAAATCGGTTCATAAACGACGAAGAAATCCGCGAACACACATAAAAAAAAAAAGTATATACGGTCGAATTGAGTAACCTCCTTCTTTTTTGAAGTCGGTTAAAAAGAAAGACGCCTCAACGCCATGTACCAAAGCAACCTGTGCGATTGTGTGCCTTTGATATCAGGGCTGCCCCATAGGGTGCAATATTTCCCAATTTTTTCAGGCAAAGACCACTTACTGTTTGTACTTATTAACCGACTTAAAAAAAATGAGTTTTTTTAATGTGTGTTCGCGGATAACTTCGTCGTTTATGAACCGATTTTAATGATTCTTTTTTGTTAGATAGAGTATACTACTGTGGTAGTCCCATTCAAATTTCATCAAAATCTGACTCGCGATTTTAGAGTTATACACCAATAACTGAAAAGTGCTACGCGTATCTAGATGATATTATTTTCGCGGTTAAAGACATCGCAGAACACACAATGACAATTAATTGTATTGATCCCGTGAGTAGCAAGGGTCACTGAAAAGGGAGAAAAAATATTTTTTTAACAAAAAATGCAACCGACTTCAACACTCAAAAGTGTGAAATAACTTGTCGAAGTCGGTTTCAACACTTTTGAGTGTTGAAGTCGGTTACATTTTTTTTGTTAAAAAAATTTTTATGCTCTTCTACATGTTTATTTCTCATAATTATAGTCTTATAATGCAAAATAAATCAATATGCTTAATTTGAAGTGTGTAATCACAGAAGATAAATAACTAGGTACTAACGAGTTAAACCGATCGTCGGGCGAACACATAGTATTTCAATTTTTAGGATTGGATAATATATAAGTGTATTGCACTCTTTATACTCATATAGTCCCCCATACCAGTGTCACTTATAATGCATATAAATTACAATGATAATTCTATAATAATATGAATTACGATAATGTTACATTACAATTACAGGTATTTATATTTTTATTAAAATACAATTTTTATAACACTCTATTTTTAAAAACTGATATTACTAACATCTACCCCGAACAACTAAGTTGAGATTTTGTAATCTTTATTGTACATCACTTGAATAATAATATGGACTGAGCTAGTTCTTTTTATAGTATTTATGTTGCATGTATTATGCTTACGGATAATTCTATAAGACTGAGTGAATCTTAGATTAGGTGAGTTTCATCGGCATTCATGGATCGCATATGGTCCCCGAGACCTGTCTCCATTTCATCCAATCTGCATTTATCCTGTTCCTTACATCTCGGTCAATATTGCCGGTCATTTGGATCAACGAGCTACGGTGAATGATTCTATTCTACTCGTACTAGGAATGAAAGATAAAATAACAAAGCCAATTTGACGACGTCTACTTGAAGATGTAATATGATTAAGACAACAATAATTCTACTATAATTACAAAGCTCATCGATTGACGATTGATACATTCGTCTAGTGTTAAAATTGAAAACTATTTTTTATCTACGTTTTCACAGTATCTATGTCATAATACGAACTTTCGTTCCGGTATGGTCGGCATTGAGGCGCTTTTCATGAAGATCCAACTGAGATGGTGTGGCCATGTTTCCCGTATGGACGCTAATAGACTCCCGAAAGCCGTGATGTACTTGGAGCTGGCTGAGGGTGAGCGACGGTCAGGTGGGCAGCACCTTCGTTACAAAGACGTGCTCAAGCGACATCTCCACGCATGCAATATCAATACTAACTGTTGGAAGGAGCTTGCATCGACTAGACAGACGTGGCGCTCTGGTGTTAGTCAAAATATTAAAACTTTTGAAAATACACGGCTAGAAGATCTTGATGCCACGCGCTCTATTAGTAAAACTCGACCAAGGCCTTCATACCTATAACAGCGCCGGTCAGCTCTACTGCAACTTATGCGACCGTATATTTAAGACAAAGTTTGGCCTGGCGAGTCATATTAGGGCGCACGCCAGGAAGTAGAAATAGGTCGCCGTTGTCGAAAACGACAAGGAGGACATCATCATCATCATCATAATACAAGTGAATTATGGTCAAAATTTGAAAAAAAAACGAGATAAGAAAATAGCTAATGATACAAAGGAAAAACTAAATGGGTTCATCCGATGGAGAGCCACGACGCCAGAGCTACTTGCATGAGTCAAAATTTATATTAAAATATAATTAAAGCTCCCCTTCGGTTTGCATTCGGGGTTAAAATTTTAAGAATTAGTCTAAAATTTGCCGTATTGTAAAAACAAATTGGCAAAACATTGACCCAATATTGGTTAAGCGAATATCGAAAACAATGATAGTTATTACCTTTTTGGGAATGAAAAAGATATCATATGACTCTTTATTAGTTGTAGTATGAAAATTTTCTTCTTCGAAATGCGCACTGCATATAAAACTTGTACTGTAAGGGCTCCAGCCATTTTCTCATCTACTCTTTCTAAGAATATCTACCCACACACGTATCTAAGGCTCGTGAGGAAACCTTAGTTAAAAAGGAATACATTTGAATTGGAAATTCGTGTATTTTATTTTGATTAAACTGAATGTGTCTACAGAATACAATTCTCCAGTTTTTCGGGTAATTTATCCATTTATTTTCTGACCACACATTGCAACGAACCGAGTTCTTTAAGTTTTGTATTCAATCGAAATTACACCACCTTTTTAATTTTAAAATAAAGAGATTATAAATATTTTCTTTTACACATTTACCTGTGTAAGGTAATTCCTGTTTCTTTTTTATGGGATATAGAGTTGTATTTGTATAGTTTTATTACAACACAAGACCGCATTGTTTTTAATGTTCTTTGCAACGTCTAACAACTTGGCAGATAGTTCGACTTTGCTGTGTGCGTGGAGCTGGTGCCTACAATGGGAGCACTATAGTTTTAGTGCTTCAGTTTTATAGCTATCGTTCTGGTTATCTTCCTTTTTTATCTATTTGAGGTATAGTAAAATTTAAAAGGGTTTTGGAGCACTAACTCCTATCTATATATTGGAAATTCTACATGTATGTACTATTTTAAACGGGTGAAAGGGTGTTTTTTCTTTCTTTAAGGGTTTACATTAAATATTAATAAATAAGAACCGGCCAGAACTCACGTGATATTTGCTAGAAAATTACTCTCCGACCACGATTCGCTGATTTGTAGTTCTTCATCTGGGAGTTATGATCGTGCCTCGTAATATCACATAAGTCGTAGTCGGTTCTTAGATAATAATGATGGACGAAACTCGCCATAGTTTTTAAACTCAAATTAATACTATAATTAACATTTATTTTCAATATTCAATATTTGACGGTCGACGTGGCGCAGTGGTTAATGTCAGTGACATGACTACTGTGTCTTCGGGACCCTGGGTTCGAATCCCGGCAGGGGTAAACATTTGTGCGATGAGTGTAGATGTTTGTCCCGGGTCTTGGATGTTTGTGTGCTGTGATTGTGTGTGTCTACGCCTCCCGCAATCCTAGTGCGGGGGTCTGAGTGTGATATAAAAAAAATAATTATCAAAGCAATATTTTTGAGCTAAGTAACACCCTCATTATTTATATTTTATTTAGATTATCTGTATGCAAAGGTTGCCTGGTAGAGGTAAATATCACTTTTAGTAAAAGTCGTCCATTGTTACAGACTTTCTGTAAACATATTTACATTATAAATATTGTCTTATGTTTGAGGTTTAACAATAAATTCTTTCCTAATCAAATCATCAATGAAAGCGCTTTATTGAGGATAACTGAAAAACTACTCGTCAGACCTTGAACAAATTTATATAGGACACGACAATCCCTAGCTTTCAAAAACATAATAAACAAAGTCGGTTCACCCAGAACAAAGTTCTGAAGTAGGTACGTTAAAAAAATACAGTGAAATGCAGACCAAGACGAGGTCGAATTTTTGGAAATCAGTTGTATATACAGTTATATATATAAATCTCGTGTCACAATGTTTGTCCTCAATGGACTCCTAAACCACTTAACCGATTATAATAAAATTCGCACACCATGTGCAGTTCGATCCAACTTGAGAGATAGGATGGTTTAAATCTCAAATCATAGTCGCAATTTTAATTTATTGCTAATTATTTGTCTGTTATTATTTGACAATCACAATTATCTGTTAACTCCAAATGATTCTAACAGATGTCGATACCTTTCGACTGGGTAATCAATAGATGGCGCTGCTATGGTAAGTTGTCTGTTATTATTTGACAGTCACAATTATCTGTTAACTCCAAATGATTCTAACAGATGTCGATACCTTTCGACTGGGTTGAGTAAGTAATCAATAGATGGCGCCACATGGCCACAGCAACGCGTGGCCGGGTCAGCTAGTACAGTTATATAAATAATGTAGAAAATGAAATAACCTACAATAAACAATTTTCACATATACCTCCCACGTATGGGAAAAGTCGATGACGTGAACTTGCCAAAAGGCACTTTTGCTGCTGGACTAATTAATTTTTTTATACGTGCAACACATACCATGTAAAACACATATAATGTTTATCCATAACCTTTGCCGACACAGCGCTTTCTTGTTCATACACAATGATTGCGTGAGTATTACAAAGTAACATTATGTGATAGGTGATAAAAATTGTTCGTTGCATTTGCAGTGAAAACAATCACCTTGACTGTGATATTAATACGTTTTAACAATATATAAGACTGGGTAATTCGACAAAAGGTATCAGTCTAATAGTGAGCTTTGCATTGAACACAATTCAATTAGATTTGATTGAAAATGGTATCGAAGGTATTATTTTAAAATTATTATTATGTACTTATTTACATATCTTCGATTACTGAGCAACGGTCATATATCTATAAAAATAACGGCTGTTTTTCATACCAAAATTAAAATTAATAATTAAGAATATTATGCCAGCTAAAAAAATAATATGCCAGGAATACCTAGTGAAAGAGGCCTACTAATCAAGAGATCGGAAAATTGACAACCTTTCTAGTCTTTATGATTTAGAAACTGTCTCAAAACATAGAAAAAACAGTACCTACAAGAATTTCAGTTTGAGTTCCAGTTTTCAATCTATGACTACTATATAGTAGTCCTAGATTGAAAACTAGACTAACTAACTAGACTAACTAGGTATAGTCTACAAGCACTTCCGACCAAATTAACATTATCTACCATTCCAAAATTAGTAAATTACTTATATGTCTTTTGAACTATATATTGGTTAGGTAGGTTGTTTACTATCAGATTTGTAAAATCCAATCAAGTTCCGAGCAGTTCTAAAACCTGGCTTAAACATGCCAGAGACAACAATAACCGTTCACCTTTGAGGATATCAAAGTTCAAACCGTTCACCGAAAGGAGCGTGATGCCGTGGTGATGGTATGATTTTACACTAAGCGTTTTAAGACAGGTTTTAGAACTGCTCGGAACTTGAATAGATTTTACAAAGCTGATAGTAAGGCCCCTGGTCAAGTGTGGATTTACGCTAAATTGATAACTTTGGATGACTCTCAAAGATAGCTCCCTGAACGCACTATGTTGCTTGGTGTCCTATTTTCAAACTTAGCCATTTAGTCTTAAGGGCAATCGAAATTACCCTGCATGCATACGTGATAACAATGATACCTACACCGAAATCTCCAGCCCATTGTGACCGTCTGCTTGATAGCCATCTCGCTTTAACCCGAGACTATCATAATAGCTTATCTACTTCTAATTGAGACTTTTTGTGAGCGTTCTTTAACATCGTTTCAGTTTACCTCTAATGGTTTTGTAAGCATTGCCGATCCCCATTATGGGATAAGTGATAAAATCTGTAATCATTCTAGAATTTTATAAACCTGTATTTAGGATAATAATTATGACGTTGATCGTGATCAAAATTTTACAAACAATGTATAATGCTTGGAAGTTCAATACAAATATCAGTCCACTAGTGGCTTAGCAGAAACTAAATTCAGTATTATTATAATCATCGCGTTCTAGGCGTCGGACGTTTTAAATGTTGGTGAACAGCACACCAAAATTTAAAAGGTCCGATTATCATTTTAACCTTTGGTTAAACAGTTTTTACCATATAGTTAACCGACGGTTAATTGATAATCGGACGTTTAAGTTTTCTTGAATTAAATGGTACTTTTCATCTGTTTAAATTAATGTCAACATTAAAACTGATTTCCTTCTTCTCTAAGACTAAGGTTAACTTGTTTTAAACATTTCAGATCGCAATCCTAGCAGCGCTGGTGTGCGCAGCATCAGCAGAGCACGCGTTCTCCTCCCAACACATCCACAAACATGATGGTCACCACGAGGAAGTGCAGGTCACAGATCATCACGGCCATCACAAGCACGTCGACTATTATGTAAGTAATAACTGAAATCGGAAGTAGCTTTGACTTGATCTTATGCGTTAATTTATGATATTATTCTTTTGTTTCTAGACTCATCCTAAGTACGAGTTCGAATACAAAGTGTCAGACCCCCATACTGGTGACCACAAGGAGCAGCATGAGACCCGCGACGGTGACGTCGTGAAGGGATTCTACTCTCTGCATGAACCTGACGGCTCCATCAGACACGTGCACTACCACGGCGACCATCACTCTGGGTATAATTCTTATAAATTTCCAACCACTACACTTAATTGTCGCATTCATTAACAATGTAGAAATCAATTCATAACATTATTATTTATTATCAACAGGTTCCACGCTGATGTTAAACATGAAACTCACCATATTGTTCCTGAAAAACACCATCATCATTATTGATATAAATTTTATCAAAGGACTGAATTATTGTGTAATTTTAAGTAATCCTATTAATAAATGATTATGCTGTGAGTTTTTAATGTTATTATTAATTAGTGTGCCTTGAATACTAGGAATTAGTACGTAGTGATATGAGTCGATAAAAATATGGTGGAATACTTGTAATGTTTTTTTTTTTTAACGGACAGATGCATTTATCAAAATAAAACACTAATAACTAATTACAATACTGCAGCTACTACAATAACATTTGAGCATTCCACCACCTATTGGTAACCTATAGATAACTCAAATGCTCTAACCCACTACCGGCTGGCAGCGTGTCCAGAATGATAGCAGCATTGCCACGTTGCTTTTGCAATGCTGATTCGTTGAGCCAAATATGTACCAGCATTTTGAGCACATTTTGTTATTCTTAAATCGTCAAAGTCATAATCATCTCAGCTATTAGTATGTCCATTACTCAAAAAATCCCTCCTCCATTTATTCATCTCTATAAAAAGTCGCCTGTTTTGCGATCATTGCCATGCCAACTAAACGTCACTACTCGAGAACCTTTTGATCGGCCAACAGATCTACGTTATATTTGACCTAGCTGCCCTCTGCCAATACAATTAACTAAAACACTGCGCCATATCCATGTCTTTCATTCTACTACGGATCGCCTGGTCCGATCTCGTAGGGAAACTTTGAACATAGATATTATCTCCATTGCTTTATGCGCGGCTTTGAATAACCTACAGTCAGAAATCACGACATAAAGATTTCGGATCCATATTCTACAGTATTAACACCACAAAACAGATAGGTACAGAAGTCAATCTACATACAAAGTGCACTCGAGCAACGCACACATAGACACCTCTCACGGACACGGAATCTGTAATCATTTCAAATCAGTGCGAGCGCGAGTATCATCCGCTTGAGAGACGCGTCTGTGAACTTTTGTGAGCAAAAAACAAGTTAAGGTTAATAAGGTAACTATTAAGTGGACGGTTGTTTAAAAATTCGCCATTAAACTGATTATTGTGTTTTTTTTAAGTTACCAGTTGTTTCAGATAGGAAAATACATAAGTATTTACTTGTATTTAGATGGTTCGTTTTAACATAACACAGACACAGATTAATAACACATTTAGGTAGGCAGGTTCCTACCCCCCTAAGCGTCCCAACTCCCGTACTATTCATGCACATACATTCATCACTACACTATTATACATTATTCTTTAAAATATGATCATTCAATTCGTTCACAATAATAAATCAAACAATTAGATATACTAGTGTCACTTGTTCGATAGTTTTTGTGCATAAGCCAGTTGAGAACCTTAGCGCAGCCGCCGAGCGTAGGTAAAAAAAGTGAAGCACATACATGTGATTGACTTCTGTACCTATCTGTTTTGTGGTAACACACAGACACAATGAAAAATGTGTACCTTTAAACATTGTGGTGGACAAAAAACGTTAATTTTATGCAAAATAACATTATGTTCATATTCATATATCCCTGTCATAATATTGACTGGCCGGTTGGCGCAGTTGGCTCTGCCTTCTGAGCCGCTGGTCCCAGGTTCGGTTCCCGGACAGGTCAAACATTTGTGTGTATGAACATGTCTATTTGACCTGTGTCTGGGTGTGTATATAAGTATATATATCAGTCATCAGGTTACCATAGTACAGGCTCTGCCTAGTTTGGGACCTGAAGACCTTAAGTGAATGTTAAAAAAAAAAAGTGGTAAATACTAATAGTGAGTCAACTCCTTTGTTATACCGCAAAATACCTACAAGGCCGTCTCAACGTCTAGTCTTTAAATAATAAATAAACAAGGGTTGTCACAACAAATATCTTCTTTTATAACAATATTTTTTATTATGTGTTTACACACTATACAGATTATCAATCACATCAGGTTATGAACTAAAAGGTATATTAGAATTTAATGAGTTGGAAAGCAATTGACAAGTAAGCCCCACTGCGACGTTGTGGATGTACTGAGTCTGCACAAGATTTTACCACTTACACATGTATTTGCTAGAATTGTTTGTGGTTTCGTAATGCCGCCAGTATCATATATTATTTCTATAGGCGGCAGTGTTCGCTTACCAACAAGCAGCCCATCTGCTTGTTTGCCACCTACAACGTAAAAACCAATGATGTTTTACTAAAGATGACGTATATTCATACTGCGCGGTGCTCAGATTTTGTTCCTTTACGACATAAACATGCTGACTGTGACAGATAATACGGTACAAATAATATAGAAAAGGATAGCTATATGTTTAGACTTGCGCTTGAAATACGTGTCGTAATGAAAATTACTATAATTGACTTAATTTTGCCGCCTCAGTTTCCGCGCGCTTGTGCGACATCTACCTCATATAAACTTATAATATCATTGGTAAAAACCAATAAATTGCAGTAGTCTAAGTAAATATAAACTATACAAGAACAGTAGAAGCATGGTAATTTTATCTGTCTAATGTTACCGTGGTAGACGTGGGAAACAGTTTGAAAATATTTACACGAAAGTACATACAATTATATTACTTACTTCAAAAATCATAGCAAAACATAAGATTTATAACTCCACCATCAACCGATGATGGTAAGGTGGACTCACAGATGAAGAATTTTTTTTCAACCTGATAAATCTAACGTTTGATCACTATCTTACGTGATGGTCAGTGACGATGGGGTCGAAGATGTTATCATGCTAGACCTAGAATACCTACTGGATCTCAAGTACAGCTGCCTGAACACGCTATGTGTTTGGTGACAGTTTTCAGTTTTTCAAAGTTGAGGGTGGTAGCTAGCCTACCACCATGATGGGAATTTGATAACGGTGTTCATTACCCGGAAGTTAAAATTGTTGTTGGGGATCGAACCAGTGTCCGTCAGTTTCACAACCGACGTTCCCCCCGCTGAGCTATATCGCTTCAACTGCAAATTAGTTCGAAACTGGTCGGAGAGTAATTTTCCAGTAGATATCAAGTGAATCCTAGCTGGTTCTAAGATTATAATGCTGTCATTTATTACATACTAGCAGACAGCCCAGGCTTCACACTGGTAAAAGTTTCAAAGTTAACAATTAACAACAAAACAAGGATCCCTAATAAAAATAATTATAATATGCCTATGTCACCCGGGGATAGTGTAGCTTCCAAACAGTGAAAGAAATTTTCAAATCGGTTCATTAGTTTCGGAGCCTATTCAATGCAAACAATCATACAAACAAACAAACAAATCTTTCCTCTTTATAATATTAGTATATAGATAATGATAATGTTGGAGGCGAACGGCGAACGGTGAAACTCCAAGATTAGTATTTTAGATTATGTTTTAATTTATATGATTAATTTGAGAGTTTTTTGTTTATCATTTTGAGTGGTTTTTATTAGATAGCTCTTGAAAAATCTTTCTGATCATCAGTGAAAAATTCAATCTCTGCTATCGCAATCAATTGAATTCCTTTGAATTTACTCCACTTTCGATAAATATACTATGGTTACTGTTGCCGAATTTAATAACAATAGCCTCCAATCATTCAATGAAAGTATCGATGTTCATTATATCAAACATCGAGATCTGTACTAATTAGTAAACCTTTTTTTAATAGTATTATATATTATTATAGGTTTGAAAGGCAATTTGTTTATTTTTAAGACATCGTTGTATACTAGGTTCAAACTTCTATTGTCTTTTACGATGGGTTTAATACAATATGGAAGACATTTCATGGGATGGTGTCTAGTTGTAGGTATTCAGAATATCCTGACAATGAGTAAATTGTATTTAATTTATTTTTTATAAATATTCGCCCATTGAGACACATACACAATATTTAGTATTGGTCGCGCAATCGATTATCTCGTAATTTCCTAAAAGTAGCCTGGTCTGAATACTTAAACAAACTTTTTAATTTTTTTATATTCTACTGACCCTGACAAAAATTAGTTAGTAAATAATTATAACAATAATTAAATAAGAGGCAGCGTACCGAATTCTAGCAGTATTGCCCTGTTGAAATGCAATGTTGATTCGTTCAGTGAAATATGTGCTAGCATTTAGGCCCCGCGTCGTATCGATCAAGCTCTCAGGCGAGCTTACATAAGGTAACTTGAGTATTCATAAAAGTATCTTAAATGAAGTTAATCTCTACCTTACTGTGTAAGTATTACATAGTCACAATTATGCGATAGGTGATAAAAATTATGACTTGCATTTTAAGTGAAAACAATCACCTTGATTGTGATATTAATACGTTTTAACGATATAAAAGACTAAAATTTTGTCAAACTGTATCAGTTTAGTGTAAGCATTTACACTGAATACAATTAACAAGTTTTATTCAACAAAATGGTATCCAAGGTATTGTCAAAAACAATTGTCGATAAAAAGGACAGATTTATCATTTTAACATTTACATTTTTTTAAATACTGTTAGATCTAGCATTTGACCACTATTTCACTTGATGGTCAGTCACGATGTGACGAAGATGTTATCACGCACCTAGAATGCTCACTGGCTCTCAAGGACTGCTGCCTGAACACACATGTGTTTGGTGACATTTTTTTTCAAACTTGAGGGTGGAAGCTAGCCAGGCGGGTACTCGAAAGTACCTTTCCCCTACTCTACTACCCTATTACCCCTACCTCAAAAGTAATCAATCCCTTAATGCTGCCCAGTAACGGAGAAGTGAATCTATCGATAATAAAATTAAAGGGGGAATATTATGCTTGCTTGCTTCCAACTTATCTAATTATTGTTATTTAATATTGCATTCTTAGCAGCACCGGTACATGCAGTATACTAACCATACTTGTGTAAGCATTTCCAAAGCACATTATGCCATAGGTGATACAATCTGAAATTTTGAAACCTATATTTAGGGTAAATGATTAACTTAATTGCGATTTTAAATTCGATAACCGATATAAAAGACTTGAGATTTGAAGCAAAGTATCAGTCTCCTGCTGACCTTACAGTAAAATACATCTAAATTTAAAAACAAAATCATAATGGTATATAAGGTATGGTTCATATTCAATCAAGCTCAACCAAATATATATTTAGTTTAGAAAATTAGGATAAGTTTGTTAGACATGGGCTATTCTAATATGATTTATTTTAACATTTCAGATCGCAATCCTAGCAGCGCTGGTGTGCGCAGCATCAGCAGAGCACGCGTTCTCCTCCCAACACGTCCACAAACATGATGGTCACCACGAGGAAGTGCAGGTCACAGACCATCACGGCCATCACAAGCACGTCGACTATTATGTAAGAAACAATTGAAAACTGAAGTAGCTTTGACTTGATCTGAGTGATGGTTTGATAATATTGATTATTTTCTATGTTCTAGACTCATCCTAAGTACGAGTTCGAATACAAAGTGAAGGACCCTCACACCCACGACCACAAGGAGCAGCATGAGACCCGCGACGGTGACGTCGTGAAGGGATTCTACTCCCTGCATGAACCTGACGGCTCCATCAGGCACGTGCACTACCACGGCGACCATCACTCTGGGTAATATACTATTCACTTTCACATAAGCACTTGACTAACTCATGAATATATTTATTTCTTAACCAACTGTACTATATACAATAGAGTTTATGGAGGGTATTATAGAAATCACAAGTATTAATTCTGAAAAATTGTTGACAGATTCCACGCTGATGTAAAACATGAAACTCACCATATTGTTCCTGAGAAACATCATCATTACTAGATTACCATTATTATGCTTGACTCAAACTGGCTAAATTGTTATTTTATTTATATAAAGTAGAAAATACATGTTTTATGAAAAGAGTTTTCTTTTGTTTTACTTACTGTTTGGAAATATTACTCGGTCCCTCCTGAATTCTTCGGTAGATGGCTATACTAAGCTATAATAACTCAAGAGTTTTATGGTTTAATGCATTATCAACATGCTAGGCGGAACTACCGTTCAAATTATTAAAAAGGAAAAAAAATATATCTGGTTCATCAGTCCTGTTTATAGTTTAGACAATGAAAGATAGATGGCGCTAAGAACAAATGTTCCCTCAGATGTTAAAGGAAGGAGGAAACTCGGACGCTAGTGGACTGGCTACTATAGGTTAGATGGACAAAGCGACAGGATGATTTTTTTGTACTGTATTAATTTGACTAGCATTTGACCACTATCTCACTTGATGGTCAGTGACGAGGTGGTCGAATGTGTAAAAAAAATGTCACGATATTCTGTAATCGTGGGTTCACGTCCCACTAATAGTCGAATTTCATCAATATGGGTAATATAAGAGATTTGAAGCGATGATAGTCTAGAAATCGGAGCGTCTCGGTTGTCAACCATACAGACACTGGTTTGATCCCACCAATAACGGCTGAAGGCTTCACTGCTATCAAACTAGTCACAGCACGGTGTTAACTGAAAAGTACCCACTTTTCAGTACCTGCCTGATTAGCAAAGCTCAAGTTTGAAAAACTGTCCCTAATCACCTTTCAGGCAGCTGTCAAAATTTTAAGCCTAGCGTGATTAGGTCCATCGACACTAATGCTATAAAGAAGTAAAGTTGTGAGTTTGTAAGGTCGTAGGGGGTAATCGCTGGATCTACTGAACCGACTTTGAAAACTTTTTTAACAATAGATAGCCACGTTATTTGTGTGTGTCATAGGATCATTAGCATCACCATCATTACCAATTTTTCATCACCACGCAAGTGAAACCGCGGGGCGCAGCTATAAATTTTGACTTTTTATTTACGTGGGGAAAATGCATTCACGCACTTCCGCCTACCGGGAAACTAGGCGGGGTGTATCAGGCTCTCTCGAACATCGCATCACCGCGATCCACCGCTCCCCGCAACCCTAACTGCACCTACAGCAGCCAGGGTCCACTACCGTCTAAAACCCAGTGTTCGTCCTGCCGCTATAACGGAGGAAACGTAGGGTGGCGATAGCAATGCCGTGCTGGGGGCGCGGCATTGCTATGGCCACGACCTTTCGTTTCCGGACCCTTCCAGGGGGAGGCTAACCCGGGAGGGTTAGCCTCTCGCGTTCGCGCCTGGACCAAGAGCACACCCGCACCACCCTGGGGATCACACAGTGCAATGAACTCCAGACTTCCCACATCCGACGCTCGTGGTCTCCTGCGATGAGCCAGATAGAGCAAGACCATCGCATGGTATAAATTCAGACCGCCAGTGGAGTGCTGCCATAGCTTAGTTGGACAAAGCGACAGGACGGTATTCTGTAGTCGGGGGTTCAAATATCCTCTGGTAGCGAATGTTTTCTTTCAAATAATTTGAACATTCTTCGTGATATTCATTGTTGGACATATCAGAGATTTTGTTGCCTTTTCAGTAGACATGATTTCAAAATGAAAAAAACTCTTAGTACATTTGCACTGAAATTCACAATCATATATTTCATTACAATGCTATCTCTGATATTAGATGCGTTAATTTCAATTGCCGGCCAATTGTGGGTTATTTTAACTTTTTCATCTTTTTTTTTATTTTGAAATTATTATTATTATTATTATTATTTTTTTTTTCCCAGTATTTTTTTTTTATTTATTTATTTATTTATTTTTTTCCATAAAACTTATATTCTATACATCTTAAAGCTAAAACTTATGGAGTCACATCATTTTGTGACTCCTACGTATAGGTCTATACCGACCGTCCTATTATGCAGTTGCGCCCACACAGCTTTTTGACTTATATTACAATGATTTATGGTACAATACAATGTGACAATTTTACAATGATAAATTACGATGACAGTATTACAATATGATTTAGCATATTTCTTGTGTGTTGAGTTGAATTCTTGCACACTAAGGGCTGATTGTTAATACAGCTAAGTGAGTAATAAGATTATAAGAAGATGTTGGTAACTTTTAGCTCTAAATTGCCCACTTGCAAAACACTTCTTGTAAGGCACAGCAATACGGAAAAAGGGTATATTTGCAACGGTTGCAGAAAGAAGCTAGAGGACCGTTGGGCACTAGCGGTAAGGACAAATGGCAAGGGAGTCTGTTGTATATATTACGGATGACCCGGAAATTCTACAGTTGGACACTGGACCCATTGGCTTTTGCAGCTTTGTACACCACGTTTTCTCCATAGGCAAGGAATAGAGTACGGGTGGTGTCATTGTCGAGAATAGAGGGGTAGTTTTGCCTATTTATATTCAGACCCATTCTGCACTCGCACTCCAGCCTGACGTAGTCATACTTAGGACAGCTTTCAAGGACATGCCAGAGATCTTCGTGAGACTGGTTGTCACAAGTGCAGGTTGGGCTGTCTGATAATTTAAATCGATGTAAGTAGGCTCGGAGTCCACAATGACCTGTAAGAAGCTGTGTCCTAATGTTCCTAAGCTCTATTTTACAAAGAATTTTGTAGGCTACCTTAACATCGGGGAAGAAGGTTCTTGTTGTTGATCCTGCTACTTGGTTGGTGTACCTTTTCTGCCACTCGGTGATGGTGCGATTTCTGAGGACTCGTTTGGCGTATGAAATTGGGAATGAGTCGTAGGTTGGGGCTGTTTTGCTTTTTAGGGCTGCCTCCTTTGCAAGTTCGTCGGCAGCTTCGTTTCCGGCTAGAGCAGCATGAGCTTTTACCCAGAAAAGGTTGAGTTCCAGGGAGTAATCATTTATTAATCGACGGATTTTGTAGGCAATAGGATTTTCGCCGTTCTGGTCAATCAAGGATTCGAGGGCAGATCTGGAATCGCTGATGACATTTCCTTTTTTTTGTTTTTTCTTTATCAGGTACCTGATTGCTCCGAGGATGGCAACAAGTTCAGCCTGGAATACGCTGCAGTAGTTTGCAAGTTTGTATTTTGTGCTGGCAACGGGCGTATTATTTTCCCAGCACGAGACAGCGGCTCCGACTTTTCCCTCTATTTTGCTGCCATCCGTGTAGAGCTGTATGTGATCATTGTTGATATTTATTATATCGTCCTCTGTGTGAAGAAGCCCAAAACTCATGGGATGTCTCTCAGCTGGATGTGAGAGCTCGTAAGGGCTGACTCTCATTTCCTTGGTCCGACCGGGTAGTTCCTCAAGAGGTTTCCCTCGTTTAATCTCGTACAGAGCTGCGTTTTCTTTGACCCTAAGATCAAGTGGCAGTATTCTTGCAAGCAGTGCACTAGCAACGAGCGAGGTTGTTCTGTGCGCTCGGGATATCTTTAGAGCAAACATCCTTGTCAGTCGGTTAAGTCTTTTTACTACGTAGTCCTTTCCAGTTATGTGGCCCCAAGAGCTTGCAGCGTAGAGGATTACTGGTTCAACTGCGGCGATATATATCAGTCGTGTAATTTCTGGGTTAAGTCCCCATGATGTCTTCACAACTCGTGTGAGCATTTTGTGAAGCGTTATGGCTTTGCTCGTTACGTGCTCGAGGTGAGACTTAAACGTGAGTGTGCGGTCGATTGTCAGTCCTAGAACCTTTAGAGTTTCCCCTGGTGTGATTTGTTTCCCGTCGAAGACTATATTTGGGGTGTCATAGACTCGTCGTTTGGTGATAACTATTAGTTGGGTTTTTTGGACCGCAAAGGTAAGTTTGTGTTTTTTACCCCACGCTGCTACCGTGTTCAGGGCTGTATTCATTTTTGTTGAGACTTCGAGGCCTGACTTGCCGACTGCAACGACAAGAATATCGTCTGCAAAAGCTTGTACGTGTGATTCCAAATTTTCCGCGGACTGTAGGAGTGGGTCCATTTGAACGTTCCAGAATAGGGGTCCGCAAATTGAGCCTTGGACACACCCCTTGTTTGTCTCACGTACGATATTCGCTCCAAGGTATTGCATGTTAATGGCTCTGTCCCTAAGGTAGCTAGTAATAAGTCTTAGTGTAGTCAAGTCAATTCCCTTCTCATACAGTTCCTTGATTATCGCTGGCCACCAACAGTGGTCGAAGGCGCCCTGGATATCAAGCGATGCCACGGCAACAATCTGTTTTCCCTTTATTGCATTTTTTATTATCTGCATAGTGTCATAAAGGGCGTCCTCTGTTCCTCTTTGGGGGGCGAAACCATATTGCCTAGGGTTCATTTTTGCGTCGTTACCAAGTTTCCACGATATCCTGGTTGCAATCATTTTCTCGAGTGCCTTTCCCAAAACCGGTAGCAGTCCAATGGGTCTGTATGATTTGGAAAGTGAGTAATTGTCCTTACCGGGCTTGGGGATTACTTTTATTTTTGCAATTTTCCATGTGGTAGGAAAGTGTCCGATGTGAAGGCACTTATTGAAGATCTGTAGTTGTAGCTGTGGGCCAGCCTGGTAACTTCTGAACAGAATATCAGACGTCAATCCGTCGACTCCCGGGGATTTTTTGGGACTCATAGTCTCATAGACAGCCGCCAGTTCGCAGTGTTGAAATGGCACTAAGTCTACCGGATGGCTGTGGTCCGTAGTGAGATGTTCTAATATTCTCTCTGATTCTGTCCTGATTGCTTTTTGTTCTATTGTGTCTGTTGAAGCATCGTCTGTGGGAAAGAACGTCTCAGAGAGAAGTTTTGCTGATTCATAGGACTCGAGGAGGGGAGCATCGGGGGATGGGCGGAGAAGTTGGTCGGCTCGATTTTTATTGCATAATTTAAGGATCCTGTACGAGCGTTTCCATACAGTCTCCTTTTCCTCCTTATTGCAGAAGTTCTTCCAGCTCTGCGTCATTGTGTGGAGTATGAGTGTCTTGTACTCTTCCTTCAGTCGCAGGTATTCCTGTACTGTAACTGGCCTTCTTATGCTGTTTGCCTTGCTGATCTTGCGTCTTATCCTGATGACCTCCCTTTTTTTCTGCGCTAGATCAGCTGTCCACCATTTTATTTTAGGGTACCGTCGGTCCGCTGGAAAGAGGGGCGTAGTTCTTTTCACAGCTTCTGTTACAGATTGTGTGTACAAGTCAACTGCTTTGTCCAATTCGACTACAGTGGATAGGCTTTCAATCCACTCCCTTGTCACCCCGTTCTCTTCAAGTATCTCTGGCAGTAGTTTGTTAAAGTTTGGCCAGTCAGTTTTTTTTGTGTTGAAAATCCTTGTGGTGTTTCTGGGTCTCGTTGTCACGTTTCTTGACGTTACCAGATCGAACTCAATCCACCTATGGTCGGACAGGGTAGAGACATCGGTGTGTAGTTGCCATCTTGTAATTTTATCTAACAGGGATGATGAGCAAGCGGTTACGTCGACTATGCTGCTGAAAAGTTTACCCCCTCGGAAAATATAAAAGGTGCTTGTATTTCCTTCATTTAGGATGTTAAGGTCAGCCTGAGAAACGAAGTCCGCATAAGCAGTCCCTCTTTTATCATCCTTTGCACAGCCCCACCATGTGCTTGAGGCATTAATATCCCCTCCAATAATGATATCTTGTGTGCCAAGTTTCTTCATAACGTAGAGAAGCCTTCTTATGTCGACATCGATGTCAAGGGTCTTGTCTAGGTAGACGCTAATCAGACCTATTCTTTTGTTCCCTATTTTGACTAAACATGCTACAACTGTTTCGGATATAAGTTCAATATTTTCTACCACTTCGATGTTTGGGTCGACAATGACAACCGCCGCGCGTACTGGTTTGTCCCTATCGCTAGTGACCCTTTGAATTATTCTGAGGGGGGCTGCTGAGACGTGAGCCTTCGCACCGACGTAGGGTTCTGACAGGAGCATTATGGACACCTTTCTACCGATGGCGGCACGAAAACTCTCAGCCATTGCTGCTTTTCCTCTACCGAGGTTTATTTGGGCAAACTTGATGTGATCTGGTTGGTTCTGTGATGTGCCCGCCGCGTCCACCTCAGCAATAGCTAACCGATAGCCTAGAAATGCGGTCCCATTTTTGCCATTCTGGGCACTCCATACTATACGCTGGGTGGGAGCAGTCAGTGTTCACAGACTTGTCAGACTTGCAGTGTGTGCAAGTTGGAGGGCCGTCGCGGTTCGGGCATTCACGAGTCTCGTGTGAATCGGCACAATAGCCACACGTCGATCCCTCCGCCCTGCATTCTCCCGCTCTGTGCGAGAAACCCATGCACCGATAGCACTGCAAGAGTGGAGACTGGTCGATCGCGGGCACGATCTGGTAGCCCAATTTTACTCTATTGTCCACCAGCCTGGTCCACACCTGGGAGTTTACCTCCACAATAACGTTGGTAACAGCATTGTTTCGACCCTTAGTGCGTCGAACCACTTTTACATGTGACTGGTCAGAAGTTAGGTCACAAAGCAGATTGGAGTTCTGCTTGATTAAAGCCTCGCTAACCCTGGCGTCAGTCAAATCTGGGGTCACACCGACCAGTCGGAGTAGTGGCTTTCTTTGGTGTGGACGGGAAACTGTGAATTCATCTGAGTTCGCTTTGATTGCGTCTGTCAGATGTCTTCGATCCTCCTCTGTTACACAATTCACCACCACTCTTTGATTCCGCACTTTTCGGACGCCACTCACCCCTAATCCCAGGTTCACCACATCCACTTTCTTCTTAAGATCCTCCATCACATCGTTGCTCGTGTGGTGGGGATTGACGGATTCAACCATGATTGGGAATTTAGACCTCATCATGACTTCTCTGTATGAGGCCTTGTGAGTCCCGTCCCTGGTGGTTGGTGGAGTGCTGTGCCCGGTCGGATTATTGGGGATAATACGTGCAGCGCCCGGGGTCCGATCTGGTTGTGGGCCATGCCCCGGTGCCGTCTCGTCATTGAAATATTTGGAAGATGGTGTCTGGGTTAATAGCGATTCTATCCTTTCCAGCTTGGACTGTACTTCAGTCATGGCAACCTCAGTACCCAGTCCGGTACCTTGGCCTTGCATCTGTGTCACCAGTCCCGCCTGGACCAGCTGCCGAACCTCCTCCGCTGTGGCAGCTATCGCCCTCAGCTGACCTCTCATAGGATCTAAGGCCTCAGCGATGTCCTCACGCAGCTCTGCTCTGTTTGGTGGTGTGTTGGTTCGTTGGTGCTGCATGTCAGCAATTTTGTCGTTGAGCATTCGGACTTCAACAACCATCGGCTCAATCGTTGTGGCCAGTGATCCCGGACCTAGTAGCTCAGCTGTAGGAGGATTCGGCTTAAGTGCCCTTGATTTGTCGGCCTCTCGTGCCATTGAAATCAGGATGGCATGGGCGTTTGAGACTTCGACCCTGACTGCGTCCATCCTCTCCTTGAGCACACGTGTTTCCTCAGCCAAATTTTCCCTAACGCTTGGCCCTGCGATCGAGCGGCAAATTCCGTTGAGGGTGGTTTCCAAAGATTGTATGTTGGTTTCTATGCTTGAGATGCTCGCAATTGGAGTTGACATCTCAAAACTTAGCCAACTCCATATGGCCTCCACCCTACTCTGGATGCTGAGAGCCACTTCGTGGCTGTCCTGCAGCCTGGCTGCCTGGTTGGTACTCATGTCCGCTATTTGCTTAGCATGGGCACGTTCAGCTCTGACAGCCTCCTTAGCTGCCCTGGTACGTTCCTGCTCCAGAGCAACTCGGTGCCTTGATCTGCTGTCGGAAACAGATAGCACCAGCTCGTATAGGCCTTGAAGACTGTCTATAGCTTCGGCCTTATGCTCGCGTTTAATGTTTCCAGGCCGCTCCAAAGCGTCTTTGCCCGCCTGTAAAAGGTCGTTGGCCCTTTTTGTTACAAGATCCATGGCAAGCCCAGTTCCGACTATGCTAGACCTTCTACTAGGAGCCGACACCACGCTCTCCATATCAGACCACTCGTCGCCGGCTCTAGATGTCTTTTCGGATTCCAAGAGTCGGTCTATGACTTCCTCCACGGGGAGCGTGGCGTCGGTGCAGGTCTCGATTTCAGGGTTGGAGTGTAAGGTAGGTGTAATCGGCTGATCCGCTGGGGCTTCAGCACCGGTGACTGTTTCACTAGATGAAGGCCTAAGTTTGTCCAGTTCCGGTTCAGCGGGCCCTGGTTTGGGTTCAGCTGCTTTCCTGGCCTCGACTTGAGCCGCCTGGGTTATAGCCTTTTTCCGGAGTGGTTCCGGTTTGATCATTTTGCGTGAGTCCCTGGAGGCAGCAGAGGACACAGAGCGCTGTGATCCCTTGGACGAAGGAGATGATCCCGACCTTAGAGACATGTTTACTTAAACCACAGAGAGAAAAAAAAAAAAAAAAAAAAAAAAAAAATAATAATAATTGAGTGACAATAAAATTTTTAAAATTAAGTAGAGTGGGTTCTGGGGGACTACTCGAGGTACTCTAACTCGCTTTCGCTTGTCTTACACGAGCGGTTTTCGAGTTATAGCGAAATTTAGTCAGTTATCCAAGGAATTATCTTGTACGTATCTATAATTTTATCCTCTGTGGCTAAACTTTTTAATGTTCTATAGCTTCGGCTGCTGTGGTATAATAATTTTGCAAATCGGTGTAGGACTTCCTACAAGCCTGCTCAACCTGATTCCGTCTTTTCCCTTCGTTCCTGAGCTCCCGCAACAGAGTTGGGATAATTCAGGAATCCGGTTCTATCTCGGTCCCTATTTGTCCAAATTGGATTTTGTGACGCTTTTTAGGGAGGTAGCAATCGTCCCAAGCCGCTAACAGCTTAATTCTGTCAAAAAGGCCCCTCCACTCCCTGCAAATGGAGAGGGAAGAACCTTTCGGAAGACCTGCCGCAGCTTGGTCCCCAAATGTCCAATTTCAATTTGGGGACAGTTTTAGGAGGATAGCCGTCGTCCGGATTTGATAATATACCAATACTAACACAAAAGTCCTATCCCCTCTTAAAAGTGGGGGAGGGAATGATTTTTCGGTTTTATGCTTATTACTAGTGAACCTGTGGGTGTAAAATCATACAGTTTGAAGTAGTTTTTAGGGCTTGCTCGTCCGCAGCCCCGTGGGCAATCAAAACCCACGCGCTCTATATATTTACTAAGTAAAATAGGCAAGGAAGTTAAAAATTAAAATCTAATTATTGAAGGATCTATATCACTTGAAAATCTGATTTAGGTGTTGGCTCGGAGAGGGTGCCACGGCCCTTCTTTGGGTGTTCTTCGAAGGTCGATATTCCCACGGGAACCGGATTTTCGTTTTGGGAGAAACACGTGTAAGTTTCAGTTTTTCTTCAATATCTCCCTGGTTTCCCGCGGGAAAAATCCCGTGATGGTCTCAAAATGCGCGGGCCGCGAAGGCCAACAGAATGAGTGCAAATAGTATAGGGGTCATCGATCTTGATCGTGCAGCGTTACAGAATTTATGTGCAAAGACTTACGTGTACCCTCCAAATGGGTTTGAGAATGCCTTTTTTTTCACTGAATTTCTTATTTTCGCACTTTTTGACTACACTCACTCTGCAGGGCCCCACCAGCCGAACACTTTAACACCAGAAGCACCACTCTGCGATCAATATTACTAATATTCTGTATTTAATTACTGATATGCGCGTGGATTTTGCTACCGTACCGTACGTATTTTTTTTTCGGTATTGGCAGGCGGGTTGGCGAGCGCAGTATGATGCTTTTGGGTTACGGATGGTTTAGACTAAACCATCCAGGGCGCCACCCAAAAGCAAAGATGAACAAAAAAAATATTAAATAAATTTCATCTGGCGCTGCATGCGCCAGGTGGCTAGTATGCTATATAATATATTGACAGTCGCCGTGGCTCAGTCATCAGTGCCACGACTTCTGGTCCCCGCGGACCTTGGGTTCTAATTCCGGCAAGGGCAAACATTTATGCGATCAGCGTAGGTGTTCGTCCCGGGTCTTGGGTGTTGTGATTGTGTGTGTCCATGCCTCCCGCGACACAAGGAATCCTAGTGAGGGGGTTTGAGAAAAGAGGTATCTTTGATTTCAACATGGTGGGGCAGGATTATTTGTATCTCGTAATAAAGACAAATAGGACTTACAAAGACACCACATTTCAACGAATCAGGGATTCTTTTATTTATTAAGATAAGCAATTCATAACAAATGCAATAGTTATTTAAATGTAATTTTTTTTTTCTTTTTCACACAAGGTCTTCAGGTCCCAAACTAGGCAGAGCCTGTACTATGGTAACCTGATGACTGATATATACTTATATACATATACACACCCAGACATAGGGCAAACAGACATGTTCATACACACAAATGTTTGACCTGTCCGGGAATCGAACCCGGGACCAGCGGCTCAGAAGGCAGAGTGCTACCAACTGCGCCAACCGACCAGTCAATTATAAATGAACCTGGTATTCCGCTAAAATAGCAATTACTTATCGATTATTTTGTAGGTAATAGGGTAGAAATTAGATCAGTGTAGCCATTACAATAATACTCCCACTAGAACAATAAAACGAGCAAAATTGACAATTCATTAACAATTTATGAGCTATGTGTTTAGTAGAATTGTTCGCAGAGCTAAACTTTAGTTTGTAATGTGGAACAATTAAAGCAAGTGCTTAAAAGTACAAAGTTTTATTCCAATTCCCATGACTGCATTGTATACTAATAAGCACTCCTCATCAATAGATTTATAATAACTGGTAGCTTTTTAGCAATTAGCACGCATGTTCACAGCCAATCAAACACTGCGATAATATTTTATCCAAGAACCTTTTCAATTGTGGCAGCAAAATCGTAATAAGAGAACATTCTTTTAAAAAACCATTTAATAACATATTATATGCATAAGAAAATCAGTCAACATGAGTCCTAGAGATTTTTTAGTAATGATGATGATGATGATGCTTCTCAGGAACAATGTGGTGAGTTTCGTGCTTCACATCAGCATGGAATCTATCAACAAAAAATTATAGGTTATAATAATACTGCTAGGTTTTTTACTTGTTATTTAAGTTACATTAAAAAATAAGTCTCTACTGACACAGAAACGTAAGATAAACATAATCACATACCCAGAGTGATGGTCGCCGTGGTAGTGCACGTGTCTGATGGAGCCGTCAGGTTCATGCAGGGAGTAGAATCCCTTCACGACGTCACCGTCGCGGGTCTCATGCTGCTCCTTGTGGTCGTGGGTGTGAGGGTCCTTCACTTTGTATTCGAACTCGTACTTGGGATGAGTCTAGAACATAGAAAATATTCAATATATTATCAAACCATCACTCAGATCAAGTCAAAGCTACTTCAGTTTTCAGTTGTTTCTTACATAATAGTCGACGTGCTTGTGATGGCCGTGATGGTCTGTGACCTGCACTTCCTCGTGGTGACCATCATGTTTGTGAACGTGTTGGGAGGAGAACGCGTGCTCTGCTGATGCTGCGCACACCAGCGCTGCTAGGATTGCGATCTGAAAGGTGGAATGAAATTTATATTGCGATTAATTTATTAATCGGTAATTTATAAATTAAGTTATACGTAGGTGGATAGGTTTTTTGATACTTTTTGATTGTCTCAACGACGTGAAATGAAGACGGATTTTTTTTTAAATTCAATATAATTGAGATCTATTTTTATTGAAACTAACGTTCATAATTACTTTATACTGTTTCTACGGGTATAACGTACGCTACTACGCGTAAGTGCCATGTAATACCCGTTGAAGCAGTATAAAATAGATCAATTTTAATTCTTCTGAAAAGGAAAAATATTAAGAGCGAATATCTAAGGAACCTTTATATCTGAAATAAGTGAAAGACAGATAAATTTACTAAAGATTTCTTTACGTTCTTTTTTTTTTTTAACTCAACTTAATCGAGTCACACAATGCGTGACTTGGTATAATATTATGATTATAAACCATACCTTGGAAACCATTATGATTTTATTGTTTTCTTAACTTGTATCTTACTGCGAGTTCAGTGGCAGACTGATGCATTGTTTAAAAATCTCAAGCTTTATATATCATTAATCGAAGTAAAATCATAATCAAGGTGATCGTTTTCACCCTAAATATAGGTTACAATTTCAGATTTTATCACCTATCGTATAATGTGCATTGGCAACACTTGCACAACTAATGTAGCTACACTTGAACAGATACGGTCATTAATAATATGCAATGTGACAATTAAAAACGGTAATATGCTTATGGCTACCTTTTAACGATTTGGTTTTTATAATTCATTTAAAAATAATGATTCATGATAATGAGTAAGTAATTTTTAAATATTTTCTTTGTCATTCATTATTTAGGATATTGTACCTTTACAGTGGCATATTTAAATTTAGTGTGCTCCATTTGTGATTTATAAGTGAAAATCGAAAGTATCCTCGAAAGCAGCCTACCATAGTGGTAGGGTACTTTCGAGCTCTCGCCTCGCTAGCTATTAACCTTAAGTTTGAATAACTGTCACCAAACACTTAGTGTGTCGTCAGCTCGTCGTATCACAAAACCTAGAAATTTAAAAGTTCCAAAAATCGTGATAAATAGATATTTACCACGATTTTCGGAACTTTTAAATTTTTAGGTTTTGTGATACGACGAGCAATAACAAACCAACCAGTTAGGTATACACTGGTTACAGTGCAAAAAAACGCTCATTTCATATTATTAAAGATACCTACCTATTCAGTTTGTCCGGGTTTCCCCTAGACCTCTCGGCGCCCGTTAGGAAAACATTAAATTATTAATGTACCACCTGTGAAGAGGTAGGTCCTTATTTTACCTTCCTTTACTCTAACCTACCTTATTTCTTTTAAATTTGCGTGCTACACTTGACCGCGTCGACCGATCGAGACATCAGTCTAAAGGAAGCGAAGAATGAGCGTATTAAACGCCAGTTTCCCGTCTAATTAGACTCCATCAAGGTCACGAATTTCTGTACCCTGCTGCAAAGCAACACTACACATGTAATAAATATATAGAACTAGGAGCTCCCCGTGTTTTCACCAGCTCGGATTACCTATAAATTACCTATCCCACGGGACCTCTATGCATTTTTCAGGATAAAAGTTGCCTATGTGTTATTCCAGGGTTTAATCTACCCCATACCAAATTTCATCAGAATCGGTACAACCGTTTGAGTAAGAAGGGGTAACAGAGGCTTTTTTATTATCTCCTTATCCCACGGGAACAGGAACTAATTTCGGAATGAAAAGTAGCCTATGTGTTCTTCCAGGGTCTAACCTATATCCATACCAAAGTTTATCCAAATATGTACAGTAGTTTTTGCGTGAAAGAGTAGCAAACATCCATTAATCCATCTAAAATTTCACATTTATAAAACTACACTCTCACAGTACTTACACGGTAGTTAGTAAGTCGAATTATCAGGATCATTGAGTGACAGTTACGACGGCAATCTAAATATCGTACCTTCTACTTTACCTTCTACTCGCACCAAAAAAAAATGTAGCGCTACGCGATTTTATACACGTGGATTCCGGTTCTTTCGCTACCTCAATTACCTCACGGGAACTCTATATTTTTTCCGGAATAAACCTACCTAGCCTATGTGTTATTCCAGGCTCTAACCTGTCCCCATACCAAATTTCATCTAAATCGGTACAACCGTTTGAGAGTGAAGGAGTAACAGAGGTTTGTGAGTTATTTGCTTATCCCACGGGATCAGCAACTATTTTCTGGATGAAACGTAGCCTATGTGTGGTTTCAGGGTGTAAGCTATCACCATAACAAATTATATCAAAATCGGTACAACCATTAATTGAGTGTGAAAGAGTAACAAGATATTTTGAGTTATTTGCTTATCTCAAGGAAGCAGCAACTATATTCAGGATAAAAAGTAGCCTGTGTGTGATTCCAGGGTCTAACGCATTCCCACACTGAAAGCCAAAACGTATGAACTTCTAGGACGCGTTATTAATAAAGCGTAGTTTTCAGCGCGTGCGGTGGTCAGCGCTGACGAGTCTACGCGCAGACGACTAGCTACGCGTTATGCGCCGAAAAGTATGAACTTCTATGAACTTCATTTCATATTCAGAAGTTCATACTTTTTCGCTGTCAGCGCCGACGACGGTCAGCTTGCAGTTAGCCTGATTCTCAAACCAACCTTAGTAATAATTACTTATTTGCAATAAAAAATTAACAGTTCTCAAAAATGTCGATCGACCAAATTATATCTTCGGGTGTGTGTTTTTTATATTAAAGATCTAGCGACCACTATCTCACTTGACAGTCAGTGACTATGGGATCGAAGATGTAATCACACTAGGTTTTAATTGTTTTCTGTATTGTTATACTTGAAAGTACCCTACCACGATTTTGGGAATTCGATAACGGTGTTATTTTCATCTGCAGCTCAAACCGTTTTGGTGACGATCGAACTAGCGCTCTTCAGTTTGGCTGTCGTCTTTCCCACCGCGTCAGGCTATCATCTCATCATAGTTTCCAACATGTGTGTTATTGTTTGTTAGCAATTCCATCAATTTTAAGTAATCATTGTAAACATTGCTATTCGAAGTTACTTTGGTCATCAATTTCTTAAACTAGTTTTCAAAGAAGTCACCTAGCATTAATACAATTGCAACTGGATGCATCCAGTTTTTTCCAGTTTCAGATCGTCTGCCCACATTATGCAGAAAAGTCTCACGCTGCTGAAAGGACCATGTTTTTCCATTCTGCGTTAATTAATTGAATCGGTATGTAGCTTTTTGATAGGTTTTGCTTTGTTTTTTCTGTAACTTTTTTTCATACATTTGTATTTTCATTATTTCTCCAATACGCTATAATTGCACAACTGTGTCTAAGATCGTTCTTCATAAGACACATTTATAAATTAGGTACATAGGTACTCCGCTATTACCTTTTCTATTCTGCATGAATTCAGTAAATCCATATATGGATATACCTAAAAAAAACATAATTTTTAACGAAATGTATGAATGAAATACATAGATACGATTTTCTTGAGCTGGGAAAATGAAACGAGATATTTTTATTGTTTTATAAAATGTTTATTGCTTAGACAAATTTTATGTAACTAACAAAGTCAATTGTACGTAGTTTTAATAATGGTGATGATGGTACTTTTCAGGTACGATGTGGTGAGTTTCGTGCTTCACATCAGCGTGGAATCTATCAACAAAAAATAGTAAATTAAAACTGCTGCCAAAATAGATGATTTTACTAACTTAATATGTTTAAAAATCACATACCCAGAGTGATGGTCGCCGTGGTAGTGCACGTGTCTGATGGAGCCGTCAGGTTCATGCAGGGAGTAGAAGCCCTTCACGACGTCACCGTCGCGGGTCTCGTGCTGCTCCTTGTGGTCACCAGTATGGGGGTCTGACACTTTGTATTCGAACTCGTACTTTGGATGAGTCTAAAATATAAAATAGTAAATTAAGCCCTTTTTCTTAACAGAGCTCATTTTTTAAGTTAAAGCTAGTATTATAAGTATTTCAGGTCACAAAAACACCGTGTGACATGTAGTAGGTATAGAAAATCTTAGTATTTTAGTTATACTAGATTAGATCAAGTCAAAGTTACTACATATTTCGGTTGTTTCTTACATAATAGTCGACGTGCTTGTGATGGCCGTGATGATCTGTGACCTGCACTTCCTCGTGGTGACCATCATGTTTGTGAACGTGTTGGGAGGAGAACGCGTGCTCTGCTGATGCTGCGCACACCAGCGCTGCTAGGATTGCGATCTGCAAATAATAGTAAAGGTTATCAAAGCGTAGCGGTTTTGATTTTAGTTTTGATATTTGAATTTCATATGTATTTTACATTAAATTATATTTACTGTACCTTGGTCACCATGATGAATTTATTTTGCTATTGGTGTATTTGCTCCAAGTTCAGATATTGTACTGATACATTTTTTTAAATGCTCAAAGCTTATATATCTACATTTAAATTTTAATTAAGCCAAGGATTTCATTTGCACCATTAATGCAAGTAATAAAAATATTTTATTATATCACCTACTGCGGATTAAATGTTCTTTGATTGGCAATGCTTACTCAATTAATGTTTTCGAACATAAATTATTATGACTGTAAAATTTGAATCAAATAAAAATGGTACCCGTTTTGGGTTTACCATAATACGTATCAATATCTGAGCCGTAAACACACTGAGGGTTTTAAACTTACACAAAAATTTAGTTGTCCCACTACTGGGATACGTGGATTGCGGGAAGCATATTACACAAAGGCGGGTCTGGGTTTATCCTTTACATAGTTTATAGGCCTATGTATGCTTGCAGTAGCAGTCCCAGGCCTTCCTTAGTCATCCCGGGATGGGTAGGGAGATTACGGCCTTGGGGAAGCGCAGGTCATGATGATCCTCACGGGAAGTCTGGCGACTACCTTCTCGCGGTGCTGCCTGTTATTAATGTATGGTGTTATTCCTAACTAGACATCATCCGGCGCCACGTGTTTTATATCTATGTAAGTTTATTTATATCCATTTATTTATTTATGTGTATAATATTTTGACCGGGACTGCTCCCGACTGGCTTTGCTCGCCAAGCCGATGAGGAGCGGTTCATCAGACGGTAGGTTGCGTGCTGCAAGGCACTGCAACTGAGGGGCTGGACGGTGCTGCAGCTGAGGAGGCGCTGCTGTGTGAGGGATTTACTTCGTCTCCTGCTGTGGCGCCGATATGGCCGCCGTCGGAGGGTGGCGGCCGAAGCGGCTGGCGATGGGGCTGCTACATCGGGCCCATCGCAGGGGACCTCAAGCGTCGGATGTGGGAAGTCTGGCGTTCATTGCACTGTGAGGTCCCGGGGTCATGCGGTCGTGCTCTTGATCTAGGCGCGGTCGCGAGAGGAGGGTTATCCTCCTCCTGGAGGGGTCCGGAAACGGACGGCCGTGATGGGGGCGCGGTATTGCTATCATTACCCCGCGCTCCCTCCGTTATAGCGTCAGGACGGACACCGTGGGTTTTAGTCGGTAGTGGACCCTTGCTGCTGTGGTTGCAGTTAGGGATGGGGCCGAGAGGCCCTCAGGGACCGGTGGATCGCGGTGATGCGATGCTTGAGTGAGCCCGACACACCCCGCTTACTTTCCTGGTAGGCGGAAGTGCGGAAATGCATTTTTCCTACGTAAACAAAGGCATTTTACACAAATATCCAAGACACAAGACCAAACACCTGTGCTCATCACTAACCTGTTTACCCCAGTCAGGATTAGAATCTACGGTCGTAGACTTTAAAAATTTCAAGATTTTTAGGAGGTTATGGGATATTACGTGTTATAATTTTTTTACAAGAAATTAACATGAAATTAAATTATTATGCGATTATTAGATGGGTTTTATATTAGACTAAAATGTTATCAGGTTGATATTAAATCATTAATTGCATATTCTTCTGTAGCCCACATAAGAATTGTAATTTGTGGTATCATAATTATAAATTATTGAGGATTTCTAGGTTCTTATTTATTAATTGAAATCATACTGCGCTCGCCAACCCGCCTGCCAAGCGTGGCGAGTATTGGCAAATCCCCCCTATATGGGGGAGGCATACGTCCAACAGTGGACATCCTATGGCACATAGCTGAGAAAAAAAAAAAAAAAAAAAAAAATTATTAATTTTCATTTTAGACTTCAAAGTTACTATAAAAAAATCATTATTAAAGTAATGAATTGCGTCGGCATTGTAAATGATCCAGACACTGATAAAGTGGCATTTTTTTTACTGCTATCCCAGACAATTTTATCTATCTCTGTGCAAAATTCGATGTATATAGGTACACCTAACCGGTCGGACGTGTCTATACCCTTCCAAAATCTTAGGATATTTTTTGTAAACAATAAAATGTCACGTAAAGTCATTGACATAGTAGTCTCCATTTCATGTTAACATGTTTTTTACTTAGTAACAAACAAACATTCTAAAAGCAAGATAGTTTTAGCAAATTTAATCATAACATTAAAATGTGTAAGTGTCAATTTCTAAAAATTGACTAATTAAATTACAAACTACAAAAGCGCCCCGCGGTTTCACCCGCGTCGATTACGGTTTTCCCACTACCTCAATTATCCCACGGGAACTATACTTTTTCCGGGATAAAAGTAACCTTTGTGCTAATTTAGGGTGTAAACTGTCTCCATACCAAATCGGGGTAGCCGTTTGAGCGTGAAGAAGTTACAAACATACAAACACAAACTTTCGCATTTATAATATTAATAGAATTTATGTACCACTGTAAGAATGTTTGTACGCAAATTATGAAACCATTACGTGCTGTTGTACAGGCACACTGTAATACCAATTGTAGGTCGCCGATATTAGTAGAGAAATCAATGTCGCCTTGGACCCTTGTTATGGCTATTATAAAAGTCCGTTGATCTAGACGTATTGTATCAGTTACGTTCTGGAGACTGGAGTGTTCAATACAAGATAAAATGTTTTCAAAGGTTTTTAAAAACTTTACTTTATGATTAACCGAAGAACCCAATCTTTTTAACATAACAAATAGTATAATAATTACCAAAAATAATTTATTTAATACCGATGCCCGTGTGGCATGGCATAGAGGAGTGTTTACAACAGTAAATTTCTATAAGAGGTTAATCGTATTATAAGCATTGTTTTTTATATGTGTACTAAGTTATCCTCTCACAAAGGTCAGAGTTGCTTGGCAGCGGACACATACCAGAAGAACTTAACTTAATTTACAGACCGAACGAAATACTCTTAAGAGTTTTCAAAGGGGAAAAAAAACAAACATTTAAATGGGGAATAAGGATGAGGGTTTTGCTTGTCTCTTTTGTTTTCTTCATCTTTTTGTTGTGTGTTTTCTGTTGTTGTTTTTTTATTTATTTTATTTTGTATTTTCTGTTACTTTATCTTTCATCACCACATCACAGTGATAGAAAATTACACACAATTACGTGTTTACATTTTTTTTAAATATTACTCTCCACAGCCTGCAGGGTCTGTCCCATTTTTTTATAAAAACTTAAGATGATAAATTTACAAATTTATGCATAAAACAAAAGACAATTTTATGTAGAATAGGGTACATAATTATACACAGCGTTATTAGGTAATTAACCTTTAACAATATAAATTAAGCGTGTGTTTACTAGATAGTGTGTACGTTGGGATATGTATTATTTGGCTAAAAGTCAGACACAGAAACCACGGCTATGAGTGTTGGCTTATCCTTAGACATACGATTTTTCATCTGATAAACAACAACATTATATGATAACTTAATGCCCTATTTCAAGGTGATTGCAGTTCTAGCGCTTGTGAGCGTAGTCGCCGCACAGTACGGTGGACATGGCCATGGGTACTCTTCGCAGCACATCTCCCGACACGACGGCCCCGCGCATCCCGTGCACGTGCACGGACACGGACACGATGGACATCACCACGTCGATTACTATGTGAGTTTAGCGGAATGTTACTCAAATTCGAATGCAACATTAGAGGTATTATTAGGTCCATGCGTTCCGCCAGATAATTAAATAAAAGTGAAATGTATCAATCAAATAATGTAAAAAGTTACGAGAGTAGATTATTTGCGTATACATTTTTTAAACTACATAAAAATAATTAAACACATTTAAAATACTTTACTTTTATTAATAAGAGATTTTATTGTGTATCGCTTAACGCTATGCTAGGCAGAACTTCAGTTCAAATATTTGAAGGAAAAATTCGGCTAATAACATCCCCGCAAGATGTTAATAAAGAAGGAAGTAATTCGGCCCTAATGGTATGGGCTGCTATAGCTTAGTTTAGTTTTATTTATTTACCAATATTACTACTCGTTGTTTTGAAGAAGGTATATAATTATTTTTTACATTAACGATACAATTAATAATGTGCATATCATATTTGAAATAAATATAGAGCCAATCTAAATAATCACAATGTTCGAGTACATACGTCAATTTGAATAATTGGATAAATAATAATATTATTTTCAAATTTCAGACGCACCCTAAATATGAATTCGCGTACAAAGTGTCAGACCCCCATACTGGTGATCACAAGGAGCAGCACGAGACCCGCGACGGTGACGTCGTGAAGGGATTCTACTCTCTGCATGAACCTGACGGCTCCATCAGACACGTGCACTACCACGGCGACAAGCATAGCGGGTAAGAATACAAGAGAAAATTTATAATAATACTTAATAATAACAAACACAATATGTTAGTCATCAATTTAAGATGTTTAATCTTAAAAGCATACACGTGTACGATATATCCAATTACCTGTCAGATATTCGGCTGAATTTATAATGAAATTATTTTATTTAAGACGTAGTAAAATATTCTTGTGTTTTAAATTTGATTTATTTGGCTAATTGAACTAATTCTGCCAATTAACATGTTGTTTTCAATACTAAACCCGCAATGCATGGAAATGCTTTAAACGTAATACTTGTAGCAACTTTCTTATGTAGAAATTTGCTACACGTCGTACCTTAAAGCGAGTGGACGATTTCGATTTAAGCATTATACACCTTAACCTTTTTGAGTTATGAATTAAGTCACCAATTATTTTTCCAGGTTCCATGCTGACGTGAAGCACAGCACCCACCATATTGTCCCTCAGCACCATCACCACTACTAATGACTACTTACCAAAACTACTTTTATCCTGTTCTGTGATATTTAAAGTAAAGGTTTTCTATTGAATTTTATACAAAGTTAATAAACTGTTTGAAATTTTATATACGTCCATTGGTATTTATATTTATTAAGTCTATCCTGGGTGCCGATTCTCTTGTTTATTAATACAAGCAATTCATAAACAAAGCAATAGTAAAACAAGTGTAATCTTAAATGAACTCGGTATTCAGATAAAATAACAATTGCATCTCGATTGCCTTGTAGATAATTACATTGCGGTAAGAAGTAGATATGTGTAGCCATTACAATTATTCTCCAAGTAGAATAACAAAACTTACAAAAATGACAATTCTTATACAATCTATGAGGATAGTTTTTATATCAGAACTGATACCCTGAGCCAATGCCTTAAATGCTGGTTTGGATGAAAATATATAAAGAGTCAAATGCCAAGCATTCAGTGAATACATGACTAATTTAATATTAGGGCTTAAAGTATGAAATTACCGATTTGTACTGAAAAAACAAACATTATTTTTCTCTAAGATGTAACATATTTATTTAATCATATTTACCCCCATTACCTATACATTGCTGTCAACTAATAAGAAGTCCAGTTATGCCTTTACGCTAGAACTCTGGGATTTAAATTCGACAAACTGTGTAAAAGCATTTTGTACTGGCTACTTGGGGAAAAATAGTTTCACGTAGAAATTTTTCCCAATCACGAAAAAAATGGCAGTACGTTGGAGCAAGGTCAAGTAAGTACGGAGAATGTCATTTGGTTTATAACTGCAGCTCCTGTCGAGGTACAACGGTTTCTCGTGCAGTATGAGGTCTTGCGTGATAATGGAGCAATAATAGTGAAGATTGATTCTGGGCTGTTTCACTGCCAGTTTCGCCATCATTGTTCGAAGTTCGGCACAATTAATATCTGCTGGTATTGCTTGACCAGACCTGAGAAAGCCATAGTGAATAACACCATAAAGAGACCACCAAACAGTTACCATTACTTTTTTATTGATATCGCGAGCCATTTCTACTGCGTTGGTTCTGCGTCGGAACTCGTATTCGAAAATGGCTCGTGTCATTTTATGTATGGATTCTACGAAAATTCAAAGAAAGAAGGAGTAAAACATCGAATGTTATGAATGCACATTTTTTAAAAGAATAACCTCATAGATGACACCTATGTGAAAAAAGTTTTATTCGAAAATCTCAAACTATGAAGGTTTTATGTTATTTCAAAGTATGTATTAACATAACAACGGCCATATCATACGACAGCTTTCTTGTTTAATAAACAATATTAAGTTATTCTTAGAATTTAATTAATAATTCATTACTTGCTTGCAAAATTACTGACAAGTATATTTTAAATACAATGTTTTTAGTTATTTTTAAATTAATTTATTCAGTAAATATTCCACAAAGTATTTAAATTATGCAAACTTAAAAAGTTATTTTTTAGAAATATTCAATTTTCAAAATATTTTTCAATTCCTTTATCCATTAATTAGGTTTTATTTTTGTTAATACTACGATATATGCAATAACTTTCATTACTCGAAATTCATATAAAGATTGCGTCTCGCAGCTTTGTTTCATGAAAATACATGTCATAAGCATATGACACAGTTTCATATCAGTTTCTTAATTTATATAAATTACTATGAACAATTAACTATAAATTCATGTTCAGCATGCAGTTCATTTCCTATGAGTATGTTACATTCGCTATTTGGTCTCTGACTGATGTGTTACCAATTTGGTTAAGTTCAACACCAATAAGATCCATAACTTTTAAAGACTTTTCACTGCCAGCCGGAGGGAAATTCAAACTCCCTGTTTACCTTTCCGTTAAACTTCCAAGCTTCTTGGCGTTACACCGAGACCCAAGCTGAGTTTTTGCCAACTATATTGAGCTCAATTATTTGTTAAAAAAAGTTAATCATATTTCCACGGAGTTTCACCTTTGGGGTGGTTCGGCCAAATACCAACTTGAGGTTTAAGGTGAAATAGAAATGGGAAACAAAAAGAAGCGACTCTCTGTAAGAACATAGGCTTTAGAGCCCCTCACTGGCACAAAGTTGGGTACCCTTATTTCTCTCGGAATTATACTGTATATTCATTGGTATTACGCAATTTAATTCAACGATTCCCATTCTATCATTGCGTCGGTCAAACAGGTTACTGCAATGCGCCCCTGCTACATGGTAGAAATGCCATGCTTACGTACAAAACATTTTAATACCACTTCTATTATGCGTTCTACCAGAGAATGGAACTCGTTGCCCGTACTTCTGTTTCTCAATATGCTACATCTTAGACGAAGTCATGACTTAACATCGGGTGAGGAAGCGGTCAAACGTTAAATCCTTAAAAAAGAAACAAATAATTCTAAACAAAACTGGATAGTTTTTTCATTTGTTTCTGAAAATTTCCTGTAGCAGTCACAGTGTGTGTATACGTACAGGGTCCTTACTATCAGCTTTGTAAAAACCATGCAAGTTTTAAAACCTGGCCATAAACATGCCAAAGACAACAATAACCGTTCACCTAAAGGAACGTGATGCCGTGGTGATGGTATGATTTCACACTAAGTGTTTTAAGCCACGTTTTAGAACTCAAATCAAATCAATATTTGTAATACCTCCCACGATTTGACTCTTTCCGAAAAGTTTTTTGTAATTGGCATTTATCTTTTGTACTAAAAAAGATAGGTAACACGGTTGTGAATGTAAATAACATATCAAAACTTTTACATTCTCATATCATCTATTTCTTACCTACTTATCTCGACTTCTGTTATATACTACTAATTCAATGGTCAACCTACAAGCTTTTGTTATATATAGTCGTAGTCTCAGCAATTAGAGATCCACTGCTGAACTGAAATATATCCTAATATCCTATATGAGGGAGGCATATGTTGCGGAGCATATGCAAATCCTATATATATATATAGGATATATAGGATTTGCCAATACTTGCCACGCTTGGCAGGTGGATTGGCGAGCGCAGTATGACTTCCGATCCTCAGAATGCGCTGCTGCTCACCTCCTGGTACGTGGTCCCTTAGCCGACTCTTACGGCACCCGCGGGAAGAAATGAGGGTGAACTATTCTAGGCCAGTACAACCACGGCACATGTTATGTAATAGTTGATAACAAAAGATATCCCGGTACTTGTATATAACAAGCCGCGCGGTATTACACGCGTGAAATACGTTACTCCGCAACCTAAGTTATCTCACGGGAAAAATCGTCTTATCCGGGATAAAAAGCTTATGTTTTATTTTATTTTTTAGGTATATGGGTCAGTGACCCGTCCCTCGAATACTGTTGCCGCTGTGCAACGTCTTTCAATAAATACACAAAGTATTGTATCAAAAAATTGTTTATTAGCTTGTTTATACAAAATCGCGTAGAAATATAAATATCACAGATTTAATACATTCTTTGTACTTTATGGTCATCAATAGTGATGATGATGCTCGGGGACAATGTGGTGAGTTTCATGTTTCACATCAGCATGGAAACTGGAACAAATGGAAAAAAGAAACATCAGCTAAATGTTACATAAAAATACCTACACCGTAAAAACATCTTCAACAATGTTTATGTGGATTACGTGCGGTGTACAGTAATTCTAAAAAAATACGTACGTTTTAAACTTTTTAGTAATAATAATCATTACTGCTAGCGATCATGACTAATGACGAAAGATAATGATAACAGTAAGCACAAAGATATTTGAGTCTAGTTTACGAACCATGATCTTAACTTTTATTTTTTTAGAGTATAAAATCATTATTTATATACTTTGATTTCATACTAATGATGAGTACTCTGGAGATACAATGGTGAAAAGGTAACGGGGCTATAGAATTAAAAAAAAAACATAATGTACTAATAACAATAGGCTTTGGCTTTTTAAAAAAAAAGAAATGTGTGCTAGAAACATAAGCACAATGTTGTATACAAAATACCTACACCCTAAAAACATCTTCAACAATGTGCTGCGATTATTTGAGATGTAAATAATCAAAGGGTGTGACAATCTTCTAAGCAGGTCTTGTGAGAATGGAAAAGATGTTAACTTATATCTATCAGAATGCTTTTAACATGACTACACGAATGTTATCTGCAACAGCTGGCTGATTGATTCATGCTAGTATACGTCGGGTAACATGAATATAATTATAAATGTTTACCCAGAGTGATGGTCGCCGTGGTAGTGCACGTGTCTGATGGAGCCGTCAGGTTCATGCAGGGAGTAGAAGCCCTTCACGACGTCACCGTCGCGGGTCTCATGCTGCTCCTTGTGGTCACCAGTATGGGGGTCTTTCACTTGGTATGCAAACTCATACTTAGGATGTGCCTGTGGACAAATTTTATCTTTTTAGCTCAAGCAAAATATTATCCATTTAACATATTTGAAAAACATAATTCTAAAGTGATCATACATACCGCGATCGCCACTTTTTAGTTTAAAAAATGTTGAAATGTCTTTTATTTTATAAGCACGCCCCCGCTCTAGGATACCTATGAGAAATGGACATACACAATCACAATACACAAACATCCAAAGACCTCAGAACAAACATCTATATGCTCATCACCAAAATGCTTGTCTCATCCGAGACCAGACCCCGTGTCGCGGTTCTAAATTCAATGTCACTGATTACTGAGCCTCAACAACAACAGTTTCAGCATAGTTATAATTAACAAAACTAACGGTTAAGCTAGTTGACGGCAACTTTACTATAATATACTGCAATAACGTAAACTCACGTAATAGTCAACGTGGTGATGTTCCTCATGTCCGTGTCCGTGTCCGTGCACGTGCACGGGATGCGCGGGGCCGTCGTGTCGGGAGATGTGCTGCGAAGAGTACCCATGGCCATGTCCACCGTACTGCGCGGCGACTACGCTCACAAGCGCCAGAACTGCAACCGCCTGAAAAATTCAAAATATTAATAATTATTATCCATAAGCCAAAAGTCTTATCTCATTACCGCCAAACTATGAGGAAAGTTACTTTAGCTATAAGTTTATTTATTTATTATTTATTTATTTTTAAGAACACCAACACTGTGTACACTAATGCGTTTACAAGGATTGCGCTTAACACACTAAGAGGCAAATGCCACAGCAGTTAAAGGTGTAGACAACATGCAAAATTAATTTATATTATTTGAACGAGTAACAGATGTCAAATGTAATATAGACATAATAAAAATAATTTGTAATGTTGCAATGGCAAGTGGAAATTTATAAATAGATCATGAATAAAAGATTATATAGTAAAATTGCATAGTTGAATACAGATGTACAGAAAACAATATAGAAACAAATAACTAAAAATCTAAATCTATCATAAAGAATAATCTAATACAAATTTTTTGAAATTACAAAACTTATCATGAAATATGTCGAGATCGTTGGTTTTTGGTTCTTAGTTCTAAGTTCTACGAAATGAAGTTCCAAAACCGCCTTTGGAGAATATTTCACAATATTGCGTTTTCTGGGAAAGATCCGTACATAAATAAACAAAAAAAAAACAAGCAATTATGTTTTGGACAAGTGAACGTTATGTTTTCTAAAGTATCTTCAACTGCAAAATTTTGATGAAAATTAGTACCTACCTAATCAGAAACTTAACGGCTTTAGAAAATCGTAATGAGATACTGCAAAATGGCTGCGTAATGAAATACATGATGCAATTAGCTCAATGTAAAGGCAGTACATTTTATTTCGCCTATTGAGTGTACACAGTTGATTGTGTAATATTCAAAAGCATATAAAATAATATATGACATAATTATTGTAAAATAAAAAGCCTGTTGTAGAACAGAAGTTAACTTTGATCAAGTAATAGACAAAGTTACAAATAGAGGAATTTTATTAAACATTATTCAGAGCCGTTTTAAATATAATCTGCGTAAGAAATAACTACTAATGACTTATTAACAAACTTACAAATAACATTTTGTGTAGAAAGAATTGTAGATATAAAATTAGGCAGAGGTATACTTTACTTATAAAACGGAAGTGAGCAATTATTTAAAAATAATTTCTAACACTTTAGCTGTTTGTATTAGTATCGTTCGACACATTTATGTAGAAATATTTCTTAAATTATTTTTTTTTAAATTATTTTTTTTCATATTATAAGTTTGCGTTTGACAACTGTCTCACCTGATGTTAAGTGATGACGTTGTCTAGGATTTAGCACGCAAACCTAGAAGGTACCTATTCACTCGCGACTTGAAGACTCCAGGATTGTACATATCGGGAAACACAGACTCGGGCAACGAGTTTAATTGAAAGCCAGAAAACATTCCAGGTCTAGTGTGGTTACATCTACGACCACATCGTCACCGACAATCAAGTGAAGTAGAAGTCAAACGTATGTATTATATATTCTTTAAGGTATAAAAAAATTAATGTCATTAACAATCAATATTCTAATTTATATTAAACTTAGATTAAAAAAAATGAAATAATTAAAAAGAGTAAATAGGTATGTAGTTATAAAATAATGAATACCTTCGTAAACATTTTCGGTTATGATAATGGTACTAGAAACCAACGTAGACTGATACATATTGTCCAAATACAATGACTTTTATATTGTTAGCAAGGGTCCAAGGCAACATTGATTTCACTGCAAGTGTGCCTACACGAAGCCCGCCATAGTTTCACAACTGTGATACTTGCATTGTGCGGTAAGTATCCGTAATTGTGATAATTGTTTATTTGATTATGAAACGCGGTAGCGACAAAAAGTTCAATGCAGTTGCCTAATGTTTATATTTAAACAGTTTTTTATACCTACTTTGCTAGAATATGGCGCATGTAAATGTGCTGAAAAATCGAGAAACGAAAACAAAAAAAAATACAAAGAAATGGAACCAACATCAACACTCAAAAGTCTGAAATAACTTGTTGAAGTAGGTACCGCGATAGTTTAAAAGTAACTTTTATCAAAATATTGTTAGCATGGCACCGACTTCGACAAGTTATTTCAAACTTTTGAGTGTTGAAGTCGGTTCCATTTTTTTGTGAAAATTTTTTTTCACATTTTTCTATGACTTTTACTACTCACGAGATCAATTTTGTCAATGTGTATGTTCACCGATTTCTCCACCCGGAACTATGAGATTTTAATGAAATATAAGTGGGACCACACGGGAAGCACCAGCTTTCAAATAAAAAAAGACCGATCAAAATAGGTTTACCCAGTCGAAAGTTATGCGGTAACAGACATAAAAATAAACAACACAGGTACGGGTCGAATTAAGAACCTTCTCCTTTTTTGAAGTCGGTTAAAAACATAAAACTCAGCAGTAAGTGCTCGTTCAGACACGGCGATATCTGCGTGGTGTGGAGATCTCCATAGTAATAGAAACAGGCGGGTGCGATTCGCGTGAAAGCCATGTCTGAACAAGCACTTACTGTCGAATTTTATCGAATCGATGATCCATGCTCGCACTGCTGATTCGATAAGCCCTAATATGATCACGCATCGATCAAACACTCTAATATGTTTTGGGAAATTTGATGAGCTCCCGGTCGAGACGGACCCAATGTCTCAACCCAAAACCTTTTAAATATGTAGGTAATCACTGTGTGAGATATTAATTATTAACATTATATCAGGTACTGAAATGAATGGAAAACGTTAATGAAAAATAAACTGGCAGGTAATCCCTTTTTAATATAAATAACTAAAAAATAATTTAACCACTACACTTTTGAGTGTTGAAGTCGGTTCCATTATTTGGTAAAAAATAAATCTCCTTTTTCAGTGACCTTTGCTACTCACGGGATCTATTGCATTGTGTAAGTTCCCATGTCTTCACCCGCAATTATAATACGGTCCAAGTAAACGTAACACTTTCAGTTATTGGAGTGTAACTCAAAAATCGCTTGTCTGTTTTTGATCAAATTTAAATTGGACCACTTAAGAAGTATACTTTATCAAACAAAAATGGAATCATCAAAATCGGTTCATAAACCACGAAGTTGTCTGCGAACATACATAAAAAAATATATATGTAAGGTGGAATCGAGTAACCTCGAGGTGGTCCCCGAATTAACACTCTATCAAAAAAAAGAATTTGGGGAATCGGTTCAAAAATGGGGAAAAATCGGTGAACATACATTTAAAATAATCCTTACGGTGAAATATATAACCTTCTCCTTTTTCGAAGTCGGTTAAAAAGAAATATATTGACATTATTTCAGTAAAATACTTTCATAGAACCTTTATAATAATATAATCACGTATCTTCATTATGGCTGTACGATGAGTCTCAAAACCCTACGCTAGGCTAAAAACCTGGGTGTTATAGGAATCTGTATCCCCGAAAGAAATGACTTTATATGAACAATAATAAATATATTCAAACGCGTTTAATATTAAAGCAAAAAGAGTGCAATTATAACACTTGTATAATAACAATTAAGCTGTGTTTTTGGTATTAGTGCATCATTATATAATTATAATTACTATAAAATTAATTACATACAAAATACTCCAAACGTCTATCGGTGTCAATATCACATTCATTCATAAAAGTTACGCAAAATACGAATATTACGATAGGTGATAAAATCTGAGATATTTTATTGTGTGGTGAAAACAATCACCTTGATCAAAATGTGATTGTTTTAAATGAATATATAAGACTTGGACGTTTAACAATTAGTATCAGTTAGTGACTTACATGAAACAAAGACACTTATAAGTTAAAAATGTTCTCAAAGGTAAAACTGCTTTTAGTTTTAAAATAATGATTCAGTCACAAAAACTTCTTTTTCCTATATCCCAACACGAAAAAATATGCTTTTAATAAAACTAAAATATAATTCTTTATTAGATATCACCGTTTTACCACTGGCCTGCTCAAATAAGCCTCGAAAGCTATCAAACAATTTGAGTCTGAAAACTATCGCGAGTTTTTTCCATAATTGTAATGTAACAAACCGACTAGGACTCACGTGGTAAACACTGGAAAATTACTCTACGACCAGTTTCGAATTTATTTGCAGTTCTTCATCTGGGAGTTATGATCGTGCCAGGCGGCACGTTAAATAAGTTCGAAACTGGTCGGAGAGTAATTTTCCAGTGTTTACCACGTGAGTCCTAGTCGGTTTGTTACATTACAGCTATCAAACAAGTTCTTCATGACCAGTCGTGACCTTTCATAAGATCACTGACCTTAAGGAAATAAAATAAGCTTCGATTGACCGCGTTGGTATTTATTGCCCTCAGATCCTACTAATTGGTGCGTTGTTGGGTGCGGCGGCGGCGGAGCACGCGTTCTCTTCCCAACACGTCCATAAACACGACGGTCACCATGAGGAAGTGCAGGTTCACGGCCATCATGGCCACAAACATATTGACTACTACGTAAGTAAAACTTCACTGTTTTGTCCTATTAGATAATATGGAACTACACGTACTAGTAGCGCCTGTGGTGAGCTAGCGGTAAAACCGTAATCCACGCGGGTGACTGCGTGAATTATTGCATTGAATTATATAATTGTCTGGTCGGTTGGCGCAGTTGGTAGCACTCTGCCTTCTGAGCCGCTGGTCCCGGGTTCGATTCCCGGACAGGTCAAACATTTGTGTGTATGAACATGTCTGTTTGACCTGTGTCTGGGTGTGTATATGTATATAAGTATGTATATAGGTATATATTATATAAATATAAGTATGTATATGAGTATATATCAGTCATCAGGTTACCATAGTACAGGCTCTGCCTAGTTTGGGACCTGAAGACCTTGTCTGAATGGTAAAAAAAAAAAAAAAAAAAGTTAAAATTGCATTATACATAACTTTCAGGAGATCTGCAATTCTGAAGTGTTCATCTGATTTGTTAAATTACAGACTCATCCCAAGTACGAATTCGAATACAAGGTGAAGGACCCCCACACTAAAGATTTCAAGGAGCAGCATGAAACTCGCGACGGTGACGTCGTGAAAGGCTTCTACATGCTCCATGAACCTGACGGCTCCATCAGGCACGTTCACTATCATGCTGATCACCATTCTGGGTATGTTGTTACTATTTGATGATGAAAATTTGCCTATGTGTTATTCCGGGACTTGAAGTATCTACATACCAAATATGTCATCCAAATCGTCCAGCCGTTTGAGCGTGAAATAGTAACAAACTTACATCGATAGTTACACTCTTTCGCATTTATACTATATTAGGGTATATATATATTTATACCCTACTAATATTTTGTTGTTTAAGCTGACGTGGTTTTTACACAATATTATGAATGTATACAACATGGGAATTCTCATGTAATAAGTCAGAGGGTACCGACTACAGTACCGAATATATATTTCCGGTCTGGCTGTTGAGTTTAAAACTAAAGGTACATGTATATAAATTGAAGTTTATGAGCGAATAGCGCTAACCACAGAGACACGCAGTAAAACAATTCCAAATGTTAAGTTCACTGTATCACTGTGAATAATGAATCAGGTAAACGAGCATGCATTGTCGTTTACACATAATTGTAAAATTAATGAATAAATTCTTCTTTCCAGGTTCCACGCTGACGTGAAGCACGAGGTTCACCACATTGTTCCTGAGAAGCATCATCATCATTACTAAGCCAAAGTGACTTAGAAGTAGATAGACTGAGTTTTGACTGTTAATAATGCCTGTTAATAAAGTAGTTTTCATTTAGTTAAGGTTTTTTAGTGTTACATTACAACTATACACCTTTTCCTATTTACGGCATTGAAAGAAGAATGAGAGGCAATCATAACATTTGTCCAAAAGTTTGATCTACGGCGTAGATCAAAGTTTTAGTATTTCGGGTGGCGCGCGGGCTACGAGCTGCCCGCGATTTCTTTGTGAATTAGTATTATTAACAAAAATGTAATTGCTGTTAGTAAAAAGATTACTAACTGCAATTACTACTTATTACACATACTGAATGACTAAAAATAATTACACCTAAAGTCGTGTTCAAGGAGTGTTTCTCGAAAACGAGCAAACGTCAAGTCGTTTTTGTATTCATCATTTTGCACTACAGTTGTGAATCATCATCCAAGCATGTGAAGTTGGCATGACGATTCACTAAGTCATGTGAAGTAGTGTAGAGGCCGTACTAGATTAAAATTTTCAGGGAGCAATTTTCACTTGTAAGTTGTAGCAATATCCTACTAATATTAAAAAGGCATGAGTGTGTGTCTATGTATTTCTTCTTCACGCTCAAACGGCTACACCGATTCCGATGACATTTATTAAGTAGATACTTCAGGTCCCGGAATAACACATGGGCTACTTTGCATCATCATCATCGTCAACCATCACCACACCGCTAAAACCGTGGGGCGCAGCTAGTATTATAAATATATTCAAAGATGTTGAAATACGTTATTATCAAATCGAGACTCAATGATATGCAAAATAAAGTCTGTCATTTTTTTATGAAATATTGAAAAGTAAATCTATAAAATGGCTCAATTCTTGTAATTTTTAGACTTTCGCGATTCGAACACATTGTTATTAAATCAAACGGGGCTTAATCGCGAGAAAAACATTTAGTAATTTATTTACCTCGACGTTTCGACCAAGTTGCATTGGTCGTGGTCACGAGAAGACTGGAGAAATGAGGGTGGCAATATCGGCGAGTAGTAGTAGTTTCGCCAACTACCCACTTTTGATATTATTAAACTGTATGGCTGTCACAGCCCTGCAAAAGCACAGGGTTGTCACGTCACGGCTCTAATTCTGTTAATCACACGAACTAGCTAAAACTCACTAAAATTTTTCAAAATGAAATAGCCTGTATTCTATTATATTTACACTTAAGTTCACATTCGTATAACTCCATACAGCGCTCTCACTAATATTAGACGAGTTTTATTCGATTGCTGGCCAATTGCTGGTAGTTTTAGTAGACCAAATAAGTGGCTACCTAATTTAGCTAAAACTACCCGCTAATTTAATAAATACATTTTAGTGATGTTATTGATAAGTCTCATCCTTTTTTTTTCATAATACATTCATAATAATTCTCTAATTAAAATTAAAATAGTAATAACTAATAACAATACTGCAGCTACTACAATAACATTTGAGCCATCCACTAGCTATTGGTAGCCTATAGATAACTCAAATGTTCTAACCCGCTACCGGCTGGCAGCGTGCCCAGAATGCTAGCAGCATTGCCACGCTGAATTGCAATGCTGATTCGTTGAGCCAAATATGTGCCAGCATTTTGGTCACGAGTCGCATCGATCAAATGCTCAGATAAATTTAGTCTCATACTAATTTGGACTTTGTCGTAACCATATATATGATAAGAACATATCTAATTTTCCAAAACTTTAGTTTTGTTCAGTTGATGCCAATCACTACCAATATATATATTATTATTATATTATTATTATTATTATTATCTCTTTATTTTCTTTTTTTCTTAGGTATAGTTTTTTTACAGTATAAATATCAAAAACAAAAATTAATAAAGATATTATAAAAAACCTAAACCTAGAGTTCCGCCAGCAGCGGGGCAGGGCCCAAGCTACCGGTGGTTAGGGCCGCAGAGTGAGGAACCTCCGGACAATACGCGCCGTTTCAAGGAGTACCGCCTTCTGCATCTGACCCTTGATCCAACCGTCTAGCGAGAGCCTCTTAAAATGTTGATCGAGGCTCTTCGCTATTAAGCCGTTCGTCGAAACGACTATCGGGACAATGATCGTCGAGTCAACATCCTACATGGCGGTTACCTCGTGAGCTAAGTCAAGGTACTTGCTGAGTTTGTCCTTCTCAGCCTTTACGAGGTTCTCGTCATGCGGGACGGTGATGTCGATGAGCACTGCCCGGCGTTGAGACCGGTCGACCAAAACGATATCAGGCTTATTGGCAACAATAGTCCTGTCCGTGATGATAGAGCGGTCCCAGTAGAGTAACGCACGACCATTCTCAAGAACTGGCGCTGGTGTGTACTTGTAGTACGGCACTTCGGATTGAACAAGGCCATATTGAATTGCAAGTTGCTGGTGGATGATTCTGGCTACTAGGTTATGCCTGTGTAAATACTCTCCGTTAGCAAGATGAGAACAACCAGAAATAATATGTCTGAGGGATTCTCCCGGACGGCGGCATGCCCGACAAACGTCGACCGTACCGTCCTTCAGAATATATTTCCGATAGTTATTCGTCATGATAACTTCGTCCGCAATTGCACAGACAAAACCCTCGGTTTCCCCAAAAAGGTCACCGAAACGTAGCCTATTCACGGATGCGAGTAGGTCTACATCGGGTCTTGTTAAGGCCCGATAGAACCGGCCGTGTAGCTCTTTGCCTTTCCATATGTCCTTGCGATCCTCAGTGGTCAACACCGTTGGTTTACGCCAGTTTTCGATAGCCAAGGAGTATTATTATTATTATTATTTATTTATATCAGGTCATAGACCCATAACTTAAAATACCTTAATATAATTAAATACATTTAAAATACATAGAAAATACAATACAAATACACTGAGATAATAATGCAAGTGGATGCGACTACCCACAGTGTAGACGCATCCAATGAGCGAACAATGCGCTATCCCACCTATCTACCAGTGTTTTTAGAATGATGTTGGGGCTACCCCGCCACCTGCTTAGTAGGGAGGCACATCTCTTCCGGATGATGGCATGAAAACCATCGATCCGTGCCTCAGTAAACATGCCGGATGCACTGCAGTAACGTGGTAGCCCCATCAACACTCTAAACCCGTTGCTGAATTTAAATTATTTAAACAGTGATGTATTTTGCGCTTAATTTGTTTCGCACTGCTGGAAATACGCCTCCCCATTGATTTCCACAAGGACTGAATGACAACGGCCCGTTTATAGTTTTTTTTTGTTTTACATTAAATTTAAATACAAAAGGCTGCTGTCAAACGCAAATAAAATGAAATAAAAAAACGATTTACAAATATTTTTCCAATTTGACCCTAACAATAACCCAATGTGTAAAAATATTAATGCGCCTTTTTTGGCGTATATTATTTCGTTCTTCGTATTTCGTATTTCGTTGATTGAGTCATTTCCTCTCTTATCACATTGAAAAGTTAACTTTATTGAACGTTGTTGTCATGCCAATCCATACTAAACTAACTTGTGTAACTATTGCATATGTGCATAAACGATAGGTGATAAAATTTGAGAAATTTTACTACATTTTGTTCGAGTGAAAACAATCACCTTGGCGATTGTTTTAATTATTGTCATAGTGGATATAAAAGCCTTGGTCGTTTGACAATGTGTATCAGTGTTACATTGCGCATTCTATCACAAACAAGTAATCATGTTCGCAAAGGTAAAATATTACAATATAAGCAATATATTTTAAATAAATATTTTTATAAGTGCCACAATTAGGGCAGTTCTTTAAAGGAGACCCTTCAAAGGATTGGCAACGTATTAAATTCTCCCATTGTAACCATAGGCGAAGCTGATCGCTTATGGCAGCCTGTCTACTTGTTCGAAAGCTTCTCCAAAAAAAAATGTGTCCGTCAACTTATTAAGTTAATAAAAATTTTAATAAAAATAAAAATCTCATTAAATAGTAATGGACATTTGTGCACGAATTTTTCGGCGCTGAGGAAAATAGAAACGTTTTGTTTTGTGTGGTGTACATTGTCTGACAATTTTCTATTTGTTTTAATTGATCAAGTGCTCGTCGATCTCTTTTAGTTTTCTCTCAGCGTTACCGCTCGTAGAATGTTATTTTGTGTATGCCTACTGACGATACTAACTAAAAGATCTCAAAAGATGACATCACATTATTTCCCTTACTACTAAAAATCTGACTTATTCTTCATGATCTAAAGACTTTTCTGAATTTATCTTATTACTTGCAGATTTTAATGCTAGCAGCAGTTGTCTCCGCTGCGACTGCGGAGCACGCATTCTCCTCCCAACACGTTCACAAACATGATGGTCACCACGAGGAAGTCCAGGTCACAGATCATCACGGCCATCACAAGCACGTCGACTATTTTGTAAGATAATTGCAATATTTCATATTATAACATACTTTTTAACTCTTTCTTGCATTAAATTTACGAACAGTTCAAAATAATTGGATGTCACGGCTACTAACACCTGTTCATAATTGTAACCCGTTTAAGTCATATGAGTATTTTTTTTAAATATTAAAATAGAAAATTGTATTTTGCATAATAAAAACTTATTAACCATGTTTTGTTCTAACATATTCTAGACTCATCCCAAGTACGAGTTCGAATACAAAGTGAAGGATCCTCACACCCACGACCACAAGGAGCAGCATGAGACCCGCGACGGTGACGTCGTGAAGGGCTTCTACTCCCTGCATGAACCTGACGGCTCCATCAGACACGTGCACTACCACGGCGACCATCACTCTGGGTAATATTAAAAAATATAGAATTTTATTTTTCTTTTTATCGGTCTTGATTTAAATTTAATTAAAATTAATTATTATACTACTATACTTATACTACTAATTTTCATATCCAGATTCCACGCTGACGTGAAACATGAAACTCATCACATAGTTCCTGAGAAGCACCATCATCATTAAAAAAAGGCTTATAATTATATTAAATAATCTGTTGTTACCTCATTGTAAAAGAAATAAAAAAGGACCTTTCATGTCTACATTGTTATTTGGTATACATACATAAAACGTGCAAACCTTACCAGCTTACCCAGTATCATCAGCCTAAATATAAGTTCTACTATCAGTATTTATAATAGTGAGACTATGATACCTACCTAACCATCATCATCTCAACCATAGGACGCCCACTGCTGGATATAGGCCTCCCCCATTGATTTCCACATGGAACAGTTGGAAGCGGCCCGCATCCAGCTCTTGCCAGCGATCTTAGTCAGGTCGTCTGTCCACCTGGTCGGTGGCCGTCCTATGCTGCGCTTGCCAGTCCGTGGTCTCCACTCGAGAACTTTTCGACCCCAACGGCCATCGGTTCTTAGAGCTATATGCCCTGCCCACTGCCACTTCAACTTGCTAATCCGCTGGGCTATGTCGGTGACTTTTGTTTTTCTACGGATCTCGTCATTTCTGATTCGATCGCATAGAGAAATTCCGAGCATAGCCCTCTCCATAGCTTGTTCTGCGACTCTGAGCCTGCTCAGAAGGCCCATAGTCAAGGGGTAACCTACCTAACATTTTACTTAAATAGTGCCATCTAGGAGGCATGTTAAGTAAAAAAGTATCTAAAACTTTATATTACCTACGCCTGCGCTAAAATGCTGTGTGTGAAAGTGTAGTACACGAATATACTAAATATTATATTCCTACAGGAAAACGGACGTAATAAAAGAACATTACATTGGGGACTTCTGATTCACCCACAAAACTATAATAATATATTCTCCTAATAATAGTAAAAAAAAATACCAAAAATAGATCCGACTTCACCATTCAAAAGTTTGAAATAACTTGTTGAAGTCGGTTCAATTTTTTGGTAAAATATTTTTTTTCACCCTTTTCAGTGACCTTTGCTACTCACGGGATCGATTGTCATTGTGTATGTTCACCGATTTGTTCACATTCAATTAGAAAGTCGTCGAAGAAGACACTTTTCAGTTTTTGGAGTGTAACTCAAAAACCGATTAAACGGGAAGCACCAGCTTTCAAATAAAGAATCATCGAAATCGCCACGCATTGCCACGTTGAATGGCGATGCTATTTCGTTGAGCCAAATATGTGCCAGCATTTTGGTCACGTGTCGCATCGATCAAACGCTCGATGCGAGACGTTAAATTTTGGAAAATCCGATGTTCTCCCGGTCCCCATGAGCCTAATGTCTCGATCCCCAACGGTTTAAATATGTAACGACTACCTAGGTTAGCAATAGTTATTCTAGTTTGTGCGTATGATAGGCATTAATTGCGATGCCATGACCGTAGCGCAAGTATTTTTGACTTAGACATAGCAACAAAGTTGACGGCCACAAATAAATATATTTATTAAGCAAATGTGAATCAAAATATAACGGTCAAGTTATATTTTGCTAGTAATATAAGCTGCTTGAACACACTATGTGTTTAGGTGACAGTTTTTTCAAACTTGACTATAGATGACATCAAAAAGGCTCGTATTTATTATAAATATTTAACACAAGTTTAAGTGCTGCTACCTGCACATAAAAGTAAGTATTTAACAATCAGAGGCGTTAGTTGAACCAACGACCTGGGGCCTTACTATCAGCTTTGTAAAAACCATGCAAGATCCGAGCAGTTCTAAAACCTGGCTTAAACCTCTTAGTGTGAAATCATACCATCACCACGGCATCACGCTCCTTTCGGTGAACGGTTTGAACATTGATATCCTCAAAGGTGAACAGTTATTGTTGTCTCTGGCGTGTTTAAGCCAGGTTTTAGAACTGCTCGGAACTTGCATGGTTTTTACAAAGCTGGGCCCCTATCAAAGGCCTATATCAAAAGCCCCTGATTACCATACAGTACAATATTTACGAACCCAGGCTGTTAACCAGCAAGTCAGATTCTTATTTTATCTTACTCAATGTTAAAAACGTGAAAGGTTCTATGGATGTTTATTACCCAATTACTCTCAAACAGGTCGACGGATTTGGATGAAATTTGGTATGTAAATTCAGGTCCCGGAATAATAGGTATATTACTTTTGATCATCATCATTACCAATCATCACCACCATGTGTGTGAAATTGCGGGGCGCAGCTAATATTATAATAATAACATAGTTAAAAAAGTTTCAGTACTTATTCATGGAACAATTTCAAAGTTTTCTGGTCAATTAAAATCAATTAAATATTTATTTAATTTATTGACGTGATAACGTTGTACAAATTGATGAATACCAGCAACACTCATGAAAAATAGTAACGTTCCGCGTGACGTTCCGCGTAACGTTCCACCTGAGTTTTGTATTACATAAAATAATCAAAGTCAAAGTCAAAGTCAAAGTCAAAGTCAAAGTCAAAGTCAAAGTCAAAGTCAAAGTCAAAGTCAAAGTCAAAGTCAAAGTCAAAGTCAAAGTCAAAGTCAAAGTCAAAGTCAAAGTCAAAGTCAAAGTCAAAGTCAAAGTCAAAGTCAAAGTCAAAGTCAAAGTCAAAGTCAAAGTCAAAGTCAAAGTCAAAGTCAAAGTCAAAGTCAAAGTCAAAGTCAAAGTCAAAGTCAAAGTCAAAGTCAAAGTCAAAGTCAAAGTCAAAGTCAAAGTCAAAGTCAAAGTCAAAGTCAAAGTCAAAGTCAAAGTCAAAGTCAAAGTCAAAGTCAAAGTCAAAGTCAAAGTCAAAGTCAAAGTCAAAGTCAAAGTCAAAGTCAAAGTCAAAGTCAAAGTCAAAGTCAAAGTCAAAGTCAAAGTCAAAGTCAAAGTCAAAGTCAAAGTCAAAGTCAAAGTCAAAGTCAAAGTCAAAGTCAAAGTCAAAGTCAAAGTCAAAGTCAAAGTCAAAGTCAAAGTCAAAGTCAAAGTCAAAGTCAAAGTCAAAGTCAAAGTCAAAGTCAAAGTCAAAGTCAAAGTCAAAGTCAAAGTCAAAGTCAAAGTCAAAGTCAAAGTCAAAGTCAAAGTCAAAGTCAAAGTCAAAGTCAAAGTCAAAGTCAAAGTCAAAGTCAAAGTCAAAGTCAAAGTCAAAGTCAAAGTCAAAGTCAAAGTCAAAGTCAAAGTCAAAGTCAAAGTCAAAGTCAAAGTCAAAGTCAAAGTCAAAGTCAAAGTCAAAGTCAAAGTCAAAGTCAAAGTCAAAGTCAAAGTCAAAGTCAAAGTCAAAGTCAAAGTCAAAGTCAAAGTCAAAGTCAAAGTCAAAGTCAAAGTCAAAGTCAAAGTCAAAGTCAAAGTCAAAGTCAGTCAAAGTCAAAGTCAAAGTCAAAGTCAAAGTCAAAGTCAAAGTCAAAGTCAAAGTCAAAGTCAAAGTCAAAGTCAAAGTCAAATTCAAAGTCAAAGTCAAAGTCAAAGTCAAAGTCAAAGTCAAAGTCAAAGTCAAAGTCAAAGTCAAAGTCAAAGTCAAAGTCAAAGTCATCACACAGTCATATCACGTAAATCTATCGTCCGTAAACTGACTTTATAGACAACCAATTTTTTTAATTCTGGGCACGCTGCCAGCCGGTAGCGGGTTAGAGCATTTGATTTATCGATAGGTTACCAATAGCTAGTAGATTGCTCAAATGTGATTGTAGTAGCTGCAGTATTGTAATTAGTTATTAGTATTTTATTTTAATAAAGGCATCGGCCATTAAATATGCATTATTGACAGTAAATCAAAAAGGACTGGTGAGATCTTGAATACACTTAAATAGGACAAGACATAAAAGACATATTTGAAGCTAGCTTCAAATAAAAATCCGATCATTAATATTTTTTTTTTAAATCAAAATTAACCTTCATGAACTGTTCTATGAGAAAAGACTCAAAATTGTCTATACAATGGAGACTTTAGCTGCGCGATTTAGTTTAACCTGTTTTTCAGTTCCAATGTTTAGAAAACTCATTGTAAATAATGTGTGCTTATTAAACACATTATATAAATTTGAAGGTTGCATTTACTTGTGTACCTAAAATGAACTGCATTTCATGTGCGTAAACTGGTTAGACGTTTTCGGGGCATTCTTGCGAAAAATACGCCATGTACTCTGTATAAAAGACTCGTAAGAAGTTGATGAAGTATCAATAATCAGTTGGTACTCAAAAGTACACAACCAGCAAAATGTATAAAGTAAGTACTTGGATATGATTGATAGAATAAACTATCGAACAAAGATAATAAGTACAATTAAATATTGAAAGGAACTTAGCTATTATTATGAAATATTACTAATTGTTACGCGTGTTTGCGTTTTATCGTCAAGACAAGAGTTTTTATATGTTAAATATTTCTTACAGTATTTCATTTATTTTAACTAAAAAGATTGTTTATTTACGCAACTATCGTACTAATATTATAAACGTGAAAGTTTGTGTGCACATATGTATGTTTGTTACTTCTTCACGCTCAAAGGGCTACACCGATTTTGATTAAATTTGGTATGTAGATACTTCAGATCCTAGAATAGCACATAGGCTACTTTTCATCATCATCAATCATCACCACGCGGGTAAAACCGCGGGGCACAGCTAATCATAATATAAATGTCATTTAAGACCTCATTACATATATTGTATATTACAATCTAGCTTCTGCATTTCTCAAACCTTTTTTTTTCATTGCAGCTTCTCACTATCGCCGCTCTAGCGTACGTCGCAAGCGCTCGCCCTCAGGAAGGTCATGGACACGGATACGGGCACGCATTTTCATCACAGAGCATCGTGCTGCATCAAAGTCACGGACACGAGCAGCAGCACCATCACGTTCAGCCGGTTGTTCACGTTAAGCACGCGCCCGAGCACCACGAGACACATGAACACCACCACGAGGACTACTATGTACGTTCACATCCACACCACTGCTCTGTGACGTGACGTGAAACTGTAACCTAACATGGGAGTTCATTGTTGCAGGCTCATCCCAAATACCAGTTCGAGTACAAAGTGGAGGACCCTCACACCGGCGACAAGAAGTTCCAGCACGAGGCTCGCGACGGTGACGTCGTGAAGGGTGTCTACAGCCTGCACGAGGCTGACGGTACTGTCCGTATTGTCGAGTACTCCGCTGACAAACACTCAGGGTAATAATTTTTTTACTGCAATAATCTTAGGACCATTCCACAACTGGATCTGTAATCTCTGCTAGGGCTGATTTATTCAAAACATGACTTCCATGACTTCCATCCAGGTTTTTGCTGAGATATTTATTAGGTTGCCTGTCCACCTTACATAATGTACCACACTGCGTATGACCGTGGTCTCCATTCGAAAACCTGCCAACCCGGCCACCATGACGTTGACCTGAGTACCGCCCACTGCAACTTCAATTTACTTGTGACTTTCGTTTTTCTACCAGATCTCTTCAGTTCTGATATAAGTCCGTATGGGCACAATGAGAATAGGCCTCTCCATATCCAATGTGTTATCTGAAGCTTGCCTATGAAGCCCATTATTAAAAATTAGGCTTCGATTCCATATAGCATCACTGTAACACGTACTGATTGAATATATATAATGATTAGATCAATATATTGGTCTTAGGAAAGAGCAATATATTCAATCGGTATGATTGAATATAGATACTCATTAGATGAATGTATTGGTCTTAGGAAAGAGCAATATATTCAATCGGTATGATTGAATATAGATACTGATTAGATTAATATATTGGTCTTAGGAAAAAGCAATATATTCAATCGGTATGATTGAATATAGATACTGATTAGATTAATATATTGGTCTTAGGAAAGACCGATATATTCAATCGGTATGATTGAATAAAATATACGATGAATTATAAATGATTAAATTATATAATAAGAAAAATGTCCTCGTTTTTGGATGTGACAACTGTAGATTTTACCTTTCCAGTGGCTGAAATAATGAATAATTTAAGTAAAAAGACTATCGCTATTGCGAGTTCGATAATATCATAATTTATTTGTTTATTTTTTACTTTTTACAGATTCAACGCTATCGTAAGGCACGAAGGTCACGCTAAGCACATTGTTCCCGAAAAGCATCACGAATATCATCATTAAATTGTTTGATCCTCGTTTCTAGTATATTCCAAACTGATCAGCTTCACGAGCTAGTTACACGCATCACGCTGCTACCAGAATATCATTGGAAGTTTCCAATGATATTCTTATACAATATACAAAACACGGGAATTACTCGGAAGTACAGAAATTATCACTACGGCATTACGTAGTAAGTCACAGGGTTCCAACTATAGTTTCACCACATTCGGTGGTCTCTCTTTGAAGCGATGATAGCTCAGCGGGAGGAGCATCGCCTGTCAAACTGACGGACACTTGTTCGATCCCCAACAACAGCTTGAGCTTCCGCTGAAGTTAACACCGTAATCAAATTCTCAGCATGGTGGTAGGGTACTTTCGAATACCCGCCTGTGTAGCTACTACCCTCAAGTTTGAAAAACTGTCACCAAACACATAGTGTGTTCAGGCAGCAGTCCTTGAGAGCCAATGAGCATTATAGGTCTAGCGTATAACATCTTCGACCTCATCGTCACTGACCATCAAGTAAAGTAGTGGTCAAACGCTAGATCTATACAGTATAAAAAACTTCTCAAAGTTGAGTAAGACGCTCGCGGACGTGGTCGCGGTTCGCCAGCGTTATTAGAGAGTAATTCCCATGTTTTAAATAACCATAATGTGTCAAAACCACGTCAGTTTTAATTAACAAAATCATTATAAAATATTCTTGTTAACTTTTGTGGTAAAGCCGGAATTCGTATATGGCGCGAGCAAGCTTATCAGGTTGATCTGGACTTTTTTATTTTTTGTGTTCATTATTTTTAGTAATTGTTATAACTGTTTTAGTTATATGTCAAATAAATTTGTTTTATAAATATCACTCATATTTTATTTCATTTATCGTAACTGAAGCGTCGACTAGCACATATACATTAGCAGAGGACACGAAAGCCTAAGTTTATTTTATATAATCACATAAAAATTACGACAAAATGGAACCGACTTCTACACTCAAAAGTGTGCAAATAAACTGTTGAAGTCAGATTTTTGACTGTCGAAGTCGGGTCAATTTAAAAAAAAAAAAATTCTCCCTTTTCAGTTACCTTTGCTACTCACAGGATCAATTGTCATTGTGTATGTGCACCGATTTCTTCACCCGCAATTAGAATGTCGTCCAAGAAGACTGTTGTGATGTCAATGAAACACGAGAGCGGGACAACAACTGGTTTATTTCATTATGACGTTTTGACTACCTCCCACTTACATATAATAATCACTACATCTTCCCCTCTTAAAAGTTAGGCTTATATATATATTTAAGTAAATAATTATTACACACATCTATGGTTTTACAAATAGGAAAGTATACCTTGTACTATTCTTCCCTATCAAGTTTAAGTAAACATTTGTAGTTTATAAACGAGTATGCACTTATTAAGAAAAAATGATGAAATAATACATATATATTATCTATTATCTAAAATTCTATTTATATGTGGCAAGACGTTCAACAGCCACTCTTTTAGCTTTTCTTGAATATGGTGTAGATGGCGATACAGTTTTCGCTGATGAAAGTGGCAGCTGTTTGTAGGGACTTAAATGTGGTTGACTTTTTACGACATTTTCTTTAACATCTACATTATCGCATGCGTCACTGAACACGTCGCCATCGCACTGAGCAAGATCATGAGTACGAGGCCCAATCTCACTTGACTCACACTTAATAAGGTGACGCCGATTACGTCTGTACCTTGCACCCATATTATTTTGAACAATGTACGATCGAGGCGTGTTCGCGCGACTGACTACTGTGCCCCTGTTTCTATTCTTACCATTAACATAAACCACGCTATCACCGCTTTTTAAGTCCGGTAAAGCTTTAGTATGCCTGTCATAATAAAACTTAGATGAAACTTGATTGTTCAACATGGTTTGATACTCTAATGGGTCGGCAAGTTGAGGCTCCAAAAGCTTTGAATACACAGGTAGCTGGCATCTCAGCCTCCGACCCATCAATAGCTGCGCAGGAGAACTCAAACCGTCCCTTGGGGTATTGCGGTAATTAAGAAGTGCCAGATTGAAATCTCCTTGACTTTCGAGGGCTTTTCTCAATAACAATTTTGTTGTTTGTACCGCGCGTTCACTTTTACCGTTTGATTGAGGATAGTTGGGAGATGACGTCACATGGTCAAAGCCCCATTCCTGAGCAAATCGTCGAAACTCGCGGCTGCTATATTGTGTACCGTTATCGCTTACCACAAACTTAGGTATGCCATGTCGAGCAAACACCTCTTTCATATTTTCAATAACAGTACCAGAAGATATATTATTCAACTTACATACTTCAACGTAATTAGAATAATAATCGACTACCACGAGGAAGTATTTCTTTTTGTATTCAAAAATATCGGTTCCTACTTTGTTCCACGGTAGCTTTGGAATCTCTACTGGCAACATTGGCTCTTTAGATGGGACATTTGAAAACTCCTGACATATTTTACAACGTTTTACATACTGTTCGATATCGTGTGACATATGCGGCCAATAGATAACCTGTCTCGCTCGCCTCTTGCACCGGTCTATACCTAAGTGACCCTCATGAACGATATTCAACATTATGTTGCGAAGACTTGCCGGAATTATGACTGAATCATTTCTAAACAGTACATTATCGACAACAAATAGCTCATCTTTTACAGACCAATATTCTTTGACGTTAGAAGCTACATCATGTTTATGAGTTGGCCACCCCGAGTTCACGTATCTTATTAATTCATTGAAGTCTAAATCCTTTTTAGTTTCCTTTTTTATTAAAGTTAGTTTATCGTTTGAAATAGGCAAATTTTCAACAATCATCTGCACCTGATACAATATATTATTACTAATTTCTTCACCGTATAGATCGGGAAGTGGCGCGCGAGACAACATGTCTGGTATGTATAAATATTTGCCGGGCACGTAATTAACCTCTAAGTCATAACACTGAATTCTAAGCATCATTCGTTGCAATCTTGCCGGGACGGACATTAAAGGTTTTTTAAATATACTCTCTAAAGGCTTATGGTCAGAATCCACTATTACGCGCTTTTGTCCATATATATACTGATGGAAACGCTCGCATGCAAATACTATGGCTAACAGTTCTTTCTCAATCTGAGCATATCTTCTCTGAGTATCGGTGAGAGTGCGCGACGCGTACTCGACGGGGCGGCCGTCCTGCAGCAGCACAGCGCCGAGCGCGACGCTCGACGCGTCCACCGCGAGCCGCACTGGCCGCGTCGGCGTGTACAACGCCAGCACGCCAGCCCCACATACACATTCTTTCAATTTCTTAAACGCTGCATTCTCACTTTCATCCCATCGCCATCCATTATCTTTCTTTAAAAGACTAGTCAATGGGACCGCTATTTCCGAATAGTTCGGAATGAATTTAGATAAGTAATTTATGGCTCCTAAAAATCTCTCTAACTCTTTCCTATCGTTCGGAGGACACATTTCTTGAATAGCTTTTATTTTGTTATAGTCCGGTCTCATTCCATTCGCGTCGAATATATGCCCCAGATATGTAACTTCACTCACACAAATCTTACATTTAGCTTTGTTAAATTTTAAATTTATTTCTCTCGCTCTCTCTAGTAATCTATTCAGCCGTTGATCATGAATTTCTTTCGTTTCCCCCCAGCAAATAAAATCGTCTATATAGATCTCTACTCCCTCCAGGTCTTCCAGAAGTTGACGTACTTTCGCGTGAAAAACTTCAGAACCACAACTTATTCCATACGGAAGTCTAAGGAATTGGAATCTACCGAATGGAGTTGCGAACGTGCATAAATCAGCACTTTCATCATCCAGCTGTACGGCCCAAAAACCAGAATTAGCGTCCAGAACTGAAAAATACTTCGCCCCGTGGAGGCGCGAAGCTAACTCGGACACGGTCGGCAGCTGAAAGTGCGGCCGCTGCACCGCGCGGTTAAGTTCCCGCGGGTCTAAACACACTCGAATCCCATTATTCTTTTTTGCCGCCAGTACTAGCGGATGAACCCACTGAGTGGGATGACTGACCTTTCTAATAACGCCTATATTTTCCATAGTCTTCAATTCTTTCTCGAGCCGATCGCGTAATCCGTGTGGAACCTTCCTAGAAGCGCATACGACAGGTGAAATGGAATGATCGATGACAATGTGATATTTACCGGGCAAACACCCTAAGCCTTTAAAAACATCGTCATAATTTGCAATATCGAGCGAATTGAGACGCCTTACTAATCCCAGAGTTTCACATGTTTTCCGTCCCAGCACACTGCTACAGGGCATATCGGCAATTACAAATTTTAACTCATACGTCGTATTTTTATATGACCATGGTAATACACATATTCCCTTAGTGGGTATGACACATTACAATCCGCACCAGTGTCTAGTTTGAACTTCTCACATCCATTAACGCATGAAAGTACTTGAAACCATTTATCTGCACTCGTTTTCTTAGAATTTATTGTTGAAATATAAAACATCTCCTGTTCATCCGAATCGCTACATTGATAATCACACTCACGTTCTACTTCATATACACGACCGGTCCTGTCTCGACTTTCCAAACGATTTCTATTATTAGATTGAAATGACTTACACATTCGCGCGAAATGTCCTTTGTTACCACAAGCAAAGCAGATAACGCGCCGCGCCGGGCAATCGCCACCGCCAGCGCATCGCGCGCCGCCGCCCGCGCCGCCGCCGCCGCAGCCTCGGCACACCTGCGCCCGGGTAGATGACGGTTGCGCCTGATAAGCGCGGCTGGAGGCGCCTGCGCCACTGCCCCCGCGGCCGCGCCACGATACCATCCGTCCGCCTCCCTTCCGGCTCGTCACATCTACACTGTCGACATGCACAGAGCCCACACTTGTGCCGGCGCCAAAGTTTGACATTTGCCGCCCACTTTCCTGTGACACTTCCTCAGCTTGGCAAATTTTAATCGCCTTATCGAGCGTGAGATCCTCGCTTCGCAGTAAGCGGTCCCTGACCGCAGCCTGACAGACGCCGCAAACAATCCGATCCCTGATCAAATCTTCTTCTAAAGATACAAACTCACAATTTTTACTGAGTAGACGCAGTGCCGTAACATATTGTTGTATCGATTCGCCTTCTTCTTGATTCCGCGTAAAAAATTTATATCTTCTTAGCGTAATATTTGGTTTAGTTCCAAAATAATTATCGAACTTTTCTATCAATATGTCGATGTTATCCCGGTCCTCTTCTTTCTCGAAAGTAAACGTTTGATAAATATCAAAACCGTCGGACCCTATCAGGTTGATTAACAAACCAGCCCGAACACTCGCTGGTTCTTTGTGCACTCCAGATGCCTTTATAAACAATATGAATTGTTGCTTCCATTTTCTCCAAGCGTCAGCCCGGCTGACAGGCCCACCGCCGCCGTCCATATTTAATTCGGCCGGCGGTCGAGCGTGCTCCATTGTAATTCACTGATTTACACGGCGTAATCACTATAAAAACTTGTTCACTACACAACTTGCGACTGTGGTTATATTATTATTAGCATTTCACTTCTATTTACGCTATATTTCCGTGATTTTACAATTTTTTTACCGCTGTCACCATGTTGTGATGTCAATGAAACACGAGAGCGGGACAACAACTGGTTTATTTCATTATGACGTTTTGACTACCTCCCACTTACATATAATAATCACTACAAAGACGAAACACTTTTCAGTTATTAAAGTGTAACTCTGAAACCGCTTGACCGATTTTGATGAAATTAAATGAGACCACACCATGGAAATACCAACTTTCATATAAAAAAAATCATGAAAATCGGTTCACCCCGTCGAAAGTTTCTTATATAATGTTGGGAACACTAATGAGCAAACATCTCGTAACCAAAGAGTTTTTACCTAACAAGCCTTAACAAATCTATCATCATCATCATCATGGGGACCTGTTCGTGATCCATTCTAAGATATAGGCCTCTTCCCCTCTCCTCCAGTCGAGGCGATCTTGTGCCCGATTCATACAGCCTCGTCGTCCGTGTCGTCTGCACAGTTACAGTTTCACAAAGCTATACAAAGAATCCTTTCTGTTTTATATCTCCTAAGTCCAGTTTTTTTATACTATATAGATCTAGAGTTTGACCACTATCTCACTTGATGGTCAGTGACGATGTGGTCGAAGATGTTATCACGCTGGACCTAGAATGCTCTATGGCTCTCAAAGACTGCTGCCTGAACACACTATGTGTTTGGTGACAGTTTTTCAAACTTGAGGGTGGTAGCTAGCCAGGCGGGTATCTACTCGAAAGTACCCTACCACCATGCTGGGAATTTGATGATGGTGTTACCTTCACCGGAAGCTCAAGCTGTTGTTGGGGATCAAACCAGTCTCCGTCAGTTTGACAGGCGACACTCCTCCCGCTGAGCTATCATCGCTTTGAAATCGTTAATTTTCTTCGTGTGATAGTAATCATCACGTCGCCCAATAAATCTATATCTAATATTATAACGAGGTAAAGTTTGTGAGGTAATAGAAGGTAATATCTGGATCGCCTAAACCGATTTCGAAAATTCGATTTGACTGGCCGGTTGGCGCAGTTGGTAGCACTCTGCCTTCTGAGCCGCTGGTCCCGGGTTCGATTCCCAGACAGGTCAAACATTTATGTGTATGAACATGTCGGTTTGACCTGTGTCTGGGTGTGTATATGTATGTAAGTATAAATATAAGTATGTATTTAAGTATATATATCAGTCATCAGGTTACCATAGTACAGGCTCTGCCTAGTTTGGGACCTGAAGACCTTGTGTGAATGTTGTAAAAAAAAATAAAAAATAAAAAATATTTTACCAATAGAAAGCCACGTTATTTGTGAGTGTCATAGGTCATACTTTTCATCATCATCATCTTCGTCACCACGTGGGAGAAACCGCAGGGCGTAGCTAGTTACCGATATAAGCGAAGTAGCTGCGCTCTGCGGTTTTGCTAGCGTGAAGTATAATATACCTGAGCTATGCCGCTCGATCACAGTTAAGGCGTCCGTATATACAGGTTGGACCATTTGGATTGGTCATAATGGGTAAGTCTGAAATAAGACATACTAAGATTTGTTCTTAGAAACCATATCATCGATTTTACTGACAAAAAACTGCACCTGCATATATTTGAAGAACGCCTTGTACGTACTCAGTTTAGGATTCGAACCCGGTTGTATGTATTGAAGAAAACGTTTTTTTTAATCTTATTTCATCTACATAATATTTCTATGTTGATTGTTGACCTACAAAGATTCATAAGCATCAAATAATACTATGAATAATACTATGGCTGAGAAACTCTATTAAATATCGTAAGTACTCCTGTTGTATACAAAATGGAAGCGACAAGATGTCTCCACCACCCATCCATTTAACCACTCTACTACCGTAAACAATCACAGAAGTAAATTCTTTACCTGAAATATTTTGTGGGCGCTATTACAAATCATTCAATTATTCTTACAATACTAATAAATGGTAAAACCAACATTGTTATGCCAAACCCAATTGATTATTTAATTACAATCAAATTATAGCTGCGTTAATGCACCACTCCTTACATTATAAATTATCTACAGGCTGGTATTAAGGAAGGTTGAAGCGATTTAGATTCATTGAAAAATTGATGAGAAAACAGTTTTGCCTTGATTTCTTGCGTTCGCTGTAACATAAAACGCGGTGGAATTTCACATCAGATACATACTAGTTTTGTGCTCCTGAGTCTCAACAACAGGATTCAAAATGTTTTTCAAAGTAAGTGAGTGCTATATTGTTCTTTAAGAGATGTTTTATTTAAAATACTTGTCAAATATACAACGTATTTATTAAATAATAATTTATTAATTCATGATTTTTTACACTACCTAGCAGAATTTAGGATTTAGTACTCGGAAGTACCCTACCACCATGCATGTAATAGAAGAAAATATATAACCATTGTAGTGTATCTGTATATATAAAAATGAATCCCTAATCTCCTTGGTCACGACATCACACGTGAACGGCTGGTCCAATTTCGATAATTCTTTTTTTGTTGTGTTTGTTATTGTCAGGAGAAGGATCCTATGAAAAATAGCGGAACTAGAGCGGAAATTTAAAAATTGAAGAAAACTTGACGGCTAACTTATTATAAACTTTTTTAATGTAACCTTAGCCCCAACTTTATATACTCTTTGCTAAGTACGTTTGAAATAGCTGTCAGTTGTTTTGACATCAAGAGACAGATCGCACACCGCCAATATCGTCCACAAATATCGTATCAAAATATACAACAATAGAAATAATTATTATTAGTATCGTAGAGAGAGTGGATACTGTGTTTTTGATTAGTATAGTATTCCAGTTTTAATTTAATGACTGGACAACGTCTGTCGGGTCAGTTAGTGCATAATAAATATTATTGACACGCAAACTAGCGTGGTGTGCGGTGGGGAAATCTCGAGTAGCAACAGCTTACCACGCACCAATGATATTATATGTATAAGGTAGATGTCGCACCAGCGCGCGGAAACTGAGGCGGCAAAATTAAGTTAATTGTAGTAATTTTGATTACGACGCGTATTTCAAGCACAAGTTTAAACATATAGCTATCCCTTTCTATATTATTTGTACCGTATTATCTATCGCAGTAAGCACGTTTATGTCGTAAAGGAACAAAATCTGAGCACCGCGCAGTATGAATATACGTCATCTTTAGTAAAACATCATTGCCGCCAACTGTTTTTTTTTTCATTGTCTGAGTTTGTTCATCTCGTGTGTTTTACTTGGCCCAATATCCGCTTCATTTATTTCACAACAACAGTTTCATTTATTTAATTGTGTAAAATAATTTACGTATAATATTGAGTACCATTTAACTTCCAGGTGATTTGTTTCGCTGCGTTGTTCTATATCGTTGCCGCAGAAGAAGCTTATTCTTCCCAAAAAGTCCTTAAACATAACGATCAACACAAAGAAGTTCACCATGATAAATATTATGACTATTATGTAAGTTTGTAAGAATTTTACTTTAAGACATACTTACACATTTTAAAACTAAGATGTTCACCATACACAACTATTATGACTATTACGTAAGTTTGTACGAATCTTGCTTTACGTAAAACTTACGTAAAATTTTTAAAACCTGATATTAATAAATGAACAATTTTGAACTATTGGGATTTGAACTTTGGACTACAGAATGCCATCCTAAATAGATTAATCCCACTAGAAGTTGGTGTTTTCCTTCAAAACTTAGGGTGTGAGTTCCGCCGGGTATGTTATCAATATAATTTTTAAACCTATACAATCCTTTGAATAAATCCAGCATTACAATACAGTAATTTGTTCAGCTCTGTGAACTGTGTTTCTTGAGCCTTAATTATGTGTCTACCTACGCAACTAAGGTTTTGTTTTCTAGCTTATTTGGTAATTGTAGAGCCTCATTCATTTACAAACTTAATGCTTGGATGATAAATTTAACGCTCTCTTAAAATACTAGGTAAAGGTACATACTTATAAATGTTTGCTTTTAAATGTTTTGTCTCAAAAGCTTACATTCGCTTACCCTTACCCTTAGATAGATTATTTTTATATTGCACACAAACTTAGGACTAGGAGTCCCTGTGTCCCGGGAGCCATGGACACTTAATCACAGCACAAAAACATCTAAGGCCCGGGACAAACACCTATATTCATCGCATAAATATTTGCCCTTGCTGGGATTTTAATACAGGGCTCCGCAGACTCAGAAGTCATGTCACTACTGAGCCACGGACGGTTGCCCTAATATAATAATAACTCCTCTTTTTCTTGTCCTTATCCCACACTAGGTGCAAAAATGACAAGAAAAAGAGACAAAACATGTGCCGACGTCATAATAACATAATAGTACTAATATTATAAAGAGGAAATATTTGAAAGAATCACAAAGTGACATAGGATAAGATTTTTTTTTTTTTAATTAGATATCTTTATAATTTTAAATTTTGACATTTTTTTTACCCGTACGAAGTCGGGGCCGTCTGCTAGTAGATAATAAACTGATAACCATCCTCTTTAAAGGCGCATCCCAAATACGAGTTCGAATACAAAGTGAACGATCCACACACTCACGACGAAAAGGAACAGCATGAGGCTCGAGATGGTGACGTCGTGAAGGGATATTATAAGCTGCGTCAGCCCGATGGCTACATCAGGGAAGTTCACTACCAAAGTGATGATCACTCTGGGTAAGTAAAGTTTCAAGAACACTAGTATCCAGACGCTATAACGACACACAAAATTAATAGAGTAGACAAACTACATTAATTTGGCGATTTCCATCGGAGTTTGTTTTATTCAATTCATTAATCGATACGGATATTATAAAGAATGATTTGATTGTTTGTTTGCATTGAATAGGATGCAAAACTACTGAAGCGATTTGAAAATTTTTAAGAGGTGGCTATTTGCCACAATTACCACACAAATTCTACATTTACAAAAACGTACATAATATATTTTTTTAAATATTAGTAATGTACTTACATATACTATATAATATATACCTAGCGAAGAATCAATACAAAATATATAAATATCTATAAATACCAATCCATACCAATACTTATTTAGGAAACTTGGCTTAGATTCACATATTCATTCATTCATTCATTCAGCATGGCGCAGGGAACCAAAATGAGTCTTGGCCTCCGATAATAATATGTGCCACTTTCTTCTATCTTGAGCCATCTCTTGCCAGTTATCGGCTTGGAGCTCGCGAAGATCCTTCAAGATTCACATATACTATCCTAAAAATTTTATAAGCGTTTGTTGCATTTTAAAAAAATGCAACAATCGCTTAAACTTAATCACAATAGTGTAAATGTTTGTCAAACTCTGAATCTTCTTTTCACCCAATTCATAGCAATAACGAAGGTGTTTGAAGGCACACTGCACCATACCAGTGATCACTTACCGCACCAAAATGTTGTCTCAAACTGTGAGCCTTGTAAGGTACTGTAAAACTGCACATATCTAGTTAAGGAACGTCATTGGGTTTTATCCCAATGTGAGATACCAATATATTTATCGTGTAGAAGATAACGCTGAAAAAAAACACTATGATTGCGTCGCACAAAATAGTACAATGTACAAAAGAACTGTTTTATTAATCATGTCACGAGTAACTTAAGAAATGTCATTACTTGCAGCTCTTAACTCTCGTCAATTCCCGTTAAATAAAATAACAGTATTTGCCATTTTACAATTTTCCCTGCGGATAAAATCGGTATTTTACAATAGTAACCAATTGATTCAAAGTCTCGAAAATTGAAATCCTTTGAAGTCAATAACTTAAAAAATAATTCTGGTGTTTTCGACCGTATCTTAAAACAAGATCATCTTGTAGAACGCTACGTTCTGAATTTTAATTTTTTTAAATATATTGATAACAGCAGTCCTATTTATTTTTCAGATTCCGCGCTGATGTGAAACAAAGTACTCATCATATCATTCCAGATAAACAACACGAATAAGTCTCCGATTGTTTTAATGGCCTGTCATATAAATCACTACAAACTTATCACAAAAACTGCGACAAGTAACAGCTACGTAACGAAACCTACACCCGACGAAAGAGTTGCAAAAAAAATTGCTGTGGTGTTGCTATACGTCGGTAGTCTTATTCCCTAACATGTTTCAATAGGGCTTTAATAAGAAATAATTATTGTTAATATCTACTTGTGTAATTTAATATTATATTTTAGATACCATGTGCTAAGGAATCTATAAAATGTGATAATAAAATTAAGCATTATTTAATGTTAAAACTATTTTATTTATTAGTCCTCCGAAGTGGCTCACCAGATTTGTGTGAAGTTTTTTGAGTATAATTAGTTGGTAAGTCCGAAAATAGGTCGTAATGTATTTTACTAGTTAAGTTTCCCAAAAATGACAGCATTACCTCGAATAAGCCAAACTTATTCGTTGGCCAAGGTAAGTCCTGCTCTTTGGTCACCCGTGATTTCTACTAACCGTCTGCTTAGTTTTAAATCAATCTTAGCCTTATCAAACATACTTAGCCAAGGCAGCTTAGATGATGAAAATTGCTTTATTAAAAGTTATATATAGCTACATTAAAATGCCTCAAAAGAAATTAGAGCTATCAGTGATTTAAAATTCTTTCAAGGTGCCGCAATTTTGGCCAAAAGGTGTAAAATTCCGTTGGCCGGATACCAGATATCCAAAACAGCACGTCTGCTGTTTAATAGTATTTTATATTAAATATTGTTGGAGTTTGTGGTATATTATTTCTATGGCCTTCTGTTTTTGTACTTGTTATAATTAATTGTTGCCTGAAATAAATTGATAATTGAATTGAATTGTGTATTTCATCTTTCACCATGCTGTTTATTTGATGACATTGTTACCACAGGCTCATGCCAGGGTGAGTAAGGATCAGGGTGTCAGGCTGTAAAGTCTTCTAATTTCAATTCAGTTTGGGGCGCGGGTATGTTACACATTTACACATTTGGAAAAGGTCTAATATGGTCACATAAACCAACCCTGTTACAAGAGTTTCTTACAAAATGGAATGGATGAAATGAATACTGTTTTTTTTTTTTTTCCAAATGAGGGAGTAGAGTTAAAGGTAAAAATAATATAATGAAATATTGGCTGAACACGATATTTGCACTAACTACATACATTACTCTAGAGGCCACAACTCTTCGTGAATGAAACTTTAAAGTGGTAGCTAGCCAGGCGGGTACTTGAAAGTACTCTACCACCATGATGGGAATTTTATGACGGTGTTGCCTTCACCAGAAGCTCAAGCCATTGATGAAACATTGAAACTAGCGTTATGATCGTGCCAGGCGGCGGACGCCAGCCGTGCGGAGGCTCGCGAAGTATGGTAGTGAGTAACTGATGAAGAACTGTAAATAAGTTCGAAACTGGCAAGAGAGTAATTTTCCAGTATTTACCACGTGAGTCCTAGTCGGTTTGTAGATCACAATTATGGAAGAAACTCGCGATAGTTTTCAGACTCAATTAAATATATGTTAGTTTCTAATCTAAATATATGGGTTCAGAATAGTTTTGTTGATTACGCTTAAGTCATTTGAAATAAATGCTTGTATTAATTCTAAAACACATCATCATCATCATAATCTCAGCGATAGGACGTGCACTGCTGGACATTAGGACTCATTCATAAGGACCGGATGGAAGCGACCCGCATGCAGGCCTTACCTTCGATATTAGTCAGGTCGTCTGTCCACCTTGTTGGTCTACAACACATACTTATTGTATAAAGAAAGCTACACCAAAAATCAAGGTTACTTTTAATTTCATTGTCGACCATATAAGTTATTTAGTGCATTGAAACAGGTTTGTGTACTTTTATGTATGGACATTCTTGCGACAATATGGATTTATTGCATTTTTATTCGTATATAAAGCCCTACATTTTTTCAGTAAGTATCATTCCAGTTATCATACAGTAAAACGTAGAGCATATTGTCCATTGCTCAAAATGTTTGCGAAGGTAATTAAAAAAAAACATTGAAATGAATTAAAAATGTAAGAATATCATAATTCTTATGTTTTTTACGCTGAGCTATAACATACACCTATTTCAGATCATCCTAATCGCTGTTGTTGTAGCCGTGGCAATTGCACGGCCACAAGAGCATCATGGCCATGGTCATGGTCACGGGCATGCTATTTCATCCCAGAGCGTTGTTCTGCACCAGAGTCATGGACACAAACAGCAGCAGCACCACGGACATGAGCAACAACACCACGGACACGAGCAACACGGACATCATCATGAGGACTACTATGTACGTACTCAGTTAAATCCTCTCTCTATCGCGGTAGTGATCGTAGTATACTGACGTGTAACTTGAATATTGCAGGCTCACCCCAAGTACGAGTTCGAGTACAAGGTGGAGGACCCTCACACCGGCGACAAGAAGTACCAGCACGAGAGTCGCGACGGTGACGTCGTGAAGGGCGTCTACAGCCTGCACGAACCTGACGGTACCGTGCGCATCGTCAAGTACACTGCTGATAAACACTCTGGGTAAGCATGAGTCAAAACGCAAACTACATTTTGAATCTTGAAGAATTTTAGCACTTTTTGTTTTGTTTTTGACCTATGATTTTATAATAAAAGGTATAAGTTCTAAAATTATGAAAAAAACATTAGCTGTGATAAAGAAAAAGACACTTTAATACTTAGACCACTGCAAACAATGCATATTCAATAAATACTTTTTCTATTTGTGTCAACCGACGTACCTACGTTGAAATATGTAATTTGCTGACTGTTTTTTTATTATTTACAGGTTCAACGCTGAAGTTAAGCATGAAGGCCACGCTACTCACGTAGTGCCCCAAAAACACGAGTACCATCATTGATTCTGTGATAAACCTTAAATGATAAGATGTTTTTGTGTTGTTAATGTGATATTTGATTATTTAGTAAGAAATAAAATTATGAAAGTCATTACTTCAGCACTTTGTTTATACTTTTTTTCACAAGACACGTGACATGTGTTTATGCCAGAATTATTTATATAGGAGTGAGGTGCACCAAAATTCTAGTTTACCTCACAGTAAAAATTAACTTTAATATTGACGAGCGCTGATTAGAGTTACATTCACGCACGTTTGTTAGTTAGTTAGTTGCACTATCAAAAAATATTAGTGCTGCCAGTCTAATGAGGCATTGTGTCCCTAAAGTTATTTAGGGAAAATGTATTTTAAGTTGCAACACTTTCTATTTGTTGTTACCAAATGTCACTGTCAATTTCGTCAATTGTTTTGATCACAGAGGAAGGCGAGAAGTTTTGATGTTTTGTTTTGTATTATACATACTTAGTACATACAAATTGAATAAAACAGCAGTTTTATGCGGATATATACGTCGACGCTAAATTATTTAGAGTTTATTAATTAGACTATTTACTAAATTGTGCAGTTGAACTATTTCCTATTACTTCTTAAATTATTATATAAAATATTTTAGTTTATGTGATTTAGTCAGAATTACAATTAAGACAGCATGATTTGCGACGTTTTAATTCTACAAACAAATTATTTGCACAAAGTCACCAAATGTGACCGATAAAAAAATGCCACAACTAAAGTCGTGTTCAAGTAGGCGGGGCTTAAAAGTCATTTCCCGCACACCAGTCGGACATTTTTCTTGCAATCGAGCACACGTAAAGTCTGAGCATATGTTTTCGTTTTTATCTTTGTGAATTACAGATGTTAACATCATGCTACCATTTATTGTGAACTGATGCAGATTAGAATACAATATGTCCAGGAATCACTTTTGACTAACAAGTACTAGCAAAATTATAATTATATTCAAAAATGTTCAAACACGTTATCAAACCGAGATGGTCAATACTATGCAAAGAACATGATTTAGAAGGTGTATTTAACTTCTTGCAGAAATATTGAAAAGTAAATCCAGTTCTGCATATTATGTGGATAGCTGCACTTGAGCTGGAATGACAAGAGTGTAATGAATGCTTGTACAAACCAGCAAAATATGCTTCGTTCATGATGGCGAAAAAGGTTTTTATCTATTGCTAAAAGGATAGCACGTAACACAAAACTGCAGTGCACGTTTATAAAACGATTATTATATTGTATATATTGTTTTATTATTAAAATAATTATTTCTATGATACATAAAAGTATGTGTTTTTTATGGAGAGGATTAGTGCCGATTAAACGTCTTTAATATCTTGAAGATATACCACAGAAAATGAATTAAATAAACGATTACAGTTGGTACCTATGTAACGTATGTCAGACTGTCTAGACTTGTGGGAGTAAGGTGACATTTAAAAAAGAAGACGAATAAAGGAGTCCGTCAAACATGTTGGACAGCGTTCAACTGTCAGAAACTGGAGCGGGTAGTATGTTAGTAATATCAACACAGTGTCTTATATTAAATGATAAAGATATTCTGTACTCACTGGATAACAGTATTTATGCAAAATTACCATTACAGTTTTTGTCAAAAATGTATGATGGTTGAATTTTTGAGATTCCGTCTTTGGAACTTCATACTTTTGAGTGTTGAAGTCGGTTCCATTTTATGGTAAAAAAAATATATTACATATAGATCGGAAGCCTGATAAACATAATTATATTCTTCTCACATGTATTCTTGCAAGGTATTATTAGACATCTGAGAGACATGCTTTACGATGACTTCCATGAGGGCACTTACTATATTTTATACAGCTTAAGTTGAGGCAGTTGGTATTTCGTGAAGATTTTCTTATGAATTCTTCACAGCTCTCGCACAATTTGCTTGAAAATTAAGATATTTAATAATTAACGTATATCCTGTTGATGATGATTGGCAGAGGGTTAGACGATACTTAGGCATTTGGTTGGACCTATGAAGAATGCATGTAAAAATCTCAAGATAAAATAGTTTTTATACACTTCAAGTTTTTCCGACGTATACATCAACCCACCCGACTGGGGAGCGACCAGGTTCTGGTCGCTTTTAAATAACCGTTGACTGGGGAAGGACATCTTGTAAAATATGTTACATATATCAATTACGAGCTGAGGCTCGCGCTTGCCGTCTGGCACGATCATAACTCCTAGATGAAGAACTGCAAATAAAGTTCGAAACTGGTCGGAGAATAATTTTCCAGTATTTACTTCGTGAGTCCTAGTTGGTTCGTAAATTACAATTATTACAATTGTAAAATGTGCTCTAAATTGCATAATATTATATATCAATAGAACTTAATAAATCATGTTCTTCATCTGTAATGTAATTAAATAATTTGCTTAATCGATATTGTTCTTTTGAAAATTGTTACACAAGCGTGTATTCAAATAAAAGCTACTTTCAAATCAAGGTTGCGTTTGTAATTCAAGTAAATTTAGCGCACTAAAACAAGTTTTTTTACTTTCATGTACATTATTGCAACAATAAGGATTGATTGCATTTTATTCGTATAAAAAGCGCTAAATATCTGAAATATTTATTATTCCATTTTCTTGGCACCGGGTGAAACATCGTCCATCGCTCAAAATGTTCACAAAGGTGATTAAAATATATAAAGAGAAGTAAATTTAATACAAGAGAAATTAAAAATTACTTTTTTTCTACCATGAACTATTTTAACAATATAAATATACCTATACTTATTACAGATCATCCTAGTTGCTGTTGTTGTAGCCGTGACAGTTGCACGGCCACAAGAGAATCATGGCCACGGTCATAGTCACGGACATGCTATCTCGTCCCAAAGCAATGTTCTACATCAGAGCCACGGACACGAACATCAGCAGCACCACGGACATGAGCAACAACACCACGGACATGAGCAACAACACCACGGACACGAGCAACAACACCATGGACACGAGCAACACCATCACGAGGACTACTATGTACGTACTCATTTATACCCTCTCAATGCCTATGAGGGAGATTTTTTTAATATTGTGTATTTTTGTTGTGTATTGTGTAGAGTTTGATCAGTATCTCACTTGATGGTCAGCGACGATGTGGACGAAGATGATAATATCACGCTAGACCTATGTGTTTTATAATGGATAATGTTTAATGACTCTCAAGGACTGCCGCCTGAACACACTATGTGTTTGGTGACAGATTTTTAAACTTGGCACTGATAGCTATCCAGGTGGGCACTCGAAAGTACCCTACCATCATGCTAATTTGAAAACGGTGAAATTTGATAACGATGTTACCTTCACCTGAAGCTCAAACCTTTGGTGGGGATCGAACCAGCGTCCGTCAGTTTGACAGCCGACGCTCCCATCGCTGAGCCATCATCATTTCTATGGATTGTTTGCTGATTTGTAAGTTGCATGTTGCAGGCTCATCCCAAGTACGAGTTCGAGTACAAGGTGGAGGACCCTCACACCGGCGACAAGAAGTACCAGCACGAGAGCCGCGACGGTGACGTCGTGAAGGGCGTCTACAGCCTGCACGAACCCGACGGTACCGTGCGCATCGTCAAGTACACTGCTGATAAGCACTCAGGGTAAGCACGAACTGAAAAAAAAATTTAACTTAGAACAATTTAGTATCTGTTAATTCCTTGTTGTTTTAATCCTTGTTAATATGTTCAGCACAAAAATAATTTTCAGAAAATGGTTTTTCCTATATGTATTGAACTATTTACGCGTGCAAACTGATAAATTGTTGTTTCATTTTACAGGTTCAACGCCGAAGTTAAGCATGAAGGCCACACTACTCACGTAGTTCCCCAAAAACACGAGTACCATCATTGATTCTGTGATAAACCTTAAATGATAAGATTTTTGTATTGTTAATGTGATATTTGATTATTAAATAAGAGTTAAAATTTACAGTCATTACTTCAGTGTTTCAATTATTGTTTTTTCAATACACACAAGTCTCAGTTAGATTTTTTATATACAGCAAGTATTAGATATCAATTTCTTATAAACTAAGCACTATAAAACTTTAATATAAACTGCACCTCGCGGTTTTACCCGTGTGGTGATGAAAAACGGTGGTAATGATGATGACGATGAGCACGAACACGACAATATGTACTCACAAATAACGCGGCTTTCTATTGGTAAAAGAATTTTGAAAATCGGTTAAGTAGATCCAAAGATTACCCTCTAGAAAAGTCACAATTTTTATCTTTTTATAATATCGTATGCGACTAATATTATAAATGCGAAAGTGTGTGTGTATGTGTGTATATGTGTATGTGTGTATGTTTGTTACTTCTTCACGTTCAAACGGCTACACCGATATCGATGAAATTTGGTATGGAGATATTTTAAGCTCTAGATTGACACATAGGCTACTTATATTCCGGAAAAAATATAGTTCCCGTGGGATAATTGAGGTAGCGGGAAAACCGTAATCCACGCGGGTGAAACCGCGGGGCACTACCAGTTGCCAAGAAAAGGTTAAGTACTTTTAAATATTATCCAAAATATACAAAACAATTGTTAAGGTTGTCTGTCGTGGGGCCGACTGTCTACAACCGTTTGCCAACAGTTGTGACAGAAACAGTAAGCATAAATTCATCCCACTAAAATATGATAAATGCGACAGTTTGGATGGATGGATGGATGGATGGATGTTTTGTACTCAATCATGCCAGAACGGTTGAACGGATCTGGATAAAATTTGTCACAGAGTTAGATTATAGTCTGGAATAGCACAGAGGCTACTTTTTATCCCAAAAAAACATAGTTCCCGCGGGATACTTGAGGTGGCGGGATAACCGTAATCCACACGGGTGAAACAACGGGGCGCTACTAGCTTAAAATAAAGCTTACTTATTGGCTCATTGAAAACCCTTTCTACAGTATTAAAGAATTTGTTAGTATATATAAAATATATACACAATACCCATAAATACACAAGCGACTCAAAACTCCACATCAGTATCAGAGAAGACGCCGCGGAGGAGAGTTCTACGCTCTTGTCGCCGCTCGGACCTGAACCACTGAAGATGTCGACCGCAGTGATCGACGAAACGTCTGGAACAAAAGTTTCACATAGACCACGGCCAAACAGCCCGGAAGCAATACATACAACAATTTGTTAGTAGTTCAAATGTGACGTAAAAAATATATACTGACTTGTTTTTGTACCTTATTATTATTAATATATTACTTACCCGACATAAACTTAAGTTTGGCATGAATATTTTTATTATTTTGGAAGATAAATGGAAAATGATTCAGATTGGATGATTTCGAAGATAAATAAATGTTAAGAAAGAATGTTTTTGAAAAATTAAGTAACCGTGTCTTTTGTCCTGAACATTATTTTATACTTAACCAAAGTAACTACATGGGGAAAAACAATACTCTGACGCTTACACATGATTTTTTTATTTTGCAGTCTTTTTGAAATGACCTTAGCCTATATTTTGTTTGTATATTAGGATAATTTGGTCGCAAATAGAGTTATTTTGCTTGATAATCTATACGTTACATATAAATAAATAAATGTACTATGACAAATATACAGTAAATCTCCATATTATGTAGACGTTATATTTTGTCACTGAGGGTTAAATTTAATTGTTAACTTGAGCACAGGTTTTCTCGATACTGGCTTGCCTAGTGAGGAAACCAAAAGATATTCTCGCTAAGAGATAACATTGTCTGCAAAAGATATATTAACATAATTTAAAAATAATTTAGAATAGCAATAAAATAATCTAACTTAAAATAATAACCTTATGTTAATGTTACCTTGTTAATGTTGTGGATATAAGTTGAAATAAACTATACCTTGTGATAATAAAGATATATTATATATAGTGTATTGTGTATTTTTCGAAACATGTCATATAGTGTCATAATTATGTATGTAATTTAAGTTCTATATAAGTAATAGCTTTTATATCTTTTGCAGTAATAAATATATTTTTCATTTTCATTTTCATTTCATATTTTACTAAATGAAATATCAAATTAGTCGGTTTCTATTAGACTGAACGCTTCACACCGTTCATTATCAAAGTATCGAATAACTATCATGGTACAGCTGTGATACTTAATTCAAAAATTATTAAGCGTTATTTAATTCTTTATACGATTGTGATACGATAACGGTGTCAAAAGTTATTCATGCTTCAGATATTGCAAACTGTCTTCACGGCATTTTTGTCTTATTATTTCAGTATTATGAGCTTGCGCTTAACCACTGTTTCACCTAATGTTAAGTGTCAACGAGGTCTAAGATGGAGTACGCGAACCTTCAAGTCGATGGGTACCTTCTTGGTACCTATTCTCTCGTGACTTGAAGACTCCAGGATGGTACCTATCAGGAATTACAGACTCAGGCAAGAACTTCCATTCTTAGGCAGTACGAACTAAGAAAGTTGAATATAAACGCTTATGTACGTATGAGTGGTATTACTAAATGTTCTATTTCATGTATAAATTCATACCATATCACGTACCAGAAGGTGGGCAGCAGCGCCTTCTGAGGATTGTAAATCATACTGCGCTCGCCAACCCGATTGCCAAGCGTGGCGAGTATTGGCAAATCCCCCCTATATGGGGGAGGCATATGTCCAGCAGTGGACGCACATGGCTGAGAGAAGAAGATGTATAAATTGCTGTGTCTTTTGTGTACCACCACACAAAAAGGATTTAGTAATATCTTTGAAAAGATGTATAAAATGACACGTACCTATAATAAACAATGCATTATGATTTTCACTATGTATGTATCTATTAGAAGCTATGAATATTCATGATAAAATGCCTTGAAATTATATACATATATAATACATGGCAATTTATTTCATCAAACTTACTAGTTATAAGTACCTACTGCAGATAACATGTATAAAATGTGAATGTATACATCTTATCAAAGGATCAACCCTTTCTACTGGTGTAAGACAAAGTTCAAGCGCTTTGTCGTTACTGCTAAAAAAATTGATAAAGAAAAAATATGGTCATTAGAAAATATTTTCACTCGTAAATTAGCGAAAGAAATCTTTTTTATATCAGTATAAATTAACCTTCATATACTCTCATAGATAGTATATTTTAAAGTTTATTGAAAATATACAACTTTCTACAAAATAAGCTGAAAAGGCACAAAGTTGTGTATTTCCTAAATACTATTCGCTATTCACCAAATATTTTTTATTTTCTTAATTTTTATTATTATTTAATAGGTGAATAGGAAACGAGCTTTGGGCCGCAATATATTGAACTTAGTTTCAATCTTTATACAGCCAATCCTACCTAGTTGATATTTATCTTCTCTCACCATGCAATTTATATGGTAGAACAACATTTGCCAGGTTTATTATCATGATAAATTTCAACCTATACACACTTGCAATAAAGATATGTTTTTCGCGTTTATTTGTAAGTATCAGGTAATGCTTTATCTAAATCAAAATACCCGGCCTTGTATTGACCAGTGACCAAGTTGATTTCCTTTTAACCGACTTCAAAAAAAGGAGGATGCTGTCAATTCGACCCATAGGTTTTTTGTTGTTTTTTTTTTGTTTCTTACCTCAGAACCGATTTTGATCGTTATTTTTTATTTGAAAGAGGCGTCCTGTGTTGTTACATTTAAATTTCATCAAAATCGAACAAGCGGTTTTTGAGTTACACTCTAATAACTGAGAAGTGATACTCATACCTCGATGATATTATAGTTGAGGGTGAAGACATCGGAGAACATACACAATCACAATTGATCCCGTGAGTAGCAAAGGTCACTGAAAAGGGTAAAAAAAATTTTTTACCAAAAAAATGGAACCGACTTCTACACTCAAAAGTGTGAAATAACTTGTCGAGGTCCACCATCGATACTATGAACATAGTATTTTGATAATAGTTACTTTTGAACTATCATGGTACCGACTTCAACAAGTTATTTCACACTTTTGCGTGTTGATGGATGACATTTTTTTTGTAAGCAGGGACCACGACGTACCATAATTTCTTTTTTCTTCGTATTCAGTTTAAGCTTTAAGATATTATTCAAGCTATCGCACGATGGATGGCGATGCCACGGCCCTTGCGATAGTTGAAATCGTTCGCGGACCATAAATATGTTGACTCCAGCGGACCGTTGGCGGTCTGCGGGCCACCGGTTAGGAACCACTGAGCTACACGTGTTTATACATAATTATATATTGATATATAAAAGTTACTCTCAAAATCAGGGTTACAATAAAAATTATCTGGTGCAATGAAACAGGTTTGTTTTTATTAACTCACAATATTGCGTCAATAAAGAAAGATTGCATTTGTACTCGTATAAAAGCCCTAAAAGTCTGAAACAGTCATCATTCGTGATTGTAATTATTTTACGGAGTACGATAGCTAATACGTAGAACAAAATGTATTCAAAGGTGATTTAAATCATATAAATATAACATAATATGATACATATATATCATATATATCATCATTTACATTTCATGTTTAATAATGGATGCATTTTACATGCAAACGTATATTTAAATTATATGTTCTTAAAGTTCAGGAAGCTTTAATTAGAATCGCTTAAAAATCTTTTTATTACCAACACACGTTTTCTCATAAAAGACACTCACAAACTTGTAATCGTTGTCCATGTATAAATGTTTATCGAAGTCATTACAGTCGTTTCTGAGAATGTATCAAAGTTTGCTCGTTTAATAGTAAAGATCAACATTGATTGCTACAGGTCATCCTAGTCGCTGTTATCGTAGCCGCGGCAGTTGCACGGCCGCAAGAGAACCATGGCCACAGTCATGGTCACGGGCATGCGATCTCATCCCAAAGCGTCGTTCTCCACCAAAGCCATGGCCACGAACAACAGAACCACGGACACGAGCAACAGAACCATGGACACGAGCAACACGAATACCACCACGAAGACTATTATGTATGAACACGTTTTGAATCGACTAAGTCTACGACTGAAGTTTGCAAGTAAGATTATATGCTGACGTGTAACTTGTTTGTTATTAGGCTCATCCTAAGTATGAGTTCGAGTATAAAGTGGAGGACCCTCACACCGGAGACAAGAAGTACCAGCACGAGAGCCGCGACGGTGATGTCGTGAAGGGCGTCTACAGCCTGCACGAACCCGACGGTACCGTCCGCATCGTCAAGTACACTGCTGATAAGCACTCTGGGTAAGCGTTTATTTAAGCCCTGTCTGCTATTATTAGTTTTATTTTAAAAAGGATTTCTCGGATGTCGTCTTTGTATGTGTAAGTATGTGTATGTGTATCTTTAATAATGTTTTAATTTTTCACAGGTTTAACGCCGAAGTTAAGCATGAAGGCCACGCTAAGCACGCCGTGCCTCATAAACATGAGTACCATCATTGATTCTGTGATAAACATTAAATGATACGAATTTTGTATATTGTTATTGTGATGTTTGTTTATTTTATAATTATTAAAATTTAGGAAGTAATTATTTCAGTATTTTTATTATTCCTTCTTTTCCCGCTTTAGAACTAGACATTAATAATAAAAATATATATTAACATATAAATTATATTATATATCAGTCCAGTACTTATTGTGTTGGAGTCAACTAGCTTAATTAGCCATTTAATTTACAGCCTACCTTATCCTAATCACTAATGAACGAATCTCAACAATTTTATTGTCCTAAAAGACATGCAGCTGTAGTCTTTAATACAGTATTTAAAAAACTGGCTGACTAGCGCTTATATTACGATTTATAAAAAAAAAAACTTCTTATGTCAGAAAATACTCATTTAACCCATTTAAAAAATAATGTATTGTTAAATATAGTAATAAAAACGCATAGTAACCAAATAAAACTCTATTTTATAACTTATACGGCATTTCCATTCGCCTCCTTTTATACTATGTGAATTAAGTTTTTGTTGGTTCCGCACTAGAAATAATAAATAATATTTATAAGTAAATATTTATTGGCAGTTTTATAATACACATAATATTACGGTATACATTTTTGTTTGCGAATATAACACATTTTGTTTTCCATAATCAATAATGAACATGTACGTAATGTACGTACATTTCCATAATCAATAATGAACATGTACGTAATGTACGTACATGTAAAATAAGGAACTAACCTCTACAAAGATTGGTTAAAACGGTATGTTGAACCTGCTTCACTGGCACGCATGACGGTTTGTAAATACAAATAACACCGTTAAGAGTACGGAAAGCACTTGCTGCATCTCGAAATTTCACCATAGTTGTATTGACAATATGAATAAAAAAAGTTACACATTGTTTACCATGGAATCAAAATACAGTTTCGAGTTCTGATCATAGATCAGCTAAAAACATCGAAATACTAAGTACTACGTACCTGCATTATTGCCTGAACTTGTATTATAGGCATATGCACTTTCCCATAAAACTATGTAAGAGCAAAAATAAAAAGTTTTTAAAACAATTTATTTTACGGGTTTTGTTCTTTAATATATAGAAAAATCCTGGACCATCTGAAAAAAACCGCAATGGTAGAGAGCGGAAATAAATTCTACTAACTAGGCTAAGCAAGTTGTTGAAACTTATACATTGTTAATTATGGGGTAACAAACGCATGAAATAGTATTGGTGTTCCTTACAGTTTGATTGCGTTTACGCATTAAAAACAGTACAGAAAATATATTAATGTCAAATATAATGTGAATAGATATTAATGTAAAAATTAAATTCGTTAATATGAATTAAATTATGAATGACGAGTTTAATTTTCTTATTACACATGATTGATATAAATGGCATGGCTTTATCCTCATAAGTATGACCATATTGGGAAGAAAAATAATGATGTGTAAAGGATATTTTTTTCCTTCAAATATTTGAACGTAAGTTCCGCCTAGCATGTTGTTAATGCAATAAACCATAAATCTGTATGTAAACTCTAAGGCTTTCACGGCCGGCGTTGCATGTTGTATGTATTGCTTCCGGGCTGTTTGGCCGTGGTCTATGTGAAACTTTTGTTCCAGACGTTTCGTCGATCACTGCGGTCGACATCTTCAGTGGTTCAGGTCCGAGCGGCGACAAGAGCGTAGAACTCTCCTCCGCGGCGTCTTCTCTGATACTGAGTATCAGAGAAGACGCAAAAGTTTCACATAGACCACGGCCAAACAGCCCGGAAGCAATACATACAACAACCATAAATCTCTTAAGATAAGTGTAGGTGCCTTCGTTTGATACGATATCAACTGTAATGTTGGTCTATCAGTCCTATTAATTAATTGTTCATATAATTAAAGGCGCTATAACTACATCCCCTCAGATGTTAAAACAAAGGAAGTAATTCGGCCCTAGTGGTATGGGCTGCTATAGTTTAGTTGGACAAAGCGACAGGACCGTATTCTGTAGTCGTGGGTTCAAGTCCCACTAGCAGACGAATTTTTTCCTTCAAATATTTGAACGTAAAGGATATTGTCCAGAATAGCCCTGTGCACAAAAATTAAGTTTGAATCAGTTTCCTGAGTACAATCTTTTTTTTAAAATCTTTGAATTCAGACTTTCCTTTCACTAAAAACCGATAACTGACATACTTCCTAAGAACAGATCTTTGTGTGTCTTGTCGTTTCAGGCTTGCCCATACGGATCCACTTAAGTGACTCACCCTGTATAGTTAGAGAGTGCTATTAATTATATGTACTGTGCATATTGCATTCACCGGTTAAGTTACTAATTTTGCATCTTATGTGGGCGTATATATTATGTGTATAGTTTTATAAAACTATACACATAATACTTCTTGTATTACAATTTATAATTTTATGTCAGTAAATATTTTCTATTCTATTCTAATCTTTTTTTCTTGGGGCCTTTATTAAAATAAAACACTAATAATTAATTACAATACTGCAGCTACTACAATAACATTTGAGCAATCCATTAGCTATTGGTAGCCTATAGATAACCCAAATGTTCTAACCCACTACCGGGTTATTATTATTATTATTCTAATCTTTATCAAACTATTACGTTCCCAGTTGTACGCCGATTTTCCTCTTATTGAGAAGAGCTCTGGCTATATTTAAAAAAGTTAATGTCAACAATAAACTCAAAGTTAAGTCCAAAGAATAATCATAGTAGATAACAGAAACGAATGGTCTATCGCATTATCAAACATGACTCTTAATTTTATTTATTTTATTTTATTTCGGAAAACAAACAGTGTAGTATAACTAATGTGATAAAATATAAGATTCTATGCACCATTAAATTGTTTTCGCATAAAAAACCTATAGTAATCTTGTTTGCTTGACAACGTATCACGAGTCTAATATGTACAAAAAACAGATATTGCACAGCATAATATCAAATATAGGAAACAAGACAGTTAGGGAACTTTAAGACGTTACAATTTGCTAAATTGACAATTTAGATTGTATCTGATTATTTTGTTCCATGTCCTACCTGTTTAATGTAATTGAAAAAATATGCCAGAGAATAGTGCATGAAGGCCAAATGCCAATTATGATTAAACTAATATTGATTTCATTTGATAATTCATTTGTGAAAAACGATTTTTGTGTGACCATATTTTTTCCTTTATAATTTTTTTTGAGCCCGTACGTCATCCCACTAATATTATAAATGTGAAAGTTATGATGGATGGATGGATGTTTGTTACTCAATCACGCTAGAACGGCTGAACGGATCTAGATGAAATGGTACGGAGATAGCTTATACCTTGGATTAACATATAGGTTTATTTTCATCATCACCGTTTTTCATCACCACGCGAGACAAACCGCGGGGCGCAGCTAGTATGAAAATATTTTTTGTATAAACACACATTTTTCAGCCTAGAAGATATAACTCGTATCGTTCAACTAGTTCAAAAAGCGCATACTAGAATAGTTAATTATTATAAACAAACCAGTATAAGCAATTGTAATGTAACAAACCGACTAGGACTCACGTGGTTTGCATAGACTGCTACCTAATCTCAGAGGACCAGAAGAAGGAGTACGGCGCCTCTACGCGGGAGTAGTGCGATCCATGGCTCTCTATGGAGCACCCGTCTGGTCGGAAAGATTGGCTGGCGTAAAACGCTACAGGGCTATGTTTAATAGTCTGCAGCGTACTATAGCTATTCGGATCGCTCGAGGCTACCGCACAATATCTTTTGAGGCAGCAACATTGTTGGCACGCTTTCCCCCCCTAGACATCCTCGCCGAAATGGATGCCAGGGTGTACCGCCAATTGCACGGTCTGGACTTAACAAGGACGACGGAAATAAGAGCGCAAGAACATCATCGCGTTCTACAACAGTGGCAAGAGCGTCTGCTTGAACCACGGAGCATTCGGCAACGGGTCGTCATAGCCATACTGCCAGTGTTTGAAGCCTGGCAGAGGAGAAAGAGGCGGGTAACATTTCGACTAACACAGGTACTCACCGGGCATGGATGTTTCGGTGAGTACCTGCACAGGATAGGAAGGGAGCAACGCCTCTCTGTCACCACTGTGGGAATGGCCCGGACTCCGCACAGCACACGCTTGAGGAATGCCCGGCGTGGAGCTCGGAACGACAGATCCTCATAAATAGAGTTGGCGAGAACCTTTCTCTGCAGAACGTAGTGGCGGGTATGCTCGCAGATGAAAATGTGTGGCAGGCCGTGGTCTCTTTTTGTGAGAGCGTCATGACGCAAAAAGAGGCTTCCGAGCGAGACCGGGAGAGAGCCGATCCTGCTCGAAGGCGACGACGGCAGGGAGCTGGTGACAGTCACACTCTGCCGTCTGCCCCATAAAAGGGGTAGTCTATGGTCCCCTTTATATAGTTATATAAAGGAACCGACTTGTGAGTGGTGGAAATGGGGGTTTCGACCACTCTTCCAACAGGTCCGAGATGGACGGTGGTGTAAGTGGCATACATCACCGTATTAATACCGAAGTTCTGGGGTGTTCAGCTCCCGGGAACCGAAACAAGTGCGAATAGGGCACCGGCGCGTTCCATGTGAGATCCCGGAGCCCTCACAAATAGCACTGAGGCAGGCCACCGAGGGGTTTTTAGTGAGTGGAAATCTCACATAACCCGGCTACATCCCCATTGCAGTCGGGTATCTTTGGAAGATTTTCCCCTCGAAAAAAAAAAAAAAAAAAAAAAAGGACTCACGTGGTAAACACTGGAAAATTACTCTCCGACCAGTTTCGAACTTATTTGCAACTTATACTTATTTTACCACGTGAGTCCTAGTCGGTTTGTTACATTACAATTATGGAAGAAACTCGCGATAGTTTTCTGTATAAGCAAGTTAATAAAATTATTGGCATACTTCATATTGTTCTTTCTAACATAATATATTATATAGCTTCACCCCGCGGTTTTACCCGCGTGGTGATGAAAACGGTGATGATGATAATGGAAATAAGCCTATGTATTAATCCAGGATATAAGGTATCCAACTAGGTAACCAAATTTGATGCAAATCTATCCTATTTTTTAGGCGTGAAAGAGTAAGAAACATAGATCCATACTCACAAACTTTCGGATTTATAATATTAGTAGGATTGACAAAGTATGTATTGCATAAAGAAAGCTACTTCCAAAATCAAGGTTACTTTTAATTATATGTCATGTAAATTATTTTGTGGATATAAACCAGTTCGATTACTTTTTCGAATGTACAATCTTACAACAACATGGATCGATTGCTTTTATTCGTATAAAAAGCCCTTAAAATATGATATTGTTATCATTCGAATTTGTGACCGCTGGGTGGTAACATCAAGCACACCACCCAAAATGATTTCAAAGGTGATTAAATAATTTAATTTATGAAATAATAATACTAAATTCAAAAAGATTTGCATGAATTCTAAGTTCAACTATCAACAGTTTAAGCATACTTATAATTATTACAGATTATCTTAGTCGCTGTTATCGTAGCCGCGGCAGTTGCACGGCCGCAAGAGAACCATGGCCACAGTCATGGTCACGGGCATGCGATCTCATCCCAAAGCGTCGTTCTCCATCAAAGCCATGGCCACGAACAGCAGAACCACGGACACGAGCAACAGCACCATGGACACGAGCAACACGAATACCACCACGAAGACTATTATGTAAGTACACGTTTTGAATCGACTAAGTCTAGGACTGAAGTTTGCAAGTAAGATTATATGCTGACGTGTAACTTGTTTGTTATTAGGCTCATCCTAAGTATGAGTTCGAGTACAAGGTGGAGGACCCTCACACCGGAGACAAGAAGTACCAGCACGAGAGCCGCGACGGTGACGTCGTGAAGGGCGTCTACAGCCTGCACGAACCCGACGGTACCGTGCGCATCGTCAAGTACACTGCCGATAAGCACTCTGGGTAAGCACGGAATTTTGCAACAGCAGTAGGCAAAGTAGGAATCACTATCGCAGTCGTAACGTAGCCGAGAGCCGTATCGTAGCTTGAAACAATTGAACTCAGCACTAACTCTCATCTATCTAGAACAGTGGTTCCCAACTTTTTATTGTCAGGGACTACTTTGAATTTAGTTTTTGATAACAGGGACCAAGTGTGCAAGACAACTAAATCAATCCAAAAATAAAGTTTATTCAAAACTCAGAAGTATTATGAGTATCAATATTATTTTAATAGAAAATACACCTTTTTTGTTTATAAATATAAAACTCCTCAAGCAAATTAGATTCAAATGCTCCCTTATAGTTTCGAATATTTTTTAATTCAATTTTTTAATTTTTAAATTAATGAGTTAGTCCTAGATTGGCCACCCGAACTTTTATACGGTGTGAGGCGGCACATGATCCGAAATTGTTTGCGTTCGCGGACCATATTTTGACGTCTGTGGACCACTAGTGGTCCGCGGACCACTGGTTGGGAACCACTGATCTAGAAGAATACAGAAAAGTTATAGTTGCTCGGACGGTACGTGCGGAATTCAATTGTTTATAGTATTGCACAGAACTGCAATTCGCAATTCTTAAAGATTTCGATGGACGTTTTCTCAATGTGCCTATACCTTTATTATCCTTAGTTCTGGAATTTAAATTAATCGTAAAGTAATGTTTGATAGGCCCTTTTGAGAGTACCACAAACGAATCAAATTAAAAAAATCCTAATTTACGTGTGTCAACTGATGTTGGTCATGTTGACAAAATGAACGAAAGAAGATTGTAAAAGCCTATCTCTATGTATACGTGAAATTGTAGTATTGGAAGAGGACGGCCTAGGCAATTGTTCCAAAATCAGATTGAGGAAGTTCTACAAGGTCTGATGACGAAGAGGCGTGAGGCTATGTGTGTATGTTTGTTTGTCAATCGATAGGTGTTAAAATTTAAGAAATAATACTTTTTTTATTATTTACAGGTTCAACGCTGAAGTTAAGCATGAAGGCCACGCTACTCACGTAGTTCCCCAAAAACACGAGTACCATCATTGATTCTGTGATAAACCTTAAATGATAAGATGTTTTTGTGTAGATAATATGATATTTGATTATTTAGTAAGAAATACAATTAAAAAAAACTTATTTTAGTGTCTCATTTAAATTCATTTTTATCGCTGCGCCCGGTGGTTTCACCCGCTACCTCAGTAATCTCATAGGAACCATATTTTGTCTACATATAAAATGTAGCCTTTACTGCCTATGTTCTCTGAAGTATCATCCACCTTGGTACCAACATCTTACAAACACTAATATACATTATCAAGTTTCTTTATTACCAAAATCATGCTCACTTAAGTTATGAAAACAAATTATTACTTAATATTAGTAGTAACAATAATAATCGCACATGATACTTGCATACTTAGATGGTGTTGTCTAATTCACACTAACCCACACCCTAGGATAAGTACATACACTTGTTGTGGGTGAACTAGTCTCTTCCAAATACATACAAATTATATATGTCATAATAACAATAGATGAAAATAGTAGCTTATGAAACTGATTTTTAATAAGAGTTCTTAAAATACGCGTGCAAGTCAAATAGTAGTTATACATGTTTAGTAATTACACGAGTGTTTTAAGAATGATTTATGTGCAGTTTCATAGACTACTTTATTAAATCTCATAAAGGAGATAATTTTTGTAAACGTTTAGCGCCAAAATCCATTTGAAAACACATTCTGATAGCAAATGCGTTTTGCGGATCGTCCACAGATTATGTACAAAGATGTATGACAACCTCTTTGTACAGCTCAAGTTGTATTTTAATGGTAAAAAAGTTACATTATGATACAGTTGTCCAGTTGCTGTTAGAGAAGAGATATATCATAATGTAATTTTTAATAAGATTTTTTAATAAGATGGAAAAGTATGTTAAGATCGTTTGGTTATGTGGAAAGAATAAACGAAAAGAGATTGACTAAGGAGGCATGGATATGTAAAGTAAATGAAAGAGGAAATGCAAATTTACGTTAGCCTGGGTCACGTAGGCTAGTAGGTTCTCTAAACAGACGCTCTTTTATGGTCTCATGAGCGTTGATAAAGCAAAAAAAGTGTGTCGGGATCCTAGCAACTACTAAATTACTAAATCCACCTGAGGCAGACAGTTTTTACTAAAATTTTTTTTTTTTTTTAAACATTATAAGCTTGCGTTTGACCACTGTCTCACCTGATGTTAATCGACCACGTGGCCTAAGGTGTTATATAAATTTGTTTATTTATATAAAGGAGCATGGCAGAACCAGCCTTGCTTCCGAAAAACGAAATGACAACCCGTTCATGTATACTTTGTATATGAAAATTTAGACTTTATTTTTGTGGATTCCGTGAATAATTTGCATTATTTATAAAGTTGGGAATCAGAAGTACTTTTATTTTATTTATTTATGTGGTGTTTGTAGTTTTCGAACGCACTCTATAGTTCTTATTATGTTTGTTGCGTTCGAATACTTACGCTCTGACATTAATTGTTATTTTTACTCTATAATCTGTAGTTAGCTGCTCTGTAGACCCGGACTTCGTTCATAAACATACCCATGCCTAGTTTATTCCAGAATATAATAAGTAATCTGTATCTGTAGCGCGATCCATGCAATATTGCTTTCTCTGTCTACGATGCTATAGATGGATAGCGATCCATTAAATGGTTCGCATATGGACGTGTACTTAGCATACTGATACAGATGATTTTCCATGATAACTTTTTACTCCCAACTTCTAGGAAAATGATTGAATATACAATATACAATGTATTTATTGCTCTATCGATACGTATAAGTCTCATTCATGAACGCGGTTTTTTTCATCTAGGCTGCAAATGTATGGGAGTCCGCCATCCTCCTTTAAATTGTAGTATGTACTTGAGATGTATCCATTAGAGATAACAAATTTAAGAGAACGTTTATATTATTTTTTATTTGCCATGCACACACCGCGTTATCACAAACTTGGTAGGAATAACAATAAAACTTACTTAGACCCACGTCTCTTTAAAATGTATATCAAGTTACTTTATTACGGCTATATTCACACTTGGTAAAAAAAAGTTCCAAGTCAATCCAAGCAATCGAGCTTTTTACGTGCACTAGCGTATAAATATGGGCACATGACCAAAGGATATCTTGGGGATAATTTTGTATTTTTTTAAATTTATTTATTCAATACAAAACAGGTAATATTAACTTACAAAATACTGACAAACTGCGTAGCAGTTTGTAGGCAGACGATAGCTCTAATAAAATTTGCAATATTACATTATCTATGTACGAGTAGCTAAGAATAATTAAATATGATTACCATAGAAAAAAGGTAAGTAACTGATGTAAAATATTTCTGCATTTTACATCAGTTTTACTAAATTTACTTAAACATTAAAATACTAACTTATTTACTGAAAGTTTTATTTATTTTATTAACTACACTAAGGCATCTTGTCTAATAGTAGCTTCTTCAGGGCTTTTTTATAACTAATTTTTGTTTTGAAAGATTTTTCAAAGTCAACTGGCAAATCGTTACAGTCTTGGCACTAGCCATTTTCTTGTATGTCCCATAGTAATTATTACATTTATAGTTCAATAATTGTAGTTGGGGTTTGGCTGCTTTACGGGTTGTCTTATTGAATATTTTAATAGGTTTTAATGTATTTTTATTTTATTTGTTTTACATTTTTATTAAATTAGGGGGTATCCCATGTTTTACGACGCTTAATTTTAACCGAGGATTTGATATATATTATATACTAGCCGACCCGGCTAACTTCGTACCGCCAATAAGATGTATCTGGACCTATCTATATAAATAAGACAAATTCTGATTAGTTCATCTCAGTTGAATTAACAGTCAGTTAGTCAGTCTCAGTTGATCTCATTGGGTGTCCACTGCTGGACAAATGCCTCCCTCAATTGGGGGGGATTGCCAATACTCGCCACGCTTGGCAGGCGGGTTGGCAAGCGCAGTATGATTTCCGATCCTCAGAAGGCGCTGCTACCTGCCTTCTGGTACGTGATCCCTTAGCCGACTCTTACGGCACCCGCAGGAAGAGATGGGGGAGTACTATTCTAGGCCGGTACTACCACGGCTGATTAGTTACTTATTTATTATTTAGATTGAATCTCACACTACAGCTATGAAACTGACAAATTTCTGAACGCACCGACAAATAGTTGACAACCAAGTCACATTTTTTATTTGTAAAAAGACAAAAGATATCTAATGCTTAACAGGTAGAAACATTTTGTATTGGAAAATTCAATTATTGTTTTAGTTTTTTACGTCACTTATTATTTACGTTTCTCGTTTAAACCTTCGAATTTCTATGAATATTTCAAGATCAAAATTAGCCAAATCCGTCCAGTCAATCTCGTGTTTTAGCAAGACAAACACCAATACATTTTTATATACATAAATTATGTTTTGTTTTACTCAATACTCATATATTGGCATCTTTAGTTACACGTCATTTAAATATAATAATAACTTATACACGAGTACTAAAATTCGACACTTAAGTTAAACAATACAAAAATCATATAAAGCACATTTCGAATGAAAAATAAAAATGTATCCTAGAGAAACCGTATTATTTTCTGGGATAAAAAGTACCTTTTGTCACAATGTCAATTGAGGCTATAATAACATCAGGTATGTTATTACAGCCTGGATTGACATATATTCTAAATTTCAATGATATCTATTAAGCCTTACGGACTTATGGCCTAATAGATTTTATTGAAATGGACCCTAAATTATATAATAATCCTTTTTGCACACTTCTTAATTTCGTTTCTTCTGGTGAAGACATAGGTAGTTCAAGCGCATTTGTCGAAGCTGCGAGAATTTTACGAGCATATGGAATATTCATATTCTTATGATGTATTGTTTCATTGTGTTTACAAGACTCGCTGCAGACTGCGGTTAAAATTTTCAGTATCATTTGGGGATTAATTTTCCAAATTTGAAATCAGTTTAAGGAGAAGACCTACATTATAATTTATTTAATTATAATACTGTATAGTTACAGACAGTAGGCTACAAATATGACATTTTAAGAAGAATAATTATACATAATATTAACCCTGGAGTCCAATTACAGCTACAAACAACCTTTCCATGTATTGAAGACACTAATTACAATTAACAAATAAATTATATTATAACAAAAAAAAATACTTTGATATTTATTTAACTACGACATGAACATTAGATTTGAAGGATGGGAGACTACATTCAAATATGTCATTGGGAAAATCGATGGTGTTGTAGGTATGGCACATTCTGTATACCGGATTATATTGGGAAACGTTGTTATTTTATCAATATAATGAATTACATCCCAACCCGTTCAGTGGTTTGAGCTGTGCATACGCTGATCATTATTATAAGGTACAAGTTACTTTTAAAATCAGGGTTACCATTAAAGGCGTTTGGTGCAATGAAACAAGTTTGTTTTCTTTCATTCACATTCTTGCGACAATATAGATCGATTGCATTTTTAATCGTATAAAAAGCCCTAAAAGTCTGAAACAGTCATCATTCTTGTCTGCATTTATTAAGTAAAGCGTCGTCCATCAGACAAAAATATGTTTTTGAAGGTAATTTAAAATTAAATCGAGTGTTTTTTTTTACTAAATTCATCATTTTTTTGACAAGGACATCATTTTGAGCTTGCAAATATTTTGAATAGTCATCTTTAGTAGACTAAAATCAATAATAATAAGTTTGTTAAAAATAAACAAATTTGTTTAATATCAATGTATAATAATTGTGATAACCTAAATATCAAATTAACAATAAAAAAAAGTATATATTTTAGTAATGACGTCGAATTACTTCACTTTACTATTAATTTATAATACTTATAATTTAAATTATAGATCATCCTAGTCGCTGTTGTCATAGCCGTCACTGCTGCGCGGCCACAAGATAACCATGGCCATGCTCATGGACACGGCCATGCAATCTCAACCCAGAGCGTTGTTCTCCACCAAAGCCACAGTCACAAACAACAGCCCCACAGTCACGAACAACAGCACCACGGACACAAAGAGCAACACCACGGACATGAACAACAATACCACGGACACGAACAACAACACCATGGACATGGCCATGCAATCTCATCCCAGAGCATTGTTCTCCACCAAAGCCACAGTCACGAACAACAGCCCCACGGACACGAACAGCAGCACCATAGCCACGAACAGCAGCACCACGGACACAAGGAGGAACACCACAGCCGCCAGCAGCCGAACCACGGACATGAACAACAGCACCATGGACACGGCCATGCAACCTCATCCCAGAGCGTTGTTCTTCACCAAAGCCACAGACAAGAACAACAGCATCACGGACACGAACTTCAGCATCACGGACAAGAACAACAGCACCACGGACACGAACAACAGCACCATGGACACGAACACCACCATGAGGACCACTATGTACGTACGGTTTCATACTCTCATCATTAGGAGGATTACTATCATATCATAACATACTAACTATTACACGTTCATACCCTCTGTCTATATTGTACGCCAGAGATTTTATATTTCGATGTACTAATAATAACTTGGTTGTTGCAGGCTCACCCCAAGTACGAGTTCGAGTACAAGGTGGAGGACCCTCACACCGGCGACAAGAAGTACCAGCACGAGAGCCGCGACGGTGACGTCGTGAAGGGCGTGTACAGCCTGCACGAACCCGACGGTACCGTGCGCATCGTCAAGTACACTGCTGATAAGCACTCTGGGTAAGCACGAATTGAATGATTCCGTAGTTTTTAAACTACAAAAACCAATTTACTGCTACATAGAGGTGCTAAATTATTAACATGTTCCTAAAAATTACCAATTTTTACCACCAATATTGTTTACCAAAATTACCAAACAGAACCAATTTGTATGAAATATTAATGAAATCTGATATTTCGAATGTAAAAGAGAGATTCAAATGGGTTCATAAATAACAAAGTCTGAGGTAACTAACATAATTAATAACCAAATTGAAACGTCCTCTTATTTTGAATTCAACTAAAAGACACTTTTCTGTAGTAAATGACATTTAAATGACTTACATTTTAAAGTTTTCTATCCGTATCTTTTCTCTCATCTTTGCCAAGGTGGTCAAATTATGGAATGGCTAGGAATGCTTATGTTTTTTTTTTTTTATAGATTCAACGCCGAGGTTAAGCATGAAGGCCACGCAAAACACGAAGTGACTAAAAAGTACCACCACCATTGATTTATATAAGCTTTAATGATAAGAATTGTTATTGTGATACTTGGTTATTTTTGTAAGAAATAAAATTTTGTTGCTCTTTAACACAGCTTTTTTTTATTATTTCACTTCTTAATAACCTTAGCACGTCTGACCGATTTTTTAAATATTAACTACTAAACTCTGTAAAAATGTAAGGGACCCATTTGCTAGTAAGGCAAAGGCAATCAATGTGTATTTCTAAGAAAAACTTTAGTTTTCGATGCTAAAAGTCAAGAAAGAAAAGACAGTTATTGTTGTTATTTTTTAAAATCTTTATTCTATATCTTATAAAAATGTTGATCCAATTCAGGTCGCAGCAAGTTTTAGTAAGTACCTAAGACCGATAAGGTCGTTTTTTCCCATTACTATGGACGCTAGTTAAGGACGATAGATGACTTAAGGCGCTTGTTTCGAAAAAACCTGCGATTTTCGGGAACTTTAGAGAACCTACTACTTTACAAATATATATTCAATTATGGTCAATAGCTCGTCCGCGCCCTCCCCTTTGCTCAGCCGCCATCTTATGCTGCGTATGAGTGGCGTGCTCCTTATACTCAAGATCCTTGGCGTGATATTAAACCTTAAACCAAAATTTTCTTAAAATGCACGAGGAGCTTTCTTGTGCCGTGTTAATCATTTTTATGGGCACATCAGACTACATTACATACATTTTCTCGAAGTTATTTAATGTCGTGATTAACGTTCAGTACGATAATAGTTAAACTGCACATTTATAGATAAAAAAAACAATTTTATACTACCGCCAACAACGTTCTTCCTGGAACTTTATCACATTGCTGCGATTGACTATCGTCGATATGAATCGTCTAATAAATGCTTTGTGGAAGTTGGTGCATTGTTTTTTTCGTCAGAACGTCAGGACGTGATGTCGTCGCATTCATAAATGGAGGGAGAGTAGACCGCCGTTGAAATTTAAACTTAAATGTGTTACGAATAAGGACCATTCTCGTTTATTGCTAGTTTTATTTGATAAAGTCGTTTTGCTAAAAGTATTAGCTATTGAGCGTGGTTATCGAAACACGGATATTATAAAGAGGAAAGATTTCATTGTGTAAAAAAAGGTGATTATGTTAATTATATGTGTCCCACTAATAATATTAAACTAAAAGTTTGGATGGATGGATGGATGTTGGTTACCCAATCACGCCAGAACGGCTGAACAGATTTGGATAAAATTTGGTATGTAGATACTTCAGGTCCCGGAATAACAGATAGGCCAGATTTGACTGGCCGGTTGGCGCAGTTGGTAGCACTCTGCCTTCTGAGCCGCTGGTCCCGGGTTCGATTCCCGGACAGGTCAAACATTTGTGTGCATGAACATGTTTGTTTGACCTGTGTCCGGGTGTGTATATCTATATAAGTATACATATCAGTCATCAGGATACCATAGCACAGGCTCTGCCTAGTTTGGGACCTGAAGACCTTGTGTGAATGTTAATAAATAAGAAAATAAGTTCTACTGATGGACTAAGAAATGGGGAATTAAAGTAAATGAAACAATTTTATGTAGACTTTAGTAATAAAAGACACAGTTATTGTCCAGTGTACATTAATAATAAGAAGATTCTCTACGAATACTCGGCTAAGTATCTCGGGATGACGCTTGATGCTAAACTTAGATGGAAAGTTTACGTCAAGAAAAAAAGACAAGAATTAAATCTGCGCTATAAAAAAATGCAATGGCTTCTTGTATGATATTCAGCGCTGTCAATTAATAACAAACTATTATTATACAGACAAGTGTTAATGCCAATATTATTTACGGCTTTCAGCTGTGGGGATGCACCAAACCGAGCAATATCCTAATTATACAAAGATTCCAAAATAAATAGTAAACGCACTTTGGTGGAGAAACAACGACCTCCACCGGGAATTTAAAATAGAGTTCGTTGACAAAGTGATTAAAAGCTATGCAGAAGCTCACTAACAAAGACTTCATCATCACGTTAATGTTAAGGCAGTTATGTTCCTTGACCCAGACCGATCCTCCGAAGACCCCATTGCATCCAGACCGATCTAGTGAGAAGACTCATAAGAACAAAACCGTTCGAATTATTGTAGTGTTCAGTGACAGTGTGCTAGTGTAATGTTGTTAAAATACTGCTCATAGAGATCACATGAGAGAATAAAGTGTCTCCGCCTTAAATAGAGGCAATAAAAAAAGTTGTAATGGACACATTCTTAGTAAGTAAAGTAAATTTAGCAAGTTAAGTAAGACTTAAATTACTTAATAGCTTTTTTAAGTTACGTCATAATATCTTTGTAGGATGCATTTGTATGCATCATACAAATGCATCCTAAAATGTTAAAAAAAAGTTTTCACTTCTGCCGGCACTCCCGGAGTGCAACCGCTTTTTGTAATCTAGGCTTTTTTTTTTTTACTCATCGTTTCGGATTAAGTATAATATTCATTTTGTAATACATATTGGGATTAGCTTAGACATGGCTATGCCCATATCTGTCGGAGTGAATATATCGATCTAAACCGATTAACAGGGTTTATAGCGTATGCCACGTACCTTCAATATAATTATGATCTCAATTTAAAAAGTCCTACACTGCGCTGCTTGAATGATGGAGCTGCTGGAGTGCTGATAAGATTTCAAACAATTAATAGAAGCGCTTGGAGATTGGTACCTACCAATCTCCAAGCACTAATGATGAAGCACCGCGATCCCTCATTCTCTTCGTTCGAGAGATAAATGCGCTCGGGAGAATAGAAACGTTTCGCTTTGCATATTGTACCTACACCGTGTACCAACTTTCTATTTGTTTTCGTTGATCATGTGATCGATCGCTTTGATCGTTAGTGGTCAAACGCCTGCCTAATTAAATGTTTGTCTCTGTGTGTGTGTGTTACAAGTTAATTTAAAAACAACTTGATAAGGCCACGCAACAGTACGTAGGTGTACGCAAATAAATAACAATTACAAAAAATAAACTTTATGAGTTTGTTTTTTGTGAAAAGTGCCCATAAAGCAATGACACAAAAATAACTATAAAAAATGATTTTATTTCAATATTGATTTATTTACATGATTATTTAAACTATTATAAGCAAACTTAACAAAGTATAACAAGATCAAAATGCGAGATATATTAGTGGTGGTGCTTTTTTTGGTGATGTTTCTCCGGGTGCTTAGCATGACCTTCCTTCTTCACGACTGCGTTGAATCTGTCAAACAAATTATGGAGTTATTTACTTATAAGTAGGACTAAATTTGTAAGCATGAGCACAACTATACTCACCCGGAATGCTTGTCAGCGGAATACTCGACAATGCGCACAGTACCGTCAGGTTCGTGCAGGCTATAGACACCCTTCACGACGTCATCGTCGCGACTCTCGTGCTGGTACTTCTTGTCGCCGGTATGGGGGTCTTCCACTTTGTACTCGAACTGGTATTTAGGATGAGCCTGCAACAATGAACTCCCATGTTAGGTTACAGTTTCACGTCACAGAGCAGAGCAGTGGTGTGGATGTGAACGTACATAGTAGTCCTCGTGGTGGTGTTCATGTGTCTCGTGGTGTTTGGGTATGTTCTTCACGACGTGGTGGTGCTTCTGTTGCTCGTGTTCGTGGTACTTCTGCTCGTGTCCGTGATGCTTTTGCTCGTGTCCATGGCTCTGGTGCAGGAAGATATTTTGCGATGAGTACGCATGGCCATCATTGTGTCCGTGACCTTCTTGAGGCCGCGCAGTGGCTGCAGCAGCTACAGTAGCAATAATGAGAATCTAGGGAAATACAAATAATGTGTTAAGAAAAATAAATATGTTAGACATGATTTCTAAATTGTACAATTACTTTTATACGCGTATGATACATTTTAGGCCTACAGATAGAAGTTGTTTAAGGTCTAAAGCGGATAAAATACATTTTTTTTTAATTAGAATATCTGCGATAGAGTTGTACAATATTTTAATAGCAGTTTTTACGTGTTAGTTACTACGATGTTTTAACAAACTTACTTTGTACATTTTAAATATACTTCTTTCACCACTGAGCTACGAATGAAATGCATTAATTGTAACTTGCTTTTATATGTAATGGTACTTATTGGAAAAAAAGAATTCTGTAATAGCGAAAAGTTCTTGAAAACCAGTTCAAAACAAGCTCCCGATAAAGGGACTTTAGCAATAACATTATTGATGAAACGAGCATCGACATCAAGATTTGTGCTTTCATTTCATGCTGACATTCAATTATTCATTGGACGGTATTAAAAAACTTGACACTAACAATTCCCTTACTTTAATGACTAGCACGGTATAATGACCACTAAATGTGTTTTGTTTATTTTTAATGTGTATCACAACTAGATAAGAAAAAATTACATATTATCTGTGTCAATAAATGATATTTGATTTGATTAAGTACTTGGAATTATTTTATCGTCTATTTACTCTCTTTATAATGTCTTGTGTGAATGAAATGGATTACAGACAAAAAACGAAAGAAGAATAAAATTACACTTTTCATCCCTTCTATTCGAAAAACAATGATTGGTTGTGAAATTATATTATAAGAAAATTATATTTATTCGTCTATAAGTGCGAGCAAAGTAGGTCTTTTCTCTAAGAGAGTTCTAAGGCGGGCGTAAAAACACTTTTACGCCCGCCGTGAAGAATAGCGGGAAAAATAGTTTTTCCCCGCTATTTTTCCCGCCCTGCGCCCGCTCTGTACGTTACGTATATTATGTGTAGAGCACAAAAGTACATCGGCCAGCATGGGTGGGTACTAACTAACTAAGCTCTAAAAATTGCGTTCTTTTTAACCGGTTTTGATGTTTCTTTTTTTATTTCAAAGCTGGCGCTTTCCGTGTGGCCCCATTTAATTATAATTAAAATCAGTCAAGCGGTTTTTGAGTTTCACTCCAATAACTAAAAAGTGTTACGTCTACTTAGATGATTTTTTAGATGGTCAAGAAATTGGTGAACATATAGAATGACAATAAAATGTATCAAAAGGACACTAAAAAAGATAATATTTGGTGGCATAATATTTGGTTATTTCATACTTTTGGGTGTTGAATTCGGTTTCATTTTTCGGTATTTTTTTTAAATTCCTTAATCGATTAGATGACTCCACGCATACCCCATCTTACTTATATTATAGATACGACTGTTTGGGAGTATGGATGTATGTTTGTTTCTCTTTTACGCCTAAACGGCTTGATGGATTTAGAAGAAATTTGGTATGGAGATAGCTGATATCCTATATTAACACATGGGCTTATTTTCATCATCATCATCATCGCCCTTTTTCATCAGCACGAGGGTAAAACGGATTTGGATGAAATTGAGTATGTAGATACATCAGGTCCAGGAATAGCACATAGGCTATTTTTCACTATCATTATCATCATCATCAATTATTACCACGCGAGTAAAGCCGCGGGCGCAGCTAGTACTTTCATATATTTCAACTTCACCTAATGTTACCAATACCCATATAATTTATAATTTAATAACATTTTAGTGTAATCTTTTCTTTCAAGAACTATAATATATATATATATATATAATATATAATTATTTTTTTAATAACACTTACTGACTTACTCCGCACAGCCTATGCTTATTCTAAGTGGGAATGCTCAATCCTACACTAACGTCCCGCTTGGAGTGTTTTGTGTATTCCCCCGCCAGAACATATCCAAGCAATCCTAACTCCTTAATATAACGGAGCATGGTCCAGGTTCGCCGGCATATTATAGTTGCTTCAGTAGTGTATGTGGTTATTCTAAAGATAAAGAGTCAGCCTTACACAGTGCGGCAATTGTTCTAATACTGTCTGTCGCATCACAGTGCAGTAGCACGTGTTTCACTGTCTCGTTTTCCTGCAAACATCCCTAACATAGAAGATTTCGTTGAGAAGAGAAGAGAAGAAGTTGTTGTTGTAGTTTTGGAAATTAAAAATTGTAAACACTGAACTGAAAACACCGCACAGCCTAAACAAATGTTGATAAAATGAATACAAGCTATCAGATATGCAGTTTGTGAAAAAACACTTAAGTTTCCGGCACATAGGTACATACATAGACCGGTATACCTTACAGACTATGCACATGGATCACTAGCTTTTTATCCGATCGGAGCATCAAGGTCGTTGTCGACGGTTCGTGCTCCAACTGCAAATTCATAATCCGCGAAAAAAGTCCCATTTGTTGCAGCTTCTCGTTTCTAGAACACTCCTCTCAAGATCTCGGAGAGCATTAGTATTCTGGGTATTGACGTTTCTGCAAACGTGCTGTTCCGCGAGCACATAGCATGCAAGGCCAACCTTGCATCCAAAAAACTTGATGTACTGAACAAAGCCAAGCGGTACTTCACGTTGACGGAAAGGTTTTGCTTTTACAAAGCGCAAGTCCGGCTTCACATGGAGTACTGCCCTCACCTTTGGAACGGTGCACCCAAGTATCAGCTTGAACCTCTGAATGCATTGCAGTGTAGAGGTATCAGGGTTGTCAACGATCCCACACTCATAGAAGACCTAGAACCCCCTCAGTATGCGTAGAGATATTGGGTCTCTATGTATGTTCTATCATGTATACAATGGAGAGTGTTCTGAAGAGCTTTTCAACCTTGTTCCGGCATCACGGTCTTACCACCGCACTAGCCGGCACCGTTTGAAAGCTCATACCTTATATTATTGAGTAGTGGAAGTCACATACTGTGCGATTCCATAGATCGTTTCTGCTACACATCTGCAAAATGTGGAACGAACTTACGCCCTTTGTGTTTCCGAGTAGCTACAATATGGGATTATTCCAAAGTAGGGTTAACAGAGTCATAAAAAGGATTGGCAACGTATCGTAATGCCCTCAGTATTACAGATATCCAATAGGCGACGGTGATCGTTTACCATCAGGTGGACCATCTGCTTGTTTGCCACCTATTACATTTAAAAAAATTGTTTGGGTTTTAGCAGCAAATCAAATATATTTTAGAAGAATAGAGCTATACGATAGAATAACAACCCTTTACACTTAATATAAGAATAATAATATTAACTAGCGTAAAACTAAAAGGTAACATGTAAGCTGATTACCTAACTATGATTAGTATGTTAGAACAAGGTTGTTGAATAAATGTTAAGGTTCAATCTCTCTTCCAGGAAACTTTGGATGAAGAAGAATTATGAACTTTCATAGACGGTGGTGACAGCACCGACCTATTGAGGTCGTTGGGTGAGCAAGGAGGTGAGAAACAAGCAGAAACTCTTTCTAATTTTAAATGAGGTAAGAAAAAATAAAATAAACATTCAACTAAGTTTTAGTATATATAATGTCGTTTTACATGTAAAATATCACTAAAGTATCTTATTAAACAATTGTTCTTATCATATATAATATCACAGAATCAATGGTGGTGCTCCTGTTTTTTTGGGACGACGTGTTTAGCGTGTCCTTCGTGCTTGACTACGGCGTTGAATCTGCAAAAAAAAAAAAGTAAAATCAACTCCGTATTTTTTGGAAGTAGAGCGTTTACATTTGCTAAATAGACAATTTTGAATCTATTTAGCTTGTTTTTTCTTTTTTTTATTCCATTAAACCCCCGCACTAGGATTCTCTGTATCGCGAGAGGCATGGACGCATACAATCACAGCACACAAACACCTAAGATCTGGAACAAACACCTACACTCATCGCACAAATGTTTGCCCCTGCCGGGATTCGAACCCAGGGTCAAATTAAACACCAATAATCGTAACTAAAGGAGCACATAAAGGGTCCCGGAGACACAGAAGTCACTGACCACTGAGCCACGGAGACCGTGTTGAAAGTCCTACATGTCTAAGGGAACAGTTACCCATAATTTAAAAACTTAATGCCCTAAGCATTTTTTTTTACTTTAAAGACCTCGCTTGATATTCAATGACGATTTGGTCGAGATCGATGTAATCACGCTAGATCTAGAATGTTTACTGGCCCTCAAGGACTGCTGCCTGGACACAATACGTGTATGGTGACAGATCAGGAAGCTAAGAGGTGTTGTCTCCCAGCTTCTTGGGACAGAATTTCTAAATTGAGGATGATTGCTAGCCAAGCAAGTAGTCGAAAGTACCCTACTACCATGTTGGGAATCGGATGTCGATGTAACCTTCACCTGAAGCTCAAGTCGTTGGTGGGAATTGAACCAGTGGCTATCAGTTTGACAGCAGATGCACCCACGGCTTAGCTGCATCATCGCTTCGAAAACAATTCATCAAGCGGTAAAATACACTAATCTCTTTAAGTATTGAAAAGTCTTACGATGAAGTTACAGTACTGACCCTGAGTGCTTATCAGCTGAATATTCAACAATACGTATGGTGCCGTCAGCTTCGTGCAGGCTGTAGACGCCCTTCACGACATCACCGTCGCGGCTCTCACGCTGGTACTTCTTGTCACCTGTATGGGGGTCCTCCACTTTGTACTCGAACTGATATTTGGGGTGAGCCTGCAACATACAACTTAAGTAGCATAAAGTCTCTTTTTCGCACTTGCATAAGAGGTATGGGTGTATACTTACATAGTGGTCCTCGTGGTGGTGTTCGTGATGCTCATGTCCGTGGTGCTTCTGCTCATGTCCGTGGTGCTTCTGCTCATGTCCGTGGTGCTTCTGCTCATGTCCGTGGTGCTGCAGCTCATGTCCGTGGTGCTGCAGCTCATGTCCGTGGTGCTGCAGCTCATGTCCGTGGTACTGCTGCTCATGTCCGTGATGCTGCTGCTCGTGTCCATGGCTCTGATGTAGCACGATGCTCTGCGATGAGTACGCATGTCCTTGGCCATGTCCGTGGCTTTCCTGGGGTCGAGCACTCGCTACAGCGGCCAATGCAGTGATTACAAAGATCTAAAAAAATAAGTCAAATAAGTTTTGGATTCAGTATTTGTTCGATTTAACAATAAAAAACATACAAATAATTAATATTTAGTTAAGGATAAGGATTGTTAAAGATGTTATTTATATGAGTACTGGAAGAGGTTATGGTTAAAAAGTGGACTGTTTTAGTGTTTTTTTATACTTTATAGATCTAGCGATTGACCACTATCTCATTTGATGGTCAGTGACGATGTGGTCGAAGATGTTATCACGCTGGAATGCTCACTGGCTCTCAAAGACTGTAGTTAATATCTATTCATTTAAGTTGTATGGAGCTTTTGAGGCCACTTTTCACCAATATTTAAACGTCCGATTATTAATTTAACCGTCGGTCAAACAGTTTTTACCATACAGTTAACTGACGGTTAATTGATAATCGGAAGTTTAAATTTGGGCAAACTCCACCCTTAGAGTCTACAACTTCCAGTAGGTCACAAAGCAGTTGAGACAGTGACATAGCGGAATGATAATAAGCTTGAAACGCTTATCTTGTTATTGCTTCTCACAGTCTCTTCTATCTCGCGGACGCGGTCGTGGTTCGCCTAGTATTGACTACTTAGTATTAGGCGAATCGCGACCGCTTCCGCGAGACCCTCTGACTTATTATGTGAGTAATTCCCGTGTTTTATACATTCATTATACAAAATGTATATATGAATGCATAAACTTTTTTGGTTTGATAATTTTTTATACCTAATAAAAATAATAAGAAACAAAAGTTTTGTTCTTAAACTCAAGCTATCAACGTACCTTGTACATTTTCTTAATTTCACTGCAGCTGTCTCTTTGGAATACTTAAAATGAAATGATAATTTAAACTAGCAATATATTATTTATATACAATTCAAGACATGAAAAGTTTCGTAACTGAAAATTATTTAAACCAGATTATCACCCACATTTGGCTGATTTGTAGTGATACGATGACATAAGGAATGCAACCTGATATTACCTGAGTGCAGTTTGCAAGACACCTACTTCGTAACTACTTTTACTTTTCGCTTGATAAGCGATATACATATTTTTATAATGATTTAACTCTGTCACTGATTTAAATCAGTAACAGAGAAGACGCCGCGAAGAATAGTTCTACGCTCTGGTCGCCGCTCGGACCTGAACCACTGAAGATGTCGACCGCAGTGATCGACGAAACGTCTGGAACACAATTTTCACTTAGACCACGGCCAAACAGCCCGGAAGTAATACATACAACATGCAACGCCGACCGTGAAAGCCTTAGAGTTTACAATGATTTAACTGTCTCTAAACAAAATACAATCTAATTTTAAATGCACAAAGAATTTGATAGTACTGTACGAATACAAACACAGTACTTACCAGCTGATCTCATGCAATAGAAAACGAGCCTTCTACAATGCATATATACGCAACAGGTCAAGTCCGGTAGTAAACTTGTTGATTGTCACAAAAGAAAACGGTTTTTGTGACGAGGAATTTATATTCCATTTTCGATTGAGACACATTCCTATGAATAAGTATAACTTTTTAATGTGTAATGTAATATATTAAATAGTAATTAATGTAAGTAGTCATACTTGCGAACAATGCGGTAAAAATGTTCCATGTCATCATGGAATGTGCTCGGAACGATGTCACTCGTCGACATTCTAATAATTATACATAATATTATATGCTCGGCCTATGTCGGTTTTGTACGAACTTGACAAGTCAGATGCCCACAGACTACGAAAAATGGCGTGCTACGTCACTGAATCAAGATTGATTTAATATGGACGAATTTAAAATAGCAGACTACCAAAGCTGTCAATATCGCCCATTGTGAGCCGAGAATATTCTAAATATTCTTAAAAAATATTTTCAAGAAAATATTCTTCCAATGGTAGCATACAATCAAAAACTCTTGTTCTGTTCCAGGATAAAGACGGGAATGACTTCAGTCTATCATACACAGCTAATGAAAATGAATACCGACCTGTGGGCGCCCACCTGCCTACCCCCCCTCCTATCCCTCCAGCAATAGCTCGAGCTCTGAAACACCTCGCCACAGCCACGCCGGAGCCCGTCGACGAGCGCCACAATACCACCTCATAACTTCGCTCGAAACTTGTGAAATACGAATGCGATCTTCGTCTGATGCAAGTCATTCTCTCTATCTATATATATTCAGAAGAGATAACTTAATGGCAAAACCATTTGTATGACAAAGCTGTAAATATTTAAATTTTTTGACGTGACAACATCTATTAAATCGATGAACGCCGGCTGCATGCACGAAAAAGGATGACTCATTGTCCCGTTACGCTCATTCTACTCGATGATACAATTTTATTCATTAAAGTATGCAATCATTTCATCAATGTTTTGTAACGACGTTGTCACGTTAAACTTTCGTCTGTAAACCAACTTTACAGGCAACCAATTTTTAAAAATAATTAGATAAATACCCGTCTGAAAATAAAATATAACAAGTAAATATTATATACGTCCCGTGGGGTACCCGCCTAGAATAATTGCACCCCCCACATCTCTACGCATGGGTGCCGTAAGAGTCGGCTAAGGGATCACGTACCAGAAGGTGGGTACCGCGCCTTCTGCGGATAAAACCAACATACGGCGTTCGACCAAGCCGTCTGCCAAGCGTGGCGAGTACTGAGGAAATACCCCCTAAACGGACATAGGGGAAGCGTATCTCCAGCCGTGGACAATCTATGGTGACCTGTATAAGCAAATATAAGTTTTTAAAATTTACCGAACACCGCTGAACTAGTAGGATACTACGCAAGAGTATCGACCTTTGTCTCCAGGATACTTATTTTTATCTTTAGTTATACTTTATTAGAAATACTTCAATAACTACATGAAACATGTTTATTGGCACAATATAAGAGTTTACAGTCTTTTACAATTCTGGTTTTAATTTGAACATTCTTTAAATAGTCAATGTTTTGGAACTTCATGATGTGGATGACCTTCGTGTCTCACGACAGCGTGGAATCTGTAAAGAAAAAAGTATGTCTAAGTATCCGTAGTAATATAACTTAGAATAACAGGACGGTATTCTGTAGTCGTGGGTTCAAGTCCCACTAGCAGCCGAATTTTTTCCTTCAAATATTTGAACTAACTTAGAATACTCAAGGCGAGGTTAACCCAACAGTTTTGGGAAATAGCATGAGAACTTATCTGTTTAAAATAAGCTAGAAATGTATCGGAGATAATAGAGCGATCAAGCATAGGTCCGACATTGACAGTGGTCACGGTCAGAATGAGCGGGTAGAGAGCGGCGCGGACTAGCCAGCTGAAGTGACATAAGGAATTTTACAAAATAAATTCGTATCAAATCAACAATGAATACTGCAACAGTGATACTGACCATTTCTTGACTATGCTACCTACCCAAGAAACAAAGTCTTGCATGAATATTCTTTGGTTGGAGTTCACCAAAACTTAAACATCCGATTATCAATTTAACCGTCGGTCAAACAGTTCAACTGTTTGGTAAAAACTGTTTAACCGACGGTTAAATTTATAATCGGACATCTTAAATCGATATATCAATAAGTCAAGTGTAAGAAACTCAGTACATTTGCAATAAAAAAACAGGAAAGTATGTCAAAAGAACGAACTCGTTCTGTGCCATCTTGATCGTACTCGTATACAGGTTTAATGTTACATTACGAGAAGAAAAAAAAATTCATTCATATCATGCTACTATATTGCATTGAATGGCTTAGTATTATTATTTTTATATTATGGATGACCTTACATGTGCGTGATAATATTTTCTAGACATGCTAACAGCGCATTTATTCATTTTCAAGGTTACATATTTTCACGTATTTCACGTTAACAACGAACAACAACTTTTACCAAACTTTATAAATAGACTAGCTGCATCCCGTGGTTATACCAGCATAGCAATGATTGATGATGATGATGAAAAGTAGCCTATGTGTACATAGGTGTACTATGTGTACACATAGGCTACTTTTAGTGTAGTTTAGAAAAGTGGCCTATGTGTACACATAGTACTTTTCTAAACTACACTAAAAGTGGCCTATGTGTACACATAGTACTTTTCTAAACTACACTAAAAGTGGCATATGTGTACATATAGTACTTTTCTAAACTACACTAAAAGTGGCCTATGTGTACACATAGTACTTTTCTAAACTACACTAAAAGTGGCCTATGTGTACACATAGTACTTTTCTAAACTACACTAAAAGTGGCCTATGTGTACACATAGTACTTTTCTAAACTACACTAAAAGTGGCCTATGTGTACACATAGTACTTTTCTAAACTACACTAAAAGTAGCCTATGTGTACTTATAGTACACCTATGTACACATAGCCTACTTTTCATCATCATCACCAGGACCTGAAATATCTACATACCAACTTTCATCCAAATTCGTCCAACCATTTGACCGTTAAACAGTATCAAACATACATAAAATCATCATCAATCAATCCATAAATCCATAAACACTTTTGCATTTATAATATAAGTAAAATTTGTTTACTTAAAATGTTTCCCATAATATATTTTAAATAAAAATGGCAGTTAGCTGTCAGTATTGTGTTCGTGGAAGCAAAGAATTCGGGCCGCAAGTAAGTTCTATATATATTATTTTACTATATATTCATTCCAAAGCTTGATTTTTAGCTATATAGTTATTGCCTTTAATATAATAAATACACCTTCGACTATCTTTAGTTAGACTGTTCCCAAAGTTTTTGTTTTGACCACATTGAGATCAAAATCTATAACAGTATGATGTTTGTATAGTTTTAAAAATAAATTAGTAAAAGACCTGAATTGAAAATGTTTATTCTTACCCAGTATGCTTGTCCGCGGTGTACTCGACAATTCTGACAGTACCATCAGGCTCACGCAGCGAGTAGAAGCCGTGCACCGAGTCTCCATTACGAGTCTCATGGTGCTGCTTCTGATCGTGGGTGTGGGGGTCCTCTACTTTGTACTCGTACTCGTATTTGGGATGGGTCTGGTGAAAAATAAATTTTAATATGTCAATATGTCAATATGGTGACATTATGCAACAAATCGGAGCATTTAAAGCAACCCAACCGATGATGACGACAGTTCCACAACAACCTAACAGTTAGATCAATAATGTTAGCATAGAGTCGCTGCGTATTATTGAATGGCTTTCGTTGCTTGAGACTAAACTAAACTTTAGTTTAAAAACTCATGTGCCTAGAAATCCTGTTCTGAAAGTTCAGCAAGATATTTTGCAGTAGGTACCTAAAGTTTGCTGTAATCTGCTAGGAAATAGGATATCTGGAATAGCAAAATCCATAACGATATTATCCAATCGCCAATACTCGCCACGCTTGGAAGGCGGGTTGGCGAGCGCAGTATATTTTGTGATCCTCAGAAGGCACTGCTGCCCACATTCTAGTACGCGATCCCTTAGCCGACTCTTACGGCACCCACGGGAATGAAATGGGGAAGGGTCCGATTCTAAGCCGGTACCACCACGGCCAATAGTTGAAATAACACTTTTAAATTTAAGTATTCTTTTAACTTTAACTGCTGCGGCATTTTCCTCTTAATGTGCAATCTTTGTAAACGTATCAGTGTACCTACACACTGTTGGTGTTCTAATAAATAAATATATAATTAAACAGACTCTGGAAACGAATTCCACTCTTTGGCAGTGCACAATATGAAAGTGGAGGCAAAATGCTTCGTATGTTTAAGTTCACTATTTACCTTTTAGTAATAACGCTTTGCCTGATTTCTGGTTGCCCAAATATATATATACGTAACTGTATGCCTAATCCACATTTGCCTAACTATATCCACTAAAGCCGTTAGGTTTAAGAAATGTATGCTTTTAATCGAATCCCTAGCGAGCTTAACAGATGACATAATAGCACCAATAAGATAATCTGTAATTAGAATAACACCAATCACAGCATGTATTATGAGAATAATACAAACGTGCTTTAATAGTATAATATTAATTCATTGGTGTGAGCCAAAAAATTAAAAACTTACATAGTAATCGACATGGTGTTCTTCGTGCTTCTTCTCTTCATGCTTGGGGGCTTCATGATGTTCTGATTCATGTTTTTGCTCATGGTGGACTGGCTCAGGCTTGTGCTCAACATGAACCAACTCATGATGCCCGTGGTGAATATGTATACTCTGTGATGAAAACGCGTGGCCATGTTCATGTCCATGACTTTCGTGATGTTCGTGGTGGTTGTGTTTTTCTTCGTGATGTTCATGTTTTTCATGTTCGTGATGGTGAGGATGGTGCACAATGCTCATTGATGAGAATGCATGATCGTGACCATGGTCACCACCTTGACCGCCTTGCGGTCGTGCTGTGACTATTGTTAGAATGACTGTTAGATTGATGACCTGTAAATATGAACAGTTAAGTACATTACTCATCTTAATTCGGCTTGCCGGTAAAATCTACAAAATAGATTTGATTCAGTACATTAAACAAGTTTTTAACGAGCAATTCAAAACGCTTGTTTTGAATCTGTAGATTAAAGATTTATTTTTTTTAAACACACAATTTGAATAGAAATGTATATCCAGAATGAAATAAGAAATACCTTTGCAATCATTTTACTATATTTTGTATTGTTTTGTTCGAAAGCCAGCAATTGTCTGAATTAATCTAATTGAAATAAAACCTTATATACGTAAGTGTTTGGTACAGTTTTCGCAAGTTTATTATCGTCGTATAGGTGAAAGTCAAACTAATAGCAAAACATAAAATAATTCAGTTTTGCAATACAGGCATTAAATAAGTGTTCATAAAGGTAAGTTTAGGTAAAAGTAATGAGCGAATTGACAAACTGTTGAAATAATACGATACGGTAAAGTACTTGTAAGTATTGTACGTTGAAGCCATTGGACAATTGTATCTCACTTGATGGTCAGTGACGATGTGGTCGAAGAAGTTATCACTAAACCTGGAATGCTCAGTGGCTCTCAAGGACTGCTGCCTGAACACACTATGTGTTTGGTGACAGTTTTTCAAACTTGAGGGTGGTAGCTAGCCAGGCGGGTATTCGAAAGTACCCTACCACCTGGCGAGGCGTTCGCGGACGCGGTCGCGATTCACGTAGTACTCGGCGAATCGCGACCGCGTCCGCGAGCGCCCCGTATTCTCCTTGAAAAAGACCACCGAATGTGGTTGAAACTATAGTCGGAACCCTCTGACTTATTACGTGAGTAACTCCCGTGTTTTATACATTTATAATGAGTTAAATAATAAATGGGTTTGGGTGTATTTAAAAATATTTTTATTGTATTATTGCTTATTTGTGCTGTTTAACGATCAGTGTGTGCACACTGATTTTATGTGGTTATTTTATATTCATTTTTATTTTTATTGACTTTACTGTATTATATTTGTTTACATTTATATATTTATACTTGTATGTATGACTTGTTTTGAATTGGATTTGAATTTGTATGTTATATATACAGGTCAAGAAATTATTTTAATTTATTTATACTTTACTATGTGACTATCCATATCAGCTCTTCATAGAGAGTAAATCTCAATAAATATGAAAGTAAGCGCCCTTCGTTCCCAATTTAATTTCAATATATGGCAGAAAGCAAGAACCGGCTTCACAGTAGCTCTCCACAACAGATTTTTGAATGTATAAAACCAGAGCAAAATTGTATAATGACATCAGTTCAACTACACCCAGGATCAGTAGCATTACAGAAATGTTCAAAGTGAGTTAAGAAATACTTTCCTTCAATATTTCAGTGGATAAAATAACTTTACATTAATTCTTTATGTAAGGGCTGTTTTTATTTAATCGTTCTATTTTACTCGTGAAATTTTCGTAATTTATTGTTTTTGTCAATTATACAATTTCATTGATGATTTTTTTTGTAACTCAATTCCGTAATATTATTAAAACTCACATTCATAATTACTTTATACTGTTTCTGGTATAACGTGGCACTTACGCTTAGTCGACATCACGATAGACAATTGTTTCGGCTTCTTCCGGAAGCCTTCATCAGGATCTTGAGTGCGGTGCGATCGTAGTAACGCCCGACGCCCGGGCGTTACTATTACGGGCGATCGCACCGCACTCAAGACCGCAATTAATTTCGTTAGGTTTTCATTCAAAACTTTCATTCGTATGTAAGAATTATCATCATCTCAGCTGTAGGACGTTTGCTGATAGACATAGGCTTACCCCCTTAATTACAACAAGGCCCGCTTGAAACCGGCCCGCATCCAACCTTTTCCTGCGATCTAAGTCAGTTCGTCTGTCCAAGTATGTAAGACATTATTTATTACTTCCACAGATTATCGCTCTTTTCGCGTTCCTAGGCGCTTGCCAGGCCGCTGAGCACGCTTACTCCTCCCAGAGCATCGTACTCTATGACGACCACAGCCACAAACATGAATTAAAAACTATCAAGTATGAACCCATCAAGTACAAGGTTCCAGCAAAGTATACAGCTCCTGTCAAATACCAAATTCCCGTTATCACAAAAGTGGCCGTTCCGGTAGTGGCCAAGTACGTCGCCAAGCCCGTGCCAGTGAATCACTTCGTCGCCAAGGCCGTTCCAGTTAAGCAGTATGTCGCCAAGACCGTGCCAGTGAATTCGTATGTCGCCAAGACCGTGCCAGTGAATTCGTATGTCGCCAAGGCCGTGCCAGTGAATTCGTATGTTGCAAAGGCCGTGCCAGTGAAGCAATACTTCTATGAAAGCTCGGGTCATAAAAATGGACAAGAAGGTCATTCTTCCCACTATGCTGTGTCATCCGCTCACATTCACAGAGAAGACGTACCAGCAAAGGCGCCAAAGGATTTCTACGTTGAACACGTAAGTTAAACATATCAAACTACATTTTGTGACAATTATGAAGCAATGATAGCCTAGCGAATGTAGCGTCGGCTGTTCAATTGACAGACGCTGTTTCGGTCTCTAACAACGGCTTGAGCTTCCGGTGAAGGAAAACACCTGCGTTATCAAATTACCTGCATGATGGTAGGGTACTTTCAAGTACAAGTTTGCCTAGCTACCAACGTCAACCTCAAAAAATTTATAGGTAATAAAAGTATAGTGTTTTCATGTAGCAGCCCTTGAAAGCCAATAAAACATCTAGATTTAGCGTGACAATACCTTAAACTCCTTCGACGCTGACCAAACAGTTATAGCACACTATAACTTGATTTTAAGTCCTTTTGCTCTACAGCGTCTTATGCATGCGGCAATTTCTAGTTCAGGTTAAAGATATTTATTTCTCAACACGAAATTTTTACATTTCACTTATGTGAGAAACTTATGATAAGTAGATATTTATGCTTCGACATAGGTACATTACACACATAGAGTATTAAGTACCTTTACAAACTCAGTATGTATATTATCATTAAAAAAATGACTGTTAAAATTAAACCTAGGGTATTGAAAATGTGTTATAGTTATATGTAACATAATATTAGTAATTTATTACATCGATTTTGTATTCAAAACTTGCGGGCGACCAAGTGACAGTGGCAGCGAGGAAGACATTAAATAACCGATTGGCAGATTATGCCGCAGCGCGCCACAGTGCAATCGTTGACAGTTAGTCTAGTATTTTTTTAGTAGTGCTATATCATTTTGTATGTGCACTTTCAATTTCTTTTTAAAGATATTGAACGTATCTGCATTTTTTACCTCTTTTGGAAGTGTATTATATGTAAAAGTAATCGATAGTTGACCATGGACGGTTCTGACTAGATGTACTATGTGGTCTTTTCTTCGATTAGACCGGTTATGAATTTGGTGTATTTTTTTAAATGTAATATTTTTTATATGTATTGCTTTAATAAGTACTTTTCGAATAAATATGCATGTACAGTAGTGATATAATTGCTTAATATTCATATATTTTGTTTTCTTGTATATTTTCACCGTAGATGTTAAGTAGTCGTAGTTGAATAGCATTTTTATTAAATTTATTTTGAGCAATTTGCAAGTCTTTGAGTCTAGTTTTTGGGGCAGAACCCCAAATTTCAATTAAATATAAAAGATGGGGCTTTATGAGGGAATTATATATGATATGCCGGATAGACTAGTGAGCGCACTATCCCACGCAGGGAGCCTACTAGAAACATAAGTTTTTTATGGATAGTCAATATGTACGTCCCAATACAGGTGGGAGTCTAGACGTAGACCGAGATACTTTTCGTATTTCTTTTGCACTAATATTTTTTGCCCAACTTTTAGACATAAATCAGTTGAAACATTTTTATTTTTAGCTTTAAAGATTACATATCTAGTTTTTGATGCATTGATCGTGAGCAAATTATCATGAAACCAGTGTGTTAGTTCGTTAATATCTTCTTGAGCTTTGACCATCATTTTATTAATAGAATTGCCAAAATGAAAAAGACAGGTATCATCTGCATAAAGAGAAATGTTTCCGTGTAGTGGCACCCTTAGTTTATATTTTGAATAATTAATTAAAACGTGGCGCGTCCGCCTGGCCGTGTTTTCCGTACTACAGCGGGCGACAAGACGTACCTACGAGTCATATTCGCATTAGCGAAATAGCTCTAAAAATCTAAAAAAAAAAAAAGACGTACGAGTGAAATCTGTTTTCTTTTTAGCATTGAGCGCACTCTTAAATTTAGAGGCTTTCTCTGTCTAGGGGATTAAAGTTTATGATTTGTTAATTTTCTCATAGGGTCACCCCAAGTACGAGTTCGAGTACAAGGTGCAGGACCCCCACACCGGAGACGACAAGTTCCAGCACGAGACTCGCGACGGTCACGTCGTGAAGGGTGTCTACAGCTTGCACGAGGCAGATGGCTCCATCCGTACAGTTGAATACTCTGCTGACAAACATATAGGGTAAGGACACTTACAACTAGCTGTGTCGGTTTCAACCGGTTTCACCCCTTTTTCAGTTCCAGGATAAAAAGTGGCCATTGTCCTACTTCAAGGACCCATTCTATCTCTATATCAAAATTAGTTCACTGGTTTACATGAAAATGGAACAGAAACACCGACAGTGGTGGATTTACCAGCAGGCTAAGTAGGCTGGAGCATAGGGCGGCAGTTTTTGGGGGCGGCGATTTTGACTCGAAAATTTTATTTGTTGTTCAGAAATAAATAAACAGCGTTATCATGTACCTGAATGTTATCGACATTAACAAGTAAATCATCTTAAAAAAAAACAATGTAAATCTTCATGGCGTAATTAATTTCATTCTAAAGCAATATGTACATTTTATAAAATAATAGAACTTTTCATTGTACTGAAAGCTTAAAAAAATATGAGTTTATATTTATTTAAGCTGTGTTCATATTATTGTGTAAGTAGTTTCAAGGCAACCTTACCTTAAGATTTTCATGATTAAGCTTTTCTAATAAATACACCCAAAAACTAGCCTCCTAGCAGCTAATGCGTAAATCCGGCATTACACACAGAGTTACTTTCATGTTTGTAATATTCTTGTACCTACCCCAGAGAAACCATGTTTTTTTTTTTCAGGACTTCCTATTAAGTAGGATATTTATCCAGGATATAAAGTAATTACATTTCATTCGATAAAATTATAATATTGGTGTTGATGATACTTGGGAAAAATAAAGAAAAGACACAGTATATATATCAGTCGTCCGCGAGCACTTGCTCGAACAATACGTTGAACCGTGCGCGCTCGCCTGTACACAATTTTTTCAGAGATCGTCAATCTCGGTTCGTTTCAAAATGACGAGTTGCGCTTCATGTGGTGAAAAGTTTAATGATGGCGTCCAATGTGCTTCTTGTAAGAAGCACTTTGATTTTGGCTGTGCAAACATCACAGAATCCGGGTATCGTCGACTTGGAGCGGAGAGACGTGCTGCTTGGAAGTGTTCCGCATGCAGGGTGCATCCGGATCGATTGTCGCCTGCATCTACACCAGCTCAGAGCCCTGATGTATCCTTGGAGGCTATTATGTCCAAGCTCAACTCTGTAGCTTTGAAATTGGAAGCTTTGCCCACCTTAATAGAAGATGTGAGGGGTATCAAAGCTGACATCGCTAAGCTTCAAGATTCTTACAAAGCAAACTCTAAGAAGCTCCAAGAGTTTGAGTCAAAATATAAGAATATGGACTCACGGGTAACCGCTATGGAGGCAGTAACATGCGACTTGGTAGCTCTTAAAACGCAGATGCTTACCTGTCAGCGTAATGAGCTGTTACGTGACCAATGGTCTCGACTTAATAACGTAGAAATAAAAGGCGTACCGATAAAGAAGTCAGAAAACCTTTTTGACATAATTGATAAGATTGGTTCCCACATAAAGTATAAAATCTCCAAGAATCAAATTAATTACGTCAGCAGGATTCCGACGTATGCCAGCAACAACGATAAGTCCATAATTATTAGTTTTTTAAATAGATATGTGAAAGAAGATTTCATCGCCTCAGCTCGTGTGACTAAGTCACTCACACCAGCGGACATAGGGTTTTCTGGAAACAGTAACCAGCGCATCTTTGTGAACGACCACCTGTCACCAGAGTACAAGAAACTATTAACAAAAACCAAACAAATTGCCAAGGAAAAGGACTATATATATGTATGGGTGAAGTTTTCTAAAATTCATATCCGTAAAAATGATACATCTCATATCATTATTATTAATTCTGAATGCGATTTAAACAAATTATTGTAATCCGTAAATTAATAAGTTTATACTTTAATCTAATTATACGACATAAGAGTACGCCAATGTCGCTAAATCCATGTATCATTATTTCTGATTTGTTTGGTTCTATAACACTTATTGTATCATATATCAAATATCACGTTGAGTCGCTTGTGATGTACCAAAGGTTGTTGACGCCTGCAACAACTAATCCGTCCTTTGTTCGGATGTACCGCCGCATTGTTTATTCTTGCTCACGAAATATTATTCACAAACCGGTTGGTTCCGTAGCAAATATATCCATCTCTTTTTTGCTCTTCACGCCTGATATCATGCTATTGCTTCTTTATACATTTACGCCTTACATTGTATTCGCTTGCTTCGATGAATTATGCGATACAAACAACTACTGTCATCGGCAGAGCGGTGAACTATTTTCTTATATTTTAGTTATAAACAGCTGCCCTTATTATCAATACTATCCCTTATTTGAATTGTTTGTGCATAAATTATTAGTTTTAAATATATATGTAATAGGCTACAGTACATGCTGGACACCAGATAATGTACTGGGGCTCTTATCGTCATTCAGGTTAATCTGCAGCTTTGTAATAAGTTGCTGTGTCATAAAACATTCGTGTTCGTTAACTTATGCTATAAACCTCGCACAAGTAATTTCTAGTGCTTATTTTACATACTCGCGTTATTTCAAAAAATACATATTTGGCCGTTTAAATGTACGAAGCGTATGCCTAAATGTTGTTCGGGATTATTTTGCCAACCGCTACACTAAAGTAAGCTTATTGGCCGATGTTTCGATAGGTTTATTAGACCGATGTAATTTATTGAACTGCGATATTGCTATTTTCCTGTTTTCACTTAATCTATTGATGAAAAAAATCCAAATTTCCTTCATAATAAATTTAAATTACTTTTATTGGTTATGTTTAACCACATATTGGAATTTTAGGCCAGTACTGATCAGTATTGATTATGGGTAAGTATAAACTGTCTATCTATTATCAAAATGTTCGGGGCCTTCGAACCAAAACCACGACATTTCGTCGAAACGTTGGCCTTGAAAACTTTGATATTATCGCGCTAACAGAAACGTGGCTTAACGACAATATAACTGATTCGGAATTAGTTGACGACAGATACACAGTTTGGCGGCGCGATCGAAAGTATGATGTCACGGGTCAATCAAAAGGGGGCGGGACTTATATAGCCGTACGGAAAGAATTTCACGCATTTTCGCGCCCAGATTGGTGTTCATCAGCTGAAGATCTTTGGATCACATTTCAACTAGGCAAAGAAAGGCTGCACTTGTGCGTAATTTACTTGTGCGACGAGATGAGGGGCTACACTTTTTCACAACAACTATCGAATTTCTTGACCAAATTACAAGACATTGTTTTAGCAAATCCATCTGACATATTTTTAGTATGCGGAGATTTTAACATGAGTAAAATTCACTGGAATTTAACAAATCCGAGCGAGTATTTAAAACCCAGTAACTCTTCAGCTTGGGGGTCAGACGAGACCGATTTCATAGACGAAATAAATTTCATGGACTTGCATCAATATAATTATGTAACAAATAAGTACGGGAGAATCCTCGATTTAGTGCTTTGCAATTATGACACCAAAGTAGATAACATTACTAGCCCGTTAGTGGCCCTTGACCCGCATCATAATGCATTATGTGTAACTTTAAGTTCGTCTCACATTGAGCCACTCAGACCAGCTCCCCGCACTAAGTATATTTTTCAACGTGCTAACTTTGATGCCTTCAATATTGATCTCTCCAAAATAAACTGGCAGCAAGATTTTAGCAACTTAAACCTTGATGACTCTGTTGACTACTTTTATAAAGTATTAGAAAATCTGCGCGATAAATACGTTCCATCTAAGTTTATTCGAAAAAGAATATATCCTCCCTGGTACTCTTCGGCATTGATAAAAGTTCTAAAAGAGAAATATAAGCACTTCACTAAATATAAAATTTATGGTATGCTTAATAACAAGCAGTCCGTAGATATTTTACGCGACCGAGCAAACCGTTTGGAAGAAAGTTGCTATAAATCATATATAAATAATGTAGAAAATTCGATAAAGGACAACCCTAAACACTTTTGGAGGTATTTCAAATCTAAAAAAATCTCTTTGCCAAGCGTTTTGACATATGGCAACAATAGTTCTAGTTCAGGCATCCAAATCTGTAATTATTTCGCTGATTATTTTCATTCGACCTTTTTACCTCCCAATCCTAACCACGTCCCTTCATCAAATTTAGACTCTGCTTGTATCGATGCAGATATTTGCTCAATAAGTATCACGGAATCCCTAATAAAGTCAAAACTAACTAAATTAGATACCTCCAAATCAGCTGGACCAGATTCTATTCCTGCAATATTACTCATTAAATGCGCAGATCAGCTATCAATTCCCCTTCAAATACTTTTCACTAGATCAATTAGAGAAGGTTATATGCCCATATTTTGGAAACGAGCATTCATAACCCCAATTTACAAAAAAGGACCAAAAAATCAAGTTATAAACTATCGCCCTATTTCTAAGCTGTGTATAATAGCTAAGACCTTCGAAAAAATTATTCATGAGCAACTTTACCCATGTGTGAAAAACTCGCTTCCGATTTCCCAACATGGGTTTCTGAAAGGTAGATCAACAGTAAGCAACCTCATACTGCTCAACGATTTTGTCACGGGTCACATGGAGGTTGGTAACCAGGTCGATGTAGTCTACACGGACTACACAAAATGCTTTGACAGAATAGACCATAGTATACTATTGCTCAAGTTGCAAAATGCTGGTATAAGAGGCGACTTGCTGAGATGGTTTGCCTCATATATTAAAAATCGCTCTCAGGCAGTAGTACTTCAAAATTATATGTCAAATTGGATGAGCGTCCCCAGCGGCGTCCCACAAGGATCCCTACTGGGACCTCTATTATTCTTATTATTCATAGCAGATATCGAATCCTGTTTCCATCATTCCCTACCGATAAGTTTTGCGGATGATATGAAAATTATTAAATCTATAACTGATGTAAACGATTGTCTTTTGTTACAAGAAGATCTAAGCAGACTCAGCAATTACTGCCAAATAAATAAATTAGACCTAAATGTGGAGAAATGTACTATAATGACGTTCTCTAGAAAGATTCACCCAATTACCCACAGTTACTGTATCAAAGGTGACCATATAAATCGTGTAAATGAAATGAAGGACTTAGGTGTCATACATGACTCTAAACTATTATTTCAAAATCATATTTTATCTATAATTAGGAAAGCCTTAAAATCTTTAGGATTTATATTGCGAGCGTCGAAAGACTTTAGGTCACTCAAAACTTTTAAAATTTTATACAGCACTTACGTACGCTGTCATCTTGAATACGGCTCTCAAATCTGGAATCCGTTATATGCTACTTACATCGATAGTATGGAACGTGTCCAACGTAAATTTTTGAGATTCATAAACTTTAGGAGTTCCTCTAAAGAAACAGATTATCTAAAACAGTGTGCTAGACATCACTTTCTACCTTTAAATAAACGTCGGGAGCATGCAGACATTTTATACTTACAAAAAATTGTTACTTCAACCATAGATTGTCCTGAACTACTTCATAAGATTAATATTATCACACCGTCCCGATCTCTTCGGAATATTCCCCTATTTCAGACTTCTTCCGCTACTACTAATTACCGTATGAATAGTTACTTTTTCAGAGCATGCAATACTTTCAATAAATACAACAAACTTATTGACATTGACATTTTCGCAACGAATCAATCAGCATTAAGGCGACAGCTGGGCAAAGCTTTCTTTGATGCACACAAGTGACTTAACATTTCTATAATAATATTCAATATTTAATCATACCTAAACATATTTACTGTGAGAACTAAGTGTTTGTTCATATGAAATTGAGCAGATACCTATGTAGTCTGTACATTATAAAATAGGACCCTTATATAAATAATCCGTGTCTATCAGTGGAGACTTGTAAATAACTTTTTAATTTTAAGTTTTCTTTATCCTAGCCTTATTATAGTAGTTGATAGTCTTCCTAAAATTTCATAAATAAATAAATAAATAAATAATGAGGCCCGCTCATAGTTGATTCCAAACTTGTATCAGTTTAAGCTTGTTTTAAGCAGTTCTTTCTGTAAGATAATACCTTATAAACTTATCAAAGCATAAGATCGATGCGACGCGTGACCAAAACGCTGGCACATATTTGGCTCAATTCAACCTGGCAATCTGGGCACTATGCCAGCCGTTAGCGGCTTAGAGCATTTGAGTTATTTATGGGCTGCCAATAGCTAGTGGATAGCTCAAATGTTATTGTAGTAGCTGCAGTTTTATAATTAGTTATTAGTATTTTATTTTAATAAAGGGGAAAAAAAATATCTTAAATAAGCGTTTTGCTTCCACATTCATAGTGCGTACAGCTAACGAGTGGAATTCATTGCCTAAGTTTGTTTCCACATGAATACAATCTGGGCATCTTCTAGTCACGAGTGAACAGGTGAATCTTCTAGGCAGGCGTGAATCATCGTAGACCGCTTCATCACTTAACATCAGGTGAGATAGTGGTCAAACGCCTGTCTATTGTGAATAAAAAAATATTTATTAATTTATATTAACCTGTTACGAATCTAGTACTGTAATAACACATGTAAAATATGATTTTATTTTTACAGATTCACTGCAAATGTAAAGCACGTCACAAAACACGTAGAAAACCCGAAGAAACACAATTAATTTATTTGCTTGTTGATAGTTAATGATGTTGTTATGTTATAGTGTTAATTTTATTTATGTAGCATGTGAATAATAAAATATACATAATGACTAATCGTTTTATTTAGAGTATTTACGCAACCAAGCCTAACTCTAAGTGTACGAGATGGCGCTTTACGAGTTAAGTAATATTTCGATATTTTTTGTTATATTTCATATATCTATCAAAATAGTTTGTACATAGAAATCTGTTGTTCTTAACATTGACAAAACGAATCGCGAAGGTAGGTTTAAGACTTTCATTGTAATCCCTGTGATATGATTGTAATATATAAACTAAATAATACGTTTTAAATGGAGTAAATACCATTAGTTACTATAATAATAGTCAAGTGAAATTGAATCTCATTTTTCGTTGATGGTCTCTTAATTTTTATTTTTACATAGTTAATGCTATTCATTTCATGAAAAAAGATCTATTATATTTTAACCCCCGCACGGGTAAAAAATTACAAAATTAAAATTGTAATGTTTCCTTATAGGTATAAAAAAATATAGCTTGTGTCACCTGGGGTTAGTGTTCGGTGATCGGTATAGTAGTTACGGAGCCTATTCAATGCAAACAAACAAACAATCAAATCTTTACACTTTATAATATTATTATCGATTAACCGAAATTTGTAATTTTTAGACTTTCGCGATTTGAACACATTTTAATATAAATCGAATCGTGACGTCGACCGATGCAATTTGGTCGAAACGTCGAGGTAAATATATAACTAAATGTTTTTCACGCGACCATCCCTTTTCAATTTATTTACAATTTAAACGCAATGTAAGTAACGATAACCCAGTTGTTTTAAATATTACACATGTATAAAGCCTACAAATAACTTACTCGTAAAACAGTTTTAACTTTCAACGATCATTGCTCTTGTAGTATCTATAGGCGCTGCCAAGACGTCTTAGGTACTCCTCCCAGAGTATCGTAGATACGCTATAATGAACACAACTAAAAACAAGATCTGAAAACTATCAAGTATAAACCAATCAACTAAAAGAAAGAAAGAAGCCACATTTATTCAAGACACAACACACATCATACAAGAGATACATACAAAAACAATATAGAAAGAACAGAATTTTTAAAGCGATGATAGCTCAGCGGCGGCAGCTTCGCCTGTCAAACTGACGGACACTGGTCCGTCCAACCCAACAACAGCTTGAGCTTCCTGTAAAGGTAACACCGTTATCAAATTCCCAGCATGGTGGTAGGGTACTTTCGAAGACCCGCCTGGCTAGCTACCACCTTCAGTCTTCTCGTGACCATGATAAATGCAACTTGGTCGAAACGTCCAGGTAAATAAATTACTAAATGTTTTTCTCGCGATCAAGCCCCGATAGATTTATTAACAATGTGTTCGAATCGCGAAAGTCTAAAAATTACTACCACCCTCAAGTTTGAAAAACTGTCACCAAACACATAGTGTGTTCAGACAGCAGTTCTTGAGAGCCAGTGAGCATCCTAGATCTAGCGTAATAACATCTTCGACCACGTCGTCACTGACCATTAAGTGAGATAGTGGTCAAACGCTAGATCTATACAGTGTAAAAAAAAGAATAATAATGATGATGTGAGTGTCACGAATATGGACCCCGACTCAGCAAAAGCCTCAGTCACTGATTTTCAGTCGGTCGGTGCCCATAGACATGACCCTATAACTTTAGACCCTATAAGGTTCTATTAAGTTATAAAGCTTAAGTCAAATACAAGATTTCCGTTGTTACTAAGGTGCACTACGCCTCTGAAGATCAGGTCACAAATATGTATAAGGACACTCTTTTTAACCGACTTTAAAAAAGGAGGTCATAATATTCGACTGTATGTTTTTTTCATTAAGTATATTCACCGATTTCTTCCCCATTTTCGGCCCAATTCTCAAGATTCTTTTTTTGTTTGTCAATAGAGTGTACCTCCGAGGTGGTCCCATTTAAATTGCATCAGAATCAGACAAGTGATTTTTGAGTTAGACTCCAATAACTGAAAACTGTTACGTCTACTTGGACGACTTCCTAATTGCGGGTGAGTAAATCGGTGAACATACACAATGACAAATATATTTTTTTTCACACACTCACACCCCCGTCCTAGGGATAGATACCCTGTGTCGCGGGAGGCGTAGACACACACAATCAAAATACACAAACATCCAAGACCGGAGAATAAACGTCTTTGCTCATCACAAAAATGTTTGCCCCGGCCGGGATTCGAACCCGGGGTCGCGGTTCCAAAGTCAGAATCCCTGATCACTGAGCCACGACGACCGTCAATTGATCCCGTGAGTAGCAAAGGTAACAGAAAAGGGTGAAAAAAAATATACCAAAATATGGAAGCGGATGTCTCAGCATAGTAAAAATGTGTAAGACATTTTTTCTATGCTGAGACATCCGCTTCCATATTTTGGTATTTGTTTTTTACGTACATCTATTACGTATATAGGTACTTGCAATGGCTCCTAAGGAATTCTACGTTGAACACCACGTTATTTTGCGGAAATCCATATCAAAATTATATGAAATAAACAATAGATAGTGTTAATTCCTCGAGATAAATGATTACAGGTCTATCCTGCAGTTTGCACTGCCCTCTTTCCTGCAAATTGCATACAGGAAGTAAGCAGAGCGATAATCGTAGTAAAGCTCTACCGGACGTTCGCAGAGTCAACGTGTTTCTCCTGAAGATGCTTCTACTTGAGGCATCTTCAGGAGAAACACTTGTTGAAGAGGTTTCAAATGTGTGACATTGCATGTGTGTTAATGACGGTTATTGACGGACCCGTGGCGCAGTGGTTTGTGTCATCGACATGAATTCTGTGTCTCCAGGACCCTGGGTTCGAATCCCGGCAGGGGCAAACATTTGTGCGATGAGTGCAGATGCTTGTCCCGGGTCTTGGATGTTTGTGTGCTGTGATTGTGTGTGTCCATGCCTCCCGCGATACAGGGAATCCTAGTGCAAGGGTCTGAGGGGGGGTCACTTATGACGGTGTGATGAAAAAAATTAAATGTAATTATCGTTTGGTATACCTACTTACTTCATGTATGCAAATTATGCAGGTAGGAGGACGCTGCACAAGCATAGACTTGCAACCTTCTAACTGCGTAGGCGAGGTTATGCAGCCAACGTATAAAAGGACATAGACATAGACATATACTTTATTTTGTGACAAAAAACATTATAAATAAGCACAATCTGTTTCAAATTATATCAAGTTTGTTTTTTGTCACAAAACCAGCCCCAAATCAGCATACAGCAGTAGCAACCAGCGCTGGTCTTCGTTTGGGACCGGCAAGTGACGTCACGCACGAAATGATATTTTAAAGCTACACACGCTAACATTTATATATACACTACATTATAGAAGAAACAATCAAACAGGAGCATATTAATAAACAAAACACGTAACAATATCAACAACAAACAATATTAAATATATGTACCAGTAAATTTTATAGAGCACTTGTGTCATTTTTAAAACATGCTTCCTGCCTTTTTGGTGCGCCTAAAAAAATCTCTTTAGTTTAAGTCTAAAACTATGTATACTCTTAAAGTGGAGTGAAGAAAAAAAAAGGTGCTTTTACATGTCATAATATATTAAACGTTTTGTGTACCTTTTTCATGTATGCAACTTATGCAAGAAGAAGGGCGGTACACACGGCAGCATAGATCTGGAACCTTCTAACCGCGTAGGCGAGGTTAAGCAGCCAACGTAAAAGGGTCATTTTGCAATTCTTAAATAATTCCTAATTAAAGGATAGCTGGCGCTCACATGGCTTTGTTTTTCTAGTCGAGGAGCTGAGTTCAAAAAGTCAGCTTTAATCTAGTCACTGTTTTATTTAACCACGTCGGTCCATGTCGCCAAAACCTTGTCGTTCTAATTTTAAAACTGCAATACATAACTTCCCGGATATCAAGCAACGAAATTATAAACTTTTTTCTATAAAAACAAATGTACCAATAACGAGTTTATGCAACGGAACTTATGCGGTTTGTCCTCAAAGTTAAGAGTAAAATAGATTTTTGTCTTACTTTTCCTGTGCTTTATCACTGTGTTGCATGGGTGATATGATAATAAATATGAATACCAGTGCTTGAGGAAATCAATAAGAGAGGCCCTTATCTAGCGGTGGACGTCTTATAGCTAAGTTGATGATGTTGGTAATGTTTTATTTGAGCAAGTAATACCTTGGGGCAAATGCCTTTATTAATATAAAACACTAATAACTAATTACAATACTGCAGCTACTACAATAACATTTGAGCAATCCACTAGCTATTGGTAGCCTATATATAACTCAAATGTTCTAACCCGCTACCGGCTGGCAGCGTGCCCAGAATGCTAGCAGCATTGCCACGTTGAATTGCAAATAATAATATTAATAATAATGGCAAGCAATTACTGACAAACTGATCTTATAATATATACGTATTATTATGGGTTAACGGAGTTCCTTATCAGGGTCATAGCAAGTACGAGTTCGAGTACAAGGTGCAGGACCCTCACACCGGAGACGACAAGTTCCAGCACGAGGCTCGCGACGGTGATGTTGTGAAGGGCGTCTACAGCCTGAAGGAAGCTGACGGCTCCATCCGTACTGTCGAATACAGCGCCGACAAACATAGAAGGTAAGGAGATTTCTACTTTATTACTGTTTTTTTTATATACGTTTGTATCTAGCTTTTCATCACTATCTAACTTGATGGTCAGTGACGATGTGGTCAAAGATGTTATCACGCTAAATCTAGAATGCTTACTGGCTCTCAAGGACTGCAGCCAGAGTACACTGTAAAGTATAGGACAGTTAGAGAGACGAAATGAAAACACCAAGTGCCATGCATAGACTGATTTAATCACTATCTACCCTCAAGTTGCTAACATTAAATATCATAACATTTGTGTTACTACCTACATTAATCCACAACCCCCTTCTTTAATAGTTACACCTTCATTTTTCAACTGACTAAGGCAGTAGATATTATTTAACAACAAACAAAATAGACAACATTTCCCTTTTTACAAAAATAACATTTGCATTAAATAACAATCGAGCAAAATCAGCCATGATACAAATCTTTGCTTCCTTAGTTCAAGTTTTATAGGTAAATAGTGCTTACCCAGTCATCTGAATGAGTAGTTAATGCTGTAAGCAAAGAGTATCATCTAGTACGATATTGGTCGATTGATAAATAGCTTATTTTAATTTTAAATCATATATATTTTAATTTGGTATATGTATATATTTTATAAGAACACAAATGTCAATTGTCATATTATTATTTGTTTAACACCATGATATAAAATTATGTAAACAAGAGTCACAATTAAACTATGACTGTCTAGTTACATGAGTCACACTTATTTGTAGATCAATTTACAGTTTATTTATTCCTAATCTTACATAATCTTCATTCAAATACTTGCCACTAATTATGTTCATTACATAAGAAAATATTAAAATCTATTCAATCAATCCAAGTTTCAATAATGTTAATAGTACAAGTACCTATCACTTTGACGAGTATGAGGAACATTTATTCATTACGAAATTGTTACTTATAAATAAAATAATTCAGAATAGTACAGCGCAAGGTTTGATTTGGCCATCAGGAGTGTCCCCACCGATCAGGAGCTCTCACCATCCTGCCAGACAGAGTAACATATCCATTAGAAATATGTCCTGCAGGTTGTCGAACTAAGTGATCTTGTGGTGCACTGGAGCCGCGCATGTCACTATAGCTTGTACCTACCCCTACGTCATCGAAATCGTATCCACACTGCATATCGCGGCGCAAACTACTGTCAAGTATTATCTGTTTCCTATTTCGACGGATAACCGTACCCGTTTCTAACTTTAAAAAATATGATCTGGGCCCACTTATACCTGCTACCTTAGCGTTGACCCAGTTCCTACCCATTCTTACTTTAACCTTATTTCCTTCATGCAATGGCTTGAGATTCTTACTGCCTCTATCGAAGTACTTCTTTTGGATACTCTGACGCTGTCTTAATTCACTAAGAACAAGGCGAGAATTGTGCAGTTTTGGTTCTAGTAATTTTGGAAAACATGGGAGGAAACTACGTAGTTTTCTGCTGTTTAACAGTTCCGATGGTGATGGCAAGTTTTCGCTAAGGGGAGTATTAAGAAATTCTAACAAACCTAATCTAAAATCAGATTTATCAAAATATGTCTTCCGTAGCATCGCTTTCACAACTTGGATCCCTCTTTCCACCTGGCCATTCGATTGCGGATACCTAGGCGAAGATGTTTTATGTTGAAAATTCCACTGTTTGCTAAATTCTTTAAATATTTTCGACGCAAACTCCGGCCCGTTATCAGACATAACTATTTCTGGAATTCCTTGACGACTAAAAATGTTTCGTAGTTTGTCTATCACGCACTGTGAACTTAAATTACCTAATTCTTCGACTTCAATATATTTACTAAAATAATCAATTATCAGTAAGTAGCTTTTATTTCTGAAGTGAAAAACGTCTGCACCTACTTTAACCCACGCTCTTGTAGGTATTTCGTGCGGAATGAGTGGTTGTTTACTATTTTCTCTCCTACTTGTCAAACACGCTTGACAATGCGATATCATATCGTGTATCTGCGAATTCATGTTAGGCCAAAACATTATCTCGCGGGCTCTTAGCTTTGCTTTTGCTGCTCCTAAATGACCAATGTGTACTTTCCTTAACATTTCCTTCCGCATACACTTCGGAACAACTATTTTGGTCCCCTTCCAAACTAGATCATACGCCATAGTCAATTCATCCCTACAATCCCAGTACGGCCTAATTATATCCTTTACTTCGCACTTATGCATGGGCCATCCATCCGCGATCACTTTCTTAAGTTCCTGCATTTCCTCATCCATACATGTACATTTCTGTAATTCTATAAAATGTGTGTCAGTGAGAGTGTTACTGGTCGCGACCGCGCACACCTGAGCCCGCACCTCTAAATAGTCCCGCGACTCGCTATTCTTATCAGTCAGCGGTGCCACAGCGCGCGACAAAGTGTCAGCTATGTATAAATAACGCCCAGGCGTATATACCAACTTAAAAGTAAATGGTTGTAACCTCATCAGCATCCTCTGTAGCCTTGCCGGAGCACTCGCAATCGGCTTATCGATTATACTTACTAATGGTTTATGGTCAGTTTCAACAACTACATCACCCCTGCCATAGATATACGTGTAAAATTTTTCACAAGCAAACACACAAGCATACAACTCTTTCTCGATCTGAGCATAGTTTTGTTCGGTTTTAGTGAGTGACTTTGAAGCAAAACAAACTGGCATCCCCTCCTGCATCAAACAAGCACCTAGACCATTCTTGCTAGCATCAACCGAAATTGTAACTGGTTTTTGTAAACTATAAAAACGCAATACTGGTGGGTTGGTAATACACCGCTGTAACTCTGCAAAGCAATCATCATGAATTTCATTCCAATGCCACTCCACATCTTTCTTTAATAACTCCCTCAGCTTGTGAGTTTTTTCAGATAAATTTGGTATAAAACTGCCTACATATGTGACCATCCCTAAAAATCGCTCTAAGTCCTTAACGTTTTCTGGTCTAGGCATATTCCTTATAGGCAAGGTATGAGAATCGTCGGGCCTTATACCACTCTCTGAAATTATCTGACCCAAATACTTCGCTTCTGTCAATCCTATATGGCACTTTTCTCTGTTTAGTTTTACATTAATTTGTTTACACCTTTCCAGTACCTGGCGAAGACGCATATCGTGAAGGTCTTTTCGGTCGGCATATATCAACAAGTCGTCAATAAATAATATAACGCCCTCAATATCGTCGAAAAACTCATATAGTCTTTTATGAAAAACTTCCGACGCAGACGAAATTCCAAAAGGAGTCCTCAAAAACTTGTATCTTCCAAATGCAGTATTGAATGTACAAAGGTCGGTTGACTCCTTATGTAGCTTCATTTGAAAAAACGAATTTTTACAATCAAGAGTACTGAAGTATTTAGCGCCGGATAACTTAGCGGTAATCTCATCTAACGTAGGTAACTTAAAATGTTCGCGTTTAATATATTTATTTAAATCTCGCGGATCCAGACAAATCCGAATATCTCCATTTGGTTTTTGCACTACCGTCATGCTATTTACCCAATCTGTTGGCCCTTCAACTTTTGCAATTATTCCTTGCTCGAGCATTTTATCCAACTTTTTTTTTACATCATCTTTCAGCGCAATCGGCAACTTACGCGGCGCATGTACGACCGGCCGCGCATCTATAGCCAGCCTTATTTTATACTCGCACGGCAAACACCCCATACCTACAAAAACATCTGAATATTCATCAAGTAAACATTCAGAACCTATCGCACAGCTCGTGTCCACCGCCAAAATACGCTTTACCAAGTTCATTTCTTCACATGACGTCCTGCCTAGCACTGGTGGGGATGTGACGTCAGCTATAATAAATTCTACTATATAAAACCTATTTTTACAACAACATTTTAAACTACATTTACCTAATACTTTTATACTACCTCCCGAATAGCTAACGAGTCTAACAGTCGTCGGCATAAGATCGTTATCAGTGACCCCTGTTTGCAATAAACACCTATACGGTAATACATTTACGTCAGCTCCAGTGTCCAATTTAAATCGAATTTTATGACTATTTATTTGTAAATCTATAGACCACTCATCCTTGACGCTTGAAACAGAACGTACCTGATCCATAGAGTACTCCTGGCCGACGGAGTAAACGCGACACATCCTAGCAAAATGATTCATACGCTTGCACTTCGCACATCGTCGGCCATATGCCGGACACTTAGACTTGTCATGTACAATTCCGCAAAAACCACAATTATCACGTTGACGAAATCCATTCCCTGTCATCGTAGTTATCGCGCGCTGCTGCGCGGTTATGCTCGATCCGGCGCCGGCGCCGCCGTCTCGCTGCCTCTCGCCGAACCGCTGAGCGGCACTCACTTGAGCCGGCGGCGGAGCGGCGGGGGCTGCGGCAGCTCGTTTTCCACTCGTCGGGCGCGCGCGCTGACACCGACAACCACCGTAAACTCCGCGCTGTTGACGCTGCACCCAATGCATGGCTACCTCGTTGTCACTTGTCTCCCTGTCTCGGTCTCTCACCTCATCAATGTTATGTCTTGCCTCCTGTTCTACACGTATATTACTGGCCTGCATTCGCGACATTTCTGCGATGTTACATATATCCAACGCTTTCTGAAGTGTAAGATCATATTCTCTCAACAGCCGCTCCCTCAATGCATCCTCTCGCAGGCCACAAATCAGTCTATCTTTGACGAGGTCTTCTTTGAGATCCTTGAATTCGCACGATAATGCTAACTTGTTGAGCTCGTAAGCGTATTGTTCCACATTCTCAAACTCCTGCTGGTTACGGGTAAAAAACTTGTGTCGTTCCACTGTTAGGTTTTTTCTCGGAGTAAAAAAACTGTCAAAACGCTTAAGCACGCTTTCCAGCGTGATATCACTTTCCAGTACAACTTGATCATAGACTTCCTGACATTGTTCTCCGATCACGTGCAGTAAAATGCTAATTTGAACTTCTTTAACCTTTGTGTTTAACTGGCAGGCTTTGAAGTATAACATAAACGATTTTTTCCATTTTGACCATTGATTGCTCAAGTTCCCCGAAGTTATGTTACTTAAGTCTTTTTCGAAGCAAAATGGTGGCGGTGGCTGGAGTACCGATTCCATATTTCGAACTTATCTGCGACTACACCGCGCACCAGCACTATACTTCACTATTTTCTTGATTATCGGTCGCTGTGGTACTATAATATATGTATTTTGTCACGATTTGAACCGTCTGCGCCATGTAAAGTATAGGACAGTTAGAGAGACGAAATGAAAACACCAAGTGCCATGCATAGACTGATTTAATCACTATCTACCCTCAAGTTGCTAACATTAAATATCATAACATTTGTGTTACTACCTACATTAATCCACATACACTATGTGTTTTGGTGCCAATTTTTCAAACTTGAGGGTGGTAGCTAGTCAGGCGGGTATTTGAAAGTTTTCTACCACCATGCTGGGAATTTCGATAACGGTGTCACCTCCACCGGAAGCTCGAGCCATTGATGACGATCTCCCACCGCTGAGGTAATAACACACGTGATTGAACTTTGTCTTACACCAGGAGAAAATAAATTATTATAGTATTATACTTTTTGAGCCCGTAGGTCACCTGTACAGTACATTTTGTAATATTTTAAATCAAGACGAATCAGGATTTATCCTGCCCCTTCTGCGTGTAAACACCCGCGAGCCTCCCGTAAGTGATCGACACTTCATCATTGACTAAAAGCATGTTATTTGCGTAATGATTTTCGTATTTGATAGTATAATGTATGAGTAGGTAGGTATAACTAGTCGTGATATTATGATAGCTTAGTAAGTTGTTCTACAACTTTGACCCGCTGCCCTTGTCACTTCCAAAACATGACTACTATATAAACTGCTGTATACCCATGCAATGCATTAGTAGATCTAGTGATACATAGGGAAAATGTTCTCTAAAGTGAGTGTCGTTAAAACAATCCTACTAATTATAAATGTATAAAATACGGGAGTTACTCACGTAATAAGTCAGAGGGTTCCGCTCGCGTCCGCGAGCGCCCCGTATTCTCCTTGAAAAAGACCACCGAATGTGGTTGAAACTATAGTCGGAACCCTCTGACTTATTACGTGAGTAACTCCCGTATTTTATACATTGATAATGTGTCAAAACCACGTCAATTTTAATAACAAAATCCTACTAATATTATAAAAGCGAAAGTTTGTGTGTATGTATATTTGTTACTTCTTCGCGCTCAAACGGTAACACAGATTTCAATGAAATTTGGTATGAAGATAGTTTAAACCCTGGATTAACTCGTAGGCTACTTGTATCCCGGAAAAATTATAGTTCCCATGGGATAATTGAGATACCGGGAAAACCGTAATCCACACGGGTGTACCAGCGGGGCCCTACTAGTTGAATATAAGCGTAATCAACATTAGCATAGGGATTCATAATTTTTAAGTGATATCATGAATTGCTGTTGTGTTGCAGATCGTATGCCTGAGTGCCGTGCTGGCGGTGTGCGCCGCTGGACTACTGCCCGCTGCCCCCGCGCATTACTCTTCCGCGGGCGCAGTCTCTTCTCAAAGCATCGTGCGCCATGACGAGAACGCTCCTCGTACCAATCTCGCCATTGCCGCACCAGTCGCTTACCATGCAGCTCCTAGTATCGCGTACCAGTCCGCACCCGCTCCCATCTCCTACCACGCCTCTCCCGCGCACTATTCCGCTGCCAACGCCGTCTCTTCCCAGACAATTCTACGCCACGACCAGCCTCATACTACCAAGTTGGTAGCACCCGTCGCCTACCACGCTCCCGCACCTGTTGCCTACCACTCTGCTCCTGCTTCTCTAGCCTACCATACTGCTCCTCTCACCAAAGTGATCACGCCTGCCCATAAGGTTCTCGTCGCCCCTCCCCATGGAGAAGAATACGTACGTATGGCGCCATATCCATTCAAATTAGTCAATATTAGTGGTGGTATTCGAATGGCGGTAGAGCAAGTTCCAGTACCCAGCTGACTATCTACCATCCTTTAAATTTAAAATCTGTCATCGAGTGTGCTCATATGGCTGTCCTTGTGTCAGTTACTAGGTTGACAATATTGTCCACCATATTTAACCGTATCGTCATATTTAAGTTTATAAGCTGACATGCTCCATTAATGTTATCACCCATATTTAAAATGTATTTTACTCCTTAAGTACTTTGTTTTTTTTTTTTTCCTTAAGTTCAAATATTTGAGGGAAAAAATTCGGCTGCTAGTGGGACTTGAACCCACGACTACAGAATACCGTCTTGTCGCTTTGTCCAACTAAGCTATAGCAGCCCATACCACTAGGGCCGAATTACTTCCTTCCTGATTAACATCTGCGGGGATGTATTTTACTTCTGCTTGAATACTATGACTACTCGTACTTACCTATTAGTTACCAGATAGATAACATTAGTGTGTTTGTGTACAAAGTTAGCTGAGTGTGTGCTTTGGTAACGATGACTTATAGAACCAAAACGTCGTCTTTATCACGGCCCTACGTACGTTTCCTTCACAAATATCTATATAAGTAGATTATCGTGCGCCCCTACGAACACGCTCCTTAAGCCGGAATTTAATAATAATAATTATATGGGACAACATTCAAACAAGGTCTTCAGGGGCAGAGCCTGTACTATGGTAACCTGATGACTGATATATATATTTAGCCTAATAACCTGATGCTTATATATATTTAGTTATATACATATACACACCCAGACACAGGTCAAACAAACATGTTCATACACACAAATGTTTGACCTGTCCGGGAATCGAACCCGGGACCAGCGGCTCAGAAGGCAGAGTGCTACCAACTGAGCCAACCGGCCAGACGAATTTGTAAGTAACTTTGAGCTCACATCAAAAACAAGCCTGAAGTCACAAAACTATGTATTCAAGATCATATCGGATACGACGAGATCCGTAAAGAAATGAAAGTCATCGACATTGCTCAGCGGATAAGCAAGTTGAAAAGGCAGTGGGCAGAATATACATTTCTCATACATACACACCCACAAAGTAGTATACGTTGATAAAGATAGCAGGATATTTTTTTTAAAGTAGGCCGAGGTAAGATTAATAAGGGATACATCTGCCCAGCAGAAGATGCTCTACAGCTGCAATAGTGATGAAGATAAAATAGTTTATAACGTTAAATGTAACGTGTTTGTTTCTTACAGGCTCATCCTAAATACGACTTCTCTTACTCCGTGGCCGACGGGCACACCGGTGACAACAAGTCCCAGCACGAAACCCGCGACGGCGATGCCGTTCATGGCGAGTACTCCCTTGTAGAGGCTGACGGCTCAGTACGCAGGGTCCAGTACTCCGCTGATGACCACAACGGTTTCAACGCTGTTGTCTCCAACTCCGCCCCTGCTCATCATGCCGCCCCCGCGCATTATGCCGCCCCCACGCATCATGCCACCCCGCTACTCCTGGCTCATCATTAAATTTTGACTCTTGAATACCATAACTGTTTTAGGTTATTAGAAAATACGAATACGAATATAAAGCTAATTTATTAAATCACATTTCCTATTAGTTATTCTTTTATTAAATATTTTCCCATATTGTACCTTGGCTTTCAAAGCGGCGTCCCGTGTCTGAGCGCGTTGCGAGCTGCGTAAGGTAGGCGCACCACAGCAGCGTTTTTCTATTCGATATCATTTTTGTATTTGTATATTACATAGACAAATGGTATATTAGATATCTTTTGAATGAAAAAATCATGTCCTAATTTGGTTATTTACATAGAAGTCTACGGGTACTGAAACAGCCCTGATTTATGAATGAACTTATTTTAGTCTATGAAATATTAAAATCGTATGGAGCTAAATCTAGGCTGTACAGAGAATAGGGTTGATAAGTTTGTTAACATACCCGCGAAGTGTTGAAATATTTAGTATTAATGATTCTAGCAGCTGTATAAGCGAGCGCGCCTTAAACGCGTGTCGTAGTTTATTACAAATTAAAAAAAATACCAAAAAATGAAACCGACTTCAACACTCAAAAGTATGAAATAACTTGTTGAAGTCGGTACCATGATAGGTCAAAAGTAACTATTATCAAAATATTGTGAGCATGGTACTGACTTCGACAAGTTATTTCATACTTTTGAGTGTTGAAGTCGGTTCCATTTTTTTTAACCTTTTCAGTGACCTTTGCTACTCACGGGATTAATGGTCATTGTGTATGTTCACCGATTTCTCCACCCGCAATTATAATATCATCGACGTATGCGTAGCACTTTTCAGTTATTGGAGTGTAACTCAAAAACCGCTTGGCCGATTTTAATTAAATTTAAATAGGATCACACCAGCACCAACTTTAAAAAAAAAATAACGCACAAAATCGGTTCACCCAGTCGAAAGTTATGCGGTAACAAACATAAAAAAAAAAATCAAGAACCTCTTCCTTCTTTGAAGTCGGTTAATAAGAAGAGTTGTCACTCTTATATAATATTATAGAGGCAAGATTTGATTATGTTTGCATTGAATAGGCTCCGAAACTACTAAACCGATTTGAAAAAATATTTCTGTGTTGGGAAGCTACACTATCCCCGGGTGATATAGGCTATATTATATTTTTTAATTAGAAATAGGGATTCTAATGTTTACTTTTGAAATATTCAAAAAAGAACTACTCATAAGTATACTATCAATATGTCATCATCATCATCTCAGCCAATAGGACGTTTCATGCGATCTTAGTGTATAGCTTTAGTGTGTAGCTTTAGTGTGTATCTTAGCGTGACATAGAGCTATGTTTATAGGATATGAAAGATTTTCCGCAACTAAGGTGTAGGTGTAGGTATTTAATGAAATCAAAAGGATGAGCTGTTATTAAGTTATTCATTTATGAAACATTTACAAATATTGTTTTCTTAATGGTTAAGTACAAGCTAATTTGCCTCTAAAGTAGCTTAGCAGTGACATAGTGCTATCTTTCTAAGCTGAGAAAGATTTTTTGTTTAATTATATTATTGGACGAATGATGATGATGTCGATGAGTAGAAATTGTATAACGTTTGTATGCCAAACAAGGTGTTTATGTTAGGTACCTCTGAATTTTCGACTGGGTGAACCGATTTTGATGATTCTTTTTTTAGCGAATACTAGCATAATCAACGTCTGATGATGATGATGAATGTGCTAATGATGAAACAACCAATTTTGACGAAATTATGATTTTATAGAACCAACCTCAACCTTTTTTAAAATTCCAAACCTGATTCCATTCCGCAGAAATAAAATCATATTCAATCATGACTCGTTACCCCAAGATATTTGGCGGCTCGCGCCAGCTCTTCCTTTGTTTTATAGTTTATTTAAGCTAAGGAACAGCTTAACAACATGTCTCTTAATCCTTTGCCAACGGCTCGCAAATCATACAAATACTGAAAGCATCTTCAAGCATGGGTTGAAGACTTCAACGTTGTTTGTTTTACAAAACAAGCGGATATTCTTCAACAATTTGCTTTATTACAAATAAATACCTAACAACTATTTACAGAGCGCTTCGTATCTATACCTACTACAAAAGAGGTTCCTGATACATTGTATTTATTTGACTAGTGATGAGCGGGGGCAGAGTTGGAGACAACTGCGTTGAATCCATTATGATCGTCAGCGGTGTATTGCACTCTACGCACGGAGCCGTCAGCCTCCAGGAGGGAGTATTCGCCATGTACAGCGTCACCATCACGGGACTCTTGCTGGGACTTATTGTCGCCGGTGTGTCCATCAGCCACAGAGTAAGAGAAGTCGTATTTAGGGTGAGCCTGTAACAAACGGGAAAATAATTGAAGAGTTTATATGCTACTAATCCTACTAATAATATAAATGCTAAAGTTTGTGTGTATGTTTGTTACTTCTTCACGCTCAAATGGTTACACCGATTTCGATGAAAATTGGTATGGAAATAGTTTCTACCCTGATTTACAATACATAGGCTTATTTTAATCATCACCATCATCACCGTTTTTCATCACGAAGCGGGTAAAACTGATGGGCCCAGCTATAAATAAATATCACCGAAGTCTAAATGAAAGCTAAACAATAATTATTATTTTTTAATCATTTGATAAGATACTTACGTATTCCTCCTCGTGGTGAGCGGCGACCAACACTTTGTGGGCAGGGGCAATCACCTTGGTGACAGGAGCAGCATGGTATGCTAGGGAAGCAGGGGCAGAGTGGTAGGCCACAGTTGCGGGGGCGTGATAGGCTAGGGGAGCAGGGGCAGAGTGGTAGGCCACAGTTGCGGGGGCGTGGTAGGCAACGGGGGCTACCAATTTGGTGGCCTGAGGTTGGTCGTGGCGGAGGATTGTCTGGGAAGAGACAGCGTTGGCAGCGGAATAGTGTGCGGGAGCGGCGTGGTAGGCGATGGGAGCGGGTGCGGCATGGTAGGCAATAGCAGGAGCTGCATGGTAAGCGACAGGTGCAGCAACTGCGAGCTTGGCACGAGGAGCGTTCTCGTCATGGCGCACGATGCTCTGGGAAGAGACGGCACCCGCGGAGGAGTAGTGCGCGGGAGCAGCGGGCAGTAGCCCGGCAGCGCTCAGCGCTAGCACTGCACTCAGGCACACGATCTGCAACCAAAACTCATTGTTTTATTTGCAAAAACACAATAGCCCTTTCCGGCCAAACACTGATCCAATTTTCTTTTAATATACTTCTTAGGTCACTTACTTTGGTGAACATTTTGTTTTGATTAACTGGATTGAACTGATGCCCTGTATCGGTAATTTCGGCTTTTTATACCCTGCCGTAACATTTCGGGCGCGGCGAGGTCGACAGGTCATGAAGCTGTCAACTAAATCATATATGAGAGCTTTCTTAATAGCCTCCGACTAGCACTCGCCTGGCCATGTATTAAACGTGTTATCTGTAACATGTTTATAGATAGCAAAAGTTTCTTGCATAATATCAATATCTGCGATACTAGTTGATGTTTGTTGCTCGCAAATACAAACGTATTTTGTCATAAAAAATAATGTTGATTTATTGTATTCTGATAAATCAAATATAAAATTACTAGCGGCGCACGTGGTTGTACCCGCGTGGTGATGAAAAACGGTGATGATGGTGATGATGGAAATAATCCTATGTGTTAATCCAGGGCATAAGCTATCGCCATACCAAATTTTATGGAAATCGTTGTAGCCGTTTGAGGGTGAAGAAGTAACAAACATACACACATACATACTTACGCGCAAACACACATAAACACAAACTTTCGCATTTATAATATTAGTAGGATAGGATTATAGGCAAATCCCCCCTATATGGGGGAGGCATATGTCCAGCAGTGGACACCCCATGGCTGAGAGAGAGAGGATAGAAATACATTGTATTTCAAAATTTTTACAATTCTGCTACGTTGACGGACATTACTGGACGACAAAATTAATTAATATATTAACTGATTTGAATTAGTTTTCTTGCGGGCCGCTTCCATCCGGTCCATGTCAAAATCAATATGGGAGGCATTTGTCCAGCTTTGGACGTCCTATAGCTGAGATGGTGATGATAAATTTATTTCTCAATTGCTACAGTTATGAGCACATTTCTCACGTTATTCAGAACACAAAAAAAGTTATGAGAAACTAAAAGCGGTTCAATGTCTAGTAGACGCCAAAACACGGATGTTATGAATATTATGCAGGTTAGTATCATTATAATATTGACCGTGATCTTCGGTGCTTCGAACTCATCATGTGACGTCAGACCAAGACGATTCATTCATCTCTGCGAACGGTAAGATGTATTTGAAATTCAATTTGTGACATATTCATTATACTTTAATATTTTATTTTGGTATGATATATTGTTGGCACATACTATAAAATTGCAGCCATAGGACGTCCACTGCTGGGCATATGCCTTTCCATATAGGGGGGATTTACCAATACTCGCCTCGCTTCGCAAGCGCAGTATGGTTTCCTATCCTCAGAAGGAGCTGCTGCCTACTTCCTGGTACGTGATCCCTTAGACGACTCTTGCGGCACCCACGGGAAGAGATGGGGAAGTACTATTCTAGGCCATAGCACCAAAATAATCTTATCTAAGAATAATACACTCTAAGATGAATCTTGACGAAGTAGGAGAGCTCCTCAGTGGGTCTCTGTGTATTTCCTACTGTAAGTGTTCTGAAGAACTCTTCAACCTTATTAGGCATCACGGTTTTACGACATCGCTAGACGATACCGCTCGAAAGCTCATTCACATATTATTGACCCCATGAGTCAAAACACTGTGCGACTCATGGGGTCCAATCGTTTTTGCCATACGACTGCAAAATGTTGAACGAGCTTCCTCCCTCGAGTAGCTACAATGTGAGAGAGTTTCTAGAAATATAGAGTTAGCAAAGATCGGCAACGTATCGTAATGCTCCCAGTATTACAGATACCTATAAGGGACGATGATCACTTACCATCAGGTGATTCGCCTGCTTTTTGCCACCTATTTATTACATTAAAAAAACATCATGCATCCGCGATTTCGACAGTGAAATGGACATTCTGTGAAATGATGCAACTCTAGTATAGTTACTTATCTCCATGCTATCTAGACGGCTATAACGATTTAGATACAATTTTATACTATATGAATAATCTTATAAACACGACTTGTAGCTAAAAAATTTTTTTGCGGACACCATGAGAAGGGCATGATTCCATTTAATACAGTTTTTAAAATGCATTGCTCTGCTACCTATAATAGAACAACTGGTAGTACATATTCTTAATACCAAAAGCACCAATATGTGTGACCCAGTTTTAAGGTCAGGGATAACCCGTCGCATAGCTGACCGAGTAGCGCTGAGTCGAGTTGCGATACAATATGTAGGTGCAAGAATATCAAAGCTATAATTTGTAAGTTACAGGCGATAGCGTTTTTCTATCTATTGTTTTTTATTTGCTAACTTAATTTGCACGTTTCACACTTACCACTAAATTTAACAAGTTGTAAAGTATATACGTCTCAAAATAATATATCAATAATAATATGTGCACAAAATACACTTGTACATCAGTAATACTTAATAATATAATTTATCAGTTTTATGTATAGTAATTATTATGTTTTATTTCAATCGATTTTTAAATACCGGTACAATTAATTACTAAATAATTTTCAGTTTTTCTACCTAAAAGTTATCTCTTAGGTTTGCTTTACTGCAGATATTGCGCCCACGCAGCGGAATTGATTACTACATATAAAACTTGGCCATTGATCTATTTGCCACCTCAATATTGACAATAATTTTAAATAAATTAGTTATTCGATAAGAAATCAAGCTGCCACGCGAATATGCAATGTAAGAAATGTCTAGCAACTAGGCACCTGCATTATGGCAACTCAGCTGACATACTTATTCTGTCAATTGCATGTTTTAATCGGCTTTGCCAAAAAGGAGGTAAAAGAAAACTTATGATCTGATTTCAGAAACTATCTGTTTATCTGACAAGATAATATAGTCGATATTTCGACGAAACCGATTTTTCACTTATCCTCACTTTTCGAATATTACATTTAGTACATGTTCCTCCCCAAAACACTGGATGTCAATATGTATATGTCTGCGCTCCGTACAGGGGCTACTAAAACCCTAAGCGCTGTCAGGGTGGCATCTCGGTATCATGTCAGGATGGTATAACAGTAACATTATTATAGCATAGCTGTAACAGACACACACATGCACATACACATTTAGTATTTCATATTCGAATAACTTTCTTATCCCAAAGGACGATGTCCCCGCGGGTTAAGTTTTTTTTTTTTTTTATTGGAATAGGCAAGCGTTTGACCACTATCTCACCTGATGTTAAGTGATGATGCGGTCTACGGTGGAGCACGCCTGCCTAGAAGATACCTATTCACTCGTGACTTGAAGATACCCAGGTTGTATGTTTGCGGAAACACAGATTTAGGCAATAAATTCCATTCGTTAGCTGTACGCACTAGGAATGTGGAAGCAAAACGCTTCGTGCGACAAGTTGGAACGTCCACCATGTATGGATGTCGCATTGCCGTCCGTCTGCTCGTCCTAAGATGGAATGGGGATGGTGGAATCAAATTATGCAACTCCAGAGCACACTCTCCGAAATGTATCCGATAAAAGACCGATGGACTAGCGACTTTACGTCGGTGCTGCAGGCTTTGGAGTCTCCTCTCGACCAGAGAGTCATTGTTGATGAGCCTTTTAGCTCGTCTCTCTATCGACTCAAGAGCCTCGAGTTGGTACTTATGACCCGCGGTGGAGGATTAAAGGCCCATTTACATCATGAAAGCACTCTCTCTCACCTCCGGTTCTTAGGTTTCTCCAGTTAAAGGACACATAAAAGAACACGGAGATAAGATCATAGGTTGTAAGGTTACACATCATAGTTACAGGATACCACAATAGATTACTCACGATTACTTCGCCGTCGTCCCTCAGTGTGGCGGCTAGAGACTGATACCACCTCTTATCCACTACCCGTTGGATATCTACACTAACTTACCAGCTCGACCACACTTCACTGCACTGCACTTCACTCTACTTGACTATTAACACACTATAAACACAGGCACCCCTGGTACAACTCAAACGTCCGTTCGGTATGACTTCCAGAAGTAGACTGTGCGCAGGCATTTTTTTTTTCTAACGGACTAATGCTGTTTGCTTCTACCGGCATTTACAGCTTCACCGGAGGGATGGGCTTCACCGGAGGAAGCTTCACCGGAGGGGCAGCTTTACCGGAGGGGCTGTGCGCCGGCAACGTTTGCCACAGCTTATATAGTGCCTTTTATCTCATACTACCCTCACCCATTGGCACAAATTGAATAACAAGTGCTACCTACCTTCACGTTATCAAATCAATTACTAGCAAATCTTAGTGTCAAATCCATACTTAGATTTAGCGTCATCTACTTTGAATAACTAAAACGCTTTTACAACGTCATCTATCATTACATCTAACACCTACACATTACACTTAGCGCCATCTATCCTATTTCATTACCATAACATACTCCGACATATATTATTTACCTACCTTTTTTGGCAACAGTTGGCTTGTTCAATATTTACGCAGAACGGCTTACGTTTAAATTTAATGTTTTATCGCCGCAGGAATTGCTAGACCACAATATACTCAATAGATACACAATAAAAATATAATTACAAAATTGTTGTTAGAAATTACTGTATATTTAGATTACAGTAGATTAAAGTAACAGTGCGTGTAATTTGAACTACACAAAGTTTTGTTTTTGTGTTAGCGATAATGCACGGCTTTCGTCTCATGTATGTAGGTTTAATAACTTGGACCAAACACAAACGCCTCAGGGCATTGGCCTACACTTTTGTGTCGGCAACAAATTTTCTAAGACGTACGTACGTCTGGTTGGCATTGATACGATTTTGGTGAATTTGCTCGTAGGACACTAATCATCTAAATTTGGGACATGCATATTTTTAAATTGCTCTAAGTAAGCGTTACTTATTGATATATTATAAAAGCAAGCTCCTATTGAATAATTCAAACATGAATAATAATCATATTAGAAAATATTTCTCCGGGAAGATAAACTATTCTGAAATCATCATCATAATCATCTCGGCCATTGGACATCCACTGCTGGACATGGGGCTCCTCCATCGATTTCCACAAGGACCTGTGGAAAGCGGCCCGTATCCAGTAACAATCCCATCAACAACTATAGTTGCAAAATTAAGACAGGACTTAGTAATTTTTATATTACTCAAACATTTTGCAGTCCACATCGGGAAAAATATAGGTATCTATTTAATAGCTTCAAACAATTCTTGAAAGATGCATGACAAAGAAGTAAATAAGAAATGTAATTAAATCAAACGTTTACAAAAATTAAGATTCTTGTAACTATTGAGATTATCGCCCGTTAGTTTTGTTTTTGCAAATTTGAATACGCTTTCCAGGTGGAGTGTGGCTGAAGTCTATAGGCACGACCCTAACCTTAAGCATAAATAACTCATCATTTGATAGAATTAATAATTAAAGTGTGTAAGTGACCATATCGTGTTAATGCACACCACTGTTTTGTTGAAATATTAATATCGATAATTAATCCAAGACCGAATCGAAGGCCGAAACAGCAACACTTAATTTTTTAATAAATTACATACACGCGTATGTAATTTATTAAAAAAATAAGTTTGTGCAAAGCTGTTTTAAACGTCACCGCGTCGCCTAGATACAGTTTTCTGGTTCACTATTAGTTAGACTGTAAGTCGTATATTGTAAGTATCTATAATTCCTTGCACGCGTGTCTAGAACTACATTTTCTCTTTAACTGCTTTTGACGTCACAATATCAATCTGCACATTATTCAATCTCTGTTTTTGCAACGTAATCTAGCTTTTCTTATGGTAAATATAGTTAATATGATGCTTCATACCTGCGTATGATGTAAGAGCTTGGGTCCATAAAATAGTAATTTGGGTTCCTAATTAAAGATGGTAGAAATGGCAGCTATGGTCTGCTGCAAGGTGTATGCTTAAAAGCAGTCCTAGTCCAGCGTAGTACTGGAAATACGCCGTTGCCACATGTATACTAATTCTGATTCTGCCGCTGGTAAGAAGTCCGGGTATGTCTTCTTACCAGTGGCAGAGTATATTTTCGTCAGTGGTATGAATGGTAATAAATTTCTTTAGTTTAGTTAATACATAATTGGCAATGCTTGTCCCAATATATTTATTCAATTAATAAGATGAAACATCAGGAAATTGGGCAATTGAATGCATAATCTTTGACATTTAGGATATTGTTTAATATCCTCTTCGCAACTGATAATATACATATACCTAATATTATGTTAAAAATACGTAATGGCAGAACAGTAGACTCCTACACAGGGAAATGATGTGTTAACAAGATGACTAGTTCGCTTAAATGTGACTTTTAATAATATTTCGAGTTCTTATATCAGAATAAGAATAAAAAACACAGGGACTTACCGTCACCAAACACATAGTGTGTTGAGGCAGCAGTCTTTAAGAGCCAGTGAGTATTCTAGGTCTAGCGTGATAACATTTTCGACTACATCGTCACTGATCATAAAGTGAGATAGTGGTCAAATGCTAGATCTAAACAGTATTAAAAAAAGGGGAGATAATGTCCTATGGCTGAGATGATGATTTCATATGGAGCCATACACAAAGAGAGCCACATTCAAAGAGTTGACGTAATACAGTCTCAGCACTGGCTGCAAACAATAGGTAAAAATTAAATAATAGACTATTGATAGCAATGGAGATTGCTAATGTAAACAAAACGTATGCGTTTAACGATTCAGTCAACCAGAAGCAGTATTAGAGATATTACGTGATAGAAAAAGAAGTGAAAGGTCCGTAAACCCATCGGCTTTGTTACAGGACTCGGACATCGGAAACCGAGAATAATTACTTACTCTACATACCCCAAATCATATTTGTTATGCAATAACTGATTTCTCTTTGTGATTAGTCCATGTATATAAGTGTAACGCTTTGCATCCGGCATCACTTCTGATAGTCACATGCCGCGGAACTTCGGCAAGATGATTTGTAAAGTAAGTTTTGTAGGAAATAGATTTGCTGTGATTGTTTTTGTACACAAATTTGCTTGAAAAAATCTATTGTTATTAGAAAAATTGTTATACGATAAATTACAGTTGTTATATAATAGTTTTTATTTCAGGTTGTAATATTTATTTCTATCGTAACGTGTGTGTATGGAAGTGATACAGACCAAGCACAGAACGTTGCTATTTCAACCCAAAGTTTCCATCGTGAGAACGGGCCCTTGTACAAGTATAGAAATGTACATGACTATATAATAACTAAAAATAACCAACGTGGATTAGAACCCATAAACAACCAACATCGCGAAAGCCCTGTGAGGATTCAGTACGCTCCATTACCTCAAGAGCTTATATCAGGAGACGTTCGACTTATTGATGAAAAACAAATTGTGCCAACTGCAGCACCAGTTCATTTACTTGAAGAAGGTCGACATGTATACTCCACGGAAGCGAACGTACAAAAAAGTCACCTGGAGCCAAGATTAGTTACACAATTTATTGACAACAACCAAGGTGTCAGATCTTTCATACCGGGACATAATGTGGAATTGTTACCACCGCCCATAAACCGTTTCTTGGGACATGTTGATTCATTTGTGACTCGTCAAGATATACAAAAACAACAGGTATTTACTGACCTAGCTATTTACCAATAATATTAGTTAAGTTTATTAGGTTCCATAGAATCTATGTCATTATTGTTAATATTGGTTTTGCCATTAAGTTAATATTATGCCGTGGTGGTACCGGCCTAAAATAGTACTCCCCATCTCCCGCCGTAAGAACCGGCTAAGGGATCACGTACCAGAATGTGGGCAGCAGCGTCTTCTGAGGATCGGAAATCATACTGCGCTCGCCAACCTGCCAGCCAACCGTGGCGAGTATTGGCAAATCCACCCTATATGGGGGAGGCATATGTCCAGCAGTAGACATTCTATGGCTGCGATGAGAATGGTTGTGGACATGACACGAAGAATTGATGGATGATACAATAAAAATAAAAATAATGGAGACCACAGACCAGCAAAATGCAACATAGGATACCTTCAAAGTGGGCATACCGACAGGCCGACCTGAAAATGATCGCAGGATGAGGCTAGATCCAGGCTTGCAACCTGTTGTTTAGGAGACTAATGAGTGAGACCAATTCCCGGTAGTGCATGAACTATGCATTCACGAGATGATATTAATGAATATAACCTAACATTTTCTTTCTTTGCAGGCTACTGCACCAAAATATGTTTACTATCAGAAAAAGCTACAATACTACAATAATGCTCCATCACAGAAAAAAGTTGAAAATCAAGCAAAACCCAATGATTTATATTTACTCGGATATTTACCTAAAGAGTTAAACGAATCGTTCAAGCCTAAAGAATCCAGAGCGGCTCAAGCAAACGCATACTCGTAAGGATTAGACACAAGTCATAAAATAATTTATCGTGATCCAAATACTTAATTATTAAATCAATAATGAATTTCATCTTTATTATAGGTTGCACAATGAGTTTGCTGTCGACAAACCAATACAATCATACCAACACGGTCCCCATCTTCATTTGAACATCGCGCGGTTCTACCGCATTGCTAATCAGCAGCAGCAGGCACCAATATTATCAATCGATAACCAGCCACATGAAGTACCTCAACAACATAAAGCTGTTGTATTACCGCAGACGCACATGCGACAAGTTGCTAACATCCAGCACAAGGCACCTGAAACACAATCAAATGTAGTGAAACCTTCAACCAATTCCCAATCTTTCTTTTTACCTAGAATTATAGACTCTCATAATACATACCTGTATCCAGTACGGAAAGAATAAAATAACCTAGTAATAGTTCAGCCTTCAATGTTGGTTATTCAATCATTCATGTAGTTTTCATTCGTGTAGAGAGCACCAATCTTTGATGATTAAGGTTTTCTAATCCTAATAATATTATAGGGAAAGTTTGAGTGCCAGTATTTCTTAGAAATCAGCGTTAAAACGGTTAACCTGGATATGGAATAGCACATAACTTACTGTGGGTTCAATAAACCTTTACGAGTAGTAAACAGAAAATCATAACACACGCGAAACCGCAGGGCGTATCTAGATGTTATGAGGTTAATGAATAATAATTGGCCCACAAACAAATGTAGGTTATTTGTTTGTCTACAATATATACTCCTAAGATTTAAAACGCGCATGGAGGCAAATAATAATTGGTAGTATTATTAAATATAGTAAGATTAATTTATTTTTAAAATGTAGTTATTAACTGTAATTGTAAAATACATTATTGTAACACAATTGTACATTTTTATTCATAATATCTTACAATATTTATTTATAAGTTAAATGTTGTTTTACTTTATTATTGTACGTTAATTTATTTCATAACAAATATTAAATAAAAAATTGTGTTCTTTTTTATATAAATACACCATAATTATACATTACGATTCTCTGAGAAGCTTGGACTCGATAAATAATATCTGAGTGGCAAAAGCTATCTTCAATAGATTGTGGTAATGATAATAAATTTCAAATTGTATTGAAATATTGTTTAATATAATATTAAGTTAATTCAACGAGGTTTAGTAATTCTTCAAACGCATCGAACTATAAAAGTTTTAAATATACAAGAAGCTTCTGAGGATAGTAAGTTATCATCAAAAGCACGTCTATAAAATATGTATTTGTCAATTACCTCAATTTTCAATATTATTGTAATCCATAGAATATGCATAGCTACTCTAAAATATTAGTTTCATGACTACGTCTCTATATAATATGGACATCAACATCATGACTGAAAATAATTATATTTATTTAATAACTAGTTGGCCGCCGCGGTTGTCTCTTTACCACACTTGTCACTTTTCACTTCCCAATAAAAATTAATAAAAAAACTTTAATGGAGGCATTTTTTCAGACCTCTTTTTTAAAGTAAGCTATGACTTCTTAATTTACTATATATCATACATAATAAGTTTACATCCTTTTTATTACATTAGAGCTAAATGTAGACCGTTTCATCATCATCATCATCTCAGGCATAGGACGACATAGTCTCCCCTATTGATCTCCAATACAGAACATTTATAAAATCAAAACTTATATATTATTATTTTGAATTTAATAAAATTTTCGCATCATGGATAAAAAGAGTTTGTATGTTATAAAAACTGAGTTTCTTAGAACCACCCATGATAAGACGAGTGAATGTTCAAGTTCATAAACCGAAATGATAATATTTGACCGCACAAGGCCACGCCCCGTAAGCTCTAAGACTGTACGGCTAATGGGTTTCAGGTTTTATTTGAACTGCAATATTTATATAAATACTCAATGCAAATACTAATCATTATATTCAGATATTTGATCAATCAACTCCTTACAACATGCTCTCTAAGGTGAGTTTATTATTTAAATGTTTAAAAAATACCTGTGATTTAATTAATGATCAGCAAGTATAGGCACATCTAATTCTTGTATTTGTTTCATATTTTGTATTTTTCTCCAGATTGTGGCTTTGTGCGCCCTAGTGGCTGTGGCTCAAGCTGGTCTTCTCACAGCCCCTGCACATTACTCCGCTGCAGCTGCAGTTTCTTCTCAGAACATTGTCCGTCACGATGAGAACGCACCCCAGACTTACCAAGGTTCTCCTTCTGTTGCCTACCATGCCGCCCCAGCTCCCCTCGCCTACCATGCCGCCCCAGCTCCCCTCGCCTACCACGCCACCCCACTCGCCAAGGTGCTATCTCACCAAGACGATGAAATCGTAAGTTTAAATCTATTCTTAATAATTAATCGTACAGCTAACGAGTGGAACTCATTGCCTAAGTCTGTGTTTCCACATGAATACAATCTGGGCATCTTCAAGTCACGAGTGAACAGGTATCTTCTAGGCAGGCGTGAATCATCGTAGACCGTATCATCACTTAATATCAGGTGAGATAGTGGTCAAACGCCTGCCTATTGTGAATAAAAAAAAATATAAAAAAAAATCTTTAATTTCTTACAGTGATATAGTTATTTAATATAAATAACACTTACTTCTATGTTCATAGGCCTACCCAAAATACGAGTACAACTACTCTGTGGCTGACGGACACACCGGCGACAACAAGTCTCAGTCCGAGTCCCGCGATGGTGATGTGGTGAAGGGCTCCTACTCCTTCCACGAGGCTGACGGTTCCATCAGGACCGTGGAGTACACCGCTGATGACCACAGCGGCTTCAACGCAGTTGTACACAACTCCGCCCCAACTCAGGCGCCCGCCTACGTAAAGTCCGCTCCGATTTATGTGAAGGCTGCCCCCGCTCTTCAGTACTACCATTGATAAAATATTAGTACTAAATCGACTGAGAATATGCTGTTATTAACTATTTATTAAATTAAATAAACGAAAATGTTTCAAATTGTAATTATTTTTCTTTATTCGTGACTATCTGCGCCCCGCGGTTTTACCTGCGTGGAGATGAAAAACGGTGATGATGGTGATGTTTCAAATAAGCCTTTGTTAATCTAGGGTAAAAACTGTCTCCATATTAAATTTCATCGAAATCCGTGCAGCCGTTTGAGCGTGATTGTATAAACCACAGCGGAAATCTACGAATCGCAAGTTAGTAGACTTGACACCCTGAATACACTAAGCATTTGTTGCTAGTTTTTCAAGCTTGAGGATCGTAGCTAGCCAGAGAGGTACTCGGGGAGTTTGATAACGACGTGCCCTTGACCGGAAGACCAAACAGTAGGTGGGGTTTGAACCAGCGTCCGACAGTTTAACTGATGATGCTCCCACCACTGAGAAATCATCGCTTCAAAAAGCATAATAAGGCATTTGTAAGAAGCGCTCGTTGCAGAGTTCACTGACCTCTAGCCTACCCACAAAAGTAACGAGTTTTTTCTATGTTTAACACACGCACTGTGATTTAACTGAGATCTTTATCTTCATCTTCATCATTATCTCGGCTATCGCGGACATCCTATGATGTCCCCTGCTGGACATATTATGCCGCCCCCATTGATTTTCAAAAGAACCGGTTATAAGTGGATCACATCCAGTCTCTCCCCCATCTTAGTCAGATCGTCCACCTTGTCAGATATTGCAACAATATCTTGACTATGCTATTACCCATTCAACAAACAAAGTTTTGTATGAATATCCCTACTATTTTGGAAGATATTTTCGTACGCATTTTTAATTTCGTACGCATTTTTAATTTATTAGAAGCATATTTTTAACAGTATAAAACTATTGAGAAGTTTATACTTAATCGTATTTTCACTCCTGAACGCTCCCTTACACTGAACTAACGAAGCAAAAACTGAAAAAAATATATGCTCAATCAGCACATGATTTTTAAATCATCATCATCTCAGCCATAGGACGTCCACTGCTGGACATAGGCCTCCCCCATTGATTTCCACAAGGACCGGTAGGAAGCGGCCCGCATCCAGTCCTTGCCTGCGATCTTAGCCAGGTCGTCTGTCCACCTGGTCGGTGGCATGATTAAATTAAATTAAATCATGATTAGTTGTAAAATAAATACAATTAAAAAAAAAACCTAAAAAAAATTGCGACGTGTATGTACACGTACAGCGCTTTAACAAATTGTTGTAACTGCAGTATTTGAAACTTAGATGGACTCTGTAAAAATAGAGGACTGCTACATCCTCATTTTTATAGAGACAGCGAATTGGCAAAGAAAAAAAAATTATAGGTAGTCTTCTTCTCTCAGCCATGTGCGTCCACTGCTGGACATATGCCTCCCCCATATAGGGGGGATTTGCCTATACTCGCCACGCTTGGCATGCGGGTTGGCGAGCGCAGTATGATTTACAATTCTCAGAAAGCGCTGCTGCCCACCTTCTGGTACGTGGTCCCTTAGCCGACTCTTATGGCACCCACGGGAAGAGATGGGTGAGTACTATTCTAGACCGGTGCCACCACGGCGAAGGTAGGTTATATAGGTAGTATCCATTAAAATGCGTATTTTTTTATAATAGTTCTTCCCGAGGAAGGTTTCGATGCAACCTAGCTCGTAGTTACTGTTAGGTAATAATGATAGCACACAATCCGAGGTAATGATTGATTAGTGCAACCCGCCTCAAAGATTCTAATATAAAAAAGTCTCTAAAAAAGAACGATTATCTAGCTAAAGCGTTTAAAGAAACGCTTGATTGTCAAAGTTCAAATTCTAGTAAATTATTATACGAAATACAAACATATAGGTAGGTAATTATTGACCTTCTATTTTAACCCTTCAAAATTATAAAACCTTCATACAAATTAAGACTTAAAGGTTGCTGGCCTCAGGCGATCGGCTAGCCTTAAAACAATGCTTCTATATCTACGTATGCTTAAAATACTAACCGGAATATAAAATAATATGGTTTTATTTATACTTGTTCGGAAGCTGTTTGAAAGCTTGACGGTCGTCCTGGCTCAGTGAAAACTGAGCTACTGACTTTAGGACTACGTCCCCGAGTTCGAATCCCGGCTGAGGGTGTGAGTTTGAATGCGTTCAATACGTTTAATTGTTAAATTTCGGTAAAAAAAATATTTTGAATAATTTACACTGACTTTTATCCCACCTCTTGTTGTTTAAGAAAATTTAACAGAAAAGTTAACAGTTTAAAACCCCTGTTAAAAAGTGTCCATCACGTCAGTGACCTCAGAGCAAAAATGACAAAAGCAACATCTTTCATGTTACATAATCAATATTTTGGTCTTATTGGGACTTCATCATTTCAGCCATAGTACGTCCACTGCTGGACATATACCTCCCCCATATAGGGGGATTTGCCAATGCTCGCCACGCTTGGCAGGCGGGTTGGCGAGCGCAGTATGATTTCCGATCCTTAGAAAACGCTGCTGCCCACCTTCTGGTACGTGATCGCTTATTGGGACTTAATCAACACAAATTATTATTGAAGTAAGAGCATCCTGATACGCTATAATTATATGTAGAGTAAGTACGTACATCTATCACATAGCAAACATTAAGAAAAGAATATAAATGCGGTGTTCAAAAAATTAATTTATTAACCTGTGTACCCAAATACCTTAGTGTGTTACAATTTAGGATAGTAGACGTCAAGGAGCACTTTCGAAACAATTAGTGAATGGATTGATTCGCGAATTCTATGTGACACGGTGCAAGGTCACCCAGGGCCAGTTTGACAACTTCCACTACTCTTTGCGAACAGATTACTGAGATTATTTAGTATAAAAACTTGCACTTTGACTGAATGAGTATCATTTCCACGTTGATCATTCCAAAGACATAATCAACATGTTCTCAAAAGTGAGTTGATATATTTTATGCAATGATCAATATTATTTATATGGAAATTAGAAATATAATATTATGATAAAATATTTACTCTATTAAATGTGTGATTTTTTGCAGATTGTAGCCCTGTGCGCCCTTGTGGCCGTGTCCCAAGCTGGTCTGCTCCAGGAGGCTCACTACTCCCCCGCAGCCGCTGTGTCTTCCCAGAGCATTGTGCGTCACGACGAAAGCGCGCCCCAAGCTAAGCTGGCCGTCGCTGCCCCTGTAGCTTACCATGCTGCTCCAGCTGTCTCTTACCAAGCTGCTCCATCCGTTGCCTACCACGCCGCTCCCGCTCACTATTCTGCTGCCAACGCCGTTTCATCCCAAACCATCCTGCGTCACGACCAGGCCCAAGCTACTAAAATTGTAGCTCCCGTTGCCTACCACGCTGCCCCCGCTGCCGTTGCCTACCACTCCGCCCCTGCTCCTCTTGCCTATCACTCCGCCCCTGCTCCTCTTGCGTACCATGCCGCCCCTGCTCCCCTTGCCTACCACGCCCCAATCGCCAAGGTGTTCTCCCACCAAGATGATGAAATCGTAAGTTTAAATCTACTCTTAAACTTCTAACAGTGATATTGTTATTTCATATAAATAACACTTATTTCTATGTTCACAGGCCTACCCAAAATACGAGTACAACTACTCTGTGGCTGACGGACACACCGGCGACAACAAGTCTCAGTCCGAGTCCCGCGATGGTGATGTAGTGAAGGGCTCCTACTCCTTCCACGAGGCTGACGGTTCCATCAGGACCGTGGAGTACACCGCTGACGACCACAGCGGCTTCAACGCGGTTGTACACAACTCCGCCCCAACTCAGGCGCCTGCCTACGTCAAGGCCGCCCCTGTCTACGTCAAAGCTGCTCCCGCTCTTCAGTACTACCATCATTAAGATGTGACCGAAAATTAATGTAATGATTATCCATTAATTATTTATTGCAATACACGAATAAGTTCGATAACTTTCTGACCTTTATTTTGACCCATCCGTAGTACTATACAACATAAGATACAATAATGAAAACTAAAAGATAAGAAACATCTTATATTCGAACCTTAAGGTCCAAGCCTTTAAGACTCGAACTAATTCGTATTGATGGCATGAGAAGCAGCATTATAAACAGCTACTATGCATAGTCTTTAATATTCCTCTGGAATAAAATACAATCCTTATTTTATAAAATATCTTAATAACTGTCGAGACTGTGCAACAGTAATATTGGAGCAAAAAAAGCGTCAGTGTAAATATTTATTGTTACCCTTTACGTGATAAAATCATGCTTATATACTTATTAGGTAATAATTAAGGTATTTATTGGCAACTATTTGCAAATTAAATAAATAATAATGAAATAAAATAATTTTACACGGCAGCCTGAAATATAAACCGTTTCGTACGCTAAAGCAAAATCCCACGGACAAGTACAATAATTTTAAAAAAAATGCGTGATATCTCGTTATTGAAATGTCATCTGATTTTTTGCCTTTAAGATAAACTACATAAGTACTATGTTTGAAAACAATAGAATGACAAATAAAATTTTGCCGTTTGTATGACCATGACATAAAAATTTAATCAATAGTAAGAAATTTGAATTAAAATGTAATGCATATTAATGTACTCAGAAGTAAAAATAATGTATCATTGTTTTTACCCTCGATTTTTTTTAGCTTACACTTAATGCGTAAATAGTTTATATCGCTCATATATTATATAGCCATATGTTTTTAATATTATAGATTGTTAGATTCTGGTGTGTTTAATAAATTTAATATCATTAATAAAGTTATTTACGTAAATATTGTTTTTCTTTTTTATTACTTTCTGCAATTCTGAAAATACCTTTCGATTCTTTGTTGTGTTAAAGAACTATATAACTTGCCATGTATCATGTTCACTGTTACAAACGATTACAGATGATTCTGTTTGTAATAATGATAGAAAAGACATCATCTTTAGATACGGTTAGCTTCGAATAGGGCCGGGGCAGGATGGAGAATTCGAAAACGCTTCTAATCCTCCCCGACTTGGAATAGATTTGCTCACCGCGTGGGTTTAGTTAGTAATGGCCCTGGCTATAAAGGCACGTAAAAAGTAAAAAAAGGTCTAGAGCATGTACTAGATGAAAGGAATGATGTTAACAGAATATTTTACTTAAATACTTCTTAAAATGTTAGTTATCATTAGACTTACCATCACGTCATAATTGAACTCGTTGGTTGTTCAGTACGATTGTTGAAAAGGCAAACATAAAACTATATTGCAATTTATGAGCAAACCTTTAGTAGACCGAAGTTGAAATAGATTTATATACTCAATACTAGAAATAAGTTAGCTGATTTTACAAGTCCTACAATAGTCTAAACCGCACGCATCATATATCAACGATTTTCAATTCCTCCTGGTCCTCCTGGTACTGGGAGTGTTGTAGGTATATTGATACAGCCATAATAAAAAAGTTAAATTCGTCACTCTCCTTTTAAGCGAACCAAATTTACACACTCACACTCCCCGCACCAGGATACCCTATGTCGCGGAAGGTATGACACATACAATCACATTACACAAACATCCAAGACCCGAAAAGAAACATTTATACTCATCACAAATATATTAGCCCCAGCCGGGATTCGAACCCGGGGACTCGTTTCTTAAGTCATCATTGATCACTGAGCTATGAAGACCGTCAAAATTCTACCACATGGGCTTCGAATATAGTTAATACCTTATGAGTAACTAGAAGTGTCATTGTTTACGATGTAAACTAGAAAATAGAAAATGATGTTAATATTTTTTATCGTTCTTTTACCAACCAACTTTTCCCACGCAAATTCCCAACGTCCAACTTTTGTTTTTTTTAAATATAATAATTAGTGTGGATTCTGTGCTAAATATATTTATTTAATTTCTTGACATTTTATTGATCGTTTAGTCACTATCACACTATCGATGGTCAGTGACAATGTGGTCGAAGATTTAATCACGCTAGAATATATGATGTGATGCGAATCATAACTAGAATGTGATAAAATAATATACTACTAAGTTTATATCTTATCGAAAATAATATACGTATATTTTGTTTGTTCGGGCAATTGACGACGAATTAAAGTTGTAGTTCTATGGAAACCTTCAAGCAAAGGTTAATTTTGCGTATTAATAAATATGCTGTATTCCTTATTGTACTCTGATAATTTCAGTTTCAACGCACTTGCTGCTAAAGTGAGCCTTATAACATCGCTTTTAGGACCATAAACCGAGCTATAACATAGCTATTATCCCTATACAAACTTAAATTAGTACCTTACTGCAAGTTGTGTGCTAAATAAACAGACCATTGTGAATTTAGTAACTAAACGAAATATGCAATACTTGTTTCTTTTCCTCGCATTATGTGTTGAAAAACGGTTTATGAAACTCGTGAGCTCTGCTCAATACGTGCTCGGCTGAATTACACCCTCGCCTGCAGGTCCCGTGAACTCGTCCGTTTAAAATAGTGTAGAAATGTATGGGAGAGAGCGGAGCAATTAAGCATAGGTCCGACGTTTTCAGTGGTCACGATCAGAATGAGCAGGTGGAGAGCCTCGCGGGCTAGCCAGCTGCGGTCACGAGATACTATGCGGCAGTAGGAATTTGACAAAAAAAAATATCAGAAATAAATGTTATAATATAAAATATAATGTGACCATTAATCATCATAGTCCGAGAGCTGGCACCAATTTTTGGGTAGGTATTTGAGGCTAGCTGAAAACTTGTTCCATACCTCTCCTGATATACCACAACTCGGAACTACAGATTGGCTGGTGAGTAGCGGGGCTAAAGAAACCCCTAAATTTATTTAAAACTTTTTTTTTTTTTAAATACGTTTCAGGCAACATGCAATTTATATAACAGTACGGAAACTGAAAAAATTACGAGGTCACGATGCGAGGATTATATTTAATTGATGTAATTAATTATTGATGCAACCCGGCTCATAGATTCTTATGAACAATTGTATTATAAGATCTCCGAAAACGAAGAATTAACCACCTTTATCGTTCAAAGAAATGCTTGATTGCTTTCTTTGATCAGAGAAATTCTAGTAAAACATAAAGCGGAATTAAAAACGTAAGTAAAGGTCAGTATATTATTGACCTCCTAAACCCTTTCAAATGATAAAACCCTCATACAAATTAAGACTAAAATGTTGCTGGCCTCAGGCGATCGGCTAGCCTTAAAATAATACTCCTATGTCAACGTATGGTTAAAATACTAACCGGAATATAAAATCATATGGTTTTATAAGTGTATGAGAAGATTTGTATATGTATCACATGATCACAAGATGCGGCAATCAAAAAATTAATCTTCTAACTGTTTAATTTAATTCGAACTTCAAGATTTTTGACGGTCGCCGTGGCACAGTGGTTAGTGTTATTGGCATGACTTCTGAGTCTCCGGGACCCTGGGTTCGAGTCCTAGAAGGGGCATACATTTGTGCGATTTGTCCCGGGTCTTGGATGTTTGTGTGCTGTGATTGTGCGTGTCCATGCCTCCCGCGATACAGGGAATCCTAGTGCGGGGGAATGAACGTAATAATAAAAAAAGAGGATTGTTTCTATTATAACTTGTTATTATATAAGTACAAGTAAATGAGTATGTGTTACTATACAGGATAGTAGACGTCAAGGAGCACTTTCGAAACAATTAGTGAATGGATTGATTCGCGAACTCTATGTGACACGGTGCAAGGTCACCCAGGGCCAGTTTGACAACTTCCACTACTCTTTGCGAACAGATTACTGAGATTATTTAGTATAAAAACTTGCACTTTGACTGAATGAGTATCATTTCCACGTTGATCATTCCAAAGGCATAATCAACATGTTTTCAAAAGTGAGTTGATTGATTTTATGCAATGATCAAAAATATTTATATGGAAATTCGATTAATAAATAACTATTATATTATAATAAAAAATATTTACTCTATTAAATGTGTGATTTTTGCAGATTGTAGCCCTGTGCGCCCTTGTGGCCGTGTCCCAAGCTGGTCTGCTACAGGAGGCTCACTACTCTCCCGCAGCCGCTGTGTCTTCCCAGAGCATAGTGCGTCACGATGAAAGTGCGCCCCAAGCTAAGCTGGCTGTCGCTGCCCCTGTAGCTTACCATGCTGCTCCAGCTGTCTCCTACCAAGCTGCTCCATCTGTTGCCTACCACGCCGCTCCCGCTCACTATTCTGCTGCCAACGCCGTTTCATCCCAAACCATCCTGCGTCACGACCAGGCCCAAGCTACTAAAATTGTAGCTCCCGTTGCCTACCACGCTGCCCCCGCTGCCGTTGCCTACCACTCCGCCCCTGCTCCTCTTGCCTACCACGCCGCCCCTGCTCCTCTTGCGTACCATGCCGCCCCTGCTCCCCTTGCCTACCACGCCCCAATCGCCAAGGTGCTATCTCACCAAGATGATGAAATCGTAAGTTTAAATCAACTCTTAAACTTCTTACAGTGATATAGTTATTTAATATAAATAACACTTACTTCTATGTTCACAGGCCTACCCAAAATACGAGTACAACTACTCTGTGGCTGACGGACACACCGGCGACAACAAGTCTCAGTCCGAGTCCCGCGATGGTGATGTAGTGAAGGGCTCCTACTCCTTCCACGAGGCTGACGGTTCCATCAGGACCGTGGAGTACACCGCTGACGACAACAGCGGCTTCAACGCGGTTGTACACAACTCCGCCCCAACTCAGGCGCCCGCTTACGTCAAGGCCGCCCCTGTCTACGTCAAAGCTGCTCCCGCTCTTCAGTACTACCATCATTAAGATGTGACCGAAAATTAATGTAATGATTATCCATTAATTATTTATTGCAATACACGAATAAGTTCGATATATTTTCGTCCTTTACTTTGATCCAACCATAATATTTTACAACATAAGAGAAATTTGAACATAAGAGAAAATAATAACATATGAAAAACTAAAAGAAAAGAAACATCTTATATTCGGACCTTATTAATTAAGGCTTCAACTCATTCGTATTGATGGCATGATAAACAGCATTATAAACAGCCCTACTATATTTGTTAAATAATCCTATGAAACAGAATATGTACATTAACCTTATTTTTATAAAGAATCTTAATAACTGTCGAGTCCTGAGCAATAGTAGGTAATTAAAATTGGTCCAAAAAAGCGTTATTGTGAATATTCTATGGTTAACTTATATGTTTTACCTGTTTTTTTAAATTATTCTCATGATTAGGTATTTACGTGATAAAATTTCACCCTCTTCAGTGACCTTTGCCATACATGCCACATGACCAAGAATTTGTCATTGTGTATGTTCACCGACTTCTTCGCCATCAATTACGAAGTCGTCCAAGTAGACATAACATTTTTCAGTTATTGGAATGTAACTCAACAACCTCTCGACTGATTTTGATGAAATTATATACAAATGGGACCGCACAGGAAGCACCAGTTTTCAATAAAAAAATCATCAAAATCGGTTCTTCCAGTCGAAAGTTCTGAAGTAACAAACATTAAAAAAGTAGAATTGAGAACTTTCCTTTTTGAAGGCAGTTAAAAATGTAAGTCATCACTAAACATACCATTACATCATAATTAAATTGAATTCTTTGATCGTTCAATGCGATTGTTGAAGAATGAAAACAAAAAACTACATGCATATATTGTAGTTTAATAAAAAAAACCCATAATGGACCATGTTGAAATATCTATCCTTAAATGCAACATCTAAGTTCGTTTATTTTTAAGAATCTAGCTCTCACATTTTTATATCTCTTACAAAAATTTCAAATAACCTAGATATTCCAATTAAAATGCTCATTCGGACAATGAATCTATCGCCTCTATTGAATGGCCGATAGAGATGGCAAAAGTGATAAACCATTCCATTCTCTCTTTTAAAATTTTGGAACTTGAACGTAAAGTAGAGTGGACCAATTGCAACGCTGATTCTAACATACATATAACATTATTTCATATGCAATTATATTATTATCTAAAAACAATTATGATTATTAAGCAATCATAATTTTATACTTAAATTACTTCACGTCCAAGATTGACGGTTAAAATTTTTGATTCAAGTGAAACAAAACTATTAAATCGCGAATAAAAAATGGGGGTGGGGAAGGAGGGTACTTTTCGACCTATTCTCAGACCCATCGAATATACACAAAATCATCATAAAAACCAAGCAATCCGTTTCGGAGTAGATCGATAACACACACTGTGATACGACATTTTTAAATATTATTTCTATTTGCATGCGCCTGTTATAGATAAAAAAATGAGAAACAATGATTAGAGAAGCAAGCGGGGACAAAGCTTAGTATGCAAAGTATGTCATATTCTTTTGATGTTAACCAGTCCTATTGAATAAAAAAAAAATATTATCGTTTCGGTTCAAAATTGTGGAGTTGTTGCCTGATGGCAATGACATGTATGACATATATATATAAAAATTGACACCAACTGAGAAACTCCTCCTTTTTGGAATTGGTTTAAAAAAAGACGAACTAAGTGTGGTAAAGAGAAACCCGAATATACCCTTTTCAAATACACCGACCATATTGATGATACCATGATAAAACTACTCGTAAATGTTTGACATAACATGGATATGGCGGACATATTTGGTGTGTCTGTGGTAAATTGTAAATGTACTGGTAAATCAATATCATCAAAAATATATTTCACGTAGATTTGAGTTTCAACAATAAATTAACCGGTTAGTTTGTAACTATGCGGAAAAAATATTTAGAAATGTCTTCAGCTTCTTCCAGTCAACTTGTAACTATAGCTTATATTGTTATTCACATTCAATAATATCCGAAATAATAATTAGAAAATAATAATAATAATTAAAAAAAATAATTAGAAATTAAATACAAACACTCACTCATCTACTTATTATATAACTTATGAGCTTGAGTTAAAATATTTAACATTTTATTGCCTTATTTTCTACTATAATATGTACAAAAATGCTTTTTACATAACTTTTTATTTTTTTTCAACATTAAAAGGCTTTGTCGACATAACTTTTAATGTGAATTTATAGCCAAGACTTTTTTTTCCTAAAAACAAAACTAAAAAAGCCAGTTCTATATAATATTATGTAAAAACTATCCGCAAAATACGAAATGATAAAAATGAATACGTAACATTTTACTGGTAGTGTTCAAGCTTTGAACTTATCTTCTCTATTCTTTCGTAGTTTAATCAAACAATAGTATCTTAACAATAAGATTCTAAGCATTTTATGTAATGAGTATTCGAAAAGTATAAAATGGTCTATAATGACACAATTTATCAACAGTTTGCTAGTACATTCCATTGGCGACAGTTCTACTATGTCTTTTACAATGATTCACAAGGTGATAATTAATAAATAACTGCACAATATATTAAACAGATTTTATTTAACAAAAATTATAATCTATTAATACCTATCGTAATTTATTTCAGATTATATTCTTCACTTACTTCGTGGCTACAACGAGAGCAGTTTTCATAGATCCCATAAATAGTGTAAGCAAAGAATCCAGAGGATCCGAAGGGTCACGATATGAAGAAGTTAAAATCTACCATCCTACCAGTTCACAGTCGTTTGGAAATAAATATTACGACCATTTTGTAAGTCATTCCATCTCATTACATAAAACTACTTCGTATTGAAAAAAGTAATTCGAAGGTTATGTGCGAGGACATGAAAGAACCCTGCGAAGTTCTTTTTGTATTTATTTTTTCTGGTATCATTGCTAGTTAGTACCATCGTAGTGTAGAAGTAACCTTATGAAGTAAAAAGTCAAAAACTAATACCCCGAAGTGAGTGCAGTACCACTGAAAACTTTCAACTGAACTGAATCTCCTCTCTATTAATATTTTCATGAAAAGTCATACTTATTATCAGGCACACTTAGTTGATTACAAAAGCAAACAAGTAAAGCACGAGTCAAACTTTTCGTGTTTAATTTTGATCAACCTTTTATGACCTTTGGTTTATACTTAGGAACTTTTCGCTAAAAAAAAGCACAGCTTTACTTTTACCTCTGACATTTTACCGGTAATTGTAACGTTGCTGTTTTTGGAGTAAGACCATTTAAGTATGAGGTAAACCAGTTTTTATTTTTTATTTTCTAGACATATCCAAAATACGAATTTGAGTATGCAGTGTCGGATAAGAAGACAGGAGATCACAAGAGGCACCACGAGACACGTGATGGAGACCGAGTCAGGGGCGAGTACAGCCTAGTGGAACCTGATGGGTCACTCAGGAAGGTCCAGTATGATGCTGATGACTTTAACGGGTAATAATACAATATATGTAACTATAACTATTCAGATACTTATAACATAATAGTAGTATTTAATACTGTTTCTTAATAAGGGTTCTTAAAATAAGAGAGTGAGGTAAAAAGACGAGCCGTAGGTGAGTTTTTTATAGCATTACAGATCAAATCAAATCAAATCAAATAAGTTTATTTGCAAATATAGGTGTTAGATATCAGTTGGTAGTGTTAATAACATTACTTATGTCCTCTATATTTCACCATTACTGGTATGCAAACTATTAGTCATAAATATAGGCATTAATTATATCTGTACATCTCATGTATACAAGTTACATACTAGTTTACTATTCTACAATAACGTACCAAGAGGAATTAAATTTTATAATCATTGAAATAATTTTAGAAAAAAAACAGAAGTATTTTAAGACCAAATTATGTGCATTTTCATACAACACTTCACCTAATCTTATAAAATAGAAAATGAAAATCACATAAAATGACAGCATATTTAAATAATAAGTAAAGTTACCACAAGTAAGTAAAATTAACACATCTTGTTGTTTTATTGAAACAGTCAAAGATTATCTTATATTTCGTCGCTATTATGTCGATAACGAACATAATTTATTTCAATAGTGAAAATTCAAACCTGACATACAAATTTAATATTTTATAAATTATTTAAATTTGTGAATATCGTGTTGATCGTAAGGAAACAAGGTTTTGTAAAAGCTTGCGCGTGGCAGATAAAGCCTTGTGTAAAGTAAATGAACAATTAAGTGTGTCTAGAAGTGTTAACTATATTGGCAATTATACAATTATGCATTTAAATATGACCTTGTCTAAAAGCTGTAAATCGGAAATTGCTGAGCACGAGTTTGGCAGTGGCAACAAATTTAAATATTATATCTTTCCAATTTCAAAAAGGAGGAGACTAGGTTTCTCTGTATATTTTATTAGTTTTTTTAGTGTATGTTCACCGATTTCTGTAGACCGCCAACTGTTGACCGATTTGAAAATTCATTGTTTGTTTTAATGAGTACGCCTCTTATGCGGCCCCATTTAAATTTGATCAACATCAGTTGTGTAGTTTTAATGAAATCTTTAAAAAATAACTGAAGTCGGTTGTCCTAATTTATGTCACACTATAACTTGTTCAGTTAAAAATTTCCTCTGAATTTTTAGTAAATTTTCTTTTTTAGTAAAAGAACACCGTTATCAAAATACAGATAATATTGAAATCGATTCAAAGGAACCTACACCAGTGCAAGAATCTGAGGATGCGGCTTCTAAAAATGAAAGAAAAATGGTCCTGATGTCTGGCGACAAACTAATGGTATTGGAGCCTGTAAAAATAGTAGAGCAAGCTGAAAACAAAGAAATTGATATACCGAAAGTGAAAGTAGACGAAGCTCCAGTGACACCAGGTGGAGTATCCATGACTATGAGTAAACAAGAACTGGTTCAAAATGATGAAATCAAACCCATTCTTGTGGAAAACAAATTAGAAGAGGTTCATAAGTCAGATCATGAAGACGCAAAATACGACGCTGAGGAACACAGCACTGATTCTGAAGTAGCGTCTTCGTACTATCATACAAAATTTTACTATGTAGGTTTCTAGGAAATTATAATGTAATAATTTGTAAAGTTATGTTTTTTGGCATTTTTTGTTATAGCATTTAATTATTTGAAGTCATTATGTATATTTTATGTACGTAGATAGTCAAAAGTAAAAAGAAATAAAAGGTAAATACAACTATATTTATATTTTTCCATACTTTCCATAACAAACTATAGATACTTTGTTTTCTTGCCGGGTAGCTGATATAACTATATCTATGATTCCTGAGCTAGATGTTTTGAATAAAATCATTAATAATAAATAAGACGCACCCAACGTGGCGAATCAAACATACTAATAGACCAAACCCTTAACCCTTTTAACCTTCGCAAGCATTAACATAATTTTGTCCTATTTCTTTCTTTTGTATAGTGTACAATATTGTATGCCGAAAGGCTAAGAACACACACACAAGGCACAGCGAACCTTTTTATCTGTGATCTATATTACCTGTATAAACAATAAATTACATTTGATTTGATGATGATGATCAAAGAATATTTTGGTTCATGTGTGTCGATCAATACGCCTGCTAGTTGACCTGAATAACCTGCACTCCACAAACATAAGCAAGAATATTGCGATTACGCGGAAATCCTTTATTCAAAATGTGCCTTCACTGTAACTAGTCGCGTGTTTATAGGATTATTTTGAAAAAATATTATTATATAGTTAAGTTAGTATACGATTTTGGCAATGTTGGTAGTCTGCTATTTTTAATTTGTCCATATTGAATCAATCTTGACTCAATTCTAGATGCAGTGACGTAGCAATTTCGTAACTAACTACTAAAAACGAACCTAACACAGGCCGAGCGTAGGTTTATTTATTTATTTGGGACAAAAAACGGTAACATAATACATCTTAAGTAACACAAATTGTTCTTATCAATACTAACTATGCTACCCACAACATTATCCACTAATTACTTAGAACAAAATAAATCATAATCTATGCTGGGCTACGTGACTTAAAAGATTACGCTAATTAACAATAAAGAAATGAAAAAGATGATTTACATTAATGACATTACAATACTATGAATAAACTAAATAATGATCTAATATACATGTAGGCCAAGTATTTAGGCAGATTACCTATCTACAAGAGCAAAGGTATAGAAATTTTGTAGTTTTGAAACATTTAAATCCTAAAAAGGTTCAACATAGATTCAGGCTGCTATGAGCTTCGCAGACTTCACAGACTAGCGGATTTTGGACGTTGTCTTATTGGCATCGCGTCGTCCCCGCACTGGACTGAATATGAACATGTAATTTTATAAAGATTTGAGAATTGGCACTCTAGTTCTCAAGGTAGGATAGAGTAGACTCAGGATGTCTGTAAGAGCTATTTTTTTCTAAGATGCTAATACTTAAAACTTCTCTCAATGTATTATTTTACAAATTTCTAAACATAACACCCTTACGTGAAAATAAATAAGTAACCGGTAGCTTATGTCATGGATTACAATTTCCAATGTGGGCAGTGTAGGAATTTTTTTTCTTTTGTAGATCATATAAAGTGTACATGTCATGTACAACATACAAGTGTAATTTATTTTACTTTATAAAAACTATACAATAAGTACCAATAAGATTTGTAATTATTCGCCTTTTTGCACGTGTCAATATCAACAAACAATATTTATAAAATATAAAGCATCTTCTGACTCCTGAGTTGGATAGGCGACTAGACCAAGATCGCAGAAAGGTTGGATGCATTTGGCTTCCAAGCAGGAGGGGAGATCAATGGGGAAGGCATAGTCTAGCAGTGGACGTCCAACGGCTGAGATGATAATGATGGTCTTCTGACAGAACAGAATCATGGCTGTGATGAGTTTTTGTTTCTTCATCTTTAAACAGTTAGATTACATTAAGTACCACACAAGTATTTCAGAGATGCGTTTTATTTATAATACGAATAATTAACTGCAATTCACCTTGTTTTTGTAAAAATATTAACATTTCTGTAGTTAAACATCAATGTGAGTCAAGAAGAAAGCCTCACATATTGAATTTAAGAATTCCCATGAATCTCGTATTGCAAGTTGCCATGTACAGACGATGAAATGTTTTAATTTTATAATCAAGTTAATCAAGTTGAACTTCTTTATACTTTTAAGGAAATGAGACATGTTCTCGTTTGTTCAAGAATGATTCGGACCCAGATTCTTTGTCGTTAAGCTTATGCAAGACATTGCGTGGACCACTTACGCATGTGACTACAGTACTTTGAATGTTATAATGAATCTTTCATAAAACGTTATTATGTATTTACTTTTGTTAGCTTGACATTAATTCTATTATGTTCTTTTTCGTAATCTTAAATCTCCTTGAACTAATTAAACTATACCAAACGTATAATAGTTTTGCACAAACTAGATCATGTCAATAGATGCCACAATTACAGTTATACACAACTACAATGTTTAACAATGCAACCTGAAATTGCGGCAGTCCTGAAATTGCCTAGATTATTTAATGATTTTTAAATAACGATCAATGACGAATATATGTTTTAAAATGACTTCAAGAAGGAGAAGGGAGGTTTTATTCAGTTGTATTCTTCATGTATTTCACCCCAGAGTATAGATATGTGTAAGCAGTTTTAGAAAATCTTATTGTAGGAATACACTTTCAACTCAAGCTAATATAAATTTTATCAAATCAGTTTAGCATTTTCTTTAACTTACTGGAAGTTTCTACGTATAAGAAGTAGATATGTATTGATTTTTTAGTACTTAAGTAATAATAATACTTAAAAGTATTGAGATGGATGTGTGGTGTGACTAGAATGGATAAATTAAATAATGAGTATACTTATCAGAGTAAGCTTAAAAGTAGCACCAGCCAATGATAACTTGAAAGGGAATAGATTGGCTTGGTATGGACATGTCATGAGGAGGGATGAAAAAAATATAACAAAAAAAGTACTAACATGCATGTGGATGGATATAGAGGAAGGCCGAAGGTATTTATTTATACATAAGCATGTAAGCTGTGTTATCTATTTTACCTGAATTAAGTTTAAAAGAGATAATAATAACAAAAGAGCTGAAATGGGAGCTCTAAATGTTTATATCAACAAGTAAGTAGAATCAGGCCTAAGGGCTAACTCGATTTAACATCTTAATAAGAATAAAAAGTTCATACTCAGTAATTTTCAATGGCTTAATTAATTTAACTATATTATTAAGTAAGACTGTAAAATAGCATCGTGGTGTTAATGTTTAAATCAACCATGAAATTCTCTTCAAGAATTGAAGCATTTTGCAGCTACAACAATTTTTTTAAAATATTTTTCTAATTAATCAGCGCAGCGCAGACAGTCCGCGGTCTGTTTTAAATATGTAAAGGATTTGAACTGTTGAAACTAGACCTGCCTTTCCGAATCTTATAAGGCATCTTTACTACAGGATACGATAAACAGCCATGTTTGTAATAATTATGAAACACTGCAACAGTTACGGGACAAACAATACATAATACTTAGTTATAATGCCCCACTTTACACTTCAGGAAGTTAAGGCAGTGGAATTATCAATTTCCATACCATTACGCCATTACCTAACTATAAATGTATCAGAACCGAGAGATCGTAAAGTATTTGGTTAACTTGCTTTTATCTAGGAATAATTATAGCACAAACTGGTGTTTGACAAGGAACCGCACTCAGCAACGTGGGCGCTTCGCGGTGATTAATGTCTTTGATTAAGACAGTATTATACATCAAAACTTTATGCTAAGTCTAGTACCTTGTTGATATAATAAAATACATTTAGTACAAAAATATTAAAATTAAATATTTCTGGTTAGAGCATCGGAATTATCTATAGGCTGCCAAAAGCTAGTGGAATGATCAAATGTTATTGTAGTAGCCCCAGTATTGTAATTAGCTATTTGTATTTTATTTTAATACAGGCATCGGCCCTGAGAAAAAACTAAATGTATTTCTATTTATTTAAACATATTAAAACAAACTTCGCGTATTTTCGTAGTGGAGTAATTGGATTTGCATTTGTATTCAGTGTACTACCTACATAGCGTGACATAAATGTAACTTATATGTAACATCACATCACTTAACATAATCCTAGACAACGTCATCACTTAACATCAGGTGAGACTGTTGTCAAACGCAAACTTATAATATGTAAAAAAAAAAAAACTTACTTTTAAGGCATTTATCTATTTCTATGAAGTAGTTTTCGTAGGAATTAGTCAGTTCATATTACATTAACAATTATATAAGTAAATGAAATATGTTCAAATGTTTGAAGGAAAAAATTAAGGAAAAAAACTTAAATGAAGGAAAAAAACAGGACGGTATTCTGTAGTCGTGGGTTCAAGTCCCACTAGCAGCCGAATTTTTTCCTTCAAATATTTGAACATAAGTTCTACCTAGTATGTCGTTAATGCGATACACAATAAAAACTCTGAAATGAAATATCTCATAGTATCTATAAACGATCCTGATGTTGCATAATTGTCTTTTTGGTATTTTAATAACATTTAACTTTGAGTTTTAACGAGTTTTATCAGACGGTCGTTTGCCTGACGCCAGCTCTCCATGAACGTTTTCGTTCATAGTAATTTTATTGCCAGTCGGTGAATAGTACAAACGATATTATGCCTACTTCTTTTTGGACAGATCTGGCGTTTAACCACTTGATGGTTAATGACGATGTGGTCGAAGATGTTATCACATTAGACCTAGAATGCTTACTGGCTCTCAATAACTGACTACTTTGCAGCCTGTGTCATGGTTATATTATATAAGTACAGCTCATGAAAACGAGATACGTGGTTTACAACTATGTATAGGCTTCATAATCAGCTGATCGTGCAATGAGCTATGGTAAGGGCCATCCTCGAAGATTCTCTGGAAATTGAATTAGGAATAAGGAAATCGGTAAAATAACCGGTCTACCGTATCATCAGACCGAAATAGAAGTGGTCAAGGCATAGGATAGGAATATATTCAATAGTGAATATCCTACGTAATAATATGATTATGTTGATTTTTTATCGATACTAACAAAGTTAATCAATAAGCCAAAAAGGGATAGATTAATCGATTAAGACTTAGATTATTCATGAAAGAGTAAAATTAATTACACTGCTATGACAAGTTTGCGATGATAATCTTTGCTTGTAGCATGCAGACTTCTTGGTCTAGAAAACTGCATGCTATAATAATTTACTACGAAAATTGCTGGCAGTTTTAACATACAATTACATATGAAGTAAACCGGACAACAAAAAATAAACATCGATTTCTTTCATCGACTATACAATCTCTGAAGATTTACTATTACAATTAAAGTTACCCGATTATGAGTGATAAAAACGTAACAAAATGTACCTCTCACTTGGCATCGGTTTTCTCTACATATTGTAGTGTAGCCATATCGAAAGTTGCGACACCCGATAAAATGAGCAGATTGGCAACACTGCAATTACTGTGATCCGATCGGATATCTAAGGAATAGACCCCCTCCACACTGCTTATGTTTTGTTTGTTATATAAAAACAGTACGCTATCACAGTAACACCAGTCAAGGCACTTGTCTCTAAAGCAAAATGTTCTCCAAAGTAAGCTTTACTCCTTTCGAAAAGCCTAAGTAGAACAGATTACCTAACGACTCTTAGGACAATTTGCTTCATCGAAGTAAACTAGATTACGTTGTCAATTGTCGGTTATTAAGCTGGACCTAAACTGCATTTATGAAAGTAGCTATATAGACTGCGAAATTTCTAATCTCTTAGTAATTACCTTATTGGATATTAGTTATGGTATATATATCTAATGGGATTGATAATTGTTTCTTTGTTTAGGTGATGCTAGTTTGCGCTTTGGTCGCCGCGTGCGAGGCGGGTCTGGTTCACCATGGAGCAGTTTCTTCTCACAACATCGTCCATCATGACCAGGGCTACCATCATGAGACCCCAGTGCATTACAGTGAGATTCACGCAGCTGCTACAGTCCAGCACGCACCTATCCATGCTGCCCCAATTCAGGAATACCACTCTGCACCTGCAATCCATGCTGCACCTGCTCATCATGAAGACCACTTTGTTGATGAATACGTACGTATTAGTAATTTTTTAGACTTTCGCGATTCGAACACATTGTTATTAAATCAAACGGGGCTTGATCGCGAGAATAACATTTAGTAATTTATTTACCTCGACGTTTCGACCAAGTTGCATTGGTCGAGGTCTCGAGAAGACTGGAGAAATGCGGGTGGCAATATCGGCGAGAGCGCGTATAGTTTCGCCAACTACCCACTTTTGATAATATGAAACTGTAGGGCTGTCACAGCCCTGCAAATGTTTTTCTCGCGATCAAGCCCCGTTTGATTTAATAACAACGTACGTATTATTTAATTCATCCGCTACTAAAAATAACTGTTTTTGAAATCCTCTCTGTTAAAAGGCCCAACTCAAATTACTGAATCAACTGTCAAGTATTGCAGATTTTTTTTTAAAAGCGTCTTATTAATAATAAATAGTAATTAAACATCAATCAAATAATAACTGTTTTTGAAATCCTCTCTGTTAAAAGGCCCAACTCAAATTACTGTATCAACTGTCAAGCATTGCAGATTTTTTTTTAAAAAGCGTCTTATTAATAATAAATAGTAATTAAACATCAATCCAACACTACATACACAATATTTCATTAATCTAAACTAATATTACAATTAAAATGGATCGTAGAGTTGGAATATTTTAATACGTTATTAATGGCTGCCAAACTGGGTTTACCCGATAAGGACCAAGAAGACACGTCAAATGACGTTTACATAATAATGTTAAATTTACTTCATTATACGTTTTCAGGCACATCCTAAGTACGGCTACTCGTATTCCGTGGAGGACCCTCACACTGGTGACCACAAGTCCCAGCACGAAACCCGCGATGGAGACGTCGTGAAGGGAGAATATTCCCTGCTCCAGCCTGATGGCTCCTTCCGCAAGGTCACCTACACCGCTGACCACCACAATGGGTAATACACAGATTTGTACTTCTAAAAAAATCTTCATCTCAGCAATTGGACATCCACTGCTGGATATATGCCTCCCCCATATAGGAGGGATTTGCCGATTCTCGCCATGCTTGGCAGGCGGGTTGGCGAGCGCAGTATGATTTCCGATCCTCAGAAGGCGCTGCTGACCACCTTCTGGTACGTAATCCCTTAGCCCAAAAAGCGCCCAAATTTTTACCCATAGTCACTAACCTACCACAAGTCGGCTCAAGTAGCGCGGCGGTTTTGTTTATAAACAATATTTTTGCGTTTGTCTGTACGCTTTATGCATATCGTGTCCTACTTCAAATATTCATAACTGTATAAAATAATTATTAGTTTTTGCGATATGATTATGATTTATGGTGATTGATTACCGTGGCACGTCTGCTTGTTTGCCACCATTTAGCACTACACATTACTTAAAAAATATATATATAAAAAGAGTTTTTGTCCAATGCTTGTTGGTAAGTTATAAGTTAATTTATATGTAGTAAGTGTTAGTAGTGAATTGAAGTTTTATTTTATTAATGTTATTAGCTTACGTTTGACCGCTGTCTAACTTGATATTAAGTGACGACGCGGTCTAAGGTGTAGCACAAGTATGTTCAATAGTTTTGTTTTTATTACACTCAGTCCCCGCACTAGGATTCCCTGTATCGTGGGAGGCATGGACACACGCGATCACAACACACAAACACCCAAGACACTGGACAAACATCTACACTCATTCCACAAATGTTTGTCCCTGCCGGGATTCGAACCCAGGGTCCCGACGACGCAGAAGTTAATGTTACTGACCACTGCGCTACGGCGACCGTCCGAATATTAGAGACTACATTTCAGTAAAAGTCACTTTGGAATTTTTGATTAACTCTTTCGTTTGTCCTTTGTAACTTGTGTTCTCTTAGTGGCTTGTTGGTTAGCTTAGAGGTCATGTTAGCATTCAACAACACGCAAATGTCAGCAGTTCTTCTATTTGTATTACCTTACAGGCATTTTGAGACTTCTCTAGAACAATCCAGTAACCCCTAACCTTTGCTTTCTCAACAGTTTCAACGCCGTCGTGCACAACTCACCGCCGGTCATTCATCATCATTAAGCCAGCGATTGTTCCGATCTGTGATATTAGAGTTAATGTATTATCTAGTTCTTGTAGTAATCCCATTACAGGCCTTCCATAGTTCTCATTATACATAGGTATATACTGCGGTTAAACCATAATGAGTAGTCTTAAATTGTTTTTATCTATTGCGATTTTGAAGATTTAATATAGTATTGTATGAACGATGTATTGAATGTACTGAAATGCGAGCAAAGCAAAACTGTTAAGTCATAGGTAAGTATTGCCATTTATGTAGGAATGTTTAACTTTAAAGCAATATTTTTAACCGACTTCAAAAAAAGGAGGAGGTTCTCAATTCTACCGTATGTTTTTTTTTGTTTTCATAGATTTAGTAGAACTCATTCTTTCTAATCACTACTAAGTAGTTTCTTTGTAAATAGTGAACTTATACTTTGTCACTTGATGCTCTGTCTTCTGTGTATCCAGTAGTTTATTTCTACTTTGTTTTATATGTCGCGTCTGGGCAATGCAGTTGTAGATAGCAGAGCTTTTGAATGTTTAAATAAAGAAAATTATTCAATTGAAATGTGTTCTCAATATATTCATTTGTTTTAATAATTATATCACCACACTAATGTCTCCTGGGTCAATATAAATTTAAACCTATGTGTGTAACATAAAGTTGAATTTCCAAATCAATTTAAGTGCGCCATTAAAAAAAATATATTTAAGTCACAATACATAATATTATATGTAGGTACTATGATCATACTGAGCTATTTATAACACTAATGATTCTACAATACTGTTGTAATTTTAACTGACCTCAAAAAAGGAGTAGGTTCTCAATTTGGCTGGGTTTTTTTTATTCATGTAACAGACTCTACGACCGCCCATTCCGGCAATTATTAATTTATTTTGATGATTCTTTTGTGTTGGATAGATCGTACTTCAGAGGTGGCCCCGTATACATTTTTATCGAAATTGATTTATAAGCGCGTTTTGAGAAAATTTAAAAAAATTGTACCCAGATAATGTTTTCGTTCCTTTAGCAAAATTTTTTGGTAAAAATTGACGGTAGTGAATGTCAGTTTGTACAGTTTTTTAACTATGTAATGCATTCCCTGTTTTGTTTTCCTTGCCTATTAAAATGAACAAATAAATTTAAAAAATAGATTTCTACTGCCCTATCGCTATACTATCATGTTATCAGACTGTTATGTTATTACAGCTTATATTACTATCAACTAGTGCAAACGTGTTAATGAAATTACTGTCATACGCATTCTCTCAGCGCTCGCATTTTAGATGAGTAATTTGCATTGACATAAAGTATTTTACGCAACTAATTTTTGTATGCGTATCATGAAAGTCTAACAATGTGGACGAAAACTTCTTTTACCACTTGACCATTAAAAAAGCATAATGTTGAAAAAAAAAATACATGTTATATACTAGATATTTAATATTAGAAGCATTGTCACTTTAGTTACTCATCCTATAGTATATAAAAAACGTTCTTTATTTAATTTTCGTATGGATTTAATTTCCATCAAATTACATGCCGAAAAATGGTGAACGTACCCACAATTTAAAAGGAAAAATTAACATTCTTATGTGTTATTGCAATTTGAATTTTATGGCACATATTATAAGATTTTATTTAATTTATATAAATACAATACAATCCAGTGACAAAAATATATATCTACAATACATAATTTGTAAATGACAAAAATGAAACGGGCCGGTTCCATCATTAAAATACAATACATTTATCTAATTATAATACAAGAGATACTAATATGAAATTGTAGAAACCCACTAGCCTACTAGAAATAACAGAAATGCTTGAACCCGCTACCAGTTGGCAGCGTGCCCAGAATGCTAGCAAAATTGCTCCGCTGAATTAGAATGATTATTCGTTGAGACAAATATGTGTCAGCATTTTGATCATGCGTCGTATCAGTCAAACGATCTAATAAGTTTTGTGAATTGAGAAATATAGACCTACATACATCATGAAGTGTCATTTTGCAATAAGCAAGGATAATCTTCCTTTCAAAAACGATCACGATCGCCGTGGCGCAGTGGTTAGTGTCATTCACATGACTTGTGTCTCCGGGACCCTGGGTTCGAATCCCGGCACGGGCAAACATTTGTGCGATGAGTGTAGATGTTTGTCCCGGGTCTTGGATGTTTGTTTCGTGTGCTGTGATTGTGTGTGTTCATGCCTCCCGCGATACAGGGAATCCTAGTGTGGGGGTCGGAGAGTGATAAAAAAAGCAATCAGCATTTAGCTAAAGTTGTATAACAATGATGAAGGCACATAAATGCTGTGCAATGCAGTGCTTTAGCCCATATGTGTTAATTGCACAAACCGTTTCAGTGGAGCGTGAGAAACAAAACAATCTCATCCGAATTGCATACAAGTACATTACCATACAATGTTCACGATAAAATAAGGAGTGAAAGCAAGGAGATCTATACAAGTTTGGATATGGCTATTCGATTGTTAAGAACAGAATAAACTCGATAAGATAACTTCAATGACGCACCCGTTAAATAACTGGCCGGTTGGCGCAGTTGGTAGCACTCTGCCTTCTGAGCCGCTGGTCCCGGGTTCGATTCCCGGACAGGTCAAACATTTGTGTGCATGAACATGTCTGTTTGACCTGTGTCTGGGTGTGTATATGTATATAAGTATATATATCAGTCACCAGGTTACCATAGTACAGGCTCTGCCTAGTTTGGGACCTGAAGACTTTGTGTGAATGTTAATGAAAAAAAAAAAAAAAAAAAAAAATCCAATAGGTTTTATTTCTTAAACAGAAACAATCCTGTTACTTTTGGGCCTTTGTTATAATCCTACTAATATTATAAATGCGAAAGTTTGTGTGTATGTGTATATGTGTGTATGTTTGTTACCTTTCACGCTCAAACGGCTACACCAATTCCGAAGAAATTTGGTATGGAGATAGTTTAAGCCCTGGATTACCACATAGGCTACTTTTGATAGACAACCAATTTTTTTTATTATGTATCAGAGAAGGAGCTTGCTAGTTTATTTCCAAGAGTGGAGTGCGAGAGTGAATGGGTTGGACTATAGCTGCAAAACAATCGATTGAAAACCTTTTAAACAAAATGTTGCCGGTTTACCCCAAACTAATTGTTTATTACATTATCTTCTTGTCACTTTAATACCAACATACATAGGTATAAAAAACAATCACGAATCTATAATTTATTACACACCAGCTGCCCCACAGTTTCACTCGCGTGGACTACGGCTTTCCCTGTAATTCAGTTATCCCACGGGAACTATACATTCTCCAAGATAAAAAGTATATGTCGTTCTCCAAGATCTCATCTATCCTTATACCAAAACTCATTAAAATTGGTTCAGTAGTTTACGATGACCCCGCGTGTCTACCGTTATAGCGTCAGGACGGACACCGTGGTGATTATTGTCGGTAGGGGGGACCTTTCCTGCTGTGGGGTACGGCTGATGATGATGACAATACACTGTTTATGTAACAACTAAACTGCAATGACTAAAAACAAAAGATGTCTAAAAACAAATGAACAACATTTTATATTCTAACAGTATAATACCATTTTGTCAAGGTAAATATACCCAATACGGCAATCTATTCAGAGACCAGTACTACGCAATGGCATCAACGGACACAAGTTCTGAAACCCTATACACTGTACAGCCTATTTAATATTCCGCCATTAGGTAATTTAGATCACCGTGATTCCGGCACTAGACTGCATAACCGTTCTATTGAAATATTTGCATATCTAGGGATATAACACACGTCTATATCTGGAAATCATTGACTAATCTAGGCATAAAAACGATTTAGCATCGAAAACGTAGAATCTCTGCACATAGAAACCCATCCTATCGTTTAAGCGTCGTAAAAATGTTTACGTTTGGAGTAAAAAAAACCTAACCTATAACCTAAAATTTTTTTTTTCTTCTGTCATAGGTGTCATAACATCGGCACGACGCATCGTTTTAGGGCCACAAAAGGTTCATGATGGTAACGAAATAATCCTTCCTAACAAGTATTGCTTAAACCGGAAGGGAAAATGCTTCACTGAAAATATTGGCATATATTGGCCATTGGCATCGTGACACAAATTTTCGAATTAGCCAAGATTTGAGATTGAGAAATGTCACCACGACGGGTTCACAAAGCAAAACTACGAGCTAATGATATGAATTAAGCAACTAAATACTTGCAAAAGTTAAATTAAATAATTTTATATGGCCAAAATCTAGCAGGTAAATATAAACTATAGCATTCCAAGGAAAGATTAGTGCTTATATGCTATGACACCACAGCGAAAATTTAGTCCAACTATTGATAGCATACTTTTATTTAATGCGAATTAAAATATAATCTACTACACTTGAGAACACTTCCTCCGCTTTTTTTTTAAGTCGGTTAAAAAGAACAAAAATGCTGAAATTGAATGACATTTATTCATTTCGTCTTCGAACAAGCTAATTAACATTTTAATATATGTAGGTCTTACGAAACCAGAACCTTTTCCAGTTAACAATGCTTCACTCATTTAATAAATAATGATTCTACCGGACCATAAGAAGAGTAATCTCATATTATTCATGGGAGTACATCGGATTCGTCACGGTCACCACTGAACAGCTGTCGATGTTCATAATGGTGGTAAAGATTGCCAATTTATCACATTGTTGTATGTTGAAACGCGTTGCGATTTTGATAGCGAGTTTCGTGCTTTAAGCAAAGCATTGATTTCCGAAAGGTTTCTATTCGGTTGAAGAGCTAATAATAAATACAAACAAATAAAGCTATTAAAGAGAATTAGACTCGGTAATGAATGACATTATATTTATATCTTAGATATATTATGTTATTTTTTAATATTATTTAATCTGTATGCTATTTTAATGAATTAATTTTAATCAAATATGTTGACATGTAATATGAAAAAATGAACTACGAATTAGATTTATTCGAGAACTTTAACAGATTTATTATATTTATGAAAATTTCCGTACAATCTTGTCGCTGAGTTTATAATAAAATATTTTCTAATTGCGATCGTATTTTTGATTTCTTAGAACTTCGTCATATATTAAAATATTTAGATTTTTTAAATTCATTTCATAAAATTTACAGAGGGTACATACACGGATTTACGGTCTCATAGAAATTTTAAAATATTCGGTTTCTTTTCTATATTATTAAGAAGCGTTCTTCTGCTTCTAAGGACTAGATCATAGACATAGAAAATACCCGGTACGATCTTTTTTAAATACGCAATAATAAAAAAAATAAGCTCACGGCTATGTTAACATTGCCCTCTAAAAGTTGAAAATTAAGTTATAAAATCAAGTAACTTTTTACGTTCACTACCGAGACTTTATCACATTACCTGGTAACACACGGTAATTATTAAAGCCGCTTTGAAGCGGTGTGACATTGTCAGACCTCCTTGCGGTTTTGCAGTAATGAAATGAAATAAAATTTATTTAGACCAAGACCAATATGGATCTTATTTACTTAGTAGAAGGTCTCTTACCTGACACAAATAATTCATATCATGGAATCTTTTTATTTGAAATGTAGGTACCATTGTCATTGAATTACGTATTAATAATTTTTGATTGCAAGAGGTATTTCGGCAAACATTTTTCAATGTTATTAATATGTATGTTTAAGACAGATTTTTGACCACTACGTCACTTGATCTAGTAACGATGCGATTGATGATAGATCACGAGTACTTTGACGTTGCATATTTCTTCTTCTTATCGGGATGCCATCTACTAATGAAGGGCAGCGTCCACCAAAGCGATTTGTACCCTTGACACAGCAACTTACTCTGAATAGTGAATGGGTGCTTTCGTTGTATTGGCGTAAGTTCTCTATCAAAAATATTCTTCTTCGCATATTGACACTTGACAAAATGTTCATCGAATTCAACAAAAGTGTTATTGTTTAAGTTGTCAGGCCGTGTAAAAATGTATGTTCATTCGACTATTTGTAGCGTAGGAACTATTAGAATTGTTTTCTATAAATAAATCTGGAGTTCGTCCTAAGACTATATACACTATAAAACACGTCTAGGACAATTCAGTTGACACTGAAATCGCATTTGATAAATTTAAAAAAAAATAAAAATAGAACCAATTTCCTGAAGCTGATGTTAAGTGATGATGTGGTCTACGATGGAGCACGTTTGCCTTGAAGATAACTAATTACTCGTGACCCGAAAATGCCCAAATTGTATTTTTGAAGAAACACAGATTTAGGCAATGAGTTCTTCTGTAGGTACGCACTATGAATGTGGAAGCAAAATGTCTACCTGTACCTCTATACATATAATGAACGTCGCATCCGTCTGGTCGTTCTTAGATGGAATGGGGATGTTGGAAACAAATTTTGTAACTCCAGAGCGTACTTCAAAATGTATCCGATAAAATACCGATAAACTAGCGGACATTACGTCGGTGCTGCAGGCTTTGAAGTCTCCTCTCGATAGTTAAAGAAGTTAACGAAGCTAAGCAACAAAGACTATCTCAAACCATCTAAACAGCACGGTCATATTGCGTGCGTGACGTATGTCAGTAATGGGTGCAACACACTGTGAACCATTGACTATAATATAATCTGTGCAGCGAACAGTGCAAGTCATTAGAGATACGCATCCGTTACGCTTTAGACCAAGGTCGTTACACTCATCACGTCACAAGAAACTTGATTTTGCTCACGGTGAGTTCACATGCAAGGTAGTATAAAGATTAATAATAACCACATATTATATAGAACTAATTAAAATTGGCTCTAGCTACACCCCGCGGATACACCCGCCTAGGCGACGTTTTTACCGCTAGTATTCTTTTATTTTTTTATCACTTTTGAATGGATGATAGCCTAGCGGTAGGAGCGTCTGTCAAACTGACGGGAGCTGATTTGATCTCCCGGTGAAGACAAGACCGTGATCGAATTCCCAACATGATGGAGGGTGCTTTTGAATACTTATCTGCTTACTAGACAGTTGGAAACCTTCCAGTTGGAAAAACCAAACCAAAAACTTAAACAAAATTCACCAAACATACAATGTTTTCGGTCAACAATTCTTAAGAGGCACTAAACTAGTTTTAGCGTGATTACACCTTCGACCACATCCTCACCGACCATCAAATCAGATAGTGGTCAAACGCTAGATCTATTAACTTGTCTTGACTGTTTTTTTTGAAATATATTCCAATACACAAATTACAACATAAAAGGTAGAATATTTTACCTTTCATCTTCACGGAAGGTTTAAGTAAAAAAATAATGTGTTATTTTTTAATAATTATGTTTTTGGTGACAATTGCCAGTAGATTTTTTCAATGCAATTGTAATAGCTGCAGTATTGTAATTACTTATTTTATTTTAATGAAGGCATCAGCCCTGAAAACAATAAGTTTATTATTAATCTAGGGCTATTAAGCGCTACCGTTAAATGCTCCTGATTTTTAAAATAAAATTCCGTGTATCATTAATTAACCTAATAAAGATTAAACCAATTTAAATTATTTATAACTCAAATAATATTCATTAATTAATTTTATCTCAATATTATTATAATATTACTATTTATAATATTATCGCAGCGGCTGCGATCTGGCAACATTAACTCAACTGATGATGGTCATCGGACATCCCCGAAACCTAGGTCGAAATACTGGAAAGTAAAGCCGGATAATATTATTCGTATAAAATATAATAATAATAATATTATATCTCAATCAATAATAATGTAACAATAAGTGTATGACACTTATTGTTACACGTCTTATCGAACGCAGACTAATTAACACGATTTGATAATCATTTCCAATTAATTTATTAGTGCCAGGTCAAATGATCTCCATTTTGACCCCTAGACACTTATGTATGTTAAGCATAACGCTATCTATTAACACTATTTTTTATTTCTGTACATATTTCCATCTAAATCGTGAGTGCCGTCTCCTACGTAAGTTTTAAGATTAGTTTTTAGTATAAGATAGGCAATGTCTCCTGGTTATATTAAAATAATAAATAATTTAATTAATAAATAGGTACTATAACTTTTAAAACTGAATCAATTACAAACATAATCAATTTATAATTAATTATATATTGGAAGTTCACATATATATAAGTACTAGTCGTATTAGCAATAACCTGTGAATTAATTATCAAATACACTAATAATTGTCAAACATTTGTGTGCATGAATATGTTCGTTTGATCTGTGTCTGGGTGTATTATGTATATAAGTATATATATTAGTCATCAGGTTACCATAGCACAGGCTCTGCCTAGTTTGGGACCTGAAGACCTTGTGTGAATGTTAATAAATAAATAAATAAATAAATTCAAATAATATTATAAATACGCATGTTTGTGTATATGTGTGTATGTTTGTTAATTCTTCACGCTCAAACGGCTATACCGATTTCAATGAAATTTGGTGAATGAGATAGTTTAAGCCCTGGATTAACACTTAGGCTACTTTTATCCCGGAAAAAGTATGGTTCCCGTGGGATAATTGAAGTAGCGGGAAAACCGTAATCCACGCGGGTGAAACAGCGGGGCGCTACTAGTAATTATTTTAAATAGGAAAGATTTAAATATTTGTATTTTTGTAATTATTTAACGCAAAGAGTAAGGGACCTATTTCGAAAATTTTTTCAGTATTTGAATGCTATTCCTGAGCATAGCTAGGCTAGACTAATTACTAGAAATAATTAGGGATCCTTACTAAAACTTCAATAATGTAACCGTGAGAAGCCGGACGGGCCGTTAGTTGTTTATAAATCACCAACATCTTGTTTATTCTAAGGAGCCGTATTTTACAAAACTCGTCATGCGATTTCATTGCTAACAACAAGACCTAGTACATACTAAAACCACGAATAAAAAATCTCAAATAGTTAAAAGGCTTCGCCGAAACGACCGATGACTATAATTACAGTGACCGGCGACCTTCGCAGAAAGCTCGTCTGGTCTCGCGTGTAAGGAAATATTATACGCTCGATGCAAGCTGCGTCGGTACTCACGTCTCAAAGTATGGGACACACCAAGCGCAAAATAAAACAACTATTTTAATTTATAGCAGAGCGTGCCTTAGCTTTAAAATAACACTATCATGCATCATTTTTATCAGAAGAACTCAGCAAAGACTTCTCGTCTAAAAGACCGTAATGCCTAAAAATAAAGGTCTTAGTTTCAGAGGATTATCAGTCGAAAGGCAAAAAGGAAATAAAATATTTTTTAAATCCCATTTTGATCTTAGATAAACCTGAGACCTTAAATAAGTATTTGAGTCATTTAATCGTTTACGCTAAAATTATGTTAATCATACTGATCGTTATGGAGAATCGTTAGTAACTTTTTGATAATCTCAAACCGACGTGGTATTAGTGTCGTGTGTTTTAATTTGGACTTTGTTATAACAGTATAAGATTTAATCTGCCTTTATTAAAATAAAACATATAACTAATTACTATACTACAACTACTACACTAAGATTTGAGCAATCGACTAGCTCTTAGTAGCCTATGGATAACTCAAATCCTCTAACCCGCTACCGGCTGGCAGCGTGCCCAGAATGCTAGCAGCATTGCCACGTTGAATTGCAATGCTGATTCGTTGAGCCAGATGTGTGTCAGCATTTTGGTCACGCGTCGCATCGATCAAATGCTATAAGTTTTGGGAAAACTGATGATTTTGTTGTTATTCTTCCTATTATTTATTGCTTATCTTATTTTTCAGAATTTTAGTTTGGTTTGGTTGAACAAGAGAATCACCAGGTACCATAATCTCTCAGTGTGTCTCAATATTACGGTTGCGTAATAGTTTACTGGAGCATTCGGTGTAACCCAGAGCGCTACTTTCCTGCCAGCCGATACTCTTCGGACTTGTTCACACTGTTGTGCTTCATAAAGATAATATTTAAATCACACTAATATTATAAATGAGAAAGTTTGTCTGTATGCCTATCGATTAAGTATCGATCGTTAGTATGATTTTTACTATTTCACGCTGAAACGTCTGGAAGGATCAGCATTAAATTCTGAATATTGATGCTCTGGAATAACACACTAGACTACTTTTTATCCTTGAAAAACTATAGTTCCCGTGGGATCATTGATGTAGCAGAAAAATCGTATTCCACACCAAGAAATACACTTGTTTCCTATGAAATAAATATGTATAGGTAGAGAGGTGGTAGGGTGGTCCCTCGCTTTTTTAATGATTCGCAAGCGAAAAATAGTTTGAAAAAAATATTGAGTTGTAAACGTGTCAATGAGTGAATATTTCATATGAATATTTTTAAAATAAAACACACATAAGCATATTATTTTTTATTAATATATTTACCATAAAGCTACCTACATCTGCTCCCGCTTCCTTATTTTATTCCGTCTTATTTATGGTTATTAAATCAAACGGGACTTGATCGCGAGAAAAGAAAACGATAATAGATAATAAAAGTTTTTTTCTCGCGATCAAGGCCCGTTTGATTTAATAACAATGTGTTCGAATCGCGAAAGTCTAAAAATTACAATATTCATGTTATTCACGCAAACTTAAACGACGATACTCATTTCACATAGAAGATGAAGGGTATATAGATATAAAGTACATTTTTGTTGTATTTTAAACTAGTACCAACCCGTGGTTTCACCCGCGTGGATTATGGTTATTCCGCTACCTCAATTATCCCACGGGAACTATTCTTTTTCGGGATAAAAGTAGCCTATGTATTAATCCAGGGCTTAAACTATCTCCATACCAAATTTCATCGAAATCGGCGAAGTCGTTTGAGCATGAAGAAGTAACAAACATGCACATACACTTTCGCATTTATAATATTAGTAGGATTGTTTTAACGACACTCACTTTAAAGAACATTTTTCCTATGTATCACTAGATCTACTAATGCATTGCATGGGTATACAGCAGTTTTTATAGTAGTCATGTTTTGGCAGTGACAAGGACAGCGGGTCAAAGTTGTAGAACAACTCATTTATAATTATGAATGTTTAATCATCATTTATAATATTAGTAGGATCAATTCTCATCAGGATTGGTCCCGTCCCTTTTGCCTGTAAGTACCCGCAAGCCTCTGTAATGTCATTGGCACCTCTTAAACACCTTAACCATGTTGATCGATTACCATCACAAGGATAAGCACCGCCACGAGCATTTCGCTCCAATGCTTGGCATAAGCAAAACCTTCTTTCCTTATACCTATATATATCTGAAGTTGGGTGATTAACTGAATAAATGATTTGTATTTGTATCTGAAGTTGGGTCCTGTGTTTTTTCCGGTAGGAAATGTTGGGTTTCAGGTATTTGTCAGTTTAGAACGACAGGTTTTTCTTGTTATGTGTTTTAGAAACAAAATCAGGAAATCTTAGGAAATTATTTAAACTGTAAAGATTTGAAAGTTGATGATATTAAACGACACCTCTATACAGTGTTCTAGGCTAAGTTTTTAGTTTGTAAGTAGGTACTCTGGGTTCTAAGGCCTGTAATAAAATAAAAAATAAAAATAATAAACCTTTACTCTATGAAGTTTCATTTATTGGAGAAAGACTGTACTCGTACTATAAGAACCTGCACGAAAATTGAAAACGCTCGTCTTTTTGCCATGTAAAACTGGAGAGTTATGAATATCAAAACTGACCAGTAATAAGTTGACCAGTTATAAATAAACTCGCCCTTATTTAACCTTGAATGAAAATGAAAAAAAGCTGCGTGAATGACGTAAAGTGCAAAGGTGATCAAGTGTCGGTGTCATATGCTGGGCCGGTTACCCGGTATTGGGTGACACACCTCGACTTCCTCCCCAGTATAAAAACTACCATCCCGCTCAGGGAGTTATCAATCGAGCACAAGAGTTCAAAGCACATCAACATGTACTTCAAAGTGAGTAAACAACTGCAAAATTAAATATCATCCATACGTTTATAAAAATAAAGTATTGGATAAAAAAAATATGAAGACAGTAGAACTGAAATGTTTCATTATTTTCATGACAGTAGAAATACTGTCATGAAAATAATCAAACATAAATCTGTACCATAGCTCTTTTTTTCTAATTGATAACCATTTTTTTATCAAATCCCGGAAAGAAGTTATGAGTATTATTATACTTTTGCAGGTGGTAACTATTTGCGCCGTTGTGGCTGTCTGCCAAGCGGGGGTGATCAACGACAACCAGGGTCATGGACAGGCCGTCTCCTCACAAAGCATCGTCAGACACGACGAGCCTTCCCAAAACGGTCACTACACCTTGGAACATCCAGCTGGCGCTGTTCTGCAGCACGCCCCGCTCTTGCAACAAGCTCAGATTCTACAGCACTCCGCTCCTTTGATCCAGCACTCTGCTCCGCTGATCCAGCACTCCGCTCCTCTGCTCCAGACCTCATACCTTGAACATGGTCCTCTTGTCCAGCATATCACTCCTACAGTCCACCACGCCCCTATCGTTCAGCATGTCTCCCCAGTTCAGCATGTCGCCATTGGACACGCTCAACAAGAGGAGGAGCATGTAAGTACTTTATTTATTAACTTAAAAAAAATCATTTTAAGTTTTAGAATTGAAATGAATATTGAACAAAAACTGGTATTTTTTAATGAAAATCTAAAAAAATAATATAGTTTGTCTCAATATTTGTAAGTTTGGAAGAACTCGGCTTCGCGTCATCTAGACTTGATTGCTTATACGATTCGTAGACTAATTGCGTTAATGCTGGCTTCTGAAGTTATACGCGTATCGTTGCAGTTATTAATAATGAAACGGTTTTAAAAATGTATATATCAACACCAAAATAAATAAAAAATACTCAATTGCATCAAAACTTTTGCTGCCCCATAACAGGGCATTTAATTTATAAGACTACGCCAGACAATCTATCTATCATGCAATCTTGTTTGGTCTATTAATTAACATCGGGGATAATTCGTTGCTCGTTGAGTTGCTTTTTGCACAGCAATGCCTATTTCTAAAAAAACACTTTTACAGTGAAAGTTTAAATGCAAAACCTTATGAAAGCTTACGAAAGCGAAATTAGTACAAAATTGATAACAAACAAAATGAGACTAAACTGACTCAAAATAAAAGTTGTTACACGAATAGTGACAACACAAGAAGCCACTCAGAATCTACATGCTGTTAAAGCATAAAAAAAAATTTAAAAAATAAACAAACCAATGATGGCTTTATGAAAATGAAAAAGTCAATCAATAGTTAAAGCAAATAATACCTATGAATGGCAAAAGATCTACTGTTTGGTTAGATTCTTTTAGTGAGGCATTTTATTTCTATCAATAATTACATTTCTAACAACGCGAATGTGTTTCATGACTGTTCTAATATCGTTATTTGAATTAATTATTTTACACGTGCCGAGGCTCACTCACACAAAGATAGTGAAAGGAAAACATTGTGATGATTAAAATTGTGATCAGCTGGCACAACCCAATTAAATGTTTATTGTGCAAACCCCTTATTATCATTACAAGACTATGGAGTTTTGAAATAATTCGGCAATCTATCATGCTGTAATTGGTATTGATAACTATTTATCAAAGCTATCATTTAGTAATGTATTTGATATAAATAAATAATGGTGCAAATTAACATTAATAGGAACAATGTCTTTGAACATCTTTGTATTTGTTTTGGTGGAACACGATGATAAACACACGGCTGTATGTTTAACACTATTTTATAAAACTTCACTTAGTGATAATTCATGCTATTACATTGCGTCATGTGCGCGGAATATAATTATTGTAACATACCTTAAGGGTATAAGAAGTGCCGATGACATTACAGAGGCTCGCGGGTGTTTACAGGCAGAGAGGGCGGGACAAATCCTGACGCATGTTTATTAAAAATATTACAAATATGTACTTTACAGATGACATATGAGCTCATAAGAAATATTACTTATCACATTTTTAGACTTAATAGCGTCCTTTTTTCTGGTGTAAGAAATGGTATTTTACCATTAATAAATTAGCAAATTAAACAGTTTTTTTCAATCAGAATCAACCCTCATGAAATGTTCTCATAATTATGTGGCATTTTTTATACTTTATTAGACACTAGCGGTCCGCCCCGGCTTAGCACGGGTAAAAAATTTGAAAATTAAAAATTATAAGGTCCATAATTTTTTAAAAATATAATATTGCCTATGTTACTTAGGGTGGATGTAGCTTTCTAATTGTAAAAGATTTTTTGAAATCGGCATAGTAGTTTTTGAGTTTATTCATTACAAACAAACTTACATACAAATCTTTCCTCTTTATAATATTTATTAGACATGTAGGACTTTCAACAAAGTAAGCTGCATATAGCCTCAAAACTGTCTATTTAGCAAGTGGTAACGCCTTAAATCACAGTACGTGGCGTACGTACATACGTACGTACTTAGCGTGACGTAGTTAGTGTTTCTTACGAACACGCTGGAAGGGTCGAAACTTTTCTCGTACAAAATTGCTCTTACGAATCAAAACTCGATCCTATCGTTTACATATAGTATATGGCTACACTGGGTGGTTATATGTGCATTCACACGCCACAAATTGCATATTATATTTTTGTGTGGTCGATTTATAACCATTTGAGAATTTTGACAATAATAATAATAAGTCCAAGTTATTCAACTAACATCTCATCATTGAAATGTCTCAGCCTTTCTCGAAAGTAACCCAAACAATTTAGATGAAAACTATATTAATTTTCATGTTCAAAGTAGAGTAATATTTAGTTTGTACCAACCCATAATATAAACTTTATTTTTTTAAAAGGCTCCAGCGAAGTACGAGTTCTCATACTCCGTTGAGGATCCTCACACCGGTGACCACAAGTCTCAGCATGAGAGCCGCGACGGTGATGTCGTGAAGGGAGAGTACTCCTTGGTCCAGCCTGATGGCTCCGTCCGCAAAGTTGAATACACCGCTGATGACCACAATGGGTAAGTTTTACTCATCGCTACTAAAAAAAATCCTAAATTTGGTTATTCCTTATAAGGCCAGGTAATTGCAACTACATGCCTGGATAGCTACCACCCTCAAGATTGAAAATAAAGTCACCAAACATATATACAGTACACAACTCAACACGGTCGAAGACTTAATAATGCTAAATCTAGAAATTTTGCGTCATTACATCACTCTTTTCAGTGACCAAAACTAATAACGGGATCAATTGTCATTGTGTATGTTCATCGATTTCTCCACCCTGAACTATAATATCATCGACGTATGCGTAGTACTTTTCAGTTATTGGAGTGTAACTCAAAAACCACTTGACTGATTTTGATGAAATAAATGGGACCACGTCGGAAGAATACTCTATCAAACAAAAAAAGAATCATCAAAATCGGATCATAAAAGACAAAGTTATCCGCGAACACACTTAAAAAATAAAATTAAAATAAACGGTTAAATTGAGTAACCTCCTTTTTTTGAAGCCGGTTAATAAAAAAGGCACGAGTCGCTGGTTTTTATATCGTTAGTAAAATATATTGATAATCACATAGCAACAAGGAGGTCAGCTCTTGGTACTTACGATATACAGTTTTATAATAAAAACATAATCATGAATTATCGAAAGCTCTGCTTGCGAGAAACATAAATTACCGTAATGGCTTAAACACGTGGTTCGGTTTCATTCATGAGAACATCCCAGACCCATCTGTCAAGTTGCGTAACCACTGCGTTGAGGCCAAGCAACATAAATAAATCTTACATACTCACTGGCGAGACTAATAGCTACACGGAATATGCACACTGCAATTTTACAGATTTCAACCACATATTTATTATCTGAACCAATGCAAATTATATATATACAAAAAATATGTTCCCAACATTATAGGCGTTTAATACATATTTATCTGTGCCGTGGTGGTACCGGTCTAGAGTAGTACTCTCCCATCTCTTCCCGTGGGTGACGTAAGAGTCGGCTAAGAGATCATGTATCAGAAGATAGGCAGCAGCGCCTTCTGAGTATAGGAAACCTTACGGTGCTCGCCAACCCACCTACCAAGCGCGGCATATGTCCAGCATTAGACGTTCTACGGCCGCTATGTATGAAAGAAAAAATACCTATCTCCCTTGATGCTCAGTGACGATGTGGTCAAAGGTTCAATCGCATGTTTAGAAAGTCGACTGGCTCTCAAGGACTACTGTCTGTACACGCTGAGTGTTTCGTGACAGTTTCTCAAACTTGAGTGGTAGCTAGCCAGGCAAGCACTGAATTAGTAAATACCCTATCACTATGCTCTGAATTTGATAACGGTTTTTTCACCGTTCCCAAGCTGTTGATGGGGGTGGAACTAGCTCCCGTCATGCAGAGCCGATGCACGCGCCGCTAGGCCATAGTCGCTTCAAAAATGTTTATCATTCCCGACAACTGATACAATAAAACAATAGAGACGGGTCTGAATTACTGTGTTAAAAAACATAGTTTTATGTCATAGTATAAGACTGAGTTTTTTAAAGTAATTGGTTGCAAATTTTCAAACGGGCCGCCTGATGGTAAGCGATCACCTTCGACTATGGATATCTGGAATACTGATGAAGGCATTACGATACGTTGCCTGACTCTGTTAACTCTCCTTATGAAGAATACCATATTGTAGCTACGCGTAAACACCGAAGGAGGAAGCTTGTTTCATATTGATGCTAGGTGTATGGCAAAAAAGATAGGTAGAGTCACACAATATGTAACTCCTTTGTGTCGATAATAATCATAATCATAATTATTCATAATATTAATTATATGTCAAAATAAGTAAGTAAAAAAATAATAATAATAGGCTACGCTACGGTGAGAATTGTAGGTACTCATAATACGGTATATTAAATAGGGCACATACAAACTATACAATTTTTGTGAGTCTTTTAATAAAACGCGTAATAAAACTTGTATAATGTGGATGACCTTTTTCAAGCGGTATCAGTTTATTTATTTATTTTATGCTTCGGCGACACATGGGTATATCACGTGTATGGTACATTTTCGATAAAAGATTTGACCTACCTCATTTGTTCGCGCCAACGCCAACAGTGTAAGGTATAAAATCTCTAGATCTAATTTGAATACTAGTGTTGTTCCGATCGATAACGCAGATAAACACGCAATGCCGAAGTGCTGCAATAGTGATGTACCCTCGTATATCTTCGCATCGCTGTGTACGTTATTCAATCAATCAATAGCATACCACTTAACTACGTAAACTTTACCACGCATGTAACAATACAGCTAGTTTTTGTGGTAACAAGTTACAAGACGAGCCAGAAGTGCGAGAACGGATCGTCGACTCGATAAAATTCGACAGTAGGTGCTTGTTCAGACAGAGCGTACGCGCGAATCGTGCGTCACCCGCGCGGTTCTATTACTATGGAGATCTCTAAACCGCGCAAATATGGCCGTGTCTGAACATGCACTTACTGTCGAATTTTGTCGAGTCTACGAGACATGCTCGCACGGCAGAACATATATTTTCTAGATTTATTAACCCACTAACTTGATATTGTCCTTTTTAAACCTTAACGCAGCAATCTACACACAGGTGTTTTTTTAAAAAACTTTATAGATCTCGCGTTTCACCTTTTCCTCACTTGATGGTCAGTAATGTGGTTTTTATAAATGTGGGGTAAAATGACCCATTATATTTACTAGTACTTATTCTCGTTTTTGCTGTGTGTTACATTCTACTTATGCGAGCCATTAACCATTGCGAGTAAGTAAACTATTAATCCAATATAAGATTAAGATTTGTTATCTGTAGCCGCAACACAATGCACGCATTCTATCAAAGAGATCGCCGCTTTTGGTTCCATTTTCAAAAACTATGCACTGAAAAATCAGGTTGGCTATGATTGATGATGGCTATGAGTTCTAAACCTAATAAACACTTTGTTTTTGTAGGCTCGATAGCAACTCACATAAAAAACAATATTTTGCCCCTAGAACTAAATATGCTATTTTAGCCCCTCTCTGGTACTCTACAATGGAGGACTATTTAAGTCAGAGGAGTGAACAACTTTAATCTTTCAGGTTCAATGCCATCGTGCACAACTCTGAGCCCAACGCACACGCTGCTCCTCCCGCGCCTGCTCATGCTGCTCCCGTCATCCACGCCACTCCCATCGTCCATGCTACCCCTGTAGTCCACGCCACTCCAGTTGTACACGCAGTTCATGCTGCCCCAGTTGTCCACGCGTACCACGCCACCCCATTGACCCACGCCATACATGCGGCGCCGGCGCAGTACTTCACAGCTCATCATTAACACTACAACTATGTTTAGAACCTTATTTATCGTAATGTATTTGCAACCATGAATTAAATTGTTAAATTATATTGATTACTGCATTTTATTCATAGATTTACCACTTCTGGTAAAAATAATCGTTGAAATCTACTAAGAGACGTAGATAAGAACGCAAGATAAGTTAAAGTTCTTCCCATTGGGTAGACCTTACCTTGAAGGCCTAGACAAAGACACATTCTACTAGCGTTAACGCTGGGAGATAACATAAAAAATGTATGAGTTTGACATTTCAAAGCGATGTATCACGTGATCAACGAGAACGAATATTCATCGTTACCTTTATGAACATTAGTTTGTATTATGAATGTATAAAACACGGGAGTTACTCAGGTAATAAGTCAGAGGGTTCTGACTACAGTTTAGAGGTTAGAGTTAGTTTAGAGTACTAGGCAAACCGCGACCGCGTCCGCGAGCGCCCCGTATTCTCCTTGAAAAAGACCACCGAATGTGGTTGAAACTATAGTCGGAACCCTCTGACTAATTATGTGAGTAACTCCCGTGTTTTATACATTCATAATGTGTCAAAACCACGTCAGTTATAATAAAAAAATTAGTTTGTATGTTTTGTAGATCTGCGAATAGATTTTAAGTGTTTTTCACCCTTCTACCCCCACCATCCATTTTTATATTTTTCTATGAACAAATATCCAAATAATTTCTCCGTCGAGAAAGGTCGTGTCATTATATGACATTTCTATAATTTATATAGCAGAACAACTTTTGCCAGGTCAGCTAGTTTTAATAGTGGCTTGATTTATCAAGCCAAAATTGGGCGCTTGCCACTTTCCAGGATGCTTTGAATTGAAGTATAACAACCGTTACGTAGTAATCAAGTATCAACGCAAATAAGACCCAGGAAATTCCTGATGTTAGAACAGAACAGGAACAGTGTTAACGTCAACATTTCTGTGTTTTACAATCTTTTAATATTATACAAAATGTACGTTTATAACGCATCGCGACAAGTCAGGAAATTAGTCGGTAAATAGCCAGGTGTAATTATAAAATTAACGTTACGTCGGTGCAAGCTACCGTGATATGCTTGTTTAGCTAACTTATAAGTTATATCTAAGACGCATCAAAATCATCGACATAATTATGTTCTGACATCTAAAATTTACACGTCACTTAGGTAAAATGACAGCACTGTTTTTTAAAAAGTATGTCCGAAATGGATCCTTCAATTTTTAATAATCTGCCGCAACCTGTTTTGACAATACAAGATATTGGTTTTGTAAAAAAAACTGCTTACGGTTCTAGCAAATAAGGTGTACTAATCTATCCGACAGTTCATATAAAAAGATATATTTTATGTGACTAATATCGCATAATGTATTGGTTGTCACCTATTAGTCTGTACCGGTGTGAAGTTAGCTGACAAAAAGTATCTGACATTATCCGGACAAATTCAATAGGTTTTATATTACAAATAAATATTATTTATGAAAATGCTGTAAAAGCCTTAAAGCTCAAGTATCTTCGGTATTAACTATAGGCGGCTCGATCTGTTTCTCTAACCTACGTTATAGTTTAATCGTAGAGCAAACTTTTATACAACTTTTTAAAAGTTTTTTCTATGTTCCGTTTTCAAAGAATTTGATCATGTAATCCCCTGAAATATTAATCAGTCACCTTTGGATTATAAACTTTTGTACATATGGAATTAAAGTATTGTTATAATGTAAGTAGTATTCTTTTGTATAGTGTACAATATTGTATGCCGAAAGGTTAAACAAAGCGGGCGTTTGACAACATCTCGGTTTAGCGTGATTACATTTTCGACCATATCTTAACTGACCATCAAGTGAGATAATGGTTACTTACATATGTAGTAAAAATACGTATGTTATTTGTGACCTGTATTAAATGTTTGTACAATAAATGACATTCGATTAGATTTGATTTGATCCATGGAGACCTAACTATGGCAACAACTTGCATTGCACTATGAAACTTTATCACTATACCTATTATCAACATTTTCATGTAAGTATAGAAAAGTATTGCCCTTTTTTCAAGTCTGTCCTGTTCACAAACAACGGATTTCTAAGGTAAACAAAGAAAAACCGGCCAAGTGCGACTCGGACTCGAAGGGTTCCATACCATTTTCTATAAAAACCGCAAAAAATCACGTTTGTTGTATGTTCTCCAATACAACAAACGTGATTTTTTGCGGTTTTATTAATGTTTTAAAGTGAATTATTTATTTTTAAAGTGAATAATATAACTAAATATTACGTGTATATTACAAGCGTCTACTTATTGCCGTTATCAATATCGAGCAAAAACGAGCAACAATATCACGTTTATTCTATATATTTTGTTCTATTTTTAGTATTTGCTATAGCGGCAACAATAAATAATTTATATTATTTAAAGATAATTTAAGTTAAATACATGACGCCATCATACGGACGGACAAAGAAGTCTTAGTAATAGGGTCCCGTTTTACCCATTAGGCACGGAACCCTAAAATGCAACCAAATTGAAAAACTGCCCCTTTTTTAGAAATCGTAAAATCGACATCAGTATACATATAAAGAAAGAGACATAAAAAAACATTCATTTATTTTACTGCAATTTAAATAATCTCCGAATATTTAAAATGCATTATTTAATTAGCAACATTAAGTATTTGTTTCATTGTAATCGGAGCACATATGAACACCTATATATAGACACAAAATCATTGAAGTCGTTTATTCGGAGACAAAGACTTGAGCTAGATTATGATTAGTTTATAAGTACCTACCTATTAATAAATTGATAGGCATATTAAAGAGTAGATCAAAAGTAACCCAAAGCAATAATTAACCACCGTCTGTTAAATAACAATAAAATCACAGTTACTTAATTCACAGTTACTTTAATGCACGATTAACTTCATAATAGGACAGCAGTTAAGTTCAAGCCTCGCGTTAAGTTTATCAGATGACGGAAGTACAAAATGCAAAGACAAAATACGTAACTTATGATTTACGTTCTATCAAGATGTTATGGATCATGAAACGGAAAATCTGGGTTAAGAATATGAAAGCTGGTCACGAAATGAGTAATAATACGTAATATGTCCAAATAAGTAAAGAATTTTTAGAAAAGTTGATACTCTCTTACTGATGTAATTACGAATGACCAAAATTATTCTTAAATATGCTTGTGAACGAAATACAATTTAGGTGTCTTCGAGTTACAAGTGGAAAGGTATCTTCTAGGCAGCCGTGCTCCATCGTAGACCACATCATCACTTACATCAGGTTCATTTCATGTTCGTTCATCAGGTTCAGGTTAAATGGTTGCCTATTCTCAGGAAAAAAAGGATAACATACAGACAGATCCGTCGCGATACTCTAAAGTACTTACTACTTTTGAGTGATATTCTATATTTATGAGTTATATTTAATAGCAAGACATGAAAAAAAATTAACACATACACGGAATAACTCCTTCTTAACCGTTGAACGACACAAATAAAATATATCCAGAAAACCTTTTACATAATTATGTTGATCAATAGTCTAGCGCATAGCGAATAGTATGTATTAAAAACAATCACAAACAATCTACGCTTTATTAACCGTACACATTACAGAAACAGCAGCACTAGCATTCACAAAAATATATAAACTGCGCCCCGCTGTTTTACCCGCGTGGTGATAAAAACGGTGATTATGGGAATGATCAAAATAGCCTATATGTTAATCCAGGGTATAAGCCATCTCCATACCAAATTTCATCGAAATCATTCTAGCCGTTTGAGCGTGAAGAAGTTACAAACATACAAACAAACTATCGCATTTATAATATTAGTAGGATTATAATCAGTTTATCTTTACCATTGTTTATTTTGAGTTAGGATTTTAGACGTGATGTATGATGCTAGTTAGCTTAGTTATATACTTACACTGAGTAGCTTATCTTGCACGTAAAGTGACCTTACATTTTTTTTGTATTATATGAAATCATTGAAATAAGCACATATTATTATGTAGCCATATGTTTTTATTTGTATTTGGAACAGTTACAAAAGTATGAGAGGTTTTAAATGACATCCTCAGGCAAGGTTGTATCCACGTAATTATATTGTCTTTAAACTTCCTCGCCGGCCCACTTGGACGAAACGCTCTGGTTGCTCTGATCATAAGTATGTAATTACAGGTAACAAGACAAGAGAACACGAATTTAGTAAGTGCTAATTTATTAAGCAGTTTGGCAACACCGATAATGTTGCCAGATCTCAAAGCACCAAATTACTGTCAATTGTTTTCTTTGAAGATTTTTTGAATAATTTAATAATCTAGCATTGTAATGATGATTCTATAAATAGTCAACGGCTATCTCAATTGATGATCAGTAACAATGTGGTCGAATGTGGAATTTCGTTAGACTTTAAATATTGACCATCTCTCACACTGAACTTGCTTGAACGCAGGCGGGTAATAGAATGTACCCTATCACGATGGTGTAGGTTTGTGATGAATGAACCATGTTACCTACACCATAAATTCAGGCCAAGTTTGTGAATCAAGCCAGCGACAGTCACATGTCCCGTGTCCGGCACCACGAAGAAGCAATGATAGCTCAGCGGTGGGAGCGTCGGCTGTCAAACTGATGGACGCTGGTTTGATAACTTAGTGACTTGAGCTTTCGGTAAAGGTAACACCGTTATCAAATTCCCAGCATGGTGGTAGGGTACTATCGAGTACCCACTAGGCTAATTACCACCCTCAAGTTTGAAAAACTGCCATCAAACACATAGTGTGTTCAGGCAGCAATCATTGAGAGGCAGTGAGCATTTCAGGTCTAGCGTGATAACATCTTTGACCACATCGTGACTGACCATCAAGTGATATAATGGTCAAACGCTATATCTATACAATATAAAAAAAAATTTAATTTTTTTTAATCTTATTCTATATATCTATCAACCAAATACAGTATGTGTTACCAGCCATTAATTTTACTCCATCAGAATTAGTAATAAAATTATATAGCTGGTAATACAGTTCTAAGAAACGTCAAGTCTGTAGACCCGTTTCATACAAACCCATCTCATAAAGCTACAGATAATACGTATGTCTATAATAATTTGTATGTCTATTTTTATCTTTGACAAATGTTACCAACTTTCGGTACTGTCATACAAAACATATCAATATAGAAGACTCTTTCAACACAGATTCTTTTGTTTCTCCCTTGTTCTCAATTCACTGAAGGTCTTCAGTAGTATTACTTTTAATTAAGGTCAATGTACACTTTTATAGCGTAATAAGAATAAGCAACTGTTCAGAAACTGAGAGTAAAATGCACATATACAAAATACAGTACTTTTGTTATTTTCTGAGTTCAAAATAAGCTTAATGTTCCATCAAATGTTTTATCGAACCACTATATTGTAATTTGTTTAATGACCAGTATTTTTTTTAAATTAATATCTGATGCCAATAAAAGTATATTAATTAGCTGGCCGGTTGGCGCAGTTGGTAGCACTCTGCCTTCTGAGCCGCTGGTCTCGGGTTCGATTCCCGGACAGGTCAAAAATTTGTGTGTATTAACATGTCTGTTTGACCTGTGTCTGGGTGTGTATATAAGTATATATATATCAGTCATCAGGTAACCATAGCACAGGCTCTGCCTAGTTTTGGACCTGAAAACCTTGTGTGAATGTTAAAATAAAATAAATATCCTTAACAAAAAAATTCTTAACATAAAAAATTCTTAACAAATTCCTAACAATTTGTTAACAGATGCTTACTGCACTTACAGCTGTCAGTCAACATACACAGTAAGCTAAATTAAATTATAAATTAAGACTTAAAAACATACATAAAAATCAACAAACTTTGAATACATCGTAGATAATAAATCCAGTTTGGTCTTTAACATTATCTAAGGCCGACTTTCGTGTGAATGCAGTCTTAGGATAAGCTAGTTTTATTATAATGGTTTCATTGAACTAATAACAAAATAAATAATATATTTAATGACATACACAAGTATGTCTATCGACACACCAATCACTGGGCAAAATAATTTACGACTAATTCATAACAGGTTATGTTACCTAACCCTATAAACTAGTGCACACTTCAAGCAAATATAATTAGACTTATAATTACACTTTAAATTATAATTAGAACCTGATTTCAATCACATCACCCTTCATTTTAAGTCGTTAAGTTATGCACGAACAAATGTATTTCAAACATTTATATTCGAACATAGCATCTAAGGCGGTAAAAATAAGAAATTGTCAATCAAAAGCGATCTACTTTCTTCACGTAAATAACTTGAAAAATAACTTGAAAATAGTTTGATACGCATATCTCACCTTGAACCATGTAGAATGCTATGTTATTTTACGTAATTGCTGTAATTATCATTATCAAACTACCGTATTCTTGCGTAGAGCTGGCGTGCATCGCATCTCGTCGGCTTAGGTCCTAATATATAAGTCGGCGGTGCCTCAGCTTGGCATCAGTTGTGTGTGGTCGTGCACTCGAAGCAAACCTTACTCTAGCACATAATGATCTCGAAAGTAAGTGGGTCCTGAGTTTTTATTACGGAATTCCTTAGTTGGTGAAAGGATCGCCTATGTGCTTGATAATTCAGTTTTTCGTGACTTTATATTCAAAGTCTGTATTCTCGTAGTTGCAAAAGGATATTGCATAGTTTATTCACATGAGTTATGTTTTAAATATATTTTCTTCCAAAATAGTCCTGGTGTGAAACGTTAAGCCTCACTTGTATTAAGAATTCCTATTATTTGTTTAAAATGTAACATGAAAATGCCCTATTTTTAAAGTATCGTTTTTCTGTGTTGATGGATTTAAAATTCCGTTTTAATGATAACAATCAATCGTATTTATAAGCGTTGCTGTCTTTTTTTTAAATCACATGTATAATTTAATGGAAAAGTACAGGAGTACGCCCTAAGAGGGACTATAGCTGAATTAATCACATTTCTAAAAATCCCTTCCTCTTCTTCTCGAAAACTATAAACACTACTATCACTGTTTATTGATTCAGATATCCGTATTGGCATGGTGATAGGGTACTTACGAGTACTCGCCTGGCAAGCTATCACCCTCAAGTTTGAAAAACTGTCACCAAACACATAGTGTGTTCAGGCAGCAGTCTTTGAGAGCCAGTGACTGTACAGTGTATTCTAGGTCTAGCGTGCCAATATCTTCGACCACATCGTCACTGACCGTCAAGTGAGATAGTGTTCAAACGTTAGATCTATATAGTATAAAAAACTGGATTCAGGATATATAAAACAAAAAGGATTTTTTGTATAGCTTTATGAAATTTTAACTATGCTATAATTTTCCAGGTCGCAGTAATCCTGTCAGTAGTGGCAATGGCCGCAGCCGGTGTCATCCAACATCTGTCCAGTCATGGATATGCAGGTGAGGCGTATGGACATGAACAAGTAGCTTACGCTCCGGTGGCCCAGGTCGCTGTAGCCCCCATCGCCAGCTACGGAGGACACGAAGACACGCACGTCGACTATCATGTAAGTACCGGAGATAAAAATAAAGTTAGGGTTTTTTTGGCAAGCGTTGTTGGTTCTTTGCACAGTGTTAAAGTTGCTTCTAATATTTTGAGCAAGTCTCACACTTGAGCATGAAAAAGTCTATAAAGGGAAAGAGGAGAAAGGAGGGAAGAAGAAAAGAAGTTCAAGGAGTCAATTAAAAATAGAAATGTGAAAATACAGTTTTAAATGTTATTTGTAAAAGTGTGTGTTAGATATCACCCGCCGTCGGTGATGAAACCCAAATTCTGGATAATAATGATGTTGTCATTCTGATAGACGCTCATTTGTTTCTGTAGATTTTCTCAAGGGATTAACAATTTAAGTTGCAAATAGTACACTATTATCCTAATTAGGTATAGTATCTATAAAACGATTAAAAAGACCCACTTAAACTCGCTCAGAAAATTAGCCATTATATTTGAGAGTACAAAATTTCATTTTATTTTAAAAAATAATATAGTCATAGTTACATCTAATATTAATTATTTGTTAGTTAACATTTTTGTCAAATGTTTATGTTGGCAATACAAAGACAAATTGTAACAAATTATCTAAGTTGATTCTACTTATTGAATGTCGTACAGTTTGTGTGTTGTCTTTTTGAAATCTTCTTCTTCTTCTTGTCCTTATCCCACACTAAGTGGGGTCGGCGCAACAGGTTTACTCTTCCATTCTCTTCTATTATTAGTCATCTCAGTGCTCACGCCTTTCATAAACAAATTCCAAACTACGTAATCCTCTTTGTGATCATTTTTTTACTTTTAAACGTCATTATTTTTTCTCAACGTAAGATCACTTTTTTAAACCATACCTTTTCTTTTACCTAACGAACAAATTACACTGAAATTCAAAGATAAATTGTAAAATCAAATCAAAACTGAATCAAATTCTTAATACTGCGTAAAAAAAAACTTTTTCGATATTTCCCTGACGCTTACTTACTCCAGCTCAAGTTAACTTTCGTAGTGATATTATTAATGCATAACAATTATGAGCCTATTGTTTTTTATTAATATGTTGAAATGCCAGAAAATGTATCTAAAATAGTTTGGTTAGTTTTGACTACAAAGTTTTATATTAGTTCTAATTCTAACCATTTCTGAGGAGCGCAAATCGCATGCTCATTCATGTCACACCCAAAACCTGCTAGCAGTATTGGCAGAAATATATGAAATACAAAGAAATTCATTAAAATAACTGAACAGCTGTAGTATACATTTATTTGAAGGATATGGCTTTATATAAATTTATATTAAATAAGCTAATGAAAAAATATTAGAAAATTAAAACCAATTTCTGCCTTTACTAAACCATGTTTAACCATCCATTCCATTCATTTTGTAAACATATTCATTACCTTACAACTTATTATCCAAATTGCATTATGAAACTAAACTTTCTAGATTGCTCGACATCGGACTAAATACCACATAAGCCATTTAAAACATTACGTCATTTTATTTTAATAAAAATTAGATAGTTTTCTCTTCCGCGTGAACAATTAACTTAGAAATCATTTAAAAAATTATTACATATGATAACATAATATATTCCATTTTTTTGAATATGCAACTTCATAATATTTAAATTGTGTATTCTACTGGCCAGATTAAATTTCCATAAACATGTGAGGTTTGCAATACAGGTTAACAAATTAACGAAAACAATTTCCTAAAATCCATATTTTGGTCGTGGTCTGGGGATTATTTATTATTATATAACATATAATTGATAAATAATAACAATATAATGTAGTTGTTAAAATAAAATACTAATAACTAATTACAGTACTAAAGCTACTACAAAAACATTTAAGCAATCCACTTGCTATTATCAGCCTATAGATAGCTCAAATGGTCTAACCCGCTACCAGTTGGCAGCGTGCCCAGAATGCTAGCAGCATTGCCATGCAGTAATTGATGACCAAATTCTGATAAGAAAATCTCATTTATGCATAATAACCAAAAAAATCATCCTAAAAACAAACTATCTTCGCACATTGATCCTTACTTGCGTGGATCACCACTTAAATGTTTAATCAAGTTAGCACAAAATGAACTTGTACATAAACCTGTATACATGACCATCACAAATAAAAGTAAAAGCGAACTTATACAATTTTACAACATCGTCAGAACTGTATCTGTACATTTTCGGTCTATTTTTGGCACAGTCGAATCACCTTTTCGTTTGCAATATCAAAACTCATTTGATGTGATAATAAAAAAATCTGTGCCAACTTATTAAGTATGTGATAGGTAGGTACAACGAGATGCTGCGAGCCGAGCATGAATCGCTGTTTAAGAGCCAGTTTTTGGATACTCGGTTAAAGTAACAAATGTTTAAAAGAAGTAACAAAGAGATAACTATCTGACAGATTTTTTAACCTGTAATCTAAAAACTCGTTGTCAAAATATGCAACTATTGGACAAAATGTTTAATCCCGCAAAAGGATTATATAATAAACTGTAAGTAATATGTTTATATATAAGATATATAACTATAAATTGTCTTTTGAATTACGGTTGCCTTAACTATAAATCAGAAAAACCGACTCTCGTAAGCTAAACTTACCGCGAAAGCAATTAGACTTAATACTATAATTTATCTAGAACAATATTGTTTAAGCGAATTGACAGTTTGTACGTGTGATAGATGCGTTATTCAATTGCTTCTGCAATGACGATACGAATACCGACGAAAAATAATTCCTGATACTGATACTGTAACTATAACGGTAGCTTGTCGTAAAGGCATCATATATACAATTCTGTCATACTGCGTCCGTTCATACAAACTGAAAATTCTCTGTGTCACAGTTGTATTAGATAAACGGCAGTTGGTAATGAGTACAATTGTTTGTGGTCGTCAGAAAAAAAATAAGGAATAGAGTAGCCGTAAGTAAGTAAGTGACATTCGTCATTGTTTTAAATTACCAAAACTCATTTTAAGCATTGAAATCATTTATTTGCTATAATACATCTTGGTAAGATGGTAATAGTAGTGAGTTCACTATTTTCAGTCAGCAAGTCATAACTCAAAGCGATCATAGCTCAGCGGGGATAGCGCCGGCTGTCAAACTGACGGACACTGGTTCGATCCCCAACAATAGCTTGAGCTTCCGGTGAAAGTAACATCGTTACCAAACACCCAGCATGGTAGTAGGGTACCTACTTTCGAGTACCCACCTGACTAGCTACCACCCTCCAGTTTGAACAACTGTCACTTAACACAGTGTTTAGGCAGCAATACTTGAGAGCCTACGCATTCTAGGTCTAGCGTGATAACATCTTCGACCACGTCGTCACTGACCCTCAAGTCAAAGATAGATTGTCCAAGATAGTGGTCAAACCCTAGATCTATAGAGTATCCAAAAAAAAGGGGACGAGCATAATACGTACGATTGCGATACGAAAGCGTTACGATTACGTTGGTAACACGCGTTTGAGTCACAAGTACTGGCCTGTAATAATGCTGGTGGTTGTTGAGCATATTCAACTGTAGACAGCCGTAACTGAACATATTATTTAGCTGTTGCAAGACTACTACTAACTGTTATGTTTGGACAATCACACTGGAAGATAACGTGGTCAAGGGTACATTAATTCACAAAACTGTGGGTCATTACGACGATCTCTTTACAACAGCAAAATGTACATTGGCAGAAGCTTATACTGGAATCCTACTAATATTATAAATGCGAAAGTTTGTGTGTATTTGTGTACGTTTGTTACTTCTTCACGCTCAAACGGCTACACCGATTTCAATGAAATTTGGTATGGAGATAATTTAAACCCAGGATTGACACATAGGCTACTTTTATCCCGGAAAAAGTATAGTTTCCGTGAGATAATTGAGGTAGCGGGAAAACTGTAATCCTCGCTGGTGAAAATATCGGGCGCTACTAGTGTTAGATAAACACCGACAATCAAAATTGAATCTGCCACGATTTTACATAGTTTGATCTAGTTAAATCAGGTTCTTGCGTTAATTCATTATTATCTGACGCTTATAAACAAAATATCTGGCTCAAAACAATATTGTGAGTTAAAATGTCAATATAGTCTTTCTATATCTCCCCAAAAATTTAAAAACAAGTTACAGTTGTGAAGTAGTTTATTTTGTTGTACCTGTAAGCAATGATATTGTATGTTGTACACAGTTATATGCAATAAACATATTCTGTATTCTGTTTATATAAGGCATCATTGCCTGTAAGAGACATAATGTATACAGATAACTTCGGGCTAGGTATAAAACAGACATCAAATAAAAAAAAATCTGGTATTTAAACTTAGCACTAACTGTACAGACCATGCGAAGTAAAAAAAAAGAATGGAAGAGCCAAGTGAGATTAAGTGAAATTCATAATAGTCATAGTATTTAATAGTCAGTTAGCAAACAGACGAGCATTATGTTAATATCAAATTATAAATAAACAAAAAATCTTGAAATAAAACGGCTACGGTTACAAATCATTACAAAATGAATTTTTTTGTTTTAAATTATTTGCATTGCACGGAAACTTGTGAAAATTTTATTATTATAAATATATTTGGTCAAACGCAAGCTTAGAATAGTTTTAAAAATATAATATTAAAGGCAATTGCTTCAGTCCAACATCTAAGTATTAGATATGAACAAAGAAATTAAAAAATAGATTCGACTCCTTTCTAGATTGGGTAATATACTCTGTGCACATGCGGAAATTCAAATCGATTATAGATTATAACACCAATCGACGTATCGCTAACACTAGTGAAGCGTGACGTTTACGACTCGCTCCTTCGCTCTACTAATGATATTCATTACTTAACATGTTGCTGTTTTCTATTCACAATTAATTAAAATCGCCTGTTACGGGTAAACAAACATTCACTAATGTAACAAGTGGAGCGACTGGATCGGTTTCCCTTTCAGATTTGATATTTCGTAATACAATAGTGACTAATCAACTTGCATGAATGCTACCTGTAACTCGATCTCACAATCGACTCTGTTTCCGGAATATCGATATTCCCACACTTTATATGAGTATAATATTGCATAACAATTTGCATTTTCTAAACTATTGTAATAAATAATTAATACGTCATTTTATTTCTTCCTTCTTGTTGAAATCAGGGAAATTGCCAGCTGGTTAATCGTTGCATACGTAATTTATTTTACTAAAGAGTTCTTTATTGTATGACAGCTTTCCTCTCCTGGATTATGGCATCTTAGAGTCTTTATGCTCTCCCGTAACCTACAAATCCATATCGTTCCAAATTTAAATGTATGTACTAATAATACTCTTACTGACAATAACTCGAGATTTAGTCCAGATATATCCATTCACTATGCAAAGTACAAATACATGTAAGTAAATAATCTAGCTGATTTTACTCATTAAAAAAGTACGCTTTTAAGGCCAAAAATGGTAACACTTCGTAATAATCGCTTGCTCAAAGCTTGCTACATAATCACCAGCAGTGCGTTGAAGTCTATTGTATGTAACGCGTGAAGTGTTGCACATTATTACATACGAAGCGTAATAAAACCAAGATTTTTTATTTTTAATTATTACGTTCTACCAGTTTCATTGTTCTCCAAACACCTTACGAGATAATAATCTTGATTGAATAACTATTGCACTGCATTACGGCACCATGAGCGTCTAATTTAAACTGCAAAACTCCACATAATTTGAAGTCCGTTGTGGTGTGTACTTTGCGATGTCATAAATCGAACGCCGCGGGTAATGGTTTGAAATTCACTTCGGAGTTACATAATACACTTTATTCCTGGTCGTGACTGTACTCTGTTCACGGTTTCTCTGGAATCTCTTGATCGGTTACAATATTAGGCAATAATTATATATAGAATACGCTTTCGTAGCGTCGATTAGTTTGCCGTTTTTTTAACTGATCTGCCTCCTGATTTAGAACGATCGAAAATAAACCGAATCGATTCGATTTAAAATTGTTCTTACATTTTATACTAGCTGCATCCCGCGGTTTTATCCGCTTGGTGATGATGGATGATGAAAAGTAGATTATGTGTTATTCTGGATCCTAAAGTATCTACATACCAAATTTCATCCAAATCCGTACAGCCGTTCGAGCATGATTAAGTAACATCCATCCGTCCGTCCATCCATCCATCCATCCATTCATCCATCCATCCATCCACCCATCCATCCATCCATCCATCCATCCATCCATCCATCCATCGATCCATCCATTCATCCTTCCATCCATCCATCCATCCATCCATCCATCCATCCATCCATCCATCCATCCATCCATCCATCCATCCATCCATCCATCCATCCATCCATCCATCCATCCTTCCATCCATCCATCCATCCATCCATCCATCCATCTATCTATCCATCCATCCATCCATCCGTCTTTCCATCCATCCATCCATCCATCCATCCATCCATCCATCTAAACATCCATCCATCCATCCAAACTTTCACAATTTTAATTTTAGTGGGAATGAGATTCTCAATCCCACTCCCAATTTAATTTGTAAATAAAATGAAATATTGTAATGTATACTTCTGTCATTGACAAATTTTTCAAACAGTGTAATAGAAAGTCTGTAATCCGGGATTAATTCATAAGCGAATCGATTCAGTTAGCTATCGATGAGTTTTGAGTTTTGCAATCGCGCTTTATGAATGTATAATCGATATGGTAAATCAATTCATGTATCCCGGCTGTTCTCTGAAGGCAACAGACGTTGGTCTATGTTAAAACCCTTCAACTTTTGTACAATTAGTAGTTTTTTCTCTGAATTGCAGTCTACTTTCGCTTGGAATTTGAGCTTACATACTGACTTTGGAATCAACAATGACATCGCACTGTGTGGTGTTCGTTGTATAATGTACCAAAAAAATATGTTCACTGAAGCTGGACAATCAAAAATATATGACCAATAAAATGAACATAAACGCATGAACATTTATATTTATTTCGTTACTAGTAGTGCCCTGCGGTTTCACCCGCGTGGATTACGGTTTTCCCACTACCTCAATTCTCAATTATCTCACGGGATACTTTTTCCGGGATAAAAGTAGCCTATGTGTTAATCCAGGGTACTCCATACGAATTTCATCAAAATCGGTGTAGCCGTTTAAGCGTGATGAAGTAAGAAACATACACACAAACTTTCGCATTTATAATATTAGTAGGATTATCGCTTTTATTATTTGTTACACGTTATCTTATTTTGTCGTGTTTGTCTTAATCTGGTATGAGTTAGATTGTTCTGGAACTGTATCTTGTAAGATGTTACTAGTTCAGCTTGTCAAGTATACTTATCGGCAGAGTTGCGACATGCACAAGTCAGCCCGGAGGTAATGACGGCCGATGCAAGGGAAATGCACCGTTGTTTGCATCAACTTTACATGCCTCACGCTCGTTTTAATAGCCCACACGGAATAGCCGATGTCGACCCAAATACAAGATTGCTTAAATGACATTTAAGGCATTCTTGTGCGTGATAAATATTGTGTTCCATTTTTAAATTTGTTATACATTATATTGAAAACAGAATTTCGGAATTATGTTAAACAACACTATTCAATTAGTTAAGTCTGTCTCCTTTACGTATATTTCCTTAAGCTTTACTTTATGACTGGCCGGTTGGCTCAGTTGGTAGCACTCTGCCTTCTGAGCCGCTGGTCCCGGGTTTGATTCCCGGACAGGTCAAACATTTGTGTGTATGAACACGTCTGTTTGACCTGTGTCTGGGTGTGTATATGTATATAAGTATATATCAGTCATCAGGTTACCATAGTACAGGCTCTGCCTAGTTTGGGACCTGAAGACCTTGTGTGAATGTTGTCCCATATTAAAATTATTTATGAATTACATACATGTTTTATTTGTAAATATACATGTATATAATGTACTAACAATTTAATTTTGACTTATTTCAGGCCCATCCGAAATATGACTACTCTTACTCCGTATCAGACCCTCACACCGGTGACCACAAGACCCAGCATGAGGTCCGCGATGGAGACGTCGTGAAGGGAGAGTACTCTCTGCTCCAACCTGATGGCTCTTTCCGCAAGGTCACCTACACCGCTGACGACCACAATGGGTAAACATATTTATTGTGTCTTTAGGAAAATGTATACACCAGTATTATTCTTAAAATTGATTGACTGGATATTTCATAATGCCTTTTTATTTCTATATGCCATAACATGCTATACAATAAAACAGGCGTCGCATATAATATTTTTAGACATTATTTTTTTTATTTTCGGATGTAAGTTTAACATGCAACATGCGAAAAACACCTGAAATAAAAATGTACTACCAAATTTATTACTGATTCACGCAACACATAAAATTACTGAACGCTTTTTGGTGAGATAATGATGAACAGATAGAACTGTCTACTGTTTCTTATAGAGGAAATAACAGCAATCAGCAGTTCATATGATTGTAGTCAAAAAATACATCTAATATTTTTACACCGTTAATTATTAAAATATTTATTGCATATTTATAGTACATCGCCACTACCCACTAATTTCTTTTTTGGTAATTTTCCAATTAATGTTGAGACTAACGAAAACTAACGATAAACTTTAACATTATATCCAAAGAAAATGTCAAAGGGTCATAGCTATTTGAACCTGAATTTATTGTTTCTTTTTTTCTTTTTCAGTTTCAACGCGGTAGTGCACAACACTGCCCCTCAAATCCACGAATCCTACCACCACTGATCTGCAAGAAGCCTTCCCTCCTTAATGTGATATTATACCCTAAATAGTTATTTTAGATAGTCTTTAGTCGACGTGTTATAGTTTTAAGACTGCGGCGAAAATAAACTGTTTTAAAAATATACTTTGCTTTTTTCTCTAGTCACTTATACCGAATCTAAAGTTTAAAGTTAAAGTTTAAAGTTAAAGTTTGAAGTTAAAGTTTAAAGTTAAAGTTTAAAGTTAAAGTTTAAAGTTTAAAGTTAAAGTTTAAAGTTAAAGTTAAAGTTTAAAGTTAAAGTTTAAAGTTAAAGTTTAAAGTTAAAGTTAAGTTTAAAGTTAAAGTTTAAAGTTACGAAACTATGAACTAGCGTGCTGCATCTGAAGCCGAATGAACACTTAACGTCAGAAGATGTGATCACGCACCTAGCGTGCTCACTGGCACTTAAAGACTGCTGCCTAGACACACTAATTGTTTGGTTTTTCAAACTTGAGGGTGGTAGTGAGAGCCAGGCGGTTTTTTGAAAGTACCCTTGCCCACCTTGCTGGCAATTTGATCACGATGTTACCACACCAGAAGCTCAAGCTGTTGTTGGGGATCAAACCAGTGTCCGTCAGATTGACAGCTGACGCTCCCCCCCCCCCTGAGCTATTATCGCTTCAAAATCGCTCCCTTTATGTTTAATGTTCCATATCATTCCAAAGAAGAATAGTTCAGCTGTATATCTGTCAGTTAGATCATTGGAATCTTCTACATAATATGTGATACAGACATCAAACTGCGTGCTTCTTTGAGTATAAAGATCTGAGGCGAGCTTAAAACAAGCGAGAAACCAAAGTTTTTTTAACTTTGATTTCCCAATTTTGTTGTGTTTGTTTGTTGTTTTTGAGCAGTGAGTAAGTCACATGTTACGAAGAACTAAAGGCCTATAGGACAAAAGGTTATGGAGTGGAGGCAATGGACTGGCAAGGGCACCGTATGATCGATAAAGTTGTCCGACAATTTGCTGACAAACTCTTAAGAGTTGAATCGCTAGATGTAGACTACTTCTATCACATATAATTTCGATCAATGTAGGAAAATTGTTAATGATTGACTATGATGATGATGGTGATAGTTTTTAAAAATCACAATATGGTGCACAAAAACCAAAATCTGTAGCCTATCAACTTATTACGCAGATTTAATGAGTAGATACAATGATGTTTTACTAAAGATGACGTATATTCATACTGCTCGGTGCTCAGATTTTGTTCCTTTACGACATAAACATGCTTACTGCGACAGATAATACGGTACAAATAATATAGAAAAGGATAGCTATATGTTTAGACTTGCGCTTTAAATACGCGTCGTGATGAAAATTACTACAATTGACTTAACTTTGCCGCCTCAGTTTCCGCGCGCTTGTGCGACATCTACCTCATATAAACATATAATATCATTGAGTAGATATATAACTATGCCCATCTAAGGAGCTGACTACTCTGCTTGGTCCAGAAGTTCTAGGTATAATGCATTATGATAAGAACAATAACTTTCAAGCTAACATATAAGCTGGAAACCGAATTCTCGCTACGTCTCTTTGTATTTTTGATATTATTAAATAGGATTACAAAAATAAACATAATGATTTAGATCAAAATGTCATTTATTTGTCACATTATATCTATTTTACGCGAAATTATACGAGAAAATTATAATTTACTCTGTAAACATACTGTCGAAAAGTATATAATTGAAATTCATCATCATCGTCATCATCATCATCTTAGCCATTGCACGTCCACTGCTGGACATAAGCCTCCTCCGTTGGGGGGGGGTGGGGGTGCCAATACTCGCCACGCTTGGCAGGCGGGTTTGCGAGCGCAGTACAAAAATATGACCCTCAGAAGGCGCTGCTGCCCATCCTTCTCGTACGTGACGCCTTAGTCGACACTTACCACACTAAGGCATCGGGCGGTACAATTCAGAGCTGGTACCCCACGGCAATTGCACGATTGAAATTATTTGCGAATTATATGGAGTATATAGAGAGTACTCAATTCATGTCAGTACTAAGTGAAACGGAACGTTTCATGTCAAGATATCATGACAGTGACACTGCGACATTTACGAATTTAGAGTAATTGAATTAGGTACTTACAACTTCTTGAGAAAAGTAGCTATCTAATTAAGTACATTGTTATATAAAAGTGGCTAAGGTGAGCTTATATATTATTTACTCCCGACCTTTAGCAAGAGAGTAAATAGAAACTGCCCTAAAGAGTTTTAGGCCCGTGTTACTCTACTCTACTTTTCATCACGATTGCAAGAAAATAAAATAATCTTAATATACTTTCCATATAATATTATAAAGAAGTAAAGTTTGTGAAGTAGTTGGGGGTAATCTCTGTATGTACTGAACCGATTGTGAAAATTATTTCACCAATAGAAAGCCACATTATTTGTGTAATAAGCTTTTCATCATCATCATCATCACCACGCGGGATGAAACCGCAGAGCGTAGCCAGTCCAATATCATATTGAGACAATTTTATTTAGACGAAACGCAATGCACGCATTCTATCAAAGAGATTGTCGCTTTTAGTACCAATTCCAAAAACGCATGCAATGAAAAAAAAACCCCGAAAAATGGAAAAGACGTCACTATTTCGTTATTTCACACTTTTGGCTGTTCAAGTCGGTTCTATTTTTTGGGATTTTTTTTTTTCCCTTTTCAATGACCTTTGCTACTGATGAGATCAATTGTCATTGTGTATGTTCTCAGATGTTTTCACCCGCAACTATAATATCGTCGAGGTATGCTAGCACTTTCAGTTATTGTAGTGTAACACAAAAACCGCTTTTCTTATTTTGATGATATTTAAATGGGACCACCACGGAAGTATCAAACAAAAAAGAATCATCAATATCGGTTCATAAACGACAAGTTACCCGCGAATACACATAAAAAATATGCGGTCGAATTGAGTGATCTCCTTCTTTTTTAAAATCGGTTAAAAATTAGTTTGGGTATGGTGATGCAAAATGGCAGAGTTTTAAACGTAATAAAGATTTTTGGTGACCTGTTGGTAACACACAAAATAAAAATACTTTAGCACCTAGAGTTAAATAGGTTCGAAAATATGATTTAGTCCGCTCTGCTCACGCTACAATGACGTACTTTTTGAATAAGAGGATTGAAAAATATCGTACCAGTTTATTACATTCTCTATATAAGCATTAACTACGTTACTACGTTTGCCATATGTACGGGTAAACCGGTAAGCTTTTGATAACATCTACTTTTTATATTTCCGTATAACTAGGTACTTACAAAGTAGTCTTCATAATTGATAAATCATTTATTCCTTTATGCTATATGTACCAACGCTAATAGCAGTAAAACAACTAGCTCCTACAAAAATAATTTTAACGAAACACAATGCGAATTTTGCTTGCATAAAATACGTAGGTAGGTGGTTTACTTAAACTAATTGTTTAGCTCACGACTCTTGAAAAACTTAAATGCCTTGAATATTGTATGGCAGGAACGCCATCTTGTGCGAATTTGTAAAACTAAATAGTTTGACGAATACGCACAAGATGGCGCAGAAAATAATATGAACTGATAGCCTAAAATCTATTCAGTGCTTACAAAGTGGGGCAGTACGCATCTCTCAATTCATTCTACATGCAGCGCCAGGTGGAATTTATGTCTGAAAACTATCGCGAGTTTCTTTCATAATTTTATCTATAAACCAACTAGGACTCACGTGGTAAATACTGGCCCGACCAGTTTCGAACTAATTTTCAGTTCTGGGAGTTATAACTCCCAGATGAATTTCACGATCATTTGTTCATCACCAATTCATCTGGGAGTTAAAATTTTACTTTTTAAATATTATTCGGAATAAAAGTAACCCAAGATTAACATCGAAATAAAAAAATTGAATACCATTTAAATTATTTTTTACTAGTCTAAGTCATGGTTAATTGTAATAATAGTTGACTTTGAAGTTTGTAGTAAGCAATAGGTACCTATGAGTTTAAGAAAATGGAATTCTTAGGCTGAAATCTATAGATCGTACTTAGTCTTAGCTCAGTCTTTACTTACGGCGAACTTTGCTCAGCAAATACTTAAGCTTCGAATTTTATTTATAGTCCCTGTGATGCTAAGCAAACGCTTAGCATTAGCCAAGCACGTGAAAAGGGTGAAAGTACCGATATTGCACTCTATTCTGTGGTGTGACAGATAAACATTTTGGATATTGCTTCTTACGTTAATATTTCCCTTTCGTAGATTTCAAAAATACATAAGTGGAAATACGTGTTGGCACATGTTCAAATGTGAAATACTTTCATGATGTTTCATTATGTCTTTCGTTTGCATCTGAAAATGTAATATTCAGTTATTCAAGTACCTGCAATGGAAGGCATCAATCTATAAAAGTCAACCTATTTGACGAATTAATATACTAAGCGCGGCCTTAACAAAAATCCGTTTTATTTTTTTTCGTTTGTTCCTAAGCAGTCAGGAAAAACGAAACGCATCGGTGTGGTTTGTTTATACTATCGTCATATTTTTATATTCTTATTTTTATACAGGTAACATCTAAGTATTCCTTAAGTCGTCAAAAATTACGACTTAGATTTTGCTCAGCAACTGCTGAGCCTGTGAAGAAAATCTTACGTTTAAAAATTTTAAAGTAACACGTTAAAAAATATATTGAATGGCTATAAGATGCTTGACAAAAGTCATGAGAAAAATATAAATATGATGAAAATATATCACAAAGTAAACAGGGTAATTGAATTTCACTATCAGGATGTCATGCCGTGATATATTGAAATAACTCCTAAACTACTAAATCATGGAATGTTATAGATAACCTACTATAATTATTCTTCTCTGCCTATATACTAACCTTAGCCTAAATTAATATTGGCAGACACATATGATACATAGGAAATAGTAACCGAACCGTAACCAAGCATGTAGCAGAAGCATTTTTGAGCCTGTTGGATTTTTCATATTATGTATCTATGTAAATGTATTATTTATTAATAAAATAAATTGTTTCTTTCTTTGCTTATTACTATATCTGTCATGATTTAAAAATGCAGTTATTATAGTGGCCTAACTATAGCTCTGTTAAGTATAAAATCATAACAATATCGTGTCCTTATTTAGAAGCTCTTGTTTTCACCAGAGCGTCTAGTCTGAGTTACATGCACAGATTTTTGTGTCGTGTTCACATTTCGTTTGTACGGATTTGTATGGTTTTACAATAAGCGCCTCTGCCGGTTGATTTGTTAACCTCATGTGAACCATACAAAGCCGTACAATCGAAATGTGAACACGTCACAAAAATCTGTGAATGTAACTCAGACTAGACGCTCAGTTCCTAAAGCTTAAGCTAACAAACGCACATAATGTAATCAGTGTACAGCTTTAGGAGAGTACACACTTCCTACCATTATTGCATAAGTTACGAGTACGCACTAACCAGTCCGTCTGAGACAAAAATGATTTTCACGCTTGTTCACTAACTTTTGTCATCCACGTGTTTTGAATACGAGAGAGACACTCCGCAGCCCGCGTTAAATCCCTTATTAACATATTAATTGTTAACTGCTATTCAACTAGTCTGCGACATTGGTGGTTTGTTTCGGTATTACCGAATAGCATATTTTAGAATGAACAAAGCACCTTTTATAAGCCAGTGCTACATTCACAAAAATATCAGTAGTCCATCGATCACCGGGAAAGATGATTCTAAAAGTAAGCCATTTTGGTCGTCAATATTTTATTTAAAATGGTTATTTTTTAATTATGTACTCTTTTTACAGACCTCTTTCCTCTTGCTGCTAAATGTGGTGTGGAAAGTTTATGGAGCGTCTTTTTCGAAGGTGTTCTTACAAACTGGTCTGGGAGCTGCAAAAGCACCGCTCGAATACATAGAATTACCCCTCAGTGCTCCATCTCAAAGTCGCGCGAGCCCAGAGTTCGAACAACTAGCTTTTGCTCCTTTTGGATTTGAATATAGCCCTCTTGCTTCAAGATATAATTTTGAGACTCCATGTGCAGGCCCAGGTTGCTTTTACCCAGGACAGACTATAACGCCTTTAGCCCCTGCAGCTCCAAACACTAAAATCATAGAATACGCACCTCCAGTACCAAACACCCCAGTACTGTATTCTCCAGCACAAAACGTACCAAATTATAAGGTGATACTTATTTTTATTGCGTTATTTTTTAAAAGTAGTACATAAATGTTGTAAAAATCATTGATGATTATTTCGTTTTACAGGAAAGATCTGGATTTGAATATTCATACACGGTGCTAGACCACACGGGTGATCATCAGATTTATAGCGAGTTGAATAACGCTGGAGTGGTCCGTGGAAATTACGCGTTCCTCCAACCAGATGGTCAAATCCGTGACGTCGTATATATTGCCGATGATCCGCAAGGGTAAAACACTTTTGTGTTACATTTTAAAATATACTTTACGATAAACGGCCAGCGACTTAACGTTCTTTTTTTTCGTTTGCAGGTTCGATGCAGTTATCAAAAACTTCTTGCCTCCTGGGGGAATAAAGCCAACTGAAACAGTACACCATACTCCAATTTGCCATGAAGTTAAAAGTGAAAAATTAACTGCACCCGTAAGCCATGTTGATCACCACGAACCACATGATGAGCATGAGGACCACGAAAGTCATAATAACGAACATCACGAACCTCATTCAGATCATGAAGAACATGAAGCAAGACACGGAAGTCATGAAGAGGAACCTTCCAGCAAACCTCACGAACATGAAATAGTTATTGAGATTCTTGATCATTTAGGAGATCATGAATCTAAACCAGATTCTCACGATGGTCACTCAGAGCATCAACCGGAGAATCATGAAACAGACCACGTTGAAGCACTCGATAAATCAACACACGAAAACCTTGCAGCTCCTGAAAACCACGCAACTCACGAGAAGCTCATTGCAATTCATCGCGCTGTAATCCACGAACCAAGTTCACATGATCATCCCAGAGACCATGAAGAACTCTTACCTCCACAAGAACCCGCTGTTGGAGACAGCAACGTGTTTTTATCTTATAACGACATCATGAAGTGCATTCAAGCTGCTATGACCAAAGTCAACAGTCACCCGACTTTGCCCAGACCTATATCTCCACTAACCTATCTAATATTGAACAAGCCTTGTTAATTTGTTACTGATCAAAACTATCTAGTCCAGCATGTCCTATACGTTTTTGTTATTGTCTAATCAGTTCCAACAAATGTTGTTATAATTTATAAAAAATCTTTGTTTTGTGTGTTTCAATAAAGTGAGCAAAATTCCTTTATGTGTTTTTATTATCTTTTGCATATGCTGTCCAATCGTAAAACTCTCCAAGACATATATTAATGTGACCGACTGCTTGGAAATGTTCATTGTTCCGTTAGGCAAGAAATTGATCTTATCGTATCAAACCTTTTAAGTACACTTCTAATTTAGATTGATGATAAATCTGTTGAAGTAATTATTGATTAAATACGCACTTACGTGTTGCCTGACCTCAGTTAGCCGCGTTGTTGCAATACCAACTAACTTTTCATTTAAATAACTTCGGGCGTTGTTTTATTTAGTAATGTTCTATAATATTACATAGTTCCTTTATCAAATATAAGGTGTTTGTATTTAAATCACACTAATATTGTAAAAGCGAAAGTTATTCGGTCATTTATCGTTTGCATATTTGTTGCCGCTTCTCGATGAAACGGCTTAAAGGATTTTCATCAAATTTTGGATGAATATAGTTCATACCCTGGAATAACTCATATGCTGGGACGATGATGACGGGAAGACACAAAAATCATCGATACCACGTAACATATCATTTCACCGCAGGGCGTAACTATTACCTTAATGTCCATATAAATTGAACACTACAAATAACGCAGCACATATAACACTAATACACGAATATTTGAAGAAGTGTAGTTGTTGAGGAGAGTACTAACAAACATTGAAGTTTTTAAAATGCAATTACATTATTTTTTTACCACACTCAGACCCCCGCACTAGGATTCCCAGTGTCGCGGGAGGCATGCACACACACAATCACAGCACACAAACACGCTTGAGACTGTCAAATATCTAAGATTGAATCGAGATTCCACCTTTGTTTAACTAATATAAAATGCTTGAAAAACGTCATCAAAAGCTTCATACACACTCGGGTTAGGTAAACAATGCATTACTTATTGATCGTTTTTTTTTTCTTTATCACACTCAAACCCCCGCACCTGGAATCCCTGTATCGCGGGAGGCATGGACACACACAATCACAGCACACAAACATCCAAGACCCGGGACAAACATCTACACTCATCGCACAAATGTTTGCCCCTGCCCGGATTCGAACCCAGGGTCCTGGAGACACAGAAGTCATCTCAGTGAAACTAACCACTGCGCCACGGCGACCGTCTATTCAAACAAAAAACAAAACTAGTTTCTAATGAACAAAGGGCTCTTAAACAGACGTTACAGCGCGAGCGGTGTTAGTAATAAGTTTACAAACTAGGCTCGTGCAATAATACCTTTCAAAGCACGTCTGTTATTATCACATTATAAACTATACGTTCCAGTAAATAAGTGAAGTAATTAAGTTGTAAATTTGATTAATTATGTATTTAGCGCGAAGTAGTTACACCAAATACAGTGTGTAATATTTATGAAAAAATAATTCAGTTGAAAGTATTTTCATAACTTAATTAATACATATAGATGCACATGAGCGCTATGCTCAGGGTTTGAAGGGTTGAAGTGGCAGAGGGCACGGAATAAATCTCAAGAGTCAAGACTGTTGGGGTCGATAGGTTATCAAATAGAGACTACGAACTGCCAAGCGCACCATAGGACGGCCTCCGACAAGTTGGACAGATGGCCTTACCGAGCAGCAGGAAGGGGCTAAATGTGATCCGCTTCGAACCAGTATTTGTGAAGATTAATAGGGGAGGAATTCCAATCTGTCCAGCTGTGGATCGTCTATGAGTAAAATATGAGTAGGAATTGATTATGAGATGATGATTACGAATTAATTTGTGTAAAAACTGTACAAAGATAAAAACGTTTATGAAGTTAAATCTGGTTTTCTTTCAAGGCGAAAATGTAGATTAAGTCAAGTAGCAATCATGAAAGCAAATTTATTGTTATATCGCGCAGAAATCTCGTTATATCATTCCGTCTGTATTCAAAATAATAATGTACGCAATTGTTATTTATCGGTAATGAGATAAAACAATTGACCATGAACATGTAAAAATAATATAAGAAATATGAATACTTTGTGACCTGTATTCCTTGAACTATTTATATGTAAATACCGAAATGATAAATAACATTCTGATATATATAATCTTTATTCTGGGCACGCTGCCAGCTGGAAGCGGGTTAGATCATTTGAGTTATCTATAGGCTACCAATAGCTAGTGGATTGCTGAAATGTTTTTGTAGTAGCTGTAGTATTGTAATTAGTTATTAGTATTTTATTATGATATATATCAATAAAACGATACATATCAATAAACAATATTATAAACAGAAATATGGCTCTTCCTCAGGCTGATTAATTTTGATCAATTTTGATACCAAAATACATAAAACCCAGAAGTCAGCTGCTTTTTTGCAATAGTAACACTAGAAAGAGGAAAACTTGGGAGGGGACTCTCCCTTATGTCGTAAGGAACTTCATAATATCTTTATATCAATACAATCAAAGCCCTGAGCAAAAGAAAGCATTTGTAAAATTATATTTATAATAAACTAGTAGCGCCCCGCCGTTGTACCCTCGTGGTCATGAAAAATGGTAATGATTAAAATAAGCCTATGTGTTAATCCAGGGTATATCTGCTGCTGCAGCTATCTCCATTGCAAATTTCATCCTAATCGGTGTAGCCGTTTGAGCGTAATGAGGTAACAAACATTCACACTTACACACATACACACAAACATTCGCATTTATAATATTAGTAGGATAGTATGATAGGATAGGATATATATTGACAACCATGTAATACCATCAGAAGCGTTATACAAATATAAATACAAATGTTCATTTATTGCAAAAATCAATGCAAAAGGTACATAATTTATCAAAAAAAAAAATCAACAGAATTGTCAAAAGATGACGTTTTTTGTTACGTATCATCGATAGGCGCAAATCTTCGTTGATGACAAGCGTTTTATTGCAACAGATATTGATAACCACCCTGCTGGTCACTGCCAGGTGCCAAGCCAGGTTTTAAAACTGCCCGGAACTAGAATGGATTTTACAAAGCTGATAGTAAGGCCCCTGTACTCAATACAACATCGAACTTGTGCTTGTTATTGAGCAAGTTGAGCAGTTGTTCCGGTGTGAAGTACTGCTCCACATTTGCTGTTTTAATTGTTCGTTCGTATGTTCTGTTCATTCTTTGTGGGACAGCTCGGCTAAAACCCAACGTGAGGCTCTTGTGTCCATAGAGAGGCGTGCTAAAAGGTTCATTAACAAGGATTCTAGAGTCGAGACAATACTACAAAACCTGCAGCACCGACGTAGAGTCGCAATTTTATTAGTCTTTTACCGGATACTTTTCGAAGAGTGCGCTTTGGAGCTACATAACTTGATTCCTCCTTCCCCATTCCATCAAAAAACGACCAAGCAGACTGCAATGAGACATCCATATTATGGTAAACGTTCCAACCGACACACGAAACGTTTTGTGTCCACATTCATAGTGCGTACAGCTAACGAGTGGAATTCATTGCCTAAGTCTGAGTTTCCACATGGCATCTTTTTTTTTTTTTTAAACTCTGACACCCGCACTAGGATTCCCTGTATCGCGGGAGGCACGGACACACACACATTCACAGCACACAAACATCCAAGACCCATCTTCAAGTCACAAGTGAATAGGTATCGGCAGACGTGATTCATCGTAGACCGCATCATCACTCAACATCAGGTGAGATAGTGGGCAAACGCCTGCCTATTCTTATAAATAAAAATGAATGTTTGTCTGTATGTCCTTTATAGAATCGTAAACTATGCATTTGATCATGTGATAATCTGTAGCAAAGTTGTTGTGCATGAGCCTTACATGAGCCAAAGAAGGTTTCTGAGTTGGTACGACCTATTTTCGATGGATGGCTCCACTGTCGTTCCAATGTACGCGAGTAAAACCGCGGGGTGCAGCTAGTTGTGAATAAAAAACCAGCATTTCCCATATCCTTCCGGTAAAACCGTAAATGCCGGTAGAGGCAAACAGCATTAATCCGTTAGAAAAAAAGAAAAAAAACGTTGGTAACACACAACTACACAACTGGTTTGGTACAAAAAACAACTACACAGTTGGTACAAAAAACTGTGATTTTTAAGCAAATCCAGAAATTAATTAGGTACCACGCACTGTGCACCAGAAACTGGTCATTATTCATAAACATCCATTCCGGAATCACAAATAATCGTAGGTCGACAATAAAACGTCAATAATCAATAAATAACAAACCGGAGGCGGCTAAGCGGTACACAATTATTCTGGTGTGACCTTGATAGAGTCAAAGTTACCGAGTCAAGGTTGGTGCTTGCATTTCTCCGCCCCACCTTATGACCAACCGCGTGGAGCATACGTCAACGCTTGCGCTCTATAAAACCATATGGAGTCGACATATTGATATCAATTAACACTTGATATTCATAAACAAAACATTGAAAATGTTCAGCAAAGTAAGTTTTATACATTTAATTACAATATTTTATACGCTTAGAATACATTTTGAAGACAATTACAGCTACTCGTATTAAAGTAAAATATAGACAGCAGTGATAACCCTAAAAGTGAAATATTTTTTTCCTAATGTAATGTGTAATAAAACATATGTAAGATAAAAAATATGTAATACAAAAATTGGATCTAGTAAGCTGGGCTATAGTTTTGTTTATAAAATTACAGTATATGAAAACCATGGTTTCAAATCCTACCAGCTAAGATTCTTTCTTCTCAAATAATATGATTATTTATTTTACTTTACTTAACATTACAGATCGTAGCTTTCGGTGCTATCTTGGCCACCGCCAGTGCAGGCCTCCTCGGTCACGGACACGCAGTATCATCGCAAAGCATTGTGCGTCATGATGAATCCCACCACGCGCCCTTGGGTTACGCAGCACCGGTGGCTCACTACGCCGCTCCAGTAGCCCACTACGCCGCTCCAGTAGCCCACTACGCCGCTCCAGTAGCCCACTACGCTGCTGCTCCCGTAGCCCACTACGCCAGTCCCGTAGCACACTACGATGGCCATGACGAATACGTAAGTGTTTAATCAGTATATTTTGCATTGTCGAATATTTATGTATATCTTACAAGTCGTTTAATATATATGACTCCAATTAATAAATTAACGAATAACTTTTATTACAGGCTCACCCCAAATATGACTTCGCATACTCCGTTGCTGACCCTCACACCGGTGACCACAAGTCCCAGCACGAGTCCCGCGACGGTGACGCTGTTCACGGAAGCTACTCTTTCGTGCAGCCTGATGGCTCCGTCCGCAAGGTCGAGTACACCGCTGACGACCACCATGGGTAAGACAATACATTCATTAGAAATGTATTACTCTCGAGTTTATTAGTACTCGTAGTAATTTTCAGTACAAATATTCCTATTTTTATATATATAGTTGTGTTGAATATTTCAGAGCTACTTACTGCATCTATAGTAGTTATATTCGTGTATTTCATATCATAAAAATTAGCAACCTTATTATAAACATACATTCTTTATGAAGAAGGCCCGTCGTTCCAGCAGTTAGAAAGACAAATATACTCATTTGTTCTTGTTTTTGTTTAGAATACTGATTTTTATATATTATATATTTATATATATTTACCTTTAATATATTTTGTTTATTCATTTCTCAGTTTCAACGCCATCGTGCACAACTCTGCTCCCTCCGTGCATGCCGCGCCCGCACATGACTACCATCATTATTGAATGCTGTAATTGCTCGATTGCAGGACTGAATTGCTATTTGTACATAATTATTTATATATTGGTTAAGTAAACATGTGAGATTAATTATTATTATATTTCACTAAATAAAGCAATACAATAAAATCATGTTGGTTTTTTTACATAAGAAACCGCGAGGAAAGCATACCATACATACATGTTGAAAGTTGTGTTACTATCTTTTCATATACATATCAACATCAATGCTTATAAAAGTCTTGTAAGTTATTTGTATAAGGTATATTTTTTTGCTTCAGATTTTATTTTAGATTTAAGAGTTTATAAATACTTAAAAAGACTAATACATTCTAATTCATCATTTTAAAGATTAGACGTAATTATTTATTCTAGCGATTATGAGGCTCAGATTGTCAAATTTATGTTAATATATATACGTGACAGACTAAGCTCAGCAGTAATCAGCAGTAACTCAATTTAAACTTAATAAAAAAATAAAACATTTAATATAGTATAACAACGAGGAGGTAGAATTGACACTATTTACCGGGGCATTCATTTACTTCTGCTTATAATTGACAACTCCTAGTTAAGGTTCGGATGATTCTTTAATCGAAGTATTAAAAAAAATTGTACATTCATGTTGACGTTTACTCCTTTGACATAGGACTCGGAAAATTTCGAATTATTATAAACTTCACTAGATGCTGGCTGCTGGATTCAAACCCGTCCAAGAGGCACCATATGCTGCTTGGAAGCACTCTGCATCTATCTCTCTATCTCTATTTTATCTAGTTCCCTTTAGAACTAATACTATTTTCAAATACACGAAGTTCTGATTACTTTGACCTAGGATCAAACACATGATGCATAAAAATATTCATTACAAAAAAGTTTCTTATAATAATTTTTAGATGCCGTTAAGGTAAGGAGTTCTTAATAAACTTAGGCAAGTGTATCGATCGACACGTCATTGAATAGAATACGATGAATTTCACAAATTCCGAACCTTGCCTTCAATTAGTTAAAGCAAATTGGGAAAAAAATTGGAAAGAAGTCACAGATAATAAATAATAATAAAGATTTATGTAGAGTAGTGGAGAGTATGTGAATAGGTACCTACTTTTTCATATTTTACATAATAATATATAACAATATAATTAAGCAGGAATATCAAACGATGATTAATCCTAATTAATTATTGTACAATATAACGCAATTTTAACGCCCGAGGTCACGTCTTTACTACACTATACAATGTTCAATGTTTCTAATAATAAAAGAGTAAAGATTGATAAAACTTTAAATCGTGACACATCGAAAAAGAAAATTGCATGAAAAATATTTCAAAAAATAGAAGCCCATAATCTTAGGTACCATGCTTTAAATGGTCGATTTAGTCTATTGTCTTCACAGCCATCTATGTTTTGGTTTTATTTTTAAATGGGCATGTAAGTTGTTTTATAGTAAAAACCTGCCAACATACCGTCTCTCTTGTCCCATTATTGAACTTTTTACGGTACTGTAAACTACCGTAGCGTTGATGATCAAGAGTAAGGATTGGAGCATTGAAAGTAACACTATGAAAGTAATTATTACTTTGGAAAAATGTTGCCTCGGTTAAATATACCTTTATGTACGAACGAATGTAGACATACTCGTCATACCGTCGATATATATATTTATAGACATACAATTAAGCGTGCGAGTACTGAATATATAATGTAAGAATAAGCAAGGAAAATAATTCAGCGCTCATTCTAATGTTCATGTGGCCGGTTGGCGCAGTTGGTAGCACTCTGCTTTCTGAGCCGCTGGTCCCGGGTTCGATTCCCGGACAGGTCAAACATTTGTCGTATGAACATGTCTGTTTGAACTGTGTCTGGGTGTGTGTATATTATATAGGTATCTATATTAGTCATTAGGTTACCATATTACAGGCTCTGCTTTGTTTGGGACCTGAAGATTTATTTATTTTTTGTATTAACATGGACGCAAGGTCCATGTTAATACAAAAAAAAAAAATACGAGCCAGTGCCGTTAACTAAACTGCTGTTATAATAAGGCCAATCTCAATCAGCAGGAGCTGACACACAATTGATGTTTATAAACTGTCGTCACTAATATATTTAGGTTAAAATACAACAAGAATTGAATTTCATAAAGCGTTTATAAAAAATAACCTCACGATATTAAAACACTTCCTCTAGTATTTTAAAGATAACTTGAGTATTTTTATACGGAAATTTAAGTTGTATAATATGTGAACATTTCTTTCCAGTAATTTTATTAATAACATAATTTCTAGTTTATAAGCAAAAAAAAATGTTTACCAAAAAATAGAACCGACTTCAACACTCAAAAGTATGAAATAACTTGTTGAAGTCGGTACCATGATATTAATTCAAAAGTAACTGATATCAAAATATTGTGCTAATTTCACCGAATCGACAAGTTATTTCATACTTTTGAGTGTTAAAGTCGGTTCCATTTTTGGTAAACATTTTTTTTCCAATCTTTTTAGTGACCTGTGTAACTTATGGGATCGATTGTCATTGTGGTGTAGCTATGTTGACCGATGTCTTCACCCGCTACTATATTATCGAGTAGGTATAAGCGCGCATTTTTCAGTTTTTGATATGTAGGTCAAAAAGTGCTCGTCCGATTTTGATGAAATTTAAATGGGACTACACGAAAAGCACCAGCTTTGGAATAAAAAAAATAATCCATCAAAATCGGTTCACCCAGTCGGAAGTTATGCGGTAACAAACACAAATAAAAATAAATAAAAAAAACAAACGGGTCGAATTGAGAACCTCATCTTTTTTTTTGAAGTCGGTTAAAAATGGGCTTGAACCTTAGTTACACTTTATGAATTTGCGAAAAAACAATAGTTAATATAACAGCTATAAGACCCAGTACACAGACATAATCCGTAAAAACTCCATGATCTCCATAAAGAGCAAATGAAAGTGGACTGCAAACAGCTTCCTCTTGGTTAACATAAGGCACACTACGAAGGCCACGATGAATACGTAAGTCTCAAAACGACTAACGATTTTAAATTTAATAAAAGTTATAAAAACTTTATAACTCAAACAGTAGCTCTACTAAAAATTGTAATCATTATAGGCTCACCCCAAATATGACTTCGCATACTCCGTTGCTGACCCTCACACCGGCGACCACAAGTCCCAGCACGAGTCCCGCGACGGTGACGCTGTTCACGGAAGCTACTCTTTCGTGCAGCCTGATGGCTCCGTCCGCAAGGTCGAGTACACCGCTGATGACCACCAAGGGTAAGATACAAATCGTAATCTTTCTAGAATTTTTACATTTATTCAATATTAGTAGCGCCCCGCGGTTTCACCCGCGTGGATTACGGTTTTCTCACTACCTTAATTATCCCATGGGAACTAGACTTTTTCCTCCTTTTCATACTAAATTTCATTGAATTAAGTACAACCGTTTAAGCGTGAAGAAGTAATAGAAGTGTTTTAATTATTTGCTTATCCCACGGGAACAGCAATTATTCTGGGATGTAAAGTAGTCTATGTCTATGCCTATGACTAGGGTCTAAAGTATCTCCATACCAAATTTCGCTGAAATCAGTACAGCCGCTTGAGCGTGAAGGAGTAACAAACATAGACACATACATATAAACTTACGCTAAGGATAGGATTTTACAGAAACGTGTCACATACTACAAACGTAACAAGAAAATATGGTCTAATCTTGTATGATATCAATTAATAATTAATGTGTTATTTTTTCAGATTCAACGCTGTAGTACATAACTCAGCTCCGACCGTGCACGCTGCTCCCGCCCATGACTATCATCATTACTGAATGCTATTAGAACGCTAGACTGACCTAAATTATTGAAACTCATTGTTTATTGATATTTAAAAAAATTCTGCGACTGAATAAAAATATTTAATGAAATACATTTTTTTTATTTAATACTAGGTGCGCCCCGCGGTTTTACCTGCGTGATGATGATTAATGATGATGAAAAGTAGCCTATGTTTTAATCCAGGGTGTAAACTATCTCCATACCAAATTTTATCAAAATTGGTGTAGCCGTTTGAGCGTGAAGAGGTAACAAACATACACACATACACACACAATGTCGCATTTATATTATTAGTTGGATATATTTCTTTCAATTATAATTATATTTTAAATATATATGCTTAAATATGACAATTGTCAATATTATCAGTAAATAATACATGGTGAAATCAAAGCGAAATTAGAATACTATTACATTAATTTACTTCTTGCATATATATGTTAAGCAATTATTATAATTATTTTTTATATTATAATGAGTATTTTAATGAGCTGGCAGATATAAGCTCTCCATGTGATTTAATATTTATTTATTTTTATTTATTTAATTATATTCTTTGGATCACTTCCGTACATGCGGTTCCATAACCGATAATAGTATTTAAATTTTTAACAAATAAACAAAGCAACAAAAAATCAACAAACGAACAATATCAAAATATTACTTAACCGACATTACCACAAAACAGATAGGTACAGAAGTCAATCTAAATACAAAGTGCGCTCGAGCAACTTACATATAGATACCTCCCACGGACATGAAATCTCAAATCGGTTCAAATCAGGGCGAGCGCGAGTGCTATCCGCTTGAGACACGCGTCTATGAACTTTTTTGTGCAAAATTGGAGCAACCAAGAAAAGTTAATGTAACTATTAAGTGGACGGTGGTTTCAATTCAACATTAAACGGTGAATTATCATTTTTTAAGCTAACAGTTGTTTCAGAGAGGAAAATACCTCTTTTACTCAGGCATATTTCTATTTGCTTGTATTTCGATGGTTCGTTTTAACTTAACACAGACACAGATTAATAACACATTTAGGTAGGTAACCGCCCCGGCCCCCGTATTATTTATATAATACAATATTATACATTAAACACTATTATACATTATTCTTTAAAATATAATGCATTTCGCCAATGTCGAAAACCTCGCAAGATTATGTATTTTCTGAGACAAATTTCTAATTTTTACACTATTCTAACAATTACATAAGAATTTAAATATTTTAGTTGTTATAGGCTTATATTACGGTACTTCCAGTTTCATTCCTAACAATAAATCAAACAATTAGATACGAGTGCCACTATTACGATAGTTTTTGTGCATAAGCCAAGTTGACAACCTTAGCGCGACCGCCGAGCGTAGGTATAAAAAGTGAAGTACATACATGTGATTGATTCCTGTACTGTCATCAGATAATGTGATACATTGTAAAGATCATCGGTGGTATACTTATTTGCACCTAGTGGGACTACCATCAGCCAGACGATAAATGTAAATAGCAGAGCGAGAGTAAATAATTACTTATTAACTAACATTTAACTACCTTGTCAAAAAGTATTTTTATTAAGTTACTTAATGAAAAAATACATTAATATACACTGGCTTCTAATTACTAATAGGATTGAACTAATCTTAATCTATATAATCTGATATTGAAAAAGAAATTCAAATCAGTTGATAAATGACGAAGCTCAGAGGCAAAACACAGATTCTATTCTCTCTCTCTCTCTCTCTCTCTCTCTCTCTCTCTCTCTCTTCTCTCTTCTTTTTACAGCCGTTTCCCAAAATAATAAATTGTCAAATTCACTGCAGTTTCTGAAGCTTGATAATTTCAAATTTTTAAATATAATTTGAAGTCAGCAAATAAAGTATGAAATTTCTAAATATTGTTCTGATGAACAAGGTTTTACATACAAACATAAATCTTTGTTCCTTTAAAGGAAAGCACAGACTAAATATATATTTCCATTTGTTACGACCCTTATAATGTTTCGTTGTTTATTCACGGCAACGATACAATCAGCTTGCAATTTCAACATTGTCTCCCCAGATGTTTAGTAATGTGGCCTTAGATGTAACCATAGTTTACACTATGGTTACATCTAAGGCCTTAGATGTAACCATAGTTTACACTATGGTTACATCTAAGGCCTTAGATGTAACCATAGTTTACACTATGCAATTTCAACATTGTCTCCCCAGATGTTTAGTAATGTGGCCTTAGATGTAACCATAGTTTACACTATGGTTACATCTAAGGCCACATTACTAAACATCTGGGGAGACAATGTTGAAATTGCAAGCTGATTGTATCGTTGCCGTGAATAAACAACGAAACATTATAAGGGTCGTAACAAATGGAAATATATATTTAGTCTGTGCTTTCCTTTAAAGGAACAAAGATTTATGTTTGTATGTAAAACCTTGTTCATCAGAACAATATTTAGAAATTTCATACTTTATTTGCTGACTTCAAATTATATTTAAAAATTTGAAATTATCAAGCTTCAGAAACTGCAGTGAATTTGACAATTTATTATTTTGGGAAACGGCTGTAAAAAGAAGAGAGAAGAGAGAGAGAGAGAGAGAGAGAGAGAGAGAGAGAGAATAGAATCTGTGTTTTGCCTCTGAGCTTCGTCATTTATCAACTGATTTGAATTTCTTTTTCAATATCAGATTATATAGATTAAGATTAGTTCAATCCTATTAGTAATTAGAAGCCAGTGTATATTAATGTATTTTTTCATTAAGTAACTTAATAAAAATACTTTTTGACAAGGTAGTTAAATGTTAGTTAATAAGTAATTATTTACTCTCGCTCTGCTATTTACATTTATCGTCTGGCTGATGGTAGTCCCACTAGGTGCAAATAAGTATACCACCGATGATCTTTACAATGTATCACATTATCTGATGACAGTACAGGAATCAATCACATGTATGTACTTCACTTTTTATACCTACGCTCGGCGGTCGCGCTAAGGTTGTCAACTTGGCTTATGCACAAAAACTATCGTAATAGTGGCACTCGTATCTAATTGTTTGATTTATTGTTAGGAATGAAACTGGAAGTACCGTAATATAAGCCTATAACAACTAAAATATTTAAATTCTTATGTAATTGTTAGAATAGTGTAAAAATTAGAAATTTGTCTCAGAAAATACATAATCTTGCGAGGTTTTCGACATTGGCGAAATGCATTATATTTTAAAGAATAATGTATAATAGTGTTTAATGTATAATATTGTATTATATAAATAATACGGGGGCCGGGGCGGTTACCTACCTAAATGTGTTATTAATCTGTGTCTGTGTTAAGTTAAAACGAACCATCGAAATACAAGCAAATAGAAATATGCCTGAGTAAAAGAGGTATTTTCCTCTCTGAAACAACTGTTAGCTTAAAAAATGATAATTCACCGTTTAATGTTGAATTGAAACCACCGTCCACTTAATAGTTACATTAACTTTTCTTGGTTGCTCCAATTTTGCACAAAAAAGTTCATAGACGCGTGTCTCAAGCGGATAGCACTCGCGCTCGCCCTGATTTGAACCGATTTGAGATTTCATGTCCGTGGGAGGTATCTATATGTAAGTTGCTCGAGCGCACTTTGTATTTAGATTGACTTCTGTACCTATCTGTTTTGTGGTAATGTCGGTTAAGTAATATTTTGATATTGTTCGTTTGTTGATTTTTTGTTGCTTTGTTTATTTGTTAAAAATTTAAATACTATTATCGGTTATGGAACCGCATGTACGGAAGTGATCCAAAGAATATAATTAAATAAATAAAAATAAATAAATATTAAATCACATGGAGAGCTTATATCTGCCAGCTCATTAAAATACTCATTATAATATAAAAAATAATTATAATAATTGCTTAACATATATATGCAAGAAGTAAATTAATGTAATAGTATTCTAATTTCGCTTTGATTTCACCATGTATTATTTACTGATAATATTGACAATTGTCATATTTAAGCATATATATTTAAAATATAATTATAATTGAAAGAAATATATCCAACTAATAATATAAATGCGACATTGTGTGTGTATGTGTGTATGTTTGTTACCTCTTCACGCTCAAACGGCTACACCAATTTTGATAAAATTTGGTATGGAGATAGTTTACACCCTGGATTAAAACATAGGCTACTTTTCATCATCATTAATCATCATCACGCAGGTAAAACCGCGGGGCGCACCTAGTATTAAATAAAAAAAATGTATTTCATTAAATATTTTTATTCAGTCGCAGAATTTTTTTAAATATCAATAAACAATGAGTTTCAATAATTTAGGTCAGTCTAGCGTTCTAATAGCATTCAGTAATGATGATAGTCATGGGCGGGAGCAGCGTGCACGGTCGGAGCTGAGTTATGTACTACAGCGTTGAATCTGAAAAAATAACACATTAATTATTAATTGATATCATACAAGATTAGACCATATTTTCTTGTTACGTTTGTAGTATGTGACACGTTTCTGTAAAATCCTATCCTTAGCGTAAGTTTATATGTATGTGTCTATGTTTGTTACTCCTTCACGCTCAAGCGGCTGTACTGATTTCAGCGAAATTTGGTATGGAGATACTTTAGACCCTAGTCATAGGCATAGACATAGACTACTTTACATCCCAGAATAATTGCTGTTCCCGTGGGATAAGCAAATAATTAAAACACTTCTATTACTTCTTCACGCTTAAACGGTTGTACTTAATTCAATGAAATTTAGTATGAAAAGGAGGAAAAAGTCTAGTTCCCATGGGATAATTAAGGTAGTGAGAAAACCGTAATCCACGCGGGTGAAACCGCGGGGCGCTACTAATATTGAATAAATGTAAAAATTCTAGAAAGATTACGATTTGTATCTTACCCTTGGTGGTCATCAGCGGTGTACTCGACCTTGCGGACGGAGCCATCAGGCTGCACGAAAGAGTAGCTTCCGTGAACAGCGTCACCGTCGCGGGACTCGTGCTGGGACTTGTGGTCGCCGGTGTGAGGGTCAGCAACGGAGTATGCGAAGTCATATTTGGGGTGAGCCTATAATGATTACAATTTTTAGTAGAGCTACTGTTTGAGTTATAAAGTTTTTATAACTTTTATTAAATTTAAAATCGTTAGTCGTTTTGAGACTTACGTATTCATCGTGGCCTTCGTAGTGTGCCACGGGAGCAGCGGCGTAGTGGGCTACCGGAGCGGCGTAGTGGGCTACCGGAGCGGCGTAGTGGGATACCGGAGCGGCGTAGTGGTGGGATACGGGAGCAGCGTAATGAGCAATGGGCGCAGCGTGGACTAAAGGTGCTGCATATCCCAGAGGGGCGTGGTGAGCTTCGTCATGACGCACGATGCTTTGAGAAGATACGGCATGTCCGTGACCGAGGAGGCCTGCGCTGGCTGTAGCCAAGATAGCACCAAAAGCAAAGATCTAAAAATACATAAAAAGATGGAAAAACTTCAATAAATTTGATAAATAGCTTGCTAATTTTTGTTTTCAACGTTAAAAACACTTTTAGTCGTGAACAAAAACAAATAAGATATATATGATTAAATCCGTTTCAGCGTACTCGATTTTAATATATACCAGTCGGACAAATTTTAGATATCATTAATATAAAATTTCAGTGTATATAACATTTTTATTTTGTATTAATACTCACTTTGCTGAACATTTTGAGTGTATTGTTTGATAACCAAGTGTCGATTAATGTCAAACATTCGCAGAGTATTATTTTATATAACGCAAACGGCTTTGCGTGTCAAGCTTGGTGGGGCGGAGAAATGCTGCGTGCACCTTGAATCCGCAACTTTGACTTTACCAAGGTTACGTCTCTGTAACTGATGAGAAGCTGGAAGCACGTGTTTGGGTTAATTGATTAGTTAATTAATAATCCGCGTATAATATGTTGATAGTAGCACAGTAAATAATACATTTTAAAAATTATTCACAACAAGGTTTTACATACAAACATAAATCTTTGTTCCTTTAAAGGAAAGCACAGACTAAATATATATTTCCATTTGTTACGACCCTTATAATGTTTCGTTGTTTAATCACGGCAACGATACAATCAGCTTGCAATTTCAACATTGTCTCCCCAGATGTTTAGTAATGTGGCCTTAGATGTAACCATAGTTTACACTATGGTTACATCTAAGACCCCTTATCTAAGACCCCTATTATCGAACCCTTGTTACGGGTTCGATAATAGGATTTCGATTACATTATATTTTTCAAGGCTTGCAATACTGTTTTTGTATACTGGTATTGCCCTTTTCTCTGATTGGTTGGCCAATCAGGGAGAAGGAAGGGTCGAGTGGGGAGACTACGAGGTACGGACGGTTGTTCTGGAACGCCGTCTATACGGGATCCTCGGTAAAATATTCAAGACAGTGTTTTTTTTCATTTACCACCCCAGCGAAATAGATTACGATCAAGGTAGGAAGGTCACACTAGTATGTACTCACACTCAGGACTCCAAGATTGTGGCCCTTCCATCAAACAGTATGTATAGATAAAGGTGATGCATCTGCCATATAGTGATGTCGTACGTTTAGTCGACTGACAATAGTATGAGGACCGGATGGTGTAATTGAATTGTTGTGATTTCACGAAAATTATATAACTTTCACCATTCACAAGAGAATAATAAAAGATCTAGTACCGGCGATTGTGCGAAGATTTTACCACTCTGAATATGTTTATATTACGCTAACTAATAAACTCTATCTCCGTTCCGGCGGTGAACGAGGCAACAGCTCCTGAGGACGCCTCGTAAAGAGGCGAAACACGTGTCAAAGAGTTTCCGGTTACGTAAGATTGCTGCAATAATTAATAGTAGCAGAATTAAAATTAAAAATTGTTTATTAATATATTCTGTTTATGGATTTCGCAACTTTGATTAAATCAAAAAACAAAAGTAATATTATACAAACGCATTCACTTGTATTTTAATTTTAAGTTGTCGAGTTAGAATTACCGGTGTCTTACAAAATTCCAAACCAACGCACGTTAGCAACTCGACATTACTTTTATCGCGACCTTCCTCAAGTCAAGGTATGCTCGCATTTCTTTGCCCCACCGCGAGCCGGGCCGGAACACGCCCACGTACTATAAAGCCACATATAATGAACACAAAATATCAATCAGTACTTCATTTTCAAGCAATACACTCATAATGTTTAGCAAAGTAAGTATCAGGAGTTCAAAAACTAAAAACTATATTTATTTTAATTTGATGGTTTGACAAACAACAACAATTGACAAGCGTTTGAGTTTTTGGCTATTTTTAAAATCGGCATCTACATTAAATTTTACAAAAAAATATATTATAATGAATATTAGATCAAAATATTCTATATTATATATATATATATATATATATAGTAAATGATGTTTTCATGTCAACAGTATATTTATAATATTTTTGTATGAATAGACTGACTTAGTTACTAAATATTGTTTTAAATAAAATAGTAACTTTTTACTAGTTAAATAGAATCGAGTAATTTAATTTAAACTCACTGATTTCATTTCTTTTGAAAGTTTTTTTTTTTCAATAAAAAATACTATCAGAAAATGTAATTTGTTTACATGTTTATACAATAGTTCAACTAGACTCTTGTAACTTTACCTTGCAACGTATTTTCGTTTGTAACACCATATTTTTTTCTTACGTTTCAGATCGTAGCCTTCGGCACTCTGCTGGCTGCCGCCAGTGCTGGCCTTCTTGGCCATGGTCATGCTGTGTCCTCCCAAAGCATCGTGCGACATGATGAGCACCATGCTTCTCCGCAGTATGCAGCACCTCTGGCGTATGCTGCCCCTGTAGCTCACTATGCTGCTCCCTTAGCTCATTACGCTGCCCCCGTAGCTCATTACGCTGCCCCTGCAGCTCACTACGCTGCCCCTGTAGCACATTACGCTGCCCCTGCAGCTCACTACGATGGCCATGATGAATATGTGAGTATTCTACTTTATTTTAGCCCCATCACAGTGGCAAAAAGATTTCTTGAAATTATATTATAATTTATTTTGACCAGTTCCCAAATTAAATCCAAAACCATCTCAAGTACAAACTTGTATATCTTTGAATGTCAAAGCTTTGAAAGGTCTGTGCGTCGGTGCTACACGTATTGCATTAGCGTCGTGTTAACTGTCTTAACAAGCTGTATACTTGGGATTACAATGTCCCTTTATTACTACACCAACCAACAGAAACAGTTAATCACAGTTAACCAATCGTTTCTATTCCAGGCTCACCCCAAATATGACTTCGCGTACTCCGTTGCTGACCCTCACACCGGCGACCACAAGTCCCAGCACGAGTCCCGCGACGGTGACGCTGTTCACGGAAGCTACTCTTTCGTGCAGCCTGATGGCTCCGTCCGCAAGGTCGAGTACACCGCTGACGACCACCATGGGTAAGGCAATATCTATTATTACTTATATATACGCTACATTAATTAAGTAAAAGGTTTCACTGCAAAAGATTTTGCGGTATGGAAATTAAAACGTCATTATTTTGTTGCATTCTAAAATGAAATTTCAATCAAAAATTATAATTCCGACTAATTAAAATTTTGTAATTAAATCGTTTTAGACAGAATTTTTTTCATTTGTTAGAAGATACATATTTTTCTTAAATAATTCAATTTTAAATATCAGAAAAATATATAATACATTTGTATACAAATTTAATTATTTTGTTTTCTTGTTATGCTAAGAAACATTTTCTTACACTACTATAATATAATAATATAATATAATAATAATTATAATATGGGACAACATTCCCACAAGGTCTTCAGGTTCCAAACTAGGCAGAGCCTGTACTATGGTAACCTGATGAATGATATATATGTACTTATATACATATGTATATAAGTATATATATAAGTATGTATCAGTAACACTGAACCGAAATTTAACGCCAGAGCTATGTTTGAAACCTGTAAATAAATGTTTACGATTATCTCGGCCAACAGAACTTGCCGGGTCAGCACTTACTGACTATTTGCATATAATAGTGCGAGATTCGGCTTAAGTAATATATATCCTCTAATCTGTTATTTACTTATGACAGTGATTATAATTACGTTATTTAATATGTAGATTGGATGGCACATGGGTTGCCTAGCGAAATCCCGTACCTAGACTGTTTAATAATATTAACTTTAATATTAAACAGCGTTATTTGACAGATTTTTAAACAAAAATTAAAGCTTATTTTATTGCTTATCCAATTGTAATAGGTTGCTTATTTCAAACTGTGGCATGTTCATGTATGCTTCGATTTTTTAAAGTTTAGATTGAAGCGCGCGTAGGGAGAGTGACAGAGAAGCGTTGCGCACGCTTCTTCATGTGAGAGACAAGGACGCAGAGAGATTTGTTATAATTATTGTTATTTGACAGTATGGGCCCGGCCTTAGCTCGGCAACCCATGTGCACTTTTTCCCTACATATTATGTGACATTTAAGCCTTCTCATAATAAAATATCAGATAAGGGGATATATTTCTTAATCCGTATCTTAGAACGTAACGATTTAAGATTCACTTTATATGAAGAAAATAATGGTTTACTTCTTTTCAGCTTCAACGCCGTAGTCCACAACTCCGCTCCGTCTGTGCATGCTGCCCCCGCCCATAGTTACCATCATTATTGATAATATTCATCTTATTTGTACTTTTGTAATTATATTATAATCTGTGATGTGAATATTTTAAATAGTCTGGAATAAACATAGTGAATTAAAGAGTTTTATAGTTTATTGCATTAACAACATGCTAGGTGGAACTTACCTACGTTCAAATTATTTGAAAGAAAAAATTCAGTAGTAGTGGGAATTGAACCCTACAGACTACAGAATACCGTCCTGTCGCTTTGTCCAACTAAGCTATGATAGCATACTCGGATAAATTCGGACCGCTAGTGGAGTGCGCTTAGTGAGGTCTTAGTCCCACTAGTAGCTGATTTTTTTCCTTTCTATAATTTGAACATAGTAAAAAAACTTCAGTTCTCATTTGTGGTATAATTTCTGCACAAAACTTTATATTTCTACTACCATTTTGAGGTATTCAGCGTATTTAGGAAAAAACTCCGTGTTCTTTTCTATATTTTCTATAGTTCTATTCTATAAAATCAGTGTAAGAGTAGAAGTGACGTAGTTTAAATTTAATTTCAAGATTTTTTTAAAAAATTTCTTTGCCGTAATATAAATAGCGCCATAAAAGATGTGTTTGTGAGAGATTTATACCAATGCAATAATTGTGTGCAAATAACTCACGTAGCAACTACAGCTACAAAGCTGTAGTTAGCTCAATGTAGCAATGACGTTCCATGCACGTACTTAGCATTAAAAATAAAAAATATGAGAATAAAGAAATATATAAAAATTAGATACACACAAGTTGGATCGTATCCCATACTTATGTTAAAAGATAAATTACCTGATAAAAGTTATCATTATTGATTATATGGATGGTCAGGAGCCCTAACTTCTAACTGAGCTGCTCTGTGTTTCAGATAAAGGTCCTCTCCGGATCCATACGGATCTGTGTTCCAAATTTCATTAGCAATACAATACAATGATTCTGTACTCAACTATTAAAGCGATGATAGCTCAGCGGGAGGAGCGTCGGCTGTCAAACTGACGGATACTGGTTCGATCCCCAACAACGGCTTGAGCTCCGGTGAAGATAACGCCGTTATCAAATCTAAAGCATGGTGGTAGGGTACTTTCGAGTACCCGCCTGGCTAACTACCACGTTTGAAAAACTGTCACCAAACACATAGTGTGTTCAGGCAGCAGTTCTTGAGAGCCAGTGAGTATTCTAGGTCTATGCAGTAAAAAAAAAAATTTTACAAAACGGTACTCCTAAATTATAACAAAATTACTTACTAATCTAAAGTGGTATGATGGGCGGTATTATCGCTTGTAGCTATTTCTTTCAAACAACCTTTGTATGGACAGTATCTTAAAGAATAATGATAGACCATGTTTTTGAAGATCTCAAAAGATTTAGCTTAGACATGGGCTATATTTGTCATGTACGAAAACTGCATTAAAGTAATCCGTTACTGGTAAGGTCAAAAAAAAATTGTGTCATAAAATGCCTTTCATCGATGCTAGAACGAAATGATACATAATATACTATTTCCTGGAAGATAGGCGGCCTTTACTGTGGTACGCTACTTGCGTTGTCACTTTGTTTCCATCACATCTTATCGAGACGCACGTAAGGGCTGGCGCCTCGGCTTATTCGGTGGAGCAATAATTGAAGCGGCGAAAATATGCTAACCTATTAGGTAGTGGTTACATATTTGAACACGAGTCGAGACATTGGGCCCGTGGGGACCGGGAGCTCATCGGATTTTCCAAAACTTATCAGAGCGTTTGATTGATGCGACGCGTGACCAATATATATATATATATATATATATATATATATATATATATATATATATATATATATATATATATATATATATATATATATATATACATATTTGCCTTAACGAATCAGCATTGCAATTGAACGTGGCAATGCTGTTAGTATTACGGGCACGCTGCCAATTGGTAGCCGATAATAGCATTTGAGTTATATATATATAGGCTCAATTCAATTCAATTTCAATTTATTCAAATAAGTGCACATTTACACATTTTATGTTATGTGGCTAGAAGCTGAGACTAATAAGTTTTATGAGTTGTCTGTCGCTGAACTAGAGTCATCGCCAGTGTTTCTGTTTACAGCGCCCTCGTCCTAGATTTACAAAAAATAATCTAGCCTTAGTTAATTGACAACTGTTAATACATAATGTTAAAAATATCTTAGTATATATACCAAAAAACCTCCAAGAGAACAAGACAATATAATTGAATTTATAACTTCAATATAATATTGAGACCTTTTCAAGAGTTAGTGTAAAAGATCCTCTCTGTGTTGTAGTATGTAAGTGCATGTGTGAGTGTGAGAGAGTGTAAGCATAGATACAAGTAATATAACAATAATTAATAAGTCCCAAAGCCAAACTTTCGATTATGAAATATAATAAAACTAGTATTATATTATAATCGGTTAAGTGGTTTAGGAGTCCATTGAGGACAAACATTGTGACACGAGATTTATATATATTAATACCCCATAATAATATAACATCGAATGCCGTTTACAGAGTCCTGATTACATATTAATCCTTCTCACGGAATTCCACGCGTGCGCTGCCGGGACGGGCTGCTAGTAGTATTATATATTGCTTTTTGGTTCGTAGTCATACAAACAATGGGTAAAATATGGAATCATTTGTCAAGATATATTAGCACTACTAACAAAAAAGTGTAGGTATGTATCAGAAATGCCACAATCATTTGCTTTATGTAACCATTGGTTGACCGGACCAAGTTGTACCTATTTACTTCTAATTGAAATATTCTTTTAATATAACTATATCTTAATATTAACATTAACAGTACAAAGATTACCACGTAAACACATTTGACCTAGAATAGTTACTGGCCCTCTAGGATTGCTGCCTGCACACATTATGACTGTGTTTGGTGACAGTTTTTCAAACTTGAGGGTGGTAACTAGCCAGGCCGCTACTCGAAAGTACCATACCACCATGCTGGGAATTTGATAACGGTATTACCTTCACCGGAAGCTCAAGCCGATCGAATCAGCCTCCCTCAGTTTCACAGCTGATGATTCCACAGCTGAGCTACCATCGCTATAACAACATCACCTACAAAAGCAGATAAAATGGACTTCGCCGTAATCATACACAGAAAGATACAAAACAATTTATACACAACATGACACAACAATACAATTCTGCCGTCACTAGAAGAAAGGACTTAACTTCCTCAAAGTTGATTCCGAGGTAACTGAAGTTTAATCTAAAACGAATGCCCGCGCGCTGCAGGATAATTTATCGTAATATATTGTTATTTAATATTCCTTATAAAAAAATATTTCATGTTGCATATGGTTTTATAGTATGTGTCGTACGTAAGTTTAGTGGAACAGTAGTTCTGTAATGTAGCGAGATGTCAGGAATGAGTCTCCACTCAGCATACGCTAGGGTTACCCCGGAGCACCGATTTTCAGTCGAAGCTCATTTCTAACATCACGAACGTACATGTGAGAGAAAGCTATTTGGAAAAACAAACAAAAAATAATGACAAAACACAATCGTTAGTCTGTGCATCTTTTTGTGCAGACCAAATCACGTACACTTAAGCAGCATACCGTGACCAATGGCAATATCGATACCATGACACATATTATTGCAATTCTATAATCGGTTCGAAGCATGACCTTTAGCTATTGTCATTGTAATAACGAGGTCCGCATGCTCACTGGTCACCAGCCCCACTTGTTCTTATTCTGTGTTTAGACATATAAAAACCAGCGGACACCAGTATTTGACATCAATCAACCAACAGTTGTGATATTGACAGCAGCAAAATGTTCAGCAAAGTGAGTGATAATATGTGCTAAGTTTATGGTGTGTCTGTGAAAAAGTTTCTCCATTAGCAATGTTAACCATTTCAAAGCCATCAGCATTACCAGTTGGGCAGCCTTTGGTGTTACTAGTCTAGTTATCCAGAAGCATATTATCTCAACAAAGGGCATTTCAAACCAATACATTAAAATTATGTTGAAAATATGTAGTTTTATGTTATTTTATTTAAATGGTTCATATGTAGTTTTATGTTATTTTATTTAAATGGTTCAATAGAAAGAAAAAGGCAAAGTTGTCAGAAAAACAAATTTATCTTAATGTAGTTTAATGGCATCTATTGATGACGAGGTTCAAATCTGATTCTTAACAATACGAATTCAGAATTAGCAGAATCATATAAGTACAAAGCGATGCCTAAAACAACTTACCTCTTCCTTTGACTGGTATCAAAGATCTTACACAGCCTTTTTAAAAAATTAATATATCACTCTATACAAACTCCAGGGTCCCTGCCATTTTTTAACATATAACTTTATGGGAGAAATTTATATATAAATCAAGACATTTATTTATATGTAAAATGTGGAACTCATATAAACCATATTGGAAAATAATTAACTTTACATAGGCTTGAAATTTTTATATTCATTTATTCTTCCAAAACCATGTATACTTCGCTTCCAGGTCCTAGCTTTTGGAGCCATGTGGGCGGCTGCCCAGGCTTACGGCCACGCTGTGTCTTCCCAGAGCATCGTCCGTCATGATGGCTACGAGGCCCCAGCTCACTACGAAGCCCTCGGTTATGGTGGATATGCTGCTCCTCTGCCCTATGCTGCTCCTTTGGCCTACGCTGGACATTACGACGGTCATGATGAATATGTATGTTTGCAGATTTCATGTTTCACAATTCACAACATGCCTATGTCCAGTATTGGATGTACTGCGACTCGTCAACATCATCATCTCAGCCATAGGGCGTCCACTGCTAGACATATGCCTCCCCCATTGATTTCCACTCCACTCCAAGGACCGGTTGGAGCGGCCTGCATCCAGCCGTTGCCCGCGATCTTATTCAGGTCGTCTGTCCACGTGGTCGGTGGCCGAATAATGATAAATGAAAGATGCAGCTCAAATAATGATAATTATATCAGATAATAAGACATTTACTCTATACTAATGACAATGGTAGTGATTAATGTCTTGTTCAACCAAACTAAAATACAGAAAAAAAATATAAGCAAAATAAAATCTTACAGGTCGATAATGTCCAAATTAGTATGACACTTATTAATGACAACACTAAAATTAGTTTTGGGGTAGTTTTACGTAAAATAAGTTGCCACTTATTTAGTGCCAGCTAAAACTACCCGCAATTATATATAAATGGATAGCGTTTTATGGAGTTATAAGATTTTAAATTTTAGCGTTAATAGAATACGATGCTATTTCATTTTGAAGAATTTTAGCTAGTTCGAGTGATTAACAGAATAACTTAAACGAACAACTCATTCCAAGTTGATTGAAATAATACACAGACGACACGGGTTGGTGTTAATTTTCATTATGCTACAGGTTTTTCCAACTTATTTGTAGCATAATTAAGATCATTGTATTTCAGACACTAATTAACTGTAAAACTATTATTACCAGCACGTAATACAATAGTCTACGTATATTAATGAGTTCTTGACCATTCTTAAAAATATATAAAGCAACCAATAAACGTTTCAGATTATTCCAAACGCAAAGGCTCTTTTAAAATTAAAATATACGAAACATTTAATAGCGTATATTTTAATAGTGAACTATTACTGCGTAAACTATACTTTTTCCGGTTAAAAGCCCATATCCGTCTAGGTCAAGGATCCATCTATGTCTAGACAATTATTATTATTAATTTTACCAAAATTGGTTCAGCCGTTTGGGCGTGAAAACGTTACAACTAAACAAAGTTACACTTGTGACTGCCAAATAAAGTTTTTCTTATTCTTACACTAGTAGCGCCCCGAGGTTTAACCCGCATGGATTACGGTAAAAGCAGCCTATGTGCTATTCCAGACTATAATCTATATCTTTACCAAATTTCATCCAGATCCGTTCAGCCGTTCTGGCATGATTGCGTAAAAAACATCCATCCATCCATCCATCCATCCATTCATCCATCCATACATCCATACATCCGTCCATTCATCCATCCATCCATCCATACATCCAAACTTTGACATTTATATCAGTGACAATATTCACTAATATTGTAAGTAACAGTCAATAGTAATATTCATTATACATACATTTTTTAAGTACCCATGTACTATGTGTACTATGTGTCTCATGTTCCATAGGCTCACCCTAAGTACGATTTCGCGTACTCCGTGTCGGACCCTCACACCGGCGACCACAAGTCTCAGCACGAGTCCCGCGACGGTGACGCCGTCCACGGCTACTACTCCCTGGTGCAGCCTGATGGCTCCGTACGCAAGGTCGAGTACACTGCTGACGACCACAATGGGTAAGTTGCTTTATCATATATAAGGTAAGGTGAAGGTAACACCGTCATCAAAGTCCCAGCATGATGGTGGGGTACTTTCGAATGGCCGCCTGGCTAGCTACCACCCTCAAGTTTGAAAAACTGTGACCAAAACACATAGTGTATTCAGGCAGCAGTTCTTGAGAGCCAGTACACATCAATACTTAGCGTTAATACCTTCGACTACATCGTCACTCAACATCAAGTAAGACAGTGGACAAACGCTAGATGTATAAAATGTAAATAATAATTTATGATATAACTACAACCCATGAAAACCTTCTTAAACTTCTTACCGGATAATTTATGCAAATGTTTTTGTTTTATTTTCAGATTCAACGCGGTAGTGCACAACTCTGCCCCATCTATCCACCCTGCTCCGTACCATTATCACTACTGAGAGAAATATAAGTATTGTAGCAGGAACGAAACATGCCAAACAAAATAAATTATTAAATATTTTCCAATGAATAATAATTTTATTAAAAATATATACACTATTTTATATTTTATTTATTTTTGTCATACAGCGCTTCATTACTTCTATGTATCTCTATTAGTAAATACAAGATTTAAAAGTCATCAATTCTCAATATTTTTCGATAAATTATCATGTAGTCATGATAATTAATGGACAAATATTGAGATATTTTCAATATCATTAAGCTTATGTTCAAATTTTTAGAGGAAAAATGTAACTACTAGTGGGATTTGAACTAACTGTCGCTTTACCATCTAAGCCATAGGACTTCACTAGCAATACGAATTTATTCCTTCATTGTTAATTAGTGAAAATCTGAGGGGAAGTGTTACTTGGCGCCGTCTAATTTTAATTGTATGAACTATTATTAACATTGATAGACCAACACTTCATGCAGGTAATGTATCAAGCGAAGGCACCATACTCGGATTCAAAGAGTTTTATGCATTTTATTGCATTAACATTATTCATTGCATATCAATAACCTTAACGAAAGGAATATTAAAATGATTAACTAGTTTAACAAACAATTAAAAACGGGTGTCAATAGAACTTTTCAAAATATCGTAACAACCAATTTACGAACTAAATTGACAGAGGCAATCTGTTGTGACATTTGTCTGAAGCAATGACCGATGTCATATGTAATTAAACTTTGATGGAATGAAAACACATCAGTTTGTTGCACGTAGCTTTATGTTTCAATCCCAAAAGACTTTTAATTTTGTTTTTAATTTATCTAACAGGAGACATTCAAGAGGCAAAGATCTAATTCAGATAAACAAATTTAAACTTTTTTCCAAATTTACTACGGTAAATTACTAACTGAAATATAATAATCATAATATTTTATTATAGTAATGATTAAATTATAGCTAATATGAAATATTTGCATAATAAATCAATATTATTATTATCCTATCCTATTAATATTATAAATGCGAAAGTTTGTGTGTATGTTGTAAGTGTGTATGCGTGTATGTTTGTTACCTCTTCACGCTCAAACAGCTAAACCGATTTGGATGAAATTTGGTATGGAGATAGCTTATACTCTAGATTCACACATAGGCTACCTTTATCCCGGAAAAGTGTAGTTCCCGTAGGATAGGTGAGGTAGTTGGAAAACCATAATCCACGCGGGTGAAACCGCGCGGCGCTACTAGTACAAAAATATATTTAAGTATTAACGGAAATGTGATACGTAGGTAAGAAGCCACATTACATGAAGGAGTTGAAACAGTCCTTGGATCTAAACTATATTAATATTCTTGTTTTATTTGAGAATGGAATTCCATTCATTATAATACAGATTTATAGCCCTTGGGGGTCGCCAAATTTTTGTATGGCACTGGGGTATTTATTATTCTTCTTTTCAGCAAGTGGACGTCCACCGCTGGACATATGCCTCCATAAGAATATTTGCTAATTCTTGCCACGCTTGGTAGGCGGGTTGGCGAGCGCAGTATGATTTCCGATTTCCGAAGGCGCTGCTGCCCACCTTCTGGTACGTGATCCCTTAGTAATAAATAGCCGACTCTTACGGCACCCATGGGAAGTGATGGGGGATTACTATTCTAGGCCGATACCACCACGGCCTATATACTCAACCACATTAAATACCACACTATACATAATCATAAAAAAAATCATTCAATGTTGTTTAAATATTATTGAATGTTATGGACTGAATCATTTTATTGCGTTATTAACTTTATTATCCAATAATTCAATCGCAATTAACCTGGTCCCGTTTTTAATTATCATCAGCAGCCTCATAGTACAATCTGTTTTATGAGCTGAAATCGATTTAATTTTCGACTGCCTTCCAAAAAAGGAAGTTACTCAAATAGACGTGTATTTTTACAACTTCAAGTTGGTCCTATTAAAATTTCATCAACGTTGGGTGAATGCTGGTCGATATGATGGTTATTTTGTATGAAACGATGTAAAATGTTGTATATATGGAGTACTGTTTGCATCTCTGGGATGGTTCAGCCAACCAACTTGAAGCTTTGGACTCTATAGAGAGGCGAGCCAAAAAGGTCATTGGTAGCGACTCTCTGGTCGAACATAGGCTACAGAGCCTTGAACACCGACGTAGAGTTGCTTATGCGTTGCCTATCGGTTTTCTATCGGTTACATTTCGGCGAATGTGCACTGGAATTACACAATTTAATTCCACCTTCTCCATTCTATCATCGGTCAACCAGACATACGACTATGCGCCACCGCTACATGGTAGATATACCACCGTTACGCACGAAGCGTTTTGCTTCCACTTTTATAATGCGTACTGCCAGTACGTACAGTTTGCGTGCTCCACCTTAGACCGCGTCGTCGCTTAACATCAGGTGAGACAGTGGTCAAACGCAAGCTTCCTTGAATACGTAGCAGATCTTTTGATAAACAATTGATTGTAGGTAAAATTGACTCTGTGTCTGATTTGTTAAACGATACATTGGATGAGCATTAGATTCTAAGATTGAAGATATTTATTAGTAGGGTTTCTTAAATACAAATACAATACAAATACAAAACAACCAAAGTCAACCCAAAGACTCCTGAACTAGTGGGACTGTGTTTCAGGAGCCAATGGCCTCTCCCAGAAAAGACTTAGCTTACGTCAAGTCAATACATAATTTATAATTTAAGCAGCTATAAAAACTACTTGTTTAGTGTGTGTGTGTGTGTGTTGTGTTTCTGGAAGTGTTAGGAATGTGTGTGTAATGTATGTGTAGTAATGTATGTAACCAGGTCTTCATCATCATCGTCAGCCTGTTTGTAGTCAACTGTCCTCTGCTTGACATATGCATCTTAACGCAAGGTAGATAAACACAAAGTATTAATATTCTTTTTCATAATCTCAAATTCACACACGTTTTTTAACTTGAAGGTAGTAAGCTACTTTCCTGAATGTGCTTATATAGGTATAAAACCTAGTAGTGATAAACGCCCCCCTGTTCCCCGTTCTCAAAAGTTACGAATAGAACAACTACTCTCAGCTGGGTCACCCCCAACCAAATCCACATATCTACCTCTGAATAGTATAGGTTATTTTGTAGTGCTTGCCTGGGTAGCTACTGCGCTTTAATTTGAAAGTAACTCACCGAACACTAAGTTGTACAGTAAATGCTCTCGCGACTCAGTCAACATTCTTATCCAACCGTGATTTTACATTCAACCACACTGTCATTGACAATCAATTCAAATAATGACTAAGCCAATAAATTTTCCACAAAATATATCCTTTACGTATACAAAGTAATATCATTCATTGGGATTATAACTGGGAATGTTACTTATGGCATGTCAAGTTGCATTGTGCACATGGCGAAAGGCGAAAGTTTGTGTGTATGTGTGGTTTGTCTGTATGTTTGCTACTTCTTCACGCTCAAACGGCTACACCGATTTCGATGAAATTTGGTATGGAGATAGTTTAGACGCTGAATTAACACATAGGCACCATCATCACCGTTTTTCACCACCACGCGGGTAAAACCGCGGGGATCAACTAGTCTTAAATATTTTAAATCTTTAACCTAGTTAAAATTAACCTAGTCATAATATTAACAAATGTATGAAAATGTTAAGTTAAAAAAAACAAATAAATAATAAGTGAAAAAATTAATATAAAATAAACACACACCAGTCATACTGAACAAAGAATATTACATTTAATTTATTTTAAATAGACTTTTAAATACTAGAATGAAACTTCTGGTATATAAAATTCACATGAGTCAATCAGATTCAAGAGCGGGTTCAGTGTAGCCTTAAATGTATGTGTCATAAGACAGTCCGATCAATTCTTCTGCAGTACCTATGCCTTATGTTATAGATTGTTAATTAAGTGACAATATTATTTTTATCATTTTTATTTTTTATTAAGCGCAACAGTGAAGGCGACTCACTGCTCTGATGATAGGATTACTTCGTATTTTTATGGGTACTGTCCTTCAAATATAGCAAAGATTATGACTGTAATAATTATCTTCTAATTAAAAATAAAATCTAGATATAATCTGAGAAGGGCTTTTGTCGATTAGGCCAAACGTTTCGCAAGCGATACAGCAACGGATATCGTCCGGCGGAGGTTCGATCCGATGCTATGATATCGGCCACAAGGCTGCGCTTGCGCGGTTCCGGCTATAAACTTTGTTATAAACGCTCGATTGATGTAGGTTACTTGTACAATTTATGTAATACTGGAGTTTCAATGAACAATTGTGAATGTCACTTGTATTTTGATTGCTAAAACAAGATTTAAGTTAACATTTTTTACGGTAAAATTCGGCTACTAATGATATTAAAATTAAAATTTTAGTTTACTTGCTTATTGAGTTTTTTTTCAACCGATATAGATAATGATATAGATGTAATACTCCTTAGTATTACAATTTGTTCAGTTGTAGATTTCGTTTTATATGTGGTGTTCCAGGACTGCGATCATGGTGATTTCTTAGATGGATCTCACCTGTTTAGAAAAACTACAATTCTGATACTTCTAACGTCCTCCTTGAGAATCTGTGTAGGTACTTTAAATATCCCCCTGGTGATGATGTTCCTGTGTTCCTTAAACCACCTTTTCCCTCCTAAATTCATCAAATTGTAATATACGTGATTTTAGATTGTGATTTATGTATTACTAGTAGGGCCCCGCGGTTTCACCCGCGTGGATTACGGTTTTCCCGCTACCTCGATAATTCCACTGGAACTATACTTTTCCGGGATAAAAGTAGCCTATGTATTAATTACTAGTAGGGACTCGCGGTAACACCCGCGTGGATTACGGTTTTCCCGCTACCTCAATTATCCCACGGGAACTATACTTTTCCGAGATAAAAGTAGCCTATGTGTTAATGCAGGGATTAAACTATCCCTTTACCAAATTTCATCGAAATCGGTGTGGTTGTTTGAGCGGAAGAAACAACAAACATACACACATAGACAGTGGGCAGGGTACATAGCTCGAAGAACTGATGGCCACTGGGGTCGAAAGATTCTCGAATGGAGACCACGGACTGGCAAGCGCAGCATAGGACGGCCACCGACCAGGTGGACAGACGACCTGACTAAGTTCCCAGGCAAGGGCTGGATGGGGGCCGCTTACGACCAGTCTATGAGGAAATCTATGTTGGACCATTGATTTGGTCGGAACTGGCCGTAGGACGTCCACAGCTGGACATAAGCCTCCGGACCTATGTCTAGCAGTGGACGTCCTACGGCTGATGATGAGATGATGATGATTCTGATGATGAATATGCCAAAACCACGTCCGTTTTAATAATATAAAGTATTTTTATTATTATTTGATGCTAACAAGCTTCGTGCCGATCCCACCTGGTGTGGGGACAAGAAGAAGAAAAAGCTAACAAGGACAGCAGTGCCAAAGAATATGTAATATACAGTAACTCGAAAATATTTATCACCTTCAAGTGATATTGCAACCACCAACGACCGCCATAATTTTAAGTACCTAGAGTTCACTAATTAAAAATAGTCATAGTCATATTAATAGTCAATTTTATCACACTAATATTATAAAGGCGAAAGTTTGTGTTTATGTGTGTAAGTATATTACTTCTTCACGCTCAAGCGGCTACACCGATTTCAATGAAATTTGGTATGGAAATAGTTTGCCTGCCTGCCTAATAGCCCTGAATTAACATATAGGCATATACATATACTTTTCATCATCATCATCATAAATCATCACCACGCGAGTAAAACTGCAGGGCGCACCTAGTTGGTAATATTTTGATAACAAGTCAGTGTTTGAATAAATAAAATAATTCCTAACTTAATTAGAAATTAATAACATGAAGAACATTTATATTCAGTTGTAAAATTACCTCAGCAATACTATTTTCCACTGTAGTATATTCAAAAAGCAATGTTAAAACTTAAACAGCTTTAGATTCAGGGTAAAGGTACGAGTCCATTGACCAACGCTGGACGCACCGCACGACACATAACAGATTTTAGTTTGCTTTGTATGATTAGGTCGTGGTATTACAATAAAATACAGTTCATTAGAGACCCTGTCAGGCAGCAACTTTAGAAGAGAGGAGGGCGCGTCAGTTTTACCGAATACATATTACATACACTAGAGAAAATCGAATCAATATTGGAATAATAATTAATCAATAAGATAATGGAAATCAAATATTTTATTATAATTTCATGGCGTCAATATTTTAAAGTCATACATTTGTATTTAGTCAGTTACGTAAATAATATATATTTTTCCCATTTAAACTATTATTTTTTTTGCTATTTTTTTTCCGTTATTAATTTGTCATTGAGATATTCCTCGATAGAATAATAGCTTTTGTCAATCAACAAACTTTTTAATTTGTGTGAAAATACGTTATCACTATTCGCGTTTACAATGTGTTCTGGCAACTTATTAAATATTTTAACACCCATCACCATATCACCACCCATATCACACAAAGCAAACTAAAATTCGTTGCGTGCCGTGCGTGTGCGCGGTGCGTCGGACGCGGGCCAATGAACGCCTACCCTAAGACATTAAGCGTAAACACCTTACTTGACCATCTACCAAATTACACTCAAACTCCCGTAATTGTAGTGGTTTTGAAACCACACAACAACTCAGCCATGAAAATTGCCGTGCACAATGGGAACAACACTTCATTCAACCGCTGAGTTCAGTTCTCACCGTCATAGTACGGCAACACTGTATATTTAACAATCAGCAATTTGATAAGCGTCTTAAGTGGTCATTGATGGCTAATAATATTCGTAAGGTTATTGAAAACGGCAAAAACAAGCCTCATTGCCTTACAATTTGCATAAAATCGCGTAGGAAAATACTCATAAGCGCTGATATGAATGAAAAATGTGTAACATAGACATTAGATGTAGTATGTAAAATATTCAATTGACATGTAAGCTATTCTGAAGTATGTAAATATGTTCAGAAAATGACACTTCTCATTTCCTTTTATTTACACGTTGTATTTGGCGCGCTTCTATATCAGGATAACTACTCGTAAATATTTCGAATAGGTAAATTTTTTCAGATTTCTGAAACTTTTTTTTTTATAAATTTTATAGATCCAGTGTTTGACCACTATCTCACTTGATGGTCAATCTCCAAGTTTCTACCAACAATGGAGGTGGTCGAGAAGAGAAATCTCAATATATTCAAAATATTACACTTCAAACTAAACTAAAAGCGCACTTAACATAATATATCTTACTGATATATTTTTTTAAACCAATCAGTAAGATCATATTCGTGGTTGATGATTACCAGTTTCTTTTTTCTCATGCGAAGCCGGGGCGGACTGCTAGTTAGGTATGAAATCAAAATTATTTTACTAATAGGTAGGATTGAACACTCTCTCAACTGTATCTGAATATTATGTTTAATTAGAAGATATGTATTGCACCTCTTTTATATTGTACAGATGTTTGTTTGAACACTATCTCGCTTGATGGTCAATGAGGATGTGGTCGAAGATGTTATGACAAGAAAGCTTACTGGCTCTTAAGGGCTGCTGCCTGAGTACACTATGTTATTGGTGTCAGTTTTTCAAACTTGAGGGTAGCAGCTAGCCAGGCAGGTCCTCGACAGTAACCTACCACCAGGTTGGGAATTTGAAAACAATATTACCTTCACTGGAGGCTCAAGCCGTTGGTGGGGATTGAATCGGCGTCCGTCAGTTTGACAGCCGACGCTCCCACCGCTGAGCAATGATTGCTTCGATAAGCTTAATCATACTCGCACGTGCGTTTGATAACAGATATAATAGTAGAAGACACGCAGAAGATATAATTCAACTGCGTGACGAGAAATATTTGTGGTAAAGGACACTTGTATATATTTTGAAAAATATATAAAATATATATACCAAACTGTAGTCGTAAATCACAAGTTAGAGAAGAGAGTTGCTTTCCCTATCAATTCGATACCTAGAGGATCCTAAAGGTTCAAAGTAAAACAGTTAAAACAATTATAACAGTATAATACAATAAAATATATCTAAAATACACCACACGTAGGATATAATTCAGAGGAAGAGAGAGTTCAGGAGGGAAAATAGAATATATACCATTTATAATATATAATATATATATAAATATATATCATAATATATACATACATTTTACACGCTTGTTGTGGTTGAAGGTAGAATCAGACCAGACCACGAATTTTGACTGCTTCTCAAACTCTGAAGGACAGCTGTGAGCTGCGTGAACCCACAACCCACACGAGGGGATATCCCCTCATGTGGGCTTATTAAGGTCATTTCCAAAAGTGCACTGACCTGAATAAGGCCTCTAGTCTCTCCTCCATACATTTTTCTAGAGTCTCTAGTGGTTTTGGTTTCAATATTAATCAATATTAAGATGCGATTCTTAATAATAAAGTGAGAGCTGCCAGATGCCCCGTTTGCAACAAGACAGTCAGTTTTCCTTCATTTCTTTCCAGTCAATGTATTATAATGCTATGGGCCTTCTGAACAGGCTCAGAGTCGCACAACGAGCTATGGAGAGGGCTATGCTCGGGGTTTCTCTACGTGATCGAATCAGAAATGAGGAGATCCGTAGAAGAACGAAAGTCACCGATATAGCCCAGTGGATTAGCAAGTTGAAGTGGCAGTGGACTGGCAAGCGCAGCATAGGACGGCCACCGACCAGGTGGACAGACGACCTGACTAAGATCGCAGGCAAGGGCTGGATGCGGGCCGCTTCCAACCGGTCCTTGTGGAAATCAATGGGGGAGGTCTATGTTCAGCAGTGGACGTCCTATGGCTGCGATGATGATGATGATGAATATATTATAAACGTAGTTAACCGGGAAAAAATGTAATTCTTGTTGTTCCAGTCTTAGTAAATAGATTTCTAACTAAAGAAGCAGCACCAAATTCGTAGTTCAAATATATGTACTGAATAGGCATGGAATATAAATATATAATTTTTTTGCTATTATAATTTAATATAAGTTATTTATGTAAAACGTATAGATAAACGAATGAAAACTCTTTCGTTCTGTAAACAGTGTTAGTTTCACAAACGTACAACAAATGAAATCGTATGATAAATACGTGTAAAAACAATGTTATTATAGCATTCAATGCGTACTTATGACTTCTAATAAAAAAACTCATTAAATTCATGAGTTTTTTATTAGAGGTTGTCAGTAATTTTAAAATATTTTTTAACACATCAGCACACCAGTATAATAATATGCAATAGTTTAACAACAGACTAAGCAACTATTTTTTTATGTCAATGTTACAATTGTAATAGCTGTCTATTTAGTATATTAAATTGTATTATTGCGTTCTTGTAATAGCATTTTTCGTAATTAACCGTCCGTTTAGTTAGAACTTATGCGAAATATTTTTAAACGCTTCAAGCGTTTTAATTTAAAAATAGAACATATTGCAACTAATTTGTATACTTACTTTTACTATGTATACTTATGGGTCTTATTGTCCTACTAATATTATAAATACGAAAGTTGGAAACAAACATACACCCAATATTTGTTACTTTTTCATGCTCAAACGGCTACACCGATTTCGATGAAATTCACGCTACTAGTTTGATATAAAATTGGATAAAATGGACGGCATTAACCTATTATAACCTAATAGATAATAAATGCATTTGCCGTCATAGCATTTCTATAAAAGATTAATACAAATTTAAATATAATTATCTTTACACTCGGGCGTATCGCCGTATTAGATTATTTTTGAATGAATTAGAATAAACAATTGCTTGATGATAATATGTTTTTTTTAAATAAATTTTATGATTTTTTGACGGAACAATTGAATACGTGAGCTGACCTACTTAGTTTTCTAAAGTAGTGCTCTTATGCTATCAATTTCAGTGGTAATAAGCTTATTTCTTTATTATCACTCAATGGGTCTAATAGAACAATAGACCCTTATCATCCGCATTAACCTACTACAACAAAGTATCGCAGTTCACAATGTTTATATTAAGTAACAATCATACAATTATTAAAGCAATGCGAGAATGTGAGACAAAGCTGACCTTGCGTGGCGGGGACGCGCGTTCGACTCCCCACCGGACCAACAACAATTCTTATAAAACCCACTGGTGGTTATCAAATGTATGTCAGTCACACACTTCTATCCCAAACACAAAATGTTCGCTAAAGTAAGTTAAAAAAAACAAAATATCTTTTAACAAAAAATATCACATGAACTCAGGAATTACGCGCTTAATAATCATACGGATATTTAGCTATTTTTAAACGAATTCAAAAAAGGAAGAGGTTTTAATGTTTCACTGTATTTTGAAGGTTTTATGTTTCACTATATTTTTATGAATGTAGAGCGATTTCTTCGCGAAATGTTGATTGCTTTTGAAAATTCTTCTTTTGTTTAGAAGAGTACGTTTCTTATGTGGTCCCGTGAAAATTATAGCAAAATCGGTTTAGTAATTTTTATGATATCGAGGAAAATCTTAAAAAATACAGTCAGAAAAACTAGGTTGTTCCGATTTTTATCAAAAAATAACTTGTTTCTTTTCCCTTTTTCTCTTTAAGATATTAGAAGTGATGCAAAAACTAATTGTATATACATAAATTGAACTGATGTATGTGTTCTAGATCGTAGCTCTCGGCGCCTTCGTGGCCGCAGCACAAGCTGGACTTCTAGGTCACCATGGTGACTACACTGTCTCCTCTCAACACAACCTGGTACACCATGGCACCACCCTCACCCATGCTGTTCCTCTGGCCCACGCTGCCCCTGTGTACCATGCTGCCCCTGTCCACGCTGCCCCTGTGTACCACGCCGCCCCTGTGTACGCTGCCGCTCCGATCTCTCATATAGGAGGACATGGTCATGAAGACTACTATGTAAGCATTATTCAGTATATCGAAAAGTGTTCAGCAGTCGATTTACGCCGTTAGCTTAGAAGGCTTCTCAAAAGGTAGTTCAAAAGAGTTTGTTTACATCCAAAAGACTATGAACACTCTTTGAAAATTAATGTAACTTAACAATTTATTTTTATTTTAGTCACACCCAAAATACCAGTACTCATACTCTGTGGAGGACCCTCATACTGGTGACCACAAGTCACAGCACGAGGCCCGTGATGGAGACGTCGTGAAGGGAGAATACTCCCTGCTCCAGCCCGATGGTTCCTTCCGCAAGGTGTCCTACTCTGCCGATGACCACCACGGGTATGTAATTGATGTTATTACTATATTTTTTTATTTAACCTGGCTATAATTGAAAAAGCAGTACAGCTACGCTTAGGCCGCAAATTTTCAAATCCATTGCCTGTTGCTACGTCCTTATGCCGTTACCAACTTTGCGGCTTTGCGTTGGATTGCGATATTGATCTGTAAAATGAATAAAATAAACAAATACTGTAGATATTGAAAAACATTTAATTTTCCAAAACTTAAACAATCTGGTCAGGACAAATGACCAAAATGCTCGTAATGTAAGCTTGCAGCGGCCACCAGTGGGTGGAACTACATTTGATTTTTAGGGTCTCGTACCCAAAGGGCATTCGAACAGTTAGACGTTTCAACTACTTACAGAATATTTATTTGTATTCACTTTAAAAATAAATAATTACATTTTCATTTAATATAATGGAAGCCTCCCTTTTCTTTAAAAATAAATGATTAAATTAAAATTATAATAATATTTAAGTGGGGCTCCTATACAACGGATAGAAATGGTACGGGGCCCTTCGTGCGCGAGTCTGACTCGCACTTGGCTGGTTTTTTATATGTTGTAGTTATGTTTTGCTATGCTTGTTGCAGTTATACTTACACTACATAAACGCCTATCTTAAACCTTTAGCAGCGGATTCAATTACAAATTACCACATTTTGAAAATGAGTCAGCAGTGCTTTAAACCTTTTACATTATTGACCCTAGGTTAATGCTCGCACAAAGTTCGTTCTAAATACAATTTTGGAGTGGTATCCAAAGGTTTAAGAATTGTTACCTAACATTTGAGACAATCATTTATCGACTTATGTGAACTCTTCCACGATTCTAAGTTATACAACATATACTTAAAATATTACACTTCACACATTAATGTCAGTTACAGGTTTCTCCAAGTTACGCAAAATTTACGGCTTATGACGCTTAATATTTACTGTTTTCTTACTAAGGTTTGTTTGACGTATACTCGTAATCAACTTGTTACCACGGGTCGTGTGTTTTACTTGATCATGCAGTGGCGGATTAACTACGTAGCAAGAGTAGCAAATGCTACGGGCCCCACGCATTTGGGGGCCCCGCGTACCTTAGATTTTTGGCCGCAAAAAAGTATCTATTTATATCGAAATGTGAAAATATTTATTCTAATGTGACTAATATTTATTGATCGCAAGTGCAAAAGACTCTGAAATTACAATTATACAAATTTTCATTAAATAATTCTTTTCAATCTTATTTACAAACGTTGAAACATTAAGCCTTGTTAAAAATGAGATTAGACGAAGAAATATTCTTGTATATTAAATACTGAACACTTAGGATATTCGATGGACAGTATTATTTATAAATTAACGCATTTTTATTAAGTTTCAAATTCATGAATACCATAAACTTGATAACCTAAAGCCAATCAAATAGCCCCTCCTAAAGCCCCCTTGATAAAATTTTCTACAGGCCCCGTGTTGACTTGATCCGGCACTGTGATCATGATTGGACTTGATCATGGTGAGCAAACCGGATCGCATACGCACGTAGTAAACATGAGAGTGACGACCTCAACTGACCCAACCTGCTTCTGACAACACATGTTAGAATGAGAACCAGAATTGATACAATTATGTGGAAACCAGTTTTTATGGGGACAATTGTTGTGGAGCTAGACACAACAAAGTGCAGCGTCCATAACAGGAAATCGACTAAGAATTAACAAATTTTAACATAATTATATACATACGTAATTTACAAAAAAAGTAAATGCTTAAATTAATATGCTACTTTTTGCTTTTCAGTTTCAACGCTGTCGTCCACAACTCCGGTCCCAGCCATCACGTCTACTCGTCCCAGCACCATCATTACTAGATCTTCTCCACTTTACAATCTAGAGGCTGAACAAAACGTACCTTATATTTATTAGCTGTGATCTTCCTAACGTAAAATGTACTATTTTTATTGCAAAAATAATAGTCATTAAAATAATGTAAAACATGATTATTTTTTGTTTCAATGTTTATTTTTATTTTTGCTAAAGTTTGACATGTGTGGGTCTCACTCTCAGTTTTAGACTTACAGTTCATTTTAACCCAGACCAAAATGTCAGTTCATGTGCGTTCTCAATGCGGTTTCATCCGATTAATTTCATCAATAAAATTCATCTTTAATCTCATTAGTGTTTCGCGATTAAAGAGTTTAGCAAAAAATTGAATGCAAAAAACACTCAAAAATGATGCTATGTTTGTTACTTCTTCAAGCCAAACGGCTACACCGATTTCGATGTAATTTCAATCGAAACCGGTCAAAAACCGGCTGCAGAAAAGTAAATAATCTCTTGCTAACCTGTGACCAGTGCACCAGTGGAATGTAAACACTGTGGACTTTATGTGGACCATACAAAATTTCGACATAGTGTGATATAGGCACAACAGCATAATGTATTATCTAGACAGGCGGGAGCGTGTCAAGCCAAGTTCAAGCAAAGGAACTGGCTAGCCAGCGCCGAGTGTAATGTTACACGAACCACTTGGTGCCACTAACTCAGAACCTCATCATTATTATTACTCAAATAAAAAATAAAAATTTGGTATGGAGATAGTTTAAACCCTGAATTAACACATAGGCTTTTATCCCGGAAAAAGTATAGTTCCCGTGGGATAATTGACGTAGCGGGAAAACCGTAATCCACGCGGGTGAAACCGCGGTGCGCTATTAGTTGTAAATAAACTGTGAATCATTTCGCATGCATTTCTAACTCCGTATCAAAGGGAATGAAGACCTATGGAAACCACAAACTGAAATTTATTTCATCCCCAAAAATTCCGGTAATTGTCATAGTTGATTTACAATTTTTCACATGAGTTTTTAATTAATAGTAAATATTACAAACCACGTGCAGCTTAAACATTTTGATATGACAATCACGTATTTTTTTCCTACACATAGGTATATTTTTCATCCCTTGCGGCGCAACTTGCTATAACACACATAATTAAAATCTGACTGGACTAATTGGTAAAGACAGACGGTAAGCCTGTCAGCGTGTGCAGTAATTTATCTAAGCTTACATTGTATAAAAGTGGCAGTTGAAATAACGAAAGTTGTCTAGATTATTATTGCAGATATGCTAACGTGTGAAAATTATTCACAGAGATAAATGTTCGAGTAAGCTGGAGTGCAATTTCTACGTCAATCGTGATACATATAGCTATTTAATCTAATTACATTATTGAAATAGATTGTGTCGATGGACAACAAGAGCAAAAATATGGATGCATTTTTTTTCGAGGTGGGTATACTACGTACTAATAAATAAATAAAGAATAAAGGATAAAAGGGGGAATAGGTTATTTAAGATCATCTATAAACAATTATATATCCCGATTGTTATATGGTAAAAAATATAATTCTAGTTTAAGAGATAGATTTTTATTATTATTTTCGTATAAAAATAAATAAAAGATTAGTTGCGATATTATGGTAATATCGCAACTAATCTTTTATTTATTTTTAGAGCAAGTGTTAGAATCTTAGTTCATCCCTTTTGCAACGTTCATAGGTAATCTTGTTTTATGCTCGATATATATACTCGTATAGAGAAATTATAGAGAAAACGCTTTAGTTTCTGCCTGTTTTATTATTTTGATACAAACCAAGGACTACAAATTGAGCTGCATTTTTTTAGTGTTTATTTTCATAAATTACACAGATTGTTGTTAAAACTTTTCTAAAGATCCAAATCAAATCAATTTATTGGTAATAGTGCATTATTACATGTCAATAATAAATATAAAATAATATCATTCCGATACTCATTACAAGTAGTCATTTTTAAACTGAATATAAATCAATAAAAATGTACCCTAAAACACATACATAGTAATATAATACAGTCATTTCAAATTAATAAATTCTTCAAAGCTATAGAATGCGAGCGTTTTAGTTTGTTTTTAAAACCACAATGTGTGGTTGCAGTAGTGATGTGTGCTGGCAGCTTATTATATACTACTGGACCCATAACATGCGTAACTTTAGTGGATTTCGTAAGTGTCCTCAGTGTCCAAATCTATTGTCTGAAGCACCACAGAGCCGAAAAAACTAAAATACAATTTGATACGTTAATCTCTTACGACAATGTTAGTATATCTCAGACAGAATAGTTATCTCTAATTGGGTCCGAAAACTATCGCTGGCAGAAGGTAAAACCTTTTCATCTTCTACATATGTCATCCGCAATCGCCTCGTAAATTTGTTATGTAATAAAAAATCATTGTTCTGAATATTAGGTGTAATAATTCTTCTCAATGGTTTTTTACCTCAATGATACGGCAAAATTTTGGTTATATACAATTAACTTGTATATAACTAAAAAGCAGATCTGTCAAATGAATGAACATTCATTTTGTATTACGTACATATTTCCTTGCATTTAGAATCGGCGAATGAAAGCAATACTTTAACCATATTGTGTAACAATTCTGGTCTCTTAAAGTTTATATCAAGTCCAGCGTGTTATTAAATTTACATAGGAGCCATCGAAAGTTCACCGGTAAGCACATGACAATAAATGATTGATGTGTTGTGATTAGCTGCATCTTCTGCAAATTATACAGTCTATAATTTGATTTAAGTATAATTTTGATTAGCCCTTATTTAAAAGATACAGTACAAAATGTTTGCAACACTATAGCTACTAAAATAGCATTTGGACAATTAACTAGCTGTTACCAGCCTAAAGATATTCTACTAATATTATAAATGCGAAAGTTTGTGTGTACGTGTGTAAGTGTACATGTGTGTATGCTTGTTACCTCTTCACGCTCAAATGTCTACCGATTCGATGAAATTTGGTATGGAGATGGCTTATACCCTTGATTAACACATAGGCTTATTTTCATCATCACTATCATCACCGTTTTTCATCACCACGCGAGTATCACTGCAGGGCGCAGCTAGTCTCAAATATTCCAACCCGTTACGTGCTGGCAGCATACCCCACAATGCTATCAGTATTGTTCCGTTGAAATGGTACGTACGGACCAAGCCAAATAAGTAAGATAGGTATTGGAATATAGGTTGAGCCCCCTCTGCCCACGAGACTAATATCTTCTAAGTTAATTTTAACTTGCTAGTAAAAAACGGTGACCCCGTCAAATAAGCTCTTTGGAAAATTTTGGCGATACATTAAATAAGTTGTTGAAATGTTTATATATTTATGTACACACATTGTGAGTGATTATCATTCATGATGCATTACTAATTGATATCTCACAATCTAGATTACGAAACAATTAAACATTTTACAAAAAAATAGAAATATATTTTCAGCGACCTTTGCTACTCATTTTGTCACACACACAATTGTCATTGTGTATGTTCACCGATTTCTTCACCCGCAATTAGGAAGTCATCCAAGTAGACGTAACATTATCGACACGATTTTGATGAAATTTAAATGGGACTACCCTCTATGAAAAAAAATATTTTGAGAATCGGCCGAAAAATAGCGAAGAAATCGGTGATCCTACATAAAAAATTGAGTCATACAGTCGAACCTCCTCGATTTTAAAGTCGATTAAAAACAGACTAAACGCTTCCTACAATGCGTGAAGTCTTTGACAATAATCATTTGTCAAATCACTGTCAATATAGAATGTGAAACGAAAATCACAGTCACAGATATGATTTGAAAGTCTTTGGTAGTTGAGGAAACATATTTGTACTAATTAAATCCGGTTGCCAATTAAAAAATCAATTCGATAAGTCATAATACGTGTTCATGGGAATATCCAAACTATTTTTTTTTAAATCCTTTGGTTCCAGTCGACGAATTTTATTTATTTAGTTGTATTTATTTAAAACTGATGAATTTTGATGCGATAATAGCCTAGGGGTGGGAACGTCGGCTGTAAACTGACGGACCCTGGGTTGATACCCCATTTCGACGGCTTGAGCTTCGAGCGAAGGCAACACCGTTATCGAATTTCCAGCATGGTCGTAGGGTAATTTCGAGTACCTGTTTGGCTAGCTACCGCCCTCTATTTTCAAAAACTGTCACCAAGCACATAGAGTGTTCAGGCAGCAGTCCTTGAGAGCCAGTAACATGTAGGTTTAGTGTGATTACCCCTTCGATAATATCATCACTGACCATCAAGTTTAGTGAGTTATGGGCCAAACGCTAGATCTATAAAGTATAAAACAAAAGGCTACTGTCCTTAGTAAATCCGTTCTGATAGCAATTATGAAATAAACATTTGACTAACGCAACCGGCCGTGGACATGATCAGCTGATTTAATCAAGATCAGTTAATTTTGTGCAATGTATAAAACTTAATTGATAACGTCTGATTCAATGCCATGGGAACAATTGGTGAATGAGGATTTAAAATTATAAATATATTATTTTTTTCTCTTTGGCTTCACAGGTGGACTTCACAGGTCTGTGGATTTAGCCGCACCTTTGTTGCATCAAGTTGAGATAAGTGATCATATCTCCGCGTATCTCCATCGTTAAAAAAAAACAGGGGACATGAAAATCTCCTGTGAGACTAAAATAGGTAAAGAAAAAAAATTTTTCAAAGTTTTATTGTCCCCTACCGGGTACGATTTCACGGAAGCTTATTCGAATACTTTCTAAAGTGTTCATGGCCTATTTTAAATAAAAGACTCCCACAAAATACTTTGTTCGCAGCAACAGTGAGGATTAGGCCATCTACCATTACAATTAACAGCCTACTTGATTATTTACAAATATGATCATAATGATATATTGGATATTATGGCGGGAATTTAAAACGTTCAAGATCGAAATCTGGTTTAACTTTTCAAAATTAGAATACTTTATTATTAAACCACTACAACAGTTATAGATTACATCTGCAAGTGGCAAGATTAACTATCAGCACAAACAAACTTCTTGTGGAAGAAAATAATACTTAATTAAAGTATCATAATGAATGTAACTTTTCATACTCAGATTGAACCAAAGATTTCTTTTGTGCTACAAGACAAAGCCACGCGATAAGTCAAACCATTGTTACCGATCTCAACGCAGCTGTCAACAAAAGACTGTGATGTATTAGTTAGAAGTCACGGCCACATACTTTGCGGGTGAGTAACCTCTGAACTATAAATCTGATTCAAAATTAATCCTTTCAATAGAATTTCAATTTACTTTAATGTACCAAATAGCCTTGGACAATGGACACGTAATTCTGAAATAGGAATTGGTATCTGGCTTCCGTGACGCCCGCCACCGATACGCATTCACGATTACACGAGCTTTCTGGCACGCCATGTCTGGGCCTTTTACAAGACCTCAACAATTAAATCAGTCATACAGAATCGTGAGGCCCTTTCGATTAACATTCAACACTGAGAATTTGTTAGCGTTTGCGATTATTCAAGGCTCTCGTTGCGATGATAACTATCTTTAAAATATCTACAATCTTTTAATTTTTATTACCTCACTTGATAGTATGTAACGATAAGATCGATCGGAAGAACAGCTCTCAGAAGTCACAGAATATACAAGGAGTTTAGATAAATATTAAAATGGCAGTTGGTAACAAGCGCCATAATGTTGAGTATTTCTTTATTTTACCGCCACGAAAATCTAAGCGAAGGCACACACTAGGCGACACGCGACAGCGACAGAGCGACAAAACTCCGCACACTTGGCGTCAGAGTCGCGCAGTCACAAGCTAGGGGATTTGCACGCGCTCGGTATTTGTCACCGCTTCTAGTCGCGCTGTGCACGCGCACACACGATGAGTCTCGCGAAAGCGCAGCGTCAGTCCATGATTTTGAGCTCATCAAAAAGCTGAGAAAACTGCCCACGTTCGGCGAGAGGTCGTTCACTGATGAACGCTTCCCGCACGACGTCAGTCGTAACGACAAGTCGCCGATGCAAGCGAAAGCTCCGCGTCTTGTCGCGGCGACCAGACGCGGCGACAAGTCGACCAGTGTGCGATGGCTCTAAAACAATTTGATACGACAACAACCTAGACGAATGGTTATCCTCATTGCCACCCTTTCGTTTTATAATAGGTTCGATAACTGACTGGTTGTAAATGAAACAATGATCACATTCTCTCGCGCTGCAAGGTGGCTGTTACTGCCGGAATCTCAGCGGAAAAGTATTATATTACAATAACAATTACTGTATTTAAATAAGAAGAAAATGAAATAAAAATACTATGACAGAACAATGATAAGAAATTTTGGTAAAAGTATATATATTTTCGATATGAATTGATTCAAAATGTATATAAAATGTAATATCTTACATGTGTTCCATGTTTCATGTGTTTTTTTAATTTTTATATTATTATACATTTCACAGAATCATATCACAGATCACATTCGTAGATGCATCAATAAGGTTGTTTTTGTATAATACATTTAATTGTGGTTTTAATTTCATAATGGGCCGATGCTTTTACTAAAATAATAATAATAATACTAATAACTAATTACAATACTGCTGCTACTACAATGCCATTTGAGCTAGCTATTGGCAGCCTATAGATAATTCAAATATTCTAACCCGCTACCGATTGGCAGCATGCCCAAAATGCTAGGAGCATTGCCACGTTGAAATGCAATGCTGATTCGTTGATCCAAATATGGGCCAGCATTTTGGTCAGGTGTTGCATCGGTCGAACACTGTTGTAAGCTTTTGAAAATCCGATGAGCACCCGGTCTCCCCAGCCCCATGTCGTGTTAAAAGTTATGTACTTACCAATGAGAAAAAGTAACGTGTTAATTATATATTCGCGAGTTATATAAGCAAACACCCGCTATAGCAGTCTTCTCTGGACCACGAGCGATGTGATTTGATTGACGTTAGTAAAAAATATGATTTGATATTTCAATATAGGCGATAAACACAATAGTCTCAATTCTGTGAAATGAGTCGAGCCTCGCATCCGTTGCCTCGTTACTCCCAGATGAAGAATCGCAATCTAGTTGTAATCTGACAGTTGAAACTTTTCAGATATCACTTGAGTCCTAGCCGGTTATTAAATAATGATTATTGACAGAATGAGCGATGGTTAGCAAACTCAAAAAGCGACAGACAAGGTTGCGTAGTATTATGACATCCCTATTATAGTACCTAATCCCGATAGTAGATGAATTTTTCCTTTAAAATATTTGAACTTAATTTTTTTTTTAATTTATTTAAGGATCTTCAGACAGTACATAAAAAAAATTAATTACAATTGAATGCGAAAAATATAAGTATAGGTACTTGATGTACCAACAGCGAAGACCACAGATTAATAACATAAATAATTACATAAAGTCTAACAGAACAAACCAGAATTTGTTTACGCTTTAGTTTACCTATGTCTATGTATGTTAACTACTGTAAATAAATACAATATGTCCTTAAAGTAGGTTAGAAAGGAAGCTTAATCACTTTGACTACTAATGTTAATAGATTTTATCAAAAGCAGCGGATAGGTACTACAAGAAAATAATTAAATCGCTGCTCAACTTTCGCCTAGCATAATGTAAATTGAATAACACCATGCTAGACAAACTAGCTAGCAGAAACTTCCAGAAAAATAGAAAGTATTCCCACAATCTACTTAGCATATGACTTCGTGATCGTGTTACTACAGCTGGTCGGAAAATTAAACACCAAATAGATGTAGGTACGCTTGTAAGTGACCAATGTGTGGTAAATCATTACATTTGATACCACTATGTTGCAACATTACCTTGCAATAATAAGCTCATGTACCTATTCGGACAGAGAAATACAATTTGTCGTTTATAATTACTTGCCACGTATCTATACATTTTTGCAATAGCAACATTCCATGCTAATAAACCAATTGAGGTTGGTACAGTTTGTCTCTGGACTGAAGGTAATTTTAGGACGGTTGCGTTAGTAAAATTGCATGAGGAAGTCGGTAAATACATAGGACTGATTAGTAATGAATGACGATGTTTTATAGACAAATATGCGTTGCATGTGAAATGAAAACTAGGACGAATCCTTTCTGGTTTTGTATAAGCCAAAAACGAACGAGTCGCAAGCGTCCATAAGCGTAAACTGTTGAAAAGTTGCAGTTTTTATGATTCATCTGCTAGAACGCGAGTCTTCTTTTAATGTTCGTGGTCTTTCAAGTGGAACTATATACTCTGCCTATCTAAAGGCTCAAAAAGAAATGCTCATATGAAATCTTGAACAATATCCATGTTTAAGATTTCATATGAGCATTTCTTGCTACTTACTAAAACACCGTACTTGCCTCTATACTCTATGCCTGAAATCTTATCAGCTGTTTAATTATTACAGTCACATACCTTTCGAATTATCCGTTCGTGGTGGCCTCTGCAAAAAATGGTAAGTCTATAGTGGGACAACTTGGGATTTATAAAAACAAGAGGGGGTAAAGTTTTCCAATGATCGCCAACGTATTTGCAGCCGTTTTGATGTTTGGAACGTATTTTATAAAAGAAAAAAATTACAATATAATGAAAAGGATAAAATTGACTATTCATTATTCAAATATCTGTCATTCAGCAAACAGGTCTAGGGAGCTAAGAGCTAAGAATGCAGAAAAAACGTACCTTCAAAGACATAGATTATTGGCAACAGATTTTTATATTTTTTATAACTTGCCAAATGAGCAAATAAAATGCACCTTGCTTATACTTTCCCGATATGTACAATCCTAAAGCCTTCAAGTCGCGAGTGAATAGGTACCTTCTAGGTTTGCGTGCTAAATCCTAGACAGCGTCATCACTTAACATCAGGTGAGACAGTTGTCAAACGCAAACATATAATATTTAAAAAAAAAAAAAAAAAAAAACATGAATAATTAAATTATTCCCATTTCTATTTGTCGTTATAAATCACAATTAAATATAGTCAATGAACCGCTGTCTGCCGCTGAATATTTATTTTTTTTAAATTGTTTACATTAGCATGGATAAACCTACTACACTAACAAATATATTTACACTCACCACTACTCGTAATATTAAAATTAGTAAACGGTAAAAGTATCAATATAATACAAAAAGTATTGCTATTGTCTTCGTTGGCAGGAATGCAAGAACTTGGGTATCGCGCGAGTAGGGCGATTGCCTTTGATTTACAAACGAAGGCATGCGGCAAGCGGTGACCTCGCGGTGTCAAAGTTACGGAACTAAAATGACCGCATGCCCCACCACCGCCAGGACTGTGCCTCCGTTTTGCTTTTCATATAAAAGTCACACTCCAGACCGATAATAGTATCAGTCACCTGCCTGACTAACTAGTGCAAAATGTTCACTAAAGTAAGTTAAACTCACCACTTTTAATAAACTTGAACTTCAAAAATAGAATTTAATTCGGTATACTTATTTAAATTGATTAATCATGTATTTTTTGTTTATTTGTAGGTGGTTGCTCTTAGTGCCGTGTTGGCCGCTGCCAACGCAGGCTTATTGCCACTGCACCATTCAGCAGTATCTTCTCAAAGCATCATACGCCATGATGCTCCTGCGCACTACGCCCCAGCGCACTACGCCCAAGCGCACTACGCCCCAATCGCCCACGCCGCTCCTATTGTCCACGCCGCGCCTCTTGTCCACGCTGCTCCTTTGGCTGTTGCCCATGGACATGACTACGTGAGTGCCTAAATCCATTTCAATTTAATATTGTTACAACAAAGAGATTGTTTATATGTAACCATTGTCCAGCAAGAGAGCCTTGTACCCCTCTGTCTGCTACAGATGTTGAATATCCTTTTCTAATATTTTTTCTACTAGGTGCTCAGAAACTTTGTTTTGTTTTTTGCCAGGCTGCCCACCCCAAATACGACTACGCTTACTCCGTGGCTGATCCTCACACCGGCGACCACAAATCTCAGCATGAGTCTCGTGACGGTGGTGCCGTGCACGGCAGCTACTCCCTGGTCGAGCCTGACGGTTCCATCCGCAAGGTTGAGTACACCGCTGATGACCACCATGGGTAAGCTTTACAACTTCAAAATTGTATACAGCCCCAGTCAAACAATTACACCAAAAAATAGATGAATAAAACTTATATGACGACAAATTACCGTTACCTTAGTCTTTTGTGCAAGAAAGTAATTATGCTATTGCCTCTATTATCCAAACATTACTCAAAAGTTTTTCCATGTCATGGTTGCAAGTAGAACAAAGCAATATTCGCCACACATTTTTGCCATACCACCTAAATACCAGACAGTATAAATTAAGCAATTAGACAGAGATCCATTTCAACTGGCTCTTATGTATTTTATTTTTATTTTCAGTTTCAACGCGGTCGTCCACAAGACCCCCGGCCACCACCCCGCTCCCGTAGTCCACGCCGCCCCCATCGTCCACGCCGCTCCCATCGCGCACGTCGCCCCCCTGGCTTACAGCCATGGACATCATGGTCTCTACCATTATTAACAACAACTAGCTTTATCCCCTCTGGTGCGTGCTCGTGACGGATGACTGATTGTATATGATTGTGATATTTATGTGTAAATAATGATGAATATACTCAGATGTAAATAAATACTCAGCTGCTGCAAAAATACTTTTGTTGTTTTTTATACATAACATTGTTATTAACCCAGTACGAACTAACAATAGGAACAAAAAGAAAAAACAGTGTAGATAGATAGATGCATCTACATTGTTCTTATTGTTTGTATATATAAGACTGGATATTTGCTATGCTTGCTATCTATAGCTGCTTGTTTTCCAGCTATCCGAGCTGTATGACATATCGCAACAGTTGTCTTCATTCATTCATCTCAGCCATGGGACGTCCACTGTTGGACATATGCCTCCTCCATATAGAAGGGATTTGCCAATACTCGCCACGCTTGGCAGGCGGGTTGGCGAGCGCAGTATGATTTCCGATCCTCAGAAGGAGCTGCTGCCCACCTTCTGGTACGTGTTCCCTTAGCCGACTCTTACGGCACCCACGGGAAGAGATGGGGGAGTACTATTCTAGGCCGGTCTTAATTATGCGAGGACTATTCCAACAGTTTGGCTCCGCCAAATAGAGGACTCGTATAATATAGGACGCTATTATACCTGTAAATTTATTTATTCGTGTTTCACTTTACAACAATACATAAAAAAAATTATCATAACACAAAAAAAGATTTTTTCAATGATATATTTTGTGTTATATGTTTAAAGTTTTGTAATCTCGAATTGTTTAATCTTTCTCTGATTAATTTCTAATTTCATTTTTATCGTTGGCTAACTGTTAGTATATGATGATACATAAATAAACATTTATGCAACAACAGTAAAAAATGGTGTTGTAATGTATAGGAATGTTATAATTATTTTTTTAAATCCCCGCCACATTTAACTAAACTGTAAACTAAGAACGTCATATTCCTGGATATATTTACATGAACCACAACTATCAAATAATTCCCTTTTCAAACAATAATAAATCATAATACCTTTATTAAGCATGTGCTACGGTACTTAAAGTTAACTATGTTTAACTTTCAACAGCCTACTTTGACATCAATAGAGAGTCAAAGACCAGTTAAACATTACGAAGATTTGTCATATTGAAATGTACTGTAACCGTTTTCATTTCATTCCATTCAATACTGACTGGCCGGTTGGCGCAGTGGTAGCACTCTGCCTTCTGAGCCGCTGGTCCCGGGTTCGATTCCCGGACAGGTCAAACATTTGTGTGTATGAACATGTCTGTTTGACCTGTGTCTGGGTGTGTATATGTATGTACGTATATATATAAGTATGTATACATATAAGTATATATCAGTCATCAGGTTACCATAGTACAGGCTCTGCCTAGTTTGGGACCTGAAGACCTTGTGTGAATTTAAAAAAAAAAAAACTGCAGGATTTCAATTTTATTCATATGTAATAAAAATATGTAGTTCGTATACCCTTTTTTTTGAGCAATTAGTTTTTTAATATATTTTCTAGTTCCAGAGAGATTACCTAAACATATTTTAGATATAAATTCATAGACTCCATGCCATATATAATTAACCATACCGACTATTAATTCGTCGAATCAAAAGTAACAAATACAATTCGAACAAAACACTGCTCATGTCCAGCCACCATAAGTTTACCTACCCTTGATGGCCGTTGTACAAGTTATCCTAAGCTTGCCTTTCATCTCTGTCACATCTGACGTGTAAAAATAAAGAAGATACTTTAAATCTCAATATTTCATTGCAAATAGAATAGGGGACTAGCACCTAAAATTTAATTTAAACTTATTGTGTTACGTACAGAATATCAAATTTCGAACAATTATTAGTTTTAAAATATTTTAGATTTAAAATTACATTAACTTTAAGTAATTTTGCATCAGAATTGAGAATAAATTTAGACTGGGGTCTATACAACACAAAAAATGAAATGTATTATCAAATAAGTTTTAAGTTACGTCTGCATCGTAATTTCAGTGTTGCACTGCTATGTTTGGTAAACTAGTCTAATTAGCGATGTCCACACCTACATTTTTGACCGCATTCCAATTAAAAACTCATTGAACGCATGTAATTACCACACACCCTTGATGATAAGGTTAGGCGTTAGTCCGATATAATTAAGCGTTGTTATATGTGTTGTCACGCTCGGTTGCGTGTATAACTGCGAGCAACATACGCAGAGCATTCAGTAGTTGCTTCTTAAGAGGACCCTAGCCGACATGGACATGGCATAAAAGACTCCAAAAATATAAAGACTCAAATATTTTTAAAACAATATTTGGTTATCGTTTATAGGGTGCTAGTCATCTCATAAAAGATGAGTATTTGGGCGATTAATTAAAAAAAAAATTATTTATTTATTTATTTAATGGAAAACAAACAGCTTAATGAATAAGAATATAGGACAAAATTAGTGTAGTACGAACAAGCTAATACAGTTTCCACATATAAAATATAAAACTATTCTCCAGTTACTTAGGTATAGCTAATCTTCTTGCAATGAAAAAAAAAGAAAAATGGAGGAGAAATAAAAAGAAAATAGGTATATAACCACTAAAAAACAATGATAAATAGATAGTTTTGTTTCCTATCAATATCTAAATATCTTATCTAACTAATTGTTCATAGGCAAATCAATCCAGTTACAACCAGTTGCAGAACATTATCTTTTAGTTAAAAAATGCGTTAAAAGCATTGACTTTGAAGAAGTTGTACCTTGCATTAAATAAATCAACATACTCAGTGTATTTAGAATTAAAAATACTACAGACTCTGATAAAGAAAGAATTTTGTCTATAGTTTGTGGAACACAATTCCACATGAAGTATTAAGTGGTTTCGTCTTGATACAGTACGGTGAGGCACCTGCAGTTTGATGCGTGATACGAGCTCACAGCAATCCACCCTACTGAGAACGATACTATGGAGAAACACAAGGTCTGCCACCTCTCTACGCTGTTCCAATGGCAATAGATGATGGTGTTTGCAACTATCGATGTAATCATGAATATCGAGTTTGTGTTTGAAATTAACAAAACGTAAAAACTTTTTCTGTATTTTTTCTACTCTACTGATATATGTTTCATAGCGAGGATTCCAGACCTGTGAAGCGTACTCTAGCTGACTTCGCACAAGCGAACTATATAGTATTTTAAGAGTTTTAATGGTTTTGAAGTCCTTTGTGATTCTAAAGACGAATCCTAACGTTTTTTTGGCTTTGGTTGTTATAGTATCAATATGAGTGTCAAAAAGTAGTTTTGTGTCAAAAGTGACACCAAGATCTCTAACAATATCTACACGTTTCAATATCTGCTGGTTTAGTGTGTATTCACTATGATGTACTCTAGGGGACCTGCTAAAAGTAATGCAGTTACATTTAGATATGTTTAAGTCAGTTTGTTAGTGACACAATATTCGTGCAACCTATCGAGATCCTGCTGTAGCAGTAGACAGTCCTGTGTTGATTTGATAACCTTGTAAATTTTCATGTCGTCCGCAAACAGTGAAATTTTTGAGTATAGAAAACAATTATTAATATCATTTAAAAATAGTATGAAAAGCAGAGGTCCTAAAATAGAACCCTGAGGGACACCCGAGGAGACAGCAGAGAGAGAAGAGTGCGAGAAGAAACCATTGAGAACCACAGTTTGACAACGATTTTGTACATATGACTTAAACCATCTGAGTAGATCCCCATGAATACCTGCGGCTTCTAGCTTTTCTAGTAATATGGCATGATCAATTCGATCAAACGCTTTGGCATAGTCAGTATAGATTACGTCTATTTGTCCACCTGACTCCATCCCACTAGATAAATCATCTGAAAAAGCCAGTAGATTAGTAACAGTAGACCTTCCTCTTAAAAACCCATGCTGCTGAGGAAGAAAAGTGTGTTTAAGAGCTGCGTAAACTTGATTATGTACAATTTTCTCGAGTAATTTAGACAGAGTACACAGTTTAGATATGGGTCTGTAATTAGTAACATCGCGTTTTGATCCTTTTTTGAAGATAGGAGTGACTAATGCTGATTTCCATATCTTTGGCATGAACCCTTCATTGATCGAGCGTTGAAATAAAGTACAGATTGGTGAGGTGAGACTTGTTGCACACTTTGAAAGCAAAATTGGATGTAAGTCATCCGGGCCTGCGGTCTTGTTACAATCAAGAGTTTTTAATAACTTATACACTTGGGGTTGCTCAATTTCCAAGCGTGAAATAACAGAAGATGAGCATGAAGTTGGAGAAGTAGATGCATCGGTATCCAGCGGTGGATCTAAGGTGGAAGGCTTTACATAAATAGAGTTGAAGAATTCAGCGAAAGCATTACATATGTCACCCCCTGACGTCAGTGAGATATTATTGTACGTCATAGTTGAAGGATATGAGTTGTGCTGCTTGCTGTGTTTAACGAAGGCCCAGAAAGCTTTGGGATTTTTACGAATTGATTCTTCAGTAGTACTTATGTAATTAAGATAACACTCTTTTTCTATGCGCTTAGCTCGCTCACGTAGTACGTTAAAAGAAATACGGTCCGCTGTATTTAGATATACTTTATATCTACTGTGATATTTGTTCTTTTCTTTGAGAATTTTTTTTAGTGCGGGCGAATACCAGTCTGGATACTGACTAGGTTTGACACACTTTGACGGAATGTATTTATCTCTAAGTCCAAGCAATATATTATTGAATAGTTCAACTGCCTCATCTACAGATCCATTAGACAACAAAAAGTCCCAGTCTTGGTCATTTAGCTCATCACATATGGCAGAATAATTTCCTTTAGAGTAGTAGTATTTTAGTCTAGGAGTGGGTTTCAAGTCTGGTATATTTACGAAATCGGGACGGCAGACTAAGGCAGGATGATAACGGTCTTCACTTGTTAAAGGTTCAGTACAGTGCCATACCTTTAAATCTCCATTTGATAAAATTAAATCGAGCTGCTGATTTAAATGGTTTTTAATGCCATTATACTGGTTAAAATTGCATAAATTAATTAAGTCTTGAAGTTCTATGTGATTGGGATTACTGTTACAAAACGATGGAGTAAGGTAGCTATCACTTCCAGACGGGGACCAGCCTATGTCGCTTAAGTTAAAATCTCCAGCTACTAACAGTTTATCCGTTGGGTTGTTAGCACAAATCATAGTACATTTATCGGAAAAGTTGGAGAGCTGCGCGGAAAAGGACAGACCCTGGTTTTGTCCACAGAGGTAGATACAACCAATATGTAACGTTATAGGATAGTTATTACTCGTTCGAAATTTTAATGAAACCCACATATCTTCGGCCGTAGAGTTCCAATCCGGCCGCGCGACTACAGCCAGTTCACGACGCGCCGCTATTAAAACTCCGCCCCCGCGAGATTGACCTACACTTGAGTAATCTCGATCACGGCGCCATACCACGTACTTGTCACTAAAAAGTTCTTCGTTGTTTATACCGTCAAGCAACCAAGTCTCAGTTAATAATATTATATCATAGCTGTACAGATGTATATTTCTCCTAAAGTGCGACGTCTTCGTCCGTAGTCCCCTAACATTCTGGTAATAAATGTTGAGAATCATGTTACACGGCCCAGCCAAGATATTTTGGCCGGATCGCGCATCTCGTTATTCTGTAAAGTTATTTTGTATTTATTATGTGTTAGGGGGCGAAACGAAGACGTAGCAGCTAAGGTATTTTTTTCTAGCAATAGGAACAACTGTGAAAACTTTAAATGTTCTAAATAATCATCCGTATAATCTATGCAATACCTTATATTAATATATAATACTTTACTATCGAGTAGTGGATAAGAGTAAAATATAATGGAATCAAGAATAATAGTTATGTCGTAAAGCGCGGCGCTTAAATATCGGGTGATCAAATATAACGCAGCTGAAGTCCACCGACGAACATAGATGTATACTCTTGTCATCAAGATATCACAAGATAGAACACAGTGTACATACGAGTAGGTATAAGTTAGATTCGCATACATTAATAGTATTGTAAATATATGATATCCTATTACTATTTCTGAGATAGGTTTCAGTTTAAGTCCAATAGGGGCAGCAGCAATTATATAATCTTTAAAGTAGCCTTGAGTATGGATATAAAGGATAATGTAATATATAATAACAAAAGTAAACAAATAGCCTTCAGGGTTGTTATGCTGAGATGCTATCGTGCGACATATAAATACATGAGTGGTAAGGGATACTAAAAATGCTTCTATAATGTGAACTGGAATAATAAAAAAGCGAAGGTAATGTAAAATATACGCATTTAACACATATGATGTGTCCGCTAGATTTGTTGACTTGGATTGACATGCCTCGTGAACACTAAATATTTTTAAGGTTAACATAGTATAGTAATTATACAAACAATAAGATCGGGGAGTAAACACTGGATACACTAAAATGAGTAGTCACTTGATTTTGGACAGATCACTTTCATTGCTTATTGCAATAATCGGCGAGGTATCATTTTTCCTTGTTAATATTTTGCAATTTTGCACCCAAACATATTTATGTTTTTTATGTAACGCTATCTCCTTTGTTTTGGTGAGAAGTTGCTTATTTTCTCGTGTGAGGTGGTCGTTGAGATAGATTGTTGAGTTGTCCCCTGTGAATCCGAGTTCCTCAGAAGTTAATGTCGGCTTGTACGCTCTTGCCGATGCAACTAGGTTATCCTTAAGATATCGACACAGGAATCCCACAATAATAGGTTTTGGTTGTGATGCGGACCGCACTCTGGTGACGAAGCTGATGTCGGTTTTTTCGATGGGTTGACCTAGCTTATTGCCAATTTTGCAGAGTAGTTCGAACAAATTTTCGTTCTTCTTGATCGGAACGCCCTTGATTTCGACATTGTTTATTCTTAAAAGCTGGTCTTTAACGGCAAGTTCACTACTCAATTTAGACATTTGCATTTTTAGTTGGGGGTAATCCGTAGGGACGGGGGGCTCTTTTTCGAGATTTTCCACTTTTTTCAACACATCAGTAATTTTCGTGGAATTTCCGTCCACTTCACTCCTAATAGCACAGATCTTGTTTTCAAAATTTTGCAAATCTTCCTTCATATTCTTAATTTCTTGCACAATCGAGGGTAGTTGTTCCAAACGGACATTGATTCCATTAATTCCACTGCGTAGCTCTTGTAATACGAGATCTAAAGCAGCAGAAGTCGGCGCTGTGGGCTGCATACCAAGAGATGAAGATGGCGCCGTCCCTGCCGGCGCTGATTTACAGCTGGCACATTGCAATGCGGCTTGCCGCGCCGATCCTAGCTTACGATAGTTTGTTTCCGTAATATTTGCACACGAGAAACAGTAGGATTTGGAACATTTAGAACACCTTATCCCGTCCGAAAAGTCATTACAACACACTGGACATGTAAACATTGTTATTGGTTTAATCGCGGCGCGTATGTATTTAGCAATGTTCGCGACAGGCGAGCGGAATGACGTAGCTGAACGATAGACGTCCTTGCACGGCGGGCGCGCAGCGAGCACTGACTAACACTATTAAACATTAAAAAAAAAATATATATTATACCCAATAAAAAAAAAAGACTTTGCTGGATGCATACCCGTATAAGCGTATTATTTCGATAAGTAAATCTTCTTAAGCATAACATAACATCCATGTAAATACTTTCATCCAAATCGTTAGAGCTGTTTCCAAGATTACTTAGCAGATGCAGCAGCATGACTTCCGATCCTCAAAAGGTGAAAAAAAACAGCCTAGGACGGCCACCAAGGTGAACGGACGACCTGACTAACATCGCAAATAAGGGTTGGATGCAGGTCGCTTTCATCCGGTCCTTGTGGAAATCAATGACATATGTCCGTATTTGACGACCTATGGCCGAGACGATGACGATATTCGAAATTAAAAAAAAATACGCGGGTTCTGTTAACATAAAAATATATTACAGATCGTATTACGACCCGACCACCTACATGAAATATCCTGTTTAAATGTCCTATTTATATGACTAGGCGGACCGGGACCGCGTCCGCAAGCGCCCCGTGTTCTCCTTGAAAACCCCTCTGATTTATATGTAACGTAGTTCCTTATCGCGCGTTGCGAAAGAGGGCTAGACGGAAAAAAATGGGACCAAAAGTTGTAACGACACTTTGACTGAAGGGCAACATCGCGTGCCATCCGTCGCTGCCTCGCGTCGGTCGGTAGTCTGTGCGGCAAGAGCCCCAGCCCGGCCAGAGCGGAACGGCAACGCAGCAATTTACATTCAGGATTCCAAAGACAAATTAGATCGTAGTAACTTATCGTAATAACAATAATTTAAACCTATGGGACAGTTCGATTTGTTTGGATATTATTTATGTCGTTTGAGGGCTCTTAAGGAGAAGTTTTGAGAGGCCAAACACTTCAGCAGTGGTTCAACGTGATAATAGCCTCATAGTGTGTGATTAGTGATTACAGAGTTACGAAAACTGCACACTTACTACCAAAACAACGGTGCGACCTAGAAAACACATGCATTAGTTAGAGTTTCGGTATACTTGTATTGTTATAAACATTGTTAAAAAAGACATTATTCTTGTTGTGACTTAACTATGCTATAATCTGAACTTTAAAGAAACAATTAGGAGTATATATTTTTCTGCTGTACATAATACACGTGTGACAATAGCGAGGTCAAGATATTTGGTACGTGTATTTTGCAAATAACAATGACAACAATACAGCTATTAGTACGTTTCACGATAGCTTTTTAAAATGTTTTTTTTTCTTTCAACACTTACACCCCATCAGACAAGCCCAAAACTTAAGTCAAACTACTGTAAAATGGGAGTCAAACCGGATAATTTATACATATAAATAAATTTAAAAAAACAAAACTGATGAGAATTTACAATTAAAAATCATTTAAACATTTCGTGTAGTCTTAGCATATCCCATCCCACTAATATTATAAAGGCGACATTTTTATGTGCGTAAGCGTGTATGTTTGTTACACGCTCAAACGACTCCACCGATTTTGATTAAATTTGGTATGGATATAGTTTAGACCCCTGAATAACACATAGGCTACTGTCATCCCGAAAGCAACTGCAGTGGGTTGAGCAAAAATTCAAAACCTCAGTTACTTTTTCACTCTCGAACGGCAGTATCGTTTTTGATATAATTTGGTATGGAGATAGGTTAAGCCTTGGAATAACAAATAGGTTTCATTTATCCTGGAAAAATTATAGTTCCCATGGGATAATTAGGGTAGCGAGAAAACCGTAATCCACGCGGGTAAAACTGCAGGGCGCTGCTAGTTGTTTATTTGTTAGAATTACCTAAACCACCACTCTGTGACATCAATTTAAACTCAATCACTATAACGACGTCCAATTGAACACAAACAAATCGCATTATGTGTAAATCATAATGATATAAATTGCTACACTTGTCTACTAAAACGCAAAATAAAGACTAAGTTTCGAAATAAACTACGTCAGGTACAGTGATCAATCACCTAGCAAGTAGCAGCAATCCAACCAGCTGCTTTACAACAAAGTATTTTGAACCCATGATAGCTCAGCGGTGGGAGAATCGGCTGTCAATGTGACGGACGCTGGTTCGATCCCTATTTATGGATTGAGCTTCCGGTGAAGGTAACACCTTTCGCAGATTCCTAGCAAGGTGGTAGGTTCAAGTACCCGGCTAGCTACCACCCTAAAGTTTGTCCCATTCCAAAACTTGTCACGAGCCACATGGTGTATTCAGCTGCTACCTGAAGTGCTGATTGCTCCTTGAGAGCCAGTAAAAATTCAACGTCTAGCGTGATTACATCTTCGACGATCTTCGTGATGATGTGCATCACTAAACATACAACTTGACTACGACATGACTAACATGGTCACAAATAAAAGAATTGAGATCATTATCAGGATCTCTCGTTTTAGCAAACTAAGTCAAAACCAAATTACTCATTAGCCTTTAGGCTAGATCGTAATTGAATGATGTACATGTGATGTTCACCATTTAAATAATAAAAAAAAAAAAACAGGATATATATACCGTGTTTTTTTCTATGGGATAAGATGACGGAATAAGCAAAATGCCCACAGAATCGCCCTCTGCCTAGACACATACAATTCGAAAAGAACTGCACTGCGCCCGTCACCCTTAGTTGGTCTCATGTGTCAATTTCACCAGAAACCATACCCTTCAAACAGAACGCAGTAATGCGAACACTACTACCTGGCGGTATAAATAAATATGGTGACAGGACTTCCCCGAGCGAACTCTCACATACTCTCACGTACTGCTACTATTAATTTTTGTTTTATGTCCTCGCTATTTTTGGACCCGTGATAGAATTGAAAGAATATTTATGAAAAATAATTTAAATACGCAAACTGAGCAATAATCGTTTATTCGGTAAATCCAAAAAAAATATATAGTAGCAGTACAGACAATATAACATATCTCTATGGCACAAACACATAGTTCCTTAGGTAAGAGATAGATGGCGCATACAGTTCAGTGTTGCAATTAATTCATTTCAACAACCCGGAATCGGAAACACACCACTGGATTGAGTTACACAACCCTGAGGTAATCTCGACAGGACGCTACTATATACCCAGATTGGTAAGAGGCAATTGGAATTACCAAGTAATCAAAAATATAGGGAGGACGGGTTTCAACTGCCGAGAAGTTCCAGTCCATTTTTTTTGCGAAAACTGTAAAAGTTCCAGAAATAATACACGTGCGGAGTTATATGTGCCGAAATCAAAATAGAGTTTTGAGTGACTTTTGTGATAGTGACAGTGGAAACACCATAAAATGCAACACACGTTAAAGAAAGAGGGTATACAGATTTGTTTGCTCCTAAAGAACACCTACCCGCAGAACTTCAGTTTACTCGTGAACATGGTGCATGCAATGTGCCAAAATATCAAATTCAAATTCAAAATATTTAATCAAAACTTTGGGTACAATGATTCACATCTTTGTGTGGTACAATCTTATGATATCGAGTAAACAAAACAAACAAAATACATGGTAGATAAGAAAATAATATTTATTCTTGAGTTTATCAAGCATTTTTTTATATGCGGTCGCCTAAATTAAAGTAATTTACGTAATACATGTTGCCTCATATACCTATAGTATGATTATAAAGAGGAACAAATTTATTGATCACCAAATAAATATAATGTGCACCAAATAATGAACACCAAATTTAGTAACTGAGCACCAAATTTAGTAAGTGATCACCAAATACGCAGAGTCGCAGTCGCAGAGAGAGAGTGGGTATAACGAGTGGTAGTCTATCTGTGGAGACTTATTAATGACTCTTAAGTTAAGCTATGTGTCGATAGTCTTCTTAATAATAAATAAATAAATAAGCTATCTCCATACCAAATTTCATCGAAATCGGTGTAGCCGTTTGAGCGTGAAGAAGTAACAAATATACACACAAACATTCGCATGTATGATATTAGTAGGATACGTTAGGATAAGTAGAGTTACATTCAGTTCAATTTTGTACAACTAGTTGTTTTAGTACTCTGTCTTTAAAAAAAAAATTTTAATTACAGGTGAGTTGTTGTTGGCTATGCCCCAGAAAATGAAATGTTTTACTGACAAGGTCTCATTCGTTGTAAATCAAAAGCGCATACCTACATACAATTACTCATGTACGCTAGCTTCATTTGCCTAATTTCAATTGTATGCCATGGCTAAGTTCAGGTTTTAATCAAATTATTCTTACAGAATACATTACAATTTAACCATGAAGGGCGTTGTAACACGGCAATGCCAGGACCGTTCAGGCCTTTTACACATAGAATTATACCAGCTGTACTGCTTTTTGTCCACACTACGGTATGGATATGTACTTTTTATTTCGCGATAGGAAACGATGAATATAATTAGATAAAAGTATTCCAAGAACTCATTCGATCAAGGTGATCTGAAACTGTAAACTATTTTAACATCAATAAATGAGTATATGCGTGCCCTTCCCAATATAGAGGAAACTAGAAAAACCTAGAAGTGTGAAGAAATGTATTTGTATACCTTTATTAAGGATGAAAAAATTTTCCATGCCATGGTATTGGAAGCATTATGGTATGATTCATACATAAATATGTATACCAAACAAGTATACCAAACAGTCTGATCAACTTTGAAAATTACCATCATTGTTTATAACCGTTAAATAACAATTCAAATAAACAAATAGTGGTAGTGATTTCGTTGTACAACCAAAGTATACTAAAATAGAGCAAAATAAGTTTTTAGATTACGTTCAAATTATTTGAAGAAAATAAATCTATTACCTTGACTTGAACCCACGACTACAGAATACCGTCCTGTCGCTTTGTCTATGCTATGGTAGCACGGCATCGGTAGCATCGGACCGCTAGTGGATAGCGGTCCGAATTTATATCTTCCTTTTAACATTTGAGGGGATGTTGTTCTTAGCGCCATCTACCTTTAATTGTATGAATTATTAATAGGACTGATAGATCAACATTACAATTGATTTCGTATCAAGCAAAGGCACCATACCCTTATTCTAAAAGTTTTATGGTTTATTGCATTAACAACACGCTGGGCGGAACATACGAATTTTTTTTTTCAAATAATTTGAACGTAATTCCACCTAGCATGTTGTTAATGCCATAAATCATAAAACTCTTAGTTTTTATATTGTTACGGTAAAGTTATTAGGCGTCGGCCAGTTGGATTTTGGGTCGATGAGCCAGAGGAGTAGTAGTAAGTAAGTCAAGTTCACGTTATCATTAACAATACCAAAAATACATCTTTTTATTATAATCGCGGGTAGTTTAAGGTGTAACAATTCGCCACTTATTTGGTGCTGACTAAAACTACCCACATGTGGCCGTAAAATGATAAAATTACGTTTAATATTAAAGATAACGTTGCAAGGAGTTACACGAATTTGAGTTTTAACGTAAATAGAAAAAGAGCCTTTTGAATTTAAAGAATTTTAGCTAGTTTGTGTGATTATAGGAATTAGGAGCAGTATCTCTTAGCACGTAAAAAGCAATCGAGTAATTTTTAAGCACACGCGGGTAAAGCAAATTTCTGCTAGTACTAAATAATATCGGTAACCGATTTATATTAATCTATTTCCGCAAAAGGTTACCAAACTAATATGCATTCGTAGATCAATAAAATCCAATTCCGGAACCCATTGAACTTCGCCGAACAACAGCGGCAAAACAAATCGGTACTTTAATTGAGACCTTGAATTCCAGATACGATCGATTTTACTCATAATTGGGGCTATGTACGCTGAAAGAGCCATTATTTTTTTAACTTTTAATTTAACGTTTTCAGTGTACTGAGCGCTACTTTTATTCTTTAGGTAATTATATACATAGATAGTTGTTATTAACATATGTATGTATATATGTAAAAAAGATACCAGACCGGTCTGGTATTGTCCTTTTTTTAAGTATTTATAATAATATCTAATTACAATACTGCAGCTACTACATTAACATTTGAGCAATCTTTTGCGATATGCGATTGCGATGCGGCTGCAGAAAGAAAGTCTTATTGCATTATTTTATTTTCTCGAAATCGTATTGAAAAGTATAGAGTATTGCATTCGGCAATCCATTCTAACTCGGTTTCTATAAAACTACTTCGTATTTAATGGTCATTCTACCCCCTTGAACATGCCCGAAATCTAGGTCAAATTTCCAATCAAAAAAAATGATGACCAGTGGTGGGAGCTTCGATCGATGGCTGCCAATCGATCCCGACCCCACGAGAATCCAGTACCACTTGACTAGCTGTTAATAACTCGAAAATAGTCATCGATCAAACAGTGTATAGAGGAATACTCTACTTGAGAACCAATCAACATTTTTAGAACTAGCGTGATTGAACTTTCGACCACGTAACTGACGACCAAATGAGATAGCGGTCAAACTCTGAATCTTCAATAATTTAAAAATGTTTATATTCAACTATCAGTCATTCTCTGTAACCTCTCTATCTCCATAAACTCCTTGGTGAAGCGTCAATAGTTATTAAATTTTATATGCGTACAATTTTACGAGTCTCATATTTCTATACGTATTTTCATACCTATAGCAATTGATAAACCCTCAAAATTAACGCTAGTATATTGCAGCGCCCTCGTATTTGTTGTCGTTCTACGTTTCCTACTATTCTGAATAGATGGTGTTAGCAGTCTCGTAATGATGCATATAACTCGAATAAGACAGCCGCTGATTGGTTAGCAAGAGCCTGTGAAGTGTGACGTCAATTCAAAAAGTTGGAGGTAGCCACAAAACTATTTTTTACATCACTCGCTTGTTGGAAAAAGTTGATACATATATATGAAGTTGAAGAAACGAGTGTCACGGTGCAGATATTATATACTTTTCTTACGCCTTTTTTCATTTACATAATCAGTACATAATATCTAGATTAATCCTCAAAATAAACACACAACCGCAGTTATTTACGTCTAGTTTGTATCAGTTGTGACGATTTGCTATCGAACAAACCATACAACAAGAGATTGAAAGGGATTTAAGAAAGAAAGAAATAAAAGTACGTGGTCATATTATTTCATTACTGCATTATGTTGTATACTGTGTTTTTGCGGGTTTATAAATCAGCGCAAATCAACCATAATTTTAGATCTGAATTTAAATTAAATAAATAATCATATTATGCTATGCTATGCTCGGGGTTTCTCTACGTGATCGAATCAGAAATGAGGAGATCCGTAGAAAAACGAAAGTCACCGACATAGCCCAGCGGATTAGCAAGTTGAAGTGGCAGTGAGCAGGGCATACAGTTCGAAGAACCGATGGCCATTGGGGCCGAAAGGTTCTCGAATGGAGACTACGGACTGGCAAGCGCAGCATAGGACGGCCACCGACTAGGTGGACAAACGACCTGACTAAGATCGCAGGCAAGGGCTGGATGCGGGCCGCTTCCAACCGGTCCTTGTGGAAATCAATGGGGGAGGCCTTTGTCCAGCAGTGGACGTCCTATGGCTGAGATGATGATGATGATGATGAAATAATCATAAACGTACGCAAGTACACTCTGGTGTAGGCTATTTACACGCCTCACCAATCCTTGAATTTTTAATCACATCGTTCACTATTTCAGTTTTGGCTTACGGTTAACATTTACTTACCAGTAATAATTATTATAAAAATACTTATATATTTTCATTTATTTCTTAACTTCAAATAAGGAAAGAATAAGGAAACAAGGGTCATTTGGTAGTGAGCATTCACGTTTACGAGGTCTTTTTAAATCTTAACATTGAGCTAATTCCTTTTATCGGGCGTATGAGTGTGATGCGTTTATTTATTTAAGTTAACATTTAATTATCATTAAAATTACGTAATATTGCGTCCTTTGCTCTATCAACTTTAATTATTAATATTTAAAAATGGAATTCAGTCGAGGTCGTCCAGACGGTTTTTTTTTTCTTTTTTTCAGTATTTATGGCAAGACTAGGTGTATCAGCTCTGCCAGTCGACAGCTATGGAACTTACGTACTACTAAAACCGTAAACTACGTATTAGTAACTAACTACCTATAAATGACAAACATTTGACTTAGACTAAATACTAAAGCTTATAATTAACGCATGACTATTTTGACAATGTTACCCACATCATGGAGCAAATGTGACAATAGACAATCGCTCTGTCTTGTTACAAAAATATGTTGTAACGAAAAAATAATACATTGTTACTAATAATTTACATAAAGATCTTTGTTATCTTGTTCAGTTTCAAAATACAAATCAACAAGTTTGAATGTTTTGTCAAGAAGGATTTGTCTTCACAATACCTAAATACAAATTCGTTTGTCTAGTGTTTTCACAAGTAATACAAGACTCGTTACCGGGCTCGCCTCAAACGCGTTATACCAAATTACATTAAAAAATGTTAACTTGACAAAACTTTCATCGTTTATTGGATGACAGTCCTTTACTTAAGATATATAAGACATTGAGCGAAAACTGACAGAGTTTTGTAAAACTAAGAACGGCATTTTAAAATTGTACGCTTAGATGCCTAGCATTTATAATATTTTTACGATAAAGTCAAGTATCGAAATATCAATTAAAAAGTGGACATGTAATCAAACCAAAGATGACATGAACTATTTATACAGTCAAACCTGGATAAGCGAGAGTTCAAGGGAGCACAATTTCATTCTCGCTTATAGAGGTTTCTCACTAACCCGAGTTTCTCGCTCATGAAGGCGTTTCTCTCTTAATGAGGTACGCAGCAATAACAAGTCACAGCAAGTACGAACGTGTAGTTCCACTAAATAGAATAGGTACAATATTGACGAGAAAACAATACAAAAACAATGGTAGGAAGTTCCACGAAAGTTAAGAATGAGGCATAAAATAGCAAATGTTAAATTTGTAATTTGTTTTCTCATTTGTTACTGCATGTGTGTATCTTTTATGTATGTATGTATTTTTATTGTAGCTAAAGGTACTCCTAAATAATATAAATAAATAAAGCTCGACTGTCCTTTACAGAGGTATAGATAAGTAGCAGTCTCACTTACAGAGGTCCATGCGGGAAAAACGACTCTCTCTTACAGAGGTTTCTGTTTATCGCTAATAGAGGTTTTGGGAGTTTAAAATGACGGGTCCCGGCTATAACTCTCACTTATAGAGTTTTCTCACTTATCCAGTTCTCACTTATCCAGTTCTCACTTATCTAGTTCTCACTTATCTAGTTCTCACTTACCCAGGTTTGACTGTATTTCTTTTTAACAAACCATGTAAGCGGGAATTCTTCTTCACTGTCAAGTGTCGACTCACTGAGAGTAACAAGTCAGGGCAATGACTTGCATTTATCTACGGATTTCCTTATTTCTGAATCGATCATAGATAAGTAACTATATATGGACTCGATTCTTGTCTGTTATCTCATAGATATCCGTCAAATGGAGACTGGAAATAAACATAACATTACATACACACAAACTGTAGAACTTACAATATAAATATTATTCTTCATATTCTTATAAGGCTGTATGACATTGGGTGACTTTAGTCTCCCAGAGTCACACAAATGTCAATATGACGGACAAAGTGGAATAATGAAGGAAAAATGTACACAGCTCATGAAATATTCCTATGTATATTATATAGAAAAGCTACAGATCGGTATTTAATGTTCGTTGTTCAAAACAAAAAAGTAGGTTAACTGTTCCTTCTAAAATTTTACGTAAGTATTTATATAATAGGTAATTTCTATGTACAACTAAAAGTACACAGGGACTTTATGGCGGGTGTTGAGATTTTCTGTTGTAATTTTGTTTTACATTCCCAAATATGTTTCTTTTATGGTATAAATAATAGCAGATTACAATTTATATGTTTTTTAATACTTTATAGATTTTCTACAGTGGTAGAAAATACTCACTATCTCACTGACCATCAAGTGAGATAGTGATCTCACTTGATGGTCAGTGACGATGTGGGCGAAGATGTAATCACGTTAGACGTAGACTGCTTACGGCTCTCGAGGACTGCTGCCGAAACACACTATATGTTTGATGACTAGTGTAGAACTGATGGACAGGTGAAGCGTATGTTCTACTGGTAAAAGCAAAATGCGATGAACTTTAACGAGTCATTTAATCATTGCTTCTATAATATCTAAAACCGCCGTTTGAAAGTTCATCCACATATTATTGACTCATGGGAGTCATACCATGCATCTGCAAAATGTGGAACGAACTTCCTAACTCGGAGTTCCCGAGTAGATATAGATAGATAGAAAACTCTTTATTTGCACACTATTTCAAAACCACACACATAAAGAAAACAAACAAACAAATATAAAAACAGTGATACAAAGGACGGCCTTATCGTTTAAAGCGATTTCTTCCAGGCAACCAAATGTGGGATTCTTCAAAAGCAGAGTTAACAGAGTCTTAAAAAGGGCTGGCAACGTATCGTAATGTACCCAGTATTACAGATATGTGTAAAGGACGGTGATCGCTTACCATCCGGCGGTCCGTCTGCTTGTTTGCCACCTGTTACATAAAGGGTCAATTATGTCTGGTTAGTTTATCTCAGTCAATTCTTTCAACGTCTCGTTTCGATCCGTCACGGTCATTAACATAACTCTCGTAATGTATTTATTTTTTCGCTTGTTGAATCTGGGTCACTGAACTTGAGTTTTTCAATTCATCAATGATATTTTATTCTCATCGAGTGTTTGCTCTACTATCCCACTAATATAAAAATGTTAAAGTTTGGATGGATGGATCGATGGATGGATGTTTGTTATTCAATCACATCAGAAAGGCTGAACGGATCCGAATGAAATTTGGAACACAGTTGTTAATAAATCAATCGGGGCATGATCGTGAGAAAAACGTCGAGGTAAATAAATTACTAAATGTTTTTCTCGCGATCAAGCCCCGATTGATTTATTAACAATTTGGAACACAGCCTTCATCCTGGATTAACACACAGGCTTTTATTCATAATTATGCATTTGCATGGTACTTTCGAATACCCGCCTAGCTAGCTACCACTATCAAGTTTGAAAAACTGTTACCAAACACATAGTGTGTTCAGGCAGCAGTCCTTGAGAGCCAGTGAGCGTTCTAGGTCTAGCGTGAAAACATCTTGGACCACATCGTCACTGACCATCAAGTGAGGTAGTGGTCAAATGCTGGATCTATACATAATTACAAAAAACATCACCGTTTTTCATCACCACGTGGATAAAACGGTTTTGGATGAAATTTGGTATACAGGGTGGTTTTTTGAGAAGGGCGGTGATGAGCCAAGTCGGAAACTGCAAACTGTTTGCTATTTATTTGTCCAAATTATGATGTTGTGTGCATTTTACAGTGTCAATTCGTGCATGACATCACTAGCCGGTCCCAACGGAAGACCAGCGCTGGTTGTAAAAACCAGAATTTGTGGTCGGCTTGTGGCAAAAAACTATATATAAATTAGTTTTAATACTACATTTTTATTATTTCAAGTTTGTTCTTTGCCACAAATAAAGCTATGTCTATGTCTATGTCTATGTCAAATCGTATTGAAAAAAAACAGGATACTGCCGTGTGAAAACACAGTACATTTTGCAGAATCCAGTTTAAAAAAACTGTTTCTTCAGGACTGGACGTCTGTGGGAAAGAGAGGAAGGTATGTTAGGACATGGAAAGGCAATAACTAGCCAGAACTGATTTCTAGTATTTAGACAACATAAACTCTTCGGAAAAAAGAGGTGATGTGGAATAGAGCAATAGTCATTTATTGTTGTTCCATAAATCTATTTATAAGTAGTTTCAAGTTTGCGACACAGTGTAATGTCGTAAGCAAACTGTAGAGTTTCTTATAGCGGCTCATTCTTATAACAACTCATTTACACTAAACTTGACCTGGAAATTATTTAAGTGTAACAGCCATTATGCTCTGCATACCTGAGTACTTACTTAATAAAGTATAAAACAGCGATTCTTAAACATAGTGATATCTGAAAATGTATGTTTAAAGCGCTCTTTGCAAAATGAATAATCTATAATAAAAGTGTTTGTTGCATTTAAACTTATACAGACCCGATAACCATGGAAGAGCAAAACCACGAATGGGCTGGCTAATTCTTTGTATAGAACATTGTTGACGCCTGGAAAATAGTTGTTAAAAAAATTACATGTATAATTTGCGTTCGTGATTTTTACCAATCATTTGTATTATACAAATGAATTCATGGTTTCAATTTTAAAATCAATATAGTTCAAGAGTTAAATCAAATTGTACGTCTTAAGACGACATCATTTTAATATCTATTACATTTTATTACATTTTTTTTAGATACTGTTTTATATTTTGAATCTATCTGAAGATATAATAAAATTTTGAATATTTTCTTCTACAAAAGAAGAAAATGATTCTTCATGTATCGGTGAACCCAAGAGACGCAATGAACACTTTTCTACTGATTTAATGTTAGGTGCAATAGTATTGAATTTTTGATTAACTAAATATTTATTAGTACAAGTATCGCAAACAAAAAGTTCTCACTTTTTAATTATTATTTTTTGCCAAACCGTCTATTATAAAATTTGCCTAGTAGGCTTTGTAAATCATTTAAAAACTGTGTTCACATCACCTCCTAAAGTTCCGTCATCCAAATACCAAACTTATAGCTTGGATTAAACACTGAATAATTGGATGTATGAATTGACATTTATTTTACAATTATGTTATGTTGATAATATAGAGGGGACGATATGTGGTGCCCACTAAGTCTAATGCCACCGTAGTTTTTTCATAAGTACTAGCGCAGTAAGTAAGCGCATAAGCATAAATTTTCGCCATGTAAAGTTTCAGCGATGTCACCGTTGACCCGCCTGACATTGCTGAGGCCCCGACAACATCAGGTTTACTAAAGTTGTCAGGTCTCTTAAAACAGTTTCATCCGTCTCACCAGAACTGCCACATAAAATATATATTGAAAAATATACATATATAAAATATATATTTAGTGTCCGCTGAGGCAAACAGCAGATCGCAAGGCAATATTTTATTCAAAATGTATCACTAGCACTGTTACCCGCTGTTTTGAGTATTCATAATTAATTAATTAATTCTATAATTCAAAGACACGCTGGAATGTTCCAGCATAATTACCACCAGTTTATAGGCAACTTTACTCTACTGTGATACATTGTAATAAGCTGTATTTATATTTATCGCCCCTCAAACCTGTGTGAACAATGGTATGTGTCATTCAATAGGACCCACAAAAAAGATTGAGAAACACTGGTGCGTACTTACAAACAGTACATAAGCTCTACTACGACTTTGTGAAGGTTGAGTAACAGTCTAAATATGTACCTCATTCATTATAATGAACGTTGATAAAAACAAAACCAATGAATGCAAACGCCCACATCATTATAATACGAATGATAAAATATCACTAATACAAATACGGTATGTGTATTTCGTTACAATGCCGACCTTGGCAGTAGCAATTGACGTTTTATAAGCATTGATTTTAAATTATTATAGTTAAGAAACAACCTATGTAATCTACAATGAGACTTCATATTCTGGATTAATTGGAATAGAGGCTTATGTGAAATTAGTTGAAAGGCAGGACTTTTCTATTAAAACCCGATGAGTTTGCAGGATAAAGAGTTTATTATTTCATCAGCTAATATTACAGCGCATACCACATGACACATTTTTTTTCACAAGAGGGTAACAAGTCATAGACACTAGATGAGGTCATTTCCGGTCAATGTCGGCTAGTTGGTCACTTGTGTGAACATATTGAATATATATTACACCTTGATTTATTTTCTCTTTCATAAAATGATATTGAATGTCTAAATGTTTCATACGCTTCAATTGTTCATACGAGTTACTTGCTTTAATTGTAGATTGATTATCATCATGAACAGTAACAACAGTGTTGTCAAACATATATAATATAAATAATAATAATAAATAATCTCAATTAAAAGATTTTTAAGCCAACAAGCTTCACTAATGCAACAACTGAGGGCTACATATTCAGCCTCACATGAAGAAAGAGCATCTGTTGGCTGCTTCTTTGAAGTCCATGCACACAGGTTGCCATAAACTTGAAAACAGAACCCAGAAGTGGACCTCCTATCTATTGGGTTGCTTGCCCAGTTTGCATCAGCAAAACCTAATAATCAATTATTTTTTGCATTTTTATGCACCAACTTTAAGCAACTGTACCTTTTATATATCTCAATATTCGCTTAAGGCAAATCCACAAATCATTACTAGCACAGGTTTGGAACCGAGACGAATAAGTTATGCTAGCACACTAATCAGGTCTGGTAGCAATCATAGCATACATTATAGTGCCTATAAGTTGCCTACACCTATGTTCCAAGTCCTCACTTTCAGATTTTTCTCTTTTTAATTTAGACAAATCAAAATTTGGATCCATGGGTGTAGCCACACTATGGCACCCTGACATGTTAAACTTTTGATGTACATGTTTAAGGTACTGTGTTTGGTCCAAAGTAGTAACACCAGTTTGTAAATTTTGATTCAAGGTGATACCTAGGTAGAAACTTGCAAGACCTAGATCTTTCATTTTAAAAGTAGTTTCAATTATTGTTTTATGATATTAACCATTGGCCCACATCCAGTGCATAACAAGTCATCAACAAATATAATGAGTAGGTGAACGTGAAGCGTATTTTCAACTGGGCGCGACCGTACCTCGGAGGACTCGTTGAGCTGTCGATGGGAGTTGATGTCTTAGTAAAACAGTCGTGAGGTCCTTGAGTGGCCTAATAACTCCGACATTGGTAGTCAACTAAACAAAACTAAAATTCTCGCAATTGAGATAAGTAAGACAAGTTCTTATATGTTTACGGTAAAGTCCAAATTAGACGCTTTTAGAACACTAAAAATAGATCCTTTTGTTGAAATTGCGGGTAGTTATAGGTAAAATGAATCGCGACTTATTTGGTGCCCGCTAAAACTATCCACAATTTGTGCAGAGTAGAGTCAGAGATAACGTTGAATGAAGTTATACAATTATGAATTTTACCATAAATAAAATACGAGCTATTCCATTTTGAAGAATATTGGTGAACTTAAGCTAGTTTGAATGATTAACAGAATCAGGGCTATTGGGAACGTATAAAAACTATTTCGAGAACTTCCAAATTATGCATTCTAAAACCAAACTAGGTGTTTAGGTTATAATTGCTTTAACATGAGAAGGTTTTGCCTTTGTCATTCTGTTTCTCAACATGCATGGCGGCACATAATCATGCATTTGTGCCATTGTCGTGTTTTTATTACGATATTCACTAGCATTCTCTCACAAACGATTGCACATTAGAACGATGTGAAAAAGTCCTACGTTGTTAAAGGACGGGTCACATTTAATTCGTTGATATAATTTTAAGATCATTAAAGTTAATTAGTGCTGGAAGGTATCGATTGCAACTGATTAACTAAACAGGAATCACGCTTTAGGTTTCACGATAGCATCGCATGTTTTCATAAAAGTTGGTGGCTGGTTATGACTAGCTCCAACTATGTGTACATACTAAGTAATTAGGTTGTTCATTTCAACTACTACCAAGTCAGAATGATTACAGTTTAATTTAATAAAATTGACAAAATTTGTAAAAATTGCAATAATTAGTTTATTCGTTTATTTAACACTCGTGCCGTGGCGTAGATCGATATTTAAACTTCTAGGTAATTTCTTTTTCGATTCTCATAAATATTTAGATTATTCAGATGCCATAAAAATAATTATGTACTTATACAATAATACTCGGGGGTGGACTTGCCCTAAAGCTATCTAGTAAAACTGGAAATGTAAAAAAATTGATACATCGCATTTGAAATGCAATTCAAACTAGTTCTTATCCCAAAAATAAAAAAATACCGACAACATCATCGTCTCCACTGTAACACATCTCCCCTATTAATCTTCAAAAGGACCGTTATGGTTCAACAGCTACTAATTTTATAATTATACTACTTATTACTAGTGTTAGGTAGTTTGTTGGTTTAATGATCAACGTACCATATCGTGGTCTACATTAATTTAGAGGACCATCCGACTTTGTGGAGTTCTGAAATATCCTATTTCCACTGTCATTTCAACTAATTAACACTTGGGGCTATGCCAGTGACTTTTATACTTTATAAATGTATTTGTATCTGATTCCATTTTCCCGTGGTAATTGCTGCGCTTTTAGTCCCCTTAGCGTATTCTGCAGCTTTGTTACTAATAACGCCTGTTTTTAATTAGATACCTCGTTATAGTGGCATAGTCAACACATCTATGATAAACACTGACTAAAGGCGCTCGATTCAAGGCTTTTTTTTAACAAGAGAATAAAGTTACACTGAGAGAAGGCAGTTGAATCCAACTCAGTCAGGTAGCAGGCTACCCACAATTGGAGTTGGATTCATCTTAACACTTATTTATAGTACGACTTGATTATAGTTACCCGTTTTGTATGTAGACTTGATTGTCAATTGTTTTGGTCTCAAAATAATTGACAGGCAGGTTAGGCACCACATGGTAACTTCTTACATTGTGATGATCTTCAATTTCAATGTTAATTCTTATTACATTCGACATAATTTTTTTTGACGCTCGCCGGTCAGTGGTCAGTGTCAGTGACATGACTTCTGTGTCTCCGGGACCATGGGTTCGATTCCCGGCAGAGGCAAACATTTGTGCCATGAGTGTAGATGTTTTTCCCAGGTCTTGGGTGGTGCCTCCCGCGACACAGGAAATCCTAATGCGGGGGTATAAGTGTGATTAAAAAAAAATGTCCTATCCATATTATCATCATTAGACTAATTCATCTGGTCTATGTCATTATGCCTACCGGCTGTCTTACATTTGGCAATTAACATGTTAATTTACTGTTTCAAATTAATCACAACTATATTCATTGATTAATTTCACGATTGCACCCGAAACGGTACCGGTAATTGGTTCCTACACGTTAAGGTACTTAGTTATTACGTTAGGGCCGTTAGCAAACCCTGAGAAATTGATCAATGGATTTTTGCTCTATTAATTCCCACAATTAAAACCTGTATATAAGCTAATGGGCCCCGACAATTCATGTGCACTATTGTCTCAGGCCTTCTATAGGCGCCTTTGATTCATAAATTAAAGTTAAACCAATAATGTTGTCTAAAGTAAGTTTGTTATTGACTTTGAAGTGATTAAAATGTTAATACGATATTCGTGTTAGATAAATTTAGTTTTATTAGAAAATGTTTTGTAAAATTAATCATTCTTAAAATTTACTGCTATTTATTTTGATTTGTATAAGTTTACTACTACTAGAGTAGCTAAAATAAATTTATCACTATACTCCAACCTTATGCCATGAACTTAAATTGTGATTGTTTGTTTTACAGATCATAACTGTGTTAGCAGTGGTAACTGCCACACAGGCAATCTTCCCGTTCCACCATCACCAGCATGTTCATCACCATCCCGCGATTTCGCACCAGGAGCTAGACGCGCCTCGTGGTCATCACCATCCGATCCCGATCCCGATTCATCACCAGCCGATTCACCACCACATCCCGATCCAACACCACGTGCCACTGCTGCATCACCACGTACCCCACGTGCCGCATATCCCGATTCATCATGATCACTACGTAAGTGTTCCTTCCGTGAGCGCCATTACTAGCTTATGGGTAAATGCTGGGAGAATGCTCAAGCATCTTATCTGGATATGAGCCGCTTCCGACCGGTCCTTTCCGACATCTATGAGGGAGGCTATGGAGATGATGATGATGATGATTTCCATGTCAAAATTGTACAAATGTAATTTATACTAGAAGCCATATCCAAAACGCGATAAGTGTTTTTCCTAACGAGCCGATGGCCGTATCAAGGTAAAATCAATGATGTTTCACTAAAGATGACGTATATTCATACTGCGCGGTGCTCAGATTTTGTTCTTTTACGACTTGTTTACGACATAAACATGCTTACTGCGACAGATAATAAGGTACAAATAATATAGAAAAGGATAGCTATATGTTTAGACTTGCGCTTGAAATGCGCGTCGTAATTCAAAATTACTACAATTGACTTAATTTTGCCGCCTCAGTTTCTGCGCGCTTGTGCGACATCTACCTCATATAAACATAAAATATCATTGGGTAAAATACTAATAAATAATGACAGACAGACTACAGCTACTACAATATTGAGCAATTTACTAACTGTTGTCAGCCTATAAACAGCTCGAATGCTCTTTACCCACTATCAGTTGGCAGTGTGCCAAGAATGCTAGCAGCATTGCGACGTTGAATTGCAATGCTGATTCGTTGAGATATATATTTATATAAAGCAGCTAATTATTACGATAAATCATTTTGATAATTTATAAATCAGACTTATTCCACTCCAAAAACTCTTTATAATTTTAAAACGTCACGTTGACAAGCCAGCGCCTTAGCCGCGCCTTTTAAAACGTATTTCATCGTTTCAGCCCTAGACTAACCGAACATAAAGCCTTCAATAATCATTTTCAAGTTAGGAATGTGACATATTTCACAAGCTCTACAGTTTGATTGCAGTCCTGTCATAAACCAATCGTACACTGTGCAATCAAATCACACTGTCGATTTCCTCTCTTACTCTGAACCAGATATAAACAGCTATCACTCCGTCAAATTTTATAGCCATCGGCTAATATATGAACTTGTAACTTTCAGACAGTAATAGCACTGCAATTTTATGTATTTAGCAACCACAGTTTGAGTGTAGAAAAAGCATTAAGGATTAAGAGGGGCTATTTGATTGAAGGTATTATTACAGACCGAATGAAGAATGAAGGCCATGGTGGTACCGGCCTAAAATAGTACTCCCGCATCTCTTCCCGTGGATGCTGTAAGAGTCGGCTAAAGGATCACTTACCAGAAGGTTGGGAGGTGGTAGCAGCGCTTCTGAGGATTGAAAATCATACTGCGCTCGCCAATCCTGCCTACCAAGCGTGGCGAGTATTGGCAAATCTCCCCTATATGGAGGAGGATATGTGCAGCAGTAGACGTCCTATGGCTGAGATGATGATGATTATTATTACGGAATCCTTTTGGTGGATCTTAATGTATATTTCAGTGTCTCCTTGACTACCACCCTTCATGTTGAAAACCTATCCCCAGGCACGTAGTGTCTTCAGGCAGTTGTAATTTTGAAACAGTCAAAATACTAGGCCTAGCTGATCCTGCTTAGGTCAAAGACCTAGCATGATTCCAATTCCGACACTGGTCAACAAATGAGACAGCAGTGAAAAGTTAAAAAAAAATGTTTGTTGTTGATTTTTTACGATGATTTTCCAGGCATTCCCTGAGTACAAGTTCGCGTACTCCGTCCACGACCATCACACTGGTGACGTGAAATCCCAGCACGAAGTCCGTCATGGGGATATTGTGAAGGGTGGCTACGAGCTCGTCGAACCTGATGGCCGGTTCAGGAAGGTGGAATACAAGGCTGATGATCACACTGGGTATGTCCCATAACATTGTTTTTAAACATTTCAATGTAATTTCTTTAATTTAGATGTCACTTCTAATTACTGAGTCTTTTTGAGATCTTTTTGCGCCTTAATTCTCTGAAAATATGATTGTTACACAAAATCGTTAGATTTTTAATAATATTAATTAGAATTAGATTAATAATATAAATAATTACTTATATGTCTAACGTAAACTCTAAGGCTTTCACGGCCGGCGTTGCATGTTGTATGTATTGCTTCCGGGCTGTTTCAGTACCTTCTCTGATACTGAGTATCAATAAATAATGTAGTAATACTCAGTATCAGAGAAGACACCGCGGAGGAGAGTTCTACGCTTTTGTCGCCGCTCGGACCTGAACCACTGAAGATGTCGACCGCAGTGATCGATGAAACGTCTGGAACACAAGTTTCACTTAGACCACGGCCAAACAGCCCGGGAACAATACATACAACATGCAACGCCGGCCGTGAAAGTTTACAGACAAAGTTACTTTTCCATCTATGTATTAAAGTAATAATTATTAGTTTAGGATATCTGTAATGGAACTTACCTTCCCCAATCTTATAAAAATCTATAAAGCCTAACAATCGTAAATAGGTAACAAACAAACATAGGTACCTCCTGCAAAATTCGTGATCACTTGATGATTCGCATTTTGTGATCATCATATGCGAATATAATATCATAATATGCGATTGTTTTTAGGAATAGTGAATCATAAGATTATTTTGTATATATGTAATGCACTTTATTTTCAGGTTCAACGCCATCGTCCACCATTCATCGCCTCATCATCATGTTCATCTTTCTCATCACCATGGCGGCGGCATTTAAATCTCTCCTCACCTCTAGGACTTCTCCACAGCCCTGGACCTCCCTGATGTCGAGATTAAAATACCTCTTATATCTTATGTTAAATACTTCTCTAAAGCAATTAAACGATTTAGCGCTAATGCCTTGTTTCCCTCGTACCTTAATGCGCAATTATGGTTATTAAATCATAATTAGTTATAATGTTAATCTGGATTGATAAAAAATTAATACATATTGTTACTGCATAGGGATTAATTCATTGTGTTTCATATTAGAAACTCGTGGTTATGCGTATGTCCTTATTTGTTGATTCAGTAATTCTATATTTGCTTGTTTGTTTTTGACCACGTTCTATGATAATTGGGGCACTTCGTTTATCAAATAATAAAGGTACTACCAAAAAGTTCCTTACACCGTACCTCAACGACTGAACTTCGCTTGGCATTTTTCCAAGCAAGATGCCCCGGTGGTTGGACTTAGATAGATAGATTGATAGAAAATTCTTTATTCGTTTCAAATCATAATAGATTTTTCATGTAAAGATAGCTTATAGCTTACAATATCCTGGAGAAACAAAAGGCGGACTTATCACTTAAAGCGATTTCTTCCAGTCAACCTTTTGTTTTGGAAGATTTCAACAAAAATAATGGTGGCATGCTTTCACCTGAAAGCTGTACAGTAAACTAAATTAAGAATAATAGATTACCTAAACCCTAAGCACATAAGGCGCATATACTTATAGAATTCAACATTTACTTACATATATAAAGCTAATACATACTATAAATAAAAATACTAGATTAGCATCAAGCCAATCGGACACTGTTTTTAAACCCACGTTCAACTAGTCACCTACATATAAGTAATGAAATAGTACATCAGAATACGAACTACGGTGTTTTAAGAGGCTCCTTCCCGACCCACCAAACTACAACGCAAGCATGCTCTAATCTAAAAGCTTGTTGTTTCATCCAAACAATGCTGTATGATTGAATGCGACGCACTGCGAAAGCAGGATCACTGAACCTTTTTAGCACACTGGATTACAACCAAATGAATGAACGAGCAGAGAACACAAATTATAGGAATTGGCAGGTTTATCGTTATTATACATAGTCCAGCAGACAATATGAATAAACTAACATTTACATAATACGAGTACGAAGGATGTCAATGGCCAAGCTTATACTAATTTATTATCCCATACATAATTAAGAATGAAGACTAATAAAAAACCGTTTGTTGGTGTTATTTAAACTAGTTTTGCGAACTTACAGACAATATAAGTCAGGTTTTTTATTCACATTACGGTGTTATTTACGATCTTACAATTTAATAATTTCATGGGTATGTCGACGTGATGATAGTCAATACTTTTATGGGCCGATACCTTTATTAAAATAAAATACTAAAAACTAATGACAATACTACAGCTATAAAAACATTTGAGCAATAACTCAAATGCTCTAACCCGCTACCAGTTGGCAGCGTGCCCAAAATTCTAGCACAATTGCCACGTTGAATTGCAGTGCTAATCCGTTGAGCCAAATATGTGCCAGATTTTTTTTGTGTTTTATTATATCTATAATACCCAAGGATAAAGATAAAATCAAAATCTAGACCCACCGCGATACATTTTTATTTTTTATGATTTAATTTCGAAAAAAGGACGATTTCGGCCGGGGGTCTTGTTAAACTGGTTCTGGTCTTTGTTTGTAAACAAACTTTTAGACATAGAACACATTGTTACATAGCGACAGCACTCATCTATAACGCTATAGTACTTGTTACAAATGTTACTGCTGGATAATTAAGATAGATAACAATAAAAATATAGGTAATAATATTATTGTCTGATGTAGGTAATAGGTTAATTGTTTAGAGAACTACTCTGTCCAGACAAACCTAACTTTGGTTTTTGGGCAGTGTCTGCCAATGTATTTGAATGTTTTGTATTAAGAATAAATAAATAAAAATAAAAAAAACATTACTTATACCAAAGAGTAGATATATTAATTGCCAGTCTAAATCAACATTATGCTCTTTGAAATCGATTAAGGGGGGGGGATATTACATAAAAAACATCCCTAATGCGCACAAATAAATCTAAATACTGGCAAGCCATTTTCTTTTTCGACTGTACGCTACTTGCATTTGCTGATCCATGGATTCCAGACCTTTAACTCCATAAGATAAGTCGCAGCATATGACATACCATCAGACATTTTAATGGGCCCTCTGTCACTTTAACTCGTTTATCAATTGCAAACTTTTGTTATTCAAGAATCAATGAGCTTTTAATATTATGTAAAAAAAACGAACATAACCCTCCCGACAAATGATTTCACAACTTTGAGCTACATTTGTCTCTCAGATTGAATCGATCAGGTATCAAGATTATTAATCTGAGATATTTGAAACGCAAAGACATCACAGCGTATCCCAAGTACTCCTATGTTGAGCTCGAAATGGAGATTAGTCGTTGAAATTCAGTAAGCATTCTATAATATTGCTCAAATTACTGTGTTACACCTGAACACAACCTTGGTTTTCTTTTCGCATGATTACAGCATCAAACACGCCCATCCATATGTAGAGAAAATCAACAAAAATGATACATAATTGCTTGCAGATTTACTGTATTAGAGGATGTAACAGTTTAAAATCAAAAACGGCAACTATTGCTATAAATAGTTGATGAGATAACAATTGATTATCACTTTAGTTCCACAACTCATGAAAAGATATCATCATGATTTGGAAGGTAATTCGAGACAGTGCTTTGTGTATTGTTATTCGTTTCTGTGCCATTCATCATCATCACCATCATCTCAGCCATAAGACGTCCACTGCTGGACATACTGCTCCCCTATCGATTTCCACAAGGACCTGTTGGAAGCGGCCCGCATCCAGCCCTTGCCTGCGATCTTAGTCAGGTCGTCTGTCCACCTGGTCGGTGGCCGTCCTATGCTGCGCTTGCCAGTCCGTGGTCTCCATTCTAGAACTTTTCTGTGCCATGCCTATCGCTAATTATTATTTATCAAACATCTTATTCAATATCATGCTCCGTGAACTGTTTAAGTTCATATTATCCGGATATTGAGAATGCCGATCCACAAACCTTTTTTTTGGGGCTTTTAAAGCCTAAGTTTATGACAGTCCCATCATAGCCTTAATATAATTCATGTTCTGAAATTGTGTTTAGTAGTAAGGATTTTCGGGTGTAGAAAGAATAACAGTCAATCTTTTTTTGTGAAATGTAGAATTTTTGAGTAAATTTAAACTGATAATTAGCAATCTGTTCTATTAAAATATTGCAAAGTGCGGTATTAAATTTCTCATCTCATTTCATATTGACGGTCGCCGTGGCGCAGTGGTCAGTGTCAGTGACATGAATTCTGTGTCTCCGTGACGCGGGGTTCGAATCTCGGCAGGGGCAAACATTTATACAATAAGTGTAGATATTTTTCCCGGGTCTTTGGTGTTTGTATGCTGTCAATGTGTGTGTGTCTACACAGGGAATCCTAGTGCCGGAGTATGAGTGCGATAAATTAAATAAAAAAAGATTATTTTTTTTCAGTGAGTTTTGTTTTGATCTTCTTTGCGAATATTTACGCAAGTCCAGAAATGTTGTGTTGACTAAATCGGGCGACATGAGATGCCTTAAAGTTGAGATGCTAATTCATTCATGGGCCTATCAATCGAAGTGATTGATAACTTTTGCTCTGTGTGAACTGCTTAATAATCAATACACTAGATAAGAATGTACACTTTTGAATTGAATATAATCCTAATTCAGACAAATGAAAATCTCTTCAAATGTATTACTACTATTCGATTTTGTTTTCATTAAATTGTTTCATTTTCAGGCGAGTATAGTACTAGGTTTAACTTTGTGCGCGTTAAGTGAAAGTCGCTACGCTGTGTCGGAGCAGAAGGTGGTTCTCCGATTTCCTGCCCAGCATGGCGATCTAAAAGATACTGGTCATCAGAAGCCTGAGAATCATGAAGCATATGTGAGTGCATTTTTTATTCCATGAATTGTTTTGTACAGCTGCTGATTTTCTAACGTGTACCTACGATTAAGTTACTGAAGTTCTGATTTATGTCGATTTTATTCTAAAAATCAATTAATTTCATAGCTTCGAATATATCTGATAGACAATGACTTTGTAAAGTATAAAGTATCTCAACTATTTTTTCAGATTTATTATCTATTTCGGTAAATAACAATAAATCTCACGATTCAAAGACTTGTTAATAGATTTATATTATAAACACATTGCTATATTCCACTAATATGTATATAATACTAGCTGCACCGCGCGGCTTCAGCCGCGTGGTGATGATTGATGATGATGATCAGGATGAAAAGTATGCCTATGTGTTGTTCCGAGACCTGAAGTACCTAAATACCAAATTTCATCGAAATCGGTGTCGGGTACACCGATTCCGATGAAAGTGAGCGTTAAGAATAATTTTCGCCTTTTTAATAATTAGTAGGATTGATATTTAGATTTATAAAGTAATGTGTCAGCCCATGGTTTGTATTTAAACTTGTATCTCTCCAGGCTAAGGCGTATCCATCATACGAATTCTCATACAAAGTTGATGATCCTCACACGCAAGACAAAAAAGCTCAATATGAAGAAAGAGACGGAAGTAAAGTTACCGGCAACTATTGGCTGATACAACCGGACGGAGAAAAGCGACACATCAAATATCATGTTGATGATAAAAGCGGGTTCGTAATTCGTAAAATAAACTTATTCCAAGCACAGAAATTCCACACCTAGATGTAAGTCCTGTGGGCCTAGACAAGATGCATAGCTTTATAGTGACTCTCTTTCTCATATCAACATTCAACGGCTAGAGAAAGAGAATCTCTATGAAGCGATGCATCTTGTCTTCGAGCCCATGTGACTCATATCTGCTCACATCATGACTTACATCAGGAATCTTGCTGCGCCGATTTATAGTCTTCATTGGAATACTTCTGGCTGCCTTTGAGCATAATTTCCTACCACACCATCATGCTTACAAATTATTTCAATTTTATTAAATTTTGATATAAACGATGCTCCTAGATAAAAGAGCACACCCTACAGTACACCAAAGAATATATTAAACAAACTTATGTGAGTTGTGTTTTCGTTCAATTAGGCGCCTTTAAATCAGGCACCTCAAGCGCAATTTATATTTATCATGATGGCTGCTAAATAAAAGTCCTAATATTTATTTGGTTCCTGCACATAGAAAGTGCGGAATATTCATGAAAACCCATCTCAGCTCAACAACGCTCATGGCTATGTTAGAATGAAATAATTCTGTACGAGTAGAATATTTTCTCGCCTTCTTGGCATTTCACCAACCGGCTACCGTAAACAAAACACACCTTGAAATGTATCCGTTTGCACTTGCATAGGTTCCAAAATTCTTTCTATAATACAAACGTGTTGAATTTACGCAGAACGATAAATAATTATAAACTTTTCTTTGGGATACCCTGTACGTGAATTGCTTATGTATAATTCCTCTCTGACAATGATACATTAAATATAAATAAACATTTTGTATTGTTGAAAAAAAGCAAGACATGCCACATGCATAAATATAATAAACTTGTACCTAACTTGGTGTATGTTTACATTTAAGTAATCTGATTAACTGAGCATATATCTTCTTAACTAGCATAATGAGCTGAATATATTCTATATCTATTTATCTAAGAAACCGATTTTCTATATGTAAATTTAATTTTTTTTACATATATTAAATTCTGTAAATAATTGTTTCAGAATTAACAATGTATCAGTTTTAATTATTATTGACAATTTACGTTTTAGTTTCAATGCTGTGATCAACTACACGTCGCCGCACTCTAGCGTATACTATACCAGGAGAAAGCATCACGAAGAAGCCGACAACACTGAAGTTGGGAAAGAAGAAGCAGAAAAAGATAAAGAAAAATTAGTAGATACTCGTCAAGAAGTGGAAGAAAAAATACCGGAAATTATAAGCGTGGTAACTGAAAGTAAAGAAAAAGAAGGTGAAAAAGGAATAGTTAGTAATGATAAAGAAAATGCAAACGACGTAAGTGGCATGCAAGATGTAGGCAGTCAGGAACAAGGCCGTGATGGGCCACTAGAGGGTAATCAAGAAGACAGAGGAGGCAATAAACAAGAAAATATTCAACGGGTTGAACAAGGTGATGAGCGTGAAAGCGAACCACAAGGTGAACGAGATGGAGATAATGCTAGTGGCGGTCGTCCTGTAGATAGTTCTGAAGGTCGTCGTAATATTGGTCAAGATAACATTCAGAGTAATGATAGTGACAATCAACGGACCCCTGTAGAAGTACAGGATACCCAACTAGGTGATAATAACAACCAAGGAAATAGACGAGAAGAAGCTAAAGAAGAAAAACAAATTTCGCATGGTTTGTGGGCTAAATTCCCTAGCTTCACAATAATTCACGATTATCCAAAAACCCATCATATACCTGTATGGGAGAAAAATGAAGACCCTGACTTTTATGTATGGCCTGGATTTAGTTCTTGGAAAGAAAAACATTTTGGCTTAAAACGCCGAATCAATGACGAAAATCGAGGTGATTTCGATAAAAAGGTGGATAAAGAAACGTCCAGTGGCATAGAAAAAAGTGATGGTGAAGAAAACAAGCAAAGTAGCGCTAAAAATACAGGTAATGTAGAAAATAAGGGAGAAGATAAACAAGGGGGTGAAAATAGGATAGTTAGAGTAGAAAACAAACCAATTGAAGAAAGAAGAGTTAGTCCACAGCAGCGCGGTAGACAACAAAGAAGGAATGGTGAAGGAAGAAGAAGTAATGCACAGCGTCGAGAAAGTCAGCAAAGGAGAGATGGTCAGGAGCGGCAAAAAGGAGTAGAAAGGAGAGAAGACAGGCCACGGCGTGGTGGAATATATCGAGGCAACGAAAACCGTCAAAGCCAGTCCTCACATGCTGTGAAGTTTACACCTATACCTTATGGTCAACGGTATTAGTCTAGTCTAAAAACTGCTCACGTAACTATTTGGATTTACGACTATTATAGAATATCGTGTCGATTTAATGTAAGATTATATAAGTTATGCAATCGCTCCAGTGAATGCATATGTTACTTGTATTCTACCAATAAAACGTTTGAGCGCTGTTTTCTTTTTGTTTGTATATTTTTATTATATCGTACCCAGTTTTTCCAACCGTGTTTAACCAACTATTTAACGATGTACTAGTAATTATTTAACTAAATACTTAATAGGCACTGTACCCATACTATTTATATATCTACAATGAGAAGTGGTGGTACTGGCCTAGAATAGTACTCCCCCATCTCTTCTCGTGGGTGCCGTAAGAGTCGGCTAAGGGATCACGTACCAGAAGGTGGGCAGCAGCGCCTTCTGAGAATTGTAAATCATACTGCACTTGCCAACTCGCATGCCAAGCGTGGCGAGTATTGGCAAATCCCCCCTATATGGGGGAGGCATATGTCCAGCAGTGGACGCACATGGCTGAGAGAAGAAGAAGAATGAGAAGTGAGAACTCAACGTCTGAGAATAAGCCCATTAAACTATTAGCTAATTTACATAGCTTTCATAAAAAAGAAGAAGGAAGAATTGTAATTTACAAACCGACTAGAACTAACGTGCCTTAGTTCACTGAGGCATATAACTTACATTTATTTATTTATTACATACAGTTTCAAAGCTTAGGAATAATTCTTAAGTAGCTAATTAATTGTTAGACCGCACATGAGCCACATTGAAACAACATTTTGTTGCTTTATAAATATTACTAGCTGCGCCCCGCGGTTTTACCAGCGTGGTGATGGAAAGTGGTGATCACGGTGATTATTAAAATAAGCCTATATGTTAATCCAGGGTATAAGCAATCTCCATACCAAATTTCATCGAAATCGATGAAGCCGTTTGAACGTGAAGAATTAATAAACACACACACATACATACATACATACACATAATCTTTCTCATTTATAATATTAGTAGAATAGGCTTATTATCAGTCAATATTTAAATCTGGCTGATAAACATTTATAACATAACATGAAAAGCAAAATGGCTTTAGAAGATTCTTTGTATGTATAGAAACCCAAAATGTATAATTTTTTTGACAAATAGTATTTAATTTTGCATTATAAATTGCAAAGAAATCCAACAACAATGTTACTGCAGATTTCAACAGGGACTTAAACAAATTTGCATCCAGCAAAAATACCGGGCAGATTTACTTCTATGCTGAATTAAATTCACTCTACCATTATATAAACTATTAGATAAAATATATATATACACTGGAGCGATTGGCCGTGGTGGTACCGGCCTAGAATAGTACTCCCCCATCTCATCCCGCGGGTGCCGTAAGAGTCGGCTAAGGGATCACGTACCAGGAGGTGGGCAGCAGCGCCTTCTGAGGATCGGAAATCATACTGCGCTCGCCAACCCGCCTGCCAAGCGTGGCGAGTATTGGCAAATCCCCCCTATATGGGGGAGGCATACGTCCAACAGTGGACGCACATAGCTGAGAAAAAAAAAAAAAAAAAAAAGATAAAATATTATCAACAAAATTGAGGGTACAATCAATACAACTGATAGCGCCCCCAATTTTGTTGTTTAATGGAACTTAAAATATAAAAACACATTATTTACAAATTTACACATTGTACAACGTCTTGACAGATAATATGTATGTATAAATATAACAAATAGTCCGTGAATAATGTAAATAAGATAGAGAGTATTTTTGGAAGAAGAAATAGGTAAGTGTAAACGTGTCTGAGTCTCTTTGTCTGATTATGTATATTTGGTATATTTGTTTATTATAGGCTTGTAGATGTTGACACCATTGGATGGCATGAGGATAAAACTTGACAAAGCCGCAGATTACCCTAGGTCTAATTAAAACTGGGCAGTAATGTTCACACCCCGTAATTGTCTCCAAGGTTAAAGTTAACCACTTAGTACGTGGGGTTGGGGTTCCTTAATAGAAGTCATCTTGGCGCAGAGTCACGTTAGCACAATTTGTTTTTTGTACTGTAAAAGCTGCGATTTACTTGAGATAGATAATATGCAAGTATTAAAAGGTAATTTAATTTAAAAAGAAACGGAGTAACCGAGCACAGAACATTATGTGATCTTTTTGTATTGATATTGATTTATTATAATATACAATAGTATATTAGGCCAGAGAATGATGTCCAAGAATAAGCTCCCTTATAAAGAAGCACGTTCTGTGTGCATAAGGCGAAACCACATACGGCTAGAGCGTAGTTGGTCTCTTTTAAGTTTATTAATTCTGATGATGGTTAGGTTAACTGCCCTTGTAGGTACACGTACCAGACATTTATCTTCATAATAATAGTATTTAGATTGATCTCTCGAAATCACACAATACTTTAATCACTGTAACCCAAAAATCCTTTAATCCCCTAGGATCAATAGTTATAGAAAAAAATAGTCCTAGACCCCAGGAAACAAATGACTTATAAGAAACATAGATGATCTAGTTGTGCATACTTAAACCGCCGTATCCGCCGTTTGACAAGAAACAACAATAATTCTCAGAAGTATTTTCTAAATATTTAGCCCGATAAGATCCGAATTAAAATGTCATGCCGGCATGAGCTCCGATTTCAAACAGTGTTCCGCACATGTATATGTTCACGGTTAACGTTTCAGATCACAGTAGTTTACCTGAAGCATCTCCAAAATTTATATTTTAGAGATGCCTTCGGTCTCGTGGGGAGTCTATTAAAATACACATCCATATTTAATATATTTTGTAAGGAGACGACATATGTAAAAATAATAATTGTTTATTAGTTGTAAACAAAATAAATAAATTAATTATGCCTGTATGCGAAGGGATTAAAATTACTTTATGAAATTCTATATGTAAACAGTATATGTATTACGTGTACATCACACAGACATCGATAAATATAAAAAAATAACGATAATTTTATGATAAAGTCCTAATTAGTGTGACTCTTATCAATGATAACACTAAAATGAGAACTTATTGTTAAAATTGCGGGAAGTTTTAGGTTAAATAAGTCGCGACTTATTTGGTGCCGTCTAAAGCTAACTATGTGGCCAGCAATTGAATAAAACTCGTCTTATATCAGAGAAAGCGTTGTATGGTTATTCTAAAAATTTGAATTTTAGCGTAACTAGAATACAAGCTTTTTCATTCTGAAGAACTTAAGTGAATTTTAGCTAGTTCGAGTATTAGGACCATTTTCTAATATTACCGTGTCTAACCAGTGGGATGGAGCAAATTGGAGAACTTGAGTATATTGACTCCAGTAGTTGGAGAGTTTAGTATTATAGATTTATCATAAATAGGTTTATTATTTATCATTATAGATATTTAGTATTAGAGAGTACTTAAAGTTCAGTGCTCAATTAAATTGTAGTGTACGTCTTTCTACAAGGAGAATTATCCTAACCATATTATGGAAATATTTCAATAAGAAATATAAAAGCAAAAAATGATCTCATTAAGTGGCTACTGATATGAATCATATAAAAGTGTATGGTTATTTGAATACTCGTAGGTAACTTTAAATAGTTACTATCCAAATTGACCACTTTTTCTGTATTGATCCACATTCCACATTTATCACACAAATTGCACTCTTATACTTATCTATACAGTACCTTGCAAGGTTTTAATTCGCAGCAAACTAAAACACTTATCATAACAATTTTATTTTACATACATAAATTCAATCAAAAACATAATGAAAAAAAGTATAAGTATTATAGCATTTACTTCAATTAAAAAACAACAAAGGTCCGAAGAGACACGCTTACATTAATAAATCAAGGGCATCTCTCCAGAACTTGTACTTAGGTCTTAGTCTTATACATTATGCATAGGCCCTCACGTCAAGCACTTTTTGTGATTATGACATTATCTCTTAAAACTATTATAATTTTCAATTCAAAGTTCATAGCAACGTGACTAACAGCAAACAGCTTTAACTAAAATTATATGAATAGTGGCGCATTTTTTGGATGGCTGCTCATATTAAATGATATCTCTTATATTCTTTTTCACAAAATGATTAATGTAAACGTTGGCCATATGGTATTGGAGGTTTAAAGTTCTTTATTGGCATCTGGTAAGAGTTATGCACACGGCGGTCACCATATTCTTCGTTGCCTTCATGTTCTTGTTGTTCTGCAGGCTTAAGCTTACTCCTATAGACAGGATTGATATCATTTGGCCTGTAATCGCCTTCACTGTCACGGTGAACCTCTCGTTCTTTACCCTCAGTCCATCCGACAAGAACGCCGTGCTTCCAATGTTCTTCATGACGTCCTTTCTTCCAACTCCAGCTCTCATCTTTGCCATGTTCCGCACGATGTTCTTCTTTGTAATTTTGATGGTATTTTCCCAAGTCGTAAGTTCCTCGCCAGAATTTTTCCACACGGTGTTCATCACCATCTTGACTATATTCATTTTCATCATGATCTCGGTCAATATGTACAGTACCACCACTGTGACGGTCGCTTATCTCTTGTTCTTCATTGCCATGGTTTTTAGACTGCTGTCTTATTTTGTGATTATTTACTTGATGAATACGTTCTTCCTGCTGTTCCTGATTTTCGTGTACATCAAAATTTTTGAAACGATCGCTATTTAATAGTTCTATTTCATGTCCATATTTCTCATGGTGGTCTCCTATTGTTAGACGATTTACTAAGGGTTTGCGTTCTACTCTGTGTCCATGTTTACTGTAATGATTAACTTGAGGTTCTGGTTCAAACTGTTCCGCTTTTTGCACATACTTTTCACGGTGCTCTTGTGCATCACTTTGGTGATCACGTCCACGTCTTTCTTTACGTCCTTGATCACGTCGTTTTTGAGGGTCGCCATGAAGTTTGTTAACGTGCATTTTGAGTCCTTTTCTATTTCCGCCTTCCTCGCGTTGAATTCGGGGTACATATTTTTCTCCATGAATGCTTTTATCATGATATTCTTTTGCACCACTTTGATGATCATGGTGAATGTATTTCACGTCGGCTTCAAAACTACAATAAAACAAATTAAAAAAATACAATTATTAAGAAAATAATTAGGAATACTACGGATATATATCCGATACTAGGTATTCGTGGAACAATAATGGTTCGAGTATCTAGCAAATGTATAATTACTAGTAGCGCTCTGCGGTTTCACCCGCGTGGATTACGGTTATCCCGCTACATCAATTATTCTACGAGAATCATGCATTAATTTACCGGGATAAAAAGTAGCCTATGCTATTTCAGACTATAATCTATCTCTGTACCAAATTTCATCTAGATCCATTCAGCCATTATGGCTTGATTAAGTAACAAACATCCATCCATCCATCCATCCATCGATCCATCCAAACTTTGTCTTTTATTATATTAATGGGATTACCGACTAGCAACACCGCTATTTTTTTTTCCTTATTACATACGTAAACTTATAGATAGATATGAGATTATAAATGAAACACATACCCAGTTTTATGATTTGAGCGATATTTGACGACGCGCTTGTATCCATCTGGCTGTATAAACCAATAGCTACCGCTGACGTCATCGCCATCCCTGACCTCACGTTGTCCTTTTTGATCATGCGTGTGTGGGTCATCTACATGGTACGAAAACTCATAAGAAGGATACGCCCACGCCTGGAAATATAAAACAGAAATGTTAAATTTATTAAACATAAAATTGAAACTTTTGTTCCAGACGTTTCGTCGATCACTGCGGTCGACATCTTCAGTGGTTCAGAACGACGAAACGTCTGTAACAAAAGTTTCACATAGACCACGGCCAAACAGCCCGGAAGCAATACATACAACATGCAACGCCGGCCGTGACAGCCTTAGAGTTTACATAAAATTGAAAGATAGTATAATAAGTTTGAGACTGCCTTGGAGCCTCCAATGTTGCCTAATGACTGTTGGTCTAACATAATTACTGGAAATATAAAGTAATGGGATTAGACATTGAAGATTGTTTAATTCAGCAGATGGTATCTCGATGGATATAAGTATACAAATATATATACTAAAAAGAGACAGAAACTACACAGATTATTAGTACAGAACTAAATTTAGTATTCGTTAACTACGTCACCCTATTTGTGAGCGGGGTCTATTCAAAATAGAATAAATATCAATTCAATTGTTAAATCTGTTTTAGACTTAAAGGTATACAAACTTTTTTATTTTAAGACCATAAAACTGGAATACATATAAACAGACTAATTTTATTAACATGTTAGTATCACCGCTGCGCCGGTCGGAGTAGGGGGTGTTAGGTTATTTTCGTTACGGAATTTCTAGATTCGGTCTCCACACTCAAGGCCCGCGATAGAAGCTGTGCAATAGCTTAAAAACCTGATTAATTTATATTAGATGAAATGTAAGGTATATCAAATATTTTAAACACTTTTCGTTCTAGATATGGACCTAACGGGTATCTTGCATCTCATTCATCTGCAGTATTATACGTACAGGTGATAGGTATATGGTGGTAATTAGTATCAGGTAGTAGGTAGAAAGATAATTGATAGCTGATATGATATGATGATTACTTACATAAACTTCATGTTGCTCAGGCGTATGATCACGGACGTGTGACAGGTCTCCGTGGTGACCAGAGTAAGAGCGTTTCAATTTTTGCTCCGAAATCGCATGTTCACATAATACGGATATTGCCAAACTAAATAATAAGCTCACCTGAAAAAAGAATAGCATTAAGCCCGTGTTTACATATCGCCTTGATTAATATGAAAAGATTTCAAAATGATTTAATAATTCAAGCACACTTCTTAAACATAAACTTTCATCATGCTTTGAAATTTAGCTGAAGTTGGCGGAATGTTTTTCTTGACGCTATTTTCAATTATTTATTATTCATTCACTTAGACCCCCGCACTAGGATTCCCTATGTCGCGGGATGCATGGACACACACAATCACACCACACAAACACCCAAGACCTGGACAAACATCTACGCTCATCGCACAAATGTTTGCCCCTGCCGGGAATTGAACCCAGGGTCCCGGAGACACAGAAGTCATGTCACTGACACTGACCACTGCGCCACGGCGACTGACGATATATAGGTATCACTAGCATCAACCTATGGAACACGTTAAACGAAACAAAAAAAGAAAAAATCTTTAGCAAAAAATGTTTATTGACAAACGAGGAAACCGCTATCATTGCATTTCAGATAAGCTATTAAATTAAAAGGATTAATTTCACTTTCAAAACTTAAACATTAATCGCCTAATTGTATTTACCTTCCACATCATAATGAGATCTTCACTTAAGCATCAAAACTCAAATGATAATTGTTTTCAATCTCATCCCACATTTATAGACAACCCAATACTTATAGCTGTTAATCATAGATATCCTGTAATAAAATACTTAGTAGGCTTATTAGCATACAAATTTCAGGATCATATTTTCTCAAAACAATCATGACCATATACTCGTTTTAAGATTGAATAACTACAAACGAAGTCAAGGTTATAAATACTATGCAAATATGTATAGGTACTTACGTACTTTTGTACTTTGAAAACTGTACAAACCTGTCTTCTACTACATATTAATGGAACATTTGCAACATTTTGTTGAAAATAAAGAGAAATCAAACTTATATTATAAACGCGAAAGTGTGTCTGTTATTTGTCGTATGTATGTTAATTACACCTTCACAATGAAACGGCTGTATGTGTGCAGATTTGTCCGAAATTTAAATTGAATATAATTTATATCCTGGAATAACACATGAGCTACTTTTTAACCTAGAAAAATTTCAGTTCCCATGCGATCATTGAGGCGGGAAAATCGTAGTCGGGAGGAGGCCTTGTTTTTTTACCTTAAGACCTACATCTTCGACCACATCGTCGTCATTGACCATCAAGTTACATAGTGGTCAAACTAAATCTACTTTTAACATATTAACAATAAGCATTAGTAAAACATTACATTTATAATTTAGTGTATGTAACACTCATCTCTTTATCATCTTGTTCTACCGACATTTTCCGTCAATATTATTACATAATCTTTGCCCACATGTCGGAACACACTACTTTGACATTATCAAATTCACGTGTGGTAGCTAGCCAAGCGGGTATTAGAAAGTGCCCTGCAACCATAAAATATTTCCTGTTCAGTAAGTATTTCGACATGTAAAAGATTTCCGCTTCCGCTAACGTTCCAGTTAGCTTATGTCTTATTGTACATGTCTCTCAATTTTAATGTTCAGTTTTAGTGTTATCATCGTGAAATAAAATATTATAATATTTAATTATGAATGTACAAAAAACGGGAATTACATAATAGGTCATAGGGTTCCGACTATAGTTTCAACCACATTCGGTGGTCTTTTTCAAGGAGAATACGGGGCGCCCGCAGACACGGTTGCGGTTCGCCAAGTACCTACCTGAAACTATAGTCGGAACCCTCTAACTAATTATGTGAGTAGTTCCGCTAATTCATTTAGAAGCATTTTTGTGAATCTTAGAATTTTAGCTAGCTCGAGTGATTTACAGAATTGGGCCATTGTAACGAGTACGACCTACTTAATATAATATGGGCGGCTCTTTATTTATTGTACTCATTATTTCTAAAAGAGAAACGCCTGCAGTTTGAATAATAGCAACAGATTGTTTTGGTACATTGTTCTAAGATTTTTCTAAGGTTTTTGGAACACAAGTTGCTTTTATTACAGGGTAATAATATGTTTTATACGGTACCTATAGTATTTACCCATTATTATTAACAAGTCATACATTTACTAATTTATTATAAATCAACAAGGCGGCGTATCTTAATTAATATAAATATACAGTTACATAAGAGCAGAAGCACTCTATGTGAGAGTTCGCCCGGGGAAAGTACTGCCACCATATCTATTTCTACCGCCAGACAGTAGTGTTCGCATTTCTGTGTTCCGGTTTAAAGGGTATGGTTTATGAGACTTACCAACTTTATGTCTCAGGGTGTCGGGCGCAGTGCAGTTCTTTACGAATTGTATCTGTCTTAAGGCAGAGGTTACCATTTGACATTCTGTGTGCTTTTTGTTTTTTTCGTCACGTAAGCCTATTAAAAAAAGGAGTCCATAGTCCATAATAGTATTTAGAAATAATGCATACCTATTTAGTTTACATGTACGAGTATATTAAGATAAGAATTTGGCGAAGACACTACCTTTTGTCACTTGTGTGAATGTTTTCCCATATTATTGTTATTATTATCTCTTTATTTTCTTTTTTTCTTAGGTTTAGTTTTTTTACAGTATAAATATCAAAAACAAAAATTAATAAAGATATTATAAAAAACCTAAACCTATAGTTCCTCCAGCAGCGGGACAGGGCCCAAGCTACCGGTGGTTAGGGCCGCAGAATGAGGAACCTCCGGACAATACGCGCCGTTTCAAGGAGTACCGCCTTCTGCATCTGACCCTTGATCCAACCTTATATTATTATTATGTATATATATGTTTTTTTTATACTGTATATATCTAGCGTTTGACCACTATCTCACTTGATAGTCAGTGACGATGTGGTCGAAGATGTTACCACGCTTCATCTAGAATGCTCATTGTAATATAATATTTATGCCTTCCCACCATTGATCATTCATCAACTGGTATGAGAATTACGCCAGAGTTATAAGCCAATAACATAACTCCACGCGTAACCGATGAACAATTTAGAAAACCTCGATGAAAACAATGTAAAATATTGCGAACAAATCGGATGCTTACAATTATGTTGAAATCTTTATATTTAACACGATTTACCGCTCGCTGTTCATAATTTAATAGATTTGATATTGATTTGTTAGTCGTTATTTGTGGCTTCAGTCGGCAACATGCTTCGTGTAAGTACTACATTATAAGTAAAACCAATGATATTATATGTTTATATGAGGTAGATGTCGCACAAGCGCGCGGAAACTGAGGCGGCAAATTTAAGTCAATTGTAGTAATTTTCATTACGACGCGTATTTCCAGCGCAAGTCTAAACATATAGCTATCCTTTTCTATATTATTTGTACCGTATTATCTGTCGCAGTAAGCATGTTTTTTTTTTTTTTTTAATTTATTTAAGAATCTTCAGACAGTACATAACAAAAGTTTACAATATAATGCGAAAAATATAAGTATAGGTAGTTGATGTACCAACAGCGAAGACCACAGATTAAAATTGTTTATGTCGTAAAGGAACAAAATCTGAGCACCGCGCAGTATGAATATACGTCATATTTAGTAAAACACCATTGAGTAAAACAGATATTAAGAGTCCACATTAGAGTCTGGACATTTACCGTGTATTATATCGTACTGTTATAATGGATGAGTGGATTGGGTTTTTAAAAAAAAAGAATTTATTTATTTGGAGACAACCGTCTTGGTTGGGATATATTTCGAGACTGAGATAAGTAGGTAGGGAGTCTGGGAAGGAAATAAGTGCTGATATGACGAAAGGGCAGTGGGTCTAGCAAGGGTAAGCAGAAAAGGTGCAGAAGATAAGATATAACACCTCCCCCAACAAGAGTAAACTTACGGTTACAAGGAAGTTTACTTAGAAGTAGAAGAAGGAGGATGTCAAACGAGGAAACCAATAGGGCTGATTACAAGGATAGGAAGGATGCGCCTTCTATAACTAAGAAAGTTATACAAAACTAATACTTATGCTATTCTTAATCTAGGAAGTGGAACATCTTCTACAGGTGAACCGTCGTCTGTGTTTGACGGTGGGTTTGTACACATTAATGGAATGTTAAAAATCTTAGCTTTGTAATAAATGTAACTAAGAAGTAAAATAAAGGAAATAACTAATAAAATGGTAAGAATAGGGAAACTTATATGGTGAGATATTATATTACTATCATCGTTTACAAAATTATTCAATTCTCTGTTTACTAAATCTGCTTGAGTTTTTAAATGTTTGAGATCGTCTAAGTTAATATTGGACAAGACTACAGCAGATGTATTTACTTTAAACTTGTTGAATGCATGAAAAGTACAGCATGTATCATCAATAAGGCTAAAATCTGTATGAATATGTGGTATGCTTATTTCTAGGTCAAGCATTGTTAACAGTTTTACCTTTCGGCAAAATGCCACACATCGAGGTTTTAAGGATAATATACCTGTTCCATTTATATTTATTTCTCTGACATCAGAGTTACATTCTACGGAAAGTCTTGTAGATCGGGATTGTACAAATATCCAGCTATTATGACCAATGTTTTGCCATATGTCTACATTGCCATAAATAAATTTCGTTTCACACTGTGAGGGTAAATTTTTTACAACTCTCGTCATTAATTCAATTTCACAAATAGGATTTGTATTAACTGAAAGAATATTTGAAACATCGCAAGCGATATCCTTTTTAGATATAATTTTGCAAGATTGAAGGTCTGTTAAGGTGCAATATGTCGATTTATCTTTACTAAGGCCTACGAAGTTTGATGTAGGAATTATCATAGCATATGAATTAGATAGGTTTACGTTATGTGGTACTGGGATAGGAATTATTTTGTATAAGTCATACTGAATATGATAAACTAGTGGGATCCTTAGTATAAATATAACATTGTTAGGGCTATAATAAGCATCAAGTTCCGAAACTTTTAATATTACATTGATATTACTTAAATCTATACTTACAGGTAATTCCTTATATTTAGGTATATGCTTAAGGTTACTTTCTATGTCAGCATATAACTGTGTCGGAGTGACGACAGAAGGATGCAGCGTATTGCTGTTTGCAAACATTACAGAATTAACAATATCCTCTAATTTATACGATAAAGTAAGTAGACTGGCTTCGAGGGTATTAATTACTTCAGCTAACTTATTTCTAAATAGTATTTCATTAGTAATAATAGATACATTTTTTAGTAGAGTACTAGTAACTTCATTCAAACGGGCTTCGTTATTTAATATCGTATCTATAGTTTTATTGAAATTCAAGATTGCCGATTCGGAAATAAAAATATTTTGTTTAATTAAAGAAGCTATCTTCTTTTCATTTTAATGCAGCGTTTGAATGGCGTTATTGTACTTATTTGAGTCATCTTCATCCATGGTACCGAACAAGTTTTTCATTAATGTACCAACACCAGCAAACCAAGCAGATCGTTTAGGTCTATTCGATATTAAGTGAGATATTGAATTATAATCTCTATATATGTCGTCGTAAAGTGACGTTAGTGGATTTAGCATATTATAACATCGGAAATCGTCAACTGCCTTGTTTTGCTCGCAGAGGAATTTATACGTATCGAATACATTTTTGATATTTGTGAGATGTGGTTTAATAAATTTGAGGTCCACTGGTATGACAAAATGAATATGATCGTTTACGAGTTTCAAGGTGCCGATAGGGTCGAAGTAAATGCCAGGACTTTTATTCAGTGGTTGAACGAGTTCATGAGCCAAAGATGTCGTAATAGGAAATAGGAGTAGTACGAGTCTGAAAGTCAAATATTAAATAATAATATTAATGATTATACTAAGTTGGGACTTGCCAGTTTTATTTCGTCAAAATGATGTCGCACATGTCTCCTATCAATTAGTAAAGTCACAGTATTGTTGTTATGGACTTGTAGGATTTTGTAAGGACCTTTCCATATAGGGGATAGTGCTTTCCTTAGTCTAAGATGATTTTTGAGATAGACGAGATCTCCGACATGGTATTCAGGAATTCTTGTATGTGTGTCATAGTATTTTTTCGAGTTCTCTTTCGATTGATTGATGTGTTCGATTGCTTTTTCTCTGGAGTATTTGAGCCTGTGGTTTAGCATTTTAAGATACTCAGGATACGTGAGGTCCGGTGCAGAGTCATAGATTGAGTCAGGTATGTAAGGTTTGTGTCCAAATAAAAGTTCATAAGGTGTATAGTTCGTGGTGCAATGAGTGTTGGTGTTGTAAGTCATGATAGCAGTGTAAACGTAACGAGGCCAGTTATCCTGATTATCATTGACAAATGATTTAAGATATTCTTTTAGAGTCGAGTGACTGCGCTCAAGGGCGCCTTGAGTTTGTGGGTGGTATGGGCTTGACCATAATTGCTTGATTTTTAGGAATTCACAAGTCTTTTTGAAAAGATCTGCTGTGAAATTTGTGCCTTGATCTGTTAATATGGTTTTAGGAATACCGAATAGGGAAATGAAATGTAACAAGCACTCGCTAGTTTCCTCAGCTGTTGTTGATCGAATTGGGTAAGCTAGTGAGTATTTGGTCAGATCATCTTGCAAGGTTAGGATATATTTCAATTTGGCTGTCCCTGCTTCGGGTAATGGACCAACTATGTCCAATGCAATGCGTTGAAAGGGGGATGTTGATGTAGTAGTGATTTGCATAGGAGCGCGGTTAATCTTTCGGAGAGCTTTATTCTCTTGACAGAGTTTACATGACTTCACATAGTTTTCTATATCGCTACGCATACCCTTCCAGTGATATTTCTCTTGAATTCGTTTAAGCATTCTTGCGCTTCCTAAGTGACCTGCGATAGGTATATCGTGATTTTCGCGTAATATCGTTTTTATTTCTCCCAATGATGGGAATATTATGGTATTGCGATAGATAGTGACGAGTATATTTGTATTATTAAAAAGGAATAGTATCATACTGTACAATTTTGTATATGAATGTGAATCAAACGGATTTTTAAAATCTGTGATGCTGATTTGATTGATAGATTTTAGAATTAAGTTATTGCGGAGATTTTTCAGGCTGTTGTATAATTCTTCATAAGAAGTCTTATCGAAGTGATTGACTTTGGTGAACAATAGATAAACGTTTCGATTTTTTAGATCAAAGTTTATGAATGAATATAATGTTCTTTCTCTATTAATAACTTCATCTTTATTTTCCAGTTCATTAAGGGTATCTTCTACGTAAGGGTTGCTTTCATCGAGATCAATAGATGTTGGTATTACAATGATTGCTTTGATATCGCTTTTAAGAATACTTGAATTTGATTCTAGAATTTTTGCATTGGATGTAAATGTTCTGTTGGCTGTCATAGTTTTCAGAAATCGGGAGTAATCATCGTTTGATATAACGAGTTGTTCTTCACTTATAGGGTTCTGAGGATTTTGGTCACTTCCAGTTTCGGGTAGGTCTACAGCTGGGTCGCTGTATGAATCGAGTCGTGATGTCGAAGGTAAGTTCATATTGTTCTCAGGATTGAGAGAAGGAGTGAGAGGTAAGTTTGTGTTCCTTTCAGGTTCTTCATTAGCGGCTGTTTCGTTAACGCCGGGTGCGAGATATTCTAATACTTCATTTTCGATTTCAGGATTAATGATATCTGCGTCTAGACTAGATGGTGGAGACACTAAAAGGCTTTGGAAATCGTCAGTTTCTTCATTAAGTGTGCCTGATGGCTGCGATGTTTGTAGTGGAACTTCGTCGGTTGCGACATTTGGGTTAAGATTTGACTTATTTTGTGGGTAGATTGGATTGACAGGATATCTAGAGAGCGCGTCTGCGGCAGAGTTGAGTTTACCTTTGCGGTACTCGATGTCGTAGTCAAACTCCTCGAGTTTCAGTCTCCAGCGTTGGAGTTTGCTGCTGGGATCCCTATGATTAAATAACCATTTCAAGGGTCTGTGGTCAGTGATGATCACGAATTTACGACCATAAAGGTAAGGACGGAATGTTTTACAACCGTATAGTATCGCCAATAATTCCTTCTCGGTGGTGCTATAATTGATTTCGCATTTGTTGAGGGTTCGCGAGGCGAATGCTATAGGTTGGTCCTTTCCTACTGATCCTTGTGAAAGGACAGCCCCGATGGCGTGATTTGAGGCATCACAGGTAAGTATGAAAGGCTTCGAAAAGTCTGGGTATATGAGGAGTGGCGCAGTTGTCAGGCGGTTCTTTAGTGTATCGAATGCTAGCTGTTCTTCGTTACCCCATTTGAATGGAACATCTTTCTTCAAAAGGTTTGTAAGGGCCTTAGCTGTTTTGGAGAAATCGGGTATAAACCTTCGGTAATAAGAGACAAGTCCTAGAAAGGATTTTATGTCCTTCGGCGTCTTCGGTGCCGGAAATGCAGTGACAGATTTGACCTTCTCGGGGTTAGGCTTGACGCCTTGCTCGGTGATGATGTGTCCAAGGTAACAAACTTCTCGCCGTAGGAACTCACATTTGTCGGGTTGTAGTTTCAGATTGAATTCACGCACTCTTTCAAAGATGTCGTTCAAATTGGATATGTGACTCTGAAGGTCATATGAGTAGATTACGATGTCATCCAGATAGACGAAGCATTTAATGCCCTGGAGACCCGTGAGAGCTGAATTCATAAGGCGCTGAAAGGTTGAGGGCGCATTTTTTAAGCCAAAGGGCATTCGAGTAAATTCAAAGTGCCCTTGCGGTACGGAGAATGCGGTTTTGGCTGCATCATCAGCGGACATCTTTATCTGATGAAAACCAGACGCTAAATCTAACGTAGTGAAGTATTTGCTGGCTCCTAGCTGATCAAGTATTTCAGAGATATTGGGTATAGGATAGGAGTCGCCTATTGTGACGTCATTTAGTTTTCGGTAATCGATCACTACCCGCCATTTTCTTTCACCGGACGCGTCAATCTTTTTGGGTACTATCCAGATGGGTGAAGACCGTGGAGAATAAGAAGGCTTAATTATATCTTGTTCTAGCATCTTATTCACTTGCTTCTGAACTTCTTGTTTATGACATTCAGGGAAACGGTAAGTCTTCGTGTTGATAGGAGCAGAGGACGTAGTTTTAATTTCATGCTCGATGGCATTGGTAAAGGATAGTTTGTCCCCTGGTAAGTAAAACACATCGGAAAATTTGGAACAAACTTCGTGCAGTGCTTGGGTTTCCTCTGTATTCAGATGTGAAACACGGAGCTGTTCAATTACTTTACCTGTTCGAATATAATTGTCACGGTTTTCGCATTGTGACGTATGATTGATTGAATGAGGAGTCATCTCCCTTTTGTCTAAGTGTGTAATTGTTAGTTTGAGAGACGAGTCAATTGTCATAGGGTCTTCGGATATGTTTACAACAGAGATGTTAATTCTATTGTTGTCTTTGACGCGTACTAGACAGTTTGCAATCAAAAGGGTGTCGGATAATTTTTGGTCAAGGATTAGTCCTTCTCTCACGTCAGGGTTGGTCACAGCACATTCGATCACAGTCTCAGTCCGTGCCGGGATAATGAAGGCCGGCTCGTGAAAGTGTAGTTTTATCGCTGTCCGTCTGAGATAGAGTTTGTCGTCAGTATAGCTGATACTGCAACCATGGGCATTGAGCATGTCGGATCCGATGATTCCATCATATGGAAGGTGGATCCAGTCCACAACATGGAATTTGTGGCTGATATTACATGATTTGGAAAGTGCCATACGTAGATTGAAATGACCTCTGGTGGAGATAGGATCTTCATCAGAGTCAATGCCCTTTAATTGGATGGTCTCTTTAGTGAGCTGAGGGCGCTTTTGGATACATGAGCTTTTTAATAAGCTGACAGTCGATCCCGAGTCTACCAAGAGAGACAAGGGGATGTCGGATATTGAAGATTCCACTAGAACGTGTGGAAGTAAGGTTTTTGTAGGATCACTCGTGATTTCATAGAGTTGGCTGGGTTTTGATTCCTCATTTTTGAGGTCATGGTTTCCATGTGGCGGAACCATCTCGAGTGTAGAAGGCTTGGATGATGAGGAGCGAGCATGTAGCGCTGCTCCTGAGGGCTGATTGTTTACTGAGCGGCGTCCATGTCGCGGAGCCGGAGTAGATTCAGGAATTGGATTAGAATTGATGCCGATTTTAAAATCACGAGTTCTCGCTCGGCATCGAGACGAGACAGCTATTAGTTTTTTGGAAGGGTGTCGTCAGTTTCATCGAATCCCCGTTCAGGGGGTGAGTACTCGTCGGATTCTCGGTTGTCATCAGTAGTGAAGTTAACACGCTGGAACTGTCGCGGACTCTGGTCAAAGTTGTTTTTAAAGCGGTTGTTATTGTATTCCCTCTTTCTGCACTGTTCAAGGACGTGTCCTTGAGTTTTGCAGTATCTACAGAATAAATTTGATCTGTTTGCACTGGGCCCTGTTTGAGCGTTGTACGCTCTGTCAGGCTGCTGTGGTCTTTGTGTTTGGAACTGTGGTCTCTGTGTTTGGAATTGTGGTCTCTGTGTTTGGAATTGTGGTCTCTGTCTGTCATTTTGGGTAGATCGTTTATAAAGGCTCTGCTGTATCCGTTCTTCTGATATTGCTAAATTTATGGCTTCGTTTAGTGTTTTGGGTGCCCTACACCTAACCATATTAGATAACCTCGGGTGGAGACCGATGAGGAAGTGATGGAGGGCTAAGTCCTCCATCGCTGCCGTTCGGCCTGCGATTTCTTTACTTTTTGTATTTGACAAACTAATTTCGGTAATAAGTTGGGCCAAGCAGGCCTCTACTTTTAGGGAAAATTGGCTAACAGTTTCCTGGGCGCCTTGCTTACTTTCCTGTAGGTCTGTAAGTAGGTGGGAGTAGTGTTTACGTTCACAAAATTGTTTTTTCAGGAATTCCTTGAGCTGTTCCCATTCTGAGAATTCCTTTATGGAACATGCTACTTCGGCTTTGCCGTTTAATTGGCTAAGGATATATTTGAACAGGATGGGCTTTTGCCCATCCGATGCGAGTTCAATGGCATTGTTGCAGTTAATTAAAAATGGGTTTAACGTCTCTCTATTCCCGTCATAAGGCTTAATAAATTTGAATAGGGTGTTAAGGTCGATTTCGGACATTTTTGACGTTGACCTTGTTTTGGGTGCGGAAATAAGTGGAGAGCTATAGGGTGTGCTTGCGGTTTGTTCGTCTTCTTGTGAAATATCTAGATTTATGCAATGAATGTCTTTTTCGGGCTTTAGTTCCCTGGGCATAATTTATTTGAGGCTCTAAAGATAAATATTTTCTCTTTAGAACAAATAGCAAGCAAACAACAACAACAACATAACAATACACAATAAAATTTCAAGATAATAATAATACAATGAATATAAAATTAATGGCTGAAATAAACATAGAATATTGTAAAACTTTGGATACGACACGGAGAGAATACAACACACAGTAAAATAAAATAAAGTTCGATTTAGAAATGGCAAGAGTTCACTTACTGGCTATACGCGTAGAATATTATAATTAAAAACATTGTCCGAGATAAGTCGCGGAGCGTCGGATTACGTCGACCAGCAGGTAGGTAGTACCGGCCACGGTATAACCGTGACAGTGGGCAACCACCTCGCCACTCAAGGCGAAGACCGGCTGTAGCACAGAGCAGAGTGCCCAGCAGTGGGCCTTACAGGGGTGGACGTGGACACTTTCACGTACTTCACAGAACCTTTGCCCAATAGTGGGCTTCACACTTTTCACTTTTCGCTTATCACAGGTCCTTTGCCCAATAGTGGGCTTTGCACAGTAGAACACTTTCGAGATTTTTGCGCGGAGCCGTCGCCCAGCAATGGGCTTTCACACAACACTTTGTATTTTATTTCACGGATTCGGAGGGTTAACCGGGGATTTTCTAATTTAAATCCCACCGCTGCCACCATTTGTTATAATGGATGAGTGGATTGGGTTTTTAAAAAAAAAGAATTTATTTATTTGGAGACAACCGTCTTGGTTGGGATATATTTCGAGACTGAGATAAGTAGGTAGGGAGTCTGGGAAGGAAATAAGTGCTGATATGACGAAAGGGAAGTGGGTCTAGCAAGGGTAAGCAGAAAAGGTGCAGAAGATAAGATATAACAGTACGAAACGTCTTGCTTCCACTTTCTGCGTACTGCCAAGGTATGGAACTCGTTGCCCGCATCTGTGTTTCCCGATATGTACAATCCTGGAGTCTTCAAGTCGTGACTGAATAGGTACCTTCTAGGTTTGCGTGCTAAACCCTAGACAACGTCATCACTTAACATCAGGTGAGACAGTTGTCAAACGCAAACTTATAATAAGTAAAAAAAGGATTTTTTTATGTCGATATTTTGGCACTGCTGCAAGCGCCATGATCACGAGTAAACTTAATTACTCATGATCACCATGATCACTAATGACCATGACTTAATTACTCATGATACAATTAGTAGGATATGAATCCTATCCTACTAATATTATAAGTGCGATAGTTTGTGTGTATGTGTGCATGTTTGTTACTTCTTCACGCTCAAACGACTACATCCATTTCGATTAAATTTAGTATGGAGATAGTTTAAGCTCTGGATTAACATATAGGTTACTTTTATCCCGGAAAAGTATAGTTCCCGTGGGATAGTTGAGGTAGCGGGAGAACCGTAATCTATGCGGGTGGCCTTCAGGCCAATAAGTAATTCGATTTTAAGTTAAACTGCTAATTAGCAGTAACAAATAAATGGATGTATTTTTTCACAGTTGCTAGTACTGCTGGTCGCGTTGTCGGCGTGTGTGGCAGACGAGCACCCTGAGGCTACCGCCTCTCCCGCTCCGACACTTCAACAGAATGATCACTTGCACCGTGTAGAAGAACACCGGCTAAGAGACGGCTTGGCTCGGCTTCGCAGCGACTTACATCGAGCTCATGATCGTCTCCGTGATGACCGACACCGTAACGGCCGCCAACGTGAAGACCGTCAAGAAGAACCGCGCTGGTGGGAGCGCAAAGACGAACGTTATGATCGGGAAGAAACTCTAGGTCCGGTCATTTTGCGCTCGATTAGGCCCGATGAGTATGTAAGTAAAACAATGGCCTTAATTATTTAACTTTAAATACTACTTATAAAAACTAATTTATTTAAATTTAAATTTCACACGAACTAGCTAAAATTCACTAAAATTCTTCAAATTAAAACAGCTTGTATTCTATTTACGCTAAAATTCAAGTTCGTATACATAGCACAACTACAACTCCATACAACGTTCTCACTAATATTAGACAAGTTTTATTCCATTGGCCAATTGCGGGTAGTTTTAGTAGGCACCAAATAAATGGAGACTTAATTTCTCTAAAACTACTCGCAAATTTAATAACTACATTTATTTTTGATGATGTTATGCATAAGTCTCATACTAATTTAGACTTTATCGTAACGATAAGAATTGATTTAGTTTTCCAAAATTTTACTTTAGTTCAGTTGAATAAGCGAATCACTACCAATGTCAAGCAACTGACAGGCCGGTTGACGCAGTTGGTAGCACTCAGCCTTCTGAGCCGCTGGTCCGAGGTTCCCGGACAGGTCAAACATTTAAGTGCATGAACATGTCTGTTTGACCTGTGTCTGTCTGTCTTTATAGCGATAAACGGTAAAAACAAATAACTTTTACTAACGAATGACATCTCTAACAACGATAATGTGTTGCGTTCCAGTTACAATTTGAATGTGGTTTTCGTTTGGATTTCAGCTTTAGTGTAATACCGAAGTCAACTACCCTGAATTGAAACATAATTGCAAATGAACCAGAACTAAACTAACGCCATTCGTAATAGTTAATAATTAAATTAAATTTCGTAATAGTAACGCGATCGGGCCCCTGGCTACGGCGTTTAAGTAGGTACAACACAGTCACATTACTATAAGCTTTCTTAAAATAAAATACTATATACAATAACTTATTACAATACTACAGCTACTACAATAACATTTGAGGAATCTACTAGCCGTTGCCAGCCTATAGATAGCTCAAATGCTCTAACCAAATATTGTTGTATAAATACATTTTGTATCTTCTATTACACTTGCGTATTTCTTTATGTATGACTATCTACTACCAATTATCCTACTAATATTATAAATGCGAGAGTTTGTGTGTAGGTGTGTGTGTTTGTTACCTTTTCACGCTCAAACGGCTACACCGATTTCAATAAAATTTGGTATGGAGATAGCTTATACCCTGGATTAGCACATAGGCACATTATTTTCATCATCACAGTACAACCGCGGGGCGCAGCTAGTAATTAATAAATTCATTAAAGACTGGTGCAACTGGTATATGAAATAATAATACTGGTTTATAAAAATGTTTGTGTATATTTGGTAAGTTGTAAAGTATTTTCCACCCCTTAACCCACACCCCTCATTTTATCAACTTATGTTTAATCTTAACTAGTCACTGTAAGCAACAGTAATTGAATATTATTATGTATAATATAATTATTATTAATTTAATATTATTGCTACCTCACTAACCCTATGATTCCTAGTATACTTACTTACTACGATGGCGCGGTGACCCCAAAGTGGATCTTGGCCTCCGACAGCAAAGAACGCCACAGATCCCTTTGTAGCGCGGTCTGTTCCCAGTCAGTTAAGTGCAGTTTATTGAGAACTTTCTACACCTCATCTGACCAGCGGTATCTGGGGCGTCCGCAGGGCAACGGCCAGATATGCACGTTTAAAAAATGAATTCAATATAAAATTCAATTCAATTCAATATAAAAAAATGATTCCTAGTATGCTTATCCGATTATTTATGACTGTGTTCAAATTGCGTTGTATCCATGTTACAGGGTCAAAAGCCGGACGTCGCTCGTCAAAACAAGTAAGAATGATGTTTACTACCAATCGTAATCGCTAGTTTCTCTACAATTATAATTGTTAATTTACTGCGGATTTTTTCTTACATTTTGGCTCCACACGTTATGTTCATTTAACTAATGTGAAGAAAAAGCATCTACAAATTTTATACAACAAGAAACAGATGCTACCCTAAAAGTCTTGGTTCTTTACTGTGTTCTTCTTTCATTTTGATTCAGTAAAGTAAAGTACACTTTACTAAAATTTAGCTGGAACTTTTTTTAAAGATTAAAGAAGCCTATATTTGCTATTTTATTCCATTTTTCCTAAGCTTGACATTCAGCGTATTCAATATACGAACACAATTGCTGTCATTATCACAAATTCCAAAAAAATACTCACTTTGGAAAATAAAACAGAATAGACGATATCTCAAACTCTCGCCATTAAGCGAAACGAGATGAACACGGATCAGATAGTATGGAATACAAGAGAAACTGAACAGTTGATTAAACTCTTTAATTTATACATACATATATAACATCAGGTGAGACAGTTGTCAAACGCAAACTTATAATATGTAAAAAAAAAATCGTAAAAACATGCATGTTATGTTACCCATAAACATTCCCATAAAATCAAGAATCCACAGCTTTTTACAGGAAGCAAAGTTGTCACGTTTGCTGGCAACATTATATTTTAAGAATTTTTAAAAGTTTCCAACCTTATTGATTGGCTGCCACTATTCTGCTTGTATACCAGACTTTTTTTAATGGTTTCGGTGACAGACTTTTGAAAAAGGAATAATATGACTGAGACTGCCATATTGATCTTATTTACATTATAGCTTATATAAAATGATTATTAAAAGTATATGTCTGTGTTATTTGGATATAAGTATGATAACAAAAAATGACAGTCAAAACAGTCAATAGGCTTTTGTTTGCAAATTTTGTTTTTTTATTATGCTGCCTGAAACTAAATAAATCAGGCACCACTCAGTCCTCAAACACTATATAAATCGTGTTCGCCTCAAATGATCAACACAAAAAAACAACTAATTTAATCAGAATAAGATTTTCGTAACTCTGTATCTGAAATACGTTCACGACATTATAGGCAAATTTTAACAATTCTAATATTGCAACTATACAATCACAATACAATGTATTATTTTAAAGATGTATTATTATCTACGGCTTTACACTAGAGCTAGGCTAGCACATCTATATTAGTAATGTGTCAAACTCACGAGAGTTTCAAATCACAATACAATCTTTGCAGTAAAAAGAAACCTTTTTGTTCGCAGAATCATTGCCGATGTGTACAGTCCTGATTACGCCGAACCGACATGGGTCCTCGACTATCGGTACCTGAAGACAGGTGGACGCGACTATACTCGTGGCCCAGGGGGCCAGATCATCATCCTTCCCAAAGGAGTCCATACGAAAGAGAACAAGGAGTTTAAAAACTACGATGAATTAATTGAACACCTCAGGCTGAAGAACTTGGCACAAAGGAAGACACCTCAGTACTATATGCCTTTAGGGGAAGCCGGGCGTGATGATGATGATGAAAAGGATTTCTGGGAGAAAGAGTAGTTTAAATAAAAACAGTATTTGGGTTTTCTACCTTGTGGATTAACTTTAAATACCTACTGCTTTCATCGCAAAGTTTTACCATTTTTTGTATATTATTCAGTACTATGTAACTTCAATCATTCATTATTTGTGGCAATAAAGTATATTGAATCAATCCTGCCAACCTCAACAAAGACCGAAATAAATAGGTGATTTGGGTTTATCTATAAGACACTTTGAAACAAAGTATGTCTGAAAATCTTTAATATCATCCATGCTTGGACATGACTTCAACCAGGGTTAAACCAAGGTGACTTAATTTAATCCTGGATGCCAGATGCCAGTGTCTGATAATATGTATTGTATATCAGGCACTGTTTCTTGGAAAATATTCTAGATGGCGCTGTACTAATTTATAACGCAAAAGTATATTTATGGTTATTATACAATTATATTTTTATTCATATTGACAACTCTTTGTATTTTATATTTTATTATTACAACTTCTTGACATAAAAACTAATGAAGAATCATTAAATATATAATTTAATGATCTGCGGTGTGCGCACCGCAGATCAACATCATAGAATGAAAGACGAAAACATTTTGTTCCTACAAAAAAAACAACAAAAAAAAATACAAATTTATTGCCTGCCTAAAAGGTAATCACAGTATTTCGCTAATATTATAAAGGCGAGAATTTGTGTCTGTCGTTTTTCGTTTGTTTGTTTGTTACTCCTTCACGCTGAAACGAACGAACTGAACGGATTAGCATGAAATTAGGAATGAAGATAGATTATACCCTGGAATCACATATAGGCATATTTATCCCTGAAAATGAATCCTCTTGGGATAATTGAGGTAGAGGGAAAACCGTAGTCTACACGGGTGAAACCGCAGGACGCAGCTTGTATAATAAATAATTCACTCGTTACTCAAAGAAATCCACAATGCTATAGTAGACCGAGGGAACTAATGCTCCGTCTTTGTGGAAGCAGAATGCTTCGAACGAGATGGTGTAAATTCAACTTATGTAGTTGGAATGGCGCAATGCCACTTGCCTGGTAACTCTTAGATGGAATTTAATAAAATGTTTCCTGTCGTAACCAATTATTTAGTAGTTTTACGACTGTACGTCGATGAATAACTATAACTATAATAAATACTAATAACTATACTACGATGGTTAACTTTTAGCTCCCCTTTTGATTGACTCAAGAATTCAGAGCTCAGAGAGACAAGAGTTCGTTGTCAGAAGAAGAACTTTATAACAGAACAGGTGTTAAAAATCTGAATTACGATATTAATATTAAACAGAATTTTGCTGATGTTTATTTACTGCATAAAATAATATTCCAAAACAAAACAAAACTATTAGTTAAGTAGATTATTTCACTCAATAGTCGATTTTAATAATAATATACACAAATAATTAAATAATTCCATGTCCAGCTGTGGACATCCTATGGCTGAGATGATGATGATGATACACAAATAGAAAACCGTCTATTTAGTTAAGATTGGTTTTATGGTTATTTGGCAACATTATTTACAGATTAATTTAGTCAGTCAGCGGTAAGTATCTATAAGCTGGAATGCAGGAATTATGATACAACCCAAGTTCAAGTACCACCTAAACCATTTTCATTAACTTGACGATTACTTATGCCTAAGCCTTCATGTAAAACAAAAACTGGTCAAAATCGTTTTCTCTTTGAATTGTTCTAATAATCAAATAAGTTTTTATTACACAGTATAGTTATAATTCCCAAAAAATATAATATGTATCAGAAGTAACGTTTTGGTCTGTTGTTTCCCAACAGAAAGGTATGTATGCTGTAAGATCACTTATATACAGAAGTAGCATTATCATTCCGATCTCTCATCTAAAGTAAGAAAGCTTATCTACCTGATGAAAAAGCTTCGCGACTGCACACCTCTACCTTTGATTCGGCAAATATACATAGCCTTGTGTCAACCTATCATTCAGTATTGCATATCAGTATGGGGCCGAGCTGATAAAACTCTCTTTCTGATGTTAGAGTGAGCCCAAAGAGCTCTATTCAAAGTCATCCTAAAAAAAGCCATTCCGTTTTTCTACAGATTCACTTTACGCGGAATTCGAAGTTCTTCGAGTACGTCAACTGTATGTACTGAAAGCTGCCATCGTAACCCAAAAACCATTCTTAACCGTCCGGACATAAATGAAATTACTGCTAGACGTATTTTCAGACTGCCACTACCGACAACTTCCTCTTCTTTAACTCGCCGATGCCCTAGTTTCGCTCTCACACACACGTATAACAACGTGTGCAAATACTGCAATATTAAGGACAAAACGACTTACTCGTGCAAACAAATCGTTAGTAAATGGCTTCTTAGTCTATCATATGAAGCGACAGAGAAGTTAATTTTAGTCGGAAGTTATGCGGTCACAAACATTTAAAAAAATAATTAAAAAACCCACGTGTCGGAATGCGAACCTCCTCCTTTTTTGAAGTCGGTTAAAAAGAAGAAAGTCTATTGCCGTAGTTTTTGGCCATATATTATGTCGTTTTTGCAAAAATTAACAGAACGCGGCTTTGTTTCCAAATGTGCTTTACCTAAATACTTTTGTCACAAAAAGATGTATCTCATATCTTTTAAATTATTTATAAAATAAGATACGATTTGACTTCAATTACAACCCGCATGCAAGTAGAATATTAATTACTGTATCCTCAACTATTTCAGTTGCATGTTGAACAAACATTCTAGCACAACACGATGATTATTGATAATCAATTCGTCTAATGACTTGTGACTACCTCGAGGTCGTAAAGAAATCAGAGTTTCACGAATTAAGACTAATCAGGATGTTCAAAATTGATTAAAAAATAGTTTCAGCCGATAATGTCATGTAAATGATTCAATTAGAGGTTATGAGTTATCAATTTGTTTCAGATATAAGCACGATAATCCGTGGATTTTTCATAGTTGAAATCCAGCTGCAGACAAAGCGATTTGAACAGTAAACATGTGGTCCCAAGTGAGTACTTACAAATAAATATATAAATATTAGCTATTCAGTTGGTTGTATACTCTCAAACTCAGCTTCCGAGATATATATTGACTTAGGGCTGTATAGGTTTTTGCATTATAACTTACGTACTAAGTGGAACTCCCATTCATGATTGTAGAGGAAAGAAATGAAATGTAATATGGAGTACATGAATTTGGACTGTTTGAGAAGTGCCACTATAGGTTAGTTGAAAAATCGGCAGCGTCGGTATTCTGTACTTTCAAGTCCAAAAGAGTGCCAAATTTTTTCCCTCAAAAAATGTATGTGTATCAGTTCATCAAAAAGTTCAGTCCAATAGAAAGATAATTCATCAATTATTAAATAAACCAGTTCAATAGTGATTAACAGACAAGTCATGCTTTTAGAGTAAAGTATAAATCAAAAAGTTTGATTTATACTTTTTTTGACGTGATAACGTTTTATAAATTGTTGAAGGATTGCCAAAATGAAAAATAGTAACGTTCCGCGTAACGGTCAATGGTCAATGGTCAATGGTCAATGGTCAATGGTCAATGGTCAATGGTCAATGGTCAATGGTCAATGGTCAATGGTCAATGGTCAATAGTCAATGGTCAATGGTCAATGGTCAATGGTCAATGGTCAATGGTCAATGGTCAATGGTCAATGGTCAATGGTCAATGGTCAATGGTCAATGGTCAATGGTCAATGTCAATGTCAAAGTCAAAGTCATACATGATTATGTCGTTATCACGTAAATCTATCGTCCGTAAACCGACTTTACAGACAACCAATTATTTTGGTTGGCCCACTAGCGCCAACTAAATTATCCGAAGTTACCGCATAATCTCGGATAAACTCACAATATTTTGCCTTTACATTTGTGACTTAATCGGAGCCAGCAGGTGGGCCTTATGGCCCGCTGGCCCGACGAAGTCACGAAGAACAGCTAATCCTCCAATTTATAACCGGCGACTGGCCGCTTGGCGCAGTTGGTAGCACTCCACCTTCTGAGCCGCTGGTCCCGGGTTCGATTCCCGGGCAGGTCAAACATTTGTGTGTATTAACATGTCTGTTTGACCTGTGTCTGGATGTGTATATGTCTATAAGTATATATCAGTCATCAGGTTCCCATGGTACACGCTCTGCCTAGTTTGGGACCTGAAGATCTTGTGTGAATGTTAATACATTTAAAAAAAAAACTTACTGGCAGCACAACTGCTATTGCGCTAAGGAACTTCATCGTTGTAAGAATGTTTACTATATGGACAACATTGAAAAGTCATAACAAATATAAAATGCGATTAATATCCCGTTCTTAATGATTATGCCTTATTATTTATGCGGGATCAAGTCTTAATATAATGAATATTTTCAGTTTGCCTTATTCATGATGGTTGCCGGTGCCTTGGCACACCCCCATGCTACGTCACGTCAGTCGCGCGTAGACAACCACGACCACCATGATAGCCATGGTAAGTTTGTTCATTTTAATGTAAATATAATTATATTTAAAGAAGAAAGATGACATGTTTATTCAATACAACAACACATTAGATTACACGAAAGATACAACACACGGGAAGATAAAACAAAACGAAAACTAACTTAAGTTTAAATGATATTGCAGGTGTCATGAATATCATATTCATTATCATTATATTTATAGCTGAGCATAAGACTAAAGCAAAGGCCTAAATCAATGATTTCCAATTGGAACCCATAGACCTGCGGGCCTAGACAAGGGCATTGCAATGATGTTTTACTAAAGATGACGTATATTCATACTGCGCGGTGCTCAGATTTTGTTCCTTTACGAAGTTTACGACATAAACATGCTTACTGCGACAGATAATACGGTACAAATAATATAGAAAAGGATAGCTATATGTTTAGACTTGCGCTTGAAATACGCGTCATAATGAAAATTACTACAATTATTAATTTTGCCGCCTCAGTTTCCACGCGCTTGTGCGACATCTACCTCATATAAACATATAATATCATTGACGATGAATATTCGTTCTCGTTGATCACGACGTGATATATCGCTTTAAAATGTCAATCTCATACATATTTTTATGTTTGCGTTAAAGCTTGTAGTTTTCTAGGCTATTAGTTTTCTTGCTTAAGATTCTTGTCATAAATATTAGAGAGTAACGCTGTTGTTTTCTTTCAGATTTGCATGGCTTAAGAAATGATCACCATGAAGTTCACCACGACGATCAGTGGCAATACGTAAGTTTTATTCTAAACCGTTAAAATTTTGCTTTTTAAATCTGTTCCTACTCCACACTGAGTGAAGATTTAAAAATTAGTGGACTACTCATTCTTGATAGGGTAAGGCTATGTCTGCATACACACATGGACACCGGGACATAGCTATCGCTATGTTACATGATTATCTTCATTTTCTTGAAATTAGGCACACTAAACGTGGCTTGAGCAATCCAACAACCTGTATTAGTTTGGGAAATCATCATCTCAGATTTTATCCGGAGAAGGCGCTGCTGCCCTTCTGGTACGCGATCCCTTAGCTGACTCATACAACACCCACGGCTAGAGATGGGAGGGGGGGGGGGGGGGGGGGGGGGGGGGGTAAAATTCTATGTTTGTAACCTACGACAAGTTTGGGGAGTATAATATCTTAAATGAGATGTGTTGAAATTTCAGCACGATCACCACCCATCGTACAAGTTCTCCTACTCAGTGGAAGACCCTCATACTGGAGACCACAAATCGCAGGAGGAGTCACGCGACGGAGACGTCGTCAAGGGCGAATACTCCCTTGTGGAACCCGATGGCAACGAGCGCTCTGTTCATTACGTCGCTGATGATAAACACGGGTAACAATCAACCTCAATTCAAAAAAATATCCATCAAACTGTTTGAGTAGAATAGTTAAATTTGAGTAGAATAGTTATATTTGATTTGAATAGTTATATTTCATCGTATTTGATCTACTCAAATAATACTACCCATATAAATAAACAGTGCCATATATAGGATAGCCTACCAGTCATTTCACTTCCCAAGTCACCCTTCGACCCCTTCCAGAACAGTTGTGGGGGCTACTTTGCCGATCTAGCTGGCATGTTTTGTGATGTTTGAATTTTGAATACGAACTAAAAATTGTTTTATTTTGTTACAGTTTCAGGGCCGTGGTTAACCATAAGACTGTTCATCATCATATTATCCCGCATCACCCCCATGGTCACCACGACCAGCATTAATGTGGATTCTTCGTGTAATCTCAATTCCTCGATCTCGATAGAATATAAGCCAAAATATATATTGGTCTCGAAAGTACCGTTAGCGCTGACGAATATAAAATCAATTATGAGAAGTATAGCATTTTATTATATACCTTATTCCCTTATAAAATACTTTAATGTAATTACAATACAAGAATTGCGATACAACAATTATTATGGATTAAAATCGTATATAGAAAGTCTTTAATAAATAAGTACCATGCAAGAACTTACTTGTGACATAGACACAGACTATTAGACATTAGACTAAAACTTCTTTTATTACGTTTTGAAGCTAGCAGTGGTAGCGTCGCCTATCAATCTGACGGATGCTGGTTCGATCCCCTCCAACGGCTTGAGCTTCCGGTGAAAGCAAATTTGTTATCAAATCCCATAGTATGGTGGTAGGGCACTTTTAAGTACCCGCCTGGAAAGCTGCTACCCTTAAGTTCGAAAGACTGTCAAGAAACACACTGTTCAGGTATTTACCCTTGAGAGGTACGTGGTACGATGGTCAGTCGAGTTCATAGCTTAAAAAATGAACTTCCTTATTATAAATTATCTTATTTACATAAATCTCGCATCTAATGTCATATAAACAATCTTCTCGACCAAAGAGCGACATAACGCTAGGTACGATGAGTCACAGAGCATTTTTTACAATTTAGTTTGCGTTATAATAAAAAATATAGGATATGTTTATATCTTATTTTTATGAATAACTATTTTTAGTCTATGTCATAGTATTACAACACACGGTCATTCTGACTAAATACTGTTTATACCGGTATCTATAACTTGACGCGCCGCACTCAAGATACTGATGAAGGCTTCTGGACGATGCCAAAACAAATGTCGATCGTGATGTCAATCACGCGTAAGTGTCGCGCTATACCCGTACCGTGTATTAAACAGTATATATATAAAATATATGTAATGTCATTTATTGCATTTTATAACATATGCTATGTTATAAAATGCAATAAATATACACCTATATACATCATGTATCTATTTTAGACGTTTTTTTATATTAAACAAAATTCACTGTAAAGTGTTACATTACATAATATAATAATATATAGAACTTTAAAATATAGACGTTACATGACAACTGATTATATAAAAAAGAAATCAATAAATATCATCACTATCCCTAAACTTTTTCAATACGTGACTGACACTGAAATCTACTCCAGATTTATAAGGATTTTTAGTTTCTGAATAATCAGGGTTGTCTCTGTTATGGCTGTGGTTGGAAAAAATGTTTCTGTCCTGCTTCGGCCCAGGGGATATTGGGTCGTGATGATTGACCTTGTTCGTAGAGCTGTGGCTGAATGGAGCTTGACCTGGGAACTGATGTTTGTTCGGCTCTTCCCTTTTAACTACAGCGTTGAACCTATTGAAAAAAGTATGTGGTAAATTTGTTATTTAATGTATAATATAAGTAATAATACTATCTCCACCAAAGCTTACACCACCCGCGTGTTCATCTGCACACAATATTAGAAATATCATAGACCTCTCATACACAACATATTAATGCGGTGGCCCTTATTGGTCTCCATCATATTAAATCACATTAATAAATATAAAGGCGAAAGTGAGTCTGTCGTTTGTTACTCCTTCACGGTGAAGCAGGTTAGATCAATGATGTTTTACTAAAGATGACGTATATTCATATTGCGCAGTGCTCAGATCTTGTTTCTTTACGACATAAACATGCTTACTGCGACAGATAATACGGTACAAATAATATAGAAAAGGATAGCTATATGTTTAGACTTGCGCTTGAAATACGCGTCGTAATCAAAATTACTATAGTTGACTTCATTTTTCCGACTCAGTTTCCGCGCGCTTGTGTGACATCTACCTCATATAAACATCATATCATTGGGTCAGATAGCTTGGACAACAAGAAAGCTTATATAAAAGTATAATTCTCGTGGGATAATTGAGGTAGCGGGGAAGCCGTAGTCCCGGCGGGTAAAACCGCGAAATGCAGCTAGTATTTAATATAATATTTTTTCTAGAAATATTTACTTTTCGGCAATGGAGAGGTTAAGAGTCACTCTTACTGAAAGTCGCATAAGACAACATTGAATTTAACAGAAAATCGTCGCCTCTAATTATCTGTAAATATTGACTCAATTTATGTTTTTATATTTATTTTGAAACTTGATTACTTTTATAACTGTTTATGGGACAAAAAAATGGAATTCTGATAAACCGACTACTGCATTTTTACAAGTAGCATACTTATAAGTTACTTGGTTGCTAAAACAAAATGACCAGGAGATTTATCTTGAAACAAAAACCATCAGAGCACATTTCATAGATTCATCGTTTCATAAACACTTACAATATAAATGAACTCTTCAATAATATATATTTGCTTACTGAAATATTTTAATTATTTTAATGGCAGGCTTTCTAGAGTATAATAAAATAACTGATTATATAGGCTACTAATAGCTAGTGGATTGCTCAAATGTTATTGTAGTAGCTGCAGTATTGTAATTAGTTATTAGTGTTTTATTTAAATAAAGGCGTTTGCACTATTACGGACGTAAATATTTAGGCACCTGATTTCTCAAGGACTTCTCTTACATGACATATAAATCCGATATGTGAGCTAAGATACGGTATTTGATCCTCACAAAAGAGATGTGTATAACTAATACGGCGGATTTTATCGACGTTTTCGTAAATAGAAGAACCTATAGAAATTCGACATGGGTATGAGATAGTTGTGACCTCTGTAGGAAAGCAAATGGGATATTCAATGTAATCAACGTCTCACTCACCCATTTACAGCGTCAGCTGTATACTCTACTGTCCTTAGAGCACCGTCCGGTTCATATAAGGTGTATACACCCCTCACTCTATCTCCCTCTCTGCTCTCCCAGTGACTCTTCCTGTCTCCGGTTTGTTGGTCCGATACTTCATACTTGTATTCATACTTTGGCTGCAACAAAATATCAAATGATCCAATAACCAATATGCCCAAAAGTACCCACTAGGTACTCCTAATTCTTTCAATGCTAGTACCATAGACAACTGTATACAAATGTATACATTTGTCTGTGGTAGTACGATAAAAATTTATTCGACTTCTTGTACTTACTTGCCTGGAGCTGTATCGTTCGCCAGATGGTGGATCTAAAATCATAAAAAAATAAATTTATTACATAATCAAAATAAATACTTTTCGAATCAAAAATACTCCTTGAAACATACAAATTAAATAGGTATATATGTTTTTGTATAATTATAACTAGAAATACGAGTATATAATATAAGTTTAAATAGCAATGTGTGCTTTATTTGATACACAAGCGTGTCGGTGGGCGTATTTGGGCGCCCAAGATACAGGCTATGCCTAGTTTGGGGCCCGTTGCATAATAATTAAATTTATTAGGTTACTTTAATTTAATAGAATATGTTTATGTTATTTGTCTAAATTGTGTTTCTGTGAATAAATTATTACTGATTTAATAAATCAGCTGAAATAGTATTTTTCAGCGGAGGTCTGAGTGTTAACAGACGCGTAGGTACTGAAATGCCTGGAACAAAAAGTTACTTACAACATTGTCTAAAACGCTAGTGGCGAGGGTAGTGGAGTGTTACTATAGCTTAGACAGCAAAGCCATAAGACAGTATACATCTGTTGTCGTGCGTCCAAAACTCACTAGAAGCCGATTTTTTAACCGACTTCAAAAAAAGGAGATTACTCATTTCGACCGTATATATATATTTTTTCTTTATTTTATGTGTGTTCGCAGATAACTTCGTCGTTTATGTAACGATTTTGATGATTCTTTTTTTGTTTGATAGTGTATACTTCCGTGGTGGTCCTATTTATCCATCCCATTTCATTAAAATCGGACAAGTGGTTTTTGAGTTACACCCCAATAAGTGAAAAGTATTTCACATACCTCGACGATATTATTGTTGTTAACCGCAACACAGACATCAATGCACATACACAATAACAATTGATCCCATGAGTAGCAAAGGTCACCGGAAAGAGAAAAAAAATTTACCAAAAAATGGAACCGACTTCACCACGTGACCACACAGTCACACATTTTTGAAGAAAATTCAACACTCAAAATCGAATTCGAGTACAATATTGTGAAGATAGTTGCTTTTGTGAACTATCATGGTACGGACTTCAACAATTATTTCACACTTTTGAGTGTTGAATTTTCTTCAAAAATGTGCGACTGTGTGGTTAAAATATAGATAAATCTTTTTTGAAAGCGATGCCTTGTTGCAGGTGCCATAATAACTGCCTACCAACTCTTTCCAGACTAGGTACTGGTGCCTCAAAAGATCCAGGATATTGACACTACAGCTTCTTTTTTTGGATAGAGTATATATTATACTCAAATTATAACTAATGTCCTTAATACCCACTGGGAGGAGCGTTTGTGGATGATTCTGAGAGGCCAGTATGAAACACGATGCTCTGCGAGGATGTGGCATGCTGTAACATGGCTACAGGGGATCCCTTTGCGTACAGCCAGCCATTCAGCAGCAACACAATCTGCAGCGATAAACAATTTTGAATGTTGACAGCGATTTTATAAAAATAAAGATGCAGATACAAGCATTTAAAAATTATAATCTGCATTTTTTTTCTGTGTTTATAGTTCATAGTCATTTGGATATTTAATCATACAATTGTAAAATTGCGATAACAAATGGCGGGGTATTCTCAGGCCTACCAAATATACACACAATAACTGTTAATTTATGAAGAGGATTATATGCCCGCACTGGTCCATACACAAAGAAAAATCTTTTTTCTCATTATCATCATCTTCATCATGTCAGCCATAAGACGTCCACTGCTGAACGTAAGCCTCCCCCATGGGGAAAGGGAGTTTGCCAATACTCCCCACGCTTGGCAGGCAGGTTGGCGAGCCCAGTTTGATGTCATTCTACACAGAAAGTGCTCTGCCCACCGTCTGGTTGTTTATCCCTTAGCCGCCTCTTACAGCACTCACGGGAAGAGATCGGGGGGTACTATTCTAAGCCGGTACCACCATGACGAACCATAACATTTTTCTATCTTTGAATATTGTCTGATTTCGTTTCTTTTTTTGCATATAATCTAAACATCGTTAACTAACTAGACTTAACGTCTTATTTATTTTATTTTTTTAAAGCAATAAACTTTTTTGTGTAAAATGAAACGTATTAACCTAAAATACATCATACTCAAGCGATTGAAATCAAGAACATTTTTTTTGTTACAATTTAGAGAGGGAAAAGAAGTTTGTCCCGGAACGTAGCTTCTATCAAAAAATTGACTAATAATCTCTCGAGCAGCAACTCTCTCTATGGATTACGTTGGGGGTTGGGAGGAACGCTTAGTTAGCAATACGTTTAATACCTACAACGCAAAAACAGTAGAATCCCCTTCACAACGTGTTCAAATCGCGAAAGTCTAAAAGTCGCAATAATGTTGAAAGTATCATCGCTATTCAACAATGCATCTAAAAAAAATATCTTAAATACTGCAAAACTGACATAGATTGGTGGATAACTTCTGACTTATAAAATGAAAATAATTTCATTCGAATGAGAACAGCAATTGTTGTTCGACTGAAATGCGCCTTGCATTTCATTTCATTAGATGCTTTTTAAAAATATATATATTATAATTTATAACACACGTATTACTCAGGGTAAATAATATTTTCTTACTATTTATTTTTCAACATAACTTGCCTTTAAATAAATCAAGTCCATGATCACAGCTAAGACGTAAATAAGACTCAGCACTGGATTGAAGAGACGCCATACGTCAAACTCCTTTTTATAGGTACAGTGCATCAGATAACCGAAACAATGTGCTGTTGGCGGATGCATTAGCATCGACAAAGGTCCTTGTCAATTATCCGTTGATATCACTGTACCTACCATGGGAGCGTTTACAAGAAACGACTGAAACGAAGTGCAAACAATGATGTTTTACTAAAGATGAAAAAAAAGAAAGAAGAAGAAAGAAATACGTTTATTCGTGACATAAGCAACACCACAACAGTAAAAAAAAAAAAAAAATACAGTAATACTAAGAACATATAAATACATACAAGTAATAACATATAGCTTTAACTAAATCTTTGTTGTAGTGTTGCGCAATGCCAGGAATGAGTTCCCACTCAGCATAATGCTAAGGTTGGATCACCGTCGCGCTGAATGACATATATTCATACTGCGCGGTGCTCAGATTTTGTTCCTTTACGACATAAACATGCTTACTGCGACAGATAATACGGTACAAATAATATAGAAAAGGATAGCTATATGTTTAGACTTGCGCTTGAAATACGCGTCATAATCAAAATTACTAGAGTTGAATTTTGCCGCCTCAGTTTCCACGCGCTTGTGCGACATCTACCTCATACAAACATATAATATCATTGGGTGCAAACATAACCACAAAATTGTCACAATAATTGGCCCTCATTCAGTTAATCACTCAACAGCTAAAACGCACTAAATTTCTTCAAATTGAAATAGCTCGTATTCTATTTTTACTATTCATTCAAATTCGTATGATTCGACTACTAATCGATATCTGACAGAAAATTATATTTTGTTCACAAGTGAGTAAAAAGATTTTAAAACTCGACAACGCACCTTATAAAGCTAATGTCAACTCGCGGACCATTCAGAGAAGAATGCACTTGAAAGAAGCCTGTGAAGGAAGGAAGGGATGCTTCCCACCGCGCGTTTTGCACAAGCTCCTAGTTAGTGCTGGTGTGATGAAAATTATAGTGTATCACTTATGGGTAAAGAATTTTAGCACTTCGTGTTTTGAAATCATACCCTCGGATTTCAATCCTAGAACCCTTCGCTTGCTCAGGCTTCAATCCAAGCGCTCACGCCAAAAATCAACTTAACCTACATGTAAAACAAACAACTATTCCGAAATCAGTTGGTAAATGACGGAAATTTGCGGTGATAACATTTTCCGAGATAAAAAATAATTTACATACATATGTCTTATTCCAACCAAACTATAAACTATTTTTGTGCCAAATTTCATCCCAATACTTTGTGGCCTTCTGTCATTGATTTACAAAAAACCCTTTTTTTATAATATTTCAATGCCTCTTGTAGTGATTTAACAACAGAAATCTATCAAACTTTCGTATATTATCATACGTATACGTAACATTTCATTTCAAATTATTAAAAATAGGAGTTTTGAATCGCATAACTTAGGTGCATGCACCTTATTTTTTTTAACTGACAGTTGTATGTATAAATAATGCCTGTCTGTGTTTTCACAAAAGGCACAAATAACTAACAACTGGGTGTGTTTGCCTACCATTATCATCATTTTCCCAGCCATAGGTCATCCTTTCCCCCTAACTTCTCCCTCCAACTTCGCCGTGGTGGTACCGGCTTAGAATAGTACACCCCCATCACTGCTCGTGGGTGCCGCAAGAGTCGGCTAAGGCATCACGTACCAGAAGGTGGGCAGCAGCGCCTTCTTAGGGTCGGAAATCAAACTGCGCTCGCCAACCCGCCTGCCAAGCGTGGCGAGAATTGGCAAATCCCCCATATATGGGGGAGGCATATGTCCAGCAGTGGATGTCTAATTGCTGAGAAGAAAAAGAAGAAGGTCTTCCTTTGCTGGACATCGTCTTCCCCCATTGACACCTCCACAAGGACCTCGTTAGAAGTAGCTCGCATCCAGCCTCTTCCTGCTGATCTTAGTCAGGTCGTATGTCCACCTTGTCGGTAGACGTTCTATGCTACGCTTGCCTATCCGTAAACTTTCGATCCCAACGACCATTTGACTGGCCGGTTGGCGCAGTTGGAAGCACTCTCCCTTCTAAGCCGCTGGTCCCGGGTTCGATTACCGGACAGGTGAAACATTTGTGTGCATGAACATATTTGATTGACCTGTGTCTGGGTGTGTATATGTATATAAGTATCTATATCAGTCATCAGGTTACCATAGCACAGGCTCTGCCTAGTTTGGGACCTGAAGACCTTGTGTGAATGTTAATAAATAAATTAAATAAATAAAAATTTGCTTCTGAGCTTATAAGCCCTGTAGCTGGCCGTAATTGTATTTAATCTTTTATCTTCTAAATATGTCTTAGATGAAATAAGACCTTTCGTCAATCGATTCGTAAATTCTTTCTGAGATGGTAAACGTAACAAAGCAAACTATCTGAAACCAATCTCTCTCTTTAAAGCTGGTTAAGAGGTTTACTTCATAATCGTATCGTACGAGTAAATGCCGGTAGGAAACTTATAAAAAGTGGCAAGTACACTAAATCTAGATGTAACATCTGCTTATGTTGCATAATTCATCGGCCTATTTACAGAAATAGTATTAAAGTTGTAGTAGTGTGGACATCTGGTATAATATACAATTTTGCCTGAAGGAAATTAGGTTTTAGTTGGTTAGAGTTTAGTTTGTTTTTTATTTTAGTTTTTTTTTTTTTTAGTTTTTTTTTTAAAATTCTATTATAAGTAATAGAATTCTCTTATGCCAGTCATTCATCGTCGCTTCCCGGTTAAGAGTTGCCGATGACAGTTCTCATATGTGGTATTTTTTTACGTTTAAGTAGTATTAATTTAATACAGTTAGTAGTATAATTTAATTTAGTTATTAAGTATTGGTCTATGTTAATACATAGACCAACATACTACAACTTCTGGAAGCGATGATAGCTCAGCGGGAGGAGCGTCGGCTGTCAAACTGATGGACACTGGTTCGATCCCCAACAACAGCTTGAACTTCCGGCGAATGTAACACCGTTATCAAATCCCCAGCATGGTGGTAGGGTACTTTCGAGTACCCGCCTGGCTAGCTACCGCCCTCAAGTTTGAAAAACTATCACCAAACACATAGTGTGTTCAGGCAGCAGTCCTTGAGAGCCAGTGAGCATTCGAGGTCTAGCGTGATAAAATCTTCGAACACATCGTCACTGACCATCAAATGATATTGAGGTGAAACGCTATATCTATACAGTATAAAAAAACTTGTAGTATATTCGTCTATGGTGTTAGTAATGTAGGACATTCAACAATATAGGCTGAAAAACCTTATAAAATTTACTGTTTAAAGCCTTGACGATGATACCCCAGCGGTGGGAACGTCCGCTGTAGCTTCTGGTAAAAGCAACATCGATATAAAATCCACAGTATGGTTCTAGGGTACTTTAGATTGTTTGTAGTTTTTTTCTGTAACAGCCCATGAAAGGACTGGGTAGGAGTTTACATGCGTTTATCTATTATAAGCTTACGTTTGACTTCTATATATATACATGATTAAGATGATAATAAAAAGCTAAGCAGTCGCATTCAAGCTTAGTATATACATAAGCTACTTACTCGTGACTTGATAACTCTTAATGTTAACTTATCGGGAAATACAAACTCGGGTTCGGACAGATCGGACGATTCACGCTCATTGCATGTAAAAGTTGAGGCGAAACGCTACTTGCGTGAATATACCTACATTTAATCATCAATAAAAATCTAATCTCATCTCACCTCATCTCTTCCCGTGGGTGCCGTAAGAGTCGGCTAAGGGATCACGTACCAGAAGGTGGGCAGCAGCGTCTTCTGAGGATCGGATATCATACTGCGCTCGCCAACCCGCTTGCCAAGCGTGGCGAGTATTGGCAAATCCCCTCTATACGGGGGAGGCATATGTCCAGCAGTGGATGTTTAAGTGCTGAGAAGAAGAAGAAGAAAAATCTAATTATTCTTCATAAATTATTATCATGACATCATAGAAATACGTCAATATTTGTCTACACTTTATTCACATAAGATGGCATTACGCCAGGCGTTACAGCGACGACACTGCGGCGTAACTGCGATTGATACAGCCTGCATGAAAGTAACTTTATTATTTAACAATCAGTTTTCACTGCGTAGATATGCCGTACCGTAAAAATACCGTAGTGATATAACGGTAGGTTTAATGTATTTACTTAAGAGTTAGTAAATGCATAAAACATGCGTAAAAGATCATGAAAATTACAGACAAATCCTTTTTTTACCTTTGTACGGTGTACCCATTGTAAACCAAAACAGTACGATACCTCTGACCAGAGACAAAAAATCAAAAAGAAAGAAAGAAGAAGTGGTACCCAACGAAAGATTCCTACCACCTTTCACAGAGCTCATTGACTCTGCTGAAGAATGGTTCAACTTTGCAAATAAATTGGCGAACACTGAGGCTTGTTATCTATTTGCCATTTAAACCAAGCGTCCACTTATTTAAGCTCAATGAAATTAAGTTACGGTAATTTGCTGAACTCTATCAATTACAGGCATGAATTATCTGTGCCCTACTCTCGGGACGTCAGCAGGACTACAAGGCCTTTTTAGCTAATCATAATTATGCATCATGATATTATTTATGCCTGGCCGCCTACCTAGTCCTTTTTTATTTGATTGTGTATTGTGTTCGTGATTATAATTTTTAAAACATATAGTCCCGTATTTTGGAATACTTAGTAGCTGTAACACAGGGAATCCTAGAACCGCTACTAACGATTATATTATCTAGGTAGTGTTCTTTTGTAGTTTTAAGATAATAATACCTTATATATTTTTGTGAATGTCATTAACACTAAGGACCTAAATTAAGAATGATTTGTATTGGAATGAATAAATGAATTATGAATTATATGATTCTTATAACAAATCATTTAATCGTCACTTAACCAGAGATCCAAATAGGATTATGCGTTTAAAACCATTACCTACCATAACCTTTTGCATAATTAAATTAAAATACTTACTATATGGTATACGTTGAGCACCAAGCCATGCTATGTGTCTACCATATGGCGCTGAAGTAACGTGTAAAGAGTTGTTTGTATAAAATTACGTTTTACTTCCTAGAAAAATAATATCTATATAAATAAACTTGAAATCCAATTATATTGCTGATTTAAATGAACGCCATCTATCAAACATCATGCAAACTATGAGAGAGTCAAGTGAGCGTAATCTTAAGAGTAGGTAATCACATAATGAGTGTCCAAGCTGTACGCAAGTGTATACTAACTATTCATCTTTTTCAATAGATGACACTACAAATAAGTACTATATTATGCCCAAAAGAATTTTAATAGAGATAATTAGGTACTATTTGGTGCACACGACTTCATTGTAAAAATGACGAAGTTTGTTAAAATTACGTTAAGTTATTGTTTTAATCCGGTTTCAATTAAATTAAGCCTAGATGTCCCAAGCTAAGCTATAGTAGATATGCTTGCTTCCCTTTCTAATGCCACACACGTAAATGTATAGACACACATATTAGCACAGGTTTATACGTATCGATTTAGAGGTTATTCCTTCTACTTTTAACCGACTTTAAAAAAAGAGGAGGTTCTCAATTCAACCGAATTTTTTTATGTTTGTTAGGTATCTCATAACTTTCGACTGGACCATAAACGATTTTGATGATTCTTTTTTTATTAGAAAGTTGGTGCTTCCCGTGTGGACGAATTTCAAAATCGGTCAAGCAGTTTTTTAGTTACACTTCAATAACTGAAGAGTGTTACGTCTATCGGGATCACTTCCTTATTGAACGTGAAGAAATCGGTAAACATACACAATTTAATCCCGTGAGTAGCAAAAGTCACTGAAAAGAGCGAAAAAACTCTATATTGGTAATAATAATTCCTTTTGAACTATCATGGTACCGGCTCCGACAAGATATTTCACACTCTTTAGTGTTGAAGTCGGTTCCATTTTTTGCTAACAATTTTTTTTGGGTTATAAAAATGGTTGAATAAAAAATTAGATGCGCTTCATACAAGACCAAGTACTAATATAGCTTAAGCTAATAATTGTTTATCTCTCATTAAAACCTGCTAGCTACATGGATTGCATCAGGACTTCGCCTGTAGGTAAATTGCAAATCGCCAAAATCGCATCATTTCGTTCCAGTTTATTTGCATCACTACGCATATCGTTAGCAAGTACTCACGTACAATTTACAAGGCTGTTCTAAAATATTCTTGAAAGTAATATAATTATTGTAAAGCTCAAGAACGGATCACAACTATACACAGGATTCCGATCGACGACAGTCATAGCAATAATTGAAGCGTTTGTCGGAACGGCCTTCTCCTTTTTTTTTATAATTTTATTATATTATATAACGACCATCTCATTTGAAGGTTAATGACGATGTGGAAGAAAGTGGCATCACTCTAGTGGACAGGGTCAATAACCTATTGGAGGCCCTGAGCACATTAGAATAATGGGTGTGTGACCTTGACGGAACACTATTTTCTTAAAATAAACTAAGAAAGTAGTGATGTTGTGGTGTGTAATGGTACAGTTATATATTAATTTTTATTTATTTACAGTCACATTAAATTAATAGATACCTACCTACTCATCGACATCGAATGAATTATAAAATATAATTTAATTTAGAATAGTATACTTTTACTCAGATATACACATGCATAAGCTAATAAGCGGGTAGGTTCTGTGGTCATCCATTACCGTTTGTATTTTTGTAAATAAATTCAGTTATTACCTATGTAGTAATTTGGCTGGAAATAGGGGGCTCTATCGATCACGAGGCCCTGGGCACGTGCCCAGTGGGAAAGAGGAGAAAACTAGTGGCCCCACTCACAAATTGATACTGGCTTTCAAAGACTATAATGAACGCATTGCTATATAGATGTAGTATCCGGCTTTACTCACGTTCACGAGCGCATTGCGTTTGGTGACAGATTTTCAAATTTGAGGCTTTACTCTGGCTGGCACTATAAATTAGCCTACCACGTTGCTTTAGATTAATTTGATAACGAAATAAATAAATAAGTAAGTTCATGGTTTGGATGGGTGAATGGCGTATTCCATTGGGCGTTTCCGTGCTGTGGCACGGCTGATGGCATGCTAAGCCGTCGCTGGCAGTCCTGCGGGCTTTTGATGCGCAACCACGAGAGAATGTCGTGTCGAGACGAGAAAAGTTGTCGTGGTCGACCGTTTTGTCGATAGCTCTAACATGCAGTACACTGTCGAAAATATACTCGTCGTAGACTTCAATCATCTCACGTAGATGAACCAGAAACCAGTGTCGCCCGGTGATTACTCTAGCCGTTTTTTCGGGCGCGCATGTTACCACTGGTAGAGATAGATAATTATATCGTTTTTCCAAGACAAAAATTACGACATAAATTATCTCGGGTGTTACATTATAAGCCCGCTGGTTATTGGCCTGTCGCTGAATGACGAGAATACTTCCTGTTTCACTCCAGTGACATTGTGGTGTGAGCTTTTTGTGCTTTTATGCATTGTTTATTGAAAAGCAATTAAAATATGTTACTCATTATCTGAATTAAAACGAATCGCATCAAGTTGTTTCGAGTTTATTCTTACAATGTCAATCTCATTGACCTCACTAGTCGTGTAATGGCTGCGATGTCCTCACACTTTCTATAATACGTGTGTACCTGCCAATTAATTAATGTCGCAAAGATATCACAAGTAAAAGAATTTTATTCACCAATGCTTCTCGGGTGATTTAGATGAATAGATATTTTTGAGAGAAAGAACTGGTGATTGAATTCTTTTCGTTATTCGTGTGGTCGATAGCACCGTCTATTGTATCACAAACTATCATGATAATAATTATAGTATTTATGTTGCAACAGATAATTTATGGTGAATTCATTTGTTTTACAATTACTTAATTTTTTTGATAAGCTATTTTGTGCTCTTCAAGTAGCTATCAAGTTGATAGCTACATGAAGAGCGCTGACTGACAACTATGATAGGATGGGAGAGACTCAGAGCAAAAGGCCTAGAAGACGAAGTTCAAGACGTTGGTCTGACCAGGTCAAGCATCAGTTGGAGATGCCAGTCGACGTAAGTACTACACAAAGCAAAAGTATATAAATATATAATAATGTGAATTGAAAAACCCACGCTGGGTTTATTATAATCTGAAATAAAAATTTGATTGATTGATTGATTGAAAATATAGGTACAAGATAAGAACAAAAGATAAGAGGGACGCGGTAAAAGCCATCGCTCTTCATGGGAAAGTCACGATCCTTATTAATAAGGGAACGACTGAGGACATAGGTACCGGCAGCAGGGTGCAAAGGGGGTGCACTTGCACCCCCCTGTAAGGAAAGAGAACACATATAACGTTTGTATTATGTTACTGTTTGAATAAAAACTGACTAAGTTGATGCCCGAATTTGTTCATCACCTTGTCAATAAATCCAGTATCTTCGCGCCCGTCGTCGAAACTAATGGTGTAGGGAAATCGTTCAAAACCGCATAATATGTTGTTAAACGTTTTTGATGTGAATAGTATGATGTGTAGATGCAGATGTACCTCCCTGAAAGTAATCCCAGGATTTGAACTAAATGAATGTTGAAAATGAAAACTGAAAACGAGAACGCCGCCAGCGGCGTCCATGACTGAGGAGGAAGATTTGTGCTTTGAACATTCTTTTGGTTAATCAAATCAATTAGATCAATGTTTCCTGTAAGTCTTTTCGTTGTTGTGGTCGAAAGATTAAGATGTGTGACACAGATATAATGAATATGTTTTGTGCTGCTAACTCGTATTAATTTCAATAGGCAATTGTATTGTTTACAATCGCAAATAACCAGACTAATTGGATTCCCCGTCTCGGTGTGGCTATTTTTTCTTCCCATTTGCCTAATTCGTGCTCACTAATTAAATTTAGACACAAAATGTATCTTTAAGGTGTTAGTTTTGGGGTCTATTTTATGTTTATTAGTATATGTTGGGTTTAATATAAAGTTAATATTGATTAGGAGTCATAACTCCTAGGCCACGTATCGAATATATTTAAAAAATAGAGATGGGAAGAAGTTTTTTTAATGTATAATCGATATATGAGTGTATTTACTACTATGATGACGGGCCGCTTCCAACAGGTCCTTGTGGAAATCAATGGGGGGGGGGGGGGAAGTCCAGCAGTGGATGTCCTATGGCTGAGATGATGATGACTTTTGATTTTTGACTATTATGATTTCAAATTGCTGCTTCCAGACAGGTGTTCCGACAACGCGCTCGTATCCACCAAGGTTAAGACTCTCGCTTCATATTCCTACTCTCTGTTAAAACATCACAATTCAGCCATTTTACAGAATAGTCTCGCGGTGACATTTGAAAGCTACATTTAGTTTTCTGAGCTCATTAGCTTGGACAGCTATACTCCAACTTTGTTACTAAAACCTCTAACGAAATAGCTACAAGGCAATACTGTATATTCCGCTTTATAATATAATGCGCGTAACATATTACCAATGATGAAACTTGTATCGCCGCGCAATCTAGATCTAACTCTATATACCTGCAGTACGATGTATATAAAATATCAAGACCTGTCCAGATACTTTGCATGACACCAACTGTCATTTTAATTGCACTAGTTACAAAATATTCAATAATGCAGTGGATTCATATACGAGTATCATACTTAACTCGGATTTTTGTAGATATGAAGTAGTGAGTAATTTCACATTATAGATAATGGTCTGTTGTCCATTTAAAATAACTAAAATTGATTAAAATAAAACAAGTTTTTGTGCTATATATGGTAAAATTAACCATCACTAGAATCACCTCAAAAGGCAATCCAAAAATAAAAATAGTTGTATAAAAATGCGGGTAGTTTTAGAGAGCACCAAATTACATAAGACTATTACATAAGGTTACATATTTGTTAACATACCCGCAATATGGGGAATATAATAATGGGGGAGGCCTATGTTCCGCAGTGGACGTCCTATGGCTGAGATGATGATGATGATGATGATGATGACCCGCAATATAATGAAAAGACATATTTCAATATGAACACATAATATTGAATAACTTGAAATCATAAGTTATATAAACTTATATGGATATTATAGTAATCTGTAGGTATAAAAACTTTTGAACTAACTCTTACATAAATAATTACATATTTTTGTTACTTTGATTAAACTATCTACGTTTAAACCTACATTACAATACGTTTGATTATTAGTCGTATAATCGTAATACGACTAATAATCAGGGCGTATTGTATTGAACATTCACATGTCTGCATTTCACATAGTTATCGTCATTCTAATTAATTAAGTATTTATTATAAAAATAGTTTCATGTAATATCTCACATACATACCTGTAAACACCTACTTTAATTTTAATTAATCGGAAGAGTCATACACGCGAAGCTTTGAGTATTCATTCATTCATCGCAGCCATAGGGCGTCCACTGCTGGACATATGCCTCCTTATATAAGGGGATTTGCCAATACTCGCCACACTTGGCATGCGTGTTGGCGAGCGCACTATGGTTTTCTATCCTCAGAAGGCGCTGCTGCCCACCTCCTGGTACGTAAGCTTTGAGTATAAGGCTCTTTAATTTATCTGAGACGCGAAGGCATCACGCCCTATAAATTCCCTAAAAGAAGGAAGGATAAAAAAAAGGTTTGACTTCCGGCTAAAGATTAAAATTGTGATTTTTTTGCGATATATCTTTCCTAATTTCAATTACATATTTATTTTTTCATTCACAATCAGCTGTATCTACCTAAGCCAAAAGTAGCATAAAGATTAGTTCGTCAATTCGTGAGTTCGCCATTGAAACCCGAGCACCGTTGACTATGAATATATCTGTGCCGGGCACAATCAAATCATAGTTTTTCACAAAATCTGTTGTTTGCAGCATTAGAAAGGCTAATAAATGTTTAAGTAAGATTTTGCAACCGTGGTAAGGTACTATTGAATTTATCTAGATCTCAGCAACAATACTTCCTACCACCAAACTAGATTGAGGACAAAATTGTGTAACTGAATCCATTCTGATAAGTAATATATATATATATGTTTTGAATATATGGTGTCCAACTGTTCGTGCGTTTACTATAAAAACAAACCAAACAATTATACATGCCTTTGATCCTTTTGCCAGAAATAATTAATTTCTAATTTCGAAACATTATCCAAAATTATAATGTAACAAACCGACTAGGACTCACGTGGTAAACACTGGAAAATTACTCTCCGACCAGTTTATGGAAGAAACTCGCGATAGTTTTCAGACTCAAATTATCCAAAATGTGATGACGATCCAACATCAGGGTCAAATTATCATCATCATCATCGTCATTTCAGCCATAGACATAATGACTAGACTTACGTTTGGTCTAGACCGTGAGCTTTGTGAGCAGGCTCAAAATCGCACAATGAGCGATGAAGAGGGCTATGCTCGGGGTGTCTACGCGATCGATTCAGAAATTAGGAGATCCGAAGAAGGACAAAAGTCACCGACATAGCCCAGCGGATTAGCAAGTTGAAGTGGCAGTGGGCAGGGCACATAGCTCGAAGAAGCAATGGCCGTTGGGGTCGAAAGATTCTCGAATAGAGACCTCATCTGGTATTAGTTTTATGTGATACTAGTAACGCCCCGCGATACCGCCGTGGATTGCGGTTTTCTCGCTACCTCAAGTAGCCCGAGGGAACTTTATTTAAAAATGAAAGGGATAAAAGTAGTTTATGTCTTATTCCAGGGTCTAACCTATCTTCATACACATTTTTTTATCGAAAACGGTATAACCGTTAATAAGCGTTTCACGTTTATAAGCGTGAAGGAGTAACAGAGGTTTTTGAATTGTTTGTTTATCCCACGGGAACAGCTACTATTTTCGGGATGAAAAACATCCCATATGCTAATCCAGGCTGTAATCTATCTCTGTGCCAAATTTCGTCCAAATCCGTTCTATAGTTTTTGCGTGAGAGAGTAACAAACATCGATCCATCGAAACTTTCAATAATAGCGGGATGTTCCCTGCACACTTCCGCAACTCTTACTGTACTATGGCAATGAATTTCATTCTTCTACCAATTTTCTAATTTGTAATTCAATCTAATAAAAAACATCATATGATATTTCCCCCTCTACAGCTTGTTGTGCGACTTTGGGTTTTCTTAAAAGGCTATGAGCGTCAGATGTCAACCTAACGGTCGCTGTTTTCATCCCCTCACTGGTGATTAGGTACTTGGCTAGGCTGGCCACTATCAAGTTTGACAAACTGTCACTAAACACACAACATGTTCAGGCAGCTGCGCTTGAGACTGTCAAATATCTAATATTGAATCGAGATTCCACCTTTGTTTAACTAATATAAAATGCTTGAAAAACGTCTCATCAAACGCTTCGTACACACTCGTGTTAGGTAAACAATGCATTACTTATTGATTTTTTTTTTTTCTTTATCACACTCAAATCCCCGCACTAGAATTCCCTGTATCTCGGGAGGCATGGACACACACAATCAAGGCACACAAACATCCAAGACCCGGGACAAACATCTACACTCATCGCAAAAATGTTTGCCCCTGCCGGGATTCGAATCCAGGGTCCTGGAGACACAGAAGTCATGTCAATGACAGTAACCACTGCGCCACGGCGACCGTCAAACGTATTCGAGCCTGCTTCAAGAAACAATTGCATTAGCCTTCAAACAGGTGTGTGCAACAGAATGTACAGTAACGTAAATAACAATCATGGTACCAGTTATACAACAGCTATTATATGTGTAATCCTCTGTCAGCACTGTATTATTCATTACAAATCTATTTTCAATGGGTCGTGCATTAAGCATAAGGCGGCCAATGTTTATTATCAATCATATTGATCTAGAGACCGGATAGTTAGACGGTGATAGTGGATCCGTAGAACGAGACAGGAATATTATAGAGCCATATATGGGACCATATGAGTTACTCTGGATATTGAACTTGACTTGACCTGGATATTGGACATCTTTTTATATTGGATTTATTTTATTTTATTCAATACTAGTAACGCCCCGCGGTTTTACCCGCGTAGTAATAAAAAACGGTGATGATGAACATAAGCCTATGTGTTATTCCTGAGCCTAAACTATATCCATACCAAATTTCATCGAAATCGGTGTAGCCGTTTGAGCGTGAAGAAGTAACAAACATACAAATAACACACACAAACTTTCGCAATTTTATTATTTGTAGGATTATGAAAGAAGTCCCATAGATGCAGTAATGTTTTGCTATATTAAACCAGAGCTTATAAAAAATAAGAAATATCACGCTAGTTTATTTACAAGATTATTGATCTTTCGTTATACGCCGTTTAAAACGGTTCTAGTATGCGCCGTAGGATATGTTTCATAAACAGAGTGTATTAAATATTTACGCGATACAATACATACGCATAAATATTGTCAACTAGCTGCGCCCCGCGCTTTTACCCGCATGGTAATGATCGATGATGATTATGTAAACTAGCCTATGTGTTATTCCGGGATCTGAAGTATCTACATACCCATTTCATCTTTATTTTACATTGACACAAGGTCTTCAGGTTCCAAATTAGGCAGAGCCTGTGCTATGGTAACCCGATGACTGATATATATACATATCGGTGCCGTGGTGGTACCGGCCTAGAATAGTACTCCCCCATCTCTTCCCGTGGGTGCCGTAAGAGTTGGCTAAGGGATCACGTACCAGAAGGTGGGCAGCAGCGCCTTCTGAGGATCGGAAATCATACTGCGCTCGCCAACCCGTCTGCCAAGCGTGGCGAGTATTGGCAAATCCTCCCTATATGGGAGGCATGTGTCCAGCAGTGGACATCCTATGGCTGAGATGATATACATATGCATATATAAAATCCGTTTTATCCGCGTGGTGATGAAAAACGGTCATGATGGTGATGATAAAAATAAACCTATATGTTTTAATTCAGGGTATAAGCTATCTGCGTTCCAAATTTTATCCAATTTCGTACAGTGTTTTTTTACGTAAAAAGGAACAATCATACATCCATACATCGAAGCTTACAAACTTTCGTCACAAAACTCTGTTTTGTGCTTTCGTTTTATATTAGTAGGACTTCTAATAACATTCTTGTCAACAAATTTACACTGAAGAACAGAATGCCATACACTTACATATATATTAAATACGCAGTGATGGAACCTAAACGGTTCATGAGCTAAGTGTAACTCGTTTGCCTTCTTAAAATATCAATTGTTTCTTAATTCACTAAATTACGTTTTTTACCAATTTCAATAACGTAATAAAGATATTTTTTATCTTTGTCTTATCCGATTACATCGAAATTATGTCAAAGTCAGATGCGCTTTAACCTACTTGGATCGTTTCATTTCACCGATTAAGCTTTTAATCTCTTCAGCTGTATTTATAATGTGACAAACAGGATTTTATCTTGTTTTTTCGTAACTTAATAAAATGAGATGTGTATACAAGATCTTATGATCTTAGCATCCTATTTATAATAGTTTTTATATGCATCGTTTCGCTATTATAAAGCTTACGTCTAGATTGTGGCGGGAAATTTAAAAAAGAAGATTAAAAAGTTTTGTTTCATTTTCCAAAATGAGTGATTCTTCGGGAGTTAATTTGTAATATTAACCGTTATAAAATATGTCCATGAAATTTCACGATTGAAGGAAAGTGGACAAAAGGGTCTAAATAGCAAATCTTCTTTATTTTGTTTCCAATCTTCAAGTTTGAGTAAAGTGCCGACTACTGTAGAGAATCCGTAAGGTAACGTGAGGGAAATCCAGGCTTAGGTTTGTTTTTTTTTGCTCTCAAATTGATGCCACAGACCCTGCATAATAGTTTACTTGACACTGGCTAAATATACATGAAATGTGGAACAAAAACGAAGAACGACAAACAGGTAACGTTGAAAATGAGTTGTTAAACTGAAATGGTCACTAATACAAGAATTAACGTTATTATTGGAATATTTACCATGTATTTTACTTTTTTCAATATCGAGAAACGAAACCAAACAAAATACATGGTATATATCCCAATAATAACATTAATTCCAATGCAGATATCTTTTTAAATCTCAAAACGATAAAAGTCGATAATATTTACTAACCGGCGCCAACAATAACCCAGGTTTGAAAGTATCGTTAAGCTGGACTGGACAAGGATAGTAAGATGTTTGAGTAGTTGTGATATTTTAATTGCTTTGTAAGTGTTAAGGTCAATTAATTTCCATATTAGTATATACATAAGTGATTACCTTGTCATTTTTAATTATTTATATATTTCAATAAAAATACTTGATATCATAAATTGAGAAATCAATTTCCTTTGTAGATACTAAATATACGTCCATTACATCTCTCTGACCTTTGATTTTATTTATTGTTAGTAAAGCTCGTGTATGCTCATGTATTACTTAAGTGATACAAAAAATCCTAAAATGTATTATTAACTGTTAAATTTATTAGTACATTTATTGAAATGTTAATTCTATTTTTGACGTTTATAGAATGAATATACCTACCTATTAATTGTATGACTATTTTATTTATAGATAGATAGATAGAAAACTCTTTATTTGCACACTATTTCAAAACCACACACATAAAGAAAACAAACAAACAAATATAAATACAGTGATACAAAGGGCGGCCTTATCGCTTAAAGCGATTTCTTCCAGGCAACCAAACGAAAATTTATTTTATTGTATTATTTTACAAAATCCACAGCTCTTAATTAACAGAGTTTGATGTATTTTATTGTTACTGACAGCCAAAAACTGACTATATGTATAGGTATAAAATTAATGTAAGACAGTCTGTGCCACTAGACGTCAGATATAACTGGATAAAGCGATTTATAAATGTTACATTACTGGCTCGTCGTGGTGTGTGAAAATCTGTGAGTGTGCATGTGTGTGTTTGTGTGGGTATAAATATGAATAATTAAAATTCTTCAAAATGAAGTAGTTCTTATTCTATTTTCTTTAATAATTCAAATTCGTATAACTCCATACAACGCTATCTAATATTAGACGAGTTTTATCCAATTGTTGGCCAGTTGCGGGTAGTTTCAATCGGCACTAAATAAGCGGCGACTTCATCATCATCATCTCAGCCATAGGACGTCCACTGCTGGGCATATGCCTCCCCCATTGATTTCCACAAGGATCGGTTGGAAGCGGCCCGCATCCAGTCCATTCTTCCGATATTGGTCAGGTATTACTACTATTATTTTTTATCAGCGGCGACTTAATTTACCTAAAACTAACTGGAATTTTAATAAAAATATCTTAGTTTAGTGCTGTTATTGATAAGCGTCATACTAATTTAGAATTTATGGTAACCATATAAGAACTTATCTGACTCATCTTGCTTTCCACAATTTTGTTTAGTTGAACAAGATAATGACTACCACTACGTCGAAGAATAATACAAATATAAATTAGAATATATACATCGCACGAGTTGACCAATATCGCAAGAAGGGGCTGAATGCGTACCGCTTCCAACCGGTCCTTGTGGAGATTAATGGGGATGTGGACAGCAGGCAGCAGTGGACATCTTGTAGCTGACATGATGATGATACACACAGACTACAATCGCCTTTTTAAGTCTTTTAAAAAACAATAAATGGTTTTTGTTCGCAGTTGGCAAATGATTATGGTTCAATATATACAATTAGAGTGAGCAGTAATGTAACAGCCTGGACGGTTTGAAGGTTATTCTCAAAAGATCGAGATACTTGTATCTCATTAGATCGTAATTATAATTAGTTTACATAATTAATTACCCTAGCCCTTTATAACAATAGGTGGCAGATTTGTGCAATATATATTTCTGCGCTATTGTTATGTTTTTGTTTTTAAATATTATATGGTTCACTGGAGGTACGTTATAAAATGTCCCTGTACATAATAAAGACACGCTTTAAATTTGGCAATTTTCACGCGTCATCCTTAAGTGAATAATATTGCTGTGGCCAAGGTATATTTTTATTAATATAGATATCTATAGATAATAAAGATTCTAACAAAATATTATGTTAGCGTCCGTAGAATAAAGTCAATGGATTATTGTGATGATGATTAATGATTATGTTTGGATATATTTACCTCTAAAATCTTGTAAAAATCTTATGGGATTCAGTAAAAAAAAAACATTCTCACAAAATTGGACGTTCGTAAGAAAAACGCCTTGGTCACCAAAAGATGTGTTTTAAAAAAAATAACCGACTCTACCATATATATGGTCCAGCAGTGGACTTTCTATGGCTGAGAAGAAGTCCTTGTTTATGTATTAAATTTTAAACCGATCCATGCATGTGTCGCGATAAGGTGCGCCGTATTGTCACGATCGTGTTCTGTATTCTGCACGTTACCAATATGATTGATAGCTGAATAAGAAACTCAAAAACTAAATATGACCAATTTTGCGTTACAAAATAAAAAAAACAAGAATCGTTTATCTTTCGGTAACCTTAGACCAAGTGTCGAACTAGTGACGTAATGCGTTATCTATGCTTGGAGGACCCAAATCTCGAGATTACTTCTTGACCAAGGAATAAAATGTTTAGTTGATAAGCAGAGGGTTCCACATATTTTCTGTTATTCTGCCTTCAATCAAACATTTTTAGTTTAAGCGTTTTAGTTTAGTTAAAGAGAGTTATCGCCAGCTGGCGATGTTGGAAATGCAGTCCCGATTTTATGATTTTTTGTACAAACTTGATAGTGGCCTTTGAGATAAGTTTATTTAAACATGTAACAAAGATACATAAATTGGGCGTTTATGCTCATAACTGTATGTCCGGGTGTTTTCAATTATATACATATTTTATTTTAAGCTTTTCTCCTTCATGCTTGATATTTGGGTACGAATTACTCGTACCATCTATATAATATATATCTCGAGACGTATTTTCACCAAGAATAATGAAATGCCTGAAAACGATGGTCTTTGAGCAGTGTGTGTTACCAGTGATGACTTACAGAACTGAATCGTGGTCTTTGACTATAGATCTTGTGAGCAGGCTCATAGTCGCACAACGAGCTATGGAAGCTTCCTACCGGTAATTGTGGAGATCCATGGGGGAGACATATGTCCAGGAGTGGAACTCCTATGGCTGAGATCATGATGATGACGATGATATTTGGGGAACAAAAGTCGTTATTTTAATTCGAAGGTGAATCGTGATGTTGCATTGTCATTTTTTTTCTTCAAGTTACTAAAGTAACTTGACCTAGCTGGATTTGAAGGCATGTCTATATGCCTTCAAATCCGTGATACAATTGCTTAACTCTTATCGCCATCAAACACGTTCTTTCTGAGGCCTCAGATACCAAGATCCTCGAGATAGTGTGTGATAGTGATAGATAGATATTGCATGTGCAATTTATGTAGGTATGTATTTATATAATTATGTAGTTATATAAATCCTAAGAAATATTTCAATACAACTTTATACGAGTCTGGCTGATCTATCACTAACCATGATATTATCAACTATTGCATAAGCGTTTATAACTACTGCAGGATATATACAATTAGTTATTTTAATATCAGTTATGATTTGCTGCCGTTGACGCCTTATCGTGTAATAAGAAGCTCAAGAACTGTTACTTATTCAATGTAAGTAAAACTTATGCGTGAATTGAAACAGACTTAAATATATGCGTATAAATGCATGTAAAGGGCTGACTTTATTGAGTGGATTTCTGAGTTCCAAGAACATTTTGTAACCCGGTTTCGTGCACTAAAAGCCTGGAAATAATTACGCTCCATATATAATGAGTTAATCTATATAGTGACGCATGTGTATAGATTTCAATGAATACTAACTATTTGTTGCTAATGCTTTGCGGTGATCGGGTTAGTTACAGACAGTTTGTGAGTTGTTATGAACTTATAGAGCTTAGTGCATTTTATTACCGCCAGTAGGCGCCCATTCTAATGTCGGGAGTCTTGACATTTGAATAAAGAGATACAAATTACGGGCTAATGACTTGTAGTAATGTGTATTATGAGTGCGTATTACTAAGAGGTGGGCCCCAGTACCGCCAGTACAAAAACATGTTTATGATATTTGATTACAATATATTATACAGGTTATCACAGGATAAAAGTTACATCGTTTTTCATTATTTTTGGCTGGGAATTGGTCTCAACTGAGCTACAAAAATCCTTTCTCATCCTTTAGCCTTTTTTATTGAGTTGTTTTTTTATCACACTCAGGCCCCGCACTATGATTCCCTGTATCGCGGGAGGCATGGACACACACAATTACAGCACACAAACATCCAAGTTCCGGGACAGACATCTACAATCATCGCACAAATGTTTTCCCCTGCCGGGATTCGAATCCAGGGTTCCGGAGACACAGTAGTCATGTCACTGACACTAACCACTGCGCCACGGCGACCGTCGAGTTTACTGCCAGTACATAAGGATTCAATCAAAAAATGCTTCTTATATGCTAATATTTCTGTCATTCTTTCAAAGTCTACCGCCACGTGCTAATTGAATACGTGGTTAATGAAATAATAAAGAAATGATGAGATTATCTTAAAGTAATTGTTCTAATTTGAGTTTTTTAATATTTAAATGGAAAAAGTACTTAGCCGAATCAGTTTAAAAATTACAGTCTTTTAAGGGGTAACATACATAAAATTAAAACCGAATTGAAAACCTCAATGGTTTTTAAGAAAAGCAGTTAAAAAGTAGAACTTTTAATATAAAAATATAAATGAATTACCTATTCACTTTGTTAATTCAGTAATATTTAGGTACGCGTGTCAATCTCTCCGACGAAATAACTTCTGTAAGTCTTTAGTGTGAAGGTTAAAAAATGTTGTAACTTACCGCCTCACTTAACTTTGAGTTCAACTATGTAGTTGAACTAACTCAATAAATTTTGCGGCACCTGCACACCACGACTTAATAATGAGTTCACTGATAATATTTGAAGCATAAATAAATGGCAAAATGTCAGCATTGTTTAATTACAATTGAATAGTATCACGAACATGTCTGGTTAGATATTTGTTTATATTTAAATTTATTAGCAAGAGGCCGCGGCTTTGCCCTTATAATAGTTTGCTTAAATGGCAATTGTTATAACTTGTAACTATCTTGTTCATCCAATAGAATAGATCTCCACAAGGATGCGTTGGAAGCGGCAATGTGCATCAAATGGTACATATTATATCTTTTTCTTCTCAGCAATTGGATATCCACTGCTGGACATATGCCTCCCCCATATAGGGGGGATTTGCCAATACTCGCCATGTTTGGCAGGCGGGTTGGAGAGCGCAGTATGAATTCCGATCCTCAGAAGGCGCTGCTGCCCACCTTCTGGTACGTAATCCCTTAGCCGACTCTTACGGCACCCGAGGAAAGAGATGGGGGAGTACTATTATAGGCCGGTACCACCACGGCACTATAAATATTACATTATATATAACGTAACAACTAAAATATATTAATACAAGCTACACCCTGCGGTTTTACCCGCGTGGTGATGAAAAACGGTGATGATGCAAATTAGCCTATGCGTTAATCCAGGGTATAAGCTGTCTCCATACCAAATTTCGTCGAAATCGGTGTAGCCGTTTAAGCGTGAAGAGGTAACAAACATACACACATACACACAAACTTACGCATTTATAATATTCGTAGGATTACCTAACAATGATATTCATGCTGATCTGTCATGCCAATGATCCACGGTCATTAAGCATCACAGGTGAACTATATGACCTGTGAGCACGCTTGTATCTATGTATTTTGATCCTTATCTGTAATAGGCTTAATAGGTCAACTGCGTAATTTGGTAAATGTCAATGACTCACGTCTCCGCAAGGTCACCAGAACGCGCGCGGCTTTCTTTGTAAAAAAAACAGTTATAGATAAATACTTTATAGTTGTATAAACGGCAACGTTCCCACTGCTAAGGCATGGGACACCATCCTTTCCGGAAAGGAGTATTGAACAGAATCCACAAAGATGGTCGATACGGGTTGGCGGAAAGGCAAGTGGCCAGCCCAATTTCGGAGTATACAGGGGCCTCTCATATAGACTGTTGACCCTCCGAAGCAGAGAAGTGCTCAGTAAAAATGCCACTAGCTGTCACCCATCCAAGGTGTGATCACGACGTACAATGCTCAACTCAGCTGATGGGTGAGCTCCACTCCGAGTGCTTGCTTTTATTTAATCGACTTAAAAAAAAGGAGGCTACTCAATTCGACAACTTATCGAAGTCTTTACCACGCGCACAATATTGTGATGATAGTAACTTTTAAACTATCATGGTAACGACTTCAACAAGTTATTTCACACTTTTGAGTGTTGAAGTCGGTTCCATTTTTTTGGTAATTTTTTTATTATCTACACAAAACTTAGTTTTTAAAAATGTTGGTTCAAGAACCTTAACATCTGTCTTTTATAGATATCGGGTGATTATCGACCTATTAAAAGAAATTAAATAATAAATGAAATTAATACAAGATAAATTTAAAATATAATTTTTTACAATTTTATACATAGGATAGATACCAATAGATGATTTGTACACAGTTTGAGCTCTACTAACGCTAGAGCTAAAAAGATGACCTAGAAAGGTCAGGCAACCTGAATGATTTTCGGTTTGGTAGCAGATTCTACCCAACCTGAGGGTACTTATCACCAAATATATGTTATTTTTCTTTTATATAGTTTAGACGGGTGAAATGAACCCTAAGGATATAATTATACATTTAAAAAATGATCTACACAAAAGTAAAGGGATGCCTTATTAAGAAAAGCATAAAATTAATAATTGAATCCTAGTTAGAAAAAAAATTAAAAGGCGTAGAATAAGTAATACTTATAAAATAAGTAATTGTAATTAAAGATATTAAAAGAGTACTAGGCGAACCGCGACTGCGTCCGCAAGCGCTCCGTATTCTCCTTGAAAAAGACCACAGAATGTGGTTGAAAGTATAGTCAGAACCCTCTGACTTATTACGTGAGTAACTCCCGTGTTTTATACATTCATAATGTGTCAAAACCACGTCAGTTTTAATAACAAAACGATATTATAAGAGTTTACAAAACTCCATAATAATTAGGATGCCGCTAATAATTGAGAATTGCATTATATGAAATACAATTAAGCCGATGTGAGTAAATGTGATCCATTATTAGGTAAAGTGCACTTAAATTGTTAGTAAAATAACAGCTTCCGAAACACCTTTTACAAAGTAACAGATAAAAGTGACTCAAGCATGATCACGACCTCGTAAACATTGTTTAATAAAATGTTACCATTAATGGATTACTAACTACCATCCCAAGGTGATCATCAAAGCTTCTAATTGGATCTTAAATCAATGCAACGTACTTGTTACAGGTCCGTTAGTTATTCACCATGGCAACCCATAATTGTTAGATATTCGTTGCCATGAGTTAACAGGAGCTCTGTAAAATGATGGGAACTGTTACCCTGTTTTTAAGCTGCTTCCAAAAAAGGATTTAGTTTAGAATACGACGGGTATTATGTTTTTTTTCTATAAATGAGGTGTTTTATGCGTCATTCAACGCGGGCCACCGACGGCGCGCGCCTCTGTGGGCTGCGTCTTATGCTACATGACATGCACCACCAGTAACACTAGTTCCTCATTTATTTTTGCGGCAGTTGGTTAAATCGTTTCTAAAACACAATTTGCTCAGTTACAATCTCATCATCACATTAATCTGTTCATGGGACAGTTTTTGAGCACCTAATACTCAATCAGTACATATGAATTAACCAGATAGGCTTTGCGTTTTTATAGAGACTTTATGTAGGGCAACCCAAATTTCGCGACTAACCTTATTGATCATTCTGTTTATATTGTGATCTCTATTTGCAAAACTGTAAGTTATAATTTAATTTTAAAAAACTTCTACACCGTTTGATGACGTTTTACTATTTGCAAATTTCAAACCATGTTATACAATTATCAGCGGACCAATCGATTTATATCAATTCTGAACAAGTTGATCATTTCTATTGGAATCAATTACTTGTCTGTCGAATTTCATCTATAGTCATTATAGCATAGTTCATCAGATTTTAATGAAATAGAAAGGTATAGAAATACCTATATAAATGTCAAACTCATATATGACTTTTATTGATTCGAAGTTATAGTCCAACATACAAACATATGTGTAAACTCGAATTCATGGACATTTATATTGTCACTATGTATATTGACACTTTTGGATTCTGGGTATTTCACTTAGAATGACGGTCGCCGTGGCGCAGTGGTTAGTGTCACTGACAATCCCGGCAGGGGCAAACATTTGTGCGTTGAGTGTAGATGCTTGTCCCGGGTCTTGGGTGTTTGTGTGCTGTAATTGTGTGCACGCCTCCCGAGACACAGGGAATCCTAGTGCGGGGGTCTGAGTGATAATAAATTAAATTAAATTCTAAACTAAGCATCGCATATCAAAATAACTAGTTTCTACTCCACAATGGATAATACAATAAAACAAAGAAATATCGCACATGAGTGAATCTGAGGGCAGTCAGCTTGTGATAATCAATCTTTATCTAATTTTTTTTTTTTATTTACTTCTTTAATGAATCCAATCGACCTTGTATACACAATAAATAGGACCTTTACTTTGGGAACCTCGCGCTAGTTATTAGAGAGTTACGTAAAATTGAATTACGCTTAAAGCGTGTGTTGATAATAAAAACTAGTCAATAAAACAAATACTGGTTCGTGTACTCTAACGAGCAGATTTTGGGCATGACTCGATTTTACAGCGTATGAAAGTTCTCCCATAACATAACATAACAAAATGCATGACGAGATATTTTGGCCATCGCTGCACTTTCATTTGTTACCGACTTCGAAAAACAGGAGGATGGTTGCAATTGGACTGTATTTTTGTATATGTATCATCTGTGTTTTTTTATAAGTGAACCGATTTTGGTGTTTCTTTTGTATTTGCAAGCTGGTGCTTCTCATGAAGTCCTGATATATGGACTGCACGAAGATATCCTAGTCTGAAGCGGTCCCTTCAAATTTATAGCAGTGTTGTTTGTACAATCTATATCCTTGCCGTCTTGTGCCAACATAAATAGTATAAAAAAGTTCTATCTTATTTATCTCACTATTAGACTTTGATTTATACTTAACAGTATTTCATCCATTTCGACTAGATTAATGATGTAGACACTTTTTTTTAAGAAAACATTGAAAGTGTTCAAAGGATGAGCTTGGAATGGGAATTTGGTTTTGTATTGTGTTACTTGTGTTACTTTTTTCATTCTATTCAACGGTTTATTTGCAATATAATATAGTCTCATTTAATTTCAAGCTGTTTAAGTCTACGAACAAGTATATTATATAAATTATATAAGTATCTATTGATCCTAATTCTTTGAATCAATCGAACTAGCTAAAGTCCACTAAATTCTTCAAAATGAAATAGCTCGTTTGCTATTTACGCTAAAATTCAAATTTGTATAAACCCATACAACGGTATCTCGAATATTAGGCGAGTTTTGTTCAATCGCTGGCCAATTGCGGGTAGATTAAGTGGGCACCAAATAAGTGGCGACTTATTTTATTTAAAACTACCCGCAGTTTTAATAAAAAATATGTTATGCCGATTTGGACTTTATCGTAACCATATAAGAACTTTATCTTATTTTCCAGACTTTGGTTTAGTTTAGTTGAACAAGAGAATCACTACCATTGTTTAGATACTGTGCGCAAACTAAAGCTACGGAACCTCATCAACACGTGTAGTGTATTGACTAAGCATGAGGCAGCCTTTGAAACTGTAGACTTTGCGAACTTTGGGACAAGGGTCAGTCTCTTGAGATTGAGGGTCATTTGAGATATAAAATATTTTCGTGTGCTCGTTTAATACACTTCTTGCATACCGTTCTTCAGGAGGGAAGGTATTGTACACAACACCTGGCATTTTTATGTGCATTTATTACAACTTAATATGATGTTTCCATTATCTTTCTTTTTATATACACACTTAGACCCCCGCACTAGGATTCCCTGAGTCGCGGGAGGCATGGACACACACAAACACCCAAGACCAGGGACAAACATCTACACACATCGCACAAATGTTTGCCCTTGCCGGGAATCGAAGGGTCCCGGAGACACAGAAGTCTGACACTGACCACTGCGCCACGGCGACCGTCATTTAATATTTCCTACAAGATAATATATCTGAATGTATAAATCGGCCTAAAATCTCAATAATTTAACTGCCATCATCAGTATCATAATTAGAATAGAAAATCCAATAACGGAAAACATATAATGTTGAATAGCTAATTTTTATTCTAGAGAAAGAATACATTGACTTCAAGACTATTATTGATGTTAAAATTTACTTATTAAGTAAATTTTCACTAATTGTATGTTTACATTGAAAGCTGTATAAAAACAATATACGAAAAATATGATCTCCGAACATTGTACCAATCGGCTAGACATTGTGAGTAATACCATATTACTCCCTTCATCTTTGACATTTATCTTAGCCCTTAATCCCTGGTTTGACGACATGACAAAATTAGTAGCATTAGGAGTTGCGTACGTCGATAAGCTTATCGCGAAGCCAGATCTTTTATTTTAGAGATCGCACACAAAATAGATCTAGGAAAACTGTAATTTTGACGTGGCGATCGGCACCCATGAAATATGCCAAGCTAAGAAGTCGTTATCAAATTGGACGAAATTAGCAAAATCCCGAGAACACTGGCTTATTTTGGAGAAGACATATACCTGCAAAAGGGTTCGTGCAGAATAAACAACAAAATTATTTTATTTTACTATTTATTTTACTTCATATAAAATCATGTGAATACTAACAAAATACTACTTGTAATTCTCAAATTCTCCCCGATATAAAGGCTTCTTTTTTATATATCTTTTATTTTATAAGTAGTCATAATGTGTAGTTTTCTAGCTTACATTCTTCCGCCGCTCAGAACAAACAATATTGTTAGAATTCCATAAACTCAACCGTATTTAGGGTACCATTTGTAGTCACTACTACAGTACTAAAGCGAAAAAGCATGTAAGACTGTCCTCTGAAAACAATAACATATGTACTTTATTCATTTGAGTCTTCTTATCCTATATTGCCAGAATTTTTCCGCTGTCCGTACTATCGTAAAGACGTGCGTTTGACAAACATATTATAGCTTACGCTTTGCATCGCAGCTTAGACAGGCAGCCCCAAAAATTTTGCAAATATCAGCGGGATGAGATAGCCCATGAAGCAGGATAAAGTCCCGAGGTTTACGTAAAATTGTCATCAGTTTGAAAGCACAACCAATATCCATAGCATACGGTGGTCCATTCCATTGCATGATTGCTCTTGTAATCCCGACTCGACAACAAGACAAGACGAATGGCCAGTAGCAGTGTTATCGACGTCGTAAGGCTTATCTCTAGTACCGATCTTCTTATTGCTACGATTCGAGCATTAGCATTGCAATGTGAATAATTAACAAGTCTTGATTGACTTGTCTATGTTCGATTCAATTATGTAAACACCGCAATTTATTTAGTCCATTGGAATGGTTTACAATTAAAGATACAACAAATGCAAATAATTTGTGTCGTGAAAGGCAATCAATACAGTAAAGTGAAGGAGAAAACAGGATTTATTCATCTCAGAACCAAATTATTGCCAAAAAGACTAGATATTATTGAACAATTTTTAACAATTTAAATTGTTATAATAATAGTTGATATAATTGATCTACCTATTTTACTTTAAATTAAAATTGAAAAGGCCTGTAAATATCATAAATTGATTTATTCTAGTTCGTAGAGCTCGCTACCAAATACTTAAAGACGCTCGCGTTGATATCTAATGCATGGTACGATAGTGTTTAAAGTATAATTATCTATTATTCTACTATAATATATTTATATTTTACTAGCTGACCCGGCCACGCGTTGCTGTGGCCATGTGGCGCCATCTATTGATTACTTACTCAACCCAGTCGAAAGGTATCGACATCTGTTAGAATCATTTGGAGTTAACAGATAATTGTGACTGTCAAATAATAACAGACAACTTACCATAGCAGCGCCATCTATTGATTACGTACTCAACCCAGTCGAAAGGTATCGACATCTGTTAGAATCATTTGGAGTTAACAGATAATTGTGAAATAATTAGCAATAAATTAAAATTGCGACTATAATTTGAGATTTAAACTATCCTATCTCTCAAGTTGGATCGAACTGCACATGGTGTGCGAATTTTATTATAATCGGTTAAGTGGTTTAGGAGTCCATTGAGGACAAACATTGTGACACGAGATTTATATATATTAGATTAAGTAATATTCTTATCAAATTATTGTTATCTAATTCCATTTGTGAATTGCTGTCACGGTAATATTATAACTGGGTAATTATTGATGGATATTGGTGTGTCTCTTAAGCGAAGTATCCCTTCGTAACTGTTTCAATAGATTTTAGTAGACTTGAGGTGTGTAATATGCGAATATGTTTAAAATATTCGTTTTATGGATTTCCACAAGATTAGATCAAAATTAATTGTCTTACTCCTTAAATACGCAAAAATGTATGCCTTCTAACACAAAACAATGGACAGCCAAAAAACAAATCATTATTAGGTATATTACCGCCGTAATGTAACCATAACTTTACGTAACCAAAATAAAGCAAACCTCACGTAAGTTTTCCTGGCAATCTTTGTTTTCACTAACGAACGTGATGAATAATAGTTTTGAATATATAAATATGTTTTCATAGTCCAAAATAATATCCCAAAAATAAAACCAATTACATAGTTATATTTAGTAATATCCGCATGATTTCCAGTTATACGAAAATAAACATTATTTTAAGGCAATTAACTTGATATCCTTCATAAGTTTTGGTTCGCTTACATCGACAGATATCAGACTGAAAGGCCACTCCGCATAAGGCATATTAAGAAATATCGTTAGTAAACATTCCATCGAGAACATACCTATATGCAAATATTTTCAACAGACTGCTCTAATCAAATGAATAAATAGATATATAGGTAACTATTCTAAGATCTAGTTTAGTTTGTCCCAAAGCTCAGATGGGTTGCGAGAAGCAGGCGGTGAAATGATTTTATATAGAACAAGTAGTCTATGGCCACATACTATGAATATTAAGTATATGTTGTGATTAGGCTAATGTTTAAGCTCTATTTCATTTGTACCAGATTTTGAATTTCGAATTTTTAAGTATACGTAACGACATAATTAACGCTCGGGGTTTTTCGGATTGAATCAGAAATGAGGAGATCCGTAGAAGAACAAAAGTCACGACAAAGGCCAGCAGATTAGCAAGGTGAAGCGGCAGTTAGCTCGGAGAACGGATGGCCGCTGGAGTCAGACAGTTCTTGACTGGAGACTACGTACTGCCAAGTGCAACGTAGGATGTCCACGAACATCATGGTCAGATAACCTGGCCAAGATTGCAGGAAGAGGCTGGATGCGGGCCGCTTCCAAGTGGTCGGAGATCAATGGGGGAGGCCTTATTTTCAGGAAATTTTGGTGAAAATAATGCCTCTCCCATTCTTTCACGTCAGATGTCATTCACGACATCTTTAAGATGTCGTTTGGCAGTGATGATGTATAGTTACACAGAACAGTTATTAAGTTAACTGTAGATTGGGGCGCCCAAGATACAGGCTAAGCATAGCCTTTTTAGGTTTCACCTGATATTACCTGCACCAGAAGCTCAAGCCGTTGATGGGGATCGAACCAGCGTCCGTGAATTTGACAGCCGACGCTCCCACCGCTGACCTATCGTCGTTTCGAAAGTTTGGGTCCCGCCGTCTATCACGCTCAAACGGCTGAACAGATATGAAACTCTGAATGAAGATAGCTTGCACCCTGGAATAGCACATAGACTACTTTTTATCCCGGAAAAGTATAGTACCCGCGGGATAATTGAGGTAGCGCTAAAAGTAGTCCACGCGGCTGAAACCGCGGGGCTCAGCTCAGCTTCTTATCAGAGAAAGTCACAATAAAGGGTGGCCGGGTTTAGTTAACACTTTATAAATGTAGTAAACCAGAAGCTTAGAGTCTGGTCTGCTCCAAATCCTTGCGTAGGATAGATTTCGTAACATGTGTGTAAGCTCTTTACAGCTTAGGGGCTTGTTCTTATGCAAGGCGGTCGTACCGGCTTCTCGACCGCGTAAATTACATATTGAACCGTGTACGAGGGAATTAGAGAACGAAAACCTATCAAATTTATATCGAAAATGATTTAGACGAAAGTATTTATAATGCATATACCGTAAAACGTGGCGATGGAAGCTGCAACATACAGTTTATTTCTACATACACATACACAGATTAGTAATGCAATACTCAAAGAAAAATTCGTTATATATATATATATATATGTATATATATAATATATAAATCTAATATATATCTAATATATATATAAACATATATAAGAAAGAAGATAAAAGTTGTACTTGTACTTGTACTAAAAGTTGTACAAGTACAAGTACAACTTTATCTTCTATATTTAACATGGCTAAATTACGAGCAAATAAACACGGAGGCATCTACTTCTATTTAGGTTTCCTATCCTATATACTTTTATATCAGAAAAATATACACTGGGATTTCGCGTACTAAAAATAAAACATTAAAAGGTTAATTTCTCGTAGTCAACTAGAATTAGAGTATACACCATCAAAGTCACGGACAGTGCTAGTATATACAAATTATTATTACACAGCCAATAGAATTTTAAAATCATTACTAACTTAATTCAAATTTAACTTGTCTGATCATTTATCATCAAATTAGAAGCCAAACATTTAGATTCTAAGGTAAATTCTTCTAAACTCTTACTTACCCAACATATTTTAACTAAATAAAATTAGTAATAAAATAAGAAGATAACCCAATAAAGACCTCATAGAAAAATGGGAAGATAATCCACCAAAGTAAAAAGGAAAAGAAATTTTAGTATGCGATCGCGAGTTTCTCCCATAATTGTAGACTAGGACTCACGTGACTGAAAAAAGAACTAAAGGGGAGGCCTGTACATTATGTCAATAGATACCTAACTAGTGGCTGAAAAATTATTAATTTTTCATTACACTTTTCATATTCATTATGATTCATTTCATTTTTCATTATGATTACTTAATTATTTTCATTCGTATTTACATTAATCATTTGTTACACTTTTTAAGTAAACCACTCACTGTCAGAAAAATAATGACTTCATCTATCCAAATTAAAATACAGAATCATTTATCAATAACTAAATAAACTTAACCGCAGAATATTGAAGCTAATGATAATGAATAAACACATCCGTCAGTATTAGTTTTTTAATTGAGGTATTAGTTTCGTAAGTGGCACCTGTACTAATGCGCTCATAATAATTACTACTGCTATATTACAATTGTAGAGAAGCATATGTGTTGATGGTAAGGCTACCGTTGGTTTTCGAAGTCAAACTTGTATAAAACCTTATTTTGTTCATTTATAAAAAGAGGTTTAATAGCGTGAAAGGTATTAAGATTATATTGATTAACCTTGACGTGCCGATCAAGTTGCATTGACCGTGGTCACGGGATTAATAGAGAATGCGGGTGGCGATATCGTTGAAAGCGCAATCTCCAACTACCCGCTGTTAATATTGAAAATATATTGGATGTGTAAAACATGGGCTTGTTAAAACACACTCCGCTGAGAGTATCTTCGGATTTCATAGAATCTAAGCCGCAACGGTTTGAAGATGTTGCCAGTCTAACATTTCTTCAAATCGCGAAAGTCTAAAAGTAGATTACTCAATGGTAGTATATACATATCTATTTACCCGACTGCGCGTGGAAGAGTAATATTTTGTTATTTGCATTCGGTGAAATATTATTATATTATCGGAAAACAGTTGTTAAATATTTAGAGTTCAAGTTGATTGAGAGCTCCTTCAATCCTAAAATAATTGCATAATAAAGGAAAATAACAATAATAAGTCATTTTATAGGTACTTTCTAGTCGACTGCCAGCTTCCCAATTTTAAAATAATAACTTAACAATATTTATAAAGGGTGATTTGACCAAAATGCTGGCACATATTTGGCTCAACGAATCAGCACTGCAATTCAACGTGACAATGATGCTAGCATTCTGGGCACGCTGCCAGCCGGTAGCGGGTTAGAACATTTGAGTTATCTATAGGCTACCAATAGCTAATGGATTGCTCAAATGTTATTGTAGTAGCTGCAGTATTGCAATTAGTTATTAGTGTTTTATTTTAATACAGGCATTTGAAATCCTTTAATAGATACATCGGTGTGGATTGATAGCATCCGATCTGCAGCTGCACCGATCGCAAAGAGTAACTGTCAGAAAGAAAAAGAGTACATAATCTTCTCATTCAAAGCACTGTACGTAAATACTAAGTCTTTCTGTCTGACTAAGGAAAATACAACTGACAAAACAACCAAATTTAAAATGCACCTACGCTTTCCCTTTTTAAAAGTTCTCTAAGAGTGATCAAAACCTTAATATAATCCTAGAAAAAAATGTATAAGAAATACGTGGGTACCTATATGCAAAATTCTCAAAACTATCCTACGGTCTAAACATCTACAAAGCTACCACAATCGACTTGCCCAAATTCTATTTCTTCAATTCGATTCAAGCACAATTAGACACATCTAACACAGCCGTGCAGGTTGAAATCGTTGTCACGTACAATCATTTGTTTACAGACAGTGAGAATTCGAGTTCATGAGTCAAAGACTTTTTTCAAGACAGTGTTTGTAAAAGATGTCCTCCAAATAACTGGATTCGAACACTTAATGATGTTTTATTTCGACACGAACTGGTCATTAATTAGTTGTCAAAACAACCATGGGGCGTGAAAACGAGTACAGATTCCAAATGTGTCAAAGTAGCTATCTTGAATGTGATCTCAAGTGGGTTGTGTAATTGTAACAGTTCCTGGAGGATATTTTTGAAACGAGTAATTAATTGAGTTCGTCTTAGTATTGTATGGTTTATTGCATTAACATCATGCTAAATTGAATTTACGTTCAAAGTTTAAAAAAAAAAAAAAAAAAATTTTGAACTTGACTTTATATAAAGATCTCAAGAATACAAATAAAACATACAAATAACTTTATTTGAAACTTTAAGTATACAGAGTAATTATGTGAACCCATTGACCCAATGATATTATATGTTTATATGAGGTAGATGTCGCACAAGCGCGCGGAAACTGAGACGGCAAAATTAAGTCAATTGTAGTAATTTTCATTATGACGCGTATTTCAAACGCAAGTCCAAACATATAGTTCCTTATATCCTTTTCTATATTATATGTACCGTATTATCTGTCGCAGTAAGCATGTTTATGTCGTAAAGGAACAAAATCTGAGCACCGCGCATTATGAATATACGTCATCTTTAGTAAAACATCATTGCATTGACCCCGAACTAGTTTGCATTGTGGTTCGAGAGATAATGACTTTTCCCTTAACTAATTAAGAACAAACATACAAATTGACTTAATTTAAATTTAGATCAGGTGTTAAAATCTCCATACCACATTTATCAAAATCAGTGCAGCCGTTTGAGCGTGATGGAGTAACAAATATACACACTTACACAAACTGTCGCCTTTGCATTAGTGGGCTTAAATGAAACCAAATATGAAAATCAAAATAATAGAACCAATAGGTATACTATTAATTTCTTTATGGAAATGACAATCCCACAGATAATGTATACTTCCTATGCCATGATATTTTCAAACTAGCTCAAATGTTAGGAAATATGAGCACTCCACGCGTCCACACATTTAAAGTTTGTAATAAAGAATGTATCGAACTAATCAAATGTAGGTTTACTTTTGTCTAAAACTAGATTGAATCGGATTTGAAATTTGCAAAGTGAAACAAGTTTAAAACAAAAGATGGCGTACGCAACAGTTGAACAAAGGCCTGTTTCTTATTGGATTGCGTTTTAACATCTCACCAACGTAAAGTTTTGGTTTACTCGCGCCTATTAAAAAAATTCTTACCAAAAAATGGAGCCGGCTTCAACACTCAAAACTATGAAATAACTTGTTGAATTCGGTACCATGAGCATGAGTTCAGAAGTAACTAATATCAGAATATTGTGCTCATGGTACCGACTTCGACAAGTTATTTCATAGTTTTGAGTGTTGAAGTCGGTTCCATTTTTTGGTAAAATTTTTTTCACTCTTTTTAGTGACCTTTGTTACTCATGGGATCAATTGTCATTGTGGTGTAGGTATGTTCACCGATGTCTTCACCCGCTACTATAATATCGTGTAGGTATAAGCACGCATTTTTAAGTTTATGGAGTGTAACTCAAAAAGTGCTGTGTCTGATTTTGATAAAATTTAAATAGGACCACACCCAAGATCCTGATGAAGGCTTCCGGAAGAAGCTGAAACAATTGTCGATCGGGATATCGACTACGCGGAAGTATCCCGCTATACCCGTAAAAACAGTGTAAAGTGGATTGAATCTGTATGTTAAATGTACAAGAGAATTTCAGTTCGAAAACTATCGCGAGTTTCGTGAACGTGAGGTTCAATCCAGTTGAAAATTCCAATGGTAGCCCCAAACGCAAGCGACGTCATTGTATGTAAGAGTAAGTGCTTTTATTATTCCTTTTGTAAGAGTAATCCTTAGAAACGTTGCGACGGAGACTCAGTTAATCTTGTAGGTTAATTAACTTACACGTTCAAGGCATTGTTTCAGTAACCACGAGAGTGAAACAAGGCTTACTCGACCCTGTCATGTGCACATCCACTGAGGAGCTGCTACCTGACAATATGGCGTGAGTTTCACATGTCGAGATCGTTTTTTTTTTTGTGATGTGTATGTGAAGGTAATATTGTGGGATTGTTACTAACGAAAACAAGGAACGATTTTAGATTCAGGTATTACTTTGCGGAAATAGTGTGCTCAGGCAGCAGTCCTTGAGAGCCAGTAAATATTCTAGGTCTAGCGTGATGTGATAACATCTTCGACAAATCGTCACTGACCATCAAGTGAAATAGTGATCAAGCGCTAGATCTATACAGTATAAAAAATGCATATCAAAAACAATGTGCACAATGTCAATTTTTTTTTTAAATCTACGGACAATTTTTCAAAAGATTTTTATGACAATCTAGGAGGAAGGTTGTATTCAAGCCTTTTTCCAATAATGAAATCTTGCGAAATAAACACGCTAAATATAGCTTCGCGTCTTTATTCCATTTCAGTATATTCAAGTAAAGTGTACTTATGTATTTTAACTACTTGACTTAATTAATGAGAAAATGGGGAGTATCAGTCTAAGCTTAAACCAGTTATAACTGAAGCATACTTATGAATAATGCAAGAGTTGTGGATTGTTTTACTTGACACACAGCTCATGCGGAGTCAAACCGAAAAAAATACTTTGATTCCCATATGAAACATTTACACGTATTACGTACACGTTGTATTATGCATAAACATTATAGTACTAATGTTGACATTATATTTCAATGCTTTCGGCATTTGTTCAATAATTAGCCGACTTGTGACCTTACTGTCAATTAATATATCCCAATCGTTGTATTAGTATAAAAACATAAGTATATCTTACAACTTGTTTATAGTCTAGAATTATAGACATTGTGGAATTGAATCACGCTAAAGTCAAAGGTCAGGGAACTTAAACCGAAAGCAGAGTTGCCCATTTTCTATTTTGATTAAGATTGTTCGCACAAGAGTTTGAAATATCTCATCTATCCAACATTATTTAGGCATGAGTACAAAATAAGGTTTGGTAATTAATAAAAATATCGCCCAGTGTTGATGACCCATATGTAATATGTTGCTATTACTAGCTGACCTAACAAACGTTGTTCTGCCATAAAAAATATCGAAATGTCAAAGCTGTCATCGAAACGACACTTCATTTAAATTACTTCACATCAATGACCGTCGGTTAAACTGTTCATACAAAAGTACTAAAATAACGATAAAAATAGGATGTGAAAAATACTTTAACTCAAAAAGTTTCATAAAAATCAGTTAAGCCGTTTTGTAGAAGTTCGATAACAGACACTGTGACACGAGATATTAGAAGATAATATCATGGAAACCAACGTGCTTTGAAACATTTCTCAAACCAAGTTTTCATTTCGAGCGTGATCCACAGCTCTTGAAAAAGGATCTATACATATATATTATATTTGTGACCAATCAATTTATTTACTTGAATGGTTCTTATTATGTATATATCTTACTTCTTGAATGTCATAGTAGATAAAGTATCAATTAATATATAAAATAGTAACATCAGATTTCGTTTCATAAAGTTTGGAGTAAATGAAATTAAACCTTAGTCATGTTGGTTGTAAATGGTCATTGAGTTGGTGAGAGGCTTCGACCAATGCCTGTTACATATTAGAGTCGAACTTTGGCAAGCGGACCGCGCCCACTGACGGTACGTATAATATGTGTAGTGTACCTACTGCGAAGGCGAATGTTAAAAACTGTGACCTGTTCTTACACATATGAGATCGCTATATAAGACTTTGCGGACCCACTTTGCTCTCATTTCGACGCTTAACTTTGGCAAATACATATTAAGCTTTCAATGATATTTTAAAGCGGTCATTGGCCAATTATATTGTATTTGTATGGAATAATATAAGTGATAACTGATAAGCCTGTAAATTAACGATGAAATTGGTGAGTAAATTTACAACTGTGATATTTTTTTCAGTTTATATTTTACATAATAAAACCTAACCTTTTATGTGACCCGGAAGAAATTGCTGTTTAGCGACAAGACCGCAGGTTATTATTACTTTATTGTAATATCAGGATATAATAGTTTATATTGGTAAAAATTGTTATTGCAATATAGTGTTCTAAGTATTTTAAGGTACCTTCTAAGTTTGCGTGCTACACCTTAGATCACGTCGTCACATAACATCAGGTGAGACAGCGGTCAACATAAGCTTATAACCTTTAAAAAAATTATGTATCTATATATATATTAGTATAACATTTATGGTTATGTGATGAAATCAAAGTGTATGATGAAAATAGAAGAAATTAAATTAATATATTTTAAGCATAACACTGAACATATAGGTCAATATAAGTATAGGTTATCTACGTATGTATTTACTAACCTTTGAACACGTCTCATTGCTGTTACATCGCTACAAACTTAACTAAGTGTAACATCTTATCTTTCAGATAATCTTCATAACCGTCACAGTAGCCGTAACGAACGTGTTTTGTTACCACGATCCCGATCTCAACTACCACTTGAACCAAGTGCAAAAGATAACACCGAATTGTGAGAATGGCTACACGTACCCCGTCCCAAGCGTGCAACTGCCGTCGACGGACGTAAAGTACGCTGCTCCGACGTACGTTCCCCCCCAAGGATCTCCTCCCGCGGGATATGCGTCACCCGGGTACACAGCGGGTATCACATATCAAGCACCTAAAATCACCTACGCATCTCAACCAACTGCCACATATCAAACCTCCTCACAGGTATCAAATTACGCCACGACTTCAAATGAAGCTCACGGATACGCTACCTCCGCGGGATTGTCATCTGCAGCATCACAAAGGCCCATCACTCCATCCGCAACATATGCACAAGCTCCGATTATTGCTAAAGTGACAGGAACTCCACTTATTGCAAAGTTTGCATTAGCTCCGGCAAAGACTACATATAACACGCAAAACCTGGTATCACAGCAAACAGCATCAACAGGATCGTACGCGAAAGCGTCGCTCAACTCCTACAGTAACGTGCAGGCTGCAGGACCGGTCGTGTCGCAGGTTTACGCCGCTCCATCTGCCGGATACACAGCGTCGCCATCACTGAGACTGCAAGCACAACAAGTGGGTGGATACAATTTAGCAACGCCTGGCATACAGTACGCTCAAACTACAAACGGTGGTCAATATACGACGGTGACTCAAGTGTCTGCGCCGGCCGCTTCAGCGTACTTTAGTCCTGCTCAGGGAGTGGGGCACTATGCAGCGCCTGCACCGCAATATGCTCAAACAGTGCAGTACACTCCGACAGCTGTAGCAACAGGACCCTCGGTCACACAATATTCGACCCCTTCAGTAAACCAGTATTCAACACAATACTCAACACAGTATTCCGCACCAACTGTAGCAGAATATGCTACTCAACATGGTTCAACGAATTCTGCACAGAATACAGCACAAAACGGCGCCACACAGTATGCAGCGCCGGCAGTGACTCAATATTTCTCTCCTTCTGTAGTGCAATACGCTGCTTCTAATGCAGCTCAATACGCTGGTCCTGCCGTATCGCAGTACGCCGCTCCTGCTACAACGCAGTACGCCACCTCTACTGCGACGCAGTACGGCGCTCCTGCTACAACGCATTACGCCACCTCTACTGCGACGCAGTACGCCGCTCCTGCTACAACGCATTATGCCACTTCTACCGCGACGCAGTACGCTGCTTCTGCTGCAACGCAGTATGCCGCTCCTGCTGCAACGCAGTATGCCGCCCCTCGCATTGCACAATATCCTACTTCTGCCGCCTCATATTCCTCGCAACCAGCTGTTCAGTACTCATCACCGGCAGCGGCAACAGTGTCTCAATACTCTGCTCCTGCATCAGTGACTCACCATGTATCAGTTCCCGCCTTAACACAAGTTGCTCAACCAGCAATAACAAAGATCTCTGCATCGAGTCTTGGAGGAAAAAATGTGCACACTGATTTCCTGGATAACTATGTAAGTGTTTTTTTTTATTTATAAAGATAAGTATCAATGGACTATACTAATTATAAAATCCATAATTCTAAAATTGCTTTAATATGAAATAAATAATTGTGTCTAATAAATCGTAATCGATATCCCAGCCGTGATAATGATTAATGGCTGTTGAAAATGCACGGTAAATAAATAACTATGCAAATAATTTAGGTGCTAACTCGGATGTTGCAAAACTATCAGAGCTATGTCCCTTCAACGTCCGCCAATACCTAAACTGACGTGACGTAACTAGATTAGTGGTCATTGGATCTAGACTGGATTGACTACTTTGAAATTGCAATAGCACTCTTTAGATCAATACTTTTAAAAAACGTCTTAAATCAAGTTTCGTAATAATTGTATTGCATCACATCATGGTATTCTACTAGATACTTGCATAGTTTCTACTGGCGGTGCCTTAGAATGGTCAGACCAACTTAAAACTTTGAAAGTCCTGACAATGTCGTTAAGATTAGATATTCAGTATTTCTCAATAAATATTTAAACACTTGCAGTGTCGTGAACAGTAACCTCACAGAAACAACGACAATTTAACCCTGAGTTTGCACTCACTGCGCAGTCGCGACCTATTTTGTTTCTTTATTAGCTCAGCTGTTTGTTTCAGCTGTTTGCTTTACTAACAAATCGGAAGAATAATTTACTGCTTTTATCTCGTTAGCTTATTTATTGGTTATGAATTTATCAATTATAAAAACTAAGTGGTCTTTACTATAGATGTTGATGTCTTGTCAAACATTTTATATGGGAACATTTTTGTGTTACCTAGCTATGCTAAAATTGAGCAGATGGCCCAAAATTCAGTTTCATTTTTGTATCCCAAAGGTTTAACAGGAAGAGTTCTGGAAATATATCGCAAATTAAGGGTTTAATATAATATAAAATTATGGAGAGATTTTTATTCGCTAATCGTCTTATTCGGTAAATCTTTATAGGGCCAATGGTACATGTTAGATAGAACGGAATTTTACAAAATTATGTGTAACCCAGTAACCCAAATTATTTATTTTTTAATTTCTACCATAAACACTATGAAGTTATCATATTTAGGGCACGACGCTTCTATATATGAGTGCCGTGGTGGTACCGGCCTAGAATAGTACTCCCCCATCTCTTCCCGCGGGTGCCGTAAGAGTCGGCTAAGGGACCACGTACCAGAAGGTGGGCAGCAGCGCCTACTGAGGATTGAAAATTATACTGCACTCGCCAACCCGCCTGCCAAGCGTGGCGAGTATTGGCAAATCCCCCCTATATGGGGGAGGCATGTGTCCAGCAGTGGACGCCCCATAGCTGAGAGAGAGAGATATATGTAGATGCATAAAATTTAAAAATTCATAAGTCATCTAAAATGCAAATAATAATAGTTGAAAAAAACACGGTTTGTTCAGATAGTATTTTTTTTTTTTACATATTATAAATTTGCGTTTGACAACTGTCTCACCTGATGTTAAGCGATGACGTTATCTAGGATTTAGCACGCAAACCTAGAAGGTACCTATTCACTCGCGACTTGAAGACTCCAGGATTGTACATATCGGGAAACACAGACTCGGGCAACGAGTTCCATTCCTTGGCAGTACGCATTAAGAAAGTGGAAGCATAACGCTTCGTGCGTATAGGTGGTATATCTACCATATAGCGATGGCGAATTGCCGTACCTCGAGTCGACCGATGATAGAAAGGGGATGGTGGAATCAGATTGTGTAATTCAATTAATTAATTAATTTTAGTAAACTAAAAAATAGGTAACCCTAGAGATCCTTGTAAGGATAATGAGCCAATCTATGTATAATTACTGCACTGTGATCGGTCCTTCATAAGTGTCTAAAGTTTCCAATGCAATGTTTGGAAGAGAGTGAAAATCAAAGATTTGTTCAATGTGATACACGAAACGCTAAGAGCCTTCATTCTTTCGTCCCCCGAAAGTCACCGACATAGCTCAGCGGATTAGCAAGTTAAAGGCAGGGCACGTAGCTCATAGAACCGATAGCCGTTGGGCTCGAATTTTTCTTAGGTTTTCGAATGGACACCACGAACTGGCAAGCGTAGCTGGCCAGGGTGACTAAGATCGCAGAAAATCGCAGGCTGAGATGATGAAGGACTGCTGTCTGATCAAACTACCTATGTGTTTGGTGACAGTTTCCTAAGCTTGATGGTGGTAGCTAGCCAGAGAGGTGCTGGAAAGTTTACCAAAGTTCATACATAACCTTACCACCTTGCAATCATTGTATGTATGTTACCAATAAAAATGACTATGATTATGACTATGACTAAATAGATTAAACTTGGACGCGTTTCTAAAGATCGGAATGAAACAGTTTGTTTTAAAGTTTTTCTTACAGAATAAAAAATCGGCTGCGTAGATGCCTATAAACAATTTGGCGAATGACATAAATGTCGATAGACAGATTTAATAATACTATTCTAGTTAATAAATAGCTTGTTCACGATACGATTTGAAACTGCATAGTGTGAACAAGTCTTAAAAAATTATGCACCATGTAATTCATATTTTGACCTTACGTAACAATTTAGAACTTGGTATTTATGAAAGAAATCCGCTTTCACCCAAAATAATGCCGTTTAATCATACCGCTGATAGAAGTTGCCTGGGATTTTTTGTAGAAAATATAGTAATAGGCGCATAACTAGTTATTAAAGCATAAAAATGGAATATACCGTTTTTATAATTAAATTTGTATAGTATTGAGACAAGTAAAATATAAAACAAATGAAATGAAAAACCACCAAACATTTCTTTTTCATTTAAATAAAATGTTTTCGAAACGAAAAAAAACCTGGTCGACAATGCCAAATTACATATAATGCAAACGTACGTAAGTACGTAAAGCAAGTCATTAAAGCTCTTGGCTTTAGCCGGGGTGTAATGTAGGACTAAAATTCATTGTAACCCTTTGGGTTGTAATATTTTCACTTTTCATAGTTCTTATTGCAATGGCCTTAACGCCTAATTTCGTAATAATAGATCAACTAGTTTTATACTAATTTGAAATTTTCAACTAATTTGAAAATCGAACTTTTTTGAAATTTGGAACACATTTGAAATTTTAAAAAAGCCGCGAGTATTGTAAGGCGCTGCAATAATATACGTAATAACTACAAAGATTTTATAAAAATATATCAAAACAGAAGAAAAATTCTGTTAAAATGTCGAGTGAAGCAAGTGATTTAACTCCGGAGTCCATTAAATTGGATGCCTCAGGCATTGTTCATAATCTACTTCCAGAGAAGTCAAAAGAAAAATACCTGAAAGCCTACAACAAATGGAAAACTGCAAAAGGTGCAAAGTCTGTGTCTGAATCAGTGCTTCTGGTCTATTTTGACTGGCCGGTTGGCGCAGTTGGTAGCACTCTGCCTTCTGAGCCGCTGGTCCCGGGTTCGATTCTCGGACAGGTCAAACATTTGTGTGTATAAACATGTCTGTCTGACCTGTGTCTGGGTGTGTATATGTATATAAGTATATATATATATATATATATATATAAGTATGTATATAAGTATATATCAGTCATCAGGTTACCATAGTACAGGCTCTGCCTAGTTTGGAACCTGAAGACCTTGTGTGAATGTTGTTCCATATTATATTATCGTATATTATATTTCCACCATTTATCATCCACAAACAAGGCAAGCAGCCTGTGGTGCATCTATTCTATGATCAGGTCGACAATAAGCATTAAACACGACATCCAGATTAATAACGCCGTTTTTAGTAGCCTTGCTTTTTTATTGTCTCGCAAAAGGTGAGAAAAATAGAGTACACTCCTCGGGGATAAAGCTGTTTTTGTCTTGGGTGCGCTTGAACCCCTCACTGCGCTCAGGACTCGTCTTAATTGCTTTGCAATGTGAGCTATCAGTGCTTCCTCCATTCGGTGTATAATCTACTATTTATTACTTATTATTAATAAGTACCCTGTTTATTAATAGATACCCTATTTATTAATAGGTACCCTATTTTAGTAAGAGGGCCTACTTGTATTGTACTTTTTTATTTTTATTTATAGTGTTGCAAAACTTGTATAGCATCTTTATAACATTTATTCTGTTACGATTTTATCAGTATACAAGTTATTGTTAAGGTAGACCCAGATACTACAGAAAGTTCACTTTATAGTTCGTGAACTTTTGTGCAAGTGACATTTCTCACGGCATTAGGTCGTCTTATCCGCCCCGCCCCCTAGGCACAGATGAAAAATAAATTAGGTAAGGTTGAGTATGATGAATGACAATGAGAATAGGTAGATATATAATTTATTAAAGTAAATATTTTATAAATTGTACAATGCGTTAATATGAATGCATGTTTTTCGACATGCTTGCATAAAACAGTTCTTGAAAAGTTTTTCTGAGGAGTAAGGATGAGATACTAAAAACCTAGATAGGCAACTCGTTTCTGATCAAAGCTAAGACTAATAATTATATTTACTGTTCATATAAGACTCGTATTACACCATGACATGGCCGCGGCCACTTCACAGATTCACCTCTTGATTCTGTGACTCGTAAAGTCCTCATTGTTGTTTTTTTTAAATACTTGAAAACGGAACCGACTTCAACAATCAAAAGTGTGAAATAACTTGTTGAAGTCGGTACCATGATCGTTCAAAAGTAGCTATTATTAAAATATTGTGAGACAGTTTTTTTGAGTGTTGAAGTCGATTCCATTTTATGGTTAAACTTTTTTTTTTTCACCCTTTTCAATGACCTTTTGTACTCACGGGATCAATTGTCGTTGTGTATGTTCACCGAATTGTCTTCAACCGCCACTATAACATCGTCGAGATATGCGTAGACAGTGGCTGAAACGTGCCAGAGACAACAATAACCGTTCACCTTTGAAAATATGAATGTTCGAACCGTTCACTTAAAGGAGCGTAATGCCGGGGTGATGGTATGACTTTACACTAAGCGGTTTAAGCCAGGTTTTAGAACTGCTCGGAACTTGAATGGATTTTACAAAGCTGATAGTGAGGCCCCAGATCTGGGGGCGAGAATCGTCAGACTCGATCGCCCCGTGCGCGAGATTTACTCTGACTTGATCGCATCTTGCTTTCGTCATAATAACTAATCTGTTTGCTATCCCGTGCAGTGGTTGCGTTTTAAATTCGAAATAGATTTATTTTATTTGTACATGAAAGCTCATCCACATATTATTGAGTCGTGGGAGTCACATACTGTGCGATTCCATAGATCCAATCTGCTACACACCTGCAAAATGTGGAACGAGAGCTTCCGCCCTCGGTGTTTTCGAGTAGCTATAATATGGGATTCTTCAAAAGGAGAGTTAACCGAGTCTTAAAAAGGATAGTTAACCGAGTCTTAAAGAGGATAGTTAACCGAGTCTTAAAAAGGATTGGCAACGTATCGTAATGCCCCCAGTATTACTGATATACATAGGCAACGGTGATCGCTTATCATCAGGCGGCCCGTCTGCTTGTTCTCCACCTATTACATTTAAAAAAAGCAGACGATGAAAAATAAACATTTAAGTGACTTCTTGCTCAAGTAGGATCTATAGTTTATTATTGACTATGTAATTTGGTAATTCATTTAATTTTATGGCATTGCTTTCAGGACGCACATCCGAGATATGCCTTCGAGTACGGAGTAAACGACCCTCACACCGGAGATATCAAGCAGCAGAAAGAAGAACGAGATGGCGATGTAGTCAAAGGTATGTTTTTATCAGAACTATTTAAAAGAATTCCAAAAATTTTTTTTTTTTAATTTTCTTACTACTTTTACTCGTTTTGTAACGAATAAGTTCGTTTGTGAATTTCCCATAGGAAATCATCAAATGCTGTAAGAACGGGTGATCTTTCCTGCAATCTCACCGCACCATGAGTGCTAATCTATCTATCCCTAAAAAGTTCATGAAGCATCTCTAACCACACGGCTGTTATGAGCTGAGGCCCGTCTTAATGGAAATACAGATCCCGTATCCTAGCAAGGGTCTTTCAAAACACGTCTTTTAAAATTTCGATATACTGCGTAGCGCGATGGTTATGATGCTGATGATTGTTATTATCCAACCTAAAATGAGTTGGGTTGGGAGTCATTCCTGACATCGCGCAACACTAGAATCAGTATTTATATTTGTACCTATATCGAAAAGTTAGGTAATAGTCTTGTACAAGTACTTAAATATTTGTTACGTTGGACGCAGAAGGAAGTCGTGGGTCAGGAACGTCCGAGAGAGGGCAGGCATCGCCAGAATAGAAAACCTATTTTCTCTGGCCAAAAATAGGCAGAAATATGCGGATCTGACTAGATCCGCATATTTCTGCCTATTTTTGGCAGTCGCCAATCTTCAATAGTGGAGACACCGAAAGAAGAAGAATTATTTGATTGTAACTAATGTTCTGTTTTCTTTATTAGCTTTTATTTTTTTATTGTAGTGTTGTTGTGATTTCATGACAATGGTTGTTGTAATATACATAACTTCCAGTCGCTTTTAAATTACTCACAATAGTTCTAGCACTTTTTCCGAAGGTAAAGATATAAAAAATATATAAACTGTGGGTATTGTGTGGTGGGTGGGTACATTAGGAGGTAAGTGGGTACAATTCATTGCAAAGATTGATCCGTATGAGCAACAAAATCTATTGATTCAATAATACAGGTGTAATTTATTTTAAACCATTCGGGTCCATTTCCGTCATAAGTCAGATATTTTTATAAATCTAAATATTAAGTTATTGTTTTCTTATAATTCGCGGGATTGACTCCTTTCACAACTTTTCTCTAACTCACCACCGCCCCTTAAAAAAACATCCTGTAGGTATTAAATTTAAGTAACTAATGTGTATTTAGTTACGTATTGAGAATATACTTTTAGATCTGCAATCAGAAGATCTTGCTGAAGAATACTACTGTATATTGACTGAATACCAGTAGCGCTCAAGGAGCACGTTTATATTGATCTAGAACTGATTTCACAAACCTTAACGACCACGATTGCTGATGAACTTTGACAATATTCCGGACATTAAAATGTACTTTTGTTCACAGGTCAATACTCCCTGGTGGAGCCTGATGGCTCAGTGAGAACGGTGAACTACGTGGCTGACTGGGAGACCGGTTTCCACGCCGACGTTCACAACAGCAAGGACAATCGGCACTAAGGCTCGTTTACCACATGCGTAAAAGACCGCATCAACCAAAACGAGCACTAATGATAAAAGTAGGTAGTGGTGTTCTCGTTAATTTTATACGTAGGTGGGTACTCGACTCGCCATGAAAACGGATATTATGATTCACTAAATCATTACGAGTCGTGGTTATTAAGTACCAGCGAATGATCTATAGATTTAAACGTATAGGCTTAAGAGTTGTGTAATTGTTGATTTATACACCCATGATTTATGAACATGACTTATAGCAGCAGGTACCTATAGGTTAAGATATAATGAGGCTTATAGCTAGGTAATATTATTATCGTTCTGCCCCCGATTCAATAGTCTTCTATCACCAATCAGTTCGATTACGTACTTATTCGTAAGGCTCCCGTATTGCAGTGTCGCATCGAGCGAATATATCTTCAAGTTGCGCCTTTTTAAAACCTTTATTAATTTAAAGAATTCGATCAATCATTATCATGCCACTCTCACAGTATACAAACACACGGACTAATCTCGTCATGTTTGCATAGCCTTCGCTCCCTTTTATAGGTAAAGAAAAGGCGAGAATGCTGTTACATACATACCAAGTTACTTAAGAGAGTTATATACCGCGTACTTGTCAATACAAAAGGAAATCATTTTTTCCTACCCTTAAATATTATCCGATTTCGGTTCTTTTTTCGTATATCTACTACTACTATTTACTAGGTTTATTTTTTCCAGTTTTTTCTTACCATTTACTCCATACCATTTACTATACCTACACCAATGATATTATATGTCTATATGAGGTAGATGTCGCACAAGCGCGCGGAAACTGAGGCTGCAAAATTAAGTCAATTGTAGTAATTTATATTGCGACGCGTATTTCAAGCGCAAGTCTAAATATATAGCTATCCTTTTCTATATTGTTTGTACCGTATTATCCGTCGCAGTAAGCATGTTTATGCCGTAAAGGAACAAAATCTGAGCACCGCGCAGTATGAATATAGGTACGTCATCTTTAGTAAAACATCATTGGCCTACACTCATTTAGGTACCTACCTATATCATTCCACTAATCTAGTGTCAGGCAAGACTGCTCTCAATTAATAAGGATTCGCCCCGAACTAGATCTTGCATCGTACACGTTGCCTTGACAGAGCCTAAAATGTCAATAACACATCATGTGGCGATATAGGTATGTAATATTACATTTTAAAGCCTGTGAAAGTGTTGTGATGCCTGAAATAAAACAAAAAAAATGTTCAAATATTCCAATAAAGCCACTTTACGAATATAGCCATTGATAACCCACTTTACGAATATAAATAATATGGCAGTCGATACGTTAAATTGCTCTATAATGTTCACGACTTCCAAATACATATGAGGGTCATATAAGTACGAACCTAAAAACTCTGCTGAACCAAATTTGTCAGCCAAATTGTTTTTAAATCCTAACAAGTGCGGACCGCACACAAACGACCTCAGTGATAAAGTACCACACACTATCTAAGCGTAGCGTGGGACGCGTACACTGCCAAGGTGGACAGTCGATTAAAATTGTTTATATTATTGCAGACATCTAAAGGAAATGCCATATTAATTTAATTAAATTGGGTTCTTGAGGGCACTAGCTGTACCCTGCGGTTTCATCCGCGCCGATAATGATTTTCTCATTATTCATCCAGAACTATACTATACCTACGGATGTATATATATAAATGTCGATCCACATAATTACAACCAAATTATTGACACTTTCTTGTTTTTATAGTTTTAAGTAATTCTGGTCCATATTTAACCGACTTCAAAAAAGGAGGTTACTAGATTCGACCTGATCGATGTTTTTTTTTTTACAAGCGTCTATTTTTTTTTCGATCCGTCTCTAATATTTGTACCATCCACATTTCAAACGTCTTTAAGCTTTTACACATGTTCTTGTATAGAGTGCAAGCTTTTACTCTTTAACGAAAAATTAATAGATAGATAAATATATTAGGCACCATAGGTAAGTTCTAGCCTGCACAACCTTTGCACTACCGGCTTTTTACCTGTGTACTTACCTATAGTCTTCCTTTTCAAAAAATATGTATCCTAGTAAACGTATCCACTCTACCAAATACTACCAATGACTCGATCCTTGACACTTTACTCATATAGAATTCTAGTGTGTATACTTATGTAGTATCAATAAATGTCCTATTATGCATAATTTTTGATTTGCATTGCATTGTATTATCTTATATATATATATATAAGATATACCTACACTGGAATTTAACTCGAAAATACTGGATAAAATAAGTTAAAAGTATGAAAACAAACTATATTTTTCATTAAAAATCTCATTGTTACATTTGAAATTATACTTACATCAAATAAAAGTATTTTCTATTTTTATCTCTTAATAACTGCAGGTACCTATATAACTGTACAAAACAATAACATTATTTGTACAGTTTTGGGTCAGGACGATCTCGATAGATACAAGCGTCTTATTTACAAATGGCCTTAAAGGCTTTGGAAGGTCCTGCGACACTTTTAGAAGTGACTGTCCCACTCCTTTCACTAAGTGTTCGAGTATAATAGTGATCAAATTATAACCTAGCATATGCTTAGTTGGGGACCAGTTTACGAGATGCACTTGAAACTTTTGTGTTGTTTTTGTTTACCTATGTGTTCTGTTATATGTATCTACCCTGTGTATCTATCTTTTTTATACCCATCCCAAGGTTGTCTGTAAGAGATTGCATTAGCGATAAGACCCCCGATTGCTATACTATTTTATATTCCTGTTTCTTTTACATGGTATGCAATAAAGAGTATTTGTATTGTATTGTTATAAAGAAACGTATTTTATGGATTTATATACTTCGTATTTTATCTAATCTCATACTGAAATACAAGATTAAAAATATCAAAAACAGACCGTAAATGACAGCCTTTAAAAACAACATGCACAAATTAGAACAGTTTTTTTTAAATTTCATAGCCATAAGAAGCTATAGGTAGCGATAGCAGGTTTAATTCTTCGACTTTCCTTCACCCACACAATTATTTCGCTTCATTCACGCTCATCAGACCTTTCACACAAAAGCGGTTAAGAGTGCCTACTCTTGACCCTTTCTTAGATCTTCCACTTACTTACAATCGGTCTAGTCTAGGTATACCCTAATTGGTATGTTATTTAAAGAAGAATAATTTATCATTATATTCTAATCAATCATTTTTGTGTCAGAATCACCGCTGAGGTAAATTATTCTAAGTAGTTCTAGATGCTCTCTATATTTTTGTATCCACGTAGGGTAGGTACGTTAGCACTCGCGTTAAACAAATGCTGTTGATAAATGTAATTTACTTATAATTAATTAGCTTTGTCTCATTTGTTAGTGTAAAAATTAAAACGAATTTATAAAATCTTAATAAAAGGTGTACGATTTGAAATTTACGATGCACATATTTTTTTCTAGTTATTATTTATAAGTTGTTCATAATAGGATAGAATAAATAAAAATTACCCTTTTAAATACTTGTTTAATTTACCATTTAGCTTGTCACCTACGTTTAAATGTTCAAGGGAAAGTAATTCGGCTTATTTTGGGACCGGGACCCACGATTACAAAATACCATCCTGTCACTTTGCCATCTACGCTAAGCGTCCGAATTTATTCCTTCAATATAATAATAACTGAAGGGGAAAACCGTAGTCCATGTGGGTGAAACCGCGGGGCGCAGCTAGTCTTTACACTTTGGTAGGTATATATATATACATTATTCATATTTTATGAATATGCATCTAATACCTACATGCGATATATCTACCTAAATCTCTTGTCAGTGTTTATTATCGAACTCCTTGCCTGATTTTGACTGGCCGGTTGGCGCTGTTGGTAGCACTCTGCCTTCTGAGCCGCTGGTCCCGGGTTCGATTCCCGGACAGGTCAAACATTTGTGTGTATGAACACGTCTGTTTGACCTGTGTCTGGGTGTGTATATGTAAATAAGTATATATATAAGTATGTATATAAATATATATCAGTCATCAGGTTACCATAGTACAGGCTCTGCCTAGTTTGGGACCTGAAGACCTTGTGTGTGAATGTTGTCCCATATTATATTATATTTTTATGAAATTTCTTGTGTATATTTGATAGGTCTGAGAATAGGTCGCTAAGTATTTTTCACCACCCCTACCCCCACCTCTCATTTTAAACGCGATTTTAGTATGAACCTAAATAATTTGTAGGTAAATGACATGTGTAAAGGTGTCTGACATTTTGATAATTTATATGGCAGAACCTTTGCTAGGTCAGCTGGTTATATTATGTATACATAATATTACTAATTATGATTATACGTTATTGGTAATATTAAATTGAATGTCATAATTATATTTATTGTATACGATATTTTTTTTGAGTATCCAGTTGGTATTGCACAAAAGGATGAGTCGTATAATTGGGTTGTCATAAATTCATTCCAGTATTTGATAAAGTGGACTGAATTGAAAAAAAAATGTTACGCATGGCATGGGTTATGGGGTCGAAAGTATGTTCTCCAGTAAAACCACGGACTGGCAAGAGCAGTATAAGGGCATTCACTGACAAGACGGAGTGACAACCTGATAGAGATTGCAGGAAGAAGCTGGTTCCGGGCCGATTGTGACCGGTCCATGTGGGAATGTGGACATCCACTTGTAGAGCCCTTCCAACTAGATATGATGACGGTGATTATAATGAAACTACAAATTTTATATAAAGCATATTTTTATTTTAAAAGTATAAAACTTATCTCTTACCCATTACAAACCTAACAACATTTTTTAACAATAAAGGTGTCCCAAAATTTGCGCAAGATTTGATTGTCTCGCCTACACAACAACGCATGAAATAAAAAAGATAATAACAAAAAAATTGTTCGATTTGCCTAATATTTAAGAGATAGATTATTTCGACGTCGTGGACAGTAATTTTTTTAAAAAAATATGTAAGTATAAATGTAAGGACCTCTCTAAGTAGTCAAAATTATGTGACCAAATCTTTGGATTTTTATCATATGCTTACGAGTAGGTAGATTATATAGCAGCAATGTTAAATTAATTCCAGATAATTATTTTTTTACGGAAAATGTAGAGTCCCGTTTCGTATTCCTCTTCCGAGATGAGGACTCCGACAGAGAATAAGCGAGGCTTGGACACACTAAAACCCTCTGTGAGCGTCCTCATTTGAGTTGCAACGAATGTATGAGAGCTTAGTATAAGAGCACGCATGCGGCTGTCCAGGACACTGTCCGGTATCAGCGATCTCGGGGGCAAAACATCACAGGGCACGTATGCTGTCAAGCACAAGAGAACGTACCCACCGTTTTTGTTTTCCCCATCGTTAGGGGGTGATTTCTCTACCAACATAAAAAAAACCATTAGTCTCCATCTCGCCTGTGACGACAAGCGAGGTGGAGACTGTAGAAGGCGCCATCGGCCGGCGCGTGTGCGTCCGCGGAGCCCCACCGAAAGAGACAACAAAAATGCAGTTACTCACAGTTACACAAAAGGAACAGTGAATTCTATTCCCAAGCACTGAGAGAAGGTTTCATTTCGAATTCTGCCAACATAGTCCTTACCACAACTTCGAAATTAATTAAATTAATTATAATTTGGAACATCCTTAACTTCATTTAGGTATACACATATATAAAAAATACAGCCCAATCTATTCCCTAATCCCATAAGAGTAGAATTACTTCATAACAAATTTATGTACTTCTTTACCATTGTAGTAACATTTGGGACAAGCATAATCTTGGTCTGCAATCTTGTTTGCCTGTGAATACAAAGGAAAACATGACTGTATATATTAATAAAGAAGACATATTTATTGTACATAACATAGTACATATATAAATTACTAATTTTAAGTTAAACTGACAAAGTGAACCTGAACCAACTTATGCGTTCCATGAATGCGAATGATTTTCCACATTTGAAAATGAATACTTAACCAATAGATTAAAATATCTATAAGACCAACTCTGAAAGTATATACTTTGATTTAAAAATAAAAGGTCATAAATGGCGAAGTCCCGAGGTAACAAATAAAAAGAATTATGTATTGCTATTCCCTAAAGCACACTTAATTGGATTCTGCATATATCATACATAACTTTAGAACGAACTGTGTAAACTCAATGCGGTTAGTAAAATTATTGAGTTTATATTAGCATACCTACTCAAAAAAAAATTTTAATTGATGGTTACTCGACTCTATGAATCTAATGTATACTAGATATAATAAAAAGTGTATTTTATCATGATTGTATTAATAAATTTTGAAATTGAATATATTTTTATTTATTTGAATATATCTTTAAAAAGGTATTTCACCACGTTTTTGTTTGACTAATATAATAATTGACCAATAATAGCCAGGTGCTTTTTTTAAAGTGGCAAACAAGTCAATGGGCTAATTGTTAATTAATTAACTCAAATAGACTCACTGTTAAGTACCTTAACACCACACTGGACTTTCTAACAACTGTTGCTTAAACTAAAAGTTTAATCCTAACATTATTATTGCTTAAATGATAATAAAAAAATAAACCTAATATTAAGAATTCCAAATTCTTACCAATAAGCAATAATAACAGAAGATGTGGCTGCAGCCCATTGTATAAGGTAATATCGGCTGACTATTACAGGACGCACATAATGTATGGATGGTCATCACTGCAACACCTGGTGTTGTGGAGGTCCGGGCGTGCTGTCTCCACCAAACAAACTTCAGAATGCTGGATAACTTGCTTTTCAAACCAAATATGTTCATAAGGGCTATTACAGTTCCTATTAGTTCCTGAAAAATATATAATAAAATAACACAAAATAGCACATACAATATAAATGATTTAAACAGTGTGAGATTTTGTTGTCAATTCTAATAAGTAATTTTTGAAGCGATGTTAGCTCAGTGGGAGGAACTTTGGCTGTCAAACTGACGGACACTGGTTCGATCCCCAACAACACCTTGAGCTGCGGGTGAAGGGAACACTGTTATCAAATCCCCAGCATGGTGGCAGGGTACTTTCAAGTACCCGCCTAACTAGCTACCACCCTTAAGTTTGAAAATGTGTCACCAAACACAATGTGTTCAAGCAGCAGTCCTTGAGAGCCAGTGAGTATTCTAGGTCCAGCGTGATAACATCTTCAACCACATCATCACTGACCATCAAGTGAGATAGTGGTCAAACGCTACATCTATACAGTATATAAATAAAAAAAATTAAATCGGTTGGATTTTACAGGAAAGTTTTTCATTCCTCATTATGCATAAATATCACCTACAAAAGTTATACTATGTAGTGAGTAGTAATAGGCTCGGCTGATCTACTGAGTGATGACTTTGATATGGTGACATATTATGACACATATGTACAATATGGACTTAGCCCAATTCAAAGAAGAATGGTGACAGAAATAATGCAGGATAAGGGAATTAAGGAACTTTATTGAAAATTTGTTAAGGATAAGTACATAATGTATGAATGATATAATGTATGTAAAAATTTGGAAACTAAGCCACAGATATCCTTGATTAAAACTTATTTAAATAGTACTATTATTGTATATTTAAAAGTATTACTCATTTTGGAAGGTTAAATATTAGCATAAGTAGTATTAGAAAAAAAATGTGACCTGACATCTTTATGTCAGTATTCTAAATATTTTTTCTAAACAGCAGAGCAAGCAAGCTGATTGGTATTTGGTACACAGGCTAGAAAGTCCTGCATTTAGTGAAATTATTAATATGACTTAAAATGATTCTGACATCTCAATAGAAGATGGGGGTCGCAATCTGTCTCGTAATAAAACTACCTACTACACATAGCCTAATTATTCCCTCAAATTTTGTAAGTGATTTTCTCATGTTTTACTACTACATCAACAGGCTACTACAATATTGATTCTTAATTTTGTGTATCCATGTTCATTATAAATATTAAATGTAAACGAAAGGGTAACAACTAGAGTTTGTTCTTAAAAATGGATGCACCATTTATTTTTTAAACCAAAATTTAGTAAACTAGAATCCATCCACAATCACAACTCTAAGATTATATGTACAACTGTTTAATGATAGGTTTGAATTTCGCCATAATACTCTATTGACTACACACATACATACTACTACTACTAACTACTGTCATTGAAACATCTTAAAAACTGATATACATATTTAATTGTGACCGGTGAGTGCCAATGTGCATCTTTTTTATTGTTTTATATAGCTGTTGGGGACTTAAAAATAAAACTTATTTCATTCAATTTGAAGGGAAATTTGGGGGGAATATTAGCTTAAATTTAAGTCATTTTGGGGATTTTTCATGTGCATTTCGGGCAACTTCAGAGACACAAGCTTTCATTGACTATGATATATTTTAACATATGAATATACTTACTATAAAATTATGCCACAACAGCTCTCTAGTCCATGAAAAGTCATTCAAATTTTCTCTAGTCAATTTATGGGCAGTGAGATCCAGACCAAGAATGAAATCTATTAGAACGGGATATTTACCACTCTGTATGAATCGTATAAAGTTCAATATGTCTCCAATTATTTGGAATGTTTCTAGCTTTTGCACAAAATTCTGCACACTGGGATTTGATGTGAAACTGTAAATAGACCTCTCCTTCAAATATTTAAGTCCCACTGTATAGCCATAATACCAATACAGTTTACTCTTGGAGAAGTTGTCAGGTTTGTAATTTAGTGAGAGCATCTGCTGCCCGAATGTAGATTGCTTGTTGTAAACAGAATATTTGAAAATCCATGTTCGTATCAATAGTTCAAGTTCCGGCAAAATGGGTTGGAAGTATTTAGGCTAAAAAAATAATCAATATAAGTAAATATTTAGTATCTACTACATTTAATATCTACCATGTTTTATCTATCCATGCAAATAAGCCACCGAACTCTTGGCACTGTAAATGCTACATTAAGTAGTGTTAATAGGATTCCAAACAGCTTCTGTTACTCGGTAGTTATGACAATTCCTGTCAGATGTTCTTTAACACCATCATTGTTTCACTTTATCAAACAACTAGTTTTGCCGTAATGTTAGCTTGCTTGCCTATTCCACCTAATACCACTGATCGGATCGGATTATATTATATTAAATTGTTTGTCTTTACAGCGTTGCATGCTTGATATATGGAACAAATGAATGTTTGCAATACTTGTTTAAATGATTGGAATATCCAGTTTGGTAGTGTCCTGCTAGTCATCAGGGTGCCAATTCTCTTATTTACTAATGCAAGTATTTCATAAAAAAATACAAGAGTAAAAGAAATAAAATTATAAAGGTATATAAACTTGGTATTCCGACAAAATAACAATTACATCTCGATTGCATTATAGGTAATTGCATTGCGAGAGAAATTAGATCTGTTTAGCCATTACAATTATGCTAAAGTAGAATTGCAAAACTACAAGATACGACAATTTATTAAAAATCGATGAGCAATGTGTGAAGAATAATCGATAACCGGGTTAAAAATAAAAGTAATAAAGTTACACCTCAATACTCATGCAGGTGGAGTTGCAGCATTTTTTGCGTACAATTTACGTACCTCTACGAACTTAGCAGCTTGGAAAATAAACTGTTTAAATAGTTCCTCTAGTTGATTATCTAAGTGTACAGCATCCAGCTGAAACATGCAAATTGCGCATGGTACATATTTTTAAAGCATGTATAGTTTATTACCTACTTGTAATTGATACTAGTAATTACTGGCAAGGGTACACACCTGTGTGACCCGTGGTATATAGTTTATTGACATATTAGATACATAATACTTAGTACTTAAAAACAACTTATTAGTTTTATTTTTTGGGCAGATACTTTCTGATCAGTGATCAGATAAATCGTTTCGCTTTCTGATCAGTGGTGATAAATCCAGAGATTACAATGATAAATCTGCAAAAACCAGTGCTGCCAGTGGCAGATAATAAAAACTGAAAAGTAACACGTGACAGCCTAAACAGTAACATTTTCAGTACAAAAGTAACATCACGGTATTTTATGCAAAAAAAAAACACTCATACTAGAATTCATAAACGTTTCTTTGAAGGCCACTGAGCTTTCTAGCTTTCGTTTTGTTCGCTCTCTTCTAGCTTCTGTGCATATTCCCTCTCTCAAATTATGATTGTAAGAAGAAAATAACATAATGGCTACTTGGCCTTAATTACTCTGAAACAGAAGACCTTCTTCTATTTAAAATTTAAAAATCTCTTATTTCCTACATGCTCAAAAATAGACTTCTTGTCCATAATTAAATTTTACACTCACAATCACATACAGTGACACACAAATACACACTCTCACCCAAAAACTCACTCGAAAAGTAGGAACTAATTAATAATACTACTGAGTGTATATGACTCACTATCTGTGAACTAAATTTGTGTACTAAAGAGTTTTTTCGGCTAAGAACGTCTAGTAATCTTTTGTTTTACTAATGTTACTGATTGATTGTCTGTTAAAATGGCAGGGTAATAAACTATTTTTCTTTTATCACGTTTTTGGTCATTTTCTATAACCGGCTGGTCGTTTATATATATATGTTGCGGTCTGCGTAATGTGCCTACAAAGTATAGGCGCACACTATCTCTGACCCGATACGTGCACCCTTCTGGATACAGAAATAGTACATAATATAATTATATATGTAGCTGATGATGATAAGCTTATTTTTTCTTCTCAAGAGAATGAAAAGGAGGATATACATTAGTCTATTGTTTTCCCCGTCTACGTTTCAAACCGTAGTGTTTTTTATTCTACGCGTAGATCTAAAACACTTTGTTCGTTCAGCAGTTGCCTCGCTGACATCTAATTCATCTAAATACATAATATCTCTAAATATATAGTCTGTCAGTACGCGATTTAGTTTCTCACTCTGTGTCTAACTAAATAGTCTATGGTATTGTATGTACTTTCTATGACCTTGTGCTGTGCGATAGTATCTCTTTGGATAGTGTTATGAATAGCCAATTTGTATCTTTACCAAATTAAATTAAAATTGAACTACATGTAAATATGGAGTTCTAATTGTTTATAACCACAAACTACGACATGGTTATTTCACCGCAAAGTCCCGTACCAAACGACTCCCAAAGTAGTTCATTGAAAAAAGTCAATATGGCGGCCAAACAAACTTCCGTCGCTGATACGAGAGCAGAACTTGCGGAATTAGTAAAACGGAAAGCTGAAGTCGCTGTATGTATGCCCTATATAACTTCTATATAAATTGTTTTACTTCCATGTTATTTTGTAAGACGTATTATTTCAGGAAACTTTAGCGAATTTAGAAAGACAAATATACGCTTTCGAAGGATCGTATTTAGAAGATACACAATTATATGGCAATATTATAAGGGGCTGGGACCGATATCTTACTACAAACAAGAGCACTAACTCCAAGGCTGACAAACGTAACCGTAAATTCAAAGAGGCTGAGAGACTGTTTTCCAAATCAAGTATCACATCCAGTGCGGTGGGTCTAGATCTAATGTTATTAAACATTTATGAAAAACATACTGATGGTAATAGTTCTTTACCTTGTTTCAGGCTGTAAGTGGATTAGTTGATCCTGCTGAAGCTAAAAGTAAGTCCTATGTTATGTGGAACATACATTTCCCATTGAAATAAGTAATATATATTAATACAGTCATGATTGCATTGAACGAAATAGCATATTTTCAGTTCCCCACCATAAATTACCTGCAATGTTGCATTTAGCTACAGGTTTTGTACTCCTTCATGTTTCAGATGAAAGGAATAGTGAAACAGAATCTCAAACGAATGAAGACTCATCAGACACACAACTCAGTTCTCTGAATGTTAGTAGTTTGAATCATACTACAATACATGGATCCACAGAGAGTATAGCTTCAAAGCCTTCTGGTAAACAGCACACAAATGGCAATATTGACAAAGTTTTGACTCAGAACCAATCTAAACAAAATGTCCAACAGAAAATTACTTCAAGTATGCTTCAAAAATCATTTACAAGTGACAATAAAGCTATGCTGAATGCTATGCTTGATAGCAGACCAGGAACTCCTAAGGATGTGAAAGATTCCAGTATACTTATAAACAAAGGTGATTTAACTCCTAATCCATTAAAACACAAACTATCTTCAACTGGGTCAAACAGTAACAGTTTGAAAAAGACTAATAACAAAAAGGCTCGACATCGATGATACACAATAAGCCACATCGTACATCATAACAGCAATAGGCTATGTGCCTAATTTTTATTAAATTTTCTGTTTACTCATAGTACAAACATCAATGTAATTGACATATAGTTGTCTAGTGTTGTATAACCCAAATTATGATTATATTATAATTATCCTTATTGCATTAGAATAAAACAGTATTTAATAAAGTAAAATTTAATTTCTTTGGTTATTTTAATGTCATGTACATAAATATGATCTATGGATTGTTAGTTAATTCTTCCATCTGATGACTCTGATGACCTCAAAATAAACTGCTTGAATCTTGACTCTGTAAAATAACAATTAAACTTTCAAGCATTCTGTTTTCTGCCCATTTATACTTTGTATACATATTTATAGACAAATAAGTATTTCATTTATATTTGTGTAAATGTGCATTAGTTTTTGCCTAAACTGCAATAGTCCTTTCATAGTGGACCAGTTCTGAAACTTGATACTATATGTTAACCATTTTTATAATTGGTGTAGCTATGTTATGTATGTGTATTAAATTTTAGAATCTAGATAATAAATCAAGTTATGCAATACATTTTTAATTTATGTCAGAATCTATATACTATTTCCAATTTTATATTTATACATATACCTTAATCTATATATATTTGATTAAGGTATATGTATAAGTTATGGGTCAGTACATTTATAAATTGGTTTATTGTGTCAGTTTCCTGTTAAAAAGTTTTATTATGAATATTGGTACATATTTCTTTATTTGGGTATCAATTTTGATACAAATTAAAATATAAATCATTCATAATTTCTCGTAATTCAAAAAATTATGAATTCTTTTTAGAGGTATTTTAAAGATCTCAACATAGGGCAATGTGAGCTGGAGCCAGACAATATATACATATGTCAGCATGTGTTACATATCCCAACAGAGTAGATGGCGCTACATCTAAAGTAAGGATTCAAATAGATATTGGTAGTTTGGGAGCATGTTAGATATTCAAACAGAATAGATAGGGTCAAATGTAAAATATTCATTTGACAGGTTTTGCTAGTACCAGAATGGTCAACTAAGTAGGTAGCACATGGTATTCGATTTGGGCCAATAAGCGAGGTTAGTTTATAAATAGAGTGAGTGGATCAAGACCCGGTCCCATAATAGTCCAGGTGTGGAAGCTACTGAATAGACAGTCTTCTAGTCCAAGAGGTATCTCTCAAAGAGAGGTAGCCTCTAGTCGCCATACTCGGAGATGGTGGTTGGGCATGCAGTGAAATATTTGTAAGTAATCTATTGTGATACCTCTCACTACCATGGAGCACGGTAGGAGCAAGATGTCATGATGTAAAAACCGGGTAATTAGCCGCCACTGGGTTATAAGTCCCAAAGCTTCAGAGTTTGCTCCTCTAGAATAAAGCAGGTAGCAGCAGCGGGATGCCACTGCTGGATTTAGGCTATTCATACCTACTATTATTAGAACAGGAAATTTTATAAACGACTTAAAAAAAAAAAGGTTACTCAATTCGACCATATATATGTATATTTTTTATTGTGTTTTTGCAGAAACTTATTCGTGTATGAACCGATTATGATGATTCTTTTTTTGTTTAGTAGAGTATACTTCCAAGGTGGTCCCATTTAAATTTCATCAAAATCAGTCAAGTGGTTTTTGAGTTGCACTCCAATAACTGAAAAGTGTAACATCTATATGGATGATTTCCTTATTGAGGTTGAATGTCAATTGATCCCGTGGGCTGGTCACCAATGGTGAATGATCAATTAACATTCACCCTGACTCTGACTTTGGTCAGGTCACTGAAAATGGTAAAAAAAGAACTTGTCTAAGTTAGTACCATGATAGCTCAAAAGTAACTATTATCAAAATATTATGCTCATGAGACTTCAACAAGTTATTTCCTACTTTTGAGTGTTGAAGTCGATTCCAATTTTTGGTAAAAATTGTTATTTTCTTTTTTAAAGGTTTTATGACTGCTGTTTCACCTTATGTGTGATGCCGCGGTCTAAGGTGTAGCACACAAACTTAGATGGTATCTATTCACTACCAACTTGAAGACTCCGGGGTTGTTCCTATCGGGAAACACTGACTTGAGCAGTGAGTTCCACTCCATGGTAATGCATGTTACCATTACTGCTAGGCTATGATAATCATACCATCTAGACCGCGGCCGCCGCCCCCTCGGCGCTTTTGCTTACACATTATATATAAATGACAAGTCGACGTATCACATTGCCTTATAATTTATGAACTATTATATCACCTGTTCAACTTACGTTTTAATACATTAGGTAGATCTCTTATAGGGCCACAGAATCTCACAGCAACATAAAAGATTAAGGGCAGCAATGCTATGAATGCTGAGGAACAGAGAAAAATAACTTCTGGTGACCTCCGAAATCGGCAACAGTTCAGAACTTTACTCCATCTGTATCTTGTTGCGTTCATCTGTAAATAGGTATATATAATTATAGCAGATGAGTAGCTATACATTAGTATAGGTAGTAAAGTTTTATTATAGGTATATGATTATACCTATTATTTTATAAGAGACAGTACTGCTTAAAATATAATCTGCATAAACATTACGTTGATAGATTTAAAAAGTGAAAAAATTAATTACATTCATGTAAAGTGAAACACATGGATAGCTCTCCATGAACCCAAATACCGAATCTATTCCTGGAAAGTAAATGTAGCAGTGAAAAGAATTCACAAGAGTGGAGAAAAAGTAAAAAGGACTAGTTATTGCCTGCAACTACCTATCCATCGGCATATAATATTAAAATGTATAAAATAGAGTGCTCAAGGGAATTTTAGGATGCCAGGAAACCTATGTAATATTCAAGGATGTTATGTATACCTTCAACTTACATATTAATGTGACCAAATTACATGATGGATCGCCCCATGAGGCCGTGAGCCCCTTACAACCGGTCTGTGTGGAGATCAATGCAATGGGAAAGGATATGTTCAGTAGTGGTAATATTGAGATGATATTGACATAAGTCATTACGAGGCGCTATCTAGAGGGGCTAAACATGGTACTTGCTCAAAATTTCGCAAAATATTTTACAGGTTTACTTAGTAAGCCGATGTGACATACTTTCAGTTTCTGCGCCCGCTACCCCAGTTGAACCACGAAATCGTTATTCTGAGGTAACTGAAAGAATGAAGGCATACTATTTTATAAGATATAAGACCACCCATTGCTAAAAATATTATATGGTTATATTTGTAGTGTTTTTGTACTGTGGTGTTTAATTCTTTCCAAAAAATATTATACGCTTATAACTTCTTCTATATTTGTAGGGTTTTTTTGCTGTGGTGTTTAATTCTTTCCAAAAAATAATATATGCTTATAACTTCTTCTGTTTCTTCTATATTTGTAGGGTTTTTGTGCTGTGGTGTTTAATTAAGTCTATTATCTATTGCAGTCTAATAATTTATCTGTTCCAAATTGCATCTAGATCTGTTCAGCCATTCTAATGTGTTTGAGTAAGAAACAAGTAAAAGTTTGTGCGTATAGATTGATTATCTATACTCCCTTTGCACTTATAATATTAATCGGGTAGACCTAGTGTTGGACCTCTATCTTATGCTCTTTTGTGCAAATGTAGTTGAAGGATTTTATCACAATTTTGAGTTGACACCCTAGGATAGCTACTAAAAAAATAAACGGTGCTTGCAAGAAAAAAAAAGAAAATACAAAAATTCTAAGTTGATACAAATATAAAGCAAGTAGGTACAAATAAACATACAGAATCTACAATATCCATGCAAATGCTATCAAGTCCAATAGAATCCGTACTGAGAGTTTTATAGAACTCATCCAGCTTCACATAATCCTGGTAACACTGCTGACAAGCATCTTTTGTGTCGTTGTATCGTTCAATACATTGTATAGTTGTATTGTGCATAGTTTTGAAACGATCTGTATCATCTGATGGCTCTGGATTTTCATTCTGGGTCCATTTGTAACATGCTGAAATAACATATAAAAATAATTAAGCTCAACAAGTAAGAGAAATTGTTTAGATTTTTTAGACAGATCTTGAATGATAGGAGTTGTATGGTTCATTGCATTAACATTATACTAGGTGGAACTTAGGACCAATGGCTAGTCAAGTGCTACTATGGCTAGATGGCAAAGCAACATAATGGTATTATGTAGTTGTTGTGGGTTGAAGGAATAAGAATAACTGAATTATCTTGCTTTAAAAATTTAAACTCTGGGAAGGAGATGGAAGAATTTTAGGCACTTCTTTGTTCTCTTACCAAAAGATCTTTCAAAGTAAAGGTTTCACAACTGTTTTAGAAATGTTTTTATCAAAAAAGATTTCAATCTACATATCTAAAAGGTTTTTTGATTATATACAGAATTGATTTAATTCTTTAAGCTGTGAAATAATGCTTGAAATATTAGGAGTTTACCAAATGAAGTATGTTTGAGCATATGTAAAGTCTACTTGAGCCAGTTTTATGTGCTACCATATAATAATATCATATACCTGTCTGGAGAAAAGTCGCCAAACTCACATCATAGGTAACACAAAAATAAAGCTGTACATACCATTACAATGTCCTTTTTCCCAAACATGTAGTATGCTATCATGATACTCTAGGACACCATCCAATCTATCATTGGATATGAACAAAGACTTGCATGATGTTCCATTGAAGCTGGCAGTCAATAAATCACTATACGTCTTCGTAAAGTTCACATAGTGATCAATGCATTTCGTACACAAGCTTACGGGCCTGGCATGAGTTATTGAGCACTTAGTAAAATTAGCCGCATACTCTGCAAAATCATGTAAAATTGCTGTACAATTTGGGTAGTGCTGGTTTGTATCTTGTTCTCTATATATTCTGAAAATAAAAAAGGTGGTTAAAATAGCAATACCTATCTGCATATGCAATATGTACCTGTCTCCACTTTACATTCAGTCAATGGTTTTCAGAAAAACCTTTTTTCCTGTAGCTAAGATTAATGGACATTTAATAGATCTCTCAAGTTTAAAATTTTTGGTAAATTATTTTAGGACCTGTATCTTGACCACTTGTGACTAATTCAAGGTATTATTAATTAGACTGCATCATCGCTTTTAAAAATATATATATTGAAAACAAGCCCTCTAATACTTCCAGGATTACTGACTGTGCTTTCCTAAAAACAAGTATGTTAATTTCGTCACTCTGTTGCAATGGAATTGCAGTTTTAAACAGTTTTAGAATTGTGTTTCTGATTTGTATGTAGTTGAGTGTCAGTGGTATATGCTTATAGAGCAAAAGCCCACAATGGCCAGACATTCAATATTTTATAAAATATGAAAATTTCTCAGAGCATGTCCCCAACACAGGTAAGAATGATCAGTGGGTATGGAGTTGGGATTGTGGTTACTGTACAGTACTTACATAACTTTTCAAGCGGTTGTAAGACATATAGGGAGTTCAAAATGATATTCTTTACTCTATATATGTATAGTTCCTTTGAAATTTTAATTTCTTAAAGTTCTTAAAAGATCACAATCAACTGAACTCCCTTTTTTACCCTTTTCATGCTTAATAGACAGTTGTTTTTTTCATTCTGACATAATTCCTAATGTTATTCCGAAGGTTAAATAAAAATATTAAGCCCGTACTTTAACAAGCTTTAGGTACTGTTTTATACACCTTTAGGTAAAGATGTATTAAAAAGAACCTAAAATTAGTTAGAGATCCTGATAACTGCCCAAGTAACCACAATCCAAACTGCATATTCACTGATTGTTCTTAACTTTGTTGGGGACAAGTTTTGGGAAATTTTCAGCTCTTACTACTTACAAGTATTGTGTGCTTTGAGATAAGTCTGTAGAATTCGCAGATAAAACACAACAGGAAAAATAAACAAATATGAAAATAAAGTAAGCCTTCATTGCGACTGAATTATCTTTTCTTCAAGTTCGTTCTAACAGGGAAATTATATTTCGGACAACTAAAGTGTCCTGCAGTGTAATTTCATTTCACAAGTGGTTCACAACATGTATAATTCACAAACAACTTTTTCCAGAACTACATGAACGAATAATTTCCGTAGTTAAATAGTACTCTCTACAAATCATATTTTCGATTCCTTCGCTGTTAAATTAAATTCTATAATAGAATCACGATAGAATACTATATTAAATACTAATATGATATATACTATATATAATATATATTAGCTAGTATTTTTCTGCCACAGATTATTTAGGATTCTCTGCAGTGGTAAGAACCGTATTAACTCTAAACTGAGCTGAGAGTAAGAACCTTAAATCAGACCACGTATGTTCCGGCCTGCAACTTGACTTGAAAAGTTTTATCATTCGTTAAAGTTTATTTTATGGAAAACACACGTTTCAGTACGTTTATTTCACGAAAGTGACGTATAATACAAGATTCTAACTTGCAAAAGGGTACTTTCAATATTTCGCTTTATTCGTAAGAAAGCTATCAAAGTTTGCCATAACATATCCTGGCAATTACTAGAAAGGGACACACTGACCCCGTGCTAGATCTCTTTGTCGGCTCGCGGCCTCTGTTCCTTCAAATACAAGTTTTAGATTAACTCTGTGAGATCTGTTTTTGTTTGCAGTATTTTGGAACGTGCGCTTTCTGGTTGTACGTAGTACATAATAATTCTATGTATGGAATCGAGTAAATTATTAATTATTGACTTTACTCAAGACATTTCTTTGTTTACGAGAAATATGAACTACTATTGTAATCTCTTTTTCTAAGAATTTGAAACAGAACATGTTATTAATCATGCGTTAGCATCATAATAAAATTTGTGATAAAAACACTCGTTTTACAGAACAGGGTTGGTATATAATTTGAAATTTTGAAAAGTTTTGTTGGGCGTGGGCCAATTTGTGTTTCTGAATGTCGAGTGGAAACTAATTTTGTACATTGGATTTGTGGAGACAGAACTGAGGCGCGGTTTTTTATTTAATATACTTGTTATAGCAATATAATTTAAAAAATATGGATGAATAGACTAAATGTTTGTGCTGAGCGAGTAGGTATACACTTTTTTATCTTTGCTTTGGCGCCGATTAAATCTACTACAGAAGATAAGCTCTTAATTCAGAAAAACTGGATTCGGAGAATACAAGAATATACCTTCGAAAGGCATGGAAAATGAACCAACACCTGAGGACTTGCAGAGAAAACTTTACTTTTTACTCGAACAGCTTCAAGGAATGGCCCGGGAACTACCACAGTAAGTATGTATGGAGTCATGAATTTCTATATCTATATCAGCTAAAGCTTATTTGCTACTTATTTAATTCTAGTTTCTATATATTTCTTCTGTATATTTTATTTAATAACTGGAACTGCATGTACCTATTTCGGAGGGGGGCGTTGACATCTGCGACACAGTTTACACTACTGCAGGTGTCATCGATTCTTCATTATTTGTTGTATTGTTTTTAGTTATGATTAAATAAATATTTGATTTGATTTGAGCTTTATTTTGCCAACAAATTAGTTTTAGTTTGCACCATATAAGTCGTGACTTATTTTACCTAAAACTACCTGCAATTTTCAAAATCTAATTTTAGTCTTGTTATTGATAAGTGTCATGTTAATTTGGACTTCATAACCATAAAAGAATTTATAAATAAATTTCAAATCAAACTAAACTGAAATTCTGGAAAAGATATAAGATTTTTATCTTATTTTCCAGAATTTAAGTTTAGTTGAACAAGAGAATCACTTCTAGACCAGTGTCTATGAAAGTGTAATAGTATGGCCTAAGTATCAAATCTTCTATTTATTATTTCTCTCCAATTTCCAAGTAAAATTTATGTAAAGTGCCTACTGCTCTTTTGAATCATCTGGGAAACAGGAAATGTCTTTCGAGCGAATCTCACCCCGACTCAAGCTCACGGCTTGATGCAACATAATAACAATATAAATATACTTGACATATGAAATGCTGAACAAAAAAGTTATTTCGGTATTAGATAAAACAACAGAAAAAGTACATATAAAATGCCCCTTAACCTCTATGGATATGAACAATTTATCTTGTGGAATTCTTTTACTTATTTCAAATGTATCATGTACCATGGTTACTGGGGCCTTACTATCAGCTTTGTAAAAACCATGCAAATTCCGAGCAGTTCTAAAACCTGGCTAAAACATGCCAGAGACAACAATAACCATTCACCTTTGAGGATATCAATGTTCAAACCGTTCACCTAAAGGAGTGTGACGCCGTGATGATGGTATGATTTCACACGACATGATTTCAAGCGGTTTAAGCCAGGTTTTAGAACTGCTCGGAACTTGCATGGTTTTTACAAAGCTGATAATAAGGCCCCGGTTGAGGGTTGCTTAATCCAACCAAATGAAAACGGTGCACATATGTATTTTTGAATACACAGAACAAAGTTAAGAATGGAAAATTAATGGCTAACCTGTACAAACTGTTGTATTCCACTACCTTTAAAATGTTATGTTTTTATCTTTATTCTAGGTCATTTCAATGGCTTATTCATAATTAATTGAATGGACAAATAAACAGACCTTTGAAATGTAATGTTTTTATATTCATTCGAGGTCCATTCAATGGCCTATTCATCCTTAATTGAATAGACAAATAAACAGATTAAAAGAGACTTATGTATTTATTTTTTGATTCCAGGAAGTACCAGATGAGAGTTCCTATAGAACTTCTATCTGGACTTGCAAACTGCCTCTTGAATGATACAGTGTTTGAAATAGTCAAGGGTCTCATGGAAATTCAGCATGTGACAGAGAAACATCTTTTTCAACAGAGATTACAGGTTATTAGCAAACATACATGTAAGTTATTTCGTGGAATTTTAATCCATTATGAGTACATCTAAACTCATGTGTGGATGCTAAGAGCTTCTAGTGAAGAGAACTTTATAAACATCCCATAACACTTGCTACCATGAGTGTAGTGTTGAGAGGCCATATAGGTCCTCTTAAAAAATTATGAGTCTCTCTGCATAACCAAATTAGGTAAGACCTTACTAACTTTAGTCACTCATTGGTGAAAAAGGCAAATATCAAACTATGTATGTCACTTGCTGGGCCGATGGCTCAAGAATGCAACCAGCAGGAGTGGAGGTGCTTGCATTACATGCTGCTTAATAGGTGCTTACTACACTGATGTGCTGCCCAACACGATAATAATTTCATGGATTTAATATTTTTATGTTCTTTAATAATTTTCTAAAATCAAATACCATACCGACATATATGTCAATCCTTCAGCTATCTGGTAGTAAAAGCGCTGTCGAAAATGATATTTAAAATTAACAAATGGTAAACCAATGAAAAAACGGTACTTAGAATCATAAAGCAAATAAAAAAACATTTTAAACACAATATCCAATATGCTGACTAATTTACATTGTAATGTAACAAACCGACTAGGACTCACGTGGTAAACACTGGAAAATTACTCTCCGACCAGTTTCGAACTTATTTACATTGCATACCTACCCAATTGGAAAGCCCACACAAAAGTAAGAAAATAAGTAAATAATAAAATACTGCAGACTGCAGTTTGTATTCATTTTTTGTCTATTCAGACTCAAATTCAGTCGTTTTTACTACCATTTTGCGACATATTAAGGATACATATTATTTTAAACGACTTCAAAAAAGTAAGAGGCTCTCAATTCAATCCATATGTTTTTAAAATGTTTTTTTTAATGTTTGTTTCCTCAGAACTTTCGATTGGGTGAACCGATGTTGATTCTTTTTTTATCTCACTGTGTGGTCCCATTTAAATTCTATCAAAATCGGTCACATGATTTTTGAGTTACACTCCAATAACTGGAAAGCGTTACGTATACTTTGACGACATTCTAATATTGGGTGAAGAAATCTGTGCACATACACAATGACAATTGATCCCGTTAGTAGCAAAAGTCACTGAAAAGGGTAAAAAATAATAATTTTACCATAGTAAAGTCAGTTCTATTTTAGAACTGTGAATAGGTGAATAGGAATAGGTTCCTAGTGTAGTTCCCTAGTTCACTAGTTCCTAGTGAATAGGTTCCTTCTAAGTTTGCGTGCTCCACCTTAGACCGCGCCGTCGCTTAACATCAGGTGAGACAGTGGTCAAACGCACGCTTATAATATTATGAAAAAAAAAGTCAATATAAGTAGAAAGTGATTATAGGCAGCATTCTTGATTTGCAAGGAGCAAAAAAAGAAATATAAAAATTACCAAACAATAAAACCGATTTCAACACTCAAAAGTGTGAGGTAACTGACTGGTGAGCGAGGTTTGTGTTTAAATATTTTTTTCTCTTACAGTAGAAATTCAAAACATGATAAATACAATACCTGAGGACCAGCAAGATTTCCATAAAACCATGCTTCTGGCGAGGCACAAAGAAGAATTAAGACAGACTGATATGAAATTAGTTTTACAATTAGATCAAAAAGTAAGTATCACTCACACTACACATACTTATCACTAATTTCGTACTCCATGAAAATTAACTGAAGGCATGCCAAGTTGAAAAGAAACAAGTAATTTCAATTTAATAAAGGAAAAATGTTGGTCGCATGTCGATTGTTCTGTAGTTGATGTGCATAATATAATATATATATATATAACATTCACACAAGATCTTCAGGTCCCAAACTAGGCAGAGCCTGTACTATGGTAACCTGATGACTGATATTATATATTTATGTACACCCAGACACAGATCAAACAGACATGTTTATACACAAATGTTTAACCTGTCCGGGAATCGAACCCGGGACCAGCGGCTCAGAAGGCAGAGTGCTACCAACTGCGCCAACCGGCCAGTCAAATATAAAGTCTTGCTGTAATTTTTTAATATTGTTTATTAGCTGACCTGAGCCTGAGGTTTTTTACGGGTAGAACTGTGGTAGAACTCGCACTTGGCCTACGTAGTACTCTATTCGATTAAAAATAATCACGTTTCACAGTAGTTACATTATGTATTAGTGTTTATATTGGATTATTTTTTAATTTAATTGTTTGATTATACTGATAAAAGTTTTATTTTTATGCCCATGATGATGATTCAATGCATCATCAATAATTATTATTGATCACAAATGTATTCTATGTCACTCAAGATTAAAGTACCTTTCTACAAGTAATTTAATTAAATCGAAATTCTAATACTGTTCAGTAGTTTCAAAGATGACTTCCTACAAAAAAGCTATTAGCTACCATACCTCTTTATAATATTAGTGTACATAGATTGGTCTACTGCAAGGGTCCTCAAACCCTATGCCTACAGGCCAGAATTTGTGCATGGACAATTTTGATTTGGGCCGTGCAAGCCAGTCTGAATATTCTCCGCAAGTGGAAAGTGTATCAGGTTATCGAATCGACTCCTCACGCTCTCCCTCGAGTATTCCTTACTAAGTATTATAAAAATCAAATTTTGTATTAAAAACATTTTTGTAATTGAATTCGAACATTACACTATCATGTAATACCCGTGAACACACATCTATGCTCATCTCATAAACGTTTACTTCGAACGAGATTCGAGTCCTGCGTCATGTGTTCAGAAGTCAGCCCACTTACCACTGAGCCACGACAATCATTACTCATAAATTTATTTTTGATTGTAACTTATCTTCAATGTTTATTTTTGTTATTAGGTAAGTGACCAACAAACAACATTAGAACAAGCAGGAGTTCCAGGATTCTTCGTTACAAAGAAGCCAATAGAAGTTAAAGTTCAAATGTATCTCCTGGATTTCATATTAAGACTGAGCAGAATGGACATTCCTTAATGTTATTTTGAATACACATTTATATATGTATTTTTGTTAAGAAACTCCTTTGAACACGAGTATTTTATTATTACAGTATTCCTTCCACCGCACAAACCTTATTTAAAATTATATGCTGTGCTTGGTCCCTGTCTCATCAGGGGCGGCCCAAGAAGGGAAGTCATGGGGGTCATGACCCTCAAAAACATTAACATCACATTGATAAACCTGAAATTGTACATCTTAGATAGATCGTATAGAACAAGAAGAATTAGGTGACAAATTGTAGATCAGATTGAGTTTGTTGATCTGTCACGCCTTCCTCTTCGAGAGGAGTGTCGGCCATAAAGCCGGGTCGATGGCTATCGCGGGTTGGCGGATAGGCAAGTAGCCAAACCTATGTCGAAATGTTTGGGCCGCCAGCTTACGACATGGCTTAACGTCAGTTTTTCTGAGACAACAACCGAAACCGTGCGCTCCGAAGCGTTCTGTTGACAATGCTACCAAGTGTTCACCCATCCAAGATATGGACGAACATGACCTAGGTATACATAGCGGCACGTAAGTTTAGCGCTGAGCAAAATATGGAGGGGTTAGCTGCGCATGGGTACAGTCGCTCTACTACGTACTAATAAAACATCCAACAAAAACAAACTCCAACTTAACAAACGGCAATAACAATACACTTTAGAACGCGATACTTATGACGCGTACAGTCATAAGTCCGCGCAGTGCGGTTTGGGGCGAGCGACGGAATACGACTGGCCAGCGAACCGACGCGCTGTGGTTTGTCTCTTGAGAGACTTGGACATAGAATAGTGAAAAAGTCAATGTCGTAGTTTCACCATACATACCTTTTTTTTTTAAACATATTATAAGTTTGCGTTTGACAACTGTCTCACCTGATGTTAAGTGATGACGTTGTCTAGGATTTAGCACGCAAACCTAGAATGTACCTATTCACTCGCGACTTGAAGACTCCAGGATTGTACATATCGGGAAACACAGACTCGGGCAACGAGTTCCATTCCTTGGCAGTACGCATTAAGAAAGTGGAAGCATAACGCTTCGTGCGTATTGGTGGTATATCTACCATATAGCGATGGCGAATTGCCGTACAATATATAATACCCCCATAACAAATGACCGGAATGTCTTTTGAGATTGGACTTATAGTTTAGGAGTAGGTAAAGGTCTAATAAAGCTGTTTTTAATTTATGGGAAGCTACACATGAATATCTCGTGATTTTGGCCGATTTTCGTTCTACCGGAACGAAAATCGGCCAAAATCACGAGGTTTTCGTTTTAACTGTATTTCATGCTACGTATGTTACGGTATTTAATATTGTGATTAAATGAACAATGGAAATAAACATTTTCTTGCTTTAGTCAATAATGTATCAAAAAATGCTTAGTAGATAATATTTATAAAACAAATATAAATATACCACAATAATAGTTAAAAATGTTCAAAGTTCAAAACCGTAGGTACACGTTGCTTAGACTTATGTATGTATATTGCTTAGAGGAAATGTAAATAAAATAACAGGATATACGAGTATCAGTATAAAAATTAATGACCCAAACTTTATTAACATTGAACAAAAACAGAGAAGTCCAAAACATTTACACTTGTTTGAAAAATAGTAACATTTTTAACGTTATAATTTTACAGGCTCTAAAAATAAAGAGGTAAAGTAGGTATACTGACTAACAAGTATTTATTAACAATGTGTAGGCATTTGAGCTATTTAGATTCTATTACATTTTGTGCATGTTGAATTACGTAAGATACAGATTTTCGTATTTTCAATGTAAAATACAATATATGTAGGTATATTAAGAACAAAACGCTTATTTTGTTTTTTCAAACAATGCCATACCTAATAAAATAGGTATTTTTCAAAGGTTGAATTGATACACCGCCAATTAAAATCTGTAATAGAGTAGAAAAAAATAACTTTGGCATACTTGAAATTCTAGAAAACACCTTAATAGTGTAGTATAAGGTTTAAATAGGTATGGCATATGCTTTAAAAGCAAAACCAACCGTAACCAATATTTGGCCAGTAAATTCACCGAGCCGTACCTACGCGGGCACAATAATAGTTTTATAAAAATAATTTTGTTTCCGGTCGCCTCATGTAATTAATCTTAAATCAGGGTAACTACTTACATTAAGAATTTCCAAGATTTGAGATAACATCTTGTATTTGTTATGTATACAGCAGGACCTCTTTAATCCGAACACCTCTGTAGGTAATCCGAACGCCCTACAGGCAAGTAACAAGAATGTGACGGCGAATGGGAAGAAATGATGAATGATTCATTAGCAAGCGTTTCCCATTCAAGCACGGTGTCTGTTTTAATACACGCCTTTACGCAAATTGCGAAAAGCTTTTTATTTGTCATTACCACCAGACAAACTAAAATATCTGATTTCTTTAAACAAGTTTAATAAAAATTACATTTATAGATGATAACACATTTAAAATGTCACAATAGGTATCTACTATTTCACAAATACCCTCTGTATTATAATCCGAACGCTCCACGAACGGGAGATAAATTTTCGAACTTCGGATTAAAGAGGTCCTGCTGTACCTATGTTATTGTAAGAGTTGTTAGAATATTCTTGATTCAACAATCAAGAATATTCTAACAACTCTTCAGTTCTTGAATTAGGTATGTACCATATCGGAGATATTAATGCGTGTGTCATATTATTTTTACTTGTCAATATAAGTACTACCGAAAAAGTTTTTATACACTAAGGGATCAGGGGCTTGCTTGGGAATGGGACATTATCGAATACCTATCTAAATATTTGATCGCTTGCTCTCATTTATAAATAAAATATGAGGAACACAAATAACTAAATCGATATTACTATTACAGCGGTAGTTTATGAGCTTATTAATACGAGTATGTAAGACAATGAAAATATATTAAATTATGTAGGGGTAAGCTCTGGACACATTAAATCTATTTGCGCAAAAAAATCTAGTGACAATAGAGAGCTGTACTGTCCATAAAGGATAAAAGTACGAATGTATTCGATTCTTGTGGATTTGGCGAGTACAGACCTTTCACAATATGACAAGGAGGGTTTGCGGCAGTCTGGCGAAAGGCCATATATATAAGAGAAATACAAAATATGGTACCCTACATGGCTGGGACTATAGTAAGGACGCGAAAGATTTGAACTTATGTGAACAGTGACGCCACAACTTGAAAAGTAGACGAATAAGTTTTTGCCAGAAGGTATACGTAGGTAGTTAGACCCAATAGATACAAAATACCTAACTAATGTCTGGCGGTGTAGTTCGAATTGCGTCAGTACCTATAGTGCAAATAAGTTAACGTCGCAAATGACATGTAACGAAAGCAATTTTATTATTGATGTTGTTGATTTAGTTTGCGTCGCATTAACGTGTCGTTTGCGCTGTTATGTTATTAACCGCACGGTCCGTGTTCTACGGAATTTATTTCCCCTAAAACACCTCAAAGTTGACGTGAGTTCCAAAATAGTCTTCCATTATGTGAGTCGCTCAAGAAGAAGGAATATGTCATATTATATTTTATGCAAACAATTAGTAAGAAATAATAGTCTACATAGTTATGAACGTGGCATACACAGTTTATACCTGTTACTTAGTAAGTAATAAAAAATAAATACAAAAATATTCACATTCATAATTCTGATAGATAGATTACAACAGATAAAGCCGGAATCGCTATCATATATTATAGTTATGTGGATTGGATCTAAGCTATTCGTTTTTATTTTTCGAAATAGCCTGAACAATTATTATTTAGAATCGTTTTTGGGTCTTAGACAAATTTAGTTTTTCGAGATTATGTCGAACGGCTAAAACGCCCTTACGGCTATAGGCCCGATGGCAGATGGAATCAACTCTACATATCCACGGTATAACACAATCGTTTTTAACTATATGTATAGAAGTGTACGTGATCATGAATGTTAAAAAATCTATCGTACATAATAAGAAAAGTTTTATGGCTTTGTGTTCAGTAACATTATGCGTGTTTATTTACTGTTATAATTGCATCCAAAACTCATCATCTTCATTCTGGTAATAAAATTTGAACAATATGGAATATGAAAATATTTTTATGAAAGGTATAATGTATAAAAAATGCCAGCCGTGATATTAAGTATTTGTCTGTTACCAAGTTTATATGTATAATAATACTCATAGTATTGTTAATAATTAATTTCATACATACATTTCATTGTAATAGTCATGATTTATGACGTCATAATCCATGATAGAGTAAGTCCGCTACGCATTAAACTTTACAGCTTCGTGACGCGGAATGACAAACTTGATCATCTATTCAACATTGGTTATAAAAAGAAAATTATGTATAGAAGCTAAGTGTGATTATCGTTTTTATTTGAATATTTCTATGTTAGAGTAACTCATTTATAAAATAAAACTATGGCGGTATGATACCATATGATATAAACAAAGTGAGACGTCTAAAATTTCAATGTTTTACTAAAGATGACGTATATTCATACAGCGCAGTGCTCCGATTTTGTTCCTTTACGACATAAACATTCTTACCGCGACAGATAATACGGTACAAATAATATAGAAAAGGATAGCTATATGTTTAGACTTGCGCTTGAAATACGCGTCGTAATGAAAATTACTACAATTGACTTAATTTTGCCGACTCAGTTTCCGCGCGCTTGTGCGACATCTACCTCATATAAATATATAACATCATTGCTAAAATTGTCTTGTAATCGCCTCAATGTAGTCCTTACTACTTACTAGTACTAATACATGTAGTCTTTATTAAAATAATTATATGTCTCTTTGGCGATTAAAACAACATAAGGCGACACTATTAAATTATCTACATGTGTAAAGGTTTATCTTAGTTTGCGCTCTTGTTTTGAGGGATAAAGTTGTCGTGTCAAAATCTTTAATTAGTTATCGGTATGCCAATAAATTCAATGAATCATAGGTACTTTAAATGCATATTTTTCTTAGTTTTAATAGCAGTTACTATCGTTCGCGATGTAGGTATGATCGATAGCGTCCATATGACCTTCAAATATGATTAGTAACGATACAACATATCTATATTATCCAGAATTATTTCCATCAAACGATTAATCGAGTAATAATTTGGTAAGCTCTAAAACAATAAAGATAAAAGATAACAAAAATGACATGACTTCTTCAGTCATCAAAATCGATTATTTATTATCGTTTGAGTAATATAGGATACAATAAGTACCATGAAGGATTTTAAATATTAAAATAGAACATAATGGGACATTCAAAGGGGATAATGTTTTTATTATATAATAAATAAGGTGTCAATATAACAGGGACATCACAAATATTGATTATAATGTTCGATAAAACTAATATAGGTATATCTAATAATAAAAGTAGCATTGGTTTAACGCTTATAGACGACAGACTAAAAATTTAATGGAATTAAAAAACAAAACGGTCGAATTTTGAACCTCCTCCTTTTCTTAGTAATGAAAAAAATAATTTAATGCATTATATTATATTGCGGCTCCTTTTCTTATATTAGTCGTCACAACTAAAGTCGTCCGTATTTTAATCAAACTTTAATCAAAAAAACTCCTATAATGTTAGGATCAGCATTGTTAAGATTTACACAAAGATGTTGAATTGCTTTATCTGGACAAGATCAAGAAGAATACATTTTCGAAAGCTTTTAAAATGTGTATAAAACCGAACATGAAACAATAAAATTATAGCCTAAGAAAGCGGTCATTACATCTGTGCAAGCGTGACACAATACATTACGCAGGACTCAGGAGCAACAAAGAGATGCAGTAACGGGTCAATGTCCGAAATTCTTTATTCTCGCGACTGTACTTTAGAACTGTGAAATAAGTTACGTGCATTCTTTATTCGAATACATAAATACACAGATGGACCAACAACCAATATATAAAAACTTTCAATTTTTCAATAGTTAAAATCACAAATTTTCAACACTGTACACGATACTATATCTAACATTATTCACAACTAATTATATAATACCAATAGTTCGTAGGTCATCTAAAACTATATTCTAACTTTACGCTCCATTGCATCGAATACAACAAAAAATCTTTTCATACAAAAACTAATTACAGTAATGTTACTTCAAAAATATAGTATACAGCTCAGGTATATACAATAGAATACTGTGACATGGCTACTTTTTCTCCGTACCGTAGGATGATCCCTGGCTGATCTTCGACATTCCGATGGACTTTTGTAGAAGAATGAAAACTGTAACAAACAAGCATCAAATTAATAATAATATAAATAAAAATACTTTTATTGAACATGGAACAAATTCTACCGTCAAGAATGGCCCAAACCAATGGGTTATAGCAATCCAGCAGTGTATGAACATAGCCTACCATTACAGACAGACTGACATATAACGTTTTGTAATAAAGGGCTAGTATAAGAATTCGAATTCTATGTACATATAAATAGTTTCATTATCGTGGGCTTTAATACGATCCGCTGAAATTTATGATAACAGGGTCAATATAAAATACAGTAATCCTTAATACCTGTAACATTAGATTGATAACGATGAGGGATATAAATCGACGGGTGGTGAAGTTTAAAATCGAGGTTAACACGCATATCGATTGTCTACATTTTGATCAAGCTTTACCTCAAATCTGCTTATCAAAAGATGCTCAAATGCTTGCTTAGATATATTAGTAAAAGTAGGTTTCGCTCAAATAATTTGAACGTAAGTTCCGCCTAGCATGTTTTAAAGCTATAAACCATAAAACTGAGAATTAGGATATGGTACGCTTGATACGATATCAAATGTATTGTTGACTTATCAGTCCTTTTAGTAGTTCATACAATGAAAGGTAGATGGCGCTGAAAACAACATCCCCTCAGATGTTAAAAGGAAGGTAAAATTCGGACCGCCAGTGGAGTGCTGCCATAGCTTAGTTGGACAAAGCGACAGGACGGTATTCTGTCGTCGTTGGTCAAGTCCAACTGGTAGCCGATTTTTTTTCTTCAAATAATTTGAACGTAAGTTCCGCCTAGCATGTTATGAATGCAATAAACCATAAAACTCTTATAATAGTAAAGCTTTTGATGGAAATTTAACAAGCAGGTTTGTAAGTATAGGCATAATCTGCATAATGCTACAAGTCCATTAACGCAAGCCAAATACTGATCTTATCTTAAACGTAAATGGTTGTTAAAACTCAAACTCATTAAATTTGTACAACATTTATAAATGGTTTCGAGTAGCTTCCGCACGAAGCCGAAACAAATGTTGATCGTGACATCGACGATGGCGTGTTAGTCACAAAATCAGATCGAGTATTATGTTAAATAAAGAAACGGCTTATAAAACGAAAAAACCCGTTTTAATAGAACCCAAACTAAAAAATTTGCAACTAAGATTTAAAGATTCCATTACATCCATAAAATTTGTGTTTGAAATAAGAAAATGTAAGTAACTTTTTAATAGACAAAAGAGCGGAAAATGAAATAGTAAAGGCACGGGAAAAGGCTCAATAAAACTGGAAATGTTAGTAAGCTGCGAGGTAAAAAAAACTCTTGCGAGCCAATTTTCTATAAAACTGATTTGTCCTCATCTGTCGAGATAAGACTACAGAGATTCCATCAAAGATTGACCAGACAGACGGCAAAGCGACATCCGTACATCGTAGACGTTCTAAATTGTCGCACGAAGCGTTTTGGTTCATAAATTCATAGTGCTTATAGCTAACAAGTTAAATGCATTAGGTACCTAAATCTGTATTTCTGATAAAGTCTGGGTGTCTTCAAATCACGAGTGAGTAGGAATTATCCAGGCGGGCGTGATCCATCGCAGACGTAGACAGCATTATTTGGTTAGGTTCAAAAGGGTAGACAGATAATTCAATTCCTAGAACCACTATATGTTATCTTTACATGTTGAATATTACTGAATCGTAATTATCACTCAGGGGTCACAGATATTATTCAAACAGTACAGTCTGAACGTACTTTGAACTACCTATTAAAGTAATCAGCGGAGCAGGTTAATTAACCCATTTTTAGGGTTCCGTACCTCAAAAGAAAAAACGGAACCCTTATAAAATCACTTTCTTGTCTGTCTGTCTCTCAAGACTATTTTTCTCAGGAACGCGTGGAGGTATCAAGCTGAAATTTATACCAGATACACAGTTCTACTGTCCCTTAGAGTAAAAAAATAAAACTTCTAAACCGACGCAATTAAAAGATACGACCGTTTATGCTGCAAATTTTCGACACTCGCGAGGAAACCTACAGAGTACTTCCCGTAAACTCAGCATCTTGAAATTAGGTACGAAGCAACGTCATATAGCACAGATAAAGGAAAAATTTCGAAAAGCGTAAAGTTTTAGTTACATCATAAAATAAAAATATGTTAAATAATTTTAAACTTATACCTACACGTTTTTACGGAACCCTCGGTGCGCGAGTCCGACTCGCACTTGGCCTTTTTTTATATTTTGTCTAAAGTTAAACTATCGTGATTATTGCGCAATATAATATATTCCGGTCACAGTCACGTATTTATAGTAACGGTTTAAGTCACGAAGTTTCGGACGTACCTACGTCTTTCTTCATGGACAGAACGTGCTCGCCCGCTTGGAGATCGTGCCACAATCGAATCTCCAAGCAAGAGCACGCCTGTGAAGAAACTACGAAAAGTCGTCTTCTGACCTAACCTGATACATAAAATGTAAGAGTAGCCGGTTTTATGATGTTTTTTTTAATACTGTATAGAGCTAGCGTTGGCCGTGGTGGTACCGGCCTAGAATAGTACTCCCCCATCTCATCCCGCGGGTGCCGTAAGAGTCGGCTAAGGGACCACGTACTAGAAGGTGGGCAGCAGCGCCTTCTGAGGATTGGAAATCATACTGCGCTCGCCAACCCGCCTGCCAAGCGTGGCGAGTATTGGCAAGTCCCCCCTATATCGGGGAGGCATATGTCCAGCAGTGGACGCACATGGCTGAGAGAAGAAGAAGAAGAAGAGCTAGCGTTTGGCCACTATCCACCACTTGACGGTCAGTGACAATGTGGTCGAATGTGTTATCACGCTAGACCTAGAATGCTGACTGGGTCTCAAAGACTGCTCTGCCACACTGAACACACTATGTGTTTGGTGACAGTTTTTCATACTTGAGGGTGGGAGGCCAGGCGGGTATTCGAAAGTACCCTACCACCATGCTGTTATTAATAAAGTGAGCATGTATGGCCACATAATATGACGAATACCATTGTCTATACATTACTTACATAATTGATGATATAAGATCGGCAAACAAGGGAAAATGAGGGCTTTTTTTATTGGGAATATACAGGCGTTTGGCCACTATCTCTCCTGATGTTAAGTGATGATGCGGTCTAAGATGGAGCACGCCTGCCAAGAAGATATCTATTCACTTGTGACTGAAGAAACCCAGGTTGTATGTTTACGGGAATACAGATTTTGGCAATGAATTAGGCTATCGTAACCCAAGCACACAAATACCTTCGTATGCCACAATTAAAACTTATGTATGTACCTACTGTATACGGATCAACCAAATTCACTATAATTAACTATTCTAATATAATAATAATAATAATAGTTTATTTCTTTCCTGACTTAATAACATACGAGTAATACATTTCCATGTGCTCTGAATTCCACACTAGGATAAATCCCGTGTTGTGGGACTCAGTCTCATCCGTTCCTCGCAATACATCATGTAGAATGGCCGCGATAATATGTATATTATAAATGAAAAAAGAAAGAAGTTATAAAAGAAAATAAATAAATAAATCATATCGAGTAGGTATGCTTACAATACAGACGATACATGAGTTTACGTTTTCTTGACATCATAATAATTTTAATGTATTTTAAAGTATTCAAAGTATAGGTGGAGACAGGCAAATAATGTAGATTTGAGTACCTAACTGTGTAGTCTCCTTGTTACGACAAAGACTAAGACATTATATGCGAGTACAGATGTTACAATAAAAGACAAAAACAATATCCTAACTGATACTGGTAATTGCCTTCACTAAATATAATATACAGAGCTAATAAAAACAGCGAAAATAATAATACGAATGTAGGGTACTATTATTAACCGTACTGGTTTAACACTCAGAAGCAAGGACTTTGAATCAAAAACACTCTTTGTGAACTTGAAAATCAGCTTTATTGCTTTAGTTGCTATTGCTATATATATTTAGAGGTACAATCTTACTTAACAAAGCCTACAGCGGCACGATACAAGTTACTCAGACAAATTTCGGAAAACGAATGGCGGCATACTTCCAAAATGCGTTGCCTGTTCGCTTACCCCCCACTGTTATACTCTTGCTTGTGATTGGTCAAGTCCTCTTGAACCAATCACAAGCAAGCCGTCGAAGTCTCGACCGATCACACGAAATCAATACAATCTACTTTAAATCTTACAACTTTATAAAAATGAACGTAGTTAGTCGAAAAATATATAAATAACTAAGATATAATTTAGATAATTATAACAGCTCGGCCATCCGATTTTCAACGAGTCCCTCGTTGTTAAGTATAATTACAAAAATATTACATTACTCTTTTTCACCACATAAACTATAAATGTATCGTATATTGAACATAATTATATTTTACCACATTAGTGCTTAATTACTCATCTTGACTATACAAACAGTTCATAGTTCAAAGTTATTTATTGGTATAGGTATACAGGTCAAATTAGCATTGAAATAAATAATAATAAGAAATAACATTTGAAAATTAACAATATTACATATAGACATCAGTACGTAGTACTAGTTACAATTAGTTATACAATAAATTTCAGTCATATTATGTCACAAAATAAGAATAACAACGTACAATAAAATAACAAATAATATAACAAAATATTTTATCAAATTTCAATATGTCACATATTCGTTCATTCAATATTTTAAATTCCTCGTAACAATAAAACCTTTGGTTAATAAGCCAATGCTTCAATCTTGGTTTTAATAATGCATTTGTTTAAATAAGTCATCAAAGTGGCACATTTCAGTATTTAAGTCTCGAATGCAATTGTATTAATAATATATTTACATGACCTATGATTGAAACTGTATGTTTTAACAAAACAGAAGTACTGCTACTACCTACTTTTTAAATTTATAGTTATATGAATTTAAATGACCATATAAATATTTATTATCTTTGAGGAGATATCGGTTGCCTGATATCCCCAACTTAAAGTACTTTGTTATCAGATTAACAGTAAGACATTTATTTATTTACAAAATAAATTAATTAACATTACAGTGGTGCATTGCATTTAGTATCTAAACAACGCTAACTTTAGTAACTTTACAATAGATAGAACTCGTCAATGTACCTACTTATTATACCATAACCTTAGTTAACAAAAAAATGCTTATAACTTAACCTCATAATGTGTCGGTCAAAAACCTTGACCAGCACACCTATACCGATGTACAAATTGTTAACATGAGAGGCATCCGTTACCTGATACCCCACACTGACCCATCGATACTTTACTCTAACCGATGGATCAGTATTTACTGGTCCATGACGTTGACTAGCAAATATTCCAGCAAGTAGTACACGGGATATTTTAGATGATACATGACATTAATCATCCAAACTTAAAACCACATAACCTTTGCATTTACTATGCACATTTATATACTAATATTACTTAAAGTGGACCTTGTAAATTCATTACCTGCTTGTTTAACTCTGTGTACAATATTTATCTTCATAACTTTATTAATAGTAAACATTATCTTCACTATCCATACATCTCTTTCCAACTCTCATATTCAGATCCGCAATCATTATTCTCGGGTCTACTACCACGTCACCTTCTTTAAAGCAAGTTCTACTTTCTTTTTCGTCTATATCTATTATACCGTTGCTTATCCTTGTCCTGTTGCCTGCTCTTTATTCATTACACATTCAAGGCCCTCTACCAGAAATTCACTCCAAGCTTAGTATACCTATTCTAAACCCGTGACGACCATTCAAACACAACTTGCGACTGCATCAGACACTTTTCAGACCAATTCAAAAGTATTGCTAAATGTAGTCAAGCCCTACACGAGTAAATAGTTCAAGTAATCCGTACGTTCTAAGAACTAGACTTCATGCTCGATCTAATAACGATACTTCCCGCTCGTTTGACAACGACAGTTCATGGGGCGGAACCCGCCACGCGCCATAAATTAGTATTCACATCGGTTGAAACCATTAGTTCAAATATTTGAAGGAAAAAAGGTTGAAACCATGTTTTGAACATTAAACCACAACAATTGTCTTTCTAGGACATGGCTGCACCTGACCCTGAACTTTAAATCTCCCGATTAAGCTACTTCAGCCGGAAGTAATATGAACATGATGAAGTAATGTTTCGTAGTAAGAACAATGAGATTAAGTATAAGAAACTATTTAGTTCACGCTTCATCCGATTTGATACAAGTAAAGCTACCCCTTTTCTGTTTATAGCGCGTCCGACCTTATCGCACAGGTGCCCTTCCAATTTAAGAATGCATATCAAATAAATACACTCGCGCATATTTATGTCCAACGCAATAGTTCTAACAACATGAGTGAGTAGTCTTTATTCCCTGTCTTCGTATTCTCCATTATACATTATATATAGAATGTATAATTATATACATATATGTATATTATGTATGAATGTACATATACACAATATGTATAGAATTTTTCAGTTAAGACGTTACAAAGCTGAATAAGTTTTGACATTTTGAAGTTGATATTCATCTACCGCGTAGATAGATGATTTATCCATGATCCACCGGTTCATTAGTTCGTAACTTTCTGTCATTGTGACATTATCTTTTTTTAAAAATGACACGACACTAATAATATCTACTTTAAATAATATTGAGACGATATAACCCTGTCCTTTTATTTAATAATGATAACACATTGAATGCTTCGAAGAAGGATTTCAAAATACCAAAACGGTGTGTAAGAGCCATAAGCAAGGCATGGTATCTGGGCAGTTGCGAGCAGTTATTTGGTCAATGTAATAGTCTCTCACTTCCATGTATGTGCATTAGGGATTTATGCATATTTGTAAAAACTCATCTTAAGTTCTTTCAAGAACGAAATGAAATTATTCTAAGACAGAGACGAACATCGAGTTTACAAACCTATGTTATACCAATCTCCTTGTCATAAAAGTATTTACATTACTATGCATACGCATTGCGACATTTAAGGTAAATCCCGATTAATCTTAATGGACACATCGCGCGCGCAGCCTTTGCATGAGCCACGGGAAGCAATGGTTCTAAATACGAAATACTTGATAACTCATATTAGATTCCTTCTTATTATTTAATTTAATGTAGGATCGTATTCATTTTATGGATTCGGGAGTTCTTAAGTAGACTTATTACAAACTGGGACTCAACGTCGTAGGACATCTGAATTTCGAATTTCTAATCAAATCTAAAAAAAACCTCAATACACACAATATATCACGCATATCGAGATTCGACAAATTGCTATCCAGCACGCACAATAACAAACATAACGCCTTAACTCTGTACTGTCACAAGCACACACATCGCTTCATACCTACTTATTATCAGAACTCGCTAATCACTATAGCTACCTAAAGTATACCAACGTGTAATGACTTGTAAGACCCAAGAATAAGTACACTTCACTAATAAAAATTTCAACGATACCTCTACCCTTGACTTTAACACAACGTAAACTAATCACGGCTCTTTATCTGTACAGTATAATCACCGAACTCAAACGTTACAATCTTTTCCTTCATACCAAATCGCAATATTTTAAGTCGGCTTATAGTAAGCACAACACATAGTTACACTATTCATTAGAGACAAACGTTTAGCGACTGAATCAATTAAAAAAACATTGCTGATGAATAGATTTTGTATAGATACGACTTATCGCTAGCTTGACTTCGCCTATTGCGCCCCACCATGCTATTCATTACATATCTGTTTTAGAGTAGTTCATACGCATTGACTAAAGCACACTCATAGGACAATGGTCGTTAACCAACTGTCACGACGCTTCTTCATTTCTTTACTAGAACAACCTATCCCTTGGTAGACAATAATAAGTGTCCGAATATTATTTTTACAGTCTATGTAACTCATGAATGCGTCGATTACAACCAACACCTACATTGTACAAATTTTGACATTTGTTTAATATATCTTGTATAGTCGCGACTGTTACGTGCTATTCGAAAGAAACACACACACACTTGTACACGTTAAAAGTTTCTCGGAAAACAATTTACCCAAAATGAACTGTTAATAGTTTTCTAATTTCGGCAATCGTTCAATTACTTCAACAGAAACAGCGAAGCCTACGCAAACTCAGAGTTAAAAAAAAACCCATTGAAGTAGATAAATAAAACTTTTACTACGCTTAGACACAATCGTCTTTGACAACTTTTATATTATGGTTAGATATCGATGTCGAGCATAACAATATCAGACGTATTTTAGTCACTTTGAACTGTAGGTTCCGTATGCCCATATAAGCAAACACTGGCAAGGGGACACATTTGAGGTTCGGTTTTCATAAAGACTGTATATATCCATGGTTTCTTTACGGTTCTATTCATTTATTTCTCATAAGGATACACAAGAAAGTTCACTTACAGAGAAATGCATTATTTTAAATGGCTTATTCGTCGTCAAGCGTAGCCGAGTACTTTAATATGTATGCTAAATGCATATTTATACAAATAAAAATATATAACTACTCGAGTTCATTGCAATATCTACATGAATTACACCTACATATAAACATTTAAAACAAAATACCGACATGAGGATATTCTGCCAATGCGACTACAAAAACAAGATGAGTTGACACCATGAACCTTTTCTAGGTTCGTGGTTGACACATACACGACTAATTGTAAGCAGTTACTCTATAAGTTATTCATTAAGGCCAATTAGTCCTTGATCATAAGAATAAGATGTATTTCGTTACATAGGTAAGTGTTTGATTAATGAGAGTTTTTGGTGCACATAAAGAAGATCAACACTTAAGTTTAATGAGGGGAAAATCTTTTAAAACATGGGTTTTTTGATAACTTTTTGAAAGTATTCAGCGAACTAGTCTCTTTGATATCCTATGGCAGTCCATTTGGTTGAATATGAGAACATTATTATTATTATACCTATCAAATGTTACATTTACCGGGAATAAGCGACTTGAAAATTATTATTTTTACCAATAAATATCTGTTTCTCTATTTGTTTCTAAGCAATTACCTTCAATCGTAAGTAAATAAATCTTCATGCGATCAGCGCCCATCATTTCAAGAAGAATACAGTGTCATCGACTTATACACACATAGTTTAAATAGTTAATAAATGGTTTGCGAAATCATGCGCCTTCTTAATACCTATGGTCCAGCCAAGGACATTAGACTTAGTAAATTGGATTAATCTCACTTGGTTAGCAAGCCGCTTAGCCACATGGGTGTTGAAGCTGCATAGTTTGTGTAGCCGACAGTCCGGCCCCCAAGGCGCCCGCTGCGCCGTCAGCTCCAACGCGTGCCTATGATGAGCAGGCACCCGGCGCCATTTCACCGCGCCAAAACAGCATGCGTTCAGCGGCCGGTTGCTCGTGTACCAGGTGAACCCGCCTTCAGCTTCAACACGTGCCGATGAGAAGCGGGCACCCGGCACCCATTCGCCGCGAGCTTGTCCTTCTTGAAAAGCGTGACCGGGGACGAGACCGACTAATCGTCAGTCGCGATTGTCTTCTTCTCGAACGCCTGGACCGCGACCGACGATGACGGCTGCCACGGCTGCCGTGACCGCGTACGCCTTCCACCACTGCGTCGGCCTCATGAATTGCGTCATGACATTTTAGCGACGGAGTCAGCGTCACGCGAGAGGTTCGCCTTGGTTCGTCACGTCCTTATAAAGAGCTAAACCTTTGCTCATCCATGCCTCGCGATTTCAACATGTGAAAAAAAAAAGAAACACCCGAGTTAATAAACCGCGCTATATTAGACAAGACTTTACAAGATTTTTATTGACCTGCACATACTTTGTTATAGACCATCTAACATGTCAATCTCCAGGGGGTACCCTGGCAAGATTAACATGCCTGACTAACCATATAAACCTCCGGACTGTCTCCGTAACGGTAAATATAGTTCGGTCGTGAAGTTTTTCAAATAGGACAGTCGAATCATTTAAAGAGGGTATACATATAGGATACACATGCATTGTTGTAGACCATCAAACATGTTCATCTCCAGGGGGTACCCTGGCAAGATTAACATGCCTGACTAACCATATAAACCTCCGGACTGTCTCCGTAACGGTAAATATAGTTCGGTCGTGAACTTTTTCAAATAGGACAATCGAATCATTTAAAGAGGGTAAACGTATAGAATGCACATCGAAAAGAAAAATTCAATTAATTGAGCAAAGTACACTTACGTTTCTTTTTCGATCCTTGTGTGGGCACTAAGTTGCTTTCCCACTTCTGAGATATTAACCGTACTGGTTTAACACTCAGAAGCAAGGACTTTGAATCAAAAACACTCTTTGTGAACTTGAAAATCAGCTTTATTGCTTTAGTTGCTATTGCTATATATATTTAGAGGTACAATCTTACTTAACAAAGCCTACAGCGGCACGATACAAGTTACTCAGACAAATTTCGGAAAACGAATGGCGGCATACTTCCAAAATGCGTTGCCTGTTCGCTTACCCCCCACTGTTATACTCTTGCTTGTGATTGGTCAAGTCCTCTTGAACCAATCACAAGCAAGCCGTCGAAGTCTCGACCGATCACACGAAATCAATACAATCTACTTTAAATCTTACAACTTTATAAAAATGAACGTAGTTAGTCGAAAAATATATAAATAACTAAGATATAATTTAGATAATTATAACACTATAGTGATACAATGTATGCAGTTTCACTACATGTATTTCATTGGGGCCTGGATCCTCAAACACATGACGAGTGCTTTAATTCTGTAAGATATTATATAGAACTCGTGCTACTTCTCACGTTTAGCTGTACAATATTTGACATAGAAGGATAAGAATGAATTTGTGAGCTAAAAATGTAAACTACACTGATTTAATATAACAATATTAATTACATAACACAGTAATTATCCCATTACCTTCACACAAGCCTACACACCACCATACGAGCCACACTCTGGGAGTTTGAGTTAGAGTCACAACAATAGTTGTAACATTACACTAGTTAGCTACGTAATGAGGAGAATATATATATATATATATATATATATATTAAAAGCTACTAATTATATGGCTCACAGACGATATATAAATAACCTAGGTGTTGCACATTAGATCTCAGACATATTGTAGATGACTGAGCAAGTATTGTTAAAACTAAGAGAAGCATGAACTCTCGATAAGTAAAGGTTTGATATTTATTCCCAATAGATAATTGGCGTTCGAGGTGTAATGCTCGAATTTTGTAGCTTGCTCTCAAATAGTTACTTTATATTTTATTTGTTATTGTGACTGAGAAACGTCAAAAGTAATGCGTGAGGAGCAGGCCCCATTTCGTCATCTATCAACATAAAGCATTTTTTCCGTTTTGTCGTAATCTAGTGACAAGAGACAAGTAGTGATTTTTTGCTTACAGATATGGCGTGACAATTGCAGTATATTAATGGTACGATCAAAATGTTGATACAAAAATGCACCTTTGTATGAGAATGCACGCTGAGCGAACATTGTGCGAGTATGTGGAAGGTACCATGTGTTGCGGCGTGCAGAGCGCTGTGAAACAATTTTTGTTCTAGTAGCAGTTTTATGAAAGCGTATTAACGCTGCTAGAATATAGAGCTGTCGAACTGTCAGATACTTTGTCTCTTTGTATAAGACATTTGTTGGATAACGATAAGGTTTTCTGTAGGCAACTTTCAACAAGCCACGTTGAGCTCTTTCAAGTTTTAATAATGATGTTTTATATGCTGATCCCCAGCAGACAATACAATAGTTCAAAACTGATTGGCATATTGATAAATATATGATCCTTAGTACAATGGGATCGGCTACATAACGAAGTTTCTTAAATATATGGGTCATCTTCCGAAGACGACCGCACAAAGTTTCGATTTGTCTATCCCAATTAAGTGATTGGTCAATTGTTACGCCTAAATATTTAGTCGTTTTTACAATTTCTAGTTCCGGGCAAACACACGTTTTGCTTACGTTAGGGTGACAAGAGTGTAACTTGAGGTTGAAAGTTGGCGGTAGACTACGTTCTGAGATACGGAAAGCCATACATTTGGTTTTTGATGTGTTCAAAGTCAGTAGGTTATTCTGGAGCCAGTTTGCTACTTTGTGCATCCCTTTGTGGGCAACATCAACTACATCGTTCCAGTTTCTGCCGTGGAATAGAAGTGCAGTATCGTCAGCAAACGTAAACACATTTGCTTGTGTGAGATTAAGTTGGCATAGGTCGTTGATGTACACCAAAAACAATGTAGGTCCTAATACTGAACCCTGAGGGACTCCTAATGTGACATCGGCGTAATTGCTATAGAGTGTGGATATCTTGATTCTTTGTTTTCTTCCACTTAAGTAAGAGCGGAACCAGTCAAGGGAGATACCACGAATTCCAAGCAATTCTAGCTTTCGAAATAGTATTGGCCAAGACACGGTGTCAAACGCCTTGGCCAAATCTAAAAACACACCTATACAGTGCTCTCCTTTATCAAGTTTTTCCGTCACACAGTCTGTGAAAGATACAACGGCGTCTTCAGTAGACCGATTTGCTCTAAAACCATATTGATTTTGAGATAACAGACTGTATTTTTCCAGAAAATTTAAGAGTCGTTTGTTTATTATTTTTTCTAAAACTTTTGACAGTGTCGGTAACAGCGAAATAGGACGATAATTTGAAATAACTGAAGTATCGCCGTCCTTGTGAATAGGACAAACGTCGGCTTTTTTAAAAGACAAAGGAACTACTCCTGACATAATACTTAAATTACATATATGGGCTATAGGAGAAGCTAGTACTTGTCGACAGTGTCTAAGTATGTTATTGCTTATTCCATCATTGCCTGTTGCAGATGAAGATTTAAGACTAGATATCGTTTTGTATATTTCATACAATATATCAAGTAAATACATCAGTATTCTGGCCCCACGTTTTGTATTATGTATATCAGAAACATGAGTGTTTGGTTCACTTTTCAATAATGGATCACAAACTATGCATTAGCCGATATGTCAACTGAATATCCGTATATACACTTATATATTATTGCGTAACTCAGTTATACGTAGAGCACCAAATACTACGTCAAAAGTAGGCGAAAAAGTATGCGTAAAAATACGAGAACCTAAATAAATTTTCGAAATGTGCGAAACATTAATCTATACTATTATTATAAGGAGGTAAAGTTTGTGTGGTTGTAGGAGAACCGATTTAGAAAATTTTTTTACCCATCGAAAGCCAAGTTATTTGTGTCTATAGGTCCGAAAAATGAAAAGACTTTGTCGTAGACGGATTTACAAAGTAAGTCGGAAAAAAACCTGTAAAACGAAAACATTTCTAACGAACGCTGCCGTTAGTGCCCGCGCGATACCGGGGCGAGCCGCTAGTGCCTTATATTATAGTGGCTCCCTAAATACAGCACCCAACTAAGCACGGGTGAACAAAGTGATTTAAAAGCATGCTAATCCATGCTATTCTAAAACGTAATTAACATACCTCTAACACAGGTAAACATGAATAAAACTGTAAACATGAAGAACTCTTTGAGTATGAAAACTATAGCGAGTTTCTTCCATAATTGTAATCTAAGGTCGGCAGCGGGAGCTTGCCTCACATGTAACTCGCACGTGTTCCGTGCTGAGGCGCGCCCGCCTGGTCGGAGAGTAATTTTCCAGTATTTACCACCTGAGTCCTAGTCGGTTTGTTACATTACAATTATGAAGAACTCTGTACATAGAAGAAAATTGGGGAATATAAAATACTTAAATATTTTATTGTATTCTCAAAAGAAAAAAAAGACCAGAGAAGACCGTTTTGACGCCACCTGACTTAAGAGCGACTAAATCACACTAAAGCGCCAAATACTAAGGTAACATTTGCGCTTGACATGTTAAAGCATGTATTGACTTCTCCTCAGCCCACATTGTCACTTTTGCCCACCAATATAACCTTCTATAATAGTACTGTGCCATATCAACTTCACCGCAAAACTGATCAAATAGCGACATAGTAGTTGATAGTAGTCATCTAAGCCGATCCATTATTTTTAAAAAAACCGATTCTGGAACACGAATTTCCATGAGAAAACTGAACTGATAAGTGGATGGAGCCCGAAGCACTGCAATTTCGATAATTTCATGCGGGTGAAAATGTAACGATTTTGCATCAAAGTTAACGCTGTTTTAAAACAGTTTTATCAGTCGATACACCACTGCAAGGCAACGTAGATTAAATTGGCATCACACACGTTGTTGACATATTATATTAGGTACGTACATTGTATGATGCTATAAGCACAAGATTAAATATGAATCATGAATTAAGTACTTGGTTGTTCCGACAGCGCTGGTTCCAGTAACATCTGATTAGATAATACGATTACCTATAAGGCAAATTTTCCAAACGTTCACTTTTCACAGTTCACTCGCTATAAAGATTATGATTCTTCATCTAATTCCAAAAGGGCACCATATTGCCATTATTTAATTTTATATGTATAGTCTGTGTAACCTATCTTCGTGGTTTTAAGGTTTAGCTAGTTAAAACAGTAATCGCGCAGAGTAAGTGAGATAAAATGCGTCAAACGGGAGCGAGTGAGGGAGGCAGTTGTAGAAAAATTAAGTCAGCACCTGAAGTTCCACTCCTAGGTCAGTAGAAAAGGCTAAAAAAACAATGTCATTTTTTTACAAATGGACAAAAAGGTGGAGAATGATTTTGAATAAAATCTAAATCTGTCTACATTCATTTTCCCAACAAAATGCCTAATTGTCTATTCAAATGAACATGCTCTGCCGTAAGAGAATGCAGTCAAATCTAGGCTTGACTTTGGATGCTAAGCTTCGCTGGAAAGCTCACGTGAAAAAGAAACGAGACGAGTTACAGTTTCGTTACAATAAAATGTACTAGCTACTTGGAAACTACTCTTCCCTGTCGGTACTAAATAAAATACTATTATATAAACAAGCCTTTATGTCGGTGTGGACTTATGGTATCCAACTGTGAAGTTGCACCAGAAAGACCAGCGTTTTGTTTCCACTTTCTCACTGCGTACTGCCAAGGAATGGAACTCGATGCCCGAGCCTATGTTTCCTGATAGGGGGTGTCGTTTTAGCGATTTTTCAAACCCCTCAAACCCCTTTTCAACCCTCTTCCCTTGGTAAGATGTTGTAAGATTTTGGTGGACCAGGGGGTCCCCCCACCCATAATCTAACGTAAGACTTTTGAAAATACATATCTTTAATGTAAATAAATGAATATGTGCTTGATTTTGTTGGATTACATCAGGATTTGTTATTTGATATTATTAATATCGTGGTATAGAACACACAAAAAAAATTTTTACCTAATTTATCCCAGTTTTCTCGCTACAATACCTACAATATACCTTGCGAAAAAAATATTACGTGAGTATTTGTCGAACCCACCCCCTCCCCCATGTGAGTTTGGGTGAGATTCGGCTTGACCCCCTCCTCACGTAAACACCTCACTTAATTAATGGACAACCCCATACGTACAATCCTGGAGTCTTCAAGTCACGAGTGAATAGGTACCATCTAGGCTTGCGTGCTACATACTAGACAACGTCATCACTTAACACCATGTCAAGATAGTTTTCAAACGAAAGCTTATAATAAGTAAAAAAAAAACAATATCCAGATGATTCAACGTTTTCATAAAAAGGATTGACGGGTATTACTAACGCACCCTGGTACATAAGAAATGACGACCTCCATCGTGACCTTAAAGTGGATCTCATCACCACGATCATTAAAAAACATGCTGAAGCTCATTAACAAAGACTTCCCCATTATGTGAACGCTGAGGCTATCCAACTCCTCGACAACACGAACATATTGAGAATACTCAATAGGAAAAAAACCCTTTGAGATATTTTAGTGAAAAAGTAGTGTAGTGAAGTGCATGGTGATCTTTTTAATTTTGAGATCATTCATATTTCTTCTGAATACATTAATAGCTAAGATAAAATAATTATGACATACGTTATTATAACAAAGTTAAAGCTTACTCAGAATGCTTTAATTCGTAGTCATAAATAAAACCGGGAAGTTGCTACAACAGAAACATAGCGCTACGCGTTTTGCGTTTTTATAACGTTTAACTACATATTAACCCGCTTACTAAACGGGTTCCGTAAATGCAACCGTTTTCCTGTTATATAAATTGCACCATTCCCTGCCAGTTTCCATCGCCTCCTACCTAGTACATAATTTGCTTGTTAGGCGTTGCGTGTACAGTAGACTATAGACCCAGACATTTTTTGCTGCCATCCGGACATTACGATATGTTACACGTTTGCATTAACACGTTCCAACCAAGGTCAACCGCATCATCAATAATGTATAAGCGAACGTAAACAATGACTATTTTAGACTCATGTTTGTAACAATTTACGTTATTCACGTATACGTAATATTTGGCACTTATTAACCCTTGTCACTACAAACAAACGTTCTCAAGGACATGTTTTACCATAGGCCTATCGACAAACATGCTCAAATAAGTAATTTCGATTTGTTTTTATGCTGTATATATCTAGTACACTATCTCACTTTGATGGTCAGTGACGATGTGGTCGAAGATGTTATCACGACCCAGAATGCTTACTGGCTCTCAAGCGCTGCTGCCTGAACACAGTTTAAGATTGGTGACAGTTTTTTAAACTTGATATAACTGGTAGCTAGCCAGGCGGGTACTAGAGAATAGATACCCTACCACCAAACAAGTAAATTCGTCCTGGGCCTGGCTAACAAAACAAAATACAATCGTTACTTTTTTGACGTGATAACGTTTTATAAATTGATGAATGCCAAAATGAAAAATAGTAACGTTCCGCGGTATCGGTGAATGGTCAATGGTCAATGGTCAATGGTCAATAGTCAATGGTCAATAGTCAATGGTCAATGTCAATTTCAATGTCAATGTCAAAGTCAAAGTCATACATGATTATGTCGTTATCACGTAAATCTATCGTCCGTAAACCGACTTTACAGACAACCAATTTTTTTTTACTTATTATAAGCTTACGTTTGACCATTGTCTCACCTGATGTTAAGTGACGACGCGGACTAAGGTGTTGCACGTAAACTTAGAATTACAATCGTTACTACTTTTTCAAAAATGGATGTTGTGTGAGTGAATAATGATTATGATTATTGCTTCAGTTTTTGATAAGGTAATCACGTTAACCGAGAACAGAAACATTGTCAAGGAATCTGCCTTTTAGTTTCATTTTTGCCGTTTGGTCTCCGAATAATAAAATATATTAGATACATGACACAGGCATAAATGATAACACAGATACATTTAATTTGAAGAATACGTGCATAGAGAGTACGAAAAAGAGCTAATTATTAATAATAAAAGCGATAAGTTAAAATCCATTACGCCCATTACGTTTCAAAGCCTGCCAAAGGAAGGATACCTATCAGTAGTATGCCGTCAGGTAACAAGGTAACTAACTGACAAGCAGCGCGATGAATGTGTTTTAAGTATTTATTCAATTACCTTAAATAATATGAAAAGTCGTGATGAAACCCACAAAGCATTCTGAAGCGAATGCTATGAAGTATTTGAAGTTTTTGAAGTTTTTTTGTGTATTTACAGAAGCATAATCAGGTATATCACTACGCAATATGCAATGACTGTTTGACAATGACGCACTTCTTACGCGCAAATAAGTTGTTGTAGGTATATATCCTGCACACACATTATTAGAAACAAATGAAATTTATTAATCGACTTCCAACATAGGAAGAGGTTACTAATCGCTTGTTGTTTGTTAACGCAGGGTTTACGAAACGCTTTGGTATATTCATTTGAAAGGGTTTATACTTCGAGAATGTTCATTTATGTTCAGCAGTTATCTTCATCTTCAAAAAAATTTTGGTTGTCTGTAAAGTCGGTTTACGGACGATAGATTTACGTAATAACGTCATAATCATTTATGACTTTAACTTTGACTTCGACTTTGACTTTGACTTTGATTATTTTATGTAATACAAAACTCAGGTGGAACGTTACGCGGAACGTTACTATTTTTCATGAGTGTTGCTGGTATTCATCAATTTATAAAACGTTATCACGTCAAAACATGCTGAAATTTTTCCACCAAAAGGTACTTCATTATTGCATTGGCTTATCGGCAATTTAACGTCGCAACAATCAGCCTACCGGCTCAATACTAAATACAGTCGTGTTTTATAAAACTTTGGTACGAAGATAAGTAATATTACGTTAATATAATAAGTATATTAAGGTACTTACCTACATCTGACGTATAAAATCTCGAGTCACACTGTTTGTCATATTTGTCTATATTTGGTAGGTCTGAGAATAGGCCGTAAAGTAGTCATGTTCATACCCCCACCCCCATTTTTATCGCGATTTTTGTATGAACAAATATCCAAATAATTTAATCGTCGATCATTGACATGGACTTATCGTGTCACTTTGACATTTCGATAAAGCTGGTTTTATATAAAGTACTCTAGGAAATCAACTGTTCGCAGCGGGCAAGATAGGTCATGCCACGCCATCATTTTTAATGTTTAAATACATTTTTTCTCGTGGATTAATAACGTAAACCCCAAACCTTGCTGAAATTATGGTTATTTTTTAAATGATTTTATTGCGCAAGTGACTTTTACAATCCTAATAATATATTTCTGACATTTTTACTTTGATAATCAATTATTAATGTTTATCTTAGGCATGCCAGCGTTGTTGAAAATATCTATTCGGCATACACATATGAATTTTTATTGCCACTAGTTGTCAAAATAGAACGATTCTTTGGTAAATTTGAGACCTTAGAATTTACATTAGTAATTTAAATTCAACTATATATTCTATATAGATATTCAATCCGACTATAGTTTTAACCACATTCGGTAGTCTTTTTCAACGAGAATACGGGGCGCATGCAGACACGGTCGCGGTTCGCCTAGTTCTGCTACCCTCTTATTATTCTTCTTACTTATTACGTGAGTAATTCCCGTGTTTTATACACCCGTGTTTCTCCCACATTTATAATTAGGTAATATTTTACTTATGCAGCGACCAAGAAGTAACAAGTGAATGAGAGTTGAAACTTACACGCTCCAAGGATAACGCAGCCGATTGAGAAAGGCAGCAGTCTCCCACTCAGCAGCAGGCCTAGTAGATAATATAGCATAGGAGTCAATGTGACAACGGCCCAGCCCAAAGTGTTGAGTAGAGAATAAATGCGGGGTGGCACTTCAAAGGGTTCCACCCTCTCTACGCCTGACTCTAGGAAGAAATCTCCCGTGTTGATAAATGATTCTTGCATTTTATCCTGCAACAAAATAGTTAATGTAAATCATTATTTTCCTACTGTAATCCGAAGGATTTAAGTTCAGGAGATCTTAGTTTTTTTTTTCCTTTTTGGTTTCGCATGTCGTGTGCATTTAACGAGATCCTATAACATGAATGTTCAAAGTTTGTCCATCAAATTGTGTGCGAAACTACCTGCCCCTTCCCTCTTTAATTCAGTAAAGTAGTGGGCACTTTACCAAAACTTTATTTGGGAAACAAAGAGAAAAAGAAGAGAGAAATAGAGGTGCGAATATTTGCCATTTAGAATTTTGTTCTACACTAGTGTACATTCACGGACATTTCACGGTTAATAAATCCATCACCATCACAAATTCACACCTGAATAAACATTAATTTGGAAAAATTATACATTATTTAAATTTTATCCAAAAAATTTTTGTGAAAATTTCTCTCCACAATCCCCATGTATCTTCAAGGTCATTATTCTAAACACAATGCTCATAGATTGTTAAGTAATTTTCGATTTTGCTAGTGTTGCTATTCCACTTGAAGCATAATAATAGTAATGGCTACACAGATTTAAATTGTTACCAATACAAGTTACCTACAATGCAATCCAGATGCAATTTTTATTTTAGCCGAACACCAAGTTCATTTATGATTACATTTGAATTATTTTGTTAATACCTCTGAAAATGCACAGGTAACTCCAAGTAAACCGATAAATTCACACAAAATCATATTATTAGAATATAAAAACAAGATGCAAATATCGTTCTTCATAAATAATTAGGTAGGGGTTCGAAAATTCATATGTGACCTATATGAATTTTCGAATGACGCAAGACTGTTCTAGGGATTTTTTTCAGTGTGATGCGCTGGAGCTAAAAGTCATTGAGTCGAAATCCACAAGGTCGAAATAAAAAAGAAAAATAATGTAATTGTATATTTTTTTGCAGCAATCTGTCTGTGAATTCGTATTGCAGCAGTACGAATCGGACACAAACAGGACAAACCTGCGACTGTGTTTTCCTTGAGGAATTATAAATAGATACGTACATAAGTATACCTGTTTATCTGGCCTACTAGTACAATACCTACAATGACAAGCGAAGTTGGTTGATCTTACGAGGCGTACACATATTTCAACCTTGTATGTACAAAGTCGAAATGGTACGGGTTGTTTGCTGGTATGTTTACACAAATGTTAAATTTTTGAAGGTTTTTTATTAAAAGTACTGTATAGATCTAGTTATATATCGTTTGACCACTATCTCACTTGATGTCAGTGGCGATGTTGTCGAAGATGTTATTACGCTAGGCCTAGAATGCTTACTGGCTCTCAAGAACTGCTGCCTAAACATGTGTCTGGTGACATTTTTTCAAACTGAGGGTGGTAGCTAGCCAGGCGGGATGTTATGTTATGTTTTATTTTTGTGTTAAAATAAATATCAAAACATATAATTTACCAAGTATACAAATTTAGTCAACTCGATTGGACTCTCACACAAAAACAAACATCGGCCACTTTGAAACTCAGACATACAATTTTAAGCAACACATTAACAATTTCAAACACAAATAGACATCTTCTGTGTGTTTTATAGTACGCATGGGGCCGCGTGGACTTATACTTTGACAGAGGGGAACGCCTGCGTATGGCTTCTCCCTCCAGTTGGTTACTCTTTGGTCGGGATCGTAGCAAATGGAAGGCTGTCTTTGCCTAGGCCAACAGAAAAGTGACGTGAGTATATATCTACATGTGTTACTAACATCCATCCATCCAAACATTCCCATTATACAATGATATTATAGTAGTGAGTAGAGTGAAACGCACAATTAGCAATAACTTTGTTTTGACGCGTGCTTATCATGAACTGCATTCTACTTAAATGTATATTTACTTACTCTTGGCTGTAGTAATCTTATCATATATAGTTCAATGCATGGACATCGTGATTTGTGGTTTTTAAAGTGGTGGAATATATACATAGGTACTTTGAACTGTAATATCATTCCTATTTATAAAATTGTACGAAAATGTCTAGCATATTCTTTTCATCCCTTCTATCCGAAAAACAATGATTGGTTCGTCTATATAAGTGCGAGTTAAAGCGGGCGTAAAAACATTGTTACGCCCGCTGTGATAGAGCGGACGTAAAAGTGTTTTTACGTCTGCTCCATACGTTACGTTATGTTTAGAGCACAACAGTACACCACAGAGTAGTATCACCCTATACTGCTCTATGGTCACGGGCTGTAACCAATAGGTAAATCTAGAAAAAATATTGTATTGAACGGTTTTAAAAGTGCGCGAAAATAGAAAAACATGATAAACGCGCGAATGAGAACTGTTCGAGGCAGCGTAGTAAAAGATCAAGTGCAGAAATGTTTCAAACCAAACTTAATATTATTAACGCGAAAGTTTGTATGTTTTTGTTTGTATGGTACTCTTTCACGTCTAAACGGCTAGATGGATTTGGATGAAATTTGGTATGTTGATAGCTTATATCCTGGATTAACAATAGGCTTATTTTCTTTATCACCATAATGCCCGTTTTTCATCACCGCGCGGGTAAAACCGCGGGGCACAGCTTGTTATTATATTTTTTCAGTCATATATTATATGTGCCATTTGATGCGTGCCACTTTCAACGCGTCCTTGTGGGGATCAATGTGGGAGACCTATGTCCAGCAGTGGACGTCTTATGGCAGACATGATGACGATAATGATGTACCTTTTTACACCTCTCTATGAGAGGAACAGTGTACATTTGTACACTGAGGCCTTATTCATGAACCACCACAGCGTTAAGATGCTAAGCAACGGACCCCATCAATGGTTTAAATTGCGTTTGATGAGCATACTAATCGAAACCGATTCCCAAAGAGGTCATCCATTGTTTATAATCGTACGAGCAAATATCGTTATCATAATGATTGTTTATCAATCGAAGGTTAATACGAAAAGGTTACAATTAAAAATCTACACTAGACAACAAAGAGATGGTTTGGAATTATTTTAAAGGAAAGCACCAATTAGAACATCCATCAATGCATAATTATAACCTAGGTATTTGCAAAAGTATCTTAGCTACCCCGCTTTCTGAGGACAAATTTAAAAATTATTTAAGTAGTTAGTGATTGTTAATTTGTAATGTGTATGTACGGAGACATGGTCACTCTGTGACGAAACACCTTTTAATTAACAAGAATTTTTGAAAAGTACCATCCAGAGTTGTGCTGACATATTTCGCTTCCTTTTTTCGTTCTTGTTTATCTCTCCGTAATTCATGTATATTTGGCCAGTAGTAAGTATAGCAATCTTGTTGCATCAGACTGTGGACATTATCTCTAAGTTTGGTCCGAAATTCTCCCCTCACTTTCCCTTAGTCTAAAGTTCTAGTTAAGTAGTGGACACTTTACTTGGGACTTTACTAGGAGATCGCGGAGAAAAGGTATGCCATTCTAGCCATTATGTTCCACTTTCTTACACTCATATACTTTTATGATTTACGCAGTAATAATCCTTCATTACAAACACCTAAAGATTATTTATTTAACAAATCTATAATACAATTAAACAAATTAATAAAAACATTCATTTTTAAGAATAATGCATTTACTAATAAAGCATTTGTTTCAGTATTTTGCAGGGTCCACATGCTTTGGGATGTGATTTTTTATTAATAGTGTATAGGTCTAACGTTTGACCAGTATCTCACTTGATGGTCAGTGAACATGTGGTCGAAGATGTTATCACGCTACACCTAGAATGCTCACTGGCTCTCAAGGACTGCTGCCTGAACACACTATGTGCTTGGTGACAGTTTTTCAAACTTGAGGGTGGTAGCTAGCCAGGCGGGTATTCGAAAGTACCCTACCACCATGCCGAGTGATGTTTCATTGTGAAGATTTCTAAATAGTGTCGAAATCAGGTGGATAAATTCCAATAAATATCACGAGAGACCAAACCAGTTGGTAGATAAAACACAAGATTAGTAGATGACTTACCTTGGTGACGAATAGTTGATGTAACCAATTCGAAGCCTCCTCTGCATCGACCGGGACTTTTTCTACTGGAATCCTCTCAATATAAAGATGGGCATGAACACCCTTGCCATATAACAGACTTGTTAACGTTGGTGGAACCTGCAAGAAAACAATGTATTGTGATTTATGTTTTTAACACATTTGAAAGAATCTTCGTTATGTTTCAAATGATATACTTCCCAGATGGGTCAAATTAAATTTGATCAAAATCGGTTTGGTAAATATTCAAAATATCGAGGAAAATCTTTATAAAAATACAGGGGAACCAAATCGGTTGCTGCAATTTTTGTCGAAAAATTAGTTGTAATTATAGATGTATTATTGCTAATAGTATAACTATGCATATATATGTATTATATGCAGGGGCTGTATGCATAAAAAGAATAACGTAGACAAATATAACAAATATAAGACAAAATAAACAGTTCAGATGAAAATCATGTACTCGAATATGAAAACCATGTTCCTCTCGACTACTCGAGGTAAATTATGTTATATGCCATATTAAAAACTAAGATCTTCATATTTTGAGACAATAGCTTTAGTGACTAAAAAGTTGTAACACGATATTATTTTCGGCAATCTTTTCAGTTGAGATAATTGTAATAAAGTAAGTTACCGATAACTGTGTATAACGATACAAATCTATCGTCCGTAAACCGACTTTACAGACAACCATTTTTTTTTATTGGGAATAGGCAGGCGTTTGACCACTATCTCACCTGATGTTAAGTGATGATGCGGTCTACGATGGAGCACGCCTGCCTAGAAGATACCTATTTTGTATATATATTTATATTATATATACCTGCCCTTATTTTGCAAAGCCATCTGTTAAAATATGCTTACTAATGAGGTCTGAACAGCTAGAGGCTTACCTTACTGCTTTTATCAAAAGCCAACTGTATATTATAAATAGCTGGTATTTTCCCTCTGAAAGACTGTAAGCTTGTTGTGAAACCTTTTGTGCGAGGCGTAAGATGATGTTTGAGTACTGGCAGATTTTTCTCCTTGGCAAAGTTTACTGACGCCTCATGCTTCTGCTTTGTGTAGCGGGTGCCTTCGGGAGTCATCAATATCTGAAGAACAAGGTCACTAAGGTAATGGTCAAGTATAGGGCATTGTAACACGCGTTGCGGTCAGATAAGTGGGTATCTCTGCGTGGATTACAGTTTTCCCGCTACCTCGACTATCCTACGGGAACTATACTCTTTCCGGGATAAGAGTAGGCTGTGTTAATCCAGGGTTTAACCTATCTCCATACCAAATTTCATCGAAATAGGTGGAGCCGTTTGAGCGTGAAGAAGTAACAAACATACACACATACACATAAACTTTTGCATTTATAGTAGTAGTAGGAAGTAGGATTTATTTACATATTATGTATACATATGTAGCCTGTCTACTAGAGATAAGGGACCCAATTATCTACTATTATTGCCCTCTCGACATACAGTGGAAACTAGCACGGAGGGCAGATCTGAACCCTACTAATGTTATAAACGCGAAAGTTTGTATGAATGATTGTTACTCTATCACACTCAAAGGGCTAGACGGATTTGGATGAAATTTAGTATATACTGATCCCGGACACCGGGACCCGATAACACGTAGGTTTTTTCTTACGTTTAACTTTTCATCATCATTAATTACTTTAAATAATTAGTATATGTGTGAAAGTAGCTTTGTCTGTCTGATTTCAGCCACTGAAACTATTTTGATTAAATTTTGTATAGAGATAGATGGGACCTTGGAGGAGGACATAAGCTACTTTTGATCCTGGGGGGAAACCGCAGAGTGCAGCTAGTACATAAAAAATCTATTTGTAACAAAGGGCCCCAGTTCTTGGGCGGTTTTTCTCGTTAGTTATAATAATTTGAGAATGCGGCGTTTCTATATGAAAAATTCACTATGGATGTTTCCTAATTGAATAAACAAATTTTTTATTTTTGTTAGATTATTTTAATTAAAAATGCTTATCTCCCTTCTGAAAAATAAGCCTTATTTTTATGAATTAGGGGACAAACAACCAGAGTGGAGGCGTGATGGTGAGCAATCATTTCGCCTATGCATTGCTATATAACTCACGTAAATACACATTTGTTTACATTGTTTGAAGAAGAATCACATTTTGGTAATTAATTTGTGTATGTCCTTGTATTGTCCGAAATAAATTGTATTGTATTGTTTAAATAGATTTTGTAACGTAATTAGTATGGAAATGGTGCACACTGCGAATGTAGGTATCACGAAAGATCATCTATTTTTTGAGCACTAAATGTTCAGGAACTGTATTAAATTTTGAATATTAAATAAAAACAAACAATTCATTGACTCACCCACATCGGATCCGGATAGTCACAGAGCTCTGATATCTGTCTTTTTATTATTTCCCTGTCTTTGTCAAATGACCTTTCCAGAAAGACAAACTCGGAAAACTTCCACATCCAGCCAATAGGTGGCAGATATTGAATTACTTTCTTTGCGTATGCCTTACAGTTCTGTAACAAAATGTAAAGCTATTGCTGTGTATCATTAGTATTTTAATCCCCAGATCACTACCACGAACTGAAACGAAATTGAAATGATTAATTGTAGTTTATGAAACATATATAAACATACATAATATAACAGCCTATGGCATATGGTTATGAGAGATGGCCGTTGCCTGGAGACTCTGGTGTAATTTATATAGTTATTAAATCGAAAAAATCAAAATTGTTGTGCCTCAGGCAGTCTAATTACACTATCACACTAATAATATTATAAAGGCATAAGTTTGTTTGTATGTTTGTTACTCCTTCACGCTGAAACAGCTGAACGGATTTGTATGAAATTAGGAATGAAGATAGCTTCAAATTTCGAAGATCTATTTCGAAAATATTGACTGTTCCTGTGGGATGGCAGGAAGGCACATAAATCGTCAATTTCACATACCATTTCTCCACCATCCATCTCCATTACCATCTATATATCTGTACCACCGGTATTTTGTACATATAAGGATTTTGTTATTAGAACTGACGTGGTTTTGAAACATTATCAATGTATAAAACACGGGAGGAGAATACGGGGCGCTCGCGGACGCGGTCGGGAGCGCCCCGTATTCTCCTTGAAAAGACCACCGAATGTGGTTGAAACTATAGTCGGAACCCTCTGACTTATTACGTGAGTAACTCCCGTGTTTTATACATTGATAATATAAGGATTTATATAGATTTATAAGAACAAATAGAATTGAATTGAAGGGTACTTTTCGGTACCAACCTGCGTAGTAGTAGTGCATAGTAGTGTTAGTATAATATTAAAGTTCGAAAAACTGCCATCAAACATGGTGTATTCAGGCAGCTCTCATTAACAGGTAAGCAACAATCAAAGTGTAGTTTAGCCATAGACACCGACCGTCAAGCGAAATAGTTACCACTATTTTGCTAAGAAATACATAAAAAACATGAGAAACTGGAAATCCTTGAGGGAACAGTCCTCTGAGCTTTTGATTCAAATTGTCACAATAGTCCTCATACATCCCAGTATCTTGTGGTCCTGGACTATAATTCTGCAACTTTGGTGAGATACAGAATGTTACGAAGGACTAACTCTTCAATGAATTGTCTGTACGACTTCATAAATGCGCTTGTCGAGAAGTTAACTAATTTTAAAAGAATAAGGGATGAAGCAAAATTCAACTATCTTAACTTCACCCATTTTACTCGACAGGAGGGGGTTGTGGTGTCGGATGACCAGACTTAATTTGTAGATCGTGATATTGACTATGCATGTATTATTAATAGAACTAAGACAAGAAAGTTATACCCGTATATATATAGTAAGCATGAGCGTGATTTTTAATAACATAATAGTATATGCTTTATTTAATACATTAACGATTTTCTGAGAAACAAATGTGTCCAGATACATATATATTGACATAAATAAATAGGAAAACATAAGATGGAGGCTAATGTTGAGCAGTGGTTGTTCTACTGTTGAAATGTAATGATGAAATAGAAAAGGAAGTAATAATTAAAAAATATCTTACACCCAAGACAGCAATACTATCACAAAACTGCCATCCCATCAGCCAGTCTATTTCATAACTGTGATTCATGATGAGGTAGCCATGTTCTTTCCCATAATACTTCTCATATTCATCCTTCTTTATGTAGAATGAGATTGTTGTTCCTGCCCACCATTCTGACATGAATACTAATTCTGCAAAACAAAAATAACTTCAATTACGCATATTAATAAAAGACTGACATAGATATACGGGTGTGAGTAAACACTGTGATGCCTATGGTATACTAATTAAGATCATGAATTGACATTGCGGCCACCTTAAGCTGAATCTCTAAGAAAATATTTACAGTTTTAATATGTAAAACTTTAAAAGAAAATTTTAACTATTTTCTTACATTGAATATTTTTTATTAGAAATCCAAGTATTTGCCTAAAATTTATTGAAAAGGTATGACATAATATAAACAATAATATAACTTAATTTTTCTGAATTGTTCACACCTACAGATTCATGAACATGATTAAATCCATTTGCAATGGACCTACATTGTAAAATCAAATTGTAATGGATTTAGTCCCATATAATTTACTTTCCTAAGGTTTCAAACACTATTCAATGATTGTGGACTTGGTTAGCCAGAGATGCAATAAAATATGTGATTCCATCCATTCTTAATTGTTTAATTTCTATATACAAATTAACTAATGGAACTACAATGTTTTGTAGTTCCATTAGTTAATTTGTAACAGATAAATATTTAAGAAAAATATTCTAATTATAATTTTAGAATCAATTATGGCACCGTGGGAAAACTTTATACAGTAGTTTCAAGATCATTATGGTTTGCATTATGGCTCTTGAACCTGTTTTTGAGGTCAAGGACCTTGCCAAATAATATAGCCTTAGAATGCCGAATTCAAGTAAGGCAATAGCAATATTTCATAATTATTTGAAAAATTATTAAAAGATTGACTTCATATCAATAAATAGTTTCATACCCATTCTCCTGGCGCAGTCACGTAAAATATTTAAACTGAATTCTACTATTTAGAGATGGAACATTTGCTGAAACTGCAGAGAAATACTAAACAGATTTTGATGAAACTTCTGTAGGCTCAATTTGAAAGCATATTTTTCCAAGTAATTGTAATATAATGCAGTAATATTTCACTTGGTTTATAAATACAGGAGTGCAGTAACCAAGATAAAAAATAAAAACATGTGCACCCAAATTAAGAATGTCCTCCGTTTTTAAAGTCATTAAAAAATGGAAATGTTACTGAAACTTTAGAGAATTTAATAACAATGGAGTATGGTGAAATTAAGTATAAGTGGAAGTGCCTCTGGTAAATGAGTGATGTGCATGGGGTACTGTTCGCATCTCTGGGATGAATCAGCCAAATACCAACTTGAAGCTTTGGAATCTATAGAAAGTCGAGACAAAAAGATTATTGGTAGTGACTCTCTGGTCAAACATAGGCTACACAACTTTGAACACCGACATAGAATTGCTTGCCTATCGGTTTCCTATCGGATACATTTAGGCGAATGTGCACTGGAATTACACAGTTTAATTCCACCATCTCCATTCCCGATAGGTACAACCCGGGGTCTTCAAGTCGCAAGTGATTAGGTTCCTTAGGGATTAAGTTTGCGTGCTCCACCTTATACTGCGTCGTCGTTTAACATCAAGTGAGACAGAGATCAAACGTAAGCTTATTATTTTAAAAAAAATAAAGGAAGTGCCTTCAAATTTTTGTAGATCAGCATATTCTATAATTAAATATTGAGTTAGTCTAATTGGTACTTACGGCTGTAAAATGAGTATGACAGATAGTAGTTTATTTTACGGTACAAAGATTTATTGAAAGGTCTCAGTCCAAAATATAGTATAGCTTGTACAAAACTCAGTATTACTCCAGAGAAGAAGTATGATATAGCAAAACAAAGATGAACTATAGTAGATTGCTTCAATATTCTTAAGATCCCCATTTTGTTGATTTTCTGTGGCAAATCATATGATCTGTAAGGAAAAAAATTGATTAGGACAATGCTGGCAACTCTGTTCAATCACACTAATTTGTCTCAATTTTTTATTTATTTATATCACAGTTCTTAATATGAAAACTCTTGAATTAATTTAACATTTAACTAACTATGCACATCCTAACATTAGAGCACATTTATGAAGTTGCTGATGGTTTTAGTCTGTTTTCAATTAATAGACAGGTGCAGAAGTACCTAGAATAGAAAAGATTGTGTGAGTGTTTTATTTTAGTATTCTTATTCATTCATGCAGTTTTAATTTATAAAATTTTGGTCTTTTTGATTCAATCCAGATAATTTTCTTTTGTCTATTTTTCTATTGTCACACCCGCTAGAGTTGATAAGCTGCTAAAGGCAATTTAAACACAAACTGGTAACTATTCTCCTGGTAGCCAAAATTTTTTTTATTCAACAGCTAATCGAACATGAGAAAAGAAAAATTGACTAAGATTTGAAATTTTCTCAATGTCTCAAGTGAGTTGTTTTCCTGTTACAGCATCAACTATGAAGAAGAAATTGAAAGTAGGACTATCCTGATTGTTCTATGATCTGAATGCAAATAAAGAGAGGATTTGTATGGTCTAGAAGGTAGTAAAAATTTGAACATTAATTGAATATTTTTCAAGTTACAGTTAATATAATACAGTTAGGGCAGAAAGTTAATGCTTTAAGGTAATCTCAAGTATAAATAAACTATAATCAGTGAGCAGCAATGATTGTTTGCCTTTCATAGGCAGAACATCAATCAAAAACAAATGTACTTACTAAGTTTCAACTTAGTAAGTACATACTTACAGAATAGATGGCAGATATTCACACTATGATAGTTAAGTAACAAAGATTGTAATTCTTATTCATATGTAACAAGTTACAGAGCAGTTGGAGACAAAACAACATATTTCTCATTCTCCCATAAAAAATATTCTGCTGATCTGGCTAACAAAATGAAGCATTTGTGAATATTAGCAATATCTAATATGGGCCATTCTGTAATAATTTGTACCGTTACTTAATGGAAAAAGTGGACAATTTTAAAATAAAGTACTGAACAGATGTCACTAAATGGATGTGATGAACTTCCGCTTTGCTAACATTAAAAAAGAAATAAGTTAAATTGTGTGTTATTTTAAAGGACATTATTTTATTACATACTCAGTTGAATTCTTCACAAATTCTTCACAGTAGAAAGTTTCAAATACCTACCAGTAATGCTGAAACATTGTAACTAAAATGGACTTCTTAAATAACTGTTTGTTCCCAAGCGCGTTTCATCACCAATATATTGCAGTGCACTGCTACCAAGTGAAACAAAATGGCTTCCCTGACCTTGCAATGCAATCAGGATGATAAATAAACTGCGTTTTTGGTATTTTTTAATAAATGTAGCAGGTTCAATCGTCCGTGACTAAAATGGACTGTCCTTATTCATGATAATTTGAAATTATTTAAAACAAGATTTTTTATTAAAATATGATGAGATATTAACTATACAACTGTGGTAATTGAAATAAGAATTATTATATACTTATAAAAAAGTAAAAGTTATTGATCTGTGCCTGTATATTGCTAACTTATAGTTAGTCAAAGAGTTAACACGAATTCGTGTGCACTACAAAAAAACTCTGCATTGAATGTTAAGCTATAAATTATTGAAAATTGCTCCAGTATTATTGTGACTGATTTTTTTACCATCCCAATTTTTGCCATATATGAAAATAATTTCACATAAATGATTCAGAATTTTTAAACATATGATTAGGTAATCTAATAAAGAACTTGCAGTGAAACCTGATTTCTTAAATGATACCAAAAAATTAGCTTACCTTTGAGTTCAATATAATTTAAAATTAAGCAGACTTGAAATCAGTGTTAATTTAATTTTTTAAGCAACTCTGCGTATAAGTAATGCCAATATCCATATAACATGAGCGCTATTGAGGATTTTTACCGTTTTAATTAAGAGCTCGAACTACTTTTAAAGAATAGGTTAACCATTAATTTCTCTCATCAGCACCCACAGTTAAACTCATTTAATTCGCTAACAACTAAAAATGTAAATACATTTAGAGGTACCTAATTATTTATTATGCCATTTAGTAATCTGAAAAGCTATTCCTTACAACTGAACAATGAACCGAAATATGAACAAACAAAATTGTATTAAACTGCTTTGTCAATACTAGAACCATTACATAAATTATAATAATACGCGTGTTTATTTTTACCATTTCAATCCAATTTAATACGTTCGTATATTTATCGCACAAGAACACGTTTGCTTTGCAATAAGTCACAACTATTTATCCAAAATAATCAAAACCGCGTATCTAACCGGATAAGGCTAATTAAATTCTGAAACTCCGACAAAACTGACAAAATTCCAATATAAATTTGACGTACATACGCAGGTACAATGTACCACAGAACACCCCTGTCGCACTGACATGGCAGACCAGAGTTGGCTTCAGGCTTGCACATGGCAACAAATATATACTATTTGGCCAAAATCATACCAAATTTATTTCATCGCCGGAGTTTCACTTCACGCGTCTGTCGTCTTAAAAGCATTTTTATAATAATAATAATAAACTTTATTGCAGATACAAGGATCCAAACAAATTTCACAAAAAAAATATTTAATAAAATTATACATCACTAAATATATCCGTATAACTTAAGTATCCTAAATACTTATATTATACATATATATTATGTAATCAGGTGGCAATCTCCACCCATCGTCTATACATTGATGTCAGCATCAGTCTGTCCGCTAAACTTCTGATGACAGCATTGTTAAACCTGTGCACTCTGGACATGAAAGACGCAATCCGCTTCCGTTGGACGGCATTAAACGAGTCCACTCTAGCCACTGTATACATTTCCGAAGCACTACAGTATCGTTTGAGACCCATGAGCTGCCTAAAGATGTTGTTGTAAGCAACTCGGATGGAATCATGCGTTCTCTTCGCATAATCAGAGTTGACAAGTGTAAAAAGTCTGACAGAAAGATTTAAATAAGGTCATTCTCACGTCAGGTGATGACTTTTTGAACTTTCTCACAATCATATTGCCTACAACACATAGTGCCCTACGCTGCCGTTCTATATCAGCGTCATCTTTTAAGTTGCACGTTACGATGTGGCCAAGGTACTTGAAAGTATCTACAGTTTTTATAGATTGTCCATTTAGGTAGACACGAGGCACGTGATCCGGTCTCTTTCCCGATCTGAATATGACCATTTCTGTCTTTTTGTTATTATAAACTAAATTGTAGTCAATAGCATAATTTTGACATATGTTTAAAAGTTTTTGCAATCCTTTGATCGAGGGGCTGATCAGCACCATATCATCAGCATAACTCAGGTTGTTGACATATTTGCCATCCAACCTGAGCCCGACTGGAGTGCTGCTCAGCTCCACGATCAAATCATTCACGTATGTGTTGAATAGATCGGGAGAGGTAAGTCCCCCCTGCCTCACGCCACATGACAGCCGATAACTGTCAGACAACTCCCCACCCCATCTAACGTTATTGGTCTGATTGCGATACCAGTACGCGAAAAGTTCCACGACTTCATCAGGGACTCTGGCATGCCGAAGCTTTTTCCAAAGCATGTCATGATTTATCGTGTCGAAGGCACGACTTAAATCGAGGAAACAAGCATACACTGTAGTGTTATGCTGCTTGTAAAAACTTACAACCTGCTTCAAGGAAAATATTGCCATATCTGTCGAGACATCTGGGCGAAAACCAAACTGTCCATCGTCTATGTTAACGTTTGAGCTAATGTGGACTCTTTCGAGACTATGCTCAGCAGAGTAGATGTCTTATGGCTTCGAAGCTGATGATGATAATAATATTGTTATGGAGCCCTTAAATATTTTGTGTCACTTAAAGCGTTAGCGTTGAGTGTCATTTAAACAATCTTAAGGAATCTTATGGGATCGCCCCACTTTTTGCTAACTGTAACCATTACAAGTAATTTCACTCCATAAGATTTAACATAAATTTATTTATTTATTCATTAGTACGGCTTGCGCCAATTACACTAATTAGGTACACTATACAATATAGATTTGGTTACAATCAATAAGTCAGTACAATAATACATTAAAATAAGATAAATTAATATGTCAATGAATAAAACTAATACAATTATAAACAAAAAAATCTAGTCAATAAAAACCAGTCACTAAATTATGATTCTGTATAAAGATACTACTGAATGCTTGAAACACGGTAGCACTTCGCCTCACAGTACCTCAAACACTCGCATAATATCTTTTTCTAGTCATCAGATAAAAAATAAAAATGCCCCTAAAATGAGGACGCCACAAGGATTGGACGAACGCAATAATATAAGATTTGAATGTGCTTTTAATTTCTCACGATACCTATACGATATATCGGATGAAATATATCGATATTTATATTGATACTAGATGACACGATAATATCGGATCGATGCGTATATCGCGTAAATATATCGATATTTTATGAAATATCGATATATATATCGTGCACTTCTACTGTAATCCGCAGTACTCTACAATTTGTACTATATATATATATATATATATACGGGAGATCAGGGCTGCGTTCAGGAGCGGCTTCGGCCAAATATTGATCGACCAATATTTGATTGCTGGACGTAAACCTCCCCCATATAGAAGGGATTTGCCAATACTCGCCACGCTTGGCAGGCGGGTTGGCGAGTGCAGTATGATTTCCGATCCTCAGAAGGCGCTGCTGCCCACCTCCTGGTATGTTATCCAGATTGATGTCTCACGAACGGCTACGTTGCTGTCACAGAAGAAGTCACTTACAATGATCATAGATCACGTGATACTTAGAACTGAACGCAGCCCAGGAGTGGCTTCGGCCAAGCCATATGCTCTGACAGCGGATATGCGGCGTTCACGACCTCAATTAGAGCATTATTTGCTCCACCCAATATTTGATCATGACCGTTCACGTCAACCTGTCAAACCAAATTATGGTCGACTAGACCATAATCTTTCTACCTCTAGAATCGATCAAATCTTGATCGGCAAAAGTGACATATTCAGTGGTAACTATCACGTGATCTATGATCAATGAAAGTGACTTCTTCTTCTTGTTCTGTGACATGCTAAGGTGTAGCCGTTCGTGAGTCATCGATCAAATATTGGTCGATCAATATTTGGCCGAAGCCGCTCCTGAACGCAGCCCTGAACACACGCCAAAAAGTGAAATCTGGTACCTACTCTAGTGTCTCTAGTTTGTGTTGTTTTAAAAGTTGTTCAATTATTATTATTAAGTGACTTTCTTTGTTTCAGACAACCCAAATTCAAAATTACCTCCTTCAGTTAGATTTATTTTCCTATTTGACGTGACACTAGCATCAGTGACACTAGCAATAATGTTCTTTAACTTTTGCCATTAATTAAAATTAACTAACTAGTTTGTGTTGTACTGTAATCACTGCTGTAATTATCTATGTCGATTCTAAACATAGTTACTTATCTATGTTCTAAACTATGAAAATAGTTTTCGGAATGAAATTTCGCTTTCTTGATCAGTGCAATGAAAAGAAAGTAGACTTAGCTCTTCTAAATATTTATAAAGATCCGCGATAAGCTTTCGATTATCGGTTGATACGTTTACAATGCTTTATTCTGCAACACCCTTGAATAGTTATTTAAAGGTGCTCTTGACGAAATTTCATAGGTTACACCGGTCGAGTTCAAGTCATTATAGGAATGCAATTATTCTAGGCATTGAAACTTCATGTGATGATACTGGCGTTGGTATCGTAGACTGCAATGGTAACATCTTAGGAGAATCTTTGTATTCTCAAAATATTATTCACTTACGTTATGGAGGCGTTAATCCTCTTATTGCACAAGAGTTGCATCGCAGTAATATCGAAAAAGCAGTTTCAGAAGCACTATGTGAAGCTCACTTAGATATGAACGATATTGATGCTGTCTCAGTAACTACCAAACCCGGTTTGCTCATAAGTCTGCAGGTGGGAGTAAAGTATGCCAAGCACTTAGCAAAAAAGTTTCATAAACCGTTAATACCCACACATCATATGGAAGCTCATGCCTTAGTCCCACGGATGTACTATGATATCCCATTCCCCTTTTTAGTATTGCTTATATCAGGTGGGCATTGCCTCTTAGCAATTGCCAATGATTACAATGACTTCATTCTTCTTGGAGAAAGCTTAGATAATGCACCTGGTGAAATAATGGATAAAGCTGCCAGAAGAATGAAATTGAGGAATATACCTGAGTATTCTAAAGTGCCTGGTGGGAGAGCGATTGAAATGGCGGCTACAAAAGCACAGAACTTCGCACTGTTTCAATTTCCACAGCCTCTGAGGAAGTACAGAAACTGTAACTTTAGTTTTAGTGGACTGAAAGATTCATTAGAAAAGAAATTGCTTCAAAAAGAATCTGAAAACAATGTGATAGGTGATGGTGTTATTCCAGAAGTTAATGAATTATGTGCTGCTTTTCAACTGTCTATTGCAGAACACATAGCACTGAGGACAGAAAGAGCTATGGCCTACAGTGAAGAATATAAATTAATTAGTAATAGGAATATTGTTGTGTCTGGAGGTGTAGCTTGTAATGATTTTATATTCAAATCAATTGAAATAATAGGAAATAAAATGGGTTACAAAGTTTTCCGCCCTCCACCAAATTTGTGTACTGATAATGGTGTAATGATAGCATGGAATGGTGTGGAGAAATTTAGGAACCAATGCGATTTACTGACTAACTTATCTGCAATAGTAATCGATCCAAAAGCACCTCTGGGCAGAAATTGTACAGATAAAGTGAAAGAAGCTAACCTGCCAGTAAAAGGAACATCATTAAAAAATCTGTATAAAACTTATTTATGTGTTTATTTTCAATCTTATACTTGTTATTAAAACTGAAGTGGTTTTGATATATTATGAATTTATAAAACATGGGAATTACTCACATAGTAAGGCACATGCATAATGATAACTTGGCTCTGAAGCAGGAAATAAAGCATTTCTTGAACATTATGTTCCAAAACTAAGGAATATAATGTTGTATCAATGATAGTATTTGGTCATACACACAATTGTGTATGCACATTTTATCTTGTCAACACACTGCATAGATCTAAACATAATATAATTTAAGGCATCTTAAACTCTAGCTTGCTATTTAACTGGGATAATTATCATTCATCCAAGTATCCAGCACCAGTCTTCAAGTCGCAGGTCAATAAGTTACTTCTAAGTTTGCATGCTACACCCTATTAGTATGCGTCGTCACTTAACATCACGTGTGACAGTGGTCAAAAGTAAGCTTAATCTTTTTTTTTAAAAAGTACTTACGTAGCCTACATAGTATAAGCAATTTTTGAATTTAGTGTATTCTCAGCCATACTGGTGACATTCAAGAAAAATTAAAGCTCAGTCATAGCTCACACTGCAATATAATTGCTGGTGAAAATGAATGCAAAAGTTAGTTCAATATTTCCATTATTCATATATCATAACAGTTCCCATAGATAAGTAACTGACAGTTCCATTACATATTCTCTATTTCTTTGCAGCCCTGAAGGTCAAGTGAAAATATAATCTCTAGAATTTGTGGACTTTACTTTTGGTATAGATTGATAAAATATAGGTACACTAACTGTAACACTAGTATAAACCTTTTACATAATAAAGAAACATTATACAGCAACAAAAGTTTATTGATTAAAGTATATAGTTCTACATTAAATTAAATAGTTGTTGATCATCATGCACGTTGACAGAGAACTCCTTACTTCTGGGCAGCTTGCAAATCTGTAACCATAAAATATATCTTAATCGCAAGTTAATTTACAAATTTTTTTAGTTTGCTTATCAGAGCAATAAAATCACTCTCATGGCTTGCAAAGTTGTTAGTGGGAGTTGCAAACACAAATTTATCAAAAATAGCTGTTATGTGTCCAACTGATAAATTAATAATCTTCATGCTCTGTCTGAAGCGCCAAGCCTTTGTCATAATTTAAGTGAATAATATATTTGGTTTGAGATCAGATTGAAGTTTCCATCCTGTTAAAATATTGTAAAAATCAGTGACAACATCAGTTGGTTCCCGGAAATTTCCCGAATAATATAAAAGATACACACTCAGAAAAACAGGCAAAAGCTCCACTGGGATAAAATGTTATTTCATACTGAGTTATTGGTCTTGAAGTTAAGATAACTTATTGCACAAAATTGACACACACAATCTAACTCTAGGATCTAAGGTTAATCTAATGTTAGATGTTGTCTTGGCTAAACAAGTTTTATTTTATTTTACTGAACCTAACTTACACAGCGTGTTACTCCTTTTCATCTGAAAAATTTGTGTACAAAGACAATCAATTTTAAATAAATAAAAATTGCATTACTTATTTTATAAAATTATCTAGTTTTTGTAATTTCCTAAGCATCCTTGTTCTTGGAATAGTTCATTGGCTAAATATTTATGTTGCTAAATAGTACATTCATTCACTGATTCAATGAATAAAGAGCAATTAAATGTTAACATTAAACCTTGCAAATGCATCATCTACCCATTGGGAGAAATACTTAAAATTTAAACAGAAAGCAGACTTTAAAAGTGGTATGCTGTATCAAGGTTGAGGGTAAATAATATACTTCTATACTTAGTTGACTTGCTGGTTTCCTGAGAGAGCCTATTAATGAACATTTTAATTTTACTATGGGTTTATTCATAACATGATTCAGCATATCTCATATGTCTACACCAATTAATAGTATGTTTATTGTATTAACGTTATAACAAATTGCAATGAATACAATTTTTTGTATGTATGATTAAACTGTTATGGTGCACAGCACTTTACTATTGGATATAAGTACGGAGAGTACTTACAGACCCAATGAGAATTGAATTTTTCTTTACATGTACTGATACTTACGGGCTGGCCTGCCGTTAACCCAAGGTGTGATTCTGACATGGGATACATCACGTTTCAGAGCCTCATTGCGGAGTTCCGCCTTCAAAGATCGTCGAAGAATCTTGGCAGCGATGTTGGAATAGTTTATGTAACTGGAAAATTATAACCTATGAAAATTGCTTAAACTCTCATTACACGTACGCAGATATTTATGATCTTACTTTAAACCGGCTTGTCTCCAGGCTCCGCTCATGGTAAAGCTTTTGTTTGTAGGATTCACGAAATTATTTACGAAAAATGAATAATTTGGTTGCTGCGAACTATAGTGACGTAACGAAGGTGGGTTATCATCGACAAAAATGTTTCGACAGTACAACACGCGATTATAGTCTGTGTACAATCCATTATATGAAGTTTATCGTTCCCCGCCCTCGACCCTGTATTTTCCTTACCTCCAAATAGTTATTTAACTCTAAGTCCTCATCACTATTTAGTTTTTGGTCGTCATTTTACACAACGACATAAACGACGATAAACAATGACATAAACATTAGTACATATTATTTCGATGGAAACAAATCAATTTAGTTTGTGAAAAAAAAAGAGTTTTAGTAAAAACGAGAGAGAATAACGAGAATATTTACCGATTTTCGAACTAAAAGTGTTATCTGAATGAGATTTTACGTTAGCTTTAGTGTTTTTAAATGGGAGTTAATGTGTTTGGTGTGGTTGTGGCAGAACTGGCAGAAGAATTGTTTGAAGATCGGGAAGAACCAGCATTACTCAACATCAATAACTCCTCCCCCACAAAGTCCTCGAACGCGTCAAGATTTGTATCAGGGTTAGAACCGGTGGTGATACATTGCTGGTAGTGTGCCTTCATTCTTTCCACAAGTCCAACTAGTTCTTTAAAGTAAAGTCCGCCGGTAAAGTCCCGCTAGGCAAGTCCCTGTGTCGGCCAACGAAAGAAAGTAATTCGACGGACTAGTAGGTATTCCCCTTATTTTGTTTTTTCTTTTTAGTTTTTTATTTATTTTATTTAAATAAAGAACTAAAAAGAAAAAACAAAAAAATACATTTGTTGAAAACAATTTGAACTGTTTGTTTAAAAAAAATTTTAAAACTTTTTCGAACCCTGCGTAATGTGTAGTATTTTGACTTCAAGTAACTGTACGTTGAGTTGATTTGTATATGAATGTTTTTGTCTATATTATTTAACTGCATTAGGCTTTTGCTACATAATAAAACACACGCACTCGCACATCGTTAAGGCGAGCTGCTCGCAGTACACGTTCCACCCAAATACTAGTTTAATTTAATCTATGATGAGGCATAGTTGGTGTACCTAATTTAGTTCATTGTACTTTGTGACAGGTTATATCAAATATATTTGTAATAAAAGCCGTGCGTACGCACTTTTGTTAACAATTACTTCTTTGATCTTGCTGCTGTAACATTACATCGCTTTACTGTATCAAGTATACTGTGAGCCAATATACTTTAAATATTCGTCCCGACTTTTATTTACTAGTACACGTACTCAGTTAAAAGATCCCCTGTAGCAGACGCCTACAAAATATATTACTTCATAAAATTATTACATATCATTTACCCCATATAAAATGCTAGAAGACATTTTATATCGGGATCCAAAAATATTGAAGGACTATTAGACCGTACTCCTTTTGCTTGACCTTTGCACCAAAATTTAAAAAAACGAGAACTGTCATGTTCTACATTGTTCTGTCATTTTTATGATCGAAAACAATATTCTACACATGGCCGTCTGTGCGCAGTACTCTATTTAGTTTGCAGACGTAAAGACTTTTGTCCACGAACCATAGATCCGCCTAAAATATAGAAAACATCTACGGAAGGACGGTTCGGCTCATAGCACAGAATACCAGGCAAACCTCGGACTAATTATTACTATGGACATAGTGATGAGATGTTTCCGTGCCGCTCTAACTTTTTTTTAGCGATTTCAAGCTTCCGTTGGACCGCCAGGTTTAAATTCATCTATGCGTTCGACCGCGGCTCATCTGATGTTAAGTGAAGACGTGGTCTAAGGTGTATACTAATTAAGTTTACGTTCGTGGACTCTTCTCTTTCAATCTAACGTTTGTTTTTTTTCGTCTTGACTTCTTGAGTAAGGGTAATCTCCGCCAGTTTAATATTTAACAGTGCTGAAATATCGGTGTGTTTGCCATGGCACATATCAATATTTCATTATATTATAATGTGTTAATATTTTACTGAATTATCTATATTTTACTTTACTTTTATTACCTACTGTGATTTGGTAGTGCTGCATCTCACTATAGCCTTACACACTACTAACGTGATCTACTTGGGACAGGCTAAGAAGAACTAGACTGAATTTTATAATCTTGAAAGTAATCATCGATCTTAAACCTGCAATGTAAAATAATATAAAATCTATACTTATATTAATAAAGAGGAAAGATTTGATTGTTTGTATGTTTGCATTGAATAGGCTCCGAAACTAATGAACTGATTTGAAATATTATTTCACTGTTGGGGAGCTACACCCGGGTGACATCGGCTATTTTCTTATATTTTTTATAAAAGGGTTTCTAGTAATTTTAAATTTTGAAACTTTACACGTGCGAAGGCGAGGCAGACCGCTTGTGTTAAATAAATAATAGATCGTTATGAAGTGAGCGATATGTCTATGAGATAACTAATGTAAAGTTACTTAATATATAAATCCATGTATGAGATACAGCGAAGACAATAAAAAAAAACATACTTATTCCTATAATCAACTGTCAAAAAAGTCAACTCAAATATCAAGTACGTGTCACCGTACTCACCGTTGACCGTAGATTTTCTTTAATCGTAGTTTTCATTAGACATTTTAAATGTTTGTTTTTGTGTATCGCCTATCGCTGTAGTTTAAAGGCTGCTTCAAAATTTATTAGGTAAGTGGGATGACATTTTTATGTACAGATTACTTAAAATAGAAATCAAAAGTATTTAACGTATCTCTCCTTTCACAGGCAACTAACAACTGAGTTGGCACATAAATTCTCTGTAATCTCATAACTTATGGTCTAGCTTATTAATTTAGTGAAAAAATGTGATATTAGAATACATTCCGGTAATGCAAATATTATATGTACCTACCTACCTACCTACCTACCATTATATATTTTTAAATGTTAGCGTGGAAATTGCTTAGTTATTACCTAAATTTTGGAATTCATTTCAGAATAATTCATTATGGATTCTTCGGATCGCTTGTTGAAAAACGAGGAACTTTCTCAAAGTGGGAGATTGGGAGAACCTTTACTGCAGAAACCTAAACCTCCTGGAGTTAAGTGTGATATTGTTAATGAATGCCAGATGTTTATCAAAGCTGAAGATGGTGGGGGTGATGCTCATTTGAACGTTAATGATAATTCTCGACAAGGTAAGTGTGGATAACAAATCTTTATTCTCAGTCAAAGTTTCTACAGTAAAAACAATATTAAATAAAAAGTCATGGTTTAGTGCACTTGTTTTAAAAATAATAATAATTATCACATTTAAACCCCACTCACTATGATACACTGTGTCGTGCAAGGTACACATAATAACATTACAGACATCCAAAACCTGAGAATAAACATCTTCGATCATCACAGAAATGTTTGTCCCAGCTGATTAAAACCTGGGCCGCAGTCATTCAGTGACACTGACTTCAAACTATTTTACCAAATTTAAAATAATGTGGTAAACTTAATTAAGAATAGCTCCTCAGTAAAGAACCCTCTTTCAATTCTTGTAGGTATTTATGATTTCATTATCGTCATTATTGTCTAATATATTTTAGAGAGTCCAGCAGAGTATGTGGCCTCCACCCCAGATCAGAAGAAAGAAAGTCCTTCAGATAATCAAATTGCAAATTCTAATCCAGAATGTGATATGGATGGTAAGTGCAGTGAGAAATTATTGTGACCATTCTATGATTATATTAAATGTATATATAAATGGGATGCCTAGCTTGCAGCCTACATCCCCCTATGCTATATAAGAAAGCTTTAGATCGTACTTAAGGTTGTAAAGGAGATATAAAAAAGGATGACATTGTCACATTTCTGCTAGTAATTTTATAGCAACTTCCATAATCAGTGTAATTACTATAGTAATATTGAATTAATTTGCATTGTCAGTAGTTTGTTACTGCTTTGAGCTCATTGATCACAGAATAACACTATTAAAGTGTCAATTGTTATACTATTAGTAGGGATTATTATTATAGTTTTGATTAAGTCAAAGTGGCAGTTGAAAGGCAACTACCACGGAGCTATGGGAGATTGAATTGAGTCATCCACATTTTTCCTGTGACCTTAATCATATCATCCATCCTTGCTGGTAAGCATCCTATGTAGTTCAAATTCATCATGTCCACTCAAGGACCTTATGAGTTCATTAATGAACAGTTCACCCAGAATATTATCTCATATTAACTCCTCATTAGTCATAAGAAAAAGAGTTTGACTAGATTGATATAATTTAATGTTTTAGGCGTTCCTGAGTTGCCAAGAGATGATGGTTTACCAAATACAGTGACAGTGTTAGATACACCTGATGGTGGAAAAGTTTACTTGGTTGGCACTGCACATTTCAGTGTACAATCACAAGAAGATGTAGCTAAGGTATGCATGTTATGATATAATTACTATTTATATTGAATATTATTATCCTACTAATATTATAAATGCTAAAGTTTGTGAGTATGTATATTTGTTACATTCATGCAAAAGCTACTGAACAGATTAACCAGATGTTCAAGAGATATAACGAGAATCTCCACTCCGGGCTAGTCCACGGCGACAACGCACCCGTGAAATCACGAGGCGCAGCTAGTATGTCAAGCTACATTTCTTGAATACTTAAAATTGCAGTACAATTGAGAGTTTTTGGGGATTCCAGATACAATTTTTTTTTAATAATCAGCAGTGTTCCTTTTTCAGATAATTTTTATATTTCATATAGGTTTTTGTATTATCATTTAAAAATATGATATTTTCTGTTACAGGTTATACAAGCAGTCCAGCCTCACATTGTTATGGTAGAGTTATGTGAACAAAGAACTAATATATTGTTGCTTGATGAAGAAGTCATACTGAGGGAAGCCAAAAATATAAATATTAACAAAATCAGGTTGGTATAATATGAACATTAATTATCTGATGTAGTAACAAAGGTTGGGTCAGTCAATACATTACTGGTTTTTCTCTCTGGTATTTACCAACCAGAAAAACATTTCCCATTTATGTTTGTATAAATATGATAAGAATATATTAATGGTAATTTTACCATTAATATATTCTTATAATATTTATACAAACATAAATGGGAAATGGTTTAAATAGAAAATAATAAACAATTACAGAAAATCTCTGATTTAATTAACTATATTACAAAAGCAAAGTTAAGTAGCAGGATGATTGATTCTACATAATCTATCACTTTGTTAGTTGGATCATTTCCAGGTGCCCAACTCTAGGTCATGCATCCATAGATAAAAAGTGGATATCCAATTGCTGAGAAGAAGAAAAACAAGAAAGTAATGTCTCGGAAAATATGTATGCATATGTGTGTAAGAAAGTAGTATTTAGTAAATTTTTAGAGCTATCATCATCTCAGCCATAGGACGTCCACTGCTGGACATAGGCCTCACCCATTCATTTCCACAAGGATCTGTTGGAAGCGGCCCGCATCCAGCCCTTGCCTGCGATCTTAGTCAGGTCGTCTGTCCACGAGCTTTTAGAGCTCTAATATATGTTTATTATCCTCAGAGCAACAATGGCGCAGAATGGTGTATTTAATGGACTCATGTACATTCTTTTATTAAATATGTCGGCACATATAACTCGAGAACTTGGCATGGCCCCTGGAGGGGAATTCAGACGAGCTATGGCTGAGGTATGTTTCATTGTCTGATTATCCTATATTTAAACAATTAATATTTTGCTGCTACCATACCTAAATGTATTTGCATAATTAGTAAAATCTACCTTTCATTCATAAACAATGTCATTTTATGAGTGTAAACTCTTTAGGATACAGTACACCATGAAATCTCCATCCTGAAAAGTTTGCGATCTTAATATGATATTGCATCGAATGGTATACCTGGTATAAAAAAATGTGTTGAATTTGTAATCAAATTTCATAGTTTTTCACTTCAGCCTTTGCAGTAAATGCATGCAGGAACAGTATGATATGAACTGAACACGGCTGTACTGTACTGATGGAAAGCAGTAATTACTGCATTTTAACCAGAAGCATTTTTTATGCAGAATTATTGCTAAATATTGAGTATATAATCTTTCACGTGTATATAGTTACTAGCTGCGCCCCGTGGTTGTACCCGCGTGGTGATTATGGTGATGATGAAAATAAGCCTATGTGTTAATCAATTATTTGCAAATATATATACTTATATATATATAATATATATATAAGTATAGCTAATACCCTGGATTATTTTCCATACCAAATTTCATCGAAATCGGTGTAGCCGTTTGAGCGTGAGGAGGTAACAAACATACACACATACACACTTACACATACACATATTCACACAAACTTTCATTTATAATATTAGTAGGATAGGAATATGAAAGATCCCATTGCATAAGTTAGTGTAATGGAAATGAATATTACGTGTCTTTCTTGCACATGTTTGACGGACTGACCTTCAGTGATAGTGATACGGTACCAGCACTTTACAGCTAAGCATGAAGGTATTCCTCTGAGAGTAAAAGTCGAACGAAGTATTAAAACTAAAAACACTGTTGCTTTAGTCCCGATAAAAAATATTTTTTTACGACTTGAGTAAAAAGATGTCGACAGCAACTGAAATCAAACTGAAAATTAGATGGTTATCGTATTTAACAATTCGAAAGGCCTACGAGGTGGAAAAGTTGGATTTGTCCTTTCTATCGGTGATCATGATGATGATGATCCTATAACACTCACAAATAATGTTGCTTTCTATTTGTAAAATAATTTTCAAAATCGAGTCAGTAGATCAGATTACCCCCTACAGCCTCACAAACTCGCTAACTTTACCTCTCTATATTATAAGTATAGATCATTTTATCTATACTTATGACTGATTTATTGCAAATAAATTATTGAAACCTTCTATACTCTAGCTATAACGTAAGTATAAGCAACAGCTATAATGTAAGTATGTATAAGCAATAATTAAATTAACTAAATAACATTATAGCCGTAAATAATTTGGTAAAAGAGTATTATATTTGTGCATTTTCAGGCAAAGCAAGTGCCGTATTGTGTAGTCCAACTTGGCGATAGGGCCATTGATGTGACACTTCATAGAGCCATCGCATCTCTGTCCTGGGGACAGACAATACGATTCATATGGCATTTGCTGACATCTAATCAAAACATCAGGTAAGAACAATATTTTCAACTAATTTTCAATCAAATTTCATTCAGACAGCTAACTTATGGCTCTGAAGCTATGATAGCTCCGTGATTGAGAGTTTTGGCCATCATGCTGACAATAGCTGGTTAGATCACATTCCTGAGCTTTCAGTATTGGAAATATCATTATCAAATTCAAAGCATGGTAGTAGGGTACTTTTTAGTACCCGCCTGGCTAACTGCTACCATCAAGTTTGGAAATCTGTCACCAAACATTCAGTGTGTCAGGCAGCATGTCAACACATTCTCACTGACCATCAAGTGATATAGTGGTGAAATTATAAATAAAATCTTGAATTTTATGTGCACAGTTTACAAAGGTGCTATTCATTCAACATTAATGTTGAATATTTGTGAAAAATATTCATTTTTTGAAGGAATAGATTCGGCTTCTATTGGGATTTGAACCCACGACCACAGAATACCGTCCTGTCGCTTTGCCATGTAAGCTATAGTAGCACTCCACTAGCCGTCCGAATGTATTCCTTTCTATACATCTGAGGGGATGTTTTTCTTAGCGCCATCTACCTTTAATTGTATGAACCATTAATAGATAGACTAACATTGCTGTTAGTAACATATCAAGCAAAGGAACGATATCCTGATTCTAAGATTTTATGGTTTATTGCATTAATATCTTACTAGATATAATATCTTACTAGACGGAACTTCCGTTCCAATTTATGAAGGAAAAAATTCCTTGAAAAATTCCCACTGGGGACCCCACAAGGGATTTCCCACGAACAGTACAGAATACCGTCCTGTAATATTGTTTTCAACAATTTTTTTTATTGACTGATCCAGTAAATTACTATTTTACAACCTGTATGAAATAACAGATGACTAATTTGATTTTGATAAATAAAATCAAACTTTTTTATCTGCCCGTCTCATTTTTATAAAACAGACTAGAGTGGGATGAAATAATACGATACAGTCTGAATTAATTTCAGCTTGGAAGAAGTGGAAAAGTGCAAACAAAAGAAGATGCTAGAAGACATGTTGGACGAGATGGCTGAAGAGTTTCCGGCACTTAAGAGAGTGTTTGTTGTAGAACGTGACATGTATCTTTGTCACTCGCTGCAAGTCGCCGCAATGCAACGTCGTAAGTCGCTCATGTATTAATAATTAGGATATACACAAAATATACCACCAGGTGTAGCTGACTGTGGGAATATATAAAGTTAAAAACAAACGTGTCTAAGGTATGGAAAGCTCGGAAAGTCATGGTTATTCTATTACCCGGAACAGTCAACTGAATGAAGGCAATTGTGTTTGCTGCTTGCTCATTGCCCCTTCATCTCTTTACTCGCTTGACAGGAAATCAGCTAATATACACACCAGACAGAAAATCAAGTAATATATAGTAACAGTAGTTTTACATATTTTTTTTTGTTTTGACAAAAGGCGTTCTTTGTTGATTTGACTATATCCTGCCAGTGGCAGCATGACCAGTGTACATTATAAAGATATAGTCGGTAGAAATAAAGGTTAGCTGCATTCTAAGATTTATGAATTTGTATAAATACATCCTTAAGTATTTGCAATGCTAGGAGAGATCAACCAGTGCAACTCGTGACACAAAACATGTCAGTTCTTACAAAGTTCAAAACGCACAGTATTAGAAAATTACCTATTTCATTTTATTGTAATCTAAAAACCGACCAAGTTCTTAGATTACAATGAACCGTGAAATAGAATAATAATATTGTACATGTTGTCAAGTCAAATAACAATATTATTAATGAATATTATGCAAGTTTGATATGTGTTTCAGAATGAAAACGGCTTATGTTATGACAGGGAAACGTTTTTGGCTGACTATACACATGGCATGGTTTATGTTCAGATTACATGTCAGTTAAATTTAGTTGCCGCTTGGTAGCCGGTTTGTGCTACTAAGGAATTCCCACTTACATTCATCAAAATCCACGCACGATTACTGTATAACTTCCTCGCTCACATCCTTATGTCTCATAGTTCCATCTCGCTTACTGGCAACACTTTCGCTACATGAGCATACTGTATAATTGTTAAAGTATTTTGTGTTTTCGTGACCACTTGATCAGAGACTAAAGTATGGTTCCAACTTCTTTTTTATACTGTATAGATGTAGCGTTTGACCACTATCTACGAGTATTTTATCACGCTAGACCTAAAATGCTTACTGGCTCTTAAGGATTGCTGCCTGAATACACTATGTTTGGTGACAGTTTTTCAAGCTTGAGGGTTATCCAGGCCAGGTATCCGAGAGTACCCTACCACCATGCTGGAAATTTGATAACGGTATTATCAACGCCGTTACCGCAAGCTGTTTGTGGGGATCGAACCAGCGTCCGTCATTTTTACCGCCGACAATCCTCCCGCTGAGCTTTCATTATCGCTTCAAATATTTCTCCATCCTTTTTGTATTTATACAGTTTATTTCAATAATTTAGAGAAATATTTATCTTTCAGGTCGAGAACCTTGTCGGATAGTGGGAGTGGTTGGGATAGGACACGTGTCCGGCATCGTTGATCATTGGGGCAAGATCACTCCCGATGACATTCCACCGCTGCTCAAGTAAGTCACGTTATGATCATAATATTAGGATTTTTATTACTATTATTAATTACCAGTCACGAGATGTACCCCTCATGGTGTCTTATCCAACAGCCTGATATATTCAATCCCTACAATTCTTTGTAAAACTGTTCTGGGGTCATGACAATCTAAAAACTATAACAGCACCCAAATATATCTGCTGACTTAGCGCTTTGATAATGATGAATGTGGAGGATAAATTTTGCACGTACACATTATTTAGATAGATGAATACTTTAATGCTACACCATAATACAAAATTGGTATTGGTAAAAAAAGCACCTTAAAAATGTAACAATGGGCGGTCTTATCGATCAAAGCGATCTCTTGCAGACAACTTTGAACAGAGAAGAATAATTTCATAGTTGTGAGGATGGTGTGTTAATCTTTTACATGATATTCAGTACATTAATACATTAAGCTTAATTAACGACCATGCAATTAAACTTACATACGCCCATTCATATATTCTCTTTGCCTAAATATGTAGAAAAAATGGTGACTCAAAAGAAATGGTGCCTTTATCAGTTCATCTATAGCTTAGGTACATCATTGGGGAACGTAAATGTCAGTCACGCGCAATACGTCTACTTTCAATTCCCAGCGATCTGAATAAGACACTAATGCGTAATGTGTGTGGAGCGCGCCAAGTGTGAATTCGATTCCACCATCCCCATTCCATCTAAGGACTACCAGACGGACGGCAATGCGACATCCATATTACATGGTACACGTTCCAACTTGTAGCACGAAGTGTTTTGCTTTCACATTCATAGAGCGAACAGCTAACGAATGGAACTCATTGCCTAAATCTGTATTTCCGCAAAAATACAACCCGGGTATCTTCAAGTCACGAGTGAATAGGTATCTTCTAGGCAGGCGTGCTTCATCGTAGACCGCATCATCACTTAACATCAGGTGAGATAGTGGTGAAACGCCTGCCTATTCCCTATAAAAAAACAAACAATTTATACACATTTAGTAATTTTAACTATGCATATATATGTCTCTATGATTAAGGTTTTATTTAACATAACAGTATCCCAAATTGGATTTGTTCTTCTCTTCTAAGCTTGTCCTCAAACATGAAATAAAGAAAATACTCCGTATGACATAGTTCTGTATGCTCATAATTGGTTCCGTCATAAACATAATGACCTGTATTACTATACATTTCTGTTTATATACTTATACATTTTCTAAACGAACACACACACTCACCATCTCTCACATCCCCACACACACAACCCTCCACTCTACTACCAGCCTCACCTGACATAAAAACACACGGTTATTTGTTTTTATACTTACGAGCACTGTAAACACAATGTTTGTCATATAATTTTAGTAATATGTGTAATCCTATTTTGGCCATACTTAAGCTTAGTTTTACTACATACTTTAATAATATTAAAACTCACGTTCATGATTACTTTACACTGTTTTTTACGGGTATAACGTGGTTCTTACGCGTAGTCGATATCACGATCGACAATTGTTTCGGCTTCTTCCGGAAGCCTTCATCAGGATCTTGAGTGCGGTGCGTTAGTCGTAACGTCCCGTCTCGCACTACTACATACGTGTTTAATGTGACGCTGTTGGATTATGTAAATAAATAAAATAAAATAATTATGACGTGTCATTCCGAGTGCAGTGCACTTCGCTAGGTGTAAGTGAATTAGCGTTAGGTTACGTCATTCATTTTTCTTTAAGAGGAAGACCAACAGCGTTACACATATTTCGAATTAAAAAGCGAACATAATCGCTTTGTGTAGGGTCCCCCCACCGTCGCTGTCGACGCGAGTGATCCGCGTTACAGTCCGCGTGGCGTGCGTGGGTGCGCTCCTGTACGCCGGGTACAAGGTGGTGCCGCGCCGCTTGCTGCCGTGGTGACGCTCCCGCCCGACCCGACCCATAGCCCCTACACTACTGTGGTGAGTACCGCCATCGTCACTATCGTCGCGAGTGATCCAGAGTCCGCATGATGTGCCTTAGAAGTGGAAAAAGTGCTTTCGTTTTTTTTTATAATCATACGAGTAGATATATTTTTTTAAGTATTCCTTTCGCAAATGAGGTATAATTATGTAAAACTTTATAGATAGATGTATAGATAACACTATATTTCACTACATTAGGTAGATACATTTGACATTTTTTTTATTTAATGACTTTGTCATAAGATAATAGTCTATTAGTTGATAGTGCCCATGATAAAAAAGTTTTCCCAGCTTGGAATTTTGGCATGTTAGTTTTATACTATACTAAGGCTAACCTGTTTGACACTGGATTATTTTTTGTTTTTTTTCTCACACAAACCCACGCCCTAGGACCCTGTGTCGCGGGAGACCAGACACACATCATTACGACACGTATACGTCCAAGACCCGGAACTAACACCTAGGTACGCTCATCGGTTAAATGTTTGCCACTGTCGGGATTCGAACCCATGTTCCCGGAGACCTAGAAGTCATGTCACTGACCACTGAGCCACTGCGACCTTCAATTTACATTTTTGAATAATTTAATTTACAGTTCTCGCTTCAAGTTTCATGCCACTTGTAATGTTTTATTTACAGGGTTACCTTCAACAATGCATCATCGTTGTTACAGAAAGCGTCATCCTTAAAGTTGTCTCTGACATTGCTAACACACTCGGAGTTATGATAAAATGTAACATGTTCACATCATTACAATTACCTATGAGTAATGATTATGAACTCTTTGGCATAGCCATAAAATCACTTTTTTAACATTAGTAACAGTATATTTACCCTTATATTAAAATTGACTTCGCGCGAGATATTTTGACATACAGTCAAAACCGGATATAACGATATTGAAGGGACCATATAACTTCGGACGCTATATCCGATAGTTGTTATAAGCAATAAACACAAGTATGTAATTTCTTATTTTGCATAATGGATCATGATTTTTGCTATAGTCAGATAAACAAAAATCGGTGATATGCTTTTACTAATGTTAACTATATTATTTTTAAATATGATAACCATAGATAAATAAGACCACGTTTGTATATTTGTCGGATGTATGTATTTTACTGCCTTATCTTGTAGATCTTAGAGCTTAGTCATATTTAATGCTATTGTTTTTATGTTGTCTTTTATTGATCATAGGTTGGCAGCGATTGAGGTTTTAATGTAAAGTACCGTGAAATGCTAGACTACAATTATACGAAGGTATACAGATATTAAGTGCATCACTACATAATGTTTATCTCTTAAGTACCCGTACACGCTGAATTACGGTTTTTATTTTATTTTCAACGTCTTTAGAATATAATGAAATGAGTGAAGGTGTATGGTTTTAATTAATACACTGACGATATCCAATACATGGTTGATACATGTGCTCAGAAAATGGATAATTATGTATTTAACGAGTTATATGTATTCAATATAACATCTAGAAAGTTGTCTCAGTCAATATAGGACTTTACAAAGAAATGTCCACTTCAAATTCGTGTATTCCTTACGAAAAGATGTCGGCAATTAAATACTTTGAAGATTCATTTGCTCTAGTGTGGTCTATCACAACGTGTGCGATAATGCCCCTTATGGGCGATGATTGCCCCCTTCTGAGCGATAAAGCACCCCCATTGTGCAATAATGCCTTCTTGTGGGCGATAATACCTCCTCGTGGGCGCTGGAGGGTTAGATGGGGCGGTAAGGGGCTCAGAAAATATAGCACACTAAAATTAAATTGTTTAAAGTAGGTGCTTGATGTCATTGTGGTTTTTAAGATGGAAGAGATGGAATAAGGTAAATTAAAAAAATTGGGGGCATTAGCGAATAATTCATTTTCAAAGAGGGCGGTAGACGGAATAAATTTAATAACCTCTGCTGTAGTGAAACATTCAGTCATACCGTCGTAATAATTTAAATATAATAAGAATAGCAAGAACCTTTTTAGTAATGCAACTTGTTGGGTTACCTGTGTACTGAGACATTATCTCTATGTACTATCTCTAGGTTGTAAATATTGATTTTGCTGTTTTGTCGTTTGGTACTTTCTTTGCACATGTGTTGATAAATGGCATTTAATGTAAATGTGGAACTGCCATCATATCTCTTAAGCACTTATCCGTAAATACAGCTTTCCCGCACTTACATTAAAATTTACTAGTCTTCTACATTTGTTGTAACTTTATTTACTTACGTTCTGTTTAAATGCTATAATAATTTAAGCCTATTCTATACATTAGCCTGTTTGTAATTTTTAGACTTTCGCGATTCGAACACATTGTTATTAAATCAAACGGGGCTTGATCGCGAGAAAAACATTTAGTAATTTATCCACGCATTTCTCCAGTCTTCTCGTGACCACGACCAATGCAACTTGGTCGAAACGTCGAGGTAAATAAATTACTAAATGTTTTTCTCGCGATCAAGCCCCGTTTGATTTAACAACAAAATTAGCCTGTTTAACCTTAGAGATAATGTCGAAGAGTCAAACACTGGCCAGAATTGCTCTCTAGTTTTGGATCATCGTCATCTCAGCCATTGGACGTCTCACTGATTTCCACCATCCAGTCTTTTCCTGCGATCTTAGGTCGTCTGTCCACCTTGTCGATGGCCGTCTTATGGTAAGCTTGCCAGTCCGTGGTCTCCATCCGAAAACTTTTTGCCCCAACGGCCATCAGTTCTTTGAGCTATGTGGCCTGCCCACTGCCAACTTCAACTTGCTAATCCGCTGGGCTATTCGGTGACTTTCGTTCTTCAACGGATCTCATTTCTGAGTCGATCGCGTAAAGAAACCCCGAGCATATAGCCTTCATCGTAGCTCGTTGTGCGACTTTGAGCTTGCTTACAAGGTCCATAGAGTCCCAGTTTCAGTTCCGTAAGTCATCACTGGTAACACACACTCTTCGAAGATCTTCGTTTTCAATCATTGTGGTATTTTGGACGAGAATACGAGAGAGAAAAGTTTTGGATAGTTCTAGCCTATCGATATTATCTCTATGGAAAAAGTTGAGTGGTCAGAATTGACAACGAGGGGTTTGAACGTGATTTTATTTAAATGTAAGTCATTAGAGAATACAAGTTAATTATAATATTATTTTATTAAGTTGTAATAATAAGGTCTGTGATAAATTAATGTTTTAATGAAAGGAGAATAATTATTAAATGTCCATCCACTTGATTGCATAAGTAAAACTTATATTAGTGACTGTAATTTTTATAATCATTAACGTAGTTTAGGACACCATATAATGTTAAATGTATAAAAATAAGGGTTTGGCAATGTTTGTGTAACAGATTAGTAGATATAGTAGTAGGCTGATCTTTATCGCTCTGAAGTTAGGCTTTGCGATTGTTTACTCATGTACCGAAGATCTACTGGCGAACAATCATTGAGCAGCCAAGCGAGATAGGGAATGTGAAAAACGTCAGAGAGTGAGCTAGACGCTCTCAAAGTAGGACAAATGCGGGGAAACCTGTAAAGAATGGGAAGCTTAATCCTACTATGGAGATGCAATGACTGATATATAGTATTGGATGTCGTATGCAGTGCTGTATTCGTAGATACGGTCAGCAAAAAAAATGGTAAGAGCATGTCTCATATTTTGATTATTGATTTTTTTAATCTGCCCAAATCACAGTTCCTTTCAAAATCTCAGCCACATGATTATATTATGTTATTTTATAAGTTTCTTTTTATAGTTACTCATAGCTATGGTGAATAATTTGTATTGTGAAATTAAGTGCATTATATTTTTATCTAGTAGGTATATGTATTATACATTAGGTTAATAGCTGATATAATAATATGTGGGTAAAGTCATTGACCATCAATGAGTTAGTGGTCAAACGTTTTTTTTATATATATACAGTATAAAAAAAGTTCATGTTATTTCAATATCTTTGTTATTTTCCAATATTCTCGTGTATGTGTTTCGAATTTAAAGAACCAGCGTTCTATACAGATATACATAATGTATAATTAGTTTTCGCCGTAAAATAATTAATTGGCCTATTGCAATAATAATCCCTAATAAATAAAGCATCTCGCCCGCAATTCAGAGGGCGCGGGTTCATAAATAAGTACCTTGTGTAATTTAAAATCTCAAAAGTGATTTTCTATTTTCCCGCTAATTTTTAAGACGGGTGGATTCGTGATTCGTGGATTAGCTAGGTCTTGTTTATTGTTATAGTGTAAACTGCATTCATATAAACCTCTAAAGTAAGATTTTAGTGACTTATTAGATATTTTAAGGAGATTTTGTAAAAGTAAATTATTGTCATAATAACTATTGATAGGTGTCTTATGTAAGGTCGGGTGGTGATCTTAGATCACGTTATCACTTAATATCAGGAAGATAGTGGTAAAACGCAATAATATAATCTTTAAAAAAAAATTATTAGTTATTTTGATATACGGACCTACTATATTAACTCCACTTTGTCATGTACAATTCAGTCTATTTCATATAATTTTGAGCACAATCCTTGTCTCGAATCAGTAATCAACCTCTGCGGCCTTATCGCGAAAATTAACATTTAGATACATCAGAATAAATTTTCCATTACACAGACAACTAAGAGTTACATTCATAGATAACTAACACGTAGAAGGGCCATGGACCAGTTGTGTTAAATTATTCTGAATGCGCAGGACTATCAAAATGAAAAAGTAATATGATTTAGAATAATGTTTCCTGTCTTTTTCTTTAGAGTTACCTACAATTCTGTGAATCTTTTTAACGTGTGTTCTCATCTCGTCTCTGTACTCTCTGTGTCTGAAGATGTGTCCGTCGAAATGCTTTTTAAATTAGTCTGGCGCTATAGTAGCAGCCGAGTGATTTTTAAAGAAAGCGCCAAAGTTATTGTTTTTGTTTTATTTGGCTTCGCAATTTATGTGCATGTAGCCACTGTTAATTATATTAAGCATTAAGTTTTGTTGCAAGAACGTATCGGCATATAAGCATATATAAGTTTTAAGTAGTGGGCGTTGTAATGAAACTATTTGGTGATTGCAAGAAAATGCTTTCCTACACTTACAGCTCATTGGGAACAACATTGACGTCATTTATTCTGTTTTCCTTTTAAATTTTGTTAGTCCAAATGGAATCTCCATTGGTTATAAAGATCTTGGGTGAGATACGCCGCGTCAAGAACGATCTCCTTTGTCGAGCGATGTATAACGAAAGAGTATCTACAATATTATGTAATCGCGCTAAGACGCTTTTCTTTGCATATTTGCTACAAGTTAATTATGTCGCATTTGCTCTATGATCTGTCCTTTTGTGTGAAGAGTTGTATACTTGCACGTATATAATTATGGTCCTTCTGCCCTGTGCTCAAAATCATGAAATCGTCTATAAAACTTACAGTAATTATGAATGTATAAAACACGGGAATCACACACATAATAAGTCAGACCGAATGTGGTTAAAAGTATAGTCGGAACCCTCTGACTTATTACGTAAGTAATTCCCGTGTTTTATACATTCATAATGTGTCCAAACCACGTCAGTTTTAATAACAAAACATACAGTGAGTTTGATGTTTTGATGATGAACATGTTACCTCTTCAGTTTGATGTTGATTTTGAAGTTATTACTGTCAGTGTCGCACGGAGTGTGGTGTGTTTCTGTTTTATTAATAAAATATTTATATTGTAAAAAAGTTTTGTTTATTTTTAAGCTCTTTAACATAATCAGTAACATACTTGGTCTTAACAATGATAGTAGGTAATAACAATGTTTTTACAGATTATGTTTCGTATGCAAGCTAAGGAATAAGTTTGCTTTCTTGCTTTTGATATATACCTACGCAAAAGTAGTAACTATACATTATGGTCACTGACCGTCAAAGGAGATAAGGGTCAACTTATAATTACCCAATTAGATAACGGAATCCATCCGATTCCAAAAAAATGCTATCTTGAGTAATATGTTCAAATCATCAGGCACTTTTAAATCGGTATAAATATTAAATTTATTCAGACTTAAGGGCCTCCGACATGCTGAAGCCTAGTTTCCCAGTAGTGGGCACATAATTGGCTGCTTATGCATACTGTGCTCTTCAAGAGAGTTGTCTACAATGTAGGTTTTGCTTACACATAGACAGTATTGACTAAGCACTCAGAATATTTTTGACCACAAGCAAACTCACTGACGTCTTGTCATCTTAGAACGTCAAACATGGTCTAATCAGTACATGTAGTTTGTTTCATGACCTAAATAACTAAATTAAAATGTTTCTTCATCAAAATTTTCAAAAGAAATATGTTAAATCATGCAAGCGGAATTATAAAACAGTTATTTTGTAAGCAGCTCGAGACCGTAGCGTTTCGTAAGCCACGGAGACGCATTGATTTGGGTGAGGACCACGGATTTCTGTATTGGTTACTGTATTTTAGAATATTGTTTTGAATTGTGGCCCTAAAATAGTGGTCGCAACCAATGATCTTTTACTAAAGATAGAATAGAATAATCATTTATTCAACACACACATAATAAGGACAGGGCATGGCTGATGTCACTATTGTATACAATATATATAATTATAGAACATGAATTGAAACATTACAAATGACAATGGATCTTAAATTTAGTGAGGATTGACGTAAGTATATACATACTACGCGGTGCTCAGATTTTGTTCCTTTACGACATAAACATGCTTACTGCGACAGATAATACGATACAAATAATATAGAAAAGGATAGCAGCTATATGTTTAAACTTGCGCTTGAAATACGCGTCGTATTGAAAATTACTACAATTGACTTAATTTTGCCGCCTCAGTTTCCGCGCGCTTGTGCGTCATCTACCTCATATAAACATACTTATAATATCATTGGGTCGCCACGCGTGTCATGTAAAAGCGCCAAAAATAGACAATACAGAAATTGAAAATTATTCAAAGAGTACGTTTTAAAACTAAACTTCGCTTGAGATGTGGACATTAACGGACATAATAAGGATTAGAAGTACCTATACTCTCGAGCAATGAGAGGCCTATTGCACCTCTAAGGGCCTAAGAGGTGGCCTTTCGTTTGTAGGACCTACCTACTCTATAATTTTCGCCAACGCGCTGTGACTGTCGGTAGTATTGAAACAACGCCTGCCTAATCAAAATGTTTTAGTTCTCAAGGGGTTTGTTTGGAAGAGATCACTCTAACGTTAAAAACGCCAATTGTTACACGTAGTATTTGTATTTAGTAAATATTATAGTAGTAAGATCTGTAATAATTAAGAAGTTATTTCGTGGTTTTTCACCTATCTATTAAAAATAAACTATTCTTATTAGTCAGCCTGCTTCAAGTATTCTATATTCGAATCTCTATTTGGTCGGTTTTAGCATTTGTTAGCGCATAATTACATTATAGTTACAAGACAGATAGACGCGCTGGTAGCTTATGATGACGGCAAAATAAATTGAAAGATATTATACAATGTTAGGTACGATCTGATGACTGACGGATTTATAACCTCTGAGCTATCTTTACACTGTTTCTACGGGTATATAACGTGGTACTTACGCGATTATCACGATCGACAATTTGCACTGAGTCCGACCCGTGAGAGACGGGACGTTGCGACGAACGCACCGCACTCAAGATCCTGATGAAGGCTTCCGGAAGAAGCCGAAACAATTGTCGATCGTGATATCGACTACGCGTAAGTACCACGTTATACCCATAGAAACAGTGTAAGTAAAGTAATTTTGAACGTGACTTTTAATAATATTCTCTGAGCTATCGTTTATTCAAATTTGTTTTGTTGTCGACCTATACGTATTAAGTTATCGTCATTAGTTTCAGGCGACTACACAACTTCACGCATATATTATTCACGATGTATTTATTGATTTTTGTGATCAACTATAGTTTGTTTGACTCCAGTCGCTTCGTCGAATGTATATAAGAGCTGTAGACACCACTCCAGCTTGCGTCTACCTTCCTCCGCCACCCTCGTTCAGGATGACAAATATGCGACCGTCGTCTTACTCGGCACTGTACATTTCAGCAAACAATCTATTGAAGACGTTTCATCGGTAAATACATTCTCATATTTTTATACTTACCTACCAATCCTAAACTAAAGCCCACAGACTTCGCTGGCTCGGTCATCTAGAAAGAATGAAGGATACCCATGCTGTTAAACGAGCATACTTGGGACGGCCTACAGGTCGACGACCCGTCGGCCGTCCCAGGTATCGCTGGAGCGATGAAGTTGGGAAGGATCTTCGCGAGCTCCAAGACGATAACTGGCAAGAGATGGCTCAAGATCGAACAAAGTGGCACATATTATTATCGGAGGCCAAGACTCATTTTGGGTCCCTGCGCCATGCTGAATGAATGAACCTACCAATCCTATTAAGCCTATTTACACAAACGAAATGGTTTTACTATGGTATTTCATTATCTTACATATAGAAATCATGTGATGATCTTTAGCAATGTTGTTGTGCATGAGCGAAAGAAAGTTGCTGAGTTTGTACGATCAATTTTCGATAGATGGCGCCACTGCCATTCCAATGTACGCTGGCAAAACCGTGAGGCGCAGCTGGTCATTTATATATTATATAAATATCTACAGTGCAGCCGATGAAAAAATGCGTTAGTTTATTTCATCCGTATTGTTCCACAGTACGAAGTGGCGTATAGAGTATAATTCTGATTACATAACAGTAGTCCAGCATTTATAGGTATCTCAAAATACTTTAATTATAGGTAACTGCTCGCACTCCGCGATTTCATCAGAGTGGGCTACGGTTATATCGTTACCACTCGTGTGTACCTGGTTATCCCACTGTGACCGTTAAGTTTATTAAAATAAAAGTACTTATCGTATGTATTAATATAGAATAAATTTAGCGCTGAATGGTAACATACATACTATCACACACCAGAGAGACCTACGAATATGTAAACATTATTAACATTTATTTAATTTCAAGGCCACAAACACGGAATGTGAAACACATTTTCTCGGCACCCGTAAATTACAATTATGTTTTTAACTATAAAAAACATTTTGAAATGATAATCAATTATTTGTATTGTAGTAATACGAAGCTTGATGATATTTAGTATTTTATTTCTTTTTTAGATTGTAAAAGTGTTAAATCCCAATGCTATTTTAGTGGAACTCTGTCGCCAGAGAGTTTCGCTTCTAGAGCTCGACGACAAGAAATTTTTAGAAGAAGCGAAAAACTTTGATTCAAGAAAAGTACAGTAAGTACCTGTCAAAAGCATTACTTTACACATCAGCTTTACAGGGCTTCACTCTTCAAGTTATCATCTCACTAATATTATAAATGTGAAAATTTGAATAGATGGTTGTTTGTTAATCACTTGAGGTCCCGGAATAACACATAGGCTATTTTCATCATCATCAATCATCACCACGCGGATAAAACCGCGGGGCGCAGTTAGTTATTTATATTTACCTACTTATTTCGGTTTTAGACGTGCAGTTAAAGGTCAGGGTGTAGCGTCGGGCATGCTTCACGCGATGCTACTCAAGACGTACGCCGATATCGCTAAAGAATTGGGGGTGGCACCCGGTGGAGAATTTCGAAGAGCCTATCATGAGGTAAGACTTCATTCGGAGACTCGGTGTAATGCCATGATACTTTTCAGTTTTACGAGAAAACGAATTTTGGTGTTTTTTGACGTGATAACGTTTTATAAATTGATGAATACCAGCAGCACTCTTGAAAAATAGTAACGTTCCGCGTAACGTTCCACCTGAGTCTTGTATTACATAAAATAATCAGTTAAAGTCAGTCAAAGTTAAAGTCAAAGTCAAAGTCAGTCAAAGTCGAAGTCAAAGTCATAAATGATTATGACGTTATCACGTAAATCTATCGTCCGTAAACCGACTTTACAGACAACCAATTTTTTTTTACGAGAAATCCGTAGTCTTGGCAGCAGTTAAGTTAGGTAATTGATACTTACCTACCCAAATTATAATTTTAATATATAGGTACCTACTTAGATGATATAGATACCTATATAAATATAATACATACATCGATAAACAATTTTCAATAGCATAAAAACATAAAGAGTAAACTTAGAATAATTAGACGAACTAGGTTCCCCTTGACTGCTGGACTTGACATTTTTCGTAAACATATCTAACTAGCTGACCCGACAGACGTTGACCTGTCTTATACCAACTGTCAAACTACTGACAGTTACGTCAAACACAATAAGGTCTAATTAGAAAAGTTTGTCAGTACCACTAAGGTTACATAAGATAAATGTAATATGAACTTAAAAGTTTCTATTTTTTTTAATTTCCGCGCTAGTTCCGCTATTTTTTCTTTCATAAGATCCCGACAGTAACACAAAAAAACATAGTTATCGAAATTGGCCCAGCCGTTCACGCGTGATGTCGTGACCAAGGGGATTAGGGATTCATTTTTATATACATATATGTAATTATTAAATACGTGTTTTCTACATTTTATTGAAACATGCACGGGACAATCTCAATCCTCGTCGTTACTTCAATGTCAGTTTCTCATGTTTCATTTACAATTCTTATTACAAACTTGCCAAAGTACTTTTACTTAATGGCGGTTCATTCTTGTCATAGTATTTAAGCCGTTAGTATACTTAACGGGATATCTATAACAATAATCATAATTTTAGATAGGTTTATAATATACAGATCTACATTATCGCAGTCGTGAACTTTCTCTACATTAAGGCCCTGTACATAAACAAATGATGATGATGAAATGATGGCCGTTGGGGCCGAAAAGTTCTAGAATGGAGACCACGGACTGGCAAGCGCAGCATAGGACGGCCACCGACCAGGTGGACAGATGACCTGACTAAGATCGCAGGCAAGGGCTGGATGCGGGCCGCTTCCAACAGGTCCTTGTGGAAATCAATGGGGGAGGCATATGTCCAGCAGTGGACGTCCTATGGCTGAGATGATGATGATGATGATGATGATGACATAAACAAATCGTTTTTGGTTCAGTATAAAGGGGTGTTCACGTCGATTAGGTATAGTATATACCTATAGTATATAGTAATCCTTTCGATAGTTAAATACTTTCAAAAACATGCTTTTAGTAAATTAATTTAAAAATGTATATATCTTCCAAAGTAATATTTATTACATAACTAAACATAGAATAGCATATGGCTCAGAATAGCATAGTAAAGAAACGGTCAAAATTTTTATTGCAAAATTCATAATTAGTGATTATGAATTGTGATACGAGTTTATTTTGTAAAATTCTTACTGCCGCCGTATTGTATTCGGTCCTCAGCTGACTAGTGCTAGCACGCCGCTCTCCACCCGCTCATTCTGACCGTGACTTATCTATGCCGTGACCACTGGCAACGTCTGACCTATGCTTGATCGCTCTGCTCTCTCCCATCAGATTCTTAATTTATGTTAAATAGATAAGATGGCGCGCTATTTACCTAAACTGTCTAGAACGCTATGCGCTGAAACAATTCTTAGTTCAGAGACGTAGATATCTTCCCTGCGCCAGGGAACTGGATATTTATTTCCAAACAACAACAATATTTATATATAATATAAATAACAATGCACATAACTTGTTACCAACCTATTTTTGATTATTCTTCCTTTAATTCTGTTATGTTTTATCTGAAACTAGCTGCGCCCCGCGGTTTCACCCGCGTGCACTACGTTTTTCCCGCTGACTCAGTTATCCCACGGGAACCATACTTCTTCCAGGACAAAAAGTAGCCTATGTCCTTCTCCAAAGTCCCATGTATCTTTATACCAAATTTTATCTAAATCGGTCAAGCCGTTTTCATGTTATGTCGTGACAACGGAAAACGGGTTTCATTTTTATATATATAGACGTTTTTTTTTTAATAAACAGTGTATTCGTTTTTATGGCCAACCTATGTGAAATCCAAGCTATGCCGTACAAATGAGAAATGTACAGAGCTCATCAACTTCATATTTTTCAGATGAAAAGGATACCGGGCTGCAAGCTGTTCCTAGGCGACCGTCCAATACAAATAACTATAGCTCGAGCGTTTCAGTCACTCAGCATGTATGAACTAGGACAAGTGCTTTACCACCTCTCCACCTCTAATCCGAAACGTTTGGAGTACGTACACTTATACTTTATTCTACAGAACTGCGATGATAGCTTTTGAAGCGATGATAGCTCAGCGGGGGGAGCGTCGCCTGTCAAACTGACGGCCACTGGTTCGATCCCCAACAACAGCTTGAGCTTCAGGTGAAGGTAACACCGTTATCAAATTCCCAGCATGGTGGTTGGGTACTTTCGAATACCTGCCTGGCTAGCTACCACCCTCAAGTTTGAAAAACTGTCACCAAGCACATAGTGTGTTCAGGCAGCAGTCCTTGAGAGCCAGTGAACATTCTAGGTCTAGCGTGATAACATCTTCGACCACATCTTCACTGATCATCAAGTGAGATAGTGGTCGAACGCTAGATCTATATAAAAAAAAACTGAAATTTTATTTAAGGGGTATAATATAATAATCCTACTGATATTATAAATGCGAAAGATTGTGTGTATGTTTGTTACCTCTTCACGCTCAATCGGCTACACCGATTTCGATGAAATTATGGTGATGGTATGGAGATAGTTTAAACCGTGGATTTAGCTACTTGTATCCCGGAAAAAGTATAGTTTCCGTGAGATAATTGAGGTAACGGGAAACCGTAATCCACGCGGCTGAAACTGCGGGGCGCTACTGGTATAAAAATATGTTTTAAAAAAATCAGTGGCTTTCTTTATGAACGAAGCAGTATAATTTCTGTTAATGCACTATGACCTATTATGTGGCTTTGCGTGATAAACATTATTTATATGAATAAGTAACTATAGCTAATAGTAAGATCAAAGAGGTTAGCTAGTTAACCGTTAATTACAGTAAACAACATCTGGAGATGTACAAAGACAAACAATTCGTACAAGCGCAGTTTGAGGAGATCACGAACGAAGTGCCAGCCTTCAAAAAGATTTTCCACGTGTTCGTCGACGAACGGGACAAGTGTCTCGCGTATTCGTTACAAGAGTGTGTTCGTACAGGTAAACATTTAATATTAATTATCAAATAAGCGCACCGGAGAGATTGTTCAAGTCTAAAAGCCTGTTTGAATTATTGACGTACCTACTTTATTATTAGCCTTTATTGCTGATACTAAACAATGATTTTACACACAGTAGTAAATTGTTTTAACTTAAATCTAATACATCGGGTTTCCCGGTTCAGTGGTCAGCGTGTCCAGTGACACATAGGCCTCTTCCAGCTGCTTCCAATCTTCTCTAATGGTAGCTTTTCTAGACCAGATCGTCCCTCCAATCATCTTGATATCATCTGTCCATCTTTTAGCTTGTCTGCCTCTTTTTCTTTTGAAATCACGTGGCTGCCATTCTATTATAATTTTAGTCCATTTACATCTGCTTTCCCTTGTCATATGTCCTGTCCATCGCCATTTTAATCGTCTTATTTTCTTTAGTAACGACGTACCTACTTAGTAAACGCTAAATGCTAAATATGCAAGTAATAGCCGTTAACTATCTGGTTTGATCTGCCGAATCATTTTATTCCAAATATGACTGTAGCATATAAAGGCATCATGCGAATAACGCTTGCGTATTTTATACATAGAAAATGCTTCAAGGTTAAGAGGCTAACAGCGCCATCTAGTGAAAACATGCACAATTAAAACTATACAAACAAGACGTTTCTCTCGTAACAATGTGGGCTCTGCGTTGAACAGAGATGGCAGCGATTCCTTAAAACAGATACGTAGCGATACTCTGTAAATAGAGCGGTAGCGCTAGGTTTTGTGCAGAAATCAGAAATCATGTATTGATAATGCATCTACATTAAACCTAAGTCACAAATAAAATAATAGTAAAGTTTATATATATTTATGGTACCTATTCACTTTTACAATATCATAACAAAACATACAATAGTAGGTATAAAAAGTATATAATGAATAAAAAATACAATTCGAAAAATCGAGATTCAAAAATAATTGCTTGGACATGACATTATGTTTTGACAAAATTATATTTTGTAATAAAAGTCGTTGGTTTCGACAGACTGATTTATTCAGGTCATACATAGACAACAGACAGACAGAAGTTTCAAGACATCAATGTGCAATAGATGGCGCTACTTGTATTAAGGAACATTATATTTGATAATATTCTAACATTTTGTATGCCTAAAAAATCATTGAATCTGTAGAACGTCTGCTCAAAGATATTCAGTCTCCTGAAATGTGGCCGGGCAGAGGCATCTTGTATATATCATAGGTATATATCATATAACATTGTTTTCTTCTTATCATCTAAGCTTTGCATCCCAATAGGTCTCTACGACGCTCGAGTACATCCCCATTTAGCATCGTGGGCTCCCCTACTATTGTGGGTGTTGTTAAAGTATGAAGAAGAATACGGAATATTTTATACTCGTCGAAGTCGGATTCTTACTCGTATAATACCCTCTCAATAGTTCCAATTCGCAAATTCGAGCTTTGGTCGAGCTGGTATCAATGCTTTTTCTTTTATAATATATATATATATTTTTTGTGTATTGTACGTTTTTCTCTGAATCTAAAATTGAGTCACATCTTCATTTATGTCTTTTTCAGTGGAACAACCTCGTGTTCTTGCAGTCGTAGGAATGGGTCATGTGGACGGTATAGTTAAATACTACGGGAACATGAAACAGGATGATATTATCCCTCTTTTATTGTAAGTATGGCATAGGATCTCCTTGTTATTCGAGTTCAGGATTATGAGTCCTATCCTTTACTAACGTCACATTGGGAGTGTTTTGTGCATTTCACAGCCATCTCTAACGTATAACAGGGTATCAATTCTACTAACACATTGCTCATAAATTGTCAATGAATCGTCGTTTTTTCTAGTTTTGCTATTCTACTTGGAGTATAATTGTAATGGCTACACAGATATAAACCGCAATTCAATTGTCTACAATGCAATCGAATGCAATTGTTATTTTATCGGAATATCAAGTTTATTTATGATAACATTTGGACAACTATTGTATTGTTTATGAATGGATTGTCTTAATAAATAAGAGAATTGGCACCCTGGTCGATGGCTTAGCTGTTATATTCCGTAATACATATTTTGTATAGTTAGCCCATTATTATATTATCTATACCTATTTATGTAAATATTTTTACTTTTTTGGACAAGAGTGTTTATATACAAAATGAAAAAAATGTTTTAACCCTTATACAATACAATGTAAAAGTGTAAGTAACAGAATTAGATGTCGCTCTTCAAGTTGTTACTATCAGACAAACAATTTTATCTAATGCTGAGAAAGCCTTAACTTTAAATTTATTTCAATTTTAATTTTATTGTGATTTTTACAGTAGCAGTCATTAAGTTCAATAGGAAATCGTATGTAGACCACATACGATTTCCTATTTAATTTAATGACACCTTAATTAAGAACTAAAAATCATAATTAACGAAATTGAGTACCTATTTCAAAACTTACAGAAAAGTTAATACATAGGTACCTATATCACATAATTAAACATAAATATCCAGGTATTGAATAAACTGATGACGGTCGCCGTGGCGCAGTGGTCAGTGTTCGAATCCCGGCAGGGGCAAACATTTGTGCGATGAGTATAGGTGTTTGTCCCAGGTCTTGGTTGTTTGTGTGTTGTGATTGTGTGTGTCCATGCCTCCCGCGACACAGGGAACCCTAGTGCGGGGGTCTGAGTGTGATTAAAAAAAAAAAAACTAAGAACATATGGTTTTGTCCTAAAATTTCCACGGAAACGCGAAATACTTTTTTTTGTTACAGTTGACTGATGATTTGTTATACTCACTATATATTTTTACACTTTAATATTGTATTGTTTAGACAATATTTTTCTTTGGGCTTTTTATTAATTTTTTTTGGGCTCAAATATTTTTTTCTCATATTTCTTTTCAGTTTGTAGAATTATTTACCTAAATAGGTAAATATTTGTAGTATGTAAATATTGTATTTAACCGAGTATACTTACATAAGTGAACAACAATTAAATATAGACAAAATCACAGCAAGTCGTGGCGGGGTTCGGCTAGTTGTATTATATTAATTTTAAGTTTATAATAACAAAAAGACTCGTCATTTTGTGTCATATTTTTCAAAATATATTCAATGGGAAAACAAAATTTCAATAAATTCATCATGGATCTGTCTTCTGGATCCAGGTGCTGTAATAAATCTTTTATAGAAATATTACTGGTATTTAATAGTAGCTGATGCATACAAATATACATTCATGCCTCTTTTCCGTAGGGGTAGGCAGATACCACAGCATCCAATTACTATGATCCCGGCGCACTTATTTCACTTATCAGGCCGTTTATAAAAGGGTGTCGTTTAGAGTACCCACTATTGAACTGGCTCTTTCTTAGATCTTCCTCTTTTTCTTATACTTATTTTGGAACGTTTGCCTAGGCCTTTCTCTTCCAACACTACCACACACTTCACCCATGTCTATTCGTTAGTCAATCATCTTTCGTTCATTCTCTCAACATAATCAAAACTAAACAGTTTTCTCAATCTTATTCACTACATCATCGTGTACACCACAAAATTCCCTTATCACACTATTCTTTATCCTGTCACTCAGTTTCACTCCAATCAGACCAACTTCTCAGAGTTCTCATTTCAGACATTCCATCTTTTGTAAACATTGCAGTCTGTCATAGTGTCATCACTCTCAAACACCATAACTTTCGTCTTGCTTACATTTATTTTGAATCCCCTTTTTCTCTAAATCTTCATGCACGACTGTTACCATCTCCTGTAACTCTTTTGCTAATGATGCAAGTATAACTTGGTCATCGGCGTAGAGAAGACATTAAAATTTGATGAGTAACTCGTTCAGTTGCATTGACTGTCTTTCAAATATAGGTAATATATGTCAAAACATATTTATATATACCTAGTGATGGCCTCCTATTGGGTGAAAAGCTAGAATTTTGTTATTCCATTTGATTGGTGGAAATATTTCTAACCAAGACCTTCGTACATAGCTCGGGCCAAGAGCGCTGATATGACATCCTCATGAGTTTGGTGTTCTGTGATCAACATGTGCGCCCCATCTGTTGGCGCATGCGCGGCGGGCGCGGTAGCGGCACAACACAACGATCGTAAAACATTACAAAATCAACTACCTGTGTTGTATGAAAACTGCTCCTATTGGATTATTCAGGTAGCTAGATTCCCTATGTTTTTAAATCTCAAAGCTAATAATGTTATATATTGTCTTATCTGCAAACATTTAAATGGTATTACACCATTATTTCAGTTATATTATAATGCTCTCTTTAATTGCTTTCAGATATTTTTTTTAATATAAGTATACCTACTAATAATACTTAGTTTAGTAAAAAAGTCAGGCTACGTACCTACATATGATTATTCAAAATTCATCACAATTGTTTTGGCTACCGCGCCCCCACGTAGATACCTGTTATGTTGTAGGCAGGTAGGTACCTAAACACATATTTATCGAATGTTTTTATTACTTTGTTCCAGATTACCTCCTCGGCCTTTGTATTCCGTTATATTCTGGACTGGACTCAAATTCACTTTGTATTTTTTGATATTTTCTTTTTTCTACAGACTTGTATTTGGATCAAATTAAATAATAATACCATAATATTTGTCGTTATAATTAAAAAGTGTATTATATTATTACATTTGGTAGGTACGCTGGATGCGTGCCGCTTCTAATCGGTCCGGAAATCAATAGAAGAGGTATTTGTCCAGCTCTGGACATTTTTTGGCTAACATTATGATTCTTCTTGTATTCTATTTCCGCTTAAAGTCAAATTCGTAAAACTCCTTACAACGCTCTTACTAATATTAGACGAGTTTTATTCCAATGATGGCGAATTGCGGGTAGTTTTAGTAGGCACCAAATAAGCGGCGACTTAATTTACCTAAAACTACCCGCAAATTTAATAAATACATTTAATCTTAGTGATGTTATTGATAAGTCTCATACTAATTTAGACTTTATCGTAACCATATAAGAACTTATCTAATTTTCCTATATTTTAGTTTAGTTCGGTTGAATAAGCGAATTACTACCTATAGCTTAGGTACTATAAAGACAGTCAAGATTGTCTAGGTACCTATACTAAGACAACTGTAGAGAAACAACCGTACGTTGGGCCTACTTTACATTATTCCTTTAGCCTTACTTATCACAAGGAAAAGTAAACACTTGGAAATCGCTATTGGTTTACTGACTTAAAACAAATAAAGTGTCTGCCTATATTTACTGGCAGTGGCAAGTCAAGAGCATACATCTTAACCTTAGCATTGAGATCTAGGCGGAAGACCCCGCCCCCCTATCCATCACATCGGTTTGAGAAAAATATAAGACTCCATTCTGATATAATGGGGTGTAATGATTGTTTTGTATACGAAGAAGAGGAATGAGTAGCATTTATATACAATGATGACAACGTTTCTTAAGCAGTGCTATATTTTCAGTGGGTAATGATAGACCACGGGGAATGACGATTTGTCTGTTGATGATCCCTTAGTCGCTAATGCCCACTTGCGCAAACCAAATTGTTAGAGATTTTCGCCAAAATCGAAGATTAAGTGATTTGATCCGAGTTTCTTGCATAATTTGGTTGGTGCAAGACGGCCCATTATAAATAACGCCCGTGTGACAAGGCGGTATAGATAAAGACTTTAGCCTTCCCAGATGAGTTTAATAAAAAAAAAGAAACAGCTGTTTTCCTTCAACAAACTTTCAATTCAAACTACTTCAATCAAATTGTTTGTTTTGATTTTTCACAAGTGTTTTCTTTCACACACGGCCGCAGCGGTACCTACTAATTATTATGTTAGTTTTTATATATTTTATGTGTATATTACAATCAGCAATTACTTCAAATGAAGATAATTCTTGTGCTTGCAACGCACGGCGTTATGAACGTGAAAAAACGAGTGGCTCCTATTTTGGTATACTAAAAGATGAACAAGATCAGTGCTCAACAAATAATGTTGTTATATCACCTAGTAGCGATAATCTTCAATTTAATAAATTAGAAAGAATGGTTCTTGTTCCTGGTGGTGATTACCAGCTAGGAACAGATGATATAGTTATTGAAAAAGACAATGAAGGTCCCAAAAGAATCGTGTCCGTGAACGCCTTCTATTTAGATAAACATGAAGTATCCAACAAAGATTTTAGTTATTTTGTATCGCAATCTAATTACAAGACTGAAGCTGAATCTTTTGGAGATAGTTTTGTGTTTAGTATATTTTTAAATAATACATTTAAGGATAAACTTAAAGATTTTCGTGTAGTTCAGGCTACGTGGTGGTATAAGGTAGATGGAACTGATTGGAAGCATCCTCATGGACCAGACTCTGATATAAAAGGTATTATTAGTGCATGTTACCCTTTATTCATTGTATGTATGTGATCACATCATTTATAGATTGCTCCCATAGACCTTATAAGACTGCAATAACAAAATAATATTTACTCTTATTTTAGATGTGTTGGACCATCCGGTAGTTCATATGTCATGGAGAGATGCTCAGGCTTACTGCAAGTGGCGAGGTGCTCGTTTACCAACTGAGGCTGAATGGGAAGCAGCCTGCAGGGGTGGTCACAAGGATACTAAATATCCCTGGGGTGACAAATTGCTACCAGGGAAAAAACATATGTAGGTGTTTAGAAATACTTACTTATTTATACCGTTACGCTTTGACAAGTGTTGCTATAATGATTGATAATCGGAACACAAATAATAAATAAAAATTGTATATCATTCAATGTTATTATATCTTGACCCATCTCTTGCCAGTTATCGGCTTGGAGCTCGCGAAGATATTTCCCAACTTCATCTCTCCAGTGATACCTGAGAATGATGGCTCAAGATAGTAGAAAGTGGCAAATATTATTATCAGAGTTCAAGACTCATTTTGGGTCCCTGTGCCATGCTAAATGAATGAATGAAATATTCTTAATCTTTCGTTAAATAAATCAAGGAAATTAGTTTGATAAGTGATGTTTAATGTGTAATGTCTTATAGTAGCTTGTGTGTGGGAGGGGGTTATTGGTTCATCAGATGGCTTGTTGGTTGTACAGGTTATTGAGGCCTTACTATAGATTATGACCATAAGCACACACACAAGGTAACAAGTAGGGGGCCAATTCTAGTGAAATGATGAAGTTCAAATTACACTTTTAGAAACAGTGGCCATGGTCATGCAGTAATTACAGTTTTGAAATATGGATACAGCTTTTCTTATTATTAAGAATCTAATTTTTTAAACATTTCCAGGGCAAACATATGGCAGGGCACATTTCCACACTATAATTCGGCCAAGGATGGTTTTGTAGGCACTAACCCAGTAGACTTATTTCCTGCAAATAATTTTGGTCTCTATAACATGGCTGGCAATGTCTGGGAATGGACAGAAGACTCATGGTCAGAAGACAAGGTCAGTCAATTTGAAGCTAGTAAATTATAGCTTCATTAAACAATAATGATATACTGTTTTAGGTGGTAATAAGGCTGTGTGTGTACTACTAAACTTACACATATGGCTCAAGATAAGTAATTTAAATCACACTTATTGAGGCTTGCCATCCGTCCAAGTTTCCCAAGATTTGTCCTAGTTTACAGAGTGTGCAGGGAGCGCCCGGGCGGGGTTTTATTTATAGTTTTAGTTGTTGGGTAGGTGACTTAAAAAAGCTGCTGAATTGTCCGGGTTTTTAGCCCCAAAATCTGGTTTTCACTTATCTCGTCCTGGAAGGCAGATTTTAGAGATGACAACCCTAGTTATAGTTCTACTTTTGCCCTGTTACTTACTGGATGGTCAGTGTTTATGTGGTTTGATTGAAGTGGGATCACCTTATGCAGTGTTGATTGGGTCTTAAGGACAGCTGCTTGAACACACTCTTTGTGTCACAGTTCAAACTTGTTGCCATAACGGTCAACACTCACAGACCAGGGGCTACCTTTCAACTATCATTACTTCAAAATGCAACACCTGTAGCATTAGAGTAAAAATAAATAGTGATAGCTTGCTACTGTACATAACCCTTTTGTGCGTGAAGTAGTCCAATCTAGCAAGGCCTGCGGCCTGCGAGGCCGCAGGCCGAGCTGGCCGTCATTTGGAACAGCTTAAAAACATTCCCTTTGTAATTTGCGAGGCCGCAGGCCGAGCCTTAAACACCGCGAGGCCGAAGGCCGAGCTTCAAACCTGCGAGGCCGGAGGCCGAGCTTTCACATCTCGAGCTGGTCTCTAATGCAACTGCCCACGTTATTTACTACAATTAGAGGGAGGGTCCCTTAACAAAAGTCGTTTAAATTCTTGGTGCGATTCTACCATGACTAAAATTTTAATAAAAAAAATAAACTTGCATGTGTAACGCATCAACGTACCTTATGGAAGTCACTAACGAGGCCGAAGGCCGAGTTCCGTATAACGAGTATTTTCACATATCGAGCTGGTCTCCGAGGCAACTGCCCACTTTAACTACTGCACTTAGAGGTGGAGTCTCTTAACAAAAGTCGCTTGCAATCTTGGTCCGGTTTTACGGCGACTTAAATTTTATTATAAAAATCAACTTGCTCATGGTAACCCTGCTCACACTTTCTACTGAAATAGATGAAACTGTGAGTTATTCGACTTGCATGAGAATTTTATATCTTTTTAGCAACTGCAACGACATTTTTGTTAATAATACTAATGCACATCGATAACGCGGGCTGCTCGCAGCCCGCGCGCCACCCAAATACTAGTTCTAATTATAAGATTCAATTAATTGATTTGATCATTTCTTCAATATTAGCAGACAGAAGTAAAATTTCTTCAGTTTCATTATCATCAGATACCATTGTAGTGACGTGACTCCAGCCTGGTGAACGTCAAAACGAACGCGACGGTGTGCACAACTTTTGCACGCGCAGTAATCGCAACGTGCACGCCACCGCAGACGCAAGCTGAACGCGTTGGTTTGGCTTAGGCTTTACTTATCTGAAATATACCATATGCATTCCAAAGAAGTTATGTATCTACTACAAAACAAATTTCTCTCATCCCTAGATCACTTACTTGATGAGTGTGCTGTTTCTGTAACCATGCTGACTGCACAGCCCATTTTGAGTCATGGTTCTTTTATCAAATCTTATTACATTTAAATCACTCTTCATTTTCTCTACCAGCCTACAGAAAAAGTAAAGAAAGGAGGATCCTACTTATGTCACCAGTCATACTGCTACAGATATCGATGCTCAGCTCGTTCACACAATACAGAAGACAGCTCTGCAGGAAACTTAGGATTCCGTTGTGCTAAATCTCTTTAAATGCATATTTTTATATATCAGTAAATCAGATGTATGTGTAATCATTTTTTCGACTGCCCCAGTACTTATTTTATTTTCATTACAACCCTAATAAATGTTTTGCAGAAATCCAATTAGGTGTTTTATTCTTATATAATTAAATTTTTCATTGTGTGCCTGCTGGTATAAATGAATGATGATAGTACCCAGAAACCTATTTAATAAAACAACAAACCATAGTAAACTACAAAAGGTTTTGGTGAAAGTTTTCTACACTAAATATTCTTCGTACTTTTTGACTGATATTGTCAGTTTACTATGACTTGTAATTGTACGAAATAAGTCTAAGGTCTGGATAAATAGACGATGCTAAGCACTCGATGAAAGTATTACTTCGTAAAGTAAAGTAGTTAGTAAAGTACTACTGCAATTGACTTAGCAAAGCAAATCAAAGGATATATCCGGACCTGAGAGTCAAATGTGTCATTAAACGCTTTCTTTATAGATTACGTCACATTACACAATTTCACGCCTATCAAACATAAAAAACCCTAGTGAAACTGTTCAATGTTACAACCAAATTAAATTAGTAGTAAACTTCAAAGGATTTCGTTGTTCTGGGTAATTCAATTCAATGTTACCCGAAAGTCGTAACTTTGAATGACCACTAAAACGTTACATTATTAGACATTTTTGTATTAAATCTGTGTATATTTGTATGTCATGGGGTACCGGCCTAGAATTGTACCCCCATCGCTATCCGTGTCGGTTCCGTAAGAGTCGGCTAAAGGCTCACGTAACAGAAGGTAGGCAGAAGCGCCTTCTGCGGATATAATCAACACACTGCGCACACCAGCCCGTCTGCCAAGCATAGTGAGTACTGGTATCCCCCCCCCCCCCCCCCCCCCTAAATACATGGGGCGGCTTATATCCAGCAGTGGAAGTTCTACAGCTGAGATGACGATGATGATATATTAAATAAATCAAATTTTGAGTGTGCATAATATAGACCAACCAATACATTTATTTTTCAGTATCCATAAAAATCTGAGAAGTGTTGAATGTTACAGAAGTTGACTATAACACTGTTGTTTCTAAAGTAATTAACAATTTTAATGATATTGATATCACAAAGTTGCAATGGAAAAAATAAAAAACACAAATTCTTATTGTATACTTTTATAATTATTTATTTGCATATTTTTGTATAAAAATTACATGTACAATTAACATATAACCTCAATTGATTAACAAAATGTATATTTACAAAATGGCGAGCTTCAGCTTTATTTGACCGCCTGCTGCCGGAAGCAGACTGTTGGAGTACAAAAAGCACCTTCTTTTATAATAAGTACAAAACAGAACGGAAGACTAAAACAAAAGGAAGAACTTCATAAGCTAACTGCTAATAAAAACCCGTTTGGTATAAATAAAAGATAAATAAAAACAAAATAAATAACCAACACAACCATATTAGTGTCATAATTATCTAATTCTATAATGAACATTCCTTTGAAATTAAAAATACTTATTGTACTTCAATTAGAAAATATTTAGTGTACGCAGTACACAATCTGCAATTTACCTGATCCATAGATCATAATCATTTGAATCACTGCACTGCCCTGCAGTGGTGTAATCTAAAGCTTCCAAATTTACACATTGCCAAATAATATTTAACAAATGGACGTTATAAAAGTATGTGAACATTTAACCTACATTACTTAAATAAACAATATTTAAATTTATAATGCAGCATTATACGTAACGGAATACACTCACAACAAACAAATGACGGTATCTAAATTTAAATATTGTTTAACTGACGCAGAAGTTTTTATATTATAACATCACTCACAATTTTATTAAAATGCAATTTACTGTGTAGAAAAATAATGTGCAACTATGTATTTAGATGTTAATGAGTAACAACAGTGTATTGCGAATTTGTTATTTCTATGTTTTAGATTGTTTACTATGATCTGGAAATTGTTGCAATAATTGATAGTCACAGGGCTACCATCGATAAAAAAATTACAATCAGTTATCAAGCTCGAATCTACATGAAAAACCCACGAGTTTTGTGTCTATAGAATTATTTTAATGTTGAAATTGTCAAACTACTTTAGACTAACCAAAGTATGTGGCAAGGAACAAAAGTAACATTCATAAAAATATGTTTTATCAGCAGTGTTTAAAGAAATGCCAATGTAAAAAGTATAAGAAACGGAGACACTGAAGCATTTACCAGCTCATAAGTAAACAATACTCCAGCACCATGAAATTAGAACTCAATATTGCAATTGTTTTCAGAGTCAAAACCCCACAAACGTAAAAGCGGCACCGTTAACTCTAACTAAAGGTATAAATATAAAACGCTATGCGATCACAAATCTAGCCTTATAATAACATAGATAAAATAAAATGTACACCGTCGTTACCTCCCAATTGTATGTATGTACAGGGTAAATTACACTAGATAAATCACATTTAGTCTACACGTTCAGAGCGGTGAGTGACCGTATGGTGTGGCGCGATCACAGAATGCTTCGGAATGCTAGCTGCGGTCAGTTCCCTGCGGGCAGCACGGTGCGGGCTCGGGCCAGCCCGTTCCCGTGCCCGTGCCCGTTGCTGAACCCGTTCTTGACCGTGCCGTTCTTGTACACTGCCTCCTTCAGTTCCGTCGTGGCGGGCTCGGGAGACTGCCGCCGCACCTGACCACACAAAACGTAAAGTCAACATAACGGTACCTATATTCCTGCAACTAGGATGCATTTCATTTGCAATCATTTTTAGAAATTTCTTCACCCATATTCTCTGTCCGTTTCAGTTTCAAGATGCAAAATTAACGATTTTTTTGTTAATTATATCGAATGGGACGCACCGCACAATGTGATAAATTCATAATACAGATGCTGTTAAAGGTGCTATCTTAGGCTGTGTCCAGACCTGACGAATGAGATGTACGCGCGCCGTTCGCGTGCATTTGTTGTTCGGGCGCCCGGAACATAAAATGCTCACAAGCGGTGTGCGAACGGCGCGCGTACATCTCATTCGTCAGTTCTGGACACTCCCTTATGTATTGGGTAAATAATTAATATTTAAGCATGTGTCCTTAAATTTTAAGTAAATAAAATGAAAGAGAATTCACCTATCAATTTAAATCAGGCATCATATTAGTATTGACTTAAGTTTTCGTAATTGCAGCAAAAATATTGAAAAATAGACGACAACAATGATTTAGTTTTAACTGGTCTAGGTCTTAGGCTCTAGCTTACTTAGCTTGCAGGCACCCCCACATCTGCAAAGGGTTTTGAACTGACTTCTCTAAAGCGTATCATGTATGAATATGACCTGCTTGTTTAGAAAATGATCTATTTACCCCCTTACTTATAAACGTTGAATAACCTCTGAATAGTTATTCAGTGTTTTGTCTTTGTCGCTTATATGACAGTTTGACGTTGAAAGAACGGAACAAAACACTGAATTACTATTCGCAGCTTATTCAACGTTTATAAGTAAGGGGGTAATTGTTTACCATTGTAGTCATTCAGTTTTAACAAATTTAGTTTGTACTTTAAACAAAAAAAAAATTAAGTATAAAAATTACTGTGTATAGTTTTGACTTGATATTATTGCACTGTTCACCGTCTATTAATTTTTTTTCGGATACTGTCTATACCATTATTCTCTGAAAAAAATAGCGATATGCTGCAAGACTAAAGTCGATACCGACGTAGGCTATTTTCTATCTTATGAGTATAAGCTTAAATACGTATTATGTCTAGTTATACATGATGTACTACATGTGACTGAAGTTAGACTCAGCGTATGTTTTAGCAAAAGTGTTGCTACACGCATCGCTTTACCAGTATAACAATATGCATCGATTGACAGTAATAGTGTTAATGTGAATTGCAACTCCAGGTTGCAGACTGTAGTCCCGTTAGTACTTATGCCTATTCATTATATATTATGCCGACGAAACATATGTACAATGGACGTAAAAGTTAAACGCTATAGAAGAGTGTTGAACTTGGCTTTCATTATCCCCTCCCACTGTGATGTTCTTGTGCAATAAAGAGTCATTGTGTTATTTGTAAATTCTACTGTACGTGTGTATGTCACTGAACTCCTCCGAATCAGCTGGACCGATTTGAATGAATTTTTTTGTAAGCTTTTGGGTGGCGCCCTTAATGTTTTAGATTCACAAATCAGCCCGGCAGATGGCGCTGCAGTCGGCATGCAGGACAACGTTTGTCGGGTCCGCTAGTATTGTATACCTTTCGACTGGACGGCCTTGAGTAGGACTGGTTGTAGAAGTCCTTGAAGAGGAAGAAGAACATGACGGCGTGCATGCCGATCCACCAGACGAACGCGCGCGGGTAGTCGCACTCTATGAACAACAGCTGGAACGCGTGCACCATGATGCCTATGAACTGGGCCTGGAAAACGAAAAAGTACTCGTTAAATATTAGCGAACGCGACTTCGTGTTATAAGTATGTTGGATATATGCGATTCCTCATTGATATCTACGATAAGGTGGTCTTCCGTCTCCTCCAATTTTGCGTCCCGTAATGCCACATGTATGCCTGCTTTACCAGAGCTCGTTGCCTACAGCAATATGCTGAGCCCAGACCATTATAGGCATAACTTTTTTATTTTATTTTTTATACTGTACAGATTTAGCGTTTGACCACTATCTCAGTTTCTTTTTTCTTACATACTATAAGTTTGCGTTTGACAATTGTCTCACCTGATGTTAAGTGATGACGTTGTCTAGGATTTAGCACGCAAACCTAGAAGGTACCTATTCACTCGCGACTTGAAGACTCCAGGATTGTACATATCGGGAAACACAGACTCGGGCAACGAATTCCATTCCTTGGCAGTACGCATTAAGAAAGTGGTGAAAAAACTTGATGGTCAATGAAGATGTGATCGAAGATATTATCACGCTAGACCTAGAATGCTCACTGGCTCTCAAGGATTGCTGCCTGAACACACTATGTGCTTGGTGACAGTTTTTTTTCACACTTTTTGATAACGGTGTTTCAAATTAAAGCTAATATAATAGCGCAGATGCCTATAACATACGGCGCTGGCCGTAGCAATGGCAATAAAGTTAACACATACAAACAAATAACACGCATTCACCCTAAACACATTTGCACTAGTATATCCTGTGTCGCAGGTGGTATGGACACAATCATCCCATCCTACTAATATTATAATGGCGAAAGTTTGTGTGTATGTATGTTACTCCTCACGCTCAAACGGCTACACCGATTTAGAGGAAATTTAGTATGTAGATACTTCAGGTCCCGGAATAACACATAGGCTAATTTTCATCATCACCACGCGGGCAAAACCGCTGGGCGCAGCTTGTAATACATAAACAGTCAAAACCAGAGAATAAACATGTATGCTTATCACAAAAGTGTTTCCCCAGCCCGGATTCGAACCTGGGGTCGCAGGTCGGTCACGACGACAGTCAGATCGTCGATCTTAAAAAAATAAAAAAGAGCAAGGAATCAAACTCACCATTTGCAGAGCAGTAAGATATTTCTTCCACCACAAATATCTCCTGACTCCTGGTCCCATGGCGGCCAGCATATAGTACGTGTACATGATGATGTGCACGAAGGTATTCAATAGACCGAAGAAAGTAGAATGGCCGCCGGGTGTGAACTTGACACCGAACCACACCGACATTGGCATCACGCCGTGGTGGATCACGTGGAGTGTCGAAACATGATCGAATTTCTTCCTCAGGATGAAGAAGAACTGGAAAATATAGTTTATTAATTATAGAAACTATAATAATAATATATATAAATCATTTAATAAAGAGAATATACTGTGTGTATGTATATATTTGTGTTCTTGTTCGACAGGTTTAATTGTAACTGTAACATATCTCATGATACGATTTGAGGTTAGATTGCTAGACGACGACACGACGACGGACCGCATAGGCGTAGAGGGACGAGGGTGCGGGCGGAGGGTGCCGGATTATTGGACGTATCGGTCTATTGGTTATTATTATTATTGAAGTGTCAATTCTTCATTCATATATATATATAATCCAGAAAGAAAACTTGAAGAACATATTTCAAAGGCTCTTTTATCATATATCCAAATGTTAAGAAAAAATAACCGCAGATATTTTGTGACCTACATTACAGAAACTAGGAATTCATATGTACAATTGTCTGCAAAAACGAATCAGAAATAAACTACTTATGATGCAAATATTTTCTAAATTCCGAGAACTATTCAATATAATTACATACCTATCTATAAAGTTTAGTATAGTCGGGGTAATATTTGTATTATTTTGAAATTACGGAACACGACAACAATTAAATATTAATTAAATTAAAATAAAGATGACTGGTTAAAATAAAATCAAATCTATTTAATCGTGATAAATAATATCTAAATATGTTTACGCTTTGTTTTATAAAAAAGTATTTATAATATATATACTTTTTTTTATTAAGGAGGAGGGCGTTGGTGTTTGCAACACAGTTTTTTCAAAAAAACTTTGCATATACCATCGTGCTTTCCTTATTTTTGTTCCATTTTTAAGTTCCAATTAAGAATTTTTATTATTAAACAAATTTCGAATGGCTCAATAGGCAGCCTGGTTGACAAGCACAAGGTATATTTAACAAAGAGAGCCATATTCAAACCGATGCTTGTACGCGCCTCTATTTGATGTCGATATAGACGCTTATCGCCTTATCTTGGGAGTTTCCAATTAGTAACCAAAGTTTCGATTAAAATAATAATTACGTCTGGTTAAACATGTATACCCGTCACAGCCTAACTGTGTGGTTCTGACGTCGGACTGTGCGAATGTTGTCCGAAAGTGTGGCCAATACTGGATACACTTTCGGTATTAATAAATTGTTATACATCTACGACAGTAATCGCAATGAGACTATGCAACAAGCGATTGAATATAATTATTCAATCGCATCTAATTTAATAATTAGTACTGCACTGTTCTAAATTAGAAACTATTTTTTTTCTACTGTATAGAACTAGCGTTTGATGGTCAGTGACGATGTGGTAGAAGATGTTATCACGCTAGACCTAGAATGCTCACTGGCTCTCCAGGACTGCTGCCTGAACACACTATGACATGTGTTTGGTCACAGTTTTTCAAACTTGAGGATGGTAGCTAGCCGGGCGGGTATTCGAAAGTACCCTCCCACCATGCTGGTAGGATTTGATAACGGTGTTACCTTCACCGTTAACTCAAGCTGTTGTTGGGGATGGAACCAGTGTCCGTCAGTTTGACAGGCGACGCTCCCCCCGCTGAGCTATCATCGCTTCGTACTATACAGTACAGCTCAGCGGGGCAGCATTTAAATACGATCGTCAGATAATACCATTATCGATTATATTATTACAAAATATATCGGACTGATTAGATTATCGTTGAATATTGAGACAAATCATATCTTCACACAATCAAATAGATACATACAAGTTTTTAAAGTGACATGGTCATTAATACAATACTTAATATTATTATCGGGTCTTAACGATGTATTTATTTTGTTTTATATGTTAGATATTTCGGCACAGTTGCATGCGCCATATTCACCAGTATACTTCAAATTATCGACCAAAAAAAAGATAAATATCCCGATAATAATATTGATTCTTACACATGTTTTTAATCAGACTTTCAGTCAGGTGAATTATTGTGTAAGTATATGATATAACATTGTATAATAGTTATTATAATATAATACTTACAGTATCAAAGAATTCTGTGAATTTGGAGAAATAGTACCACCAACATGCGTGTACCATCTGAAACATTGTACATAAATGTCACAAAACTGGACGTAAACAAATAAAGCAATAAAATTATATACGATACAAATTGTTTTACAATAGTTCGTGACTTCTAGTTGAATTAATTGAACGCTTCATTCATTACAAAGGCAGTGAACTAATAAATTACAAGTGTAAGGTTGAATGTACTGTTAAAAGGGTTAAACTTGACCTATATTTTCAATATATGAAAGTCATTTACGTAAATGTAATGCACATATTTAAATAACTTTTTTTTATCTATGTTTGACAACCTCACTTGATGGTAAGTCACGATGTGGTCAAAGATGTAATCACGTTAGACCTAGAATGTTTACTAGCTCGCAAGGACTGCTGCCTGTACACACTTTGTGTTTGGTAACAGTTTTTCAAACTTGAGGGTGGCAGCTAGCCAGGCGGGTACTCGAAAGTACCCCACGACCATATTGGAAATTTGATAACGGTGTTACCTTCACCAGCTCTAGCCGATGGTGGGGATAGAACCAGCGTCCGTCAGTTTGACAGCTGACGCTCTCACCGCTGAGCGATATCATCGCTTTAGAACTGATAACATTCACTCGTAATTTATGTCAATTTTAGCAGTGATTTATATTCAACTTATAATTTAGCAGAGGTATTAAAATAATCATGTATTGTATTAATGGATTATATTGATTAGCGTATTAATGAAATGTGTTTTAACTAGTTAATTTATAGCGGGCTAAGGTCACTATCTAAAATCTATTTCATATCGTTATATTGATAACTACACCGTTATTAAGATAGCTTCTTTCATAAATGTTACTGATAAGTTGAATGCATGTAATATGTTATAGTTGTTTGAAATAGATTTTAAATATAACCAATGTTTCATGTTATAGCGTTCAAATGGCATAACGATTTGGAATGGGATATTTACAATGGTATTAGAATTAAAAGCGAGCGTTTACAACTGTAGAAAATGAAATTGAAAATAGCTAAGGCGACTTCCGCCGGATCTACGAAGTTGTTGCTACGAGGCTGGTATGTGGACCGAACAGCTCTTACTGAAGTAGGAATTTTGGGCATAGGTTACTATCTAACTGCAACACCTATTGCGATCGCTTCGAAAACTACATATTATATAAATGACTCTACAACTCAGATATCACTTGTATATGTACGGACGAACAAGACAAGTCGTTTGTCTTAATATAAGCGCTATTGTAATCATATCGTAAAATATACTTGCGTCACAGCACAGATAGGCCCTTTATAATTCGAATAGGGTGTGTATTTTAGAGAGTTGTTGGAGTTGTGCTAAATATTTAATAATAATAATAATTTATTTAGGCACAGAAAAACTTAAATCTAGGATACATCGAGTTTAGGCGAAGCTAACTTATTCTAAACTCGGGGGGCACTGATTTAACCACATAGCATTCTTGTTATTAAAACTGACGTGGTTTTGACACATTATGCATGTATAAAACACGGGAATTACTCACGTAATAAATCAGAGGCTTGCGACTATAGTTTCAACCACATTCGGTGGTCTTCCGGCGGTTCGCCCCGTATTCTCCTTGAAAAATACCATCGAATGTGGTTGAAACTATAGTCGGAACACTCTTAGACTTATTACGTGAGTAATTCCCGTGTTTTATACATTCACATAGCATTCATATTGAGTTTCTAAACGAGTTGCTCGTGTAACAGTAAAAAAAGTGGGTTGAAAAATTTGTTCTGTAAAATAATGAGGTGTATCTTCAATCTAAGTATGTATTTTTTAAAAAATCGCGCTAACCATTAGCGTCTCTGTATATATGACGGTCGCCGTGGCTCAGCGGTCAATGACATGACTTCTAGGTCTCCGGGGCCCTGGGTTCGAATCCCGGCAGAGGCAAACATTTGTGCGGTGAGTGTAGGTGATTTTGCCGGGTCTTAGATATTTGTGTGCTGTTAATGTGTGTGTCCATGCCACCGTGGCAAAGGGAACGAAAAAAAAAGAGTGTGAGGAATGAAATAATTCCAAGATTTATATTGTGTGCTGTGATTGTGTGTGTCCATGCCTCCCGCGATACAGGGAATCCTAGTGCGGGGGTCTAGTGTGTGATAAAAAAATATTTATAAAACACAGCTGGTGATAATAATAACATTTGATTTTCGAAGTGAACGATCGAGTATACGCATTATATCGTTTTCAAAAGAATCATTGTTAAAGTTAGCTGATGGCACCCCTGGTCTGACACAGCTGTTAGTTACTAGAAGATACGAGTATTCGGGAATGTTACGAATGTCGAGAGCGTCCGTGGCGATGCACATACGCCTCCTGACTACTGGACATAGAAGAATGTTAGGGACTGCAGGTTCGTATAACTAAGTTTAATTGGTAATTCACCCTCATTGTTTGTGGATGTTTGGAGTGGTCGACCGGCTGACAGTGAAAGTTATACCTGCCTGTGAACCAGCCGGAGGCTCCGATCTGAAACAATACGCCGTCACCGGGCCCATGAGCGATGCATCAAAATATAGCGTTATATGCAGTCTACTAGCCGCTGCCCACACGGGGGCTCGTGTTACAAGGCGTTATTTAGTAATGTAATGCGATGACAGGTTTTGTACAATGCTGCTTATATAGTAATGTTAGTCGTCCGGCAACAACACCGGATTGATTAAAAACTAGCTACCTTAAAACTAATCGGAACCGTATTAGCCCGGACATAAATAAACTTCCAGTATTTACAAATCACGCATTTTCTTCCTGTAAATAATAGTAAGATTAAGAATGTCTATTTACATGTGACATTGTTAGTTCAGTTTGATTTGAGCCCCCTGCCCTGGCGGACGCATGCCCGTTCTTGACTTACTCGCGTCGCTATTGGATTGTCAGAGTAGTCCACTGGTTGGCATCGATAGCTGTAATGCTTCAGCCAGCCCCCCATCAAACTCTGAGTGTGGCATATCAAAATAATCTTATATATTATGGTGTACAGCTAAGCCCAATTCCCAAAATTTGTCAACTACTTGACATAACGCATAATTTACCATACATTATAAACTAAAAATAATACACATATTAAATAAGGCGTTGTTGGTAACTGTATGGATTTCTATAATTAACATTGTGTTAAGGTATCCAAAATCCAATCGTTACATGGCGTGAGGCAGGCAGGCATGGTGAACTAAGACCTGATTAGTTCAGTTCAACAGACTAGCTGCTCTATATTTTAAGGAAACATATATTTGCGAAAGAAAATTATTCTTTACGCATTAGCTACTTACGCTTTATGCATTACAAGAATAAAGAGATCGATCGATTAGACATCATGGAAGAAAAAACTATTTTGCAGTCCTAGGGATCATAATTTTGACTACTACATGTTTCTCCAATCTGAAAGAGACTTATATGGGTATAGCTTGTATTTAAAGGTTAAACAAAATCATTATTATACCTTTACGCAGCTGAATTAGAAAGGGTTTAAAATTTCAAGTATTTTAATGTTTGTATGAGCATATTCAGGGTCTTTATCAGTAGAAGCTGTACCAATAAATAATTGTCAATAGACACGACATAACATATAGCAATAAAGTATGATATGATACTTACATAGTGGAATACGATTTAAAATGTTTTACGTACTACTAGGTATGATACTACATTCAATACGTAAGAATTTTGGCGTATGAATGAATATAAAATTTAAACAAATATGTGTAAGAAATAGAAAGAAAGAAAGAAAATACATTTATTTAAAACATGACGCAACATTACAATAAACAACAATTATGATACATTTACATACGACACATTAGAAGACACACACAATAGTACTGTAATGTTGCGAGATGTCAGGAATGAGTCTCGACTCAGCATTCGCTAGGGTTACCCCTAAGCACTGATTTTCAGTCGAAGCTAAATCGACTGAAAATTCGAAATATATTTAAAGAAAATGGATTTTTAACTTTAACGGGTATTTATATTTATGAAATATGTTTATTTATAAAAAACAACGAAACCTACTATAGAATTATAATAGAAGGTATGTATGGGAAGTCTGTGTGTGTCTACACAGGGACACGGTGTGACTGAGGGATTTAGAGCCACCCTAATTCTAAGGACATCGTGTCGAAGTATTAAAAATATTGACATAGAATGAATATAGTAATTACTTACCTCATAGAAGAGCCACGTACTAAATATGACTTGTAAAAAATTGTATACTATTAAAGTTTTCTTAAATTCAAAAGGTTTTCTGTTTTCCATATACTTTGGACCTGCAACCTGTAACATAGGAAGGAGATCTATGAGGATAACAATGTTAGAAATTAATTTATAATATTTAATATAGAAATGATCGTATGCATACCTTGACTAGATATACATAACTTAAACATATTACGAGTGTAGGCAATGGTGAACTCATTAGGAACCATGGATTTGTCCTGGGATCTGAAATATGAGAAAATTAAAACTGTTACATTAAACCTTTTATGAATGTTTTTAAGAAATCACACATGCCCAGTATACCCAGACTAAATAGTTTGGACCTTGGGTGCCTGCGCACGATATGGTTTAAGGTGATAAAACCTTTGACCACACTAACACTGTACAAGTTGGAAACCTAAATTTACTGACAATAGAGAATGGTTTGAAAGTACTTTCGGTTATCCACCTGGCTACATAACATCCCCAAGTTTGAAAAACTGTCACCGAACGAATAGTGAGTTTCAAGCAGCAGTCCTTGAGAGCCACAAAAATTCTAGATCAAGCGTGATTACATATTTGACCATATCTTCACTGAGGAGTCATCAAGTGGGATAGCGGTCTAACACTAGATCTATAAGCATAAAACAAATATATATTATTCATATTACTACCTTTTTGAGCATCTGTATGTGACCATCCCCTATGAAAATCTGTGTTTATTATAGGGAATGTCGTGCCTTATTGCTAAGCTTATATAACAAAATACAATAGGCGACATTGGGCGATTGAGCGTGTTGCGTGAATTTATTTCCTTAATAGTGTATATATATGAATGAATAGTGTATCCGTTTAAATAGCTTTTGCAAATACTACAATATAAGTGTCTGGAAGAGATCGCTTTAAGCGATAAGGCCGCCAACTGTACTTTGGTTAGGTATATGTTTTATTTTTATTGTCGTTTTTTGTGACCAGTGTGCAATAAAGTGTATTGTATTGTGTGATTATTTTTTAGAAAGTTACAACAAGTATACTCACCTATCTTTAAAGGATAGCCATATAATGCAAATGGGATTTATTTGTAAAAATATTAAAAGAGGAAACATCTCCTTGTACATTGTTTTGTTATATGTCTCAAACAGACCCAGGCAGTGTTTTCAATGAAAGCTCTCAGATGGGTTGATTTTTTACATTTTTAACAACACCATCATAAGTATTTCAACCAATTTACACAAGACCTCAACAAAATATACACCTCTACCTTCAGGAATGACTCTGTTGATAGATCAATATTGCACTAAAATTGTTTAGTAGTTTCTGAGATCATTCTTAACATAAATACACAGCATGGAAGTTTCTTTTACAATATGTAAGGATTATATGAGTCTGTTGAAGTGTAATATTCCAATCCTGAATTACGAGCAGGAATTTTTCAACCTCTATCACCTCTGTTCATCTTTGAAACAGCAGAGCTGAAATGCTGAGCATCATAACCGATATTGAAATGAAGCCTAAAGTTGAAACCCTACTGTGGTGTTGCATAAAAAAAGGCACTGTATCATGTGCAATTAGTGGGCAAATGTGGTTTAGTAACCAATCTCTCAGGCCATAGATTGGAGTGCAGTAACACAAAAAAATCAACATAAAGTTTGGGATGGCACTGCTACTGCTGTGAGCTAGTGTGGGGCTTATACAAGGTTAATGACTTGAACACTTCACCACTTTTTAGATAAGATACATGTCTGAGGATATACATGAGGTTTTCCTACTATAAAATATTTATCAACTGAGTTTTTTCTTTCCTCATAGCAATCCATTTTGGAAGTCTATTAATTAAAGGAAAGTCTTGTTGATATTGTATTTTTAATTGTATATATTCAATAGTCATTGTGGCTCAGTAACCAGTGACACTAACTTTAGAACAGCGACCTTGGGGTCAAATCCTGGCTGGGGAGCCACCCACAACGCTGGGTATATTAGTGCAGGGGTGTGAGTGTGAATACATTTAAAAATTGCATACGTATTTGTGAATGTGCATAGGTATGTCTTTATATAAATTAAATAAGTTTTCATAACTGAAAGATTAAAAATTAGTTAAGCACACAAGTTCAACTGTTCAACTCAGACATATGGCCATAAAAATCTCAAAATTACTATTATTTACTATTTACTGTACAACAAATTAATGAGGCCATAACTATTTAAACACAGTATATTTCAATATTGATTGCTTCTAATTGTTTACAAGCATGTTTTATAGGCAAATGAGAGCACCACTGCACAACTGCTTTACGGGCGATCTATAAATAACCCATGAGAAAACTGGAACTCACTCAGATTTGTCTCAGTATGCAATATGTATGTATGTAGGTATTTGTGTTACACATGATGACTATTATCTAAATTTGTTACAGTACTTACACAAGTTTTGTAATAGTGATTTATGTTCTATAATGAGTTTTATCACCCAAGATTATTTCTTATTTGGTTAATGTTCTGATATTCATCATCATCTCAGCCACACAGGCTGTGTACTACTGAACATAGGCCTCTCCATTGATCTCTACAAGGACCAATTGAAAACAATTTCCGATGGGTCCTTGTGGAAAAAAAATTAAATAAAATAGTCCTTGAAGAAAATTTTCAATTTCAACTGTTAGTATGGGTATATAGTTGATAAAAAGTTTTGGCAATAGAATGAAAACTCTGATCGGAATTATTATGTAATTTGTTGCAGTTTACTACTAATTTAAATAATTGATGTACTTAACCGACTTTAACCTATAATAATTTTATTTTAATGTTAACATTTAATGTCTGTATGTATAATGTGCATTATATATTTACTAAAGAATAACCAACCCCAACTCACTAAACTTGTTTATGTTCTGTTTGAAATAAACTTTTTTTTATGAACTTATAATTATTAAAATAAAGCAATAAGTAAAAACTATCTACTCAAGCCCGTCTACTGTCGCTGTGGGGATAGAGGATCACATAAAAATAATTAGTCTTACCTCCATATTTGTCCATATAGACTTGCATATCATTTAGATACTGTAGAACTAGCGCCATTATAACTTTATCTGAAAATAATACGGAAAAATAAACATTAAATTTGTATCCCTCTATGAAACACAAGTCAAGGAAGTAGGGAATTGGAATTTCCGAGAATTAATGGCATTTCGTTTATGTTGGCAATTACCTACACAATTACTGGTACCATTAAATACGCATGCAGTTTTTAGATCATTTTATGTTTTAGTGCTGTTATAATGAAGAGATAAATTCATTTTTATACAACATTTATTAAAACACTGAAATTAAAATAGGTTATCACTATCAGCACGTAACTTTTCACTCACTGACATGACAATTGACAACTGAATAGTGACAACTGACGGCAGCGGATCGGAACAGTGTTTGGTGTTCCCATAGCCTAGAATTATATAGTTGAGTTTAGTACGTTGCAAATATGTACGTAAACTACAATTACAACGCGGCTTGTCCTGTCAGTAGCATATAAAAAAACATGGTGCCCATGCTTTGATTAGCTGCTTAATATTGATGTATCTTTTTCCGATTTATTTCACCCTTGTAGCGTTTCGGTAAATAGTTCTACTGAATAGCAGCTAGCACACATGTGTACATTATTTAATTATATGTATAACCCACACAAAAACAATCAACCGTCACTACGAAACTCAGCCATAAAAATTCAAGCGATACATTAACAATTTCACACACACATAGACACATTCTGTATGTTTTACAGTACGTATAGGACCGCGTGGACTTATACGGAGAAATAAGAAACTTATGTATATTACGTTAATTAAAAAGACTCAGAAAAGTTGAAAACGAATAAATCCAAAACTCATATATTACGCTCTATGCGAGAACATTATTATTGTGGTATTGTTACATGGGAAGCAGCATGTAAAACCATTCATAGAAGAGTTGAACGAGCACAGAGAGCTGTTCTAAAAATTGCCGTCAGAAAGCCCTTCCGTTTTGGAGCAGACCTTTTATATTGTGAAACAAAAATGTTGCGTGCACGCCAACTGTTTATACTAGCTACTATACTTAAGTTTCATATAAATGCACCAAAATCTGTAATTGGAACAGGATCGCAACGGTTAAGATGGGCTACTTGTCTAACCAGAAAAAGTTTTACACACAGATTTTATTCTATTTGGGACCATATTTATATAACAAAATAAACAAAAGTAGGACCTGAAATATATAATCTTAGTAAATACAATTGTAAAAATAAGCGAGAAAAGATTTATGTTAAAAACTATAAGGAGACAGAACAAATACTTATTGCAGTTATATATCTTGAAATTAGCAGAACGAAAACTAGCATAATATAAAGAGTAAACACTTACAACACGATAATACACAAAGATATATTTATTTGGTATAGTTATTTGAAGTATGTACTCTAAACTTCTGTATTTTTAAATTTTAAGTAATGTAATATCGTACGTACCTACTATTAAGCTATACAACCTTGTAGGTAATTGTAAAAATGGAAGAGAGATAGTCAACTCGAGACAGGGTATCCTAGTGGGTTGGCTATGGTACATTGATCTTATTAAAATTTCATTAAATTGTAATGTGTTAAACTTTTACGACATCAAATATATTTTTACTTTACTTTAGACTACTTGACAGAGAAGAACGGCTGCGTCCGTAATCCGATAAGATGATACCGTATAGTAGGAAGATCTATGGTTTGATTGTTAAACTTAAAAAAAGACGTGTGGCACGCGGGGACTGCCGCGGTAATGTAAAAAAAAAAAAATGCTATGCAATTGGCATAGCATTTTTTATCAACTTATGCAATTATTATATTTAATAAATTATGCAGTAACGCCGATACAACCAGTGTCACCTAGAGGCGAGTTGCTGAACTAAACAGGCAAGGGTGATATTTCAAAAAAGTCATTAAAAGTTCTGCTATTCATCGATAGATGGCAAAACTAAAAAGTATCACCGCTGTGCCGGTCGGAGTGGGGGTGTTAGGTTTTCTTTACGGAATTTCTGGATTCGGTCTCCGCGCTCAAGGCCCGCGATAGAAGCTACGCAATAGCTTAAAAGCGGGACTGGTATAATTGTTATATACATCGCGTGATCATTGCGCGCCGAATTATTTAAACATCATAACACCACTAATAGTAGTGATTCGCTTATTCGACTGAACTAAATTAATATATTAGAAAATTAGATAAGTTCTTATTTCGTTACGATAAAGTCTAAATTAGTATGAGACTTATCAATAACATCACTAAAATTAAATGTATTTATTAAATATGCAGGTAATTTTAGGTAAATTAAGTCCCGCAATTCGCCAAAAATGGAATAAAAGTCGTCTAATATTAGTGAGAGCGTTGTGAGGAGTTATACGAATTTCAATTTAAGCGTGAATAGAATATGAGCTATTTTATTTTGAGGAATTTTAGTGAATTTTAGTCAGTTCGTGTGATTAGCAGAATTAAGGCCAACTATTATAATTGCTAACAAATGCTCACGTAATTTATTCCGCAAGGAACATTGTGATGTAGCGAGAAGACTGGTTTAAATTAGATAAAAATATTTTTTGTGTGGTTCTATACTACGTTCTTAATAATCTTAAATACAAGTCCTGATTATTCTTGTACGTTTAAATATACATTTTAAATGTAAATAATTAAATACATGGTTTTTTCAAAAGGGTCACGTGAGATTATGGGTGGAGGGAGGGGGCCCAGCAAAATCTCTCGACATCTCACCAAAGGGAGAGGGGTTCGAAAAATCACTATTTGTACCTCACTTAATTTATGGACGCCCCCTTATTCATGACTAATATTTTTTTTCATGATCGAAGTGACGACCGCGTAATAAACTCCTCTGCTACCAGTAACAAAAGATTTGTCGGAGAACATATTCTTTATTCTATTATCGGGACTGGTATAAATCACCCAATTCAGCTACAACTGATAACTACCTGGTATCATAATTTTTTTCCCAAAAAATGGAATCGACTTTAACACTCAAAAGAGTGAAATGACTTTTCCACCCTTTTCAGTGACCTTTGCTACTCACGAGATCAATTGCCATTCGCCCTCAATAACGAAGTCATCCAGATAGACGTAACACTTTTCAGTTATTGGAGTGTAACTCAAAAACCGCTGGACCAATTTTGATGAAATTTAAATGGGAGATAGCTGAGGGAACAAACATAAAAAAAAACAACCGGTTGCACTCCGGGAGTGCCGATAAAAGTGAAAACTTATACATGATTGATGATGATGATGAAAAGTAACCTATGTGTTATTCCGGGACCTGAAGTATTTACATACCAAATTTCATCCAAATCCGTTCAGCAGTTCTCGCGTGATTGAGTAACAAAGACCAATCCATCCATCCATCCAAACTTTTAGATTTCTAATATTAAGTGGGACACATAAATTTATTATTAACATGATGACGTTTTTTTTGATACAATGAAATCTAAACCCTCCACTTCATCATATCGGCGTTTTGATAACAGAACTCGATAATACCGTTAACAATACGACTTTATCAAATAAAACTACCAACAAACGAAAATGTTTCATAATCATAACACATTTAAGCTTAGATTTCAACTGCGATCCTGACGATCTGACGACCTTACGATCTGACGCGAGATTAACATTTTTTCCCCATACAAAAGTGCATAACGCCGCTAATTGTCGCTGTCGATGATAGCTGTGCCGCTTGTCAGTATACTATGCTTACACTCACTATCTGGCTAGCTATGCTATCACTGTTTGGGGTAATAGCGCCGATGTTTGTAAGGTTCTAAAAGCACACAAAAGAGCAATAAGAATCATATTTGTGCTAAAAAACGTACATCGTTTATAGAGTACTTTAAAAAATATAAGATAATGACAGTTATATGCATGTATATTTACTACAGCTTAATAGAAATACACGAAGAGCGGAAATCTCTGATGAAAAACAAAGAAATACATAAGTATAATTTAAGAAATAACGAAAAACTATTTGTTACACAAGTAAGATTGACAAGGGTTCAAAAACAAGGAATCTGCAATAAAATATTATTATTTAACACCATTGACTATAGCCAAATTAAACACAAAGGACTTTAAAAGAAAACTATTTTTTTTTATTTCAAACCACCCATTATACTCATTGAACGAATTTGCTGAAATGCGTCTCACAGAATATTCATTCATCTCGTAGAATTGTATAATATGATTTTTATTTAATTTTATTATTAACCCGTACGTTCTTATTTATGTATTATGAGCTTATTATTGTAATTTTGACTTGCCCAGTGTAACGACCATTGTTATAAGGCCAATGAGGTCTTATTCTTATTAGAAGTTTTCACTTCAAAAACAAAAAAATACAGTCGGATTGATAACCTCCCCCTTTTTTTGAAGCCAGTTAAAAAGTAAAGACACTCCACTTCCCATTTACTTTATTGATAACTATCTACATATTTTTTGGGTCAAGGTCATCGGTCAGCTCTATCAAGGGTGAGGCGAATCATTTTGAAGATATCGGTAATCAGTACCATACGAATACTCAGTTCAAAGGCTAATTCTAGCTGTTGGTATTACTGTATAATTACAATCATATCATCTGCCATTAGACTCAATAGTCTGAGTCGTTTGACTTTTTTGAAGCATAATAATTAGCCAGAATTTATATTCAGTCTATTTTTATAAACTTTTACTCGAGGCAATGTCGATGTGTAGACGATTTAAAGAAAAAAAGGAGAAATCAAACCGAACAGGCCCTCAAATCTTTATGTTCCTAACCACATACGAGCAGAGAATGTCCTCATAGCTAGCTTAATCTCGCTTTACCTATATTTCAGTATGAGGGAAAATACATGTTAATACAATGTTACATACATTCGGCGACTTAACCCTACTTAGTCATCATAGTGTCAGTTGACAAATCAAATCAATTTATTGGTAATAGAGCATTATTACATGTCAATAATAAATATAAAATAATATCATTCCGATACTTATTACAATTAGTCATTTTTAAACTGAATATAAGTCAATAAAAATGTATGACATTCTAAATGATGAAATTCAATATATGGCCCATATGTCTTAAATACCATAGATATTAGCATTAGCAGCTATAGTCCTTACCTTAAAACTAAATGTGTAGGTAATTTTCGAGGCTTTTTTTCCTTCCTGCTGTTCAGTTTATCTGAAAAGAAACAGGAAAATATTGTTCATTTACGGTTCATTATTTTATGTAACAAACGGAAGCAATACACGGAGGCAGGTATTTTTCTTAGAATGAGCAGCGCCATGTTATGGTAGGCAGACTATGCTTGAGGCATGTACAGATGTAGAGATCTACATGTAACATAGATGCAAAAACGCTGCTACAAATAGCTTAGTATCTATCTATAGTAGCTACAGTATCACACAATTCATTGGATTGTTTCCGTGAAGCGCAATGGTCATTGTATCTTAAGTAATTGCAACAGGTATCATTTGCTTCCGGATAATGTCCCAACTAACCTACCTAGCGTTAAGAAAAAAACAAAAACCCTGAAAAATGTATTTCTTAATAAAAAAAGATTCAAAGAATCAAAAGTTGTGGCAATGTTATTACATTGCCACAACTTTTGATTTGCCACAGTAGTTGCGGGCCGGGCGTCAGTGCCCGGAAATTGAAAAAAAAAAAAAACCTACCTAGCGCCTGCCACGTCCAACCCACTACTAGCACGGAAATAATGACGACATAAAACATGATCATGTCATAATGTGTATCACTTGCACCTCACCTCACACTGTATAATCGTATTCATCATCTCACCCACAAGACATAGGCCTCCGCCATTGACTTCTACAAGGACCGGTTGGAAGCGGTCCGCATCCAGCCCTTTCCATCTTGGTCATGCCACATTGGCAATATCTATTATTGCGATATTGGTTTGCCATCAAATTATGACAGACGAATGATAGACGTAGGTTAGACTGAAGAACAATGTATATAAACAAATATGGTTAGAACATTTGAGTTATCTATAGGCTACCAATAGCTAGTGGATTGCTCAAATGTTATTGTAATAGCTGCAGTATTGTAATTAGTTATTAGTGTTTTATTTTAATAAAACTATATAAAAAAAAAACAATATGAAACAGGAATAGATATTATATATGTGGATATAAATATTTCTTTCCACGCACTTATACTTTTTATAAAATTAGTAGACCAAAACTTTACGTATGTGTTAACATTACAAATAGATGACATGATCTCATATCGCTTTGCTTTTTGACTGGTCGGTTGGCGCAGTTGGTAGCTTTCTGCCTTCTGAGCCGCTGGTCCCGGGATCGATTCCCGGACAGGTCAAACATTTGTGTGTATGAACATGTCTGTTTGACCTGTGTCTGGGTGTGTATATGTATATAAGTATATATCAGTCATCATGTTGCCAATAGTACAGGCTCTGTTTAGTTTGGGACCTGAAGACCTTGTGTGAATGTTGTCCCATATTATTATATTATTATTATTATATATATGTCGGCAAAATCTGTTGTATACTACTCTACGGTTGAAGGTCATTTGACATAGTAGAAGAACAAGGTTGATTTTGTATTCTGACAGTTAGATAGGTTACTTCGTACTTTTGGGTTACATCTTATCGCTATTGTGATTACCCAAAACTGGTAGATCATTTTCTTTGTCGACTGTACATGTGTTATGCATACAGCAGACAGAGACAGATGATAAAGAAGGATGACCTACTTAGTCGTGTCTGGCCGATGCCGAGTGATAAGTGATAAGTGAGATAACGTGACGCTACATGTGGCCTGAGGTATGTTCATACGAGCGTCAACGATATCGGGAAATCGTGAGATAAAGCCAATTTCCATGACACGAGTAGGTATCATTCATCTAAGCTATGCCTACCTTAGTATCACGAACATATACCTGATAACGATAACACACACAGGATGATATTTAACTAACAAAATATATAACGGGTTATTTAGCACAACTTATGTGTTATCGATAATTACTATTTGTAGATGTCACGGCTCGAAATTCGTGTAATATTATATAAGCCCTCGCTCCGATCCTGAAAAAGTTTAGTTCAAGTTTGTGTACATACAAATCCCTGAATTAAAATTCGGACATGCCTGAAACTGGTCGATATTCAACTATTAACGTTAGACTGAATAATACAAATATATATGAACTGAACTAAGTTGTAGCTTTTCAAATGCTGCTAGCATTCTGAGCACGCTGTCAGCCGGTAGCGGGTTAGAGCATTTGAGTTACCAATAGCCAATAGCCTATAGGCCTATATTGCTCAAATGTTATTCTAGTAGCTGCAGTATTGTATTGTAGTTATTAGTATTTTATTTTGCTTTTCAAATATGTGTATAGAAGTGGACAATGGTCAAGTGGCCATTTGGTCAATAAACTAACTAAGAAACTCAAAGTCAGCAAAAGTCACTTACGAAACTGAGACATATTTATTCAGACCTCCAATCCTAGCAAGGGCGGGAAATTGCTCACCTTGCTCAGTAATTTTGCACGATTCGTTCAAGAGAAGTGGTAAAAAAAACATATAAAAGAAAAGTTTTAAACAAATACATTTTGATGTTATGTACCTATGTAGGTGTGTATAATAGTAAGATATCTCAATGCTGTCTAGATTTACCGTCTCCTGTAACCATTTTTTTGCTGAATATTGTACATATCAGTTTGCTTTAATACAAATTGCTATGTCGGCCGAATCCATAATTGCTTCTAATCTATGTAATTGATAGTACTGCGTAAGGAGTATTATGAAACTAAGCATACTGATATAGGATCGCTAACATGCGGCAAGTTTGTCAGGGATTATTAGATAGTGAATGTCAGAAATATATGAATTACTTTTGTTACGTGTACAGTAATCTGTTACGTGGTAATTGACAATTTGTGTGTCTTCTCATTATCACACGGGAACAGTTAATATTTACAGGATAAAAAGTAGCCTACATGTTATTCCACCTATAAGCTATCTTCATTCTAAATAACCGAAACGGTTGAAAGGATTGACTGTCGACTGGCCGGTTGGCGCAGTTGGTAGCACTCTGCCTTCTGAGCCGCTGGCCCCGGGTTCGATTCCCGAACAGGTCAAACATTTATGCGTATGAACATGTCGGTTTGACCTGTTTCTGGGTGTGTATATGTATATCAGTCATCAGGTTACCTTAGTACAGGCTCTGCCTAGTTTGGGACCTGATGACCTTGTGTGAATGTTAATAAATAAATATAAAAAAATGGCATAATTTGCATCGAAGACAGCTTATACCATTGGTATAACCCATAGACAACTTTTGTCCCGGAAAAGTATTGCTCCCTTGGGATGATTGAGATAGCGGGAAAAACGTGGTCCAAGCGGGTGAAAGTGCGGAAGTCATAAAACTTTGTTTATATTTTCTTTATAAAAATAGCCGAGAACACGATTGATTTTATGTCACCCTGTAGAGCATTTCATTCGCTAGCGTTGCTGATAAGAATCTCATAAGTATTTCAAAACGTGTAAATATGACAAGCCCATTATTATATGGAATAGTACAAGTAACATTTCAGTTTTACTGTTATTAATTTGTTTATCAATTTATTGTAATTATTACGTAGCCTATTAATTACTTACATTCATTTTTAAAATAAAAATGAATGTAAGTAATATAGGCTACTTTTTGCTGCTTTTTTTTTAATATACAGACCGAGTTTAGCTCATTGGTTTGATTTGTTTTTTTATCACTATTGTTAGGTTTTCACGACTATCACACATTATCGGGTCGATGATGGTATTTGACTCTTAAGTACCAAGTAAGTAAGGTATTTGACTCTTAAGTACCAAGTAAGTAAGGTATTTGACTCTTAAGTACTAAGTAAGTAAGGTATTTGACTCTTAAGTACCAAGTAAGTAAGGTATTTGACTCAGAAGCAGTAACTAGCACTGGGTTAAAGGCACAATATAGGTAAAGTGAAATTACTGGGTGACTTAAATTTAATAATTCAAAATCATGAAATTCAATCAATTCTCCCGGTGCCGTACACATCCCAGTATCATATGATATTTCTGAGTAGCTTTGTAACTGTCATGGGCAAGGTAACACACAGGTTTTTTTATTTTTTTAATGCTTTATAGATCGTCGTTTGACTATCTCACTTGATGGTCAGTGGCGATGTGGTCGAAGGTGTTATCACGCTAGACCTAGAATGCTCACTGGCTCTCAAGGACTGTGCTGCCTGAACACACTGTGTGTTTGGTGACAGTTTTGGAAGCTTGAGGGTGGTAGCTAGCTAGGCGGGTATTCGAAAGTACCCTACCACCATGCTGGGAATTTGATAACGGTATTACCTTCACCGGAAGCTCAAGGTGTTGTTGGGGATCGAACCAATATTGGACAGTTTGACAGGCGACGCTCCCCCCGCTGAGCTATCATCGCTTCTCAACTGTTTGTAGTGATTGAATGGTTAAGAATATGTAAACGTTACAAGATGACGCAATTGTTTACATTTACCTCTTGGTAGGTATTACTGGTAAGTTATGTAGTAGGCGTATATACTGGTTATTGATAAATATTTAAATTAATATATTTGCTAAATTTTAATTTACAAATGTATGCTATTTCAATAATGTATGGCATGTTCAAGTACATCTTACCACATTATAATGCTTTGCAAATACATAGACAAAAATCAAGTCATTACAATCCACTGAGATAAAAACTATCAGAAGATTATATAAATCTTCATCTGAGTGTACTGGTTAACACACCTGCCAAGTGATTATACTATTTTTTTAAGATGGTACTACAGTAGTATCCATTAGTGCCGTGCCGTGGTGGTACCGGCCTAGAATAGTACGCCCCCATCTCTTCCCGTGGGTTTTGTAAGAGTCGGCTAAGGGATCAAGTACCAGAAGGTGGGCAGCAGCGCCTTCTGAGGATAGGAAATTATACTGCGCTCGCCAACCCGCCTGCCGAACGTGGCGAGTATTGGCAAATACCCCCTATATGGGGAGGCATATGTCCAGCAGTGGATGGCCAATGGCTGCGATGGATGGAGTATCCATTAGTAGTACACAGTACACAGTAGGAGTACTCCTTACGGGGAATTGATAATACTTGCCACACTTACCATTGTATTTTGCCATTTTGGTAGAGTTACTCTCACTAAGCTATCTGCTGTTACATGTTCTGTTCCTCTTTTGTTTTATGCCACCCAATGGCCTGTTCTACAAAAGTGGGTGCCGCACGGTCTATGCCTACGAGTTTGGGGCATATAGTTCTCCAAGATCTGAGATTTGTGGTCTAACAAGTATATCTCGTATTCAACCAACCGAGGTCTTTGGACTGTACGGCCTCGTTGGAAAATTACAAATCAGCCTTGCAATTATCGTGTGTGCTAAATATTTTGGAATTAGATCGTGGATTTAGTAAATAATATAAACAGAAGTGTTTCATTAATATTGATTATATTGATTACACAAAATGAAATTATGCTCAAAAAATGCGGGGAGAATACCTCGTCATGCCAATCCCACTATAATAATATTATAAATGTGAAAGTTTGGATGGATGGATGTTTTTACTCAATCACGCTCAAACGGCTGGACAGATTTGGATGAAATAATATGTAGATACTTCAGGTCCCGGAATAACACATAGGCTACTTTTCATCATCATCGTCACCACCAATCATCACAACCATGACATAAAACCGCAGGGCGCTGCTAGTCTTATCTAATGATATAAATGGCCTCACGTGTTCGTCTTCGTAGGACCCGCGCCGCGCGCTGCCACTTCATCCCGGTATTGGATTTTTAATAAGGCTGCAGTGCAGTCTTATGGATGTGATAAAAGCACTTTTGGCCTTTTAGTCCCATACATATTAATAAAACAAACAGCTTATATAACATATCACAAATACCACTACAAGCATCTATACAGTATCTAAGTATACTATAATGCAATATATTGTACTTTAAATGCACGTTTTGTGCGTCAGCAATTCTTTAGCATTAATTACATGCTTTATCTACTTACAATGTTCGATTAATATCAATGAAAATACCGGCTTGATTAATAAATAATAGATATACGTGTACATACATACATACACACAACACATTCATAAATATAAACTTGCATTGCTTCTAGTTTTTAACGCCTCGGCAAATGTTGTGTTTGCAACGAAATAGTCTAATTTATACTTCTATCGTTAACGAAATTATGTTTTTAGGGTGCCGTACCTCTAAGGAAAAAACGGAACCCTTATAGGTTCACTTTGTTGTCCGTCGGTCCGTCTGTCAAGACCCTTTTTCTCAGGAACGCGAGGAGGTATCAAGCTGAAATTCATATCAAATACTAAGTTCTACTGTCCCTTGAAGCTGTGAAAAAATCAAACTTCTAAGCCAACGCAATCAAAAGATATAGCCGTTGATGCTGCAAATTTTCGACACTCGCAAGGGAATCAAAACCTACAGGGAATTTCCCGTGAGCTCAGTAGAGCAATCTTGAAATTTGGCACGAAGCAACGTCTTTGTAGCACAGATAAAGGAATAATTGCGAAAAGCATAAAAATGAGGCTAAATTTTTACATTATATATATATGTATACCTATATTATATATCTAAATGTTTGTACGGAACCGTCAAACGCCAGACCGATTCGCACTTGGCCGTTTTTTTTAAAAAAGAAGTCGATAGAGGGTCTAATAAGGGATTAATGCATTACTGAATCGATTCGGTTAGATGTCAAAGAGTTCTGAATCGGGGGCAGGTTTTACGCTCTCAATCGATTTATAAGAATTTATCAATATTAATTTAATTTACAATGGGGGTAAGTGATTGAAGTCAACCATAATTCTGAGACATTAATAAAACGGAATCACCGTACCATAGAGTCCAAGTTTCAGAGAGTCCAAAACATTGGACAACAATTCCAAATTTGTTTGAGTTATCAGAAGATATTTGAAAGTACGCCAGTGAATAAAAAAAGAAAACAAAAATTTGCTTGGTATATGCGCATGTCACGAAGAGGGATGAAAAACATAATACCGAAAAGTATCCTAGTATGGATACTATTTATATAAAAAAGGCCGAATAGGAAGTATAGTGTGTATATGCGTGAATATGTTTGTGTATATATGTTTGTGTACTGACACTACTGGGGGCAGGAGGGGCGGGTGGGATGAAAAAAAATGTGGACTATCCCGCCGAGCGTTAGAGAAAGAGAAGTAGAAGAAGAAGGCATACATATTTATATAATTTTATATCGAAATGTTTCTTATATCATATCGGCGCGCGCATGATTGTGGCACAAGAATGACATGTTACAACATTGTTTCTGCTTGATTTAATCGATTATTATGCACTCTTTCGCGACTGTCTGGGCAGCGCTATTGACGCGTTTTTTAAATGTGATATGTTTGCAAACATGACAATCTGTTGTTGTTAGGTGTAGTAAATATATTTGTTGTCATTAGTCAGAGCAATCGGCCGATGTCTAAGTGGGTCATTGGCTGCACGTCGAGTTATGTAATAAAACAGCGGAGCTCAGTGCGATCCGTGGCGGCTCCCAGCTTGCAAGTGTATTATGGGTACCATTATGAGCGATTCAAGCGCGCATGCGGTATGCTTGTGTACATACACAAGCATACCACACGCGCACAGCGCGCGCGCGCGCGATAGCGCGATTCGCGCTATCATATACATTTCATTTGCAACATTAAATTGAACCGGTTTTACAGATTTGTAAATATATGTCTTCACACTGCAGTATTACCTAGACGGTTCTGTTCTAACGTAAATCTGTAAATTAATTGTCACAGTTTCATAATTCATAATTGGAATTCCAAAACATGTTTCGAGATTTTCAACACTTTTCAGCGCTTGATTTTTTATCGAGATAGTGTAAAATGGTGACATCGTATAGAAGATCTTAATCTAGTGTATCTAGGTAGATAATAGTTATATAGATATATATAGTTATATAGACTTGTATGTGCAAGTTTTGCAGGAAAAAGTAAAACGGTCAATATTATAATTATTAATCTAATTTACTTACATTCAATTGGTTTGGGACCCTCTTTTAAGTAAGGAAATACCTGTGTTAGAGGAACTCGCTCTTCCGAAGTAGGTTAAATATTAATTAAGTCTGGTAAATAAAGATTAGACTAATTTGTACTTAATGAATATAAGAAAATAGGTATAAAATTAATGATTTTAAATTTACAAAACTATGTTACGATTAATTTACTGGTTGTCTCGCGTATGGGTGTGCGTGGGGGGAGTGTGAGTATGTGTATAAAGGTATATATGTGTGTAAGGGTGTGTATGTGTTGAAGGTGTGCATGTATATAGAGGTGTCAAGATGTCGGATATCTGGTAATGGAAATATAGAAGTTGGTCTTCTAAATGGATGGGAATGTACCTATTTGACACCGCAAAGTGTGACTAAGGCCAAGGCTAATAAATTGCCTAAGGTGGTATTAAACAATTTCAATTTTAACGACAGTCATCAATGCGATAAATTTTGTTTCTAATTCGTGGCATTTAGCCGGTTGAATTTTGCGGGCCATTGCCATCACGGTCGTCGCGTGGGAATACGCGTACTTGGAATTGAAATTATATGTATTTACATTCTTGACTTGCACGGTGACTTTTAAGTAAGTACTTACACGGATAAGTACACAGGTTGCTTGAAGAACAAAGAAACCGAGCAACCATAGCGCATGATTCTAAGCCGGCTTCGAGTTTACACAGACTTAACAACCTGCGTATGACATCATAATGTCACCTGTTTTACGACGTCCATATAATCTGTACCGTTTAAGTTTGAAAATAAAACAATTTTGTATGAAGACATCCGCCTGATAAGGTATCCAGGACTTGTATGGATATTGTGAAACAGGCCACGTAGTATATAAACATATAAAGCCGTACTTATCTAATATTATTAAAAAACCACACGATGAGGTATTAGCTTGTCTCCGGGCAGAGTTCTTTGGCATCACATCATCACATGAACATGTTAATTTAAATTAAAAGCGCGTTGACATTTTTTGGCATAATTAATACGCCATATTGTAACCATACGCGCTGTCAGGTGAATTTCAACGTGATCTCATGAAGGGCCGGTTTTAGATTCATCGTTAAAGCGGTAACAAATTGTGAAATATACCTGATAAATACGTTCTTTGATCCGTAATCAGACAACCAAATAAGCAACCATTGGTTGAAATTTTACCTGAACGCTGCGAAAAAGAGGCATATATATATATATATATATATATATATATATATATATATATATATATATATGCCTCTTTTTATATATATATATATATATATATATATATATATATATATAATTTTAACTAAATAGTGTTTTTTTGAGATTTAATATAAGTTGTCATTTTGACCTTAGGTTATTTTATACTACTATGATTATGTATGAATAAAACTATATAACCGGGTTTTAATTCATAGGAATTAAAACCCAGCCTCAAAAAGATGAACAAAATTAACTACGCTAGCTAGTTATAATCTACTTCATCCATGATTTTACGATAGCTTAAAGATTTTTGACATTAAAGAATGACACATTTGGATCTAAGGGATTTCTACCAAATGACAAAGAAAAGACATCAACGCGCTTTCCTGCAATCGACCAGCGCAAATACATTACGTACATACTTAATATATTTAAATTGATTTTTGTTTTAACTCAGTCAGAACAATGACTTTAACTGTTTTAAACAGTTTTATACACAGTCTGTTTATAAAATGTTAAAACACTAATAGGTTGATACTGACCATGCATAGCAATGAATTAGAACTATGTAAAAAATGCAATGATTCATAGCGTAATAACTGAAAAAGATTGCAGAGAACCAACCTGGGGAACTCCGTGAGAAATTGACATTCAAGAAGCGTTTACACGATCGTCAGCCATAACAAAAGATTCAGAGTAAATTATACGCAAAGACTTGTATTAAGACGCTAAACAATGTAAAATAAAAAGTGTATTATTAGAACAGGAAAAACAGAAAAAACCTGAAGGCGATAAACTTGGGCCAGTTCTAGAAGCATAAAGAAGTAACAATATAAATTTAAATCTTCGACTAAGTAAATTTCCATCCTACATTTAATTTTTTTTTTTTGCGTTTTGCTTCACATTCATAGTGCGTACAGCTAACGAATGAAATTCATTGCCTAAATCTGTATTTCCGCAAACATACAATCAAGTCCCGAGTGAATAGGTATCTTCTAGGCTGGCGTGCTCCATCGTTGACCGCATCATCATTTAACATCAGGTGAGATAGTGGTCAAACTTTTACCTATGCCCAATAAAAAAATAAAATACATAAAATAAATAAAGAGTTGTTATTATTACTAGGATAATAAGTATTTCATTTGTTTTATTGTTGTATGTTTAAGCACAGATGTACATGACATGGTGCAAAAAAAATAAAAAAATATAAATTTAATGATATTTAAATATAATTTAAATATCACGATAATAATGTTCTCAAACTCAAACTTAGTCATTAAAGATGTGTTTCAGAGCAATTTTCTAACTAGTAATAAAGGGGAATGGTTTTTGGTGTACCTTCGCATCCGTTAAGGTTGTTTAGATTAACGCAACTGCCATAACTGTGCAAGGTGAATCGAGTTAATTGGTAAGCAAACGTATGCCCATTAGTGATATGAATGTAATGAACGTAGAATAAATTCTTTGTAACAATGCAAATCTTGAAATTCTTGACCGCAGTTTAACGAGTCAGTTCACGTACACGCCACTTACGGAAATAGATTATGTCGTGATAATTAAACAACAAAATAAACACCAATTTTCGGCCAAATTTTTTTGTCACGAGTATTGTATGTGAGCAAAATTTGAATGAGGATTTTAATGTACTTATATCTAATAAGTCAATTCAGTATGTTCTTTATTAATATAATTTTAATACACTTTTAAATGCGTTTAGAAAAATACAATACTCAAACGAACAAAACCGTTCGAATTAGTGTAGTGTTCAGTGATAGTGTGCTAGTGTAATGTGGTCAAAATACTGCTTATAGAGAACACATGAACAAAGTGTCTCCGCCTTAAATAGAGACAACAAGAAAAGTGTTAATGGACACATTATTAAAACAGTAAGTTAAGTTTGACTTAAATTACTAATTATAGCTTTTTAAGGCTAGATTGTAATATTTTTATAGGATGCATTTGTATATGTGCTATGTATACAAAAAAAAAAGAAATATAGGCGTTTGTTATTCAATCTCGTCAAAACGTTGGCAAAGCGATAAACATAAAAAAAGACATAGGCCACCTTTTATCTTGAAAAATTTAGGTTTCCCGTGGGATAACTGCTGTCTATATAAGCAAGTCACCTGTCCGCAAGATAAATAGTGTGTATTTTAATGTTTTATTTAGATGGTTCTTAGGCAACATCAGCTCATGGGCACTGCTGTTCGTGGCTGCCTTACAAATGGCGATCTAATTTTTGATAGGTATCGTATACCGACGTACACTTGACCTACTGGCTAATGTATGCAGCACGCTAGAGAAGGCCCACATGTCCATGCTTCAGGTTTAAGCAAATTTTAATTACTATTAACGATGTAAATGTCACGTGTATTGAAATGTAATCCAATTTACATTTTTGCTTACATTAATAAAAATTAATTATAGATCAGAGACTTCGAGTGCATATGCTATGGAGCCATATGCGTGTATCGATCTATACAGTTAGATTATATATTTCTTGGAAATTGAGGTTTGGGGGTTGAGCAACGATTTTGAGGTCGCTGCTTGAATGGGTAAGTGGCATCCCCGTCTCAACACTTCCGGGCTATGGCTATAAACTCAAAAGTATCTCTACCACTATGCTGGAAATTCGATAATAGTGTTACCTTCACCAGAAGCTCAAGCTGTTGGGTTTTCCATCTTCAAGGAACATTTTCAACATATCCTTAAAAATAAAGCGAAACGCACTTGACCGATCTTAACAAAAATTTTATGGGACTAATCTGTAAGAATCCTCACGAAAAAATGTATAAATTTATTCATAATCTTCTTCCTTCTATTAGAGGTCTGTTGAATAGCTGAGGTTCGAACACAATCGTAATACCCATAACTGTTATGAAACAAAAGTAGATAGGAAAAAATTCGACTACCAGTGGGACTTGAACTCAAGACTACAGAATACTGTCCTGTCGCTTTGTCCAACTAAGCTATGGTAGCACACCACTGGTGGTCTGAATTTATACCTTCATTTTAACATCTGAGATGTTACTTCGAAATAGGAAAACTTCGGGAAGTGAGTTCCACTGGTAGTCGAATTATTTCCTTCAAATAATTTGAACGTAAGTTCCGCCTAGCATGTAGTGAATGCAATAAACCATAAAACTCTTTAAAGTAGATAGATCGTAATAATGCAGTTTCATTGGCATTACGAGAGTGGTAATGCTAACTGCTTTGATTATTTAGCAACTGCACATTCGTGAGTTTCATCTGACATTGAACTGCGTGTTGGCACGCTATGCGGACGCTGGAAATTCCTACAATAATTGTCAATAACTTTCAATTAACCGTATGAGTTGTTTCACTACTTATTTATTGTCAATAACCTCAATCGTGGAGACTGTATAAAAACCAATGAATAAAAAAATTATTTGAATAATAAATACAATAAAATGCCTTCTATTTCTTGTTTACAGTAGAAATTAACAAAAAAAGTGTGAAACCTAAATAAAAAAAATTAAGCCACCTTAAACCTATTATAAAAACTATTATATGAATAAAGTCGTCACGCCTTCGAAATGAAGAATGAATGAATGAATGAAACAAAATGTTCTAGATGAAATTCCTGAGCTTGAAATTCTACACAATAAATGTATACAATATATATTTACAATGTAATGTAATCTTTATGATAAAACATCTTGAAATGCTCTTTTATGTCCGTGTGCTAATAAACATATAAACATTGAGTAACATGTCGACTAACAAGTTTAATCTCTTGTACTTGAAATGAAATGATATCATTCATTTGCGCAAAAAAATAACAACAACCACAATTTAATGGCAAACTTGAATTATTATTACACTATTTTGTGTTATACATTTTCAAGACAAAATATTGCCTTGAAAATGAATAACAATTTTTTTTATGTTCATAATTTGCTTGGCCCACTTGCGCCAAGCAATTATCCGAGATTTTCGCCGGAATATCTGATTAAATCACAAATTTGCCGGCAAAAATTTTGAGTTGATCCGAGAGTATCGGATAGTTTGGTTGGTGTAAGTAGGCTTTATTGAGACAGAAGACAGGTAAAGTTCCTGCTTTAGCAACTAACTTTGACAATATATGGCCACAATGAAGGCGGCTAATAGTTACAAACTCATGTTAAATGGCTCTCCTCAATTCAACCATATTTTTTTCATGTTACCTCTCATCTATATAATCTTCTAACATATTTTTTTTATTTGAAAGAACTAACCAAGTGGTTTAGAGTTATCCTTAATAATGCGTAATTAATTGACTATTAAATTAAATTAGATTTCAATTACTAATTCTCGCGATAACGCCAAATGCGCCTGAACTGTGTTTTACATCAGAAAGAAGGAAATTAAAAAATCTAAAAATGGGATTAGTAATATTTTTTGAGCCCGTACTACAGATGTTTATTTAAAATATGACTATTTTAAATAAACATCTGGATTTCTCCCGCCTCTTGTGCCTGTAAGCACCGGCAAGCCTTGTAATGTCATCGACACCTCTTGAACCCTGCATGTTTTGACTACTGGTTATCAGAGTCGCAACAAAAAAAACATTTATCAGAAATTGATTCGTGACTTGTTTTAACTATATCTTAACTATGGTTAAAAAATCTGGCCCTGGATGACCCTTGAGTGCGTTCATCCAATTATAGTAAAGAAATTGCCAATTATAGTCGTTCCGGACGCGGACGCGAGACAAGTGTCATGACACAGGTAGTGGACAACAGAGTACAAACGACAAGGCCGTTGAGAACTGGATCTGTGTGTCACATGGCTGCGGGGATTTATCAACTACATGCCACGTCACATTTTTATCGGGTTTTAAACTAATTTCGGCGTTGAACGCGTATTGTTTCAAGTTCGAGAAATTTCGTAATTTTGAGCTAGATTCATATATAAGCCCCCGTCTATCTTCAACCCCTTCTTAGATCTTACTGGGTTTATGTAGGTCGGATCTGCCTACCCGCGACAACATTAAATCAATGGAGAGATACCTACGTTTTTACAAATCGAGTGAGCAAGCATTTTTGTGAAACAGTGAGAAGACATTTGTAATTTCTATGTAATGAAGACGTGTAACAGGTTTTTTTTTAAACTAGGTGTGTTCTATCTAGTCTACATGTTTTTAAACTGTATAACTATCTACCTATATACGAGTATAGATAGAATTCGTAAAAAACTGCACTGCGCCCGTCACCCTGATATATAAAGTAGGTAAGTCTCATGTGCCTCATGTTTCTCGTTTTCTTTAGAATTTTCTCGGAAGTGCTTTGTTTATTTGTACAGCGATGTTGCGACAGTATCGCTGTATATTACCTAAATATTGATGCCCTCATCAATTAAGACGATACTACGACGATATATGGACGAGAAAAACTCGTGCAAGAGTCCTTTTAAATGCTACGTAAAACAGAGATTTTTTATGCAATAATGTTAAAATTAGATTTTATGGAATGAAAGAAATATATTTCTAATCATTAAATATTTATTAATGATTCTCTTTTTTCTATAGTTCTTTTATATATTCATAGCATAACAATATTATAACTGAAAACATTTTGCTCAGTTTATAAAGAATCTGTACAGGTAAACAAACAAATAATTATGAGCGGACATAAACATATTTTTTATTGAAGCAATTTGTACGAGCATTGTTTTAATGGCTAGTTGACAGCAATAAGTGTTTCCTCTAAAACTTATTTGTATTATATACTCATGAGTTTATATTATTTTTTGTTTCATTGTAAACTCGTGAAGTACAATGAGACAAAATATAATAGTATAATGCAATATCGTATAATGATTGCTAAGTAAGCAGAGTTTACATACTATAGTTAATAATAGTAGTGGTACCTATAATCTAGTAGTAATAATGATCATCCTCATTTCAATCTTTGGACGTTCACGACTCGATACAGACACGGTAATAGTAATAGTAATATTACCGACACGGTAATAGTAATATTACCGTGACACAGGCCAACTAAACAATAATAGAGATAACTCTAATGTTATCAATCTCCATGAACGTAAATAGATTTGGACAAAGTTGATTTTGCAGTTTATGGTTTTTTTTTTCTTGGGGCAAATGCCTATATTAAAATAAAACACTAATAACTAATTACAATACTGCAGCTACTACACTAACATTTGAGCAATCCACTAGCTATTGGTAGCCTATAGATAACTCAAATGTTCTAACCCGCTACCGGCTGGCAGCGTGCCCAGAATGCTAGCAGCATTGCCAGTTTATGGTTAGAATATTAGAATAGTTACATTCAGATATACAAAAAATATGTTTTTAACGATTATTAGATAATTTTCCAGTTACGATTGGACAGTTGTCCGTAGCCACGGGACAAAGGTGATTGTAGATTATGAATAAAATTTCGTAACGAAATAAAATGATCATGTTATCACGTTTGATTGATTAATTAAATCTATTTAAGTATAACAGGACCTTGTGATTTTCGCAAACAGAATATGGCATTGAGAACTTAAGCTCAATTGGATTTCGTAACTTTGAGTCGCGATCGGTTATCGATAACCGCGTGATTTGCTTGAATGTACCTATGGCCAGAGCACGAATGACTATCAAAATCACATCGCAGCGTTTATAAATTGAACTCAGCACTAACTGTATGTTATCTAGTACAACTATTATATAGAAAATATAAAGGACAGAAAATTCCGCTGCTAGTGGGACTTGAACCCACGACTACAGAATACCATCCTGTCGCTTGGACAAAGCGACAAACTAAGCTATAGCATTAGGGCACATATTTGAACGTAAGTTCCGTAGCATGTTGTTAATGCAATAAACCATAAAACTCTTGAGAAAATATAAAAATTGTACGTTCAATATGTCCGTTATTTTATTGTTGATACGATGGCGATATGAACACTCTGATACTAGCTGTTTGTGCTTCTGACTTTGAATAATATGTACCAAAGGCTTCGTAGCATTTAGCATTACTTCATATATATTTTAACAAAAGGATCTACAGCAAAAAAATAATGGTATAATCGATTCGCGTGCCAATCGGCAAGTTAAGCAGTTACTTAAGTTCTTTGCGGTCGCTAACTGGATGGTTGAGACGACTGGTGGCAGTTTCAACTTAGGAAGCGCATGTTCTTCGAACGGCAGCTGTTGCTCCCGGTTGTTATCTTAGGGACAACAGTTGTTAGACCACACTTGAAGCCGAGTTGGTCTGGCAACTAGACACTAGTTGGCCATCCTGGTGGATAACGGCCAATATTTCCAAGAGGCTTGACGTAGTATTCGATTCTTCATATTTTTCTATATATCATTTCGTTGTTTATATAAATATACTTATCATGTGTATATTTTTAATTTTTATCATACTTATATTTCGTGTTGGGACTGAATTGGGAAACTGTAATGTTATCTCAAGAATATGCAGTACTAGCTGAACCCCGCAGTTTCACCCGCTACCTTAAATATCCTACGGGAAGTACACTTTTTTTGTTGAAAAGTAACCTATGTGTTATTCCAGAGCGTAAGGTATTTACATTTCAAGTTCATGAAAATCTGTTCTGCCGTTTCAGAGTGAAAAGAAACAAACATACAAACGACAAAAAACTTTCGCCATTATAATATGACGAATAGTGTGATAACAATATAAATGTATATAAGGTACCTAACTAACCTATATCACTACTAATATTAGTCAAGGTTCTTATGCAACAATATACTTATGTCATGATTGATACATGGATTTATTAAAATAACCCACTTGACAAGATGTTGATAGATGTTAACAATATTTTTTATAGAGTACGTTCCAAAATTATAATAGTATAAACTGGTTTTGCTAATTACATAAGATTCCCTTGATGGTTACCATGATCTTGAATTTGGCTCGTGTTTAAAATACTCATAAAACTCCGGTTATACAATATGTGAGATAATGTATGATACACAATTGGCAGAATTGATCACTACTCGTTTTTTAGACAAAACGCTTTAAGTGTCTACTAAAAGCGGTTGCCTATGCAATAGTAACCAATTAATTGATTGGAAGCAACACGCTGTCACAGATTGAATTACTGACTGCAAGTGGCATTGTAAATTGTGGTTTATAAAGGAAACATATTATTATGGTTCTACGAAAATATACTTTTTTAAAACAAAGCCAAGTTATTTCAATAAGAATTAACCTTTAAGAACTGTTCTTATAAGTGGTATATTTTTAAGTTTCTTAGACATGTAGGACTTTCAACGAAGTAAGCTAAAAAGATTCAAAATAATTTAGCAAATAACAATTTGCCAATTATATTGAGATTGAGTAATTATTTGGCGTCATACACATCGACAAGGTTCATTTTCCCGTGCATTTCTTTCATTGTTACATTTAACCTTATCGCTATTGTAATTGCATAGATACTTTTTCCAAAACTGCTAGACCATTTTTTTATAGATTGTATGATACACTGTGCATTTTCTCTAGAAGGTGATCTAAACCAGTTTAGTTATCATACTTTTTTTTCTATCATACGTGTATTAACGTCTCCGCTGTGGCGAACGTTTGAATAACCTTTTATCGAGGCTATATAACAGTCACTGTTATCACCGAATTAATATTAATATATACATGTAATAAAATAAATAAATATAAGGCAGACATTATGTCACAGTGTTACCACATTAGATTTAATCTTTCATGGCACACTGTTACATAGGATCCTTGAAAATATATTAAAAAAAATATATAGGATGATCATTACTCAATGGGAACTTTTGTCTTGAGTAGTAGGGATCAATCTAGTCTAGTCTATCTAATATATACTGTAACAAAACCGAACTCACCAATACGTCTGTGCGTTGAAAACGATTTCACAAAAACCTATCTAACCTAGTGAAGAACAATCGAGAAAAATTTTTACCATAAAAATGAAAGCGACTTGAACACTCAAAAGTGTGAAATAACTTGTTGAAGTCGGTACCATAATAGTTCAAAAGTAACTATTATCAAAATATTGTGCGCATAGTTCAACTTCGACAACTTATTTCACACTTTTGAGTGTTGAAGCCGGTTCCATTTTATGGTACAGTATTTTGTTTACCCTTTTCAGTGACCTTTGCTACTTACGGGATCAATTGTCATTGTCTATGTTCACCGAATTCTTCACCCGCAATTGGTAAGTCGTTCAAGTAAACGTGACACTTTTCAGTTATATGGAGTGTAACTCAAAAACCGCTTGACCAAGTTTGATGACATTTAAATGGGACCACACGAGAAGCACCAGCTTTCAAATAAAAATAGTCAATAAAAGAATCATCAAAATCGGATTACTCAACTTAAGAAAAATAAAAAAAAACATACGTGTCGAATTAAGAACCCCCTACTTTTTTTGAAATCGGTTAAAAATGAGGATAAACCCTGTATGCCAGTCTATGCTTTTGTTGGTAGCAAATATTTCAATTAAATTCTATTTTACAGTTGTTTTCTTATTATATAGGTAATGTTACATACATTCTATTACTACACTCTATTCTCTTCTCATTCTATATACTTACACATATTTATTTATACATCATTATCTCTCAAATTCTTTTTTAATATATTATTCTATCTGCGCCCCGCGGTTTTAACCGCCTGAAGTACTAAGCTGTATGCCACCAATTGTCCCACGGGAATTATGCTGTTACCGGGATAAAAAGTAGCCTATGCATTATTCCAGGAATGATTACCCACAAAGTATTGAAATACCTACATTCGCTATGACATTACGTCCTAAGTAGGGTTGCCATCTCTAAACTTTGGCAACTAGGACAAGACGCTTGAAAACCCCGGATTTTAGAGCCCAGAACCCGGATCATCAAAAAGATTTTTAAATATTGTCAGTGTAATAAGAAGTTAAAAATGTCATAAACCACCATTTTATTTATTTTCAGACCTTGAGATTAAATTGAGTCATTTTTTATCATCATTTTATGCCATTTTATTTCATTCGGCGTGCCCGCACGCTGCGCCATGTGCGCACAGTGCGTGTGTCGCGGCTGGCCCAAGAATTTACATTTTTAAACCCCGGAAAACAAAAGAAGCCCCGCCCGGAGGCTCCCCGGACGCCCTGTAAACTAGGACAAATCCGGGGAAACCCGAACGGATGGCAACCCTAGTCCTAAGCAGCGCGACGGTAGCGGCGAGAAACTGGAACATTGAATACTTAATGACCGTTTGTCTACGCGCCAGTGGCCCACCCGCAATAATAACGTATTATATTTCATCAAAAATGACAAAACACTTATTACGAAAATCTGTGTAATTGACGAATACATTTTGTTATTACTCTAATTAATATCTTTGTCAGTACAAGTAGCGGCACGGATCTTGACGCGCGACATTGAATGCGCAGAACGTATTATAGAGTCTGTTTCGCGGGGAAGTCAGACGTGCATGTGGCGCCGTTCATGCACTTGTGATTAGTTGTTCATGATACTCTATCTCCCACAACGCTGGGACCTGGGACCTATTTCATAAAATAACTTATCGTAGTAAACCAACAAATGTCAGTCACGTAGAAACAGCACGTCGTTTATGAAACGTACATTTCACTGTGTATGACTGACATTTGTTAGTTCACTCCGATTTGTCGTTTTATGGAATAGGTTTCTGTCCGCACAGGTATAATGTATATTACAAAACTTAATTTTATTATTAGTACTTAATTGTACGCATAGTTTCAACCTTATAGAGATATAAAAAAAAAAAACATTCTTAGCTGACGCTTACGTCATAATAACTATATGACCTAATCTATCATGCGATTAGTCAGTCATGGTCTCAAGGAGTAACAATTTTTTTTGAATTATATTCTTATCCCACGGGAAAAGCAATTATTTTCGGGATGCAAAGTAGTATAAGTGTTAATCTACAGTCTAAACTATCTCCATACCAAATTTAAGGAAAATCGGTGCAGCCGTTTGAGCATGAATGAGTAACAAACATACAAACATTCGCTTTGATAATGTTAAGTGGCTTTTCTCATTCCACCCCGTAAGGGGTTTAATTTAAAAATCCGTTCTTAGCGGATGCTTACGTCTTTAATAAATATTATTATAAGGCTGCCAAATTTTACCTTCCTAACTCATTTAGTTTTTTGGGCTGATAAATAAGCCAATAACGGATGCGCTTCACTCATATATAGAAGGCTGTATATCATTATCTATTTTTATTTTTATTATATTTAATTATGTAAGCAAAGTGTATAGACAAGCAAAGACATTGATTTGTTAATTTTAACTGAACCCATGTTTAGCTATGATCATACTATAGAGGTGGACCGTTACCTAATCGTTAACAACCACTTTTGCAATAAAATAGTAATACGAGTAATTATTAAACTGTTTTATTGTTACCACATAAACATGGGTTTCTAGTTAGGTGTAATTTGGCAAAAGTTACCCTATGCAATAATTTTATCATAGAGAAATTGCACACATTTTTGTATCCGACTGTACAAATGCGCTGTTTTACCAACTACATTGAGTTGTTCGTTAAGATCCGTTCCGCTACCTGTAACGATCGTTTGGCTGATTGCTTCAGAAATTATTAAGTATACATACTCGTATATATTGCACGAAATCTGCAGCACTACAAGGTTATATTTTTATTGCCAAACTATTTAATGAATAACCAAACGAAATTGATTTAATGTGAATGTGACCTCATAAACACCGCTTACTGTGAATGTGAATTGAATAGATAGAGGTTAATATTCTTGACTTAACTGAAATATGGTATCTGAATAACGCACTTATGGGCCTTGTGTGCAAGCTCAAAGTTGCACAACGACCTATGGAGAATGGTTCTCGGGATTACTCGTGAACGAAAGTCATCGACATAGCTAAGCGATTTAGCAAGTAGAAGTGGTAGTGGGCAGGGCACATAGCTCGAAGAACTGATGGCTCTTGAGATTGATTGGTTCTTGAATGGAGACCAAGGGCTGGCAAGCGCAGCATAGGACGGCCACTGACACGGTGGACAGACGACCTGACTTAGATCGCAGGAAAAGGCTGGATACGGGTCGCTTCCAACCGGTCCTTGTGGAGATCAATGGGGGAGGCATATGTCCAGCAGTGGAGGTCCTATGACTGAGGATACGATGATGATGACAGCTAACTAGCATTGTATATACATGGTACAAAAATAATTCAGATTAATAATTCTTTAATACAGAGTTCAACATTAGTTTGTTTTTATTTTGATCATGTACACTTTTTCACTATAGACCTCCGATTTATATGCTTATTTTGTTTTTGAACGTTATATCACAATAATATTTTTAAAATACCCAAGGAATGGAACCGACTTCAACACTGAAAAATGTAAAATAACTTTTTATAGTCGACGAACATAAAAAAGTACAGTCGGCTAAAACGTAGAATATATAATTCATAATATTTTGAATGTGTTCAATATCACAGCGATTTGTTGCGTACAGCGCTTCACCGGCGGCTTTTGGAATATAATGCAAGTAAATATCTTTGATTAGAAAACTTATCTTTCGTTTATTTTTCTTTTATAAAGATTCGTAAACTTCGGGCTAAACATTAAAAAATGTATGTAAGAGTCGGTCTTGCAAAGTACGGGTTCCGTGACATGGAGTATATCTTTTTACGAAATCTAAGCCAAATAATTATTCCTTTGCAGTTATTAAATAAGGTGAGTGGAACCAATTATTTAAATTAGGTTCATGCCTCGAATTTGCTTCTGTCTTAATCTGGCCGTAAGTTTTGGAGCACGTACGGTTCTCATATTTTTTTACAAAAGAAAATCGTTTAAAACCACCAACAACTGGGTGTAGGTACGTTTACCTGTAGTCCAGCCTTTAGTCCGTGTGTAGTCCAGTTTTAGTTACGTGATTTTAGAAAGTGACGTTACTTACCCTTTTTACCAATAAACTTAGCACAGACACATGGATGAAATTGCGATAGAAAATAGGGTTCTACCATACTAAAGGTATTTAATCCAGTACTAAACCCTAAATTAACAAATAACCGTTCAGATATGTATTCAGTTAATCCATGTTTTAATATTTATTATTTAGTTATTATTCTTATTGTTTACTTTTGGTGTATACTTTGACGTAAATTTGTTAAGTTGTAATTAATATTGGAGAAGTATTGTATAGTATATTGTATAGTTTGGGATAACATTGTAACCCGAAAAACAGTGCGAACTGGTTCGGGGTCAATGGATTCACAAATGTTTTATGAACCACAAATTTATGTCTAATAAGGTTATTTGTATTTGGAACGCTCTAATCTATACTAGCTTGAATATACTCGATAGACAAACAAAAATAGTAATAACATTCATGTTTTCACGATTTTCGGATCATATTTAGTTGACGGAATCTAAAACTGAAACTGTTAGCAACAAGGGAAGTTTTAACGTCATCGGTTTTGCTTCTTGTGTCTTACAAAAGCAAGATTCACTCACTATTACGAGTATATCTCTGTGCTCACTGTTTGTATTGTAATGTTTAAATGATGATTAATGAACAGTGCAAAAGATTTCGACAATGCAGAAGACTCTGAGGATTATCACCCATAGTCCTGACATATTTGGCATTCGTTTAAGGAGGTGGATGGAATGCGATTATGGCTGTTAGAGCTGGTTGGTATGTTTTTGATTGTTGGTGAAATGCGCGCTACGATGAGTTTGCGCAACACCCGGAGGCAACGCGCTCGACCCTGAACTCAATTCGGCTGCGATCATTTTGCAACTCTAATCGCTGGTCGGTGGGTGGACATGGGCATCACCGCCGGCGGCATCGTGGCCGCAAATGTAAACATTTGCAGGCGCGAGCGCATCGCACGAGGCCGCTGTGAACGTGCCCCCGCACCCCGCTAGCCACGACACCTTGTCATCGTGCCATCCTTGATAAACTTGCACCAATTCGAAGCCGTAATTCTTGACATTAAGCCGCACGTACCTAATTTACATATGCTTTAAGGCTTTACGGTCACTAGTGTTTGCTATGTATTGTAAGACATTTTTCTGCGCATGGTCCAAGGGCGGCTGGTTGTACGGCGCCCATGGAACCTCCAAAGAGATACTTGCATTTGTCGTTTGATTTCATATTACAAGACATCGCCTTCACAAGATACAAAAGTACCTGTTTCTCTATGTAAGTACTAGCGGCCCGTCCCATCTTCGCACGGGTGGACATAAGATTTTATATATTTTTACCTTTTATTTATATTTTAGTTCTTGTTATATTTTTATATTTTTTTACGCAGTACCACATTATCTATTTATACTTACAATCCGAATTTGTTCATCGTTTTTTTTATTTAAGTAATGTATTTAATTTTAAGTGAGAGAGATTATTCATTATGTTTTTTAATTAACATTTTTACAACATTTTATATTCTATTAAGTTTTTAAGATTATATTTATATTTTTTTTATTGTATAGGCCGTAAACAAACATTAGTGTTTGCTTGAAGATGTAGGTACAGACTAGTTTTAGAGGCCAATTATAGCTCTCTATGTAAGAGAGAGATAACAACATTGATTCCTGGTCATGAACTTTTTAAACTGTAGGTACATGTCATTGCGAATCTCGTCACTAGTGATTTCAATAAAAACGCAATTGAATGCTTTTCATTAGTGTTTGCTTGAAGATGTAGGTACAGACTAGTTTTAGAGGCCAATTATAGCTCTCTATGTAAGAGAGAGATAACAACATTGATCCCTGGTCATGAACATTTTCTAAACTGTAGGTACATGTCCATTAGTGTTTGCTTGAAGATGTAGGTACAGACTAGTTTTAGAGGCCAATTATAGCTCTCTATGTAAGAGAGAGAGATAACAACATTGATCCCTGGTCATGAACTTTTTAAACTGTAGGTACATGTCATTGCAAATCTCGTCACTAGTGATTTCAATAAAAACGCAATTGAATGCTTTTAATGACCTGATAAGTACCTGAATCACAAACAGCTATTAGAATCACGAACATCCTTCTGACATTCGGAAGTACAAAACGACCTTTGGATGGCACTTATCATCAGAGACGTTTTCCGTGATGATTACAGGTTTTCTTCCAATGACGATTCGATTTTCCTGTTCACTATTCAATATTATAGTTTATTTTAGACTATTTGCTCTTATATCTCCAGCCAGCGTGATATTTGCCTTAGTTATAATGGCGGTGCGATGCTTATGGAAATTACAAGTCATACGCAAACATGCGTGTTTAGTCGACGTCCGATAATTACACAGCACATGCTGTATCACGTGGTACTTAAATGTACTGTAAACGTCAATTTTGTACTGTGTAGACATAATTAGACGTAGATGTGGCGAACTGACCGGAACTAGCTTGTTAGTTGACTTTGAAAAGCGCTGCCAAGACGACATTGTTTAAAAAATTGTGAGCAAAATGTCATTTTAATCGACTTAAACAAAAAGAGGTTCTCAATTCGTTTGTATGTTTTTTATGTTTTTACCTCAGAACTTTCGATTGGGTGAACCGATTTACATGAAGGTGACATACACAATGACAATTGATCCCGTGAGGAGCAAAGGTCACTGAAAGGGGTAAAAAAATATACCAATAAATGGAACCGACTTCAACACTCATAAGTGTCAAATAACCTGTCGAAGTCAGTACCATGCGCACAATAATTTGATAACAATTACTTTTGAACAATCACGGTATCGACTACGAGAAGTTATTTCACACTTTTGAGTGTTGAAGTCGGTTCCGGTAATTTTTTTTAGTCAAATATCGGTTGGAAAGAGTGCTAATATTTTCATTTCATATACATATCTATAGTTACACGTCACCTATGTTGTTTTAAGTATTAAGATTAACTTACTGTTTGATCGATTTTGAATGGTAGTTTAGTACATCGATTATTTGAACTGACACTAAACTCACTTCACTGACAAGAAGTCATATTACTTAGGATTGATTCACAGTGCACAGAACGTATACATATTTGTACGTTTTGTTTATATATATATTCATATTTTATACGATTCTCTAGATATTCGCGATTAAATTAGTTTCCTTTGAGCTTTGAGCAACGTCATGGACGGATTGTTCAACGGATTTCCTTATTTTTCATTCGATGTTATACAGCTTGAGCAAAGCTCTTTCCATTGATTGCTGTGAGACTTCGAGCTTGCCTATTATGCACCGACAAAACAGTTTGAAATTGTTTAATTTCATTGTATTTTCAGAATCTCAGAAAGCAATAGTCCAGCAGTGGACAGTGGACTACAAACAGGCATACGATGATGATGAAGACCTAGTTACATATATTACTACACACACATTACACACATTCATAACACTTCCTTTGAATTTTGTATTTTTTATTTTTGTAATAATATTTTCTGATGCCAAAAAGATCAGTAATTGATTTTAAGTTACACTTACTTTTCTTAAGATTATTTAAGTTACCATAACGTATGATAAACTTACTTGAAGTTTATCAATAACGTTATGGTACCATTTTAAAGTACAGTTTTACAAAAAATCTATTCAATTCCGACAGGGAAGTAGCTAATTGTGATCAATTTGTAGTTAATTACTCGTTATGCATAAAATAAATAAGTAATTATTATGACATTGGCATTGAGTTACGATCTAATTAGCATTTGTTTATCTTTCTAGTTATACTTGAATTATAAAAAAAGATTATTAAAGAAGTCACTAATATTAATTAAAACCAATCAGTTCACAGTATCTTTTTACAAAAACAGTTGACAGATGCTGTATCATTTTACTAACAGAACAGCTAACAGATATATGGGGCAGGCGTATGTCCAGCAGTGGACGTCCTATGGCTGGATATGATGATGATGACAGCTAAATAGCATTGTACATACATAGTACAAAAATAATTCCTTAAAAGCAAGTCCTCACAAGCCCTCAGAAACAAGACTCACGTTTTTTAAAAAAACTTCAAAATAAAGAGTTTACTTCAATTTTAGTTTGTTTTTATTTTGACTATGTACACAATTTCACTGTTGATGACCGATTTATATGATTATTTTGTTTTTGGACGTTATTTCAAAACAATATATAAAAATATTACCAAAAAATGGAACCGACTTCAACACTCAAAAGAGTGAAATGACTTGTTGCAGCCGTTACCATGATAGTGCAAAAGTAACTAATATCAAAATATTGTGCTCATGGACATCACCGACTTCGACAATTTATTAGGCAGGCGTGAATCATCGTAGACCGCATCATCACTTAACATCAGGTGAGATAGTGGTCAAACGCCTGCCTATTGAGAATAGAAAAATAAAATAAAAATTACACAGTTTTGAGTGTTGAAGTCGGTTCCTTGTTTGGCAATATTTTTTTTCACCCTTTTCAGTGACCTTTGCTACTCACGGGATCGGTGAATACACAATCATGTCATTGTGTATTCACCGATGTCTACACCCGCAGCTATAATATCGTCGAGGTATGAGTAGCACTTTCCAGTTATTGGAGTGTAACTCAAGAACCTGTTGTCCGATTTTGATGAAATTAAATGGGAAATTAAATAAATGGGACATCACGGGAAGCACCAGCTTTCTAATAAAAAAAGAATCATCAAAATGATTCTTTTTCAGAACTTCCCCGTCGAAAGTTCTGAGGTAACAAAGATTAAAAAATACGGGTCGAATTAAGAAACTCCTTCTCCTTTTTTAAAGTCGGTTAAAAAATAGGACAAAATAACGATAAAGTTGATCCGGGCTCAATTGCACGAACCTATAATCGGTATTTCAAGGAAAGTAAGGTCTGAGATTCTTTGTTATTTTTGATTTTTATACTGTATAGATCTAGCGTTTGACCACTATCTCACTTGATGGTCAGTGACGATGTGGTCGAAGATGTTAACACACTAGACCTAGAATACGTGAGCATTTTTTTTTGAGCCAGTGATGGCTCTCAAGGACTGCTGCCTGAACACACTATACTAATGTGACAGTTTTTCAAACTTGAGGGTGGTAGCTAGCCAGGCGGGTATTCGAAAGTACCCTACCACCATGCTTGGAATTTGATAACGGTGTTACCTTCACCGGAAGCTCAAACTGTTGTTGGGGATCGAACCAGTTCTTGATAATACGAGTATCTATATATAATTGTATTTTATTGTAATTGTGCTAAGGGTGAGTCATATATAGCATCCATTTACGATCAAGACAAAAATTAAAATCATAGTATAAATTAAATTCATTGGTCTAAATTAATAAACAGCCTATGTCCAGCTGTGGACGTCCTATGGGTGAGATGAAGATGATCCCTTGAAAGCCAGGCGACGTTTTTTTTCTTTGCGACATAATCTCTGAATCTCTGTTATCTTGAAGATAAACTTACATAACACAACAATCGACTTAATGTATTTTACAATCATTTTTGATGGTATTAAGTGACGGAATAAGCAAAAGGTCCACAGGATGTTATGTTTTTTGTTATGAAATAAAATCATAATCGGTTTCACCCAGTAAAAAAACAGTAAGCAGCAGTAGTTTATGAATTATGATTAGTATTTTATATTTAATGCCATCTGTAATATTCCATGATACAATTAAATGAGAAAAAAACTTCGTAAAAACAGTATTATAATTCTCTTGACGTCAATGAAGCTTTTGCTAATGAAGTTATGTATATTATGTATTATACGCGAATGAAAACCAACATAGTGCATGGAATTTTCTGTTAGATTAGATTTTTTTTATTTTATTTATTTATATAATACATACAATAATTATGTTACATTCTAACTTATGACTATGTAGAAGTATATCTATATATAATGCACCTATAATAGCATGCATTTTTAAATTCAGTTAGTCTATATGAGCTCTAGCTCTCACGGTAGGATACCCTGAGTCTGTGAGGGCAAGCTCGCTTCCAAATGGTTCTATTTTTGAATATTTGTGAGTTTGTGCTGATTTTCCTTCATGACATGTCGATTCTAATTTTCGATGTTGACCGGTTGATTCCGGATAAAAATAGTCTATATTTTATTTCAGCGTATAAGTTATCTTCATTCCCAAACATGCAAATCCGTTCAGCCGTTTCAGCGTGACAGAGTAACAAATATCCATACATACAAAATTTAGTGTTTATAATATAAGTAGGATAAGCTCTAGCTCTTGTAAAGTTAGCCCTTTAACCATTACGATACGATTCCGGATAGAATCAGTCTTTAGAACTTTGTCAAAGGTAATAAGGTAATAAGCATTTGAACTAGTTCGTATTCATTAAATGTTTGTTTGTCCGGTTTGTAAGTTAACAGATAGTGTAAATGAATCAGGTTCTACATGAAATGTAAATTTAAAATATATATTGATGTAATAAATGAGCCATTATTTTTTAAATTATCATAAAACAGTTTCCGTATTATGATGTCAGTTGATCATCAAACCTTACCGAATGTTTACATCTCAGATAAATATAAGGCTGTAAACTCAAACGTTTACATATATGACATACATGTATAATGAACTACTGCGTAGTTTAAAAACTATTTAAGCCTACTTTTTCTGCTTGGAATTGGAACATTGTTAACATAATCTTGATAATTACGACAATTACATACAGAATAGAATGTAAGTACATATAAATTAAATGAAACTAAGTGTAACTTTTTAATTTTATAAATAGATTTGTATGGACACGGAAATTTTATTGTAGTAAGTAGTTGTAGTATTTTATTAGTAATTCAAATGGTATTTTATTAATAAGTATTTGCTGTTTAGTGGCAATATGTTCGCTCGGTAGACCTAGAATGTGTAGAATGACAGGGAACACAGGGTGGTTGTGGTCCCAAACTGACGCGATTTAACTATCTCAACCACTGTAGAATCCTCCAGTTGTATATACAGTAAATTAGAAAGTATCAACTATCAGTAGGTACACTACCCGTTAGACACTATCTGTAGCCTTCCTTCTTTAACCCTTATCCACAATACAATGTCAAAGAGTCCAATTTGTGTAACGTCTCTATTTTATGTTGAATGTTTTGTTATTATAATCTGTGTCGTTTAGAAGATGATCTGTGCTATACTTTTGCTGACCCGAAGATTCTATGGAACAATAAACGCATTTAGATATTTAAGTGTTCAAATCGATAGTTTTATAAATTTATACACACATTTTGGACAAACTCTTTTGTATAATATTTGTTTCCTTTGAACTTCGTCGCTCACATGGTTATTAGTATCGCTCTTTTTATTAGGGATATGTTAAAAATATTTGATACAATAATGTTTATTTTTGTTTTGTTGAACTGGGTAATAATTTAAATTTTCACATCAATCTGCTCTTCACTTGTACAAATGTACGTTTTTCGCATTTTTTGCTCTATCTGTGTTATAAGACGTTGCTTCGTACCAAATTTTCTCAAGATTTGTTCAAGGGAAGTAGGTTAGGTTTTGATTCCCTTACGAGTGACAAAAATTTGCAGCATAAACGGCTGTATCTTTTGATTCAGTTAGCTTAGAAGTTTGATTTTTTCACAGCTCTAAGGCACAGTAAACCAGTTTAATATGAATTTCAGCTTGATACCTCAACGCGTTCCTGAGAAAAAGGGTCTTGACAGACAGACCCATAGACAGACAAACAGACAGACGAACAATAACAAAGTGATCCTATAAGGGTTCCGTTTTCCCTTGCGACGTATGGAACCCTAAAAAGTAACACGTAAATAAAGTTTGCTTTTACTGAGCCATAAATAACAATTGCAATTGATAAGGGTCATAGAATTAGGACGGCTCTATATCCCTCAATCACACCGTTTTCCTGTGTAGCCACGGACTCCCCGGTAATGTTAAAGATAATGTTTGGTGATTATTCTTTGTTTTTCTTTATCATTTGTATTGCTAAGCATGTTACTGCTTACTCGGGGGCTCCAGTCTACTCGGGGAGAGGGATGATGAACGCGTGCCATCTCCACTCATACGTCACTATGACACCATGGTTGCAGAAGTGTTTCGGTGACCTCCCGTGAAGTACATTAGGTAGCAGACGTAGAATTGTACGAGCCTGGGTCGCTCGGGAGGCATGTTAATCTCATATCATGTCAGTGGCCAGTCGCGGACCGCTGTGACCTTACGTCACGCGCCCACCGAACACGCGGAGGGAATACTAACGTCAACAGAACGCCTTGGTGAATCCTTGGCTTCAAAACGGAGCTCCTTTCTTAGTAGACGGTTGCGCTCGTTGCATGCTCTCTAACATTTACTTCACTATAGTTTTTCGTTTCACTTGCATTTGTAATTCGAACAATCGAACGTTGCGCGAATGGAAGCTGTCAAACGCGTGTTGATAAACAAGAGTAGACGTAATGTCATCACTGTTATCGTTACGACATCGATTCGCTGAACGAGAGCACATCTATTTCATTTATAGGTGGTGATGAAGTCAGTAAATTAGCTTCAGGAGTTAGCAGGTGATGGCGCGAATTGACTTTGTTTGATCTCTGTAATTTGCATTTACTCTTAATCGCATCTATGTCTTCAGGGTACAATGGATACATAAAACTTTCCGCATCGTAAAGTTCCGGTGAATTGTGTCATGGATATATTTAATTTATGATTTGAATAAAAATTAGTTCACTTATATGCACGTGTAAATAAGTAAGATCTCGTGGGACTTAGGATGCGCAATGGCGTATGTATCGTGGACCTTGATATTATTCTTTGTATAAGGAACAATACGAAAGGCCTAATGATTATTAAAATAATTATCTATTATCTAATAGATACTTCTTATTAGCTACATCTTCATTATGCGGTGATTCAGAGATCGATATAAATTTTATTATCACGACGTTACGGTTAATTGTCACGTTCGATCGCTATATCTGATAAAACCATGAATTCTCGACGCTTACTCGTTCTGGACGTGAGGCGAGACAAATGTTGGATAACTTATCAGATTCAAGACGTTTTTATGTAAATCGAGAGAGGGACTTACCTGAAAGCGATGAAGGAGAGATAGTTGACGTCCGTGTGAAGAGGTCCTATGTATAAGGGCACATTCACTAGGCGGGTGGACAGGGCGCGCGGCGCGGTCGTCAGGTCCAGATATTGGACCGTTTGAAAGGCAAGGCGCTAGATTGCGTGAGGGTTCGCGAAAACGCGCGTCACGCCATGCGATCAGCGTGCAGGTGAGCAAAGTACTGGCGCCGCGCGCTGCCGCTGCCCGCTTTTATCACATCGCCCTCCGCGCGCCTTCAACTTGACTTTATGTGTCAACGTCATTAAATTGATTTTTGAACTTATGTACTTACATCCATCATCCGGAACTAAGGCTAGCCTTTAAAGTATACGTTGGGACAATCGATTCAGGGAGCTCATTCACGGACTCGTTTTTATGTTATCTACCTACATGCAGGCAATAAGTGGCTTAAATTGATATCTACCCTATTTTAGTTAATTTCGTAATAAACTTCGTTTTATGAAATAAAACAAATATAAATATAAAATAAATTGTTTTCATTCTGTGTATATAAAATCTTTGTATATTTCTTCACAACATGGCGTAGTCTATAGTCTCTGAAGCGATCATATGAATTTACCGATGTAGTCTTATTCTTATCTCTATATGGGTTTGTGGTCTTAAATGGTCAACGTGTTGTTCAGTAACGTACCTACTCCTTGGTCATACCTTGGATGGGTTACCACTAGTGGTTTCCGACATACAGTGCTTCCGTGCAAGTTAAGCCGTCCGCGTCAGTCCCGGCTATTGTCTTGGCTCCGGCATTTTTATTTTTTATTTATTACATTCCCCCGCACTAGGATTCCCTGTGTCGCGGGAGGCATGGACACACACAAATAACGAAGACCCGGGACAAACACCTACACTTATCGCAAGAATATGTGTCCCTGCCGGTATTCGAATCCTGGGGCCCGGAGACACAGAAGCCATGTTATTTACTACTGAGCTACGGCGACCGTCATTGGGTTTCTTACTATCTGCCAACCTGTATTGGCCAGCGTGGTGGATATGGCCAACATAAGAGCCAGTGCGGGAAGGTATTGGATAATAACCATATAATTTGTATGAATACTTCTTTTTTACTCGATGATATTTTTAGAAGTTTATGAGTTACATCCGTTTTTTTATCAGACAATCGGTACCAGATTCAAAAGATTAGTTTGATGTCTATCATGTTTTTTCCTAAAAGAGTTTATACGCAATTAACTATGATCATATGTTTTGGCTGCAGCGAACAATTCATTTGGTGGAAATATTTTAAACTAAAAATAACATCTCAATTAAAAAGGTCAGTATTATATCTGTTGACTGAGTTTCGCTTGGATATTCCCCAGGAAGACGCGTAAACGCTTTTTAAGCGTAATGCTATTCCAGTACAAACTTTAATCGAAATTGTTAGAGCCGTGTCTGAGATAGTGTAGAGTATTATGTATAAGAATGAAGAAGAATTGGAACATATTTCCGTTTAATTAATGTCTAACACCATAGCTGACAATAGCTAGTAGATTGCTCAACTGTTATTTTAGTATTGTATTGTAATTAGTTATTAGTATTTTGTTTCAATAAAGGTATCGGCCTACCCATAATAGATACGCTTTTTCAATTTAAACGTTTTAATAGTTATTTTTTTTTGGACCATGATCACCATTAAGCCATGGAAATTTTATTATACTCATCATCATCGTCAAGAAAGAATTAGTGTAAACTAAAATTATAGGTACTAGGAGGTACCTAATACTCAGTTTTAGTTTACACTAATTCTTAGTTACACTAGTTCTTTTCTCTAGGAGCACAATTTCAATACTAGAAATAGGTAGTAATAGGTATTACTACTTATTTCTAGTATTAAAAATTACTACCTATTGAGATATCCTCAGGCGTAATCCGTAGATCGCATCACGAAATAACATCAATCAAACTATTATATATTATTTACACTAATTCTTAGTTACACTAGTTCTTTTCTCTAGGAGCACAATTTCAATACTAGAAATAGGTAGTAATAGGTATTACTACTTATTTCTAGTATTAAAAATTACTACCTATTGAGATATCCTCAGGCGTAATCCGTAGATCGCATCACGAAATAACATCAATCAAACTATTATATATTATTTACACTAATTCTTAGTTACACTAGTTCTTTTCTCTAGGAGCACAATTTCAATACTAGAAATAGGTAGTAATAGGTATTACTACTTATTTCTAGTATTAAAAATTACTACCTATTGAGATATCCTCAGGCGTAATCCGTAGATCGCATCACGAAATAACATCAATCAAACTATTATATATTATTTACACTAATTCTTAGTTACACTGGTTCTTTTCTCTAGGAGCACAATTTCAATACTAGAAATAGGTAGTAATAGGTATTACTACTTATTTCTAGTATTAAAAATTACTACCTATTGAGATATCCTCAGGCGTAATCCGTAGATCGCATCACGAAATAACATCAATCAAACTATTATATATTATTTACACTAATTCTTAGTTACACTGGTTCTTTTCTCTAGGAGCACAATTTCAATACTAGAAATAGGTAGTAATAGGTATTACTACTTATTTCTAGTATTAAAAATTACTACCTATTGAGATATCCTCAGGCGTAATCCGTAGATCGCATCACGAAATAACATCAATCAAACGCCGCCGGCCTATTCTATATACAAAAAAACAATATAGCTAATCAACTTGGTACCACATTACCTACAACAGTGTGCAAGAGTACAGCAAAATGAAGTTCAAGTTTGAATTCGCACCTCTCCACGTCACTGCCTAAGCATGAATATTACAAAATTACGTTTCGTAACCATATCGAGTTTACTGTACAATTAAGTATTATTATCATTCATCGAAGGTGCTTTGTCATGACTCGAAGCATTTATGCGCGATAATGTTATGGGAACAAGACCTCTACCTGGAAGCAGGATCGAATCCCATCTTGTACTTGAGTTCTAGGTAACCTATACCTAAATATTATGGAAAGAAATCAATATTCAAATATATATATTTTTCAAATTTCACACATTATTTATTTATACAGTCAATACATTTTTATAAATCAGATTACGTGTACAGCGCAGGATTTTTAATTTTGCCGCCATTCTCTAGTTTCACAACTCGTTAGCCAGACTCTAATTATCTAATAAAGTTGACGAATACTGAGCGTCATATTCAAATATCATTTTCAATGATAAAATACAATTACAAGTTTAGAACTTAATTTAATACCACAAACCCATGGTATAGTATGTTGCACACGCCATGCTTCGCTAGACTAATGAAATAGATTTCACATAATATTAGCAATCTTGGAAAAAAACTAGCTCTTGCAGACTCAGGGTAATAATAATAATAATCCTACCGTGAGAGCGAGAGTGCCAATTCTGAAATCTTTGTATAATTTGTGATGATATGTAATCTAAAATCTGGATTTGTTAAATTATAATTCTAAATTTAACTTAATTTATTGCATGCTTTATTTTTGCCAATTTTATATTAATGTGTAACTAACATTTAAATTTATTTATTTCACTTTTATCTTTTGTTCTTATATCTAATTTTGCTGTATCTAAGTTATAACTTTAGTTATAATTGTAATTTTTCGACTTTCGCGATTCGAACACATTGTTATTAAATCAAACGGGGCTTGATCACGAGCAAAGTCACGAGAAGACTTCTCGTGACCACGACCAATGCAACTTGGTCGAAACGTCGAGGTAAATAAATTACTAAATGTTTTTCTCGCGATTAAGCCCCGTTTGATTTAATAACAATACTAACAATATATAAAAAATAACTACTTAGTATTGTCTTTGTCGCCTAAGTACTCTGTAAGCGAGTAGTAGCCTAAGGTAAATATTTTGCTCAATCAATTGTGGCAAAATATATTTATCTATCGACATGACTCCTATGGATTAAAAACAAGTTTAAATGGTTGTAGCGATGATATCTCAGCGGGAGGAGCGTCGGTTGTCAAACTAACGCACACTGGTTCGATCTCTAGCAACAGCTTGAGCTTCCGGTGAAGGACCACCGTGATCAAATTCCCAGCATGGTGGTAGGGTACTTTCGAATACCCGCCTGGCTAGCTACCACCCTCAAGTTTGAAAAACTGTCACCAAACACATAGTGTGTTCAGGCAGCAGTCCTTAAGAGCCAGTGAGCATTCTAGTCTAGCGTGATATCATCTTCGACCACATGGTCACTGACCATCAAGTGAGATAGTGGTATATCTATAAAGGAAACAAAAAACATTACCTTAATGTATGATATCACATAGATACAATCTGGGTATATTCAAGTCACGAGTGAATAGGTGTCTTCTAGGTAGGTCATCCATCGTAGAATGCATCATCATTTAATATCGAGTGAGATATGTCAAACACCTGTCTATTCTCAATACAGAAACAAGGGTTCGATCAAAACTTGGAGCAAGAGTTCGATCTAGAATTGGGCGATGCTACTTGTTGGTTGATAACTGACGCATTCTTATGATCATTACTTAAACTTTACTCGCATTTTAGGAGATTATGATTATTGTTATGTTAATGTTTGGTGTTCTTACGATTTCGTACAGTCGTGCACACCAAGACTAACAATAACAAGCCATTATTTATATTGAACTCAAGCGAGAACAATAGGAAACAGCTAGTATTAAATAAAAATAAGAATCATCCTCAGCATCATCTCAGCCATAGACATCCCATCAATCAAGTAAGCAGCTTACCGTAACACTTCCACCGATGAGGTGGTCAGATAAAGGTCACGGATAGAGGCTGGATGGATACTGTCTACAAACGGTCCTTGCGAAGATCTGCCGTAGCCCAACAGTCCTATATCCAACAGTCCTATAGCTGAAATGATAATAATAAGCGATAATCTGTAAGGACTGTTAATTAGTCATTTAAAGCGAATTATTCTTTTTTATTTAGTTTGTGAGGAAGTATATGTCCAGGAGTGGATGTCTATGGCTGAGATGATGCTGATGATGATTTGATCAAAAACTGTTTGACCCCATCAATAGTCACCAAGGAACTTAAAAGATTGAGAGTTCTCAACTGATACTGGAGTGGGCTAATGATTTTGAAGCGATGATAGCTCATCGGTGTGAGCGTCTGCTGTAAAGCGTACGGACGCTGGTTCGATCCCCACCAACGACTTGAGCTTCCGGTGAAGGTAGAAGCAGTATCAAATTCCCAGCATGGTGGTAGGTACTTTTTGAGTACCTGACTAGCTACCACCTTCTAGTAAGAAAGACTATCACCAAACACATAGTTTGTTCGGACAGCAAGTCTTTGTGAGCCGTTTAACATTCTAGGTTTAACATTACATCTTTGATCACATCGTCACCGACCGTCAAGTGAGATAGTGCAGACCTTAGAAAGTATTTAAAAAATGGCACGACGTCGATTGAGAGCTTATATCATTACGCCATTGACAGTGGAACTAAAATACAAAGGATAACAGCTTATTCACTTATGAAACCGACTGTACCATTTACACACGTTGTTACAGCTGTTCAGAAATGACATATTTTCACCAATAAATGTAAACTTTTCGAATTATATTATACGAAACATTAACAGTGTACTTATTCATACATATGTACATATTTGAATGGAAACAGCTGTATGTAAATTATCATGATAAGGTATTGAATGTCGACATATTGTTTAATTTTCCATAAGATAATTATACTTACGTGTTTGTACCTACATAGGTGAAGTAAAAATTGTTAAGTATGTAATTAGATTTTCAACCTAATTAAAAAGCAATTATTCTCATTCTTTTTTATATATCTGATTGTTTTTAAATTGGACAGCACATTTATCTAACACTGTTTCCGTAAACAACGCGTCAAATAAATAAAGATCAATTGGATCCTAATTTATATGTGGTGAGGTAAAAAGTACCTTCAAATGAAGTTTGAAGGTGTTTGTTGCATAGGTCATTAGAAACTGTAGAGAGATGACGGAGCGAAATAATCAACTCAACAAAAGGCATAATCATATTTTGCTATATTGACAATTTTGAGTCTTTTTAGCTTATTTTGACAACTGACTTCAAATAAAGGAGGGGGTTTCTCAACTCTACCGTATATATATTTTTTATGTGTGCTCGCGGATATCTTCGTCGTTTATGAACCGATTTTGATGAATCTTTTTTGTTTGATAGATAATACGTTCGAGGTGGTAGTTTTAATTCCATCAAAATCAGTCTAGCGGTGAAAAATGTTACGTCTGTCTGTCTGTTCGCCTTTCTTATTGAAGGTGAATGACAATTGATCCTGTGAGTAACAAATATCACTGAAAAGGGTGAAATAAAATTTTTAATCAAAAAAGGGAACATAGTTCAACACTCAAGTGTGAATTAACTTGTCTAAGTCGGTACCATGATGTAGTATAATTTCGGAATCTTATGAAGCGAGGTGAAAACGAGACAGAGCGATAAAAAAACCGCACAGAACAGAACAGGATGGGACAAAAATGAATACATGCGGGTCGAATTGAGAACCTCCTCTTTTTTTGGAAGTCGGTTAAAAAGACATCAACGCGTTCCTGTTTGCTTTTTGTTTATGTTCGTTTTAATTTTGAAACTAAATTACTATTTTTTCTATATTTACTCTATAACTTACTTGTGGAATGATATGGCGTTCTATACACAACCGGATGTCTTACTATTCTTTCCGCACCTTTTGACTGAACAGTTACTCATTTTTTATACAAATATTTTTCTTTAGCAAGTTCGCCGCCAAAATTCAAAGCCAGACTGACGTACTCACAGTGGTTAGTCAATGGTTCGTCAATGGAAAAAAAAAATTGTTGAAATTCTTGAATAAATGTGGTTTCTTTCTTTCTTTCAATGGTAATAACAATTATGTGCCGAGGGGCCCGTGTGCTAACTCATTAGGTAATTATAATTCCCTTCTTTTTCGTAATAAGTGGCAAACAAGCATATTTCGCCATGGGATGTGTTTATAGTGTTATAATATAAATTAGCGGTCCGCCCCGGTTTCGCGCGGGTAAAAAAAAGAAAAAAGAAATTAAATATTATAAGGACCTCTAATTTAAAAATAATAATAATATAATGTCACCCGGGGATAGTGTAGCTTTCCAACAGTGAGAGAATTTTTCAAATCGGTTCAGTAGTTTCTGAGCCTATTTAATGCAAACAAAGAAACAAACAACCAATCAAATCTTACCTTATTATACCAATCTAACCTTACCAATTGTCGATCGTGATATCGACTACGCGTAAGTACCACGTTATACCCGTTTAAATCAGTGTAAAAGAAATCTTACCTTTTTATAATATTAAGTAGGACCATTCATAATAAAAATCAAAATTAACAAAACTTTGTCTATATCTATGTATGAAGAAAATAAATTAAACAATAACTGGTCCCTAGATTTTTTTTTATAGTCTATAATTAAGAGTATTTCGATTTTAATAATATACTACTAAGAATCCCCTAGGTTTCTTATGGTATTGTTATTTTTTATACTTAGATATACATAAATATTTTTAATTTACTTAGGTACCTTTTCTGTTATTGTCAACCAATATCGTGCATACGTAAGGATAAAGTAACGGTACTCTTAAATTTTAAAACTATTTCTACACAGTTTTATACAATAAATGATATAACAAATTATTGACTTATATTGCTATATGTCAGAAATATGGCAGATTGACACGAAACTGAGGGACAGCGACTGCTTTTGGAGTTCCAATGAGAAGTGTTTTTAACTCCCAACAGAAAAGAGGGTGGTATAATATAAATTTGACCTCTAAGTGTGTCTCAGTGTGTGTCTAATTGTGGCATCATACCTACCTAGTTCTTAACCGGGTTAACCAAAAAGATTTGTATTTTTTCTTTCATTTGAAAGCATGCTTTTTAACGGTGAGAGACACGCTTTACCAAAATCGATCCGGTTGTTTATAATTTATATTTTTTTACCTCGGCCATAAAGGGGTTTTTAAAGTTTGATGTGTCTGTCTGTGTATCTGTGGCATCATATGTAGAGCAGCTCCGAAACGGATGTAACGATTTTGATTAAGTTTTATTTTGTTTGAAAGGTGTTTCAATTTAGGAGTGCTATTAACTATGTGTCAAGATTTTATGTTTCGGGGTTCCTTTATTTTTTTAATTTTAATTATAATCTATTTCTAATACGTCCCATTTAGTTGCATCGTAAGCTCCAGATTGTTCGTCCATATGATTAACCTTTGAAGAATTGAAGCCATCCTTAAATAAATTTATTTTCTTTTCACAGCGTGCTTAACTAAAGTTTAAAATAATTATTGACATACTCAGCTATGTGTTAAATTATTGAATATTTACGTAGGTGTAGCTCAATTGTTAGGTACTCTATAATGGCATTTATTATTAATACATTCATAAATACCATTGTGGGTGACAATGTTTTTATTAAAACTTTTGTGACGCAAGTTGGAATTGCTAGTCCAGGGTGTCAAGTCTATTTTCATATCCACATTCAGTCCGGTGTGAGCCGAGCCGATGACAATAAGACAATGATAAAAATTCGTTGTCTGCTAAGTTCATAACGGCCTGAAGCTAAGCTCGGCCTATATTGGTTTTGTACGAAGTTGGCAAACTAGATGCTATCAAAATCGGCCTTTGTGAGCCGAGCATATTGACATATTGAATAGTAGACTCTACTGTTCACCAACATTCAAAACGTCCGATTATTAATTTAACCGTCGGTCAAACAGTTTTAACCATACAGTTAACCGACGGTTAAATGATAATCGGACGTTTAAATTTTCAACAAATTGGTGTTGTTCACCAAAATTTTTTCTTTTTGATTTTGATGCACTATTCTTAGTTTAAATGTAAAGTGTTGATCGATGTTTCCGATCACGTAGTGTATTCTCACCCTATTCTTCACTCATAAGTCAGGTTTACACAATGACATATTGATTCCATCTCAAACCACGAGTCCAGACATGATTGGAATGTGTGAATAAAACATTTAGAAAGGGATGCACTATACCTGTTTATGAAAATCGCTTTTCACCCCTTTCTACAAACAAATGGTTATGTACTTAATTTAAAAAAGATATTGTAAGCTTGCGTTTGACCACTGTTTCACCTGATGTTAAGTGAAGACGCGGTCTATGATATATCACGCAAGCCTAGATGGTGACTATTTTATATTATTTAAATAAATGGCCTATAACGTTTTTAAGACTTTCGCGCTTCGAACATATTTTATGTAATCAATTTTATTTATTAATATATTATATACCTACATGTGAAAGTATGTATTTGTGTTTTAACGGATCTGTATCAAATGTGGCTCAGAGACAGGTTAAAGTCTGGAATAGCATATTCTTTTCCGGTAGAATGTAAGTACTGTGACGGGGATACCATGACCAACGTGGCTGAAACCGCGGCGCGAAGCAAGCTGTTTATCAAATTCTAACGCTTTACGTCTAGGTAAACTAAGTAATAAACTAAATGTTTAATACGCGATCAAGTCCCGTTTCAATTTTATAATAGCTTATACGCCTCATCGGCTTTTCTCCCAACACAAAAGTCAGCGTAGGTTTATATATTCATGCGTTACTTTGCGGAAATCCATATCAAAAAGATATTAACTAGACAACATTTAGCGGCACTACTTTATCTAATCTCATAAATTAGATAATTAAATTTACGTAAAATTTCAGCATATGTTTGCATTTATTTGTAAACGTTTAGTGCCAATATCCATTTGCAGGTCGCGCATGCGTATTGCGCTGCGTCCACAGACTATATGTAAAAAAACTGCATTGCAACCTCCTTGGTCCAGCTGAAGTTGTATCTTAATGGAAAATAGTTAACATTTCGATACAGTTGTCATAGAATAGCTGTATCGAATTTTAAATTTACTTCGATATATTGTCTATAAAAAACTGTCATTAAAGTTCTGTTTTTGATTCTTTAATCTTTATATTTCAAGAGATTAGATAAATAACTATTTCAAAGTTTTTTGTACAGGCAATAAACATGATCATGATCTGTGCCTACTTAATATCATGTACTTAAATAATTTAGTTATGATTATAACTTTGTAATAACGTTGAGTTTATTTTTCAATCATCTTATTTCTTGATTGAAATAACACTAATTAAAAAAATACCGTTTTTTTGCCTTCCTATAAATAGACGCGTCTCGCTTTTTATATATACTGATTCCCTGTTTCGCACACTTGCGACCTAATCCAGCTTCTAACAGGTGCAGTTAAGATTCCATACGAAATTGTGTTTAGATTGTACCATACAAAAACTAGCAGATAAAAATCTACATAAAAGTAAAAACAGTTTTAAATTCCCTTACATGTTTTCCAAGTAGGAAACAGACGGACGCGGATGGTGATTTCTTTTTATATAATGTATATGAGTAACCTATTTACGACCTTCAGACGACTTCAAATCTTTGACCTTCCAGTAACAGTTCAATGATTTCTAAGATGTTAATTAAAGAGTTGCATGTTTCATCACATTTATATTTCAAGGTGCTATAGAAGTGAATTTGCTGCGTCAGATGTGGAAGTCCGGTTGAGCAACATAACATCGTATAGTCATAGATAAATGGCACATTATTCATTTGTTTTTGTGAGATTTGAACTTGACATGACGAGAAGGTGACAAATGAACCAGTTGTAAATGTTCCTTGAGGGATTGTGGTGGCAAATATTGTCATTTTTAAAAAAATCGTAATCAGTGTTTATTCATAACAATAAACTGGTAATACATGGTAAAATACTCGGCTATTTTAATTATTGTATTAGTGACCATGTCAGTTTAAACATTTATTTTGAGTATAATGGTTATTACTTGATGTAAGAAAGTGACTATGGGCCCTCTGAGCAGGCTCAGAGTCGCACAACGAGCTGTGGAGAGGGCTATGCTCGGGGTTTCTCTACGTGATCGAATCAGAAATGAGGAGATCCGTCGAAAAGCGCAAGTCACCGATATAGCCTAGCGGAGTAGCAACTTGAAGTGGCAGTGGGCAGGGCACGTAGCTAGAAGAACTGATGGCCGTTAGGGTCTAGTATCGGTGATTTTACAACAAAAAAAATTAAAATTAAATAAAACATCAATTTATTGCACAAGATAATAAGTTAGTACAGTAGACATAGGGCAATAAACACTTATAAAAATATCATGCTTATATAATCTTCTACTTAGTTTTTATACTGACACATTAAGACAAGTAATTTTAGAGCAATAGGGATAGACTCCGCTTGTGTTTCATTTACATTGTAGCAAACGAAACGCTGTTTTTCAGCTTACCCCTTTTTATCGGACTAAGATTTTCGCCGAATAAAATTAGCTATAAGGTTATTAAAAAAAATACCAGTGAGATCTCTTAATTTCTTTCGACTTATGCCATGTCGCCATAAATTCCGACAATAGCACCGCTTTCGAGAGATTCATATCTCGTACCTCGTAGTCGGCGGCATATCGGGCGATATGCCGACGAGTCGATCAACTCCCTAATGTTTTCTGAAAGTGTTTTGTATAAAATGCTCGATGGGTTAACAACAGATCTTGCTTAAATTAAGGATATTCTGTGACTAATTATGATTTATTATACTGGGTTACACACTAGGTAATTAGTACATAGCACAATTATCTCAGAAGAAAACAAAAGCTTAATTTTGTGAGAAAGTTAACAATGAGAAAAACACACAGGCGTGGGCACTTATATTATAATTTTAATGACAGTTTCTCGTTACAATGTTATAAAAATGCAGGTAATTGTCACGCATCTTACTTACCAAGAATATGCCCTATGATTGAATCTCTCGATTAGAGAAGATCATCTTTTTTTCACTACAAAATTAATTGCCCTTATTGTAGAACACACAATACGAGCTAGCTGTCCACCCGTCTCACAATTAGAATCTGGGCCGCTTCAATCAAATATACTATAGATACACAGTCTCTATGAAAATCAAACCTCAAAAGTGCCAGTGTTGACATAAACCTCTCCAGCTAATATAAAATTAGTCCAGAAACGGATATTGTTTCATTTTAATGATGAACCTTAACACCCTAGCAATAACGTTGTAAACATTTGTGAGAGTTTTTCAACTATGACTCTTTCGATTCTCACTTCGGCATCGCAACACATCACACGATTGGCAAACACAAAGCAAATGCCTTGAGGGTACCATTTTCGAGCGGGCGATCGGGTGTCTACCCTATTCTATATCGCTGCTGGGCAGTGATTTCATTCAATACCATCTAAAGCGGTTGGAACTTTGCTTCACGTTAAGACTTTTCGTGTAGCTTTGGAGTTCAGATTTGGTGTACCGATTTGTTAACCATATATCGCTGTTCATGCGGCAGTGACGTTGATATGTACTGGACTCATGGTCTTTCTGTGTAAAAGTGCATTCATAAGAATGTTCTTTCGCCACGGCTCTCTTAAATCACAAATCTTTATCTAACAACTATATATTAGCACCACCGTAAGTAGAAATTTCGGACCAGGGGGTCTGAATACAAAATCGCTTATATTTTTTTAAATAAAATAGCATCTATGCTTAATGAAGTGACAGGTGATAAGAGAGTTGGCTCATTCCTTGCACAACAAATTTCTTCAGCGACTCAGCCTGCGTATGCAGCCAGTCCTCCTGGCCCCCTGCCCGATAAACAAAATGATATATTTTCATAAATGCATTATTTAATTGATTATAATTATAAAAACATACTGTAAATGTAAATAAACATAAGGAAAGAAAGTCTGAAATGCACGTCATTCGAAGCGATGATAGCTCAGCGGTGGAAACGTTGGCTGTCAGACTGACGTGCGCTGGTTCGATCACCCCGGCTTGAGTTACGGTGACGGTAACACCGTAATCATATTCCCAGCAGTCAGAGCCACTAATGATTACTGGCTCTCAAGGCCTTCACACAATATTTTTATGTGTTTGGTGACAATTTTTCAAACTTGAATATGGTAGCTAGCCAGGCTGCTCGATAGTACCCTCCCACCATGCTGTAAATTTGATAATAATCTTCACCGGAAGCTCACGCTGTTGGTGGTGATAGAAGCAACGCTGTGCTATCATCACTTATCTCAGTATTCTCTCAATTTATCTTCTGGGGGATGGGGTATAAACTATTTGAGTATGAAAACTATCGCGAGTTTCTTGCATAATTGTAATGTACCAAACCGACTAGGACTCACGAGGTAAATACTGGAAAATTACTCTCCGACCAGTTTCGAACTTATTTGCAGTTCTTCATCTGGGAGTTATGATCGTGCCAGGCGGCGGGCGCGAGCCTCAGCACGTAACAGTTCCAGTGTTAACCACGTGGGTATAAACTAAATAAAACTTGGAGTACGCGACCGAAGCCGCAAGCGGTTAGCGAGTTCATAATAATTATGACTGATTCCTCGAATTCCCGTCTAATTGCAAATTTTTCTCAAACAAGCATTTAACCAGGTAACCGTTTGACCTTTGCTAGGGCCCATTAACATACTTATTTGAGTTTTCCTCATTGATGTATTGGTTCTGAGTGTTCGGTAGCGTACAAAATATTATGTTTATCTACATGTTTATACGTACAATTGACGCTTAGACGTCAATATCCGCTCATGTGGGCACATAATCCGTGCAAATAAATCTGTTTATATTGTAAATAAGTTCTACTTCTTCCGTGCTCCGAAATCCTGTGGTACACCTTAAATGTAAGGAAAAGTATTTTAGTATGATATTGTAGATAGAAAACACTTATATAAATCGTTATAGAAGTACCAAATACATCTTGTCTTCTTTTAAGAAGATAAATATTTTATTGTCAGACGGGACGTTGAGCATTGGCGGTCAATCTGAAAGGACGGTGGTTCGATTCCCGGCAACGGGCGTTACTTCGTTGGCCGACGCGACTGCCTGGCACTAGCACCGACAGAACTCGACAACCCAACCTCAAAAAAAATAGCTTTTTAAAGAAAATAATGAAAGTTTCATTGAGAATCCAGAGCGCCGATTCTAGTCACTTAACTTGTTCTCATAAACTTAATTGCAAAGATATTCAACAGCCTAAACATTTTTTATCAAAAACGGAACTGACATCAACACTCAAAAGTGTGAAATAACCTTGTTGCAGTCGGTACCATGGTAGTTCATAAAAGTAACTATCTTCAAACAATATTGTGCTCATGGAACCGACATCGACAAGATTATTTCACACTTTTTAACCGACTTCAAAAAAGGAGGTTACTCAATTCGACCGTATATGATTCCCTGTGTCGCGGGAGGCATGGACACACACAATTACAGCACACAAACATCCAAAACCTGGAACAAACATCTACACACATCGCACAAAATGTTTGCCCCTGCCGGGATTCGAAACCAGACATATTCTATTATCGTAATCAAAATTGAATATCAATAAGTTAAAAGTTTGAGCTGAGAGAACATCTCTTATTCCTCACGATTGAGGTGAAAGCGAGTCAGAATGATACAAAACTACACACACTAAAACAGGATGAGACATAAGACATCAACGCGTTCCTCTATGATTTTCTTATAATGTTCGTTTTAAGTTTTGAAATTAATTTACTACTTTTTCTAAAACTAAGAAAATATTTTACTTGTGGAATGGTATGCTATCCTTTGCACAGCTGGATGTCTTAATATTCTTCCAGCGCCGCTAAAAAGTAACTCATTTTTTAAATATTTTTTTCTATTTTTCTTTAGCAAGGTCTCTGCCGAAATCCAAAGTCAGACGTATTCGCATTTGCTAGCAGTTTTTCGTACGTGGGGAAGTAGTGGCGTTAGTCAAGAGGTGTCATAGTCAATGCATTTAAGATACCTTCGAAGTTACCCCCAACAATGCCCCTCAGTCTGTTAATCATTCGAACTAGCTAAAATTAATTGAAATTCTTCGCCGCTAAAAAGTAACTCATTTTTTAAATATTTTTTTCTATTTTTCTTTAGCAAGGTCTCTGCCGAAATCCAAAGTCAGACGTATTCGCATTTGCTAGCAGTTTTTCGTACGTGGGGAAGTAGTGGCGTTAGTCAAGAGGTGTCATAGTCAATGCATTTAAGATACCTTCGAAGTTACCCCCAACAATGCCCCTCAGTCTGTTAATCATTTGAACTAGCTAAAATTAATTGAAATTCTTCGAAATGAAGCAGCTCGTATTCTATTTACGCCAGAATTCAAACTCGTATAACTCCATAAAATACTATCTCTAATTTTAGACGAGTTTTATTCAATTACTGACTAAATGCGGGTAGTTTCAGTCGGCACCAAGTAAGTGTCGACTTAACTTACATAAAACCACCCGAAATTTTTATAAAAAATCTAATTTTAGCGTTGTTATTAATAAGTGGAATACTAATTTACACTTTGTCATCGAAATATATATAACTCAAAGGTGACTGAATGACTGACATAGTGATCTATCAACGCACAGCCCAAACCACTGGATGGATCGGGCTGAAATTTGGCATGCAGGTAGATGTTATGACGTAGGAATCCGCTAAGAAAGGGTTTTGATTAATTCTACCCCCAAGGGGATAAAATAGGGCATGAAAGTTTGTATAAAACTTTGTCAATCTAAACCGATCGGGCTGAGATTTTGCATGAATAAAGCTACTATGACGGCATCCCCTAAGAAAGGATTTTGAGATTTACCCTAAGAAAGTTTGGTTCCCGTGGGATAAATCACGCGGGTGAAACAGCGGGGGACAGCTAGTTACTATATAAGTTCTTACATATCTTATTTTCATGAATTTAAGTGTAGTTTCGTTAAATAAGAGAATCACTAAGACCAACAGCCAAGTATCAATTTTGTCATCATTTCAAGAGTTTGATAAACTTTATAAGGATTAGGGATTAAGGGCTACAAACAACATAAAAGACTTGAAACATTCTGAATTATTGTTATTAATGTCGGCTTTTTGCCCTGTGTGATTATTTAAATCAATTACAATCTTACTAATATAATAAATTGAGAGCTTGGTTGGATGGATGTTTTTAACACGTTCACGCCAGAACTGCTCAACGATTCTAGATGAAATTTAACATACACAAAGATATATTACAGCCATTTTATGCTGGAAAATATACGGGTCCCGTGGGATAGCTGCTGAGATAGCGGGGGTGAAAACACGCAGCTAGTAAAATTATGTACTATAAATGCGAAAGTTTGTGGGTGTTTTATTGTAGGTATTTTTTTAATACAGCGTTGAAACAGTTGAACGGATTCGTGTGAAATTGAATACGAAGGATCCTGGCATAACACATACGAATTTTATTACAGATAACTAAACAATAATTATCAAGATTCATACAGTTTATTACATAATATAACTATCTAGGATAAATAAACTTCAGGCCAACATTATTTTGTAACTCATTGTATTTAATTATGTGAAATGATTTGAAATAAATTATATAATGTGGGCTTTGCATGTCACTTTATTGTAATTCAACTCAGATATTGCATATTCATGGTTTGGTTAGTAAGTTTGTGATTTTCATGGCTGGTATATATTGTTAAAATCAAATAAACAATTTATTTATTAAAACCCTGATGTTGAGTAATTTTTTCACAAGAATTAGCGGGAAAACCATTGGAAATGCTGATGAAACCGCTGAGCGCAGCTGGTATGTAATTAATTAATAGTTTATTCATGCATTTCCGCGTAGAACCAAACACGTTGTTTCTTACCATCTTTGATCAATACATCATTATATTTTTTACGTGCGAGTGGAAATGTTTCGAAATTACCTTTAAGCTGAGACAGATCCGGCCAAGAGGAAGGATACGCCAGCAATCTATAGGGTTCTACAGGCTCATTGGCATAATTAGGTATTAACTGCAACAAGCAATGATAGAATATAATCAATTATATTCTGCAACATTATATATAATATAAGCATAATCATCCCAATACGGTCCCACTGCTGGGACACGGGGCTTCCTCTCATGGAAGAGTGCTGGCCATAATTCACCGCGCTGGATAATGCGGGTGGGTTTAAATGGTTAGATTAAATTAATTAATAAATTATTAACTAACTGTTGTTTAATTTATTGTTGTGTTATTAATTAGCTTTCTTAGGTTCAAAAAGTAAGTCAAAAACTATAACTATAGTCAAATAATTAATGAATAATTATAATAAACATACACAACATACACACTAATGCACCTAAAACCTACTAGTTCACATACTATGACAGTCTAAAAATACATAAGTTACATCAGAAAAATGTAAATCCGTTATTGGCCTTAGGTGTAAGCTATTTGTACAATAATTTGTTTATAAAGGGCTGTGGATTTTGTAAATAAATAAAAAAAAAAAATAAAAAAAAAATGCAATAATTTTAGGCGGATGAGCCCCAGATCGCCTAAAGGCCTCTGACGTAACGACTGTTATCCATTTACACGTTTACATAATAATTTCTTTAGAATTATTTAGGTATAAGAACTTTTAAGGTTATTTTTTTGTTTATTAACTACATTATTTTAATAGTTGTCAATTGTAGCCTGTCGATATATTTTTAAAGGATAAACATTTCATTTACAAAGGACAACAATGGAGGCTCCGATTAAGTTTTTTCATAAGTAAGTATTTCTATTGATAATCGCTAATAAATCTACCTTGATTGATTTGATGAATAGTGAGCTTCCAAAACAACGTTGCTTATTAACACGATCAAAATAATATTGAATGGAACTTTCCGAATAACGCAATAGCTTGATTATTACAAAAAAGAAACTACCCAGTCATTGAATATTAGGAACTATCTGTTGGCCACGAGTCCGTCCGCGTTAAACTCAGTTCAAGTGACTCAACATTTAAACTAACCGATTTTTTTTCCATCACACTCAGACCCCCGCACTAGGATTCCCTGTATCGCGGGAGGCATGGGGACACACAATCACAGCACACAAACATTCAAGACCCGGGACAAACATCTACACTCATCGCACAAATGTTTGCCCCTGCCGAGATTCGAACCCAGGGTCCCGGAGACACAGAACTCATGTCGATGACACAAACCACTGCGCCACGGGACCGTCATTTAATTGATTCTAGCCCAAATGTAGGTCTAAATTAAGTTTAATATATCGATGAACTACAAAAAATCATTTGTTCAGTAATTTCGGAGATTAGCTTACATATACACATACATTACAAACAGACGAACGTTTTTGTTTCTGCTACTGTTTTCTGGTACTCCTATCATGGCAATATAAATTATTTTAGCACCCTACCTTGATTCTTTCTTATTTTCTTTTTATATAAATAATGAAATCGTGTTTTGGATAAAAATTGTAAGGAAAAGCCAAACCTTGTCTAGGATTGGCTTTTTCTGCCTTTTTCTTATCAATCTAGTTATTGTCTCTACAGATAGTCAGTTATTGTTTCTTCTGCCAAAGCAGTAACTCTAAGCTAAACCTAGAGGTTTGGCTTTTTCTGCCTTTTTCTTATCAATCTAGTTATTGTTTCTTAGAGTTACTGCTTTGGCAGAAGAAACAATAACTGACTATATAAAGAGACAATAACTAGATTGATAAGAAAAAGGCAGAAAAAGCCAAACCTAGACAAGGTTTGGCTTTTTCTGCGAGAGCTGCAAGTTTATTTTTCCCACTTGTAAGGTTTTTTCCGTATAACTCCTTTGTGATAGATGACGTACAGATATTTGTATCTTATAGCCAGACAGTAGACATACGCGGAAAATCCCACGACTTATCAATTTAATTCAAATTGAGCGAATTGTATGACGTGCATTCAAATATAATTTGCACTATGTGCATATTATAGCGAACCGCGTGTGTGCTCATGGGCACATGTACTTAATGCTTTTAGGAATCTCACTGATGACAACAGCAAACTTGGTAAGACTGCATTTGAACATATTGAGATACATATCAGATTATTACCTACAGGCCATACAGAGGTTTTGCAACGTTCCATCTTAGTGAGGTTCCCCGTCAAAGGGAGATAATTATTTAAAATTTACATTATATCATATAAAAAAGAAATTAAAAGAAATAAAATTTTAAAAAGCGCGCGCTGAATCCAGTCGTGGAAGTAGGAAAGCTATTTCAGTAGGTATTGTGACTCGGTTTTGACCTTGAATTAATAACCTATAGCTTAATAACCGCTTAGCTAGCTACAACTGCAAGAACGTGAAGCGTTCCATTGATGACGTCAGGAGTCTATGCCGTACCTGCGATATAGTGTGCTTACAATAAACTTGGTTGTTACCACACGACATACCATTTCTTAGCACTATAGATAGCGGTTATGGATATACGGGGAAGTCAGCTGTGGATACGTCCGCGGGCATACTGCGCGGACGCCCTTACGGCGGAGTGGCGATATTGTGGCGGCACAGTGTTTTTACCCAAGTATCAGTGCTGCTATGTGATAATGCGCGTATTTGTGCCATTAAAATTGTGACGTGTGATCGGGTATTGTTAGTGATTAGTATTTATATGCCGACGAATTCCAATGATAATCTCGATTTATTTAAAGATTGCTTGAGTGAACTATGCGCTCTAATACTTGCACATGGAATTGAGTCTGTATTTATTTTAGGTGACTTTAATGCGGACCCACGCGAATTATTTTTTAAGGAATTGATTAACTATTGTGACGAGCAGTTGTTGACATGTATCGATGTAGATGTACTAGGGGTAGATTCGAATAATTATTCGTACATTAGTCAAGTTTATGGTTCATGTAGCTGGCTGGATCACTGCGTAGTGACGCAAGCAGCCCGGCAATGTGTAACTAATGTGCGAATAAAATATGATTCTATGATTTCTGATCATTTACCTCTCATAGTTGAGTGTAACTTGAATATATTGACACCAAAGATGTATAAAAATGTAGAATTTGACAAAAATGTGATTTGGGGACAACGAAATGACGAGCAAATTGCGAAGTACATGAATGAGTGTAGTCAATTGTTAAAATTAATAATAATAATAATAATAATAATAATCTTTATTAGCACAAAATTATCAATTATTGGACATGTTTAGTTTACAAATATATTACAATTATACTTTCCACAATAAATTAGAACATCAGATACCTACGCTAGGCGCTAGCCTGTGTTATAGGCATCTGCGCTTCCCCGTAATAAAGGACTCAGTTTAACAAACAGTTAGAGATAAAATAATATATAACATTGACTTATTTAACTGACTTTTATAACATAATAATACTATTTCATTAAATTAAATAAGCATATTGAAATAAAAAAACATAATAATAATATATAGGTATGTGTGTGTAAATGAATATGTAAGGGTCATTTAAGACGTTGTGTTATCTTAAAGGTGTGAGTGTATGTGTGTTCATTGGGGTGTGAGTGTGTGTGTTTGTAGAGGTGTGAGGTTGTGTGTTTGTGAGACGGAGTGTGGGGAGAGGGGAGATATTTAACATACGATTCTCAACTACCTTAAGTCAATCTCAACGCAATACTGTCAAAAGGCTTTCTGTTTGATCATAGTTTAACGATTTTAAATGATTGACAAGATCATTTTTGATATTGTAACTATTCTTGTTCTGTAGACTGATGTGTTTTGATAATTTATTATAGAGATGACCGCCAAGAAAACAAGGGAATCTAGAAATAAAAATGGTTCTATACTTGTTAGTACAAAATACTCTGTCCTTGCGACGTTTATGTTTAAGGGTATTTATAGTTTGAGAGCACAGCATTTTATGTTGCCTCATAATGACTCTCAGTATGAAAAGTTGCCGGACAGTTAAAACATTACATTTTTTGTATAGAATTTCAGTTGGGTACCTGTATGGTAAAAAGTTCATCACTTTGAGCACAGCACGCTGAGCTCTTTCAAGACGGAGTAAATGAGTTTTTCCACAACCACCCCAGCTGTCTATACAATACAATAACAGTGATTGGCAAAGAGCATAATATACCGATTTAATTATTGTTTCACCAGCCGTATCCCGGATGTTCTTAAAAACTGCAATCAGCTTGCGTATTCTACCTGTAAGTATTTTTATGTAAGGTTCAAAATTTAGGGTATTGTCTAACGTTACACCAAGATATTTAACTGAATTTGTATTTTCAAGCTTGATACAATTACACGTTTCTGTAGAACAACTATATTTAAGATTAGTGTCACCTTTGTGGGCTATAATACAAAAGTTTTCTTTTAATGGTTGGGACATGTTTGATATACTGAAGGTCATATATTTTGTTTTGACAGGATTTAAACTCAGCATATTTTGACTCAGCCATGCAGACACTCTATTAAATCCATCTTGAGCGTCTTCAAAGACACGTTTCCAACTCCTCTCACAGAAAATAAGAGCTGTGTCATCTGCGAATGTAATAATCCTGCCATTACGTAATTTCAATTTACATAAATCGTTAATGTATACTAGAAAAAGGGTCGGCCCTAGTATACTGCCTTGAGGCACACCATAAGACACTCGTTTTGGATCACTAATGATATCAGAGTCCAGTTTAACACATTGAAGTCTCTCACTGAGGTACTGTTCGAATAATTGAAGTTGAAGACCTCGTATTCCTAATGCCTCAAGCTTACAAAGAAGCAAAGGGATTGACACGGTGTCAAACGCCTTAGCAAGGTCTAGGAAAATTACTAGGCATCTGTCACCACTGTCTAGTCTTTCCGCAATATGATTCGTTAGGTTAAAAACAGCGTCACCAGTGGAGCGATTTTTACGAAATCCGTACTGATTTTCAGATATCAAATTGTATGCTTCAATGTAGCTTACCAGCCTATTATTTAGTATGCGCTCTAAAATTTTTGATAAGGCTGGCAAAATAGATATGGGCCTATAGTTGGTGATTGTGTCTTTAGGTCCACCCTTGTGTACCGGTGTAATTAAAGATTTTTTATAGGCAACAGGAAAACACCCAGTATTTATACATAAATTACAAATATGCAAAATAACTCCGGCCAAAACAGACTTATTGTCTTTTATTAGTTTCATTGATATGTTATCATGTCCTACTGTTAGTTTACCTTTGAATGAGTTAAGGATAGTGAGTAATTCCGTCAGGTCGGTTTCAGGCAAATAAAAAGAGCTAGAAGGTGTTTGAAAGTTGGTCAAAATAAGTGAAGTTGATTGGTTATTTGTGGGCAAAATACTTTCCGCTAAAGATTCACCGATCTCAGCGAAAAAAATGTTAATTTTGTTGGCAGAGTCTATAGGAGTCGAACCGACAGAATGGAGTTCTTGAGCTTGTGTTGCTTTAGGTTTAGAACCAATGACAGTATTTATTACTTTCCATAATTCTTTTGGATTTTTAGCTTCCTGAAATAGAGTTCGTTCATATTGTTGTTTGAGTTTTCTCAACAAACGGTTAAGAAAATTTCTGTATCTGCGGTAGGTACATTTTAAAGTTTCGTTATTTGGAGTTTTCATAAGTTTTTTATGCATTTTGTCCCTATTCCGCATACATCTTATTAGCCCAGGAGTAATCCAGGGTTTAATTGGTGCTGTTCGACGTGGAAGAGATACCATTTGTGTGTTTTCGGTAATTATTTTAGAAATAGCACTAACAAAAAAGTTTGTCGCCATGTTGCAGTCAGTTAAACAGAAAACAGGCTTAAAATCAAAGTTATTTAAGGCCTGGCTTATTTTACTATAGTCAATTTTAGTAAAACGTGATTTTTGGTCTAGACAAGAATTTTTGGTTAAATTTAACGAGAGTAGTGTGGAGTAATGGTCTGTTAAGCTATTCTGAATCACTAGAGTTGTAGCATCAAGTTTCGTTTTCAACATAACATGGTCCAGACAATTGTTCAATCGAGTTGGAAGAGTATGTGCTGGAAGAAGTCCATGAGATGCAACAAGATCTAAATAGCCGGACGCATGTTTGTCTTTATTATCAAGTGTTATATTTATATTTATATCTCCCACTATTATGATATTTTGAAACGAAGTCACCGAAGATAATGTGCTATCTAATGATATAAGGAAGTTATCAACATTATCAAAGGCTGATGGTCTGTATAAAGCTATAACTGCTGTTTCGTTATTAATGGTCGTGACTATACAATTGGCATCCAAAAAGGTGGGTTCATATGAACTGCAGGCGCGATGATTACCTGTCCTCACGTAAAGAACTAGGCCATCGTTTTGGTTATACAAATGAGTAGAAGAAATTATATGATAATTTGTAAGCTTAGGTAGGATAGGATTAAATGATAGCCAACACTCGGACAGAACAATAATATCTGGCTCGACCGGTAGTCTATGCAGCAAAGTGAAAAATCCGTCAATGTTCTGTGCAATACTTCTAATATTTTGAGACAAGATATTAAACTGTGGCTTTCCACGATTTGATATGTAATTAGAACAGTCTTCAGGATTACATGTGAAAGATGCAGATATATGAGAACTATCCAAATGTCTTGCAATTTCCGTTATGATACTATCCATACTGAGATGTTAATACAGCAAAAGTCAACCACAATAATGCACAGACAATATTGTAAACAATAGATTCAATATTCGCTACAAAACTTACAAAATATTGTTTAATAAAACAATAACAGCTGTCATTTATATCATAATGTGTAAGTTCGAGGGCACTGCTGCATAAAATATTCAGTCGCAAGGAGATAGTAATAAATCGTGTAGGTGTATGTTTAATGTCGAAGTTGACAAGGAGAAGAGCTTGAGATGTTTGTGTGCTGATTATGTATAATGTATGATTGTGTAGAGAGTAACGGATATGTCTTAATATACTAACAGAAAACTGAAAATCATACTGATTATTATAAGGTTTGACTAGCAACCTCATATCATAAATACAGCAGCCTATATCTAGTCATGTAGTATCCTTAAGTTTAGTAAGGTCTCGTTCATCAGAAACTCGCACAAACGGCATATTGTCGCCCTTACGCAGATAGACAACCCCATTTGAAGTCCAGGAGTATGTGTACCCGTGCGTTTTCGCAAAATCTCTTGCCAGATAAAAAAGCTGTTTCGATTTTGCTGTCAGACTTTCTGAAACATAGATCGGTTTCTCTGGTCCTGAAAGTTTTAGATGTCTGCTGTTTAATTTCTCATCACGTTTTTTGCCTCTGTTGAATTTTTTACAAGAGCTTATAACTTTTTCTTTCATCATAATAGAACTCAACTCAACGATTATGGGTTGGCATGACTCTTTTTTTGACGGGATTCTATATACGTCTTTAATGTCTGATATAGTAATATCTAAGCCGATTGCCTGTCCCAGATTAGACATGATTTCAGCAAGATCTGCTTTTCTTTCAGAGGATGGAGGTTTGGCCACATTGCGTAACTCAATACATGAGTTTCGGGATCTTCGTTCAAAAGTCTCAATCTTTTCCTCCAAGGATTTAACATATAATTGTTTATCTAAATTGTCTTTTTCCAGTTTTCCTAGTCTATCAGAAAACTCTTCATCACGCAAGGTCATATATTCCATACTCTTAGCTATATCTAACCCCATTAAATCAACGGAAGACCTTAGACTCTCGTACTTGTTGCTTAGATCGTCAGTGAACTTTTTGAATTTCAAGTCTTGTTCCTCTGTAAATTTCCTGAATTGGATGCGTATTTCAGCAATAACAGACTGTATGTCCCCATCATCAGGTCCTTCAAACTTTCTTTTAAGATTTGGGGTCCCAATATCCTTAGTTCTATCCCTTTTTTTACTCAGTGACTTGGCGTCGGATTCACCAGCCAGCAACAGTGGATTAGAGTTAGTTCTTTTCAATTTTCCTAACTCGGGGTTAGAAGGCGGAGTACGTTTAAGAGGCATAATTACATTTACTTCGTAAATAGTACACCTTATAAAAGATTGGATCAATAGTCACAACTAGATAATTGCTCTTGGAAATATGTCAGGCGTTACAATAAGAACGGTTGGTCTTTACAATTTGATGATGTGAAGTGAATATTAATTGTGAGGGTAGACTTTTTACCTTAGTGAGTTGGTATTCCAATAAGTTAATTGTAACAATTAGCGTGGTTTAAACTCCGATTTCACGAAATTAATCACTGCTGCACGTTTTTATTACACTAATAATACTGAGAAACACATCTATTGAATTAGAAGATTGTTTTAGCCGGTACAGTATAATAATATCAGTAGGAGCAATTTCTAACAGGTCTAACTTTTGACACTTGCGGGGGAAGGATGAATCGACTTCCCAGCCGAATTTACTTGTTGTGCCGATTATTATTGCAATGACTCAGGTCACAGGCGTATTCTGGATAGGTTGTACTCTGATATCATCACTGCCCTTCGCACTGCGGCTACGGTAACAGTGGAGGAGGGTCGAGGGGGGGTCAAGCGTCAGGTGCGGGGCTCACGCGTAATTGGGTGGAACAAACACGTCGCCGGGGTTCATAGGGAGGCCAGGTGTAAGTTTAGCGAATGGGTTTTGAGCGGTAGGCCTAAGTCCGGTTCAGCCTATAATGATATGTGTTATAGCAGAAGGGTATTCAAATCGAGAATAAAGTGGTGTCAAGATCACCAAGATCAGATAAGAATGGATGCCCTAGCCGAAAAACACCGCAGAGGCGATTTCCGTGGCTTCTGGCAGAGTACGAGCAAAATTAACATTCAACCTGGACTTCCTGCGAGCGTCGGTGGGGTGAGTGACCCTAAAGACGTTGCTAATCTGTTTAAAGATCATTTCGCTGTTAAGCCGCTACGAGATCCAGCCAATGGGGTGCTCAATGCTGATATAAGCGGCCAGGCTGTCGGAACGAGATTTAGTTCGAAAGAGGTTGCTAGTGTTATTGGGCACATGACTCGAGGCAAATCTCCGGGTCACGACGGACTCAGCATTGAGCACTTCCTGCATGCTGGACCTCATATCTCGCGAGTATTGGCAGTGTTTTACTCCTTGTGTGTGAGTCACAGCTATATGCCGGATGATTTTATGAAAACCGTGGTAGTGCCGGTAGTTAAAAATAAGACGGGTGACTTGGCCGATCCAAATAACTACAGGCCTATCTCTCTCGCTACTACAGCTGCTAAAGTGTTTGACGGTCTGCTTAATGCACAGTTGAACAAATACGTAACTCTCCACGACAACCAGTTCGGGTTTCGTCCGCAGCTATCAACGGAAAGTGCGATACTGTGCCTTAAGCACACCGTCAACTACTACACGAAAAGAAATACGCCGGTATACGCCTGCTTCCTAGACCTTTCCAAGGCTTTTGATTTAGTCCAATACGATGTCTTATGGAGTAAGCTAGACCAGATTAAGGTACCATACGAGATTACCAACACACTTCGGTTTTGGTATGGGCATCAACGGAATTGTGTGAGATGGGCAGGGGTGATGTCAGAGCAATATGAACTTGAATGTGGTGTCAGGCAGGGCGGGTTGACATCTCCTTTGTTATTCAACTTATATATGAATGACCTGATCGTCGAGCTCAGCAATCGCCATGTCGGCTGCCATATTGATGGAGTGTCTGTGAATAATTTAAGCTATGCTGACGACATGGTGTTGCTGAGTGCGTCGGTATGTGGTTTAAGGAGGTTGTTAAGAGTATGTGAAGACTACGCTCGTGACCACAGTCTGAAGTATAATGTGGCAAAAAGCCAGATTATGGTATTTGGAGCTGGTGTAACGCCCCAAAATGTTCCACCCGTAAAGGTAAACGGAACACCTTTAGAGAGGGTGTATAAATGTAAATATTTGGGGCATGTTCTTACGCCTGACTTAAACGACTGTGAAGATATTGAGAGAGAGCGGAGGTCGCTGTCAATACGAGCCAACATGATAGCCCGCAGGTTTGCTAGGTGTTCAAAGGAAGTAAAAGTCACATTATTCAGAGCCTATTGCACATCGCTCTACACCTGCAGCCTGTGGGCTCGTTACACAAAGAAGTGCTACAGCGACCTCCGCATTCTCTACAATAATGCGTTTAGGATTGTGGTGGGGCTGCCCCGGTACTGCAGCGCCTCGGGCATGTTTGCGGAGGCGCGCACTGCCTGCTTTTATACTACTATGCGCAGGCGGAGCGCCTCCCTGGTGCGCAGAGTGCGGGCCAGCTCCAACGCACTCCTGGCGATGATCGCTGATAGATTGGACTGCCCCTACATGCGGCGCTGCTGCAACAGGCATGTTTCAGCAGTGCCGTTTGTCAGGGGCTATTGAATTGAATTTAATTGAGTTGAATATGTATTGAATTTTCTTGACTAATTAATTTTAATTTTAACTGTATTTAATTTAATTTAGCGTTATTGTAATTAATTTAATTTAGCTTTATTGTAATTTAATTTAATACTAATTTAATTTAATTTTATTCAATTGGTTATGTGTATGGGTCATAGTAACCTGAAATAAATGAATTTTTTTTTTTTATTTTTTTTTTATTTATAGCCGCGCGGTAAGTAAACACACGAGAGAGCTGCCCGCATATAGTGTTTTAACCGACTCTAAAAAAAGGAGGAGGTTTTCAATTCGACCTGTATGTTTTATTATGCTTGTTACCGCAGAAACTTCGACTGGGTTTGGAAAACCGATAATGATTATTCTTTTTTAATTTTAAACCTGGTGGTTTCCATGTGGTCCCATTTAAATTTCATCAAAATCTGTCAAGTGGTTTTTGAGTTACACTCCAATAACTGAAAAGTGTTATGTCTATCTGGATAACTTCCTTATTGAGGATATACACAATGACAATTGATCCCGTGAGTAACATGGTCATTGAAAAGGTTAAAAAATAAAAATTACCAAAAAATAGAACCGACTTTAACGCTCAAAAGTGTAAAATAACTTGTCGAAGTCGGTACCATGTGCACAATATTTTGACAATAGTTACTTTTGAACTATCATGGTACCGACTTCAACAAGTCACTACACACTTTTGAGCGTTAAAGTCGGTTCCCATTTTTTCAATTTTTTTTAATAAATTTAATCTGTGGGCTAATGGAAACTTATCGTGGGAGATTGAGTTAGCTTTAGTGCCGTTTTATTTTGTGTTGTCTAACGATATGACTGTCAGGTTGGTGGGTGCAAACCATGGACTAATTATACACAAGAAGACTGCCAATCGCCTAAAGAAAATCGTACGCTGGAAAAAACCTCATAATTTCAGGCTAAATCTAGATGGCGCTACAGGTTTGGAAAATGTTTTAGTCACAGAACGAGTACCGACTAGATATAGTAAGTTATCGATTTATATTCTTCAATGGAAAGTTGATTTGATGTTGATTTAATGTTAATTTAATCTATAACTTAAATATGAAATGTATGTCTATGGTGCAAACGGAGCCTGCAAAGGCTCAGAACAAAGTCTTCAACGAACTATCAATAGTTGGGGTTAAAAAAATAATCAAGTTATAATTGTATTATGTGCGCGACTGTACTCATGCGCAGCTATCTTCTCCACATTTCGCTCAGCGCTAAACTTACGTGTCGCTACCTGTATACGCAAATTAGACTTAAATAAAAAATATTTTACTAATAATATTGTCTTATAGCTTAGTTTATGCTGTTTAAATGATTATACGCGGAACTTACGTTCAAAATATTTTAAAGGAAAAAATTCGGCTATGAATCGTGGGTTCAACTTTCACTGGTGATTTTTTTCCTACCAATAATTTGAGTGTATTTGTTCTTGTTGCTACAGGCCCTGCGTTGACTTGTCCTCGCACTGTCCATTCGGACTGCGCTGCGCTGCGATTGCCAACAATGGAGGCGGAGAGAACTATGGAGAAGCAAGTTCAGCGCAGGATGTCAACTAGTGCACGTCATGGCACCTGCAGTCTACTATTTTTTTTTTTTTTTCATATTATAAGTTTGCGTTTGACAACTGTCTCACCTGATGTTAAGTGATGACGTTGTCTAGGTTTTAGCACGCAAACCTAGAAGGCTACCCAACGAATCAATACGCACATTTTAAAGTAATGCAAAAAAAAATTGGCTTATTGAACAAGCATTTTATGTATACAATGACTTTTTAAAAAAACAACGTGTTTGACATAAATGATATTTAAATGATATTATATGTATAGTCTTACCTTATAGTAAGTTGAATTATTATTTATATTTTCCTGATGTGACGTGTAAATCTTTATTTATGAATAAATAATGTATCTAATCTAGCAAGATGACCTGACAAAGATAGCAGTCATTTTTGTAACTCTTACAATCATTCAAATACATGTCTAAAGATTCTTAACTCTGAGACAAATGATCCAGTGAATAATTATACACTATTCACTATCGGATAACCCTGTTATTGTATAGACTGTGCTACAGGGCAGCGAGCTCTTCCCAGTCATGGAATTTAACTTAAATACTTGGTATAGGTATTGCCATATGAACGTGTTAGTGACGACATCTTATGCGTAATTTGATGAATATCATATATGAAAATATCGTTTGACAAGTTAGTATTAAGAAGTAGAATCTTTTACGTCATAAATAAATTTATTTCTAGTTGACCTACAGGTAGTTATTATCGGGGTGACCTACGAAATATGCAAAGTAGTACATTGGGTTTTCGTTTCGTATGTCAAATTTGTATGAGAGTCACATTTCTAAATGTTTACGAGTAAACATTTCCGATGTCAAGTTAGATTTGTCGGCTGTAGGCAAACAGTACCGACGTCTTTGAGGGCGTTGATTCAGTATGAGTTAATTAATCAGCAAATTAACGGAAGGTCACTAATTACGGGGTCGAGACTTGGAGAGGTCGCGAGTGGGGCCCGTTGCTGTGCTGATCATCTTCTGTGTTATACGAATTAAGAAATCTATAGGGAAGCAACGTTTTAAACACGTCAGAGCAGCAATTTTTGGTTGTTGCTTTAGGGTTATTTGAAAGGCACGAGGCATTTTCGAGCCTTCGTCTAAAAGCAGAAATTGAATTAAATTGTACTATTTCGATAATACTTTTTGTCTATCATTATATACAAACGTTTCATGTAGGTAGCTATACTTTGTAAAATAGCATTCTGTTGCTAAATATATCTGTTACTAGTAGTGCCCCGCGGTTTCACCCGCGTGGATTGCGGTTTACCCGCTACATCAATTATTCCACGGGAATCATACAGTTTACCGGAATAAAAAGTAGTCTATGGGCTATTTCAGACTATAATTTATCCACATCTGTGTAGTCGTTTGAGCGTGAAGAAGTAACAAACATACACACATGCACACAAACTTTCGCATTTATAATATTAGTAGGATTGAAGCTAAAATCTATCTAGATAAAAAAGAAAACGCTTTGTTATCAAATTTTCCATCAGCGATGTTCATGTGAAAATCGAGTAATGAATTTGAGTGTGTGTTATATAATAACTAAGTTTATATTTTTACTATTATATTTTTCTTTTTCTTTTCTCAGCCATGTGCGTCCACTGCTGGACGTATTCCTCCCCCATATAGGGGGGATATTATACTATTATATAACCACAAAGTAACTATACTTATTTTATATTGTTTCTATAGAATAAGTTTCAGTTTTGTTTCAATTATGTTTTTACTAGTTATAGCGTTATTTGTGAAGAAAATAGGTAAACACGGCTAGTTTTAATTTATATTCTAAGGGGAGGGCGCTGTAAGTTGAAACACAGGCAGTGAGTTTCGAACTTATTTGCACTTCTTCATCTGGGAGTTATGATCGTGCTAGGCGGCGAGCGCGAGCCTCAGCACGTAACTTTTTTTTTTTTTTTTTTTTTTAATTGGGAATAGGCAGGCGTTTGACCACTATCTCACCTGATGTTAAGTGATGATGCGGTCTACGGTGGAGCACGCCTGCCTAGAAGATACCTATTCACTCGTGACTTGAAGATACCCAGGTCGTATTTTTTAAAGTAACTGGCGTTGAGACGTGCCAGTTAAGTGCTGAGTATATAAGTCTTAGAGTATATAAGACGTAACAGGTGCCGATAGCATTACAGAGGCTTGCGGGTGTTTACAGACGGAGAGGGCGGGACAAATCCTGATGAGTGTTGATATAGAATATTACAATTAAGTAAGTACCTTACAGATGACCTGCGGGCTCCAAAAAATAATTCATATCACATTTTTCGACGTTTTAATTTCCTTTTTTCTGGTGTAGGAACAAGTCAGTTCAACCGCGGTGTCGTTTACGCGAGCATTTTTAATAAAGGAATAATATTGTCACTGCATAATACTTTTTCACTAATATATAATAAAAAAACTTGACAGTCAAGGGACACCCGGATGGAACGAAGTTCTATACACTCAACAAAAATAATCGTCGCGACACCACACTGTTCAATGCGAAATAGAAATGAAAATATCTGGCTTGCTTTCTATAAGAGAGAGAGAGAAAGAGAGAGAGAGAAAGAGAGAGAGAGAGAGAAACATGCGCACGCCGCACAGCATACAATAGCTTACTATAGCAAAAAATTGTGACAACTTTTCGTAAGATTTTTTTCCGTCTAGCCCCCTTTCACAACGCGCGATAAGGAACTTCGTTCCAAAAATATATAGCAAAACATTTTGTTCAATTAGAATTAACCTTCATGAACTGTTCTCATAAGTGTTATATGTATTTTTAAGTTTATTAGGACTTTCAAGAAAATAAGCTGAATACACTCAAAATTGTCTATTTAGACAATTTTGAGGTATTTTTAAACAAAACGTAACGCTTCAGCTGGACTGTTAAAACTGTCGAATATGCGTCCGGGAAGTGTGTCTGCAAAAGGTGGTAAGTGGCAACCTGGCTTCCCATAATTAGATGTTCCGTGTTCTGTGTCTTCAACATCCATTTTCTGATTATTTACCTACAAGAAGTGATTCAATGTTGTCCTAACATTGTCGACGGCTACTATTTATGAATGGTACGTGTAGAGGAATAGTTATTTGTTTTATATGTGGGTAAAGTTGATTTTTGGCGTGACAATCACGAGCAAAGCGAGTGGTACTAAACGTTTCATGTTTGAAAGAAATTTGTTTACAAAGAAGATTTTCTAAACACGAAACGTAAACATCTTTAGACATGAAACAACAATTTTCACCACACTAGCACTATCTAGCGAAAAACTTGCAAGGCGCACGGAATGACTTTGTGCTTTCTGATTGGTCGGCGGGTTGACATTAGCTTTTTCAAGGGATTTCCCGAATTATAAAAGCTTTTAATCACTTGTGAATAAAATTGTATTGTTCCTCAACGAAATCGATGTGTAAAACTAGCGATTGATATATAGTGTGGGGAAAAAGTATATGAATGTTTGATTGAATGAAGCAAATACTTATCCCTCCAGCGTTGTCGGAGTTAACAGCTTCTGAGGATCCTGCAAAGGCAAAACACGTTTAGAGAACTTCCTGGTTGAGTCAATTGCGTCTATTACATTGTACTTCTATACTTCCTACATGCAATTCATGCGGAAGAAACGGCGGTGTAGATTGCATCCTAGTCAGAAATAACTTAATTCACACAGAAATAACACTGAACAATGTGTAATATACATAATTTTTGATTAATTGTGACGTGTATTTTATTTTTATGTATTTACTACATAGAATTGTTCGGATGATAGAAGTGGTTGTAATCCACCTATTTATAACAAAACTATGTATAATCAATGTAGTTAGCGGTTATAGCTTTTGAATGGACACAATTAATATTTTACCTTTTAAGTCTTTGCACATAAATTCTATTTTAAGTATATATTATTATTGTCTATACAAAGAGGAAATGTACTTCATCTGTGGTGATGGATGCTTAATGTCGGCTGAATTGCTTGTCGGTGTGTCGTCCTGCTGAGCTTGCCAGTACGTGGTCTCCGTTCGAGAACCTTTCGACCCCAACGGCCACAGTTCTTCGAGCTATGTATCCTGCCATCTGCCACTTGGACTTGCTGGCTTACGTTGGTGACTTTCGTTCTTGAAAGAAAGAAACAGACGAAAAACCTTCTACGGATCTTCTCATTTCTGATTAGCTCACGTAGATAAACCCTGAGCATAGCCCTCGCCATAGGTCGTTGTGTGAATTTGAGTCTGCTCATAAGTCAAAGACTATATAATATTACTAGGTACCTACTAGTTATAAAATCTTATCTTAAAAGTTGATTAATTAATTATTGCATTTATTTACAGTTTATAGTTTTACCCATTTTAAGCATTTATGTGTATTTTTGGCGACAATAAAGATATTTATCATTTTTTTATTTAAAACGTGGATACCTTCTCGTTACTCAATCAGGTCAGACCATTTAAACGAGCTGTTAAATTATGAAAAAATGTTTTGTCCCTAGTTTAGTCGAGATGAGGGAAACCGCCTGAAGTAGCTAGTAGTTATACATAATGAATTGTATGTACCTACGTTCGAAGCGATAGCAATCAGCGATGGAAACGTCGCCTGTCAAACTACCGGACGCTAGTTCGATCCCCATATCAATGCCTCGATATCACGGTAAAGCAAACACCGTTATAAAATTCCCAGCATGGTGGTAGGGTACTTTCGAGTAGCCTGACTAGCTACTACCCTCAAGTTTGAAAAACTGTAGTAAGCATTCTAGGTTTAGCGTGATAACATCTTCCACCACATCGTCACTCACCACCAAGTAAGATATTGGTCAAACGCTGGATCTATAGTGCATTAAAAGATAGATAATGTTATAATTACAGATAGGTACCGCACGATATACGATTATAATAACATTAATTTTGTTTTTCTGCTTCATACTTTAAATTCAAGGCCGTTATTCTCAGTAGTTTGTACGCTTACAATACAAAATAGTTTTTTTTAATCACACTCAGACCCCCGCACTAGGTTTCCCTGTGTCGTGGGAGGCATGGACGCACACAATTAAAACACACAAACAACCAAGACCCGGGACAAACATCTATAATCATCGCACAAATGTGCCATTAAACATGCCACAGATTCGAATCCCGGCAGGGGCAAACATTCCCGGGTCCCGGAGACACATAAGTCATGTCACTGACACTGACCACTGCGCCACGGCGACCGTCAATGACCGTGTTTCACAACCTAAAAACGAATTAGGAATTATTACAAATTATTGATTATTATCTTTTAAAACAGCCGATGTTTGTCATATTCACAAGGACGGCGATACTTCAGTTATTTCAAATTATCTATTTCGTTGTTACCGATACTGTCAACAGTTTTAGAAAAAATAATAAACAAATGACTCTTAAATTTTCTGGAAAAATACAGTCTGTTATCTCAAAATCAATATGGTTTTAAAGCAAATCGATCTACTAAAGACGCCGTTGTATCTTTCACAGACTGTGTGACGGAAAAACTTGATAAAGGAGCGCACTGTATAGGTGTGTTTTTAGATTTGCCCAAGGCGTTTGACACTGGCTAATACTACTTCGAAAGCTAAACTTGCTTGGAATTCGTGGTATCTCCCTTGACTGGTTCCGCGCTCTTATTTAAGTGGAAGAAAACAAATAACTAACATATCCACACTCTACAGCAATTACGCTGATGTCATATTAGGAGTCCCTCCGGGGTCAGTATTAGGACCTACATTGTTTTTGGTGTACATCCTCGACCTATGCCAACTTAATCTCACACAAGCAAATGTGTTTACGTTTGCTGACGATACTGCACTTCTATTCCACGGCAGAACATTGGAACGATGTAGTTGATGTTGCCCACAAAGGGATGCACAAAGTAGCAAACTGGCTCCAGAAAAACCTACTGACTCTGAACTGACGTGTTCAGAGTCAGTAGGTTTTTCTGGAGCCAGTTTGCTACTTTGTGCATCCCTTTGTGGGCAAAATAAAATGTATGGCTTTCCGTATCTCAGAACGTAGTCTACCGCCAACTTTCAACCTCAAGTTACACTCTTGTCACACTAGCGTAAGCAAAACGTGTGTTTGTCCGGAACTAGAAATTGTCAAAACGACTAAATATTTAGGCGTAACAATTGATAAATCACTTAATTGGGATAGACAAATCGAAACTTTGTGCGGTTGTCTTCGGAAAATGACCCATATATTTAAGAAACTTCGTTATGTAGCTGATCGCATTGTACTAAGGATCGTATATTTATCAATATGCCAATTTTGAACTACTATATTGTCTGCTGGGGATCAGCACATAAAACATCATTATTAAAACTTGAAAGAGCTCAACGTGGCTTGTTGAAAGTTGCCAACAGAAAACCTTATCGTTATCCAACAAATGTCTTATACAAAGAGACAAAGTATCTGACAGTTCAACAGCTCTATATTCTAGCAGCTTTAATACGATTTCATAAAACTACTACTAGAACAACAATTGTTTCGCAGCGCTCTGCACGCCGCAACACATGGTACCTTCCACATACTTGCACAATGTTCGCTCAGCGTGCATTCTCATACAAAAGGTGCATTTTTGTATCAACATTTTGATCGTACAATTAATATACTACAATTGTCACGTCATATCTGTAAACAAAAAAATACTACTTCTCTCTTGTCACTAGATTACGACAAAACAGAAAAAAATGCTTTGTGTTTCTCAGTCACAATAACAAACAAAATATAAAATAACTATTTGAGAGCAAGCTACAATATTCGAGCTTCACACCTCGAACGCCAACTGTTTATTGGGGATAAATATCAAACCTTTACTTATCGAGGGTTCAATGCTTCTCTTAGTTTTAACAATACTTGCTCAGTCATCTACGATGTCTCTGAGATCTAATGTGCAACACCTAGGTTACTTATACTTATCATCATCATCATCATCATCTCAGCCATAGGACGTCTACTGCTGGACATAGGCCTCCCCCATTGATTTCCACAAGGACCTGTTGGAAGCGGCCCGCATCCAGCCCTTGCCTACGATCTTAGTCAGGTCGTCTGTCCACCTGGTCGGTGGCCGTCCTATGCTGCGCTTGCCAGTTCGTGGTCTCCATTCTAGAACTTTTCGGCCCCAACAGCCATCATCATCGCCTTATACTTATATATTGCATCTATGCCATATAATTAGTAGCATTTAAAAAAATATATTCTCCTCATTACGCTGCTAACTAGTGTCATGTTACAACTATTGTTGTGACTTAAACACATACTCTCAGAGTGAGGCTCGTATGATAGTGTGTAGGAAATAAGATAATTACTGTGTTATGTAATTAATATTGTTATATCAGTGTAGCTTAGAATAGAATAATCTTAGCTTCCATTCAATCTAAGCTTACATTCTTAGCTCACAAATTGTTTCTTATCTTTCTATGCCACATATTGTACAGCTAAACGTGAGATGTTCTCAGAGAAGTAGGCTTGAGTTCTATGGTATTTAATATCCATACAGAATTAAAGAACTTGAGGATGCAGGCCCAAATGAAATACATGCAATGAAAATGCATACATTGTATCACTAGAGTACCTACCATTCTTATTATTGTTTTTATTAAGTTCTGTATATTATTTAATGAAAGCAATTACCAGTATCAGTTACGTTATTGTTTTTGTATTTTATTGTAACATCTGTACTCGCATATAATGTCTTTGTCTTTGTCGTAAGGAGACTACACAGTTAAGTACTCAAATCTACATTATTTGCCTGTCTCTACCTATATTTTAAATTTATTATGATGTCAAGACAACGTTAACTCGTGTATCGTTTGTATTGTAAACATATCTACTCGATATGATTAATTTATTTATATTCTTTTATAACTTCTTTCTTTTTTCATTTATAATATGCATATTGTTTTGGTCATTCTATATGATGTATTGTGAGGAACGGAAGAGACTGAGTCCCACAACACGGGATTTATCTTAGTGTGGAATTCAGGGCACATGGGAATGTATTACTTGTATGTTAGTTATTAAGTCAGGAAAGAAAGTTATATATATATAAATATAAATGTTTCATTCTTACTTCCCAAAAGTGTGAATAGTAACAATTGTGGCTAATGTACCTTAACAGGAAACGATTAGAGCTGATTATGAAATCTACTGAATACATTGTTATTTTTCACACTCGTATGTAGGCATAATCAAATTGTCTTGTGTTCTTCAAGGTGAGGTTCAATATGATTTAGACTATAACCGCAAACACTCGTGTATGATGCAAAGCGATGTGATTATACAGTCATGTATGAACACGACCACCTACTTATCATAATATTACAACCATACAAGCATTCGACGTTTCGCGAACGCGCTGATCGACATGCGCGTTTCGGAAATGTTTGCTTTGCTGAGAAATAAGAGGAAAAGGGGAAAGAAACGTTGACACTTATAAAAGCCGACAGATATCGCATCGACCCATTTCAAATGTGGTGTTGGCGAAAGATTTGAGTCTGAAAACTATCGCGAGTTTCTTCCACAATTGTAATGTAACAAACCGACTAGGACTCACGTGTTTTCCAGTGTTTACCACGTGAGTCCTAGTCGGTTTGTTACATTACATTTGGCGAAAGATGTTGCAGATACCATGGACCACCTTTCGCACCTACCAATCCATCTCGCGTGTACTAAACATAAAAACTAGGTTATGAAGCAGCTGTCGCCGAATGGTCTTAGAATAATTTGGCCACAAAAGCGAGGAAAAACAGCGATAACCTAGAACAACTGATAGTTACTGGGAAGGTTGAGCCCAGGGGGGAAGCGGCCTAGAGGCCGTTCCCCTAATACGATGGTTAGACCAAATCCGTTCCACTCTGGACAATAATATCTATGGAGCAATACACGCTGCTGCCGACAAAAACCGATGGCGTCATATCGTTAAAGACTGTCCTATAGAGAGGATCACGACCTTCAGTGATGAGGACAAACGACGCAAGGAGGCAGGAGAAAAGGATAAGATAGGCCTGGAGTGCCAGGTCAGTAAACCTTCTCGAGGTGCATCCTGAGCAGAGGCCGACTAAAAAAAGGTAAATACTGTTAGTTTACCTATTAAAAAAACTTGTTGGTTTCTAAACTGTCGATATTTTTTTATTGTGAATAGCAATAGATAGTGGCAAACTAATCACTATATTATTTAAAAAAGAGACGGATCACTAGTTCTTTTAGCAGAAAAACGAAGTGTCAATGACAGAAATAAATAGAAAGGAAAAAACTTCTTAAAAAACATCTTTTTGTGAATGCGATGAAACGAAAAGAATACATTTTTACTTTATAACTTTTACTATCTTTTTATAAAGTCATTAGATTAATATTGTAAATGCGAAAGTTTGTGAGTATGGATGTATGTTTGTTACTCTTTCACGCAAAATCTACTGAATGGATGTGGATGAAATTTTGAACAGACAGCTTATACCCTGGACTAACACATAGCTTATTTTCATCTTCATCATCACCACGCGGGTAAAAGCGCGGGTGCAGCTAGTATAATATAATTTATTGTTGTATAATGAGTATATAATTAATGTTAAGTCGTAAATCACATATCAATATACCAAGACTACACCTGTGAATAGTCGTTTAACTACATTATACGCTGGCAAAGTAAATAAAATTAAATGATTATATATTATGTTATGTTAGGCCTAGATCACATTTTCTAATAAATTTGATTAGGCGAAGTACTTTATTAAGCATATATCAATAAAGTATTTGATTTATTGCAAGATTTGTCACATCATAATAATTTTTTTATGCTTATGATTTAATATGTTTGAGTTAGTAGATAATAACCATGTTGATTATGGGTTTACTATGAAATTGATATTGAGATTTACATACATATATTTGCCAAATGGCACATGTTTAACCTTTAGGGATATCGTCATAAAATATATAATATAATCATTCTTGGAAAACTATTCGCACACAAAGGTTTGTTGAATCCGGTGTCAAGTCTACTAATTTCATGTTTAGATTCAGTCCGGTGCGAGACCCAGCCGATGCCAACAAGACAACGACAAAAATTCATAGTCTACTAAGTTCATAGCGGCCTGTAGATATACATAATACTAAATTTATTACTTCTGATCTAAGCCATTTATTATAATACTTATATGTTTTTTTCATATGCCGGGCATTTCTTCATATAACGTACACTGGCCATACTGGCAAAGAAACACTTCATGACGTTAAAAAGTCATAAATATAAGCAAAAGAAGACGAAGATAGCGACTTGAATCTATTTTGAATCTATGCTCGGCCTATGCCGATTTAGTACGAAATTGACAAGTATATGCTAATAGACGAGACTACGAAAAATTACGTGTTCGTCACTAAATCCAGTATTTGAATCAAGATTGATTCAATATGGACGAATTATAAATAACAGTGCAATGGGCAGGGCACATAGCTCGAAGAACTGATGGCCGTTGGGGCCGAAAAGTTCTAGAATGGAGACCACGGACTGGCAAACGCAGCATAGGACGGCCACCGACCAGGTGGACAGACGACCTGACTAAGATCGCAGGCAAAGGCTGGATGCGGGCCGCTTCCAACAGGTCCTTGTGGAAATCAATGGGGGAGGCCTATGTCCAGCAGTGGACGTCCTATGGCTGAGATGATGATGATGATGATGATTAAAAATAGCAGACTACCAAAGCGCCCTTTGTGAGCCGAGCATATTGCCTTATTTGAATAGTTGATAAAACTGAAAGGTAAAAGCAAGTCTGTACACAGAAAGTGTTTTTGTCACTCGTAAACCTGTTGATAAGACAACGCCAAGTGAATAAACCAGACATTTTTTTGTATTTATTACATTTCACTCTGTTTATCCTATCTGTGTTTACCTTATAATAAGTTAACAACTGCTTATTATTATTCGATACGGATTGAACAGTGGTTTTGCCTATAATTGTAGCTGATACGTATATAAGTCATTCGTAGGTACTCTATTTCAATACGACATCAAACCTTCTGAGTAATATGGTAATACCTACCCGATAATACCTTCAGAAACTACACAGTTATTAAATTATAGTCGTACTTTTTGCTTTCGTTAGGGGAATGCTGAGGCACAGAATAAATATCGACTAGGGTGGATCTGAGGGAGAATTTTCTTCTCACACAGGGGATGAAATGAGATTGAAGCAATAAATTTGAAAAAAAGAAGAGTTATAAAAAGCTTAAAAATCACTCAATCACAATGAAAAAGAATTTAAGTTAGGAAAATAAAAAGGGTCAAATTATATTAGACGTTTAAAAGGAAAGAAGTTTCATACAAATTTTTTAACCCCATTTTACGCCTTATGGATAATATTTTCAAAAATCTGTTCTTAGTAGGTACATGTTTCCGTGTTTAAACAAATACACCCTCCAAATTTCATATCCCTAGGACCAGTCGTTAGGGCTGTGCGTTGCTTATAGATCAGTTAGTCAGGCAGCCAGTGTCAAGTGTGTAGTCAATGAGTACGTCAGGACAAAGATTCATAATAGCATTAGATTCATGGGAGTCACATACTGTGCGATTCTACACCGATCTTTCTTACTATACTCCCGCAAAATGTAGAACGAGCTTCCTCCCTCAGTATTCCCGAGTATAGCTACAATATAGGATTCTTCAAATGAGAGAAATGGTTTTTAATCTTTATAATAATAATATAAAAAATAAATAAATTCTTCTGCAGCCACAGGACGAGAATGCAAATGCGAAAATAATGTGAGAGTACCAGTTAAAACCATTGTTATTATAGTTGACAATAGAACAGGCATAATTTACAAAGCCACATAAAGCCAAAAATTAAAATCATAATATAAATATATGTCGCAGCCAACTAGCTTAATCAGCCGTTCAATTAACAACCTAGCCTCTTTATTAAACAGCGCCGTTCAACTAACGGCCTGAATGATAGGAAATGACATGATCGTAGACGTTTCATTACTTGCCTAGCCCGATAAATAATGCCCTATTAACTTTGAGTATCCAGCCTATCCATTTATCTGAGCCTATAAACAACATAAAAAAAATTCAGGTGGCCATGAGTTCAGCGAAGGGCGGCTAGCGGCTATGGATTAGGTATTACTGGATGAGCAAATACGATACGCATTCAAAACTGCAATAACCAGATTATGGAGAACGTAAACTGAAGTAATTCCAATAGTAGGTAGTAACCGCGGAGTCTCAGCGAACAGTCTTTACCGTTATTGTAACAAACTAGACTCTCATATATATTATAAACATAAATCATGGGGCAAATGCCTTTATTAAAATAAAACACTAATAACTAATTACAATACTGCAGTTACTACAATAACATTTGAGCAATCCACTAGCTATTGGTAGCCTATAGATAACGCAAATGTTCTAATCCGCTACCGGCTGGCAGCGTGCCCAGAATGCTAGCAGCATTACCACGTTGAATTGCAAGTGCAAGTGCAAGTGAGCTGCATTGCGTTGAGCCAAATATGTGCCAGCATTTTGGTCACGCGTCGCAACGATCAAACGCTCTGATAAATTGTGGAAAATCCATTATAAACATAACCCAAAATAAGACAGCCATTCACGCGATCACCATAATAAGCAAGGTATTAGGTAATACCGTCTTTGTGGGGGGACTGAGCCACCCTTAGGGCGGGCGCTTAGTAAACCGACCTAGGAAGCTCAAGTTGAGAAAAACTTAAAAATTACAACTTGTAATTTAAAGTAATATAATAATAATATATAATAATAAAGATTTATTTCCCAAAGAGTACAGTATTTCAAGACATTATAAGCGTTGAGACCCAAACTAGGCGAAAGCCTGTGTCTTGGGGCTCGGAGTACGATTAACTAATAGCAAATCTACCGTAATTTGTATAATAAATACTTAAAGTTTTGACAATAACTCTGTTCTAACATTAAATAGGTATATAACAATTTACATCTACATTTTTTAAATATTTGACAGCGGGAGGAGGTGTGGGATGTGTTTGTGCGTTAGTGTGTGTAGGGAAATTGAGTGAGTGTGTGTATCTGCGTGGGGATGAATAAGATTACCTACTTCAGTACATAGAAAAATAGAAAATTAAGATTATATAGTTGTACGTTTGAGAGCATTGTGTGTGAAAGTGCAAATAGGTATATTGAAAAAACAAATAGTGAAACCAGCACAAATTCCATCGAAATTCTCCAGTTGATTATTTCATTATTATATATGATTATATATTTATGAATTTATAACATGCATCAGATAATATGCATAAACAGTAAAAAATACATAACATAGCTAATGGATTGCTATATTTTTTGTAGTAGCTGTATTATTGTAATTAGTTATTAGTATTTTATTTTAATAAAGGCATCGGACCGGAGAAAATAAAACTTAACTAGGTTGGGATTGTATGTTTTCGTATAATGTTTTTGTAGCGCTATTGTTTTTTTGGTTATTTATTAAAAATGTGCGGGGTTCTGAATTTCCTTCTGATCAGCAGCAGTGGCTTTTAGCAGGCGTAAGACACGTGCATTGCATTGCACGTGCATTTATGATTGTCATTGGAGAGAACATAGAAGACGGGGAGAAAATTGCGGGTTGAACTTTTAGCTCATGCCCGAAATGCAACATGCATGCAAATGCACATAATTATCGTAAGGAGCTAAAATAAAATAAAAATACCAAAAATGAAACCGACTTCAACATTCAAAACTGTGATATAACGTGTCGATGTCGGTAAAAATCGAATTTGTTACCATGGTAGTTTAAAAGAAAGTATTATTAAAATATTGTGCTCATGGTACCAAATTCGATTTTTCACCCTTTTCAGTGACCTTTGCTACTCACGGGATCAATTGTCATTGTGTATGTTCACCGATGTCTTCAGCCGCAATTATAATGTCGTCGATGTATACGTAGCACTTTTCAGTTATTGGAGTGTAACTCAAAAACCGCTTGTCCGATTTTAATTAAATTTAAATAAAACCACACGGGAAGCGCCCAGCTTCCAAATAAAAAGAATCATCAAAACGGTTCACCAAGACAAAAGATGTGAGGTGACAAACATTGAGAACAGCCTCCTTTTTTGAAGTCGGCTAAAAAGTAATAAAAATACACACGTCGCGGTAGCATTCGTACCTTAGGTGCCAATTTCAATTTATTTCGTACAGGATGTGGTTTGCAAGGTTTCTGCTATAATTATGGGGTATAGTGTACTTTAGCTGTTGACTAGTTGCAAGGTTTATTACATGAATGTGTAATTGCATTACATAATCATGTACGTTACCTACATACCTAACACAAGTAGCAAAAAAATAATATGACTTCTAAGAAACTTCAATTAGAAAACGACTACTCAATAAATAAAGACTGATTCTTAAAGAAATATATAAACAAACATTTCCATTGATTTCAGGTAAAATTCAACATTTTTAAAACTTTTACGTTTAAAACGTTTTTAAACGGATTCAATCGCGTATTATTCATATTTTTTGTTCTCGACGGAGCGACGCGGACGTTTCATTCACTGACTACTCGAGACCACTTTATATAAGATACACTAGAGGTCCGCCCCGGCTTCGCACGGGTAGATAATCTCAAAATAAAAAAATATAAGGATCCTTATTTAAAAAAAATTAATATAATATAGCCTATATCACCCGGGGATAGTGTAGCTTCCCAACAGTGAAAGATATTTTCAAATCGGTTCAGTAGTTTCGGAGCCTATTCAACAAATTTCAAATTGATGTTCAACAAACAACAATCAAATCTTTCCTCTTTATAATATTAGCAACTTATATTGTGCAACAGAAAAATGTCACTTATTGTTTTTGTTTTATTTTATTACTACTTGCTCCGCGCGGTTACACCGACTTGACTCCACTTTACACACACACACACACACTATTATAATTTGGCTCACCATTTCCTATTAATTTTATGTGGTCTACACATGGTACAGAAATAAATTAATAAAAAAATTTCTTACCATAAAATGGAACACTCAAAAGTATGAAATAACTTGTTGAAGTCGGTACCATGATAGTTCAAAAGAAACTGATATCAAAATATTGTGCTCATGGTACCGACTTTGACAAGTTATTTCATACTTTTGAGTGTTGAAGTCGGTTCCATTTTTGGTAAACATTTTTTTTTCACTCTTCTTAGTGACCTTTGTTACTCATGGGATCAATTGTCATTGTGGTGTAGGCATGTTCACCGATGTCTTCACCCGCTACTATAATATCGTGTAGTATAAGCACGCATTTTTCAGTTTTTGACTTGTATCTCAAAAAGTGCTCATCCGATTTTGATGAAATTTAAATGGGACCACACGGGAAGCACCAGCTTTCAAATAAATAAAAAAACGATCAAAATCGGTTTACCCAGTCGGAAGTTATGCGGTATAATATCGTGTAGGTATAAGCTAGTATATAGTTTATAAAAAAAAAAGATAAAAAAAAAACGTACGGGTCGAATTGAGAACCTCCTTCCTTTTTTTAAGTCGGTTACAAAAGTAAAATCACCTACTTTTGGGAAGGTCCTGTATCCTGTAATACAGTCTCGACTAGTACGGGAACAGGAGCTTACACTATGAGATAACTTTAGTGATCATATATTTTAGATCATAAGATTGTACCACTTTTAAATGTGAATCATTGTACTTACCCAAAGTTTTGAATAAAATATTTTGAATTTGGATTTTGACCTCTTTTATTGGGATAAAGATTAGCCTATGTCCTACTCCGAGATACCATTTATACCAACATTCATCAAAACCGGTACAGCGGTTTATGCGTGAAAACGTAACAGACAATCAGATTTTTTTCTTTACGCTCAAACCCAGGCCCTAAGATTCCCTGTCTCACTGCAGGCATGGACACACACAATCACAGCACACAAACATCCATAGTACAGGCTCTGCCTAGTTTGGGACCTGAAGACCTTGTGTGAATGTTAATAAAATAAATGAATAAAAAATCCAAGACCCAGGACAAGCACCTACACTTATCGTGTAAATGGTTGCACCTGCCGGGATTCGAACCCAGAATCCCTTGGGACGAGAAGCCAAGCCACTGACGACTGAGCCACGGCGACCGACGCATTCTTATATATTAGGTCGTTGTTGCTTCTGACATGTGTTTGCAATTTTCGACATGTTTAGTATTTTAGACAATTCTAGCCCCTCGGCTTAAATTAACCTACTTTAGAGTTTAGTGTTAGGTTTTGTATATGCAGAGTTGTCATTAAGTTGATAATTATCATATTTAAGAGTATAATATGCACACATCATTGGTCGCATACGAACATTATTTACGAGTAAATATTAATACATAAAATACAATAATATTGTTGAAAACAATAGTAGATTATAATATCTAAGGGGGAAACGCCTAGAATAGGATCCTTGGAGTTAATTAGATGACGATACATTGTCTAAGTACGTCATCTTAATGGCCAATATTATGGCCAATATTTGTGCATGACATAGTGTTTGCGATACGCGTTCAAAGGTCGCTTTACCTCTATTGGCAGTAAATTTTCAAGTGTTTGAATAATATCGGAATGTTAAGTTGAAGCAAAGTCATGGACATCTATGTGATAAGTCAATGTTTTGATTATTGAAACCACTTATCAAGTTTTTATCTTGATTCTTTTAAGAATAAACCTTGCGTTAAATTGGAGAGGCCTGTGTCCAGCATTGGACTACAACAGACGATGATGATGAAGACTTAGTTACATACATTACCAGATGTACACACAAGACATACAAATACACACATTCGTTATCAGGACACTTGTAGAAACACAACACTTACACTATATACCTATAAGTAGTACTAGCTGACCCGGCCACGCGTTGCTGTGGCCATGTGGCGCCATCTATTGATTACTTACTCAACCCAGTCGAAAGGTATCGACATCTGTTAGAATCATTTGGAGTTAACAGATAATTGTGACTGTCAAATAATAACAGACAACTTACCATAGCAGCGCCATCTATTGATTACTTACTCAACCCAGTCGAAAGGTATCGACATCTGTTAGAATCATTTGGAGTTAACAGATAATTGTGACTGTCAAATAATAACAGACAAATAATTAGCAATAAATTAAAATTGCGACTATAATTTGAGATTTAAACTATCCTATCTCTCTAGTTGGATCGAACTGCACATGGTGTGCGAATTTTATTATAATCGGTTAAGTGGTTTAGGAGTCCATTGAGGACAAACATTGTGACACGAGATTTATATATATTAGATTTATAAAAACATGTATATCTTCTTCGACAGAGACAGGACAACCGTAGTCAAAGTTTCCGGTTCGGTTAAGTATAATTTGACTGTCATCACGTCACCACGATCACAGAATCTCCGAATCACGAACTGTATTTGACTCATTAAGTGTTCTCGGTCACAATGTTGACGCGATATATTATATACATATACTTATATGTCAGATAATGTACAAACGTCAAAGACGCACATTAATAGCTTAGAAGTTATTTAACGAAATGATTTCTTGAAGTGCTATCCTGAAGTTCAAAGTAAACACTTAGATATTTTCCTCAGTTAACAAGTTTGTGTATGTTTATTGAATCACACAAAATTCATACTTGTATGTTTACCACTAATAGTATCTATATTTCTGCTAATAGCTTCCTTTTCAGTAGTCGTACAAATGTAGGTGTGTTAATTTAATGGCAAGTCTGATAAAAAAAATATAAAAAAAATGGAAACGACTTCAACACCCAAAAGTGTTAAATAACTTGTTGAAGTCGGTACCATGAGCGTGCGAAATTAACTATTATCAAAATATTGTGCTCATGGTAACCATCTCAACAAGTTATTTCACTCTTTTGGGTGTTGAAATCGGTACCATTTTTACGGTAAATTTTTTTTTTACCCTTTTCGGTGACCTTTGCTACTTACGGGATGACGGGATTAATTGTTATTGTGTATGTTCACCGATTTGGGGACGTCACGTAATCACGTGAGGGGGTAGGGTGTTTGGGAAAAATCACAAAATATCACAAGGGGGAAGGGGGTGTAGTAAGATATCACGTGTACACGTGTGATTTTTTTGGTTTGTACTTCTGCACAACGAAGAAATTTAAATGACATCTAAATTCATGTCAAAAGCAACCTAATCCGAGTCTTTAACCTCACCACAAATCACCAAGGAGGAGGGCGGGTTAAAAAATGCTAAAAAACATCACGTGATTAAGGGACGGTCCCTTTCTTCACCCGCATTTATAATGTTTAATCCAAGTATATGTAACACTTTTTAGTAATTGGACTGTACCTAACTCAAAAAACGCTTCATCGATTTTAATAAAATTTTAATAAGACCACACGGGAAGTAGCAACTTTCAAATAAGAAAAAAGATCAAAATCGGTTCACCCAATCGAAAGTACTGAGGAAACAAACAAAAAAGACAATACGGGTCCAATTGACCTGAACCTGAATTGAAATTGAACCTTCTCCTTTTTTTGAAGTAGGATATAAAGTTTCATTTGAGGGTAAGCTTATAAAGCCTTTCGACTTATTTTCCTTCGAAAAAATATCGAGGGGTGAAACATATCCAGAATTGATCACAAATCCTATTTCTGCCTGAACCTGTATGTAGGTTCGAATCCCGGCAGGGGAAACACATATGATTGTGATGAGCATGGATGTTAGTCCCGGGTCTTGGATGTGCGTGATGTCATTGTGTCTGTGTCCATATTTCCCACAACACAGGGAATCGAGCAAGTGTAAGTGTGCTATGAAAAAAAAAAATCCAATCGGTCTCATGGCAGGTAATCCAGTAATCTAATTTCATATAAACTTACCTAAAACTCACCATGATTAGCCGGGACGTGACAATCAATAGCCATCACAGAAACCATGATTATTTCACGCAGTAACATAATTGTGCATGATCACTATTGTCGAATTAGTGAGAAGTACCTGAACAATAATGAAACGCACAGAACATAGATACTAACCCTATATGTGTTACTACACAAGTTGTTAATCAATCGCATTCCATTGTCAGAATGTGTCAAAATTATTCTCATTTCCATGTCTGGGATAAATAGGTAGATAGTATAAATTATCTCCACCTTATATAGCCCGATAATTACCTACTAATATATACTAATATTAAAGGAAAACCGGAGATGGAGGTTGGGGCTAAGGTTCCGCCATATTCCTTCAAACTGGAGTAAACAGTAGTCAAATGTGAGTACCCTATCACCTGGATTAACATATATGTTAATCCAGTAACATATATGTTAATCCAGTAGTAGTAAGTAGGCCACTTACGTTCAAATTATTTGATGGAAAAAATTCGGCTGGTGGGACTTGAAACCACGACTACAGAAAACGTCCTGTCGATTTGTCCAACTAAACTTTTATTGACGTGATAACGTTTTATAAATTGATGAATACCAGCAACACTCATGAAAAATAGTAACTGACGTGGTTTTGAGACATTATCAATGTATAAAACACGGGAGTTACTCCCGTGTTTTATACATTGATAAAAATAGTACCGTTCCGCGTAGCGTTCCACCTGAGTTTTATATTACATAAAATAATCAAAGTCAAAGTCGAAGTCAAAGTCAAAGTCATAAATGATTATGACGTTATCACGTAAATCTATCGTCCGTATGCCGACTTTACAGACTACCAATTTTTTCCTTCAAATAATTTGAACGTAAGTTCCGCCAAGCTTGTTGTTAATGCAATAAACTATAACACATAGGCTACTTGTTATTCGTAAAAAAAATATCGTTCGTCTGAGATATCATAATAATTAATAATAATACCACTGATCATTACCCAAAGGAGGAAGTGTTTGTTGGTTACAAACGCTAAATCGATTTTGATATTCAGCTATAGAGAAATGGGACCTTGGAGAATGACATTGGTAACTTTTGCCCTGGAAAAAGTATGCTCCCGTGGAATAACTGGAGTAGCAGAAAAAAACGAAGTTCGCGCGAGCGAAACCGAGTTGGGCAGCTAGAGAATAATAGCAATTCTTAAAACATTATATCCGTAACGCTAATGCTAATAACTAAGTTTTGACGTGATAACGTTTTATAAATTGATGAATACCAGCAACACTCATGAAAAATAGTAACGTTCCGCGTAACGTTCCACCTGAGTTTTGTATTACATAAAATAATCAAAGTCAAAGTCAAAGTCGAAGTCGAAGTCAAAGTCAAAGTCATAAATGATTATGACGTTATCACGTAAATCTATCGTCCGTAAACCGACTTTACAGACAACCAATTAATTTTTTTTCTACTGTATAGATCTAGCGTTTGACCACTATCTCACTTGATGGTCAGTGACGATTTGGTCGAAGATGTTGTCACGCTAGATCTAGAATACTCACTTGCTCTCAACGACTGCTGCCAGAACACACTATGTATTTGGTGACTATTTTTCAAACTTGAGGGTGGTAGCTAGCCCGGCGGATTCTCGAAAGTACCCTACCTCCATGCTGGGGATTTGATAACGGTGTTACCTTCACCGGAAGCTCAAGCTGTTGTTGGGGATCGAACCAGTGTACCGTCAGTTTTACAGCCAACGCTCCTCCCGCTGAGCTATCATCGCTTCAATGTAATATGTGACTTGATTCTATAGTTACATTCTCTCTTTTCTAGCGTGGTGTGCATCTACAATCATATGCTATTTCCAACATGCCAACATTTGTGACAACATCGTCCGCAGATGGTGCTGTCTTTTATGGTAGAGTAGTAATGGTATTACAATACTAGATTCTAACACAAGGCGCATTTTTTTAAACTATATAGATAGGTATAGTGTTTGACCACTATCTCACTTGATGTTCAGTGAAGATGTGTTTGAAGTTGGTATCACGCTAGACCTATAATGCTTACTCAAGACTGAAGGGTTGCTGCCTGGACACATTATGTGTTTGGTGATTGTTTTTCAAACATGCTAGGCAGGGTATAATATATTACACCCGATAATGGGTTTTTAGCGCCGTGTTACCCTCTACTTTTCACCGCGATCGCGAAAAAATAATAGACTGGCCGGTTGGCGCAGTTGGTAGCACTCTGCCTTCTGAGCCGCTGGTCCTGGGTTCGATTCCCGGACAGGTCAAACATTTGTGTCTGTTTGACCTGTGTCTGGGTGTGCATATGTATATAAGTATATATACCAGTCATCAGGTTACCATAGCATAGGCTCTGCCTAATTCGGGACCTGAAGACATTGTGTGAATCTAAAAATAAAAAATAATAGGTAAGACTTATTTTCTGTAGCAGCGACGCAATGCACGCATTTTATCAAAGACATCACCGCTTTACGTTCGATTTTCAAAAACACATGCGAGAAAAAATCCGTTGGCCATGGTGATGCCAGGTAGCAGTTACGAACCTAATACGATCATTTTTAGATGTTCGTCAATGTTTTAAAACAATACTTTAGCTAATTTAGCCCCGTCCCGCACTTGTACGCTACAATGACGGACTTTTTGAGCACGAGGAGTGAAAAATTATTTTACAGCCATTCTAACCTTGCTTTGTTTTTCTATGGCTTGATCTGATTGATGTCATTCACCAGCAAACACGAACAAAGACGCAATGGCCAGTGATTTAATGGGTAAACATTGAAAATACTTCTATGAATGTTTTGACGCCATTATCCACTCGATAATTGATAAAACAACTAAGGCGTCATACCTACATACGAGTATAAGTACCTACCTCATCTGTTTAGACATAGTTTTAGACTAAGTACGTTTACAGTGTTGTAACTTGCCTAAGTAGGTACGTTATTTACCCAAAAGTGTAGAAGTAGCTACAATATGGGATTCTTCTAAAGGAGAGTTAACAGTCTAAAAAAATATTGCTTCTATAGGTACTCAAAAAACTAAAGATCGCAACCAGGCTCTCAACCGCCTACCTTAAAAGTGTTTTTGAGTACCTACTTTGAACATATTGCCAAAAAGAAAGGAGACAATCTCGAGAAACTCATAATCACTGGGAAAGTAAACGGTAAAAGAGGTAAAAGTAAAAGAGCCCGAGGTCGCAGCCCGATGCGTTGGTCCGATCAGGTCCGCACCAGCCTGGACCTGGTCCATGATGCGATACACATCGCCGGGAATCGGGGGAAGATCGTGTTATATCATTCGGAGTAGGGTCATACAAGGTCACGACCCTCAGACATGAGAATTAAGGTGGAAAAATTTTTTTTACCAAAAAATGGAACCGACTTCAACACTCAAAAGTATGAAATAACTTGTTGAAGTCGGTACCATGATAGTTCAAAAGTAACTATTATTAAGATATTGTGCTCATGGTACCGACTTCGACAAGTTATTTCATACTTTTGAGTGTTGAAGTCGGTTCCATTTTTTGGTAAAAAAATTTAACACTCTTTTTAGTATCTAGTTACTCATGGGATCAATTGTCATTGTGGTGTAGGTATGTTCACCGATGTCTTCACCCGCTACTATAATATCGTGTAGGTATAAGCACGCATTTTTCAGTTTTTGACTCGTAACTCAAAAAGTGCTCGTCCGATTTTGATGAAATTAATTATTAATATTAAATGGGACCACACGGGAAGCACCAGCTTTCAAATAAAAAAAGAACGATCAAAATCGGTTCACCCAGTCGGAAGTTATGCGGTAACAAACACAAAAAAAACAAAAACATACGGGTCGAATTGAGAAACTGCCTTTTTTCGAAGTCGGTTAAAAAGGATTGGCAACGCATCGTAATGCTCCCAATATTACAGATATCCATAGGCGAAGGGGATCGCTTACCATAAGACGGCCCGTATGCTTATTTTCTATTATTACATAAATATCATACTTATTATAACACATGTTTAATTTTCTACTTAGACAAGCTTGAAATGCTAAACTGTAGTGTTATATCGTACAACTGGTTTACATACGTAGGTAGGTACTAAAATTTCTCGCATGCACTATACTTTGTGTTAGACGTTAGAAGCGATGATACTGTGACGTCAGTAATCACACGGCTCCCGGATCGAGCCCCACTCATGCTCGAACTATGAAGTTATCATCGTCACTGCTTTATACTGACCACCTAACAACTCAAGATCAAAAACCATCTAAACAAAGCGTTTGGAAGCAATTGTTTGCAACCCTTGTTCAAATTCTAGTCTTAGTGTAAATCACCTTCCACTACTTACATAGTCACATCAAGTGATCTAAGTAGTTGTCCTACGCTCTATTTCTTTTTCAAAAACTGCGAAAATATTGGTATAGCCTTTTCAAACACATCGTGACAAACCTTCAAATGAGAAGTAGTCAAATGGTTAAACAAGTATAAAACAGTATATAACAATTACATATAGTAATTTGTAAAACGTTAAGGGGCATACATAATAATTTCGCTTTTATTATAATGGCGAAAGTTTGTCTGTCGTTTGTGTTTGTTGTCTTGTCCTTAACGGTCAAACGGCTGAAAAACGATGAAACGGTCATTTTTTTTGCAAAAAAATTGGAATTAAGATAGCTTATACCCTGGAATAAGTCATAGGCTATGCCAAAAATATTGTCTTACAAAAATCATTATTACCACGTACCATTTCAACGCACTTCAGTAAGTAATTAATATAAAAGGGTATGAACGAAAACAATCAAAACTTTGTAAAATGCTTTATTAAAATAATAAATAATACAATTGCAAAATAGTGCATCGTAGCTTTAATTTGAGCAGACTGGGTGCCAATTCTAGGTCTTCGAGTTTAAGTTAGGTGGTCCGGTTTCCATACAAAGGTATTTTTTCATTTACGTGAAAAGAAAGTATATTTTTACACTGGTTAAACTGTGACAGATTTTGATATTGATCTTTATTTGCGGCAAATTGAAATGTATTGAACAAAATAGTAATTTAATTGTATTAAGTAAAATAATAGAAAAAAAAACTAATTTTCAATTTATTGATGAATGGTACCAAAGTTTAACTAGTGTAAAAATATACTCTTTTTACACAAATGAAAAAATACCTTTATATGGAAATTGAACCACTTTAATAGAGATAGCTAATACTGAAAAACTAAAAGTCACAGACTGAACCATATTAAGTATACTGGAACATATAAAGTAAGACACGGTCAGTTGTTGTATAAGAATGTTTCTTCTTTCTACAATTACGTTAAAAACAAATTAAATTGTAAAGTGCGATGCGCCAATGTAGATAAAATACACAATCGGTTCTCCTATTCTGTAATTTGGAAACAAATATTTACGTCTTAAATATACAGTGACAATAACTCTATTCAAAATGTCGAAGAACTAGAATTGCCCCACTGTATGTGGTGTCGATTAGAGTGCGGCTGCCTGCAAGCCACCACCGATTCACGTTACACAACATTCAAAGCATACACATTACACAAAACAAATCATACAAGATGGCCAAATACAAACTCCAATCAGCGACAACAGGAATATGATAGCATACCAGATTATTATTATATATATACATTATTAGAGTAAATGTAAACGACACTTGCCTATCAATATAGTAATAACCTGTTAAATCAGCCTATTTGAGTTTAAGGGCGCGTTTCATTCGTAACTACTGTGAACGAAATGAGCTGTTACACTCTTGTTAGACACTTGTGATCGTATTAAAACCTTACACATGGAATATCACCACAGCATCATTCTAACTTATAAAAGGGAAAAGGAAATTCGGCTGAAACGCTCCTTAAGATGACACCTGTCAAAACTTGAATACACGAGAACTACACATAAGCGAAATGTGTCAACGCAATAGTGAACGGAATGAAGTATTTCCCTCATTCTAGAAGTTCACTCATTTCGCTGACTATTTCATATTTAGCCCTGTTTTAGATATGGAACATAATAATAGTCCTGTTGATAAAAAAGTATACTTGAAATAACATCGATTATGCACTTTATTTCGTTGATTCTTAACGTTACATTTTGATTTTACAACACTATTTTTGGGAGTACAGATTTAATAGCAACATAACTTTATCATGGGCCAAATTCTACAATCTAACCGAAACCACAATCACTATTTAAAACATCCGACAAAAACAATAAGCGCGATTTAAACCGATTGAGATAGTTCAATATTCAATATGAATGAATCACAACACATTGAAAATTGAACGAAATGATCTAGTGTTTAGAATGAGGAATACATGATATAATTTTGAAACGTATCGGTCTATTTACTTAAATGGGTCGCACTGCCCAGATTCAAGGGTAACATAACGCGTTTAACATTTTATTCACATATTAGCAAATAGCAAATGCAGCCGTTTCTATACATTCAATAGAATATAGCTGTAAATCAAGTCTTTGTATATATGTAGACTAAGAGATTGTGCACGATCATTACCTCGATCGATAATAGGTCTACCTTCAATATGGAAATCAATATGACATTTCACAAAGTAACTTCGCAACAGATTTTGAGATAATAAACTGGTAATACAAACCATCCATACATGTATAATATTAGTAGATATAAAATACGTTTAAAATCTAATACCACCTAAATTGTGTTCTTCAGTATATAAACTACATTTCGTAAGTAAATGTTTTGGTGAGAGTAAAAATATGGCAGTGTTCAGTAACATCTCTTAATGACGGCTCTCTATCTTTTTAACCGACTTCAAAAAAAGGAGGAGGTTCTCAATTCTACCCGTGTGTTTTTTTGTTCGATTTGTTCAGCTTAAGAATATTTGATCGGATGGCCAAGAGATACTTATGTTTCAAAGGTGCTGGTGTGGTATGGTTCTTGGTATCGTCTATTGCCTACATGGCTAGATTAAGATAAACGAGACTAAATTTATTAAGGCACCAGAAAACCGACATTATTCTGTAAAACTTATCAAGTCATGTATTAGAAATAATTTCAAAAACATATGAAACCTGATTAAGGTTTTATTGTATATTTTCGTTGTTATTTAAAAAAAATTAATAAAAACAAGGTTTTTTTTATAATAAAGATTTTATAATTTAGGACAGTGAGTTTATCTACATTTATGTTTTTATTGCAATCAAGTTCAAGTTTTTTTTTTTTTACTTTGCACTATGGCTAATTAATGTATATATGTTGTCGGGTGATGTTCCTGAATGCACCTAATAATGACCTCACAAAAACACCAAAACGTGAGAGGCAGTATGAAAAACACTGGACACGCATTTTACTCTATGGTAACCTGGTATTAGCAACTAGCAATTCCGTAATAAAATTATATTTACAAAAATCCTTTAACCATCACTTACACCCAATTACATGGTTCGAAACTAAGATATAAACAATAAAAATATGTACATAATAGGTACAAAATGCCCATCTCAAGTCGCAAAGAACGTTAAGGTAGATACACCAAAACTATTCCCTATCCAGAACAGAAGTTTAGGGAACTGATAACAGGGTAGAGATAGTCTATGGCAAAGTTAACATTTTTTCGTATATTAATGTATTTCAAACACCTAATATTTTATCTCTTAATCCTAAATGTCTAGAAAATGTCCAAAACTTATTCCAAAATCACATCGAAACTTGATCATAATACTTTCCTATCATTATAGGTAAGTATGAGACTATGCTTATTTTATAAAATACTTGAAATTCTTTTGTATTTAAATTAACCTCTTATTCATTCTCATAGAATAACAGATAGAACAGAATAAGAAAAGTTACTTGTGTCAAAACGCAAAATACTTTGACACTTTGCCACTATGAAATACTCGACAGTCATAAAAAGTTGAACTGTGTAGGAAACACTATTTTTTTATGAAAACTTTTTACCTTAGGAATTAATCACTTCCTGTTTATGTAAATTTTTATAATAGAAATGTATGTATGTATGTTCTATAAGTTTTGTTGTTTAAATACATTAGGCCTCTCTACCATAACGCTCTTTTATAACGATCAACATACATAGATCAAGTTTAGGTACTGTTCACAGTCCTATAAACATTGTCCATACTCAAAGTATCGCCAAAACGCGATTATAGTTCACATAAAACGAGACAATTTTCAACAATCCATAATATCCCTATCAATATCTACATTTTGTACTAAAAAACATTACAAGGCAATCATACGATCCGAGAAGATCCGAAATAGTGACTTTGTGCATTAAAAAACCTTTCAACATATAAAGGTGGTGATTCTATTAGGTACTAATATTTAGAACTAAACTTACTAAACAATAATTGTGTAATTGTCCTGCAAGTGCAAAAAATATCTTTGGCGGGCTCAAGATTTTGGAATGTCTTGTAATAGAGTAGACAATGTTAAAATCTACTAAACATAACCGCTATCATAACAAGGACGAGAAGGATCAAGAACTCGCGCGTAAAATATAATACACTGTCAGAATACTAATGATATTTGGTGTATATAATATAACCTTAAGTGCGGTCGATTCAACATATTTACGCAAGAGCGACAGAGACAGACTAATACATAGGTTATTGCACAAAATTCTTCCTACACCGCGACCGCACTTTCATATTAATCATTTTTTAAAATGTTTCTATTGAATCACCACCGTATCTAAATTTTATATAGAAATATATTTTTAAAATTGTCTATTCGATCTGAGGCGGTTACCGCGAGTGATCAGCGAAAGCTCGACAATAGTTCGCAACGTTCCAGACTGGGGGTATTGTAGAGGCGCACCGCACTAAGCACGGGATACCTTTTGAAAATCAGGATCAACCGAGTCGGAGACCGCAAAATGCTGGAGATAGTCTCTTGTGCGTGAGAGCTACACTAGGAAACGGGTCGTCGGCGTACGAAAGCGTCCGCCCCAGATGAGGCATACGAGCTCGGCACTTCCGAACCCTCCTGCTTGTATCCGTTCTTACCATTCAGGGTAGCGGTGTCGTCCATGACGGCCTGCAACAATACATTCGGAATTAACATCATAATTAACGTTAAGAAAATTGAAGTTTTTGTGGTGGAACTCCAAACGATTCCAACGGATAAACTAAATTAAGCACCAATCTTACGAATCTTGCGGTGTTCGTTTGTTGGGTTACTTATTGAACAGCTGACGAGGAGAAGATTTTCTGTTTGCTAACTAAATCAGGGAAAACCTGAATAAAAAAGTTCATTGACTCATAATTTCTATAAGATGTTCGTTCAGCATAGGATTCCTCCATTCATTTCCGAAGAACTGGTTGGAAGCAACTAGGTTCCATACATATTAGATATACAAATGAGATAACAAAACAAGCCGCGGAAGAACACATGCGAGCAGATTTCCCTGAAAGTGAAATCGTACGCTGCGGTCGACGCGTTTCAATCTTAGTTTAAAATTCAGATAGTATGACCAGTTTCCAAATTTGAAACCAATTAAGATTTTTTGCAGGGGCTTGTCAAGAAAGTATAGGCACAGATTCGATGAAATAATTACGCATTCTTATGGAATGCGACAAAACACAGATCAAGTTTAGCCATACAGTAAAAAATTTGGAATCTTTGGGAAGATCAAAAGGAAAGAATAGTGCTTAATTTATAAGGTTGGTTCGGTTGAAAGGTTGGTTCGGTTCAAAGACTTTTGAACTGTACTAATAAATAAATACTGAAGGATTTTCTATATACTACTTTATGTAAAATAAGATGAAAAATAGTTTTGAGGGGACTATTAAAGATTTCGGTTCCTAAGTTTAATTCTTGATTCTTCGGAAACAATCACACATTCTCAAATTTGCTCAAACAAACATGGTTTTTATTTACGAGTCTTTTTCAATGTACGGCATACGTGAAAGTGAAGAGATATCAAAAATCATCATATTTCATGTACATATGGTATGGAATGTATTGTGAAACATCTTTGGAGGAACTTGAAGGATCCTTGGCATACTCTTAAAAGGTTTCCAATGAGAAGGAATGTAATACTGGATATTTTATCAAAACCGAGGAGTCCAAAAGGTTAGCCGATTCGTGTGACTTTACTAAAATACAATATTCTACATCCTCGCATTTTATATCGACCTGGCTCTAAACCAGTACTCAGGATTTCCTAACCACGCATAAACAAGTTATGTTTATTAATTTCTGAGATATTCGCGATAACTATACATTGTATTTTAACTGGTTAACATGGCGCAAGTTCTATTTCGAGTTTATTATCCCGACGTTTCAAACACTTTCAGTGGCGCGGTCTCGGGAGATAGCGGAAAGAACCTTAAAATGACGGAATAAAAAAAATAGCATGAGATCAAACTCGTGTAAAGTTGTTTAAATTTACTATTCTTTATTTGCAGAAATGACGGCGTGCTTGATGAGGACGCGTTTTCGAGAGCTGTTCAAACATGAATTAGCAAGATTCGAACTCAAAGACGTATGTTTGATTATCGGCAAGAAATGTTGTTGTTTTTTGGGAATTAAATCGCCTCTATTAATAGTGGTTTTGTACTGTACATGATTCAACACCTAAAAACGCATTATTATGAGAGAAATAAAGCCAGTTTATTAAGACCAAGCCTCTATATACAGGTCAAACATTTGTGTGTATGAACATGTCTGTTGACCTGTGTCTGGGTGTGTATATGTATATAAGTATATATATAAGTATGTATATAAGTATATATCAGTCATCATGTTACCATAGTATAGGCTCTGCCTAGTTTGGGACATGAAGACGTTTTGTGAATGTTGTCCCATATTATTATTATTATTATATTATATACTAGATCTCCGAGTCCGGGTTTCCCGATACGTAGAACCCTGGATTCTTCAAGTCACCAGTGAATAGGTTTGCGTGCTACATCCTAGACAACATCATCACTTAACATCAGGTGAGACAGTTGTCAAACGGAAGCTTATAATAAATTTAAAAAATAATGTCCAATCGGGTCATACTACTGAAGTCTTCCTGATTCTCCTGTTTTATTCAACTTGAGGTCAGTTGTTTCTATATACTATGGATTTATGTATAGCGAGGAAAACATAGCTCACGCGCTGTAAAACCGCAAAGCGCAGTAATCCTACTAATATTTATACGCGACAGTTTGTATTGGTGTTTGTTACTCTTCCAACGGCTGGACGGATTTGAATGAAATTTGGTATGTAGATACTTCATGTCCGGAAATAACTCATAGGCTACTTTTCATTATCAATCATCACCATGCGGGTGAAACCGCAGGGCACAGCTAGTTTATTATATGTATACGATTGTTTATACTTGTGCGTGATCGCAATTACATTTCTTTATGATATAACATTTAAAATTGTAACAGAAATTATTTTAACTGCTACTGGCGATTTATTTCAATTAGCGATTTGCATGCGTGTCGTTCAACACAGCTGGACGAAATATGGCTGAAGAAAAGTTACCTATTTATTATTAAATTAAAACATGATAACATATAACACAACAGTGTATATTCAGGCTAGCTCTTAAAATTTGATGCAGTTAGCTTTTAAGATTTGATTGCCAGTATTTGAAACAGTTCTATTTTCTTATTTCAATGCTGACTAATTCGTAAAATATTTTATTAGCTAATTGTTTATTTATATATGTTCAATGACATTTTGATCGACTTTTAAACAGATTTTGTATTATTTTAAATAATAAGTATACGACGTAAGAAAGTTACATTACAACTCGATTCGAACAACAATGATAGATACTTATTTTCTGACAAGAAAATTATTTTTCAATGATTAATTATTTAAAAGTATTGGCAAATCCCCCCTCCCTATATGGGGGAGGCATATTTCCAGCAGTGGACGCACATGACTGAGAGAAGAAAAGAAGAATTATGTAAAAGTATGTCGAACGCACTGCTATTTCAGGTGCATTGCAATAATTTAAATGTATTTTTTGCTGAGTTAGCTGTCACTGAGTCAACGCCTACTATTTTCCATTATTTAACAGACTAAGATAATCTAATCATTAATATGCCACAAACATAACACATCCGTCAGGGCAAAAAGGCTTAAATAAGAAAGGAATCCCGTAACGGAATGAGTCAAAATAGTCTAAATACTGTGAAAAATAGATCACGGCAAAATAAAATAACGGTGGAAGTATATTATATATATCATAATATATACTATACGAAAGAGGAAACGTAACTTAAAATACAAACATATGCTCAACAAATTACTTCAGTACATAGGGCTTTATGATATTTTTGGACATTTTAATCTAGAGCTTCTGTGTTTTAAATGATACTAAATTACAAAAAAATCGAAAAAGTTACCAAAAAATGAAATAAAATTTTATTTTGACAATGGATATTTATTGGGAACGGGCATGATGGTATGAATGTAAAAAAGACCTCGGAGAATCGCCTCTCACCAACATACGGAAAATGAAAAAAACACATATAATAAACTTAATAAACTGCTGAATTTTACCAAAATTACATTTTTTTTAATCATTTTATTACATCTAAAATCCTTAAATACCCCAGAAAAACGAACCATAAAGTCACATGTGACATATTAATGAATTCAAATTTAAAACCTTGGTCTACTTAGGTAAAACAACAACAACAACGTCATCACTTAACATCAGGTGAGACAGTTGTCAAACGCAAACTTATAATATGTAAAAAAAAAAGACTGCCATTCGGACTTTTTTCTAGACTGATTATTTACTACCTAAAATATAGGTAAAAAACTGACACGTTTATATGAGAGCCCCGTGAGTGTTTCATAACAGGTTTAAATCCAAAATAACGGTACATATAACAATAATAATTCATCTAATAAAAATATTTTTAGATTCGCAGAGCTACGTCATTCAGACAAACATTTTTTCTAGACAAGTGGGCCGGCAATTTTATATGAGCTAGACAATTTAATCTATACTATAGTATAATAAAGAGATAAAGTTTGTAAGTGTGTGAGGTTGTAGGGGGCAATCTCTGAATTTACTGAACCGATTTTGAAAATTCTTATACCAATTGAAAGCCACGTTACTTGTAATTGTTATATTATTGTGATCATTGTTTCATCATCGTTGAAACCGCGGGGCGAAGCTAGTATGATATAATTCAAAACCCTAAAGGGTCGCCGTGGCGCAGTGGTTAGTGTTATTGACATGATTTCTGTGTCTCCGGGACCCTGGGTTCGAATCCCAGCAGGGGCAACATTTGTGCGATGAGTGTAGATGTTTGTCCCGGGTCTTGGATTTTTGTGTGTGTCCATGCCTCCCGCGATACAGAGAATCCTAGTGCGGGGGCGTTGCCTCTGCCATCATCATATGTTGCCATATAACAGTTAAGAAGATGAAAAAGTATCTAATCCGTGGTAATAAAGTCTCTATTTTTTATTCACGCCGCTATTTATGATTGTTCCCGTCGAACTTCATAGATGTCGCTAGGCGTCGATGTAACAACACTTAAAATGCAGTGATGAGATTTTCAGATATTGATCAGGCAGAACGAGGTTTTGAATTGAAATTTGTGGACCCTTAATAGATATGGGAAAAAATAGTCCAATACATCTGAATCCGCAGGGTGCAGCTGATTAGTACATAAGCACTTTATGTACCGCCTAATAAATCAACACTCATTGGGTGCTAGGTGCAGAATAATAACAGAATAAATTTTAGAATTAAGAATTATCTACCTCCAGAAATTATTTTAGCAGTATGTTGAATATGTAATCTGTACATCGCCTATTCTCAATATAAAAATAACGTTTAAAACATTGTACACTTACGTGTATAAGGTTTCAAACGTAACCAGTGTACATAAAGATGTCACAACATTACGCGTATAGACTAGTTGTAAGGTGACTGGAACATTACAACGGTATTCGTTACAGCTCATACATATTTACGGACTAGTAATTTAATATTACAGTTTACCAAATACGTAAGTTACGTATGTGCTGTCTCTAGATAGTACAAGTGTACGGTACGCAGTCACTATAAGTACTTACTTAACATAATGACTATTAAGTAGCTGTAGAGCTCGTACATTAATAATAATATAATAATAATAATAATAATAATAATAATATGGGACAACATGGTCTTCAGGTCCTAAACTAGGCAGAGCCTGTACTATGGTAACCTGATGACTGATATATATACTTATATACATACACACACCCAGACACAGGTCAAACAGACATGTTCGTACACACAAATGTTTGACCTGTCCGGGAATCGAACCCGGGACCAGCGGCTCAGAAGGCAGAGTGCTACCAACTGCGCCAACCGGCCAGTCAAAATTAAGATACGGTCTTATATTATTTTGGAACACCCAACATTCTTACGGTAGCAGCATACGTATTATAGATAAAACTCCTTACTATACGCATTAAACAAAGACCTTGCTCCATGTCATTTTTTCTCAGTGTAACCTGTCTTATATAAAACAAGATAGCTCTACTTACCATGCAGAATCCTCCATTCTTCATTTTCCTCTCGGCTTTGTTGTACCGCGCCTTGTAGAAGTCAGTGAAGAGGAACAGGAAGAGGAAGCCATGCATGGCGATCCAATAGACGAAGACTCGCGGGTACTGGCAGGACGGCCGGAACAACACCTGCAGCTGGTGGCTGAAGATCAGCACGAACTGGACCTATGGACATGGTTGACAGATTATAGTCCATTCAGATAAACTCAGTAATAAGAACTAGTGATAGCACACCTGTGATAAAATTATCATGAAATAAAGATGCGTTCACATGACAACCAACGGGGAATAAAACTGCCATATTCATATCTGATGTCCTATCTGGTATAGTTTGATCGAATTAAATTGACAAAAGAAACATAAATTAAAACACTGGATTAGTATTCAGATTTTTAAAAATAAAATGTCTCGTTGTTTGATAATGGATCTGCGTAATGGAATGGCTTGTTCTCAAACCGTTCTCGTCAGGGAAAAAATTGAGGCGTGTTTACTTAAGCTTCACTTAATCAAATTCACAGTATGGTAGCAGGGTAGTTGCCAATAGCCGCCAATGGATCCTAGGTACTCTACTTTGAAAAACCGTCACCAAACACACAGTGTGTTCTGGCAGCAGGTCTTGAGAGCCAGAGAACATTCAAGTTCTAGCGTGACCACCTTCGACCACATTGTCACTGACCATAAGTGAGAGAGTGGTCGAACGCATGCTAGATGTATATATGAAAAAAGGCAACACGCTTTGGACCTTGCTTCGATGACTGCAGTCAAGGTTTAATCGACCCTCAGATTATCGGAAACGGCTGTACATGTGCGAAACTATACAAATTACGATAGACACTCCGACAATGGAACCCAGTGAGTGGGCCGAGATTTATAGATGTTGACCTCAATTTTAAGACATGGTCTATGCCACGGTCATATACATTTATGGTTTACATGTTATAATATTCTCTTAAACTTATTCGCACATTAGTGGCCATCATAGACTAATATACCATAAGAAAACTGCCAATCGCCTAAAGAAAATCGTACGCTGGAAAAAACCTTATAATTTCAGGCTAAATCTAGATGGCGCTACAGGTTTGGAAATTTTTGTAGGGTCAGAACGAGTACGGACTAGTTTTACTAAGTTATCGGTTTATATTCTTTAATCGATAGTTGATTTGATGTTGATTTGTATACATATATGTTTCAAGTGGGATATATTCCATATTATTTTCTGCCTTTTGATGGATGGCGCTGCGATTATAAGCCAGGTGTTGTTCAAAATAACGCATCTATGGCTCACTAGATGGCGCATACATAAAAATAAATCGACAGGATATACATTTAATATTCAAATTATAGATTAAATCTACATTAAATCAACATCAAATCAACTTTCCATTGAAGAATATAAATCGATAACTTACTAAATCTAGCCGGTACTCGTTCTGTGACTAAAACATTTTCCAAACCTGTAGTGCCATCTAGATTTAGCCTGAAATTATGATGTTTTTTCAAGCGTACGATTTTCTTTAGGCGATTGGCAGTCTTCTTGTAGTATATTAGTCCATGGTGGCCATATATTTTTATGAGAACACTACAAAATTAACACGAGAACAAAACGCTTTCATTATTTATACAGATCATAAGTCGATTGTAGTTTATTGGAGCCATAAATCAAACAGAACAGATAAAAACGTTGTCCGCAGTAATCTTATATACCGGGCTAATAAAAACACTCAGATTGGTTTGAGTAGGTACAACGCCAATAAAAATGGTGATCAGTGAGAATATTATGTCTAAAAATTTAAAAAATAGGTATTATATAATATAAAATGGATGGCAAACATGCAGACGCGCCGCTTGATCGTAAGCGATCATCTTCGCCTATGGATGAGGCTAACGATACGTTGCCAATCGTTTATAAAACTCTGTTAACTCTACTTTTAAATAATCCCGTGTTTTAGCTACTCGAAAACACCGAGGTAGGAAGCTCGTTCCACATTTTGCAGGTACATTTTAGCAAAGCGGGTTAGCAATACTTTGAAGGTGAATAGAAATAAACTTCTACTCAGGTCCATTTTTAATAAACACAACAAAAATGCTATTTGCTTGCATGGCTAAGTGTGCCAACGATAAAGTAGTCATTGTGCGCATCTGAATGGGTCAAACTAGTATTGGATGTATGCAACATACATAAATCTTGAGTACGTAATTGTTTGAAATATTTCCATAATACGATGTCGAGGTATCTGACCTAACCTAACTCAAATAAATAATATTACAAACACGATTCAGCAGACAATGGATCATTTTGCGCATCCCGAGAGCGTTATCAAATTATAATCCAAAAATAATTTGGGCCCAACAATCATCAGTTACACAGGTTATAAGCGCCAATTAGTGGTCTTTTTGCTCTCAATATAATTTATACGAACGTAAAAAATATATACAGGTATTTCCACAGACGTCAGCGGGTGATCATCGTTTACGCGCGCGGACTTGTGGGGATAATAACTTACCATTTGGAAGGCGGTGAGGTACTTTTTCCACCATATGTATTTCTGGTACTTAGGCCCCATTGCCGCCACCATGTAATACATGTACATGACGATGTGAACGAAGGTGTTGAGCAAAGCGAAGAATGTGCTGTGACCACCTGCGTGCAATAAAACAACACATATGATTGGAGAAGTCAACGTCCAGATTGTAACGCAAGGGTTAATCGCCCACATTTAATAGCGTAGGTCAAACTCGTTGGGTACGGTTAACAAAAATAACGATAAATTTTTCCATGTTCGTTCCAGCCTTTTGATGGAAAATTTTGCGATGACGTCTTTGCCGGTACTTCTATTGCCGTCAGCTATGTATTTTAATACTGCAGTGTAGTCTTGTTTTTTTGTTTAACATTAACAAATCCGCTTTATTGAAAACACGAAAAAAACAAGTGTAATTGAATAATCGTACGCCAAAAATAGACATTTGACGTAATTTATTTTTCAGTGATCCCGTGGGTCATTCACCGGTATGTGAATAAATGGTATAAACATATAAGTTACTACATTTTATTTACTCAAACGATTATGGTAAAACTATTGCGGATGTCAAGTTGCTAATGAAATAAGCTGAGTTGTGGTGATGGTGTTTATTAATTGGTGACAAGTTGATGTCATCCTAGTAACATACACTATTTATGGTAACAAAGAATCTAACTTGTTATATAATGATATAAAACGCTACGCTATCTCCATTGGGTAACGATTATTTTATGCAAAACCATGCTTGCTAATACCTGATAGGTCAGTCTATTAAAACGTCTTGGTCAGTCTTATGTAGGCTCTGAAGAAAGCTATAGCGACTGACGTACGTACATAATCCAGTGCCATTCTCAGTGGAAGAGGGTTGGCAATCACCCTATCTATCGAGGAAGGGCTCGGAAAACGGACTCCCGCCGCCGGCCGCGAAGGGGTGATAAAGCGCACCCGTGTTGGTTTTAGGCGCTGGGACAGAACACCGGGGGGTTTGTCTGAATATTCCACTGAATATGTATATGCTGGAGTTGCACCACGGCTCACTGTCGATCGCCCAATTACACTTACTTGGGCGATCGACAGTGAGCCGCAGAGTCAATACAAACTATGATCTTTCAGTAAGAGACTACCTATCGACAAAGACATACTTTTATCTAGAGACGTATGTATTTAAAATCAATAAATTGTATATGATAGGGAGGGGTACGCTTTTGTATACCGGTTCGGTCCCACTAAATGCACGTATTTTTCAATTCTAGCAACTCAAGTTTTTTTGGAAACACACTGTTGGATTGCAAGACATGACAGTTTTTCACTTTGATGTGATTAATACTATTTTGTGAAGAAATACAATACGTTTACGTGCCTCTTGATCTATTTTTTTTTTAAATTATAATTTTGTATACATCAGCTCGTCTTCAGGAATTATGTTTTCAAGAACTCGATATTGATTCTTAATGAATATCCCTCTTATCTGTTTAAATTGAACGACGCAATTAGTTGAGGTTAGGATATGAAACAATTATTATTCAAAACTGAGTTTGTCTTGCACATAGCAATTCATTATGATTGTTATTTTTTTTTTATTCGTACCGGTGCATTTTATCAAATAAAAAGTTTTTGAGTTTTGATAATATAACGACCATCATATTGATTTTTTAGGTTTTTGCGATTGTTACACATTGAATTTAAGATTTTTTAACGTGCATGTATATGATTTTATAACCTGATGTATTGAACACTGCTTGGTGTTAGGAAACGGCATATAAAATAATAAATAAACGCAATAATTCCTTTAAAAGTTGTTTTAGTGCTTCAACTCGCAATAGGTAAAGGGAATAAAAAAATATGTATCTTTCGTACATTTTCTTTAATCTTAATTCATTTTGTAGACGGATGAACCAAAAGAAAACTATTACGCTTGAATAGAAAAAGGGTGAAGATAAACATGAATTTCATTGAATACTGTGCCTTAAGTGAGCTCAAAATTCTTCTTCTTGACCTTATCCCACACTAGGTTGGGTCGGATCAACATGTTTTTCTCTTCCACTCTATTCTATCATTAGCCTTCTCAGTGCTCACACCTATCATAAACATATGATTCTTTACACCGGTCTCTATATCGTACCTAAACCGTACCGTTTTTTTTATAAAATGATCGATAAAGTTAATCCTGCCCTCAAGGTACAAAACATAAAGGTATATTAAACTCGCTAAGCTAAATTAAATTCCAAAAAACAAAAGGAATACTCTTGATAGTATTCTCGTAAGTTATAAGTTGAAAGTTAAGGGGTACTTAATAATATCGCCAGCTATTCGGAATCCAATGCGCAAGTTTTGATATAAATCCATGACAACAAAAGCAAGGTATTGGCAAGTCAAATGACTTAAAACTGTCAAAATATTAGCAACTTAAAGCGTGTATATTATAGCAACAGATGTTTCGATCAGTTTTTTCAAGTTTTTGGTGGTTACATCCGTAATATTAACATATTTTATTTCATTAGCTACGCCCTTGTATTAAACCGATATCAGTTTCTTCTAGGTCAAAACGAGGTCCGAGTTTGCAAATGATTTTAGATTAAAATTATTTGTCTTCTGTGACATATTGAGGCCATTACAATATCAATATCCGAATTTATTTACTAGGAAGTTGAACTAATATTTTATTATACAAATGACCTTATTTTATTTATTTACGTTAGATGAATGTTGATGAAACCTCATGTTGGTATAAGGCTGTGTTCACCTCCATCTGACGAATGCACCCCACGCGCGCCGTTCGCGCACCGTTCGCGCGCATTTGTTGTTCGAGCGCCCAGAACAGTACAGGACGGCGTACGTGTCACCCAGAATGCGAGTACGACTTTCGTCACGTCTGGATACTCCCTAAACTACCTTTGAAACCACACATCTTATGCTCTTGGGCCAGCAATTCTTGCATATATTCTAATACTAATCTACTGATAAAAATCTTGTTCATAGTATTTTGTTATCGCACTCCTCAGAAAAGGCTATCCTGATTTTTATTGCTTTTTTGTGTATATTTGATAGATCTGAGAATAGGTATTTCTCACCCTCCCACCCCCACCTACCATTTTTAAACGAGACTTTTTTTTGTGAATCAGTATAAATAAACGTATTACCAAAAAAAAATTTAACCGCCTTCAGAAGTACCTATTATCAAATTATTGTGCGCATGGCACAAACATCGACCGTTTATTTCTCACTTTTGAGTGTTGAAGTCGGTTCCATTCTCTGAAAAAAAAATCTCTCTTTTCAGTGACCTTTGCTACTCACGGGATCGATTGTCATTCAACGTCAATATGTTGATAGCATCGATATGGACGAAAACTAGAACCTTGATAACATTCAGCTTTTTATATATATTCACACGTATTCTATCAAAATAAGCGTGTTTACATTTCAATAATTATATACGTTCCTTTACAGCACCTTTTCGCCAGCGCCATCTATCATTACGTGATGACAAGTGGGGCTTGCATAGAAATGTTCTGGTGCCTTTTTAGCTAAGTGACAGAACGGTATTCCGTAGTTTTGGGTTCCAATCTTATTGATGCCGAATTATCACCTCCTATTCCTATTTAGATTTCACTTCGCTTTCACAGCTTTGCCAATAAAAACTTCAACAAGTCTCAGCAATACGCGATCACGTTGATTAATCGATTAAGATTAGACAATAGACGTAGATTTGACAATATTTAGCCAATACGCCAACCCACATTGCCAGGCTGGCGGAATATGGTCAGAACTCTGTGAGAGAAAAGCCCAATGAAAAATACACAAATATACCAGCAGTGGAACCGTAATAGCCGTATTATGCTATGCATATGATTATGCTAATATAACAAAGTTTGGCTAAACCTTTGATAGCTTATTGGCAATATATACTTATACGAACAAGTTTTCAATATAGGCGTGTAGTTAATGAGATGTTAAAAGAACATTTGCATTTTGAGACAAAATTTGCAAACAGGTTTAACTTGAACTACAAGTTAGAACTTTATCGTGGTATTAAACGTGACACGCATGTCATCATCATAGTTCCCACAAGACATTAGCTCCGTACATATGTACATACATATATTCACACCTCTTGCCCGTAGGGGTAGGCAGAGACTACGTCCTTCCTAATGCTACTAATCTCCTAATCCCGACACATTTCCTTTGCTTCATCCACGCTCAACAGACCTTTTATACAAGAGCGTCAGTTTAGACTTGACCTGGGTATTGGGTATTAATTTTCTCACAAAATTTTTCTAAACACATTGTTCATAGATCGGTAATGAATTGTCATTTTTGCTAGTTTTGCTATTCTATTTAGAGTACAATTGTAATGGCTACACAGATCTAATTTCTACCCCAATAGAATTACAACGCAATCGAGATGCAATTGATTTTTTAGCAGAATATAAAGTTTATTTATGATTATATTTGAAGTACCTACTATTGCATTGTTTATGAATTGCGTCAGAGAATTGGCACCTTGGCCCTATCTTAGAATTTCCTCAACCTGATTTCGGAACACTACCATTCACTTCACCCATGTATACCTGTTAAATAATCTCCTTTAGTTCATTCTCTCAACATGACCAAGCCATATTAACTTACTTTTCTCAATTTTTGTCATTACATATAAATATTTTAATTACCCACATTTACACCACAACATTCCCTTAACACACTATTCTTAACCCGGTCACTCACTTTCACTCTAATCACACTTCTCAGAGCTCTCATTTCAACTGCATTTATTCTGCTTTCATGCTCTATCAAGGTCGATGAATTAAATATATCTTCACAGCTAATACTTTGACTAGCTGTGTCGATCAAAAAAATGTAACCCAGTACGTTCCTACAGCTGGGAGACGGCCCTTCCTCTCAGAGAAGAGTATTGGCCATAATACACCACGTTTGCCAATGCAGGTTGGCAGATGTGCCAGCTATGTAAGAGTTTTCAGACCGTCCAAGGATCTCTGACATGGTCTTTTAACTGTTATCCGGTTAAAAATTAACCGGGCAGCTTAGCGTGGCCCCTAAATCACGGAAGCGCTCAGTTGAAAACGCCACTAGCGGTCACCCTTCCACGGAATGAATTAGGAGCAACCCTGCTTAACGCAATTGATCGGTTCAGCAGGAATAACTTGCGTCACAGTAATCGTGTCGCAATCGTATAGACAATTGAATAACGCACGTACCATCCGTACAAACTATCATTTTTCTGTGTTACGGTTGTACGAGATAAATGACAGTTAATACCGAGTTCAATTGTTTTTATGTCAGATCGAGTAAGTTCTAAGAAAGGGCAGGTCTAGAGTACTACACACAGACGCTGTTGTATAAAAAATTTTTTAACCAAAAATGGAACCAACTGCAACACTCAAAAGTGTGAAATAACTTGTTGAAGTCGGTACCATGATAGTTCAAAAGTAGCTAGTATTAAAATATTGTGAGCATCGTACCGACTTTGAAAAGTTATTTCACACTTTTGTATATATATATATATATATATATATATATATATATATATATACAAAATATATATTATTATTATTATTATATTATATATATATATATATATATATATATATATATACATACGGTCAAATTGAGTTACCTCCTTTTTTAAAGTCGGTTAAAAAGGCCTGATGAGCGTGGATGAAGCGAAAGAAGTGTGTTAGGATCGTAGCAATTTAACTATATTGAGGCACAAAAAAGATGAAAGAGGAGAGGTTATACACATGAGTCGACGTGTCCTAACTAATAAGTAACCATAGATATTATAGCAGCAATGCTGCGTTCGAGCAAGCCCTTATTAAGTTTTTATATTTAATATCTGATGTTTTTTATTTGTTGTTCATTTTGTAATTTTTTTTTATTTTTTATTTTTATTCTCATGTTTTACAAATATTATCTCCTAATGGTACACAAACTACTAGTTACATGTACGTTCGTGATGCCAGTCTGAGTTCCTACTGAAAATCAGTGCGACGGTTATCCAACCTTAGCATTATGCTGAGTGGGAACTCATTCCTGGCATCGCGCAGCACTACAACAAACATTTAGATAAAGCTATATGTTATTTCTTGTATGTATTTATATATTCTTAATATTACTGTGTGTTCTTATATATATGTTTTTACTGTTGTGGTGTTGCCTATGTCAAGAATAAATGTATTTCTTTCTTTCTTTCTTTCTTTCAATTTGAAGGCTGTCTCTTAAGGTCTCTGCCTACTCCTACGGGAAAGAGGCGTGAATATACGACTATGCATGTCAATCGTTTCATGCTGTGATACAGCTGCGCTACGACAGCGGCGGTGGTTCCTGCTTCGGGTACACTCCGATCCGACTGCTTTCTTATAATAAGCAATTAAGTTATCGAGTACCGATCACGCGATGACTTAATTACGGCCGTACAAATATCACGTATTACAGTATTCTCTGTGGCTTTCAAGTCAGTTGTGTATTTATCATACCCGACAGACACAATAACTCTATTGCAAAAAAACGGCCACCTAAGCAAATAACTAATTTTATTGTTTATATTTGTTTGTTTTATAATTTTAAGTAGTCTTATCCCCAGAATTGTGTAAATCAATTCGCTAGGAATAGGTTTCCTCACTTTTATAAAAAGATTTATTTAAATTAATAAGAAATAATGTTAAAGCTCAAAGCGCTAGTTGTAGCGTTAGTGTAATTAGTTGCTAAGTAGAAATGAAACAAGTTTTTTTGGTTTGTTTTTTCTTGAGTAAATTAAAAGCAAACAAAACCTTAGTAACGAGTGTGACCCTCTCTTGTTGAAACCACAGTTTGCATTTACTGGGCACGTCGGCGCATATATGTCTTATGGTTTCTTGCGGAATACGTTCCCAATTCAAAACGTCCCAGACATGTTCTATGGGGCTGAAACCAGAACTTGGAGATGGCGAATCCGACCTCCTGACTAGCATATACGTTTCCATTTCGTAAGACCGGTGGACGCGAGCGTTATCGTCCATAAAACATGAGTTTTCGCCAAGAGCGGCCAAAGCGGGGTGTACATTATCTTCTTGCCTAAAACACAACATAGCCCCTACTTATGCTGTCTTCAAAATATGTCCTGAAAACCGTTCTCCTCGATTTCATAGCATACCCTGATGTCGGTCTTCACAATACAGAGATATCCTCGCTGCATCGGAGAACAATACCCTATTCCAGTCTTCTTGAGCGAAGCTAAGTCTCGTAACTCGCTAATTTAGGGCTATAGGTCTAACGATTACTGTGTATATTGGCAGCGACAAGCCTCCTCTTGAACGTCCATACACTAATTTGCACATTTCTTACTTCTTCGAGGTTGTTCTTGAGATTCACAGACGAATATTTGCGATTTCTCAACACTTGAGTCACAAGAAAACGGCCATCCAGAGGCACATGACTTTCTTCCAGAAACCAACCTTTTTCTTGATGTAACCGGTTTCTCGATGGAGCTGCCTTTGGACTGTCGAACGACTTAGATTTAGCCTATAAGCCATGAAGGGTTGGCTGCAACCTTCCTCAAGCAGCGCAATAATTTTGCTGGCTTTTATCACTTTATCTATCATTTTGGAGACTGCTAAATAGCATAAACAATAGACTGAGACAGTTCTAGGATATTGTCTGAGCACTATTAACACACAACGCATATGTGTGTATTCACACCAATAAACATTGTTTGATATTATTAAAATAACGGTGAGGATCTATAATTGGTTAACTCTAGGAATATCATCATCGTCTCATCCATAGGACATCCACGGCTGGACATATGCCTCCCCCATTGAATTCCACAAGGACCGGTTGGAAGCCCGCATCTGTCCGTCGTCCCTCAACCCGATTGGTGGCTGTCCTATGCTGCGCTTGCCAGTCCATGGTCTCCATTCGAGAACTTTTCGACCCCAACGGCCATCAGTTCTTAGAGCTATGTGCCCTGCCCACTGCCACTTCAACTTGCTAATCCGCAAGGCTATATCAGTAACTTTCGTTCTTCTACGGATCTCCTCATTTCTGATTCTGTCGCGTAACGAAACTCCGAGCACAGCCCTCTTTATAGCGAGTTGTGCGTCTCTGAGCCTGCTCACAAGGCCCATAATTAGGGACCACGTTTTAGTTCCGTAAATCGATGACCAATTCGAATTATTTTTAAAAGAGGTAATACATTTTTGTTAAGAGACTACAATTGTAGCTTTAGTATATAGAAAGCGCTCTTGGCGAGGTTGGCTTGGATAAATGACGGCTGGTAAATTTATATTCTGAACGATTTTATGGTCCTGGTTTGTCTCGGGACAACAAACGTTGGGCTTAACAAATCAAAAGTACTCTATATGAGAGTTTGCCCGGGGATGTTGCTATCATATCTAATTCCACCGCCAGGCAGTACTGTTCGCATTACTGTGTTCAGGTATGAAGGATATAGTTGCCGGTAAAATTACAAGCACATGAGACTTACCAACTTTATGTCATCAGGGTTACGTGCGCAGTGCAGTTCTTTACGAATTGTATCTGTCTATAGGCAGACGTTACCACTTACCATCATGTTGGCATTTTGCTTGTTCCGTCAACATGTTTTAGCCAGCGTGGTCCATTAGGTATGGCTAATATCTTTCTGATTTCAGATAGTTCATCTTCTTATATTAGCATTTTAGTATAGAAGGCCCAACATAAGTTTATGTCACAGAAGCTGCCTGCGCAGCAACTGCGCAGTAGCCATTTTCGAACCACTGCGCTGAAGGGACTTGCCCGAATAATTGTATGTAGCTGTACAATAATTCGGGCAAGTCCCTTGAGATGTCTCTCACTAGCTTACGTTTTTACGCATATATCTATCTCGCTCACTCTGGCCGTTCACAGAGTTTTACTAGCACAGTTTCAGTACACGGCACTTCAAAGCTACAAAGATGGGTTGCACCTATTAAACATAGTAATAATGGATACGTACCAGGCGCGAATTTAAGACCGAACCAAACAGACATCGGCATAATGCCGTGGTGGATCACATGGAGCGTGGACACTTGCTCGTTCTTCTTGCGCAGCACAAAGAATAGAGTGTCCGCGAATTCCGTGAACTTGCTGAAGTAATACCACCAGCAAGTGTTCGCCATCTGCGGACACACAACACTATTATAATAAACTGTCACGAAAACAGCTCCAGCAAGTGTATCTAGTTCTATCTAGTTTATAGTGGTAATTGCTGGTGCTGGTAATTTTGTTAAACACTCAAACTCAGTAAAATTCTCGTTTACCATACAAATAAAATTGATTTGAATCTTAACAACGACATTCCTTACCACAGACCAGTTTTATTAGTTCGGGTTTAGCTTTAAGTGTCTAATCTCAGTACAAAATAAAATGAAGTTAGTCAAAATTATATCGCCCCGCGATTTCACCCGCGTGCACTACATTTTCCCGCTAACTCGGTTATCCCACGGGAACCATACTTTTTCCAGGACAAAAAGTAGCCTATGTCCTTTTCCAAGGTCCCATCTATCTTTATACCAAATTTTATGTAAATCAAGCCGTTCATTCGTAATGCCGTGACTAAGGGAAATAGCGATTTATATATATATAGATAATTTAATGCAACGTTTATTACAACGACATTCCTGACTATAGACCAGTTTTATTAATTTGGGGCAATGATATTATATGTTTATTTATTATTAGATGTCGCACAAGCGCGCGGAAACTGAGGCGGCGAAATTAAGTCAATTGTAGTAATTTTCATTGCGACGCGTATTTCAAGCGCAAGTCTATACATAGCTATCCTTTTCTATATTATTTGTACCGTAATATCTGTCGCAGTAAGCTATGTTTAAGTCGTAAAGGAACAAAATCTGAGCACCGCGCAGTATGAATATACGTCATCTTTAGTAAAACATAATTGGTTTGGGGGTAGTTTTAGTGTCTAATCTCAGTAAGTACCAAATAAAATTAAGTTAGTGTAAATTATACTTTGATAATTTAAAGTAAGCGAACAGACCCGGTAGTAACTAAAGCATTAGTTTGATTCGTAAAACTGTAAGATTATATTGTAATAATACTATAATTGCATGTGATTAGTATCCATTTTGTTAGTCTGATTCCTTGAAGTGCCGACAAGGAAACCTCGAGCACTCAATTAAGTATAATACACAACACTGTGTTGATACTACCATATTGAAAAGTAATGTCATGGACAACAATGGAATGTCATGCCATTTATATTGCTATTCATTAGGTTTTTTTTAATTCTGTATATCGATCTAGTGTTTGACCTCTATCTCACTTTGATGGTCAATGACGAAATGGTCGAAAATGTTATTACGCTAGACCTAGAATGCTCACTGGCTCTCAAAGACTACTGCCTGAACAGACTATATGTTTGGTGTTAGTTTTTTAAGCTTGAGGGTGGTAGCCAGCCAGGCGGGTACTCGAAAGTACCCGCCTGGCCTACCACCATGTTGTGAATTTTATAACTGTGTTACCTTTACCGGAAGCTCAAGCTGTTGTTGGGGATCGAACAAGTGTCCGTCAGTTGAACAGCCGGTGCTCCCACCGCTGAGCTATCATCGCTTCTACATCCTCTGCCTCACATCGTTTTCCTTAATGCTGAGGGTCGTGAACCCAGATCACATTCCTACGGACGATGCTACGCCATCCTGGTCTATCTTAGGCAGTATTTTTAAATTTAGGCAGTAAGTTTTTTAAAAAAATTATTTATGGCTTGTTGCATACACAAAATAGAACATTACACTTTTATGCTAGTAAGGTTCGTAACATAAATTGTGAAATACGTTTTTATAGTGAGCAATTAATAATGTTATACCTAGTACATAAAGATCCGACATTAATCAATCAGGCTATTAATTAATAATCAGCCCTATCACGCAATATTGGCTGTTATACAAACAAATTATAATGTATTAGCTTTATTAATCATAATTACTCATTTAGATATGATAATATATCGGATCATCGTTAAGCTGTCATAGTGTGTCTGTATAAACATTAAAATCAGATATATACACAGATATTTTGTCATACAGTGCGAACTAGTATGGAGCGCAGATATGAATCTTTCGATTTTATAACATCAGGTTTTTGTTTAATATATTGCCATTACTGTAATTATTATTATATGTTATAGCTAAGTATAATTTTTCTAGTAATAAAAATATTGTATATTTTCAAAAACAAAAATAAATAATTATTTAATGATTGAAGTTCCATTTTGAAGTAAGCCCTTTCTTGAAGTTAATTATGTTATACCGACCGTCATATGACGGTCGCAGTGGTTAGTGTCAGTGACATGACTACTGTGTCTCCGGGACCCTGGGTTCGAATCCCGGCAGAGGCAAACATTTGTGCAATGAGTGTAGATGTTTGTCCCGGGTCTTGGATGTTTGTGCTGTTATTGTGTGTCCATGCCTCCCGCGATACAGGGAATCCTAGTGCGGGGGTCCGTGTGTGATAAAAAAAAAATTCTTCGATTTGCACGTACACATTTTAATCGATACACATACATAACCATTTCCTGAAATATTTTTATAGACGGTGGACTGCAGCTTATATAACTCACCAAACAATGTACAACAACTAAATGTATGGATGATGTTTCGAATGGGAGATGAGATAAAAAGGAGATAGGCGGATATAGTCGTAGTAGCTACGTCGGCCAGAGATATCGATAAAGTGGTAGAATTTTTGACCAATACGGGATGAAACATTCTCGAGTAGAAACTACGAACCGGCAATCTAAACGTATCGGACTGTCTGTGTCTACTGACACAGATTTGTCCAGAAACCCTAAAAGACTCAGGGTGTTGTCTAATAAAGACAACACCCTGAACGATTCTTTTAGATAGGTACCATTGATAGAGCATTATGAGCATTATGCCCATCGCAGCATTCTTTATGGCTGCAGTGATGCAATAGGTCACATAATTGTAACTCCTGACCTTTTACGGATATTATTACTCCAAATCAGTCTAAGGAGAGTGGATCTCCTTACACTGTTAATATATTTTTGGGAGTATTTTGTCTGAAATACACGAAGGAACCGTTTTGCTTTTGTCCTCTCAGAAACTTAATAGCGTTCTAATGAGAAAACATCGTGAAGTACTAACGGGAAATAATATGAAGAAATCACATAGAAATAAAATATAAGTGTATGCATGTGACGATACTAGGTCAGAAGCCTTTAGCAATTTGCTTGCACATAAAAAGGTCATCTAACCCTGGCCACATAACATGGGCATAACAAAAAAGAAAGATACGATTCGCTCAAAGATCACTTAACTAAAAACTGGGGGTCAAGCATAACTATATACTAATTTAAACTACTAATTTAAAGTTTAGGTTCAGTCCGGTGAAAGCCTACTCGTAAGTCCATGCCAATAAGACAACGTAAAAAATTCGTAGTCTGCTAAGTTCAAGGCGGCCTGAACCTATGGTGACTCTATGCTCGGCCTACGGCGGTTTTGTATGAAATTAACAAGTTATATGCTAACTGCGAAAAATGACGCCAAATGTAACAGATTCAAGAGTTGAATAAAGATTGATTTAATATGGACAAATAAAAAATAGCAGACTACCAAAGCTGTCAAAGTAAGCCTTTGTGAGCCGAGTATATTGCCATATTGAATAGTAGATTTAGGCCTCTTGTCTACATAAAACTACATGCAAACATTGCAAAACCCACACGCAGTTAGTTTTTCTGCAGGAGTTTTTCTGCATTTTGTGAAGGCAAAGGAAAGTATTATTTTTGCCTAGTTATTTACTAAATAAATGAAGGGAAAAGGGAACGGGTACTTACCAGTACCTGCCTGTCACCAAGCACACAGTGATTTCAGGCAGCTCAGCCTTGAGAGCTAGTCAAGATTCTGAGTCTAGCGTGATTCCACTTTCGACCGCATCGTCGTTTACCATCAAGTGAGATAGTAGCTTCTTAATTCTTCATATGAAATGTCAGAGAATCCTTACCCTCATCGCCAACGGGCTCCGGGAGTAGTCGACCAGTTGACAGCTGAAATTGTAGTGACCCCACCATCCGCTCATCAGGTACTGTGAAAGCAATATAAATGATTCATAAGATTTACATTGATAATATTTCAAGTTTACATTCGATCGAAAATACTCAGACGAGGGTAAAAAAGACGCATTACTACAAACAAGCTACTGAAACCGTACAAGAACAAACAAAACCATGCTCAAAACAAAGTTCATAGAGTACGATCACTTTTGACCTTATAGCCGTCGTTGGGAAAAAGAGATGTCTCAGGAACTAGGTAGTCTTCCCAATACATATAATATGGATACATATTCATTAAACAATGCATCTTTCGTTACAATTGACAAATTACCCAAATTTTAGGGACTTTCCCTTGTAGATGGAAACACTTTCAGTCAAATACTCTCAAAAAAGTAGTTTCCTTTACATTTCCAGTGCCGCGTTTTTCTTTGGTCATATGTTTGATATAAAAGAACGAATCAAAGTAAATACCTTATTTAGAAACACATAGGACTGATTCGAAGTCACACAATGACTTATGGAGATGATGATACCCGCGGATTTTTTTAACACTGTATAGATTTGACCACTACCTCACTTGATGGTCAGTGACGATGCGTTCGAAGATGTTACCACGCTAGATCTAGAATGCTGACTGGCTCTCAAGCCCTGCTGCCTGAACACACTATGTTTGGTGACAGTTTTTTGAGGATGGTAGCTAGCCAGGCGGGAACTCGTAAGTACACTAGCCTAATGTTGCGAATTTGATTACGGTGTTCCCTTTACCGGAAGCTAAAGCCGTTGATGGGGATCAACGAATCAGCGTCCGTCTGTTTGACAGTCGACGCTTCCACCGATGTGCGCCTAGGCAAGATGCATCGTTTCAAGACGATTATCTTTCTTCAACCTATGCCTCTTCTCAAGGCCCACTGAGTTATCATCGTTTCAACGACGAGATGGCATCAGAAATAACGTTATTTTAAAAAGAACGAATTTTACCGCCATAGCTCAGAGCTAGTTAAAATAGCACTTCATGTAAAACTGGTGAACGATAGGGTCGTGAAGATCTCGAGCGGAGACCAAGGACTGACAAGCAAAGGGTAGAACATCGGTATAAGTTAAACATATAGGAATATTGGATAAGGTCGCGGGAGGAAGCTGGTTTCAACCGAACTTGTTATCAATGAGAGTTACATATGCCCAATCTATAGATGCGCCCTACAGCTAAAATCATAATCATCATCATCTCAGCCATAGGACGTCCACTGCTGGACATGAGTCTCCCCATTGAGTTCCACAAGGACCGGTTGGAAGCGGTCCGCATCCAGGTCTTTCGATCTTATTCAGGTCATCTGTCCACCTTGTCGGACTTAAATCATAATGATTAATTAAAAAATCAATATACCTCGTAGAATATCCAGGCGCTGAATAGGGTTTGCGCCAAGTTGTAGAAGATGAGGACGTTTCTCAGCTCGAAGGGCTTCCGGTTCTCCATGAGCCGCGGGCCGATGTACTTGGTGCAGTACGCGTAGCACATGCAAGCGACCAGCGTCGGCACCGGAGACGACATCATCGCCCAGTCCTTCACGCGAGGATCTAGAACGCAGATACAAGAACTTGTAGAGTGTATGTATTTTCGGCGTTTCGGATACTACGTGGACATCTCCGCGGGCGAGAGAATCGCGGAGATCGGGCCTATCACATGGCACTCCTAACGCGGCGATATGACGAGTGACCGCCACGATTCTCTGGCGACTAAGATATAGGATATTTTACTAGTATGTTAGTTATTAAGTCAAGAAAGAAAGAAAGAAATAAACTCATAAATCGTATTTATTAAATTTTGCTTTTTATCGAGTACATAAGTAATTTTTAGACAAGCACAGCGTAAGATTAATTACAAATAATTATGGCATAAATTTAATGTCATACACATTAAATTTATGCCATAATTATTTGAAATAAAGCGTTATCAAGGATTTCAACTTATACCTACAAACGCATTTTAATAACGCTTATAATCAACCATTAAATAAAATTAATGTAATAAATTTATTTTATAGGTCTCGATAAGTTGATGGTTATACTGTATCAATTGTGATGTGGTCCAGGATATAATCACGCTAGAAGTAGAATGTTGACAGCTGTCAAGGACAGCAGCCTGAAAACTCAGTGTGTTTGGTGACAAATTTTAAAACTTGGTGGGTTATTACTCTTACGTTAGCCGGCACTAGAAATTAGAACCTTACTGTGTGGATTCAAGAACGATGTCACATGTTCACGTAAGCTTTTCATGAGTCAATCCGGGTCCGGGTCTTATACCCCGAGACTATCATCGCTAAGCGAATTATCCGTAATTTCAATGTTTTGTCAAATTCAGTTCTGAAATGTAAATGACTGCGCCTCGCGGTTTCGCCCGCGTGGGCGAGAATTATACTTATATCGGGATTAAAGGTCATTTGTTATTCCACGGCATAAGATAAAATAAATAAAATCTTTATTTCAAATTTCATGAAAATCCGTTCAGACATTTTATATACAACAATAATAGTATTAAGGAATTTTATTTCTATTACGAACATTACAAAACCTTATAAAATTTTATGCAAATATCATGAGCCGTTTCAGCGTGAAGGATTAACAAACATACAAACAACAAACAAACTGTCGCCTTTATAATATTGGTGAATATTATATTTGATGCGTTGATTTTTTTACATATTACAAGTTTGCGTTTGACAACTGTCTCACCTGATGTTAAGTGATGACGTTATCTAGGATTTAGCACGCAAACCCAGAAGATACCTATTCACTCGCGGATTGAAGACTCCAGGATTGATAGCTCAGCGGTGACGGCGTTAGCTGTCAAACTCTAATAAACATAGACTAGCAAATGACTAACTTTACTCTAAGTAATAAGGATGTATTAACCAAATTCAATATTAATAAATAAGGAGTAAGGTTAGAGTAAGCTAATCCTTAGCATACATAGACCAGCTTACAGTATAACCACAAAAGACGACCATTAATGCTATTTTTAATTTCATGCAGTAAAGCAAAAGCAAAAGTAATGCAAATAAGTATTATTTGAAATGTACCTTACACTTTTTTAATTACACCTTTGCACCTTATTTCAATATAATCAATATTCATTCGTCGACTCGCAATTGTGCATACAACGTATATCCTACTAATATTATAGATGCGAAACTTGTGTGTATGTTTCTTACCACTTCACGCTCAAACGGCTACACCGATTTCGATGAAATTTGGTATGGAGATAGCTTATACCTTGGATTAACACGTAGGCTATTTTTCATCATCACCGTTTTTCATCACCACGCGAATACAACCGCGATAGATAGTTTTAGATAAATGATTTTAAAGAAATCGGTTTTCGGTGGCAGATCAGCTAGGTTTTTGTAAATAAAAACAAACATCGCTCTACCGCAACAAAGAAACAAATCAGTGCAGACATCTTGGTCGCGAATGACTGCACATCGTTCACAGAGAGCAAATAACTCGGAGAATGTGATTTCCTTATGATGTCGACGATGATAAATAATAATAAATAAATAAATAAAATAAATGACGTGTACAATGTGCAATTTATATTACGTTGTTTTAGTGAATGACGTGACGGTGTTGGGGAAGTCATACTTTGGGTGGTTCGTCTTCCATACAAAAAGCAATCATATGTAATAATAATTTTGAAGCGATGATAGCTCAGCGGGAATTGCGTCGGCTGTCAAACTGACGGACACTGGTTCGATTCCTAACAGCTTGAGTTTCCGGTGAAGGTAACACGGTTTTCAAATCTCCAGCAAGGTGGTAGGGTACTTTCGAGTAGTAGTAGCCTGGCTAGCTACCACCCTCAAGTTTAAAAACTTTGGTGACAGTTTTTAAACTTGACACACATAATGTGTTCAGGCAGCAGTCCTTGAGAGCCAGTAAGCATTCTAGGTCTAGCGTGATGATATCTTCGACCACATCGTCGCTGACTATCAAGTGAGATAGTGGTCAAACGCTAGAACTATACAGTATATAAAAAAAAGGTGAAAAGACTCAAAATGGTCTGTTTAGGAAAGCGTCAAGCCTTAACATCGAGTCTTAACCTCTTAACATTCCTGTACAGCATATGGTTTTAAAAAGTTGTATGGTTTATTGCATTAACTTTATGCCAGGCGGAACTTAAGTTCAAATCTTAGAAGGAAAATACTCATAAAATATATCATATAAATAGTTCAAGCAATTTAAGGTAGATGGCGTTAAGAAAAGCGTTTCCTCCAATGAAACTGAAATGAAGGAATACATTCGGACTGCCAGCTGAGTGCTATACTAGGTTAGACGGCAAAGCGACAGGCCAGTATTCAATAGCCGTGAGTTCAATTAGCCGATTTTTTAGTTTTTAGTTTATGACGTGAAGGCAATGGGAGAAGTTATATTGCATGCCGAATGGCCAGCACGGCGTACATATGTTTATTTGTGATCTGTATTACCTGTGTTTACAATAAATTACATTAGATTTGATGTCATAAATGTTCTGGCGTAAAGGATAAAATGTTTAATGTCGAGGTTAAGTGTTTACGCAATTGACCTCTTTACAATAGTGTATAGCACGTGCCTTAAGTGAATAACGTGAAAATATTGGGAGTAGTTATTTGTGTTTTGGCGTCAAGGACTTCCGGTAATGTGTTTAATGTCGTCGTATGCACTTAACCTCTTAACATAAGTGTACTGAATGACGGGACTTAAGAGGACTGTCCTGCCGGGAGTTGCAGGCGCTACAGGAATTTTACTTCTTGCTGTCTCTCTGCTCTACCTGCATGCCATAAAGGGAGTAACCTGTTATGACCAACTTTATCTACATTATCTTAGAAAATAATAGTTTTACAAGAAAACTGTTTTCAATCTCTAATTTACAACAGAATCGTTATGATAAATATTATATGGGAGTATGATTTAATTTTACAAAATTTAATTTTCAATGGTATCCCGATGGAAATATTTAAGTTTTCATAATTTAAATGCTAAATTTCCTTATTTTAAAGTGCCTATTCTACTAATATTATAAATGCGAAGGTGTGTCTTCACGCTCAAACGACTACACCGATTTCGATGAAATTTGGTATGGAGATAGTTTAAACTCTGGATTAACACATAGGCTACTTTTATCCCCGAACAAGTATAATTCCCGTGGGATAGTTGAGGTAGCGGGAAAACTGTAATCTACGCGGGTGAAACCGCGGGCCGCTACTAGTAACAAATAAAGCTATGGCGAAGTTGACAACCTAGAAGCATAGGTTTTGGTGCTGAACCGTATTAAAAAACTGCCGTATCGGATAACATCTAGGGATGGGAAAACGTTTCCCTTTTTGTATGGCCAAGTGGTATACTCGTGTTAGAGTCCCTGTAATATTGTTTAAGCTTTCATGGCTTTTCATAATATATGTATATATATATATATATATATACTGTTTAACATGGGATACGCGCCATGATTTTGATTGAGTTCCCAATATTTCGGCGCGGTCCCACGCACCATGATCACGGAGAACGGAGAGACTAAAGTCTCTCCGTTCTCCGTGACATATGTGATCATGGTGCGTGGGACCGCGTGCATGGTGCGCATCCCGTGTTAAACAATATATATATATATATCCCTGTAATATGTTTAACGTCGAGGCATGCCCTTGACCTCTTTCCATTCGTGTAGCGGCACCTAGGTATACGATATGGAGGTCGAGAAGCCGACGTCATCGCCCCGCTCAGCGGCGGCTGTGGCGGTGGTAACCGACAGGAGACGGACTGTTGCACCGCGGCGCGGGCGCGGTACACACTCGCTCTCTTACATAACATATTGAGCAAATAGTGACGACGAGGCTTACTATTGCCGATGCTCAAGAAGGCAGCCGCGGCCGCCTTTGCAAAATCAGCGATAGTTGAATTAAAAACAAGGTTTTGTAAGCTTAAATAATTCACTGGGAAACATTTGGGTGAATGTTAGTGACGAAATGAGTGAAACACCTTTTAATGTTTCTACCAATATTGTGGTTACCTAATGTTTTATATTTATAATAGACTTACCGCTCCGGTTATCCACAAGGTCGTTGTACCAATTATATATGGTTGCCATCTTTGGATAGGTTTCTTTATCGACTAATTAAATCTGAAACAAATAAAAATACATTTAAGTACATAGATAGATAACTCTTTATTGCAACACCAAAATAAATCTTAAGACGATATGCTACGTCTCACAATGGGTGGTTTTGATCGCTCAAAGCGATCTCTTCCAAACAACCCCTTGTGGAGGAGAAGCAAAATGACAATGATTGGGCGTTGTTAATATAAAATAACATATATATGTTGGATATCGTAAAACTTAATTTAAAAACGAGATAAAGAAACAAAAGAAATAACATAACTAAAATAACAAAACATAAATTTTGACGAACTATTTCGGTATAAGAATATACATAGTAATGTAGATTAATATTATATGACATAATTGTGATTGAAACTGTATCTATGTTTGAAGAAAACAGAAACTTTCTTGCTTAATTTATACATACTTAATCAATGATATTTTATGTTTACTTGAGGTAGATGTCGCACAAGCGCGTGGAAACTGAGGCGGCAAAATTAAGTCAATTGTTGTAATTTGGATTACGACGCGTATTTCAAGCGCAAGTCTAAACATATAGCTATCCTTTTCTATCTTATTTGTACCGTATTATCTGTCGCAGTAAGCATGTTTATGTCGTAAAAGAACAAAATCTGAGCACCGCGCAGTATGAATATACGTCATCTTTAGTAAAACATCATTGTACTAAATAACATATGCAAAAAAATAGGTTTAAAATAAGTTTAATAAGAAGTAAGTAGTATACAAAGACGTTATGTGTGATCTAGATCAGTGGATAATTATAGATGATATATGTACAAGTTTCAATAATAAATTTTACTAATGGACATGCATGGCCATAATTTAAGAGTTTTAATTTTAACAAGACTTAATAGAGCTAAGGCATTGTTCTAGAACCTACACACAAATACATAAATCGATATTATTCAAATAATAAAATTGTTTATTGCTTTGCCAACAACAATTTATAGAACAATAAGCTTTATTCTCTTTTGGTACGGGAACCACATATATCTATCGTTAATTTAGGATATGACGCATTTGCTATGTCAATATTGAATTTGCTCGACGACGATCATTGGTTAAAAGCTAATAGTAATCGCGCCTTTAATTTTCATAACACATTATTTAAACATTACTTCTTACAATGACGTGTGTGATAAATACATAACGAAGTTCAGGCATATACATAGTTGTATATACATCCGTGTATTATTGTGTACATTGTTTATTAACGATGTAAGTAAATCAATCATAACTCGAGGCTAAAAGCCAAGCCAAGTGTTTATGTACATTTAATGTATTACAATGGTAGTTTTTCTGTTGTTCAACTGAACTAAAATGCCAAGCCAAGTGTTTATGTACATTTAATGTATTACAATGGTAGTTTTTCTGTTGTTCAACTGAACTAAAATGCCAAGCCAAGTGTTTATGTACATTTAATGTATTACAATGGTAGTTTTTCTGTTGTTCAACTGAACTAAAATGCCAAGCCAAGTGTTTATGTACATTTAATGTATTACAATGGTAGTTTTTCTGTTGTTCAACTGAACTAAAATGCCAAGCCAAGTGTTTATGTACATTTAATGTATTACAATGGTAGTTTTTCTGTTGTTCAACTGAACTAAAATGTTTTTATTAAAATTACGTGGGTAGTATAAGTATAATAAGTCGCCACTTATTAGTGCCGACCACACTTACTACCCGCAATTGAATAAAATACGTCTAATATTAGAGATAGCGTTGAGTGTGAATATAATCATATATATCATCACTTAACATCAGGTGAGATAGTGGTCAAACGCTTGCCTATTCCCAATAAAAAAATATAAAAAAAATAAGCGCTTTTTCATTTTGAAGAATTTTAGTGAATGTTAGCTAGTTCGAGTGATTAACAGAATTAGGGGCACTGTTTATTCTCTCAGTAAACTATATTTATAAGGAATAATATATGAATAGGCCGTGTTTCAAGATTGGACGCATTGAAGTGTTTTGTGTTTTTACCAAGAGTAAATTTAGACAAGTTATCTTCGAAGAAGCTTCACTACATTAAGAAGTTCACATTTTTTTTTTTTATTATTTTATTGGGAATAGGCAGGCGTTTGACCACTATCTCACCTGATGTTAAATGATGATGCGGTCTACGATGGAGCACGCCTGCCTAGAAGATACCTATTCACTCGTGACTTGAAGATACCCAGGTCATATTTTTTCGGAAATACAGAGTTAGGCAATGAGTTCCATTCGTTAGCTGTACGCACTAAGAATGTGGAAGCAAAACGCTTCGTGCGACAAGTTGGAACGTCCACCATGTAAATAGGGCGTGTCACTTGTTACGAATACGTAAGCTTCTGCAGGTTACGATTACTCATTTGATTTAAATAAAATTTTAGGTGCTAAAAATATGGAAAGGAACACACAAAAGAGGGGGTCTTAATATTCAAATCACATGAGTACCTTTTGGTTTAGAGCCATTGCATAATAATTAACACTGGAACTGAAGACGCCTATAATACGCAGATGATGATATACGTATACGAATGTACAATTTATAACCATAGGGTATTAACAACTCTGAAACGTTATATCATATGAGCACACGACATTCCATTTGATCAACATCAGAGTGACGGGGTTTCCCCTGGTAAAACTTAATGTTTAATGTAATATTACTCAACATCTCTTGAATAAATGACTCAAAGTGTATTAAAGAAACGTTTACGACATAACTTATCAGGGGTGTTTCATTCGTATTTGACTACAGTTTCAACCAGTAAGCAATGATGTTGTAAAGACAGAGCAATTTAATGTTGAAACATAGATGCAAATAGATTTTGTAGCATTGATATCTCTTTGAAATGCTGGACCGGGCACAATCATGATAACATAAATAATATTAGTTGTTATAAACTCAGGTGATCTCTAACTTGTGGTGCAAACTCTAGTTTTTATTATCTTGATAAATCTCACAAGTGTAGTGTGAAAATGTTAGGGCAAGCACGGGTTACGTAAAACAATTGATTAGCTTCACGTACTACTCGTAAACAATTGCAACGAGTGGTTCCATTTAAAAATACCTTCACGTCGTCGCTCGGAGTATTATAATGGAAGCGTCACGCTAGCCCACATGCCGGAACTAGAAGTTAGCAAAAATTCATGGGCACGTATGTCCTTTGCAAAATTCGCATACGAAATGGCTCTTCAATAGGAGTTTCCGTCGATTTCGTCATAGCGTACGCGCGAGAGAAAGGGGAGCGCACAAACCAGTTTACCTGTTGTCCACCAATGCCACCAACAAATGCAACCTACAGCGACACACTGATCTACACTGTAAATTACTCAATATACATAACATATCATCTCACCTTCGAACGTTGTAATAGATACTAATTCGTTAATTATTGACCAATAATAAAGTACCGTGCAAGTCGATTCGTAAATCTCAGCAGAGGAAGTGATCGGGTTAGCACGTCTGTCTGCAAACATCACGTTGCAGTTCACTTCTCACTATTGTCACGTTCCTGGAATATGCGCCAATATTTATACACACATCATTTCCCGATAGACTCGAGTTTGTTGACGATTATAGTTATGAAGGGGCTACGAGGAATCTAGTAGTTAATGTGAGCTGTCGCGTCACCGTCAAGATTCCTATTAGAGCAAACAATCAAGGGAAATGAGATACAAAGGACGCCAACAACATCGTCGCTTATGTATAATTATCGCGTGGTATGTCATATTGTACCTCGAGTTTATAGCGAGGTTGTGCTATGGTTGATGACGTATGAACGCTGTGTAATGAGTAAATTGGATCGTGGAGCGCGTCGAACAGTCGCCCAGTCGGCGGCGGCGGGCAATACCGGCGTCGGCGCGGCAGAGGCCGGCAATCACTGAAGAGAACAAGAATGACGCGCCGGCGGCGCCGCCCGCCGAGTGACGAAGCGTGCTGCAAACATCTGTTGCACAACCGCCTATTGTGGACGACCTTGACCTGCTCTTCACGGTAAAATTCACTTACACTCACACTTGCACCGTTTCTTTCGATGATTTTCACGATCAATAATTACAACAATAATTATATAAACGATATTGAATCCACTACTACCCAAATGACTGCGTATATAACTAAGCAGATTTAACCTCTTAGTTACCAAACATGTGATTTCGTGAAACGCCTGTCCTTAAAATGGGTCATGACGACTATTGCGAGTAGCGAAATTAAATTTCTTCACGTAGGTAATCTAAATGGTATTCATGTTGTACTATCTGCTGCTGGCATAGGTATTTTATACGGTTCAGGGAGTACAGAACATATATTAACATACAGACATAATTTTCCAACGCTACTAAAGTATATCAATACAATGTGATGAATGTATGTCCATAGTTCGGTTGAATAACGGGCTACTAGCTTAACAGGTTAAGTTCAACCAATTCAATGTCAATAACACTTCGTGATTAAGTTGAATATAGAAGGCAAACAATATGTAAACTATTATATAAAAAGTGACGGTCCCAAGGTTGGATCGATTACTCGATGCAAGAATGTGTGCAAATAAGGATAATGCTAAGGAGGTGGCAGACTGGTGGAGTTGGGCCTCGACTGTTCTATGAACGTTCGCAACTTTCACCGTAGAGCGGTCCGCGGGCTTTACGTAAGGGGTGTTGCGCCAGAATCTCGCGCCCTGCGGAACCACTGACCCAGTGCCACAGTCGGAGAGTGCACATTGGTATGACCACAGCGCGGCGGGCGGCGGACGTCACGCAGCTCCACGACCACGGCGACGTCCACATCGTCCGGAATATTCTCAAACATTGCGATAGTTCTCTCCACGGCAATAAGTTGAGCTTTAACACGAGCCCATATTGAGAAACGAGTTTATTGACAAATCAATTAAAAGATCTAGTACTCTTTTTATTTTGTACGAGGAATCAGCTACTACTTTAGCAATAAATTATGGTTAAAGTTTATGAATGCGATAGGCGCAGGATCGTATTCAGTTGTATGGCTTATAATTATAGTATTTAAAAAAGGCCAAATAGGCTTCAGGATGCCTAAGGAATGCCAGGCTCATCCTACTAATATTATAAATGCGAAAGATTATGTGTATGTGTGTATGTTTGTTACCTCTTCACGCTCAAACTAATGCAGCTACACCGATTTCGATGAAATTTGGTATGGAGATAGCTTATACCCTGGATTAACACATAGGCTTATTTTCATCACCACGCGGGTACAACCGTGGGGCGCAGCTAGTGAAGAATAAAGGTAAAATAAATGCGTACCTATTTATATTAATAAATCCAGCTTTTGAATACTCGATGATCGGTGGCGATGTGGTTGAATATGGAAATCTCGAACGGCACTTACGGATAGGTGCCGGTACACAAAATTGTTGGTAAAATTTATATTACTTGGAAATAATTGGATACAGCTAGATGTACATTATATAATTTTGTATTTAATAATCAACATAATAATATTTATGTGTTCTTTTATTATTATTTTTATATAAACTACTTACGCGTTTTTTTATATTCACAATATAAAATCACAACAGGAAAAAGTTCGTACGTGCAAGCTTAAAAACATACAAAAACGTTCAAACTCCAGACACAAAACAACGTAACGCGTGCTCATAGCCGAGACTTAATGAATAAATTCTAACTAAAATTATGTTACTTGGTTTCGTTCATCATCCGTCGCTTATGTAAAATACCAACAATAACAATATAAAAAAAATACCAACAAATGGAACCGACTTCAACACTCAAAAGAGTGAAATAACTTGTCGAAGTCGGTACTATGATAGTTCGAAAGTAACTATTATCAAAATAGTGTGATCATGGTGTCGACTTCGAAAAGTAATTTCACCCTTTCGTATGTTAAAGTCGGTTCCATTTTTTGGAAAAAAAAAATATCTTCGATTATAAATATGAAATACACTCATTCTTTCATTAATATTTCATAACACGGGAAACCTATTTTGGATGCTAGTTTCAAAATGTAAAAATATAATGTCAATTTAGTGATAATATCGTATGAAGTAGCCAGTTTACTCAGATGATTCGCATGCTTTTCCAACAACATTCTTAGTCAGCGTTTTCTAAAAATCTTGTGCTGTTGGTTGTTTGAGGGTATAACTATATGTACATACATATATTCACGCGTTTCCCGTAGGGGTAGGAGACCACAGCCTTCCAAATGCTACATATGTATGAATTAATTAATTAGTGTAATCAATTACATAAAATATATATCTATATGAACAACTGTTTTGCTTTTTTATTAACGGGCAAGTGCCTTTATTAAAATAAAACACTAATAACTAATTACAATACTGCAGCTACTACACTAACATTTGAGCAATCCAAAAGGCTATTGGTAGCCTATAGATAACTCAAATGTTCTAACCCGCTACGCAGGCAGAGCGCCCAGAATGCTTGCAGCATTGCCACGCTGAATTGCAATGTTTTGCTTGTATTGATTTTTGATATCGATTTGGGTTAAAGAGGTTGCATAGAACGGAACACATATCTAATACCCTATAATAAATCCCTTTGCGCCTTGCTCGAGTGAGGTTTATTATACCTAATTCAATCTGATCATGATTCTAGTCTATGAACAATGGAACGAGTTAACTTGCACTTTAATTCTGATATACAAAATTTGTCAAACTGTGAGAATCAACTCTCAATAACTTAGAATTGTGATGTTTTCAAATGTTTTTTGATTGCGTAATACTTGTAAAAGGAATTTAAATTAAAGCTGTTTCTTGACAGGTTTTATACGTGGGTACGGAATAGACTGCTAAAGCTGTAAAATGTATGATTGTATAAGTACATTATAAAGTCTTCATCGGAAAGTACTGATATATTAAGAATGTTAAACATTTTAAATATGCTAGACGAATAACAAATCAAACGAGCGAACTTGAACCTCGGAGCCAGTTCACTGCTTGGTCATCATAATCATCAACATCTCAGCCATAGGACGTCCACAGCTGGACATAGGCAACAGGTCCTTGTGGAAATCAATGGAGGAGTCCATTGATTTCCACAAGGACCTGTTGGAAACGGCCCGCATCCAGCCCTTGCCTGCGGTCTTAGTCACTGCTCGGTAACTACGATTTAAATTGAAAATTGAAAAATATATTTATTAGACAACACGATGCAACTACATGGTAAAATTCCCTACGGGCCCAAACTAGGCATAGCCTGTATCTTGGTGACCCAAGTAAGAATTAACGGTACAAGATTAAGTCGCGCGCAGGTACTTAACTTAAAATTGAAGAATCTATACAAAACCTATCATTAAATATATTCCTAGACTGAAATTGGGAGTCCATGAGATTAGGATAACATTCAATTACTATTAATGACAAAACAGTGCGAGAGACAATGGAATATAAGAGGAAAGGAACGATGAGGCGGGAAGAATATTGAGAATATTGAACTTAAAAATAATACATTTATAATAAATTTTTAACCGACTTAAAAAAAGAAGGCATTTACTCAATTCGACCGAATATTTTGTTTTTATGTGTGTTCGCGGATAACTTCGTCGTATCGATAGAGTACACTTCCGTGGTGGTCCCATTTAAATTTTCACCAACAAGCAGGACAAGGTGTTTTTGAGTTACGAACCAATAACTAAAAAGTGCTACTTATACCTCGAAGATATAGAATTTGTGGGTAAAGACATCGATGCACAAACACAATAACAATTGATTCAGTGAGTAGCAAAGGTCACTGAGAAGTACCACCGAGTGTAAAAAATAGAGCTTATTTTATTTATTTATACTTATTATTGACAATTACACTATTGCATGTATATTACAATTATAAATCTTAGGATCTATTATATATATTATAGTTATTAATTCGGTTGCATTTTATATTTTATTTGTTCTTCTAAACTCCGTCGTTTGGACCGATTCAGAAAATCATTTATTACTTATCTGTAAGGGTCTGCTTTCAGATTACTCTCATAACAATCAATATCTGTTGACAATGTCTTTTTAGTTGCAAGGAAATGTTGAAAATTTTCCACTCCTCTATAGTTAAAGTCGTTGCGTAAAAAAATGTAAACTCTCATTCAGTACATAAACACTGTACATATTAGATATGTATACCTAAAATATTAAGTTAGTAAGCCGTGAAATTTTGTAACATTATATGTATCAAGAATAATCGAAGAACGCAAGTCAAAGATATAGCCCAGCGGATTAGCAAGTTGAAGTGGCAGTGAGCAGGGTACATAGCTCGAAGAACTGATGGCCGTTGAGGCCGAAAAGTCCTAGAATGGAGACCACGGACTGGCGCAGCGTACAAGCGCAGCATAGGACGGCTACCGACCAGGTGGACAGACGAACTGACTAAGATCGCAGGCAAGGGCTGGATGCGGGCCGCTTTCAACAGGTACTTGTGGAAATCAATGGGGGAGGCCTATGTCCAGCAGTGGACGTCCTATGGCTGTGATGATGATGTATCAACAAAATACATAGTGTGCTTAGCAAAGGGAAGAAACAACTTGTAGAGCTGAATGGGTAAATGGATGTGGAGAGCTGAACACTAAGGTCAATATCAGTCATTAGACTTTCAACTCATGTATTCGCGCTCATTTTATTTTACTATACCTGTTTATTTAAATACAGGAGTTCAATGCCGGTGTTGTTACAATCTAAACTTATTTTATTTACAACTAGCTGCCTCCCGCGAATTCACCAGCATGGTGATAAACATGGTGGCGATGATTATGATATAGGTCTCATCATTATCAGCAACATTTTATACACTCACATATAACGTGGCTTTCTCCTGGTAAAAGAATCATCAAAATCGGATCACCCAGTCGAAAGATCTGAGGTAACAAACATGAAAAGAAAAGAACTTCCTTGTTTTCTTAGTCGATTAAAAACAGCAAAGTTTTCACAATTATGATTTGATGTGAGTCATAGATAAAGTTGAAAATGTTTAATGATACCCACGCAAAAATATACCTTGAAAATTGGCGCAATTTAATTACATTTCAGTAAAAGAAAACATTTTCGTAAGTCGCGTAATCTGCTTACGTTATTAGTGCAGAACGGCGAAACATCTCGTATGGTTTCAAAATTTAATAAATTAATTTCCTTAGAGTGAAAAGTAAGAATTATACTATATGTACAAAAAATAAATAAATTATATTTCATATAATTTACTTCTTTTTTTCGTTTACGTAGTGTTTGCAAAAGATTTGTTTGGTAGGCACAAGTAGGCACTACGGTCAACTCAATGTTTGTCAATTCTTTACCCTTCTTCACCCACCAGAAATAAAACGCTGCGCCGGATTAAATAAAGATTAAGCGATGATAGCTCAGAGATGGAAGAGTCGACTGTCAAACTGACAGACGCTGGTTGAATCCCCACCAACGGCTTGAGTTTCCGGTGAAGGTAACACCGTTATCAAATTCTCAGCATGGTGGTAGGGTACTTTAGAGTACCTACCCGCCTGCCTAGATACCAGCATCAAGTTTGAAAAACTGCCGCCAAACACATAGTGTGTTCAGGCAGCAGTTCTTGAGAGGCATTGAGTATTCTAGGTCCAGTGTAAAAACATCTTCAACCACATCGTCACTAACCGTCAAGTCAGATAGTGGTCAAACGCTAGATTTATACAGTAATTAAAACCGGCCAAGTGCAAACGAAGAGTTCCGTATCTATAAAAGCTTGATCCCGTGAGTACAAAAGGTCACTGAAAAAAGCGAAAATTTTTTTTTACTAAAATTTGGAACCGACTTCAACACTCAAACATGTGAAATAACTTGTCGTGTGTTTGTGCTAAGGCTTAAGCGTGTGTAAGGCTAGAATTTTTCACGATATTTTGAAGGGTATAAAACTAATACCCGCTCCGGTATCGCAGTCTACAACTTAATACTATTCTACGTGTCAAACGTTCAAATATTTTTTTTTTTGTTACACTCAGACCCCCGCACTAGGATTCCCTGTATCGCGGGAGGTATGGACACATACAATCACAGCACACAAACATCCAAGACCCGGGACAAACATCTACACTCATCGCACAAATATTTGCCCCTGCCAGGATTCGACCCGCAGACGCAGAAGTCATGTCACTGACACTAACCACTGCGCCACGGCGACCGTCAAATATCAATATTAACAACCACACAAATATTTGTTTCATTATGCATATTATACGTAATAAGCGACTGCGTTCAGACAGTTAGGATGAAGGCCTTCTTCTCAGAGAGAAGAGTCATCCATCCTTCTAGCTAATGTGGCGTGACAGATTGTCCAGCTCCCACAATATTCAGCAAAGTTCGAACACTTAGAATGCCAAAGCCTATCCGCTAACCACATTATCTACGACATAAAGTCGATCACGGTAAGATCTATCATTTAACGACAGTTGCTCGCCACGATTTGCATACGTCAATTGAAACGTCACGCTTGCCCAAGAGAGTACAATGCTTTGAGTTAGGTATAAAGACTGTAATGCATCTCGTTTTTCGCACTCCGTTTTCCACGCAGACGCGATCAGTTATTAATTCGTGTTCGTAATTTAATGAAACTTGCCAAAGTGTACCGTTAATTGAAAAACAATAATAATTGGAGTCTGAAAACTATCGCGAGTTTCTTCCATAATTGTAATGTAACAAACCGACTAGGACTCACGTGGTAAACACTGGAAAATTACTCTCCGACCAGTTTCGAACTTATTTGCAGTTTTTCATCTGGGAGTTATGATCGCCTCCTGGCACGATCATAACTCCCAGATGAAGAACTGCAAATAAGGTCGAAACTGGTCGGAGAGTAATTTTCCAGTGTTTACCACGTGAGTCCTAGTCGGTTTGTTACATTACAATAATAATTAGATACTTAAAAAGTTAGACACTTCCAGAAGAGTGCGAGTAACCTATCGCCAGCTAGGAAGCCCGAAATAGACCTTGCGAAAAGTATCATCGTTCTACGAACATGGTAGGCTTGGCCCTCAAACTTAATAATGTAGCCACATCCATAAAATGCTCTACATCATACCAAATTAAGTATTCTGAAGGTGTAACTTTATTTAAGGTGGCATTTCCGTATTCTTGATCTTACTAAACGCCATTTTAGTTTTGGAGGGCATATATTTTAAGATGACCAAAACTTGAGGATATCCATTTAACGCAACAGTAAAGATAGAAAAATGTGTTTTACATTCTTCGAAAATTTTTTCGAAAAACTCGACAAATTTTTAGTTTTACTTTCTCCGTTATTTTATATCATGCAATATGTAATGCATATGCAAGTGCAATATTTTAAATTGTGTATTTATCATTTAACAGTTGTCTAATACAAGTTGTATCCTTTGTAATGTAACTATTTATATTCACTGCCGTTTATTCTATCTTTCGATACTGTCCATCCAGAGGTTGTCTGGTAGAGATCGCCACAAGCGATAAGACCGCCCATTGTAGCACCATAATGTATAAAATTAAGTTTTGATTACTGTTACATTTTTTGCAGTGGCTTACAATAAAGTGTTATTGTATTATACATTAATTTTTATCAGGTTTAAAAAAAAATGTATGATACATATTTAGTTGCATGTTAAACTAAAATATAATTATGATATAACGTCATTATAATACCTCGATACATTCTGAACCTATATCTGACCTAGTGTGGGATAAGGACGAGCAGAATAGAAGAATAGACTGTATTGCATCGAAAATAGAAATCTTTTTAGATCCTTGCTTAAGACTTTGTAAGTTTGTTTTCGTAAGTTTGATAACATACAGGAATGGAATCTGTCGCGCTTATACATATATCTGTAGAGAGAATACAGCGACGCGTGACGTTGTGTACAATTTAACAAGATAATGGTAGTAATTCTGTTGTTCAATCAAAATAACTAAAATGGTATTACACATGAAAGATCTTATACGGTTCAGGTAAAGTGTAAAAAAATTGGTATAAAAACTTATGAATAACAATCAAAATCGTCCGCGTCGTGGTACATACTTACGATTTTCAATATTATCGCAAAAAGAATAACGGCTCTAGATTTTTAAATAGTTTAAATTGTTCTCAGGAACGCGTGGAGGTATCAAGCTGAAATTCATATCAAATACTCAGATCTTCTGTCCCTTGGATCTATGAAAAAATCTAACTTTTAAGCCAAGGCAATCAAAGATTTGACAACCGTCAAAATTTCAACATTAGCATGAGAATCAAAACCTACACGTGAACCCAGAACCTTGAAATTTGGTACGAAGCAACGTCTTATAGCACAGATAAAGGAAAAATTAGGAAAAGCATACATTTTTAGTTACAACATTTAATAAAAATATTTTTAACAGTTTTAAACTTACCTACTAGCCATTTCTTTTGTACGAAGTTCTCGATGCGCGAGTCCGTCTCGCACTTGGCTGTTTCTTTTTGTTTTTTTACTTTAAATGACAAGGACATGCGATATTTTATCAGGTGCATAATTATTTTTATAATTGGAGGCGATGATTAATAAGCAGACAGACTTTTTACATCATTATTTACCATTTAACTTACCACGCATTCAAGTAGGTAGCTCAACGAGTAGTCCAACATACCAATCTAAAGGTATATATACAAGAACGATTTATAATAAATGTGGAGAGTTGTAATTATAATAATAAGTTATAATAGACCTAGTCCAATAGATTTCGAATATTTATGTGTTTTTATGTATTCAGGCAGCAGTCCTTGATAGCACTGGCTACATTCTAGGTCTAGAGTGATTACATCTTCGACCACATTGTCACCGACCGACAAGTGGTATAGTGGTCAAACGATCTATAATGTATAATAAATATTTAACTGACATACATCTCGTCGGCCTATGCCCAGCAGTGGACGTCCTATGGCTGAGATGATGATGACATCTCATATCACTGAGGACTGATAAAACCTAAACCCAGTTGAGGAAAGGCCACCTATAATATAATGTAGTGTGCCATAAGATTTACTCATCATCAGCGAAAACCAAACAAAGGCTTTAAATGAAGTTATAAATTATTATTACTTATCGAAAAGACGACGTATAATTAATAGATGTAAAATAAACAAGATAATGTTTAATTAGCTTCAGTTTATTTAAAGGAAAAAATTCAAAAATTCTGCCGAGCATGATGTTAATGCGATACACAATAAAATCTGTTTAATTAGCTGTTCAATTAACCATGTACAAACACAGAAAAATATACCTACCTTCTAGTAACACAGCAAACTTATTTTTTCCAGATATATATTAGTCAGATAATAATATGTTCATGTTCGCTAATTATTAATACCTCAACTTTCTTTTTTATATATATTATTATTATAAGTTTGCGTTTGACAACTGTCTCACCTGATGTAAAGTGATGACGTTGTAGAACGTTCAACTGCTGGGAACAATAGATTTCTCGAAAATACAGTATCAAAAATGTAACATAGGCGTTGTATAACGATACTTCGCCGTAGCTGTTTATGAAAATACATGCAGTTCTTTTTAGACTAAAATATAAATGCTAGATCTATACAGTACAAAAAAAGACCACAAGTTTGCAAATGAAATATTATTTTATTTGAACCCACGACTACATTTTGCGGTCCTTTCGCTTTGCCACCTAAGCTATAGTACCACTCCACATATAAAAGTACGAATTTATTCCCTTATTGTTTTTTAGTTAAGATCTGGGAGGATGAATATAAGTTCCGCCTAGCATGATGTTAATGTATATAATTAACCATAAAACTCTACAAGTATGTATGATGAAAGAAAACATTTCTCACAAGACCGACAATTTTTCAATTATAGTTCAATATTGTCACCGAGTTTTGAGAGTGATGGCATTTAGAACAGAAACATGGTCTCTCACTGTGGGCCTCATTAAGAAGCCCAGCGTTGCTACGAGCTAAGGATGTATTTTTATATATTCATCATCATCATCTCAGCCATAGGACGTCCACTGCTGGACATAGGCTTCCCCCATTGATTTCTACAAGGAACTGCTGGAAGTAGAATACATCCAACTTTTATATATTATGATTGAACATTTACTTATTTTTAAGGAAGAAGTATTGGTTGGGGTTTTTTAACAGAGATTGAATCAGGAAAACCGTAGAAGATTGAAAGCAACTTACGACATAGCCCAGCCAATTGGTAGTGCAGGGTAGGCACATAGCACGTACAAGTGATGGAGGATGACGTTGGAATCGATAGGTTCTGAAATGGAGACCACGGAGGTCCACCGAAAGGCGCCCTAGTTCAGATTGCAGGGGGAAGCTGGATGTATTCTGCTTTCAACTGGTCCTTGTGGAGTCAATGGAATAAGCTTATGAATAATACAGGTGAGACAGTTGTCAAACGCAAACTTATAATTTGTAAAAAAAAAACCTTATGTTCACCAGTGGAAGCAATTGGGCTGAAATGATGATGATAATTTTTCATACAACTACTGTACTAAATATATCTTGATATATTTATCAAGATATTAATATATCTTGATATATTTATCTCTAATGATACCGCTGCCTACGATTTTTAAACAATAGCCATCCTTTACACGTTCGATGGTTAAATCGGGATCAATTATATTCCACGGAGCTGAAGACTTGACTAAAGATGGAGAAATACAAACGAAATTTTTCGATAAACAGCTTGTGCTGATTGACCTTACACAGTTCGCTTGTTTCTTACCACAGCATAGCAAAACAATCTAATAACCTATGACGGATGCCATGGCCATCTAATATCGACGCGGCCAGCGGCCGGCAAGTCTGGGGCGTGGCACTTACGCAAAATCATCGATATGCAGCGATTATCAGTTGCTACCATCGCCCGATATTATATAATCGAACATGAAGTAATCGTGCTGCCAATTCAAATCAACTAGCTTTTGCGAAAAGGAATATCATCACTGCCATACATTTAATGTCTAGACCGGGCTATAACGCGATAAGAGCGTAAATAAGTGTTCTTTGAGTAAATGAGTGTTAGAAACAAATGAAAGTAATTTTTCAATCAAATTTCTACTGAATTTATGAAAATTTACCTGATAGCACTCAATACAATTGCATTTTATTCACGCACTAATCATACATCTTATTACAGAAAACTAGTTACTCCCCGCGGTTCAAGTCGCAAATATAATACCTTTCGAAAATCTTTGGGTAAGCATAACAATCCCTTTACAATCTAGTAAATAAATGTTTGATCGATTGGTCAAATCAGGGTAAAAGGTAGCCATTTTGTTGCCAGGGTTTCTTTATTCTTTTGTCATATTTCATCCGAACGTTCAGTTGTTTAGTCGTGAAAAGGTAACACAGAGTTATTATGGCATGCGTGGCGCTAGACAAGATACTATAATAGATTTCCTGCGGAGGACTATGGGGTAAGAATATAGCATGGAACGTTTTCAGATACGCCTGCCCATTGCGGTGACAATTTTTGGACGCGAAATTAGGGATATTTAAGACGTAAAATCACTGAGACCTTGGAATTAAGTGTCATTATACTTCCGTATGCTCATTTCAGACTTGAAAAACTTGTTTCTATTAATTGATGACCTGATTTATCTGTAATGTGATAAGAATTAGGATATAGTATGTTATTCAAATAAGTCAGAACATTAACCACTCCGCCACTACCGGAAAAAATATTTCACGAAAACTATTATTCAATTACTTGTCTTAATATGTATATTACTAAAAAAATAAAAAAAACTTTATTGCAGACACAAAGATCCAAATACTTTCACAGTAAATAAAATTATAAATTATTAAATATATCATATCCGTATAACTTACGTATCCTAAATACTTTTATTATACATATATATTATGTAATCAGGTGGCAATCTCCACCCATCGTCTTTATAACATTGATGTCAGCATCAGTCTGTCTGCTAGACTTCTGATGCCAACATTGTTACACCTGTGCACTCTGGACATGAAAGATGCAATCCGCTTCCGTTGGACGGCATTAAACGAGTACACTATTAATTCCTCTCCTTACAAAGGTTGTCGCTTCTTAGCGATAAGATCGACAATTGTGCAAAGTATTTTTTTGGTTAACTTGTTATTTAATAAATATTATTTTAATTTTTTTTTTTTTTTTTTTTTTTGACAACATTCACACAAGGTCTTCAGGTCCCAAACTAGGCAGAGCCTGTACTATGGTAACCTGATGACTGATATATATATACTTATATACATATACACACCCAGACACAGGTCAAACAGACATGTTCATACACACAAATGTTTGACCTGTCCGGGAATCGAACCCGGGACCAGCGGCTCAGAAGGCAGAGTGCTACCAACTGCGCCAACCGGCCAGTCATCCAGGTACATCAATTGATGTACTTGTACAATAAAGTGTTATCTATTTATCTTTATATATGCATAGGATTGGCACTGATACCAATCAATGATTAATTTAATCATAAATGTCACGTGTTGCTGCGTAACCCACTCTTTTTTTTAAATGAAAACAAAAAAGAGTTACGAAAATATATTAAGGAATTTCTACTAAATGTTCAATTATAGAACTCAAGGTGAAAAAATAAGTTTAATAAATTTCTCACATTCCATAGGTAAGCTTGCGAAAACTATCGATGATAAAACAAAAAATGTTCTACAATATTAATGAACATGTCACATTGTCAATATCTAAAAAAACTTTATAGTTAGATCACTATAAACACTATTTTTGTATTAAAACACTTGATAGGAATTATTATCAGAGGACGTTACTCATGCCTCATTATTAATCCTTATCAGAATAAGTATAGTCATAATTGGGGCTGTTTCAGTATCCACAGATTGCTTTATTTAAATTATATGAATCTGACATTTCATTAAAAAGATACCATTAATTTAAAAATGATACCAAATAGAAAAATAAACGCCGCTGTGGTGCCCGATGCCACAAAATAGAGGTACCGAACCCTTGCAAGTTGCACTCGCGCAGTCGGCTTCCTACGTTTAATGATTTGTTTAAAAGCTGACTTGATCGAGTATTCTAAGCATGGTAAATCTGCTAAGTGTGCGTAAGATAGTTTTCGTATATTAATCGTATCCAAAACTAGTTAATAACATTAATAAACTAGCGGCTCACCCGATCTCGCACGGGTAGATATAGGTAAGTTAATAAGTATTTAGAAAATTATGAACGAATTGTCGGAGGTGTGAAGGTTACAGAGAAAACGTACATCATTATATAAATTAACATTTACATAAGAGATTGTATAAATGTACTCTACTTTCAGGCAGGTTCAAGGTCAAAGGCATCTTGAAATTGTATACGTCATTGAAGCCCTACAATCCCCACCAAGTAAGTCATTCAGAACTTACAGTACTGCTTTATTTTATACAGGTGCATCACACGTTCTAGATTCGATGGGAAAACTAGTTTACAAGGTTTTATGTATACTTAAATCATTTGAATCATAATACGGAAAACCTGGCATTTTATGTATTTTTCCGTAAAACATGTGTGGTTATAGGACAAGATATTTAAGAGTACAAGACATGTTATAAATTAAACACGTAATTGACAAAGACAGACAGAACTGGTATTGTCATAATAAGGAATAATAGTAGTTACGTTAAACTGCTGCCGTTTTTCTGTGACTATTACTTGTATTATTTACTGTGCCTGTAGCACGAATGACTATTGTCAGTTTTCGTATCGTCTTCGTATAAACAATTGAGTAACGCACTTATTCCACGTACCGAATACCTATTTCCAGTTATTTAGTTGTACGAGACATCCAGACAAAACGTGACGGTTTGTACAGAGTTCAATGGTTTTACCCGCCGATAAAATATTAATTTATCCTGAGCCTGGAACTCTTATTATCATTTAGATACTATGTTTTGATATTTTAAATGTGCAGGTGAATGTAGTTTTAAGTCAGTTGCGTATTGTGGACTCTGTTGTATCTACAATTTAATGTGAATTGTAAGAGGAAGCATTAAAATTTTCTTTTACAGTGTAATCTCACTAATCCGGCACTATTAAAAACCAGAGGGTACCGGATTATTGGAATGTTCAGATTACTGGATTATACAGAAAAAAATCATAATAAATAAAATAAAGCATTTCATAAAGAGCATATAATGTAGGTCTGTACATATTTGTGTTCTTGTTCGACAAGTTTTATTGTAACTGTAACATATCTCATGATAAGTTTTGAGGTTAGACTGCTAGACGACGACGCGGCGACGACGGAGCGCGTAGGCGTAGAGGGGCTAGGGAGCGGGCGGATTATTGGACGTATCGGTCTATTGAAGTGCCGGATTAGTGAGATTATACTGTATTAATACGTCAGCCTTGAACAGAAACCAGATGATGAATGGTATGAATATTATTCTTTACAAGATGTAAATTCTGCAGCGGACAAGCTATATCTAGCTATATCTATCATAATTATGGTCATGAAAAAACACGACATTGAAAAAACATCATCCAAGTTCAAGCTCATTAAACCATGGATAACATCATTGTGAGTTGAGAGAAAGCGGCCCGAATTATTCAATAGAAGGGGTGTGGTTTTTCATTATGATAACGCTAGACCTCAAACATCTTTAGCCACTCAGCAAACATTAAGAGAGTTTGGCTGGGAGGTGTTAATGCATCCGCCGTATAGTCCTGATCTTACACTTTCAGATTTCCAGCTGTTTCCGTCTCTTCAGAATTCTTTAGGCAGTGTCAGGTTAACATCACGAGAGGACTGCCAAAACCACTTAAAAATGCGAAGAAACTTATTCCCCAACCTATTATTTTGTAGGTCTAAGAATAGATCGTAAAGCTGCCACCCCCACTTTATGATTAAAGAATGGGGATTTTTTAACCGCTATTTTTGTGTATTTGTATGTATAAATATCCAAATAACTTTACCGTCGTTCATTGACGTGAAGTAATTTAAATGAAGTGTTGTCACACTTTGACCTTTCGATAATTTATACGGTAGAAAAACGTTTGCCTGGTCAGCTAGTCTTAATATAAATAGAGCCGAATTCCATAAGCGTTTAACTTACATAGCGCGAATAGAATTTTAAATAAAACCTACTAAAAAATGAAAATTTAGACGATCCGACAAAAATCTTCGAGCAGAGAACAAGGATTGCCGAGAGAGCGTAGGACGCCCTCCTATAGACGACCTAATAAAGGTGGCAGGAAAACGTCAGATCCAAGCCGTTTCGAACCGGTATTCAAGAAATGTATATTGCAATCATATATCTAGCCGCTTTAAACCAACAGGTATTGCATACATGCACAACGTCCCACCCGCTTCCCGGAGGGGTAAATAGATATCACGGATTTCTATATACTACGTTCCTATCATATCTCTTTTGGTCAACGCCTATGTTAAGAATACTCCCGACGTTCCAATTCTAAATCTGACCGACCGTGGTCTGCATATTTTTTAAAATAATTCCTTGTCTTGTTAATCTTCACTACTATTATAAAAAGGAAAAATTTGTATTTTTGTGTGTGTATGTTTGTAATGAATAAACTCAAAAACTACTGTGCCGAGTAAGAAAATTCTATCACCATTGGGAAGCTACATTCACCCTGAGTAACATAGGTTATATTTATTGCTGATAAAAATTAGGGATCCTTACTAAAACTTAAGCAACGTAACCGAAGGTGTAAAAAAGTGCCCTAAAACGTCTTTCGTCGCACGCGCTGCGGAAACTATTGATGATAGAACAATAGTATGTTCTACAATATCAAAGAAAGTATCAATATCTACAAAAACTTCGCGATAAATAAAAAACTATAGAAATAAAAGTATAAAAATATAAATAAAAATATTTAAAAAATCTTATGTCCACCCGTGCGAAGACAGGACGGGCCGCTAGTTTTCTTAAAAGAACAAAGAATAATCAGTCGAAGAAGCAAAAGCAGTTAGTAAACAAAAGGCACCACAAAACATTTTTAAACACATGTAAAATGCTTCAACTGTTACTAATAATGTTAATATGCTAAACTAATTAATACACATTGTGAACGTTTTGTATTATCCAGATAATTAATACTACAGGTTCATTGATTTCACTGTATTGATTACTACTTGTAAATTTATCACAGTAATATTATAAACGCGAAAGTTTGCGTGTACGTGTGTTTGTTACTTCTTCACGCCTTGACGGTTTGATAGGTTTGAATGAAATTCGGAATAGAGGTTTCTTTTAATCTGGATTAACAAGTAAGTTACTTATTACTTTATAAAAAAAAATTGATCAGAGATACAACAAAAACCTATTATAATAATATAAGTGTGAAAGTGACTTTGTCTGTTCCGTTTTTACGGCTAAACTGCTAAGCCAGTTTTGACGAATTTTGGTACAGATGGTCTTGTTTAAGGAAAAAAGTAAGTTCCTTGAAGGACATAAGATACTTTTTATCTTGAAAGTGATTCTTGTAGGATAACTGTAGTCCACGCGGGTGAAGCTGCTGGGGGCAGCAAGTAATATAATTATATTATCCAGACCCTTGAACCGACATTGAGAATGTAATGCGACTGATTATGTATGTATGTCTTATACCTACTTACATACTTAGAAAGCCTTAAATTCTATAGTTACTAATTATCCTTGCTTTCGATATCTCTATACTTGAATGTTTCATCCATTTTATGTTGCCGTGTAATACTTACCGGCGCTTCTAGATATATTTATATTAAATATGATAGAGTCCACGGGCGATAATTAAGTCACATAATAAACATATAGTTTTATTTTATTATTCATTTATTACTGTGATTAGTTTACTTAATATTTTTTAAGAAGTTCTGAAAATAATTTTTATTTATCATAAGTATGTTTATAACATTTTGAGTGATAATTTTTGTCGACTATTGGAATAGAAGATATAAATTTGTAATAATAAGCCAATTTGTATATTTGGATAATTAATTACCATAATTTACGAGAATTTTATATCATCTCAGTCCTTGTCCTGATCCGTAATTTTGTTATTTAAATAATTCCAGGTACCTAAGTCAGTTTAGATTGTGTGGCAGGAAAACGTGCAATGTTATTCTGAAATCGAGCGTTCGTGGACGCCATTAGCTGTGTTTTCCTGCCAAGAATGTATTTCGAGCAAAATTCACAAAATAGTTTCAGTCTTGTCAATTACAAAAATCCAGTGAACACCTACAAAAGCATTACTCCTGGGACCACTGAGTAACAAAGTGAATCGTAAACCAATAGTAACTAGTTGTAATCAATAAACGTACATAATATTTTTTACACATCAAATATATACGAAAAAAACTTTTCACTATGTTTAGGACTATTTGAGGTGATGTTAATCAAACTCACCTAATTTTTTATAAAGGTAAGAAAAAGATTTTTCATTCCATTATAATTTTAGTACGCGCTATTGAACAATATGGACAACCATTAAATAACTTTATTGAGAAACAAAGTGAATCGTAAATCAATAATAACTAGTAGTCGTAATCAATAAACGTACAGAATATTCTTTACAGATCAAATATATACGATAAAAAGTTTTCACTACGTTTAACAATATTTGAGGTGATATTACTAGTGCATAATATGTGGATCGTGAAGTATGCCAATTCACAAGTGTCTACAAGTACCTACACCGCATCGTTTATGAGAAAACCGACTGGCTTATTGGCACTGGACACTAGGTGTGGGTGAACATATAAGGATTCCGATTTTTTATTTAAGTAATGAAATTGGATTTTCAAAAACTGCAGAGTAAAGTTCAATGTCATAGTTAACATATTATCTGGTTACAACATAGGAAATCGTTAAAAAATGCTTATGCTATTGTCACTTACGTGTTAAAGGAGGCACGGCGATGTCGCGCGCAACGTGTAAGAAAGGAGTCTTGTAACGTTCGTAATTTAAGGAGTGCACCCGAACGGGACACTGTGTGAATATAAATAAATAGCAAACGGGTCGACTTTCGCGTGGCGTCGATGTGTGTTGCACGCGCAAGCGCAAGCGCAGGTGAAGGCGTCCGTCGGCGCGGCCGGCGGTGACTGACATGCCGCAGTATCGCTAGAGCGGGCTCGCAAGCTTGTAGACCTTGGCTTCGTCACCGGCTGCGTCACACCCGACGGACTTCTTCCAAAACACCAAGCCAGCAGGTTGGCAATACACATTAGCACCTGTAGCACGCCCCGTCGTTGAACATTTAACGTAGGTGTCCTACGGGCTCGAAGTACAGCGCTGTGGGGCATCGTACGTATCTTTGATAAAATTTCCATTAGTAGCTTATAATTGCCATTACATGACGCTACTTGCGTCATTTACGTTTGCTGATAAATATTACATTTATTAAGATCTAGAATAATACTCGTAGATGAAAAAAAAAACGCATTAGAATTTATATCGGTTTTGGGTTAAATGCAGAACTTAAATCATTACATATACACAATTTTAACGTAGGCAAGTATACATTGGGAATTAATAAAACTAAGTCAGAAGAAAGATTATGCATAAATAAATTTAAATATGGTTAGCTCTCAGTTGTCAACAAGATCGATTATCAGTATATAACGTCTAATGTATCAGTTAAACCAAAGACTCGTATTGATATAGATTATTAACGTGAGATATAGCATATACCTTTCTTTTCTCAGCCATGTGCGTCCACTGCTGGACGTATGCCTCCCCCATATAGGGGGGATTTGCCAATACTCGCCACGCTTGGCAGGCGGGTTGGCGAGCGCAGTATGATTTCCGAACCTCAGAAGGCGCTGCTACCCACCTCCTGGTACGTTATCCCTTAGCCGACTCTTACGGCACCCGCGGGAAAATGGGGGAGTACTTTTCTAGGCCGGTACCACCACGGCCTGTTCTAGGCCGGTACCACCACGGCCTGCATATACCTACCGTATGGTATTTAATAACGACGTGCTGCAGTGTATACTTCAGTCCAACTATGAAGTTGCCAAGTACAAACAAGCAAGCAGGCATAATTAATAGACCCTAATCAGTAATTTAATATTTTAAGTGGTTGCCAATAAATCTTCAGTTATGATATAAGCCCGAGCACGGAGCGTTGCGTGAGCCATTATCTCACTTGATGGAGATGTCACTTTATACGACAAATAAATAATGACGCAGAGTTCTGAAAAATGTTTTTTTTCAATTGTGGAAGCGCGCTCATTTGATTATTTACTGGCATTAAAGTAGATGATATATTAACTAATGATATCAATCTTCTTTTATTCATCCACTAGCTGCGCCTTGCGGTTGTACCCGCATGGTGATGAAACACGGTGAGGATGGTGATGATGAAAATTAGCCTATGTGTTTATCCAGGGTATAAGCTATACAGGGTGGATTTTTGAGAAAGGCGGTGATGGCCAAGTCCGAAACCACGAGAGTTAGAGAAAAGTCGTGAAAGGAGTCATACCCTCGATTTATATGAAAACAATAACTGCATTTTTATTTTTTTTAAAATCTTTTACTTTTGACGGAAAACGACGATTTTTTTTGACGATTTGTCGAAAAAAATACACCTTATTATAGAACCAATGGATTCTGTTACTGATAAGGATCACAAAAAAATAAGTTTTACTAAAAATTAAATGAAATAGCAAATACCTAACTAATAAGTTGCTCGAAATGGTTTCCATTTACTCCAATGCATAAGTTTATGCGCTTCTCTAGAGACTTTACTGCATTTGATACCATGACAGGATTTATCCTCGATAAAATATCAAGCAATGAGCTTTGTAAGCTCTCAACTGTTTCTTAACGTTAGGTATAATTGAGATGTTAAAAGTAAATCGTAAAAAATTGCTACGTCATTTCATTTTTAGTAAAACTTGCTTGTGATCCTTATCAGTAACAGAATGAATTGGTTTAATAACAAGGTGTATTTTTTTTTGACAAATCGTTCGGGGCCTTTTCCGTCAAAAGTAAAAGATTTTTGAAAAAAATAAATATGCAGTTATTGTTTTCATATAAATCGGGGGCATGACTTTTATCTAACTCTCGTGGTTTCGGACTTGGCCATCACCGCCCTTCTCAAAAACCACCCTGTATAGTTCAAAAATATTGAATTTTTCTAACTAAGGATTTATGTATCAATTACAATTTAGTTTCAAAAATTAACGCTTTTTGAACTAAAGCGTTGTGCTAAAACAATCCTTAATAACAAAGTTCAAAATTGGAGAAGGTTGTGTTGAAATGTTTTTTTTTGTACGAGCGGTAAGATTTCTCAATAGGTATACTTATATCAACATAATCTGAAAGGTTTTGCAATCTTATCAGCAACAATGTTGACGGTCTATCGTACGATGGCAGTCTGTGAAGTCAAATACGTATTTTATATATTAAAATGATTCATCACAAACCTTACGAAGAAAGTCTTGGACTACAAGATAAATTGGTATCCAATATGGAGCAATATCGGTCATGCCTACGACCTATGTATGAGTAATTATAAACGTTTGACGAATAATTTTAATTGTTTAAACATTTGATTATTATCTCGCTACCTAAATTTTATACAAAATTGTGTTATTCCAAACATGTACGCTTCTTATCAAGAGAATACTAAGACTACTTGTCCGATTTTGACGAAATTTGAATGGGACTACCACGAAAGTATACTCTATCAAACAAAGAAAGAATCATCAAAATCGGTTCATAAACCGCGAAGTTATCCACGAACACACACACACACACACACATATATATATATATTTTCATCAAAATCGGACAAGTAGTATTTCAGTAAACTACAATAACTGAAAAGTGTTACGCATAAGCTCGACGATATTATAGTTGCGATTGAAGACATCGGAATAAATACACAATGACAATTGTTTCCGTGAGTAGCAAAGGTCACGGAAGGTCAGTAGGAAAAGGGTGAAAAAAATGTGTTTACCAAAAAATGGAACCGACTTCAACACTCAAAAGTGTGAAAGTCGGTTCCATTTGTTGGTGAAAAGTTTTGTTTAAACAAGTGTATTTTGGTCCCTTGTTACCTTTGAACAAAAATTGACATTTCACGTCAGGCGTTCAAGGTAAAAGTGAGGTCGCGAAATTTGTTGATATTCCGGTCAGTTAGTTCACTAGTAAACGCCTATCATGTACACAACTTGTTTTCCTCAAACATGGTAAATTCTTCAGAAGGCCATAACTAGGCAATTAAGCACTACACGAAAAAAAATATGTGTGTACATATTATTATTTGAGTTTTAGGAAATATTATATCTATTATTGTTTGTGTATGTATTTATAATAAAATAAAACTTGTAAAAATACAAAATAATCAATTCTTGTACAGATCATATCTTTAAATTCATCTCGATGAATGTAGTAAATGTATATATTTATGTGCTGCAATATTTTGAACCCCTATATCACAGCTTTAGACAGCGCTAAATAGAGCGGGCGTATCGTCCGGGGCGCCTATACTACAGTAGGTGAGTGCGGTAGGTATTGATCTAACTTCCAAAGTAATAGTAGTCAAATTTTACACTTCTTTGGTGCATTTTCCATAAACTAATGTTAGATTCATGTTTATTGATAAATTTACTAAAGCCACTTTCATATCGTTATCTGTATTTAGTATTATATACGCTGCGTTTCAATTTGGGCTCACAGTGCACACGTTCGTACGTAAGGATTTAGCTGTTCCGAGATGAATTTGGTACAGACAGTGCTGACGCTCGTAAGCAAATCGGAACGGCTTTTTGTGTGTGAATGCGCGTGAATTCTTTAAATGTCAGTTCCCATTAAATTTTGTGTGCAGCTGTCAGTGCATTTTGGAATGACTTTAAGCACGCTCTCTGTGCTTCAAGCGCTTAAAGCTCAATAAGAAACACACCCATAATAAAATCGGGTGTCAAAATAATGAAATCTGTGGTGACATGTAAAAACGATGAGAGGAAGAGGAAGAAGAAGAAAAAGAAGAAGAAGAAGAAGGCGGGGTACGCCGGGGTTATGGAAAAAGACGAAAAGGGATATGATTATAAAAAAAAAGGCACAAGAACTTGGAAATATACGATCAAGAGTTAAAATGTACATCTTTCATTCCTTATTATCCTGGCTAGTGACCTAGAATCTTTACTATCCTAAGTGTACCTAGATAAATATAACATAACGGTTATATTAGACTCTTTAATATGAAGTGATATTGATTTTTGTATACGTCAATCGATGTGTGTCTAAATCTGATGTGAAAACTTTTCTTCTAGTTTTCTATACATGTATAAGTTTTAAAAATATATAACTTGACCGAAGAATTAAAAATAGCGTTTTTTTTACTGTTTGAAACAATTTTATTTATATTTTGTTATAAACTTACTGATTTAAACAACGTTCAAAAATAGATTGTAGAGGGAGCAATATAATATTTATTATATGCACTACTAATACTTTTGATTAGTCTCTGATTTTGGTTAAATTTAAATGGGTCCACAAGGGAAATATACCTTATTAAAAAAAAAAAAATCATCAAAATCGACGAACAAAAAAAAATATACGGTCGAATTGAGTAACTTTCATTTTTTGGAAGTCGGTTAAAAACACAATTTGGATAACAATTTAGAGTTATTCGAGTGCTTAAATTGCCATCGATTGTTACGTTTTGTTTTTTCTGTTTCGCGTTCGTTGTAGGTACTGTATGTATGTACGTATATTTAGAATATCCATGAAATATTACCAAGCAACGTTTTGCACGGATCGGATGGGTGACCGCTAGCAGAATTTTCAACAGTGCGCTTCCGTGCTTCGAAGGGAACGATATAAGCGATCGGTCCAGGTCGCACTCTCAGGATAACAAGCGTTAGACCTTGTGGAAGCCCCTTCGGCAGCCTGAAAACTTTGACTTCGGACTGCCCACAAATTCGCCAAACCGCATTGGCCAGCTTGGTATAATATGGCCAACACTGTCTCTCTGTGAGGACGGCTCCTGTCCCAGCAGTGGAAACGTATTGGGCGGATTATGCTCATCTTTAGAGGTCACTAAGGTGTTCGCTCATCGGACTGCGGGGCAATGCCAAAAGTGCAGAAATTATACTGGCACTAGACTGACATTTAGATAGACATCAAATTAGAGCAAGAAGAAAAATAACCAGGTAACTCCCTCCCATCGCTAGCTGTATCCTCCTAACGAATGGACGCCGGAGGGTTAGGTTCGGAGCACGAAACAAGAGACTAAGACCTTACCTCAAAATAAGTTTTATATCACAGAGTGTGGCGGTGGTATGGATCGAGAGCTCTGTCCTCGGCAGGTTTATTTTGATGAAACAAAAATAACATACATAGGTAAATGCTAAAACTTCGCTAGCACGTAGTGTAAAGCTAAGTATAATATTTTGCCTAAAGTGCGACCGTTCAGAGAGTTTGTTTGACGGGTCGTTTCACTATTACTTATCGGTAATGGGGACTTAAAAGCCTAAAAATATTATTTATTATGCATTTTATTCAATTTAACTCTCACTCGCAGCCTTCTCTTGCTGTTGGTCAGATCAGATCGTATGTCTACCTTGTCGGTGGACGTCCTGCGACTCCATAGGTTGACAGTTCTACGTGGTATGTGCCCTGCGCCTACTGCCATTTCACCTTGCTAATCCGCTGTGGTATGTCGGTTACTTTCGTTCTTCTACAGATCTCCTCATTTCGTGGAGAAATCCCGAGCACAGCTCTCTCCTTAACTCGTTCCCTTATCATATTAAATACGCATCGCTAAAAAAAACGCATGACTAAGAGGCTTATTAACCTGCGTGTTATCGCCACACCCGCCCACTCCTATCTGTTTATTAAATTGGGTTCATTAATCTAATTACGTTCGTTATGTACTGTCGCCTTGGTTAAGTTTACGAGACTTATCATATCAAATGAATAATAACATTTCATACCTTTAATATTTTATTTCAAAGCCATAAGTAGTTATAATAAGAAAACAATTTAAGGGGTTTCGCGATTTGGTAGAATACAATTTTTGTATCAAAATATTTATATTTGTATCTTATCCTTATGTTTTTTTTTGCAATAAGGATATAAATATAACATAAATCTTTGAATTTTGTGACGGTCGCTGTGGCTTAATGGTGGACAGTCCTTCTGGGTCACCGGGATCCTGGGTTCGAATCCCGGCAGGGGAAAACAGTTATGCGATAAGTGTAGGTGTTTGTTTCGGATCATCTAGATTTAGCCTGAAATTATGAGGTTTTTTCCAGCGTACGAGTTTCTTTAGGCGATTGGCACTCTTCTTGTAGTATATTAGTCCATGCCTAAACCCTCAAATGCATTTCAAAATAGTAAAATTTACTTACATCGGAGTACTCGCAAATACTTGAATCAAATTAAGTCACAAAAAGGAATCGTCCAAAATAACTTAACATTATGAATTAGAATTTTTTTACAAATTGTAATAAAATTTTATCCACGAAATTTATAATTAGAATATTTACGGATTAATTAAACAATAATTGACGGTTTTGCGCCAACATATAATATTTTTAAATACCAAATTACCTTAAATGAATAAATAAGTCAAACGTCTTTCCCTACAAAAAAAAAAAAAAAAATATCATTAACAGTTTAATTTAATTTAGTTCTCACAAATAAAAATACTTTTTTCCAAGAATGAGAATTACCCGAATAATGACAACCATTGTTATAATAAGGAAATCAAACTTTGTCACAAAGATATGACGTGAATCGCGGTTGTAGTAACTGGTATAATAAAATTTCGGTTATTTTTTTGGTATAAGCTGCATTATGAGCGTTTCGATCGCGCAACAAATAATTCACTCAAATATTATACTTACTATATTACAGCACAGAGGTCTCGAAAATATCCTAATCCTTATTGATGTTATTATAAGTATACAACTGCGCCCAGGGACTTCACCCGCCTTCACTTCGGTTATCCTACGAGAATCGCATTTTATTTTTTGGAAAAGCACTAGGTAAGTGCTATTCCAGCTTACAATCTCTCTTTGCGAAATTTTATCAAAATCCATGTAGCTGTTGTATTGATTGAAAAACAAACATTTATTCACACATTCGATCTATAGTACTAAAAAAATGTATGACAGTTACGTACTTTGAATAAGAAGTCTAAAGAAGAAGAACGAATAAGAAGTACGTAACTTTCATAAAGTACGCACATGGCATATATTCGTGTGTAAACACGATAATTTTAAAGGATAGGAGCGTTTATCGAACTATATAATTTCATCAAGTCGCTTTAATTGCTAGTAGGTAAGTCACATTTAAAAAATTGGAACAAAATAATAAGGGTGCTAATTGTTATTTGTAATTATAGCTATATAATTATATTTAATAGTATCATTCTTCCCTAAAAATATATTTTTTTTTTAATTTATAGGTCAGCCATTATCAATGAGTTTGTAAAACTACTACAACTACTACTATCTTAGCTATCAAATGTCATATCGTTGAACTACTAGTAAATATGACACAACAAACAAACAAAACAACAAACACACTCACAAACATTGCCCTAGCCGGGATTCGAACCCGGAGTCGCAGTTTTAAAAAGTCAGTGCCCCTGATCACTGAGCCACGTCGGCCGTCATGGTGACACAGCACAGTAATTGTTAACTTATAAAACCATTAAAATGATTACGTATAATTGATTCATAACTTGTTCTATAAATACATATTATATTGATCATCAAATAAATATAAGTATCATTAGGTAGCTGAATTATCAACATAAAGTTATCTATGGTCATTAAACTGAGGATGAACGTCGCGAGTTAAATGCGTGTTAAATTTATGTAAACATCATTGGTAGTCGTAGGACCACTAGTGCACATGGGATCATGGGCAGACTTCTGCTTCGCGATCGTGAAGGCATCAAAGAAGCTAGCCTTAAACAGCTATGTAAGTTTTGTGTTCACATATTTGGTTTATTCAGTAACGGGTACTCAATAAATTACACACATGAAGACAGCAGATAGTTTTCAAATCGTAAAATTCACGAGCACACACCGACACGCACACGCGCGCTCTGAAATAACCACTCAACCACAAAAACAACAGAATACGAATTAATGTTATCAATCATAATTACATATTATCATGCAAGGCAATGCTTTTTGATTAGTTGAGCTTTGCTCTCATTTATTTTAATAATTTCAAACAATTCAAGTAGGTATGTACGGATTATAATTTTCAGTACAATTCACAGCGTGTATATACATATATGTATATTCATTTTAATGTTCAATGTTTCAACTATTACTCTCAACGAACTTAAGATAAGATATAGTTATTTTCAAATACCGATTTTAGATCTTGATAGTTTTCTATTTCAATTTTCAAATAATACAGTGCATTATTTTACCAGCTAATTAACAATATTACCTCTTGAACTATATTTTCAAATGGAACATTACGTCGAAATTGTAAAACCTAAACAAATGGTGAGTTGCAAATTGCGAGGCTGACTTAGTAGACGGTGTGACTTATAAATCAATATAACCTATACTAATATTACGAAGAGGAAAGATTTGATTGATTGTTTGTTTGTTTGCATTGAATAGGCTCCGAAACTACTGAACCGATTTGCAAAGTTGTTTTTTCACTGTTGGTAAGCTACGCTATCACCGGGGGACATAGAATGTATTATTCTTTTTTAAATTATAATTTTAAAAAAATAAAAATTTGTTAAATATCCGTGCGACGCCGGGGCGGACTGCTAGTGGGAAATAAAAATATAATGTTATGTTGTCGCTTTTTAATTATTTATTTTAATTTTATCCCACTAACATTAATTTACATAATATCTTCTAAATATATATAACTCAAAGGTGACTGACTGCCTGACATAGTGATCTATCAACGCACAGCCTAAACCACTGGACGGATCGGGCTGAAATTTGGCATGCAGGTAGATGTTATGACGTAGGCATCCGCTAAGAAAGAACTTTGATTAATTCTACCCCCAAGGGGATAAAGTAGAGGATGAAAGTTTGTATGAAACTTTGTCAATTTTAAACCGATCGGGCTGAGACTTTGCATGCATAAAGCTACTATGACGTAGGCATCCCCTAAGAAAGGATTTGCATGAAATTTGGAATGAAGCTAGCTTATGCCCTGGAATAACACATAGAATACTTTATATACCAAAATATTGACTATTCCTGTGAGAAGACGGGAAGACACAAAAACTGTCAATATCACGTAACATTTCACAACAGATAACACCGCGGGGCGCAGCTAGTCTCAACATATATTTGAGAAGGTGAAGCTTACACGCAGCGATAGTACACTGAGAACAAGAGACATATGTTCCTGTTAGTTATGTCACAGAGTTACCTATGTAATAAAACATAGATATATTATGCAAGTCACTACCGTGAGATTGATGCCGCGCGGCGACAATAATTGCGACTGTTTGCACGACAGGCCGCAAAAACAGATCGGGCGCGACGTTACGCATATGATACTGGCTATTCAAGTGTTTCAGAAAGTCAGAACTTAACATAACATACAAATATTAGACATAAAAAAAACCATACAATGAAACCGAATTCAACACTCAAAGGTTTGAAATAACTTGTTGAAGTCGGGTATAGTTCAAAAGTAACTGTTATCAAAATATTGTTCGCATGGTACCGACTTCGACAAGTTATTTCACACTATTGAGTGTTGAAGACTGTTCCATTGTTTGTAAAAAAAAAAATTTCACCCTTTTCAGTGATCTTTGCTACTCGTTGTGTATTTTCCACCGATTTCTTCACCCGCAATTCTAATGTCGTCCAAGTAAACGTAGCACTCTTCAGTTATTGGAGTGTATCGCATAAACCGCTTGTCCGATTTTGATGAAATTTAAATGGGACCACCTCGGATATACTCTATCAAATAAAAAAAGAATTTTAAGAATCGGCTCAAAAATGGGGAAGAAATCTCCCAAGACCATAGATTGACTGGAAGAAATCGATTTAAGCTATAAACCCACCTTTGTTTCTCCAGGATAGTATAAGCTATAAACATACCTATGTTAAGTGACTTTTGTTACACGTGGAGAAACAAAATAAAGAGTTTTCGGTTGAGACCACATCGTCAGATAAAACATTTCCTAGAAACTGGGGATCAGAATGGTAAACTGGTAGCTCACTCCGTAATAACTTACAATATAGTTAATTGAACTTATTTTAAACTAGTAGCGCCCCGCGGATTCACCCGCGTGGATTACGGTTTCCCGCTGCCTCAATTATCCCACGGGAACTATACTTTTTCCGGGATAAAAGTAGCTTATGTGTTAATCCAGGCTATAATCGATCTCATACAGTAATAAACGGTAGTGTTGGAAGAGGAAGGTTCTAGGCGAACCCGAAATCAGATCGAGGAAGATCTAAGAGTGGGCCAGGTCAAGAGTACTCCTGATGAGTGTGGGTGAAGCGAAGGAAGTGTGTCGAGATCGTAGCAATTGAAAATGAAAATGAAATGAAAAAATATTTATTTCAGCCTTTAGACAATACAGTGTAAAAATACAATTGAGTTTTTATGAGTTACACTCAAAGCTGTATCTAACAAACAAAATGGTGTATTATCTAATGCTGGAAGAGCAACATTTAAACCGAATGATCTTGTGATCTTCACACTAGGGAAGCCTGTAACGTGGAGACCGATACGATTTCCTATTTAAATTTAACAATTTACTGACACCTTAGTCTAGCTTAACTAATTACTCATAAGTAACGAAATATTGGAATTAATTAATTGTAATTAATATAATAATACTTGGTTTGTTGTATGTATTGCTTCCGGGCTGTTTGGCCGTAGTCTATGTGAAACTTTTGTTCCAGACGTTTCGTCGATCACTGCGGTCGACATCTTCAGTGGTTCAGGTCCGAGCGGCGACAAGAGCGTAGAACTCTCCTTCGCGGCGTCTTCTCTGATACTGAGTCTCAGTATCAGAGAAGACGCCGGACGTCGGGAACAAAAGTTTCACATAGACCACGGCCAAACAGCCCGGAAGCAATACATACAACATGCAACGCCGGCCGTGAAAGCCTTAGAGTTTACAATACTTGGTTTAATTGGAAAGATATGGTCTCTGCCCCCACGGGAAAGAGTCGTGAATTTATGTATGTATGTATTTTCTTTTCTTGCAATAGACGCAGTGTTCATTTGCATACAATTAGTAGGTTTTTATTGACTGTAATTTCATAAATATCGCTTTTATCGGAGTAGTATTTTTGCTTAATCGTGTTTTTCTAATAGAGTTATATGTTGGTAGATTACCTTTCATATTTTAGTTCCGTTTTGGTCGAACCGTGATCGGTTGAATCCGTATACTTATATGTATATCAACACAGACAAATATTAAAAATAGTGACAATACATTATTTGATTTAAAGAGGAGAGAAAAAAAAGAGGAAACTTTAAAGGTCCTGCTTAATATCCAAAAATTCAGTGTACAAAATAATATAATTTTATCGAAATAACTTTTAATAGGACTGTGCTATCCATTTCGCAACTCGCAATAAGGGCTGGATGCGGGACGCTTCCAACCGGTCCTATGGTTGGGATGATAATGATGAATCTATGAAACATATCGCGGGGCTAAGTAAGTACGGGGAAATAACGAATATTAACCCTTGTGGGAAATTACATTATATCTACATTAATTAGTAGCAAGATAAAGACCAATTTCTTTGCTACACGTTATGTTAGAAATAATATTGTTAACGGGATATTTACTATGTATGTTTATTTTTTGCCCATTTTATGTTTCGGCACAGTTTCATGCGCCATGTTCACGCGTAAACTGAAGTTTCTGCAGGTAAGGTGGTCTGCAAACCATATAAGTTTTCCGAGATTTTCGCCGAAATCTTTTATATCCGGAGTATCTCGTTTTCTCATAAGTTCGTGAATAAATCCTACCCGATCATCGGTCATAACCATACAAATAGAGCTCAAATACAGCGTACCAATTAAGTCGTTAAGGAACATAATAGTCGTTATAATCGAACATATTCTCGGTTTGATTACAATCAGAATTATACATCATAGGTAATCGTCGATTAAGCGTGCTGCAATTCGTCGTAGTGATGACGAATTTTGCTTAGCAATCGGCAATAGAATAAGCAGTATAGTATACACATGCGTCACCCAAACACAATAAATATTTTCTCTTAACTTTTAGTTACATAACACTCATACATATAATTAATTATATATATATACTTGAAAAATTTGCAAATTAATCGTACACTATTTTTCACACTCATACCCCCACCCCTTATTTTTTCACCGGTCAGCTAGTATTTCTATTAAATTTAGCTTAGCAATTTACTTGTATGGTGATGGTGTGTTGGCAACACCATTTTATATGTTTTTTAATGTTGATAATCATGTACCTTATTGGCAATAAATATTTTAATTTAGTGAAAATATATGATAATATAGAATTACACCCAGTTCGCATTCTAGGTATAGCGGGATTCCATCTTTAATCATTACTGAACATCAAGTAATGATCAAATAGTATTGGTCCAATATATCCAATACATTCATTTAGCAGCTAGCTAGCTAGATATATCGTACTTTAGAATATCTGAAAGTAACTTTATTTATTCTGTTTTTTTAATGAAATTATTTGGGGACTTTTTTGTAGTAAAGTTTTGGAGCAAACAAGGGTTGTGTGCTAAAGTATAAGGCTTATTATGTGTTTAATTATAATACTTTCCACTTTAATATTTATTATGTAGGGGTAATAGACACACATGGATCCTTGACACAGTAATAATCAACTTCACTGGTGAATCTGCCTCAAATTACTAGTAAGTACCTAGATAGTTTAGCTATCACTATTAAAAACTGTCAAAATTACAACAAAGACAAAATGTATACTCATAAATGCTATAAAACTTTTAATTTGTTTAATATGTGATAATCGCTTTCCAGCATTATCTCATATTAACATGCATACATATATTTATGTCTCTACGAGGCCAACAACTTCCAATTGCTCCAATCCTGAGACATTTCTGTCGCTTCATCCACACTCATCAGACCTATCGTATAAGAGTGTTGGTTTAGAGTACTCTTGACCTGGACTTTTTAGAACTTCCTGTAAAATTTATGTATTACAATATACGATCTTACGTATCTTATTATTACGTATCTTATCTAACATTTACCTACCTTCAAATTTAGTAATAAACCATAATAATATATAAGAATTTTAATAATTTTGACTGTTATCAATTCACATAATAAGGTATCTAGATACCTAATCCATTACTCCCATGAGTAATCTAGGGCGTAGTTTAGTATGTCTCATGTTTTCATGCTTATCATTGATATCAGTAGTGATTCATGAATTTGAGATAACATATTAGATTGGCATATAAAGATAATATGTAAGTCATATTAGACTTGTGGTGTATATTATAAGCAGATTTTTCCTTAAAAAGAATTGAGCTATCAAGCAGGTTGTTTATAACAATTTAGTAATATTTAACCTAATTATATTAAACCTTTTATTTTTACAGCTTTTTCCTTAATATAAGTACTGATGTTTATTTTTCGCTCTAAAGAGATTAGATGCATCTGTTATGTTTTAGTTTTAATTTCCTTCCTACTATGCCCAGCACATTACCTGTAAACCTGATAGAACTAGATTGTTCATTTAATTTTTACTTTTATTTTATAGGGTACCAACATGTTAAATATTGACACATTCATAGTAACAAGTACATTTAAAGTAACATTATTATAGCTACCAGTTAATAAACAAGCTGTTTTCAACTCTGTAACTGTATATTATTATACCAAATAAATTTTAAATATGCTGAGAATATAATCACAAGTGATAATAAGCTAATAAAGTAATAAAGGTTTAAAATCATGTTAATTATGAATAAATATAGTAATAGCAATTTATACATTACTTATAATACTTTAAAATTGATATAAATGTTTACTGGGTATGAATCATGTAGTATCCATTATTTAATCAATTAATTAAATTAATAACATTTTATTTTTATTTATTATTATTATTAAATAATAAGAATAAAATGTTCTAAGACCTCATTACGTTAGATATATATAATTCAATAGAGAATCAGAATCTGTATTGCAAAACCAATAAAACAGGAGTTACTAGGCTTTTTTTATATTGCACCTTCTTCTTCCAACAATAATATTAACTTCACCCATGTATACCTGCTTTCAATCATTCTATCTGAATGACCAAACCATTTTAACATACTTTTCTCAATCTTAGTCACAACATCTTTGTTTATATGACAACATTCTTTGATCACACTCTTTACCCTGTCAATTAGTTTCACTCCAATCATACTTAAAACATATAGTATATTAATATACTATATTAGTATATTAATATACTATATTAGTAATATTACTAATATGTATACATATTAGTCCCAATAGAGATTAGTGTACATGCTAATAGTGATTTGCTTTGTGTTGTCTTCACAAATGAAATGTGAATGAGTATATATACATGAATTATTTTTTTTATTTACATATAGGTATACAAAAGATCTACACAGTGTAACATATTTATATTTAACATTATTTAATTAAAGTCAGTTTAAAAAAAAATTGGAATAATTCAATATTCAAATCTTTAATTGTTTTTTCACACATCTTATATGGGAGTGATAGAAAGAATTATTACAACGAGATAGGATGATTAACAATAGAAACTATACTGAAATCAGATGTACCTATTAGAATACCAAAAAGCATAATCAATTATTAAATTGTAATTGTAGAATGATACATGTGTGAATACATGTAAAATGTACCTTATGACAAAACCTGTCTCCATGAGTGAAATAAAGTGGATATGAGTGTGTGTGCGAGTTTCATGTTTTTGTAAAAGCTTTTGATAGGACATGCTTCATATCAAGCTATATTTATGTCTTCACTTAAATTAATAAATAAAATATTTGTATTTATTAGGTATATAGTATTGTTTGTAATTAAATCAATCAGTACTAGATTGAGTTTCACATTTTCCACAACAGTAGATTTAGTAGTATGTAATGAATATTGTAAAAAAATATTTTATTATTCTAAATTCACTGTTTAATAGACATATTACAACAATTTATACTTTACAGATGAAGCCACTGGCTTGTGAAACAGTAATTCTAGTTCAGAAGCCTATGGACTCAAGAAAATGAATGTAATATATATGTAATTAAAAGTATTTTGTATTTGTTATATATATATAATGTGATGTAACATTAAAATTATTTAATATTTCAAGTAGAGAATTCATATATATAGAGGCTGGTACCATAATGTTACCCCGGGGTTCATGTCAGATAAGACATTTGCAAAAAACCTTGACTGTTTGTTTGCAGCAGTGTAGAGGTTTAATGACTGACAAGTCAAGTAATAATATATGTTACTTAGTGTTAACAAATCGATGTTCTTATGAATTATTTGGTAATAATAATAAGGCTGGCAAAAATATTTTTGATAACTTTCTAGAAGTTTCTCTTTGCTACATGACAAGAGTATTTTAATTTGAAGGAATGTTAATAGTAAATTTATAAGTAGGTATTGCGGGAAAAAATGAGTAAGATTCAATTAGTAACTCACCAATGATGTGTGAAAAATATATTCATTTCATATCCCTCGTTGCACAGGCACAGCTAACAGCCAGAGCAAAATTGTCAATAATGTAGCATTGCGTGTAAGCGCGCGAAAATGAAATACAGGCAGGCAACTGAAATTCCAGGCTCCGTCTGTTAGCACTTAATCTCTTCGATGACTAATTTAGGTTATAAAAATAGATGATATTGTTTAAATTAATTTTCACACTACAGAAGATTTCTATTGTTTACCGACATACTTTCGAAGCATTAGCTACTATTTACAATAATCTAATACCTACACAAAACAAAACTAAAAACACTTAGAAAAATACGATCTACAACTCGGCACCACCCATGTAGTGATGCGATCATGCGAGCGATATTACATTATCTAGGAGCGATGCGATGCAATCAAACGCCAAACGGCAAACCAAAGATAATTATGATATGCTGGATAGCGTAGCGATGCATCGATAGTTTAAACACTATCGATAATATCGGCGATCTCTTAGAATGTATCAAATTCATTTTTTTACAATAACAATCTATTTTATTTATTTTATTTAGAGGACTTACCACCAAACATAACTAAGATACTGGAAAATAAAATAAGTCATATAAGTTCTTAAGTCGTGACGATAAAGACCAAATTATTATGACTTTTATCAATAAAAACACTAAAATTAGATGTTTTTTATGAAAATTGCGTAGTTTTGCGTAAAATAAATCGCCACTTTATTTGTTGCTGACTAAAACCACCCGCAATTGGCCATAAATTGAATGAAACTCCTCATATATTAGAGTAGCGTTGTGTTGTATGTATTGAGTTATACGTGGAGTTGTAGCGAAGTAAATAGAATACCTACGAACTATTTCATTTTGAAGAATTTTAGTGAATGTTAGATAGTTCCAGTGATTAACAGAATTAGGGCTAATGTATTTTACGTCTTGGACCAACCAAGATTTTCAAGATTTCAACTTTACTCGGATTAAATCATCAAATAAAAAATATTAATTTGATTCGAGATCAGGCGAAAATCTTGAATAATTTGGTTGGTGCAAGTGGGCCTCCGTATTATCTAATATATGTACACGCGTGTTGACTGCTGTTTTAAAGTAATTTGAAAAAGTAAGCTGCCGAATATTTAAACTACAATTAATGCGAGTTAGATAATATAACGATATATATATTAAAATGATTTCAAATAAAAGTTAGAACTTATTTGAGCCAGAATTTCTTTAAAAACATAAATGAAGAAAAAGGGTTAGGTATAGATAGATTTTTTGAGATTTAGCCAGTTATATAAAAAAGACATAAAATTTACGTGACGGCGTACGAGTAGTAATGATAATAGTATTGAACGAATTTTCGAACACATCGATATTAATGTAATCTTAAACATTTTCTAATGGCACAGCGCATGCTACAATCATAGATAAATTAATAAAAAATTAATAAAATAATATATTAGAAAATAATCTCTTTACGGTTCTCTCTAGATCTACGGCCTCAATACATCGAAAAAGAAGAAGAAGGAGTTCTCCCTGTCTATGGCATGACTGATATTTTTTCTAATTGGCTCCGGAATGTTCATGCCGTCTATTAGGTTGAGTCAGTAAGGCCCGATTGCGCCAACCAAATCATCCGAGATTTTCGTCTAAACCTAGAATTAAATCACATACTTGCAGGAAAAAATTGTGATTTTATCCGAGCTTCTCATCCGAGAATCTCATTTGGTCAGTGCAAGACCTAAATGTAAACTAATGTCCAGATAAATAGTCCTTACTTTACTTTGGCTAACCCAAAATCTTACTTTCGAGTACGGGTTTCACTTATATAGACAGTACTCTAGCATCGTACTTCGAAAGTCAACCTAAAGCTTAGCTAAGGCAGAGTCTTGATTCCTGTCAACTTAGCACTGGCTTAAGATACGTGATTGGTTGGTTAAACTTTGAATTATGGTTTCTGTGGCTGTTATTACACATACACTTTACATAGTTATAGTAGAGGCAGATAGGTACTCTTTTTTCGTTTGTCATAATAATACTGACGCGATAACTGTCAACTCTTGTATTTTTTTTTCTAACGGACAAATGCTGTTTGCCTCTACCGGCATTCACCGGCGGGGAGACTGTCAACTCTTGTTTGTTTGTTTTTAATACTAATAATACGATTTAAATACTAAAATACAAATAATATAATATGTACATAAAATCATTAAAATAATTCCCTTACGCTCCAATATTATTAAATAACCTTAATTTAAATTATAAGATAACAAAACTCTTAACAAAATAAAACCATTAATTATGAACGCTTCTTTAATCATAGACAAACATTGAAAGCATACTCTGGCTTAGCCAAAGCCGTACTTATTTATGTATTCTCGAAAGTAACGTTTATTTAATGCTTTTGCTTTGCTAAGTCAAAGTAGAACTTTACAAAGTCATACTTTCATCGAGTGCTTAGCATTGTCTATTTATCCGGACCTGAGACTCTTATAAGGCTTATGCGAAAACATCAGCTGAGCTCCCTCTTCATTTAATATCTTCCTAGGAAAGTACTCATACCTAGTTTGATTGATCTTTGCTTGAGATATCTGGACAGATATAAAGAAACGAAGAGTTTTCTACTAATAGGACTAATTTTACTAGTGGTTTTTAACTATATTAGTGTCCCTACACTGATTTCGTACTAATATAGTTAAAAACCGCTGGTAAAATACTTTCTTAGGAAAATAAAAAGTAGGTAGAGGAGACATTAAATCAATTATTATCACCGTACATTAACAGTTTATTAATTTTCGTTTCCACCTCCCACTGTAAATTTTGGCTTCACAAATCACACGTTCCATGCCAATTATTTGCTAGATTGGATTTTAGCGTTATGGATAGTGTATAAAATTGTAGGGCGTAAATTACTCATTAAAATAAAATTGACATAATGGCGTCTAAAAGTTGTGCTGGTTTTTGTGCTATCTGTTCGCGAGTAGCAAAACCAACGAGTATTAGTACTGTTTTATTCCGATAGATAGCACTACATTGAAATGATAGATGGCATATACATGGTAGAAAGTACACTACTTCCTCATAGATGGCAGTAGGTGTCTGTTTTTAATATATTTTGTAATTTGCTTTCAAAATACCTATTCGCGTTTTCTATTTAGTAAGCGCACAGCCGCAAGCTGTGGTAGGCGTTAGGCTGTATTGATTTCATGTCTCATATGGTGAGAGGTCATACTTTTTCTTATTCTCCCACTATACAACATGCTTGCAGAACAAACATATGACATGTTTATTGTTCAATATCCCACTTGTCACTTGTCTCAAATTCAACAATTTAACCAAAAATTTCTCGTATACCTGTCATATCAGTGGTTCTTTGGTTAATATACCTACCTAATTGAGATTAGAAAGAAGGCTTTTAGCCTCTTATTTTGCCCGACATCTGTACACATAATAAATAACTTCCCTGGTAAATATTAGAATGGTTCTCTAGTTGTTATTGATTTCCACTAATTCTATTACCGTTTAGTGCTTACAAAGGAAATTTATCCTTCTTTATCTATATTATAAAAAAATGAATAATATTAACTTTAAAATTTAAACAGTGTTATTTGACAGGATTTATGTTTCAATTAAAGCTTATTTTATTGCGTATCCAACAGTATGAGGTTAGCTATTTAAAACTGTGTCATACAGATTGAAGTGCGAGTAAGAATTGTGATAGAAGCGTTGCGCGCGCTACTCTGTGAGAGACAAGGAAGCAGAGAGATTTTTCATTAGATTTCATTAGGTACCTACTAATCTGAAAGTTTGGATGGATGGATGTTAGTTACGCAATCACGCAAAAACGGCTGGACGGATTTTGATGAAATTTAGTACGTAGATACTTCAGGTCCCGGAATAACACATAGGCTATTTTTCATCATTGTATTGATGGTCTTAATAAATAAGCGAAGCTAATTCTCTTATTTATTAAGACCATCCATGGGCACGCTGCCAGCCGGTAGCGGGTTAGAGCATTTGAGTTATCTATACGCTACCAATAGCTTGTGGATTTCTCAAATGTTATTGTAGTAGCTGCAGTATTGTAATTAGTTATTAGTGTTTTATATTAATAAAGGCATCTGAAAATAATATGTCTAAAAAGTGTACTTAGTATTATGACCACATTATCTCGAGGGCAGAAGTCAAAATGCTAGAAAAGGCCCCCATATCTTGAATACCGTAGATATGTACATTACCTGTCATTACTTACCTGCATTTTATTTATATGAGCAAATTCTTGTTAGAATGAGGTAAAAAGACTTTCTAAGAAAATGATGTAATTGATTAATCGATTTGTCACGTATTTATACCTTGTAGTTGGAATGAGACGTAAACATTAATTTTAAAAGTGTTTTTTATCTTAACTTGTGATGCTATCTCACGTTACACCATTTGTATCTAATGATGATAAAGATTTTCACGTTTTGAATTGATAAATAACTTTCATTTCACCTGTCGAATATGACGACAAGTTTTATTATATTATTGGTAATATAATAAAATTAATAGTACCTAGTATTCGAGTAAACTAACAATTCCATTTCAATTGCATTGCGCTAGAATTTAGATCTGTGTAGCCATTACAATAATTATAATTCAAGTAGAATAGCTAAATTATTAATAAATGAATCGGGGCTTGATCGCGAGAAAAACATTTAGTAATTTATTTACTTCGACGTTTCGACCAAATTGCATTGGTCGTGGTCACGAGAAGACTGGAGAAATGCTGGGTGGCAATATCGGCGAGAGCGCGTAGTTTCTTCAACGACCCGCTCTTGATATTGTTAAACTGTAGGGCTGTCACAGCATTGCAAAACCACAGGGTTGTAACGACACACAACACTGACAGTATCTTCGGTTTCCTCAGGGAGAAAACCGCCGCGACGCGAACATCTATAAATCACTGGGTTCCAAGATGTAGACAACCTAAAACCATCCTCTCGATTGAAATTTTATGTTTTCTGATTTCAACCGCTTCACGTACGATTCTAGAAGTCGTAGGTGAAGCCGTTAAAATCAGTAGTAGTACATACATACCTAAAATATCGCTAGTCTATGACCGGACAGATTGTATATCACCCACGCGTTAAGTTTAGACAGGTGTAAAGATTTATCCTCTTTTAAATGAAGTAATGGCAGAGGAAAATGTGTAATAATTATATTTTAACCAGATTAAGATCAGTTGTTAATCTTTAAAGTCCAAGGGCAAATGCCTTAAAATAGAATAAAAGATAAAGAATTTGGAGAGACAGATTAATTTCTAGAATTACTTAAAGTATAAAGCAACTCAGTGTAAGTAAATAGCGTTGAAAGCCTGGACGCATTTCAGTTTCAATTTATACAATGTAAATAATAATAATAATCGATATCTATCTTAGTCATAAAGATACTAAATTAAAAAAAAGTTTTTAGGGTTCCTACCTCAAAAGGAAAAAATGGAACCCTTATTAACGGAACACTTCATTGTCCGTCTGTCTGTCAAGACCCTTTTTGTAAGGAACGCGTAGAGTAATCAAGCTGAAATGTATATCAAATACTCAGGCCTACTGTCCCTTGGAGCTGTGAAAAAATTAAACTTCTAAAGATTGCAATGGAAATCAAAAGATACAGCCGCATACTTTCGACACGCGCAAGGGAATCAGAACCTACAGGGTACCTCCTGCGACCTCAGAATCTTGAAATTTGGTACGAAACAATATATTATAGCACAGATAAAGGAAAACTTGCGAAAAGCATACATATTTAGTTAAGAATATTATAATAATAAAAATATTTTTAATAATTTTAAACTTATTACCCCTTTCTTTAGTACGGAACCCCTCGGTTCGCGAGTCCGACTCGCAAATGGCCGTTTTTTTCTTCCTTTATTAAAAGGATATTTTATATACATAACTTGGATTTTCCAAAATTTATCAGAGCGTTTGATCGATGCGACGCGTGACCAAAATGCTGGTACATATTGGGCTCAACAAATCAGCATTGCAATTCAACGTGGCAACGCTGCTAGCATTCTTGGCACGCTGCCAGCCGGTAGCGGGTTAGAACATTTGAGTTATCTATAGGCTACCAATAGCTAGTGGATTGCTCAAATGTTATTGTAGTAGCTGCAGTATTGTAATTAGTTATTAGTGTTTTATTTTAATAAAGGCATTTGCCCCAAGAAAAAAAAATAACTTGCATATGTTATATTTGTTAACTTGACTAACAAATATAACAATATATATATACTATAATATGAAATTTTTTCTTATCGGTAAGCTTGATCTTATCAATCAATAAATTAAATGTGTTATCGCTTAATTTAACATCAGTATTTTTTATTATTTACTTTTATCGTAACGTATGCTCATTAGCGAAAGAGTAGGTATAGAATGAGTTATTCTATATGATGAAGGGTTCCGTTTATAATTTTTCATTTTTTAGATATATAGATAATAGAAAGCGCTAAAAATAGTCTTATAGTTTACCCGTGCGATCTTAACAGATCAATTGGGTGCAGTCATACCTTGGATGAGATCACTATTATACATTGGTGGGATCACTAGTAGCTTTTTCAACAGAGTGCTTTTGTTCTTCGGAGATCACGTTCAGCTGTCTGTCCCGGCTGTTGACTTAGGATAACAGTCGTTAGGCCATGTCGGAGGACTTTGGGTGGTGTGATAAATCTAGCATCGGGCTAGCGACTGGGTTAACCACCAACCGGTATTGGCAAGCGTGGTGATTTAGAATTCCTCTCCCCGAAAGGAAGACCCTTCTCCCAGCTGTGGGAATGTAATGAGCAGTTTATGCTTTGCTATATATTACTTAAAATGTTTAGTACTACCCTAATAAAACTAGAGAAATAGGCAAAAACATTTTAGAGATCTTTATATTTTTCACAATATTTTTCTTTTTGGTGGTGAACAAGTTAAGGATATAAATAAAAAAAATGATGGACTGCGTGAAGAATGATATGTTTATGAGCGGTGTGAACACCGAGATCACTAGTGAATAGTGATGCAACAAAATGTACAAACATGTACCATTCTTATTATGAAATGACAATAGTAGAAGAAGGTAGCGAACAAAATATAACAGATCATCCGCCAGATGATAAGCGTTCACGGTCACTGATAGCGGATTATAACCACGTGTTAAAATCGAATTTTTTATCAACTATGCACTTATTGAGCGAAATATAACTAAAAACTAATTTTCCATTGTAGTACTTTGTGCCTCACTCTGCTTCCGTGTTGACTTAGCTACCATCTGAAGTTTTTCCGAACTGAAATTACATGGCGATCTTAAAAAAATATTCTTATAAGATATTCATCTCACTCGATCATCAAGACTAAAATAATTTATTGAACACGTTTAAGTTAACAGAGTCTTAAAAAGGATTGGTCAAGTACATTATTTATAAAAAACAACTTCATTTTACGTGTGGAAGTGAATTTATCTCATCATTCCAACACTCACCAGGGGTGGCAAGATTGTTGGGAGTATGTCGGGACCGCTCGAGCGTCGCCGTCGCGTCGGCTCGACAGGGCTTGTCGCAGCCAACGCAAACTGCACCCACAGCAGCCAGGGTCCACAACCGAGTAACCGCACGGTGTCCGACCTGCCGAAGTCACGGGGGTTGCGCTCAGCGCGTGGTGATCCATCACCGGATACATCTAGGGGGATTAAAAAAAAACCCTTGTCAACTAAAATGGACGGTATGCTAAATATTAATGAGTTAAATTAATATGGTCCCTACTGATTTTGTGGCTGCCTATGTTGAGTACATATAGCTGATCTAACCTCACACGAATGTACCAACACATTAAAATATTCTAACACTCGTGAACATTGGAATGTTCATTAAATTTACTATTTTTTCTTCTTTTCTGAAAATTGATTTTTGTACGAAAGTACTTGATTCCGATCTATTCGCTGAATTAAAATCATAGTTCTAGTTTACAGCTTATAAAGAACTGTAGTCTTAAAAGCGACCTAATTCCATTACTAAATTGGATCTAGACTTGAACTTCAATTAGGATTCTATCGCGATTTACTTTGTGACTAAATAACTACAATGAACAATGAAACACCAAAAACCGAAACCTGCCAACAGAAGGTGAAAACAATACAACAGATAGTGGGACTTGAGATTTCATTCAAGATCAGTCAAGACAGAAACTAAATATCGTACTGAGTCAAGACTAGTCCCGAGATTAATCTGCTAGAGTAAACAATGTACATGGATCTGCAAAAACTGAATACGACATACAATGTTTCTGATTTAAATCTGTACAACTCCTCGCTTGAGAGTGACGATCAAAACGAAACTCTCCCCGATATGTTGACAGACGAAAAAATTTGTGTGATTGTGTTTTGTTTTTTTCTAGTCTTGTTTGCTGCACTAGTAGCTTGTATTACAAGTGTGGTGGCGTTGTTGTCCTGGATTATGATACCTAAATGGCGATCATTTAAAACTTACATATTTCTCAATCTCATAATGTGTTACACGTCATCGTATACAATGCTGTTCTTAGATGTCTTTGGTATTTTAGAAACCAGTGATATATTTTTGTATTTTTCTATAAACTCATTTGCATGTTGGCTTTTTATAGCATCCGTTGTTTCTTATGTAGATATAGTGAATGTATTCTCTATAAACATCACCCGAAAAATCTGCAAATGCAACCTCTTTGCTTGGGGCTTGCCGTCGTTGAAAACACTTTTGGATTTGATAGATGAATACATATATACTATATCTACTTCAGACCATAATGGATATTTTGTCTTTATATTATTACTGTGCAACTTTTCAATTTATCTCCGAGTGTTGTTAAGTCTGTGTAAAAAAGAGAGGTTTACAAATAGTACCAGGTTCAAGCAGAAAGCTCATGTAGCGACGTTTACGTTTCTGATGAGCGGATCAATGGTGCTGCCATGTCTCATTTTACAAATGTTTACGATAGATTTATATTTTAAAATTATTGTGTACATATTACCAGTGATTCAAACAATAGTAATAAGCGTTTTCTTTTTGTTGTTGAAATCAAATCGTGTTATATGGCGAAAGTTTTGTTGCTGTAAAAATTAGAAAATCATTAATAAACATGAATGATCGTTTTATTAATTAACTGCTAATGTACCCCACTCACTCCGGATTCACTCAGAAAGGTGCCACAAAAGTAAATAGATCATCAGTTTTTAACCTTCTCATCATCATCATCATCATCATCTCAGCCAACAATGTAATTTAATGAGGCATTTTTGGACTAAAATCTTCAGTTTGCTGATACACAGGGTCTCCTTATGAGGAAACCAAAGTGTAAACGCTTTCGACGATTGCTAAATTGCTATAATTTCTTAACGATTGAAATCTCTTGAATTTGATAAAATATTATTATTTGTAAATAATCTAAGTTCTGAATTAATGTCTCCAGTTTCAATCAAATTTGTTCAAGAGTTTTACCTAGTATTTGCTCAAAAGAACAGATAGACAAGAAAAAGGAAAATAAAAGTATTGAACGTGGGCATCTCAGTACATACCTATGTCTGCGCTTGGTATGTGCCACGAAAGAGAGAGGTATGTACCACGAAAGAGAGAGGGATGTACCACTAATATATATACACAATGATAGCATTGGATATACATAATATATAGGTAGGTAGAGTTAGAACGTACTGGTGAACTATTCAACTGATTTGTTCGGATATAATACAATTACAAAATATTCTTATTGACATAAATATTACATTCACTTTCTTGAGTCCATAGGCTCTTGAACTAGAATAACTGTGTATCAGGAGGCAGTGGCTTCTCCGATTAAATTGAAATCGTTGTATTATGTCTATAAAGCAGTAGAGAGGAATAAAATATATTATTTAAACATTATTAATTACATACTAATATCAATCAATGTAATGTGATAAGATAAAAATTGTTAGAGAATTACCTGAAAAAAGTTTAGGTTATATTTTTATTGTTCGCCACATGGCGATATTAAAAGCAGAATATTTTATCATCTTGATTTTTTTTTGGATTGAATTGAATCGTATTAATACGCGTGGCCTACGTTTTTATTGTTACATATATATACAGTTTTTATTGTTATTTTTCCGGAATTTCCTCGAATTTTCTACGTAATTATACGTTTTTCTTTCAGTATGAGCTTTCTATAATGTATTAACTAAAACTGCTAAAACAAAGAAGTTGACACCATTAACATCGTTTTCAAGTTTTGCCGTGACCAGAGGAAATAGGAATTCATAGTAAATAGTCTCTTAGACTTTACCACCTGATATCGGTGAAGGGAAGTGAGAAGAAGGGTGTCAAAGAGCTTAAAGGAGGATGGCAGAACCAGCCTTGCTCCCGAAAAACGAAATGACAACCCGTACATGTATTCTTTATATATGAAAATTTAGATTATATTTTTGTGGATTCCGTGAATAATTTGCATTATTTATAAAGTTGGGAATCAGAAGTACTTTTATTTTATTTATTTATGTGGTGTTTGTAGTTTTAGAACGCACCCTATACTTCTCATTATGTTTGTTGCGTTCGAATACTTACGCTCTCAAATTAATTGTTAATGTTACTCAATAATCTGTAGTCAGCTGTTCTGTAGACCTGGACGGCGTTCATAAACACACCCATGTCTAGTATATTCTAGAATATAATAAGTCATCTGTATCTATATCGCGATCCATGCTATATTGCTTTCTCTGTCTACGATGCTATACATGGACGGCGATCCATTGAATGGTTCGCATATAGACGTGTAGTTAGCATACTGATACAGATGATTTTCCGTGATAACTTTTTACTCCCAACTTCTAGGAAAATGATAAAATATACAATAAACAATGTATTTATTGTTCTATCGATACATATCATTCATGAACGCGGTTTCTTTCTTCTAAGCTGCAAATTTATGGGAGTCTGGCTTCCTCCTTAACTATATTAAACTAAACAGCCATAAGATACGGGTTTAGAATTGTACTGGGGAATCTCTATCCGCCGGTGAATAAGTGTAAGCTAAGGGTTCAAGGCTAGCAGCAGCCTTCTGCGGATAAAATCAACATACTGCGCTCGCTAAAAAGTCAAAGGAACTAGAATTTTACCCTATAACACAAACATCTACCTACTCGTATAATAAATCCCTCAAAAACAATGCGATGATACAAGGAGTTTAAATGAGTAACTTTCTTTTAAATTATTCCACTTTCACCGAACAGTGACATCTCAGCAAAACACTAATAAGTCGCATTTCATTGCAAGAAATGCTTATTTTAAATTACATATTGTCTCTTCACAATTCTTAAGAACATCAGGAATTACGCATTTCACACGAAGGTTCGACCTTCCACGAATCTGATAGGGTGGTAAGTAGGTAGGCTAATTATACAAAAAGAATATGACCACTAAATACAGTCTTCTTTGATTTGATATTGGTAAGGACGAAATTGTTTAGTATATATGTACGACTATTGGACTATTTCTTATGAAAAAAATACTTTCCCCCAATTTTTATTATATTTTATATTTTTTATTACACTCAAACCCCCGCACTAGGATTACCTGTGTCGCGGAAGGCATGGACACACGCACAAACAACCAAGTCCCGGAACAAACACCCACACTCTTCGCAGAAATGTTTGCCCCTGCCGGGATTCGAATCCAGGGCCCCGGAGACACAGAAGTCATGTCACTGACCACTAAGCCACGGCGACCGTCAATTGTGACGAGTGTGGAGTATTAGAAGACGTACAACATATCTTGATGGAATATGTGAGGAATGAAAGATTTCGAAGATTGTTTGAACGGGCTGAAATATTTGAGGTTGGTCCAATTTCATTTCGTCGAGAACCGTGAGCATGGCCATCTCCATAGGGTAAACATTTTATATTTTGCCAGTTGATTTTAAAAAACGAATTAGGCGTAATATGCTGAATCGTATTAAAGGATGAACCGATAGGTGCATGACCGGGATAATTACATACAAGTATAACAAAGAGATGCCGTATGACCTCACAGCCAAGTTGAAGGAATTACCTGTTTGTGTGTGTGTGTATGTGTGTGTGTGTGAATTTTAATGATATTTTAGAAGATTCAGTATGAAAAAAAACAATGTTTTGTTTAATATGTTTCGTGTTATTTTACCTTTGCCGGTTCATTTACTAGACTCAATAACTCTTTCTTGAATGAGTTTTTATTAGGTCGAAATATGTCTATCGATGGTGACAGTTTATTGTACGTATTTTGGAGACGGTGAACAGGCTCGTTCGAGGCATAGTTGGTACAGGACCGATTAACGGCAATATACCAACTATGCCTCGAACGCGCCTTCATCGTTTTATTTATTATTACGCTATTATCGATTATTATTACGTTATTGGATATTTTGCCATAATTTAAAGAGTTTATATTATCAGGTTACTTGGTCGGTATCTCAATTCTTTTTTATGCATATTATTACGTTAATTAGGTTTTTTTAAAAAAATAATTGAAATAGTTGAATACATTAAAATAACTAAACTAACGTTCGGGAAACTCCGCGACGTCTTCTCGTCCAAAATACCGCAATGCCTGAAAACGAAGGTCTTATAACCTCGAACAGTGTGTGTTACCAGTAATGACTTACCGAACTGAAACGTGGTCTTTGACTATGGGCCTTCTGAGCAGGCTCAGAATCGTACAACGAGCATTGGAAAGGGCTATGCTCGGGGTTAATCTACGTGATCGAATCAGGAATGAGGAGATCCGTAGAAGAATGAAATCACCGATATATCCCAGCGTATTAGCAAGTTCAAGTGGCAGTGGGCAGGACACAAAGATGGCCGTTGGGATCGAAAGGACAGACGACCTGACTAAGATCGCAGGCAAGGGCAGGCTGGGGGCCACTTCAAACCGGTGCTTGTGGACCTCTCATGAGATTATGATGATGATGATGATGATGATTAAAATAATGTTAGTCTTTGAAATATAATCTACAAGAACACGAGATAAAAAAAACTTTATTAAATAATGTGGCAATTTTTTTAACATAAAATATATATAAAAGAATATAGCGCGATCTTCACCGTCTGTTTAACGTGTTTTTGTTCTACTCACATTGCCTTATGGTTACTTCTAACGTATTGTACGTAGTAGGTACAAAATTATAATTTCCGGTATAATTTTATTTTTGTTGTTCATGATCATGTCGTTTAAAACAAGTTTTGTTTCCCTCTTCTTAGTTAAAACACGCACACTTCCGAAAAACAGTTTACACAACTGATACAATCGAGTCACTCAATTCGAATTTCGAGCTCGGTTAGGCTGTATCACGTTTGAATTCGGCACGATTTGGCATATTCAAAACACAATCGTATCGACAGCGTACGTCGGACGAGATATCAAACTCGATCGTGAATACCTGCAGATCTGGTTTCGGAATCGAGTTTGGAAGTAAATTTGAAGGTCGTCGCACCTTGGCTGCGTGCGGATTGGAGAGTTAATCCCAGCTCATTGATACAGGGTCACATCATTACTTATTCTCATTTTGCAGTATATGTTAACATATTATACTGTTTTAAATCTAAAAAGGAATTATGTAATTGATTGGCAATGTAAGTAGTGTATATAATGTTAACATTAAAAATTAGCAATGTAATATTAGCCACGAACTGTAATAAAAATGGTTACTTATGGAGTCGGTACTGATTTGCTGCACGGTACTAGAGGGTGTTTTTTTGTTCATAGCTTAGAAGAAACATATAAAAAAAAAGAAATGTGAGAGGCATGATTTATAGAGTAGTCTATAGTGAAACCAAGAAGCACGTTTCCAGTTGTTTTAGGTTCGTCCTGTAACATTTTCCTTGTACGATACTTCATTACAACAGTATTGTCTTCATTCCACAGTATTCCATTACTCTCAAACCAATTTCGTAGTGTAATCATCACTATCTGAATTTTGTCATTTAGGATATTTTCAATTGTTTTCGTTTATCCCTACATGGGTGTCGTCAGCAAATAAATTGATAACTGCCCATTCCGGAAGACAGCTTGCCAGATCATTCACATATATTAAAAACAAACGAGGCCAAAGTACAGAGCCCTGAGGTACACCTATATCGACTTTACCAACTGAAGATTATATGGTTAATATAATACTGTTGTACCCTGCAGAAACCATTATTTATTATATTACTATACTATACTATATACATTATTTAGTATATTATATATTGAAAAAATGCCGGTATTAACTGTAGCATATAATATATTTATCCAGGTAATACGGTAGTCAAGCCGAATTAAATCAAACATAAGCTACGCCATCAAACCTTTAAGACGTGAAGAGGTAACAGAGACACAAATTTTCGAAATCATAATATTAGTGTGATATTATCGAAGAACTAGATAGGATGGATCTCCAATTTTTCCAAATCGAATCATCCGTTTTTTGTCTTTTCATTTTATGTATTTATAATTTAGTTATGTTGAATTGATGTCAAACATGTATTGTAACATCAGTACATCAGTATCAGAGAAGACGCCGCGAAGGAGAGTTCTACGCTCTTGTCACCGCCCGGACCTGAACCACTGAAGATGTCGACCGCAGTGTCGACGACACGTCTGGAACACGAGTTTCGCTTAGACCACGACCAAACAGCCCGGAAGCAATACATAAAACAACAACGCCGGCCGTGAAAGCCTTAGAGTTTACATTGTACATGTATTTGTAAATTAATATATTTCTTCTTTTCCCTCCTTTAATTCTTCTTTCAATGTGTTTTGAACCATTTTAGCTTTTTCTCACTAACTTGAAGTAAAAAATGTACCCACAGCTTAGAGTCCCTGATTGTACCTGATGATACCATGAGATTGAATGACTAATTTTTAATAAAATTGTCTATTTGCTACTTGCATCTTTTGTGTCATCTACAAAAAGTTTTATTTTGTTTACTGTTAAGTTTTTACATATATTATTCATCGAGATGATGATTAATATAGTCGAGCCATCGAACACATACATAGTCGAACCATAAATATCTATTAACCAGACAACAAAAAAATTGGCAATTGCATGTAAATGGGCCATGATCAGTAAAAGGTTCCGTTGCTGTAATCACATAACTTTGATCTTTGGCGTTTTAATAATAGTAATTTAAAAAACTGTATCATATTAAGTGTTCTTAAAATTCTAGTGTAAGTTAAAATAACGAGCCGAAGGCGAGTTTTCTTATAGCATTACACGAGTGTTTTAAGAAATACATATGTGCAGTTCCATGTACTACTTTACCTGATCTCATATCTAAGATAGACAATGAAATTGACGTAAAATGAAAGCATATGTTTGCATCTATTTGTAAACGTTTAGCGCCAAATCCATTTGCTGACCGCGCATGCGTGTTCCGCCCCGCGTTCACAGACCATATGTAGAAAAGCTGCATTGCAACCTCCTTGGTCCAGCTGAAGTTGTATCATAATGGTAAAAAAGTAACATTTCGATACAGTTGTCATCAACTGTATCATAATGTAACTTTTTAAATTTATTTCGATATATTGTCTCTAAAGAATGTCATTCAAGTTCTGTTTTTAATTATTAATCTTTATATTTCAGTATGAGATTAGAAAAAGTTAATTACATATATAATAGTAATAATATAAACAATACACAGCAATTATTGAATATTGCACAATAGGAGGTTGTTACGCAAAGGGCTAATACAACCCTTATAAAGAGGGAGTTTAAATAGAAACTGAGTTGTAACTGAAGTTTGCAGCACCGTGAGTTAAACTCTACTTTTTACTACAATTGCGAAAAAATAAACTAATCAAATATAATATTAAAATAAATTACGGCGAAACGGTGCCTGGAAAAAGGTCCCAGTCCATAGCCATAGATGAAATGCAAATTAAATTAAACAAAAACTTTTAAAATCGATTGTTATGCTCAGGACTGAGGGCGCATAGTACCGTGGAATATGGTCTCAATATGTAAGTGACAAAGCTCGAAAATGGAATTCAAAATCTGAATTAATGGAATAAAGTTCCCATTTATAAAATCAGGCCTGAAATGATAGTCTAGAGTTCATCACATCAGTCAAGCACATTGTTCCAAACATTCCTAAAAACATTACTCAAATATCCTTTGAGAACATTCAACATCCATAGCAGTCTTCTACACCTACCAAAACTGATGAGCTAAATGATATTCTTCAGCTTATACTCTTCTTAAAAAGCATTGTGTTAGTGATTATTATAAAAAATAAGGGAGACTTGATTCACAATGAAAGCTCTGATGACGATGACTAAGATTGTAGAATAAGGGCCAAAAAAATTTGTAAAAAAATTAAAAACCCATTTTTTCGTACGTTTTTATTGTTCTATTTCATACCCTCCTTTATGTTGCAAACTATTTTTAATTCTGTGCATTCGATAAAATGTAGGTTTGTAGAAAATATGAATTTTTTCGCTCTCCTGTAAAAGGTTACAGACACCGCTTTAATTCAATTTGTGAAAATATCAAAGATTGCACGCCAATTACTTTTTTTTTTTAATCTGTAGCAATGCACGCATTTTACCAGGGCGTCGCTTTTAGTTTCATTTATCAAAAACGCATTCACGGATAAATCAGGTTGGCTATGGTGATGCAAGATGGGGAAGTTCGAATCAACTTTTATAGACTATTAGACTTAAATAAAAGACGTCTTTGTGACCTCGTTGGTAACCAACGATTGTTTGAAACACACAAAACTAAAATTAAAAAATACTTTAGCCCCGCTCTTGATAAATGTTATTTGAGCACTGCTCTGGTTTGCTACAATGACAGACTTGTTGAGTAGGAGTAGTGAAATTTATTGAATCGTCGTAATAGTGTCAATTGTACATTCCAAGTGAAGGATTTCAGCCATACAATCAACATACAATTCATTAATTGGACATACAAATAATATATTGGTAGTTTTTTCAATTATCAATTTTATTGTGTTTAGTATTTTAACTAAAACACAAAAAAAATGATAATTGAAAAGACATATAAAAATGTGTTATCAACCATACGGTTGGATTTGACAACCTTCACGGTGATCTCGTTAGGAAATCATTATTTTTAGCATTAAATTAACCAGATTTGAAGGCTGTATATGGCACTGTATTATTCGCAGATTTATAATCAGACAGGAAATAGAGCGAAATAATTCAAGTAAACAACGAGTTACTTCGTCGACTAATATCTTCGAAGTGGTTTATTCTAATTAAGATATATTTCGGTAGGCCGATTCTATCATAACAAGAATATATTTCATAGCAAGCTAACTTGTCAAAAAGTGAAGTAATAAATATGACATTAATTTCTTAGCGTGATGATATCTACGTTATATTTTGATGTAAATTGAGATGTATGTCCAGTTCAGTAAAGTTATACCTAATACCTTTGCGTACTTACTCGCCAAACCATATGTTTAGCCGTAACGGGTTATTTCTGAGGAGTTCATTCATCTGTTGACTCAGTGAACGTCATTTATTTTGCAAAAAAACTTGCGATTTCAAGTTACAGAGATACCATATAATATACTATAAACATTCGAGTCCCAGATCCATGCAATAGTGCCCAGGATTAGAAACCTTGATAATAAACTAGAGTTAGTTAGATGTCTATTTTTCATAACTAATTTTACCGCCAAGCAGTAGTAGGTATTCGCATTCGTTTTTTCATAGAAAATGTATAGGAATCCCTTTTTTTAATTATTGCCAAAACTTACGATTTGGTTTGGTATGTTACTTTGGGAAAAGTGTTCGTTGGAAATAGAGTCGATTAAGACCAACTTGTTTTTTTTGACAAATGTCATTTTTTGAGCGATCCTTACTTATTTTGAAAAAACTAAAAATGGCAATATACTTTTTAAAATAAAATAAAATAGAAGGTTCCTAAGAACAAAACCTTCTTTTTTTAAAAAAAAAGGTAGCTACCCTGAAGGGGCCAAAAATTTGCCCCACCCTGTATACTCACATTTTACATTGGTAAATACAAGCTACGTATCGGTTTTCCGAATATTATCTTAAACCACATGGACTTTTCATCAAATTAAATTAAATTTTATTTATAATATTACCATATTAATTGGTATCATAAAACCACGGAATGAGACTCCTTGCAAAATTAGATAATTCTACTTCCGGTACGGACAGGTTGACTAATTCCGCGATTCCATTTAGTTATATAGATGTATTATCCGGCTTTACTTACGCTTATAGTCGAAGTTTCGACCTAGGTTTCGGGCATATCCGACGCCCATCCTCAAGCCGGATAATACATTTATATAATAATGTGTCAAACTCATGAGAATTTCCAATCAAAAATTTCATTTAGTGCCCATGGTGCATTTATATACCCAATCATTAAAAAAAATACTATTTTATTTCGGCTGTGGAAACGTTACTAATCTTTTAGTGAAGTGTTACACATATTAAAATATAATATATGTGCATAATTCAATATCATTCAGGGAAGATTTGTTTGATTATATATGTGTGATTAAATTATGCATAATATGCATAATTTAACTATAACACATAATGTTATAATAAGGTTAACCTTAGCGTAGAATCGAAACTAAAATCTTGAAGATAAAATAAGTAATAATTAACAATTTATTTAATGTTATATGTTAATTGTTATTATAAATAATTAACAATAATAAGTACCGAAGTAATAATTAACAATATTGTAAAGGTACCTGAACCGGAAACTAACGTTTGTCTTTTTATATTTGTGGTTATTTGACGTGAAATATCTAACTAATGTTACCATTCGGTTCAGCCGTTTTTTGTATGAATACTAACTGCGCCCCGCGGTTTTGCCCACGTTGTGATGATGATGAAATGTAGCCTATATGTTATTCCGGGACGTGAAGTTTATACATACCAAATTTCATCCAAACCCGTTCAGCCGTTCTGGCGTGATTGAGTAACAAACATCCATCCATACTTTCACATTTATGATATTAGTGGGATTGTAATAGTAGATTATGCACCAACGCCAATAATATGTCACACACGACAATATATTGAATCTCGAGCGTAACGAAGGATTTCAAAAATAAATACAGCGAAACGAAATATTTGCCACTCGAATTTTGAGCGCGGCAATAGAAGTTCAGCTCGTCTAAGACGCAAACACGTTTACACCTTCTGCTACATTATAATAGCAAGATTCTTACAATAAAAAAATGTATATAACGGTAAAGTGCTTACAACCTTTTTATACTGTATAGATCTTCCATAGACTATGGAAGATGTTATCACGCCAGACCTAGAACGCTTACTGGGTCTCAAGGACTACTGCGTGAACACACTATGTAATTGGTACCAGTTTTTGACACTTGAGGGTCGTGGTTGGGCATGTGGGTTCTCGAAAGTACCTTTCGAGAACCACCGTTTGACAGCCGCTTTCACCGCTGAGCAATCATATTTAGCAACATCTAGTGGAAATCACACCTTATGGTGGGGTCTGTTTTGCTTTGGGCAGAAATAAATTCTTTGGATCGACGTTAGTCTTCATCGAAAACGGCACACTGACTGTACACCGATTCGTATAACTAATGTTGCTTAATGTTGCGATGCTCTCCTCATGCACAGCCCGCATGGCTGGGACGATCTGAAGCGACGAGTGCGATCAGTGCAGCTGGCTACGCAGACCATCAGAGAGCAAGAGAATGTGATTACCGCGAAGTGGGAATGTATTCCGCAAGGAACCATAAGAGACATACTCGCTAGATGCTTGCAGACGAATTACCAATATTTTGAAGCGATGATAGCTCAGCGGGGGGAGCGTCGGCTGTCAAACTGACGGACACTGGTTTGATCCCCAACAGCTTGAGCTCCCGGTAAAGGTAACACCGTTATGAAATTCCCAGCATGGTGGTAGGGTACTTTCGAATACCCGTCTGGCTAGCTACCACCCTCAAGTTTGAAAAACTGTCATCAAACACATAGCATGTTCAGGCAGCAGTCCTTGAGAGCCAGTGAGCATTCTAGATCTAGCGTGATAACATCTTCGATCGACCACATCGCCACTGACCATCAAGTGAGATAGTGGTCAAACGCTAGATCTATACAGCATTAAAAACTACAATAAAAAAGATTGCAATCTGTAGTTTCAGCAAGTTGGTCACATACTAAACTTTTATCTGCTTTTAATTTACTAAAAAAAAAAAAGAAGCATGTTTTATGTTTCTTACCTATTTAGCGAGAAGGTACACTACTATTATTGTATTTTTTTTCTACATACTATTATCTACCATTTTTTATTATTTTAATCAAAATGTTATGATAAAAGTGATGAAAATTATTCCTTATCTACTAATTAATTTACAAGATTATGTGGATAAGACTAGATAAAATTTTGATATTATGATTGATATTATGATAGTTCACACAAAAGTAACTATCATTACAATATTGTGCTCATGGTACCGACTTCGACAAGTTATTTCACACTTTAGAGTGTTGAAGTCGGTTGCATTTTTTGTTAAAAAACTTTTTTTCACCCTTTTCAGTGACCTTTGCTACTCACGGGATCAATGAATTGTCATCGTGTGTTCTGCGATGTCTTCAACCGCGACAATAATATCATCAAGATACGCGTAGCACTTTTCAGTTATTGGAGTATAACTCAAAAACCGCTTGTCCGATTTTAATGAAATTTGAATGGGACCACCACGAAGTATACTCTATCTAACAATAAAAGAATCATCAAAATCGGTTTATAAACGACGAAGTTATCCGCGAACACACATAAAAAAAACATGTATACGGTCGAATTGAGTAACCTCCTTTTTTTGAAGTCGTTTAATATATACGGTCGAATTGAGTAACCTTCTTTTTTGAAGTCGTTTAATAAGTTGGTCCTTCGCTTAATAGGTGCCCGGTTTTTGTGCAAAAGAGTGTATACTAATAGAAAAATAGATTTGAACATTTTAATGTTCTAAGAAAAAACCCTGTATAAAAAATAAAGAATAAAAAAAATCATTTTAATGGCACTAGCCATTATAGAAGTTCTTGAGTCTCAATTTTCGTTAGAATTATAGACTTGCGCATATATTATGTCTCAAAATACTTGTGAATATATATATTTAACTACAATCTTCAAGGTACTGACCTCTGTCATTGATTATATCAAAGACAAGAATACAGCTACTTGACGTAGACAACAATATTAATCAAAACGACAGTAGAGAATAGAGAAAAGATATTAGTCTTAATTCTTCATTCTCCACGTAGGTATTCATTCTTGGATTGTTGCATTGTTTTACATAGGGAAGCAATTGGAATTATTATATAACTAAAGCATAGCTAAAATATATTGTACCGCTAAAATAATTCCAATTCAAGCCTACCTAACATGGCAGGTTATGAAAAGAAAAGCGAAGGTTGTACAATGATATAGAATTTAATAGTTTGAAATATATAAATAATAAAAGTGAAGCTACGTGACAATGAATATGTTAGGATGAATAATAATTAAATTTTGAAGAAAGAAAGAAAATTTGAAAGTTAAAATTTAATAATCTAAATTTGGTACTCTGGCAGCGGCACATAAATTTATATAGGACGTGGTGGTTCGGCCTTAAGATTCGTTGTTTCCACCTCCGCAGCACAGTACTTCCCTACGGGGCGAAGTCCAGCGCGGCGCGGGCGCAGCGGTCAGGATCTCACGGCAGGTGGATGTTTGGCAACGCTCGACAAAACCCACGATAGGCCGGGGTCAAATGGTCGTTCGACCGATGGGTCCGCACTCGATCGGTGGCAATGAAGTATATGCGGTGTTCCTGGAATTGCCAAAAACCTATAGGTTAGGATCCCGCTTAATTCGGTCTAAACTTCCAAGGCCCCACTAAAGCGTTACGAAGAAGTAGGTAGGTAAGCACTTTTGAGTAGTAGTTTTGCCGTAGTGGAAAACTCAGAACGGAGTTTACAATTGTGTGGTTATTTAAATTAGCTATAGGCAAAGTAGGACATAAAAGAATTATATGAATTTACTAGAAAATATGATTGATAGCAAGTTTTTATTAAAATGATAAAAGTTGGGGGTAGGAAAATTACAATTCGATGCTATTAAATTTAGATAATGAATTACTACAAGCAAAAAGAATGAGATGAGTAATAGTGGAAAGTGCTGAAATAAAATTTACACAGTAATTATTACGCTAAACAATGGAAAAAAAGAATAAATCATGACTTTGGTTTTATGTGTCATTCAAAACTTACCCTATATCGGGAATCACTCACACACACTTTTTACGACTAGCTGCACTACAACGTGAAACCTAGTTACTTTATTGCTTAAATTATTTATGCGAAAAATATGTTGCGCTTGTCCGCTAGAACGCCAGACAAGCGGCAACCGGCCTCAACGTTAGCTAAGGAGCGTCTATTCGAGGGTTGGGTAACATTGACAAGGTCGCGCGCGCCGGTCGTCGCGCCGTCGATCGTTCCTTGCACTCCCCTCGTTCCTCAGTTCCTGCCCCGCCGCGAGAGGTTGCGTTCGTTCAAAAATACAGAAACTAAATAAATACATATAATAAAATACCTAGTCAAATTGGGACGGCACCAGGATGCTTTTTTAAAAAGAAACGCAAGAGACTTTTAGACGTCTATTCAATGCAAGAGTCAACTTAATTCTAACTTAATTCTAGACATCTCTGCCGTCACCGGACACAGAAGACCACCCGCGTTATCGCATCATACGCCTCGTGTGAATGCAACGCAGCAAGATATGGTTGTCATTAGTCAGCACGTATGGTGATCGTGTGGGGTTCTGGTCGCATGACTCCTCCCTCCTCAGATTCGAAATTATCCTGAATTGGAGAATTTCGAATTGTACACTTATAACCCATTTTTACTAGTCTAACATATAAAATAACTAATCCGCTAACTACAATAATCACATATAGTATGATCGTCCAAACACTGACACTATAGATTTTAACTTCACTTATTTCACTTGAGTCAATGCTTTTTATGGAGTTAATCTTCAATTGAACCGTTTTCAAATCCATACTTTCTAGTACCACAGGATTTCCTCTTTCCGTATGTACTTCACTTATATGAGGTAGGTTGACAATAGGCAGTCTGGCATATTCTACGTTTTCCAATTGATGCGCTCGTAGTTTCAAAGAAAACTTATCTATTTTTATTTCACAGGTATCTTCTAGCGTAACTATGTACGTTCCTTGAATGAATTTCTGCTCTATTTCATTTGCGCAGACTTTTTGAATACGTTTCCGGTTTTTGGAATATACTATCCACCTATTAGGCTGTATGTGCTGAATAAGTGTATTGTCTATTTTTACTGGAACCAGGGTACAGGAACTCATATTTTTCGCGTATTTCATTAGATCGGAAATGCATTTGTCTTCAATAATTTGGGCAGTGCTGTCTTCAAAACACATGAAACTGGAGTCACCCAACGGCTTACATGGCTGCGACAGTGGCTCGGAGGTAAGTCCATTCACTAAAAGGTAAGGGTATTTAGGTAGGATGATGTAGGTATTGTGATCATGGAGTACAGGTATAGGATACACTTTGTAATATATATAGATCTCTTTACTAATCAACGGAACTTCCATTACAAATGTTAACTGATTTTCTTTGAGAAATGACTTCAGCCCAATACGCTGCTCAATTCTAACTAGGTTTTCATGGTTAGCCGGAAAAGGCAACTTGTCTGTTTGTTCAATCTTTTTAAGCTCAGTCAACAAAGTATTAGAATTGATAATTGATTGATGCAGAGTATTAAGTTTACAAAATGCTATAGCAGTTTCGACATCACTTAGTTTCAAAGAAATACTTTGGAAATTATGTAAAATCACAGAGTATAGATTTATTATCATATTGCTAGTAAAGTGTACATTTTCTGCCTTCAGTGCATTTTCTAGATTTTCTTGAATATTTTCCAATTTAACATTGAGCTGAATCACATTTTTCTTAATAGATTGTGTAATATTATAAAACCCTTCAACAACTTCGGAAACCAGCGTGACCTTTTTAATTTGATGATTCTGTTTTAACTGGATATCGTTAATTAGTTTGTCAAATTTGATTGCATCATCATTGTCTAAGTTTCCTGTAATGATTTTAATTATAGAGCCTAAAGGGTTAATTATACCTCTCTTTACCCTATAACTAGGGACTAATTGTTTGTACTTGGTGATAGTTTGGTTCATTACATATTCGGTTTGGATTTTAAAATTAGAGAACGTAATGGCTGTATACGATTCGTTATAAGTGGTGTCTATAATACTATTTAATTCTGAAAACTTCAAAATGTTAAGATTTAGATCTTCTGATATAAGGTTAAGGTCTAGTCTTTTAAGTAACGTCCAACTTTCAGTGCTGACGACCGCAGTTCCTTCTTTAATAGGTAAGACCCCGGGAATGCCCTCAAGTGACTGAAGTTGAAGGGCCTGGAGTTGGGTCACTGCCATCAGGACCAGCACCAGGTTTCGGGTGTTTCTGTGAAGGACGTTTGATATCTTTAATAGGGACTCTTACCTCGCGATTTTTGGCTGTAACAGTCACTACATTTCTATCAACTTCTCCTACAACAACACCTCGTTCATACCTGGGTTTGTCTTTACTCCTTCTCACATTTGTTCCTTTAAAGAAAACAACGTCATCGGGATTTATATGAAACTGTGTTTCTCCTCTCTTCTTCTCTATGGTATCTTCTTTTTTCCTAATCATTTTATCAGTTATATGTTTATATAAGAATTTAGTTCGTTTAACATGGTCGCTAATTAATACCTGCATGTATTTTTTATCTAAGTTTATATTGAATGGACTCTTAGCTTCCGTGTGTCCAAATACTACTTCAAAGGGCGTGAAACCCGTTACCGAATGGATGCTGTGGTTATAGGCCATAATGGCAAAAGTCATTACTGACGCTGCGTCAGTCAACTTTTGTTCGAACTTAGCGAGTCGGTATGTCTCAAGAAGAGTGGAGTGGAATCTTTCTATAAGACCCATAGAACTCGGGTTATTCGGTGTACCTAGATGTAGTTCGACCTTATAAAACGTTAATAGCTCTTTTATGAGCGCGTTGTTAAATTCTGAGCCTGAATCAGCACTTATTTTATTAGGTGTTCCATAAAGGGAAAAATACTTAATCAAAGCTCTTACAACTTCTGGTGCAGATAAATTAGATACCTCGAATGCTTGACCTAATTTACTGAATGCATCTATAATAGTAAGGAATGATTTCCCTTCTATTTTGAATATGTCAATGAATAATTCCTCAAAAGGTCGGTTCTGAGTTTGTGTGAGCTGTAATGCGGGTTTAAATGGTTTTCTATCGTATTTAAGTTTTTTGCAAGCCTCACATGCGTTTATTACCGCAGCTACGGTAATATCCATGTTGTGCCAATAATAAGTTCTTTTTATATGCGATACTGTTTCTTTAATACCGCGGTGGCAGTTCTTGCCAATGTGGTACTTTTGTATAATTTCTTTTTGTTCGTCTTCGTTTTCTACGTTAACTACCCGTTCAGTGCATTCAAAAATATTAACTGTACCCTTTTTGAATAGAGTTATTACCGCTTCTGTAAACCCTGCTCTATGATGTTGGTCCTCAAAGTATATGAAGTATTTAATTTTATTTCGTATGTATTTCTTTAGGAAGTCTCGTATCAGGTCAGGTCTATTTAAAGGCATGTGTACTTCTAAAATTCTTTGCCTTTTGTTTGAGATATCCTTAATTGCAGTTTCATCCCTAAACCACGTGTATACCAATATCTGGTTCGGCTTTGTGTCGACTGCTTCTTTTAAAATAGAGATTCCTACTGAGTCAGTATTACGTTCAGAGTGCACAGTCTCGGAACCTAAATGAATCGACTCTGATTCTGATGCTGTGATTGTTACACTAGATGGTGATGGAAGGTGATATGAACCATGTTCAGATATGCTGATTGTGCTTTCTAAATCAGAGACAGTTAGAGTTTTTTCTGAATCAGAAGAGAGAGCGATCGGAGATTTTGGTTGTACTTTCTTTGTCTTCTTTTTGTTTCCTAACTCGATTATTTCATTAGTTAAGCTATCACAATGTCTTTGCAATTCCATTTCACTTTGATCTACATTGACTTGTATAGAACTGTCATCGTTAGCGGCTTTTCCTATTGCATTTATTTTAACCCTAGAGAGTGCGTCTGCGTTTGTATTTTGGCGTCCGTTTTTATACACAACTTCATAATCGTATTCGGCGAGTCTTAGGCGCCATCGAGTGATCTTACTACTCAGCTCCTCGAATGAACTGAGCCATGCTAACGGTCTATGATCGGTATATATAGTAAACCGTTTACCGTAAAGATATGGGCGAAAATGCTTAACAGCCCATATAATTGCGAGAGCCTCTTTCTCGACGGTGCTATACCTACTCTCGGCATCGTTCAATGTCCGCGAGGCATAAGCAATAGGTCGATCACTACCAACTGTACCCTGTGATAAGACGGCTCCGATAGCAAAATCAGAGGCATCCGTTGTCAAGATAAACCGTTTATCGAAATCTGGGAACTGCAATAGAGGTGCATTTGTAAGCAACTCCTTGCATTTCTCAAACGCTTCAATATAGTCTCTATCAATAACTATCTTATGGTGTTTCTTTAAGCATACAGTTAAGGGTCTAGTTAATTTAGCGAAGTCCTTAATAAACTTCCGATAATAGCCCACTAACCCTAAAAAACTTTTGATTTCTGTTTGGGTCCTAGGTAATGGGAAATTAATGACAGCGTCGATCTTATCCGTGTTGGGTTTTAACCCATCCTTAGTTATAGAATGTCCCAAGTAAAGCACTTCCTTACGAAGGAATTCGGACTTATCTAGTTGAACTTTTAGGTTTGTTTGTCTTAAGCGATCGAAAATCTTACGCAGCTTATCCACGTGTTCCTGGAGGCTGGAGGAAAAGATGATGATGTCATCTAAATATACTAGACAGTGTATCCCTTGGAGACCTCGCAGGATACTATCCATGGCTCGTTGGAATGTAGCCGGGGCTGTCTTGAGCCCAAAGGGCATACGTAAGAATTCAAAATGGCCTGCCTGAGAGCTGAACGCGGTTTTCGGTCTGTCCTTCTTGTCAATTTCAATTTGGTGGTACCCACTGGCCAGGTCTAAGGTAGTGAAGTAGGTCGATTTACCCAACTTATCGAATAGGTCCGATATATTAGGCAGTGGATACTTATCGTCTATGGTAATGTCATTCAACCGTCTAAAGTCAACGACCATGCGCCATTTCGCTTCTCCAGAAGCATCCATTTTCTTGGGAACCAAGTGAACTGGAGCGTTCCATGGTGAATGTGATTCTTGGATTACATTGTCTCTCAGTAATTTGTCTACCTGTTTGTTAATCTCATCATTCACTGTATGTGGTTGTCGGTAAGGTCTCACGAAAATAGGGTCTTCGTTCGTCGTTCTTATTTGGTGCTTAACTTTATTGGTGAACGACAACGGGACCTTGTCGCAATAAAATATGTCTCGGTACTCTAAACACAACATACTTATTGCATCCATTTCTTCTGGATTCATGTGGTCAAGTCTCAGCTTTCCTAAATTTTCCACTAAATAATCGTCAATCTCTAAGTCATTGTCAGTGATAACGTTTAAGTCACATACTTGAGGTTTGAATGGGGTTATGTTAATCAGTTGATTAATTTTAAGTTTAACTGGTCTCTCCAATGAATTTTGTATAACTGTATATGTGTGTCCATTGACACAGTTAACTAATGCACACGGCATTCTGACGCCATCTTCAAATTCTCTAAAATCCATAATACCTGTTCCATTCTGCATGGTTGTCGGTAGTCTTACGCGAGTTTCAGTTCGCGGTTCCAACTGTAAATTTAGCTCTGGATTATATATAAATGGTATAGCCGTATCACGAGTATGTATCATTTGATTTTTCATATCTATGTTAGCATCAATTTGCGCCAACAGATCGGAACCAATAAGTCCATCGTAGTCTTTGTCTACTTCGTATATATAAAATGTATGTTGTTGGTTACTTTTAAACGACTTCAAAAGTGGGATGTGGATTGCTTCTCCATGGGCACTTCGGCCATGAGTACTTACTACTTCGAACGGAACTGAGAACTTATACTCCTTAAAGTACTCATCAACCTTATGGGGGCTTATAAATGATCGTGAACTACCGGTGTCAATCATGAATTTTGCGTTTATTTCAGGTAATCTAATGTAGGGTAGTTTAGCAAAGTTATCGCAATTAATATTTATTATTTCGGATTGTCCGTGTCCGAGGCTGGTTTGTAAAAATTTTCATCGTTGTTTGTCTCGTCATAGGTCTCGGGCATGTCAACGGTGTAATCGGCTTGTTCATAGTAATTGTCATAGTCGTAATAGTCATAGTTGTCACTATACACTTCTAATTCATTGTGGAATACAGCGTTAGGTCGTGCCGCAGGCAATGCTGTACGCATTGTGACGTCTGTGTTGTCAAGTTTAGATTGGGATGGTATTCCGAATTTAAATTGGTTTGGTTGTTGCTGGTGGGACGCCTGCCTAGGTGGTGTTTGACCAAAAGTGGGTCGATAACCTTGAGGTCCTGGTATGTTGGGTCTGTACCCTTGTGGAGTACCATGCCTAATTCCTTGATGAGGAATACCAAATTTGAAATTCTGATTAGGTTGTTGGAACTGTTGTTGTAGTTGTGGTCTATAACCTGAATTGTGAGGCACTCCGAATTTGAACTGCGGAGCCTGTTGTGCCCCATAGTTTGGATTTTGTGGGACGTTGGGCTTGAATTGGTTAGGAATACCAAATCTAAAACCTCCTTGCTGCTGAGGAGTGCTATTGGCCGAGAAGTATGGTTTTAGATCAAATTTTTCGACGTAAGGATTGTGAGACGATGATGGTTGTGGTTTATTTGTACCTATTCGCAGCATCTTATTTCGAGCATTGTACTGAAATTGGAAATTTACTTCTTCCAGCACCATACTCAATGCTTCTTCTAGAGTACCGCTACCCTTAAGCCTGACAATGCGTATTAAATCCTCAGGAAGGTTATAGAGGAATACGTTAAGGGCCATGTTGTCATAAATTGTGATCTTACTTTTCCTAACATTGTTATCTGATATCATATTAACCTTCGCTATTAACGTACTCTTAACCTGCTGGATTCTATTGCAGAAGTCTAGATATGACTCGTTATGGTTAATTTTTAAGGTCTCCAGTTCAATGGCAATGCATTCTTCTGAACGCGGGTCTCCGAAATGTTGAGTTAAAACGGCTTTCAACTCGGCCCAAGACTCTATATCCTGTCTTTCACTTATGAGGTGAGCGGCTTTGCCAGTAAGCTTACTGGTAAGAACGTGAAACACATACAACTCTTGGGCTGGGTTGGTTCCATGTACAAAACAACTAATCACATATTCGCATTTCTTTATATAAAGATTTAGTAATTTTTCATCCCCGTCAAATTTAGGGATGATCGAAGACATCTCTATCGGCACAGATTGGATTTTAGTAGTACTACCTTCCGTCATTTTAAAAGTTTAAAGAATACACTTTTACACAAATTAAACTTAATATATAGTCGTCTAAGTATGTAAATCAATCAAAGCTAGACAATAAATCTAAAATGTCACGGTTTCAAAATCGTTCTATATTCTCAATTATAATAATATTTCTCGTCAATATGCTAAACTAAAATACTTTTGTAAAGATTATATAATTATATTATATTATACTACGATATATAACTGTCAATTTTAGTACAATTATAATACGAGTAACAGAGAGACTTCTCGATCGAAATCAATATGCTATACTAAAATACTTATGTAAACTAAAGATATATAATTGTCAATTCTAGTACAATTATACCGAAAATCAGTTAACGCAAATTAAATTAGGCAATTTCTAGACCTAAAATACAGTATAACAGATTTTATGGATTGGATAAGATAGGGAAACAAGGAATAGTGAAGTGAACTACTCACAAGCCACACATCTCCTCTCCTGAGAATCAGCTGCTCCTTCACCCTGGATTGCGCGTCGCGGGAGACTTATTTGTTTGTTCGTCAGGATACTCGAACCACTTTCACCGTACTTGTACGCACCAAAACCGATTTATGGGCCTTTACTAAGCGTAAGCACGGCAGTAGGACAATGCGAGTATCCTACCGGCTGCGCCAGTCAAATTGGGACGGCACCAGGATGCTTTTTTAAAAAGAAACGCAAGAGACTTTTAGACGTCTATTCAATGCAAGAGTCAACTGAATTCTAACTTAATTCTAGACATCTCTGCCGTCACCGGACACAGAAGACCACCCGCGTTATCGCATCATACGCCTCGTGTGAATGCAACGCAGCAAGATATGGTTGTCATTAGTCAGCACGTATGGTGATCGTGTGGGGTTCTGGTCGCATGACTACCTACATACTGGATAATAACAATAATATTATATTATGTAACGCTTCGTTACAATATTTATCGAAGGCAAGCAGGCCTTCGATAAATATATTTCTTTATATAGCCACTTAGGTCCGCGGGCGTAGACACTAAAATTAGGTTCATGCACCTAATTTGCTTTAGTTTGCAACTAAAGCAAATTGGCATCGTATATAATATAGTTCGTGATTGCAATCATGTGGCAGTTGTGCAGCACGTAAGTTAACTAATTATGTTGATAATTTGACATAAATCCCAAAATGGAAAAATAGCCCTTATAAAACTAACCACTGAATGCATTTTCCTGTAATTGTCTCTAAAGTCCACTTATTAGTTACGTGTTCTTAGAGTGTAACCTATCTTTTTTTAATAATAATCATCACCATCTTAGCCATAGTAAGTCCACAGCCGGAAAAGTCCTTCCCCCCTTAGTTGTTTATACTATCATTGAATAATAATGATTGAAATGACTGGCCGGTTGGCGCAGTTGGTAGCACTCTGCGTTCTGAGCCGCTGGTCCCGGGTTCGATTCCCGGACAGGTCAAACATTTGTGTGTATGAACATGTCTGTTTGACCTGTGTCTGGGTGTGTATATGTATATAAGTATATATATCAGTCATCAGGTTACCATAGTACAGGCTCTGCCTAGTTTGGGACCTGAAGACCTTGTGTGAATGATAATAAAAAATAAAAAAAAATTTTTTTCTTTACAGATAGACTAATTCGTATCTACATGCATGTCGCTTGCCATTCAGGTAAATATTTCTCTTCTTCATCGCAGTAGTGAAAAGGTATTAATACAGATATTAACATTGAACAAAAATGCTTCGCTGTTTGCGAAGCATTTTTGTTCAATGTTAATATCTTGACTTTTAAAACGCAACGTTATTTTGGAACCATGCAATTATACATTGTGTTGAGTGAAATGTTGTTTAGATGAAGTGATAAAACACGCATAGCTGTTGGTAATATCGATGGCGTGAAGCGTTTATCTCTGCGCGGGTGACGTCAGCTGGCGTCCTGATAAATACGAGTGTATAGAGCGCGCGCGAACATAGTGCTCAAGTGACCCGCGCGCGCTTGCCCACGCGCTTCACAGTTCGCGCCATTTTATTCCCGCGGTCGTATCAAACCGCGAATCGCTCGCTTTATATTTCACCAGTGCTTTAGTGAATATCTTCTAGTGCCCGAGGTGAATCTCCTTGACGGTGAGTTTGTTACTTGCATTGCATTTCGACTTTTTTTGCGAATATAGGTATACCTATATAGGTATATTATGTCTTTCTTCTGAAAGCATTCAGGTAAGCTAGCAGAGATAATGAGCCTATTATTATTATTAAAAGATGTCTATGTTTATAAGGTGTCTTAGAGGTTTATTTTAGTAGAAAAGTGTAAAATTTAGAGCGTTTTATTTTTTATGCAATAAAAAAAAATATACAAGACTATAGGCACGAATTTATTATTTTCTCTATAAATTTATCATAAAAAAGGGTAGGTATGCGCAATTTTAGCAATGTGTATTTTAGCGATTTCATTCGGCAATTTGCGCTCGTATGGATGAGACGTTATAATAATATTTTTTTAAGAATCCTTTTGTTTTGGTGGACAAAAGGTTAACAAAGGCTCACTTTGCAGGCTATGTTGGCTCGCGTATCTGCATAATATAAGAATAATATAAGGAAGACATGTACGCCGTTAATGTTGTTATAGTTAGACCTTACAGTTTCAAATCTATAACAATGATCAATAAAACTACGCGTCATAAAGTACTTACTACTTACTACTAGATTTAATTGTTTTTAAAATTGTAGTTTGGATACTAAAAAGAACCGAATCATATACCCATCGACAAGTTATTTCACACTTTTGAGTGTTGAAGTCAATTCCATTTATCGGTAATTTTTTTTAATTGTTTATGTACCTTTATTTGGAACACACTCTCTGCTGCAACACAGCTAGCACGAAAGCAGTAGGCAGGACCTATGTTTTGTAATTTATTATTATATTTTGTATGAAAGGTCTGATGAGCGTGGAAGCGTGGATTCCTCTAGGGGAAAGAAGCGTGAATTTATCTATGTACTCTAAACTGAATTGCACAATACCACGGCTGCGTGGCCAATGGCCAGAAGAAATTATATTATATAAATTATCAGAGTAATTAGAGTAAACACTCCAGACTACTTAGAATTCAATCGCGATCAATTATTATGTATTTTTACATAATTCAAGTATAAAAGATAATGATAAAAAATGTCCTAAAGTCGGTACCTAGAATTTTCTAGATTTAGTTGGTCCAATAAGATTCTTTTTTCAGCCCTCTATAAAACGATCTAAGAGAAAAGCTTACTTTGCTATATCTAGTCATGGTTTTCGGATGGATCTATTTAATCATTTATACATTAGCACTATTTCAGTATTTACATGAACGCACCGGACGTTTTTTTGGAAAAAAAAATTTTTTTTAACCGTTTTGAGGTTTCTACTCACGGGTTCGATTGTCATTCACCGTCGATAAGGAAGTCATCAAGATAGGCGTACTGGCACTTTTCAGTTATTGGAGTGTAACTGGAAAACCACATGACCGATTTTGATGAAAAATAAATTAGATCACCTCGAAAGTATCCCACTAATATTATAAATGTGAAAGTTTGGATGGATGGATGGATGGATGTTTGTTACTCAATCACACAAAAACGGTTGAACGGATCTGGATGAAAATTGGCACAGAGATAGATTATAGTCTGGAATAGCACATAAGCTTAATTGCATCATCACCATCATCACCGTTTTTCATCACTACGCGGGTAAAACGAATGTGGATGAAATTTGGTATCTAAATACTTCAGGGCCCGGAATAACACATAGGCTTAATTGCATCATCACCATCACCACCGTTTTTCATCACCACGCGGGTAAAACGATTGTGGATGAAATTTGGTTTCTCGATACTTCAGGTCCCGGAATAGCACATAGGCTAACCCATAGTACCTACATCTACATTTCATCATCACCATCTTCAATCACCACCACGCGGGTAAAACCGCGGGGCACACCAAGTACTCTATAAAACAAAAAAAGAGTTTCGAGAATCGGTCCCCCGCACATGGCTAAGAAATCGGTGAATATACATTAAAAAAATACATACAGTCGAACACAGAACCTCCTCCTTTTTTGTAGTCGGTTAAAAAGTGAAATGTATTTGTCATGTTTTGCTGTATTTCTGAATTCAAACAGATGATATAGGTACGAGTAAATGAAAGAGTTTAACACATACAAGTTTAATCTATGTTTACCATGTTGAGACAAGTTATCATTTATGGCTCTACCATTTGATAAATAGGCAATTTCAAGTCTTTTCAACTTATTCAGCTGAAGTCCTACGTGTTACGCAAAAACTGAGATTTGATTCGTGATTTACGGATAATTTCGTTGGTGCGTAACGACATTTCAAAACAAATATTTTTTATGCGTATTATTAAACAATTAAGTACAGTTAGCATATGATTAACAGAGTACCTTTACAGTTACCATATGATTACCCATGTCATTATAATTATTCATAATATTATAGCGATTACGTAAGCATAATTAATCCAGCTACTAGTACTAGTGCCTTTAGTACATTTTAGAGAATGTATTTTTAACAAAACATTTATTTCTCGCAGTGGTCTAAATCTAATCTAAATTTAAAGATCAGAGAGACAGAAAAAAATGTAATTCAAAAATAATGACATAATGTTCAAACAAGAGTAATGTAAACACGATAAGCAAGACAAGATGATTCGCGATGAGACCTTGTCGAATCGATAGGTTTCTATGTGAAAGTCGCCGCAATATGCATTGTCAAGTCCTAGATTCCCTTTGACACTTTAGTCACGGACTTTCAGCACTAGCCTATCAAAAGTAAAGCCTGGCTTTGGCTTACGCAAGTGACTTTCAAACAGAAAAAGCACTTTACATATGCACTTAGTATATATAAAAAATCAAATCATTTTGTATTGCGAATACAAGGCACACACGTTTACATAAAGAAAGTTAATTAGCATGAAAATAACTAAAATCTTTAACCTGAATCATATACGTGTGTTTATTTACTTTATTTAATAGTTTCTTTCTTTCTTGACTTAATAGCTAACATACGAGCAATACATTGCCATGTGCCCTGAATTCCACACTAGGATAAATCCTGTGTTGTGGGACTCAGTCTCTTCTCTATTTACAATGATTGTTTGACAATTTGTTTTACATAATATTGTCATTACATACAATTGTCTAAACATAATATAATTTTATCAAACAGAATTTTATATGGTCATATTATTCTGAAGGATTCAGAATTTACGGAAAAAAAGTTATTCAATATTCTAGTACTACAAGAGAAGAGTGCAATTTATTTATACCCTGTATGAATAATACCGCCAGGTAAAACCCAATCGTAATTTCACTCGTGAGAACTGCCTTCATTCCAATACAAAACCAGTTTAACCTTATAAGTAATTTGAGTACAACATCATTTATTAATAATTATATTCTTAGGAAAGTGCATTCATTGTTATATATTTTATTTTTGCATTGTTTCATTCATTCATTATAATTCACCTTTTGCATAAACATATTTTAGAAATACTCAATTTCGTTACTTATTAGTTAGTTAAGCTAGACTAAGGTGTCAGTAAATTGTTAAATTTAAATAGGTAATCGTATTTAGATCTCCACGTTACAGGCTTGCCTAGTGTGAAGATCACAAGATCATTCGGTTTAAACTGGCAGGTTGGCGCAGTTGGTAGCACTCTGCCTTCTGAGCCGCTTGTCCCGGGTTCGATTCCCGGACAGGTCAAACATTTGTGTGCATGAACATGTCTGTTTGACCTGTGTCTGGGTGTGTATATGTATATAAGTATATATCAGTCATCAGGTTACCATAGTACAGGCTCTGCCTAGTTTGGGACCTGAAGACCTTGTGTGAATGTTAAAAAAAAAAAAAAAAAAAAAAAAAAAATGTTAAGGCTTTCCCAGCATTAGATAATACACCATTTTGTTTGCTAGATACAGCTTTGAGTGTGACTCATACAAATCCAATTGTATTTTTACATTTGTACTTTTATTGTATTGTCTAAAGGCTGAAATAAATATTTTTTCATTTTTACATTTTCATTTTCATTTTCATTCTTTAAAGATATGATACTGGTTTCAATTATATCAGTAATATATTATTATAGCAACGCACACAGTACCTTTAACGTTTGCACAGTAATTGTACTGGAGTTCAAGCACAAACATCATCATCATCTCAGCCATGGGAAGTCCACTGCTGGACATAGGTCTCCCCCATCAAGCACTAACAACTAAACCGAAGTAACTACAAGTCAAGAATGCAGAATTGTGAGATCAACATTTTAGTCAAGTTTCTCCATCTGCATTCGTAATAAAAACCATTTATTAACTTGCCGAATACCAACATCAGAGTGCAGCAGTTGAAACAATAAATCTGTTGAGCACTTCTATTTGTTGGTAGTATTATTAAACTTTCTTTTCGTTACACCTATTTTCAGGAAATGTTATATTATATTAGACTAGGTGTGCCCTGCGGTTGTACCCGCGTGGTGATGAAAACTGGTGATGATGGTAATGATGAAAATATGCCCGTGTGTTAATCCAGGGTATAAGCTATCTCCATACCAAATTTCATCGAAATCAGTATAGCCGTTTGAGCGTCAAGAGGTAACGAACATACATGTGTGTACATTTGTTACCTCTTCACGCTTACACACTTACACACAAACTTTCGCATTTATAATATTAGTAGGATTATATTATATCGCTGTCGATCTATTCCTATTGTTTTTTTTTCTTTTGAAAGGGATTTCTTGTACACATTAAAGTGTATTTTCTTTAAAAGTAACTAGGTATGTCATTTTGTTTTCGAATTTATGTGAAACGCAAAGGATCAATATTTGTTTATCATATTTTGCACCATTCATAGAGATTTCATAGGGATTCCCTTTTTAAAACAAAATATGTATTATTTTTTTGGTATTCCGTGATATACTATTCTACTGGTGAAAGATATATCGAAGTCTATTGAGGAGTGTGTTACTTTATTCATTACACACATATTAAAATGATCAAAAAGACGAAAACGAAATAGTTTCGCTTTATATTACAGTAAAAGTAAAGAGATATTGATGTGCGACCATCGACGCGTCTAGAAAATTTTACACTGTTATGGGCCTGCTTGGGTTTCAGGAACCTCTCCAAAGGTAAACTGTGTGTATTCGATACAATTAGCATCGGCCGATTGTGTGGTTTCTTAAAAACAATATTGTTCTGACTTCGTTTGTGAATTGACACTTTATGGAGAATACTTGAGTACCGGAGTACTGGGGTGGTTGATTGGCGTTATATGCTATATGTTGATTTTTGTAATGTATAGAGCCACGCTCCACAGACACCAAGGTATGAAATGTTGTTTAAGGTAAATAGAGGTAAGTAGAATAGAAATACCATACTCACAATATTTTGATAATAGTGACTTTTGAACTATCATTAAAAATTTTTTTTACCCCTTTTAGGGACCTTTGCAACTCACAGGACCAATCGCCATTGTGTATGTTCACTGATTTCACTACTCGCTACTATATTATGTTATCCACGTATGCGTAGCACTTTTCAGTTATTGGAGTACAACTCAAAAATCGATAGACCGATTTTGATGAAATTTAAATGGGACCTTTTAATGGGATTTTTTATGGGGAATAGGACATACAGTCCAATTAGGTAAGTCCAACTTTGAGAAAGAGGCCAATCGTCGAATCCAACTCGGCTGGGCAGCGTTCGGAAAGCTCCGAGACGTCTTTTCGTCCAAAATACCGCAATGCCTGAAAACGAGGGTCTTCGAACAATGTGTGTTACCAGTGATGACTTACGGAACTGAAACGTGGTCTCTGACTATAGGCCTTCTGAACAGGCTCAGAGTCGCACAACGAGCTATGGAGAGGGCTATGCTCGGGGTTTCTCTACGTGATCGAATCTGAAATGAGGAGATCCGTAGAAGAACGAAAGTCACCGACATAGCCCAGCGGATTAGCAAGTTGAAGTGGCAGTGGGCAGGGCATATAGTTCGAAGAACCGATGGCCTTTGGGGCCGAAAGGTTCTCGAATGGAGACCACGGACTGGCAAGCGCAGCATAGGACGGCCACCGACTAGGTGGACAGACGACCTGACTAAGATCGCAGGCAAGGGCTGGATGCGGGCCGCTTCCAACCGGTCCTTGTGGATTAAGGAGGATGGATTGAATTATGGATATATTTTATATGTATTTAGGTACATAATTATACTTAATGATAATTTAAGAACTCAAGTCAAGATACGTTAAGTCTTTGTAGGCGTCCGAATAGACTAGTCTCCGCAAGCATCACCCTTTCATGAGTTGAAACGTGTATCAGCCATCGCCTTCCTCCACCATCTTGGGATGTGATTGTGGATCTTAGCAGGCATGGACCGAATTCGTCTATGATAACAGGTTTATGACCCCCTATGACTTACTCCCCCCCCCCCCCCCCCGATCTCCGGATCTCCACTGAGTATGACATTGAACTTGACCCGATCTAAGAATGTGAGAATGTCAAGTGTCTTCGCGATAGTTGCGTAAGCTGTGACCACAGCGGCTAGATTCGAGGCTTGCAACTTAGTAGTTATTAGCAATTTTATCTGATTTCCTAACAGAAAACCTAACCACGTCCCTTAGGACGAAACGCACTAATAACACTAGTTTACATTTTAAAATCAATTAATGTTTACTTTGCATGTAATTTTCCATTAATTCGCCGTTTTCAACGCGTGGTCACATTTATACTTTGAGTATCCAGCCTATCTTTATCTGAGCATTTAGATAATAGGTTTGGCTAAATTGTCTGTGTTTGCGATGGCTGGATATTTGTTACACAACGACGCCTGAACGGCTGAATGGATCTGGATGTAATTAGGTTTACAGATAGATAATATTCTGGAATAATACTAGGACAAATGGACGAAGTTTATTTTCCCAAAATATTTGTAATACGGACTATGCTAGACATGTCTTTTTTATTTTACTTTATCCATTATTGTAAAATAAATATAGAGTATGCTTATAATGCTTGAGAGATGATATAAAAAGCATTATCATTTTCCAAGCTTTCTCTGGCCACCATAATATCTGAAAAGTGTTTAAAAGATCGTCGATGGTATATAATTATTATCATTATCATTATCTCAGCCATATGACATCCACTGCTGGACATATGCCTCCCCCATTGATTTCCACAAGGACCGGTCGGAAGGGGGCCGCAACAGTCTTTTTCTGCGATCATAACTAGGTCGCCTGTTCATCTGATCGGTGGCTGTCTTATGTCGGTCCGTGGTCTTCCAGAAAATTTCGACCCCAACAGTCACCGTTTTGAGCAATGTGGGCACATTGCTCCAATATTTATTTTTATTTTTTATCAACATTCACACAACGTCTTCAGGTCCCAAACTAGGCAGAGCCTGTGCTATTGTAACCTGACGACTGAGATGTATATACTTATATACATATACACATCCAGACACAGGTCAAACAGACATGTTCATGCACACAAATGTTTGACCTGTCCGGGAATCGAACCCGGGACCAATGGCTCAGAAGGCAGAGTGCTACCAACTGCGCCAACCGGCCAGTCTTAAATAATACCACCTGCCACTTCAACCTGCTTATGTCCGGTGACTTACGTTCTTCTACGGATCAGAAATGAGGATTTCTGATTCAATCGCGTAGTGAAACATCGAGCCCTCTCTATAGCTCGTTGTGCGACTTTGACCTTGCATACAAGGCCCATAGTTAAAATAATTATACAAACGCGCTAAACGCAATAATGTGCGAGACTTGTTTGTTTTTCAATGTTTACCAAAGGAAATCATACAACGTGGTGGTGGGGCATTTTCTTCGCCAGCCTTGAGCTACCACTCTCCAGTTTAAAATCAGTTACTAAGTACTTTGTATCTCTAGAGCCTTTTTCTAGCCAATTCTCATTTCCCTTCATTATGTCGTAATAGATGCGTACACGTTTCTGTTTGTTTCTTTGAAAAGTTATGGGGTCTATGTTGACTATTGAAGCATCTAGATCTTTCCTTATTTGAAATGATAATTTTATTCACTGCGGAAGAAATATCTCAATGACGCACACTATAGTTATGCTGTAGTAGTAAATAGACAGGTTGGCCACATCTGCTGTAATTGACATTGTTTTACAGTTTCTTAATTGCACTTACTTTCATACAAAACATAAACAGATCACCTACTATTAAACAAAGCGAATCACGGCTTGACCGATTTTTATGGAATTTATTAGTATGTGGAAGTGGTATTTTAGGATTTTGGATGGACAGATTTATTTTTTGGTGATGATGATGAAAATATGCCTATATGTTATTCCAGGGTATAAGATCCTAAAAACAAAAAAATACTGCTGCGCTGTGGCATAGAATAAAAATTCGACAGTTGCTCATCTCGGGATTTATTTATCGGGATGTTTAACGTTAATAAAATAGTTTAAAAGCACAGTATATATATGTAATAATTGCGTTGTAAGACTACATTTTTGTTATGTAACAAAACATTCAAAATAATTATACACTTAAAATAAATAAATATACCTGTAAACGAGTCTCTTAAAACAAACAAAATACAGGGTTAATATGTATAATGTATAAGAATTCCTCTCGTCAACCGCAGTTTACGCGACGTCATATTACGGTCAACAGCTTGTTTACTTTTTACCGCATTCAAAACAATATTTAACTTGGATATAACTGTGGCTGTGTGTATTAAAGCTGTGTCCAGACCTGACGAATGCGCCGCATGCGCGCCGTACGCGTGCATTTGAAGTTCGGGGCCCGGAACAACAAATACACCCGAACGGCACGCGAACGGCGCGCGTACGGCGCGTGAACGGCGCGTACGGCGCATTCGTCAGGTCTGGACACAGCCCTAAACGTGAACGTGAGTTTGTTTATGTGTTTGTATGTTTGTTACGATTATATTGGTTCAGAGATCGATGAATCCGTAGACACAGCTAAAGGTTACTTTTGCGAAAATAGAAGTTGAAAGAGGAAAATAGGGGAAGCGTTATGTATGGAAAACCAACGGTCAAAAACAAGCATAAGCTTATTTATGTGATACCTATCAAAGAACGCAGAATACATTATAAAGAAACCATATACGGTTGAATTGATTAACCTCCTTGTTTGAAGTCGGTTAAAAACTAGCTAGATACGGGACCAAAATAATGGTTAACAATGACTTTGTAGTTATAAAAATACAATCCAATGTAATATTACAAAATTGTGCATGGATACAATTATAATTATTTTATTTGTAAAAATATGTAGCCTGTTATGTGTAATTGTAGTAGTTTGAATTCAATTAAACTCACTTGACCAGCATTCCACTGCTAATTGTGTTATTTGATGATTGCAATTGAATTCAATGATAAGCACCATTTTAACAGTATATATCTAGAGGTATAGCTGTAATTATGTATTAAAAACGAAGTAAAACTATACAAATATAAGATAAAATAATATATATCACAGAAACAGTGAAAAGTTTATAATTAAACAGATTTCAATACAAAAATTAAAACCCTTTAAAACAAAAAATATATACGGTCGAATTGAGTAACCTTCATCTTTTTTTGAAATCGAAGCTTATACTGGACACATTATGTTGTGGCGTGATATTTTACATTATCTTTTTTATATTCAATTAAAAAATACTACTTATTTACATATAATCATTAGGTAGGTACGGACAGATGGAAGGTCAAAATAAAGAAATGTACCCACTTTCTAAAATATTTTCTCAGGATACTACTGAAATTTGAAAAATACCAAAAACCACACCAACGAATATAAAAAAAATAAGCTTAACTCGTTCGAAAGTTAAATTCACTTATACCAGAGGTTGTGAAACTTATTTCGTCTACGCCGACTATGGGGTGTTTGATAGCGCATACTACCTATTTAGCCCAGTCCCTGAGGGCTTATAGGCGGAAATGGGAGATTCTGTCCTATGCACATTTTGTATTCTCGTCCACTTTTCCGGACAACTTGTTGCAAGTTCCGTAAAAGGGACAGTCAGCTGTTCCTTTAATTTAGCGACCATCTGTTGTACAGTATGCGATCCAGCGTTGTCCTGAAGCTCTGTTGTCTCAGAGCAATTGACCAGTCTCGGTTGTTGATCACCTAGCTTTTCCATCATTTGCAATTGTTGACAATACAGAGCTGCCTAATCTTCTGGCCAGAACTCAGGAAGCTGTAGTGAATGACATCAGCACTGTTCCACCAGACAGAACAGACTTACTAGTACCTTTTTCTGAAGCAAATCTCGCTTGCGGTAGGATTTGTCTGGTTGTCCTGAGTTCAACTATTATGAGAAGCGTTTCCGATTCCGATGTAATGCAGCATTCGACCTCGCACTGGACTGAATCTGAACATGAAATTAGTAGACATGACACCCTATTCGCATTAAATATATACCAAATAACTTATCAAGAATACCAGAAACAATAACCGAGTCGATATTCTCGTCGTTCATGATTGTACCAAACGGCCTTTGTCGCCCTTAATTGTGTTGTGGCCTTTTGTCTATAGATTGTTGCAATTAATGCGTCACTGATCTTAGAGAGAATCAGTAGTACCAACGGAAATGCATATACCGGTCGCTTGTTTGTTGCTAAACTGGAAATTGCGCAAATGATACATACCACATATTATTGTAATATACCTATTATACATGTTTATAGTTTCATGGTCCGTGGAATTGGAGCGTTAAATTTATTACCGCGACATTGTCCGCGAGTGCTTCAAAAAATTGTTTGTGCCCTAATTTTGAATCAATCATTTAGGCTTTATTCTTATTTGAAAAGCCAAACTCATGGTTCGAGCAACAATCCTTGAGATCCAGTAAACATTCTAGGTCTGGCGTGATTACATTTTCGACCACAACGTCACTTACATTCAGGTGAGATAGTGGTCAAATGCTACATCTATAAAGTATAAAAAAATTAGAATTTGACTCCAATTATTATTTGATTAAACATTAAGTAAATATAGTACTACATACCTAATTTTTTACTTTTATCAAAATATGGGCAGCAGTTATGGTTTAATTTGTATAAAAACGCATCTGTGCATCTGAGCAAACGTAGCTTGTTGTTTCTATATTACAGTATTATCACACTTCACACTAATATTATAAAGGCGAAAGTTTGTCGCTTGTATGTTTGTTACTCCTACACGCTGAAACGGCTGATCGGATTTGCTTGAAATTTGGAACAAAGATAGCTTATACTCTAGAATAACACGTTATCTATAAAAATATCAACATATTTTTCGGGGTTGTTCCCGTTGTTCCCGTATGATGACGACAAGACACAGAAACCTTCAATACCACGTACCATTTCACCGCAGGTAGTACCGAGGGGCACAGCTAGTTCATTATTATTAAAATTAACTAATCCTAAATTAGCGTCATTCTATGACGTCTCATAAGACCTTCTTCGAAAAAGGCTAATATATTTTTATAATACCCAATAATTATGCGGTAGATAAATTTATTCACCATGTCATTCTGCCGCAAATTACGTCGTAAAATTAAAATATTTGATCGTTAAATGCAGGTCCTACGCAGAAGGTAAAAATATAAATAACAAATGACTATTTTATTCAAAATACCGGAAATGCTTATATGATAGTTTTAATAAGGCTGCGATAAAGGCCAAATAAATATGACAGTCTTGTTGGAATAAAATGCGGGTAATTTTAGGTGAAATAAGGAATTACTCATGTTATTTAGTGACTAAAAATAACCACATTTCAATAAAAATCGAATAATATTAGAGCAGGTTTTGTTAGGAGTTATACGGATTTGATTTTAAGAGTATAATTATAGAATAATAGGTAATTATATTTAATAATAATAATAAATTTAATCACTGACCAAAATACAGTTTTGACTTATATACTACTTATGAATAAAATATATATTTATGTATCTAAATTATAATATTTAGCTAAGAATCTTCAGCAACCGCTTCTTGATCAGGTTGTCTTTTGACATAGGCCTCCCCCAGTTTTTTTCCACTTGTCTCTGTCTCGAGCTAACCTTCTCCATCCTTTCGGTAAATCGTCTTCCCATCTTTCAATTATATTTAGTATATACCTAAATCTTTTCCCGCGGGTGCCGTAAGAGTCGGCTAAAGGACCGCGTACAGTGGGCAGTAGCGCCTCCTGAGGATTGAAAATCATACTGAGCTCGCCAACCCGCTTGCCAAGCGTGGCGAGTATTGGCAAATCCTCCCTATACGGGGGAGGCATATGTCCAGCAGTGGACGGCCCCATGCCTGAGAAAGAGGTTTGACAATATTTATTTGTATTAGGGACGAGTGATGTAAACCACTCTCTCTTCTTCTTGTCCACTTCCAGGTGGGGTCGACCTAACATTTTTATCTCTTCCTTTCTTCTTCCACTGGTCATCACAGTGCTCACACCTTTCATAAAGATTATCATTCTTCACTTAATCACTTATAAACAAGCTATGGAGAGGGCTATGCTCGGGGGTTCTCTACGCGATCGAATCAGAAATGAGGAGAGCCGTAGAAGAACGAAAGTCACCGATATAGCCCAGCGGATTAGCAAGTTGAAGTGGAAGTGGGCAGGGCACATAGCTCGAAAAACTGATAGCCGGCGTCGAAAGGTTCTTGAATGGAGACCACAGACTGGCAAGCGCAGCATAGGATGGCCACTGACCAGGTGGACAGACGACCTGACTAACGTCACATGCAAGGGTTGGATGCGGGCCGCTTCCAACCCGTCCTTTTGGAAATCAATGGGGGCATATGACTATATGTCGTCCTATGACGTAAAACGTCCTATGGCTGAGATGGTGATGATCATTCTTCACGCAGTCCATCGATACCTTCAAACACCAATAAACTATTATTATTATTACTTTCTTCGGCATCCCTCTACCTCTGTATCCACCCACATTCATATCAGGCACTCTTTTCGTTTGTAACACATAAACCATTGTAATACAATACACTAACACAATACTTACATTATGAGCGGCAATTTGTCAACGTGTAATCGCTTTATCTATGCACCTGGTTAAATGTGTACCTGTTACATTTTTTTTCTATACAAATATTATTTAACATTATGACGTTCGCCTTGGCGCAGTGGTTAGTGACATGACTTCTGTGTCACCGAGACCCTAGGTTCAGATCCTAGCAGGGGCAAACATTTGTGCGATTAGTGTAGATGTTTGTCCCGGGTCTTGGATGTTTGTGTGCTGTGATTGAGTGTGTCCTTGCTTCCCGCGACACAGGGAATTTTAGTGCGGGGAGTCTGAGTGTGATAAAAAAAGGAAAGATTTGATTGTTTGTTTGTTTGCATTGATTGGCTCCGAAACTACTGAACCGATAAAAAAAATTCTTTCACCTTTGGAGAGCTACACTGGCCCCGGTGACATAGGCTATATATATATTTTTTAATTAGGGATACTTATAATTTTGAAATATTTTACCCATGCGAAGCCGGGCAGACTTAGACTTAGACTTAGTCTATAATAACTTAAGTCAATGCTTGTATTATTACTTATTTGTGTCAAATAAATGATTTATTTATTTAACTTTGCTTTATGTTACAAAGATAAATTGTTAAATAACTTCGTTCTTCTCACACCTGATTCAACAAACAAAATTGTACATTTGTCATTTTAGAGTTTGCTTAGTTCCACAAACAATAAAAAAATAATTTGATACGGCCTTCTTTGTTATATGAACTAAAGTTTGTCAAAATAATTAGAAAACTTAAACGACAAGTGTATATGACTAGTGTGTCTTCGAGTTTATATAATGATTAATTATAAATACTAATATAACATAACAGCCACGATTATTGCCATGAATCTACCTTTATTGTATTGTATTAAATCTTGTAATGCTGGACATAGGCCTCCTAATCATATTTGTAATAATTTATATATAATAATAATAATATGGGACAACATTCACACAAGGTCTTCAGGTCCCAAACTAGGCAGAGCCTGTACTATGGTAACCTGATGACTGATATATATACTTAAATACATACTTATATATATATACTTATATACAAATACACACCCAGACACAGGTCAAACATACACACAAATGTTTGACCTGTCCGGGAATCGAACCCGGGACCAGCGGCTCAGAAGGCAGAGTGCTACCAACTGCGCCAACCGGACAGTATAAAAACCAATTGAAAGCACTTCATCCAGCTTTTTCCTGTGGTCTTATTCCGTTCGTCTGTCCATCTAGCCAGTGGACGTCCTACTCATTTGTCCGTGGTCTCTACCCAAGAACCTTTCGATCCCATTAGTCATCAGTTTTTCGTGATACCCTACCCATTGCCATTTTAACTTGAAAATCCATTGGGTAATTTTGGAGACTTTTGTTTTACGGTTCTCCTCATTACTGATTCAATCTCAAAGAAATTCCGAGCATATCCATCCAGAGTTCTTTGTGCCAACTTAAGTATATGGAATTCTTTCTTATAAGTCATGATACTTAGAGACTACATGTCAGTTCCATAACTAATTGATCATCTTGGCAACGTTATTCGATAAGCGATTATCGCGATGGAAGATACGAAACTGTTGCAAAGACTCATAAATCGCTTGTCTCTTTTCGATCAAACCAATGAACATCTCATTGTTCACAAAGCTTATTTTAGCAAGTTATAAGTACTTTTTGGTCTACTTGCTGTATTTGTCGAACTATGTAAATGTGGCTTATAGTATTGTAGTTTTTCGAAAACCAGTTTATTATGGAAGCTAAAAGTCACCAAATTTGCATGCATTTGAAGCGATTTCTAGTGCCCCTTGGAAACAATTACGTGTAAAAATGACTCAACAGAGTGACTGATCTGATTTTTTCTTCAAAAAAGTATTGTCACCTTACTCAAGAAATAACACCAACGCGCTTCTGTTTCATGCTCTTGGTTTTAACCTCGCCAGCATAAGGAAAAAAGTTTTTAAAGTTTCTGAAGGGTTTTCAGTGCCATCACTTTCGAAAGGTCTGACGTAATTCCTTCATCAATTGCTGCCATGTTGTTCTTGAGTCATTCTAATCTTGCACAGGTTTATTAATTGAAATGGTCACTAATGCAAAAATTGAAGTTATTATCGGATTATATTTAATTTATTCATTGCTTGATATTTGGACAGTTGCATGCGCCATGTTCACTAGCTGAACATAAAAATATACATATAAAACGAATGGAACACGTAAAGATCACAGCAATACTATAATTCCTAAACGAACCATCGTTTAAAAGAATCTTGCGGAGCACATAAATGAAAAGGCCACATTAGAAGATGTAAATTCGATCGAAGATTGCTTCATTATGCGTGTTCATCACGGTATATCTCTTGATGTGGCCAATAGTACCTATGGTCAAGAAGGACATATCATATACTAGTAGCACCCGCGGTTTCACCCGCGCTGATTACGGTTTTCCCGCTACCTCAATTATCCAACGTGAACTATACTTTTTCCGGGATAAAAATAGTCTATGTGTTGATCCAGGGTTTAATCTATCTCTATACCAAATTTCATCGAAATCGGTGTAGCTGTTTGAGTGTAACAATGAAGTAACAAACATACACACATACACAGAAACTTTCGCGTTTATTATACTAGTAGGATACATCAGTATGAAATACCTATTGATTATACTATATTATGTCATATAAAAATAAACGATACCTGTAATTGTTGATGTGATTAAAATTTAAATACTGTTATAAACATGTTATCTCGGCATCATCCAACTTAATTAATTATATGTTTGACCGCTTATAAATAATTTTTTACGTCTTTAACCGTTTTTTTTTAACCGATGTGCGCATACTTTTAGCAAAACTGACCCTTTAAAATTTTGGATCCATCATAAAAACATCTAAACAGTTTTTGTACGGATTATGCCAATCCGTACTCATTTTAAAAGGGTCGACACCCTTTACCTCCTATCATTGACTGGCCGGTTGGCGCAGTTGGTAGCACTCTGCCTTCTGAGCCACTGGTCCCGGGTTCGATTCCCGGACAGGTGAAACATTTGTGTGCATGAACATGTCTGTTTGACCTGTGTCTGGGTGTGTATATGTATATAAGTATGTATATCAGTCATCAGGTTACCATAGTACAGGCTCTGCCTAGTTTGGGACCTGAAGACCTTGTGTGAATGTTAATAAATAAATAAATAAAATAAATAAATAAATAAACCCATAATGATCAGTTTTCCGGTATACTAAATTAATAACTTGTTTTAAGTATTTACAATTTATTTATATACATCAAATTTATATACTTGTGGAGATGAATATATTTAAAAGTTTTTTTTTTACATATTATAAGTTTGCGTTTGACAACTGTCTCACCTGATGTTAAGTGATGACGGTGTCTAGGATTTAGCACGCAAACCTAGAAGGTACCTGTTCACTCGCGACTTGAAGACTCCAGGATTGTATATTAAAAAATAATATACAATGTAATCATATCAATATAATCATCGCCAATATATTCTCTGAATGAAATGTCGCAGAGCAAAGTTTTATTTGACCATTCCTGTGCCCGTAGCACAAATGAATTTATCGTTCCTATCGTCATCTTATACACAAGTAAATATCTCATCTATTTTACGCACATACTATGAAATCTCTGTGACAGTGACAGAGTTAAACTAAATAATTGTATGAAAATTGTCGGCCACAGCCTGCCGTCGCGTCTAGTCGCCGTGCTGTATAACTCTAGACTATCAACTTATTTGTACTTATTTGTACTTTTTTCTACTTATATATTGTACTTATTTGACATTAATTCCGAGCCCTGTCGCAAATTATACAGATTCAGAAAGGCGTTTACATTATTATATTTACTTACGTATATAAACGTTTAGCTTGAACATAATATCTGGTCCTCTGTGATATACGTATGATATTTCAAGTTTCTATTATTTTCCCACAAACCTGATTGACTGTTTGTAGGCTCAGAATTATTTAGTAGTAATTCATTGAAAAGCAAGCTGTTTGAGAGTTTCAGAGTACAACACCACACTGCACCCGTCACTCCGAAATATTACATATCGGTAATAGTAATTAATCAATACTGACCGATTAAAAAAAAAAGAAAACAAAAAAATAGAAAATTGATGTGTCAATGTCTAATAATTTTTATTCTTCAAAAATAGAGTTAACAGAGTATTAAAATTGTAATGCTTCCAGCATAATAGGTATTCATAGACGACCGCGGTGATCGCTTACCATCAGGCCGCCCGATTGTCTTATTTATTTGCCACCTGTTACATGAAAAAACGCCTAAAAATTGGTCACCTGATATTCTACGAGCGTTTGAAGACGTAGCGATTTTAATTTCGTTTCAATCTTACTTAGAGACCAAGCTTTGATAGATTGGGCCTGGTCTTGTTATGAAAAAAAAAATCTATTCATTTTTACATTTATTGGTACTTTCAAAGCATAATGACTTCACCAGCATTATGGTTACGATGTAAACTTTTTAATCCTCTTTGAACTCTTGATGACCTGTGTCTATAACCGTTATATCAATCCGTCCGCTGCCGCGAAAAATGATTCTGATAAAGTCATTATCTAAAAGTACCCATGTTCACTTACGCGACGCGCCGAATTAATGATATAAAATTACTTTGCAACCAATTGCGAAGGATGTTCAGGAAATATTATTTTTTGTAAGTTCTAACGGACTTGAATTGGGTTCAACAAATTGTTGGCTATAAATACATACAGCGATGTTTTTTTAAAGGTTATGATTAATTCTATACCTGTGTATGTATGTGTACCATATCCGTATTCTATCATCTACTACGTTTTATTTTTTAATGCTTGTCATGCTGAAGAAGAAGCTGCTGTCATGTTTAAAGAACGCTTTAAAGCCTTTAATATATCCTGCCGAAGATTTGTACAATTAATCTATTTGACCCCTTCTTTGGTCTAATGACTGGACTATCAAGTCTATAGTAGTCTATAATCTGATGATGATAATAATGATCACCTACAACAACGCTAGACCCAACAATAACAAAAACAATGCAAAAATGGCAAATCGCTGTATTATAATTGAATAATTTGTAAACACTGCCTCAACCTGTTACTACAGCATGGTGATTGATTTATTTAAATTAATTATCTGTGCTACTTGTGTGGCATTATCACGTATCGGATATAAAGATGCGCCCTGCCTCGGATGAAACACCTACGTCGTACACTATTATTTATGCGTTAACATGACTGTGCATACAATTGAAATAGGTATTAATAAAAATATATTTATTTCGTTAAATGCGCATATAAATAATATGAGTCTTTGTGACAGAATAATGGCATAATCTTAAACATGTTGTTGACAATATTCTTATTGTATCTTTTTTACCGTCTTTTTTGTCACTTATATGAAATTTAACGGAAGAAAACAGCCATGTGGTGATTACAGATCTACTCGGCGATCTCTACGGCGCTACTCGGTGCATCAAGTAACTAAAATTTACATAAAAAAATAGCAACCATACCATACCATACAATAGAGTTCAAATACTTAAAAATAGGAAAAGAGACAAAATATCAGCTGTTTGGGGGGTCTAGCGAACACACTGTAAAGGGCTTTAAATTTTTATTAGATACTAGTGGGGCTCTGTGGTTAAACCCGCGTGATGATGAAAAACGGTGGTGATTAAAGTAAGTCTATTAGTTATTCCAGGGTGTCAGCTACCTCCATACAAAATTTCGTCAAAACTGGTAGAGCAGTTTGATCATGAAAGTGTAAGAAAGTTTGTGTGTAAGTGTGTGTGTATGTTTGTTACCTCTTCACGCTCAAACGCTTACACCGATTACGATGAAAATTGGTATGGAGATAGTTTATACCCTGAATTAACACGTATAGGCTAATTTTCATTATCACCATCATCACCGTTTTTCATCACCACGCGGGTACAACCGCAGGGCGCAGCTAGTAAATTATATATCATAGCATAGACAATTTAATTATAAACGAATCAGTGCTCTCCATTTGCAAGAAAATGTTGCAAATATTCCACAGAAGTCGGTTTATTCTTTAATTGAGTGATTCTCCGCGTAATTTCGACCGACAAATGTATTCTTGAAATATTAATATTTATTAATTCTTCAACATCAATATCCTCAATAAGTACTTCAAACAGCAGACTCCAAGAATGTGGACGGCTCTAAATCCCTCAATCACACCGTTTCCCCGTGCAGACACGGACTCAGAAGTAAAATATAAATATAAGATTTCTATTAAGTCTTTAGTGGTCAGTGGTCTTATGTAAATATACAAATTTGTTAATGGGTTTAAAAGGTAGAAGAAATGGTGACACCACCACTAAGATTTTTATATTTGTGCCATGATTTAGGGTACCGCATTTTCGGTTCTCGGAACACCAATATAATTATTTTGGATAGACTACGATATGAATATTATTTTATGTATATTTTGAATTAATTCATAAATTTGGCATATTTTGGGAACAAACTTGTTCTAGCACAATCATGTTTTTTTTATGAATCGATGAGGTTTTTGTGTTGCTTCCTTTTTCGGAAATTGATGCTTCACGGTAAGGTCATATTTACAAGGCTGTATTTGTAAATTCAGAAATAATGAGATACGATTAAGGTGGTAATATACCTATATAGTATAATATACCTATATAATAGTCACGGCCAAAATATCATTGATATTTATCGTATAATTAAAATAATTATTTTTTCTGCCCAAGCAAAATAAACGCCGTTTTATTTATTTTCTACTGGTGCCGGGTATTTTGCCGCCATTAAAAAAAATGATATAAAATCTACGTCTTGGATATCATATGTTTTCATCATTAAAGTATTTTACTTGAAAGTCACTTGAAATAGAAATATAAATATTTATTAGCCTTATAATCTTAAAATTATACAATATATATTGTCATATAAGTTTATGTTTAAAGGAAGATGTCACAGTTTATATACATAATTATGTCAACAATTTAAATGATATTACCATGAAACACAGTGAGGCATAACTAATAGAAGTAGGATAGGATAGGTTTTACCACTATGTCACTTGATGGTCGGTGACGATGTAGTCGAAATGTATGCAGCATCACGCTAGACCCAGGATGTTTACTGGCTCTCAAGGACTGCTGCCTGAACACTCTATGGCTGCGTTTCAATTTGGGCTCACAGTGCACACGTTCATACGTAAGGATTTAGCTGTTCCGAGATGAATTTAGTACTGATAGTGCTGACGCTCGTAAGCAAATCGGAACGGCTTTTTGTGTGTGAATGCGCGCGAATTCTTTAAATGTCAGTTCCTATTAAATTCATATTATATCATTCAGTTAATTTTTTTCTGATATATTAAATTACATTTATAATTTTTAGTGGACGGACTACCAATTTTTCAACAGATTCTCGTAATGAGTCAGATGTTTGACTCTCAGTGCATATTTATTTATCTATGTGTTTGACATTGCTCACACTGCTCTACGTCGTACTCGTGAGCGTTCTAAGCACAGGACGATGACGTCATGGATGACGTCATATACATTTTGTGTGCAGCTGTCAGTGCATTTTGGAATGACTTGTGCTCAAAGCGCTCAAAGCTCAATAAGAAACACACCCTATGTGTTTGGTGACAGTTCGTCAGATGACATCTACGTGCATTTAAAGGTGCCAATCCTACATCGAGTTGAATATTATTTTCCCTACACTCCTTAGGAATGTTTTTTTTAACATCCACGACCCGGGACATATCGGAATCACTTAAATATAGGGGCAAATATTTAAGTGATTCCGATATGTCCCGGGTTCAAACCCAGCGGCTACACCTACGCATGTACCGAAATATTGTATTTAATTGTTGTTTTTTTTACTACACTGAGGCGGCCGCTAAGAGGTGCTATTCATATCTTAACATGTAATTTACATGCAGACAATGCTCAAATTATCTTTTTATTACAGCTTTGTTGTCCAGTTACTGTAATTTTCCACGTAAACACAGTAACGCCTAAATAAATGAGATGGGTTACATTTTAAACAAAAACATAAACATGACATTGAACTTCAAGTATAATCGATAGAAACATTGATTTCAACAACAAAATTATAATTTATAATTTCATGAAATATATTTGGCATGAAAAATTTACATATAAATTAATATTGCCATATTATGGCCATCGAACTAGTTGGAGACTGTGTTTCATGTATGAACAAAAAAGTAGAGCTTCTTCCATTTTGATGAACTTATTATCTTTTTACAAGAAGCAAGTAAAATGTTATATGTACATATAACTACCTATTACATGAAATTCATTGTTTAGCGAAAATTACATATTTATTCTCACATATTTTGAAGATATTCTTTTCGGGCATAGCTTTTAGGGGCGGGCGTCGCGTACACTGTATATTGCTCAAAATCATTTTCAACCAACTAAAAAAGAAGGAGGTTCTATGTTCTTACGTATATGTGTTGCCTTTTTATGTATGTTCACCGATTTCTCCGGGGATTAATTTTGAATGTTCATTTTTTCGTTTGAAAGACTACGCTTCCGAGGTGGTCTTATTATGTTTTTTCAAAACCTGTTTTGTATTTTTTCCCAAAAAATACTGAAAATATACACTTGAATGAAGTCAGTCGTTCCAATTTTTTTGACAAAATAATAATTTATTCAGCATAATAGTTGCGGAATTGACTTATATTATTGATAATATTCTCAGCAGAGATCTGAGGTTTAATATATTTTATATTATATTATATTTAGATTTTAATCTGCTTGTCAGCCATAAATAATATTCGTATAGTAATAAGTAAGACCTGAGGTTTAATATAATTTAAAGATTTTAATCTACTTGTCTGCTATAAACAAAATTTTCGTAGAGTGTTAAGTAAGATCTGTGGTTTAACATAATTTTAGGATTATTTTTTTTTACATATTATAAGTTTGCGTTTGACAATTTTCTCACCTGATGTTAAGTGATGACGTTGTCTAGGATTTAGCACGCAAACCTAGAAGGTACCTATTCACTCGCGACTTGAAGACTCCAGGATTGTACATATCGGGAAACACAGACTCGGGCAACCTTAATCTGCTTGTCTGCTATATATATTATATCCGTAGAGTATTAAGTAGTGCCTTTTGTAGAGTTCGCATTTGTGAGAGGCATAGGTCCAGCAATTAATGTCTTAAGGCTGAAAGATAAATGACGAGACAATACAATACAATACAATACAAATACTCTTGCATACCATGTATAAGAAACAGGAATGTAAAATATTACATAATAATAGTATAGCAATCGGCGGTCTTATCGCTAATGCAATCTCTTACAGACAGACATTATTTACGCGATTATTAATAATACTTGCCGATAGCAGTTCCATTGCCACCCATACCCTACCCGTGACCTTAGGTACTGTACTGCGCTCATAGCTTCCAACTTTTATTATTGAGTTTCATTCCCTCAGGATTCTCATTCATGCTTTAGTATCTTAACTGCGAATTGCGTACAATATTTATTAAAAGTTCAATATCCTGGCAGTTCGGTGATTCCCCCAAGACTTTTTGATGTAGCGACTAACACGTGGTGATGTGAGTGATTAATTGATAACAAAGTTAGTACCTATAAATCGACATCGTATAATTTGAATAACTCTCATAAAGATCTATTATCAAAAGTTCATTCTGTTTAAATTAAGTAATCCCAATTTGTAATAAAAACAAAACGGGTTTTGGAATTATCAAACTATGTTATAATAATCAATTTACGTCAATCGATTTTATCGTTTCCTGAGTCTGTTCCCCGATATGTACAATCCTGGAGTCAAGGAACAGGGGAATACCTAGGTACCTTTCAAGGTCGCGTGCTCCATTTTAGAATGCGTCGACACTTAACACCAGGTGAGACAGTGGTCAAGCGCAAACTTGTTATATTAAAAAAATGAGTAATTCTTTTATAACTTCTTGATATTTAATTGTTATTATAAAAATAACAAAAAGCTTATTTTAAAGCTATTTGATCTCTTTTGATCTGGTTTGTTTGGTTGGTTGAACGCGCTAATCTCATGAACTACAAGATTGGAATTAAAAACATATTTTTGCGTTGGATAGTACATTTATCGAGGAAGGCTTTAGCCTTTAAAACCTCACGTTATGACGTAAAACTGAGGTTAGGGGAAAACCGTGATCATAGTCAAGTAATTTTATTAATAACATTTTAGGTATATGTTACAGGTCCAATAAAAATTCAATTTTCATTGAGGAAAATACAATATAAAATTATTATAAATTTAATAGTCATTATAAAAAATCAAAATAAATTAAACGATACAATTCACTAAGTCCATTTATAATATTTGTATAAGAATCCACGCGAGTGAAACCGCGGTTCGGAGCTAGCTAATATGTAACTTCGAAAATGTACCGACGTAGAGCTAATTTTATTTTATTGATACCAACTGTTATATGTTGAGTTATTTTGAATTCGCTATTGTAACCAATGCGCGTATAAATAATTAGCCTTGAATATGGTGCGTGGATCTCGCATGTCTATGGCTCTTTAATAACAATATTATTTGAATGCTGTGAGAATAGCATACCATTTGTTTATATTGAACGTTGCGTTATCAAAAATATATTGAGTTCTTTTTCCAAATGCTAAGGACAAGCGGTAACTTTCAATTTCGAATAACATTTCAGATGTGGTTGCCAGACTGTTGCATTTCTTAAGCTTTTTCATCGTTCACTGGGTTAGTATTGAAGATGTTGCTTACCGAGTACATACTCATAACATTTAAATTATGAAACAACAAGTTCTGACTGAGCAGCGGCATTCCTTTGCGTTTTACAAACAGATACATGAATAGTTAAAATTATATAGGTAAGGTAGGCACTCTGTTGTTGGCCGTTATTAGGTTATTTGCCCTTCAAACTTGAAACAAATGATTGTTGTATTGAATAACACGGAAATTGTGTGATTATGATTTATTAGATGACGATGATGATTCAATAGTTACAAGAATAACGTTAGTTCTGCGACTCGCAGGCGTGTATTTTTAACACATTGATGAAAAATTCCTAGAAAATGGTCTATAGGTTATTTAGGTATTCACAATGATGTTTTACTAAAGATGACGTATATTCATACTGCGCGGTGCTCAGATTTTGTTCCTTTACGACGTAAACATGCTTACTGCGACAGATAATACGGTATAAATAATATAGAAAAGGATAGCTATATGTTTAGACTTGCGCTTGAAATACGCGTCGTAATGAAAATTACTACAATTGACTTAATTTTACCGCCTCAGTTTCCGCGTGCTTGTGCGACATCTACCTCATATAAACATATAATATCATTGGGTATTCAAGTATTCGTGTACTTAAAGAAATAATAATAATACAAATACGTAAACGAACTTGTTCGTATAGGTGACCTCGTCGGAATACTTGAGACCTGGCAGGTTATGCATGGGTACAAATTATGAAAGTTATATCAGAGGAAAGGTCAATAATCAGCAACTTAATATGAGTTGAATATTGACTGAGGTTTCACATGCATACTTGTATTTAGAACAAGCGCCTGTATTATCATCTTCCTAATATGGGTAGGCCTAGGGGTAGAACGGTTTAACTTACACCCCATAGAATAATCCCACTAATATTAAAAATGTGAAAGTTTAGATGGATGGATGGATGTTTGTTACTCTATCACGCAAAAAAGGCCGGATAAATTTGGATGAAATTTGGTATGTAGATACTTCAGGTCCCGGAATAACACGTAGGCTACTCTTCATCATCATCAGCAATCATCACCGTGGGATGCAGCTAGTAATACATATACATAATATGCGTACGTCGAGCTATATGCAATAACAATATATTAAATTTAAAACCATTTATTTCTGTATAAAATATTTTGTGTGTGGTGCAACCACACATTGTGGTTTTAAATATAAACTAAAGCGCTGGCTAATCGAGCAGGCATTCTATAGTTTTGTAGAATTCGGTTATAATTTGATTACTTAGTTTATTAATTTGATGAAGTTGACAGTTGGACATGTCCGTGGATATTACGGCCACTATCGCGGCAATATCATCGGTATATAATTATACTGCGCTCGCCAACCCGCCTGCCAAGCGTGGCGATTATTGATAAATCACTCCTATATGGGGAGGCATATGTCCAGCAGTGGACGTCCTATGGCTGCGATGATGATGATAATTGTGGGGTTGTGGGAAATCTTTCAAAAGGATAGAAAATAATATTTTTGATACCGTTGACATATATCGTACCCCTTACTAGATTTTACCGGATCCAATCTCTTACTCCCTCCATCGCTAATTATAGGAACTGTAAGGCTTTACTTTCGCTGAATAGACAAGTTTGGGTCCTACATTTCTAATAAAGGTTTCCTGATTAAACAAGATATGATTTCATTTGCAAATTTGTAAGTAAAAAAATATGGATCGACAATATTTCTTCATTCATCGAATATTCTCGCGGTAACGACAAACGCGTTTGAACTGTGTGAATACACCAAAAGAAAGAAAATTCAAAAAGTCTAAAAATGTGATTAGTATTTTTTTGGACCTTTAGGTCATTTTAAATCAACACGCATCGGGATTTGTCCAGCCCCTCTGCCTGTAAACACCCGCGAGCCTCTGTAATGTCATCGGCACTTGTTAAACCCTTAAATTAACTAGAGGTCTATAATGTAATATGTTGTAAGTAAAAAAATATAGTATGTTTTAGAAGTAGTAGAAGTATTATTACACCTATAAATGATTTTGAGGATGAAGTAATGAGCAAAGTGCTATGCAACACAATCGGAATGATATCTTAGTTGTTCTAAATATAAAACAGCTTCTCCTATGATTTCTTTAAATAAAACTATATAAAAACAAGACAAAGCGTACTACGAGATATACAAACACAACGGTCATTAACTAAATGCAAATGAAGCGTGCGTGGGTATGTCGCAATAAAAAAAATATTGTGCCGTCTATTTTAGTGACTATGAAGGATACTGATAGTACGGTTGGGCGAAGCCGGCTGACGAGCTTGGTCATATTGCAAAACTGAATAACGTATCTGAATAAGGCTGACGGTACCAAGGTCCTGAACAATAGTTTAGGACTGTTTAGTTTTGACTAATATGTCGAACTAACCCAAGGTTGACCCATATATGATTATTGGCATCAATACAACACACAATATGTAGTTATTATTACTCTGTTTAGGTTTTGATAAGTCTCATTGAGTTCACCTTAGCCGTTTGTTTCATGAAAATCTTTAGTTTGTGTCGGTTAGCACGCGTGTCCATGCAAGTCGACCTTTTACAACTTATGAATACCTTTTGCACGTGACTTGTGATTGTATGTTGTTATGTGTAGTAAAACCATTTTAGTTGTTTTTATAATGTCATAAAATTGACCAAATCTTAACTGTGTATGAGAATCAAATACTTACAATGCTTAAAGCCCATTAAAACACAACATTATCAGTATCGAAACTATAAAAGAAAATAGGCTCTTCTTTTAATAATAATCTCCATGCATTTAGATTCGAATTGAAGTTTTTTGTATAAATTAACTTTTTTTTACATCCATTATCACTCATATGTATTACCATAGGATGAATGGAAACGTACGCAATCGTGGTAAAGGATATTTAATTACGAGCACAGCTGCTTACCTATTTGCTTAACTTAAACGTATACCCACTGTGATTTAATTATCTGTTACATAGTACACATGTGTGGAGGTGTAGTTTCGCATATATGCATTACTCGTACAAACTCGGAACGCAGTCCACCCTGACATTCGACAAACTTGACGTTCGAATTTTATGTGTCAGCCTCGTTCTGACCAAATTTACTCACTCTATATCTGCAGTACTTGGCGTCCACACAACAATACGTAAATTGTCTTTTGTTTTTTTTAAATATATTAATTACGTGTTAGTTTGATGTGAAATTTTTGGTTGCCATAAACTATATAAATAGGACTGTAGTTCCATTAAAATTAAGTCCATTTTTTTCTATTCAGCGTTTTAACATTTAAATTTAAATGAATTTTGTTATTGTTACAGTGAAAATGGAGGCGCTAAGTAGGCTAGTGGCGGGATACCATGACTTGATGGACAATAAAAGTGACCAGCGTGTGAAGGATTGGTTCTTGATGTCTTCACCGTTCCCCACGCTGGCTATCTGTCTCACATACGTCTTCACAGTTAAAGTAAGTGCATAATTAATTATTGACTAAGAAAAGCGGGGTTTTAGTGACAACAGATGCTTGGAATGCTCCACTCCTGCCAATTGCCCACATATATGATTAATGTGTAAAGTTTTTATCTGAATATGTACTGCAATGAACAAGTTGTAGAGTCTATTTCAAATTAATGGTTCCCAAGTTTCTTAGCGCTTCTTCGAAGACGAGAGTATTCATTTGATATGGAAGGATGCGTTAATGTTGTCTCATATTAATAATTTTGTACGTCGTGCATCAGTGGTCAGTGATTGGATTTCTATCCTGATATCGAAACCCAGCTGGGGCGAATATTTATGTTCTGTGGTTTATCTCTGGTTTGGATGTTTTTGTGTGTCCATGACTCTCGTCGCAAAGGGAATCCTTGTTGCTGGAGGATCTGTTGTTTTAAAGACTTTCGTAAATAGCCGTACCTTAATTAAATCAATGATGTTGAATTTAAATTAAACAAGGCATAATCCATTTTTGTTTGTCTGATATATTATTTGATCATAAATTACGAATGGTTGATTGTAGTAAGAAAATTGAGTGAACATTGCTTATTTAAAATGTAAGTGAAGTTGTTTAAATGCTTTAAAAAAAAGAATGTTAGGGCGTATGCACACGGAGTATTATTGACTCGCCGACGAGGAGAGGAATCAGGATGGACGCGAACTAACGCGCTTTAAATGCAATTCAGATGCAGGAAAGTAACATTTGCACATGTTCAAAAATTATGTGGCGCTTAAATGCTTATTTATATTGATGCAAAGCTTTCACGAGAGTCCTCGACATAACTAAAATGGAATGGGTAGACACAACACTGATTACGCTGGCTTTATTATTGATTTATACAAAAAAAAAAGAAAAATAAGCGAGTTTATTGGGTAGATACAGTAATACGAGCGTCTAGCGAAAGAAAATGTATTCGTCGCTTTCTAAGCACATTTGCATCGATACTAATGCGACAATCTACTTTTTTGTCCCCTTCAGTGGATGCGTCGTTCAAAAAAGTGCGTGTGCATATGCCCTAAAATAACTGTGTTTTAATATTTAAAAATTGATGACGTGAACACCTTGACATCAGTGTATCATTGTTTTATTCGTGAGATAATTCCATACACCCCAAGAACTAGAAAAATAAATGTACTGTCGTCGTTACGATATCGACGCATAATGACAGTCGCCAACAAACGTCACTAAGTGATTATTAATCGGTCGGCGCGTCATACAAATTAAATTAATACAGTTAGGAACATTTCCAGGTGGAAGTTACCGACTACGCTATTGCTTAATGTGATAATTATCTGTCCATTATGTGTTGTTCCATCGAGATATTTCTAGGTACAATTGAACGGAAATATCGTGGGAATTCTCGTCATTGTATCTTTTTAAGTATATCTGTTTCTGCCGTCAGGTTCTGGGACCGAAACTCATGGAGAACAGAAAACCGTTTGAGTTGAAGCAAGTGCTGATCTGGTACAACTTGTTCCAAGTTATATTCAGTTGCTGGTTGTTCCACGAGGTGAGTTAATTGTTTCAAAGTTGGCGATTGCGTTCATAAATGATTTTATACCTATTGGATAGACGATATTTTATTTTTTTCTAATTTTGCAGAGTATTGTGAGCGGATGGTTTACTACGCACAGTTTCCGATGCCAACCGGTTGACTACTCGAGTTCTCCGGAAGCGATTCGGGTAAGCAATATTATAATAACTACGTAGTTTCATCATTATCACAGCCTGTATCATTCCACTGCCGAACATAGGCCTCTGCCAGTATGCGCCACTTAGCTCAACGTGGGGAGTGTCGGCTGTCAAACTAACGGACACTGGTTCGATCCCCAACAACAGCTTGAGCTTCCGGTGAAGCGAACACCGTTATCAAATTCCCAGTATGATGGTAGGGTACTTTCGAGTACCCGCCTGTCTAGCAACCACCCTCAAAGTTGAAAAACTGGCAGCAATCACATAGTGTGTTCAGGCAGCTGCATGTCTTTGAAAGCCAGTGAGCATTTATTTATTTATACTTTAGCATTATTTAGTACATGGAGGACTTAACGCTAAATAGCATTTTCTACCAGTCAACCACAAGGTGAAAGAAAAGTGGTAGCGGTGCAATAGTAAATTAACGGAAATTGAAAGTAGTGATGCAAACGTGTGGCGATTAAATAATATATAAATATATACCTAATTATAAATATGAATACACAATAAATAATTAAATACATACATATATATACAAGTAATATAAACCTGTAGATAAATGTATACAGCATAAAAATAGTCTAAAACAGCGATTTAATGATATAGATGAAATTAGGAGGGATGAAAAAATGGTAACTAACGATGGTAAAAATAGTGATGGACTGAGTATAGACTAAGATTGACTATAATTAGATGAATAGGCGCTATTGTGGCATGGGATAAACTTTTTCCACATAATAATTACGCAGCATTCTAGGTCTAGCGTGATAAGATCGTCACCGCATCGTCACTGACCAACAAGTGAGATAATGGTCAAACGCGAGATCTATACAGTGTATAAAAAGCTGAATTTTCGGCTCTACTCGTTCAAACCTTGCGCAGCCTTCCCTCCATCTGGCCGGGGGGCGTCCTATTCTTTACTTCCCTAAACACAGACTCTACCTAAGTACCCGTCTGCCCCATCAGTTATCGTTCCTGTGAATGTTGTGACCGGTTCACTATAACTTACAGCTTCAAGCATTGCTCTCTCCATACGCGACGTTTTTTTATTAATATACTGGAATGATTATTTTTTATGACTAAATGAAAGATATAAGTACATGATTTCGAATAAATTTTCCATAAATAAATGTTAATGTCAGAGATCTGATGTAATAATTTAAAAATAATTACATAGTTTATTGTTTGTGTTATAAACGTTATCCACTGCTTATTTATTTATTTATTCAACAAAATCCACAGGTCTTAATTTAACATTTTTTGGACAATTAATCTAAACCTTAGGAGAAAAAAATGTTAATTCTTAAATTGATGATAAGTACTTGACTTTGTATGTGAATACTATAGGATCAATCTGAAAATAGATTAATTCAAATGAAGAACTTTGCGTATGGATTCATTTATGACGAAACTCTCACTTAACATTTTAAAAAAAAAAAACATTTAATACTTTTTTCTAACTACATAATTAATATATGTGGTTTATTATTGTACCGTAATGTAGATAAACCAAATTGTGTATTCATAATTACAAATGATTTTTTTTATTTATTAACTCTCATAGTGTGGGGGCAAAATAGGGTTCCCTGTGCCGCGGGAGGCATGGACACACACAATCACAGCACACAAACATCCAAGACCCAATTTTGAAAAGCTGTTACATTTTTTTTCTATAAAAATGGCTTCACCAGCCAACGGCTTTGCTCGCATGGCCTATAGTGCACGCTTGTTAAAGGCACAAGGCCGTTTAGTCTCGCACAGGATAGTATGATAGTTTGTATGAAAATGTCAAACCAGTATTGAATTTTCCATGGAAACTGTTGTCTATTCTTTGAAATATACAACGCATAAGTCTGCGCTCGGTGTATTTACGCACGTGTTCAATATACACAATAGGACTAGACAAAGTGACATTCTATAAGCGTTATCGCTATAGAAAACATAGAAAATGTATGAGAGAGACAGAGAGAATGAATGTACGAGAACGAATATTCATCATTAGCGGATAACGAAAGAGAATCGCTAGGAAGCGATGCATCTTGTCTAAGCCCCCAGGGCCTTCAGGATACAATCCTTGATCACATATTCTATCTTCTGGGAGATTGAATTTGCAGAAAATAAACGTTGAAAGATCTTTATTTATTAACCGAAATTTATAAAAACCAACCAATGGAACCAACTCGAACACTCAAAAGTAATAATAATAATATAATAATATGGGACAACATTTACACAAGGTCTTCAGGTCCCAAACTAGGCAGAGCCTGTACTATGGTAACCTGATGACTGATATATACTTATATATATATTTATATACATATACACACCCAGACACAGGTCAAACAGACATGTTCATACACACAAATGTTTGACCTGTCCGGGAATCGAACCCGGGACCAGCGGCTCAGAAGGCAGAGTGCTACCAACTGCGCCAACCGGCCAGTCAAAGTGTGAAACTTGTCCAAGGCGATACCATGATAGTTGCAAAGTAACTATTTTCAAAATATTGTGCTCATTGTACCGACTTTTTTTTAAAGATAAGAAACTAAATTATATCATGTAATTTGTATAGCCTTTTATGCCTGCTGTTCCGCGTAACGTTCCGCGTAACGTTCCACCTGAGTTTTGTATTACATAAAATAATCAAAGTCAAAGTCAAAGTCAAAGTCGAAGTCGAAGTCGAAGTCAAAGTCATAAATGATTATGACGTTATCACGTAAATCTATCGTCCGTAAACCGACTTTACAGACAACCAATTTTTTTTTTCACCTTTTATAGTGCTTTCGACCTTTAATTGTTACTCACAGGATCAATTGTCATTGTTTGTTGTGAATGTGCAGATAATTAGAATGTTGTCCAAGTAGACGTAACAATTTTCAGTTATTAGAGTGTAATTCAAAAACCGCTTAACCGATTTTATGAAATAGGACCACACAAGAAGCACCAGCTTTTAAATAACAAAAGAATCATCAAAATCGGTTCACTAAGACGAAATTTCTGAGGTAACAAACATAACGAAAAAAAATTAAATAAACATACGGATCGAATGGAGAACCTCCTCCCTTTTTTGAAGACTGTTAAATACAGAAGAGAACCGGCTACACTCGCTTTATTTTATCGTATCGGGTTAAGGCCGACGACGTTTCGGACGTGTAATAGGAATAAAACAATTGATGATTACTGAGACCATGCACACAGGTTGGTCAAGCAGCTATCCTTGAGGGCCAGTAAAAATTTGTTCGAACTATAAATTATAAAAAATGATTCCTAGAATTGACCCCTGGTCTACGAAAACCTCCACAGATGATTACATTTAAAAAGTGGGAACGGGATTCTAAATCACACAAAGAAATTTGATTTGGCGAGCCGAATGCGGATGAAGATTGTACTTTGTGGTTATTAATGAGAACAAAAATATGCAATTTCGTAAACGTAGGTACCCAACAATTAATTACCTCTTTTAAAAACATCATTTTATTCGTGATAATAAAGATACGTATATTGATCATCCTATATAATTTTAACCCACTTAAAAAAAAGAAGAAGGTTCTCAATTCGATACGTATGTTTTTTTTAAAGTTTGTTACCGTTTAACTACCGAATGGATGAACCGTTTTTATTTGAAAGCTGATGCTTTCCGTGTGGTCCCATTAAAATTTTATCGAAATCGGACAACCAATTTTTGAGTTACACTCCAATAACTGAAAAGTGCGTGCTTATATCTAGACGATATTAAAGTACCGGGTGAAGACATCGGTGAACATACCTACACCACAATGACAATTGATCGCATGAGTAGCAAACATCACTAAAAAGAGGAAAAAAAACATTTTTACCAAAAAATGGAACCGGCTTCAACACTCAAAAGTGTGAAATAACTTGTCGAATTTCAGGCTTTGTTTTATGTAAACTTGGGTGTGTCTAATAACATAATAATGAAAAGGCCAGCTGCCCCTTAATTAGTTGTAATTAAACATACGAATCAAAATGATCAAAATCAAAAATTTATTTGCCAGGTTACTGTACTGTACGATATGTTAAACAATCGTGTTTTTCATTATATAATTCAGCCTGCAAACAGACGTGCAAATATTAAATAATATTTGTACAATTTAAATAAGTTTTTTTTATTTTATTTTTTTATTCACAATAGGCAGGCGTTTGACCACTATCTCACCTGATGTTAAGTGATGATGCGGTCTACGATGATTCACGCCTGCCTAGAAGATACCTGTTCACTCGTGACTTGAAGATGCCCAGATTGTATTCATGTGGAAACACAGTACTAATATTATAAAAACATTTGCTTTAGAGCAAGTCACACAGTTGCTTTTTGTAGCAATTTCCTTCTAAAATTCTTATTCCATTTAGTAAGTTGTTAAGGATACATATATTGTAAACATTTTTTTATTCATAAATGACTTTGGAGTTTTGTACTAGTATAATAGGTTTTCATGTTGTGATCGTTTTTGTCTGGTGGTAACTTCGGTACGCTTCATAAAAAATATTGATGAGCTTGAGTAAATAGACAAATATGTTTGATGTACATACAAGACAGCGGAATAGTTTTGAAGGTTTGTTTACACGAATATTATCTTTTATGGATTTTAAAAACCATTTCTATATATATATACTGAATAAGCCCTCATTATTAAACGACAACCTAAAATTGATGAAACATACCCATGGAAAGCCGTTAGAGCTGCCTCCATTGAAACTATCTGTCTTATATTTTTTAAACAAAAGTCTTCACAAATTTCCCCAAAAAGTTCTTATAAGAAGCTTCGTAAACGGTAATACAGCCATGAAGATATATTGCGCGGGAATTTTCTCTGTCTACAGAGTAAATGCCCGCGCAATATATCTTCATGGCTGTATTACCGTTTACGAATATAAAATAATATTCAAAATAGTTTAATAATTGCCAGGTTTTATAGCCCCACAAATTACCTTCCTAAATTTCTAGATGCCAATGCCATGTCACTTATCCCACTAATATTAAAATGTGAAAGTTACGATGGATGCATGGATGTTTGTTACTCAATCACGCCTGAACGGCTGAACGGATCTAGATGAAATTTGGTATGGAAATAGAAGATAGGAGAGAGAGAGAGAAACAAACGAAAATGTTCCTTATTCGTAAGTTATTTAAGTTTAAATTTCAACGGCGGTCTACTCTCTCTGTCTTACGAATTCGATGACGTCACGTCCTGACGTTCTGACGCGAGGTGTCCTGACGTGAGTTTAACCTTTTTTCCCCATACAAAAGTGCACAACGCCGCTAAAGAAGTTATCACTTTAAAAAGTTAAAGTAAATATTTATTCCAGAAAGAAAAGTAGAACTATTTAATATTATTATATTACAATCCACTTGTTGACCTGTTTTTCGTCTGTAGAGTAGAGTTCTTGTTCACCTTAAAGTTGCAAAGTTTGTTCCTTGCTAGTGGCATATACTAATTACTTGGAATATGGTAATCCATGTGTCCGTAATAATGACAACAAACACACATGTGGTCTAGCCAAGGCCGCGTCTCCTAGTTCATTCGCACCTCAACGTTATTGCACATAGGCACTACAATGTGTACCGGTAATAGCCGGTACCCACAGACTGCATTAACAGTCTGTGGGATTTTAAAATAATGGCCAATATGCACCATTACTATTTTTGAACGTGTCAATGTATTTAGCTAAATTAGAAAGATAGAAAAGCGGAGTATGGCTTTCGGTTCATGGTACAGCTGCTCTAGTCTTAAATTAGATGTGTGTAATAATTCCATGGAAACAAGTTCTGTTGAATGTTAGTTGACGTTATTATGCGGTATGATTTTTCGTCTTATATCTTCAGTAACGCTACAACGTAATAGTATATGCTCCACAGTTACCTCACTGGCTTATTTGTAATCATTTCATAGAGGCCAAATCTATGTTTTTTTTTTCGTCGATACATTGACGGTCGCCGTGGCGCAGTGGTCAGTGTCAGTGATATAACTACTGTGTCTCCGGGACTCTGGGTTCGAATCCCGGCAGGGGCAAACATTTGTGCGATGAGTGAAGATGTTTGTCCCAGGTCTTGGGTGTTTGTGTGCTGTGATTGTGTGCGTCCATGCGACACAGGGAATTCTAGTGCGGGGGTTCTAAGTGTGACATTAAAAAAATATATATTAAAAAAAAAATAGTCAGTGCTCGAATCGACGAAAGAAGGTTTAGAATCGTCTTCCCGTTTGCTTATTAAATCCATCATCGGGCATACATGTGATTAATACATAATATTAATATATATCAGGCAGAAGTGATGGAGGATGGATGTAATTGAAGGTTCTCGAGTGGAGACCACACTCAGTGTAAGACAGATCATAGACATAATGCTAATAACATGAAGGACGGGCGATTTAAAAATCGCTGGAGAAAGTTGGAAGCGGATCGCTTCCAGCTATATTCAGTATAGATATAATTAAAATGAATTTAAATATTTTTTTAAAACCCTAGAACCCACACAAGGAATACCAGGATCTATCTTCCTGTAATGTCCATAATATTTACAATAGTTCTCTAGCCTCTTGTTAGCAACAAGGTTTGCCAAAAATATTAAAGATATAATAAATAAATATTTGTCAATATATAATTCTTTTCTTCTTATGGTAGGTAATGTCTTTGTATGTCCTTTTAGCGAAATGTGTGTGAAAAGTGTGGAGGTGGTGTTAAAGTGTGCATGTGGAGTATCCGTGTATTTGTGGTGGAAGCGATATGGCAGAAGGATTTGTCAAGCTATGGATGTTTTATGCTTAAAATGATGTTGCTGTTGACAGCATTTTATTTAATAACAAATTAGATCGTATATTAATAAATGTGTATCTTATTTTTCAGACGGTCCATGGATGCTGGTGGTACTACTTCTCGAAATTCACAGAGTTCTTCGACACGGTAAGTTTACTATTTTACATACATAATATTAACGAACAAATTTTTACTCAAACGCTCACTACTTTTGTAAAGCATTCTAATGTGAAACTGTTCTACACAGCACAGGGAATCCTAGTGTGGAGACCAGAGTCAAATCTTAAATAATTAGTATTATCAACTAGAATTACGAACTAAATCAGCATTCAAAATTGAGATGATTATTATAATAATACTACTGTGACCGCTTTAAAATAAAGTTATTCTTATTATAAATAAAGGTCCCTCGGTAAACTTATAAGCCACTCGTTTCTGCCCTTTGGACTTTCGTTCCCTGGAAAGAATTTCGAAAAAGTAGAATTGTCTCAGATTTTTATATACTACTAGCAGTGCCTCGCGGTTTTACGCGCGTGATGATTGATATTGATAAAGAAGAAAAGTAGTATGTGCCTATCCGGGACCTGAAGTATCTACATACCAAGTTTCGTCCACTTCCGTCCAGCCGTACTGGCGTGATTGAGTAACAAACATCCATCCATCCATCCAAACTTTCACATTTATTATATTACTAGGACTACACTAAGTAGGGAGAAGGGACTCTTTTTAACAGATAAAACAATAAAAACTTATATGAGTCATACTATTTTTTTTAGATAACTTGAAGTGAAAACTCGAGCACCCAGCTTAGGCTCCCAAATGCGATGGTCTGTCAATAAATATACGACAATGATTTTTTATGTTTCCACATTCAACAAGGACCAGTTTTCTTTTTTTGCCGATTGACGTCATAATTTATTGTAATCGAAGTGTGTAGGTAATTATGTATTTGATAATGGCGCGGTGTCCGGGGAAAAAACCAAATTATTATTTATTCGACGATCAGAAGGATGGGCAGAAACGACTTTATGGTATATATTTATCAAAGTTAATTATAATCCCGAGCAATGCCAAGACGTCTATTTCTTTTTTTTTTGGCTCAGCATCGCAGTGTAGCTACACTGCAGCTTTTTATATACGCTGTAGTAAAATATTCTTGAATTTGGATAATGTCTTTTATAGAGATACCAAGAGAGCTATTCGATTTAAATGCGTAGTATAGTCATGCTGCCCGCTCGTAGCTCTTAACAAACGGTCGCCGTGACTTAGTGGTCAGTGACATGACTTCTGGGTCTCCGGGACCCTGGGTTCGAAACCCGGTAGTGGGAAACTTTTTTGCGATGAGTGAGATGTTTGTTCTGGTTTTTTGGATGTTATTTTGGTGAGATTGTGTGTCCTTGTCTCCCGTGAAACAGGGTACGGGAGCTTGAGTGTGAAAAAAAATATTTTAAAACTCATAAATATTAGTATTAATCAAATACGTTATTAGAATATTATACGCATAATTTGAATGCAAAAGTATAGCACACAAAGTAAATGTGTGTAATCTTTCTACGAAATTAAGTAACCGTGTAGGCACCAATATCTCGTGTTAAGGCAGCTGAGTTGTGTCACAGCGTTACCCCCTATATTGGCAAGATATTACTCGAACAAGATTTGATCAGTTGCCTCTACCGCCGCCCTTCAAATATTTAAGTTTTACAGAGAAGTACAAAGGCAGTACCTACATGGAAACGTACAAATTTAACGGATTACATAACAGTTACAATGGGAACTCACTGAACAAGATTTATCCGAATCAAACATTTTGGAAAATTGACATACAACTACATTTTATGAAAATAAAGGTATAGTCTGCAATCTGAGTAAACTTATGACTATATGACTTCGAACTCGTTATGTGCATTATTTCATATAATGTAAATAAAGTTATCGTGAAATAAGTTTGTTTTCTCTGAAGTTACGGGGATTTTTACGCAAAATAAGCGTGATGTATTTTGGTACTCACCAAAAGAACCCTCAGTAGAATGAAACGGTGACACGGTGATTGCTGTGGATAACAATTAAAGCGCTCTTCCTTATTTGAATTTTAGTATAAACAAAAAAAGAATGTTCGTGTTTTAAACATAGGTTTAGGTTTGAGTGAAAAACAGTCGTACATCTATTATACTTTATTTCTTGACGTTAATTGCAGATCTTCTTCGTGATGCGCAAGAAATACGACCACGTGTCGAAGCTCCACGTCATCCACCATGGTATCATGCCCATGTCCGTTTGGTTTGGAGTCAAGTTCACACCAGGTCAGTATATCAAACCTTCTTACAATTGTTAATTAATTTTATTCCTGACTAACGGCGGACGAGATTTTTATGTTTTTCCAAATGTAATTTTTGTAAGCCGTTTTATTACCCAAAAAAAAAGAATATCAAATCACTTGAGCAATTTTCGAGACTATCCTGCGAGAATATTATTGAAATCTTGATCCTAATAATATATACATTGATCTTGCTGGATAATAATAAACTGTAAATAGTCAAATTGGGACGGCACCAGGATGCTTTTTTAAAAAGAAACGCAAGAGACTTTTAGACGTCTATTCAATGCAAGAGTCAACTTAATTCTAACTTAATTCTAGACATCTCTGCCGTCACCGGACACAGAAGACCACCCGCGTTATCGCATCATACGCCTCGTGTGAATGCAACGCAGCAAGATATGGTTGTCATTAGTCAGCACGTATGGTGATCGTGTGGGGTTCTGGTCGCATGACTCCTCCCTCCTCAGATTCGAAATTATCCTGAATTGGAGAATTTCGAATTGTACACTTATAACCCATTTTTACTAGTCTAACATATAAAATAACTAATCCGCTAACTGCAATAATCACATATAGTATGATCGTCCAAACACTGACACTATAGATTTTAACTTCACTTATTTCACTTGAGTCAATGCTTTTTATGGAGTTAATCTTCAATTGAACCGTTTTCAAATCCATACTTTCTAGTACCACAGGATTTCCTCTTTCAGTATGTACTTTACTTATATGAGGTAGGTTGACAATAGGCAGTCTGGCATATTCTACGTTTTCCAATTGATGCGCTCGTAGTTTCAAAGAAAACTTATCTATTTTTATTTCACAGGTATCTTCTAGCGTAACTATGTACGTTCCTTGAATGAATTTCTGCTCTATTTCATTTGCGCAGACTTTTTGAATACGTTTCCGGTTTTTGGAATATACTATCCACCTATTAGGCTGTATGTGCTGAATAAGTGTATTGTCTATTTTTACTGGAACCAGGGTACAGGAACTCATATTTTTCGCGTATTTCATTAGATCGGAAATGCATTTGTCTTCAATGATTTGGGCAGTGCTGTCTTCAAAACACATGAAACTGGAGTCACCCAACGGCTTACATGGCTGCGATAGTGGCTCGGAGGTAAGTCCATTCACTAAAAGGTAAGGGTATTTAGGTAGGATGAGGTAGGTATTGTGATCATGGAGTACAGGTATAGGATACAATTTGTAATATATATAGATCTCTTTACTAATCAACGGAACTTCCATTACAAATGTTAACTGATTTTCTTTGAGAAATGACTTCAGCCCAATACGCTGCTCAATTCTAACTAGGTTTTCATGGTTAGCCGGAAAAGGCAACTTGTCTGTTTGTTCAATCTTTTTAAGTTCAGTCAACAAAGTATTAGAATTGATAATTGATTGATGCAGAGTATTAAGTTTACAAAATGCTATAGCAGTTTCGACATCACTTAGTTTCAAAGAAATACTTTGGAAATTATGTAAAATCACAGAGTATAGATTTATTATCATATTGCTAGTAAAGTGTACATTTTCTGCCTTCAGTGCATTTTCTAGATTTTCTTGAATATTTTCCAATTTAACATTGAGCTGAATCACATTTTTCTTAATAGATTGTGTAATATTATAAAACCCTTCAACAACTTCGGAAACCAGCGTGACCTTTTTAATTTGATGATTCTGTTTTAACTGGATATCGTTAATTAGTTTGTCAAATTTGATTGCATCATCATTGTCTAAGTTTCCTGTAATGATTTTAATTATAGAGCCTAAAGGGTTAATTATACCTCTCTTTACCCTATAACTAGGGACTAATTGTTTGTACTTGGTGATAGTTTGGTTCATTACATATTCGGTTTGGATTTTAAAATTAGAGAACGTAATGGCTGTATACGATTCGTTATAAGTGGTGTCTATAATACTATTTAATTCTGAAAACTTCAAAATGTTAAGATTTAGATCTTCTGATATAAGGTTAAGGTCTAGTCTTTTAAGTAACGTCCAACTTTCAGTGCTGACGACCGCAGTTCCTTCTTTAATAGGTAAGACCCCGGGAATGCCCTCAAGTGACTGAAGTTGAAGGGCCTGGAGTTGGGTCACTGCCATCAGGACCAGCACCAGGTTTCGGGTGTTTCTGTGAAGGACGTTTGATATCTTTAATAGGGACTCTTACCTCGCGATTTTTGGCTGTAACAGTCACTACATTTCTATCAACTTCTCCTACAACAACACCTCGTTCATACCTGGGTTTGTCTTTACTCCTTCTCACATTTGTTCCTTTAAAGAAAACAACGTCATCGGGATTTATATGAAACTGTGTTTCTCCTCTCTTCTTCTCTATGGTATCTTCTTTTTTCCTAATCATTTTATCAGTTATATGTTTATATAAGAATTTAGTTCGTTTAACATGGTCGCTAATTAATACCTGCATGTATTTTTTATCTAAGTTTATATTGAATGGACTCTTAGCTTCCGTGTGTCCAAATACTACTTCAAAGGGCGTGAAACCCGTTACCGAATGGATGCTGTGGTTATAGGCCATAATGGCAAAAGTCATTACTGACGCTGCGTCAGTTAACTTTTGTTCGAACTTAGCGAGTCGGTATGTCTCAAGAAGAGTGGAGTGGAATCTTTCTATAAGACCCATAGAACTCGGGTTATTCGGTGTACCTAGATGTAGTTCGACCTTATAAAACGTTAATAGCTCTTTTATGAGCGCGTTGTTAAATTCTGAGCCTGAATCAGCACTTATTTTATTAGGTGTTCCATAAAGGGAAAAATACTTAATCAAAGCTCTTACAACTTCTGGTGCAGATAAATTAGATACCTCGAATGCTTGACCTAATTTACTGAATGCATCTATAATAGTAAGGAATGATTTCCCTTCTATTTTGAATATGTCAATGAATAATTCCTCAAAAGGTCGGTTCTGAGTTTGTGTGAGCTGTAATGCGGGTTTAAATGGTTTTCTATCGTATTTAAGTTTTTTGCAAGCCTCACATGCGTTTATTACCGCAGCTACGGTAATATCCATGTTGTGCCAATAATAAGTTCTTTTTATATGCGATACTGTTTCTTTAATACCGCGGTGGCAGTTCTTGCCAATGTGGTACTTTTGTATAATTTCTTTTTGTTCGTCTTCGTTTTCTACGTTAACTACCCGTTCAGTGCATTCAAAAATATTAACTGTACCCTTTTTGAATAGAGTTGTTACCGCTTCTGTAAACCCTGCCCTATGATGTTGGTCCTCAAAGTATATGAAGTATTTAATTTTATTTCGTATGTATTTCTTTAGGAAGTCTCGTATCAGGTCAGGTCTATTTAAAGGCATGTGTACTTCTAAAATTCTTTGCCTTTTGTTTGAGATATCCTTAATTGCAGTTTCATCCCTAAACCACGTGTATACCAATATCTGGTTCGGCTTTGTGTCGACTGCTTCTTTTAAAATAGAGATTCCTACTGAGTCAGTATTACGTTCAGAGTGCACAGTCTCGGAACCTAAATGAATCGACTCTGATTCTGATGCTGTGATTGTTACACTAGATGGTGATGGAAGGTGATATGAACCATGTTCAGATATGCTGATTGTGCTTTCTAAATCAGAGACAGTTAGAGTTTTTTCTGAATCAGAAGAGAGAGCGATCGGAGATTTTGGTTGTACTTTCTTTGTCTTCTTTTTGTTTCCTAACTCGATTATTTCATTAGTTAAGCTATCACAATGTCTTTGCAATTCCATTTCACTTTGATCTACATTGACTTGTATAGAACTGTCATCGTTAGCGGCTTTTCCTATTGCATTTATTTTAACCCTAGAGAAATTTAGCTCTGGATTATATATAAATGGTATAGCCGTATCACGAGTATGTATCATTTGATTTTTCATATCTATGTTAGCATCAATTTGCGCCAACAGATCGGAACCAATAAGTCCATCGTAGTCTTTGTCTACTTCGTATATATAAAATGTATGTTGTTGGTTACTTTTAAACGACTTCAAAAGTGGGATGTGGATTGCTTCTCCATGGGCACTTCGGCCATGAGTACTTACTACTTCGAACGGAACTGAGAACTTATACTCCTTAAAGTACTCATCAACCTTATGGGGGCTTATAAATGATCGTGAACTACCGGTGTCAATCATGAATTTTGCGTTTATTTCAGGTAATCTAATGTAGGGTAGTTTTGCAAAGTTATCGCAATTAATATTTATTATTTCGGATTGTCCGTGTCCGAGGCTGGTTTGTAAAAATTTTCATCGTTGTTTGTCTCGTCATAGGTCTCGGGCATGTCAACGGTGTAATCGGCTTGTTCATAGTAATTGTCATAGTCGTAATAGTCATAGTTGTCACTATACACTTCTAATTCATTGTGGAATACAGCGTTAGGTCGTGCCGCAGGCAATGCTGTACGCATTGTGACGTCTGTGTTGTCAAGTTTAGATTGGGATGGTATCCCAAATTTAAATTGGTTTGGTTGCTGCTGGTGGAACGCCTGCCTAGGTGGTGTTTGACCAAAAGTGGGTCGATAACCTTGAGGTCCTGGTATGGTGGGTCTGTACCCTTGTGGATTACCATGCCTAATTCCTTGATGAGGAATACCAAATTTGAAATTCTGATTAGGTTGTTGGAACTGTTGTTGTAACTGTGGTCTATAACCTGAATTGTGAGGTACTCCGAATTTGAACTGCGGAGCCTGTTGTGCCCCATAGTTTGGATTTTGTGGGACGTTGGGCTTGAATTGGTTAGGAATACCAAATCTAAAACCTCCTTGCTGCTGAGGAGTGCTATTGGCCGAGAAGTATGGTTTTAGACCAAATTTTTCGACGTAAGGATTGTGAGACGATGATGGTTGTGGTTTATTTGTACCTATTCGCAGCATCTTATTTCGAGCATTGTACTGAAATTGGAAATTTACTTCTTCCAGCACCATACTCAATGCTTCTTCTAGAGTTCCGCTACCCTTAAGCCTGACAATGCGTATTAAATCCTCAGGAAGGTTATAGAGGAATACGTTAAGGGCCATGTTGTCATAAATTGTGATCTTACTTTTCCTAACATTATTATCTGATATCATATTAACCTTCGCTATTAACGTACTCTTAACCTGCTGGATTCTATTGCAGAAGTCTAGATATGACTCGTTATGGTTAATTTTTAAGGTCTCCAGTTCAATGGCAATGCATTCTTCTGAACGCGGATCTCCGAAATGTTGAGTTAAAACGGCTTTCAACTCGGCCCAAGACTCTATATCCTGTCTTTCACTTATGAGGTGAGCGGCTTTGCCAGTAAGCTTACTGGTAAGAACGTGAAACACATACAACTCTTGGGCTGGGTTGGTTCCATGTACAAAACAACTAATCACATATTCACATTTCTTTATATAAAGATTCAGTAATTTTTCATCCCCGTCAAATTTAGGGATGATCGAAGACATCTCTATCGGCACAGATTGGATTTTAGTAGTACTAGCTTCCGTCATTTTAAAAGTTTAAAGAATACACTTTTACACAAATTAAAATTAATATATAGTCGTCTAAGTATGTAAATCAATCAAACCTAGACAATAAATCTAAAATGTCACGGTTTCAAAATTGTTCTATATTCTCAATTATAATAATATTTCTCGTCAATATGCTAAACTAAAAATACTTTTGTAAAGATTATATAATTATATTATATTATACTACGATATATAACTGTCAATTTTAGTACAATTATAATACGAGTAATACTTCTCGATCGAAGTCAATATGCTATACTAAAATACTTATGTAAACTAAAGATATATAATTGTCAATTCTAGTACAATTATACCGAAAATCAGTTAACGCAAATTAAATTAGGTAATTTCTAGACCTAAAATACAGTATAACAGATTTTATGGATTGGATAAGATAGGGAAACAAGGAATAGTGAAGTGAACTACTCACAAGCCACACATCTCCTCTCCTGAGAATCAGCTGCTCCTTCACCCTGGATTGCGCGTCGCGGGAGACTTATTTGTTTGTTCGTCAGGATACTCGAACCACTTTCACCGTACTTGTACGCACCAAAACCGATTTATGGGCCTTTACTAAGCGTAAGCACGGCAGTAGGACAATGCGAGTATCCTACCGGCTGCGCCAGTCAAATTGGGACGGCACCAGGATGCTTTTATAAAAAGAAACGCAAGAGACTTTTAGACGTCTATTCAATGCAAGAGTCAACTTAATTCTAACTTAATTCTAGACATCTCTGCCGTCACCGGACACAGAAGACCACCCGCGTTATCGCATCATACGCCTCGTGTGAATGCAACGCAGCAAGATATGGTTGTCATTAGTCAGCACGTATGGTGATCGTGTGGGGTTCTGGTCGCATGACTAAATATCGTTACCTTATTTATTTACATAGCATACCAAATTCATGTGGGTAATTTAGAACTAATTTTGAATAGGTATACATCTACAATAAAATGTATTAATAAATCAAACGGGGCTTGATCGCGAGAAAAACATTTAGTAATTTATTATTTCTTGGTCGACGTTACGACTAAGTTGCATTGGTCGTGGTCACGAGAAGACTGGAGAAATGCGGGTAGCAATGTAGGCGAGAGCGCGTAGTTTCTCCAACTACCCACTCTTGATATTTTTAAACTGAAGGGCTGTCGCAGCCCTGGAAAAGCTCAGGGTTGTCCCATGTTGACACATGTCCCGTTCTCGCGATCAAACCCCGTTTAATTTATTAACAATGTGTTCGAATCGCGAAAGTCTAAAAATTACAATAAAATGTATGTTTTTATCCTCCATGTAACACAATTTTATCATGCTTGAAGTTATAAATATCCATGTGAGAGTAAAATGTCCATATAACAAATATTCCTAATGTGGAATATTTTTGCATTCATTTCTAGAAAACGAATAGTGTGGAATATATTTGCTGTTCGAACCGCAAATAAAGGTCAGTCCTCAAATTAAAAAAAAAACTTATGTATGAATTTAATTGACACAGAAATATATTAAAATTGTTTACTTAAGCTAGTTTCAAAAATTAACACTTCATATCGATTTGTTACATTGTAATGATAATAAAATAGGTAAAACTGGTTATAAATGAATCGTGCATAATACGATTAATTAAAATACATATATGTATATATAGTCTTGTAAAGCCACTCGTATTGATGCATTTAACAAACATAAAGGAAATAGAACTGGTCAGGTGTAATACGCGAGTCATAGTAATAACAGAGATATAATCTTGGATCTTAGTTTAAGGCGCTTATAAGACCCGATAACCTTGGGAGAGCAAAACTTCATCTTTTCTCAGCTATGTGCGTCCACTGTTGGACGTATGCCTCCCCATATAGAGGGGATTTGCCAATACTCTCCGATCTCCGATCCTCAGAAGGCGCTGCTGCCCACCTCCTGGTTGGTACGTTATCCCTTAGCCGACTCTTACGGCACCCGCAGGAAGAGATGGGGGAGTACTATTCTAGGCCGGTACCACCACGGCCATCGACAAACTTCATCACTTACCCGCTAATTCTTAGAATAAGGAACTATAAGAAATATATTATCTGTCACCTGGAAAATTCTTACTTTAAAAAATTACATGAAAAGTTTTTGAGTTAAGTCTTTACGATTTTTCTGTTTAAAAACAACAAAGAGTCTAAGAGTTGAATCAAATTGTATGTCTTAAAAAAGACATCATTTTAAAAATATTTTGACACTGCTTTTGACGTGACAACGTCTTATAAATTGGTTTGCCGTTTGACACTTCAAGAAACTGCGTTACGCTCCGCTCACGTTATGCGCTCACAATGAGAGCGAGTGAGAGGCACGCGTCCCTTCCACTCGGGCATGGTTAGCCCGCCTAAGAGCGAGAGAGACAGACATAAAAAGTGAAAGGCACTCAAAGTCGTTGTCACGTAAAACTTTCGCCCGTATACCGACTTTACAGGCAACCAATTTTTTTTTACACAGAACATTAAAAATAATTATGTGTATCTAACACAGCACAAATATTGAATATACAACATGTCCCAAAATTCAATGATAAGCCATTACCGGTCCATGGTCAGGTCAATAACTACCTAGGCAAAAATAATTTAAAAAATCCAACTCCTTTTTTTTCAACGTTATATTAACTTTTTTTTATATGTTTATGATTTGATACCCTACACCATGTGATTAGACACTGTGGCTACAAAAATGACATACACAGGCAATTTTTTTGTACTAGCTACCTAAGTAACGTAGCTACAGTTCCAAATAGGATCAAAACATTCGTACCTTAACTACAAAAAAAATATGATGTTATTTTTTTCTTTAAATTTTAGAATATTTTACCTTTTACTCAAATTTGACATGCTGCTGTGTAAAAAAAATATGAAGGGTACCACGGAATGTAATTACAAAAGTTAGCGCAACTCATCAAGATTCTAAAAATGGTACAATATTATAATAACACTTGCAAAAATTGTAAGAACTTTATTATCATGAACTAAAAATTATTATTTTGCATAGTTTCTCAAAACTTTACTGTATTAGTATTCAAAAAAGGGATTTCGGCTACAGATTCCGGTAAGAAACCTTTATTCATACATTTTGAGGTGAGCGATATAGATTATAATACTATTGATAAGCTACCCACAATCGAACAAAACTGTGGCATCAAAAAGCACTCATTCACGAGTTGACACGCGTGCGAGGCCAGCCATTTGTGGGAAGATGGCGATGGCGACCCGACACACGATGACACCTTTTGCCAACACTTTATCTTGAGCATGGCTGCTCCGTTTGCAGACAAAAATTTGACAGTCCTAAATACTTAAAATCAATGACATTTAGGTTAAAGTTGAAGTAAATATTGATAATATACCATGATAAGTAAGTGGAAAAATCAGTTTTTTAAATACGTAGGTATTTATTAATGGATTAAAATGGGGTTATTTCAGTATTCCTACATTATCTCGTAAGAAAACTGTTCGCAAAATGCTCTAAATCTAGTGTGCTAACACATCGTCACTTCAACAAGCAACATTATCAACCGATAGAAAAAAACAAATCAATAAAATTGACAAAATCCTTTTAGAAATAGAAGTCCGCGCAGTATAGAAAAATTAGAAATACCATGTCATGCTCATAGTAACATTTTCGAAGACGAAATCGTATGTACATAAGTGTCAATTTCCCAAATCTCAATCTAACGACCGCTAAGTATAAAACAAACATGACACGATGGTAAAATGATAGCTTGACTACATATTAAATTTTACGTAATGTGTAGTCGCCGCTTATTTTTTGTGCAAACATGGAAATATGTTCTCGGAGCGTGTCAATAATGACGTTAATTATCTACATCTATAGCAATCTTAAAAAGGAGGAAACATCCTATTGGAATTTCCGAGCGGTCTGAAGTAATTATGACTCGAATATAAAGGTGAGTATTCTTTTGTTATCTGCACAAGTACTGGCATTGCTACGTCATACGTATTGGAATCACTGCGGCGAGATCAAAGGTTAACTACAAGGTATCTTGCGGTCAATACTGAGAGCTATCTCTGGGAAATTACGCAGATTAAACTCGACCGATCGAGGCTAAGTAGCTTTGTATTTTAGACAAAGTAGGGTGCTGGCGACTGTTAGCCTTAGGCCGTCTTACATGACTTACACCAACCAGATTATGAGAGATCTGAGGTGGTGAACTTGAATGAAATTTCAATTTGTGATTAAATCCGAGATTAGACAGGCGGTAACACTAATTTATTATCCTTGTTGTGGCGCAGGCGGCAGGACCACATGAAATTCAAGTGTAGCAAGGATGTGAACTGTTTTGTGTTATTTCGTATTTCATCAGCCAAGCCATATTTTGTGCATTGGAGCATAACTTTAGCTGACAGTTGACGTAAACGGGTGCAATCAACTACAGAAGAGACGCCCCTCAGCAGATCATGTAAAACCACGCGTTTTGTTACTTTGTAGGAATAGGTACTCGTATATTTTTAACCGACTTCAAAAAAGAAGGAGGTTACGTCAACCGTATACATTTTTTTTATGTGTGTTCGGATAACTTCGTCGTTTATGAACTGATTTTGATGATTACTTTTTTGTTTGATAGAGTACACTTCTGAGGTGGTCCAGTTTAAATATAATCTAAATCGAATGAGCTGTTTTTGAGTTACACGCCAATAACTGAATAGTGCTACTCATACCTCGACGATATTGTAGTTGCGGTTGAAGACATCGGAGCACATACACAATAACAATTGATTCCGTGAGTAGCAAAGGTCACTGAAAAGGGTGAAAAAAGTCGGTATCATGAGCACAATATTTAGATAGCAGTTACGTTTGCACTATCATGGTACCGACTTCAACAAGTTATTTCACTCTTTTGAGTGTTGAATTCGGTTTCATTTTTTGGTAAAAAAAAATATCTTGAGAAAACACGATTCACGAACACATTCTTCCTAAATGCATCTAAAAGAGAGTGATGTTCAAGATAAAACATACTGTCTAAAATAAATTAAAAAAAATCTTATTCTTATCTCTGGGCAATCCCGGACTGATACACTGCGCGCCTCTGTACATATCTCTGCACAAATACAGCTGTTTGCTTAACCTCTGACCTATATTTTATTACTGTTTTTGTTATGAAAGATAAAGATAGAGTTTTGGAATTTCCTGTCGTTTATTAATAACGTAGATATAAGTTTTTACATTACTTTTAGTATAGTGTAGTATAGTGAAGCCTAAAGTTATGTATAGATTTAATTATTAGGCTGTAAGTTTTCTATAAATACTAAAATGATTCAAAGATATTATTTTAACAAGCTTATAAGTTAGCTTGGCATGTATCTATACGCAATATTTGCACGTATTTTGCACCCCCTTCTAAACATCGTATTAATTTGAAACTTTTTATAATTATGAAGGACCGATGGCAATGCATTAATTTATATAGCTTTTCCCTTTATCCCTATCAGGAACTTCAGGATCATTGTTTTTCTTATATTCCAAGTTATATACGGCGGGGTCTTGTCTGTTCGAACGGGGGTTGTGTCATACACATCAAGCCAATACGCAATGAAAATCGTATTTAGAATATTTTGATAAATGCGATTATCATTGCGTATATGACTGAAAAAAATCTGTCTTTGAAAGATGTCACCTTAGGTTTGGGTTAAATAAGCGTAGTGCTCGAACGTAGTTTAACTCATGACGTATAATTATGACAGTGAAGCGACGGTGACGCCGATGTGTCCAAAGTCCACCAAATATTTGGTGAGCCGGTAGGTCCTAATTCAATGTACACACGTTCATTACCCGTAGGTACTTGAGGACAAGGCACGCTAAGCACCCAATATTTGCAGACGTTTGATCCAAAACGGTGTGAAGTACGTAATGCGTTTACTTATGTGGCTGATCAAAGGTTTTTATCAATATATTAATTTTTTTTAAATCGTTTCACTGTGTTTGTGATCGCTTCCCTGCGAAGTGGTAGTTATCATCAACCGTCAGGAGAGAAGATTATAATAAGATAGGAGTTGCCTTCACCGAAAGCTGAACCCCAAAATGAGCTTTTGAAGCGCTTGAATCTCAGCGGGGGGAGCGTCGCCTGTCAAACTGACGGACACTGGTTCGATCCTCAACAACAGCTTGAGCTTCCGGTAAAGGTAACACCGTTATCAAATTCCCAGCATGGTGGTAGGGTACATTCGAATACCCGCCTGACTAGCTACCACCCTCAAGTTTCAAAAACTGTCACCAAGCACATAGTGTGTTCAAGCAGCAGTCCTTGAGAGCCAGTGAACATTCTAGGTCTAGTGTGATAACATCTTCGACCACATCTTCCCTGACCATCAAGTGAGATAGTGGTCAAACGCTAGATCTATACAGAATAAAAAAAAAGCTTAAGCTTTCGGTGCAGGCAACATCGCTATCATATAATCAAATATCATGATGTTAGGATACTTTTTAAATTGCGCAAATGTAATGTAATTTTACTTTTTGTCATAGTTATAAGTTAGCTAGATCATCATCATCATCATCATCATCATCATCATCATGTTTTTCCGCTAATTAGTCTAGTCACCTCAAAGTATAACTAATATTTAAAATTGCTTCTTTAAAGATTAATTTCGCCCATTTTTAGCACATTTCATTAATGATACGTCCTTTTACAATTATTATATCTTAGAGAAAAAACCTCCTCAGTCACAAGTCTGAGAAATCCTTAAACATATTACTATAATTTTTATAGCACTATTATGTGTATTGTGGGCCCCCTCAATGGGGGCCCACAATACACATAATTAGAGTAAAAACGAGATCAATCGTTTTAATGAGAATTGTGTTTTTGTTTTCATACACCAATAAGAGCTTCAACATTAATTAAGAATGCTTAGTCACGACTTAATAAACGTATTCGTGGATTTGTTGATTTATTCAATGCTTTAATATTTGATTGCTGCAAATTGTCAAAAAAATCAATGTTTGCTACCACGTTTGCGTATTTAGGAATCATAATTATTGATATATATGTTTATTCTACCAACAAAGCTAATAATAATATGGATGTACACCAAATATAGAACCTACTTATGACCGTTGATGTATTATGTGAACATTATAGTTATTTCAAGAATTTAAAACAAACACACCATTCAAAAATTACTGTCAGAACGGTTGGTTCTAAAAATATTACCTACCCAGGGGTGTAGGTAATATCTTGTTAATTGGTTTTTCATTAGCCTTGGCATAAATCAATGGAGTATATCAGGATAAGCTGGCTTATTTTACAATAAAATACTCCTTACATTCTATGCTTCTAATGAAATTAATTTTCAAATCGGTTATGGTACTTTTGTATTTTAACAAACACAAGTCAAATTGCAAGCAAACATAACAAAAATCAAATATCTCTACAATATACCATCATCATCATCATCATCATCTCAGCCACTAGGTTTCCACTGCTGGACAAATGCGCCCCCCAATTGGGGGATTTGCCAATACTCACCACGCTTGGCTGGCGGTTAGGCGAGCGCAGTATGATTTCTGATCCTCAGAAGGCGCTGCTGCCCACCTTTTGGTACGTGGTCCTTTAGCCGAATATTACGACAACCGCGGGAAGAGATGGGGGAGTACTATTCTAGGCCGGTACCACCACGGCACTATAATATACACATAATGCTAGTTCATGTAGATTAACTTTAAGGTATAAACCAAACGAGCAAAGAGTTAGAGCAAGAGCATTCTTTCTTGATCTTTTAGTGTAAACAAAAGCTCATTTACACCAAAATACGGAATAAGGATGAGAACCAAGAGGTAGAATACTGAATATAGATTTCTTGCATAATAGAATATAGAGATGCTTAGATCAACCGAAAGAATGCTCATTGCTCATTCATATCTATTCTACGGTTGGTACCTACGATAGTGCTTTGTTATCTCCGGCTATGATAGAAATATTATAATTGTAAGTGCTGCATTTATTATGTTGACTCAAAAAGAAGTAAATGGTGGTGAGTGACAAATGAAATGCAGTGAAGGATACTGTACATTCAATTCAAATCCACGTCAAATAAATAGGTAGTTTTCTCTGTTTGCGAACACAGAACAGTTTACAAATAAATTGGTAGAACGTCTTTGATTTAAAAAAAGAACAACCGGTTGTACTCTGAGAGTACCGGCATTAGTAAAAACTTGAACATGATTGATTATGATGATAAAAAATAAGCCTATGTGTTATTCCGGGTCCTGAAGTATCTACATACCAAATTTCATCCAAATCCGTTCAGCCGTTCTGGCGTTATTGAGTAACAAACATCCATCCATCCATCCATCTATGCAAACTTTCAGATTTATAATATTAGTGCGACACACACACAATTAACGTGATGCCGTTTCGATGACGTCACGATATGACGATCTTACGATCTGACGCGAGTGTAACATTTTTTCCCCATACAAAAGTGTACAACGTTTTCACAAGAAGTTTTCACTTCAATAATTAAATGAAATAAACATGATGCGTCAAGCGGGAAAAGCGAGAAAGCTACAAGAACGCCATGAAGGGACTGGAACCGCTTCGGGGAGCGAGCGCGTTACACGCTAGAACGCTCTCGCACGCTCTAGTAGTGCCTTTTACAACAAACGATGTCTCGGCTGATGTAAATGGCACTAGAGCGTGCGAGATGATTTTTTTTTCAGATTTTTTATTTTATTCATTCATCAACCACGTAAGAATGCTCTGCGTTTGCTTACACTATAATAATTTGATAGAGTGGGGATGAGAATCCCTCGTCTGATGTAAATAGGACTTCAGAAAGAATATTATTCCATATCCTGATTACAAACATCCGTACCGAATTACAAATCATAAAGTTTTCTTGAACATTACCAATATTTTTTATAATTTTTAAATAGATATTTAAAAATATGTTTCAGGATTCTAATTATATATTTTATACCTTATACTTAGATCTAGTTGGCTACTATCGCACTTGATCGTCAGTGACGATGTGGTCGAATATTTTTACGCATTAAGACCTTTTACAGCACCTCCCACATAATGACGCATGCGTGCTTCTCGAAATACGAAAGCGGTCAGTTGAAGATGTTACTAGCGGTGACCCGTCTGAGTTAAAACCGCAAATTAGTTAATCAGTTAAATCGCGTCTTAGGTAAACTTCGGGTATGTGATGATTGCACAGCAAATTGCAGTTTCAAGTACCTAGGTAAATTACACGCCATAGAAAATGTTATTACAGTAACATAGTAGAGCTATAACCATCATAACACGAAATAACTGGCCACCTTCGTGTTGCGAATCTTCTTTTAATACCTTTAAAGATACCTATTTATATTTAAATACCAAAATAAGACATTCCAACTTTTTAATTGTGTTATTAAACCGACGGAATCCTTGCTCCAAATTGAATTTCCACACCGCTACCGTTGCGCAGGCGCGATAGGTATTCAAGGCGAAAAATTATATAATTTAATCAAAATACCTCGTAATTAATATATTCATATTTGTTATAATTATTATACTTATGTATTTTTAATATTAATTAACAATGTTTAAAACATTAGTGGTATATTTAGTAGTACTACTAGATAGCAGTATTTTGTTAAAGAATTTTGAAGCGATGATAGCTCAGCGGTGGGGACGTCGGCTGTCAAATTGTCAGACACTAGTTTGATCCCCACCAATGTCATGAGGTTTTGGTGAAGGTAACACCGTTATCGAATTCCCAGCAAGGTGGTAAGGTACTTTCGAATACCCGCCTGGCTAGCTACCGCCCTCGAATTGTCACAGCTTCCTTATAAACAGAAATTTTGCATATAAATAGTTATGACGTCAGCATCCGCTAAGAAGTTTAGAAGAGGTTTGTTGAATAATTCTTCCCCTAAAGAGTGTGAAAGTAAAATCATAGTCTGGGTAGGTGAAGCCACAGTTTTTACGTCATCCCACAGGACCATTAATTATTTTCAGAACAAATACTTATCTATATGTTCAGGGTATCAGCCATCTTCATTCCAAATTGCATACAAATCATACGACAACAGTCGACAAACGGGAAACTTTCACCTCTATTAATATTAGTGAGATGAACTCAGATTCCAAGGAAGAACTTATTTGCCTTCATCATCATCATCATCATCATCATCTCAGCTATAGGACGTTCACTGCTGGACATAGGCCTCCCCCATTGATTTCCACAAGGACCTGTTGGAAGCGGCCCGCATCCAGCTCTTGCCTGCGATCTTAGTCAGGTCGTCTGTCCACCTGGTTATTCAATTTTGTTCCTTATTTGCCTTAACCTATATAAACTAGGTACTTTTGATTTGAAATTCTCGTGAGTTTTTCGAGATACTTTAATCATTATTTGTAGTGTTAAAATTAGGATTACTATCCTAATTTTAACACTACAAATAATGATTGTATGTTGTTGTATGATGATAATAAAGAACAATGTTGATTGGCATACAAAAGGTTAATTTAAACCTATCCTTTGTTTCCAGGTGGCCATTCTACTTTCTTCGGAATGCTGAACACCTTCGTGCACATCATCATGTACTCGTACTATCTGCTGGCAGCGCTCGGCCCTCAAGTCCAGAAGTATCTCTGGTGGAAGAAGTACCTCACCGCTCTGCAGATGGTAAGTTCTCATGGAGTGATTGCATTTGAAATATACGAAACCGACTTCACTGTAATATAAAAAAATTACGATTACGATTATTACGTTTCTTTTTTTTTTTTTTTACACTCTGACCTCCGCACTAGGATTCCCTGTGTCGGGGGAGGCATGGACACACACAAACAACCAAGACCCGGGACAAACACCTATACTCATCGCATAAATGTTTGCCCCTGCCGGGATTCGAACCCAGGGTCCCGGAGACACAGAAGTCAAGTCACTGACACTGACCACTGCGCCACGGCGACCGTCAAATAGATCTCTGTTGATATTTCAAAAACTGGTATAGATCGATTACGATCAATTTTATATGGGATCATTTGGAAAGTATATACCCTTTGAAATAAAAAGATTTATCTAAATCGGTACAGGCGCCTTCGACTAATCTGTGATCAATGATCATACATATAAAATAAAAGATTCAAACGAATTTGCGTTTCCGAAACGAATTCTAGTGTTTCGTATTTTTCTAGAAATAATGTTACATCCTAGAATCATTTTAAATCATTTTTTTAAATAATTGCAAAAAAACACTAAAAAAATTAGTTTTATTTTATTATCAATCTCTTGTACAAAATTTATTGACGTAAAAACAAAACCATACGTTCGCCGTTGCTCAGTGCAGTAGTCAGTGGCCTGACTTCTGGTCCCCGGGGATCCTGGGTTCGATTCCCGACAGGGGCAAAAATTTTGCGATAAGTGTAGGTGTTTGTCTTGGGACTTGGATATTTTTATGTAAAAAAAAAATGTATATATTAAAGTAAAACATTTTTTTTAAAGCTAGTGATCCTTATATAGTAACAGAATCCATTGGTTCAATAACAAGGTGTATTTTTTTTTGACAAATCGTTCGGGTCCTTCATTATCGGTGAAGGATAACAATTTTGGAAAAATATAATTTTGTCTTAAATTGAGTGACCAATAAAAACCTTGAAAAATAAAGCTCGTAAAATCTAAAATAGTCCATTGACAAAATTAGATTAATTTTACATTTGATTGCCTAAAATAGATTCCTTTCAATAATTATTTATACATATGCATCTATATTTGTATAATAAATATATTATATTATAATCACGCAACACCGCGTTTACGAATACGGTAGTATTCTAAATAACACTGAACGAGGAAATCAAATCAACCGCATAGTTTTAATTAATTATTACAATCTATTCAACTTCCTCAAAATTATTGAATATTGAAATCCTTGGGACCTATTCTGGCGATTTTGTTCCATAGAAGATGGATCTACTGTAATAAATCGAGACTTAGTCGCAATTCAAGTGGCTGAGATTGCGGATAGTAATGACAGCCAAATTCAGTTATATCTTACGTTCATTTTGAACAACAGCCGATGCGTTGATGAGCTTACTCAGCACCACTTGGTGGACAAAAGGGAGAAACAGACATATGACCAAAACCACAGCAACCAGGGTGTCAAGTCTAATGATTTCATGTTCCCAGTCCAGTGCGAGGCAGACTCGATAAGACAACGTCAAAAATCCGTAGTCTACTAAGTTCATAGCGGTCTGAATCTACGTTGAACCTATGCTCGCCTATGTAGGTTTGTACGAAATTGACAAGTTGGATGCTAACAGACTAAGAAAAATCACGTACTACGTCACTGAATCTAGAATTATGAACGAATTAAAAATGGCGGACTACCGAAGCTGTCAAAATCGCCCATTGTGAGCCGATCATATTGCCATGTTGAATAGTAGACTTAGGCCCCAGATTAAGGCACTTTTTTTCACTTTATGAAACTTTATGAGCGAGATTGAAATACAATAGATTAGAAATATGATGACGTTGACTAATTCTTGTGGTATCATATACAGTTTCATGCAAATAAATACTTCAAGAACGGCTTCGGACTGCGGTCTAGCGGCCTTTTCAGTGGTTCAGGTCCGAGCGGCGACAAGAGCGTAGAACTCTCCTTCGCGGCGTCTTCTCTGATACTGAGTGATCGCAGTGATCGACGAAACGTCTGGAACAAAAGTTTCACATAGACCACGGCCAAACAGCCCGGAAGCAATACATACAACATGCAACGCCGGCCGTGAAAGCCTTAGAGTTTACATTACGAGCTTAATATTGTTAGGCACGTCACATCTATAGAGCCTCTCTACTGCTGCCCCATACTACATGACCACGGCTGCCCTCGGTCTTTAGAGCACGAAGTATGTAGAATCAATCGAAAACTAGGTGACCAATTATTGTAACCATTCATATGATGCAATAATTGATTGAATTTGAAAATATACACTATTTACCCACTCTACCATTATGGTGACTAAAAAACTGAATTTGTTCTCTCTCTCTCTCAGCCATGTGCGTCCACTGCTGGACAGAAGCCTCCCCCATATAGGGGGGATTTGCCAATACTCGCCACGTTTGGCAGGCGGGTTGGCGAGCGCAGTATGATTTTCAATCCTCAGAAGGTGCTGCTGCCCACCTCCTGGTACGTGGTCCCTTAGCCGACTCTTACGGCACCCGCGGGAAGAGATGGGGGAGTACTATTCTAGGCCGGTACTACCACGGCCAAAAAAAAAAAAAAAAAAAAAAAAAAAAAAAAAAAAAAAAAAAAAAAAAAAAAATTGTTTGAAAAACTGAATACTCTAACATAATTATAAAACAAATTTAAACTGGAACTGATTAAGATGCGTGTTAATTACGGTAGCATGTATAAATTAGTTGTGAAATTAAATAAAACAAGTGACGGTGTAAATCTAAATATGAAACAGTGTTTGTTTTAGAACACCTCTGAAAGGACTTGCGTGATTATTATGACATCCTTGTGTATATTTGATAGGTCTGAGAATTAACCGAAAATCCATATTTGACCTTTTGGGTCATGCCAACAGTTGTATTTTACATTATACTATAGAAAGATTGAGGCCTATTTTAGGTAAGTAATAAATTATTTAGGTGCGGTCAACAATTTTGACTATTTTTAACCTTCGATATTAACGAAGAAAAATAGTAACTAGAGTATGGCTCGTGACCTTGCACCAAGAACTGGCTTTAAGGAAACCTTTGTGCATATTTTAAAAAGAAATTAATTATTCAGAGAAATTCTTTGATTTTTGCATAGTAGATTATTCTAGAGTACTATATATTTTTTCGATAATAATTTTCTATATTCGGCCATGAACGCGCATGCGAATTGCCGAATTAACTAACAGGATGACTCCGCGCGTCTTCTTTGGTGCTCTAACCAATACAAATCACTTACTAGTTATTAGATTTCGCATAATGCTCCAATGCTAAATACTGTATTCAATAAGAAATATTTTTTTAATATTTGCAATATCATATTTCTAATTGTTAAATTTATATTGACATTTATTTGAATTACCTAGTATTACATAACGCAACTTTTATGTATGATATGTAAATGTCATTCTTAATCGCTACATATATTAGTATATCGCAACATATACTATACACCCCTATTGAAAAATTGTCAATAAAACAGCGTTACCGCGTTATAGCGGTAAATATTGAGACTCTCATATCAGGCGGCGAGCTGTGTATATAGTGTGTATATATACTCAGAAAAAATATCTATCAACAGTTAGCATTCAGTAATAGTATGCTAGAAAACCGTAAAACAATAATTAAATGAACAAATCAGTGTTTTTTTTTTTTAAATTACATAGTGCTTACCTAGTTTAAGACTACTAATATGTACATGTAAACCTTTACTAAAACTCAGTAAAGTTTTTATTTATTTTTATTTTATTTAGTGGGTTTCCGGCTGAAATTATCATTATGTAGAGAAAAAACAATGTTTAAATGTGAAATTCTAAAGGCCTTTTCATTTTTTGCAGGTTCAATTCGTGCTGGTGTTTGTCCACGCATTCCAGCTGTTGTTCATTGACTGCGACTACCCGCGCGCGTTCGTCTGGTGGATCGGCATGCACGCTGTGCTCTTCTACTATCTCTTCTCTGACTTCTATAAACAAGCCTACCTTAAGAAGGCCAAGGTTTGTGGCTCTTAATTATACATTTCTAATAGTTTAATATGGTAGCCCTTGCTTGCATATTTCAATACCCTTACCTACTGTAGATCTCAATAGCTTTACATAATAATTTTAATACAATTATACATAAAATAATTACATAAAAATCCAACAACTCGGAGTCATAATAAAATTAAACTGAAACAATAGACAGGTACAGGATAATACATAAACGAAATGGACCTTATTTTATGTAAATAGCACTGCTAACGAGATGTCGTTTGCAGCAGTCAAATCAGTCAATCGGTCAATCATAAATGCAATGAAATCAGCCCGCAGTCTTCGCTAGGGCGGTATTGGTACTTGCCTTTACGCGTTACACCTTGGTTTTCAATTGCTTGGAAACAGTCAGTGCACGCTTGGCGAACTTCCTTGAAGCACTGCAGTTGCGAGGCAGCATTGTCATTAAAGGACTAGTTGTACTTTTTTATCACACTCATACACCCGCACTATGATTCCCTGTGTCGCGGGAGGTATGGATACACACACAATTACAGCACACAAACATCCACAACAAACATCTACACTCATCACACAAATGTTTGCCCCTGCCGGGATTCGAACCCAGGGTCCCGGAGACACAGAAGTCATGACACTGATACTAACCACTGCGCCACGGCGATCGTCAAATATTTTAGTTTAGAATCAACATTTCCATGCATAGAAATTCAGAGTATTTTTCAGTTCTTCAGTTGGACTAATCAACAACATGGGAACAACATACTATACTATACTACTAATCAATAAAGTCCTATCGGCAACGCATTGAAAGTACCGACATAAATACAGATCTCCATAGTCAAATGTACATAAATACTTACCTTTTTTATGGCATCAAGCAAACGGGGCGTAATTAACAATTTAATTTAACCTTCAGGCCAAGCCGTGTTCTAATTTACCGCTTATGACCTAAACCGATTATTTGCATGTTTTAACAGTGAATTAATTTTGTTGCAGAGTTTGAAAGCTAAAGCGAAAGTAGAAGATGATCAGAACAAATCGGAGTCAAAGGAGATGAAGCTTCCATTGCTAAACGGGTTCAGCAATGGCTCAGCATTGAATGACGTCAGACAAAGAGTGGCTGGTGCGGTGGCCACGCAGTGAATCCTTCGAAGAAATACTTTACTAGAGCGAAGTATTTTTTTAACTCATTTCTTAACCGGTGATGTTTGGTGAACCACAGACTATCTAGTGTATAGTGTACGTTATATATATAATTATAGTACAAAAACGAAGCTCAATTCGTTTGCCAAATTGAGCTCCAAAGTGCAACGGAATAAAGCTCAATTATTATTAAGTTAGTTTTAGTACTTTTAGTGATATTAAATATAACTCATTGAATTGTTAATGCATCCCATAAAATCCGACCGTCGAGAGAATGCATTTCACAGTTCGTATTCGTATTGTCGTTGTGGTGTACAATGGAGTGAAATATACATTAAAAATATTTAAATATTTTTGACATTTAAATGCACTTATACAATAATGAATAATCACATTGTCTACGGTACTGGGACAAATTATTGATTATGAAGATTGTGGCGGGAAATTTTGATGGAGTACTGTTTTGTCAATGTCATTGCAATGTAAAATCTTCACTTCTTTATTTCTCTTCGTAAACTTGAGTTATATACCCAACCATTTTACTGAATCAAAGGGGTAACAGGGAAGGAGTTTTAGGCTAAGCTTAAGTATGCCCACAGTTTGAAGATACCTGGCTGGATACCTACTACTGGCTAAGTACATAAAATTCGGAGCCGAAAGGGAGAAAGAAAATTTTGAAAACAACTGTCAAATGCATTCTCTCAGTGACCGAAATTAAGTAACATAAAGTAGACTTATTTATTTGGGAAGCGTAATGAACACTTCGAATAAGCACGGGAACGCAAATATTCTCATCACAGTATCAGGGTATACATAATTGTTAAACTTAATTTTGAACTTATTTAAGTCAGGCCATAAACAGGCGAAACGAAACGTAACTTTGGATTTATTTGGTAAAAATAATGAAGGCATAAAGTTAAAAAGTACTATTTTGAAGAAAGGGGAAATATAGAAATCAGTGGAGGGACGATAAATTTCATGTAATGAATTACTCCTACAGATAATATTCATGTTTGCTACGGTCGAAAGAGTTAACTTGAGATTACCGGCCATGATAGTTTGCCACAGATAAAACATTTTGTAGACGCCTAGCATGTGTCAGTGAAATTAAATATTAAAATTCTTTGTTTTTTCTTCTAATTTTAATCTTAACGCGTAATACCTGTGTATTATTAAACTTTGCTATGTTTGCGAATGTGAACCAATCTAAGAAATCTGAACGTGGTATCAACCCCTTCTCTTTTTTGTATCTGTCTAGAATTTTCAAGTAAATTCTCTATAAAGTGCGCTGAACTATACTGAATTACGTGTTTCTGCATTTAATTCAGTGAAAAGAAATTTCTTAGTTCAATTTTTTTTCTATTTTGATGCCACAAATGTGAATCCTCAAGGTCGTGGCAGGTGGCGGGAGCGATCATAACTCCCAGATGAAGAACTGGAAATCAGTTCGAAACTGGTCTGAGAGCAATTTTACAGCAAATATCTAATGTGTCCTAGGCGGTTCTTAGATAATAATTATGGACGCAATTCGCAACAGTTTACAAAATCAAATTGTATTTTCTTGATCCCCTATCTATAGATTAAGTCTATGTAAAATCAACGAAACTATTTTATTGACGATATTTACATTTACGTGACTTAGTAAGTGTCCAGGGGGCTAATTCTAACCCTTTGATATTGCTTAGTTAATTAATGTCTAAGGGCTAGTAATGTGGCGCAAAACAATAATAGTTTGTAGTTATTTGTTTGCGTTTTATTATCTAAACGCTTACTAAGAAACTTGACTAAAATCTTTGTTTTCGTTAAAGTATGCACAATTCATGTTAGCCTAAAACACCTATCTGGGTGTTTGGGCATTTTTATTTACAATAAGTCTGTAGAATCGATTATCGATTGTCAGTATATTTGAGATATTTCCAGCTGACGATGTCTATTAGGGAAATAATCCATTGCCGAGAGTATACATCCAGAAACGATGAAGACAAGGTAACAAATAATATCAAAGTTTCCTATTATTTCTGCCAAAGACCAATACACAGCTTCATTATTCTGTGCTTGTAAGTGAGATGAGTTTATTTTCGCTGTGGTTATTATTTTTTATAGAGCCCCAATGTCATCTAGCAATAAATTATTATTACTTGAACACAAAGAAATCAATTACCAACAATTATACATTGTAGTAAGAAACACTTCAGCTGATGCAACGGTCATATTTATTGTTTATAAGTTGTTAAGACCTTGATAATTTCCATTCAATCAATCCGACACATCTTGTAAATGCTTGAATAATCGATTTTATAGTATGGAGAAACATGCGATGGTGTTATTGTGTCATCTACCACAGATGTCACAATAACACCATGCACATACGGCGATTATAGTGCGCTGCAAGAATGATAGTAACTATGCGGTTCGAAATACGCCAATAACGCAACGTCAACAACACAATGAAAACCAACACGACACAAATATGGTGGCGGCTAAGTTATTACAAAATACACCGCAACAATGATACTAACCGTGCGGTCCAAAACACAATACGCAAATGGAAACCAACACGGCAGAAATATGGCGGCCGCTATGTTTGCAATGCGCGCGCTTTTAATGCTATCATAGCGGTCCGAAACACGCCAATATCGATACGGTGAAAAATCTATCGTGTTATGTTCGTTCTCGTTGACTTATCTTTGTATGCATTACTGTATTAAGACTGCATTCGGTTACGCGGAGTGTGCGGGGTGGGATTCTGATCTGAGCATAAAATTATAATTAAATATTCTAATTCCAATCATTGCCTAACATTTAGTATTGTGTAGCGTTTTGTGCCTAACTTCATGGTGATTCTTGAGTTTTGATGGCACTACTTAAGCCATGGAACGTGGAAACAGTTTCTAAGATTTGCGACTCTAATCAGAACAAAGCGCAATGCACACATTATTAAAATGGAAATGTGTTAGATATATCTATCGGCTGCTGAGATGGGAACAAGTTCAGTTCTGTAAGTTCTGGAAAAGTTATTATCTAAAGAGCGGCAGAAGTAAATAATGAAAAAATGCATGTTTACGTTAAAACTCCATTACGAGTAAGTGCTGTTTGCGTTGGTTTCCATAAATATGAAATGTTTACTTATTTAGCCAACTTAGGTATCTAATGTAGGCTTACACAAAATTATGTAGTAATTACTAAAATAAAGTGACGGAATGAAATACAAGTTGTAAATACTAGCAATGGCATTATGTATAATTAATGTAACGATTTTTGTGATACTTATTAAAAATGTGTTTACTTAAATTATCATGTTTTATTATCCAACACCAACAAGTCTTCTTGAACAAACCACTTGAAGCGATGATAGCTCAGCGGTGGCAGTGTCGGATCAAACCGACAGACGCTGGTTCGATCCCCACGAACGGCTTGAGCTTCCGGTGAAAGTAACACCGTTATCAAAATGACCAGCATGGTGGTTTTTATCCAACTTTTGAGTACCAGCCTGGGTAGCTACCACCCTCAAGTTTAAAAATTCACCAAACACACTGTGCGTAGGCAGCAGTCCTTGAAATACAATATAAACTGGCAGCGTTGTAAAAACTGTGGGCAGAAATTCCACCTATTATATGCACCAGTAAATGTCAGACACAGTAGTTGTATGTCTTTAAACGACATAAATTTAATTCTTTTTAGATAAGTACGCACGTAGCATTATTTTATATGTTGGAAATATATTGATAAAAGATGAATATCTAGTTCTATAAAAGTCATTTTTTAAATTGTTTATGTTAACTTATCGTAAGTTATCGTAAGTAGAATCTTTATAAGGATACCCAATTGGCCCTATTCTTCATAGTCCAGTCGAGATAGACATTTAAATACAAAAAAATAGCGGACTCGATTTTTTTTTAAACGTCAGGGGGGTGGTTGGAAGTCTACATTTCGACTCGAGACAATTCCGCCATTGGGTTCGTCGCCATCTTGATTTGAAGTTTAATTTTTTCGTTTATCTATAATAACTCGTTAATTTGCAACTTTAGAACAAAAATGGTGCCATCAAAAGTTGTTGGAAATTTAATTTCCCACAAGTTTGATCGTAATAATTTTTCGCCAGGATAAATATTTTCAGAGTTACAAAATAAATAAAATAGGGTGAGGAAACGAGATAGAGCTATACAAAACTACGCATACCAGTACAGGATGGGCCGAATTTCGTCAACGCGCTCAATTTGCGCCAATCATTTTCGCGTCCGATCGCGTTCGACTTCTTCCGGCTATTTTTATGTCTATCCCGACTGGACTATGAAGACCATCACCATAGTAACGAGCGGGCGCCAATTGGCATTCTAAAGCATGGCGATTGTTGGCAAAACTCCCTCGTTTGGTAAGTTTATTTCCGGTGTGGCCGCGAGAAGAAATATACTAGTAGCACCACGAGGTTTCTACCTCACTACAATTTTTTCTTTTTTATCACACTCATATCACACACAATGACAGCACACAAACATCCAAGAACCGGCACAAACACCAGCTACACTCATCGCACAAATGTTTGCCCTTGCCGGGATTCGAACCCAGCGTCCCGGAAACATAGAAGTCATGTCACAGAGACTAACCACTGCGCCACGGCGACCGTCAATTTCAAGCGATTTTCAGGTATGAGTAGAATATCGCAGCATTCGTTGATTGTTCATTTCTTAGGGTAAGCACTCTCTACATTCCTGAACAACTTCCTTGTTTCCTGAGAGAGATCTACATCTTTCCAAGAATGAATACCTAATCATTTTAGTATCTCGTAAGATGTGAATTTCTTCTTCGATTACTTACTAATAGGCAAGTCGGTGGTCAAACATGTATTTTTTTTATTCTGTATAGATCTATCGTTTGACCACTATCTCACTTGATGGTCAGTGAAAATGTGGTCGAAGATGTTATCACGCTAGACCTAGAATGCTCTCTGGCTCTCAAGGACTGCTGCCAGAACACACATCTGCTTGGTGACAGTTTTTAAAACTTGAGGGTGGTAGCTATCCAGGCGGGTATTCGAAAGTACCCTACCACCATGCTGATAATTTGATAACGGTGTTATCTTCACCGAAAGCTCAAGCTGTTGTTGGGGATCGAACCAGTGTCCGTCAGTTTGACAGGCGACGCTCCCCCCGCTGAGCTATCATGGCTTCAAAATATTTTTATACGCTATTGGGTACATTACCTGATAGTAAGAAGTTATGTGATTATTATACGATTCATCACGTGACATGGTCGCGCTAGGCCCTAACTATCAGTCAAAAATAACTCCTGCTCATATTCAAATTTAAACAGCTCCAAATCAAAATATGTCAGAGGTTAAAAATGATCAGTTAAAATTACTAGAATGAATGATTGGGTGATAATTGATGAGTGGGCGTGACGCTTGGAATTATTAAGATACTTAAAAATCTTTTTTTAACCGACTTAAAAAAGAGGATGTTTTCAATTCTATCCGTATGTTTTTTTTTAATATTTGTTACCTCAGAACTTTTTTTTTTTTTTTACTATTATAAGTTTGCGTTTGACAACTGTCTCACCTGATGTTAAGTGATGACGTTGTCTAGGATTTAGCACGCATACCTAGAAGGTACCTATTCACTCGCGACTTGAAGGCTCCAGGATTGTACATATCGGGAAACACAGACTCGGGCAACGAGTTCCACTCGACTTTTTTTTTCCACTTTCAACTTTCGACTGGGAAAACCGAGTTTGATGATTCTTTTTTTATTTGAAAGCTGTTGCTTCCCGTGCATTTAAACTTCATCAAAATCGGACAAGCGGTTTTGAGTTGCTTTCCAATAACTGAAAAGTGCGACGTATACGTGGACGACATTATAATTGCGGGTGAAGAAATCGGTGAACATACACAATAACTTGATCCCGTGGGTAGCAAGGTCACTGAAAAGGGTGAAAAAAAAACCAAAACTTGGAACCGATTTTAACACTCAAAAGTGTAAAATAACTTGTAGAACTCGGTACCATATATTTGATAATAGTTACTTTTGAACTATCATGGTACCGACTTCGGCAAGTTATTTCACACTTTTGAGTGTTGAATTCGGTTCCATTTTTTTGGTATTTTTGTCTTCTATTATTGCGATATCCGTACTGCACAACAGCAGTAGTGACATCTGCTATGGAGTGGCAATGACTGCCCTATTTGCCATATTTTTCACATTTCTTATGTATTAGTCTTAACGTATTTATGGACCGTGTAAGCTCCAAAACCTTGATTTAATCATATAATTTTTAGATTTTTTTATACCTAACATGTTAATATGAGTACCATTTACTTTATATAATTATGTATTTTATGTGTTCATGACTTAGAACCATCAAATCAACCATACGCCATCTTTCAAACAGTATGGCTACTCTACGCTAGATGTCGCTCCGCATAGCTATTAATTTACATTACTCTGACCATAAGCAGTGTACAAATTCCATGCGTTACACCTCTTATACCGTGCTACATGTAAACTCTGAATGGTAATCCCTTCAGAGTTTATCTATGGAATATAGAATTACCTATTTTTCTGGTGTATAATGTTGCGAGCATTCACGTGAAAAAGAAATAAATTATTAAATAACTTTCTTTTGGTGAATAGTCTAAAATAAAACTTTTTCTTTCAAGTTATTATCGATATTATTGTATATAATGTAGATAATAATTGTTTAAAATTGACTCTAACCCGTAGGTACACGTACACTTCATGGAATTGTGTCGATTTACACGCGTGTGATTCGCCAGATTTACTGAAAAAGTGCACCTAATTGCGTCACTTTAGCTTATGGCTAGTTTTGCTGGATACTCATTACTTCAAGACCCTGAGTCTCTTTCTTTCAGTCATTTCAGCAGCAACATTTCCATTTTTAAAGAAACAGTAGGCACAGTAGTGCGACCCTGGGTTCGAATCCCGGTTGGGACAAACATTTATGTGATGATCATAGATGTTTCTTCTCGCCTCTTGGATGTTTGTGTATTATGACTGTGTGTGTCCATACCTCCCTCGACACAGGATATGATGTGAATGCGTAAGCTACATTACTTTAAAGCCCGCAGGCACGGCGCTAAGATGACGATGGCTCCCTCTCTGCATCAGCTTGCCACCTATATTTACTTGCTTAAGTCTAGTGTGATTCCAGGATTTAAGGTTTTAAATAAATGTATCATGCCATATCGAGAATAAAAACATAAATCAGACCTATCATTCTTTATGTTTTTATTTAAGGGAAGACGCGACTTCTTTGTCTCGCGTCTTCGTGACTTGCAAGTACACACAGATTTTATCTCTGTTCCAGAATGCACCATAAAATAAACACAGGGTAACGTGCAGTTTCAGAAGCGTTCAGGGATGCCTAATATTGAGAAGTACTTTTATTTACAACGTCTTTGTTAGATCTTAAAAATTATGTATTACATATGTGAAACAAAATGCTTGAGTTTTAAATATCTTATCTTAATTCCCATCTCATGATACTCAAGGAGACAGAATATGTAAGAAATCACGTTTCAACGTCATAATATGTCATTATAATCAAGCAACTTAAGTTATTAAAATTGTTTACCCGTTCTCACAAGCATTGGGAAATGACAGTTGACACAACCATTGTTTTGAGAAAACTTTATTTACAATGGGTTATTTTACAATCTATCGTCATAACTTACACTCTAGTGTACTATGGATAGATAGCATTTTCAAATACACGGTTATGTCTGTGCATACATATAACTAATGGTTTATTAAACTATTATGTATAGACTGTTGTCGATACATATATGCATGTTGAACATTGTTAAGTAAATACAGAAAGCACTGACATTTATTTGATTGATGCCATCTATACCATTATGTACTTGTCTACAAATATAACGACTTCATCCAATATTATATCATATCAATAATAATATCACAAAATAATTTAGGGTAACTATGTAGCTTAGAGGTATAATCAAATTACTTTGTTTGTAAAACGTTGATTAAAATGGTATATCATTTGTCCATACCCAAAGAGGCGACTAACTTAATGGCAGTGATGAAGGATGAAGTTTATAATATCAATAGCATTATGAATTATTAGGCTCTTTTCTGCGTTCGCCCAAATTCTTCTATTTGATCGTATTCCGAGAAACCAGGGTCTGAATCGTAGTAAGCATAATCGTAGCTCGTGTCTTCTTTATTGTTTACGGGTTTGGCGACGTGAGGGGCTCGTGTCCTCGGCCGTGGGGCTGGGGCAGGAGGAAACGTTGGCGCCTGGGCTGGCCATGTCTGTGGTCGAGGAGGTCTAGTCTCGGACACTCGTGGTGCAAGCGTCGTCGTCACCCTCACTGGGCCGTCGTTGATAGGAACAAAATCAGGTGCACCACCAGGGAAAATAGTTGGTCTTGATGTCGTCGTATACGTTTGGATAAGGTCAAATGTTCTTTGCGTTTGTGGCACTACTGTAGTGGTGTATGACTCCGATGTGCGAGTCGTTTGTGGAGGAGAGGTTGAAGTGGTAGCTGGCCGGAAAGGACGAGGAGCCGCAGTTTGGGACGAAAACTTTGGTGGAGGCTGTGTTTTAGAATAAGATTTCTTTTGTTGGTCCTCTGGCAACCTGTTACCGCTCGCGGCTATGTTTAGAGAATGAGCACCGGAGAGAAGTTCCCGTTCGTACAACTCTGGTCGGTAAAGACCGTCGTCTTCTCCTTGCGGAGGGCGGTACTGGCCGTCATCTTCGTCAGGGTTAGCGTAGTTAGACTGAGAGTGGAAACCGATATTCGTGTTATATGCTACCGTATTCAGGTTTTGCGGAGTTTCTGGTCGATAAGTGGTATAAAAGGTAGTGGTGGCAGGCGTAGTTGTTGGATTGTAATAGTTTTGTTTAGAGAAAGTTTTGAAGTTATTTTTTTCCGGCTCATACGATACATCATTGTAGTTCTTGTTGGCTTGAGTTGTAGGGAAGGTTTTTGGTGACGCATTGAAATTTGTTGTAATCGTAGGCTGTCTATTGCCGTTGTTAAAATTGTTTTTTTGGGGTCTTGTTCGATAGAAGTCCTCTCTCGGAGCATCGGCTACATTAAAATTATTCTTTACTTTGAATGGACCATCATTACTGTTTTGTTGCACGTTCAGTCCTGGAGTTGATTGGGCTTCGTAGTTGTAGAGCTCAGCAAGACCTTTCTTTTTGTTGAACTGAGGAACTGCTGGAGTAGAGTACTCTGCTGGTAGAGGTGTCGGATTGCTAGGATAGTATCGATTAGGCTTAGGAGTCACTCTGCTTACTTCTACGTACTCATCTTTATATTCTTTGTACTGTGGGGGCACGTATGGTGTAGTAGTAGGACTTTGTTTTTGCGGTTGGAACTGTTTGTTGAAGTTTTGTTGCTGGTGTGGTTGCTGAAATTGTTCCTTGAAAGTCTGTTGGGGCTGCGGCTTATAAGATTGTTGTGCTTGTTGGTTAAAAGACTGCTGTGATTGTTGGTTCAAATTTTGCTGATTTTGTTCCTTGTAAGGTTGCTGTGTCTGCTCCTTGTAAGGTTGCTGAATTTGTTCTTTATAAAATTGTTGGGATTGGTCTTTATAAGATCGTTGTGATTGTTCTTTTACAGACTGTTGTGGTGGATTGTTCGGCGGGAATGTGGGTGCCAGTGTAGACTGATACACGGGTCGCTTTCTAATGAGTTTACGCTTAGAAACTTCGTATTGAGAAGGGCTGGCAGGTTGAGAAGGGGGTGATGGAGGGGATGTAGTATACTGAGTGGTTGATGGAGTGCGAACAGTGGTGGATCTTCTGAAAGACTGTCGAGTTTGGGTAGAGCGCGGGGGGATTGCAGTCTGCGCGACGGGCGCGGCATCGTCATGGCCGCGGTCCCGCTGTCCACTGAAGAAATCAGAAGAATGCGCAGCTCGGAGATCATTAGCACCGCTGTTCGCGGTATTTTGATTATTTTGTGACAGCCGCCGGTCGCCGGTTTCAGCCCGCTGGAGACCAAACTCGGATTCTTCCTCACGATTTGCAGTAGACAACTTCTTCGTATCATACACTGAAAACAGACAACATAATAAAGGTAGTTGTACACTCATCATAACTGATTGCATTAGTTAAACCAATGCCAATATGATGAATCGATACTCTGTTTTATCATATTGAAATCTAGAGTCCAATAAAGCACTGACATTCAACGTAATATCCATTCGGTTGAAGTTTTTATAATGACTATAAATTTTACTATGTAGAAGCAGATTTCCGAAAGCGCGATGCAATGCAAGCTCAAGTTCTGCTACTTTGCCATCCATTACCAGCAAATAAACTTTCGAATTTCGTGTTGTAATTAAAATTATTTTAATCACTAAAACGATCTAACACTACATAGAAAGCCAAGTATGCCATTTGGGGTGGACTTCGCCTAAATTTAAAACGTCTGATTATCTATTTAACTGTCGGTCAAATAGATTTTAGTAAACAGTTAAACTGAATGACCGACGGTTGAGTTGGTAATCGAACGAAATTAATAAATTTTGGTGAACTGCACCCTTATATTTTTCACCCAACATACATTTTTAGTTCTGACCATTTCGCTTACACGCAATTTTAGATAGACTACTATAGCTTAGCCTAGGCAAAGACGATAACTTTATTTTATTATTTCATCACTATCACTAGTCATCATAAAAATGCTGCCATCCTTTCTTGTTTTTTTTTACTTTTTCTAGGCATTGGTGTCTACTAGGTACGAAATTTTATTGCATTCTAAATAATATCGCAAGGCTGCAGTAAAGTTTTTTTTATAAGCAGGACATGAACGTTATAACGTGACTTTGTAGGAGGATAAAAAAAGAAAATAAATGAATATCATTTTTCCGTGGATGCAGAATACTGGAAGATGCTGAATAATTTTTTTTTATAGGCTTAGTTTTGATAAAATCTAATAACCATCAAAAGGCATCCAAAATTGGTTCCTCAACTTCCGGTTCTTTTCTTTACCGCAGAAAGAACTACACACGAATATGGTGTATTATCAAGTCCTATATAAAAATTATCAATCATGGTTGTTGCTTATAGCCGCTTTAACACTATCTATGATATAAAGCCTAATAATAACTGCCATATATACATGCAGTTGTAAAACCAAGTCATTGATATAATTAAGTATTTATTGGTTGAGTCTGAAAACTATCGCGAGTTTCTTCCATAATTGTAATCTACGACCCGACTAGGACTCACGTGGTAAATATCGGACATTTCCTTAATTTTTACTGAAAATAAGTTCGATACTGGTCGGAGAGTAATTTTCCAGTATTTATCACGTGAGTCCTAGTCGGTTCGATTACAAGAGATTACAATTATCTATTTTTATCATAAAATAAAAGAATTCAACGCGCTCGAAAAAATTGGTAAAATTGTATAGTTTCAACCAGCATTAAACATGAATATTAATTATTAAAAAAATACTATGTCTATGGGCTATGCTCGTGGTTTCTCAACGTGATCGAATCAGATATGAGGAGATCCGTAGAAGAACGCAAGTCACCGATATAGCCCAGCGGATTAGCAAGTTGAAGTGGCAGTGGGCAGGGCACATAGCTCGAAGAACTGATGGCCGTTGGGGCCGAAAAGTCCTAGAATGGAGACCACGGACTAGCAAGCGCAGCATAGAACGGCCACCGACCAGGTGGACAGACGACCTGACTAAGATCGCAGGCAACGGCTGGAAGCGGGCCGCTTCCAACAGGTCCTTGTGGAAATCAATGGGGGAGGCCTATGTCCAGCAGTGGCGTCTTATGGCTAAGATGATGATGATGATGAATACTTAAGTCAAACATACACATACGTAAATATGTATGTACATCGTACATCATCGATATACCTTCGTAATACGAATGGATTATAGTTAACACTCCTCATTGTCAGAGAGTCTCTGATAGGAAGACGTGTGTAATGATGCTATTTTGCAAATGCAAGCCATATTTAAATTAATAACTATGCACGTGCATAGTTGCAAAGTTGTTAGTTGCAAAGCAAGCTCACCGGATCCAATCTTGTAGAGATCGAACTGACCGTCGTAGATGTCGGCAGGACAGGCGAGGGGGTCGTCGTCACCCCAGTCGGTGCACGTCTGTGCCTCTTGATGGAACAGAGTACCAGGAGGGCAGAAGAACCTGAAGTCTCTCACACCTCCGCCAGCCACCCTCACACACACGTGGAAAGCTTTGCAGCCTGATTTTGCGTCTGCGTAGTACGCACCGAGGATGCGGCCTTTGCAGTTGAAACGTGCTGCTCCCCCTGGTGAACGATTTAACAATTTACAAAATTCATTAGTATCACTGTATAAAATACCACATATTACACCATATACCTACGATAGTCAAAGGGTTTAAATATTAGATTATTAGACTATATCAGAACTATTAAAATATTTTAATTGACGGTCGCCGTGGCGCAGTGGTTAGTGTCATAGACATGACTACTGTGGCTCCGGGTCCCTGGGTTCGAATCAGGGGCAAACATTTGTGCGATGAGTGGGGATGTTTGTCTGGGTCTTGGATGTTTGTGCTGTGGTTGTGTGTGTCAATGCCTCCCGCGATACATGGAATCCTAGTGCAAGGGTCCGAGTGTCATACAAAAATAATAAAAATAAAAACATTAGGTACAAGATGATTCACAACTAAGTATACGCACTGTCCTGGCTTAGCTATAGAATAATACTTTGGGGAAATAGTGTAAATCCCGGATAACGTTTTATATCACAAAAAAATATGCATTCGTACCATAGCTAACATAAAAAATACGGAAAGTTACAACCATATTTCTTAAAATATAAAACGTTAACGTTAGTATGTATATATATATTAGAAATATGTAAATTTCTCAAAAAGTATCTAAAGTTTTTCAAAAAAGTGACAGATGAACCACGACGTTATCCGACAAGATTTCAACATAAACTTGTCTTACCGAGCTCTAAGCTTAATATGCACAGTTCTGGTCCATACTTAGGGCCATAAAAATATTCAATAAATTACATAACTAAGTTAAAGAAGAGAAAGAGTCGACATTCATCACACATTTAAAACAATTGCTTTTAACGAAATGCTATTACAGTTTGAATAAATTTTTCAATGATACATTTGATAACTATTAAAAAATCGGTCCACATTGCTATACCCTACCAGGGTCATATGTTCGCTGAAAAATGTATTTAAGATGTAAATTCATATAAATGCAATAAACTGTTGAGTATCGTTGAGTATTAAGTATCTTTTTTAATCTCAAGGCTGCCGCGGACAATAGAAAACTCCAAAATTTGTAATCTAAACATATCTCTTGCAACGCGTGCATATCAGCAAACTAATTCAAGGACTGTTCATAGTATAAATAGTAGAGGTACATTTTACATAACGATTTTTCGAGAAATCTTTTATTTCGAGAGCCTGAGGGGTTAACACTAATGCAGGCTTGAATAATTGTTGCAACCAACATTTAGTAAGGCTTAAATAACAAGTTTAATTTTAAAACTAATGTTACTAGAATAGTGTCAATCATGAGCAAGCGATATCCCATATTTTGAGACCGTACTCAATTTCAAACCTATGAGACTTTTGTTCTAATAGCAACGAGTAGCCAAGATACACCTAATTAGATAATATTCGTTAATTTATTTCCAAACAAACGTAAATAAGTAAGTAATTGGCACTTTTTAATTACTGTATTATGTATTACCGTTTTCATTGTGCACCGTCCTTGTAGTAAAGTAAGCGGAAGGAAGACGGAAGCATTGTTTTTCTGTACAATGACTAACACACAAGCTACAACGTTATATTTACATATCGCCTCTAGATTATACTCTGGATAATGTACTCTTGCAGGTAATTTAGAAAACGTATTCTCGGCCTGTCGTGCAAGTGTAATGAGACGCGTCGGTTTCGACAGAACTGAACTCAATTTAAGTGAACGGTGGAGATAAATACTTATTTGAATGCAGTTTAGAAATACGTTGCTCGGTTAGTACTTAGCTGTCAACACTCAACGCAGATACAAATCTTTCTATAATACTAAAACAATCCTTGTCCTGACGTACTCAGTGACTGATCTATAGACAACGCATAGTCCAAACGGCTGGTTTTAGGGATATTAAATTTGGAGGGTGTATTTGTTTTAGTTCCTTGGATTTTTGGAAATTCCATCCACAAAGGGGTAAAATTGGGTAAAAAGTTTGCATGAAACTTCTTTGTATTTGAACTTCAAGCAATGAAATTTGGTATATGTGCAGTTTCTTAGAAAAAAAATGCCAGGTGTGCATTAGATCTAGCGCTTGACCACTATCTCACTTGATGGTCAGTGACGATATGATCGATGATGTTATCACGCTATCCCTTGAATACTTACTGGCTCTCAAGGACTGCTGCCGGAACACACTCTGTTTTGGTGACAGTTTTTCAAATTTGAGCATGATAGCTAGCCAGGCGAGTACTTGAAAGTACCCACCACCATGCTGGGAATTTGATAACGAACCTTCACCGGAAGCTCAAAATGTTGTTGGTGATCGGACTAGTGTCTATCAGTTTGACAGCCAACGCTCCCCCCACTGAGCTATCATCGCTTCATATCAATGAAATTCATTGGAGGAAAGCACCAATGAGAATGTAGACGGAGTGACATTTCATAATAATAATAATAATAATAGCACTTTATTTCAGACACTAGATCCATATTGTATATATAACTAAAATAATAATAAATAAAAATAAATAAAATTAGCACATAAATAATCATTTATACTTAGTCCTAGGTGACAATCTGGGTCAATCAATCAAATGGGTACAATTCCCCGGTAAGGCCGTTGGAAGCTAAACAAAATCTGAACCAAAAATTACGGGAGCAAAGAAGGATGGCAAATTCCCACACATTTGCAACCTAGAAGAAAGAAGCCGCGTTCATGAATGAAACTTTTATTATGTATCGATAGAGCAGTAAATACGTTGTATATTGTATATTAAATAATTTTCCTAGAAGTTGGGAGTAAAAATTTGTCACGGACAATCAGTATCAGTATGCTAACTACACGTCCATATGCGAATTGCGAACCATACAATGTATCTCCATCCATGTATGTATAGCATCGTAGACAGAGAAAGCAATATAGCATGGATCGCGATACAGATACAGATCACATAATATATTCTGGAATAAACTAGGCATGGCTGTGTTTACGAACGCAGTCCGGGTCTACAGAACAGCTGACTACAGATTATTGAGTAACATTCAGAGCGTAAGTATTCGAACGCAACAAACATATTATGAGAGCTATAGGGTGAGTTTGAAAAATACAAACACCACATCTAATATTTTCAATAAATTAAAATTATAGTACTTTTGATTTCCAACTTTATAAATAATGCAAATTATTCACGGAATCCACAAAAATATAATATAATTTTCATATATAAAGGATACATGATCGGGTTGTCATTTCGATTTTCCGGAGCAAGGCTGGTTCTGCCATCCTCCTTTCGGATTAGGTTTTCTTGCTGGTGCTGTTGTATTATTGACCAATCTTAATTATGTTACGATAATTATGATGAATAAATCACGAATTTATAAGGTTTTCTTGCAAAATTTGGCTCGGCAGCGGTCATTGAGAGCGAGTAAGTATTCTAGGTGATATCGTGATATCTAGCGTGATAAAATATTCGACTACATCGTCACTGACCATCAAGTGAGATAGTGGTCAAACGCTTGATCTATACAGTATATAAAAAAATGTTGGAGAATATATAGAAGGCCTTGTCCGATCCGATGTAAATATTTTAATATACCCCGACTTTGGGCAATTTCCAAAGGTGCAGTCAGAGGCTAAATAACAATTTTGAAATATTATACACGTAGCTAACAGCCATTGCATCATTCAATAAACACAGTAATAAAGCAAACCTGTAATATCTATCGGTAAGTTATCTCCACAGATTATAATGATACTGATCAACCGACTAATCAGAAACTGGGATCCTCATTTGGTTTCCCATGCGTGTTCAGGTGGAGGGCAGAGTGCAGATGATAACATCTGCGCTTGCGCAACCGTCGCCGGAGCAGCGAGCGCTGCAATGTGCCATCCCGACGGGCGAAAGGTCATCCGTACTCTGCCGGCCTTATGTAACTAACGACTTAGTTATATATACCTAGTGCGTGCTCTACTTGTTTGTCTGCTTTGCATAAGGTTTTACAATAGCCCGTGTTGACTTTCGGTAGCGTCGCTTTTGGATCTTACGAATTTGGATAAATTTAGGGAAGTGTAAGGCTTTCGTCATAGCTATTAACGTTTTCCTGTCTTTCGCGGATGTTTTGATTACACAGGCAGTACAAACAGACTTTACTTAATCATTTTTATAAGCATGTTTCATCACCAATATCATGCCCATGACAGTTTTAAGAAACACCATTTTATGAATGTAATAGCATAAGTGTATATATGTCTAATGTATGTGTGTGTATATAACAATATATCGCTGCGCATTCGGCGTCGCTGCCTCCGGTGCCGTTTTCACGGCCCGCCGGGCTTCCCACTGCAGGAGGCACAATCAGGTCGGTCAATTTGGGAAGCACGGAAGCCTCTCCCTGTTCCTCCCCTCCCGATTCCCGCTCGAATCGGGACTGTAACTCCGTCGGTAACTTCCCGAGCACCATGAGGAAGGACCACTCAACGACTGGCAGGCCCCATTTGCGAAGACAGGGAGTTACATGCCAAAGTTACCGGCGTCAACAAAGGAGATCATTGTTTAGAAGTAATATTGAACACATTACTTCTAAACAATAATGCATACTGTTCTTGCGGATAATGTATTTTATATTTTGTATAGTACATTTATTATATTCCATTTTAGGTACCGAAATTAAAAGTAACATGGCTTTGTACTAATAATTTGAGTTTAACTAAAACTGCTAAGTAGAGTAAATTAAAAATGTGTTCAATAACGCTTTTTCTACTAATATCCCTATGTTCGTATTGTCTAGGCGCTGGATAGCTTCTGTGTGGAAGTCTTCGAGTATATGAAGAATTGTTTAAAACATCCAGTAATTGTGATTTTATAATCACATATTAGCAGTTGATAAAAACATACTTATATGTTACATAAACAATGTAATCATATAAACATGTTCCACAATTGTTTCTTCACATTTGCATGCTCTTAAAAGATCAGATTAAAATTCCACCGGAAACGAGTGTTTAAATTATGTGAGAGAGAAGCAATTTAAAAGCCTTAATGAGTCAAAATCGCAAAATCTTTGCATCAGGTAATATGATTCTATTACTGCAGTGTAGGTACCTAACTTTCATGATACAATCAATAGACACGAAGAAATGAAATCGTATAAAAATCTACGTAACATATGCAATTGTGCATTATATGATCTGTAATAAAAACTTATGAGTAATGCGTTATTTGTTCATTGCAACACCGGAAACTTTGCTTATTTGTTCGGTGTGCAATATTCATATGAGCGATTGTTTGACCAGCACGAGCGTGTACTAATGCTGTTCATAAGTCGTGATGTAACTAATGTTTTGATAAGACAGGAGAATCACCGATAAATCTCACATTGTGTGTCTCTAAACGATAGGTATGCGACGCAAGACAAACAAATGTCGATATACAGGTTACAAACGATACTTTCGCTTTTCATTCATAAAAGAACGTGTAGGAAGTTTATATTTCTCACACCTTGAATAGTGCAATAGTTATAAGATATTTACCAACATACCTCTAGTGTGTAGATTTTTTGGACTATTGTTAGAAACATACGCAGATATATTATTATAGCTATCACTATGCGCGGGTCGTTCATGAGAACTTCTGTCATTTTATTTATTTCTAAAGACTTACATTGCGTTTGCAGAATTAAGAATATTTGCATATTCTGTTTTGGATTACATTAAAACTTATTTTAGAGACATTTTGGTACTGATTCTATTGTTCAATTAAACACAAGTTAAAATTAGTGTTTATGTATCAATACCAACACTATCGTTAGATGTTTTTATTGGAATTGCGGGTAAAACAAGTCGCCATTTATTTAGTGCCAACCGCAAACTGCCGAAACTGGCCAGATATTGAATAAAAGTAGTAAAATATTAGAGATAGCATTGTTTCGAGTTATACGAATTTGAATTTTAGCGTAAATAGAATACGAGCTTTTTCATTTTGAGTGAATTTCGGCTAGCTCGAGTGGTTAACAGATTTAGGGTCTTTGATTTGCATGACGTTGACAACGGTCATGGACATGATTCCGATTTAAAACCATCTTATTTTAAGGTTTTTATTAATTTGGATGAAGCATTTTCATTTTCATTTTCATTTCATTTTATATTTCATTTCATTTCATTTAGGTGACACCTCCCAAGTTTTTTTTGTTTAGGGACGGCTATCAATAGCTAATACAAAAATTACCTAGCACTGTAAAATCTCCATTAATTAGTCTAATTAAATATTTGATAAAAAGTAGATTCATTACTATTACTATTAATATATTATATAGTATAATTAACTAGTGTTTACATAAAAAGTAGCGGCGCATTGTATTGTATTACATCATATTATGGTAAATATTTGATAGAAATATGCATTTTTTTAAAGTCTTTAAGGTAAAAGTACTAACAAACATATACTCTGTTATATTGTAAGTGGTATTTCCCTTAATAAATAGTGCATTAAGCAAACTAAGCTATCTAGATACTAATAAGATTCGTTGTAATGTAACTATTCTTGGTGAAATCAAATAAATAAATAAATTACTAAAAATAAATTATAATTTCACGCGTTGTGATTATTTTATACGTTCTTAATTTCAGTAGGTATATTGATACCTCATAAACTATGGTGCTTATGAATCGCTTTAAATATGATCATTAGCTCATGTGTCGATTGACATAGGTATTTAAATAATTACATTATAAAAATCTTTTTCTTTGCAGCGGAAAAAGGCTAAATTGGTATCTTCAATACGGTACAGGCACATATAAAAAGCTATCGCAAACTATTAATAGTACGTTTAATAAATTATAAAATATATTTGTTTGCTTGGAATATGTAAATTTGAAGTATTTTTAAACCGTGTCATATTTAACATAATCTATACCAATATTATAAAAAGGAATGATTTTACTGTTTGTTTCTTTGTTTGTTTACATTGAATAGGCTGCGAAACTACTGAACCGGTTGTAAAAATTCTTTCACTGTTGGGAAGCTACACTATCTCCAAGTGAAATCGACTTTATTATATTTTCAAAAAAATTAGGGACCCATATAATGTTTAATTTTGAAATTTTCTAGAAGTGCGAAGCCGGGGCGGACCGCTAGTCTTGTAATAGTTGTCAAGAACAATCCCAAAATATTACGATAAAACGTCACAACAGGCCGTCATCACTAATTTAGGTGCTCTCTTTCTCTTCTCTTTCTTTCTCTTTCTCATTCTCTTTCTCTCATCATGTTTTCTTTGATGAGTATGAATTCTTGCACGATGTATTCGAATCTACAGATTGAAATGTCGTCATATTAATCGTACATCAAAAAAACAACGATGATAGTTTTTATCAAAGTTAAGTTATGATTAAAACAAGCTCACGATTTTAACAGAGACCTTTACGAATTAGTATGTGATCGGGTGCACATTGTTGTGAGGATCCGAGGTTACCCATCCGTTCTCCGACCGTCACGGTGCCCTACTTACAGAGAGCGGCCTAAACCGAGCCGTGGGAACATCGTTTATGTAAATCCGGGGAATCGATTATCGCATGCGATGCGCGAGCGGCGGCGGCGGCGGCGCGGGCACAGCGCGGGTGCGCGCCTACAGCGAAATGAAAGTGCAAGGGTTGCGCAATACCACCTACAGCGGCAGCGCATGATCTCAATAGTGCAGTGATATATGCGCTCAGTGGGTTTGCTAGGGGTGACTAGTTCTAGGGCTGCTCAGTGTAAAGCCATTTTAAAAAAAAATAAAGGTTTTTGCGTTTTACTATCCAGTGTTATAGTCGAAATTAGAACGACACTAAACCTAGAATGTTGACAGACTCTCAAGGACGGTATAGCCTTAACATACTTTGGCAAATTTATTTTCAAACTGGTTAGCCAGGCTAAGTCAAAGGTGATGAACCATACCAATAACTGTTTATTCTTCTTTAGACAGTTCCCGAGGGTGTCCACTGCTACGAAGATTTAAAATCATAACGATTTAGGAACAATACTTACATACAAAAGTTAACGATTTAAGGTTAACCAGTTAAGGAGTTAACTGTTAATTAGTCTTAAACTAATTAATTATTGGCATAATTTTGGTTTCAAGCAAATTATATTAATATGCATAATTATGGTTTTCATTTTTTGGCATGTTGTGTTGTAAGTGTTAAAAGTGTAATCATTCTAATTTCAGAGTGTTCAATTTAAAAAAAAGCACCATGCTTATACCAGATTATGCTATATTACTACCTACTTTTATTTGAAGACTGCCGCTGCCGTGACAGGGCACAATTCTAGCCGTTTTATATGATTGCTATGAGAAAAAGTTGAACATCTAGAATTGGCAAAGCTACTTTTAGTTCTAGACTATTCTAGCTATGTTTGATAGTTTCTATATGAAATATTTGAAAATCTAAAAATGGTGTCCGGTCTATCGTAAAAGATTCTAGGTCTTCTATATAGTGTACACTTGTTTAAAAAATCGAAGGATTAAAATTTACCATTAATTTATAATTATGTAGTTTATACAAAATTAGATATCTTCCATGGAAGTGGAAGAGTATCTTAAAATTAATTATAATAAATTTTTAAAGTATGTTTATCCTGTTGATTTATTAAATGTGATGTTCCCTATTTTTTTAAAAAGTTACACCAATTTTTTGACAATTTACTGTAGGTATAACATGTAGTCTGAAATTTTATCGAAATGAAATTAATTAATCGGTCTGGTGTTATCTATTGATCAAAAGAGTAACTTGCTCAACTAGAGAATCGAGTAATTAATGTATAGTATAAATTAATAATCCCAGGTATCGCTGGAGCGATGAAGTTGGGAAGGATCTTCGCGAGCTCCAAGCCGATAACTGGCAAGAGATGGCTCAAGATAGAAGAAAGTGGCACATATTATTATCGGAGGCCAAGACTTATTTTAGGTCCTGCGCCATACTGAATGAATGAATAAATAAATTAATAATACTTATATTGGGAACCCTATTAGCAAAATTAACACTACTTGATACGTGCAAAATGTAAGCTGATGGCATAGGTTATTATTATTACTATACATGTTCACAGTATTTTGTATTTTTTACCGCTTCATTGGACACTCTATTTTCAAAAACGATACTGGTCATTTTTTAAAACGTTTTGGGTTGGCAATAAGATATTTTTAATAAGTGAACACTATAAATGTTATCTAGTATAGATAGGCTAGGTTGTACCGATATAACGTTTAAGTTTACTATGTAAATAACTTAATTAAAAAAAATGTATATCAATAAATATATGTTGACTTGTTTCTTTAGGAATTCACGGTTTAATGTGATAAATAAACATATGATTACTTTTTACTTGAGTGTTAAATAAAATACGTGTTGATATAAATATATTATACGTATTTCGTTTTTAATTCCCTGACATTCGTAAAGGTTTTAACAAAACACTAATATTTTTTTTTTTTTTAAAGAGATCTGACGACTAATACAATCATAAACTTTTTATAAACGATTTACAAATCACAATAATTGTACTTTAAGATAACATAGTTAAATAATCGATGTTTAGATCTCTGCATACAAAATCGTTGATAATAACGATCAGAAAATCACTGTCTAAACGTGTCAATCGACATGAATGCAGATAGATTAGTGAATGTTATATTATTTCGCAATAAGAACACTCGATTTCCCACGCGCCCGGACATTACGAACACTGTGCACTGAAAAACATTACTTTCACATGCGCACGCGCATATACAGACATCTTATTTACCATCACTCACACAAATATATTTCGTCATTCCTCAATTATCGCCAGGATTAATTGAATGGCATCAATCTTGGGCTCACTATTACCTTACCTTAAGCACGCCTTTTAAAATCCAAACCTGAGATGAAAAACTTGCGTAAATAGAGCACAGTTTTGATGCACTTGTTTTTCACGAGGGTAATTGAGGGTAGTGGGTAGTCTGTGACTTACCCAACATGGGGAGCAAAGTGAGCAAGATCCACAGAGGGGCCATGTCGTCGCGAGGAGCGCCGCGGAGGGACTGGCCGTAGCAGGCGCGCCGCCCGCCCGTCACCATGAGTGGGGATGTATCTGAAAGCTCGCCGCCCGCCCTCCTCTAGGCCGGTGGAAACGATGCGACGGTAAGGTCACATACTTTGATTGTTACTGTGCTCGGTACCTTAATCATAATTTGAATGTCATCACTATATTTAGTAATAATCGTAATGACGCTCATTGACGTAACTGGGTATAATTACTTTTAGGAAGAGGTCGAGTCATTCATCTTTTTGGCTTCATTCTTACTTTTTAGGTAACTACACGCAAATATTAAAAACATCATAATTATTATCATTATAAAACACTTAAATGGAATAATAGTAACGCCCCGTGATTTCAATCGCATGGACTACGATTTGACCCTTTAACTTTCGGGAACTATGTTATTTCAGTTTTTAAACAAATTGTGCATTTTTTGAAATAAATATTATTTCATTTGGTTATCCTACACGAATCATTTAGTTCTTGAACAACTGTATATTGTACAATTTGTGACAAAGTGCTACTATTCCAAAAGTTGAATTTACGCATTTATAAGAAATAAAACATCCATTTATTGCCCAAAAATAAGCTAGTACATTTACCTTTTATTCATTTGTATGTTCTCATCGGGGATTCGAAATAGTACTAATTGTATATTGATTATGAATATCTACGAAATTAATTGTTTGCGGCAGGTAAAATTATGAAATAGCATTGAAACAATAAGGTACCCGTCTGATTGAAATATTGATAGCTGTTAACCATTAGCGCGGTGCACGAGCGGCCGCGGCGTGGGAGATGCTCGTCTCTACCTACCTCATGCATAGATCATTACTGAGTTATTTGAGAGGAAGCCGTGAAAGGAATAGATGCCTCTATTGTTATCTATGACTCATCTATCAGTCGTGTTTCAGACGCCGTACGAGACACGACGGCTGAGCTATGAAGATTAATTAAAATGCTTTCATTTACTGACTTTACGGATGGATGGTTTGACTGGATGCGGGCCGCTTAACCGGTCCTTGTGGAAATCATTGCGGGAGGCGTATGTCCAGCAGTGGGCTGAGAAGATAATGGTGATTGATTTTACGAATATCGTAGTCATTAGGAATGACCCCAAAATGGTACTGATACGTAATGAACCGTTTCTTAGACAGCTTTCAACCAACTTCTAAGCGCTATGGTCATATTGATGCCATAGTTCTTATAGTTCTGGATGAATTTTACATAACTTGGGACAAGACGCAAAGTAATAATTGAATACAGGTTTCATATTCTCGTTTTAACATTCATAAACGTCAAAAACAGCAATCAAAGGAGGAGCCGTGACTGCTGATAAGATACCTAAGTTTAAAGTAATTAATTGTTTGTTTTAGATATGAAAAGTAAACGAGCGCCTCAACTATCGTACGTTAAAGTTTAAATTGAAATATTATCACGATAACCACACGTGATCTCTCATAGGATCAACAATATTATAATTTCTAGATTGAAGGCCAATACGTCCTTTGCATAAAAATTTTTAATACTGAACTAGTCCCAAAAATATCCCGTCAAAAGATACAGAAAGATTATCTCAATTACTACTATAAAGGATGGAAAATTGTACCAATTAACACAAGGAAGCACCAGGCGGCTACCTTGAACATTTACTTATTGGTACATTGTTTATAAAGTTCAAATCGCATTGTAGATCCGGAGTAGTTAGGCTCTGCATTTTATGGTTGGTAATGGTGTTGACGCACTTGGCTGACAACTTAGTGTTCTTTTTTTGAAAACATTATAATAGTCTTTGTCTTGTCACAGCGGTTCCCTTGCTTTTTTTTACTATCGCCTGCTCATTCGTTCCAACCAATGTTACTGACAAAGGTCTCCCCCATTGATCTTCACAAGGATCGGTTGGAAGTGGAACGTATCCAATGTCTTTCCGCGACCCTTATTATTCGTAGGTCATCTGTTCACCTTTCGGTAGACCCTACGCTTCATTTGCTAGTCGGTGGTCTCTACTCGAGACTCCTGGCTCCTTTGACCTTTGTGTGCTATGTGCTGTATCCACTGGCACTTTTCTCATGTCTAGTTCGATCTCGTAGCGATACCTCGAGCATAGCCCTCTCCATAGCTCGTTGTGTAACCTTGAGCTTGCTTACAAAGTTGTTTGTTTGCTACTATCCTACTAATCACACTAATTATTATAAATGTGAAAGTTTGAATGGATGGATTTTTGCTAATATTTCAAAACCACTGAACGCATTTGAATGAAATTTGGCCGAATAGATTATAGTGTACAATAGCAGATAGGCTACTTTTCATCCAGAAAATAGTAGCTGTTTTCTCTTGCGATAAGCAAATAATTCCAAAACCTCGATTACTCCTTCACGCTCCAACGGTTGTACCGATTTCGATGACATTTGGTATGGAGATAGGGGGGATAGACCCTGGAATAACTTGTAACTCGAAAATATAGACTGTTCCCGTGGGATGTATTATTTGTTTTCATGCTGCACAGACTCGTGCACATGAAAAAATAGGATAACTACGTGGAATTAATCATGTCTTGATGCTAAACAAATTGAATATCAGCCTGATCTAAAGAACTAACTCTACAAACATATCCTATATGAGAGTAGGTGTTGTGTAAATAGCTACATTTAAAGCAGAGTTGCGCTAATTCCTGATAAACGGCTAATACGTAAGTTGTTTGCTTAGTGCGTCCCCAAGTCATTCATTTATCTGTAGTATTTAGAATCCGGTTCAAGTTCAAATAAGCCATTAATCATAAGTAACAATGAAGGTTTGCCGTTGGAATGAACTTTAAGACCCACGCACCGCACTTGACAACTTGTCGTCGCTTACACAACTCTCACTGCGCTGTGGTGCATTGTGCTGCGGTCACCGCGGTGGCTTTTTACCTTTAGACCATTGCAAACAAATACTGTCAAGAAATATTTCACATGTCTACTGACATGCTAATAATCGCTGAATTGACTAGGCTAAAGTTAAAATCTATAGGTTGAACTTTGACTGTGCTCCGACTTATCTTATGAAATAAGTTCAGCTTTGAGAATGTTGAAATTTTAAACGTAACATTCTCTTCATAGGCTAAGCATTAGCTAAGCAAAGTCAGTCGTCAGAAACGAGAACTTAGGGAATTCTAAGATATTACCTGTGCAAAAAATAGAACAAGACAAATGCCATCAATTCATTTATCATACCTATCTATTTTTGAAATCAATGAAAGGGAAACGTTAATGTAAGAAGCAATATCGAAACGTTATTCCCTCATACCACAGAATGAGATACATTCCTCTACTTTGACACTTTGCACTCGCTTAGCTAATGGTACTACTCATTCGAAATTCGAAGCTTGGGTATTTGCTGAGTATTTGCTTAGCAAAGTTCGCCATAAGCAAAGGCTTAGCAAAGTTTAAGTACGATCTACAGATTACAGCCATAGTAACGTGGAGACAATTCAATACAATATACACATTTGTAAGCGACATAAACCATAACAAGCCAGCAAATGGACTAAACACAACACGTATTAATATATTTTATAGTAACTAACTGGCCAGGTTCTCATTTGAATGGTAAAAAAATAATGTCAATTTAATTTCCAAAAATGTTCAATGCTTCAGGCAATTTTGCTGGCTTTTATTTAAGATGTCTTTATTCACTCTATTACGAGGAAACTGTTCTAGGTGATGAATATTAAGTTAATTATTTTTCTATGGTGATATGTCATGAGGTCTAGATTAGATCTAGCAGATTATCTTGAAACTAAAAACGAATTGCTTAGTAGTTTTAAATGGACACTCACATATTGGTTCTTTATAATTTACATAATAGTTGTGTAACATGCGATAGATTTGATATGGTTACGATAAAGAATAATTAATTAAATACTTTATAAATGAAAATACTAACATGTAATCTTTTTTATTTATTCCACCTTTTTTAAGTGCGAGTTACTGTCCATGTATAGGGCAGTTTTATTCAAGAACATGTCGTAAGTAGCAACCATTTAATTTTATAGATGTAGCATTCTTTGCAATTGTAATCTAAAGCATCTTTGTATCCGTTAGCAAACTTCTTATCTAAAGAAATGTAAATACAAGTTCCATTAAGACAACAATCTTCATTTGCTCTCTGACAACACTTTCAACTTTTACCACCTATTATATTTAGCATTTAAGTAAGAAAACTGTTACATTAGCAAAGCTGGCGCAAAAATCCACGCAAAACTAGTTTAGAGGGCAAAATTGCTTTTCATAAACCTTAAAGCAAGCATACTAAGGTTCAAGTTGGTGTAGTGTTGATCAAGTACACTTGCTTCTTGTACTGGTAAAGTCACAAACGGAGCATCTGACCTGACCGGCATTACGTCTTGCATGCGGCATGCTGAGCTAGGGTAGGTAGGTAATGTGTTATTTGACAGCCTAGATGTGGCGACAACTTTCATTTGTCTCTTTGTTTTGTTTAGAAATATTTCGCATTTGAAATTAATGACTAGACCGATGTTGTACTTTTTTGTAATTGTATATAGTTATTTTGTTATAGAAGAGGGTTATAAAATATTTTATTGAAAATTCGTACTTTAAATTGACAATTTATAAAATAGGAAAAAAAAATATATATAATAAAGTATATACAATTTTCATTTACATTTATTGACTTTATATTTTTTCAATTTGATTATTTAGTCCACACAGACAAAATACTTAAAGTGAAACACTCCCATGTTTCACTTTAAGTATTTTGACTGGGTGATGACTATATTATGCTAGTGCAGTTTTTATATACATTATTGGTTTAGCGTTTGCACATTGCCTTTACAATCTTACTTGATGGTCAGTGAAGATATGGTCGAAATTGGAGTTTGGTTAGACCTAGGATGTTAAATGGAACTCTTAAGGACGGCTACCTCCGGGCCTCTTTCAAGCGGGTACTTTCCAGTACCACCATGCTTTGGACTTAACAACCTTTTTTATATTTTATATATTTGACGTTTATCTCAGTTGATGATCAGTGATGATGTGGTCGAAGATGTTATCACGCTAGACCTAGTATGCTTACTGGCTCTCAAGGACTGCTGCCTGAATACGCTATGTGTTTGGTGAAGGTTTTTCAAATTTGAGGGCGATAGCTAGCCAGGTGGGAGTTCGAAAGTACCCTACTACCATGCTGGAAATTTGATAACAGCGTTACCTTCACCGACACCTCAAGTCGTTGGTGGGGATCGGACCAGCATCCGTCAGTTTGACAAGCAAGGCTCATTAACATTAAGTCTCTGCTCAGGCTATCGCTTCAAAACCCTTTACTGGAGGGGTGAGAACAAACCAGTGACGGCAACCTTAATACCTGAGCTTACGCTGCTAAGCTATTATTGCAATAATAATATTACTGTACAGTAATTGAACATTTCCGGTTCCTCTATCAAAATTTAAATTGTAAATTTTATTGAAAACTAGCGGCTCGTCCCGGTTTCCCACGGGTGAACATAAGTTTTTTTTTTATATTTTTACCTTTTATGTTTTTTTTGTTTTTTTTTTTTTTTTTAGCTTTTGATATGTTCTTTAATATTGTAGAACATACTTTTGTTCTATCAACAATAGTTTCCGCAGCGCATAATGCGACGAAAGACGTTTTAGGGCACTTTTTTTACATTTTGGGTTAGGTTATTTAAGTTTTAGTAAGGATCCCTAATATTTTCTAGCAATAAATATAGTCTATGTTACTCAGGGTTAATGTAGCTTTCGAATGATGGAAGAATTTGTGAAATCGGCACAGTTGTTTTTGAGTTTATTCATTACAAACATACACACACACAAAAAGACAATTTCTTAATAATAGTAGTGTAGATGAGCCCTTTACTTCTCATTTAAATATGATACTGGTAAAATCTACTGAAACAGAAACTAGAGCATATGTAAAAAAATATAACATTAAGTACGCCATGAATGTGTAATAGACTATTAGTACGAGAGACTAATACGACTAAAACAAAACTGTGTCCAATAAATAGTCATCATCAGTCCAAAAATATCAGTATCGACAATTTTACATTTCATTTGACATATTTTTTTAAATGTCAAACGAAATACCACACTGATTTTCGGAATGTAGTTGAATGATATCAACGCTTGTCTTAAAATTACCTAAACATTTTTTTATTGTTTTGTTGTTATGATTACTTGAACGGTTAATGTTGCTTATATTTTAATATATCTAAAACTAAAGCTTGGCATCAAATCTATCAAAATATTTAGGGGATTAAGGTCGGAGTTCAAAGCGGAACGCACAGTGCGCGCGCGCGTTGAAGTCTTACACCGTGGGAACAAAAACCTATCGTAACTTATCTGTTTTGTAATATTAAAAGGTTTCAATTTAATTAATGATTGTGATATATGGCTATAAATTGTTTTGAAAGATGAATAAGTATGAATGATTAATATAACTAATTAAATGCTGACACGACAGCTTATTATTTTTGATGCCGACTGCATGATTTGTTAGGTATAGGTAGTTATTTTTTTCAAGAACCTGACTGCTCCCTGCAATTTTAGAAAAAAAAATTTCTTCATGCGTGACGATGGTAAAAAACCTGAGGGTATGACACTCATTCCTTGAAACGTGACCTTTGGTTTTAGACGCCGCTGCTATAGCACCGTTAGTACATTCAACGGGGCAATGCTGCCAGCATTTTGGAAACTTTGTCTTTAGACTATTTTCTATTATTTTTCTACTGCAAAAAATCGATTTCTTTGAGATGCGTAGTGTCATACACTACGCATCTCAAAAAAATCGATTTTTCGTCAGCCGAACTCTGTAAAAGCCGTATGCAGAAAAGATTATCGGTGATTGATTCAAATGACAAATCCCACATGGCAGTAGCGTTGTGAGCCATGTCAAGGTTTAGCTCATATCTTCGGTGGATTATACCATTGATGAACAATGCGCGGGATGCGCTGGAACCGATTATTACATCAGGCTTATTATGCAAATACCTCAACTTGTATCAATATTTTTTTTATACTCTACGTAGAGAGAGAGAGAGTCAAACACACAAACAAAAACACACGAAACAAACTTTCGTTGTTATAATATTAGAGTCATGTAGAAGAATTATGAAGAGCGCCAGCAAAAACATATTATTCTATCTATTCTTTTTTTTATTACACTTAAACCCCCGCACTAGGATTCCCTGTATCGCGGGAAGCTTGGCTTGACACACACATTCACAGCACACAAACATCCAAGACCCGGGACAAACATCTACACTCATCGCACAAATGTTTGCCCCTGCCGGGATTCGAACCCAGGGTCCCGGAGACACAGTAGTCATGTCACTGACACTAACCACTGCGCCACGGCGACCATCACGTTCATTCTCTAATATATTCGTGCTAATTTTAATGTATATATTTTTTACTCTACGTAGAATGCAGAAAATATGATTTTTAAGGGATAAGGTGACAAAACAAGCTAAAAACTTCTGCTTGTAAACAGATACAATTCGTAGAGGACTGCACTGCGCCCGTCACCCTGCCTGACATAAAGTTAGTTAGTCTCGTGTGCCTGTGATTTCACCGGAAACCATACCTTTCAAATCGGAATACAGTAATGCGAACACTACTGCCTGGCGGTAGAAATACATATGATGGTAGTACTTTCCTGGCCGAGCCCTTAGAGCCACCGAGCCTCATAGAGTGCTACTGCTCTCTATGTGAGGGTTCTCACTTTATATAGAGACTTGGCGTTTGGCGTCCAGGTGCAATTCAACGTGGCAATATTGATGTCCTACCAGCGTTCTAGAGAGTTTCCACGGTTGATCTTTTAAATTAAGATTTACATACATACATATATTCACGCCCTTTTCCCGTAGGGGTAGGCAGAGACCACAGCCTTTCAAATGCTACAGTGCTTCATGCTATCTACGCTCATCAGACCATTTATACAAAAGCGTCAGTTTGTAGTACCTACTCTTGAACTGTCAGTTTCTTAAAACTATGAAGATTTAGTTTAATTATTTTTAGGCTTACATAAAATTTTTACTTAAATTTTAATTGTTACTATGTTTTGTATATAAATTAAATTAAATGAAATATACACCAATTTATGTGTTAGGTATTATTTATTAATATACATCAATACTTATGTTGTAAGAAGTTATAACTACGGCACACTACCTACTTTGAACAATTTCCGATTTGCTTTTGGTAATATTCTTTCTCATAATAGACCGGTAATGTATCTCTCTAGTCCATGCATGAGTATTGTTTAGATTTCGCCTTGACATCCTCAAAGATCAACTACCTATCTATCTAATTAATTAATCATGGTACAACCAATGATGTTTTACTAAAGATGACGTATATTCATACCGCGCGGTGCTCAGATTTTGTTCCTTTACGACATAAACATGATTACTGCGATAGATAATACGGTACAAATAATATAGAAAAAGATAACATAGATATAGAGATAGATAGATAGGTATAAAGATATGATTAGACTTGCGCTTTAAATACGCGTCGTAATGAAAATTATTACAATTGACTTAATTTTGCCGCCTCAGTTTCCGCGCGCTTGTGCGACATCTACCTCATTTAAACATAATAATATCATTGGGTATAACCTCATATGCATAATACGTTGCATTACTAGTTGTGGTCGAGCAAAATACGTATCACTGAGCTGTCTTGCCCTTGGAAAGATTTCTTCTCATAACGGTCCAGCCATTTGTCATCCGAATCCGTGTTTAAGTTTTGTTTAGGTATAGCCTTCACGTGTCTCGGGATCGTAGCAATTGGAAGGCTGTGATCTCTGCCTACCCCTACGGGAAAGAGGCGTGAATGTATTTGTGTATGTAATAAGAAATGTATGGAAGTTCGTTATACCCATACCGTACGATCACTATACCACTTGATATTTAGTCACAATGTGGTCAAAGATAAAACCACGCAGTACTTGGGTGGCAAATGTTTAGTATGATATGAATATGATTGGAAGACAAACGGGCAATGAAAAGTACTAGTACACCATGCTGCGCTTACGATGAAGATGTTACCTACTTACAGCCAATGTCGCCAAACGTCGTGTAGGATTTGAACCAGCGTCCTTCTGATACTGATATTCACAATTCCAAGACGATCATTACTTCTAAATCGATCGGACATGCGGTTAACGACGTGCATTTTACATGCCCATGCTTCGATGATGCAATAGGTAACTCGCTTTCGCCAACCCAGGCCGTATTTGATTCTTTTCGCACTTACACTCCCACAAAAACAAATAGGCTTTCTAGCAGTTTCCAGACTGCCAAATACCACGGACAAGGCGCGAAGCGCGAGAGTCCGCAGTTGATCACCACTAATGGTCACTTATGAGAGTGACCATAAACTTCGTGTTTTACTAGCAACAATAATAACAACATGTAAAGTTACCATCTAAACCAAAGACTGACGAGACATGAAAACCTACAGAAACGACTATTCATTATCAATCGATGTCTTTAGTAGAATTGATACCCTGGGCGGAATCGATTAAAAACCAATACTCCTAGTCTTCCTTTGCCAGTATTTACTGTTCATATCTCCCCTAATTTCTTTTATTCATATATATTTTTTATATTTTGCGTACCTAGGTATGTCTGAACAATAATAATTCTATGCATATTTACATAGTGAATAGTTACGTAAATACACCTACGTTGTTCGGGTTGTGTATGAGTAATAAAATATGTCGCTTTTTTAATGTCAAAAAGCAGACGATCTACCTGATGGTAAGCGCCGCATATGGATATATTTTGTAGTACTGGGGGCATTACGATACGTTTCCAATCCTTTATAGGACTGTTTGATTCCTTTTGAATAATTTTATATTATAAGTAGGTACTCGGGAAAACCGATGGAGGAAGCGCGTTCCAGATTTCGCAGGTGTATGGCAAAAACGATCGGTTGAATCGTACAGCATGTGACTCTTTAGAGTTGGAGAGCTAAACACATGAAGTAATTTCATGTCATCACTAGAACCCTGTCGATTGCGGAACGCGAGGGGTTTTGAAACTTGTGTAGAATGCAGGCTCCTTACCTGGCTCGTTTGAGCAATGCGTTACAGATGAGCTGAGTGCAAGTTGTTTCAATTATAAGATAACTGGGACGAGATATTGACAATGGTAGTGATTCTCTTGTTCACCTAAAGTGACTAGCCGGTTGGTGCAGTTGGTAGCACTCTGCCTTCTGAGCCGCTGGTCCCGGGTTCGATTCCCGGACAGGTCAAACATTTGTGTGTATGAACTGTCTGTAATGTCTGTTTGACCTGTGTCTGGGTGTCTATATGTATATAAGTATATATATTAGTCATCAGGTTAGCATAGTACAGGCTCTGCCTAGTTTGGGACCTGAAAACCTTGTGTGAATGTTGATAATTAAAAAATAAATAAAAATGTAACTAAAATTAATGTAAATATTGTTTAACACGGGATACGCGCCATGATTTTGATTGAGTTCCCGATGTTTCGGACGCACCATGATCACGGAGAGACTGAACTCAATCAAAATGAAAATCATGGTGCGTATCCCGTGGTAAACAATATTTATATTATGAAAAGCCATGAAATTTTAAAACAATACTTAACTAAAATTAGTTATGCATACATAATTAATGTCAAAAGGATATTGATAAACGATATATAGTGTTAATTCCGCGACTTTTAATTATTGCAGCAATCTTACGTAACCGGAAACTCTTCGACACGTACGTATCTTCACCTCTTTACGAAGCGTCCTCAGGAGCTGGTGACTCGTTGACCGCCGGGACGAGAGACAATAAATATCGTTTATCAATTCAAAATCGTTTTATTATGGATTTCCGCAAAGTAACGCCTGAATGTTCCAGGCGAGACGCGACCGCGTCCGCGAGCGCCCCCGTATTCTCCTTGAAAAAGACCACCGTATGTGCTTGAAACTATTGTCAGAACCCTCTGACTTATTACGTAAGTAATTCCCATGTTTTATACATTCATAATAATGTTTGAATCTATACATTTTCATTATTTATGTCTGAAGTCTGTCTCTCTTATGTCTAAGTATTTATGTCATTAATAAAATCTTGTCTCACAGTTTTAGTTGTCGAAATCCTTCAAAACGAGTTGCCTGATTGTTTTTGTGTATATTTGGTAGGTCTTAGAATAGGTCGTAAAATATTTTTTCACCCTTCTATCACCACTCGCCATTTTTTATTGCAATTTTTAATTGTTTTTCTAAACTTGCGTTTGTCCGCTCGCGCTGCTTTAAATTACCTAATGGTGACGACGCGGTCTAAGTTTTTTCTTTTTTTTTTTTCTAACGGACTAATGCTGTTTGCCTCTACCGGCATTTACCGCTTCACCGGAGGGCGATACGCGGCCTAAGTATTTTTGTATGAAGAAATATCCAAATAATTTAACCAAAGATTATTGAAGTGTCGTATGACTTTCACATTTCGATAAATTATGTGGCAGAACAACGTTTTGCAGATCAGCTAGTATAAATATACAAATGAAAAATATCGTGACAAGTGGAGAGATAGGTATCCAGTTATGGAATTCGTACATAATGGTAGTTTCATTAGGTGCCCGAATAGCCGGACTTCACAATAACCTTATGCCCTTCACTGAGCCGTCAACCTCCAAAATTGGTGCTAATTAGTCACGGAAAAAAATTACATATCATCACGATGTTCAGCAGTGACCTTAGCCTAAATTAAATAATATTAAGAATATAATTAGGCTGTTGATGTATTTAACTTTATATATTTTAGTTTAACCGCAAATGGAGAAATTGGGGAACTTTTATGCCAACCCATGGGAGGGTATATTAAAATATTAAAAGTATAAATAAAAATCATGTGTATATATATAAGTATATAAATATACTTATATTCTTCTTAGTCTTAGTCTAAGTATATAAATATACTTATATTTATACACAAATTATACACACGACAACGAGTTTCGGTAAAATTACCGAAACTCGTTGTCTATGTTTACTAACTCAATCACTTGCGATGACTACATTTCCTATTACTTCAGTTTACAAGTGTTTGCCCATGCCGGGATTCGAATCCAGGGTCACGGAGACAAAGTAGTCATGTCACTGATACTAACCACTGCGCCACAGCGACCGTCATCTTTCGCTTTTTTTTCCTTTATTTCTTCCTTCCTTTCTTTTCTTTGTTCATTCCTTTCTTTTCTTTGTTCCTTCCTTTCTTTCTTCCTTTCTTTTTCCTTTCTTCCTTTCTTTTTCCTTTCTTTTTTTCTTTCTTTCTTTCTTTCTTCCTTTCTTTTTTCCTTTCTTTCTTTCTTTTTTCTTTCTTTCTTTCTTTCTAGAGTACTGAAAAGCTTACAGACAAGGTGACAACACGAGATGTAATTCACTAATTCAGGTTCTGAAGTAGCAATTCAACTCAACAACCGTATCTACCTGCTTACGGCAACATATTCACCATGGTTAGGTTGCATCACACGGGGTCATCTTCCCAACCGCCGCCGTCCAATTACAAGCATACCGCCACTTGACCGAGGTTACGTGATAACCAAATGAGAATAGACAAAGACACCCGACCGATCATCAGATTTAGATAAGCCTTAAACATCATAAGCATTGAAAAGTACTGATACCCTTGAGGACGCGGATACTGTGGCCATGAGTTACTTGATAACGTTGACATAATTTGTTTTACTCATTTTTTTACTCTTTTTGAGTCTTTTAGAGATCAGTCATATCAGCTTGATGATGCCATCAAAATTTTTTACCTCGACTTTTAACTTATAGTTTTTTTTCTTTGAATACTATATAGATGTATTGACCACTATCTCACTTGATGATGAGTGACGATGTGGTCGAAGATGTTATCGCCCTAGATCTAGATAAGAATGCTTACTGATTCCCAAGGACTGCTGCCTGAACACACTATGTGCTTGGTGACAGTTTTTCAAACTTATAGTTGCGTAGCCTAAAGGTTGGATTACACCCATGACGTCACGCCTGCTTCTCTGATAGGCAGACAGTAATCACGGATCATAATTGGTCCATTGTTGGGTTATAGCAAACACTCAACATATTATTTATACATATCAGTACGGATGCTACTAACAAAATATTTCCAGAAAATTATTAACTAAATATGTTGAACGACACGCTGTAAATGGCAAGCGAATCGCTGGATTCATCATTTTATGAAATAATACAGCCAGTACCTACAGTGTCTTGGTTTACACGAATGATTTATTGAGACAGTGTGTAGAAACCAATAATTCAGGTAAATTTTACACATAAAATCATGTTTTAATTTACGGATACCTTAACATACATTTTGTTTACACACGTTTTAGAATCGAATCAGTTAAAATGGAGGTCAGAATTAATAAAAATTGATATGAAACATTTTAATATGTCCGTTTAAAAAATCCATTACGCGATTCACGCGACGGAGAACGATAATGCTCGCCAGTTTACCTTCCACCTAATTGCAATGATGCTATTGTATAAAAGTAAACTATAACTGCTGCCAGTATCTCCATTGCATTCGCCGCGACCTCGCGGTGACCTTTGGCTCGGAGGATGCTTACATTCCGATGCGGAGAATCAAATGCTACATTCATTTACAAACTCCCATTGTGCCTATGTCTTTAATTATTTACATGCTGTTAATAATTTAAGACATAGGTCGCTGTCAGGTAGCAATTATTAACGAGTTGCATCATTCATTTTTTGCCATCTCTACACCGTTGTTATCGAAACGCTACGCAAATCGCGATCACGTATCTGGATCTTTCTAAACGTGTAATGAAGACATTATCGCCGATACAATTGCATGTTATTATGAAGTATAAAAAGTTTATCACGTGGTAATGCAATCGGTTTCTCACGCCCGGGCTTATGTTTCATAGTGTAATTACTAGTGATCATTAATCTAACTCGATTTTAATGGTAACATCCGCCGAAACTACCATGAAGAAGACTATATATGTACAAGGTTTTGTTTTGTGTTGTTCCGTGCTATTGTTCAAGTGACGATGTTTTATTGGAAGTTGATCTTTAATTTTAAGGCCTAGTCTCACATTTTTTACTTGATTTCTGGGTGTCAAATGTTACTAATTTCGTGTTCAAATTCAGTCCAGTGCGAGGCCGAGCCGATATCAATAAGACAAAGTCAAAAATCCGAAGTCTGATGAGTTCATAGCATCCTGAATCCACGTTATTTATTTGGACAATATTATGTAGTGTATATATCAGGTAGGCAAAAAATTAAAATGACTACTTACTATTAATATAGCAAGTAAATCTTTTTCATAAACAAAGATGCTTCGGGGTTGTTAGTGTTGGCTTGGTTAGTGGGATCGAACCTGCAGCCGACTGAATGACGGACGCTACTTTAATTCCTACCATCGGCGTCAGAAACACACGATGTGTTTCGATAACTTGAGAGTCAGTCAATATTGAAGGTCCAGCGTAGTCCAACCTTCGATTTTGAAAGTATATAATTTCAATAAATATTAGGATTCCTCTGGAATACAATAAAAACCTTGGGTTGGGCAGAAAGGCTTACGACTTGCAAAACCATGTTTTTACTCGGAAATGTAGTCGCCATGGAGCGATTCCCGGTGAGCAGCAACCGCTCTGTGTATAGGCTTATTATAAAAATGGAGCTGTACTCCTGCACGCGGCGACCATTTTGCTTAGACTTTATTTTACAGATCCTTTGAACCTAGTGAAAGTGTGATCAGATCGTGGGACAGAAAGTTCGCATCTAAGGGTTCGACCCGGCGGGGCATTCACATAGTGTGTTCAGACAGCAGTCCTTGAGAGCCAGTGAGCATTCTAGGCCTAGCGTGATAACATCTTTGACCACATCGTCACTGACCATCAAGTGGGATAGTGGTCAAACGCTATCTATACAGTATATAAAAAAGGGACATTGCGACGTCCGTACGGCGGGATCACAAGACCAGACTGTGATAGTATATACTAATCGCTACACAGCAATGTTACGTAAGTTTTGCATTCTGCAACCGCATAATTTTAAAGCAGACCTGGTTTCCAAATGGCGCAAAATCCCATACATCTAACGAGTCTTTTGCAGTTGTAAGCGAAACGTTTAGTGCAAAACTGATATCGCAAACAGGGAACATTTGATCGGCTCCTCTGAGCCCAGATTGGGTTTTTTCTCTGGGGATACCTCACTCAAAAACGACATTGGCGAGATGTCCGCTATCCCACGAGCAATGCCGGAGAGTTTTCACAAATTTGAAGTGTAGATTCGAGGAGTGTGTATGTATAGATGTCTCACACTTCAGGAATGTTAAATTAAAAAATAAATCACATGTATCTTCTTTATGAAAAATATAAAATATTTTCCATGCTTTTTAGTTATTTTTGTATGATATTTTAAAATCTGGTCGTCTGAATGGTCAACCGTGTACTACAAATGTATGTGCAACAATGTATGTCTGGAACGTTTTCACGCCTACACCGCTGAACCAATTGTGATAAATTTTGGAATTATAATTATAATAGATAGGACCTCGGAGAAGATCATATACTACTTTTGTCTTGGAAAAGGTATGGTTCCCGCGGGTTAACTGTAGTAGCGGGAAAACCGTATTCCACGCGGGTGAACCTGCGTGGCGCAGCTAGTTTTAAAAAAAGATTGCCCAATGAGTGTTAAATATTAAGTTGTATTATAACTTTGCTCAATTTTCTGAACAATGTACAAAATGAACTATTCAAAGCTGTAAAAGTATGGAATATAATCAATTGATTGCTAATTGTGGTGTATCCAAGCATCAGGTTATGGGCCAAGCTTGAGCGCCATTGTTATCTAAAGTTATTGCAACAAAAACCGCTTAATTTAATTATCTAGTCATTGTTTGAATGCATATTTTACAATGCGCTTTGTCTATGGCACGTGAAAAATACACAGTCATTGTATATACCTACTATACGCATAAAAGCAGTACGACTCTTTGTAACTGAGTGCGTTCAGGGACTTCTCTGGGTTATTTCTTTGTGTTTATAACTTCCAACTTTTTTTACGAGAACTTTTTTTTAGGTTAAATAATATTATACATTAATAAATAATATCTTTGCATTTTTAGAGTTCCGCTATTACAGCCAGGCTACATTTTAACATGATAAAAAGCGGGTAGTTTGTATGAGCCTATACGTCATACAAACTACCCGCTTTTTACCCGCTACCACCATTATCTTGTTAACTATTATAGTTACATAGTTTAAAATTTATAAAACCATCATCTACTACTTATCTTTCTAAAAGATTCAAATATTTTCTTGAAAATAAAGAAAAGTATTTAACCGATTTTACAGAAACTTTTACGTAAGCAAAATGAAAGTATCTTCTATAAATTGGTGAAAAATATATTATTAAAGTTAAACGGCTGAAAACCTCACCTGTATTGAAGTCGACTGCAAAAGTAACTTTTTCAAATGTATATAAGGTCTTTTGAACACCGTGTTCATGACAGCCCTTTATACCTTTATACCCTTATACAAATTACATAAATATTGGCCAATTACTGACTGATTACTGACTTAATCTAAAATACCAATATATAACTACAATATAATAATAAATATAACAATAATACAATATAAAACTTCGACTATAAACGTGAGTAAAGCCGGATACTACATCTATATAATAACATTCAATACTATTGTACATTCAGTACATACAATAGACATAGCTGTTGGTACTCTTATAAAACATATTTAAAATAGGCATAGCCTGTATCTTATTCGCCCAAACAAACTGAAAAAAAGATACATATTAACTTTTTTTTATTACTCTATTGAACAATCATTTAGCCGCCTTCTTACTTAGTAGTCAGTGACGAGGTGATCAAAGATATTATCACGCTAGACCTAGGACTCTTACTGTCTCTCAAGAACTGCAGGTGACAAGGCCTGTTTGGTAACAGTTTTTTCAAACTTGAGGACCTGCACCCTCATGTTTGAAAAACTGCTACCAAGCTAGTCAGGCGTGTACTCAACAGTACCCTACCACCGTGCTGGGAATTCGGTAACGGCGCTACCTTCGCCAGAAGCTCAAGCCGTTGGTGGATGTCGATCCAACGTCCGTCAGTTTGACAGGCAACGCCCCCACCGCTGAACTATCATCGCATCTAACATTCATCAATCGCTAGTGTGGTCTCCGATAACATTAATATCTTAATAACATCTTATTTTAAAAAAAAGTATAAACTTACTTTCTACCAGGATTTCAAACATTCGATCAACTGTTCGTAACTTATGGCTGAGCATACGAATTAAAACACTATTAATATACAAACTAAAGCCGATTCTTAATTCGTTATGTACAATTTAATTCCCTCTGTCGAAAAATGTCAAATGTCTGCCTGACACTAATGTTTTTACCGATTGGCAACGGATCACAGATTAAACAACAGGTAATAGTCATTGATTGAACCCAACACGGAACTTATAATCAATCAATTGATAACTTCTGGAAGATTCCCATGAGTCTATATTGTATGTAAATACTGAGCGTGCATCGTCCCGCCCATACAATAGATTAAAGTAAATATGGGCGGATGCTTGTATGAAGCGTATGTTTTGTAGAGATGATATCAAACGATTTGATCATGACTCACATAAACTCAGTCTTATGTAACTTTTGGGTGCGATAATGATTTACTCTAGGGATTCCATTGACAAATGAATGGCGTCATTCTTCATCACTTGCGCAACGATGAGATAGGTCCTTACTGTTAAAGGTATACTTGAGTACTGAGTTAATACTTAAAATGTAACATTATATTGTTCGTGATTATGTTAATCACTCAAACTAGCTGAAATTCTCTAATATGCTTTAAACTGAAAAAGCTAAGGTGCAATAGCTAAGTGCGACTATGTAGTGTGGCTAAGTTGAACTTTACATTTCCTTCTAATATTTCAAGTATTGTCGCGTCAACCGCGATCGAGTGGTTACACTGCCGAGAGGTCATGTTGTCTTGTCAATCCCACTATCCCACTCTCCACTATTTAATATTATAAATGTGAAAGTTTGTATGGATGGATGGATGTTTGTTACTCAATCACGCCAGAACGGCTGAACGGATTTGGATGATATTTGGTATGTAGATTCTTCAGGTCCGGGAATAACACATAGGCTAATTTTTATCATCATCATCATCGATCATCCCTACGCGGTTAAAACCGTGGGACGCAGCTAGTACTTAATAAACAGCCATATGGTTTAGTTTAGATGCTATGACAACAATACGATGAGTATGGTCAGGATAGAGCCTGCACAACACGGAATTTCGATTTATAAGTCACAGTATTTTTGGTTTAACTACAGTCTTAATACAATACTAGATCATCAAAAGTGCGTGTATAGACATGTATGTATAAAATGTCATTTTATAAAATGCTTATAAAACTTAATTAGCTCTCAATATTGAATACATACCGTGCCGTGGTGGTACCGGCCTAGAATAGTACTCCCCCATCTCTTCCCGCGGGTGCCGTAAGAGTCGGCTAAGGGATCACGTACCAGGAGGTGGGCAGCAGCGCCTTCTGAGCATCGGAAATCATACTGCGCTCGCCAACCCGCCTGCCAAGCGTGGCGAGTATTGGCAATTCCCCCCAATCGGGGGAGGCATTTGTCCAGCAGTGGACACCCAATGGCTGAGATGAACTCAAAAGTGCGTGCTTGCTCTATCTAGACGATATTATAGTAGCGGGTGAAGACATCGGTGAACATACCTACACCACAATGACAATTGATCCCATAAGTAACAAAGGTCACTAAAAAGAGTGAAATAATTTTTTTTTTACCAAAAAAAGAAACCGACTTCAACACTCAAAGTGTGAAATAATTTGTCGAAGTCGGTATCAAGAGCACAATATTTTTATATCAGTTACTTTTGAGCTATCATGGTACCGACTTCAACAAATTATTTCACACTTTTGAGTGTTGAAGTCGGTTCCATTTTTTGGTAAAAATATTTTAAATTATTTTTGGTTTTTATAATTTAAATAAGTAGGTAAAGGCTACCTAACACTCCGACCCAAATGCCTTTCGCGCTTATATAACAAATTTCTCTCTTCACTCTTTGTATTAGCTTTGTCGCGTCGATTGTCATTGTTAAATATAATTCATTAATCATCACTTTTATTTTCTGATCGTTAATTGACTCATGGTTAAGAGCAACGAATGGTTTAAATAAGTAATAAATCATTAAATTTCTTGTACTTAAATACTTATTGTTCCTAGTCTATCTGGTCAACATAATACATACGAAAATATGGTAATATTTTCAACTACGACAAGCGAAAAAGTACTAAAAGAAAAGGCTGACTGCTTTTTAAACTACTGGATGCTTATATGGATCAAAAAACCGATCCTAGCAAACTAATATTAGTTGAGTTCGGGTGAAATTTAGCTTGCATTATTTTCTAGCAGCACATTTTATTGTGTTATTTTTACTTTCCAACAAATTTTTACAATAACAATTTTTTCGTACCAAAATGGCCATTCCGCGGCCATAAATCGAGCTCTGAATTAATAAATGAGGACTTTGTAAGTAACATTGGCATCTTACATAGTTTGTGGCTTAGCAAGTATGCACACAGATACTACTTGAATAGCGCATTATTGAATTTACTCATGAGAAAAATATTAATGCACACTTATTTCCGTATAGGTATACACAAACGTGCCTTGGAAAGCACCACGCACGCACGGTTGTTAGCGCCCTCACTGGAAATAAATAACACATTTAGTTATTTCAATTATTTAAACTTCAACAGAAGTAAATGTTTGGCGTGACCATGGAATATCTAAAAAGTTAACAAAACTTACGCAGTGGTGCTTGCATGGCGAGGAAGTCACAAGTAATGTAGACGAAGTATTAGTGGGATTACACGCACGCTGACCTAAATTATATACACAATTACTATATATACACATACACAATTGACTGGCCGGTTGGCGCAGTTGGTAGCACTCTGCATTCTGAGCCGCTGGTCCCGGGTTCGATTCCCGGACAGCTCAAACATTTGTGTGTATGAACATGTCTGTTTGACCTGTGTCTGGGTGTGTATAAGTATATATATATATATATATATATCAGTCATCAGTTACCATAGCAGAGGCTCTGCCTAGTTTGGGACCTGAAGACCTTGTGTGAATGTTAATACGAAAAAAAATTTAAAAAAATTAGACTACTGACTAATAGCACTCAATACATTTGAAGTAGACCGCAACGCGATGGGTTTGCGTTCTAACTTCCTATGTCATTACCGGCTTACGATGCCGATTAGCGATGCAGCAAGTAGCAACGCTTGTGCGTAACTCGGTTATCTGTGTGTATGCTATAAATCTTACTCGTTATGAGAAACGAGAGTTAAGATCATCTGATTAGCCTGGCACTAGCCGCTCTATAAGCCCCGCAGCGCTTGAGTGACTTGTAATATTTTTGTACATATGCGTAAAAAAATCGTGTCTATGTACCAATACATTAGAAGTAGCTCCAACAGGGTACTAAAAGTGAATTTGATGGTCGCCGTGGCGCAGTGGTTACTATCGTTGACATGGATTCTGTGTTTCTGGGAGACTGGGTTCAAATCCCAGCAGGGGCAAACATTTGTGCGATGAGTGTAGATGTTTGTCCCGGGTTTTGGATGTTTGTTTCGTGTGCTGTGATTGTGCGTGTCCATGCCTCCCGCGATACAGGGAATCTTAGGGCAAAGGTCTGAGTGTATTAAATATATATTCATCACTAATATTCATTGTACTATCCAGAATTACTGGATAGGTATCACGGACCAAGTAATTAAATCTGAAATTCTCTCACAAAAGTACCCAGATTAATTTTAAGAAAATGTTCCTAACAAAGCTATGGATATACAGTCGTGGTCAACTAATTAGGGACATTCAAGATAGTGAAGGGTTATAACCGGTTATGTACATATAAATATAAAACCCTATTGATTTCTCAGCACCTATTTTTTGCATAATGTGGTCCGATTATTATGCTATAAATGGCTGTAAATAAAAGATTAAATAAATAGAAAAAGTATTTGATATCAAAGATTAAACATGTATTAAATATTAAGGTACAATTCTGTAGTGGACATTTAATTAAGGACAGTAAAGTATAATGAAAAATACAGTTAAACAAAACTTATAATCTGCAGTGTTATAATATCTTTAACAGCTCTATTTTATTACGTGTAAAATCAGTACCCAGTAGCAAAACCTTTGTTAGTAATTACCGCTTGACACCGATGTGGCATAGACATTATCAGTTTCTGACATGTTTTGACAGGAATGTTTACCCATGCCTCACAAAAAGCTTCATGAAGTTCATCCAAATTTGTATTACGATAAGTGGCAACTTTTTTCTTGATTTCGTGCCAAAGGTGCTCAATTGGGTTGAGATCCGGGCTATTTGCTGGCCAATCTAGCACCGATACAGACTGACTGGTAAGAAACGACTTGACTGAATGGGCGGTATGTTTCGGGTCGTTATCCTGCTGAAACGTCCATATAATAGGGAGATGCTCCTCAGCATAGGGAAGCATAGTTTCTCCAATATTGCCTTGTATTGATGTTGGTCTAAGTAACCCTGAACTTTCCTCACAGGTCCCACTCCACGTCCAGAAAATGAACCCCACATTTTAATGTTTCCACCGCCATGTCTCACCTGTTTTTTTGTGAATCTTGGATTCATTTCCGCTTTTACAGGACGCCGTACATATTGCCTTCCATCTGAAGAAATCAAATTAACCTTGGTCTCATCAGAGAAAAGTACATGTTGCCATTGGGCGTAGGTCCAATGTCCATATTTACGTGCACACGCCAAACGAGCATTTCTATGTTCTTTCTTCAACAACGGTACTTTGCGAGCCACTCTTCCGAACAACCCTGCTTCTACCAAACGTCGTCGAACGGTCCTCGCAGATACACCGGCTCTTTCGTTTGCCCCAAACACTTCGTGTTTAATTAAAATAGAGCCTAGAAACGGATCTTTCTTAGCTAACCTGGTTATCATTCTATCTTCTTGCGGAGTCGTTTTTCTCGATCTTTTTGTTCTGGACACATTTAAAGCTGTGTTATAGCGCTTGAAATGTTGCACTGCATTGCATACCATAGTTTTTGAACAATTTAAATGTTGTCCTATCCTTCGGTATGACCAACCACGCTCGACAAACTTCATGATAATTTTTCGTAGTGTTGGATCGCAACTTTTATTTTTGCCTATTATTCTTCAAAATAATTATCAAAACTTAAAATAAAAAATCTGGATTGCCGCCAAAACGTCCACGAAACAATAAGAAAAGAAACAAAAAAATATTAAAATTCCAATTTTGAAATTAGAATGCAATACCTCAGTGTCCCTAATTAAATGGCCAGCCAGCATTCTTTGAACAAATAGCACTATGATAATTTATCAGCTATACTGTAAAGAGGTTTAATATTTAAGAAGTTGTTATTGTTTGTATAATCGCGCACATAAATGACTAATTACACTTACATGTAAAAGATATGGAATATTGTTAAGACTCGTTGGAAAATAAAAAAATAATTTACAATTTGGCTTCACTAGAGATTGTCCCTAATTAGTTGACCACGACTGTATATAATTCGAAATAAAAGTTTATAATATAATCCGTTTATTTCGTGTTTGGTATTTATTTATCCTCTGGAACTCAATCAAAAACAAAATCATGGTGCGTATCCCGTGTTAAACAATATTTTTATTTATCCTGTTTTTATAATGACACTAATAGTTATCAAAATGCGAAAGTGTGTGTGAGTACGTGTACGTTTGTGTGTTTGATACCTTTTCACGCCTTAATTGCTCCATAGATTCAAATGAAATTCAGAATGACTGAAAAATGTCTGTTCCCTGTGCAAACATAAAAACCTAATAATATAAACGAGAAAGTAAGCTGGGATCGAACCAACTTTAATTCCCACCCTCTGCGTCACCAAACACACAGTGTTACATTATAGTATTATTTACGTTACGTTTTATTACGTTACATTATATATTTTGTAATGTAACACACATTACAAAATAACAGCTTGAGAGCCAGTCAATGTTGTAGGTCTAGTAGTCAAACCTTCGATCACATCGTCACTGCTCGTCATAGTGGTTAAACGAAGGAGTTGTCATATCACATTAATATTATAAATGCAACATTTGTGTACATGTGTGTATATATTTTGAGTGTATGTTACCTCTGTACGCCTTAACGGCTTCATAGATTTATCTAAATTAAATTCGAAATAAAGGTACATTATAACTTAGATTAACAGATAAGCTTCTTTTTATCTCAACAAAAATATTGGTACTTATGGGATACAACAAATCCTAACAAAATTAAACTTAAATGTGAAATTAACTCTTTGGGCATGTTACGTTTTCACGCCTAAACCACTGAACCACTTTTGATGAACTTTGGTGTAGAGATATATGGGGCCTTGGAGAAGGGCTACTTTTTGTCCCTGAAAAAGTATGGCTTCCATGGGATAACTGAAGTACCGAGAAAACCATAGTCCACGAGTGAACTCGCGGCGTGCAGCTAGTTGTGCACAATAACTACTTTTTGGTTATGTACAAAACCATATACATATATAGTGTACCTAGTCTAGTAGGTACACATACTCACACTTGTAGATATTATTACACAATTACATAATTTTCCGCTCGAGAGAATTTTATGTTAGCTCTTTCCGCGGTTGAATTTCGTTGAATCTTCCTTCCGTTCAAGTATACTTCCTGTTATTACTAATTCTACATTCGTGATAATTGCTAACTAAACGTTACATATATATTGTTTGAATCAGCCATGTGTATGAATCAATCATGTGAATACGAAAGGCATGGTACAGCAGCTAATTGCATAATGAAACGGCGAAAATATGCTAACCTAGGTAGTGGTTACATATTTGAACCGTTTGGGGTCGAGACATCGGACCCGTGGGGACCTGGAGCTCATCGGATTTTCCAAAATTTATCAGAGCGTTTGATCGATGCGACGCGTGACCAAAATGCTGGCACATATTTGGCTCAACGAATCAGCATTGCAATTCAACGTGGCAATGCTGCTAGCATTCTGGGCACGCTGCCAGCCGGTAGCGGGTTAGAACATTTGAGTTATCTATAGGCTACCAATAGCTAGTGGATTGCTCAAATGTTATTGTAGTAGCTGCAGTATTGTAATTAGTTATTAGTGTTTTATTTTAATAATTACATAATAGTGGGTAATTGCAAACAGGCAAACATCCCCCATAGAGATTCTACCAGTCTTCAGAAACTTATGGTTGTCGGAAACCTTGAGTAGAAAGGCCACGTAAACGATCGCCAATATGGTGAAGATACCAAATCAAATCCGTGACCAATCATTCCGATGGTCGCCGTGGCGCAGTGGTTAGTGTCAGTGACATGACATCTGTATCTCCGGGACCCTGAGTTCGAATCCCGGCAGGGGCAAACATTTGTGCGATAAGTGTGTGTCGCGGGACTTGGGTGTTTGTGTACGTCCATTGCCTCCCGCGACACAGGGAATCCTAGTGCAGGGGTCTGAGTGTGACAAAAAAAAATACCTGGGCCCATTAATACAGCCATAGACTATGGAAAAACCTGGTGCTGAAAGTGATGACTAAATCTTCAAACTAAGAACGACTTGTATTATTAAAGAAAACTACTAATAAGAAGAAGGTAACTGTAGAGGATACGGTTCATTGAAGTGGTGGTAGTGAAGTAAGACATGAGTTTAGACTTTTAAAAGACAAAAGGGCGCGTGGGCTCGTATACCCAGTGCCGGAGGACATTGGGACGACTGAACTGACAGCTCCGTAGACGCGCAGGCGCAGGCGGCGCGCGGCTGTTGTCTTCTATTGGAGGTTAGTAGGTACACACTATAGCCTGCATGACATAAGAGGCTACCCACATTTCAATTTTTCTTTTGTTTACATACTTACGTTGCTTACATATACTAATTTAAACATATTTATTATCTGTTATACTAGTATACCTAGTTTGTTAAAGTTATAATTTTATTGGCACGGACCTTGGAGCCTAAGGAGCATAAATTCTTAAAATAAAAATAATGTTAAAAAACAAAAATATGAAAAATTGTTACACAATTAACTAAAAATTTTCAAATTTATATGTTCAGTAAACTATCTGAAACCTCTTAATATAACCTTAAAACATTTGATTTGAGTCGTACTTCATATATACCTACCTACGTGACGAAAAAGTTGTTTATGTATGTTATGTGTTACTATGCATAATGTGAAATATTTCTATGGCAATATTTTCATCTATATATAATCTCTAATATTAATATTAATATTGATTTAAATTTAATTTACTTTTACCAATGACGTGTATAATCTTATACTAATAAAAACTAACTGAACTAACTATGAACTATAAATCAAACATTTACCTACAAGAAACTCTCGCTGACTAAGTATAAAATAATATCGGAGCATACAACAGTAACCCAACCTCCACCTATTCAATAATACAATACTGTAGGTACACTAAAACGTGTACAATTCAAGCTAACAATTAGGTAAACAGGTCAAAGGCCGTTCAAGTTTTCACCAGAATCTGCGCCAAAACGATGCAATTGCGCAAAACGAACAATGTATAGTCGTAGTATTAAGAAAACGAGACGTCGCGAGCCGCATTGGAATTGCACTGTTTGTTTCATGTGAACAGTGTGCGGAATAGCAAATGGCACATGTGGAACATCAATTTGTGCAATCTGAACAACTTGTGAATGTAATTAACAATAACCAATAAGATTTAGATAGCTCTAGCTCGCATCCGAACGAAAAAAAATGGTTCACTAGTCGTCGTTGACAACATCCTGGGGCAGCATACTAATTTGACTGTCTTCTTCGTTAATGTGAATGTCCCGGGTCCCGGTCAAGACCCGGGACAAACATCTTCACTCTTCGCACAAATGTGTGACTTCATACTTTCAACCTTTTATTTTTTAATATTTAGTTTAATATTAAGCATATACAAAAGCAAACCGTGACAGTCTATCTCTAACTTTAATGATTTCATTCATTATCATCATCATCTCAGCCACAGGACGTCCACTGCTGGACATACGCCTCCACCATTCATTTCCACAAGGACCGGATAGAAACGGCGCGCACTAAACCTTTACCTGCGATATTTGTCAGGTCGTCTCTTCACTTTTTTTTTTTAACTATTACTATACCTACCAATTAAATAGTTCTCATACTGATCTGAAAGAAATGTAGATGCTGAAACTTATTTTATTACAAATTGCTTATTAAATTACAAACAAAATTACAGTTTGACGGTCCCGTGGCGCAGTGGTTTGTGGCATCGACATGAATTCTGTGTCTCCGGGACCCTGGGTTCGAATCCCGGCAAGGGCAAACATTTGTGCGAAGAGTGTAGATGTTTGTCCCGGGTCTTGGACGTTTGTGTGCTGTGATTGTGTGTGTCCATGCCTCCCGCGATACAGGGAATCCTAGTGCGGGGGTCTGAGTGAGATGAAAAAAAAAAAAGTAATTACAGCACAGTCCTTGATATGGGAAAACTTATTAATGACGACGCGACGCGACGCCTGTTGCGCCTATTATAGGTACTATGAGGGCACTTTTGCTATCCGTCCGTCCGTATAGCGGAAGTGCACTCATCACCATCGGATTGTTAACATCTATAGGGTGACATCAGCTAGTGGATTGATGTAAATGAAATTCTTCAATTCTTAATTTAATAAAATATATTCTTTAATGATTTTAAATGATATCAGTAGTGATAACTCTACCAGCTCGTATTTTCCAGGGTGCATCAAAATGTATGTACTTAAACGTGAAAGCGTCACAAATAAACCACTTTAATCATAATATTACTTAAGATTTGCTTACAAAAATTCTATTATCTAGTTTTTGTTGAGTAGAGAGTAGAGAGAGAGTATTAGTCTTTCAAGTCTCTATGGCTGTAAAGAAAATATCAAAACTCATAGATTAATAGAATGCTACTTATATGAATGACCTTCATCATGTACCCCATGATGCTATCCTACACCTTCATACCGATTAATATACAACCTACATCAAAATATAGAAGCTATGCTCAGACGTAAGTATATATGTGGCCATGAACTGGTGTTCTTCGCGATCTTCACGGTGTGTGATTGAGGACTAACGCAGACAGAACCACCTAACGTTTGCCGAACGAACCATATCCAATGAAGCAATCTCTAGAAGAATGTTTGATGATCTATTGTTATTTTTTCATAAGTGATGCAACTATTGAGGGATTTCAGATACAAATGTCCGGCATGGTCTGTCGAAATGTTACCGAGTGACGACTAAATGTACCTCTCCCACCTTTACTCATGACTTGATAACATAAAGGACCTTTTTCTCTTGACGTTAAAAAAATATCTAAAATCGAAAATCTGTTTTTATAGTAAAACAAAATTTTGTTTGGAATCACTACATTTTTTTTTTTTTTTTTTTTTTTTTATATGGGACAACATTCACACAAGGTCTTCAGGTCCCAAACTAGGCAGAGCCTGTGCTATGGTTACCTGATGACTGATATATATATACTTATATACATATACACACCCAGACACAGGTCAAACAGACATGTTCATACACACAAATCTTTGACCTGTCCGGGAATCGAACCCGGGACCAGCGGCTCAGAAGGCAGAGTGCTACCAACTGCGCCAACCGGCCAGTCAAATGAGTTCTTAATACCTCATAATGTATCGGTAGATCCTTATATATAAATTTATTTATTTAACTTAACTAAATACCCGGTATTACAACCAATTACAATAATTAATAAAAAGTTACAGCTGTGTTACATAATTCCACAGTAATAAAATGTCAAGCCTAAAACACTATTTATATTATTGTTAATGAAAAAGAGATAATAATTATTCCATGTGATCATATTTAATGACACACAACTTTCACCAAACTACTTACATACCCTTAGTAAATTCTTCCACCCATCCTCAAACAATTCACTCACGCTCAATGCTTTGCTTGAATCTATTAGTATTATCGATTAGTATCCAGTATTAGTTAGATTTACAGGATTCAAGCAGAGTATTGAGCGTGGTCAGAGTGCGGGGCGTTGGTGAATTCGCTCGAGCAACAATGGCTAGTGGGTGAGAAAGGCATGGCTATAAGTCTGTGTCTTCTGCTTTTTAACCGACTTCAAAAAAAGGAGGAGGTTCTCAATTCGACCCGTATGTTTTTTTTTTGTGTTTGTTACCGCATAACTTCCGACTGAGTGAACCGATTTTGATTGTTCTTTTTTTATTTCAAAGCTGGTGCTTTCCGTGTGGTCCCATTTCATCAAAATCGAACGAGAACTTTTTGAGTTACAAGTCAAAAATTAATCCAGGGTAATTAGCTAGCTATTTCCATGGCAACGTTCATCGAAGTCGGTATAGCCGTTTGAGCGTGAAGAAGTAACAAACATACACACATACACACTTACACACATACACACAAACTTTCAAATTTATAATATGTTACTTAACACTTATGTTATTTTCCACTCTGTTCTATCATCTTTTCGTCGTACCTTGTACCCAAAGCTTTCATAGCCTGATTTCATCACGCAATATCCATGCATACCTGATTCGGTTTTTATCAAAATCTACAATCCATCTACGCTTATACAGCTTCTTAATTATACCTCATCATCCTCAATATAAGAAGCAAATCTACAGCTTTTCAACTTTTCATTAATTGGTACTATTGTCAAACTTCCTTTGGTACACTTAAAATTGGAAACGGCATGCTTCCACTGCATTTTTAAACGAAAGTTAAATGATAGAATAGTTAAAATTAAAAAATTAAACCTTTAAAAAATACATAACGTAAAATGATCATTATAATGCATATTACTAAATACGACTTTATACGCGTTGTTGCAAAACTACAATTTAGATTTGTATAATGCTCAACTGCAGCTAAATTGTGATTGTCTTTGAAGTTTCCCATAACGTGCATTGTTTTAAATGAATATGTGCTACACTTGAGTAAAAAAACACATTACCAGTTTTGCAATATTGCTTAGCCGTGTCGGGCTGAACTTTGCTTTATATAATGTCACGTATGTGTTTATATTTTCAATAATAATCACCTTGATTATATAACACTCCCGATGCTGGCGTTACGTCATACTCGTAAGGCAAATTATGAAGCGTAATTGTACCTAACCGTAATGCACTGCTTGCCTAAATAGATAACGTATAACATTTAACTAAGTTTTTTGACGTGATAACGTTTTATAAATTGATGAATACCAGCAACACTCATGAAAAATAGTAACGTTCCGCGTAACGTTCCACCTGAGTTTTGTATTACATAAAATAATCAAAGTCAAAGTCGAAGTCGAAGTCGAAGTCGAAGTCGAAGTCGAAGTCGAAGTCGAAGTCGAAGTCGAAGTCGAAGTCGAAGTCGAAGTCGAAGTCGAAGTCGAAGTCGAAGTCGAAGTCGAAGTCGAAGTCGAAGTCGAAGTCGAAGTCGAAGTCGAAGTCGAAGTCGAAGTCGAAGTCGAAGTCGAAGTCGAAGTCGAAGTCGAAGTCGAAGTCGAAGTCGAAGTCGAAGTCGAAGTCGAAGTCGAAGTCGAAGTCGAAGTCGAAGTCGAAGTCGAAGTCGAAGTCGAAGTCGAAGTCGAAGTCGAAGTCGAAGTCGAAGTCAAAGTCATAAATGATTATGACGTTATCACGTAAATCTATCGTCCGTAAACCGACTTTACAGACAACCAATTCTTTTTTTTAGATATGCAGCCAATGGTAGTGATTCTCTTCATCAACCAAACTAAATTATCTGGAGAATATATGAGGAGGAGGAATTTTACAAAGTAGTATGACACTTATCAATAACAATGCTAATATTAGGTCTTTTTATAGAAGAAAATGTTTTTACTATTTAAGTAAAATATGTCGTATTTATTTGGTGCCGACTAAGACTACTCGCAATTTGCCAGTAATTGAATAAAACTCGTCTAATATTAGCTATAGCGTTCTAAGTAATATACATTTTAATTTAGGCGTAAATATCGACCTTGGAGCATTAGTATTAATAGAATTAAATAGAATTAGATAGATGACTGGCCGATTGGCGCAGTTGGTAGCACTCTGCCTTCTGAGCCGCTGGTCCCGGGTTCGATTCCCGGACAGGTCAAACATTTGTGTGTATGAACATGTCTGTTTGACCTGTGTCTGGGTGTGTATATGTATATAAGTATGTATATCAGTCATCAGGGTACCATAGAACAGGCTCTGCCTAGTTTGGGACCTGAAGACCTTGTGTGAATGTTGATAAATAAAAAAAAATTAGAAGCAATGAGCACTATTTAACTTATGTTTCGGTCTAGTGTGGATCACACCTGCCTTGGAGATAAAGGTACTATGATTCATACTATACTATACTTAAAACGCTGGAGCATCAATAATTAATCAGAATAATTAAATATATAGTGAAAACACATTAAGAATAGCGTACGTTCGTCGTATAAGTTTTTTTTTTTCACACACTCTCACCCCCGCACTAGGATACCCTGTGTCGCGGGAGGCATAGATACACACAATGACAATGAACAAACATCCAAGACCCGAGAACAAACATGTTTGCCCCGGCCGGGATTCGAACCCGGGGTCGCGGTTCCAAAGTCAGTATCGCTGATCACTGAGCCATGACGACCGTCATTGTCAGACCGGATGTTATGAAGAACGCATCGCACTCAGGATCGTGAGTGCGATGCGTTCGTCATACCGTCAGTGAAGACTTCCGGAAGAAACTGAAATATCGATCAAGATATTGATTGCACTTAAGTGTCACGCTATACCAGTATAAATTGTATTAAGGCATTGTCTTATCAGGATCAATGGTGAACAAGACCTTGTGTGAATGTTAATATATTAGTAATATTAGTTAGTTACTATTATTTAATCCAAGGTCTAACCTCCATAGCAAATTTCATCGAAATCGGTGAAGCCGTTTGAGCGTGAAGAAGTAACAAACATACACACAAACTTTCACCTTTATAATATTAGTAGGATTACCATGTGGGTACTTTTCTTATGAGTACTACTAAACAATGCGGTTATTGTTTAAACTATTAGTTGTAATCCATATGGAGAGTACAAAGATTTTTGTTAATGAGTTAGTCAACTAAAATTTTTGTTGCTCTATGATCGTGTCTTTCTTTGGTTCATTCACCATTACATGAATACAGAAGAATAAAACTTCTTTTAAAATTGTTAATAAAACAATAGGAACTTGATCGCGTGAAAAACGTTTAGTAATTTATTTAACTCGACGTTTTTATAATACTAGCGTAAAAGTGATCCTCATAAAGATGAAACTGAACGTGGAAGTAGATTCCAGAAGCCAGTAGCTCGAGGGTAAACACGAGATAGATTGAGTGGTCACGATTAGGCCAGCGTGGGAACGGGCGTGCGCTGATTATCTCTCACATCAATAGCCCACTCCAAAATCTTCTATGTCACTATTGGCTAGGTGCGCGCCTGAACATACTTGGATTGCATTTCATCATCATGACGTCCACAGCTGGACTTATGCCTCTACCCTTGATTTCCACAAAGACCGGATGGAAGTGGCCCGATTCCAGCCCTAACCTGCGATTTTAGTCAGGTCGTCTGTCCACCCGGTCGGTGGCCTTCCAATGCTGCGCTTGTCACCGGAAAAGTAACTGTCTAACTTACAAAACTGCTCAGTGAAACATACCTTAGCTGACCTTTTATGAGAATGCTTCTCAGCGCAGCGTAATTATATTATTCCATCAAAATCGGACGAGCACTTTTTGAGTTACAAGTCAAAAACTGAAAAATGCGTGCTTATACCTACACGATATTATACAGCATAACTTCCGACTGGGTTAACCGATTTTGATCGTTACCGTTTTTTGTTTCAAAGTTGGTGCTTCCCGTGTAGTCCCATTTCATCAAAATCGAACGAGCACTTTTTGAGTTACAAGTCAAAAACTGAACAATGCGTGCTTATACTACACGATATTGTAGTAGCGGGTGAAGACATCGGTGAACATACCTACACCACAATGACACTTGATCCCATAAGTAACAAAGGTCACTAAAAAGAGTGAAATAATATTTTTTTTACCAAAAAAAGGAACCGACTTCAACACTCAAAAGTATGAAATAACTAGTCGAAGTCGGTACCATGAGCACAATATTTTGATAATAGTTACCTTTGAACTATCATTTGACTTCGACAAGTTATTTCATACTTTTGAGTGTTGAAGTCGCTTCCATTTTTTGTAAAAAATATTTTTGTTGTACATGTTGCTGATACTTACGCATCGTTTTTTGTATCGAAGTCGCTAGAGTAACAAACATATAAACGACAAACAATTTTTTCGCCTGTACCTATATTATTAGTTTGATTATTATTTCGTTTATTTTACTGGATAGATTAAATTGGTGAAATAATTATTTTAACTGCAACCATCATATATGCAATTTAAATGGGTTTCGTTGGGCGAAAGCAGTCTTTAGTCAGAGCAATTATTATATTTTAGAGCTCCAGTATAATATAAAAAATGTAAATGCAAAAGACCTATTTTCATTAGGTATGCCTCATCAAATATTCAACCAATGCATGTGTTGATAAAATGAAACGACTAATTGAATGGTTATCTAGGAAAAATTGACCCATTATCAAATTTGAGTACGAGCTTTAGTTACGTACTTACTTTCTTAAAGCAAAAATAATGACTGAAATCGGAAACTAGTATAATAAAAGCGAAACATCAATGATGTTTTATTAAAGATGACGTATATTCATACTGCGCGGTGCTCAGATTTTGTTCCTTTACGACATAAACATGCTTACTGCGTCAGATAATACGTTACAAATAATATGGAAAAGGATAGCTATATGTTTAGACTTGCGCTTGAAATACGCGTCGTATTGAAAATTACTACAATTGACTTAATTTTGCCGCCTCAGTTTCCGCGCGCTTGTGCGACATCTACCTCATATAAATATATATTATCATTGCGAAACATACATAAAATAGTTCAAAGGATTGAGTACTTATCCCATCGTTTTCGGTAGCTAGTTAGTAAAAAATAAAAAAATACGTATCGATTTTATTCATCGTTGCCTTTGTCAATATTATTCGGCGACTTCCAATAATGCCCTTTATACATTATCGAAAAAGGAATTCTCAAAACTTCGAATATAAACGTGAGTAAAGCCGGATACCACATTATATATAATAAGGATTTCTCAAATCTTTTGTTTACGGCATCAAAGAGATGTGTTAATTTGGCTTGTTATTATTACTAAATTAAGCAAATGCCTACATTTCCAATCCGTTGCAATCTACCTATATAGGCTATATAATACATTCAAATTATTATAAGTATCTCGGTAGGTAGGTACTTTAAAAAATCTGTGCGTTCACTTGCAAACTACGTTGTTAAAATTCCTAAACTATAATAAACTGGAATGGTATTTTTACTCTATCCGCAATGTTCAGGAAAAGACGGCCCAAATCCTTATTGTGGACGTGACCTCATCACGGAAGAGCCGTGATCATTATCTAAAGGATTTCGTTATTAACCAATTATCAAAAATTGTATCTGAATCATTTTCACAAAGGTCTTAGGGCTGATGCACACCATCGAACTATGACGTTTATATTTAGTCGTTTTTCCATGAGAATGAATGCAGGGCTGCGTTCAGGATCTTCGTCGGCCAAATATTGATCGACCAATATTTGATCGATGTCTCACGAACGGCTACTTCATAGCATGTTACAGAAGAAGGAGAAGAAGTCATTTACATTGTTCATGAATCACATGATAGTTACTACTGCAAATGCCACTTTTGACAGCCGACTAAGATTTGATCGATTCTAGAGGTAGAAAGATTATGGTCTCGTCGAGCATAATTTGCTCTGACTGGTTGACGTGAACGGTCATGATCAAATATTGGGTGGTGCAAATAATGCTCTAGTTGAGTTCGTGAACGCCGCACATCCACTGTCAGAGCAAGATATGGCTTGGCCGATGGAGCTGCTGAACGCACGCCGGGAAATCCGGCGAATGGAGCATTATATTGGCCCTCTCTGTTAATCACTCGAACTAGCTAAAACTCACTAAAAGTATAAAAAAATATAAAATTACAAAGATATAGCTCGTATTATATTTACGCTAAAATTCAAATTCGTATAACTCCATTTAGTGCTAACCTTAATATTAGACGAGTTCTATTCAATTGTTGGCCTATTGCGGGTAGTTTTAGAGGGCACCAAATAAATGGTGACTTATGACAAAACCTGCAAATATATAAACCTGTTCTTACCAACTTATTTTATTTTTCTATTTTTGGCTCCGCATTTGATGTCCATCTGGCCAGTGTCAAGTAAATATAATAGGTACTTATCATTAATTTTTGTTATATCAGGTCGTGGGCATAGCACACTTTTTCTATAACTTGGATATTGTGAAGGGAAATAGAGAAAGGAACATTTACCATTTACCACACTCATGCACCTTTACGGACACTTAACGCTTAACAATCCACCATTCACAAACACTCACAATATTAATGTGTCATCATCATCATTTGGACTGGACATAAGATAGATTTCCACAAGGACCGGATGAAAGCGGCCTTTTGGCTGGCAACCTTTGTCTCTGACTATGGATCTTGTAAGCACGCTTACCCGCAATTTTAATAAATACATCTAATTTTAGTGCTGTTATGTCATGTGCCAGTTTCATACTGATTTGGACTTTATGGTAACCATGTAAGTACCTAACTTACATATCATATTTTACATAATTTTAATTTAGTTTAGTCGAACAAGAGAATCATTATCAATGGTAGTAATTATTATATTCCCTTATGAACTGCTAGCTGGTGTCTTGAAAGGCACGTTTGGATGTGTATAGAGCAGGGCTTCCGAAACTTTAAAGATAACGGAACACCAGCCAAACTCCTTTTATTTTATGGAACCCCATATAATATCAAATGATCAACACATTATTTAAAAAAAATAATGTAAATAAGAACAATGTATTATAAGATGCAACACATTAATATTAACTTTAAGTTTTAATGTGAAGAATGATTCTGTTTCACTGTTTTATTAATAATTGTTTTGTAGTTGGGTATTGTGTCTGACAATTGTATGCGCAGGTATATCTGGGGCAACATCTAAAATATATAAGTAATATGTTCTTCTCATCACATATTTTAAAATAATGTTTCATTTAACAGATAATTACAAAAAAAAAAAATACCGGAACCCTAATGAGTATTATCTAGGGGTATGAGTGTAATATTTTTTTTTTAAAATCTATGGAACCCCTAGGTTCCGCGGAACCCACTTTGGGAATCCCTGGTATAGAGGAATGTTGGTTATAACACCAATGTATGGTAGTAAAAGTTGAATGTTGCAGAAAAAAACATTTAAACAGAATAAATACAGTTGAACTGAAAATTACTACCACAATTGGTAAATTAATAAATGAAATCAACGATAGGCAAGTAAGCTAATAGACCACTGGAAGGCAAAACACTCAAACGTGCGTCTGATTACTGCCCAAAGGCGGAGAGGAGACAGTGATCTCACTTTCGTTCCGGGCCCCTATTCTTCGAGCTTTCTCACAATTATAGAACGATCGCCTAGATAAACAACTGCATTGGCTATGGAATCTCTGCATTTATAAACGCGTGTAAAAACCCTCCGTGGACGATTTTCCGGGCTAGTTGCAATCGTTTCGTATCTAGTAATAGAAATGGGTATGTTACGATACAAGTGAGTTAAGTGGCTTATTCCACACGAGAATGTGGGTTGCAGCCCGAGACGTAATTTAGTCGAGTGTGTAATAAACAGAACTTCCGAATTTCAAACGACGTATTTCAACACATTTGTGAGGAATAGACAAATTGTATTGTATTGTTTAATTATTTTTTAAATTGAGAATGCGCTATTTACTCGCATATAACTTGCACTGCGGTACTGATTTAACTTTGTAGGTTTAATTTTATTACGCAAGTGTGTAATGTTATAATGCACGCGTGTGTTATGGCTCACTTTACGAGAACGCGCGTAGAAAAATCATTTACTGTCAATAACATAAAACAACATAGATGGACAATATAAGAACCAGAGAAGACAACCAGAGACATACGAGAAGGAAAGAAATTGACAGAAGTATGGTCAGCACTGCGCTCCATAAACATACTGTCTACGTTAGGCCAATTTTCAGCGTACCCATTATATATAACTAATGTGATTGAAATTTCCATACTAAGCGAACTGTACATCACAAAAGGCCTTTCTTCCATCGTACAGAGTCGCATTCTCAGTTTTTCATCATTTTTCATCAGCACGCGGGTAAAACCGCAGCTAGTACAATATTAAGAATACGAAAGTTTGCGTGGATGGATGTTTGACGCTCATAAGGTTGTACCGATTTTGATGACATTTGGTATGGGGATAGGTTTAGACCCTGGAATAACACATAGACTATATACTCGTAGTTGGGAAAACATAGTTCTCGCGGGATAATTGTGGTAGCGGGAAAAAGGTAGTCCACGCGGGTGAAACCGCGGGGCGCTACCAGTTATGTATAAATGATTCGCTATGGATTGAATACTATATTGTTTTGATGAACATACAGAGCTCATCTATAGATACTACATGATGTAGGAGGCTTACCATGTTCAGTTCTGTCAAATTGAGACAAATTTACGAGGTGCTGTTGCACGCGAGGGAACATCATTGTTAGCAAGGCGTGAATTGCACCACGAGCTTGTCTTTGCGATTATTTAACAAAAGACAATGTGGAGTCAAAACGGCGCGCGGCGGCGCGGCGGCGCGCGGCGCGACGCTGCGGAGCTTCTCACGGCGGGCGAAGGTCGCGGATTACTCTTGCCTTACAACACGCTATAAATAATTTGATTTCATAACATTGGCACCCCGAGGCGTGTTCGATGCTCCCTAACGAGTACGCGAGTTCACGCGCAGCCTTATTTTGGCAAATGTTATCTTTAAACCATCAAGGAAGCCACGGAATATACAATATCATGTGAAAATGTTCACTGCGCGCTGGTTACTTTTCAAATGAATCACGACTTTGGCAGTTGTGCTATGTTAGAGACTGTCATTTAAATTTTATCTATTAAATGGTATTCGAAATATTGGAGATCATTGAATGTACTAAGTTTTGGGAAGAGCGTGAATTCCACAACACAGGTGACCCTCGTGTGGAATTCATGGATCAGCACCAAGCATACCTAACTTATTTATAATCTTTTCACAATGCTGTGTTCTGTATGCTTAGCCAATGTATCTTAATTGATATAATTAAAAAATCATAATTATAAAATATATCAGAAACGGATTATGCTCAAGTAGTTTGTTGTGTTGTAGGATGACAGGTCGCCTGACAGCGGCTGCAGAAAGTGGTGCGGTCCGCTTCCTATAACCGGTCCTTGTGGAAGTAATGGCGGAAACTTTTGTCAGTTGTGGACATCATACGTCTTAAATGATGATTTTTTGGTGTTTGTTAGTCGTATAGATTTAAAGAGGATTGAAACATTCAAATTTATTTAAAAACTAGCGATCGGGCGGATCGCGGCTTCGCACGGGTAAAAAAAATAAAACATAAAAATTATATCTACAATCCCTCATTATTGAAAATATGATATAGCTTATGTCACCCGGTTATAGTGTAGCTTCCCAACAGCGAAATAATGTTTCAAATCGGTTCAGTAGTTTCAGAGCCTATTCATTGCAAACAAACAAACAAACAATAAAATCTTTCCTCTTTATGTTAATAATGTAGATTACATATATATGACTACTTACACATATGTTGTCACGTTCACTCTTGGTGTAAACTAGGTAAAATATACGTAAGAAGGCAAAGGTATGAACTGTGTTATGTGGTATTATAAGATTTCAGCAATAAGCGAGAAAATAATTCAGCATCCGTGTGAGTAATGGCATGCGATGCATTGCGTCCGAGCTCCGAACGCAATGACCCGAGCGCGCTACGCTCCGGTGGCGGTAATGTCCTCATTGCATTGAAATCATGTCTATCATGGTGTTCATCTGAGTATGTCAAATTTTATAATAAACATTGTTCATAATAGTACCTCGTTTGTAATCGGTAGCAAACTTTTTTATAAGTTGTCTTTGGATGCTTTAGAGCAGGTTGAATACGAATAAAATTTTATATTTACTACATAACCTAATTCAAATTAACATCATAAAAAAAAAAATTAACAAAAAATGCAACCGACTTCAACACTCAAAAGTGTGAAATAACTTGTTGAAGTCGGTACCATGATAGTTCACACAAAAGTAACTATCATCACAATATTGTGCTCATGGTACCGACTTCGACAAGTTATTTCACACTTTTGAGTGTTGAAGTTGCATTTTTTGTTAAAAAATATTTTTACCCTTTTCAGTGACATTTGCTACTCACGGGATAAATTAATTGTCATTGTGTGTTCTGCGATGTCTTCAACCGCGACAATAATATCATTAAGATACGCGTAGCACTTTTCAGTTATTGAAGTATAACTCAAAACGGAAGTATATCTAACAAAAAAAGAATCATCAAAATCGGTTCATAAACGACGAAGTTATTCGCGGACACACATAAAAAACAACATATATACGGTCGAATTGAGCAACCTCCTTTTTAAAGTCGGTTAAAAATGAGCTATGTTTTGAACACAAACTAATGATTTTGAATAAAATACAAAGTGGAGGACCAAGCAAGGCATAATATACATATTATTATTAACTTATTTAATTAAATACATAAATTATTAGGTATACTTAGTATTTACAGAAAGAGATGTTTTTAACTGATCCCAATTTCAAAATAAACTAAATTATATAATATTAACCAATGGATAAATATTAAGGTATACTAGTTCTTACTAACCTCTGTATAGGTAAAATAATAATACCTAGCCTTTTAACCGAATGGATAATTTGCATTGCAACACAACTTATGCTCAAATGCATAAGTTGTGTTATTTCAGTATTTTGTTCAAATTACTTAACGTACTAAACGTTAAGTAATTTGTTTTACAAGAGCTATAAAAACGAACTGAAACTAGCAATAACTACCATATAGAACTAATATGTAAAGCTAAGTGTGTTTAAATGTGCATTTAATTACTTACTACAATATGTTTACATCTCTTCAGAAATACGAGGAAGCGAGGATATTTCAAGATTATGTTATGTAAAAATGTTTATTTCTTATGACCAATCAACATAAGTAACACAATTTGATATAGGCAGATTTTACAACATTAATTAATTATGCAAAATTTAATTATAAATCGGATTTATACCCAACTATGAGTTGAATGGTGTTATTTTTGTCTATTTATTCTGTATGGATCTAGCGTTTGATCACTATCTCACTTAATGAGACAATGTGGTCGATGTTATCACGCTAGACCTAGAATCCTAACTGGCTCACAAGTACTGCTGCCTGTACGTACTATGTGTTTGGTGACAGTTTTGCAAACTTGAGGGTGGTAGCTATCCAGACGGTTACTTGAAAGTACCCCCACGGTATGGTACCACCATTCTGGGAATTTTATAACGTTGTTACCTTCACTGGAAGCTTAAAACGTTGGTGTCATCGGTGAGCTATCATCGCTTCAACTGTTATTATATACTTTGTCAGGAGATGCGAAACGATTGATGTTTTAGAAACCCTTTATTTAAAATGTAGCTTCTATTAAAAAAACACCAGGAAAATTTTGTCGAGTGCCGAAAATTGATTCTATTATAATCATTTTCTTTACTTATTAGATATTATCGCAAAAATTGTACCTATCTATTCTAGTCAATGGAAATCGTTTCTGACTACATTTTAAACTTTCGATTTCGATCTTGCATCTGATTGCCAAGTGCAATAACCTACGTTTTCTGAAAATTAATATTCACAGAGGAAAGCCGCGAGCCTCAATTACGTTTAAGTAGTTAATTACTTTCCGTCAATAGATACTAGAGCATCTCTCGAAATCACTCCTCGTATGACCTTTCAGCAATATTTCACGGCATACATTTAATTATAGACCAACAAGTTAGGTATTATTTCACATTGATATAAAATCAATTACTCCTTTACCTAACCATACTTTAATTAAACTAACACATAGCTACAGTAAGTGAGGATAAAACATTTAAATGCTCGAACTCCCCTTCCATATTCATTTTATATTGTGCTAAGAGCATTTTTACGGCCATAGAATAGTAAGCCCGTGACGTGATTAAAAGCCTAGGCCTAAGCATACGTTCTCAGTGCGATAAACAAAATTACACGTAACTTCCTTTCAGACACAATCCATCGCGCTGGCCAATGCGGGTTGGTCGAAAGGATAGTGTCGGTACCAGCTTAATATTGGACCTTTTGAGACCGCCCGCTTTTGATGAGGCTCAATGAATATTATCCTTAAACAATAGCCAGGATTGTTGAAACCTGGTCGTTGATCGTGGCCACGGTGGTGGGGATTGCTGAAGCACGGAAACGATAAGTTGAAAATGCGACCCATTCAAGTTGTGACCGTTATATATTTGCGTAAGTCAGTTGATTGATTTATGCATGTAAACTCCGCTGTTAGTGAATAAGTGTCTGTGCGCCTTCTTATACTGTTTAAAAATGTTTGATTAAAAAGGTCCCAGGAGAAACAAATGATATATAGAAAGAAGTGGTGTGATTTGCGGATGTAGACATTATTACTTACGAGTACGTCGGGCCGCAGGGCGGGTTAGATAATGGCAGCCTGTGAGCTTTCACCCGTGGTATATCACGAGCACGAGCGACCTGTGCCTTCTTCCGCAGCGCATCGTATGACCTGACCTGCAGCGACAGTTTTGTAACTGAATGACATGCCTCACTGCAAGAAGTGAATTGAAATCGGTTCAAGCTATGACATGTGACCTGATCGTAAATTCGTAAGACGGAGGAAGAGTAGACCGCCGGCGCGGCGTAGGAGAGGAAGTAATATCCCCCTCGTTTTCTACCGCGCGGCAGAAATGTATGGCTGCTCCTGCTGTTTCGATATAAATTGTCATGTTTGTGTAAGATAGCGCAATAAATGATTACTTATTGTATTTTGCCACATAAGTGATAGTACTTTTATACTGATAAATAAAGCAGTTCGTGCAAAATTATTCTCTAACCATTTATAATATTCAAAAATGCACAACGTTAATGTTCAAGTTTACACTTCTGCCGGCACTCCCGGCGTGCAACCCGTTATTTACTACGTTCGGGATATTTTGCGCTGTAATGGACGGGGTTGTACTAGATAGCGCTATACTGGGCAGCGTTGTACTTGGCTACGCTGTACTGAATAGCGCTGTACTGGACGGACTATGTATGTTGGGCTGCGCTGTACTGGACTGCGGTTTACTGGATTGCTCAGTCTGAGCTGAGCATACTAGACATATTTGTACTACACCTTAAACTGCGTCGTCACTTAACATCAGGTGAGATAGCAGTCAAGCGCAATCAAATGTTTCAAAAATATATGGTAGGTTTTAATTTGTCACACTTAGATAAAACGTTTTCCTTAAAATTCTATTCAACTTTTAGTTTTCAAGGTAAGTGGTTGATGTTATGATTGTCTAAACCAACAAATAACGTAATAAATTACAACTTGACTGTAGACAACGTCAGGGTTAAGTTAAATGATGATGGACTTACTTAGTTTGACCTGCGGTCGGCAGATAATCCAAACAGGTCACAGGGTCTACCTTCTTACAACATCGTTTAATTTCACAATGCCTTATCTGACTCATGGCCAGTTTATGCTCTAACAAATAAAAATACACGTTTCATTTGCGAATCGGATACATCAGATACATCAGTGCACTTGATGTATCTTATTTAATCGATTTCCATGACATGTTTGGTTTGCGGCCGCGGATAGGTTATCTTATACGCAGACTTCATTTAAGTGAATAGATTTCAATTTCAATGACCCTTTTGTATAACGTTTTAAACTGACCCAATGCAGTGACGAAGTTTTGCAGCGATGTGATGGCGCAGCGGTGGAAGCGTTGGCTGTTAAACTGACGGACGCTGATTTCGTCCCGGCCAAGCTTCCGGTGAAGGTCAAATTCCCAGCATGGTGCTAAGATACTTTCGTATACCTGCCTGGCTAGCTAAGCTACCACCCTCAAGTTCCTTGAGAGCCAGTAAACATTATAGGTGTGATAGTATTTTAGACCACATCATAACTGACCATCAAGTGAGATAGTGGTCAAATGCTAGATCTATCAAGAATAGTCGTTTTTTAATTACATTACAAACGCTATAATGTTGCACAATTTATATAAATCCTTCCTTACGTTTTATTGCAATATAATGGTGATTATCTTCAAGTGTCCTTGAATATGTTATATAATGTGTTATTTTATTATACATTATAATTTTCACGTAATGTATCCACCACTCTACTCAAAAGAGAAAGAAGAGAATCAAAATAGAAAGGGACAAGTAGGTTCAAGGTAAACGTAAAACTTAGTCGTATGCCCTTGTTGCAACAAAACTGAAAATAGATTTTTAAAAAAATAAAAGAATCTTTCACTGTTTGGAAGCTAGACTATCCCCGGGTGACGTAGCGTTAGATTTTTATAAAGTAAGAAAGAAAGAAAGAAATACATTTATTTACGATTATTATAAAATATTAGAACACAAAAGATAATATTATATTACTTAGCATATACGGACACATTATACTTAACGTAACAAAAGAAAAAAGTAAGTTAGTAATGTAATAATCGCAAAAAAGTAGGGATCCTTATAATATTTAATATTGCAATTTTTCGCCCGTGCGATTCCAGGGCGGACCGCTAGTTAATAAATAACGAACTTGCTCATTCGGATTGACTTAATCAGTTTTATTATTGAAATGTTACTATAAAAGGCGTGATGATAGTTCACCTAACTAAATGTCGCTGTCGTGGCGTGCGGACCCTTCACTCGTACCTTATGGGCCTCCCAGGAATGCGACAGACTATTGACTATGGTAGCACTCGTTTATGTTACTATAAAAGGCGTGATGATAGTTCACCCAAATAAATGTCGCTGTCGTGGCGTGCGGACCCTTCACTCGTACCTTATGGGCCTCCCAGGAATGCGACAGACTATTGACTATTGTAGCACTCGTTTATGTTAGTATAAAAGGCGTGATGATAGTTCACCTAACTAAATGTCGCTGTCGTGGCGTGCGGACCCTTCACTCGTACCTTATGGGCCTCCCAGGAATGCGACAGACTATTGACTATGGTAGCACTCGTTTATGTTACTATAAAAGGCGTGATGATAGTTCACCTAACTAAATGTCGCTGTCGTGGCGTGCGGACCCTTCACTCGTACCTTATGGGCCTCCCAGGAATGCGACAGACTATTGACTATGGTAGCACTCGTTTATGTTACTATAAAAGGCGTGATGATAGTTCACCTAACTAAATGTCGCTGTCGTGGCGTGCGGACCCTTCACTCGTACCTTATGGGCCTCCCAGGAATGCGACAGACTATTGACTATGGTAGCACTCGTTTATGTTAGTATAAAAGGCGTGATGATAGTTCACCTAACTAAATGTCGCTGTCGTGGCGTGCGGACCCTTCACTCGTACCTTATGGGCCTCCCAGGAATGCGACAGACTATTGACTATGGTAGCACTCGTTTATGTTACTATAAAAGGCGTGATGATAGTTCACCTAACTAAATGTCGCTGTCGTGGCGTGCGGACCCTTCACTCGTACCTTATGGGCCTCCCAGGAATGCGACAGACTATTGACTATGGTAGCACTCGTTTATGTTAGTATAAAAGGCGTGATGATAGTTCACCTAACTAAATGTCACTGTCGTGGCGTGCGGACCCTTCACTCGTACCTTATGGGCCTCCCAGGAATGCGACAGACTATTGACTATGGTAGCACTCGTTTATGTTAGTATAAAAGGCGTGATGATAGTTCACCTAACTAAATGTCGCTGTCGTGGCGTGCGGACCCTTCACTCGTACCTTATGGGCCTCCCAGGAATGCGACAGACTATTGACTATGGTAGCACTCGTTTATGTTAGTATAAAAGGCGTGATGATAGTTCACCTAACTAAATGTCGCTGTCGTGGCGTGCGGACCCTTCACTCGTACCTTATGGGCCTCCCAGGAATGCGACAGACTATTGACTATGGTAGCACTCGTTTATGTTAGTATAAAAGGCGTGATGATAGTTCACCTAACTAAATGTCGCTGTCGTGGCGTGCGGACCCTTCACTCGTACCTTATGGGCCTCCCAGGAATGCGACAGACTATTGACTATGGTAGCACTCGTTTATGTTACTATAAAAGGCGTGATGATAGTTCACCTAACTAAATGTCGCTGTCGTGGCGTGCGGACCCTTCACTCGTACCTTATGGGCCTCCCAGGAATGCGACAGACTATTGACTATGGTAGCACTCGTTTATGTTAGTATAAAAGGCGTGATGATAGTTCACCTAACTAAATGTCGCTGTCGTGGCGTGCGGACCCTTCACTCGTACCTTATGGGCCTCCCAGGAATGCGACAGACTATTGACTATGGTAGGACTCGTTTATGTTAGTATAAAAGGCGTGATGATAGTTCACCTAACTAAATGTCGCTGTCGTGGCGTGCGGACCCTTCACTCGTACCTTATGAGCCTCCCAGGAATGCGACAGACTATTGACTATGGTAGCACTCGTTTATGTTAGTATAAAAGGCGTGATGATAGTTCACCTAACTAAATGTCGCTGTCGTGGCGTGCGGACCCTTCACTCGTACCTTATGGGCCTCCCAGGAATGCGACAGACTATTGACTATGGTAGCACTCATTTGCTTCATTAAAAATAAAACTCCTTTTGTCTGATCTTATATTGAATCGTAAAGATTAAAAAATCAAAAACAGAACTTTGGCTGACAGTCTTTATAGACAATTTTAATATAAATAGAAACATTTCGTTACAGCTCTTCTATGACAACTGTATCGAAATGTTAACTTTTTACCCGACTGCGAAAGAAGGAGGGTTATGTTTATTACAGAAACAACTTCAGCTGGACCAAGGAGGTTGCATTGCAGTTTTTCTACATGATTATACGTATGTACGCTCCAGAAATGGATTTTGGCGCTAAACGTTTACAAATAAATAAAAACATATTATTATGCTGTAATTTTCACTGAGTTACTACATATTACAGTATAGCGCGCACACGTATCCTTGAGCGCACTCTAGTGACCAGATAATTGGATTGCCATTATAAGAATCTTAACTCTACCGAATCTTACTGACTCTTGGTAAAACGAGTCTCGTCGTCTGATCATAACGAAGGAATGCGACTGATAGCTTCTTCTTCTTCTTCTCCTTATCCCACACCAGGTGGGGTCAGCGCAACATGTTTTCCACTTCCATTCTCTTCTATCATCAGTCATCTCAGTGCTCAGTGCTTTCGTAAATATATCATTCTTCACACAGTCCATAGAACCTCAGTGGTAATTTTGTTTCATTATCTACTTATTTTATGAGATTAGATAAATAGAAAGTAAAAACTAAATAAAAAGTTTATATACAAAAGTGTTAGATCTCTTTGTTACCTACAACTTTGCCACCTGACTTTTTTCCATAGGACTTTTAGTTTAGCCGGAAATCGAGAAAAACCGTTTTTTACCCTTAAAAACTCACCCCCATCCCCTTCCCGACCTCAGATCGCCCGTAAATTATTTTTCCTTTCATTTTTATAATATTCTCCTCTTTTTCTAATGGGTTTTATCCTATTTTTTTTTTTGTTTTTAAAAATTATCGACCCTGGTCTAAAAATAGTGTTTGAAACTGCACATAATTAGTTCTTAAAACACTCGTGTAATGCTATTTTAACTTACACTCGTGTTTTAAGAACCCTTACTGTGACACAGTTTCATAAACTACTATTATTAAATAATTGTTTGCACATAAGTAATCGTAATGACGACACGCACGCCGCTTCTGCACTACTTGCGATGCGAGTTAGCAATTCACACGCTATTTCCTTTTCCTCGTTGTTATCTATAGAAAATAATTTGTCACTCAAAAAGTTTATATTCACACACTGTAAGCCTTGTACACAATACAACGATTCGTATCTGTGCCTATGTTATAGTAATTTTTTTTTTTATTTATTATAAATACATAACATTATAATTAAGTACATTAGTTCTAGTAGTATAGCACCTTAAAACCTAATTCAGGTTTGTCTTGGTGCTACGTTCTCGTAAAAGTAAGTTTAAGCTAGTTTTATAAAATAGCATCGCGTTAGACACAAACCGCGCAACAATGAGACGCACACATCGAAATTCTCTTTTTGTCGTTAGGCACAAATAAGGTCGAGTCACTAAGACTTGACAGGCGACAGCTAATAATGTAATTCGTTTACTCGGCTGTGCATTTGTGTTGGTGCTATACAGTCTCTTATACACTCGAGCGTAGCGGCGGAAAAATAGTTTTCCAAGAACTTCTTTTATTTACTAAGGGAAGAGGAATAATAGAGAAACTTAAAGATACTAGACATAAAGAAACATTAAAATCGGGTGATCCAGAGCATAAGTTTTTCAACTTCACATAAAAAGCATTGTAATATCTAGACTCAAAACTTATATATTCTTCCTACTAATATTATCAATGCGAAAGTTGTATGTGTGTAGTTTGTTACTTCTTCGGGCTCAAACGGCTACACCGATTTCGGTCAAATTTGGTATAGAGATAGTGTAAGCCCTTTTTTTTTTTTTTTTTACGTGGGGAAAATGCATTTACGCTCTTCCGCCTACCGGGAAAGTAGGCGGGGTCTGTCGGGCTCGCTCGAGCATCACCGCTCCCTGGGGGGCCTCATGGCCCCCAACCCTAACTGCACCCACAGCAGCCAGGGTCCACTACCGACTAAAACCCACGGTGTCCATCCTGCCGCTAGAACGGAGGGAGCGCGGGGTACATTTGCATACCGCGCCCCCACCACGGCCGTCCGTTTCCGGACCCCTCCAGGGGGGGAGGATGACCCTCCCCCTCGCGACCGTGCCGGGACCAAGAGCACGGCCGCACCACCCCGGGGACCACACAGTGCAAGGAACGCCAGCCTTCCCACATCCGACGCTCGTGGTCCCCTGCGATGGGCCAGATGGAGCAGCCCCATCGCCAGCCGCTTCGGCCGCCACCCTCCGACGGCGGCCATATCGGCGCCACAGCAGGAGACGAACTGAATCACTCCCGCCGCAGCGCCTCCTCAGCTGCAGCACCGTCCAACACGGCGCCGCTGCCCCCCTCAGTTGCAGTGCCTTGCAGCAGCACCGCAACCTACCGTCATGTGGACCGCTCCTCGTCGGCTTGGCGAGCAAAGCCTATCGGGAGCAGTCCCGGCCTGAATATAATAAACATACATAAATAAATGGATATAAATAAACTTACATAGATATGAGACACGCGAGGCGCCGGACGATGTCTAGTTACGTCTAATTCAGAGGAATTAGACCAAGAACAGGCAGCACCGCGGGAAGGTAATCGCCAGACTTGCCTTGAGGATCATCACGACCTGCGCTTCCCCCAAGACCGTAACCTCCCTACCCATCACGGGATGAGTAAAGAAGGCCTGGACTTACCCAAAACAAGCAGCGTGAACGCCGCAAGCATAGGCATAGCAACTATTTAATGGATAAACCCAGACCCGCCCAGATAGTGTAAGCCCTGGATCAACACATAGGCTACTTTTATCCCGGAAAACGTATAGTTCCCGTGGGATAATTGATATAACAAAAAAATCCTCCAAATAATTGATATAAATTTAAACCTCAATATATTTCAAAGACCAAGCGTGGAAGGATGCGTCCCACTAGTGTTTAGACTAGTCATATATCATTCATTTTTTTAAACCTGGAAGTTTGTCTCCACTCCAGTATGTTTGGTAATAATTTTATGCTATATATTTGCAATACTCTCTCCTTCTTACAGTTTTTAATTCACCATAAAATGGTTTGGTTATACCTAATAAATACAAATAAACTTACCTTGTATGTACAGCATGCAATTAAACATATTATGGACAGGCTTGTTTTTAGGGTTGTGTACAGAAATGGAGAAACGGAGTCTAATTTGCTGTCTCATACGACAAATGCCCGAAGAAATGTTAAAGTAAAAAGTTACGCCATGGAAAAAAGTCGAGTACCGAGGACAAACCAAGATGACCTGAATAATAATAATAATAAATATTACATTCAGTTTCTTGAGTCCATAGGCTCCTGAACTAGAATAGCTGTGTTTCAAGAGCCAGTGGCTTCTCCCATTGAATTGTCGTTATATTATGTCTAAAGAGCTAAAAGTTAATTACATACTTATATCAATATAAATCGGTATGACAGCAAATTGTCTGCGCAAATATTAATCTATGGATGGTGCGTATAATAATGATTTGATAGATGTCCAATGAGAATTTTTCATAGCCCACTACTCGGGAAAGACCTACTTATCTACCATAATTTAAAATCGAAGAGATTAATTTTTGTACTGGCATGAGTGTAATATATTATTATTATTTATTGCCAGATTGTTTTCAGTTTTTTAATGCGTTTACGGCCGCTAGACCTCCGCCTATATCTTTTTAATTTCTCAAACTATCTTGTAAACATTCCAATTCTTATCACTCTGGTCGCTATCCAATGCAGGTAGTCATAATTAACACCAAATAACGTTACGGTAAAATTACGCGCATTTTAATAAAATTATCTAAATTTATTATTGTCATTAATAAGTATACTAATTATGACTTTATGTTAATCATATGAAAACTATCTTAGGTTATATAGTTTGGTAGCTTGATTATACAACTGAATCATTATCAGAATACTCCGAAATCTCGTGTGCACAGCTCGTGTACAAATTTAATTATGGTTGAGTACCATAATTTTAAACCCCACTTCACCAATTTTTTTTTAAACTTACTACTATATAGATTATATCACTTGCTAGTCTATGACGATGTTATCGAAGGTGTAATAAAGCTAGACCAAAATGCTTACTGGTTCTCAGGAACTGCTGCCTGAACACCCTATGTATTTGATGTCGTTTTCAAACTTGACGGTGGTAGCTAGCCAGAGAGGTGCTGGACCACTATGCTGTAAATTTTATTACGGTGTTGCCTTCACCAAAAGCTCAAGCTTTTGGTGGGGTTCGAACCAGCTTCCGTCAGGTTGACAGCCGACGCGCAATAAACTTTTAAGTGTTACTGATATTATATGTAATTGAAGTAATTTAAGTTTCCAGTTAAACCAAGCTAGTTTTTCAGTATACAGAACATTTAAATATATAATTTAAAAGTATCTGTTTTTTTGTATTAAAGCTTCAAAATTTTTATTGTTACTTGCTCATAGGGATAATTTGTGATTTTATCTCAAATTTTTACACGCTGTTTTCACCTATAATTGCTGCGACACTGAATTTATTTAACAATGCTTGTTCCCTTTGAAATGTATTGGTGTACACCGTGTTGGTGATCTTTTAAATAAATAAACAGTATGGGTATGGATGGAAGTGAGTGTATCAGGCAAAAAGCGGGTCGCTGCCTTCATCTGATAAATTAAACAGGGTATTTTGAAGTTACAAGTTTAAATAAATCTAGAGCTTATTAAATAGGCAAATATATCATTCAATTATTAGAAAAATGTAGTCCTACCATAAACTACTGTTTTCAAAGATCAAACTGGAAATATTAACTTAAAATGTGGCTAACTTATTGTGATAAGTGGGTATAATATTTATTATAACTACGGAACCATTTAAGAGCGAAGTCCGAATAGCATTTAGTGGTGCATATTGCCTGCTTATAGGTATATATGCCTAATCACTCGGCTTCAAATTACTAAGATCTCAAGTGGTAAAAATTGCCAATACCGCTTTGGTATCCGTTATATCCATATTTGCATAAGCATCGTATATCTACGAAACACGAAGAAGAATTCACTTTATTGGCGAATCCAGAGACTGGTTTTGGTTTCGCAAAGACACAACTGTGCAATCGACTGGCGGCTTTAATAACCAATAAGTTTAATGAGAGGCTTGCGAGTGGCAATAGGATAAGGTGATCATGTTATCGATAACTTTTGTACGCATGCATTTCGTCACATTTACAGGTGGTGGTTTTTTTTATCAGACTAGGCTAGCGTTTCACCAATATCTAACCTAATAGTTGTAGCTGGAAAAGGCTGCAAAATATATTATACAAGCTATGTATGTAAGTAAGCCAAATTGAAGATCGTGTAACGTATAATAGCAAATTATAGTCTGTACATTTTATATAATTATGAAACTACTAGCTGCGCCCCGCGTTTGTACCCGCGTGGTGATGAAAAACGGTGATTATGGTGATGATGAAAATAAGCCTATGTGTTAATCCAGGGTATAAGCTACCTCCATACCAAATTTCATCGAATCGGTTTAGCCGTTGGAGCGTGAAGAAGTAACAAGCATACACACATACACACTTACACACATACACACTTTACACACATACACACTTTACACACATACACACTTTACACACATACACACTTTACACAAACTTTCGCATTTATAATATTAGTAGGATACAAAAATGTTACAATTCTTATAAACAATTAAAGTTGATTGATTGGTTGATGTTATGTGATAATGTCGTCTACGGTAGGTACATTACGCCTGCCTTGTAGATTACTATTATTGGTGTTACCAATTTATTGATGTGATAATCCTATATGTTTAACCATTTCATTGGTTGATAAATATTGGTATTGAAAACGATGTACACCAAAAAAGTGTAGGTATGCAATATTCAAGAACAACAAAAGTTTTTATGATATAATTTTACTCAAAATGTATGTTCCTAATAGTGTAAGAAGCAAACGCGACTACTTTTTTCTAAAAAAAGCATTTGTAGTAAATTTTTGAGTAATGTTTAATGTACTCCATATAATCGATCAACTCTCCGACTTCACCGCCAAAAGTCAAACTAGGGCTAGTTTAAAGGGTCTACTAGTCTAACAGAATGTCGTAGAACTATAGGTACTAACAAACTGTCTCAATTTCGATCCATTCATATTTCCAGCATTAGATAATCTAATCTCATTGGTCAGTTTGTTTTACAACAAAAAACATCAACCAAAATGACTACTGTCATTTTGGTGTTGTCATTTTGGTACTTGTATGTTTATATGAATCTGTTTTATTTTTATTTTTTATTTTTTTCTCAGCTATGTGCGTCCACTGTTGGACGTATGCCTCCCCCATATAGGGGGGATTTGCCAATACTCGCCACGCTTGGCAGGTTTGTTTTATTGCCTGTGTTTTATCCAAGTTCAAACCGCAAAGAATTTTAAGTAACTACTAAGCAGCAAACGCTTCGGATCGCTCAAGTAACATCAGCTGCTCGGTCTATAAAAAATATACAATATATTGTATTAATAAGTATTTATTGGATATTTTTGATGGACCGAAGCCTTTTTTATAATTAAATACTCATAACAAATTACAATACTACAGGTACTACAATAACATTTGAGGAATCATCTACCTGTTGTCAGCCTGTAGATAATTCAAATGCTCTAACCTGCTACGGAATTCGCAGCGTGCCCAGAATGCTAGCAGCATTGCCCCGGTGAATTGCAATGCTGATTCGTTGAGCCAAATATGTGCCAGCATTATGGCCACGTGTCGCATCGATCAAACGCTCTGATAAGAATGTAAACTCTAAGGCTTTCACGGCCGGCGTTGCATGTTGTATGTATTGCTTCCGGGCTGTTTGGCCGTGGTCTATGTGAAACTATTGTTCCGTCAGTATCAGATCAGTATCAGAGAAGACACCGCGAAGGAGAGTTCTACGCTCTTGTCGCCGCTCGGACCTGAACCACTGAAGATGTCGACCGCAGTGATCGACGAAACGTCTGGAACAAAAGTTTCACATAGACCACGGCCAAACAGCCCGGAAGCAATACATACAACATGCTCTGATAAGATTTGGAAAATCCCATGAGCTCCCGGTCCGCACAGGCCCAATGACTCGTTTGGATTTCCATTAGTAGAAATGAATAATAAACTATCATATACCTGGTAACCTGGTAATGTAAGAGCACATTAATGTGGGAAAGATTTATTGATTCTTCAAAATTACTAAAGATTAGAAAAGCAAATTCCTATCAACTGAATGCATCCGCGTCTAATTTTTAACCACGCCGATTGACTACGCTTTGAGCAACAATTGATTGCAGACGCCTTAACTGTCGTATATTTAATTGGCGATGTCTAAAGAACAATGGGTTGGTACGGTAACTTATCGACTATCTGCCGGATCAATCAGCATCACAATAGAATTGCTGGTGCTTTCACTCTCCGTGTATTTAGTCGCTTATTCTACGTTGAACTCGAGTCATTTGTCTAAAATTGACCTCATCAGTAAACCTTCGTGCGATACGGTATTGGGACTTACGATTGATAATGTATCTTCTTTCGTTGATGCGGTATTTATAAATGTACATTGGCCCTAATTCTGTTAATCACATAAATTACCTAAAATTCACTAAATTTCTTCAAATTGAAATAGCTCGTATTCTATTAACGCTAAAATTCAAATTCGTATAACTCCATACAACGCTCTCACTAGTATTAGACGAGTTTTATTCAACTGTTGGCCAATTGCGGGTAGTTTTAGTAGGCACCAAATAGATGGCAACTTAATTTCGCTAAAACTACCCGCAAATTTAATAAATATATTTTAATTTTAGTGATGTTATTGATAAGTCTCATACTAATTTAGACTTTATCGTAACCGTATAAGAACTGATTTAATTTTCCAAAATTTTAGTTTAGTTCAGTTGAATAAGCGAATCACTACCATTATTGTACACCTAAGACCAACATATAAAACAAAGTTACATACTATCAATTATTCTGCGTCCGAGATGTATTTTATATAGATGTCATTTGAACACTGTGTCACTTGATTATCACTGATGATGTTGTCGGAGGTGACATCAGGCTGGATTTAGAATTTTAACTGGCTGTCAACGACAGCTTGGGAGCCGGAGCAGCGAACACTGAGGCTGAAATCTATAGATCGAACTTTGACTTTGCTCTGATTTAACTTAGGCACAAAGATCAACTTTGAGAAAATTGAAATTTATAAACATGACTTTCGTCATAGGCTAAGCATTTGCTAAAGTCTAAGTCGTTGGAAACGACGACTTAGGGAATACTTAGATGTTACCCGTTTAAAAATAAATATATGATATTAAGACCAAAGCATAAACAAACTACACCGATGCGTTTCGTTTTTCCTGACAGCTTAGGAATAAACGAAAAAAATTAAACTTGACTCACAAATTCGTATTTTGCTTTGCATTTGCTTAGCAAAGTTCGCCGTAAGCAAAGACTGAGCTAAGTCCAAGTACGATCTATAGATTTCAGCCTGATGTGTTTGGTGACACCTTGCCAGTTGGGTACTAGACTGCAGTCCAACATGTGATAATAATCCTAAGCTGCGACACTACTAAGCGATAGTGATTCGTGCTCGCGTGTATGTGTAAGATGTGTATGATTGAATAATGTGTAAGAATTATTTAGTCAAAATAATTTACTCACTGTACATTTTCTTACTTTGCCATTCTGCAGCCGGAAACAACTTCTTAGAAAAAAATTACTTACCTAAAATTTACATGACCCGAATCGCCGATTGGTCAATTCCTGAATTCGAATACTGGCGGGGCAAATAACTCTACATATCTGATAAGTATAGAAGTTTGTCCTCGGTTCTTGAATGTTTTTGTTACTTATTTGTATGTTATGTGTATGCCTTTCACGACACAGTCGTAGTGTATGATTCATTTTAAAAGATTACGTATATTAGAAAAAAAATACCATTATAGTTCAAAATATTCTGCACATGGTACCTACCGACTTCAATAAGTTATTTCGCACTTTTCAATGTTGAAGTCTATTCCAATTTTTGTAAAAAAAATATATTCTTTTTTATGACCTTTGCTACTCACGGAATCGATTGTCATTCAGCGTCAATGAGGAAGTCATCAAAATAAACGTAACACTTTTCAGTTATTGTAGCGTAACTCAAAAACGGCTGGACCGATTTTGATGAAATTTAAATGGAATCACCTCGGAAGTACTCTATCAAACGATAAAAATATTTTGAGACACAGTCCACAAATGGGGGAGAAATTGGTGAACATAGAAACTACTCCTTTTTTGAAGTCGATTATTAAAATTAAAACATAACTTTATTGTGTACCTTTATGTAAAGGCCATGGTTTAAAAGGAAGACTGAGTAGAGAGTGTATTAACTGGATGTTAAACTCCCACGCTAACAAGTTCCGCATACAAGACGTTGGCATTTATACTGACCTCTTTGGTCAAAATGTTAGGAATTAAATGGGTACCCTTGCAAAGAGGGCACTGCAGTCTACGACATACTATTCTGTGTTATGCTGAAGTATATAATAATTAAGTTCATTAGTTACTTCATGTTAAATCTTAACGTAACAAATGCTACACGTATGTTTATAATTTATTCCCAACCATAGAATAAATAGTCTAAGATCCGAAGTAACAACGACCTTCAAACATCTCTTTAGTCTATATAGGTAGATTAACTCTTTATTGCAAATCATAAAATGAACATTAAAAGTGTATTTTATACTAATTGTAGCTTATGGTTATACAATCGGCGGTCTTATCGCTAAAGCAATCTCTTACAGACAAACCTTTGGATGGACAGGATAGATTGAACATTGTGGATGTGATGTGCAACAAGATCTTAAATTTATATAATAAACGTATACATATGCTGAATATTATACAATTAAATAAATATGACATTAATAATACCTAAAATACTATACAATATATAAATACTATATTAATATAAGTACGATGTATATATACGGTATTAATATATTTTTTTAAAAATTATTACTTACCTACACATGTTAGAAAATAGATCGAAAGTGGGTTGTCAAAAAAAATCCTGGCCAGCCTATGAATAATTGAGAATTGAAAAATTAATTTTTATTTAATATTGCTCGCCTGACTTTAACGAGTAAGTTCAATAGCAATCGAAATTATGAAGCCTATGCAAACGTTGGCTTGTCGACTTTTTTTCCTGACATAACTATAGGTACTAAATTGGCAGGTATAAACTGTGAGACTGGACAAAATGCATCGCTTCGTAGCGATTCTCTTTCTCTAACCGCCTCACGTGGAGAATTGCTCTCACCTTTGGAACGGTGCACCCAAGTATTAGCTTGAGCCTCTGGATGCATTGCAGCGTAGAGCTATCAGAATTGTTAACGATCCCAAATTCACTAAAGACCTATAGCTAGTCAATCTCCGCAGAGACATTGTGTATGCTCTTTGTGTGTTTTCTACCGTATATACAACGGGGAGTGTTCTGAAGAACTCTTCAACCTTATTCCGGCATTACGGTTTTGCCACCGCAATAGCTGGCACCGTTTGAAAGCTCATCCACATATCATGGGAGTCATATACCAACAACAAACACCTGCACTCATCGCATAAATGTTTGCCCCTGCCGGGATTCGAACCCAGGGTCCCGCAGACACAGTATTCATGTCACTGACACTAACCACTGCGCCACGGCGACCGTTTGCCTTCTATTTAAAAAAATAAACCGCTTCCGCTATAAAGCTGACGTTATCGCTTACCGAATTGGTATTTGTCTATGAATTTGTATGGATTCGTCGCTGGGGAGAATATAATAATAATAATATTGTTAGGATCAGAAGTAGAAATATTTAAAAAAAATATACAACACGCGTTCTCCCCAACCTCAAAACATCTTTGGTTTATTAATTGACCATTAAATCACAATTGAAATAGAAAGGCACATGAAGTTGATCACAAAATAACAAATAATGAGTCTGACACAGATGAACCATATAAAACAATTAGAAATACGTATGTCACTCACTGTTCGCACCGAACAACAAACCAGCAGAGCCCCCGCACGCAGCCGAGGCCGAAGGAAAATATGCGTCACTGGTCCGGCCCGCACTGGCTTTTATAGACACCATAGATAAGCAACTATATACTGAGAAGAGACTGTGTCACTCCACTACTTCTAGTTTATGTTGGCAGCTATCACGGCCTCTCCTGACCTTCTGACGTCCTCGTCAGGTTCTTAGAGCTTCTTTGCTGCAAGAAGGCTTCAGATTGACCTGAGTGTTTTCTCATCATCGTAAAATGTGTTGGCTCAGCCACTTTATCACTGGACTAGTAGTAATGCAGATGTTGATGCGGTTTGGCTCACAACCCGTGAAGAATTCTGCACAGGCAGCTTGCGGCATCCATTCACCGCATTAGCAGTGTAGCAGTAGCAGCAACAGCGGCAGCGCCAGGGGCAGCGCCTGCAGCAGCGCCTCCGCTAGCGCCTGTGGCAACGCCTTTGGCAGCGCCTGCGGCAGCGGCAGCAGCAGTGGCAGCAGTAGCATCAACAGCGGCAGCGCCAGGGGCAGCGCCTGCAGCAGCGCCTCCGCTAGCGCCTGTGACAACGCCTTTGGCAGCGCCTGCGGCAGCGGCAGCGGCAGTGGCAGCAGTAGCATCAACAGCGGCAGCGCCAGGGGCAGCGCCTGCAGCAGCGCCTCCGCTAGCGCCTGTGGCAACGCCTTTGGCAGCGCCTGCGGCAGCGGCAGCAGCAGTGGCAGCAGTAGCATCAACAGCGGCTGCAGCATCTGCCTAAGCTCCAACTCGTGCCGATGATGAGCGGGCACTTGACACCTATTCTCCACACCAAGCTAGCTGGTCTAGTAGAGCATTAGCTTACAGAATAACTATACCCTGGCTAGTGAGTCGAACACTACAGGATGCAGCGACTTAACTGTGTTAACGCTGCGCATTCATAAACTGTTTTCCACATTAGGTATAAGGTATGCGACTTGATTATTGATCTACGCTCCCACGGCTTGACGATATAAAGATATCGTCAACGTTGAGGCGGCTAGACAACAATATCAACGCTCTAACTAAGCATAGCATTAGTCCGGCTAGTAAAATCACTACGAGCAGTAACAACTTGGCGAATCTTACTGTTCGGCTAGCGAAATACTACGGATGCAGCGACTTAACTATGGTAACGCTGCGCATTCATAAACTGTTTTCCACATTAGGTATAAGGTATGCGACTTGATTATTGGTCTACGCTCCCACGGCTTGACGATTTAAAGATATCGTCAACGTTGAGGCGGCTAGACAACAATATCAACGCTCTAACTAAGCATAGCATTAGTCCGGCTAGTAAAATCACTACGAGCAGTAACAACTTGGCGAATATTACTGTTCGGCTAGCGAAATACTACGGATGACAGCGTCTTGATAAGTGTCAACGTTAAGTCTGGCTAGCTAAACCGCTACAGACAACGGCTTGACAGTCATCAACGCAAGTTAGGCTAGTGAAACGTCACTACAAACTTTACTTACTGCGTTACATACTGGCAGCTTAATTCTAAACTTTCAGACCGATTCATATGTACCGAAATGTATTCAAATCCTACACGCATTTCAAGTCAGCTTTGTATGAGCGCGTCTGCCAGGCCGGAGTCCACACACAGCATGCGCGGCCGCCAGGCTGATGCTCGTCTATCAGAAACTTGCATGTCGGAACTCTGCGGATTTAAGCAAACAACAAACACAAAATTTCTGTGCGGTATACACACGTGCCGGTTACTGTCACGCTTGAATAGATTGGTGTTCACGTCAGTGTATGCCTGAGACATCTAACTGAACCGTCCATCTTCCCGACTCGGCCGTACCTGACCCCGACTGTCAGCCTCCCGAATAATCTACTCGGCGGCTAGGAATATGGACTTATCTAACAAATGAAGAACAATGAGAATCTAAGCGACTCAATTGAGTCCTCGCTCAATCGTATTTGAAACAGTAAAAATTTCAAGTCCAAATAAAATCACCCTTTTTTGGTTAAAGTGCCCGTACCTTATCGCACAGGTGCGTTTTCAATTTAAGAACACAAAAAAAAAAATACACCTGCATACATCTATATGAGGGTGTGTTTCAAATTGAGCTTTGAGCACAGAGAGCGTGCTTAAAGTAATTCCAAAAAGCACTGACAGCTGCACACAAAATGTATATGACGTCATCCATGACGTCATCATCCTGTGCTTAGAACGCTCACGAGTACGACGTAGAGCAGTGTGAGCGCTGTCAAACACATAGATAAATAACTATGCACTGAGAGTCAAATATCCGACTCATTATGAGAATCTGTCGGAAAATTGGTAGTCCGTCCACAAAAATTAAAAACGTAATTTTATATATCAGAAAAAAAAAAAAATGACCCATTTAGTGCCCATGAAGTACGGAAGAGAATGATTTAATATGAATTTAATGGGAACTGACATTTAAAGAATTCGCGCGCATTCACCCACAAAAAGCCGTTCCGATTTGCTTACGAGCGTCAGCACTGTCAGTACTAAATTCATCTCGGAACTGCCAAATCCTTACGTACGAACGTATGCACTGTGAGCCCAAATGGAAACGCAGCCAAAGACACAACAGTTGTAACATAATAACAACAATACAAACAGGCTTTATTTACTGACTACATCATATTTGTGTATTGTGTACACGCGTAAGAATTTTTATTTCATTCAAGGCATTTAATAGCCGAATAAGTATTTGACATTTCAAACGACTTCACAACTCTTTGTCATTGTGACATTAATATTTTTATTTCAAAATTGTGACACAAAATGAAAACACTTTGAACGCGACCCAACAATCACACTATTGCGGGAACCAAACAAATTTAATTCACGTGCTAAACTGCAGGTAGTTTGAGAATCAGTTTTCTAATAAACAAAAATCAATTCCACTAAGTAATTATGTTCTTATCTGGTATTAAGGTAAGACACGGCTAGGTTACTCTCAAATGAACGCACCGTATTTGCATTGCCTTGCAATACATGAAGCCACAAGAATTTTTAGAGCGGTGAACGTGGTGGCTCTAAATACAAAATACTCGACCCATCTTCAACAGCATTTTATTATCTAATCGTATTGAGGATCGTATCTAATTTATGAATTCGGGATTCATACAAACTCTTGAACTTAAAGTTCAACTCTTATACAAACACATGGTGATAGTTTTCACAAGTCTATTTCACATGCTACGTCCCTATGTTATGAAATAAAACTGTACTTCTAGTTCACCAATAGACTCACACAAATTCAAACAAAACATTTGGAACAACATAAAAACTAAAAGCCAATGTTTGAACCTCTTTCGTGGTAGGTATGTAGTCGTCAACAAGTTGCAAACATATTTTAGCGCATATTATCACTTGTCAGATATCGCATCGCAATTTTGTCCAGTTTCTGTTACTTACACAAAGCCATAGTAAAAGTGATTGATCAGGCGTCATGGTCTGTACCAATCTGCTGAAATCATTGAAATACCTAACTAGCTATCAATAAAATAACCGTGCGGTATGCTTCTTACATAGTGACAGCCTGACAGGTTAAGGTAGATACGTAGTGGCAGTTTATCATTAGCTCGGTCGCCAAAGATCTATATCACACTACAAGTAGGTACGTAGGTATAGTTGATGGACGCGCCTGCCGGTACCTACAACCTTTTTACTTTTTGTTAGAGAGATCATAACCTGCAATTTTCTCAAGTCGGCTTAGGATTCAATTCTAAAGGTAATTGCTGGCACGTGTCTGTTAGACTGCGATATCGATACGAGGTGTATGAAACATAAATTTATGGCGCAGACAATGACATTTACACACAAATCTCAGTATTCCATGGTTGGTGCGCGGTATATTTTGTTTATCTTAATCTGAGGGTACACTAAGGTACGAACACGATACAAATACGGGTCAAATATATTTTTACCTAATGATCTTACTTTGAATTATGTACGGTGGTAAGGTATGCGAATGAATCAAAGGTTCACTACGCTAAAACACATTCATTCTTTACTACTTTTATAGGTATCGGTTATCTCGTGGATTACGATCGCGGGACACATCTTGGTCGCTTTGAACTATAAGTGTGTAAGTAATGACCTTCAAGTGTACATAATATGAGTACCATCAGTTCGCATTATTTCAAAAAGAACATAATCAGTATCAACGTTGTCTAGACACAAAAAGCTTCGAAGTTTACGTTATTGATAAATGTTCGCGAACTCTTGCACTGGGACAATATCTATGACCCAGTCAAGGACACGTTCTATCGTCAGATTGATATAAATTGGGTTGGTCTCACCGGGTTAGCAAGTCGTTTAGCACATGGATGCTGCAACCTGGAGTGGTCACCGTGCTCGAAGCAGTCCGCGTAGACGAGACATTCCGGCGTCGTCGCCGTGGATGCAACGGCTCCTCCGCACGGTCCACCGAGGGACCCCGAGGCGCCCGCAAGTCACCAACAATTACGTCATGTGCAGGAGTACACCACCGACGCTAGCTTCCCCACAAACTCGTACACGACGGGCACAATGTAAAAAGGCATAACACAAATCTATACAACACATACGAAGAAAATGTATGTTGAGGGTAGATGAATAGGTTATCTGATTAGTGCCTTTCGCTTGTTTCGTTTTAATTTTCTTCAAAACGGTCAGAACAGGTTAACAGAGACATAAGAAATAACCAAAACTACTTGTTTACACGGAGTCACCGATTACAAGCATTTTTGTAACATGTGGGCATGTGTGTCCTTTATCTCACTTCTGATGTTAGGATCAGAAGTAGAAATATTTAAAAAAAATATACAACACGCGTTCTCCCCAACCTCAAAACATCTTTGGTTTATTAATTGACCATTAAATCACAATTGAAATAGAAAGGCACATGAAGTTGATCACAAAATAACAAATAATGAGTCTGACACAGATGAACCATATAAAACAATTAGAAATACGTATGTCACTCACTGTTCGCACCGAACAACAAACCAGCAGAGCCCCCGCACGCAGCCGAGGCCGAAGGAAAATATGCGTCACTGGTCCGGCCCGCACTGGCTTTTATAGACACCATAGATAAGCAACTATATACTGAGAAGAGACTGTGTCACTCCACTACTTCTAGTTTATGTTGGCAGCTATCAATATAATATAATAAATGTTTTATTTCGGGTGGTAAATTCCCATAGCAGTAGTACACACAAAGTCAAAACTAAACTAAAATATAACTAAAAAATAAAATGAAGCAGACATGTATATGGTACCTACTTCGGTCATCTAAGTCGGTCTAAGTCATCTTAAATCTAACTTTAAAATTATGTCATTTTTTATTACCGTCCAGGTGAACAGAAATCCAGTGCCGAAATAAGGGACTACTAAAATTGTCCGCGACAGCCCTCAGTATGCTATTCTCGGAACTTCTCAATCGACGCCAAAAAGATGCGATTCTTAACCTGATGATTGCAAAAAAGTCAGGGCCCCCCGCTTCTGCAAACATGCTCGACGCACGAAATGCGTTGAACATTGTCTACCAATTTTCTATTCGCTTTCGATGATCACATGATGTATCGCTTTGAAGTGTGAATCTCATACATTTTTTAAGTTTTCTTTTAGCATTATACCGCTCGTAGAATGTTACTTTGACTAAGGTATGTTCATATTATTTTTTACTACACTTATTAATGTAAACAGAGCCATAACGAAGAACAAAAAAGAACTAAAGTAGCTCGTTATTTACAAAATACCTATAGGTAAAGGTACAGTGAAAAAAAATGTTTTACAAGAACTGTTCATCTTCAACTATTTGGAGGGAAGTCGAAATATAATCATCATCATCATCTCAGCCATAGGACGTCCACTGCTGGACATAGGCCTCCCCCATTGATTTCCACAAGGACCTGTTGGAAGCGGCCCGTATCCAGCCCTTGCCTGCGATCTTAGTCAGGTCGTCTGTCCACCTGGTCGGTGGCCGTCCTATGCTGCGCTTGCCAGTCCGTGGTCTCCATTCTAGAACTTTTCGGCCCCAACGGCCATCAGGTCATAACGGCCATCATAATAATAATAAAATGTTTTTATTGCGTTCACAAAAAATACATTGCATTCACATGGATGAAATCTCCTTTTAAGTAAAAAATACTTGTCATAGGAGATTTCGCTCTTGCCCAGATCTATTTCTTTATTTTACAATATGTATTATGTATTAACATAATTTTAGTAATTTCACGCTATGGGCATTGCCATGGAGTATAACTATGTCATTCGTCGCAAACTAATTCTTCTATTTGGTAGCTGTTATGGTATACGATTAAGTTGATTTCTACGAGTTATGTACGTGTTTAGTCAAGGACTTCATTATCCTCGATAGGAACATCCTTCATCCTCCATCACGTCCTACAAAGGTCCATTATCGGGTGCTTGTTCAATAACATTGTGAAACTTTGAGTCACGGTAGAAGACCTTCGTTTAACCATTGCTATTATGGTTAATAATTATCTAGACACATCGATTCATTTGAAAAATGTGGCATTGTTTAGATATGTCAGATACTCACATACAGATAGAAATAAAGATGTAGCATAGATAGATAGATACACTTTATTGAACACATTTTAAAATAATACAATGAAACAGATTACATTAAATAGCGATGTGTAACAACAGGCGGTCTTATCGCTATTAGCGATCTCTTCCAGATAACCTTGGATGGAGAGGAAAATGCAATACGACGGCGGTGTTCATAAATGTTAAAAATTATAATTAAAATAATAATAGTAATATATATAGGTACATAATTGAATCTTCATAACTGTGCTATAAAAAGTATATATATATATACACAATACATACATACATATAAATAATATCTATACATGTATATTATCAACTAGCTGCGCCCCGCGGTTTCACCCGCGTGCACTACGTTTTTCCCGCTGACTCAGTTATCCCACGGGAACCATACTTCTTCCAGGACAAAAAGTAGCCTATGTCCTTCTCCAAAGTCCCATGTATCTTTATACCAAATTTTATCTAAATCGGTCAAGCCGTTTTCATGTTATGTCGTGACAACGGAAAACGGGTTTCATTTTTATATATATAGATATTCACATAAATAATAAATATATTTTCAATAAATTGTAATAAATGATGTAATACTGACTAAAATAATAATGAAAGAATAGTATAACTTTTTAGCAGGATAGATATAAATCTTTAACACGTTCTTTGAACAATATTAACGATTGCACGTTTTTTATTTCTGTTCGCAAAGAAAGGTAGCAGATAGCATAGGGTGAGTTTTAGGCATCCGACCTTTTTCAAAGTACTTAAGGGTCTCTTATAGCAAATGTTTAGGTATTTTACGCGCGTTAGAGCAGGGCAGTAGCGGAAGCGGCGCACCGAAGCGCCCCGCGCCGCCGGCCCCGCGCCGTACGCACGCACGGCTCCAAGAGAGAGTAATATTTAACGCCTGGTAACAAGCTGTTGTCAAAATATAGCTCCACATATTTTGGTAGGCGCTCGTGGCTTCTTGTATGGCCTAATATGTATCCCGATTTTACTTCTTCAAAAGGACCATTTGACTGTAACTAAGTTAATGTCTAAACGGAACATTATCGAAGAAAGAAATCTCTGTACACTAGTACTTTGTATTACTCTAATTTAAAATACATACTAGTACTGTACATGTGTTGCGTAAGTAAGGTTTATCGAACCAAAATATACCTAAATAAGATCTACATTCAATAAATTTGTGTCATGTATAGGTACACTATAAAATCATATCTTCTATACCATAAAATATTGTTTTTCATAAGTCTTTCTAAATTTCAACGTAATATGCTACTATAGGTTGAGGAGAAGACGTCACAGACTAGACTAGCAGTTCCGTGGTTCAAATCCCATGGTGGTGTATAGATCTAGCGTTTGACCACTATCTCGTTTTATGTCATTATCATCATAATTATTTTTTATACCTAATTGAGATTAGAAAGAAGGCTTTTAGCCTCTTATTTTGCCCGACATCTGTACACATAATAAATAACTTCCCTGGTAGATATTAGAATGAACGGTTCTCTAGTTGTTATTGATTTCCACTAATTCTATTACCGTTTAGTGCTATAAACAAAGGAAATTTATCCTTCTTTATCTATATTATAAAAAAATGAATAATATTAACTTTAAAATTTAAACAGTGCTATTTGACAGGATTTATGTTTAAATTAAAGCTTATTTTATTGCGTATCCAACAGTTTGAGGTTAGCTATTTAAAACTGTGTCATACAGATTGAAGCGCGAGTAAGAATTGTGATAGAAGCGTTGCGCGCGCTACTCTGTGAGAGACAAGGAAGCAGAGAGATTTTTCATTAGATTTCATTAGGTACTAATGTACTAAAACTTTGTAAACTTCGTAATCTGAAAGTTTGGATGGATGGATGTTAGTTACGCAATCACGCAAAAATGGCTGGACGGATTTTGATGAAATTTGGTACGTAGATACTTCAGGTCCCGGAATAACACATAGGCTATTTTTCATCATTGCATTGATGGTCTTAATAAATAAGAGAAGCTAATTCTCTTATTTATTAAGACCATCCATCCATAGGCACGCTGCCAGCCGGTAGCGGGTTAGAGCATTTGAGTTATCTATACGCTACCAATAGCTAGTGGATTTCTCAAATGTTATTGTAGTAGCTGCAGTATTGTAATTAGTTATTAGTGTTTTATATTAATACAGGCATCTGAAAAAATATGTCTAAAAAGTGTACTTAGTATTATGACCACATTATCTCGAGGGCAGAAGTCAAAATGCTAGAAAAGGCCCCCATATCTTGAATACCGTAGATATGTACATTACCTGTCATTACTTACCTGCATTTTATTTATATGAGCAAATTCTTGTTAGAATGAGGTAAAAAGACTTTCTAAGAAAATGATGTAATTGATTAATCGATTTGTCACGTATTTATACCTTGTAGTTGGAATGAGACGTAAACATTAATTTTAAAAGTGTTTTTTATCTTAACTTGTGATGCTATCTCACGTTACACCATTTGTATCTAATGATGATAAAGATTTTCACGTTTTGAATTGATAAATTACTTTCATTTCACCTGTTGAATATGACAAGTCTTATTATATTATTAGTAATATAATAAAAATTGTCGTCATATTCAAACCTTTTGACTTTTGTAACTTGTTTATAACATCGAAGGGAAAAATTTGGCCATGATCTACGGTGTATTTGAAGGTTTTCATACATATTTGTACGTAAAATGTTTCACCATTTGGGAATAATATATTCATAAAATTACATATAAAATATAGTTTAGTTTTCAGCTTTTCTTAAGGCGGTTTTAACGGAGAGGCTAGTGTTAGAGAGTTAGAGAGAGTTACTCAGTCTGACCAACGGGTAGGATCCACAAAGTCTTTCGACTTTTCCCACCCTTACAATGTGGTCAAAATTATCTGGTTGCTTAAGGGCAATGCGATCAAAATATTTTAGGATCTTTGGTAACAGACGGTAGAAAGTCTAGTTGTTATGTGAAGATGCTATGATATGTAAAGTAACGGTGACATGGTATGCAGAACATCTTTCGCCAACACCACATCGGTGATTTCTATCTTTTGTCGTTCATTTTCCTCAATCGTCCATGACCTTACATGCATGAATATCGAGAATACCATTGTCCGGACTAGTCGCACCTTAGCGAATTTGGCGACCTTTCTCATCTGCCAAATACGTGTCAGCTTGCACATTGCAGCTTTAGCCATTTGAGTGTTTCTCTTGCCTTCCCACTCGCTGCCCCAGCCTCTCTGGTCAAAAAGTAACGATAAAAGCAGGGGACGAAGTAGATTAGCATGCTGACCAATTCTAAATCCAAGAGTTCGTGTGCTCTATTATTTTTATTTGAAAAAAAAACATTTTTTCTTGTGTTTAAAAACTTTTTCACTTGATGTTAAGTGGTGATGTGGAATCAAGTCTAAAAGGCTCACTTGTGACTTGAAGAGTCTAGGATTGTACTTATTGGGACACACAGACTCGGGCAGAGAGTTCCATTCCTTGGCAGTTCGCACTAAAAATGTGGAAGCAAACCGCTTTGTATCTACATCATCATCATCATGTCAGCCATAAGTTGATCTCTACATGTACGGGTACGAAGCGGCACGCATCCAGCTCTTTGCAATGATCTTTGTCAGGTCGTCTGTCCACCTTACGACGTCCTCCGAGGACGTCTTATGCTGCGCTTACATGTCCGTGGTTTCGAGAACCTTTCGAATCCAACTGCTATCTGTTCTGTGAGATATGTGCGCTGCCCACTGCAACGCTCGTACGTATATTAAGTGGTATAATCCACCATAGCGATGTCGCATTGCCGTATGTCTGGTAGACCGATGATAGAAAGGGGATGTTGGAATCAAATTATATAAATGCATCGGACACACAGATAAGCCCTATTTAGCTTGGTCATGCCAATACTTTTTTTCGCGCTATTTTGTCGTTCCAGTACCTCAATTAGGGAGTTAGATCTTACAATATATAACCATTGACGATACAGAACGGTACTGTTTAAGCCAGAAAAACAACACACTGTCGCCACAAGGGATAGTTTGTAACAAACTACGAAATTTTATATTTTACTATCTGCGCCCCGCCGTTGTACCCGCGTGGTGATGAAAAACGGTGATGATGAAAATAAGCCTATGTGTTAATCCAGGGTATAATCTATCTCTATACCGTTTTCCCGCGACCTCAATTATCCCACTATACTTTTGCCGGGATATAAGTAGCCTATGCGTTAATCCAGGGTTTGAACTATCTCCACAATAAATTTCATCGGAATCGGTGTAGCCGTTTGAGCGTGAAGAGGTAATAAACATACACACAAACTTTCGCATTTATAATATATAGCATTATTAGTAGGATTTTACACCTAGCGGTCCGTCCCGGCTTCGCGCTGTTACATGATTGAAGTTTTAGTAAGGAACCCTATTTTTTACTTGCCTAAAAAAATATAGCCTATGTTACTCAGGGATAAAGTAGAATTCTAATGATGGGAGAATGTTTGAACTCGGCCCTGCAGAGTTTGAGTTTATCCGTTACAAAAATACAAATCTTTCCTTTTTATAATATTATAGTGCATGTAGATAGAAAGCAAACAGGGTTCCGATTCTCTTACTAATTAAGACAAGCAATTCATATAGTGGTAAAAATGCAATGGTAATTCAAATTTAATAAAAAAAAATTGCTCAAATGTTATTGTAGTAGCTGCAGTATTGTAATTAGTTATTAGTGTTTTATTTTAATAAAGGCATTTTCCCCAAGAAAAAAACATAACTTGCATATGTTATATTTATATTTGTTAACTTGACTAACTATTTTTTCTTATCAGTAAGCTTGATCTTATCAATCAATAAATTAAATGTGTTATCGCTTAATTTAACACTAGTATTTTTTATTATTTACTTTAATCGTAACGTATGCTCATTAGCGAAAGAGTAGGTTTAGAATGAGTTATTCTATATGATGAAGGGTTCCGTTTATAATTTTTCATTTTTTTTTATAATGCTCATTATATTTCTTTAGAAAGCGCTAACAATAGTCTTATAGTTTACCCGTGCGATCTTAACAGATCAATTGGGTGCAGTCATACCTTGGATGAGTGATCACTAGTAGCTTTTTCAACAGAGTGCTTTTGTTCTTCGGAGATCACGTTCAGCTGTCTGTACCGGCTGTTGACTTAGGATAACAGTCGTTAGGCCATGTCGGAGGACTTTGGGTGGTGTGATAAATCTAGCATCGGGCTAGCGACTGGGTTAACCACCAACCGGTATTGGCAAGTGTGGTGATTTAGAATTCCTCTCCCCGAAAGGAAGACCCTTCTCGCAGCTGTGGGAATGTAATGAGCAGTTTATGCTTTGCTATATATTTCTTAAAATGTTTAGTACTACCCAAATAAAACTAGAGAAATAGGCAAAAACATTTTAGAGATCTTTATATTTTTCACAATATTTTTCTTTTTGGTGGTGAAAACGGATATAAATTAAAAAATAATGGACTGCGTGAAGAATGATATGTTTATGAGCGGTGTGAACACCGAGATCACTAGTGAATAGTGATGCAACAAAGTGTACAAACATGTATCATTCTTTTTACCCGATTGCGGAAGAAGGAGGGTTATGTTTTTCGAGTGTATGTATGTATGTATGTATATATATTTCTTTGGCACGCCCTAGAGCCTAAACGGCTAGTCGTATTCTTATGTGAGTGGTATCCAAAGATTCGTCTTGGTTGTGAGAGTGACACTGGGTACATCAAAATTAAAAAAAAACAATATGAAGGATTTATGGCGCCAAAATATATTCTAATAAAAATAAATGTTTTCAAAATACATCGAGTGTGGTATCAAAAAAAAAAGGATTTTTAACGGTGTTTACGAACATATATAGAACTTATATGTTTTATTGTAGTTTGGAATAGAAAATACTAATAATAGTGAAATATAAAGAAACCCGAATTGCCGCGGGGTACGGATTAGACATGGGAGAAGATATGAGTAAGTTACATTGGGATATCCTAGGGTTATGTGAAATCCATAGAGAGGGTGAGGACACCATAACCCTTAAATCCGGTACTTAACTTACTCTACTACCGGGAAGGAAAAACCGGTAGTGATCACCGCATGGTAAGAGGCACATTGAATATTAATGTTAGATTTTAGAGGTCCCGTTTGATGAAATCTAAACGCCAGCCTCAGAATGTTAATATTCAGAACCTCGAGAATTTTCAACTTGAGCTATCCAATTGCTTTGCTTGTCTTGAGAACTTTGCATCATTGGACGAGACCAACAACAGGTTTGTAGAAAATGTCCACGCAGTGGGGTCCAAGTTCTTCAAAACTCGCCGTACAAATAGACCTGAAAAGCTCTTCAGCTCCGCCCTTAACCTCATGGCTGAAAGACGCTCGTTGCAACTGCAATCATCATTGATGCTGCGTCAAATAGGCAGCTCAATAGAAGAATATGGAAGTACTTGCGATACGACATCCGTACCTTTAATACAAATCGTCTTTAAAGATACGATCGAACGGAGAAAAAGCCCCAAGTTATTTGGAAGAGACAGGTCTGAGCAAAGCCAGATGACTAAGCCGAAGAGAGATGATGCTTAAAGAGATAGAGGGGTTCTATGGACAGCTATACTCTTCGGTCGCTAAACCTGTTGACGGCTTGGCCAAAGACCCATGAGCCAAGTCAACCAGATACAATACCGAAGACATCCCGGTCTGTCCACCGACCACGCGGACAGACCGCCGCCTTCAACCGGTCCTTGTGGAAATCAATAGAGGAGACCTATGTCCAGCAGTGGACGTCCTATGGCTGAGTGACACACACACACACACACCACAATACATTTAAACAAGTGAAGAATAGCAATAATGAATGATTGATATAATCTTATTGATAATCAGATATGTCTATATTTGCCGTGGTGGTACCGGCCTAGAATAGTACTCCCCCATCTCTTCCCGCGGGTGCCGTAAGAGTCGGCTAAGGGATCACGTACCAGAAGGTGGGCAGCAGCGCCTTCTGAGGATTCTAAATCATACTGCGCTCGCCAACCCGCATGCCAAGCGTGGCGAGTATTGGCAAATCCCCCCTATATGGGGGAGGCATATGTCCAGCTGTGGACGCACATGGCTGAGAGAAGAAGAAGAAGAAGAATCAGATATGTGCATTATGATGACTCCTTAATCTTTGTATTTATGTCTTAAGTATTTAACTAAATATAATAAATAAATAAAAAGTAGCTATAATATGAATATTTGATTGTACGACGTATATATTGTTGAAAATATAACTATCTTTGCTTTGAATTTTGAAGTTCATGACAACGTACATGTAGTAATGATTAACATAGAGACACATTACAAGTAACTAACGACCAAGACACGGGTGTTTGCACGCCCAGTTTGGTGGCTAGAGCCCCAAATTAACTACTATTATACCTACTTCAAGGTTGAATAAATGAATTGAAATTTAATCATTTTCTTCCAAATTTTGTTCTGTTCGAAGCTCGGTCATTGACTACCTCGAAGCACCTTTTTGCTAAAGGTACTTGAAAACTAAAATGAATGAAATAAAATTATTATTAAAAAAAAACAAAAACCCGACTGCGTCAATATCTGCCATCTATATTAAATGAATTGAAACTCTGACTGCGTTTGAACACTGTCAATTAAGATAATTCAAAACCAAAATAAAATGTGGAAATTAAAATCTTGTTTCTATCTTTTCAGTAGTTCAATTCATTTAATAAAGATGGCAGATATTGACGCAGTCGGGTTTTTGGTTTTAATAAATAATATTTTTTTATGAAATAACAATAGTAGAAGAAGGCAGCGAACAAAATATAACAGATCATCCGCCAGATGATAAGCGTTCACGGTCACTGATAGCGGATTATAACCACGTGTTAAAATAGCATTTTTCTATCAACTATGCGCTTATTGAGCGAAATACAACTAAAAACTAATTTTCCATTGTAGTACTTTCTGCCTCACTCTGCTTCCGTGTTGACTTAGCTACCATCTGAAGTTTTTCCGAACTGAAATGACATGGCGATCTTAAAAGAATATTCTTATAAGATATTCCTCTCACTCTATCGTCAAGACTAAAACAATTTATTAAACACGTTTAAGTTAACAGAGTCTTAAAAAGGATTGGTCCAGGATACATCCAGGGGGATTTAAAAAAGCCCTTGTTAACTAAGATGGACGGTACGCTAAATATTAATGAGTTAAATTAATATGGTCCCCATTAATTTTGTGGCGGCCAATATTGAGTAGGTACATATAGCTGTTCTAACCTCACACGAATGTACCGACACATTAAAATATTCTAACACTCGTGAACATTGGAATGTTCATTAAATATACTATTTTTTTTTCTTTTCTGAAAATTGATTTTTGTACGAAGTACTTGATTCCGATCTATTCGCTGAATTAAAATCATAGTTCTAGTTTACAGTTTATAAAGAACTGTAGTCTTAAAAGTGATCTAATTCCATTACTAAATTGGATCTAGACTTGAACTTCATTTTGGATTCTATCGCGATTTACTTTGTGACTAAATAACTACAATGAACAATGAAACACCAAAAACCGAATCCTGCCAACAGAAGGTGAAAACAATACAACAGATAGTGGGACTTGAGATTTCATTCAAGATCAGTCAAGACAGAAACTAAATATCGTACTGAGTCAAGACTAGTCCCGAGATTAATCTGCTAGAGTAAAAAATGGGCACGGATCTGCAAACACTGAATACGACATACAATGTTTCTGACTCAAATCTGTACAACTCCTCGCTTGAGAGTGACGATCAAAACGAAACACTCTTCGTTATGTTGACAGTAGAAAGATTTTATGTGTTTGTGTTTTTTTATTTTCTAGTCTTGTTTGCTGCACTAGTAGCTTGTATTACAACTGTGGTGGCGTTGTTGTCCTGGATTATGATACCTAAATGGCGATCATTTAAAACTTACATATTTCTCAATCTCATAATGTGTTACATGTCATTATATACAATGCTGTTCTTAGATGTCTTTGGTATTTTAAAAAACAGTGTTATATTTGTGTATTTTTCTATAAACTCATTTGCATGTTGGCTTTTTATAGCATCCGTTGTTTCTTATGTAGATATAGTGAATGTATTCTCTATAAACATCACCCGAAAAATCTGCAAAAGCAACCTCTTTGCTTGGGGCTTGCCGTCGTTGAAAATACTTTTGGATTTGATAGATGAATACATATATACTATATCTACTTCAAACCATAATGTCTATTTTGTCTTTATATTATTACTGTGCAACTTTTCAATTTATCTTCGAGTGCTGTTAAGTCTGTGTAAAAAAGAGAGGTTTACAAATAGTACTAGGTTTAAGCAGAAAGCTCATGTAGCGACGTTTACATTTCTAATGAGCGGATCAATGGTGCTGCCATGTCTCATTTTACAAATGTTTAAGATAGATTTATTTTATAAATGTATTGTGTACATATTACCAGTGATTCAAACAATAGTAATAAGCGTTTTCTTTTTGTTGTTGAAATCAAATCGTGTTATATGGCGAAAGTTTTGTTGCTGTAAAAATTAGAAAATCATTAATAAACATGAATCATCGTTTTATTAACTAACTGCTAATGTACCCCACTCACTCCGGATTCACTCAGAAAGGTGCCACAAAAGTAAATAGAACATCAGTTTTTAACCTTCTCATCATCATCATCACCATCATCTCAGCGAACAATATAATTTAATGAGGCATTTTTGGACTAAAATCTTCAGTTTGCTGATACACAGGGTCTGCTTATGAGGAAACCAAAGTGTAAACGCTTTCGACGATTGCTAAATTGCTTTAATTTCTTAACGATTTAAATCTCTTGAATTTGATAAAATATTATTATTTGTAAATAATCTAAGTTCTGAATTAATGTCTCCAGTTTCAATCAAATTTGTTCAAGAGTTTTACCTAGTATTTGCTCAAAAGAACAGATAGACAAGAAAAAGGAACGTGGGCATCTCAGTACATACCGATGTCTGCGCTTGGTATGTGCCACGAAAGAGAGAGGTATGTACCACTAATATATATACACAATGATAGCATTGGATATACATAATATATAGGTAGGTAGAGTTAGAATGTACTGGTGAACTATCAACTGATTTGTTCGGATATAATACAAATACAAAATATTCTTATTGACATAAATATTACATTCACTTTCTTGAGTCCTTAAGCTCTTGAACTAGAATACATGTGTATCAGGAGGCAGTGGCTTCTCCGATTAAATTGAAATCGTTGTATTATGTCTATAAAGCAGTAGAGAGGAATAAAATATATTATTTAAACATTATTAATTACAGATTAGCAGAATATTTTATCATCTTGATTTTTTTTGGATTGAATTGAATCGTATTAATACGCGTGGCCTACGTTTTTATTGTTACATATATATACAGTTTTTATTGTTATTTTTCCGGAATTTCCTCGAATTTTCTACGTAATTATAAGTTTTTCTTTCCGTATGAGCTTTCTATAATGTATTAACTAAAACTGCTAAAACAAAGAAGTTGACACCATTAACATCGTTTTCAAGTTTTGCCGTGACCAGAGGAAATAGGAATTCATAGTAAATAGTCTCTTAGACTTTACCACCTGATATCGGTGAAGGGTAGTGAGAAGAAGGGTGTCAAAGAGCTTAAAGGAGGATGGCAGAACCAGCCTTGCTCCCGAAAAACGAAATGACAACCCGTACATGTATTCTTTATATATGAAAATTTAGATTATATTTTTGTGGATTCCGTGAATAATTTGCATTATTTATAAAGTTGGGAATCAGAAGTACTTTTATTTTATTTATTTATGTGGTGTTTGTAGTTTTAGAACGCACCCTATAGTTCTCATTATGTTTGTTGCGTTCGAATACTTACGCTCTCAAATTAATTGTTAATGTTACTCAATAATCTGTAGTCAGCTGTTCTGTAGACCTGGACGGCGTTCATAAACACACCCATGCCTAGTATATTCCAGAATATAATAAGTCATCTGTATCTATATCGCGATCCATGCTATATTGCTTTCTCTGTCTACGATGCTATACATGGACGGCGATCCATTGAATGGTTCGCATATTATAGACGTGTAGTTAGCATACTGATACAGATGATTTTCCGTGATAACTTTTTACTCCCAACTTCTAGGAAAATGATTAAATATACAATAAACAATGTATTTATTGTATACTCTAAGGCTTTCACGGCCGGCGTTGCATGTTGTATGTATTGCTTCCGGGCTGTTTGACCGTGGTCTATGTGAAACTTTTGTTCCAGACGTTTCGTCGATCACTGCGGTCGACATCTGGAACAAAAGTTTCACATAGACCACGGCCAAACAGCCATGAAGCAATACATACAAAATGTATTTATTGCTCTATCGATACATATCATTCATGAACGCGGTTTCTTTCTTCTAGGCTGCAAATGTATGGGAGTCTGGCATCCTCCTTAACTATATTAAACTAAACAGCCATAAGATACGGGTTTAGAATTGTACTGGGGAATCTCTATCCGCGGGTGTCGAAGTCAAAGGAACTAGAATTTGACCCTATAACACAAACATCTACCTACTCGTATAATAAATCCCTCAAAAACAATGCGATGATACAAGGAGTTTAAATGAGTAACTTTCTTTTAAATTATTCCACTTTCACCGAACAGTGACATCTCCGCAAAACACTAATAAGTCGCATTTCATTGCAAGAAATGCTTATTTTAAATTACATATTGTCTCTTCACAATTCTTAAGAACTACGCATTACGTACATAAGGAATTACGCATTTCACACGGAGGTTCGACCTTCCACGAATCTGATAGGGTGGTAAGTAGGTAGGCTAATTATACAAAAAGAATATGACCACTAAATACAGTCTTCTTTGATTTGATATTGGTAAGGACGAAATTGTTTAGTATATATGTACGACTATTGGACTATTTCTTATGAAAAAAATACTTTCCCCCAATTTTTATTATACTTTTATATTTTTCATTACACTCAAACCCCCGCACTAGGATTCCCTGTGTCGCGGAAGGCATGGACACACGCAATCACAGCACACAAACAACCAAGTTCCGGAACAAACACCCACACTCATCGCAGAAATGTTTGCCCCTGCCGGGATTTGAATCCAGGGCCCCGGAGACACAGAAGTCATGTCACTGACCACTAAGCCACGGCGACCGTCAATTGTGACGAGTGTGGAGTATTAGAAGACGTACAACATATCTTGATGGAATATGTGAGGAATGAAAGATTTCGAAGATTGTTTGAACGGGCCGAAATATTTGAGGTTGGTCCAATTTCATTTCGTAGAGAACCGTGAGCATGGCCATCTCCATAGGGAATTGTAAACATTTTATATTTTGCCAGTTGATTTTAAAAAACGAATTGGGCGTAATATGCTGAATCTTATTAAAGGATGAACCGAAAGGTATATGACCGGGATAATTACATACAAGTATAACAAAGAGATGCCGTATGACCTCACAGCCAAGTTGAAGGAATGACCTGTTTGTGTTTGTGTGTGTGTGTGTGTGTGTGTGTGTGTGTGTGTGTGTGTGTGAATTTTAATGATATTTAGAAGATTCAGTATGAAAAAAAACAATGTTTTGTTTAAGATGTTTCGTGTTATTTTACCTTTGCCGGTTCATTTACTAGACTCAATAACTCTTTCTTGAATGAGTTTTTATTAGGTCGAAATATGTCTATCGATGGTGATAGTTTATTATACGTATTCTGGAGACGGTGAACAGGCTCGTTCGAGGCATAGTTGGTACAGGACCGATTAACGGCAATATACCAACTATGCCTTGAACGCGCCTTCATCGTTTTATTTATTAATTACGTTATTATTATTACGTTATTGGATATTTTGCCATAATTTAAAGAGTTTATATTATCAGGTTACTTGGTACTCGGTATTTCAATTCTTTTTTATGCATATTATTACGTTAATTAGGTTTTTTTAAAAAAAATGAAATAATTGAATACAGATCACAACATCTCAGATGGGACGCTCATATTAACATCTTGGTTGGCAGGGTTAGGAAGATGATGTTCATCTTTAAAAGGCTCAGAGCAGTAGCCGACACAAGAGTTATTAATTTAATATACAATTCTTTGTGTAAATCAATATTAAGTTACTGCGTTGTCGCATGGGGTGGTGCTTCAAAAACCATCCTCCTAAAACTGGAACGAGCTCAAAGGGCTGTACTTAAGGTGGCTTATAGGAAACCGTATCTCTATCCAACTGATGAACTTTATAAGGAATGTAGCCACTTGAGGGTAAGACAACTCTATGTAGTTTCAGTCATCTTACGATTCCACAAAGTAGCTCCGATGACCCTTATTATTTGCCATAGACATATAAGATGGAGACCTCCAACAAGACGAACAGAATTCTACCGAAGATCGTATTCTTGGACAGCTCCTTTCATTTATTCTAGAATTAATCGTTTGCACAATATTTTAAAGCTAACAAGAAATAAATGCAAACAATTACTACATAAATGGCTTGTTAATATGACGTATGAGGAGACCGAGAATATGTTCTTCATACAGAGATGATATAATTTGAATGAGAGATGATATGTTTCAAATTCAAATGTTTTATTTTATAATAATTCTTGTTAATATAGGTACACATAATGCTCGTACTATAGGTAGTTAATAAATCTCTAAATGTCACATCACAAATAATGAAACGTTCCAATTATTTCATAACAATGTCCGTATAAACATTATGCTATCTTCATAATTATTGTCATTCAGAAACTCAAATGTCGAATAATATGTGTTGTCGATGAAAAATTGTTAAACCTGTGTTTGAATATGTCATTATATTTAAGTTTAGAATACATTGTAGCAGCTTGTTATAAAATAATATCATCAGGCAGAACGTACTGCTTTCACTGACAGCTTTTGGAAACGTTATTATCATTTCGTCCGAACACAAAAGAACAAAATATATTACTTATAACTGATCTTCACAGCACAGGGTATCCTAGTGTGGAGATCAGGGTTTTGTTTTTTTAGATTCTTTTAAACAATGTCTAAATAAAAAGTGCTTACTTAGTTTTCGGTTTGTAGCTAATGCTGTATTGTGTTAATAAAAATAAATAAATATATTAAAATAACTAAACTAACGGTCGGGAAACTCCGCGACGTCTTCTCGTCCAAAATACCGCAATGCCTGAAAACGAAGGTCTTATAACCTCGAACAGTGTGTGTTACCAGTAATGACTTACCGAACTGAAACGTGGTCTCTGACTATGGGCCTTCTGAGCAGGCTCAGAATCGTACAACGAGCATTGGAAAGGGCTATGCTCGGGGTTAATCTACGTGATCGAATCAGGAATGAGGAGATCCGTAGAAGAATGAAATCTAAATGAATGAATTGAATAATTGAATGACAAAATAGGAATGACTACCTGCGCCCTGCGGTGTTACCCGCGGGGAATTGGTGATATTGATAATTTTGAAGTCGTCCAGTCATCCTAGGGGAACAGCCAATATTTTCGAGATAAAAACTCGACTGTGCGTTATTCTAGGGTATAAACTATTTCCATTCCAAACTTCATGTGAATCTGTTCAACCGTTTTAGCGTGAAGGCGTTACAAACATACCAAGACAAACAAACTTTCACTTTTATATTATTGATGTGATTTTGCTAGAGTTTGTTCCAAAGCGTTAACATTATTAAGTAATAATGTTATTTTCCTCTGATAATTTTCTACTAGGTATCTATATAATCTACTACTACTAGTTTCATTACTAGCTTTGACCCGAGAACCTATACAAGTTGAATGAATAAGTCGCTATCTGATTCTGAAAATAATAATGTCTTTAAAATATTTAGGTATAGTTTTATAGTTCGAAGACCTTTCTATTACCTATATGCCCTCTACAGTAAAATACCATTTGCAACTTCACTTTTGAACACTACCGTGCCTATATGATGCGTAAATAATTCATTTAGGTATACCGGTGTTAGTGGGCAAATAAAGACGCGACCTTGAACTTTGGTAGCATGACAATGAGAAAAACTGTATTGAGTCACCTTTAACAACCCTTCACTTCGGCGTCGATGACACCATTCCAAAGAGCCTGGCAATTACCTACAACGTTGATAACTAGGTACATCAACGAACGATCAAACACATTCAGTAATAAGGTTCGTATACCTATGGTTCTCATGGCATCGTTGCCATATAGAAGCAATGTTAGTATATTCAAAAACACGCTAATATGACACCTGTGTCAATAATTACCTGCCAGCAGCTCCGCTTACCTATGCCAGTAAAGGGCCTCCAGGACTCTATAGCTACTATCGACAATCTGCATGCAAATTATTTTTGCACCGAAGGTCTAGGTATTAGGTAAGACTTGAAGACGAATGTAGTCTCATCGTGGAATTTATCCGTAGCGAAGTCTTAAATTGTATACTTACCCCATTTGTCATAAAAGCATTCTTATTGAATATTTCAACCCTTATAGCCTCCCAATCAATACTATGGCTCACAAACGAACTTATATTAACGTTTCTATTAATAAGTAACACGCCAGGCGTATTGTTAATATAGGTACTAAGTACAAATACTGGTTTAAAACCATTATACTGCTACCTTTATTTTATTTTTTAAATTTTAGTTGTAAATAGTATGTTGCTAATTTACAATCTCACTCAATAATTACCTATAAGATTTGCTGCTTGAATAAAGAATTTAGGTAGATATATAATGTTGGTACCTACGCACCAATAAATCCTCAGGTACCTACTTACCTACACTTGCAAATCGATTTGTTGATACTTACTCGAAGTACTAAATAGGTATCTAGGTAATAAGTGGCCGATCAATAATAAGTGGTAAGTACCTAGTTAGTTATTGTTGAACATGTAGGTACAAATAGTGCAACTAGATTCATTCGCGAAGCCTTCGCGAAGATGATGCCTTCGTTTCATCATCATTGTGTCAGAAAAGGTACTACATCTACTGCTGAAAATAGGCCTCCTCAATGATTTCGGCGTGGTGTCTTGATCACGTCGTCTGTCCACCTTGTCGGTGGACGGTTTGCTGTGCTTGTCAGCCCGTGGTCTCCACACCAGAACCTTTCAACCTCATCATCTCAGCCAAAGGACGTCCACTGCTGGACATACCCCCATTGATTTCCACAAGGACCTGTTGAAAGCGGCCTTTCAACCTCATCGGTTATCAATTCTACGTCATATGTGCACTGCCATTTTACGCAAATATGCGATTCGTTATCGTAGAGAACTCATAAGTAACCACAAGCATAGGTCTTTCGTTGCTCGTTCTACGACTTTGAGATTGCTTTCTAGGCCCGTGCCGTAAAACTATAGAGACCCACCAGAATTTCGGTTCCATATCAGATCTTGTTACCAAATTGATGGCATTGTCATCACTTTGGTAACACATCATATCGAGATGCGTAGTTTCTCGTCCCTCCAGGTCTCGCTACCATTCCTCATGTATAAAAAACTATCAGAAAACACATAGCGTGTGTTCATGCAGCATTTTCAATCTGTAGGTAAGTCACCTAGGCGAGCGTAACCTCTACAGAATAACCGCCAGTGACATTCTCACCACTAACCTAATTGTGGAAATTTCGATATCTCGGAAATACAGCGCCGCATGCACCACCCCGCATCGCGACCACAACTGGGACGCGCATGGAGCCTGCGCCCGATACACTTGCAACACTGACGAGGTTTTTTTACGAATACGTACGCGACAGGTCTGGCAATGTTACCATAATAGTTAAACTGTTAAAATTGGTAGGTTTAGCAACGCTTAATAAGCACAAAAATCATTTTCTGTGCCTGAAGCAATAATATCGTATTAATCGTTACGAAGGTTGATTTTACTAAACCAAATTCAACCTACGCGACTAACGACTTGGACAAGTTATTTCACACTTTTGAGTGTTGAAGTCGGTTCCATTTTTTGGCGAAAATTTTTTTCACACTTTTCAATGACATTTGCTACTCACGGAATCAATTGCATTGCGTATGTTCGCCGATTTCTCCACCCGCAACTATAATGTCATCGACGTATGCGTAGCACTTTTCAGTTATTGGAGTGTAACTCAAAATTGGCGTGACCGATTTTAATGAACTTTAAATGGGGCCACACGGGAAGCACCAGCTTTCAAATAAAAAAGAACGATCAAAATCGGTTCACCCAGTCGAACGTTCTGAGGTAACAAACAAAAAAAAAATTTCGGGTCGAATTGAGAACCTCCTCCTTTTCTAGAAGTCGATTAAAAAAAGGTTTTACTCTTTTCAGGATAACATCAAAATTGGATTTAAAATATTCCTAAGAGTTACATCAGTTCACGTGTAAGCATAATTCACGCCATTGTATCTTCATTTGATGGAAAAATCTGCAGTTTCAAGGTCACTAAATATAAAAGAAAAAAAACTCAGCTTCCACAATATTACTCTCGAGTTTTATTTACAATATATTATTATTCTCTGTATCTTTTCTCTTTTTATGTTATTTTATCAGGTCAGGCACTATACGTACATCCAATTATTAAGCGTAAAACACATTTGAACAGTTGTCAATGTTTAAGACCCCACTTTTCATAAATAGAAAAAAAAATTACATTTACATAATACAAAATACTTTTGAAGAACACGCCTTTGGCGACAAGAGATCATCTGCAGTAATCTCAAATATGGCTAAACTAAAAATGATAAAGTTTACGAACTAGAGTTAATAGTAATGGTCTTCGCATCAATCTACAAAGTTATTGCACAACTCATCTGTACACGTAGGCACACAATACATAAACATTAATATAATATTTGGGATTTCATCGAAAGAATCGACAGTGCTCATGATTTTGAGAAACATTCAAACCATATTTGCCTAATTTATCAATTGAAAGTAGTAAGCAAAAATAACTTTAATAAATGATTAATTACTGAAATTAGTCTTCATCAAATTGCAATTTCCTATACCAACAATGTCACCAAAAAAATCACAAGAAAAAAAGAAGCATTTACAATCTATTTTTGGCAAGATTTAATCAATTTAAGAAATATTCTCTCTATTGGACAAAAACTCGTTTTACAAATTACGTGCAAAATTCAATCAAGTTCGTAATAACAAACTCGTCCGACAATAGAAAACCGAGCTACTTAATTTTATAATATTATGCCTTATTTAAGAATGTTTACAGAACACTTTAAATCAAATTTTTAGTTTTAGAATCGTAATTAAAATTATTCATAAGAATAGCATTCCGAAACATTCCAAGGAAAAAAAAGAACTACTATTGCTAAGCATATATGATTATAGTTATGAATATAAATTACATGAATGTATGAGTTTTATAAAAAGTGAGGCCTCTGCCTAAAATCGTAATCGTTTTGGTTTCATTTTGTTGTTATTATCCAAATTTAAGAACATTTTTCACTGTAAATAAGATCAAAAACTAATACCACTGAGTAGGTAGTTTTATACTTTTGATGCAATAGACTGCTGTCGTTTTGCGGAAGCTTTCCATTTTCGCTACAAAAGTATTTCATACTGCTGTTAACAAATGGTTTTGATGCTTTAAGGATCTTGAGGTATTAACGCAACAAAACCGACTCTCACAAAAGATGTCATAACCTTTCATATCTAAAATATGGTAAATCTCTTGTATGTTATAGTGCATCGAAGTTCTACAGCTACACAACTTTGTTCCTTTTCCCCGACTTTACAAATGACCGACGGACGGTCATGCGACCTCTATACTAATCCCAAGATTCTACTAATAAGATCCAACATTCCGCGACAAGGATTATGCGTCCACTTTCATAATAAAAAAGCGCTGTAGTGAAAACTTTTGATTGAGTCTGTTTTCCTATTAAACAATTTAGGTGTGCTCAAACCCGGATTGAATAACTATTGCTTGTATCTTGTAGTCAGGTGTCATCCAGTTCAGCGGGCCTAAACAAAATGCATCGCTTCGTAGCGATTCTCTTTATCTAGCCGTTGAATGTCCGTACTCGTTCATGTGATATATTATTATGCAATCACTATGAAACCTGTTGAATAACGGTACACCTTTCCCTCGGGCGAAAATGATTGGCGCAAATCGAGCGCGTTAATGTCTTTCGTCCTATCTTGTTCTGGTATGCGTAGTTTTATATCGCTCTGTCTCGTTTCCTAACCCTATTTTATCGCTCGCTTTGCAACGAACACTCAACTTTTCGCTCGCGTTAACGCTTGTAGAATGTTACTTTGTTGAGGTCCGTCGTTGACGCGTCAAATGTAAATTACAAAACGATTACGATTTGTACACAAACTACACACTTTATGTATCATAAAATCAATAATGTTTACTAGTTTTAGCTTTTATTACTAACATCTACAGTTTCGATCGATATCGATTGCATCTCGATCGATTAATGAACAATTATGATCATTTATCGATCGAGATGATCTCCCTGGGCGTTTCTAGTGTAACCAAAATATACAGGTACTTTGCAAATTGTGTTTTTTCGACCAAAACCCACAACCAGTTCCATGCAACATATAATTACTGTTATGATAGTTTATCATACATAAATTATACATGATGACATGTATAATTGAAAATTGAAAATGTACGGTGAACATTCTTCAACGACTTGAAGAATTTTTGATTGTGTTCAAGAGATTCAACTAGTATGGCGTCTCAATCATGTAATTAAACACGTATCATTAAAATTCAAAAACACCATCAAAGACAATTCGAAAACAACGCGAAGTTTTGTATTATATCAACAACATTTAGAATATACGTAATTATTTATATATATACGTATTAGTAACATATTATGTCCGTTTTCACTAATGAAAAACAAGGCGACGACGCCCAGCATAGTAACTATTGGTTTAAGTAATTTCCTAGGCAAAATCATTCGTTTCAACAACTGAGTTTTCCTTGGTGAGTTCTAAGTCATGAGTTGGCTATTTTAGTGTCACTAGTCTATGGTTTTGACTGTTCAAAACAAACGCAAGGAGCTGTCGAACTGTCAGCTTATTGTCTATCATGACGCACCTCAGGTCGACAGACGACCTAAGATCGCAGGTAAGGGCTGGATGCGGACCGCTTCCAACCGGTCCTTGTGGAAATCAATGGGGGAGTCATATGTCCAACAGTGGACGGCCTATGGCTGAGATGATTATGATAATGACACACCTCCTGATCGGTGTAACTTTAGTAGTAATGTTGGTGAAACGTTGTTACGCTTTAGGCGACTCCTAAATATATAGGCATCGCCTAGGGTCAGTCATAATGGCGATATTGCATCAACAAAATTTCGAACACAATCCACAAAGTTTTAATATGTATAATATCTACAGGTATCAACATACAGTCAGAAATTAGATCGCATCTCAAACATTCTGCAGCGCTTAAGTACAAATACATGATGCCAACATAAAGCGAAACACTGACTGCCTACAACTTTACAAAAAAAACATTCATGCAACTTACAAATAATGATTACAAACAAACAGTACTTATTACAAAGAACAGTCAGCTAAATTTAGATAAAACAAAATACTGTAAAGTGAACTATACATCGGCAAAATGTATGTTGTTAATTCAATACGCACTATATTTTACGAGAATTTACTAATATTCATTTAATTTTAAATCAACGCATCACGCACGATAATTTTTATTTCATTTGTCAGAAACATAACTGCGTAAAATAATTGAGTGTTTAACATAAGAATCGATTTACAGGCAATATTTTTTTTATCCCTTAGATCTAGCGTTTGACCACAATCTCACTTGACAGTCAGTGAAGACGTAGTCGATGATAAAATCACGCTAGATCTAGAATATTTAAAAAGGTATAATAAAACTTAGTTCAGTAGACTTTTGACATAATCTTTAAGTAGAACAACAACGTTGGGTGGTTGATAAATGTGTCACCCGAGGACTTCGAAGTAATCGGTTTACGAACTCATTGTGCACTATAATCATTTTTCAAAGTGGTTGTCCGCATCATACCGTCACAATTCTATATATTCTCCTTATTTTCCTTAGAGATAACAGCGCAGGGAATATCTGGGATTTCCCTCCAGCTTGTTTTAAACATTGGCAACACCGACATTATCTCTCTGAAGAAATCGAACGCAAAAATTTGGCTTTAATATGTGCCAATTTGACTTTAACATCGCTATTTAAGGCCAGCATCAAAACATTAAAGAATAATTAAACTGGTCTTAAAAAGCTTTACGTTGGGGCCACATGAAAAAATAGGATTGTCTATTAACTTTATTTGATCATAATAAAATTAAACAAACCTGGTGCATAAATTCAACAATTCATTTCCATTTTGGCCGCACGCAGAATTATTTACGTCAATAAATGACTGTCCTAAAAAATACAATTCTTCCATCTTCCTAACTCTTCTCGGCAATCATTGGCTTTAGAATGCGTTTCATTATAAAATCAAATAATCAATAAAGAAAGAGTAACAACTCTATAAACTTACATATTTTACGGTTTCCTATGGTAGCACGTACTTCTTTTTAATTTATGCATTTTCCATCAAACCTTATTTAGTGATGGTCTTTTCAGTTATTTTTACTTTTCCTAAATTGAACTGGTTTTGCTACCATTTGACGGAGAACTCCCTGTACTATAAAAACAATTTTTTTACGTAGTTTATAGTCTGTGATATTTTTTTCAGGGGGTGGTGGCAGATTCACGAAACCGAAACACAAAGTATGCCGAAAAACATTAAAAATTAGAAGTCGTTTGATTTCACCATAGGGCAAGGTGAGTCCGATTTTTTTGTATGTAATTATTATTTCGTGTTTGTGCCGTCAGGAACTCATGACACGATCACGTGAGCCGACATGGAGGCAGGCGGCCGCAGGATGAATGCCAGCGTCGTTTGTGTTGTGAAGACTCCGCGTCTGATAGCTCTGCTGTCGACATGGTACGGGATCCGCCGTCACCTAACTCTGTAATACAATCGAAAAGATAAATATAATTCCACATTTACTTATATAGACTGTACAGACTAAGCCAGAAGCTTTACAGGCCGTAGCTTCAATGGCCCGACAACGAATTCCACGTAATTGTGCCGTAAAGTGAAACAATGAGGCGTTTTCTTTTAAAAAAACTAGTTCTTAAATACTAATACTAGATGGCGTAATAGGCATAAGAATTAACCTGTCATTGTCTATTGAAAGACAAGATCTGTCTAAATGTAAGCCACAAATTACAGATCTTACCTTGATGCCAGATCTTGCTTTGTTGGCATGACAATACCTAACAACAATGTAATTGAAGTTTGTTGTGATCAAGGGATGATTACAAATGTCTAAGTGTGCGCCATCTAATGGGTACTTTTATTACTACGAGTTTCTTTTTTATAAAACGCCTCATTGAACTTAGAGCCTGTAGCACGAATACACGTGTAAACAGTTGAATATGCATCTTTTGCACTTACACAGTATCAATGCTTAACTATACTAGACTAACTATACTAGACAGTTAATTCGCTGAATTCAATTGCTTTACGTTACTAAATCGACAGTTATTCGTGCTGCAGACACAGTATTATCATATTATTGATTTAAACAAAATTGAAATGAATAATCGGTAGTTTGTATGTGTAATTGGTGCGTTATTCTGTTGTTTATACGATGACGATATGAACGCTACTAGAATGTGCCCGTTAATTCCAGCTCCATTTGATTCTCGTGCCAGTGACCTTCAAGTGAGATAGTGTTTAAACTCTAAGCTAACAATTTATATCCTAACTAAATAAACGCGAAAGTGAGTTGTGTTTGTTACTTTGATTTTTATGAATATTGATAACAAGATAAATGGGACCTGGAGAAGATGATAGGGTGAATTTCAATTGAAACTTTTCAGTTTATACTGAACGCAAAAGCACGGGGTAAAGCTAGTTTTACATAAAAGTATAAACAAACTTCTTTTTGAAAAAATATGTTGGTATATCCGAATATTCTCCCTTAGGCTGGAGGTGCATTAATGTTTAAGATAAAATAAAATATTAATATACCGGTACAACACATGATATGAGCTGTGGGCCTCTAACTAGCATAGATGTGAGTGTTGCAAACCTCTGGCATTTTTAGGGTAAACTTGGCATTATTACCTTATATATGGATAAAGTAATTTATTATAATTTACTTTATCACACTCGGATTGCCGCTAATCATGCGAATGAGGTTAAAGCTGCAATGGGCTAGTTGACCTATTTTATAAAGTGTTAGTGCTGCTCAAAGCATTAGCACAAAATATGTAGCATTATACCATTGATAGTATTTAAAGTGGGAGATAAGTGACGCTCTAACATCCCAAGCGCTAAACCTGGGCTCGGCACACAACTAAATGCACGGAAACTCACACGTACGTAATCAGTGTATTAAAACTAATCAGTTTCAATTATGATACGAGATAGACAGGAGTGAAGACACGTGTCTAACCATTTTTAACCGACTATAAAAAAAAAAGGAAGTTACTCAATTCGACCGTATATTTTTCTATGTGTGTTCGCGGATAACTTCGTCGTTTATTAACCGATTTTGATGATTCTTTTTTTGTTTGATAGAGTACGCTTCCGAGGTGGTCCTATTTCATCAAAATCGGACAAGCTGTTTTTCAGTTACACTCCAATAACTGGAAAGTGCTACTCATACTTCGACGATATTATAGTTGCGGGTGAAGACATCGGTGCACATACACAATAACAGTTGATCCCGTGAATAGAAAAGGTCACTGAAAAGGGTGAAAAAAAAATGTTTACCAAAAAAATGGAACCGACAAAATTGTGAAATAACTTGTCGAAGTCGGTACCATGACCACAATATTTTGATAATAGTTACTTTTGCACTATCAGTTCACGCATTATCTATTTCGCTCTCATAAAAATGGCGAAGCAAAAATATTATAATATACAAATTTCATTCTTGGCTACACTTCGAGTGAAAAGGAACGCCATGTTTGTGACATGTTTTACGTCCTTAAGTGATTAAAACACTTGTAAATAAAATACACAGGACGGCATCATGATGCGTTATGATGGATAACAAAAATGTTAATAATCAGGTTGCATTAAATAGCAACAATTGACAACATTCATGCCCACAATATAGACGAGACTCACTTTAGTAGGACCAGGCTATTTTAGAACACATATCTCCCTATTATATATATGTGGTATCCGGCTTTACTCACTTTTTTTTTTGTTTTTACGCTGCCAGATCGCGGCGACCACGTGGTCGTGGTCGCCGCGTAGCGTAAACTCACCTGAGGATGAGCATCGGACATGCTCGAAACCTAGATCGAAACTTCGACTATAAACGTGAGTAAAGCCGGATACCACATATATATAATAGGGAGATATGTGTTCTAAAATAGTCTGGTCCTACTAAAGTGAGTCTCGTCTATATTGTGGGCATGAATGTTGTCAATTGTTGCTATTTAATGCAACCTGATTATTAACATTTTTGTTATCCATCATAACGCATCACGATACCGTCCTGTGTATTTTATTTTTTTATATTATTTTATTATAATGTGTAAAACTCACGATAATTTCCATTAAAAAAAAACATATCTCCCTTTTAAGACTATCAATGCATAATACACATCGCTTCGTGTTTAAGCTATATATTAAATGAGGCCATCAGCGCTGAAGCGGCCTAATCCTCCATTTTTCATATATCGAGTCTTGTTTCACCAACTTTTAATAGTGACAGTTAGTGGAACGAGATAGCCCGGCTTTATTTTAAATATAAGAACATTAAAATAATTTGTAGTAGGTAAGTACCATGTAAAAAATTAAGAGCTTGGCCGATTAGTGACGTCAACCTCAAATAACTACGGTTTTAAAGTATATATTACATTGGGACACGAACCTGTTACGATCATACAACTGTAAATACAAAAAATAAGCGATTGTGTGTAAAACTTTTATTTGTACGATAAAGATTCTCAGGCTATTTGTAAGATGGCGCTCGGCGCCTTGACGCTTCGGGAAGGAAATAACAAGAGAATAGCACAATTAAGTGATCAAGGCACACATTGAGTAATACGACGTGAGTTCGAGTCCCGCCAAGAGTAATATTTTTTCGAACAAAATCATAACTTTATTTTTGCTGCGAAGGCGTTAGTGCTTGAAAAATCATAGACTATATAGATAGATTATATTTAAAAAATACATAATATTTATAATTAATAGACTGAGGAATTGTGAACTCCCGAGCGGTAGATGTTAAAAATAGGGTCACTCGCATGCGACGAACCTAACTCATGGAACATATTCGAGCCCTGACGCTACCGGCAATGGGGACTTCCTCTGATTCTGCAATATTAATAATAGTACATTACTCCAGGCCAGGCAGCATTTGGTTGTCGAGTATTAGTTTCAATCTTAGCTTCTATAACACAAGATCGACAATAGGGCATGGTTACAAGGTACATGTTACAAGGTGATATAAAGTTATGTTTTAAACATTAAGGGCAATATTTAAATACGCATAATAGTATATTTAGAACCTAACTATACGTCTTACTCTTTGTTTTTAATATTGCGCCGTGTTTGCGAACACCAATCCGAGCGCGTTGACAACCGGGATACAAGCTGATTTATGTAATAATCAAGTTAAAAGTATTACCGGTGAACCGTATCTCCCGATAATTTGAAAGGACGCGTTTCACACTCTTTTTTTGTTATAATAACATTCACACAAGGTCTTCAGGTCCCAAACTAGACAGAGCCTGTACTATGGTAACCTAATGACTGATATATATACTTATATACATATACACACCCAGACACAGGTCAAACAGACATGTTCATACACACAAATGTTTGAGCTGTCCTAGAACCCGGGACCAGCGGCTTTGAAGGCAGAGCGCTACCAACTGCGCGAACCGGCCAGTCGACATCTCAACTACGTCTCTATGACGTAGTTTGTGACGTGACAATTTAGAGCGATTTAGAAGACCTTTTTCCATTATATATTTACAAAGTAAACCGAACATTTCCTATCACGTATACCAAGTAGGTACAAAGCTATGAATTATTATTAATGAAATATGTATTTACAAATATAAAATAACGTTATGATTGTGGGATCTTGTTGTTAGGACAACGATTAACACAATCAATGTAATACGTAGTTTGTTAAGCAGCAGTGACTGGGGGTAAGTAAATTTGCCAGAGTTTATGTACAGTCTGTTTTAGCGGACTATTTGACGGACCATTTGACAAAATTTCGAAGGATAAAATCAGCCAAAGTAGAATAGCCTACTTACTGTAGTAGATGATCGGACGCTATACTTCTTTGAAGAATATATTACTACTATAATCTTTGACAGGTCTTACAAAGAAAATTTTAAATTAAAAAGATTAATAAATAATCGGACGTATGAAGTAATATTTTTGTAATCACTATATCGGGTACTGGCAAGTACCGTACCACCATGCCGTGGATTTAACAACTAGATATGTTACCTACTGCAATGTCGGTCTAACAGTCCCCAATAATAGTACATACGATTAAAGGTAGATGGCGCTAAGAAAAACATCTCTTCGGATCTAACTGAAACGAAGAATAAATTCGGACTACTAATGGAGTGTTTTTATAGCTTCGTAGGCAAAGCGACCGGACAGTATTCAGTAGGGATTAAGTCCGAAAGCAGCCGAATTTTTGCCTTCAAAAATGTAAGCGTAATTTCCTAACAACGTTAATGCAAGGGACCATAAAACTCTTATGTAAATTTATTCAATTTAACCTTATAAATATAGTGTTTAACACTAGACTAAACACTTAAACAAATATTAAAAACAAAACCTAAAAATAATTACTACTAAGAAAATTTTAATCTAAAGTGAAGAGAAAAGTCCCCAGAATGCTGGCAGCATTGCCATGTTAAATGGCTAGGCTCAACCTCTGTGCAACATAAAAGCCATAACTCTGGACACCAAACGCCTTGTACCCTCCGGTGAAGCTGTTAAAGGCGGTAGAGGCAAACAGCATTAGTCCGTTAGAAAAAAAAAAAAAAACCAAACGCCTCCACCGAATGCTTGGCCACTTTATCTATATAAAGTGAGAGCGGTTAGCCCCCACGGAGCCAAAGTTTTAACTCTTATATTAAGGTATGTAAGAGAAACAAAAGGCGGTATTATAGTATGTGAGCTCACCGTGCCTCAGGTCCCTCTCGGTGAAGTAGTCGTGCGCGGAGGCGTAGTGCCGCTCTACCAGATAGGGCACGACGGTAGAGGTGTGCAGCTCGTCCGAGCGGCGCGAGCGCAGCTGCACTGCGCGCTCGCCCGCCTGCAGCGGCGGCCGCGCGCGCACCCACCTGTCCACGCACACCATTCATAACTATCTACGTTCAACGAAATGCTAGAGGTAGCGCCATTTTGTTTTTGATGACATTTGAGTCATCTCTGATTGGCTGTTGCACGTGTACCGCCATATTTGTTCACATATTTCTTATCTATGACATTGCAAATAACGTGTCTGAGTGAAGTTGTGCTTCTGTGCGTGTTTATCCTCTCCACTCTACTTGTATGAAAATTCCCTTCTCTCTCCACTGGGATTATTTTTCTTCTGAAAGATGTATTACGAATGTTGTGTATATAAAAGTTCGCGACAGGATACTATTTTGGATCATTTTCTGTGTACTAAGAAAGAAAGAAAGAAGAAAGAAAAAAAAAAAGAAGAAAAGACTGAAATTGAGGTTACATATGAAATTTATAAAAATAAATCTGTGAATTTAAATAATGTGTTGTTTTATTTTAATTTGTTCATTGAAGATTTTAGGCATAGTCTAATTGGTTCAAATATAAAGAAAGAAATAAGTTTACTTGTAACAATTACATTTAAGCATTTAAGGCTTACAAAGAATAAAAGAACTAATAAAAATGATACAAATGGGAGCCAACTCAGCAATCCTGGTTGAATAACCAGCGCTGGTCTACCGTTGGGACCGGTTCGTGACGTCACCATTTTTTTTTTAAATACTATTTAATATACGAGCCATACGCGAGCCTATTCCGGCAGTAAGGTGTGAATTCCATTTGCCATTTCACTAGCCCACAAAGAAACCCTATCAGTCATACGACATTAAAACAGACTTAGCTTTTCGTTCAACAGTTGGCAGTCTGATACGCAGTATCTCTAAATAGTCTGTGGCGCACACCACTTCTGTACAGCGCATTGAACGAAAAGACTCAAACGGGGATAGCGCTAGTTTCTTTCGCAAATTACTAAAGCGTTATTTACATATGTCACCGTTAACTTGTAAATACCGTCAGATTATAATTATCTTGCGAGATTGTAAACTGTCGACAGGTTGTTAACAGGCATTAAAATCTATCGAGTTACGAACAAATAGAAGAGGTCCGTTATGATTGTATAAAACAAGGGAATTACTCACGTAATAAGTCAGAGGATTCCGACAATAGTTTACAGTACTAGGCAAACCGCGACCGCGTCCGCGAGCGGCCCGTATTCTCCTTGAAAAAGACCACCACATGTGGTTGAAACTATAATCGGAACCCTCTCACTTATCACGTGAGTAATTCCCGTGTTTTATACATTCAGAATGTGTCAAAACCACGTCAGTTTTAATAACCAAATTCAATGGTCAATAATGTTCTGTAAAATTAAATTTAATAAGAAACCATAAAAAGATCACGTGTCTTACAGTTCACCTTTTTGGTAATCAGTCAAAATATATGGTTTTTTTTTCATTGCTTACGTCTCGATACATTGACCCGACCTCATTACATTGAACTCGCGTCGCGTATAGCGTCGGTAATAATCATTATCAGCATTTTAATAAAATAAACAAAGCAACATACTTTTATTTACTGTATTGTAGTACCAAGGTTGTGAGTTCATTTTTTATGTCATCACTGGCACAATCATTATTGATTCGATTATGACTGAATAGAAATAAAAATAACACGATAGAAATATCAATTATTGACATGATTTGATCTCGTGGACGCGGTTCCAGGGTACATGAAGCAAAGGCCCCACCGCGGGCGATTCGGACGAGCCTCGTTTTACTTTACACCCCCACTAAAGCGATAAGCCACGTCAGCGATATAAATAATGTGTACGAAATATCCGACAACTATGCTATGCTATGCTATTCCTTCACCTCGAATGCGAAATTTAGCTCTGGAGTTCAGTGTATAAGGTGAAACCATTTTCGCTCAACTCGCTTTTTTTTTTTTTTATTGGGTATAGGCAGGCGTTTGACCACTATCTCACCTGATGTTAAGTGATGATGCGGTCTACGATGGAGCACGCCTGCTTAGGCGATCTTCTTCGGACGCTCGCTCGCACAACCCGTCCGTCCGTAGTATTCGGTCTAAACCCACAAAGATCGCTCGCCATACGCTGCTTCTCTCGCTCCCTCGGTAGCTGGCGGTGTGGCCTGCGCTTTATGTGGATGAGCTATGAACCCAGTGAAATCTAGCCTCAGCGTGTCACTCTTACTTACTTTAATTGTAGCCACTTTTACGTCCGTTTACAGTCTTACCATCTGTTTTCACCCATAACGAAAACGTCACTTCATTTACATCCTCATTGGTGGCTATGAAATTAATGACATTAATTCCATGAACCCATGAGAATCTGGTCTGGTTCGCTGGATAAACCAAATATTTTAATGTTAGGCAGGTCAGATAATAATTTATTTATTTTATTTTATTTTAATCAAAGATGTTCATTGTAATATTGCATGATTAAGAAGCGGTATATAAACAGATACAGGCTACGATGGGAAACAGCGACCATATAATATCAACGGGTGCCCAAGATACAGGCTTAGCCTAGTTTGGGGCCCTCAGCAAAACTACGTTCCTGGCACTACATAGGGTTGATTAATATTTTTGTAATAAATGTGTTTGGTTTGTATTTGATCTGTAATTAAAAAAAAAAGAAAAAAAGAATGAAGATGCCATTTCATTATAGATACAGACAGGCGGTAAACTTCAGAGGGCATTATCATGTGTCAGAGAATGGCCCCATTGCAGAGGAGTATACTCACGAGTGCCTCCTGATCTCGTGCACGCTGGGCCTCAGCTCCGGGTCGCGCTTCAGCATGTGAGTGAGCAGCGCCCCGAGCGTGGAGCCGAGCGCCGCGGGCGGGGGCGCGGGCTCGCCGCGACCGATCGCTTCCAGCAGCCGGTACACATTGTCTCCTTCGAACGGGTACCTCCCCGTTGTCATGTTGTATCTGTAACGGTGCATATATTTGGATGAATAACAGAAAGTTCTACGACTCCGGTCCGGACATATACCATTAAACAGTTTTTTATTTCTTATAGGCAAGTGGAAGGCACCAAATAGTGCCGAGTGTAGTATTGTCGAAGAATTTGTCTGGAACGAAGTGGGTAGGTCGATGTTAAACTTAGAACATGTAATAAGCTTGCAACATTTAGCCAATCAGATGAAGCTAGAATTACATACAACATTGTACAACTAACTATTAAGCGTAGAATGTAAGTGTTGAGTATTCCGTTGATGTTGATATGATCATGTTTGATCAGCCCCTTCAGGCCCCCTTATTAAATAAATAATTAAATTAAACAGTCCCACCATTATATACATAAACTAAATCCAGCGTAGAATTTAGTCGAGTCGACATTTGGGAGAATACACACAATGTATATATTTAACCAATCAGCTGTAATAAGCAACATAGTCCTTGGATATTTTGGATGGGTGACCGCTTCAACGCAGCGCTTCTGTGCATCAAGGGACATGTTAAGCCACCTAGGCGGCTTGAAAACACCGATTGTGGGCTGGCCATTAAGCCTATCGACCAACCCGCACTGGCCAGAGTATCGTTTTTTTATACTGTATAGATCTAGCGTTTGACGACTATCTCAATTGATGGTCGAAGATGTTATCACGCTAGACGCAGAATGCTTACTGGCTCTCAAGGAATGAAGCCTGAACACACTATGTGTTAGATGACAATTATTCAAGCTTGAGGGTGGTAGCTAGCATGCCAGGTACTATCAAATACTCTACCACCATGCTGGGATTTAGATAACGGTGTTACGTTCACCGGAAGCTCAAGCTGTTGGCGAGGATTGAGCCAGGGTCCGTCAGTATGACAGCCAACGCTCCTACCGCTGAGCTATCATCGCTTCAGTATCTGGATTATGGCGACCCATCTCCGAGCAGAGGGAACAAATTTTGATTATTCTTGCAGTATTTCACAACATATGCATACATACAAAACCTCAGAAGCATTGAACTTACTTTAGGTTCAATATTAATGTAAATGGTATTCAAATGTATTCCTCAAACTTAACAAACAAAGCATATACAAGAGAATTTCATCGTGACCTAAATATTACTCATTCCGAACACCACAAATGACTCATACTGAAACGTGTAACTGAACAATATAAAAGATTTTTGTTCCATTGAAATATATTACAATAGTAACTATGGATATTATACTACGGACAAGAATGCATACAGTAAACTCACAAACAGGATATTATTAAATACTATAATGACCTCAACATATCCTCATCTTCCCTGTGAAACATATGCAACCTTTTCTGATTTCATGTAGTCATCATCATTATCATATCAGACATAAAAGGTCCACTGCTGGACATATGCCTCCCCCATTGATCGCCACAGCGACCGGTTGGTACTGGCACGCATGCAGCCCTTTCCAGCGATCTTGGTCAGGTTGTCTGTCAACCTTGTCGGTGGACGTCCAATGCCTGTCCGTGGTCTCCACTCGAGAACTCCCTCCTTTCGACCCCAACGGCCATCGATTCTCCAAGATATGTGCCCTGCGCACTACCACGTCAGCTTGCTAATCCGCTGGGCTATGTCAGTGACTTTAGTTCTTTTACGGGTCTCTTCATTTCTAATTTGATCTCAGAAAGAAACCCCGAGCATAGCCCTCTCCATAGCTCGTTGTGCAACCCTGAGCTTATTTACAAGTCATGAATATTCTTATTTTGGAAGATATACGTATTATAATTATTGCAAGCATGTTTTTGAAGAAAATAAAATTATCGAGAGAATTATGCATAACCATATTTTGACTCCTGCCTGTCTATTCCTTTGTACTGAACCAAAGACACTAAAACTAAAAATGAAAGCTCTCTCAGTCTCTTGCAAATGATTTTATCCTACTAATACTACAAATGCGAAAGTTTATTGTATGTTTGTTACCTCTTCACGCTCAAACGTGACAAACGTAAGAAACGTAACAAGAGCTACGTTTATGCCAATAAACCAACGACGATTGCTAAGCTCAAAAATGACATTCGCGAGATGACCGCTATCCCACGAGCAATGTTCCGGCGAGTTTTCACAAATTTGAAGTGTAGTTTCGAAGAGTACAAGTATTTATGTAGAGATGGCTTATAACTTCAGTGATGTAAATTTTTAAAAAAACATGTGTCATGGTTTTTAAGTCATTCCCCCAAAGACAATAAAAAATGTAGCTTACGTTTAATATGCCTATTTAATGTAAGTTTGTTTTCAATACTAAAAATGTCTATTGTCATTTTGCCATTCTACAACATCGATTATATCTTTGTCTTCCGTTTCTTGCATAACTTTTCTCCCAACAGGTTTAAATGGGCGTTTAAATGTGAATAAACGAAATGACTGAACTTGAGCTATATGAACATTAGTCAGGTAGGTACTTACGTAAATTAAGCCTTGTTTTGAGCAAAATAAAGTGCAATCTATAAATCATAGCTTTACTTTTAAGATCGCATTCATTTTATTTACTCACAATGTGACTCCACTACTCCAGATGTCCACTTTGGTTCCAGAGAAGGTCTCTGCACCATTGGCGATTTCTGGAGGCTGGAACGCAGGAGATCCTTGGCCAGTGTAACATGTGTCTTTCGGAGAGAACATATCTAACGCCTGCAAATTAAATCATTGACAACATTACTGTTATGTTTAACTGCATCCATGTTGATAATATTTTATCAATAAGATTGAAAGGCTTTTGATGCAAATGATTCCTAAGCTACAATATCTTAAAGCATGTTGCATAGCACTTTCGCGTCTTTTTACATTCAAGCATAGTATACAAAGCGGATAGATACATGCTGATGAGACAGTAAACAATATTTATTTAGCATAAATAATGTGTGTGTAAAATCGCTGCATGCTTAAATGCACTTAGTAGGCTAAGTAGGTAAGTTTCAAGACTAGAAGGGCTCTGTATAACACAAAGGTTTAATGGTTAATGCACATCACAAAAAAATACCAAAATAATGGATGGTTATAAATTAGGCTCAGCGCTGAAAATAATTGTCATAAGATTATTCTATGATTCTCTATGAGTCTCTGGAAATTCTGGAAACTTACAATAACTTATTAACCAACTTCAATACAGAAGGAGGTTCAATGATACACCGTGTTTTTTTGTGTATGTTCACCAACTTGCCCGCCATCTATTGACCGATTTTTAAAATTCTTGTTTTGTTGAGATTATGCTTCTGCGGTAGTTCCATTTAAATATTACCAAAAGCGGTTGAATTCTATTAATATTATAAGCAAAAGTTTGTGTGTATGTTGTACGTGTGTATTTTTGTTACATCTTCACGTTCAAATCGCTGCACCAATTTCGATGAAATTTGGTATGGATAGCTTATACCCTGGATTAACACATAGGTTTATTTTCATCGCCACGCGGGTGCAACCGCGGGACGGAGCTAGTAGTTTATATATTGATGAAAATCTTTAAATAATGCAGGCGAAAGAAGTCGGTAGTTAACATTTTTGAAAGTATGTAGGTTATGAAGTATGCAGAAAGTAAGTAAAATCTACACACTTTCTGCTGCCATATTTTGTGTTAACTCATTATATTCAATGTACCACAGAAATAATAGAAGTCATCAAACTGATGGAGTGGCAGTTTACATGTTGACACCAAATTTCACCATTCATTGAATGGAAAGGTGCAGGATGACAAATATCAATACTCATAAGCCGATATCAGTTAAGTGTTAAGCTTATTTTTAACCTTGTAAATAATACAAGCCACAAATTATTTTTCTGTCTGTTCAACTTGCAATGTGCAACACTGCACACTACCTCAGTTTTATTTTAGTTTATTTTTCTAGCAAATGGTTGCCTGGAAGAAATCGCTGTGTAGCGATAAGGCCGGCGATTATACTTTAAGTTTAATATTAAGACGTTACAGTCGATATTTGTAAAATTTTGTGGAATAAAGTGTTGTCTATCTATCAATATCCATTGTATTTTGGTAGATACACAATTTATATTAATTAATGTCAACAATTACCTCAGCAACACCAAAATCTGTGATCTTCAAAGTCTGATCTAGTGTTAACAGCAAATTCCCAGGTTTGATATCTTTGTGCACAACTCCCTGACCATGCAAGTACTCTAAGCCATCCAGCAGCTGAGTGAAGTAGTCATGGGCTTGCCTTTGTGGAAACTTCTTACCCGGACTTGATTCTAACATATCCTGGAAAAATATATCATGAATTATAGTAATTTTGGCCTACAATTTTCGTGTAAATAAAGGGAGATTGAATAAACACTATCCAACATCATTTTAGCATTAAGTTCATGACCTTCATCAAGTTGATGAAATCAGATTTCCCTGCAGCTTGCTCACCTACATTCAGAAGAATATTAATAGTTTTATTCAAGGTCATTTTCCTAAAGGGCAGTTGGGTACCTTTGTAGTGATGCACAATACGAGAAAAGTTGTATATCAACTTGAGCCTCTGGATGCATTGTAGCATAGAGCTATCAGAATTGTCATGACTGCAAACTCACTAAAGACCTAGAGCCCATCAGTATGCATAGGGATACTGGGTCTGTGTTTTTATACAGTATATACAACAGGAAGTGTTCTTTAGAGCTCTCCAACCTTATTCAGCAGCGACGTTTATATGATTGGCAGGGTATTGTAATTCTTCCAGCACTACAGATATTTATTGGCGACAGGGACCACTTACCATCAGGTGTACCGTTTGACATCTATTACATTTAAAAAAGTAATACATTAATGGATCTGGTACTCTTCCAGTGCAAGCAAAAAAAAAACCATACAAACTACTGTAATAGTATTTAGCATAATTCAGTATCAGAAGATTAAAATATCTAAATATCAATGAATGTGTACAGTGTAAATCTGGATCAAGTACTAAATATTTATGAAGGATTTTAAATGACAGGATAGTTGATGAAGTTAGGGCACAATACCCTTGCCCAAACCAGAGGAAAAATGTTTCCTTAGATACATCTTATTAGCAAGCATTGAAGTAACTGTTGTTGCATTCATCCCGCAGTTTAAATGTAAATGCATATTCAAAATAGACCATGACATTGGCAAGATAAACACACATAACCTTGAAATGTTAATTACACAATAACCAATCTCAGTGTAGCATCCAGTTTAGGAATACAAATAAAATGAACAGAAACCATTATGTTTATTTTATTTGTATTCCTAAGCTGGATGCTACATATGGGCACAAATGTATGTATTTTCGTTAAGATCATTCCTGCTGTTATTACAGTACTATTATTTCATTGCAATGTTACGTTTCAACAACAAATAGATCAAATTTTTTTACTTTGATCTATTTGTTGTTGAAACGTAACATTGCAATGAAATAATAGTACTGTAATAACAGCAGGAATGATCTTAATGAAAATACATACATATGTGTCCATATAATATGCACTTAAGCAATCTGGCTCTTAGAAACAAAATAGTGCTTTTAAACCAAAAACCATATTCTCCACATTTAAGCTTATCCAATAAGCACTTGGAAAATGCTGTCTTGGGCACTATTGAGGCTTCCACAATGTAATTAAAGAGCAACTATTAATTTCAAGAAATTATGTTATTGCAGACTTGCAGGAATGGTTTAATGAATATCTGTGCAACTTTTCAAAATTGTATAATATATTGAACAAGCAATATGAATAAGGGTGTCTAAAACTTACAAATTTGATAGGAGAAGAAATGGTACTTTAAATTATTATCAAAAACTTTGCAAGATACATAAAAAAAATGTAACCAGTGCTAAATATTTCAATTTTTTATTTGCCCAATTTACATCAGTGGTTATATTGAAAGTGGATATTAGATGTTAACGAAAATACATATTTCAAAAACAATATAGACTTATACATATACTTCACACATATATATATATATATATATATATATATATATATATATATACTTCAAAAATTCCAAATAATTCCAATACTAAATGTTATTGCCTATCTCGGACAAAACAGTAATGAATACTAGCCATTCAAATAAAAATTCAGTCAATGAAACTTGTTCCCTATAAACAGTAATTCTTTTTTAGATATGGTCATATCCATATTATTACAAAGTTTTAAGTTGTTAATGCTGAACGTTATATGAGATGTTTTGGGCAGCATGCACTTTAAGGGATGCTAAGGCAAATATTTCTGAAGAAAGTTTTTTGGAACAACATGCATATCACATGCACAAACAAACTGAGAGACAAAATGGTGCAGTGGTAGTAATTGTGTGTAACAAAATAGCTTCTTGTTACTTATTAAGTTATAAGCTAAAAAAAAATGATATAAGAATTATGGTCATGCACCAATATTCACTGTTCATATACACCAGATATGACATGCTATGTGTAATAGACTTTATTGATTAACAACTTCTTTTGCGATCAGGGTCACATAGATAAAAAGGAGGTTTACAGCACAAATGAATAGCCAGTGTCTTCTAGATAGACATAATACAGTAGACTGCAATACTTAATATCAGGTAAGATATCATTAAATGCCTACCCATGTTAATAAACATTAACGCATTCTATTGTTTCATACCAGACCTATCTTCAAGAAACCCATTACATACCTGTAATACACCAACACAGAACTCCATCACAAGATACATTTTTTGCTTCTCATCATTATACATTACATCGACTAGTTCTATCACATTTTTATGTCTAAGTATTCGTAGCAACTGTATCTCTCTCTGCACATTCTGCTCTCCATTTGGTATTCTTCTCAACTTCCTCTTCTTAAGTATTTTAACAGCTCTCCTACATAACGACTGAGAGTCTAACATTTCTTTAACTTTTCCATAAGAACCTTCTCCTAAAACATCTCCCATTACATACTTCCCAACCATTTTAAACTTTTTCTTCTTGCTTCTATAAATTATATCTGCACTATCAACTCTATGAAAGCAAAAGTTGGGTTGGTTTAGATCTAAATCTTCAATTTGTTCATCATCGAGCCATGTCACCATTTGCGGATCAGGGCTTCCTTCGAGTATGAAATTATCGTCACTCTCTTGCGGTGCAATGATGTTTGATACCTCAAACTCCACATCTTCGCCGTCTGGAAGACTTTCACTACTGCTGATTTTTCTGCACATTCTTGGATCCATTATCTATCAAAACACAACATTTGTAAAATTGTCCGTAAATCTATACGTGCTGCAAGGCCTTTTGTCATGAGATCATACAGACAAAAACATTCAAAAATTTTAGTTAATATCCAGACATACTTCAAATAACAAGTTTAAAATAAATAGAATCCAAGCGCGTCTTAAATATTTTTACAAAATTGTATGATACCTGCCGCGCCGAGGTAAATAAAATAATTAGAATGAAATGAATGAAAATGAAGGATTACAAATCGCGCATCCGAAGACAACGACAGAGACTAAATCATTAGTTTGACAATGACATTTGATACACGAGTAGAACTACCAGGCGATTCAGAGTTACCCGGGCTGCGTTCAGGAGCTTCGTCGACCAATATTTGATCAATGTCTCACGAATGGCTACTCCTTATCACGTCTCAGAAGAAGAAGTAATTGATCAGTCAATCAGATCAATGTAAGTCACATTGATCATGGATCACGTGACAGTTACTACTGCATATGTCACTTTCGACAGCCGACCAAGAGACCAAGATTTGATCAATTCTAGAGGGAGAAAGGTTCAGTTTTTAGTAGAGCATAATTTGATCTGCCAGGTTGACGTTAACGGTCATGATCAAATATTGGGTGGAGCAAGTAATGCTCTAATTGAGTTCGTGAACGCCGCATGTCCACTGTCAGAGCAAGATATGGCTTGCTTGGCCGAAGCCGCTACCGAACGCAGCTCAGAATCGAATAGAAAAAGTAGCCTCAAGTGAGGAAATGGACGATTGAATTCTTTGAGTACTGGTTTATTTATCTGAGATTCAATTAGATATTTAACTGTCTAACAGTGTGCAAGCAGTTATTCAAGAGATGTAGTGATTTTTTTAAACGACTTCAAAAAAAGGAGGTTACTCAATTCGACCGTAGGTATATATGTTTTTTTGTTTTATGTGTGTTCGCAAATAACTTTGTCATTTATGAACCGATTTTGAAGATTATTTTTTTGTTTGATAGACTACACTTCCGAGGTGGTCCCATATAAATTTCATCAAAATCGGACAAGCAGTTTCTATATGACACTCCAAAAACTGAAAAATTAGTACTTATACGTAGACGGTGTTAATAGTAGCGGGTGTAGACATCGATGAACATACCTACACCACAGTGACAATTGAGTAACAAAGGTCACAAAAAGAGTGGAAAAATGGGACCACACGGGAAGCACCAGCTTTCAAATTGAAAAAGAACGATCAAAATCGGTTCACCCAGTCGGAAGTTATGCGGTAACAAACATTTAAAAAAAATAACATAGTATGGGTCGAACTGAGAACCTCCTCCTTTTTTCGAAATCGGTTAAAAGGCTCAATAAAACTCGCGTTTATAATATTCGTGTGATATTCTGTTAAATCTAGTAGGTAGGTACATATTTATACCATTAAGAATTTTAGTTCAAATATTTGAATCAAAACATTAAGAATAAAAAAATATTAAGAATTTTATTTCTAGTTACCTCTCACTGCCACATGGGCCACGCTGAGATCTCTCGCTCTCACACGCAAAATAGTATAAGCATCTCGTTCATCTACTTTTGAGTAACGATATAGTCGCTTTGCTTATAATTATTGTTTGGTCTTCAATGATCATTATTTGGATTTGGATTGCATGTGTTTTATATCTTGTCCAGTTGTTAGTTTTGTAATCTCAGAGGGTAGTGCATCTTCTCTTTTTTAATAATACTTATAAATAAAATAAATAAATGTTTATTGTCCACAAATTACATCAATCACCGTTTTACAATATTGGACTAACAATTCAATATAGGTACACGTACTAATTTAACATAAGACCTATGTGATTAATAATATGCCTATAAACGAAAATTCATTTATTTTCTCTATATCATAAAAAAATATTAACTGCACGCGTGAATAGAATCTAGGCTTTTAAAGTATTTGTGAAGTTTGTGACACAGGAATGCATTTAATCGCATTCATTGTTATAAACGAATCATTAGCGGTCACTTCTGCCTGACACACATGCAGGTTTTCTTTGAGCGCGTTAGAATATCTGAATATTTTATTCGATTGATTGAATTTCATTCACCATTGTGTCCAATAATAATGATAAAATAACTCATAATGATTAGATAATTCTTGAGCCCTGAATATTATATACCTACTTATTTCAACATTTTCAATTACTTAAGTTTGATCTCAAAGGCAATATTGTTGTTTTGCCTGAACGTATAAGGGCTATAGCATACTGCAGTGTTTGTGATGTGTTTGTGTGAATGATTCTCTAATGCGCCCCACGGCTATTCCCGCGTTGACTAGGTTCGTTATACCCGTTGTCGTACATTTTCCGGAATATTACAATTTTTTGAAGATTACCACGATTAGTAGATTTATGAAATAGACCCCAGATGTGTGTCTAGTAGATAATTCCTATAAAATAAGTAAATCAAAGTCAGTCCCATTTTCTTAAAAGTATATTTTTATTTTTTCTTCCGTAAAATTATTTTAAACATCAAGTAATAAAAAATCAACAAATCAAAATAATTTTGTATCAGTAATGATTATGTAGTAACCTACTGAAGAATCATTCCCTTTTCATCAGGAAAAGCAATACAAGAAATTTATGAGGACATAAATTTAATGCACTGACAGGCAAATAAATATTTACTTAATTAAATATCTACTTATTACGTAGGTATACCTATTCTCATAATTTATTTTGGAAGTAAATCCATCATTTTAAAAATAAGTTATAAATGTCACATTATACATACCTATTACATTGGTTCTTGAAGTTATTTCAAACATAGTAAAATAATATAGTAAATTGTAAAATAATATAAATGTTTAAATATGCGTTAGCATCGTATTATAGTTTGCGGTTTAAATAAAACGGGTTTAGTGCGAGACGGGACGTTTCGAAACTTTCGACGAACGTACCGCACTCAAGATTCTGATGATGGCTTCCAGAAGACGCCGAAACATTTGTCGATCGTGATATCTAAGTGCCTAAGTGTCACGTTAAGCCCGTTTTAAATATTATAAACACATAAACATGGTTCACATAAAAATTATTATCCCATCAAGTACGACACTAAATTTGATTTAATTTATGTGATCTTAATATTTACAGTAGGTATTATAGTTATACATAAATATAAAGAAGAGCGATTATTCAAATTCCATAGAGATATGCAATTAACAATTTTAAGGTATAAACCAAGTCATGATAAAATAATGCTCTAATTAGGAAAGGTACATTGAGAATCAAGATAGAGTTGACAAAGCTGAGACATAAACACCGCGTAAGTATAAATTTACTCTTTCCATGCACTCATCATTACTATGGCAACATATTATGTTTATCACTTTAAGTACGCCTTTATCTTTTTATTAATAAAATAAACCCTCGAACTAAATCTTGATAAATACGAATCCGATTCTATTTCCAATTTTGTTCCTCATATTAAAAAAATTTCAACATACATATCAACTTCAATTAGTCTATTAAACGACTTTTTTATACATCATCGCGAGATGGAATGATAACCACTACCGTTACAGACATTTATCAATTACTTTTTTTCTATAGATAGAGAATTGCATGTAGCAACAATTTCAAATACATGCTATTCTGCCTTATATATAGGTATGAACTGGCAAACTTTTAAACATTTTTGCAAACCGTGCTCCTCTCACAAACCTCTCAATAAAAAAAAGAATACAATATTTTTGACCGAAGATACATCCGGTTCAAAACAGCTACCCTATTCACAGGCTGTTCCAGCGATGGCCTCTGTTGTTTTAATGCTGAATATCCTGTGGTTGATCACGGCGGGATCCAGACCATGGTACATGAAGCGAGGAAGCTTATCGGACAGCAACCACATTAGACCCTCATCGTCCACCTGTAAAGTAGAATAATTGATTGAAATTCAATGGATATAGAGATTGTATATTCGCTTTTGTCAATTACTATTGTGAGTTACTACGAGATCTTTAGCGTTGCTGGTGATCTCTTGGACTGTGACTGATGAGAATAGACAAGGAGTATTTCGGTATGGGGATGTGCATTGTGCACCATTACATTCATTGATATCCTATAGTCGATAAGCCTCTTATTGCTCAATTATTTATAGCTCATCGGATTTTCCAAAACTTATCACAGCGTTTGATCGATGCGACGGGTGACCGAAATGCTCGCACATATTTGGCTCATCGAGTCAGCATTGCAATATAACGTGGCAATGCTGCTGGCATTCTAGGTACGCTGCAGACTGGTACCGAGTTATAGCACTTGAGTTATCTACAGGCTGACAAAATGTAGTGGTTTGCTCAAATATTATCGTAGTAGCTGTAGTATTGTAATTAGTTATTAGTCTTAGAGCTCAATATATAAACATATAAGTATATGTGGTTTGCTCGTTGTTATTAGTATTTTATTTAAATAAAAGCCCGCTTATGGAAAGCAAAAGTTTTATACACAAGACGCATAAAATACGATAACACTGTGCTTAATTTGTTTGCATTAATTTCAAACTCTCTCTCACAGTTGTCTTAACATGACGAACATTTATCACTTATTATATGCTATGCACAAACAATAGGTTAAAACAATAAACTGAAACCTACTGCTACGTAGCTCTTAGACCAACTTTTTGTTTGGAATTCAAGTATTTCTTGTTCACGTAACTTCCTGTCCATTCATATCCGTACAGTTTTATTATACTGTATAGATCTAGTGTTTGACCACTATCTCCCTTGATGGTCAATGACGAAGTGGTCGAAGATGTTATCACGCTAGTTATTTCGTCATGAGCAATCCAAGGGCAATACCAGGTGTGAATACTGTCAATTAGTCAGATAAATAGATTTCTTTGAATGAGGTTTTATGAAAAAACGGCGTTGAATTGATCATTGTACATTTACGTTCACACAAGGCTTTACGTGACCTCATTTGCTCATACCTACTGCTTACCTATGTTATTGCATGGGGCGCTTTAGATACTTTAATAAGTAAGCAATTAGGCAAGTAGTACCTACTTACAACACTGCGATACAATACTAAATTAAAATACACTTCATTGCACATGTAAAAAACATACGAGTCGAATTAAGAACCTCCTCCTTTGTTTGAAGTCGGTTAAATATAAAAAATACTATGTGATTTTGAAAACTGAAGTAGGTATATACATGTACCTAATAGTGGTAACTGTTAAGGCTATCCGATCGGCGGTCTTATCGCTAATACAATATCTTACAAACGAGCTACGATTAGCTAAAATACAAAAAGTTTCATGTTTTCACATGAAACTTTATAATGATAATGTAATTATTTATATTAAGGGGAGAATTAAAAATGGATTGCAGATGACTTTTATCTAACTGTAGCCCTTCGATAACTCAAATAAATTTCGAAAAAAAATACCAATAATATCCCTCATGAAGTCCAAGAAACACCTTCCTACTTACACGGGTGCGAAACGAAGCAGAGATCTGGTTGTATTGCAGGGTGTTATAGGAATACTACACCAATAAACATTATTTTACTTACCTTCAGATCATTGGGAAACTCAAGCTGAATGGGATCAGTTATGATGAGGGGATTGTTCTCAGGAGTGTACGGCTTTTTGGAGTTCCAGCAGCCCACACCATCTCGGTTCACCTGGAAATTACACATTATCTCTGTAAGCTATAGAAATTATACTAACTTATTATCTTTACCTAAACTTTAATTTCGTCGTGGCTTCCACGACACCACACCACACACACACACACACACACACACATTCCACATCCTCTACTAATTTTGGCCAAATTTTCCTTATTTGTGAACAAAGTTGCTTAATAAATATCATAATGATTTCATTTAATATGTACATTGTTGAAATTAAATCATGGTTTTGATATTTTTTTAGTATCTACGTATAACTCGGACTTGTGTTAATACAAACTGTACATATATAAAACAAAAAAATACTGAGAGAAGTGAACTATCCGCGCTCGATAGGAGGTTAAGTTGAAACTTGTTTGATGCGACTGATCTCATTTAATTACCTTTATTTTGGGTTTTTTTTTATATAATAGTCCATCAAACACTATTGGATGATTTCTTCGATGATTAATACATTCTACATTTAGTTAAATACAGATTAGGTAACGTATATTTGTATTCATAATATGACCATGGCCAAACAGTAAAAACGATAATCGAAATTTCCAATTTACTGGGTCGTTCAGTGAGTCAATAGAACTTTTATCATGGACTTAAAAAACATATAGTTACATTTTCTGCACACACTTCACATAGAAAGGAACTCTAGGAAAAGAGGAACACTTTTCCAATTAACCAATTAACCCAAGCATGCAGGTATGTAGACATTTTTCGGTAGGGAAAAGTGGCATGAGTCACCATCGTACAGTTTAGAGCAATGCTCGTAGTCGTCAAGGAAAAAGAGGTTCGAGTCCTGATAACGAGAAGAACTCTCTATGGTTCCATGGAATCCTGGAGAGTTCTTTCTACAGATCAATGTTATGGAGATCATGCAGCCATCCTCAAACGGAAATATTCAAGATTTATGAAAGGTTTGTGCTACAGAGCATATTAATATTTCAAGAAATATTGAAACGACCAGAGAAAAAAAATTTTCAAAATTTTCTTAAGGATAGCTTTAATTGTTTTATGCACGTGTTTTGATTTTTGTACGTATATAATTTTCATAATATTAAATAAAATTATCTTGATGACTAAAGATGTAAGTTCCTCAATAAAACAAACATGTATGTTTGTTTTATTGAGGAACTTACTGGTTTTGAAAGCACAAGTCACAACTTTAAAATGCGATAGGTAAGCATAACTCGAAATGTCTGTTGCTTGACTAGTTCGTTTTTTACCCTGGGGTCTTTGTATGGAAATAATATATAATACATTAATTTGTATCATAGTTAAAAATGTGTAAAAAGTAAAAAAAGGTTCATAAAAATGCAATTTTACCTGTGTGTAGAACAATACGTGGTTTTTTTCATCGTAAAAGCTGGACGAAGCTTGCGTGTTAGCACCTCTGTCCCCCAGAAGCTGCGAAATTGCAATAAAATATAATATAAGAAACGTATAACTGCGATTGACTGTAAGTTTGCATGTAGACAATCTATTACGTTAGACAGACATTAGACAAAACTATAAATCTATTTGTAGGCACCTAAATGTTTCCAAGTTAAAAGTTAGAGAACGAGTATATTTTTAACCGACTTCAAAAAAGGAGGAGGTTTCAATTCGACCCGCATGTGTTTTTTATGTTTGTTACCTCAGAACTTTCGACTGTATCGATCGGTTTTGATGATTCATTTTTTAATTGAAAGCTGATGGCTCCTGTTTTTTCCCATTTCAATTCGATTTCATATCGACTACGCGTAAGTGCCACGTTATACCCGTAGAAACAGTGTAAAGTAATTATGAACGTGAGTGTTACTAAAAAATATTTGTTGTGGAATAGATAGAAAATGTTCCACGGGTTTAAACAATGTAGTGATCCTTATGTTTCATTTTTTTAACCAACGGCATAAGGTTGGTTACCTAGAGATACATACATTTACTTAATTTGTTTGCCTAAGTCGTGCTATGTTTAAAACGATTTATGCCATATTCGACCCGGGGAAGTTCGGCCCACATAATAAAATCTGCTTTCGTCCCGCATTGTATGCCGTATTCGGCCCAAAATATATTTTATTAAAAAAAAACTTTCTCTACTACTATTTCGTCCCGCTTTTTAGCTCCACATTCGGCCCAAGTGTTTGTGTTTTATAGGTGAAATATAATTATTCAAGTACAGTTGAAGCAACAAGTCTTCACCTAACTTTTATATTTTACATTAACAAGGCTCGAATAAAACGACCCAAACAATTCGCGGTTCCAAATAATGAGTATTTTTCAAATATCGAGCTGGTCTCCGAGGCAACGGCCTACGGTAACCACTACACTTAGAGGTTTGGTGCTTTAACAAAAGTAATTAACAATATTAGTCGAATTTTATCGCTACTAAAATTGTGTCACAAATTCAACTTGCATATGGTAACCCTGTTCACACTTTCTATTGAAATAGAAAAAACTGTTAGTTATTAGCTTGAATGCGAATTCTTTTATCTTTTTAGCAACTGCTACTAAAAATCTTGATAAATTTACTAAAGTTATCGATGCACATCGATAACTTGGGCTGCTAGCAGCCCGCGCGCCACCCGAAATACTAGTTCTTACTATAAGAGTGACCATTGTTGTTTACAAATTGTAAAAATGTTATATAATTCTAAAAACTATTACTTTACAGTACAAGATATGCAAAGAAAATAATTTTTTTTTAGACATTATGACTAAATTTATTGTATTTCAATAGTTTTTCATAGTTTTAGTTCTTATAAGACTGATTCTTGTTTACGGATTGTTACTTAAAAAATAATAGTTCAAAAATTAACGCTTAATTATATGAATTAAGCGTTAATTTTTGAACTATAATTTTTAATTGTTACCTCAGAGGCTCTATGTTCTTATAATATAGTTATTGTTAACAAATGAAAATTAATAAAAATGTTTTGATGGTATAAACTTACATGTGTTTAGCACAATATTACCCAATAATTTTAAAGGAATATTGAAGTTTTGTTGATCTCATTTGATGATTTGTTTTGTTTTGTGATTCATTGTGATGTAAGTACACTAATATAATATAAAGTTTATTAAATATTTCTCAGCTGCATTTGTTTCTTTTAATTACTACATAAACCTAAACATATTTAGGTAGTAACTGAGAACTTTGAATTGGATAATTACGTTAAGTTAATAATAATACTTGTAATAACGATCACTATTGGGTGATGGACAGTGCTAAGTATTAGATTACACACTCTTCTTAGTTTTTAGCCTAATATAGCCTCTATAATGATTGATGACCACAGTTTTAGTTATGGAGATAAATACTTTTGTCGTTAGCTGTACTTTCAATAATTTTTGTATGCGGGACGAATATGCACAAATATTATAGTGCGGGACGTATAAATACTTTCTAATGGCAAGGGCCGAAAAACCGGGACGAAAATGGCATAAATCTTTTAAAACAGATACAGTAAATTAATTGTAAAAATAAAGAATAACACAGCAACATATTAAGATAAATTATTACACGGCAATGACATTAAAATAAAGTTCAGACATTGTATAAACAAGAATATCAAGTAGTTGAACAGACACTACAGAATTCTGTGTCTTGCATGAGTCTAAACCTGATTCACTAATCAGAATTGTCTTACATATGTTTCCATAAAATAGTTATACTGTACGTCTATCATTGTCTGTAACTTGGAAATAGAACAGGTCGAATTGACAACCTCCTATTTTTTTGAAGTGGGTTAAAAAGTGATTGTTAACTGCGTATAATTGATTTCTGGCGAAACGGCCAAAATCGTTTCTTTATCAATCTTTTTTGTTCAATGACGACGAGAATGATGTAGATGAGAACAAAAGATTAGAAAAACAAAATTGATTACGTTTTGTTTTTATAAGGTTTATTTTGTGATTCGTTACTTTTATAACAGGGCCGGTGCCTTTATTAAAATAAAAATACTAATAACTAATTACAATACTGTAGCTAATACAATAACATATGAGCAATCCACTAGCTATTGGTAGCCTATAGATAACTCAAATGCTCTAACCCGCTACCGGTTGGCAGCGTGCCCAGAATGCTAGCAGCATTGCAACGTTGAATTGCAATGCCGAATTGTTTAGCCAAATATGTATAAGTTTCGTTACTTAAATATAGATGGAGCAACCCCAAAGTTTGATGGGTAAATAAACCCAAATCAAGATGAGTCTAGATTTCGTCAAATCGTTCTAGATTTTGTTCAGTATTATTAGCAGTTTGTCTATTGCTGTGTCCAGCAAAACAATTTGAAAACTAGTTGCGCTCCGTGGATACACCCGCGTGGGTTCGGATTACCCCGTTCAATATCCCCGTCCCTATTTATATAACAAATTATATTTACATATGTAACTAAGTACATAAGTATTTAGTACTTTATAAATATCTATATAGATAATGATGACGAAGTATATATTGATCAAGCTGAGTAGGTCCATAAAATATCATCCTTAAAATTTTGTAAAGTTTAACTTTCATTGATATGCATGCTACTAGAAACTAACTCATAATTCTTTAAATCGTTGACCCGTATATTGAATTTGGCTCAATATGAGCCGAGAATTCATCCAAGCGATTTTTTACTAAAGTATATCAATTATTCCAGTGCCCAACTAAGTGTTGACATCTGACTAATGTTAGCGAAGTATATTTAGTAAGTAGATAAATATTGATCAAGTGACATATAGCTACTTCTAGCTATAACAGTATACAAACCTTGAAATCGTTAAACGCTTCATTCTTGTCGATGTGTGTGTAGTTACGAAGCAATTCCGTGGATACACAGAACTCCTTAGTGCTTGAGAACGCGTGGAAAAACATCGTCCGGAATCTGTGACAGTTAAAAAAGGGGCCATTAATCAATTACGTCTCACAGATTTTATGACTTTTTGACCCCTCCCCCTTCTTGTCACACTACCTACTCCCTGGTGTGACGTCACACACTAAGCAATTTTATATATCATCTCGAAATTATTAGATACTAGCTGCGCCCCGCGGTTTCACCCGCGTGCACTACGTTTTTCCCGCTGACTCAGTTATCCCACGGGAACCATACTTCTTCCAGGACAAAAAGTAGCCTATGTCCTTCTCCAAAGTCCCATGTATCTTTATACCAAATTTTATCTAAATCGGTCAAGCCGTTTTCATGTTATGTCGTGACAACGGAAAACGGGTTTCATTTTTATATATATAGATTTTGATATATTCACATCTACATATAAAGAAGAAGAAATTTTGTTAAATTGAAGATTCCTTTTGTGTTTGATACTTACATTAATTATGTAAATTTGAATTTTTCGCTTTTTATTTTATATCGGCGCTTATCGTCGGGCTAAATGAGGAATAAATTGACACGTGACGTCACAGTACCTCAGCCTCCCCTCCACCCCTTGTCACACTATGTCACATTTCGATGGCCCCCTCCCTCCTCCTAAAGGTGTGACGTAATTTATGGATGGCCCCTAAAAATTATTATAATACCTATCAAACTTTGACTTATAAATGTAGTATCTCAGACGTAACACAATAATTATTATATATAATATAAAATATAATATATATAAAAATTATATATAAACTTGTGCTACATATTTTTATATGTTTGTTCCGATCTTTGATTTACGATGACCATGTGACCTCAACGTGACTCGTTACGAGCTTTGTATTTTTTTTAGGTCAATGTCTGTCGCTGGATATTTTTATTATACGACGCACCGTTTTATTGAAAAGGACTGTAGTAATATCATCATAATTTATAGTGCAAACTGAAAATTAGTAGGTACCTTCCATTATTATTATGCTTTATGTATAAATAAGATCTTTCTATACCTATATCCAAGCAAATACATTATTTGGATTTTGATTTTGAAATAGTTCAAAGGGAAGTCACCCCCCGCGTCTGTCTGTCTCCTTTGTCTTTCTCAACCGCGTAACAGATTATGTAGCTGTTTTAATATCATATAGATTATTTCCGAAATATTTCCATTTTATATTTTCTTTATTCTATTCAATATTTCGTATACTTATATAAATTACAATTGCACCCGTACCGAGCCGGGCTGGGTCGCCAGTTTTACAATAAAAACAAATTTGTAGAATTTATTAGCTCAGAATTAATCTCTTGTCTTTCAAATAAAGTAAGAAGTTACTAACAGCCATTTTACTATGCGCAAAGCGCATTTGTTTGGCCTTAGTACATTTCACAAGCGCGTGATCCGTTCACTACAATCTAAGTACCTACTTGGAGTCGTACTTGAACTTCACGCTGCTGCCATGTTTACCAATACGTATAAAATAAAATTACTCGCCGTTAAGCGCACTGTTGTTAAATATTATTGAATTAATTACATTCTGATTCGTATTGGGAAACTTCGCCTGAACAAAGATTTGCTTTTCAACAGACGGTCATCATCTCCACAACATATTCTCTCAGCCGTAAGATGTCTACTATAGAAAGCGCTTAAAGGGTATTGTATAAGTCTCTGTTCAAAAATCCATGATTTAGACATTAGGGAGAGAAGGTAAAGGATTAAAGTAAAGGTATGAACAATCGGTTATCTCAAATTAAATCACTAACGGCTCGAAATAAACCATGTAATATATCCGATAATTATCAAAACTTGCAACAACAAGCAGGTCTTAAAAAGAAGCAATTAAGTACTAGCTAGCGCCCCGCGGTTTCACTCGCGAGGATTACGGTTTTCGCACTACCTCAAATATCGTACGGAAACTATACTTTTTCGAGATTAAAGTAGCATATGTGCTATTCACAGGGTCTAACCTATCTCCATACCAAATTTCACAGAAATCAGGACAGCCGTTTGAGCGTAAAGGAGTAACAGAGGTTATTGAATTATTTGCTTATCCCATGGGAACAGCAATGTTGATTGTGATGAAATGTAACCCATTTGTTAATTTAGGATCTAAATAAACCATTTCCATATAATTTTTTATCGAAATCGGTGCGGCAGTTTGGGCATGAAAGAGTAACAAACATACACACATACAAACTTTCGTCTTTATAATATTAGTGGGATTTGCCTCAAATTCTCTCCCAAGTCTCGGGGTACGTGCATTGACATAATTAAGGACTTTCCTTATCTCGATTGAGATCTCTCTTGTTGTAATGATAAATATACAGTAGAACCTCGATAAATAAAAACCTCGGTAACTTAAAAACCTCTATAACTTAAAAAATAATATGTTCCCTTCCCATCAGAGCCCAAAACCTATATAACTTAAAATACGCAACCTTTATAATTTAAATAAGTAATCTCTGTATTGGCCCTCAGTAATTAATGAAATGTTTCCACAACCTCTATAACATAAAATTGTTCGTCAGTGAGGCATTTTGAAAGAGTGTGCAAAACAAAAGGTTTCAGTATTTATTGCTTGCACGTGTTCACTAGTTACATTATTAACGTAAACAGTACATATGTCACCTATTGCTTGCTTCTTCGAAATTATTTAAACCTTTGCGGTGGTTAGCCTTAAAACAAAAGAAAATCACAGACTTTTTTAAGTAGACTAAACCTTTAATTGTTGTTTTATTTTTATGTAACGTGTGCAATGTGAATAAATAAATATGATTATTTAAATTTCTGTATTTTATTGAACCAATCCTTCTGACGCATTCGAGTAAAAATATGAACAAGGGTACATACATACATATGTACAATCCTACCTCTATAATAACCTATCCCTAACATAGACCCTTGATAACACCTCTATATCTTAAAATATTGTGTGTTTCCCTTTGACTTTAAGTTATCGAGGTTCTACTGTATTTTCTAATTTATTAAGCAAAGATAAAAGGAGAACAAATAAACAAGGCATTAAGCGAGAACGGCATTCAGATTTCCGTATACCGTTTTCGTCCGTTACATTAGTATTCATAGCGGTATTGGTACACGGAGGTCGGTTTTCCTGTTCTCCGGTTTATAAGGTAACACAACGTAGGTACTCACCCATTCTCTCTCGGTTCGGAGAGTGCCAGTCCGAACACGCCATCAGTCCAGTGGAACTGAACGCCAGACACGTTGTAAGATCCAGCCAGCGGCTCAAAGTGGAAGTAATGATGGGATACGCGCCAGGAATCATCCTGTTTCAGGCTGTATACTACCACGCCGTACCCGCCTAAGTCGGGAATGTAAGCGAAGGCGTTGTCGCAAGACTCTTTCTCTACGTCTACGATCTGAAATTTGTACAAAATGAATGTAAAAAAAATTACGAAAAGTTCCATTAGAATTTCTTCTTTCTCTCAGCCATGTGCGTTCACTGCTGGACATGTGCCTCCCCCATATAGGGGGATTTGCCAATACTCGCCACGCTTGGCATGCGGGTTGGCGAGCGCAGTATGATTTCCAATCCTCAGAAGGCGCTGCTGCCCACCTTCTGGTATGTGATCCCTTAGCCGACTCTTACGGCACTCACGAGAAGAGATGGGGGAGTACCACCACGGCACCATTAGAATTTAGTTAGATTTAATTTAGTTATTTAATTAGATTGTGTTACTGCCACCGCGCATTTCACTTCTGGATATACGAGTTCAACCAGGACATGATTAAACACGTTTACGTCACGATATAATCATTTTAGTGTCAACAAATTATAACTGACCTAACCTAACTTAACATTCGATACACTCCACTAAAATAAAATACATTGCACTTAAATTAATTTTTTGTCATGGTAGAATGTAGAGTAGGTCTTCGAAAGCAAAAACGAGTCTTCAAAAACTCCACTAAATTGGAATTAATAGCACATAAATACTCCTTGTGATTAATTATATAGATGGCCATGTGTACATTTACTCGCATCTATTTACGAGATTTGCTTGACATACTTTGCAACTGTGACACAAAAAGGTATACGTGGGATGGAGAGAAAAGAAACTCATGCATATATTTCACGCTACATCCAATTTGTATATCGCCATCCTGTTTACGCAGTTATTATTATTACTATTAGGCTCTAGTAAGCCTCCCTCGAGGATCTTTAGTAAACGTAACATTTATTAAAATGTTGGCAGTACTGTTTCTTGCACTCGTGCAAGCAAAAGTCAACTTTAAAGTAACGAACCTTTTCATACCGCGACTGTACATGAGGTACCTACTAGCAGGAACATTAATATTCTCACAGCCTCGCATAAAAGCGTTTTTCGCGTTAAATAATTAACGCTCAAGACCAATTTTGATGATTTTGATTTATATATTACCTAATGCATTAGGTAATATATAAAAACAAAATAAGAAGCACCGTGTAGGTACGTGATGCGATGACATAAAAATATTTTGCAACAGCAAAAAATATTTTTAAAACTCATTACTCATCTTATAATTATACAACTTACAATATTAGCAAAGAATGAATCTTCTTTCATATCACTCAGCTTGAAGAAGTAACGATGAATAAGTTTGTCAGTGTTCAAATCGAAAACAACTATTGATGGTCCAGCGATTTGGTTTGGTGACCCTGCAACATAAATGTCAATTAATATAATAAATAAAAGTCAAAAGACGACATTGATTGAAGAAAACCGCAGGCCATCCCACTAATATTATAAAGGCGAAAGTTTGTATGTGTGTTTATCATTCCTTCACGCTCAAACGGCTGCACCGATTTCGATGAAATTTGGTATGGAGATAGGTTAGATCCCAGATAACATATAGACTTTTATCTCAAAACAATATAATTCTCGCGGGATAATTGAGGTAGCGGGAAAACCGTAATCCACGCGGGTGAAACCACGGGGTGCTACTAGTATTCAATATCTTTGATTTCTTTATTGATCGGCATAACGATACAGAGTACCTAAATATTGTCTTAACATATCTGCAAACGAATGCTAATTTTAGCATTCTACATAATCTCAAAGGGAAAAATTAAGTACTTAAGACCTTGGAATCAGAACAATTGTTGATTTACAAAATCGATCCAGCTCTGTAATTCTTTAAATAAACAAATTTTTTTCTACCAATTCGTACGTACCACTAACGGAAGACAGAAATGCTGGTAACGCAACACCCGAAATTGAATTAAGAAAAATATGTTGCAAATTACAATACGAATGCGAGAGTTGATGAGTATTGTTATTGTTAATTTGTGTTTGTTACCGCTTCACGTTATACATTAACTGCTTGATAAATTAGATTGAAATTGGGAGTGTAGAGAACCTCATAACCTAGATGAACACATGGATTTCTTTTTGACCCAAAAAAATATTGGTTCCTCTGGGACACAACAAAAGTCTAAGTTATATTCTTTGTATTGGGCCGATGCCTTTATTAAAATAAAATGCACCTACTGCAATAACATTTGAGCAATACACTAGCTATTGTCAGCGTATAGATAATTCAAATGCTCTAACCCGCTACTAGTTGGCACGCTGCCAACTAGTAGCGGGTTAGAGCATTTGAGTGGGCACGCTGCCCATGCTAGCAGCGTTGCCACGTTGAGTTGAAAATTTAAAAATTGTAGATTGAAAGGATCCCTAATTTTTTTGAAAATATAATATAGCTTAACTTACTCAGAGTGAATGTAGCTAATGGTAAAAGACTTTTGGAAATCGGCACAGTAGTTTTTGAGTTTATTCATTACAAACATACTAACATCAAACTTACATACTACAACAAGTCTTTCCTTTTTATAATATTACTATAGATTATTTTCACATTTAAATTAATATTTTAAATGTGAAAATGCCTGTGGGTTAAGTTTTCAGGACTCAACCGCTGAATAAATTTTGATGAATTTTTTGGTATACATAGACGGGACCTAGGAGAAGGACATAAGCTTCATTTTGTCCTGGAAAAAGTAAGGTTTTCGTGGGGTAACTGAGATAGCGAGAAAACCATAGTCCATGCGGATGAAACTACGGATGCAGTGTCCTGTTTACAGCAGCAAAACACAATTCCTACCTTGAAACTGTCATATAAAATAGAAGGTTTGGAACCAGTTTTAATTTAAAGCCTGGCAACACTTATAATTTTATTTTTAATTTGCGAAACTACAGAATCTGGAGCCATGTCCTTTTAAAAGTATTTTTCAATAATTATTATTGAATTAAAAATAGTCACACATCAAATTACATCCTAAAAGATAGAACATATTTATATTTAAGTATACCAAAAGTATATCGGAAAATGACAAAAAAAAAAATTTTCGTTTTTGACAGGGCTTCCATCACCGGCAGGCCAACATTGAAAAAGACGAATATTTTTGTTCATACTTAGTTTTGCTCAATGAAAGTACGGAACGCAGGCCGTTAGTTTCCTAATCATTATTTCTTTTCATTATTTTCGCATAGAACTATTTTGTTTTACACTCAGTTTGTAATCAACTTACAAAATGTTGATGAATCTGTCCAAAAATAAATAAAGGGCTTGAACCTTTATGGCACAATATTTAATGTACGTACCAGGCATATTTGTTCTTTTAAGCACACTCAAGTATATAGGTTGGGTTTCCAAAAAAAATAAACATCTCACAATAATCCTTTTTAAATATGGCATCTCGGGGTTATTGGACAAATATAGATTTTTGGTTGAAGAAGGTGAATTTAATATTATAATTAATCTTGGTATTGAGGAGTAAAAATGAGCAGATAGTCTATATCCACCGCGTATGTTTTCTTAGGGCAATAAACATGTGCCTGTAAAAAAGAACCCACAGGCAACACTTGCAGCGTTTTGGAGTATATCCTTAGAAATGTTGAAGGGTACAAATTCCCTAGTATGGTTCTTCACCCTATCATAGATAATCCAGCCCTTCCTATATCTACTAACAAATCTTGAACGCGCTACCCTCGATATTAAGAGAACTATGTATAACGTGTGTGTCAATATCACACGAAAGCCTTTACCCATTTTGCGCATATATTTAACCGAGTTCAAATAAAGGAGGAGGTTCACAATTCGACCCGTATATTCGAAACTATTTTTAAATTTCATCAAAATTGGACAAGCTGCTTATGTATTTACACTCCAATAACTAAAACGTGCTACGTACACGTCGACGACATCACGGTTGCGGGTGGAGACATCAGTGCATACAACAATGAAAAAAATGATCCCGTGAGTAGCAACGGTAACTGAAAAGGGTAAAATAAAACTACCAATAAACGGAACCGACTTCAACGCTCAAATGTGTGAAATAACTTGTTGAAGTCGGTACCATGAGCACAATATTTTGATATTAGTTGCTTTTGAACTATCATCGTACCGACATCGATAAATTATTTCACACTTTTGAGTGTCGACGTCGGTTCCATTTTTTGGTATTATTTATTATTATATAAAAAGGTAAACCTTTCTATAAAACCAACAATCCACTTGAAAATTCTTACCTAAAATATCAGCAAGTCCAGTATCCATAACCCACAATCTATCACAAGCATCGACGAATACTCTGAATACTGAAATAATGGAGCTATTCGACGGCAGAGCTTTCACTGTATCGGCTATGTAGTTATCTTCGAACGAAGGGTATGGTTTCAGTGGTTGATCTTGGGTTCCATCGATATCGATGTAATTTAACGAAGAAGCGACACCGCTCTTCCATTTCGGAACGGTTACGAATAACTTGTTCTTCCAGCGAGCCAAACCCAGAGGGAGGTTATTTCCAGGAATGAATCTTTCCTCTTTTATTGCGTTTTCACGATCGCCCGGCGCGTTCCATACATAGTCAACTTCCTTCCACGCAAACCGCAGCTGAGGTGTTGCCGCATTGCACACTGCCGCTATTGTTAGGGCAATTATCAAACCGATTGCCCTCATACTAGATCTGTAACAATTATATCATGCTTACAAATCATACCTAAAGATAATGTGGTACTTTTTTAGAAGAAATAACACTAATATTACAATGGCGAAATTTGGGTGTATGTATGTGTGTATGCTTGTTACTTCTTCACGCTCAAACGGCTGCAGCGACTTCGATAAAATTTGGTATTGAGATAGATTAGACCTAGGATTAACACATAGGCTACTTTTCATACCGAAAATAATTGGTGTTCCCGTGAGATAATCAAATAACTCAAAAACCTCTGTTATTTCTTCACGCTGAAACGGCTAAACGGATTTTAATCTAATTTAGAGTGAATATAGCTTATACCCTGGAAAAACACATAGGCTACTATACTATACTTTTATCACGATAAAAGTATACCTCCCATGAGATAATTAAGGTAGTGGAATGATCGTAGTCCACTCGGGTGATACCGCGGGGCACAGCTAGTTAAAAATAATTGTCAGTTAATCCATCGCTACCCGATGTTGTAAGTTGGTAATGACAGTATTGTGAAGCAGGGCATCTCTCGAACTCCACAATGATTGCTGGCTCACGTTTTTGCGAATGACTTGAGATCTTATTATTGAGAAACTGCTATCTGGGTGTATCAAGTCTTCCTTATCTTCATAGATCAAGCTTGTTATGTATTCGGATGCATGGGAACCGTGACAATCTTACATAACCCCGAATAAAGAGACCATATTTGTTACCTACATGGAGACGCACAATTAAATCATGAATTATAATATAACTCATGACATTAATGAAACAGCGTTCCCGCTTTTCATATAAATTCCTAAAAATTGCACGATGAATTCCTGCTTAGATGTTGTGTTTATTAAATCCCAAATATTGATAATTGTGGTTTGCAATGTTAGTGCTATCATTATTCATTTTCTAGTGGGTGTATTCCGTACTCGCCACGTTTGGCAGGCGAGTCGGTGGATTTTATCCACAGAAAGCACTGCTGCCCACCTTCTTGTACGTGATCCCTTAGCCAACTCTTGCGGCACCCCCGGGTAGAGATGGGGGGCACGATTCTAGGCCGGTACCACGGCACATGCCGTGGGGTACCGTACACACGGCAAATGCCGTTTAATTAGATAAAAGACAGACACCTAACATAATATAAAAGGGAAGGAACTAATCGTTATAGCTCAGGCCTTTTCGCCACGTGAAGAACAAAATAAAGAAATTTTGAATTGTGAATGTAATAATAATAATTACATTTTAGAGAAATAAATTATCTTTAGGATAGTTGTTTTTTATTTCTGTATGTGATGTTTTGATAATAAGATTTAATAAATGGAGCGATTTAAAAACATACAACGTCTATAGGAAAGTTATCGGACGAGTTAGTGTGAAAGTGTTGTATATGGTTCAATCACAGATTTGACAACAAAACCTTGTTTGCCAGATCTGTGGGTTTAATTGTTTTAATAGGAGTCGCAGATGCAGAGTATGAATTGAATTTTTATCAGCTGGCTTCCGAAAAATAGAATTCACGGTTCACGGTTGGAAGCCGGTTTGTATAGTTTTTAACTGAGTATTTTAAGGTTTGTATAGTTTTATAATTGACAAATTATTGTTTTTGTAATAACATCGATGGGTTAACAAGAAATAAGATTATGGTGTTGTAAAATATTGGTTTTATGAGTCCGAAGTCAATAAATAAGAGACAGCCTTGACCACTCTGTTCGTTGCTCTAGTTTGCTGCGTTTCCCTGTATCAACAACATGCACAAATATTTTTTACTTACAAATGAAATGAAGTAACTTAATAAATAGATTTCGGGTAATACATGATGTTATAATATATTTTTTCCATTAATAATTTATAACAATATATTTGGAGAAATTATTAATATTAATGAACTATTCTCATAATAAGTGGTATTTGTTAAAAGTTATTACATATTATTTACTTATGAGACATTAGACTCAAAATTGTCTATTTAGCAAATGAATAGTAGACATATATAAAATACCGATTAAATTTGACTTGTTTCAACGGTCCCATTTTTCGCGAGCTTATATGTATACGTCACATAGCACGCTTAGTGTTGGCAAGACAGCCTGACGTTAACCGGTAGACGTAGGCCACGCGAGCAAAACTGCGAGCGAGAAAGAACATGAGGAGAACCTACCGTATTAATCTGTAAGTATGACCTTTCAAATAAAATGATTTGCCGAATCAATTTTTGAAGTGATGATAGCCTAGCTGTCAAACTAACGGACGCTGGTGGAACCCCACCCACAGTTTGAACTTCTGGTGAAGGCAACGCCGTTATCAAACTCCCAGCATGGTGGTAGGGTACTTTTGAGTACCTGCCTGACCACCGTCATGTTTAAAAACTGTCACCAGATACAGATGAACATAGACCAACGATATTCTTAATGCTGAGTCCTGAAGGTGTCTAACTAATTATACTGTCATACTGTGTAGAAATACTGAATTTGTTTAGTATGTGATAATTGTTTTTTTTATAGTGTTTTTAATTATAGTTCTTACAAACTATAGATATTTTCCACGAAGCCGTTGATTCCAAGCAGTTGTTTATATAACGTATAGATAAAGGTAAGTAGGTACTTACATATCATTACAAGTATAAAAGTAAGTTTACACTTGCGCGGACTATTTCCGATTTGTATCCGCAATAATTACAAGCGTCAAAAATCGAAGGCAGGGAATGTGGCTTGCGAGTTTTTACGGCGATTAGCCAAGGTTGACAAGCCAGCCCTCTTATTCGCTTTACTATACATAATCAATTTATTAGCATGTCATGCAGTTGAAATCTATTTTAGGACATAGCATAGACAATGGAAGTTGCAGCTTATGTATTATTGAACTATGGTCTTGAGTAGTAGGTACTTTTTATTTTATATATAAATTTATTTTTAGAGCTCTCTAGATGACCGATAATTGAGGTAAAACAAACAAGGTGACAATTGAGGTAAAATAAACAAGAAAGGTTGATGCATAATAAGGTTCATAATAAATATTATTTACTTACTGACGTAACAAAGCTATTAGCTATCTACAAACTACTATTAAAAGTGACATTATGTCCATCTGAGCAGAAGCCAGTCTTGTCAGTAAATTACTTTAGCATAAATTATTCGTCCATTATATGCAGGCACGATAAATCTCGTTTTATAAACCAAGCAAGAACTCGCTTCCGCTTGCTTATCAAAGTGGCTAGGTACTTGTAAATAGGCATTTATAATCTACGGATATGTCAGACCTAACGGTACAACTTTATCAAATCCTGCGCTACTTAAAAATCATCCATTATCAATTCAAGAAGTGTTTAGAATATAAAATCATTTGATTCATTCAGGGTTTTTATTTGGACTTAACTGTTTTCTATTAACTCTTTCAGCTTTTTAGCCCTTTTTAGATTTAATTTAGTTTTCATTTAATTTTTAAGGTTTTTATATTAATTTAGATTATTTTATTGCTATATGTACGTTACTCTAAATGGTGTTATAATAGCTAAAAAGCTTTTTATTACCGGATTAATTCTAAGTTATAACATAATCGAATTAAGAAAATATTATGGATGTTTTTCTGGGCGACAAGAGAAACGATAAAAAAACTGTTAGTAGTAAAAAAAACTGAGCTGATTTGCCCTGCGGAATGTCAATGTAAACTACACTACCCTTTTCCAATGTTGTCTCTACCAAAAAGAGACAAATAAATGCTTACAAAATTATGCACTCGAATCTCACAGAAATAACCTCTGTGGTGATGACTATACTTGTCAATTTATATACACTGGTGTAAATACATATAATTTACATGATGTAAGAGTATCTAAAATGTATTCCACTCTATCCGTAATTGATTGATAACACATAAAATAGCAAGTGAACAGATTTTCAGACTATAGTTGCTACGGGATCGTGTAAATTGCATAAACTAATAACAGTTACTCCTTTTCTTTAAGTATATTTGATATTGGGAGATATTGTGAAGTGTGGTTATAGTATAGTATAGATAAATAAAGTATATAGATGTATGAACCGTTAAAGTAACTTACGTGTGATGTGAACGTTAAGTGAAGCGTGGGTGTAGGTGAACCGCGTGCGACCGGTCGAACGGGGGCGCGAACACAGACTAAGCAGTTCGAGGTCTTCACAGCCTTTATATTATTCACGCCTACATCTCAATGCAACGCATTGCCTCGCTAACTATATCATCTCTTTTATAATTAACCAGTACTTTTGGAATGAATGAAATTGTTACACAGCTCAAGGCATGGTGAGTTAAGTAAGTGACATTTATGTAACCTGATGAATCTGGTTAACCTTCTTAGAGACACATAATAAGATCATGATTCGAGGAAGCTTTAGCTTTGCAAGCTAAAGCAAACTAGTGGCAAAACTTCTGCTTTTCTAGCATAAAACATATAAAACTACGAACCCTGTGTACTAAAAGCACTACATAAGGATACCAACATTTTCTAAATTCGACAAAACCGAATCCATTAACCATAACATTATGATGCTCTCATATGACGCATATGCTAGCAAATTTTAAATTAGTATTTGTTTTATCGAAACAGCAATGACGAAAATCATATATAGCTTAATTGCTGAATAACTTTTTTTTACTAAAGAATATTTCAAAGTTTACGTTTTTGATATTTTACCAACGTCTCTTTTATGTGAAATAGGAGGTATTTAGATGGCTATAGCCCCAATAAACGTTTTAACACATTTGCGGTTGCGCGATCGCTTGTTGTCAATTCGACGCGGGTAGCTAATTCAAGGTCTGTATCCCCGTGACTGACGCATCCGCTGGTCATTCATACCCATCAATTACCATCCATGGTCCCCATCATTGTACTACTTTTTATACAGCTAAGAGTTTTAAAATCAATGTAAACCCCTCTGAAACATTAGGAGATTTTTATTATTATAAACTGATTAGGGTGGATGCTAATCTTTTTAACTCTTTAATTTCACGCAAAAGACAGTGGCTGGAGAAGAGCAGCCAAAGATCTGCGTTCCAGTGCACATCAGAAATCTCACAAATATGCCTGTCTACCTGCAGGCGTCTTATGGCTGACATGATGATGATAAAGATGACGTACATACAATATCTTCCCAATATTATGTGACGTTTTACGCCTAAACCGCTGAACCTATTTTGATGAATGTTGGTAAAAAGGTAGTTGGAACTTTGAAGAAGGACATAGGCTAGCGGTTTATGGAATAACTGAGATAGCTGGAAGACCGTTCACGCGGATGTAACCACAGAGCGCTACTAGTATGAATATAACTAAGCAAAGATAGCCTAGGGGTGAGAGCGTCGGCTGTCAATCTAAAGTTCGGTGGTTTTATCCCCATGTCCAGCGCGAACTTCCGGTGAAGGTAACATCGATATTTAATCAACAGCATGCGTGGATACTTTTCAGTATCCGTCTGGTTAGCTATCACCCTCAAGTTTGAGAAACTAAGCCAAAACATGGCGTAAATTCAAGCAGATGATTTGAGATCCAGTTTAAATTATAGGTCTACCGTGAGTTTACCTTCGTCCATCAATTGAGATAGTGGCTGAGCGCTAGATCTATATAGTATGAAAAAGAAGAAAAAAAATCTAGCTCCACTTGTAGGTATTGATGACATTGTCTTGGCGGAATTTTTTTATATGATGGGATATATTTTGTGTATTCATAGTTCATAGTTTTTTTTATTAGTATAAGATTATACACGTCATTGGTAAAATTAAATTGTTGCCATACAAATATTTCACATTATGCACAGTAATAATAACATTAAATACGTAAATAACGTTATTAAAACATTTCCTTTAAGTATATATTTTTCATTAATCGAAACCACATACTATATTATGATGATCGAAACATGTCATATTTGTTTTCATTAAAGTATTCAAAAGTATTCAAACTAGAGCTCTCTACTCGTATTACGTCAATTTTAATTCCTTGACATTTTTCGTAGAGATAATGTAGAGTCTAGAATTCGCCTTTTGTTTTTAATATTTATATAGAGGGCTAACAAAGTAGAAATAGCAAAAATCGAATGACAGCACGTTTTTGAGTCTCCATTTTTTACTTCACATTAGGTATAATTTTAATAACAATTGAGCAATTTCCTCAAATACCTACGTTGCGTAGAAAAAGGCTAAACAGTAAGGTCATATAGACCTTATTAAATTGAAATGAGACCACTTATACCTACTATTACGAGAGAAATTCTATATGACTGACAACACTGCTGGACCTCTTCAACGATCTTCAATAATCAAAAGAACCGGTTGGAAGCGGCCAGCTATACACCTTATCGTTGTCCGCTGAAGGTCCTTACACTGCGCTTGCCAGACCGTGGTTTGTCTGTCGGTCTCTTACACGACCACTGGCTTCTGCCTATGATAGGTCCCCTGTCCACTGCAAATTGGCAATTCAAATGTGCTGGCTCGATCGGGGCACATCAGGAATGTGCCCTAATACTAAAATAAATTTAACTTTTTGATGGGTAACACAAGTAGTCCTGCGAGGGATGAAGTACAATGAAGGGCATTTTCTCTCATTCTTATTCTCATTTTCTGTCATCATGGAATGTGTCCGGAACGATGGCTTTCATTGATACTTTTTCTACTACTACCAAGTTTTTTGGCAGATTGGTGTTGGATGGTGTATAGGAGTTAAGCTGTACCAAGCAGTCCTAAAGAGGGCTTAAAGTCCAGTTAAGTTTACGTTGATTTAGCTAAAGGCCTTCTATAAGAAAAAAATCCTCTATATAATTATATACTTTAAAAAATAAACGAGAAACTCAGTTGTTTGGAAATTGGCGGCAAAGAAATTGAAAACTAGCAATTAAGTTATTAGACATGAGATGTTTGAATTTGAAGTAGGTAGTTGCTGTGATGAAATGCTAAAAACGAAGATCGCCACACTTAGTTGAAGCTTTTTTGGAAATCTTTTCCGGTGAGACTACTGCAAGTAAAAGTTGTTCTACGTTAAGTGTCACCTACATAGAATGTAGGTTATTTTATTCCTAGTATAAATTAGGAGTTACTTAACAATTCATTATCTGGATGTACATTATTGGAACTGAAACTTATTTTCTCATCATAACCAATTGCCAATTATAGTAACTATTAAACCACATAACGACATATTTCCTTATCTATACTATAAATAGTATATCAAATAAATTCATCTGTTAGATGCTTACTGAGATTTAACCTCTTACTAATAATTGTGGAAACCCGAAGCTCAGAAAACCAACCTTTCTTCTTTTTGTGAATAAAATATAGGGTTTTTTTTTCAACTTGGCATGCCACATACAAAAAAAAACTTGAGAAAAGGCGTTGCCACATTGCACATATGCAAGAGAAGCTAAAATTATAATAAATAAGCCTAGACCTAACCTATGGGTACATTTTAAAACAACTTTCATAGCATTCAAAGAGAAAAAATGTTGTTTTATATGAGTGGCATTAGGTAAACATCATCAAAAGCACCGCACTCCATCAAAACCACACTTTATAACCTCTTGCCTTGTTACACCTAACTAGAAAAAGTTTTTTACTTAAAAATTGAATGTCGACTTCGACAAGTTATTTCACACTTTTGAGTGTTGAAGTCGGTTCCATTTTATGGTAAGATTTTTTTTTACCCTTTTTAGTAACCTTAGCTGCTCACGGGATCAATTGTCATTGTGTATGTTCTCCGATGTCTTCACCTGCAAAACTATAATATCGTCGAGGTATGCGTAGCACTTTTCAGTTATTGAATGTAACTCTAAAAACGCTTTAAAAAAAAATATGGGACCTTACTTTTCGCTGAGAGGAAGGATAGCAGTGGGAACGTATTGCGCTACTAGTAGTAAGTATACTTATCTTATAAATATTCTTCTATTATATCTTATACTTATAAATATCTTTACCACTTTCATTGTGTATCCAACCTATCTGTAGCCGGTAAGTTTGCTAATCAGTTAGCCACATACCTTAATGTACTCGACAGTATATGTTCAAACTTTATTAGCCTATCCGCTGTAGCGAATAAAATTTTGTATGGAAAACTATTTTCCACAATGTAGCATGGATAATACGAGTGTGACAAAGCCTTATTTATTGAGATTCGTTTTTTAATAGTAAATTGAATTTGACTTTAAATTTACGTTTTTTTTTTCGCATTACAACAAAGAATAATAACCGCTTTGTTTCAATTAAGCTGGAAACTTGATGTAAAAAGTTAAACCTTCAGATTGATTTTAAAGAGAGCTGTCAAGGGTGTAATTACAATGTTTATGAAAGCATTAAATTAATTACCGTTTACTTCATCACGCGGAATTATGAAAATATTTCCATCACAATACAAATTATCTGAATGAAAAAATATGTAAGCTACTTAATATTAATTAAACATCAGATGCCAATTATTATTACTACTACTTTGACAGTGAACTTAACCAAATGGGACATCTTCGTGAAAGCAAAACAAAGGTTAAGCATATTGCATCAGTTTCCATTCATAATAGATCGTAAATCAGGATAATTAATGATTTTACAATACATTTAACTATAATCACAGTCGAGATCTTTTAAAAGGTCTCGACAAGTAACACACGGCTAAATAGCAGCAGGTTCGCAACCTATTGAAGGCCTTGGGCACATTAGGATAATGGGGCCACCTTATGACCTTGATAGAGCACTATTTTCTAATAACAGACAAAGATGTAGGTGAGCAAGGTTCTGGAATTATTCTCATTAAATGAGTATAGGAAACGTACAAAATATCCTTAAAAGTAACCCAGCTTCATGCAAAAATTGTTTGGGTACAAAATATGTAGCTCTTAGCTCTCATTGGGCTTCATGTTAGCATTATATATGCATTTATTGAGGTAACCGCCGACCTAAAAGCCGTTTAGAAGAACCAAGTTATGCTTTCTTCAGCTCAAACAATATCTATGTGTTTCTTATTAATATATCATCATCATCATGGAGGCCTGTTCGTGATCCATTCTTGGATATAGGCCTCTTCATCTATTTTCATCGTGCAATAGTAATAATCACGCCGCTCACTTTCATTTTTCGCCTTATCCAATCAATTTGGTTTCGGTCGCGCAGGTAATATTGCCTCTATGTAAATGAACGGAAGCATACGGGCCGCCTTATGGTAAGCGATCACTGTCATCTATGAATATCTGTAATACTACTTAGTGGCATTACAATGCAAACCCTTTTATCTAATCTATCTATACTTACAGATATACAGATACAGATTACAGATATATACATATAAAAAATCAAAAACAGAACTTGAATGACAGTCTTTATCCTACTTCCTACAAATACTGTAAATGCGAAAATTGTTGTGTATATGTGTAAGTGTGTTACCTCTTCACGCTCAAACAAAAAATGAAATTTGATATGGAGATAGATTATAACCTGGAATAACACATATAGGGTTATTCTCATCATCACAGTTTTTAATCACCACGCGGATACAACCGCGGGGCGCAGCTAGTAGACATATCAAAATAAATTAAAAAAGTTACATTATGATACAGCTCTTCTATAGACATATATTACTCTTCATTATACATAATATTCATAATGTTACTTTTTACCTGACTGCGTTTTACCATTAAGATACAACTTCATCTGGACGAAGGAGTTTGCAATGCAGTTTTTAGACATAATCTGTGGACGAGGCGCAACACGCATGCGCGACCATCAAATGGATTTTGGCGCTAAACGTTTACAAATAAATGCAAACATATGCTGTAATTTTACGTAAATTTCATTATCTATTTTATGCGATAAGATAAAGTAGTGTATAAAACTGCACATGATTTGGTCTTAAAGCATTCGTGTAATGCTATAAAAACACGAACCGTGTAAGCGAGTTTTTTTCTTACACTCGTGTTTTAAGAACCCTTATTATGATACAGTTTCATAAACTACTATTTTAAAATCAATGTAATGGAACTAATAGTAACATTAATCAACATGTTTCAATAATGCAACATCTTTTTGCTTCTTTAATATTACAGCCGTTTGAGAGGTTAATGAAAACTCTAATTTAATGTAAGCACTAACTAACTGACTGACATAAAACACAGCCGAAACAAAATTGGTACTTATGTATGCCACTGATCTCGAAATTCAAATTCTGAGAGGTAATAACTATATAATATAAAACGTAGGCCATGTGAGTGAAGCCGCGAGCGAGTCAGCTAGTGCATTATAAACCTTGGTGCACACAAAGTACGTGTGCAAACCAATTCCAGTCGGTGCGCTTTAATCAAGCGCGTTTTATTTTGCAACGTGCAATATAAAATACTGGTGAGATACCCAGCGAGATAAAAACACTCAAAACTGCTTCGACACCTAGTATGTTGTTTTTCATACTGTATAGATCTGGCGTTTAAACACGATTTAACTTGACGGCTAGTGACGATGTGGTTGAAGATGTAATCACGCTATTAGACTGCTGCCTTAACACATTATGTGTTTGGTGACAGTTTTTCACTTGAGAGACCACCCTCAGTACTCGCCTGCCTAGCTACCAAGCTAGGCAGGCGAGTACTCGAAAGTACCCTACCACCATGCTGGGAATTTGATAACGGTATTAGCTCTACCGGAAGCTCAAGCCGTTGGTGGGGATCGAACCAGCGTCCGAAAGTTTGAAAGTCGATGCTCCCACCGCTGAGCTAATGTTCCGGGAGAAGGCCATAATCGCACACCATCATAAGTAAAAGAAAAAGGTTCTATCCTCAAACAAAATGTTAGTCTGCGACAATTGTCGTGACCGGTAACCGCTGGCCCTGAACTGCGCTGCGTTATAATTTTACAAAAATAGTTTTTGCATAAAATTACTATAATTAAACTTTGTTGGTTGGTTTGCTCCGGTTATAAGACAAGACTGTACTCTAAAAAAATAGATGGGTAAAACTGGTTTGTGCTAGATTGTATTAAGGTTGTTTTTATTATAGATCAATACACATATGTTATTTATAAAGTTCATTCTTTTATTGAATCTCATGCTGAAATATAAAGATTCAATCAATAAGAAAACTTGCATGACATACTGTATCGAGATAAATTTAATAAGTTATATTAAGATACAGCTGTTCTATGGACAAGTGTATCATCATGTAACTTTTGATACAACTTTAGCTGGACGAAGGAGGTCGCAATGCAGTTTTGTAAATTTCACGTAAATTTGATTATGTATTTTATGAGATTAGACAAAGTAGTGCATAAAATTGCACATAATAAAGTCTAAAAAAATTTTTTACCAAAAATGGAACCGACTTCAACACTCAAAAGTATGAAATAACTTGTTGAAGTCGGTACCATGATAGTTCAAAAGTAACTGATATTAAAATATTGTGCTCATGGTACCGACTTTGACAAGTTATTTCATACTTTTGAGTGTTGAAGTCGGTTCCATTTTTTGGTAAAACATTTTTTTTTCACTCTTTTTAGTGACCTTTGTTATTCATGGGATCATTTGTTATTGTGGTGTAGGTATGTTCACCGATGTCTTCACCCGCTACTATAATATCGTGTAGTATAAGCACGCATTTTTCAGTTTTTGACTTGTAACTCAAAAAGTGCTCATCCGATTTTGATGAAATATTCTTTTTAAATGGGACCACACGGGAAGCACCAGCTTTTAAATAAAAAAAGAACGATCAAAATCGGTTCACCCAGTCGGAAGTTATGCGGTAACAAACACAAATATAAAGAAAAAAGAGAGAAAAAAAAAACATACGGGTCGAATTGAGAACCTCCTCCTTTTTTGCTATATGCTCCTTTTTAGCTATAGGTATATATATATACATGCTATAGCTATATATATATAATGCTATAAAAAAACTCGCCTTGCGGCTCGTTTTTTTAACTTACACTTGTATTTTAAAAACCCTTATTAAGAAACAGATTCGTACACTACTATACTGATACCAGAAACTATCTAATAACAAATTCGTAATATGTTTGTTTAAGTATTGGTTCGTGGTACGACTAGGGTAATTCTGTAATCAAATTATTCGGTAATATTAATGTAGCTCACAAATAACTCGGCCCTTTGGTGTAGTAAAATGTATTTCAGCTTAACATTTTTTTTATAACCTGGTTGCTTATTTTCTGTTTATATTTCACTAGCTGCGCCCCGCCTGCGTGATGATGAAAATGATGATATCCTCCTATGACAATCACAAATAACGTGGATTTTTTTATTTGTAAAAGAATTTTCGAAAATGTTTTTTCAGAGATTACCCCCTTCAACCTCACTTACTCATCAACCATATATTTGCTCTAAGACTAGCCTTTCATACCTTAGTAGATATGTAAATCTGACAAAAAGATAAACGGGATCGAATTACAAACTTAACTTTACCGTTAGAAAAAAACTGTCGCCCATACATAACATCAGAAGCGGTATATTTTAAAGCGCTTAAATAAATTTATGATGTCACTACAAATTTTCGGTTTTCACACAGGGTCGGACTTTAAAGTGATAACGGTTCCGTTTTTTTTTTTTCAGATTCAAGGCAGAGCCCTATTCTTTCCCTATATGAATACTCTCAAGACAGGGAAGTCTTGAAGCGATGATAGCTCAGCGGGAGAAACGTCGCCTGTCAAACTGATTGGTTCTGGTTGGAGAACTGGTTCGATCCCCAACAACAGCTTGAGCTTCCAGTGAAGGTAACACCGTAATCAAATCCTCAGCATGGTGATAGGATACTTTCGAGTACCCGCCCTCAAGTTTGAAAAACTGTCACCAAGCACATAGTGTGTTCAGGCAGCAGTCCTTGAGAGCCAGTGAACATTTTAGGTCTAGCGTGATAACATCTTCGACCACATTTTCACTGACCATCAAGTGAGATAGTGGTCAAACGCTAGATCTATACAGTATTAAAAAAAAGTCACGATACTTTAACGATCTTCAGCATGAACGCAAGCACGTGATTGAAGATTGAAATAGGTACCTACCAACAACTACAATACCGCAAGGACGAGTATATTTGTTTAGTAAGTAATTTTCCTGCTTCTTGGATTTACCCATGCATACCTTACCTACCTACATCTCTACGTCGTACACGTAACATTAGGAATCGTAATAATAAAGTAATGATTACCCTAAGGTGGGTCGTGACAAGATGACTGACTCCAGATCATGGATTTTCCATTGTTGAAATCTTGGGTTGGTGCTGATTTTTGTTATATCCTTATGAGTGAACTAAGAGACAATACCTTTACGATTTTGCTGTGGATTTCATCGTGACGTCTCACACCTTCACATAAAGGTCAAGTTCGGGGATTTTTTTTATTTTATATTGATAGATTGACAGAGATTGACTACTAGGCATTTATTTAACTAATCAAATACATATCAATAGTATATAAAGAAAATTTCATTGAATGACGTATTTACTGTTAAAAATATTATTGTAATTAGAAATGATTTGATTTTTTAAAGAAATGTAAATTATTATATTCCTGATAAAATGCAGAAGAGACGCATTATAAGTTTACTAACTGCCAAGATACCGGTGTTTGCAAATCCAGTTTGGTGGCTAGAACCGCAAATGAATAAATTTAATTTTTTATCTGGCATCATTGATAGTATGAAAAAGGGGGCCCCCTTCCCCTTATCACCCCTTTTTACACTATCAATGTCTAGCATCCATTTGAATGGCAACAATCACTCCCGCTAGCTTTGTATCCTTTCTAATATGATGGTCACTGGTGCCCAATGATGACGCACTAAGGTCTAGAATGCGAATCATTAAATTTTGTGCACTGATACCTGCAGGCTCTTGTACTTAGTTTCAAGGTCAATCCAATTCTAATCCGAATCAGTTCCAATCTCATTCAACGTCATTTTGTATTTATTTCAAATTCCATCGAACTCGATTCCAATCGTGCGTTAGTGTTGCGTTCAAGAGAATAAATCGATCGAATTCACAATTTACGATTGGAATCGAATGTCAAGAGTAAGCCCACTGATCGGAGCTATCTAGATTCCTGTACGTTGAAAGTCCAGTCCATAGAGCATGCGCGCGCGCGTTGTCGACGGTGGTCGGAGGCGAGCTTTGTTTGTATTGCAATGACCATTGACATTCAGACAGAGAGAGAAAGAGAGAGAGAGACAGGGATAGGATTAGACATAGATCAAGTAGTACCTACATCAATTATCTACGGGATTAGAGGAGGGAACGAGAGAGGTGCGTGTGCGGTGTATGAAGACTAATAGCGTAAAATAATAATTATAAATAGATTTATAGTATTTGGCGAACAAACTTATTATAACACTAATTAATAGTTAGTCATAAATTTATAATGTGACTATTCTGAGAATCTTGAGTGCAATATACAAGTATATCTTGAAATGAAGGGGTTGCCTTTTACATCCGCATTTCTGTTGCAGCTATTTGAGATTTCATATTATACTAAGGTAGTTTAAGGATTCTAAGTCCTGTTTCTAAATAACTTATCACTTAATCACTCGAACTAGCTAAAATACTTCAAAATGAAATAGCTTGTATTCTAATTAAACTAAAATTCTAATTCGTATAAATCCACACATGGCTATCTTTAATACTAGACGACTATTTAAATTCAATTGCCGGTCAATCGCGGGCAGGTTTAGTCGGTACCAATTGTGTGGCGACTTATTTTACTTAAATCTACCCGCATGTTAGGGATCTCATCGGATTTTCCAAAACTTATCAAAGCGTTTGATCGGTGCGACGCGTGACCAAAATGCTGGCATTCAATGCTGGCAATTCAACGTGGCAATGCTGCTAGTATTCTGGGCACGCTGCCAACTGGTAGCGGGTTAGAGCATTTGAGTTATCTATAGCTAGTGGATTTCTCAAATGTTATTTTAGAGCTGTAGTATTGTATTTTGTTATTAGTATGTTATTTAAGTCCACAATTTTAATAAAAACAACTAATTTTAGTGTTGTTATTGATAAGCATCATACTGATTTGGACTTTATGTGAACCATATAAGAACTCATCTTTGTTATCTTAATTTCCACAATTTTAGTTTATTTGAACAAGAGAATTACTACCAATGTCAGCTGAATATTTCACAAAGTAATTTATCAATAGCTCTTGTCAAAGATCCAGTAAACGGTACAGTAAGATTCACTTAACATGCCAGCGTATAAATTAAACAAATTACCATCTGATATCGTACTGATCTGCATATGCAGATCAATAAACATAAATCGAATCCGCATAATCTAAATTGACGGTCCAGACTCCGTGGTTGCATATTCTCTTATTTGAAGTAAATTTAATTTTCACTCAGTAGAGATTTATTCGAGCTTTGAAATATAATTTAAAAGGTATGTGTATTATATTTAAATAAAATACGATACCATTAGGTATAAGTACTTACTCTCTCGGCATTCGGATTTTTTCATAATGCCGTATGCTAAAAAAATTGCCAGAATTGTACTTAGATCGTAACAAAAACTTGCACCAAACAAAAATGGTAAAAAGTTCTCTTCTAAAATATAAAAGTTCTAGATCTGTTTCGATAAATTTAAATTCGTATAACACTTCGGTTCTCAATTCGAATCGTATGTTGTTTTTTCGTTTTTTTTTTTATGTTTGTTTCCGCATAACTTCCGACTGGGTAAACCGATTTTGATCCTTCTTTTTTTATTTGAAAACTGGTGCTTTGCACGTGGTCCCATTTAATATATATAATTTTAATTTTATCAAAATCGCACTAGCGGGTTTTGAGTTACACTCCAATAAATAAATATAATATAAAATAAATGGGACCACCACGGAAGTACGAGTGTACTTCCGTGGTGGTCCCATTTATTTTTTATATTATATTTATTGATAGAGTATCAAACAAAAAATCATTCATAAAAACCGGTTCATAAACGTCGAAGTTATCCGTAAACAAACATTAAATATATATACGGTGGAATTGAGTAACCTCCTTTTTCGATGTCGGTTAAAAATTACTTAATTTCAGTTTTTTTTATTTAAAAGTGTTGTACCAGTTCCAATTTTAACGTGAACAAGGTACGTTTTTTTGTACTTTGTTTTTTTCTAAGTTTTTAGTTAGTTCTATTTGAATAACAGAATTATCACTACACACTGTTGCTGTTAATTGCTCGATAAAAAATACAATGAAAAACTAAGTCCGAACGTTAGGTATATTATAAGTTGAAGTAAAAAAAACCGATGTCCGTTGATGATTTTGGACTCGTTCCTCTGGGATTCCCTTCCAAAAACGTCTACATCTCTAAGTACTCCGGAGTACAATATTGCAGACGTTCCGGAAACCATGGAGTACTCTTTAATAGATGGGCGTGTATAAGAAGACGCTGATGAGATTGAAGCATGAGAGATGCGGCAGGATTACCAGGATCAGAGCAAATTGAAAACACACTGTGATCTCTGCACACACACACGCTAGGCAACAATGTTTTAATTCATACGTACATACGATTCATATACACACAAGCTAAAATAAATCGTTACTTTTGGATAAAACCCAAGAAATACATTGGTTTTCCATCTGTAGGTGGCCGTCAGACGCATATCTGCTTATCGAAGCGTTGGTAAAAGCGTGCGACCAAGCGCAACTGAATAATCTGTTCGGTGCGTCGTAAAAACAATGAGGAATAATTGCTATCAGCTTCATTATTCTTTGTACATATAACACGGGAAAGGAAGTGTAGATTATGTGCCTAGATCATTGACACCTTTATCTAAAGTGTTTATGTAATCCACTACATATTTCTTAATGTTCTTTTTGAAATGATTATAGCTCAGCGGGGGGAGCGTCGCATGTCAAACTGACGGACACTGGTTCGATCCCTAACAACAGCTTGAGCTTAAGTTTTAAAGATTTAAATAATTTAGCGTTCCTCAAAACAAAACCCAATATCTTGGAAGATTTATTCATGATGCACAAGGCACAAAAGTGAATTATGTATCAAAAATTACTCCCAAATCTTTATCTTTTTTATACTGTATAGATCTAGCGTTTGACCACTTGATGGTCAGTGACGAAGTGCTCGAAGATGTTATCACGCTAGACCTACAATGCTCACTGGGTCTCAAGGACTGCTGCCTGAACACACTATGTGTTTGGTGACAGTTTATCAAACTTAAGGATGGTAGCTAGCCAGGCGGGTACTCGAAAGTACCCTACCACCACGCTGGGAATTTGATAACGGTGTTAACCGAACCAATGTCCGTCAGTTAGGCAGCCGACGCTCCCCCCGCTGAGCTATCATCGCTTCAATATTTCCGCGTATGTTTCGTCCGTGTTTCGCAAGGGACATTAAGCCTTCTTTACCCGTTGTCATCCTAAAATAATTATTAGGCTACTTCATACCTCGTCAGGCGAAAACTCCAGTTGGGCTGGCCTCTAGCTTATACAATCTGACAGCCAAGAAATATGCCACAATGTTGTACTCGTAATTTTCCAAGAACTAAAAACAGCTGGTAACTTACAAAGATATATAAAGTTCCTTAAAAATACAACAACTTTAGTATCAACTGTCTGCGCCCCGCGGTGTCATCCACGTAGCTATGTAACCTATGTGTATAAACTATCACCATACCAAAATTCATACAAATCTATCCAGCCGTTTATGCGTGAAAGAATAACAAACATGCATATATCCATACTCACAAACTTTCGCACATATAATATTAGTAGGATTGTGCCGTTTTGTCTGTATAGTAATACTTTTAACATAATTATTAGTTAATGTACTTCAATGAAAAATTTCATGTTTTCAACCTAAAACTTTAATTGTTTAACTACATAATTATCTTATACCTACTTAAAAGTGACTATACAATTAATAAAATGCTAATTTAATACACATCTAAATTTAGATTAATCTCGCGCATTCGACACATATTTAATATTTTCAAGAAATAGTTCAGTAAATGCATTGGCACAAAAGTAAACAAAAACAAAAAAGTAAACAAGTAAACTACTTATATACATGATCAAAATAACAAAAAAAAATGTTATGAAAAGGATTAGTTATACTTCTTACATTAAAAATGCTTTCAAAGCTTATATCGTCGGGCCATAAAAATCTTTCAGTCAACTAAAGGTGCGTTTCTTTTTACGCTCACAGTGCGAACAGCTAAATTTAATAGTGACAGTGCTGACGTTTGTAAGCAAATCGGAACGGATTGTGTGTATGAAAGCGCGCGGTTGCTATAAATGTCATTAATTCATATCAAATCATTCTCTTTCATACTCCACGGGCACTAAATGTGGGTCATTTTTCTGAAAGTTTAAATTGCGTTTTTAATTTTTTGTGGAAGGATTATCAATTTTCGATAGATTCTGATGACAGTCAGATGTTTGACAGAGCTCACACTGCTCTACCTCGTAGTCGTGAGCGTTTTAAGCACAGGACGATGACGTTATGGATGATGTCATATAAATTTTGTGTGCAGCTGTCAGTGCATTTCAGAATGACTAACGCTATGTGTGCCCAAAGCGCTTAAAGCGCAAAAAGAAACGCACCCTAATAGTGTTTGAACAAGCACTCTTTATCACGACCTATCTACATACAATCTCCGACGTTTGCATTCACCAGTTCTATACGCGTGAGTAGTTATTTATAGTTTCGTCTTCAAATCTTCGTGTCTTCCGAACTGCGGCGTTTAAAATGTGAAGGGCGACGACGCTCACTTGGTCTCATACGAGGGTAATCGTCTCTCGTAGCAGCAGGGGGTCGGCGTTCAGGCCACCGCCTTCTATTACGGTCTTGATGTGAATTACGCGACGGCCTCCGCGGCCGGTTACGTGAGCTGTAAATAAGAAATTTCAATAAGTCTTTGAACTTGAACACGCCATGCATTGCCGACACGCGTCGCTGCACTCTACACAGCGCAACAATGTTAAACATGAATTAATATGACGCGTAGATTTGTAACAATGTGGAGTCAACTAATTGTTCTGTTTATCATTCTCATTTCTATCGTCATCTCTTTATTTCTATTCCCGCTTTGTAATAGTATAAGATTATCATAAGCAAACTTATCAGCTGAGATATGAGCGTTCATCTCACAAGAAAAAGTATTAAGCAAATTCCATCAGGCCCTCATAGCGGGTTGGTGGATAGGTAAGTTAGTGGCCAGTCCAAGAGCCAGGGTTTTCAGATACGTCTGAATAAAACTCTGATATAGACCTAGATCTAGCGTTCCACCACTATGTCATTGTATGCAGGTCAGCGACGACGTGGTTGAAGATGTAATCACGCATCAAGACTGCTTACTAGCTCTCAAGGACTACTGCATGAATATACTATGTATTTGGTGACAGTTTTTCCAACGGGTGGTAATTATATATATGATATATTGTTTAACACGGGATACGCACCATGATTTACATCTTTATCCATCGTGCTATTACCTGAAATATCGGGAACTCAATAAAAATAAAAATCATGATGCGTATCCCATGTTAAACAATATAAATATACTTATGAAAGTTTAAAACAATACTTAAGGGTGGTAGCTAGGGATAAAAAAAATTTTTAACAAAAAATGCAACCGACTTCAACACTCAAAAGTGTGAAATAACTTGTTGAAGTCGGTACCATGATAGTTCACACAAAAGTAACTATCATCACAATATTGTGCTCATGGTACCGACTTCGACAAGTTATTTCACACTTTTGAGTGTTGAAGTCGGTTGCATTTTTTGTTAAAAAATATTTTTTCCACCCTTTTCAGTGACCTGTGCTACTCACGTAGAGCTTCATCACCCGGTGTGAACCGGTGTTCTCGAGTAGCTACAATATGGGTATGTACCTATCTTCAAAACGATAGTTAACGGAATCTTAACGATTGGCATCCATAACATAATGCCCCCAGTATTACAGATATACGCCACGGTGATTGCTTACCATCAGGTGGCCCTTCTGATTATTTGCCACCAATTACATAAAAAACAAACAAACTTACCTATTAGGAATTCTCTTCTTATACTGTGAGTATTTATTCTTGTTAACTTCTGGTCTAGGCAAGTAGTCTTCATCGTCCCTATGGTCCGAGTCATATTCATCACGTGATTTTGTATGGTGGAACACAGGCCTGATGTGAGGAACGTGGACAGGATATGGTTTTACCACTGGAACAGGCACCTGAACAGAATCAGGAATTAGTAAATACGTCATTTTTAGAAAACTATTTATACAATTTAGAAAAAAAGCAAAGTCGTTCTGTGGTGTCCAAATTTTGGTTTCATGCAACAGGCAGTTCATGCTAATTATTTACATTATACATATATATATGTAAACTCTAAGGCTTTCACGGCCGGCCTTGCATGTTGTATGTATTGCTTCCGGGCTGTTTGGCCGTGGTCTAAGCGAAACTTGTGTTCCGATTGATCATTGAAGATGTCGACCGCAGTGATCGACGAAACGTCTGGAACACAAGTTTCACTTAGACCACGGCCAAACAGCCCGGAAGCAATACATACATTATATATATAGTTTTTTTTTTACAAAAAAACTTTCTAGAGACATGATACCTATATGAAATAGGTTTTATATCTCCAACGAAGAAAACTCTAGAAAACGATTAACCTATCTTATTTTGTCGTACACTATCTTATTTTCCAAAAAAAGAGAGAGCCTTTCTTGAGACAAGGTAGGTATAAAATAGTTTATATATTTCCGATGAAGAAAACTAGGAAGATGTGCCTATCTTTATAAAACTATAAACAGTGTAAGAAAATAATTATGCAATGACAACACCTATCTTTGATTGACTGAACCCATTGCTCAATAAAATTATTATCCAGAGAACCTCAGTTCAGGAAGCTGCCGTAATGTTGGTCATGTTCTCAGTTGGCCGCGGCAGTAACCTTCATCATCTCTGCATTAACTTACCTCTTTTTCTATATGAACAGGAACTAGCTTCTCGACGGGATACGGTACGTCTTTGTAGACCAGATAAGGCATCGGTTTTTCTATTGGGATCTTGAGTTCGTGAACAATTGGTACCGCTACCGGCTTGGCAATGGGAACCCGGACCGGATAGGGCTGAGGAACCGGCACTATTACTGGACGAGGAACTTCTATCTGCAAGTTCATAATTCTAATTCTATTTCACTTTTCCTCTATTTTTCTCCTGTGGTCCTCACAAAAAGGTTCTATAGTGATGATGCTCGCATATCTGGTCCTAAATTACGATTGGCATAGAAAAGTGTGCCCCATCATCGTAGTTAAAGCAGATGACTAGTAGGCCTAGACAAAGTAACATTCTACAAGCGTTAACGCTGAGAGAAAAAGCATAAAAAATGTATGCGATTGACACTTCAAAGCTATATATCACGTTATCAACGAGAACAAATATTCATCGTCAGCGGTTTTTTTTTTTAACGAATATAAGCTTGCGTGTGACTACTGTCTCACTTGATGTTAAGCGACGACGCGGTCTAAGGTGGAGCACGCAAACTTAGAAGGAACCTATTCACTCGCGACTTGAAGACTCCGGGGTTGTACATATCGGGAAACACAGACTCAGGCAGTGAGTTCCACCGGTTAGAGAAAGAGAAGCGATGCATCTTGTCTAGGCCCGAAAGTGTATGCTAAAATACCAAGGTAAAACAACTTGTTTCATATATTTAAAATATACATGCGTTTACAGTAAAAGTGAATGAATAGAAGATAAGTAAGAGGAAAAACTGTACATACAAACAGATATTGTACATTAGATACAGAATGTATGTGGACTTATTGCAAATTCCATCAATTGGAAATGAAAAGCTATGCATATTATCTGTTCAACGGCGATGCGCAGGCATAGGAAGACGCGTAAATATAATGTGAAAATGATCGTGATTGGAACACGCAGTTATAATCATAATACATGCAGTAGTAACATAAATGAGTGCCAGTTGTGTAATATGCTAAATATGCAATACGGAAGGAAAAATATAAGTATCGAATTTATCATGCAAACTGACAATAACCTGCACTTATTATAATTATTTATACAATGATTATTTCAAATACATACAGTGATAAGTATTATGTATCTTTAAGTACTGTATCATCATACACAAATCAATTTTGTTAGGTATTCGAAACGATTATAGCCTAGCGGTGAGAGCGTCGGCTGTCTACCTCACGGATGCTGGTTCAATCTTCGCCAGCGTATTCCGGAGATAGCAATATCGTAATAAAAAATTAAAGCATTATGCTGATAGGGCCGGTACATTCCAAAATCCGCCACGACGAGCTACTATCCATAAGTTTGAAAAACTGTCATCAAACAGTGTGCTAAGGCAGCAGTCCTTGCGAATCCGTGTTCAGTGTCCGGCCAGATCGTCACTGACAATCAAGTAAGATAGTAGTCAAACTTTTTTTAAAAATATCTACTGTATAGATTTAGCCTTTAACCATTTTCTCACTAGATGGTCAGTGACGATGTGGTCGAAAATGTTATCACGCCAGACCTAGAACATTTTTTACTGGCTCTCAAGGACTGCTGCCTGAACACTGTGATTGATGACAGTTTTTCAAACTTGAGAGTTGTAGCGAGCCAGATGGTACTCGAAAGTAGTACCTTACCGCCATGCTGGGAATTTGATAACGGTGTTACCTTCACCGGAAGCTCAAGCCATTGTCGGGGATCGAACCAGTATCCGTCAGTTTGACAGCCGACGCTCCTCCCCGCTGAGCTATCAACGCTTAACCTCTCGGCGAATAGTTAGTGGAATTATTTCATTATAATGTATCATAGGCACAATTCGAGTCACAAAATTAGGAGTGCAAGCTAGAGGGCGATCAACACTTCCAGCCCCGACGTGACATTGCTTCAAAATTGAAAGTAATAAACTTCCAGCTAAAATTAAATAAATTAGTTTTCTTAACTGAGAGAATATCTACTAGTTACGTATTTTATTGAACTAAGTCTATCTAGGGTTTACTTTCACTTGAACAATAGAGTCTAATGTACCGTGACTAGGTTCGTTCTTCAGGCTTGATTGCTGGTGTTTAACTACTCGTTAAACCATCAATCTAACCGCACCTATAATTCGATTTCGATTTTAAAGTCTCGATTTCTACGTGGTTTCAACGAACTGAGTATACGCGTAGGTGCTTTACAAATGTATTGTAAATCAAGTTAAGGAAATACAACATCATAATGATCTTTTTTCTTAACGCTTCAACTATTAAAGTGTGGGTATGTTTTATGATTTCTCTTCAATGTGGACGTGCATCATCTTACTGACCAAGATCAAGCGAGGAAATCAGTGCGCGACGTGAATTGTCTACTTACTCGTTCCGCATTCCATCATTGCATTTTTTGTGCTATATCCACACATTGGATATGGCTAACTAAACTACTAATCAATTTACAAACGAGTTGACGTATTAATTGTACATATCAAATACAGCTTCACTCACCGGGTACGGCTTCGGCACAGGAACATGGTTCGTTTCACTTCCATAGCTCTCATAATCTCGCAATGAATCCTTGAACTTGGATTTCCAGTAAGACTGTCTCCATTTGTTTACTAATTTCTTGTAATCGGCCTCATCAGAGACAAAGTTACTCGATTGGTAACTTGGTAAATACGATGGATGGGAGGTATCCTGGTTTCTTAGGCCGAGCAAATCTTCTTCGGATTTGAATCTCGTAGTAGGAACTTCATTGCCCCAGTCTTTGTATGGCCTATTTTTATTAGGTCTACGATTATACTGTGACCATTCATTTGGCTTACTTTCAAATGGTTTGTCATAGTTATATTTATGTTGTCTTTTTGGAATAATAACAACTTCGTCGTCATCATTATACTTGTATTTATTGAAATTAGAGTGACTTTTTAATGATGTATATTCAGAAGATTTAAAAGCATTTCCCCAATAATCATTCGTTGTTGTTGGCTCTGTACTGTATAAATATTTATATTGATTATAATCAAATTCATTTGGTTTATGCTTTTCTTTAACTGACGAAAAATTGTCAAATTCATCTTCTTCATGGACTTTGTATTCGGGCATTTTTTTGAATTGCGAGAAATCTATTTCAGGAAATCGATAGTTTGGAGAATCAATATTACTACTAGCTGGCATTATTTCATCAATGCCACTACCTAGAGGTTTCTTAAATTTGTTTTCATCTGCATCATATTTAAATCTCATGGAGCTATAATTAGTAGAATATTCATATCCCTTTGCAGGTGAAGGTTTCTTCCATTTCTTAAAGTCAAGTCCATCGAATGACCAAGGTTTCATTTTCTTTTTATTTTCATTCTCAGAGTTCGAAATGTGCAAATTATCTTTTCCACCTGTATAACTATTGTAGTTATGAAAATCTTCTTTCATATTGCTAATTTTAAACGAGTCTTTTTCGTAATCGGCATTGTTACTATCTTCGTAATTATCCCTAACTTTGGTAGCTGGACTGAACAAATGTTTGCTACTGTTGTTGTTATAATTGTATGGATTTGCAAATGTATTTTTGCTTGCATCATGATTTTCGTGTAAGTCAGGTATTTGAGTAGCTGTGGGCATCCTTGAAGTGTCTAGGTCACTTGGATAGTACTGATTTAATTTCGTAAAATCTACAACTCTTTGAAATTTCAGTTGGTCTTGAGAATCGATTGATATTGGCTTGATGTTATCACCAACGTTCGTCGATAGATAAATTGCATTATTAGAAAACGGGATGTTGTATTCACCATGTAAAGGTATGTTTTGAAATGTTGGTTTGATATCATGAGTAGGTCGATTGTCAAATGCTGGCTTAGCTTCTTGAAAATTTGCAAATTTTTCATCATTTTGCGTTACACCAAAGTTAGTATTGTTGTAATCATTGGACTTTATTTTGTTTCTAGAATTAAGCTTAGTGCCATAAGTAGGAGCATTTATATCTTCTGTACTTCTTCCATACATTTCTTCTTTAGCGACATGTTGATCTACATTTGTACCAAGAGATTGTGTATTGAAGGGGCCTGTTGAACTCGGCGGGTATTGTATCAAACTAGCTTGCAACCCGCCATCATCATTGTTGAATGATTGTCCACCATATGGCTGCGAATTAAAGCTATTTCCAAAGTCGTTTGAATCTGAAGATGATGTAAAACTCGACAAATGTTCTTTTGGGTTTGTTTCTTGATCAACACCAGTTAGAAATTTTGTGTAGTCAGGTGAGCTAGGTACAAAGCCCTCATACGTACCGACATCATTGAAACCGAATGTAGAATAGGAAACCACGCTGGGTTGCGGAGTGTAATCTTCTTCTTCAGGCTTCGGGCGTTTGTTTTTCTTAGACTTTTTTCCATGCACTATGTTATGTAAAAGTAGGAACGCTATAAAAGCAACACATAACTTTCTGTAGAACATGTTCGCGAGTCACTGGTGCGAGAAGCGACGCGCTAATCACATTTTACTAGAACGCGAGGTGTTCATGAAGTCCGAGCGGCAACTGTGAGTCCCAGTCTGAAGACAGCACGGTGGCACCAACGACACGCCAGGAGGAGTGGAGGCGCATCTACCGGCGTCATGCGCCGTCCCCTCGCCCTAAAGAATGAAAGCGTTTCACGCATGAACTGCTCCACGAGTTTCCCCCGATTAATTATTCGCAATAACAAGTTCGTTGTATTGGAATATTTAAGAATTACACCCGCGTAATTGGCGCCTCGTGTAGTCGTAATGTTTTAAATGTCGTCTTCCGTCATAAAATAATATCCGCAAGTTTCCGAGTTCACTTCCTGAATAATAGGTAAGTGAAACATGATGGAAAAATTCACTACTTATTATATTGTATGATTAGGTATCTCACGTATATATAACGGTATTTTCGTGGAAATAAGTCAAAAGTTCCAAAAACAAGCCGTAAATGCTTTCTAATCTTGATTAGATGTTTGAAATGAGTAACAATATATAGACGCAATATCTTAAACAATTTTACATTTAAGTATATACACCCAGTGGCCGGAAACGATGGATTTTTAGCAGACATTACCTAAAATGTTAAAGGCCCCTAAAATATAATAGGTACTTTTTAAAATAATTTATCACTACATTAACTACATTTCTTATGTAGGGATCAAATCAAATAAAATTGCCAAAATCTTGCGCCACCTCCTGTGGCGTCATCTGAAACTCCAAGTGCTTAATTATAGGCATGAAACAGTACCTTAATTGAGATATAATGGAAAATAAAAATTGGAGATTTAAAACGTAGACTATTAAAAAATATTTTAGTAAATTAGGCCTCGGCTCATTCCTCCTCTGGTTCTATTGGATTTGTTTTTTGAAGTTTTCTGCCTAAGGTCCTATGCCTAATTAACTTTTTAGTCAAAAGCACCAAGTTATAACCATTTCTATTCGAATTATCGCTCGTTTCTGATTAATTATTAACATTTAATTTGTTTATAAGAATGTACCTATACAGCATGATCAAATTTATATATTTATGGCCCACTGAGCCAGTTTTGATATAAACTCTCGCTTGCTTGACGCCAAGCTTTACTGTACAAAAATATTTAGTACAATAGGGACTTATTATAAATATACAAAAAACTAATTAGGTAGGTATACTATACAGTACTTACCTTAAAATTTATAATTAAGTTAATTTATAATTAAATAAAGTTATTAGTTCCGCAAGCCAGAACGTCAGCTTGGAATATATGAGAGTAATAAAACATGCCACATGCAATGAAGTAGCGAAATCGATTCAAACATAATTTTATTAATTAAAAGATCTCCACCCTTTGTTATATGTACTATTAAACATATATATTATTATTTTATATTAGACCGTACCTTAATGAAAACTTACATACCTATCCAACTTTTACAGCTTGGATTGAATATATAGCAGTCATCGTCATCATCTCAGCCATAGGACGTCCACAGCTGCACATAGGGTCATGTATGGCAGTACGAACATTGTACAACAACAACATACACAAACGTGTACAAAACGCGTGTTCACCCACTTCCAGCTTCAGTCGTCTAACGTCGAAAGAGGGTAGTTGAGAACACGCTTTTTATTTAGTTCATTTTGCTCAGGTCGTATGACACCAATGGAATAAAATGGTTCCTTGTGACTAAAAATAAATCTTTCAGTGAAGGAGATATGCAATACAAAAAAATAACTAGAATTATGCTAAAACATTTTATTTGACTATAAGTTACTCACTTAACACTATTGCCTTCGTACAATATCAAAATTAAATGGCCACTTTACCGTTTAAGAAACTATACATACACTAATCTTCCATAACATGTAGATGCCGCTTTGTACTAAATTATATATAACAATCAAATATCATCAAATGAACACAACAGAATATCAATTTGAAGTGAAGAATAACGAGTGGAATGACAGGATCTAAGAATTTATCAAAGATTGAAAATAATTTATATCTACCTATAAGACGAAACCCGTGATTGGCATTTGTTTTGAGCTCTCGATGTCTCGACGCTGGCTGCATATATCTAATGCAAATATAATGTAATGATTCCGAGATGATTTTAAAATAAGAATCTGATTTTAAATTTCGGTTGTGAACTATACGTAGTATCTCCTTTATGATCTGTGAGCCACTCAGCAATCAAGTTAGATAACTGTCAAAATATCGGTATAACTCAAAACAAATACCAAGGATTTGATCCCCTCTAATAGGTTCAAGAATCATCATGTAAGCCAGTATTATTCTAACCTACGACTATAGAGCTAATACTCTTAAACTATATCTAATAGGTAATATTAACAAGTCACATTAGGCACAATACAACAAAATTATTATGTAGAATCATATTCCTATCTAAATAAACAAATTTTAAAAAAAAACAACTTTCTCCTGTCTATCTAACCAAGGCTTACACGTAATTTCTACAACGTAAGTAGGTACACATATTATAAACACGATTCAGCATTTCATTATATTATTGGGTAGGTAAGAAATATTGATTTAAAATAAAAATGTCGGTCAGTTATGAAAGATATTTTTCATAACCTTTCTGATCAGATATTCGAACAGGCATTGCTTTTTCTGACATATTCTCACAATCTCAATCTTGCTGAACGAACATTTTTTTTCTGACCAAGTATTATACTTAATATACGTAAAACTTTCATGGTAAACTATTTGTATTACAATAAGATTGCTTACCGTTCAGTATTTAGACAATGATATCAGCTATAATAAAATAAAATACTAATAACTATTTACAATACTGCAGCTACTACAATAACATTTCAGCAATCCACTAGCTATTGGTAGCCTATAGATAACTCAAATGCTCTAACCCGCTACCGGCTGGCAGCGTGCCCAGAATGCTAGCAGCATTGCCACGTTGAATTGCAATGCTGATTCGTTGAGCCAAATATGTCAGCTTAAGATTACAGTAAATAAAATATAACGGTATATTATACGATTAGGGGCCATAATAAGTGTTGAAGTTAAGAGATTCATGAATAAAAATAAACACTGTAACTAATTAAATCAAATAATTAACTGTTGATATACTACAATACTTTACAATGATTCTTCCGGAGAAAAATAGAATTTAAAAAAAATTGCGCGGGCAAAACTACAAAAAAATACAGTATACGTACTAATACTATGACATGTTAATGTACGTTTAATAATATCATCTGGGGTTGCTATACTAATAAACTTTGAAAGTCTGTATTGAACAGACGTTACATGAATATACAAAAATATTTAGATTTCTATCACTTTGATGAACACTTCGAATATAAACACAGTGGTTCTACTACTTGGTGCAAAGGTCGACATTAAGGCCATAGAATCCTCCACTAAATGGGAAATATTTATCCAATAAAATATGGGAGTATATGATTTTATATATTACTTTCATAATCTCTAATCTAGAATGTCTATATTTTTTTAAAAGACTTTGACGTTATTTTTCGATTAAAAAAACGGGTGAATATCATTTTGTCATGCCAACTATAGATTATAATTTCAAATCCATAGTTTTTTTTCGTCATTAAGTTTCATAGGCAATCGTTGGTACGAGTAATTATGTCTTATGGCACGTGACAATTCCCGTATTTTTAATTGAAAAAAATGTATTTATATTATAATCCAATCTCGTGATGGTTATTGCAGATTTAATTCCATGTCTAACTCTTTTTAAATATTTATCATATAGACTTTTTATTTATTATAGATTATATTGTACCTTAATAAGAAATTGTTAAACTGTGTTAATTGTTCAACTCTTGAACTTATCGAACTTTCGTAGTAAATATTGGGATCTGTTAGTCAACTCTAGTTAAATAAGTAAATACCTTAAATATTTAAACTTCTATTCTGACAATAAAATATATTAGTATCTAAACTATTGTTTCCAACATCTTAACAAGTATTTATTGTTACGTAGTCGATACAAGTATTAGTAAACATTGTAGACACAGAGTAGATGATTTAAATGTGCGACCTTTTTTCTTTGGAATCTGCAGGGTTTCAACTGATGCAATCGAGTTACCCTAAGGCCGTATCGCACCAAACCAAATCGTCCGAGATTTTCGCCTGAACTAGGATTAAATCACGGTTTTTGCCCGCAAATTTGTAATCTGAACGAAAATCTCAGATAATTTGGTTGATGCAATGGGGTCTTGAATTTATCTGTTTTGACTTTTTGGCACACTTGCACACATTAAATACTGATCATGCTAATTGTAAACTCCCACATTAGCTGATACACAAGTTACGAGAATATACTATAATTTCGTCAATATTTTTTTCTTGTGATATAAAAAATAATTCAATGAAATGTGTCGGTTGGTTGACGTTTAAATACCGATCGTATAATGTAATTTGAGCCTTATTACCTGGACCTATCTAAAACGTAATCACTCGCTGCTGGCTGATCTTATTGACATGATAATAGGAGATAAAATATGAGAACTGCTTGTATCTATATTATACCAAAACCCAAGTTATGATATTCAGTTTCATATAACCATGGCATGTATGCGTCAAATCGGTTATTGACACATAATAACAATGTTATTCCGTACTTACACTTTCTTTGAAATCATTAATATTCAATTATCAACTACAATCGTTTGTGTAACATTTAAAAGGGAAATTACAATATGCACGATGACATATGTGGAGTTGTAGTTTGATCATTTCTGATTTCTTCCTCAATATCAGTTAAAGTACTTCCTGTAAAATATAATTGGCATCTAATGTATGTAGATACTGTCTATACTATAGCAACTAAGCTTGATGGGAGTAGGAAAGAATTCAGATTATTAACATTTAAGCATGGCTACCGACAAAACTTGATATGACAGAAAGTGATGAAAAATCCTACTTCAAAAGCTAACTGCCTCACAAATTCACTCAATATTAAGGCCTATTTATTAAGAAGAATATGTAAATGCATACAAATGGTTTTCTACAAGAAATGTTTTGTGACGTTAAAAAGTTTAGAAAAATATGTATCTCGACTTACCCATTACTTATAAACACGTACAGTCGAACACTCAGTCATTCGTAGTTTGATACAATTCGGTAGATAGTGATCCAAGTTACAAGCATACTTAGTAACTATATTACAGGGAGTTACGAAATCACGGGCCTATATTATAAAGCAAAGTCTTGTCACTGTAGTAAAAAAGCTATGTAAAATTGTAGCTTTGTAATGACCCACATTGCTATTACAAGTACCTATTGGTACAAGAAGCAATTTGATATTTTTCCTGAGTGAAATTATTAATTAGTAACACTAATGTTAAGGAGATTACATGCATGTCGAAAAGCTTGAACATTGTAAAATAGTCTGTAAACCTTGAAGGAAAACCTTTAACAATACAAAATCAATATTTGTAACTTCTAATAAAAGTCAATTTTCACTACAAGTCCAAGACTTTACCTATAAAAGGAGCCTAATAACGGTTTACATAATTTATCTTACTATATATTTCAAATGTTTTTTTAATTATAAATCTATTATACTCAATAAGCAAACATACAATACTACTTTAGAAGGATAAGAAACCCTACACAAAGTTCGTTTCGGTTTTTGCCTCAGCTTGGTCGTATGTCGTTTAAAAAGATTATAAAGGGAGAACTTTGAGATTAAGATTTGATTAATAAGACCAAGATTGAAAAGATACCATATCTTTAAAATCTTAGCAAAGTAAAGAAAGCAATCCCTTAAGTATATAAATACCTACCAATTGAAATAAAATGTGCAATGCCTACATTATGTGTAGACTAATAAATTTTTTTTCTACAATTGGCAAACAACATAATATAAATACCTACCTATGTATTGTGATCGTTCTACTAGTGACAGTTTCACAATTTTTGGTACAAATCTGTTTTTTGATGCACATTATAGTTAGTTATGTGCATACCTACACATAGTTCCGAAATGAATCCAAATTAATTCCCACAGGACAAATATTTGGTCATCATGTTATCTATTTCTGCAGGTATAGGTACCATAGGTCATTTCTATTTTAAAGCACTAATTTCACATTTACCATCATTCATTCGTTATCATTTTAAGTATTGATAATTAATCATTGAGAAGAAGTACGTCAAATAGAAGATTAAAGATGAGATGCTTCTAATATAGTGACATTTACAAGAATTTTTAATTATAATAATGACGAAATTCCAGATTTTAGAGAAATATATAGTTACTTTGACCAACATAATCTAGTTCTTGTGACACTTTCAGTGAATTGTGTTCGATGGAAAAGACTTAAATAAGAACAAATTTTCATAATAATAATAAAAAATCTACATAATAAATCATGCAAGCTTCCACAATCAAAGCGCTTCACTCACAATATTTCCCGTGCGGTCCAAGACTCCCCAATAACGCTATCAACGTTAATAACGCAAATAAATACCAACGCGATACAAAACAAATCCATCCTGTATTATTGATTCTCATTTGCGATGTTTTTTGCAGTATTGGACCACACGGTCAGCAACACACGTTCCAATATTCAACAACTTGTATCAAGCATATTTTTATTCCATACGTAATTAACCTAAAAAACTAATAGTAATTTTTGGATCCCTTTTTTTGCATACCACGATCCCAAACTTATATCCATTTCCTTCTCACCCTAGATGGCGCTGTGCTTCAGTTTGAACTCTACATAACATAAACAGATGTCGCTACGAGGCAACTAAATACATTTTATTTTTATGTTTTAAAGCATAAAATAATAACGCTTATTCTAAGTTTTAAAGCATCCTGCCGCGCCGGAAATGTGATAAAACAGAATTGGTAAATAGCAATTCAGTATATAGTTATGATTGCTTGCTGTTATTACGAATTTTTTCTTTCAATTATCATAGTAATATTAGAACCATTGCATAATTTTGCTTAAGCAGGCGACCTTTGGCCCCAATTTATCAATAACGGTTGATGCCATTCATCAATCGGTCTCGTCCTACATACTTGTTTGAATTTAAGTAGGTAATAGTTTATGTGTTATGTAAAGAGAAATATCAAATTTGTATTAGTTTTCATTACATTTGTCAAATTAGACGCTGCATCAATAGTGGGAGTAGTTAGGTAATTTTACTTGATCTAAATTTAAAAGAATGATTTATATAACATTTCACATTTTTGTGGATGACATTTTCAAATGTTATTTTTTTATTAAAGGAATAACAAACTGATAGAATTGTTGAAAGTAGTCTGAAGAACTAGCCTTTAACCTTTTCTTTAAGGGAAAAAAATTGAAGGCTAGAGAAAGCCCCAGTATAGAGAATTTAAGTCCCTGCATACTATGTCTATGGAATTAGGCCTCGTGAATATTTTTAATAAGTAATGAGGTACATAATATTCCTTAATAATTTTTATCTACGACATCGTCAGTTATAAGACTCAGTTTAAATGAATTCGAATGATAAGGTAGCTGAATTTGCGGGTAGTTGTACAAATTAGCTCAAAGGATAAGAAAATGTCGTCGGTAGCGTGTTCAGTGCGCGGAGGCGGCGGGTGAAGGCGGCGCGGCGTGTCTGAGACGCGCGCGGATCTCTTGCAACGTGGGATTTGTCCCGGGTTCAACTTCCTCTGTGCTCTGCTCCGCTTGCTCCAAGCGGCGAGCCCGTTCTGCTATCGCACGTTCTAACTCTGGAAGTGATGATACAATATTATGTTTAATTTTTATTCAAATTCAAACGTGTAATTAGCAAATAATGTTTGATAAAATTATACTCATTTGTCCAACATATTTATAGCCTAGAAAGTAGCACTAGATTCTTGTAATAACATAAACGCCTTGTTAATAGATATCACATTTTGTGCTAATGCTAATCAGGTAAAAGTAATCCCATATTCGTTACTAAAACATTACCCATTTTATTATACATCGAGGTTTTCATTTTTTGTATTGTCAAACACTGACTCTTGTATGTATTGCCTTTAACATTGCGGACCTACTTATTAATTTGTATCAATCGATTTCTCGTAATTTTAAGTACATTGTAAAATGCGACAACTACTACAGTGTAAATAGTTTTATTTTAATTGGCTATTTTTTTTTATATTTGTCCTCAGTGACTCAAGACACATGCTCGCATTGTGTATGCAATTGCTATAACATAGAAAATATTGCTTTTACAGCTGACATGGTTTTTAACCGACTTCAAAAAAGGAGGTTACTCAATTCGACCGTACATATATATTTTTATGTGTGTTCGCGTCGTCGTTTATGAACCGATTTTGATGATTATTTTTTTGTTTGATAGAGTATTTTTCCATGGTAGTCCCATTTAAATTTAATTAAAATCGGACAAGCGGTTTTTGAGTTATACTCCAATAACTGAAAAGTGCGACGCATACCTCGATGACATTATAGATGCGGTTGAAGATATCGAAGACCATACACAATGAGAATTGATTCCGTGAGTAGCAAAGGTGCATATAACTAAAAAGGGTAAAAAAAAAATTACCAAAAAATGAACCGACTTCAACACTCAAACTCAACTTTTGTGAACTATCATGGTACCGGCTTCAACAAGTTATTTCACACTTTTGAGTGTTGTATGTAAAAAAAATTTATAACGTTTAAAAACAACTCACACCCAACTCACGTAGTAAGTTCTGACTATAGTTGGATGCGACCACATTCGGTGGTCTTTTTCAAGGAGAGCAGGTACGGAGCACTTGCGGACGCGGTCGCGATCCGCCTAACACTGTATTGTCGGAACCCACTGACTTACTACGTGAGTAATTCCCGCGTTATATACATGTTACGTAAACGTGTTTATCCTTTGAGTAAACAGCCTTTATCTGAGTGTTTATCGTATTTACGTTACTCATTTCTACATTTTAACGGTTAGGTAGCGGCCCTAGTAGGTACATCGTATATAAACCCATTAGAGATCCTCTGTGTTATACCAGAGGACAATTAGAATAATTGAGTAAAATGTAATGGATAAAAATCTCGATTGACAGTGTTTTTCATTAAACTCCGAAACGACTTACCTGATTTTAATTATTTTTTTCGTGTATATTTAGTAGGCCTGAGAATAGGTCTGAAACCCACCCTTCATTTGTTTATCGCGATTATAGTATTTTTGTATCAACAAATATCCAAATAATTTAATATTTCGATAATTTATATGTTAGAACAGAGAGAGAGTAGAGAGAGAGAGACAGATGGTCTGCCGGATAAATATATAAAAACAGACAATGGCCCTAATTCTGATAATCACACGAACTAGCTAAAATTCACTAAAATTCTTCAAATTGAAATAGCTCGTATTCTATTTTCTCTAAAATTCAAATTCGTGTAACTCCATACAACGCCCTTACTAATATTAGACAAGTTTTATTCCATTGCTGGCCGATTGCGGGTAGTTTTAGTAGCCACCAAATAAGTGGCGACTTAATTTCGCTAAAACTACCCGAAAATTTAATAAATACATTTAATTTTAGTGATGTTATTGATAAGTCTCATACTAATTTAGACTTTATCGTAACCGTATAATAACTGATTCAGTTTTCCAACATTTTAGTTTAATTCAGTTGAATAAGCGAATCACTAGCATTATGTATTTACTTAAAATGCGCTATTTTTAAATTGAACATTCATTTTATTGTTACTTGTACACTTCAAAGCCAATGTGTAATGAAAATCTTAAATGAACAGATTGTTTTCCTTTTAGATTGTAATACTTCCATATTATACTACTGCTATTACAATACACACACATAAACACTTGTACAAATAACACTTAATAATGACAATCCTTAAATTAGACCTTTTGACTAAATTGCGGGTACATTTCGTATATCTTTTTTATTTAATTTAACTTAACAAAACATCACGCCATCATCTTAACCATAGGGCGTCCACAGCTGGACATGTATATGCCTCCCCCATTTATTTCCGCAAGGACTGGAAGAAAGCGGACCGCGTCTTGGGATTTTCGTCAGGTCATCTGTCCACCTTGTCGTAGGCTATCCTATGCTGCGCTGACCAGTCCGTGGTCTCCATTCGAGAACCTTTCGATCCCAACGACCATCAGTTCTTTGAGCTATGTGCCGTACCCACTGCCCATTGAACTTGCTAATCCGCTGGGCTATTTTGGCTTCCACGGATCTCCTCATTTCTGATTCGATCGCGTAGATAAACCACAAGCATAGGCCATATAGGACATATGCCTCCCCAATATAGGGGAGATTTGCCAATACTCGCCACGCTTGGCAGACGGGTTGGCGAGCGCAGTATGGTTTCCAATCCTCAGAAGGCGCTGCTGCCTACCTTCTGGTACGTGGTCCCTTAGCCGACTCCTACGGCACCCGCGGGTAGAGATAGGGGAGAACTATTCTATGCCGGTACCACCACGGCCTAGAATAAACTAACTAACATTACTTATTTATTAGTATGTTACAAAATCACTTAGTTTTTGAACAACTGTGTTTAAACATAGTCGCGGTCTCTAGCAAAAATATTCTTTTATCTTTATCTTCTTTATCTAAAGCCAAAAACATCAAATATACACGGTCCTAAATATCCCGTAACTGAGTTACTTTTCTTCAGTTATTTCCAGTTTACATTTGATCTGTCCTGACGATGACACAACAGACGATCTATATCTGACACCGAGAAGATAGTGATTTAGGATAAGACAAAACAAGTCTGTGTGCGTTGATATGGCGTACATGAACCTTGAGATTGACACGCATTTAGAGCAACGATACAACAAATACAAAATACAAAAATACTTTATTGACATAAGTGGTGTACAAACAAGTAGTGAACCCAAAGGCTCCTGAACTAGTGGGACTTTGTTTCAGGGGTCAATGGCCTCTCCCAGAAAAGACTTAGCTTACTGTTAATGTTTTCATAGATTCCACATTACCGTGTTCAGCACTAAAAGATGATAAACTAATTTCAAACGTCGAATTTTTATCAATTTTGTACAATAAGGAAGGATATTTCTAATATTACACAATTCGTGCAAACATAGCTATAATCAATATCCCGTGTAAAAAACATTTGTGAGTTTGAACATGTCTGTTTGACCTGTGTCTGGGTGTATATATATATAAGTATATATACACACTTACACTCACATCGCGCTATCAATCATCGCGCTGATTGATAGCGCGATGTGAGTGTAAGTGTGTATATATACTTATATATATACACACCCAGACACAGGTCAAACAGACATGTTCAAACTCACAAATGTTTGACCTGTGCGGGAATCGAACCCGGGACCAGCGGCTCAGAAGGCAGAGTGCTCCCAACTGCGCCAACCGGCCAGTGAAATATCCTCGTACGTACTATATATATGCCCAATAACGGTGGGATAATGTTTGTAAGTTTTGGTAAAAATAGAGTCTTTAAATTACAACTTTTACGTTACGCCGCCAGACAACCCAACTCTTTAATTTTAAAATAATTAATGATTCAAATGGTAATTTCAAATGGTCATGTCTGAATTGCCGCCGCACCCGAAGAAGATTTTCCGTCTGATTGAAAAAGAACGATTACGGAATGCAAAATGGTATTGATCGACTGACGATAAATGATTGTGCATTGATATTAAAAAAAAATACCTTCCATTGTTATGTTTATATAAAAAAATGTTTACAAAACAGCAATTCAAGTATGCAAATAAACGCTCACACAAATCTCCAACGTTGATGCAATACAATAATGCAGTTATTGGCATATCTATCGTACGGACGTAAGTTCTCCCACGCCGCCATCGCCAGGCCGCTCGGCCAGACGGGAAGTAAATTGATGCAATTTCACTTTCATCCAACCTTGGTCATCGACATCAGCGCAAACTAATTAGAGAAAATAGCTGTAAATATGTCACATTGATCGCTGCTGTGCTGCTGTGTCAGGCAATCGTAAATGAATTAATTTACACTGTGCACTCGTCGAAGGAATGTCTACAATTATTGGCTTCTCGGGTGAACGGCCGCAGAATGCACCTGCGTTGGGCCCATATTCAGGCACCGGATAAACCACTCGAGTCCAAATATGCGCGAGAAAAAACGAACACCTAACCAAAGTAATACTGGTTTTGTGGGTCAGTGATTGATGGGTCTGATGTAACCGGTCACAGGCAAAACCTTCGGGTTACCGCCAAGGTTTGGTAACCGCGAAATAATCCGAACGCTCTTTAAAAAAATATGTGAGTATAAAGGATTTCCTAGTTATATATCCATTTTATTTCCTTACTGACACCGGATGTTACTCATTGCAAATATTTGCTCTTCCGCTACCGAATATCTATTTATATTTGCATAATTGTAAATGACATCCACGTGCCTTCACGATTATGCTGTATAAAATTTAATTATTCGATGCAATTTTCTTCTTTCGTTAACATTTTTTATGGGATAAGGTAACGGAACAGACAAAAGGCCCACAGGATGTTAAGTGGTAGCCTCTGCCTATAGACAGATACAATTCGTAAAGAACTGCACTGCGCCCGTCACCCTGAGACTTAGCTTACGTAGTTTCTTACATTTAGTGAAATACCTCATCATAGCCTTGGAAAATGCGTGATTCAAGGCAAAGTAGAGTCTTGGCTTTAGAAATGAAGGTCAGTAGGATATTCAAATGTGAACAGAAGATGCATATGAAATAAACTATATCTATCCAACCTTAAATAGACAGCTACTACACAGCGAATGCTAATGAGTAGGTTAGTTACCTTCATTAATATGACGTGACAGTACCTACTTCCCCAGTAGGTACTTGCTTTCCCCACCGAACCTCATATAAACATGTAATATCGTTGACCGAAACATCAATCAGTGTGACCAAATCATAAAGAGTAGATTACCTTATTTTAAAGATATGCCTAGCGCAATTGTTACAAAACCGTTACATAAATTAAAATCACAATTTCGATAGAGATATTATTACCTAAACGTTTGAGGACTGTAATGATCGCGGGCAGAATTAATTATTTGAACACTTCAAATATTGCGACAATGATCGTTAGAAATGTTAGGAAGTGGAAATCTAGATCGGTAATCTAGTTTACTTCAGACACGCTTGTGTTTTTCTTAACTAAATTGATTAATCTAATAAATTAAACTTATTCAAATACATATTCAATAGGGCTTTTAAGGTACTTCTCCTGTCTGATTAGCCGTATATTTTTAAAATGGAGAATCATAATTGCCCATATTTTATTCCTTTAACAGATCAGGCGGTGCCTTTGATACCAGGCAGGGTCCGCATTCCTTCAAATTTAAACGGACAACTTTTTATGTTTCTTCGTTTTTTCTAGGCCAGTATTTGACCGTCACCACTTAGATTAAAAATGATGCCAATTATAGATTTAGCCGCGTTCTTGAATCTGACTCGAGTAAATTTTCTTATCTTTTTTAATTTTCTATCCATACATTAGATACCTACTCAAAGACAAAATATTTGCCGTTTTTTTTAAACTATCTAGGTACCATATAATATTTATATTATAGCCCTATTTTTTCTATATAAAAGGTATCCTATTTAATTTTGTACCCACTTTAACGATGTGTATTACGATAATGGAGTAGTTAAGACATAAATCGTAAAAATACTAAACAAAGTCCATGTGACTTTGTTCATTAATATAGATATAATTTGGTATACAAACGCTACATTACACGGTCTATCGTTTATTTATTTTGACGTGATAACGTTTTATAAATTGATGAATACCAGCAACACTCATGAAAAATAGTAACGTTCCGCGTAACGTTCCACCTGATATATACTTTACACCTGACTTTGATAAAATAATCAAAGTCAAAGTCAAAGTCAGTCAAAGTCAAAGTCAAAGTCAGTCAAAGTCAAAGTCAGTCAAAGTCAAAGTCAAAGTGAAAGTCAAAGTGAAAGTCAAAGTCAGTCAAAGTCAAAGTCAGTCAAAGTCATAAATGATTATGACGTTATCACGTAAATCTATCGTCCGTAAACCGACTTTACAGACAACCAATATATTTTTTTCGTTTACTTTTTAAGGTAAGTAAAAGTAAGTTGCGAAGCAGACCATTTATTTTTTAATTAAAACTGACGTGGTTTTGACACATAATGAATGTATAAAACTCGGGAATTACTCACGTAATAAGTCAGAGGGTTCCGACTATAGTTTCAACCTTTCTTGATCGAAGGTTTCAACCACATTCGGTGATCTTTTTCAAGAAGAATACGGGGCGCTCGCGGACGCGACTGCGTACTAGGCGAACCGAGACCGCGTCCGCGAGCGCCCCGTATTCTCCTTGAAAAAGACCACCGAATGTGGTTGAAACTATAGTCGGAACCCTCTGACTTATTACAGACCATTTAGTAATGGACATACACACAATAATTACCTGGTGTTTCTCTGTGTTCCCTTATTTGGTTCATCGTTTGCTTGTCTTTGTGTTTCGAGAGCGCACGTTCTAGTTCGCTCTTCTGGTTGAGCACATTCTTTCCTCTGAAATGAACACAAAATCTGGGTCAAACATAAAAAATACAAATAACGCAGCCAAGGAAACTTGGCACTCGGACCAAGGTTTCAGTAGCCATATTGGTAGAGCGTATAAGGCCGGGAAACAAGAGCTTAAAAACTTAAATTAGGTTTATGCTGTACATTTTAGGCTGGCCGGTTGGCGCAGTTGGTAGCACTCTGCCTTCTAAGCCACTGGTCCCGGGTTCGATTCCCGGACAGGTCAAACATTTGTGTGCATGAACATGTCTGTTTGACCTGTGTCTGGGTGTGCATATGTATTTAAGTATATATATCAGTCATCAGGTTACCATAGTACAGGCTCTGCTTAGTTTGGGACCTGAAGACCTTCTGTGAATGTAAATAAAATAATTAATTTTAAAAAAAATTGCGATAAATACCGTGGGGTAGAACAATTTAATCCCCCAACCCCCAAAAAATACACAGTGGAGGCCTATGACCAGCAGCGGATGTTGTATGGCTGAGGTGATGATGATGATTACGATCAGTTTTAATAACCAGTTTTAAAATAATTAGAAACATAAGCAAAAACAAATATAGATAAAAACGCTAAATCATTAAAATACGACGTACAAAAACCATCTACTGCTTATAGTTAGTATGTAGAACATTATCTTATCACATATACACGTAACGATTGGATATGATAATATAGACGCTTTTGCATGACCATATATGGTAATACTTCCTTTGACCGATACGTCACACTCAATTCCACAGCTTAAAAAAACTGATATTCATGATATAGATTAATAATTTAATTCGTTTGATATGCGACAATTTTAGAAAGTATTAATATTATCTATCTATGAACAGTGCCTGTAGGCGAATAACATATTATGTCGTGTCCGTATCTTCATCGTATAAACAATTGAATATCGCACCTATTGCACGAGCAAATAAACAAAGCTGTGTATCAGATTGACTCTTGACTGGTCGGTTGACGCAGTTGGTAGCCTTCTGAGCCGCTGGTCCCGGGTTCGATTCCCGGACAGGTCAAACATTTGTGAACATGTTGTCACCTGTCACCTGTGTCTGGGTGTGTATATGTATATAAGTATATATATATAGGTATGCATATAAGTATATATCAGTCATCAGGTTACCATAGTACAGGCTCTGCCTAGTTTGGGACCTGAAGACTTTGTGTGAATGTTGTCTAAAAAAAATAAAAAAAATATACTAGATAAACGTCAATGCTGGGTTCTATTGATACGATTCCGCGACGATTTCCGTAGTATTTCGTTCTCGGACTACAGTGGGCCTAGACAAGATGCATCGCTTCTGTTTCTCTAGCCGCTAACGATGAATATTCATTCTCATTGTTCACGTGATGTATCGCTTTAAAGTGTCAATCACATACATTTTTTATGTTTTCTCTTAGCGTTAACGCTTGTAGAATGTTACTTTGTCTAGGGCTACAGTATAGACAAACTTGTTAGGTAATTTGTAGTAGATAAACGTCAATGCTGGGTTCTATTGATACGATTCCGCGACGATTTCCGTAGTATTTCGTTCTCGGACTACAGTGGGCCTAGACAAGATGCATCGCTTCTGTTCCTCTAGCCGCTAACGATAAATATTCATTCTCGCTGATCACGTGGTATATCACTTTTAAGTGTCAATCTCATAATATTTTTGTGTTTTCTTTTTTAAAGCGTTAACGCTTGTAGAATGTTTGTCTAGGGCTATAATTGGGCTGCATCGTCAAGCTGTAACACACATCGTTTTGATACATTCACTTGTATTACACTTGATTATTGTCAAATTAGATTTGAAAGTATAATGACCCGTCAACGCATGTAAATTTTACAGCGATCGCAATCGGTGTTGTTGTGAATTGATACGAGACAGGTGAGTTGTAAACGTCGGAGGCGGCTATTCACTTTCGTTATCGATGTACGGGATTCCTGTGATAGCCGATAGCCTGTGAGGCCTTCAGTAGTGCTAACGCTTTCTTGACACGTATAAGGTAATAGTAGTAAGGATATACGGGTTCTGGCTCACTCCTCAGCCTTGAGCCAGAAGCCGGACCGCGGGTGGCTCAAACTAAAAAAAAAAAAAAAAAAAAAAAAAAAAAAAAAAAAAAGTAAATCGGGCACGCCGGATCGATCTGTGCTATCCGTTTTTTGATATCTCTTCAGGATTCCGAGATAGTTTTCAGGATTCTGCATCTCCAATACCCCTCATTACCATTAGGCTAATTACGGTCCGCGACGCGCGCTCGCCAGCAACCCTCATTACCATTAGGCTAATTACGGTCCGCGACTCGTGTTCGGTCTCTCTTGGTGTGAATCATCGGCGTCAGCCTTGAGCCAGAAGCAAGGTGGCTCAAACTAACTAAAACATGCTACTTTTGCTTATTGTACTTAGGTATTTGTTTCTATGATATCAATAACAACAACCACAAATTCTTATATATTGTATTTCTCTTTATTCATCTATAAAACAGCATTTATACATATTATAAAGTATTACATCATTCACCATTGTTTGTGAACCGAATAATCGAATAAAATCATGCATTCTCTTTCCGACGAATTTGTAGTACAAATACATCAAACAGTACTCGCCACATACTGAAGTATAATCATTTTGCACCCTCTTGCTGTTAAAATCCCACACTCTGCAGGTTCTATTCAGAAAAATTCTATGAGGTCCTGTGGGTGGTCGGCCGAACGAATCAAAATATTGACCTACTTTGTTTTTATCTATGTGTATGGCTACCCAGTGGGAGCCAGGTTGTGTATCTGAATCCAAATTGCTAACTATATACGCTGGCACTTCGATATGGATTGGTAATCTGTTTGCTGCATATACGTTATTTTGTATGGAGGGATTAATTTTTGATAAATGGTCCTTAATCTCTATTGTGTTCATACTGTGTAAACAAAACTACGTCCTGCACTTGTGCTACCTTGTGATCCTAATCGTTGAATGAACACCAGGCCACTACTTACGTTAGTGTTTAAAACATCTAACCTAACCTAACCGACGATTGAGCACCAGGGCACTTCTCACATCGATATTTTAGATACATGATCCTTAATCTCTATGGTGTTCATACTTTGTGAATGTTCAGTATAACAATTTATATAAAGAAAGCTTTAAATAAAACATATGAGCTATGTTGAGTATTTTATTTATTGATATCATCCTTATATCTACAATACAATACAATTTTATCTTAACTACTATAATCTACGATCACGTTACGATTTTTGTCTATTTCAATTACATTATCGAACTCAGCATAAACAATACAGTTGATAGTTTGAGATAGAGACGTATCAAAACGAACTTCTAATCTTACGCTACCATTTCTTATCAGATTCCAATGACTTAATGAGTTAGCTGACAAGTCAGGAGTTAAGTCAAAAGCTAATAGACAAAAACCTTTAGCATATTGCTCTCTAGATATTCCATTGCCTTCGTTAAGAAAATGTATGCCCGTTCCTGAGAATAATGTATGATAGGCGGCAGTGAAAGTATTATTCTCGAAGGATGGTTGTAACGCTTTAGAAGGTATTTGTTGACCATCGATATATAAACAAAATGAACTCATATCGAAATTTTCAAAATTAAAGGGATTTTTAGTAAGGCTACCATTGAACGCCGCGTTATTAACGAACCCGACAATACATCTTTTAGGTATTTGCCCCAAAAATATATTATCAAGTGTTTTTCCCTGAACCCCCGATGGTATTGTTAAAACTTTAACTTCGGCTCGAGTAATAGGATATTTAGCTGTAGTGGAGGCTAAAACTTTTTGATGTGCAAGTAAAACCGTTGGATTTATTCGAGCTCTACGTACAATAAGCGTTGCATCCAAAATTCGTGCTTTTAACTTTAAATCATTCGAGGCAGCCATCAAGTTAAAAGTTTCTCTTGATCGCACTAATTTAACAGCCATATCAACGCCATTGATCAAAAATTTTTCTTGATTGAATAAGTCACCGTGCAGATGTCCTATCATTTCTATTTCTTTACTCTCAGCAGCAAATTCTTGACGTTTTGTGAATCCTTTATTACTTTCGTCAGTTGAATCCATTTTTCCTGATGTATCTTCATACCAAAGACCACAGGTTAGATGTGAGTCTTTAGCTGCGGGGGTATAATTCAACAGAGTTTCTATGTATGCACGATACGCATATGTGTTATTTGGTGGAGAAACGAGTTTTTGATTCAAATAAACATCAAGTTGATTAAAGATTGAATGCATCCAGTTATTAACTGGAGCCACCACAGCTGATGAATTTAGCTTTGAAGAGTCCTGGTTTAATATTTTCGCTTTTATATGTAACAACGTATGAGATAAGTCTATGTAGTCATCACCTGCTCCTGGCACTTGAAATTCTATGGGTCCATCATCAGCAAGAGATGAAATTGGTTTATAATGTATCCACATTCCATTTTCTATACTAGTTTGTGTAGACGGTAAAGCAAATAAATCTAATTCTGACTTAATGCACTCGCAGGAATGACTATGTAAAAAAGACATTATAAAAATATTTTAAGAAAATATGTCCCTAATTTTTTTGTTTAGTTTATTCTTTTTAGTAGCTTTCGCTTTAGTGGTCGATGGTGAAATGAGAGAAGAGTGATGTTTTTTCTTTGTTTTATACCCTGAACCAGTCATGTTCATGCGATCAATTTTGGCATCGGCTTTCCTTTTCAAATTAGAGCCTGCCTCCTTAAGTCGTGATTTGATCGATTCTTCCATAGGTCTTGAACTAACCATATCAGATAAAAGACCTACTCCTGCATTTAAAGCTTCTTTGCCAATCACTCGAGCCCCACTAGAAAGCAATGGTAAAACTGACCTAAACAACCCTCCCAAAAAGCTACCGATTCCATGACCACGCTGATATGGGACTCCTTTGTAAATTACTCCAATACCGGATCCAGCTTGACGTGAATAATAATGTTCATAAGGACAAGATATTTTGCTGTGTTGAGAATACATTATAATTTGCTAAAATGTAGTTTAATGCACACCGTTCCGAACTGGAATGGTATTTTTTGACCAGTGTTTGATCTTATATCTATTTCAATGGTATCAAACTCTCTCCGCATTACTGGTAAGTAGTGAGGCGGTGAAAACACATGCATTTTATTAGCTCCATAAATATACTTTGAAGGGTCTAATGGTATTATTCTCAGTAATGGAGTCATCACATCTCCAACAATCTGTGGTTCGATTATATCACAATAAACAAATAATTGTGACGGCAGCCCTAAGTGTAAGTTAGCTGGACATTTTCCAAAGCCCTTGCCAACGAGATTTTTATTTGGTTCAAACCCAAGCTGAAGAGACAGTTGAGTTGACAATGTTAATGATTTTATGTTTTCATCATTCACTGTCACATTCACGAATTTTGATATTACATCATAACGAAAATTTATGTCTTCTTTTATGTTGTTTAATGCTGTTAAAATATGGTTAATATTGTCATAGTTTGTAGCTGGAATGTGAGTTTTGTAGTACACAAGAGAAGGTTGTATTTCTTGAGGCATTTGCATTTTTTTTGTGATGTAAACAACATTTTCATGATCTTGAACTGTAAACATCGTACATGGGTATTGAAACTCAACGACGCCGACATACCATGATCCTTCAAGTATTATAGGCTTTGGCAACTTAGTTGAGAAAAGCGTGGTTTTGTTTTCTGGGAAATATTCCGTAGAACTGTTGCTTAACAATGTTAAATAAAAACTTTCTTTTATCATATTTGTTTTAATTGAGATGCTAAAATCCAACTGTTAAATTTATCTGGATAACCTTTCCACTTGACTAACACTTCTTTTCTGTCACCAGATAAGCGAGTACGAATGATTTTATCTACTTTGAAGTGTGAAGTAGAGTCATACGTAACTTTTTGGAGCTCACGTTCATAAAACGTTCCTACAATTGGTTCATTTTGTAAATCTTTTAATGTATAAACCACCCATGGTGAGCGATCTATTACTGAAGAGACAATGAATACTTCATCGCTCCAATTCGATTCATATCCTTTTTGAAATACATGCTTATATTTAGTAATTCTAACATAATCACCCACATGAAAATTTGGAGTTAAGATAGTGAAGGTCCTTGTATTGATTTTTCTATCATATAAGTTATTCCAAACCGTTATTATATTACTTGAGTTGACATCAGCTGGACTCATTTTTATACTGGAGTGATAACCATGATTATAAGCATATATTAAATTTTGCAAAATATCTATGTACCTATAAGTATTGTTATGAGTAAAGTACCGCCACATTTTCATTTTAAGTGTTCTTTGAAATCGCTCTACTATGCTTGCTTTAATATCTGGATTATTTGTAGTATAGTAATTAATTTTTTTACTTTTGAAGTATGACAGCACATCTTTAGATACAAATTCAGTTCCTTTGTCAGATTGTATATGAAAAGGTGTAGTATTAGCTTCATTAAATATGCTTACGAAACATTGCTTAATAGTTACAGAATTTTTCTTTTGAATGGCTCTAGCATATGCAAATTTAGAAAATACGTCAATCACACAAAGTATGTAGTTATAACCTTCATTATATTTAGAATAAGTCCTCATATCGCTTAAATCAGCTTGCCAGAGCTCGTTAATATTAGATAATATATATCTATTCCTAGGAAATTTTCTATGTACAGGTTTATGCAACGTATACGTTTCTTGAGACTGCAACCATTTTTTAACCTCACTTTTATTCATTTTACCTTTCATTGCCTTTGTTAACTTTTCTATGCTACTGTAACCAGCAGGATGTGCAGCGTTATAATATATTTGATTTATAAGTTGTATGGGGTCCAATTCACTATCCTCTAGTATGGAGTCCATTTCTCCCAGTCAAGTTTCTTACGAATTTTTGTTCTGTATTTATCCGAGTTATCCGAGGGAGTACCAAATTCTTCATCTGTTGAAGTTTCGCCAAGCTCTTTCTTGTGTAGTTTATTAATATAATTGATTCTTTTTGGATTCCCTAAGTAAGTAAGTGGTATTTTAATATCTTTCAGTGTCTTTGCAAAGTTTTCCCAACCTATTGGATCACTTCTCTTGAGTGGCCTAAGTATATCATTTACTAAATCAACAATATTGCTTCCTGGAATTTTCTCATTGTCTATAAGCACTGTACCATCATCGTCCCATCGAATTTTCTTTTTACTCAATGAAAGCAAATTTAACAATGATTCACCTTTTTTAGCATATGTTTTTGGAATACAACTGAGTATTTGATTTGACGAATAAATATTACTCCTGTTTTGAGTGCTAACTTGAAGTTTTTCTTCTTCGTTCTGTATCTGAGAAGAGACTAGATGCTTAGCTACAGTTTCATCTTTTATATTTGATTCTAATAATTCTGCATTCTTAGAGATTATCGGTATTTCAACAGGTCGTCGATTTTCTTCATTGAAATGTAAATATCTCTGCAGTATTTGTAAGTATAAGATACATTTTTTTCTATCATCCATATTCGTATTTAAGATGTTTTTCATTTCAATATCTAATCTGGATGTTGGATCATCTACACTGTTGTGTTGATTTAGTTTCTCTATCATGCTAGGTTCAATAAGTAACATCTTTTTAGCATGCTCCATTTTTCTTTACTTAATAAAAGAACCAAGTAATCCACTTAGTATTGAACCCAATATTATAGGTAAAAATGCACCACCTTTTTGTATGATAATATTTTTTCTTACTTTATTTGTGCTTTTGCGTACTAACTTGCGAAGAAGAGATTTGTGTTTTTTTAATTTTTTCTTATTTTTTTCTTCAATCGACACCTTACCTTGCAAGACGTTATGAATGCATTCACAAATGCAGTTTATTTCTCCATCACCACATGACTTTAAAAGAGCTGTTCTATATTTTGGTTTTAGTTTATGCAGTGCAGATAACAATTCTTTGTGCGTCTTGAGGCTTCGCGACATTATTTGAAAATGATAGGAATTTGCTGGTTCTTGGCATATTTAAACCCCTTTGTTGGTACATATACATGACAATAATGATCTGGGGGAAAGACACTAGTTTTTATACGACATAGATCACTAGTATTTTGTTTCAAATCAACCATAATATATCCATGTGCTTCTTTGGTGGCATCCTTGTAGGCATCTTCTATGAACTTTGGATTTTCCGGTGCTACTTGACGTGCCAAATACCGGATTTGTGTTTTGTCACGTGGATTTTTAAAGTAAATGATATAACTTGAATTTAGTGAAATATCTCTTTGTCCTCTTCCTTGATGAAATAAGTTTTGAGTAATGTAAAATACACTCAAGTTTCTATGATGACTGCCTTTGGTGAAAATATCTACAATTCGCCCATCAGATTCTCTCATCAGATCATCAATAATTACAAGATTTGCATCTTTACCATCAAACATACTGAGATCTGGAATACCCTGATGGTAATTTACATTTTTTAGGTTGTACAAAGGTTGCATTTCGTCAAAGCACCAAGTTATTTGCATAAAAGGGGTGCTACAAATATCTTTTGAATATTTTATGAAATTAGTAACAAAATTAGATTTTCCACAACCACTTGGTCCGGCTACTATTGCAGTAAACGGATGAACAAAATGAAACATCTTAGCACACGTGTGAACTGGTTTAGGTATAGGAATAAAGTAAAAGACATTTCTTCGACATACTTGATTTATTTATTTGAATATCATTTTATCAATTCAAATCATGTTTTAAAGATACATAATAGTTTATATAATACATCATCTTAATCATCTAAACAAATATCTTACACTATTTATTCAACTTGAACAAAAATAATTACAAACTATTTACATGTTTATATTTACATCTTACCCTAATTTATGATGACCCCATGCTATTGTATCAACATTATTAGGTAATATAAATCTTTTTGTGTCATTATATGATAAACAAACTTTATTAATTTGCTGTGTGAATATAGTGTGCTTAATTGATCGAAATCTATACATAGTATCATGATAAATATTTCTATTCAACAAGCAGGACTTATACATTTGCATTGTCATCCTTCTTGTGACACTTTTATTTACACCTTTAGCTTTTGTTGTTAATTTATTTTCGCATTGGATTGCATACATCTTTGATCTCAACCCTACAAATTCTTTTACTATTTTTCCATTGTTTTCATCTTTAAAAAATCCCAATTTCTTTTTATTGATTTGTGGATAACCAAACATGTTGTCTGAAGGATAATCAGACGTATCGAATCGTGAAGAGAGATCAGGTTTAATGTCTTCATAAAAATTATTTGTAAAAATTTGGTAAATTAAGCTGTCGGTGTCAGTGTATAATAGTTTCGTTTTATCACCGAACTTATGCAGCATATAGTCGTAATGAAACTCATACATCAGAGTTTTTGATATGTCCAAAATGGAAAACCCTAAATAAATTGGTTTATCGTAACACAATTTAGTTTTTTTTAACTGTACAGCCACCAAGTTTTGAGAAAAAATTGATACGCTATGAAATTCAGGTTTTGCAATAAAATCTTGAACACCCAAACTTTTACCGTGATTTTCCCAGTGAGTAAGTAATTTAACGTTTACTCGTTTTTCAATGTTTTCCATTGTTTTTCCAAATACCGAATTGTTCATTAATTTGTAAAAATCTTTTTCGAAATCTGACACGGCTTTTGTTCTTAGTTCAGTATTTAGATCAATGTATTTTTTTAACCATGGACTTTGTTTAAATTTTAGTATTCTGTGAATTTTAGTTAATTTTAGTCCTAATGCTAGACATTGTTTTAGATTTCTGTAATGAATCTTGTATTTTATTTTGTTATTTAAATTTGGGATTAGTTTTTTCTCCTTTGTTTCACCTACACAAATATTTTCAGGACACAATGGAAAGTCAGAATGCAAATCATGAAGCTCCTTAGGATATTCAAGATCAACTTCAAGAATAAAACCATACTCAGAAGTATCAGAAACTTTAAAATTTGTTTCTGGACTCACCCACTCGAAACAACCTTCAGGTAGGTATTGAGACATGGCCCATCCATAAAGGTTGTTAGCATCAAAATAAGCTAAATATGAAGTAGGTATATTTTTATCAAAGTCATTTAAAAATTCGTTATTTGCTTTAGCATGACGATTACTACATTGAGATACACCACCTCTAATACCAGTCTTAATAAATGCAATTATATCAATGTCAGTTAACAACTCTAATTCAACCTTTGTATGTTTTAACATCGCGTCCCAACTTAACCCAGGTGCAGTGTAATAGTGACTCGGGTCTAAGCCATATGTTTTAAGACAAATATCTCTGAAATTTTCAAACACGTCAGTAAGCAGCAACACATCAGTTTTTAAATATAAATTAGAATAGTCTAGCATATTACGACAAACAAAGTGTTGCCAAACATCTTGGGCACGGTTGTATTCTTCATCTGAGATACATGTATCAGTAAGTGAACTATAAAACTGTTCTCGATTCGGTAAAGATGTTGAATTTAAACTGTCATATGAAGTCATGAACTCATATGGATAAATTCCTTTCTTACGAAGACGGTTGAAATCTTCTTTAACTGGATAGGCGTTCTTGAGTTCGTGAAATTCGTCATCTTTGAGGTTTTTAACTAACTGGTCAAGACTACATGGTAAAAATTTGAAGGAATCAACAAATCTTAAGGTAACTTTTTGGTTATTAATTGTTAGATGTTTTGAAAACGAGATGTACTTTTCCTTGTTTTGTGGAATTATATCAATTTCACCTTCAACAAAATTAAGTGCATGGACAATGAAATGAGCATCATAATTACTTAAATTATGTAGAAATACCGGAATGTGACGGGGGGCACGAAACTTGTTCTTACATACTTCATGTGCAATTCCTCTCAATTCTCCCGTTTGCCAATCAAAATCAAGAACTTCTTCAGTAGTAATATTAGTTTCACATATGTGACATGTTTTCGAATTAGATATCTTATTGGTATGATCAGCTGATGGGGACTTCGGGGATCTTTGGAAACAATTTTTTTTACATATGGTTTTCAAATCATTGCACAAACGTTCCATGAATACTTGTGCACAGTTTGGACCACAATATGTCTCATACTTTGATAATCTATCATCGTATGAACATTTTATATAGTATCCAAAACTATAAGTCTCATGTTTTTGAATGTTATTAGTGTATGATTTAGATGAATCGTTGGGACATGATTGTATAGGATTTAAAAATGCCTCAAAGTCTGCGTAGATTACAAAAGGAATTTTCATTTTCTTTTCAAAATTATCAAATTTTAATGTGTCGTTTGATGACGGTTCCCCAAACCAATTTTTTGATGTTTTCTCGCTGTTTGGTAACTTTGTTGTAATGTGAGAACAGTCTTCTTGTTGATGTTTACTTAACCTGTCTCTGGTAGGAAATCGTATCAAACATCCATCACAAATGTAAATAGCAACATTCAAATTAGATGTTTGCTTGCTTACTAATCGCGACATGTTTTTGATATAGCAATAGTGGCCATTCGTTCCATTTTGTATGTATAATAAATTGACATGAGTACTTTTACGACTTTTTGTGAAACAAAGTGGACCTACAATAGAATGTTTCTTTGTTTTCGTATCAAACTCTAAACCAAACACATTAATACTTATATCATTTTGTTTTTCGATTTTCGCTATATCCGTCAACTTAACTGGAAATGATACTCCATTAAATTTTAACTTATTTGAATGAATGCTGTAAGATGATGGCCGTTCTGAATTTTTTTTAACTGGATATAATGCTGAAAGCAGCGACCACTTAAAACATAAATTATCTGAGTTTTTGACATTTATTATTGCTTTTTTAAGCTTAATATCTTTAGGTAGATCAATATATGAAGTACCACGGAGAGGGTTAAATTTATTAATATTTAACTCAATGTAATTAATGGTTTTCAAACTCCAACCACTATCTTTCTTCTCAAAAGTACATATTTTATTTGCTAAAGTGTCGCGTAAGGTTGACATAAAAATGTCTAAGTCATCTGCTTGGGTAACTAAGAAATTACTTGTTTGAAAATCAAAAGAATTAGCCAATTGTTTTGTTTCTTGTACAAATTCCGCATGTAATACAAAGTTTATTTTCAAACTATAATGTTGTTTTATAGCTTTATTAATTAAAAAACATAAGTCGTCTCTAACTGAATTAAGAAACAGTTCTGGTGTTTCAAAAAGTATATCAGATTGTTTTTTACTTTTAACTTTGTAAGAAATTATGCGTTGTCTGAAAGCCGAATCTATTATCGATATATTATCTCTAGAACTATGCAATATTGATACATTATTTTTGTGCATATTGCTCTTAATATGGTTCGTATAGTATCTTCTAGTAACTAGAATATCACATGAGTTGCAGTGTACCTTTTCTGAGTCATGGGAAGAGTCAGTTGAAGATGTAGATTCTTCAAGCCTCTGATGCTGATGGCTAGAGTCAGCTGAAGATGTAGGTTCTTCAAGCCTCTGTCGCTTTGCATCGTTACCCATGGTATCAGCGCCAACAGTTCTTTTGAGAGCTCCTCCTCGCCCCACTTGAACTGTGTATGATGATGTTGGTTGACTGAAAAAGTAATTAAATATTAATAGAAAGTCATTTGAATACGAAATATATTTACACGATTATGACTCGAGTTTACTTACTTATCATCGTTTTCCGCTGCTATGCAAATTTGGTACAGCTCATTGTCATAGGTTGAATCAAATAGTTCTGATTTTTCTAACCAAACAGCTTGATCGTTTTCCGCTGCTATGCAAATTTGGTATAGCTCATTGTCATAGGTTGAATCAAATAGTTCTGATTTTTCTAACCAAACAGCTTGATCGTTTTCCATCTTGCAGGTGACTATACCAAGGTTAAAATAAGAATGGTGCTTACATTTGATTTACATTGACTATTTATATTTTAGAATATGGTATTAAATGCAAGGAGATTAACACTGATGAGTTGATCCAATTAGCTAAATATGTATTGTAACGGACAAAGTATTAACTACTCTGAGTAATATGAGTAATATAAGAATTAAAGTTTATTTAGCATGAGCTATTGTTAAAATACAACTTTCTACATGTATCCAGCTTAGATATTTCTTTTGTAATGTTGTAGACTATATTTTTAATACTCTCATAATTTTTGTTCTTGTCGTCAGCATAATATTTGATTCGTATGTTTGCATGTTTCCAATGTTGCGAGTTGGGTATTTTTGTCAATTTGCTTAATTCGTAAACATCAATCTTAATCATGTATTGTGACTTAGATGCATCGTCATTGTTTGTTGAAATAAAAGCAATGCCACCATCCGGCTGAGCTCTTGACACTGATGAACACTGTTTTTTCTTCTTGCTGTTGGGAAACTCGAAAAATTCATCTAAACTCTCTTTTTGCTCCCTCTTTCTTTTTAAATTTGAAGATTCTATGTTCATGGTTATATTATCATTGCTGTCTTCGTCTGACAATTGTTGATAATAATATTGCTTGAAAGTATTCTCTTCGTTAAATGTGTTCTGAAATAGAAATAGCAATAATATTAAATGATATGCATAGATTCTTACAAGAACTCACAAAAATTGGTATCACGATGTGATAGAAATATGTGTCACAACACTCAAAACATATACCCTAAGTCCATGAATATTAACACTGGGCTATCAATGCTTCAAAATCAAGTTATCGTTAAATAAACGTACCTACATGCAACTTCTCTTTGACTTTTCACAAACACCTGCTTTGCACAGTTTTTATAAATGCTAATACATAAATAAAAATAAAGTATAAATCTTACCTCCATTGTTGATTTTGAAAACTTTTAACTCACAACACTTTAATATCAGAAATAATAGACTTCACTGCTCACATAATTCTGAGAGCGCTACATCGATTTCGAATATATATACCAAGATGATACACTAAATAAATAATCATTAAAAATCGTTTAGTGATATGACAAAACCATTAGAATGTCAATACAATTACTAATAGCGGTCATTTTGTAATGATAACGATTAACGTTTCGTGATATGACAAAACCATTAGAATGTCAATCCAATTACTAATAGCGGTCATTTTGTAATGATAACGATTAACGTTTCACAAGTACCTACACAAGAATGCAAATGTGAAGTAATAGGACAAATATGCAACTTTCTTTGTACGTAGAGCTCGAATAAATCCAATGGTTTTACTTGCACATCAAAAAGTTTTAGCCTCCACTACAGCTAAATATCCTATTACTCGAGCCGAAGTTAAAGTTTTAACAATACCATCGGGGGTTCAGGGAAAAACACTTGATAATATATTTTTGGGGCAAATACCTAAAAGATGTATTGTCGGGTTCGTTAATAACGCGGCGTTCAATGGTAGCCTTACTAAAAATCCCTTTAATTTTGAAAATTTCGATATGAGTTCATTTTGTTTATATATCGATGGTCAACAAATACCTTCTAAAGCGTTACAACCATCCTTCGAGAATAATACTTTCACTGCCGCCTATCATACATTATTCTCAGGAACGGGCATACATTTTCTTAACGAAGGCAATGGAATATCTAGAGAGCAATATGCTAAAGGTTTTTGTCTATTAGCTTTTGACTTAACTCCTGACTTGTCAGCTAACTCATTAAGTCATTGGAATCTGATAAGAAATGGTAGCGTAAGATTAGAAGTTCGTTTTGATACGTCTCTATCTCAAACTATCAACTGTATTGTTTATGCTGAGTTCGATAATGTAATTGAAATAGACAAAAATCGTAACGTGATCGTAGATTATAGTAGTTAAGATAAAATTGTATTGTATTGTAGATATAAGGATGATATCAATAAATAAAATACTCAACATAGCTCATATGTTTTATTTAAAGCTTTCTTTATATAAATTGTTATACTGAACATTCACAAAGTATGAACACCATAGAGATTAAGGATCATGTATCTAAAATATCGATGTGAGAAGTGCCCTGGTGCTCAATCGTCGGTTAGGTTAGGTTAGATGTTTTAAACACTAACGTAAGTAGTGGCCTGGTGTTCATTCAACGATTAGGATCACAAGGTAGCACAAGTGCAGGACGTAGTTTTGTTTACACAGTATGAACACAATAGAGATTAAGGACCATTTATCAAAAATTAATCCCTCCATACAAAATAACGTATATGCAGCAAACAGATTACCAATCCATATCGAAGTGCCAGCGTATATAGTTAGCAATTTGGATTCAGATACACAACCTGGCTCCCACTGGGTAGCCATACACATAGATAAAAACAAAGTAGGTCAATATTTTGATTCGTTCGGCCGACCACCCACAGGACCTCATAGAATTTTTCTGAATAGAACCTGCAGAGTGTGGGATTTTAACAGCAAGAGGGTGCAAAATGATTATACTTCAGTATGTGGCGAGTACTGTTTGATGTATTTGTACTACAAATTCGTCGGAAAGAGAATGCATGATTTTATTCGATTATTCGGTTCACAAACAATGGTGAATGATGTAATACTTTATAATATGTATAAATGCTGTTTTATAGATGAATAAAGAGAAATACAATATATAAGAATTTGTGGTTGTTGTTATTGATATCATAGAAACAAATACCTAAGTACAATAAGCAAAAGTAGCATGTTTTAGTTAGTTTGAGCCACCTTGCTTATGGCTCAAGGCTGACGCTGATGATTCACACAAAGAGAGACCGAACACGAGTCGCGGACCGTAATTAGCCTAATGGTAATGAGGGTTGCTGGCGAGCGCGCGTCGCGGACCGTAATTAGCCTAATGGTAATGAGGGGTATTGGAGATGCAGAATCCTGAAAACTATCTCGGAATCCTGAAGAGATATCAAAAAACGGATAGCACAGATCGATCCGGCGTGCCCGATTTACTTTTTTTTTTTTTTTTTTTTTTTTTTTTTTTTTTTTTTTTTTTTAGTTTGAGCCACCCGCGGTCCGGCTTCTGGCTCAAGGCTGAGGAGTGAGCCAGAACCCGTATATCCTTACTACTGGTAATGGCCCTGTCATTTAATACCCTACTTAACAAAATTGTCTCACTTTAGAAATGAAAGTCTCGGTACTTAGATTATAAATATCCCCGTTATGGGCTCTTACACAAATATCATAGCAGATCCCTCCAAACAGAATCCTACTAATATTATAAATGCGAAAGTTTATGTGTATGTGTGTATGTTTGTTACTTCTTCACGCTCAAACGGCTACACCGATTTCGATTTAATTTGATATGGAGATAGTTTAAGCCTTGGATTAACATATAGACTAATTTTATCCCGGGAGAAGTATAGTTCCCGTGGGATAATTAATACCTCAATTATCCCGCAGGAACACTGTAATCCATGCAGGTGAAACCGCGGGGCGCTACTAGTAAATAATAACTTGAACAAATTTATGGCAACAAAGAACTTGTCAGACAAATTTCATAAATAACCAGGGTGCTAATTCTTTTTTATTAAGACAGGCAATCCATAAACAATGCAGAAGTAATTAAAATGTAATCATATATACAACTGGTATTCCGCTAATATAACAATTGCATCTCGATTGGATTCTAGGTAATCGCATTGCGGTAAAAACAATCTATGAGCAATGTGTGTTAGTAGAATTGATACCCTGATCGACCGATTGTAAATTGTTTTCGGACATAATATTATGTACAAATACAACATCAATACCCCGATTCGCTTAAGCTGTCCGGCATACCTTAATCATGCTCTGTATTCTGAGACAAAGACCTTTCTTTCGATTCAACCGATAAAATCTCATATATGCATGTATATATATAGGTATATAATCGCTTACTTTACTTGATTCGGGATCATCCTCCGTTTGAACAGAAACATAATAAACAAGTACCTAAAAATCTTCTTCTTCTCTTAGTCATGTGCGTCCACTGCTGGACATATGCCTCCCCCATATAGGGGGGATATGCCAATACTCGCCACGCTTGGCGAGCGCAGTATGATTTCCAATCCTCAAAATGCGCTGCTGCCCTCCTCCTGGTACGTGATCCCTTAGCCGACCCTAACGGCACCCGCGGTAAGAGATGGGGGAGTACTATTCTAGGCCGGTACCACCACGGCCAATATACATTAACAATCACAAAACTAAAAATAGCATACAATGCTGAACATTTTAAACTAATTTCAAAATTACGGGTAATGCAGAAGTTTATAATTTTTTATCGCCTAATTTTCATAACTTTTTCATCAAAATATTACGTTCAAATCAGACGTTTTACCATGCAATAGTCTGAATTGCGGCTTCCAAACTAATGCAAAGTACCCACTTCAAAAACCGGTAGAGCTGCTTCATTAAATATAATAATGTTGTAACGCAAAATAAACACATACGAATTTGACACGATTGCGTATATGTATATTGTATTTTCGAAATTGATATGTAGGTAGATGTACTTTATACGGCACGTAACAAAACTCGCCTTTGTTAAGTAATTTATACTAAGTCAACGTTTCTCACAGATAACTTTGAATATTCATGATGCCTACCTTATCATTGTGTATGTTCTCCAATGTCTTCAACCGCAACTGTAATATCGTAGAGGTATGCTTTTCAGTTATTGGAGTGTAACTTAAAAACCGCTTATCCGATTTTGATGAAATTTAAATGGGACCACCACGGAAGTATATTCTATCAAACAAAAAAAGAATCATCAAAATCGGATCATAAACGACGAAGTTATCCTCGAACACACATAAAAAAACAGTTTCCAAACATACAGTGATAGCAGGCAGCTGCCCTTGAGAGCCAATCAACATTGTAGATCTAGCACGCGACCGCATCGTCACTGACCACCGAGTAAGATAATGACACGTCAGACCAATAAAATTATAAAAAAGTCAGTCTCTAATTACCTACTGTGAGATGAAATTTGATACTTGGATTACGAAGTGACCTCGCGTATAAATGAGTCCGACTAAACTAAAAAAAAGATTTCACACTGATATTATAAATACGAAAGATTATTTGTATGTGTGTATGTCTGTTTGTTAGGTACCTATTCATGTCTACGGCTCGATAGATTTGAATGTATTTCGGAATCTAGGAACATATTAGAGTAGTATATGTAGTAGTATATAGTACTAATAGCATATTAGTAATAATATTACAAATGTCAACGTAACTCTGTCTGTCGGTTACGTTTTCCGCTGAAACAATTTTGATGAATTTTGGTATTGAGATATATGGAACCTCGGAGAAGGAGAACGACTACTTTCAAGGTCATCAGCCTAAAGAAATTTCTTAGATAATATCTTTCTTAGATTCGAAAAGACGGAAAGACAGTCGAAAGCTAGCAATAGTCAAAGCAATATTTTCAGGCGGATGACCCCTGGACAAAGTATGGTTCCCGTTGAATAACTGAGGTAGCGTTTTCCACGCGGGGGAAACCGCGGGACGCAGCTAGTTTTTACTTAAATATAATTGATAGGCGTTTCACTTCGAAGTTTGTGAACACAATTAGAATCTATTTATTGAAAGTCTTTACATTAAGAAGATGGAAGGGTTAATAAATATCATATTTTAAAATGCAAGGTTTTTTTATGCTATAATTATAGATCTAGCGTTTGACCACTATCTCTAGCATATAAATGCTATGTGTGAGATTTCAAGCCGGCAAAAACACACCTCTATATAAAAAAATTGGTGAGTATATAATGTCTACACTTTTATGGGGCACATTGTATGTGTAAGTTCTATTGTGAAGAAATCATTATACTTCAAGGTTGTTTTTGAGTATATTATCGCAAGTAGATAAGTATACAAAGTTGATACAATGGGTTTAATTTTTTTCTCGATTACGAGAACGAACCTATGTATAGGAATTACATACGTTCCATTGAATGTTTCCCACGCGCAATACCTGCATATGTTAAGGATAATTATCTCCCAGTGACGTCACAGAACTGCATTGTTTTATTTTGTTTTGTACCACATGTGGCGTAATACTCAGCTAGTGCGTCGCACGCTGTTTACTTTTCAATAACAACTGCATTTCCGTTTAAAATGAACTTTGAAACTGCGGATGCTTCGAAGGCATTATGTTGCTCGTAACGAGGTCGAGTGAGCCGCCGATCGGTAATTGCCTCAAATTAAACAAAAATTATCGGGTAAATTACGAATAAACTGTCGGTTCCAAAAGTTGTAGAGCGTTAAAATTTTCAATTTCCAGGCGCGGGTCGAGGTGAGTGGGGTACTGCGCTGTGTTGCCGCGTCATTACCGCGAGTTCGTCAGCGCAATTTAATCCCAGCTAATTACTGCCGGCTTCGGCACATCGCCGCTTGCATCTCGGTGCCGGTCTCGGCAATCGAGCTCGCTAATTAAATGTAACACTATTTACATATCCAATTGGGGCCATTCTCGACGGCCCATATGTGGAAGATAATCAACTCAGCAATCAACGCACTCCGCGAAGCGGCCTAAGAGCAAACGCCTAGATATAGGTCTGGCATCGACTTCCATTTCTATTCGATTTATTGCACTGGAATAATATCGAATATTGCTTTGCGAAACTGGCGTTGTGAAGCATATCTGTAATTGATATCAACACAATTTCCACAACACTGATTCCGAGCGAAGAAAAGTAGTTTTGCGGCCAGAACTCATTTCAATGACTAACATTCTTTTAAGGATCTGGATAGTACTTGTAATAATATGGGACAACATTCACACAAGGTCTTCCGTAACCTGATGACTGATATATACTTATATACATACTTATTTATATACTTATATACATATACACACCCAGACACAGGTCAAACAGACATGTTCATACACACAATTGTTTGACCTGTCCGGGAATCAAACCCGGGACCAGCGGCTCAGAAGGCAGAGTGCTACCAACTGCGCCAACCGGCCAGTCAACTTAGACTTGTAATTTCTTACACTATTGAGCGGGTTTTATAAACTCCTAAAACCCATTCATACACGAGTCAAAAGAAGTGCTAAGGAAGGACTAATATGGATAATAAAGAATGTGAAAGTGCAAGTACGTTAATATGTTTGATCCCATTCGGCTAAAACGGGAGAACACATTTTGATTAAAACTGTTATAAAATGTTTGCATTTGAGGACCACTTTCAGGATCCAATCTTGTAGTGTTATTTTTTTTGCGTTCGAGAAGAACCTATTCAGTTTAGGAAAACTGTATTATTGGCACCATACTTTTTAGGCCCAAAGATCTAGATCGATTTCAATCACATTAAAAATATTGGAGAAAGTATATTTACCCGCTTTGTACATTAACTAAATGAACTTGATATTATTATTGTCGCCGCCCTCGTATGACTCTTCGTTATCAATATCACAATGGAGTGTTTACATGACGCTATTGAAAGTCAAGCGATAAATTATCACGTTTCAGCGTGAATACAGAAATGAATTTACGCCAGCAGACTGGGAATATTACTTCCTTCCTCTGTCAACGGTTCGCACTCGGCGCGGAAATAACAGGACGAGATGGCTCCGACAATCGCATCAACAGGGAAATGGTCTGAATCAACAGGTCAGCTCGACTGTAGATCTATTTCTAAATTCAAACTTTGAGAACTGTCTGTGTTTATGAAACGAAGACTCACATCGAACTTTATATATTGTGTTGAATAGTTCAACAGCGACTCGGTTCGCAGGACGACAGATGTTCAAAATAATTACAAGCTCGCAGTTCTCAACAGGATGCGGTGCACCTGTGCGCCAAGAATTCGATCCAAACATATTCAAGGCAAAAACTTAGCTATTTCGGTTTACCGCGCTTTGGCTATGCGTTGAACGCAGAATATAGACGCTTATTTACCAAGTACTATTTATCGTTCTTATAATTAAGTGCGTATACTTGTATGTTTTATCTGTTTATCTGTGTAGTTATATTGACTGGCATCTAATCGCGGCGTGAAATTTCGAAATGAATTAAACATTATTATTACGAATGTTTTCTTCTTTATCTTATCAAAATTGCGTAAATACTATTAATTTTCTTGATTATCTGGATATTGTTCAAAGCAGGTATTCAAAATAAAGTTCTGGAAATATCTTTTTTCAAAGGGAATGGCGTCTTGTGAAGCCGCATAAAGCTTATCGAGAAAAGCTTTGACTCGGGTAAAAGTGCTATTAACAAAGGCGCTTCGTAACAATAGGCGTAGTCAATGGGAGAGTATAGTGTGATGCTGGGACAAAAATTATGACTGAGCCAAAAGCCTATTCGGAATCTTCAACCGCCCTTCCATATAAATCAGCCATGCATCTTATTGTGCATACCAATTCTACTTCGTTAATATTTTAAAGAGTACGTTTCTCGTTACTTTACCAATCAGCTCGGACGGATGATACTCGCTCGACGGTCGCCGTGGCGCAGTGGTTAGTGTCAGTGACATGACTACTGTGTCTCCGGGACCCTGGGTTCGAATCCTGGCCGGGGCAAACATTTGTACGATGAGTGTAGATGTTTGTCCCGGGTCTTGGTGCTTGGTGGTTGTGTGCTGTGATTGTGTGTGTCCATGCCTCCCGCGATACAGGGAATCCTAGTGCAGGGGTTTGTGTGTGGGGAAAAAAAAAACAAAAACAATAAGGTTTTTGTTTTTATCCGATTTTTTTCCGAAGTTGAAGAGGATACTCACATCCTCTGATTGAAGAGCAGCTCTCTATGCAGATCCAAGCGCTGCGTGCTCTCCAGACACGGGTTAGGCAGACGGCGCGGCGCGATAAGCCCGTCGCCACCCGCGCCCTCGCTCTCCTGCACCATGTCCAGGGTTGGCTCCACCAGCGTGGGGACCAGGCCCACGCTGCCGCCCGCGCTCAATGCGCTTACTGACAAAACTGTTCACAAAAAACACATACATGTTACACAAAGGAAGTTTATATAACATTTATTTGCTTAATTGTACCAATGTCATGGAAGAAAATGATATAGCTTTTGTAAATTCACCTTTTTTTTTTTTTTTTTTCTTTTTTAAAGAGCTTTTTCGCTAATGCGAATATGCCGCTCTGTGAAACCTAAATCTATATACACTCTATTTTCTAATACTAATAAACACAATACATTCATCCTCTAATTTTAAGACCGTACTTAACTAATTCTAGTATCATTTTTGCCTTATCAGAATGAGGGTAAGACAAGTAGGCATTACATGCACCAATGGAACTGTCACTAAATAATCTACGTCTAGGCCCTTCGTTACGAACACATTCCATTAGAATGTGATATACGTCTTCTTCTACGTTGCATATGTCACATAGTGGTGAAGTAAATTCACCTTGATATTGTCATTCTCATCAATACGTTTATTATTATTATTTTTGCAAATATTATGATATTGATTTTTATGTATTTGGTATATTATTACGTAGCCTATACATACTAACAATTATTTTTCAAGGCTAGCTGCGCAGAGCGCAGATTCGGCCATTATGCTGGATCATATTCGACAGTTATACCTTAGACATTATTATACTTATGCTTGTTTAAGTGTAATATCTACATACATCATTATTTTTTAATTACTTTGTCTAGTGGTAATTTACTGTGTATTTTTGATGTCATTATTGTAGTTGTAGTGTCAAATAAATACTTTTTCTTTCTTTCTTTCAAAATGATAATATTACGGGCCGTCAAAATATACGGTTGGACGGGTTCTTGAGCTCTCAGTATAGGTTTGGTACTTGCGTAGGTTACGTTATCAAATAAATATACAGCATAGTGGTATCAACGAACTCGAATATTCTGTATATAGTATAGCATTCGGCAGCTGCCCTTGAGAGGCAGAGCACATTTTGTCTCTATATATCTTGATTCGTCACTCATCAAGAGTGGTAAAACGAGACAGAAAAAATAATTATATACGCTACTATGAGGTTATCCTTTAGCGAACTTGGCTGTCACTGTACATAGTGAAGTTACTGAACGAATAAGAAAAAAAAACCATCTTCACAAATCGCCTCATGGTGATGCGAAGGGCTGCAGAACTTTATCCAGACACGGACGCATAGAACTATGTAGATTCTAGATGACATTACTACTGACGCGGTGATAAACATCAAGCCAAGTGCTTAGTATGCTGTCACAAAGCGACTAGTGTCAGTAAGAGCTCTGATCATCATCTAAGCCATAGGACGTCCACAGCTGGACATAAGCCACTCCCATTCATTTTCACAAGGACCGGATGGAAACGGCCCTTACCTACGATTTTAGTCAGGTCGTCTGTCCACCTTGTCGGTGGTCGTCCTATGCTGCGCTTGCCAGTCCGTGGTCTCCATTTCAGAACCTTTCCGACATCAATGGCAATCAGTTCTTCGAGCTAAGTACAGCAAGAGCTAGTTACTTGATTCCATTAATAAGTAAATCTTGAGTCATACAAACAAGTAGTTATGAATAGTAATTATTATAGTTAGTCATTAATATATTATGTAATATAATGTACCAACTTGTACCATGTACCAATTACATATACAATAATTTATAAGAATCGATGTGAGTACATAAATGCAAGTATATTCCATATATATAGCCTAAAAATAGTTGAACTGATTTAAAACTGGAAATCCAGGCAAACATCAGCCCTACGGGTCATATCTGAAACTGTTCTTAGTGCCATCCCCGTAAAATAGGCCGATCGCTATGTTTTTGTAGAAAGGATAATTCTCTAATCTAAGAATTCATGCGACTGGACTTAGCGCGGTGCGGCGCGGCAATGCAAACATTTTATTTAGCGGATAATGTTTTACTATTGTTGTTCGAAAGTGTAATTCTTAATTAATTAGTATAAGAGCGTTTGTAAACTATGAGCTAAGGCACAATAAGTGTTTATTTTTAAGTTTATACATATCTGTATGTGTACATAATGTAAGTGAATGTAATTCTTTTATAATAAATATTCTGAAACCGTAAACCGTAATTACTTCAAGACCCGTGCTTAAAACACCATACCTCATATTGTGACCTTGAGGAAATAATAATCTTGCGGTTTAGTAGGTACTACGTGATGTGTCGTTAATATTACAGAAATAATAGGTATCTTTATTTTTGAACTGGAGAACAGTTTTAAAGTGGCAACGGCTTGTGTTGTCGTAGAACAGCATGATGTTGAATTTTCTATGAACTCTGGAAATAGCTAGTTAGGTGAATCACTGCTGTTAAGAGAGCTCGCTTGATGCTTAAACTCGTAAGTAATTATAGGTAGGTTTGCTGTATTATACTGAAGGTTTTAAGAGGTACCGATTATCTTGTGGAGGCTCCCGAGTCTTTACAGGCAGAAGGTACAGGAAAAGTCCTGATGCGTGTTGATTTCAAATATTACAAAATGTACACCTGTCACCTACGATACAGGGTCAAAAAAATTTATTACCATTACCATTTTTATAGATCTTTAAATTTAATCTCGTCTGCTGTAAGAAACAGTTCAAGCGCATTATTTGTTGTAACCACGGGAATTTAAGACAAATAAATAAATAAATTTGTATTATCAAATATGCGAATGAAGTAAAATTTTGTTCAATCAGAATTGGCCTGCAGGAACTGTTCTCATACTAGTGGTATTTTTTTGAAGTTTATATATGTAGGACTTACTAGGAAAAAATAAGCTAAAAAGGTCTATTAAGCAGATGGTGCCGTGGTGGTACCGGCCTAGAATAGTACTCCCCCATCTCTTCCCTTGGGTGCCGTAAGAGTCGGCTAAGGAACCACGTACCAGAAGGAGGGCAGCAGCGCTTTCTGAGGATTAGAAATCATACTGCGGTCGTCAACCCGCCTGCCAAGCGTGGCGAGTATTGGCAAATCCCGCCTTTATGGGGGAGGCATATGTCCAGCAGTGGACGCACATGGCTGAGGGAAAAAAAAAATTAAAAATATTATCATTAATAGTGTGCAAGTACAGCTACTGGGCTTCCTAAATTAGCAGTTGGTAAGTTCTAACCACAGTTTAATACTTAGAGATAATACTTAGAGTTTAATACTTAACTTTTTTATAGGTAGCAGGTATCGTCGTATTTAAGGTTAGTTAAAGAAAAAAACGAAGGCGTAACCCTGATGCGAAAACAAATAAGCAATATAACTCAAGCATTTACTAGAAAACACAGCGTATCTGCTATGTAGATATTTTTAAGACACGTTTCAAAGCATACCTATAGCGTCAGCACATCAGCTGACACTATTTTACTCATCCATGACTATTATATGACGCAGATAGCATAGTGGCAACGTATATTGATTTCGATGTAACTATAAAACTTATATTTAGGTAACGGAAGCATGAACCACTCATAGCGAAGTTTACGTATGCGATCTCAACCGAGCAACTGCGTCATGGAACGTACTCAGCTATTATTACGTGGATAATCGCTAGTGGCATTTTAAACCAATCGCCTACGTACTTCGAAGAGAACGATAAGCTGTCGGTCCCGGTTTTTATTGAAAGGGTTTTAGAGTTGCCGATGACATTACAGAGGCTCGCGGGTGTTTACGGTCAGAATCGGCGGGACAAATCGTGATGCGTGTTGATTTGAAATGTTACAAAAATGTACTATACAGATGACCTACGGAACAGAAAGGTTAAGTCTCATTTTAGAGATTTTAATTTTCTTTCTTCAAATGTAAGACACATATCAATCATCATATCGCGACTGTCGTTACGCGTAATAAACAGCAAACATTTTTTTTAGCTTATAAGATAATTAAGCAATCACAGATATCCAAAAACATTGACTGGCACCTTCGATCAGGTATACAACACACTGGTACTGGTACAGGTATTCCTGATCGGAGACTGTGTATATGTATACTCATGAAATTCTGTCTGTTCAGGCTATAACAGACTTCATAAATGTAAGACGGAAGTTAGCTAGATGAGCACTAGATAATACAGTTAAAACGTCAACACGACGAAAGTAGAGGCATGGAAAATAATCGTAATCAAAATGAGTCTCACAAAACCACTAGGAATTTAGTGTATCTTTATAATTGAAGTGATGTGTAAATGTATGTGTTATGACTTGAGCGTGTCATATTTTCCAAATGATATGTATGGAAACAAAACATGAATCATTGCTGATCATCGTGATGTCATTGTATGGAATGTTACGCGCTATGCATGGCAAGTGTTAAAGTATCAAACTTAGAGACTCTCCGCTGCCAAAACAAATTTATTTCGTAAAATGTCTTCATCTTATATATACCGTGGACACTATTGCGACCCGCTTAATACAGCTTATAACTTTTATATTTTGATATAAATATTATTTTTTTTATTTTTTTATTTGATATATTTGATATCGAAGATAGGGGAATCTACAAGAAATGTACCAAAAAATGGAACCGACGTCAACACTCAAAAGTACGAAATAACATGTTGAAGTCGGTACCATGATAGTTCAAAAGGAACTATTATCAAAATATTGTGAGCATGGTACCGACTTCGACAAGTTGTTTCATACTTTTGAATGAAGTCGGTTCCATTTCTTGATAATTTTTTTCTTCACCCTTTTCTACTCGCGGGATCAATTTTCATTGTGTATGTTCACCGAGTTCTTCACCCGCAATTAGGAAGTCATCCACTTGGATGACTTCCTAATTGCGGGTGAAGAACTCACCAGAAAAGTGTTACGTCTACTTAGACGTAACACTTTTCAGTTATTGAAGTGTAACTCAAAAACCGTTTGTCCGATTTTGATGAAACTTGAATAGGAAGATCGCGAAGGTACACGCTATCAAACAAAAAATAATTTTCAGAATCGGTCCAAAACTGCTCGAATGGCCTGTACCTAACTCAGCCAAACGCTCTAATCAATTCATGGTACCGACGCGGCGACGGCAATAGCACAAAACAACCAATACATAGTTAATAAACGTATATACTCTTATATAAATGAAGGAAGTGGTTATTGTGTTTATGCGCCAATTACGCATTGTAAACACTATATTCCCGTCTATAAATCATGTCTGATTTCGACACTAATATTCCATATCAGTTGCGCATTACTGGGCGATTTTCTTTGCTATCTTTATGGCATCCGAAATGTAAAAGAAGCTTTTGTTTCACGTCTGTGACCTGGTTCGCTGAATGCCTCTGTGGTACGATTGCGAAGTCCCCGATCTCAGGTTAATAAGCGCCGAGAGCTTCAGCTGGAGCCCTACTTCCCTCAGGAAAAAACAGAGCAATTACATGGTGAAATGTTCTATGGAGCGGTGAAACGAACGGACGGTTTCATAATGTTTCGCAGAGCACTCCTGATGCTCGTTATCTCAGCTACGGCCTCATTTCAGGCACTTTACACAAACGGAAACAGTAGAGTATGAAGTTTAAAAATTCATTTCATGGCTGTAAACGAGGAAAAGAGATAATGAAATTGGAGTTTTTTTTTTTTTTATTAAACTCGGACCCCCGCACTAGGATTCCCTGTATCGCGGGAGGCATGGACACACACAATCACAGCACAAACATCCAAGACCCGGGATAAACATCTACACTCATCGCACAAATTTTTGCCCCTGCCGGGATTCGAACCCAGAGTCCCGGAGACACAGTAGTCATGTCACTGACACTAACCACTGCACCACGGCGACCGTCAGTTGAACCAAATGACGATGTCTGAAGCGCGTATTTCTACTTTAAAATGTTTAAAAGTAAGTGAGCGTTTTCCACTCACCACCCACCCACACTCCACCATTTCACTTAATGGCCTGTTACGATCTGGTCGAAGATGGAATCATGCTAGACCTCTAATTATGTGGCCTGGCTCTCAAAGACAGATATCTGAGCACACTGTATGTTTCGTGACAGTTTGTCAAATTTGACGGAGGCAGTAAGCCAGGCGGGTACTGGAAAGTAAAGAAAAAAAAAAGCTCCATACACATTATATTTGTAATTTTGAACAGGAAAGTAATAGGCTAGTTTAAAAAATGTAAATTAAGATCATGTTTCAAAATCTATGCTGTATGTAAACATATACAGGTATATTACGTCTTGAGACATCTCTGTGGACTGTTTTTGTTTAAACATTTAGATATATTACGATCTGCTAAACAATAAGGACATCATATGATGATAATGAAATAATAAGTTACGTTTACATAATTATTTGAATGCATCTTCAAAACGGTCATTTATTACTGCGATTCACACGAGTGCCCATGGGTACATTTAGAAATACCTAGTTTTCTTAGAAGGCGTACTGCCATTTCAAAGGAAGGTATACCGATAGTCTATCAAACAAGAACAGTAGCACTATATATTATGTGAGAGTTCGCCCAGCATATATATCTATTTCTACCGCCAGGCAGTAGTGTTCGTATTAGGTACTGTGTTCCGATGTGAAGGGTATGGTTTCCGGTTAAGTTACAGGCATATTAGATTAACTTTATGTCTCAGGACGACGGCACTGTTCAGTTCTCTACGAATTTTATCTGTCTATAGGCAGAAGTTACCACTTAACATCCCGTGGGCCTTTTGCTTGTTATCACCTTATTATCCCGTATACAAACACAGAAATCAATCGGGCAGGGTCGTATATAAAAAATGTTATGACACTTGAGTTACCTTTGAGTAGGTCTTATCATTATTGTTCGAATCGTACGAAAATCCAAAGATTGCAATAATGCATTTCAACACGAGTATGGAAATTAGGCAATGTATCAGTGTCATGATCATAGCCAATCGCTGTTATGGCAGTAAACCGATTCGCACGTAGTAAAACAATCGCATCCAATAACATTTAATCGTGTGAAATCGTCAAATTGCTGCATCGATCAATTTAACAGGCAAAGCATCGGAAGCAAACCCTGTGGCCATATCGATGGAAGCCACTTAGAGATAAGCGTTATCGATACTTTAGTATTGCATGAAAGTAGGTAGCTGCCGGCACACTGAACTTAATAGTGTAGTCGAGTACGGTTGCATTGTTATTGCGTAAAATATGTAACTAGCACATATCTTGCATGACTTTGCTCGAACTCTTTAAAAGCTATAGGCTCGATACCTCTGTCTGCCTACATATTTTGCAATAAATAATTTAGGAGGGTTAGAGCTAGACCAAAAAGTGATATTTGCTTGAGAATGAAAATATCAAATCTTTTTTGGCCTTTGTCACCGTGGTAGGTAATCTGCGTTTGATGCAGACTTAGGGTGAACTTCACCAAAATTCAAACGTCCGATTATCAATTTAACCATCGGTCAAACAGTTTAACTGTATGGTACAAACTGTTTGACCGACGGTTAAATAGATAATTGGAAGTTTTAAATTTTGGTGAACTCCACCCTAAGTTTTATTCAATTGGCGACGCATAAAAAATGCAGATTTTATAATCAGGGTTCAGTAACTCACATTTTGGATTTTGTTCAAAGGTAGTAGTGCAACCAGCATTTCTCAGGGAACTTTACCATGTAAGGTTGGGTGGGTTGTGAATACGTTGTAATGTCTTGAACGCGGCGCCAGCTTTAGTTAACCTGTACATCGATACCGCTTACTATCGATAAAGCCTTCGATCGTACAGTTTGCTACAATGTTGGTTATCGCACAATCTTTCCTAAAAAAGCTATCTATTACACATTAACAGTCGCTATCATAACTCTCAGAATAAGTTTTGAATAAAAGCAAGCGCTAATATTATTAAAACTCACGTTCATAATTATTGTATATTACACTGTTGTATGTGTGCGCGAGAAGGGACGTTTCGACGAACGCACTGCACTCAAGATCCTGATGAAGGCTTCCGGAAGAAGCCGAAACAATTGTCGATCGTGATATCGACAACGCGTAAGTGCCACGTTAAACCCGTAGAAACAGTTTAAAGAAGCGAGCGCATTACAAATCAAAAAGTGTAATAAAATTACATATGTTATTCCGTCAGTCTATCGAGCTTGCAATATTTAAATATTTCGCAGGTATATGAAACCTAATTTTAATTGCAGATGAAGCGAACGACTTTCCTTATGAGTAAATACAAAAGAGATAAGTTTTATCAATAGAAAAAAGATGCTGTTTTACCAGGAAATGTTTTGTTTCCGTTGACATAAGGTAAATACATAATGCGGTTAAAACTATCTTTAACTAGGTTTTTAGTGAAGATAGTAGGAAAAGTACGAATATAATACACTAACCCGAATAAATCACCACGCGTTGCTGTAAAGTTAGGTTTGGTTAAACTAGTTTTTCGTGAAACATTTTTTTGTTATGTAACGTATTTAATAGATAGCTGGTTTTTTTTTTCTTTCTCTCAGCCATGTGCGTCCACTGCTGTACATATGCCTCCCCGATATGGGGGGGATTTGCCAATACTCGCCACGCTTGGCAGGCGGGTTGGCGAGCGCAGGATAATTTCCAATCCTCAGAAGGCGCTGCTGCCCACCTTCTGGTACGTGGTCCCTTAGCCGACTCTTACGACACCCGCGGGAAGAGATGGGGGAGTACTATTCTAGGCCGGTACCACCACGGCCATAAATATAGCTGGTTTATAATAGTTGGAATTTAAATATGTTTTTTAAAGAACTAACGTCTGTGGACAGACGACCTGAATAAAATCGCAGGAAAGAGCTGGATGCGGACCACTTCAGACCGGTCCTTGTGGTCATCGATGGAGGAGGTCTATGCTTAGCAATGGACATCCCATGTGATGAATGCCTGTTAGCTATCGCTTCTACAAATTAAACAGATAATGAATCTAGTCTAGTGAAATAACACCTTTGATCAAATTAACCAAATGAGATAGCGATCAAATGCTAAGAGTAGCATAATCAACGTTGCCACAGCTGGCAACAAGTGCCTTCCTCTTAAAAAGTAGTGTTGGCCATAATTCACCACGCTGGCCAATGCGGGTTGGTGGAGACGCTAGTGGCCAGCCCAAAAGCGTAGTTTTCAGACCACCCAAGGTGCTTAACAATGCTTAACAACTGTTACGTAAGAACACCATCCGCGAACAATGATTTAACGTGCCCTCCAAAGCATAGAAGCGTTAAGTTGAAAATGCCACTAGCAGTCACCCATCCTAAGTGTGACCGAGGAGTACGTTGCTTAACGCAACTGCGATCGGTGCGCGACTTCGACAATTTATTTCACACTTTTGAGTGCTGAAATAGGTTCCATATTTGATTTAAAAAAATTCAAATAAAAAAGAACGATCAAAATCGGTTCACCCAGTCGGAAGTTATGCGGTATCAAACATTAAAAAAACAAAAACATACGGGTTGAATTGAGAACCTCCTTCTTTTTTTTAATTCGGTTAAAAAAAGATAAAGGTATATGTATATATAATTAAGCACTACGCACCTAGTAGTCCAGATATTATTTCAAACAAGTTTATATTGTGTTATTAGAAGTGGATAAAGGCTTCGAGCATTTATGAATTCTGTAAAGGTCAAATGTGAAGGCGTGGTCTATGTTTCTGTCTGGAAGGAGCGGCCTTGAAAATGATATCTGCAGAACAAACTCAGAGCGTATTAAACCAGCCGGCTGAAGGTCAGACAAGTCGCTAGGGAATAAATACCTTTTCAAGAGTTGAGAACTTTATTAGACAGGAACAGATGTACTCACAGTTACATGTGGCGTATTTTATGGGAATATTTTATTCATACTGGTTCTATTGGGGTTAATACGTGTAAATATTTCTAAGAGCAATTGAGCGGGTGTGAAGGATTTATGTATTAAGGCAATACAAAGGCCAATATACACTGTAGGCGCTGGGCGTATTGACCCGATTGTGAAGGACAGCTTTAGGCGCCAATCGAATACCATTCCAGTGACATGAAGCTTGGCTGACGATATCTGTATACATACATTATTTCTGAGATTTTCACTATTACTATAGAAAATACGCATTATGAAAAAGATTAAATCGTGTATATTTTATTTATTTAGAGCCCGACACGGACGATTCCAACACTTTTTAACCGACTTCAAAAAAGGAAGTGGTTGTATGTTCACCGATTTCTCCGCTAACTGTAGACCGATTACTACAGCTACTACAGAAACATTTGAGCCATCCACAAGCTACCCAGCATAGATAACTCAAATGCTCTAACCTGATACCAGTTAGCAGCGTGCCCAGAACGATAGCAGCATACTTAGCATTTAGTTTTTTCAAAAATTCTTCTGTACCTATATACCTATTCTGTATAGGTATACACATTTCAGTATTCTAGGTCTAGCGTGATAACATCTTCGACCACATCGTCACTGACCATCAAGTGAGATAGTGGTCAAACGCTAGATCTATACAGTATATAAAAAATACCTATATTGCTTTATTCGTATCATAGAGATAGCGTAGATACACAGCAATTTCTATGGAATTTTATCTTATGAAATATAAAGGCAGTATCAGTGACGAAGACATTTTTTTTTAGCAATAGCGCATTAAACAATGATAAGCAAATATAAAATGCTTGGGATTTATGTAACTAATCATTTTATACAAATTAGATAAAAGAGGCTCCGTTGTACCAAAAAGGCTGTCACAATAGTAGCAAAGTGGCACAAATAAAAGTAATCAATAAATAAGTTGTAATTACTATACAAAACTATTGATGTAATCGCTTTTTAACCGACTTCAGAAGAGGAGGTTACTCAATTCGACCGTATATATTTTTTACATCACACTAGGCAGCTAAAGTTACAACACCCACCGAATGACCCCTGACCCATGGTATATTTTTAACTCCGCCGGCAGAACTGAAGGTAAAAGCATGCTGCGATGGCTTGGCGAGGTCGTTCTGGTGCTCATTTGCTGAAACAATTGACGTCATGGCTTGAAGGCCAAGCTTATTAAATATACCGCCTTAATCAGATAAGCGCGACCTTCACGGACCGTGGCGTGGAAAAAGATAATTAATTTCTTAATAACTGGATTTCATTAGAACTTGTTTGTTAAGTGGATAAATATTTGAACTGTTTGTAATGAAGATGATTGGTTACAGCCTCTATTTTTATTACAAGATAGAATGTATCTTCTGTCATTAAAAATCCTCCGTCCATATTAGGGTACCTTTAAGAACACTATAATGGACCTGAAGCTAGCAAAAATGTTCTTCATAAATGTGTCGTATGACACACTATAAAAAATCTTTTTTGTTTTCGAATAAATCATCGTACCGATAGGCACATGGTTGGTTAGAAAGCTGTTGAAGGGTAACCCAAATAGTACTACATAGAGGGCATAGTGTCAAAGCACACCTTTTTGATCAGACGTTCGTGCGCGTAAATCACAAGACGGTAGTGGTGACATTTGCCCAGACATTTTACCTTGAATCTTATAAAAGTTTGCTTTGATTATATTTGTATTATATAGAAAAAATATAAGAGTGGCTTATTTATATATATATATATATATATATATTTATATACTTATATATGTATATGAAACGTATGTGTGACATTGTTCCAGAAAAATAATCACTTAACCTTCAGTGATATAACGCGTCAAGTCAAGAGTTTCGAACGAGGGAAAATAGTACGCCTTCGTTATTTTGTAGAAATATTTAGACAGAAATACATACAAAATCACATTACACAAACGTTCGTTTTTTTATTAATTACTTAGTCCCCTACTTACAATGTATGTAGGTAGCACATTTTAATTCTTATCGGAAAAGTTTAAGCCCTAAGATTCTGATGCTATTCCGGATATGTATTGATGAACCGTCTACTGATATTAATTATTACTAATAAGCTATAATATTTTTTTACTCTAATTTAACCTCCGAATAATCAGAAAGAAACTGAAGCATCTGCGAAAAGTATAGGCACAGGTATTAAAGTCGTTTTTTCAACATGCAGACGCAGAATGTCTTTGAATACTTTGCCAGTTTTCCTCTTAGTTTTCTTCGCGGACTTTTCAGAAAGCTTTCAAGACGTGTTTTTCTATTCACTGAGCGTCGAGTTTGCTTGACGAAAGCCTCATTTTAGAATCTACATTTCATACTTCGTTGTTAGGTGCATTAAATTTCATGCACGAAAAACTGAGTAAAACATACTATGAATAGTTTTGAAAGTTGACAAGGGCCTATTAAGGAGAAGGGTGCTTGGTCAGAATAAAAAAACCGGTTGCACTCCGGGAGTGAGAACATTAACGGTGTGTACTTTTGAATATTTTGGACTGGTTAGGGAATAATTTCGCACGAATTGCTTTATATATACCTATCAGTATGAAAGTACCTAATATCATTTATTGCGCTATCGTACACAAACATGACAATAGGTAGAAGTATTTAAGTTTATAATTTATATTCTGACTATAGGCCTTCTGAACAGGCTCAGAGTCGCACAACGAGCTATGGAGAGGGCTATGCTCGGGGTTTCTCTACGTGATCGAATCAGAAATGAGGAGATCCGTAGAAGAACGAAAGTCACCGACATAGCCCAGCGGATTAGCAAGTTGAAGTGGCAGTGGGCAGGGCATATAGTTCGAAGAACCGATGGCCGTTGGGGCCGAAAGGTTCTCGAATGGAGACCACGGACTGGCAAGCGCAGCATAGGACGGCCACCGACTAGGTGGACAGACGACCTGACTAAGATCGCAGGCAAGGGCTGGATGCGGGCCGCTTCCAACCGGTCCTTGTGGAAATCAATGGGGGAGGCCTTTGTCCAGCAGTGGACGTCCTATGGCTGAGATGATGATGATGATGATGATTTAAGTTTATTGATTTTATGTAGGTTTTACCTACACATAAAATTAACATAATGACGTGAAATGACATTTCCACCTCACATTCTTTTTGACCACGGAAGAGAGTCTCTCTTTCGTGTTTTTGACAAGTCTTTTTAGACAGTTCTAGCCTATCGACAGTATCTCTACGGTAAATGTCGAAATAGTCTCTGTCTTGCTCAATCATACGCTTTTAACAAAATTATGGCAAAGCAAAGGTACAATACGTATGCAATTCCATTGTTCCGTCAGTAAGGTACTTCCTGGAATATTAGAAATGTATCGTAACGTAACCTTCGCAACAAAAGAAGAATAGTTATAAGATCACAGATATCCTATCCTACTAATATTATAAATTCGAAAGTTTCTGTGTATGTGTATATGTTTGTTACTTCTTCACGCTCAAACGGCTACACCGATTTCGATGAAATTTGTATGTAGATAATTTAAGCCCTGGATTAACACATAGGCTACTTTTATCCCGGATAAAGTATAGTTCCCGTGGGATAATTGAGGTAGCGAGAAAACCGTAATCCAAGCGGGTGATAACGCGGGGCGCTACTAGTAGTCATTTTTTTTTAAATGTTTGCAGTACGCCTTCATATAACGAGTCCGCGGCAAATGCAGAGTATACCTATTCCTTTTGTCCTCAATTTATTGGATTGATTTTGTATTGTCCTCAATTTATTCTATTTTTGTATGTGTTTGTGTACCTATTGCTGTACAATTTACTGCAGTTGTGAGACAAGAAATACAATTTTAATTGAAGTGTTATTTTTATAGTGTCTGCGCCTCAAGTTTACACCCGCGTGGACTATTATTTTCCCGCTACCTCAGTTATCCCACGAGAACTATACTTTTGTATGTTCTCCCAGGGTACTATCATCATTCCAAATTTCATGCAAATCCGTTCAGCCGTTTCAGCGTGAAGAAGTCATAAACATATAAACGACAAGCGACACACAAACTTTCGCCTTTACAATACACTAGTAGCGCGCCGCGGTTTCACTCGCGTCGATTACGGTTTTCCCGCTACCTCAATTATCCCACGGGAACTATACTTTTTCCGCGATAAAAGTAGCCTATCTCCATGCCAAATTTTATCGAAATCGGTGCCACCTACCACTACATTATAAATGATTTTGCAACCTTGTTTCAGTATATAAACCTATTCAATTGCTGCTGAAGAGATTTAATTGAGTCGGCCTTAATAACTAATTAACGCATTGACTGTTTTCGTGCACGTACGCTCGCAAAATTCATTTTGACGTGATAACGTTTTATAAATTGATGAATGCCAAAATGAAAAATAGTAACGTTCCGTGTAGCGTTCCGTTTCCGTTTCCGTCAAAAGTCAAAAGTCTCAAGTCTCAAGTCTAAAGTCTAAAGTCTAAAGTCTAAAGTCTGAAGTCTGAAGTCTGAAGTCTGAAGTATGAAGTCTGAAGTCTGAAGTCTGAAGTCAGAAGTCAGAAGTCAGAAGTCAGAAGTCGAAGTCAGAAGTCGAAGTCGAAGTCGAAGTCGAAGTCGAAGTCGAAGTCATAAATGATTATGACGTTATCACGTAAATCTATCGTCCGTAAACCGACTTTACAGACAACCAATTTTTTTTTTACTTTTATTTATTTATCAGTGCCTTTTCAATACAATTATTATATTTATTTATTTATTTTCACAACAATGAGTAACTTAACAGTTGGTTTACCAAAGTGTTACAAATTGGTACTAATAGAGTAATATGGTATTACAGTCACATAAATTGCCAAAAAACAGGCCAATATGTAAAATTGACATAACATAACGCAACATGTCAAATACTAAAATTAAATTAAATACATACAGTTGAGTAATGTCACACGGGTACAGTGGAATCTCTAGCATTCATCACGCTTAATCTCCTACATTCATCGATTAAGCACTTTGTTTTACATTATTTAATAGTTAGTCAATTAATTTATGTCATTTATTTTTCATCAAAAGTAGGCAATTAAAGTGTAACTGCTATCTATGATGATATGAATGGGATTGTGGGCGTTCTACAAGATCAATAAGTGGTGTTTTATTTTTCAAGTTTGTTAGACACTTAGCTGCGCCCTGCGGTTGCACCCGCGTGGTGATGAAAAACCGTGATGATGGTGAAGCCATACAAAATTTCATCAAAATCGGTGTAGCCGTTGCTAAAGCGTGAAGAGGTAACAAACATACACACTTACATACGAACTTTCGCATTTATAATATTAGTAGGAAGGATAGGATAAAGCATCTTTAAAAAAGCTGGAAAAACTCAAAATTGTTTATTTAGCATATGGTAAAAGCTTTAAGGGAACAATTTATACTACGATGTTTTTTTTATACTGTATAGATCTAGCGTTGGACCACTATCTCACTTGATGGTCAGTGACGATGTGGTCGAAGATGTTATCACGCTAGATCTAGAATGCCTCACTTGCTCTCAAGGACTGCTTCCTGAAAACACTATGTGTTTGGTGACAAATTTACAAACTTGAAGGTGGTAGCTAGCCAGGCGGGTATTCGAAAGTACCTTACCACCATGCTGGGAATTTGATGACGATGTTACTTTCACCGGAAACTCAAGCTGTTGTTGGGATCGAACCAGTGTCCGTCAGTTTGACAGGCGACGCTCCCCACGCTGAGCTATCATCGCTTTTAAATAGACTCTTGGCCAAAAGATGCCCTTATGATCGTGTTTGGGATTTTTTATAGTCATCCATCACTCAACTGTACATGTGTATATGTTCACATATACACATATAAGATGGTAGCTAAACAACAAGCAACTAATGGTGAACAGATTTAGTTTCCAGTTAAATATTTATATTAAGCCGTATTGAAAGCAAACAGAATGAATCACTCACTGAAACAGCTTCCTATTAAAGAATCAAGGTTTTTAAATTGAACTAACACATTGACCTACTTTGCATGCATATATTTATATCCCAAATTGCACAAGATATTTTTTTAAGCTCGACGGCAAAATATTACTAATTTCTTTGTACAACTGTATCTTTACAATAAAATTGTTTGATGCTCTTTTTAACCGATTTCAAAAAAGACGGACGGTCTCAATTCAATATGACCCCGATTTTTTTTTACATATTATAAGTTTGCGTTTGACAACTGTCTCACCTGATGTTAATTGATGACGTTGTTTAGGATTTGCACGCAAACCTAGAAGATACCTATTCACTCGCGAGTTGAAGACTCCAGGATTGTACAACATTCCGATTACTAAAAGGCGGCTGGACCAATTTGTAAAATTATTTTTTTGTTTGAAAGGGTTTACTTGTCATGTTGCCATGGTCATCAGGTAAGAATATGAGGATTTGACTGTGGAGAATCGAGATAAATTTTATAAACACTAGCATGGGGTTTTTTAAAGAAAATTTTCTAATATCTCTGAAATAATCATCTCTGTATTTCCGTAATACAGTATGGTTAGTAGATATGTTTTTCAACTAAGTTTATTGTTTTTATTCATTTAACGTCATACACATTCAGAGTTTTTTTTAAAATTTGATTTGTTTCAACAGCACCCACTATGAAAACCTCCCGACCAACTAGCACACGCCGGATATCGAGGTCAAACTTCAATCGAACACGAACTTATATTGCGCCACATTTAATGGGATATCCTATTTATATCCAGTTTACGATTCGGGCAATAATTAAAGAACAGGCGTGACCATTACCTAAACAATAAACTAACGGCTTTATGCTCTACCCAAGATAACGTGAGAAGGAAATTATTGCTCTGAACATTTCGTTCTGAAACCACGTGCGCAAGAAGTTCTGTTTCTCGGTCATAAATTATTCATCTATAATAGTAATGGTCAGGACCGTTTAACGCATCGCCATAAAATATTGAGTAAAGTGAATTGAAAAGGAGTCAATAAAAATGATTTTTAATGCACTGATCGTAAAGGCTAATTTAGCTATGGTAATGGATGAAAAGTAAAGGTGGATCAAAATAAACACACCTAACGCCGTCATCATAAACTGACCTAACACAAATAGTTGTGGACCAACGTAGCTTAAGAATTGACTGCTAAAGGACTGCAATGAACTGTGATGTGACGTGATGATACGACACTGTAATTGTATCAGGTCCCCCTACAAGTAGCTTCCTGATGCGGGCGGACCGGTTAATAGACTTGATGACAGTAATGCCTTCAATACATTTTTCCCGTGTGCTTCATTGAGCGAGGTTAACTAATTCGACCAAAGAGATGCACAGCCCGCGACATGTTTCTCATGCGCTTAATAGGACCAATAAAACCATGAATGTACCTAATTAAACTTTCGTCTGTTTCGGTTGTGTGAATAGAAACTAATACGGCCGTTGGTCTTTTAATATCCCGCCGCTAAGTCCATTTTGTCATCACAATAATTAAAGGGTGTCTTTTCATATTAGCCATTCTATACGTTTGGAAATAACTAGGGTGTAACAAAAAGGGTTGAATAGTTTGGGGGAACACCCTATTTCCATGCAAGGACACAAACTGATTTGCATTACTTTGATTTAAAATATAAAACAAAAATATATACAATTCTGGAATCATTTTAGCCCATATGTTTATTATTCATACAATACATATCAATACTTCGGGATGGAGCCAAAAAAATAATGGACTTTATTCCGTAATATTACTGAAGCTCTGTTGTTAGACCACATATGGGACATTAATATATTTTATAGTAAAAGTTATCGACTTATATCGATATAAGTCGATCAACTCGTTAATTGTCGACCTATAGGGTTACGGACATATCCAGCGCCGATTCTCAAAGTTCGCATTTCCATGAGACCTATTTTGTAGGATTATTTTTCGTCATATTCGATCAAGATTCTCTTGAAGAAGAAACGATGTGAGCCTAAAATAGACGGTTATTGCAGGTCTGGAACGTGCGAAAACCAAACAAACCACTGTTGAAATTAGGTCCATATTTGAAAAAGCTGCGGCGTGTCTTAATAAAAAATATTTTTCGGCAACTCGTGTCCATCGTTCATTTAAAGCACTAAATAAATTTCCTCCAATTAAATTTTTCGTGACAGCGAAGAGTTTAAGCAACTTTGTACGAGTACATATAATAAAATACGCTTTAACTGAACACGAGACTTACAAAAACCTTTCATCAAACCTTTACCTTTTAGAATATCGTGATATATATAGCTTTGGCAATGATGTTTATGTACATATGGATAGAAGCGTGACTTACAAGTGCGGCATGGTATATAAAGGTACTATTTCATAAACACAAGATCTCTAAAATAATAAGCGAAGCACGTAGAGCAAGCAATTCGCCTAGATCCATATGTTACGCCAGCGACTCCTTAAATAGACGTGGCCGCGTTATACCGAGGATTTCTAAGGATATGCTATCCGTTTACTGCACACGTTTATTTATGCAACTCGTTGGAAAACGGGCGGATATTATTATTACACATGAGTATGTTTAACCTGCGGTTGTGGTACTTTTGAATACATATTCTTATTATAGTACAGATTCTTTTATGAAATTCAATGGAATCCCATATCGATTTTTATCGCACCACGTGGCCTATTCGCCTTGGCCGCTCCCACTTGTTTATCGGAAAACCTTCGAGAAGCGTTTCAAGTATCTACTTGAGGACTTTTCGAGAACCCTGAAAACTGTTTATAGGCAGCTCTTTTATATCTAATATAGCTGCACCCAGCGTAGTAATGAAAAACGGTGATGATGATGATGAGCCTATAAGTAACACTCACAAATAAAGTGATTTCTATAGGTAAAAGAAATTTAATTTTCAAAATCTTTTGAGTGGATTCATAGAGGTTTGTAGATCCTCTACAACCTCACAAACTTTACCATTCTATAATATTACTATAGATATATCAAAATGACACATGAGCCAATAGTAGTTTAAATTTAAAACCCTTTTTAGTAAGAGTTTAAACGATATGCAAAGCCGTCTGTTAATTGCACAATTATGCATTACACATATCATTGGATGACAGAAGATGAATTATGCTTTTATGCGAGAAGACAACAAAATACTTGTTTTGTAAAAATAGACATGAACGCGTTGTGCAGTAATGTGTAAGGACATTCATTCATACACCCTTTTGAAACACAGACATTGCAGTAGCGCCTAGGGCGTTTTTTCCGTCGCGTGACAAAATTGAAATAGGAATCTCATACGTATATGAATATTTAATAGGCCATGACATACGTACTCAAATGATATAAAGCCATCATTGCTTGGTAATACGGCCGAATTTATTTCAAATGTTACTTTAGTGACGTCATCAGAAAGCAGTTAAGCTAACATAATTGTCTACGGCTCACAATATTACTAAAAAGTTTAAATTAAAAAGGCGTATTAGATATCGATACTTTATTATGACGGGAATAAATTTATTTTCTTTCTTTCATATGATCATTATTTTTACAATTTAATTTCATAGCCCATCAAAAGTGTATTAGTTTAAGTGCATTATACTAAATAGCTTAATATTAGACGTACTTTGGCAAACAATATCGATGACAGTTGTCGGGACCATCCCTCGTCAGTCGGTGTTCATGGGCAGGGCTACGAGGGCGTTGACCCCTAGAGGCAGACGGAGAAATTCGCGTCTCGCCCTACTTGCCGCCGCCCGCCCGCCCAACTAATGCACTTACGTCATAAATCGACATGAAACTTTTTAGATAGAACTTAACACAACCGGCGAGATCATCGGACTTGCACCGATCGTTCAACGACCGTGACTTTCATTTCACGCGTTGTCATGACCCTCCAGACCCCTACTGCCGAAAAATCGTGCTCAAGGATTCATTGTGGCGAAGGCCTCTTTACACTACAAGTGTTTATTAGCCGCACAGTCTTGGAGCTCTCTTCGACTTGTCACGTTCACGAGTACCTACGTCCGTTTATTTTCTATAGAGAATATTTTATCAGAATTTATTGCTCGCTCAAGTGTGCTCACTTTCTGCTCGACGATCAGCATTGAAACGACAAGCGTCACCCGGGCGACTTCCTTTGTCCTTTTAAGCGTAGCTCAAGTGGAGAGGCCGGTTGTGTCGAGCGAGCCATAGCAGCGGGGCTGCGTTCGGGAGCGCCTTCGGCCAAGCCATATCTTGCTCTAACAGCGGACATGCGGCGTTCACGAACTTAATTAGAACATTTTAATTTATAGAGTGAACGGTCATGTTCATATATTGGGTGGAGCAAATCTCCGCCAAATATTTGATCATGACCGTTCACGTCAACCCGTCACAGCAAATTATGTTCGACGAGACCATAATCTTTCTACCTCTAGAATCGATCAAATCTTGGTCGGCTGTCAAAAATGACATATGCAGTAGTAACTATCATGTGATCCATCAACAATGTAAGTGACTTCTTCTTTTGTAGCATGCTATGAAGTAGCCGTTTGTGAGACATCTATCAAATATTGGTCGATCAATATATGGCCGACGAAGCTCCTGAACGCAGTCCCGTACTCGTTGGCACTTTCGCTTTCCACGCATCGACCACAGCCACGCATACCTTGCCTTAGACTGGTGGTGGTTTGTCCGCTTAACACGTCGAAGCAGGTAGTGTACGAACATAATCACACTATTACTTTTATAGCTCTGTGGCGTAATACAGGAACAATGCAGTGAAGTTAAACCGTTTTAGCTGCTTGTGCTAGTTTTGTTTTGGTAGCAATCATTTCAAACTAAAAATATATTTTCTAATTACGATAAAATGACAAGTAATAATATAATATTTTACTCTCATTTTTTTATTAACGTTTAACACATTCTCTCCACAAATATATTTTACTAGCTGCGCCCCGCGGTTTTACCCGCGTGGTGATGAAAACGATGATGATGATAATTATGAAATTAATCTATGTGTTAATCCAAGGAACAAGCTAATCTTCCAAATTCATCCAGCCGTTTAGGCGTGAAAGAGTATCAAACATACCTCCATACCATACTCACATACCTTCGCATTTATAATATTAGTAGGATTATCCTGACATACAAGTTAAACGTTGGTCAAAGGGTTACCCAGATTTTCATACTTCTGTTTTGCGGCTGAGACCTAACTGATTTTCCCTATTCATTTTAATTACTTATACACATTAATATTATATTTATGCAATGTGCAACTAGCATACAAGTCGACACGGGCCGTCTTTATGTCAGGCGATCAAGACGCCTACGATATCTTTACGAAACGTAGACAATTCACGCTTTATGTTCACTTCGTCGCGTCCTTCCAACTATAAATCTATTCTCACACACTAGGTACTACATGCAATAAAAATGAACAATAATATTCACGCCTGCACGCGATAGTTTTAAGGCACGGTATCTGACACTGTGCTGGCGTCCATCTAGAATATTCCAAATGAATCTTAATTATTGATAAAGAATATACCTATCACGGCGTATTAAATACTACGGTACTACATTATTAGTATTAGTAGCCATTATTCAACACTCTTACATACCTAAAAAATATAATATTAAACCTAATGTTACAAATTACATGACACCGGCACTGTTTGATTGTCTTGCGTTTCCGCAAAGGCCTCCCCTAAAGCTTGCCACTCTTTTCGGTTTTGAGTTATCCTCCTCCAAGTAACACCACATTAATGTAACACATGTAGTGTTACATTAATGTGGTGTTACTTGGAGGTGTGGTATTACTGATTTGCGAATGTCGTAGGTACTTCAGTTCAAATATTTGAAGGAAAAAATTCGGCTGCTAGTGGGTCAAATATTTGAACTGAAGTTCTGCCTAGCATAGCGTTAATGCGATACACAATAAAAATCTCTTAAATAAGGGTAGGGTGCCTTCGTTTGATACGATATCAACTGTAACGTTGGTCTATCAGTCCTATTAATTAATTGTTCATACAATAAAAGGTAGATGGCGCTAAAACATCCCCGCAAGATATTAATAAAGGAAGGAAGTAATTCGGCCCTAGTGGTACGGGCTGCTATAGCTTAGTTGGACAAAGCGACAGGACGGTATTCTGTAGTCGTGGGTTCAAGTCCCACTAGCAGCCGAATTTTTTCCTTCAAATATTTGAACTGAAGTTCTGCCTAGCATAGCGTTAATGCGATACACAATAAAAGTCGTAGGTACTTACTATGTTATACTTTCTTGTAACGTATGCTTGTCTAGTTATTGATGAAGAGTAAGCTACCACGGTGTGTTGAAGTTATAAAATAAAAATGCGTACATTTTCGAAGGATACATACGTTTGATTATTACAAAGCAACTACGCACGCCTATCTAAAAGTGAGATCTTATACAAGCCTTGCTTCACTCTCGCAAGATGTTACAACAAATGCGTAATAACCGTGTCATAAGCATACAATTCCCACTTTCTTACGAACACTGTATTTGTACTAATGTCTTCATCGTTTATTTATTATTTAACTTTCAATCGCGTCGACAGTTTTACATGTAGAAATCTGATTTGATCTTTAATAACATTAACCAACATATTGCAGAAGAAACTAGATAACGTACTTGCTGACAAAAGTGATTAAACTCGCATTTGAAACGATTAAGCAATAAAGAGTCGATGAAACGTTAAACGTAATGATATTTTATAACCGTTACTATACACTTTCTAGATCTTGTATCAAACGTTTGAGAGTAAGATTCAAATTCAAAAAAAATATTATGAATATATAAAACACAAAAATTACTCACGTAGTCAGTCAGATGATTCCGACTATAGTTTCGACCACATTCGGTGGTGTTTTTCAAGGACAGTACGGAACGCTCGCGGACGCGGTCGTGGTTCGCCTTGTACTGAAAAAGACCACTGAATTTAGTCGTAACTATAAAGTCGCAACCCTGACTTGCTACGTGAGTAATTAGTAGTCGGTACCATGAGCACAATATTTTGATAATAGTTACTTTTGAACTATGATGGTACCGAGTTTGACAAGTTATTTCAGACTTTTGAGTGTTGAAGTCGGTTTCATTTTTTTGTAATATTTTTTTATTCATTTTACCTGCGGTTTCATTTGATCTACGATTCATTCTTAGATTTGAAAATGTTCGTATTCTGACAAATATTTGACTGGCCGGTTGGCGCAGTTGATAGCACTCTGCCTTCTGAGCCGCTGGTCCCGGGTTCGATTCCCGGACAGGTCAAACATTTGTGTGTATGAACATGTCTGTTTGACCTGTGTCTGGGTGTGTATATGTATATAAGTATAAGTATGTATTTAAGTATATATATCAGCCATCAGGTTACCATAGTACAGGCTCTGCCTAGTTTGGGACCTGAAGACCTTGTGTGAATGTTGTCCCATATATATAATAATATATATAAAACATAACTAAGTTGCATAGGAAGTGCTTACCTATATTAGATTTAATTTCAGAAAATTAAGTTGTACTTATCAAACATAAAATTAGGTCTGACGCGTACTCTTTTTTTCATCATATATATTACGAAGCGATCATACTGTATAGGTTTGACCACTATCTCACTTGATGGTAAGTGACGATGGGGTCAAAGATGTTATCACGCTAGAATTACAATGTTCACTGTCTCTCAAGGACTGCTGCCTGCTAGCCAGGTGGGTTACTCGACAATACCCTACCATGCTGATAATTCGATAAGGGTGTTACCTTTACCGGAATCCGTTGGTGGAGATCGAACCAGCGTCCGTCAGTTTGACAGCCGACGCTCCCACCGCTGAGTAATCATCGCTTCGAAATATTGAAATTATAATATTATCGTCTCGAATAGTTCCCCTTACGAATTCCGCGGCTCAATGTGACCTAATTCCGTACACTTTTACTGTATTTAAGAACAGAATGGATTAATAGTAAACAAATGTTTTGAATATGCGCCACATGTAACAAATAGAGTAACGATCCAGCCCAAGAAATCACACCGATCGGAACAAATATCGACTTATGTTTTATTGAAATAAGTGTTAAATTCGCACTTCTACAAACTACACTAGAAGACAAAATCAGAAGCATTATTAAATTATGATAATATTGTATATGTGAAACGTAAGTAGGTATCACTCTTTTCTTCTCATTGTAACGATTCGTATTAGTACTGAGTATTTAAATCATCTGTTTCTAACAATGTTTGATGAATGTATATTGGAATGGAATATTGAATGAATTTGCAAAAGCGGGATCTTTGGACATATTATGTACTTTTATACTTACTAAAACTAATGATATTATATGTTTATATGAGGTAGATGTCGCACAAACGCGCGGAAACTGAGGCGCCAAAATTAAGTCAATTGTAGTAATTTTCATTACGACTCGGCGACGCGTATTTCAAGCGCAAGCTAAACATATAGCTATCCTTTTCTATATTATTTGTACCGTATTATCCTTAGCAGTAAGCATATTTACGTCGTAAAGGAACAAAATCTAAGCACCGCGCAGTATGATTACACATCATCTTTGGTAAAACATCATTGACTAAAACCCAACCTACTTTTAGTTGGCTGCAGAACGACTATGCGCCACCGCTACATGGTAGATATACCACCGTTATGCACGAAGCGTTTTGCTTCCTCTTATATAATGCCAGGGTGTGGAACTCACTGCCTGAGTCTGTGTTTCCCGATAGGTACAACCCCGGAGTCTTCAAGTCGGGGGTGAATAGGTTCCTTCTAAGTTTGAATGTTACACCTTATACCGCCGCGTCACTTAACATCAGGTGAGACAGCGGTCAAACGTAAGCCTACAATGTTATAAATATAAAATCAGAAATTCAACATTTTTATACTTTTGTTAATTCATCCTACAAGAAAACTATTGAGCTCGTTGAGTGCTCATAGTTATTAATGTTATAAAAATGTGTGCGTGTGTGTATTGTGTACATATATGGAGCGTGTCCGTGTGTGTAAAGCCAAAACATGTTCTGTTATAAAGTAATCATTGCGCTGCTGAAATTCAGTGCAATGATTATTACTGTACTCACAACATTTTGTGTATATATGTTAATAACACCACCGTTTAATCAAAATTTCTGACAGTTAACACTTATCAGTAAACATACCAAGGTGCCAACGAAATCAAGCTGAGTAATATCCTATTTGTAATAAAGCCCTATCTAATATTATGTATCAGCGGTATATAGTCATAGAATATATTTTTTTAACTGTATAGATTTGGCGTTTGGCCACTATCTCACTCGATGGTCTGTGATAATGTGGTCGAAGATGCTATCACGCTAGATCTAAAATGCTTAATTGACTCTTAAGGGCTGCTTTCTAAACACACTGTGTTTGGTGACAGTTTTTTAAACTTGAGGGTGGTAGTTATTCAGGCGATTTCTCGAAAGTACCCTACCACTATGCTGGGAATTTTATAACGGTGTTACCTTCACCGGAAGCTCAAACCGTTAGTGGGGATCGAACTAGCGTCTGTTAGTTTGACAGCTGACGCTCCCACCGCTGAGCTATCATCGCTTCCAATGCACGATACGCGGTGTATCCACTATCCACATACCTACTTTACAGATATCCAATCGTAAATTACAATACAATAATTGGTATCCAATTCTACAAAGTGCGGTCGTTCGGTAGGCGGTCTTCGCCACCCATGACGTTGGCATCAATGCGGCTTATCCAACGATCCTTCCCCCTTTGTCCAGGTTCTGTGCCAAAAGCGCGCACAGCATACGTAATGCACCACAGTGCACGCATCACTTTATTATGCAACCCACAAAAATCTACAGCTAACTTTGGATTTTCTGTCCGCATTCCGCGCTTGACAACGACACATACAACCAGCTATGAAGCTTATCTTATCTTTTGCGAAACGTTACGCAAACATTGCCGAATTACGGTGATACCAGCAGTGGAGCACGCTCATTCAAATCACTCAATTTACATGCGATTAACAATGTCTTTTCACAAAGTTCTTAATTTACATCAAATGTAATCGACCGCTTTTGAGAACATTCGATGTACGTAATATACAATGCTTGTTTAGTTCAATATGGCTTTGAATGACATCATTCACAATGAAGGCTAGAGAAGTCGCAGTGTCTGTATTTGTAAAGTAGCGCACGTGCGTAGTTTGAATGATAAATGGCTTCGAGATAAAACAGTCGCCTGGTCGGTTACCTTCTGAGGGAGTAATAAAGAGAGGCTAATCTTCGGCAACGTTTCATGTCGACGACGTGAGGAGTTGTGTATTTGAGAACAAACAAGCGTATTATTGTGTTGAAACTACAAAGCTAACGAGGCGCTTGGTGAAGTTGCGGGACAAGGGCTCTGTCTAACAACCATGCTTAGTCCATTTGAAAGTAACCACGATAAAGATGTCTTCAAGAACGGTAAGATATACATTCTCTGTATTTCGTATTAAGAAAGAATACTTTAAAACTGTTCAAAGTATTTGCAGCAAAGATTAAAAGTTAGATCAAATACTTCAAGAACGGTAAGATATACATTCTCTGTATTTCGTATTAAGAAAGAATACTTTAAAACTGTTCAAAGTATTTGCAGCAAAGATTAAAAGTTAGATCAAATACTATAGAATGCACCATAAGAAAGGAAATACAACTTTCAATACGTTCCAAACTTTTTAGTAAAAACTTACAAAAATGTCATAAATCAGAATTCATAAATTATTTTTAGAGATATACACGTTGCGTATAAATTAAAACAGACGCGTTCTAAAAAATCTCGTATTAATTTTTGTCAGCAACTTTTATTTTTACACCATTTAACTATAAAATTATTGTAGATGATAAATTAGTAGAAATCGAATAGGTTCCTGCTGCAGTAATTCTGTATTGGCTCGCTACGTTGAAGTGTTGACGTGCTAGTAACATAACATTTCAATGTCGGTATTCTGTAGTCGTGGGTTCAAGTCCCACTAGCAGCCGAATTTTTTCCTTCAAATATTTGAACTGAATTTCAATGTCGGTCCGACCGGGTACAGGAGCAAAGATCGAAGGCAATCCTAATGCGAAGGTGAGTGAGACAGGGAGACTTAATCGTTCTAAATTTTGCTTGGGTATAGGCGCCTTCAAGGTCTTACAATAGCAAGAATTTACTCGAGCCAGGTTCAGGGGGCCTTTACTAGGTCAAATAAACGCTCTAACCAAACCATAATTATATGAGATGTGCAGTCCAGCGGTGGATAGTGCACACCCAACCATTGAAGTATACGTACCTACTACGTAAGTAGTAAATATAGTTTTTTTTTATTTACAAAATCCACAGCCCTTTATAAACAAATTATTGAACAAGTAGCTTACACCTTAACGGATTTACATTTTACTGATGATATATTTAGTTATCCTACCCTCCTTTTTTATCTTAATACGTACATTTTAAAAAACTTATGCGTGTCTTTTAGCAAACTTGTATAATAGTTACCTATTTCAAATTACTTTTAAAATAATTATTTTAGTTGCGTTGGACTGAAGATTGAAGATTCGCAGGCATTTGTTTTGCATATGGCTCAAACGCAAACCCAAAGCATACAACCCGTATAAAGTTATCCTATTCAAGTGTCCAAAGTGAACTGAATAATTAATGCCGCACCGTCAACGAATACGTCCATCAAGTTTTATTTACAAACTGCACAAGCATTACGAGTAGAACTAAGTCTCCAAGACAGAAAATCTATGAGAGCATCCTCTTTATGCTATGAATAACCAGATACATATAATCAATAAATTATAATCCACAGAAAACCGCAACAAATCAATCGTAACTTACATACCAAAAGTGTATAGGTGAGTGCACTTAAATAATAAGCAAAAAACATAATTGATGACGATGATGAAAAGTAGTCTATGTGTTATTCCGGGACTTGACCACATACTAAATTTCATCCGAATCCGTCGAGCCGTTTGAGCGTGAAAGAATAACAAACATACAATATTGTCCATACAGATAAATGAATGAAGTATCTACAAAGAATAACTAAACAAAAGAACGTCACTAATCAATGATATTATATGTTTATATGATGTAGATATCGTACAAGCGCGCGGAAACTGAGGCGGCAAAATTAAGTCAATTGTATTAATTTTCATTGCGACGCGTATTTCAAGCGCAAGTCTAAACATATAGCTATCCTTTTCTATATTATTTGTACCGTATTATCTGTCGCAGTAAGCATGTTTATGTCGTAAAGGAACAAAATCTGAGCACCGCGCAGTATGAATATACGTCATCTTTAGTAAAACATCATTGTCACTTAGTATCAGGTAACCGCGGACTGGTGCATATGTAGGTATGTCTCCACGATCGGATATCATAATCAGGCGGCGTGAAAGCGAAGTCACATGTGCTTTTGTTTAAACTGTGGTATTATGTACGACTGTACGTACGTGTGCCAAATGACAACAAACCGTGGTGAAACATTGCCTTCCAAATGGATATGTTATAATGATGGGTCATAATTTAAACACTTTCGATCGTAAACTGACGTGCCTTATTGAAGATGATGCGTGTTTTGTGATTGGAATACCGTTTTCATAGATGGCGAGCTTTTCCTGTATCGCGGGCGAGGGTTTTCGTGTTCTTGTGTCACACATCGCGGGGACGGATGCGCGCCGAGACACGGAGACTAAATGCCTCGATACAGAAGCCGGGCAACGTGTCACGGCCACATAACAGGATTAGTTACCTGCCCTACTGATACAATGTAATACAGTTTTTTAGCTCGTTTTAATCTATCTACCTCGGCTCACATACCATAACTAGAGCAATCATACTGCCTGAGCTATGCTAGCTATGAGCTTGGTTATGTTGTGTTCAATACGCCGACACTACTTGTTTTCTCAATTTAGTTCAAACCATACACAATGCTACTAATATGTATTATAAATGCGAAAGTTTGGATGGATGTATGTTTGTTACTCTTTCAAATTGGTGGATGAAATTTGGTATGTAGATACTTCAGGTCCCGGAATAACACATAGGCTACTTTTCATCATCATCATTAATTATCATTACGCGGGTAAAACCGCGGCGCGCAGCTAGTATAATGTAAGGTAGGTACTTTTTTAATCGCCATGCACTACGTTGTTTTATCTCGATACGATAGATAGACGGTTACTTATCTAAGGATTGTCAACAATAATACACATACATACATACATACATTATAAATTATTCACGCCTCTTTCCCGTAGGGGTAGGTAGACAGAGAGCCTTCCAAATGCTATGAATTACGATTCTGACACTTTTTTTTCGCTTCCTCCACGTTTATCAGACCTTTCATACAAGAGCGTCCTTTAGAGTCCTCTTGACCTGATTCTTCCGTAGAACTTCCTCAACACGTTGATACATTTTTGGAGATGGTCAACCATAATATTTCTAATTCTATAGACGGCGAACCATGCAGTGCGTCTTAGTCAGAAAAGTTGAATGTGGCGTGGAAAATTTTGTCGTGCGTGATACGTCCTTTCAACCATGTCAGGGAAAAAGATCGTCCATGTAGTAGTAGAGCTACTGGTTGGTACAAAGTCCTCTACTAAAACTGCAGTAGAGGACTTTGGCAGGAAGGCTATGATGGAGAGAGCACAGCCGTGAAGACCAGCCGCGCAGAGTTAATAACGTCTCAATATAGGATCGCAATTTTCCTGTCTTTTTATTTTATACAGCTGATGTGTTATTTATGACCAATTCTTCTCAGTATATGGCACATTTATAATTGCTATTATCGCTTTGGATGTATAGGCAGATCCGACGGGCTTTTTTAATTTTATCACAGTAAGATCTCCCTTCTTTTACCACAAACTACCGCCAAAATACATATATATATATATATACCGAGCGTGCAAAACTTTTAACGACTACAACAAGCAGAGCAACTTAGATATCGATATTTTCACATCCAGCCTTTCATCGATCAAGGCCAAACTTAGCCAAATCTTAATTGGCTCAACGCAGGTGAAAATGAGAAATGATTAAAATAAAAATGTGTTATTGTGTGCAAAAATTAAATTTTTCAAAGTAGTGTAAATTTTGGATTGAGAATGTTAAAATATTGTGTGTGATTTTTGTTAAACAGATAATCTCTATCTGTGGAGACTTATTAATGACTCTTTTTATATTCAATACTGTATACCTAAGTTCAGCTATGTGTCGATAGTCTTCTTAATAATAAATAAATAAAAAAATAAGATTGAACTTGCCTTGTATACGTTAACCATGTACGTAACCAACAACCTGACGTATGTCCGAAATTCACTGCTTGATTGATACCACTAAACCTCATTGGTAGATAAAGGCTCATTTCCTTGTTTTTAAATCCCATCCTATTGTACACATACTTCTCTAGGTAAAGTCAAATTTATTATAAGTAGCTTTAGTACTGTCTCGCTTAATACAATTGCCCTACTGCGCAGGTAAACCACCAGGGCTGCTCATATACGCAGATGTATTAACTGGCTTACGAATATTCCGTAGGTTTTTAAAAGTTGAGCTTTGTTCGTTTCCAAATAGCTTAGTGGTCATCAAAAAGGATCACGTTATAATGACCCAGGTGTTCACACCGAAAATTAATATTATCTGTTGTTTGGAAGTTTTTAAACTTCCATGGTCAAGTACGCAAGGCGATGTTATTTTGTAATTTGTATTTAATTTAAAATTGTCAACTCGATATTTACCATAACAATAAAAATATTTATTGATTTCGAGAAAATATTCAATTTGTTCACTAACTAAATATACCAGAACTTAATATAATTAAAATCGATGGCTTGCGCAACAGTTTTTAGCCACTGAGGTACTATTATAGTACCTCAGTGTTTTTCGCTTCACAGAGCCTGCACTATATTATTAAATCAGTTTATTATGTTGCAGGTGTGTTGCTTACTCTTCGATTGTACAATAAATAACAGAAAGTACATTACTGTGTGATACGAAAGTTTTTTTCTATAACTTCTATATGTTGCGATGAAGCAAACAGGCCTTCTAATGGTAAATAGATAGATGTTTATTATTAATTTAATAAATTAGATTAATTTTAATAATTAAATGCCGTGGGTACCGGCGTAGAGTTGTAGCGTAGCGTGTAGCGTAGTGTGGCGTAGAGAGATATGGTATGCTTGTAATTTGTGTTTTTGCTGTTTTTGCTTCTTAATTTTATTTAATTCCGCAACTCATAATATCACCCTGGTGGATACATAGTTATGAAATAATTTTTATAATCTTAGATTTTGGTTTCGTTTTTCAATAAATCTATGGACATTTACCCCTCAGCTGCCGGTGAAGGGTAAATGTCCATGAGAATAAGTTACTCCTACTACTAATACTCTTGAGTATTTTTTATATGTTGTTATTCATAGTGTCATTGAACTCCAGCTGGATCGCTTTTGATGACTGCGTGTATTTTTTTCTGACTACCCATTAAGATAACGTCTACCGAGACTTCTAATGACTAAAAAATATACATAGTATGTATACATACACAATATATAATGTCACAGTGTTTGTAATCGAACTCCTCCGAAAAGGGTTGCCTGTTTTTTACGATTTTTTTTGGGTATACCTAGGTGGTGATTTGTGAATAGGTCTTAAGTATTTTTCACTTTCCTAATACGGTATTTTTTATCGCGATTTTAGCAATTCTGTATAAAATAATATTCAAATTCTATTATACAAAAATCTCGTGTCACAGTGTTTTTATGAACTCTCCCGAAACGGCTTGCCTGATTTTTATGAACTTTTTGTGTTTGTTTAACTTATTCACAGATATACGTCTGTGACCAGATCCTACCCCACGCCTCATTTGTTATCGCAATTTTAGTATTTTTGTATGAACAAATATTCATTGGGGTGAAGTAATTAAAATGAAGTGTCGTGTCACTTTGACATTTCGGTATTTTCGACGTTTTCCAAGTCAGCTATTACTTTAAAATATATTATGCCAAATATACCGATTACGGGCTTGTAACCACGATAAGATTGTATCTAAATGAATTCTGAATGGTGATACATAAGTAATAAAACAGTTTAGCACACATTTTATAATTTTTACAATGCCATCATTATTAGGCTCAGTACAGTAGAGTAGGTACAATAGGTAGGTACTTTTACGTGATGACCGGACGAACTCTACTGACCGGATTTTTGTACTAATCGACTGTAGATAACAACTAGAACGAACATTAATTTACAGTACTTATTTATATTATACCTATACATACAGAACCAATGTATTCAATTAGGTACTTCTGAAGGGTTTTTATACTGAAAGAAATGGATAATTGCCTAATGGTGATCATTTTGAGCCTGCCGATTAATGCCACACTGCCGATATTAAAATTAACTACCTAATAGTATCTGGCACCGAGCTTCTTGTATTATAAACAAACGTGTAAAGCATTACCTATATTATCCATGTATAAACTTTTACTCAAACCGTTAAAGCTAGTCCCGAGGTAGCTCGGACAAGAATAAAATTGCACGTTTAATGGTACCTATAGGTATAATAAAAAAGGTCTTTTGTAAATTATTTCTGCTAAGTACCTACCTACCTAAGTATTATACATAAATTATTTTACTACAAATAAACAAACGCTTTCACGCTTACTGTTTAACTAACCAGTATTGCATTTTATGGGTATTAACGAGTGAATGGACATAATATGTATTGTACATTTAATAATTAATTCTAATGTATATATAAAATATAATTCATAATTGATAACCTATATTATATAAAGGAACGTGTACCTACTTAGGCTGCGCGACGGTAGATATACCTAATTACATTTACGCCCGCGCTATATTTCTATATTTGCATAATTATTATAAAATATTCGATTATGATGCAAACCACAACAATACACATCACAGTACCGTTTGCTGTAAAATAAATGTTCTAGGTACAAGATATAAAAAAACTTACCAAGGAGCAAATAATATCACCGCACAAGTATCGTCTTTAATTTAATATGCACTAGCGAATAATTACAAAACACTGTGTAAGTATTCCTGTCTTAAGAAATACCGTATTCACAAATCGATTTACGTAAGAAAACGCGTTAACCACGGTGCGGCACCACCAACCTCCGACCTTAGCTCGATTTGATTGATAAACAAAACTTCCGCTTCTCGCAGCGCGCGCATTTCAATGTTGCCTTTGTTAAAATTCATTCAAGTAGAGTTGAGGGTTTTCCTCGAAGAGTTTAAACTTAAGTAGGGATATTATACTCAGTAATTGTCTGTGATAAATTGAAAAATGGCTAAACATTATTACAAGAAATAAATTAGGTGTAAATTTAATTTTAGATTCAAATCAACTATCTGAATCATGTTTGTAAATACAAAACTAGGTATATAATTTTAGATCTACGCGTGTGAATTAAATGCTAGATTCATTTTCTGCGCGTCACCTTAAATACCGCATTCATATATGTGCCATGTGGAAAATGCTTGAAGTTCTGCGCTATCAAGCATACTCTCAAAATGTAGAAATATTTTTATAGTAATTAGTGATCTGTGGTTTTTTTATTAAAAAGACAGTCTAAATATTTATTATAGTTTAAATTTATCCTAATCACACGAACAATTTGTAAAAGTTATTTCTTTCAGATTACATGACATGATTTTAAATTTTTTACGGACTAATGTTGTTTGTTACGAAATAACATATTTCGCATTGTACGCGAATGTTATAGTGAACTCGGAACGTAGCGAAATTTGACAACGACAACCCGGCTTGTAGTTGGTCTATATTCTATAGTGATTTATCTATGACCCAATGACATTGACGTGTTTAATTTGCCGATCGTATTCGTCGGGGCCCGATTTATTTTTCAGCAGCTTTTTTGCTATATTGACCCGAAAAATCTAACTTAATTAGAATTTAGGTATGGGCTATAAAGTTTTAAAACTTGCCTCCAAATCCTTCAGGGTAAGTTTTTTTATAAATATGTAATAATCAGTTCTAATTCCCTGAAACTGTCAAAATTGTATGTTACGCAATGGATAAGAGCCTACCAGACACCCACACTACAATTAGAGAATGTATTTACTCTGGAGCACTTAGTACAAGAAATCATTTATTCCTTTTAAATTGGACACTACTATTATCTGTTCATGTACGTTTTCCCTATCACCCTCAAATTGATGGTCTGACCTTCAAACATGTGACTTACTATTTCTCAAATCCTTATCACTTATCTATATGGATATCTATTATATATTATATTAGCTTATCTGTAAAAAGATTTATTTACATTATGCTATAACCTAGATGGGTGGGTCATTGTATTATTTTTTGTTTCATCCCTTGAATAACCTTAATTTATCACCTATGTGAATACAAGATTTTCTTTTCTTATACTCGGCAATAATATTTTCTGTAAATTGTTTATTAATAAAGGATGAATACAAAATTAGCTTCTAATGGATAATAACAAATATTATGGAAAAACGACTTAACAACTCGTGTTCACCAAATGAATAAGAATAAGTCACCCGCTGACTGATAAAAACCTATTGTATTCAACAATAGCATAAGCACTTCTCAGATTCTATGAACAATAGATTTCTAACATTATCTTGATATCTAAGATATACCAAGCTACCAAGTACCTACCGAGTTTGAAAATTATTGTTCCAGAGTGGAGGATTTCAAATTGCGACCAGGCAATATGCAACCACACATGATGCAGATGTCACTGTCATTGGGGCGGGCCCTGGCGGATATGTTGCAGCCATCAAAGCTGCTCAACTAGGCATGAAGGTATGAACATATTATTTCATTATTCTCAATAAGACCTATGATGATGATTAGGAACTAGATACTGCTGCTCAAAGTACTTCTTATCTGGATCTTAATTAATACAAAGGTGGACATTAACAAGACTTATAAATTAAATAAAAATTCATGATAATTTTACTAAATAGTTGGAAATAAGCTGAGAATAAATAAATTAAACCTCTATTAGTGTAGTGTACAATGCTAATAAGTAACTTTTCTTTTTCATTGAAGTCAGTTTAGAGGATATTTTATCGAAGTGGCTATAACATATATTAAAACACCTATTATTGTCCAGGTAGTCTCAGTAGAGAAAGACCCCACTCTCGGAGGGACATGTCTCAACGTCGGCTGCATCCCATCCAAAGCACTCCTCCACAACTCACACCTGTACCACATGGCCAAACATGACTTCAAACAGAGAGGCATTGAAACTGGTGAAGTCAAATTCAATTTTGCAACTATGATGGATTACAAAGTTAAGGCGGTCAAAGCTCTGACTGGAGGTATTGCTATGCTCTTCCAGAAAAACAAGGTAATTATTACTTATAACATAATCATTTATTGATCAGTATTCTAATGAGAAATTTGACATGTAAATGTATAGTTTGAACAGACAAGTTGGAAAATCTACCATATATGTATGTTGCTTTGCAGACTGCAAACTGCAGAACTTTGGTTGTTCTTAGATGGAATGGGGATATTGCAATGAAATTATGTAACTCCAGAGTGCACTCCCTGAAATATAATAATAATAACAATACCTGAAATAGTAGCACCTACCTGTTGTAATGTTTCTAATTTTCAAATTATAAAATATTTATTAGTTTATAGTATATATTAAAAACATTTATGTATTAGAATTTAGAGAAACCTTGCTATACTTATATCTAATTAGTCAGACAGATGCCATACACCTACCGTCTGCTCCTTTCCCCGTTTCTGTCCATCCAGAGGTTGCCTGGAAGAAATCGCTACAAGCGATAAGGCCACCCATTATCGTATCAAGTATTACAATTTAAATTTAGCTTTAAGTATGATATGTTATTTGGTACTGATAATAAAGAGTTTTTCTATTCTATTCTACATTAAACTAAATTATAAAGGTGAAAGTTATTACTCCTTCATGCTCAAACTGCTAGGATTTCGATAAACTTTAGTATAGTGATAGGTTAGACCCTGGAATAACTACTTTTTATTTCGAAGATGTTGACCGTTGCCATGGGATGACGGCAAGACCCAACCAAGACATGTACCATTTTCCTGAAAGTAAGACTGCGGCGCACAAGTACCTAGTTGGATATATATGTCATGTCACCAAATTTTAAGATCAAAGCAAATTATTACAAAGACATTGCACAGATACAGTTTTATGGTTTATTGCATTAACAACATGCTAGGCGGAACTTACATTCAAAAATTTAAAGGAAAAAATATGGCTGTCCCTCAGATGTTAAAAAAGAAGAAATAGTAATTCGTCCCTAGTGCTATGGGCTTCTATAGCTTAGTTGTACTGAGCGACAGGACGGTATTCTGTCGTCGTGGGTTCAAATTCCATTAGCAGCTGAAGTGTTTTCTTCAAATAATAGCACAGATAGTCTAGGATTTAATTATTTCATAAATAAACTAGCATATCTGTATTAATTATAAATCTGAAGCAACATAGACAAGTATTTTAAAGCTTATGATTTGTTATTCTAGGTTGTACTATCCAAAGGAGTTGGTACTATTGTTGCACCAAATAAAGTGGAAGTTACTGGAGAGAAAGGCAAAGAAATCATTAATACCAAGAACATTATCATTGCATCTGGATCTGAAGTGACACCCTTCCCCAATGTAACGGTTAGTGTTTTGCTTGTTACCTTTTTGCTTTAGCAGTTTGGTTGGGTTAGACAGCTAGCTCATATTGCATATTGATTCACAAATGTTTATCTGCAACTGATAGTGTCAATAAGATGGCAAACTTCATATGATCTTAAATGAATCATGTATGTCCAGCAGGTGACATACTAGGGTATGCCACCTGCTAGACATACATGAATCATTCTTCTGCATTCTAATGGTTATGTCAGGACTAGGTGACAGACAAATACTAGCACCCAATATGCTTGCTCATTGAACAAAACAGACCTTTGTCTGACTTTAAGTATTCTTTGTAAAACTATTAGAGTGTAAGTCTTAAAATTGCCTTATCTTAGCTCAGATAACTGCCCAATATTTTTTCTGAAATTTTACAGCATAGTGAGATAGTCACTATCGAACAAATTAAATACCTGTCTAGTAAAAAATTACAGAACTTAATTAACAGATATGTTATCTGTTTTGTTTCTTCTATCCCCACCCGCTTCAATAGCTTATCTGAATATGATATAAGAAGAAAAAAGAAGGCTTTACAAAAATAAATAGACTATGTAATTAATGCACAGTATCAGGTAGTTTAAGATTTATTAATTTTTTAATCTTTAAACTTTCAGTTTGATGAACAGCAGATTATCACATCAACTGGGGCACTATCGCTACCATCAGTGCCTAAAAAAATGCTTGTGATTGGTGCTGGAGTCATCGGATTAGAGCTGGGCTCTGTGTATTGCAGACTTGGAGCTGAAGTTATTGCTATCGAGTTCCTAACATCTATTGGAGGTATGAATTATTTGCTATATATAATCTCTTAGTAAATATTAAAGAATAACATTTTGGTTACAGGTTGTCATTGTTTCTCGGAAGGACAGTATTTTAAATGTACCATGGCGGGTTGACAAATTGAATAATGCTATACCCAGTTGAAGCATTAAATTTGGAATATTATTTCTAAGTTCACAGTAATATAGACAGTATACCGGCTATAGGGTACCGGTATAGGGCTACACTCACATTCATATTGTATTTGATTAAGGCCGAGGATGTTTCAGTGTGTAAGATTCCCTTTTTCTGGCTTGTAGCACATGTGCTCTGCAATGGCCCCCCGCTTTTTATCCATCCTTTTTCTAATATAGACAGTTGCCAGTTGATCACTAAATTGCCAGATCTAATAAAAAAGCAACTAAATCACTTGGCTTTTAAATTCTCACTTAGAAGCCACTATGAAATTCAAAAACAAATGTGGAATCTAATTATATTCATAATTCTATTGATGGCTCAAGTTTCTCTGTCCACATCTTGTGCATAAATATGATCCATTGAGTACTTATTTAGGTGCGAAATACTGAGCTTACTTCTTTTAAGATGGTCATGGGAAAATTGTATAAGATTTTTATGAGTTTGTTTTGTTTTTTAAAATGTGTTGATGTGTAATACTGGTGTTGTATTAATCGTTAAGTGTCCGTGGAAGTTGTGTGCACTGGTGTAGGAAACTAAGACGAACCGACCTGAATAGCAAATCTTCCTTTCTTTCCATCCCTCTACAGTCTCCAACTTAAGTTACAGTAAAATTATTTTATTAATTACTTTACGCCCATTACTTTACGGAATCAAATGAGAAACTGGGAAAAAGCTATAAAGAACACTATTCTTTTATTCATTTGAACTGACAACACTCATACTATAAATATTTTGCCTTATATATTAGTCTTACAGATTGAACTAATGTCTTCATGCATTTATGTATATATAACAAGTTTATTTCATCAGGTGTTGGTATCGACGGTGAAGTGGCAAAGGCTTTGCAGAAGATCCTGACCAAAGAAGGCATGAAGTTCAAACTCGGCACGAAGGTCATGGGCGTGAGGAAAGAAGGCGGCGTCGTTAAGGTGGACGTAGAGGCTGCGGCTGGTGGTAACAAGGAAACTGTGAGTCCTACATAAAGTCATATACATTGAATGGAAACATTATATTGATTCAGTGGAGTTGCTGCAATATGAATTACTTGTTATTTCGACTTGTGGGTGTTTTGCCGACTCGTTTTGTCGTCTTTATCATTAACACTCTTGTTGTGCCTTTTTCCTTTTCGTTCTTGCCCTGAAAATGAAGTATGCAACTAGTTAGATATTAAATCGAAAGTAATCCTAAATAAAAAGTTAAACAATTTTAAACCAAAGAAATGTTATTTGCTATGCATAACATTTTAATATTTAAATTTTATGAATCAGACGGCATGTCCTTTGGTCCTGGTTGTCATCTTAGGATAACAGTTGTAAAGCCTCTAGAGAATCTATCTACCCACATTGGCCAAAGCATGGTGGATTACGGCCAACACTTCTATATGAAACGAAGACCCGTGTCTCAGCTGTGGACATGTGTTGAGTTGATTAAATACTATATGTTCCTTATATACATTAATGTCCTTCTCGTATCATAGATGTGTTCCATTTATTCATCAATCTGTTTTTCCGCAGTTGGAATGCGACGTCGTGTTGATCTCGATAGGACGTCGCCCCTACACCAAGGACCTCGGTTTGGACAAGGTCGGCATCGCTCTAGACGACAGAGGCCGCGTGCCTGTTAACAACAAGTTCCAGACCACAGTGCCTGGGTGAGCCAATCACATTACTATCTAAAAGGACACTAAGTACTTTCTTCATGGTGGTAGGACTATAAAGGTCTAGTCCTGGCCTGGCTAGTTAACAGGCTCAGTTTTGCAATAACTCCCGAATGATGAGTCATTTCCAACAAATATCACGCGAGTCTTAGTCAGTTCTTAGACAATGAAGATCTACAAATGATCACAAGTAAATAATAAAAACAATCGCTTATATGGCACTTGTTGTGTTTATGTATTATTATGTTTATGCACACACAGTTGTCAAACGCAAACTTATAATAGTAAAAAAAAAAAAAAAAAAACTTCCAAATTATCCGAATTTTCACCGAAACCTCGGATAATATCACAAGTTTGCAGACAATAAGAGTGTGAAAATAATAATAATAATTGTTATTTGATCCAAGGATCGTAATTGGTGATAATTTGGTTGGTGCTAGTGGGCCCAACTAAATTATAATATTCTTGTAAACTACTTATAATTTGATATGTTGACTTTGTTTGTTTGAATTGTAACTTTTGATATTTAAGAGACCATAATAAATATTTATCTCATGCAAATAAGCATAACATTGTTCAGTACTTGATGGATCCTTGAGTTCAACCAAGATTTGGACACAAATAACAAGATGTCGATATTTCCATATAACCAATATAAATCACTGTATAATCATCATATAACATTGCTTGCTTCCGTATCTTTTAACTCAATTTTTTCTATATTTTTTTTTTAGAATTTATGCCATCGGTGACGTCATTCACGGCCCCATGCTCGCCCACAAGGCGGAAGACGAAGGCATTGTTTGCGTTGAAGGCATCAAGGTAATAACCGTCTTTCAAAATTTTGTCAGGTGTAAAATGCTAATTAATATGTTGGCTCTGATGTATGTATGTACATGCTTTATTGTTGTCTTTGAATTTGTTGGGTTAAGACCATAACGATTATCTCTGGATGGTGTCAATGAGACTAGGCCCCCGGTCTTAGTACAGGCCTATGGTTTCTTTTTGTTGTTTTTTTTAAACTGGGAACTGGGTATGGTGATAGCAACAACTTTTAACTTTGCGTTAAATAGCACATACAATGTGATTTAAAAAAACCTTTTTAAGGTATTTATTATTTAATACCTTGACTTGCAAAGGAGGATGGCAGAACCAGCCTTGCTCCCGAAAAACGAAATGACACTTTTGTGGATTCCGTGAATAATTTGCATTATTTATAAAGTTGGGAATCAGAAGTACTTTTATTTATTTATGTGGTGTTTGTAGTTTTCGAACGCGCCCTATACTTCTCATTATGTTTGTTGCGTTCGAATACTTACGCTCTGACATTAATTGTCATTGTTACTCTATAATCTGTAGTCAGCTGCTCTTTAGACCCGGACTGCGTTCATAAACACACCCATGCCTAGTTTATTCTAAAATATAATAAGTAATCTGTATCTGTATCGCGATCCATGCAATATTGCTTTCTCTGTCTACGATGCTATAGATGGATAGCGATCCATTGAATGGTTCGCATATGGACGTGTAGTAAGCATACTGATACAGATGATTTTCCATGATAACTTTTTACTCCCAACTTCTAGGAAAATGATTGAATATACAATATATTTATTGATCCATCGATACGTATAAGTTTCATTCATGAACGCGGTTTTTTTCCTTCTAGGCTGCAAATGTATGGGAGTCTGCCATCCCCCTTTACCTCAAACTTTAGAAGAAAAAAAATCGGTTTTCCCTTGATATTTGGATCCGCGGCAAATATAACGGTTCTGTCGTTTTTACAAATTTTTTTTGGACCCACTAATTTTCAAATAATTTCGATATTTTGCTGAGCAGTAATATTTCCAATGATATCCAATATTTAGAAATAGAGAGATGTTGAGATATACTATTGCATATAGAGATATAATAAAGAAACTGCATGCGTTGTTAAACGCTATGTATATAAAATCATCTATATATCAAATCTACATTTATTAAGCCTGTATTTTAAGTGGGACCAATCTTGTAACGTTAATCATGTTATCTTATGCCTAATTCGCCATATATGAATTTTATAGGGTATGCCAGTTCACTTCAACTACGACGCAATTCCATCTGTCATCTACACATCACCAGAAGTCGGTTGGGTGGGTAAAACTGAAGAAGATCTGAAGAAGGAGGGTAGAGCGTACAAAGTTGGCAAATTCCCGTTCATGGCTAACTCGAGAGCGAAGACGAATGGCGAGCCAGACGGATTCGTTAAAGTGTTATCCGACAAGACGACAGACGTCATTCTTGGCACACATATCATTGGCCCCGTGAGTATCTGCTTATTTGCTAAATCCAAAAAGCAAACAAAATTGATTTGCCGTTATTGCGCAGTGATCCGTGACGCTGACTGGGACACCAATCTCGGGTTTGAACCTCAGCAGACATTTCTGTGATCAGCATAGATTTTTGTTATCTGATCTTGGATATGATTGTGTGTGTCCTGACCTTGAAGTATCACCAGACTGTTTTAGTCGTATTATTTTTTCGGCATCACAATTCAAATTTCACCACTAATCCTATCCTACTATTATTATAAAGGCGAAAGTTTGTGTGTATGTTTGTTACTTTTTCACGCTCAAACGGCTGTACCGATTTTCTGAATTGGTATGGAAATAGGTTAGAGTCTAGAATAACACATAGGCTACTTTTATCCCGGAAAAACATAGTTCCCGCGGGATAATTGAGGTGGCGCGGAGACCGTAATCCACGCGGGTGAAACCGCGGGGCGGTACTAGTTAATAATAAATATTTGTTCCAGGGTGGCGGTGAGCTTATCAACGAAGCTGTATTGGCCCAGGAATACGGAGCGGCTGCGGAAGACGTTGCGAGAGTCTGCCACGCGCATCCCGTAAGTTCGCCTTTCATCACCTAACTATTTTTACTTTTATGACGACTAGTTAAACTGTGGTAGTTTTTAACTTGCAAATGTTGCAACCATTCTTGAACCGAATGGCCTCATGCGTTACGATGGTAAGAGAATTGACGGTAAGTCATTTATTCCCTGGAAGTTAGGGCGGCCTTTAGTGTGGAACACTACATGCGCTGACACTTTGGCGCCGTCACATCTTCTCGAGACACATGATAGGGCTGTCGCCGGGTATAGTTTGTCGGAGCAATTGAACGGGAATATCCTAACGTAGGTACTGGGTACATATTGGGGCCCATGGTGACTGGGCCCAAATGACCGGGCTCATCGGATTTTCCAAAACTTATCAGAACGTTCGATTGATGCGACGCGTATTCGAATTGCTGGCACATATTTGGTTCAACAAATAAGAATTGCAATTCAACGTGGCAATGCTGCTAGCATTCTGGGCACACTGCCAACTGGTAGGAGCATTTGAGTTGTCTGTAGGTTGACACAGCTAGATGATTACTCAAATGTTCTTAGTAGTTATTATAATAAAAGAAAGAAGTAAATCAAAAATAAGAAGACTGATCAAAAAAACATTCTTTTTCTAACTTCAATTGGAGATTTCGGAAAGAAATACAGAAGTTTTGCCATTTTGACCCAAGTTTTAACACCCGTGCACTTTCATGGCCACCTATGGGTCCAAGGATCATTATAAGATTATTGCACATTAATTTATATACAAACAAGTTTTTGTCAAAACTAGGGGTGTAATCTTCTCCTTTTTCAAAACACAAAACTAACGTGTCACACTGTTTGTTAACAAACTCCTCCATTTCGGAGGGCTTGCCTGATTTTTATGAAATTTCTTGTGTATATTTGGTAGGTCTGAGATTAAATCGTATTTTATTTAAATACGATTCCACCTCCCATTTTTTATAAGTATTGACATTTGACTGAACTGTATTAGTTTTATATGATCGACCGTCCATCATTGACGTTAAGTAATTTAATTAAGTGTCGTGTCACTTTCAAATTTCGATAGTTTATATGGCAAGACAACGTTTGCCAGGTTCGCCAGTTAGTAGATAGAACTAAATAGAGTGGTAGATATATATATAATAATTTGTAATTTTATATGTTGGATATATTCTCAATCAGGAAAGAGAAATAAATTATGTAAGTAGGCAATCTAAATCAATGACTTCGTTGAAATTAACACACATGAATTGCTTCAAAATGTGTCTTCTTTTTACAGACATGTGCCGAAGCTCTGCGAGAAGCAAACTTGGCAGCGTACTGCGGAAAGCCGATCAACTTCTAATGTTAACGCTAGCTGTAAAAATAATTTATTTGAATCCACTAACATCGGGAACGTAATGTAGGCTTACGTCGATCCTGTAAGGAATCTGGTATGAATCTTATTTGAATGTGTCTGGACTAATCGAATTTAAGTTGCACTTTTAATTGTAATGAACAGAAATGAGAGTGACGGAGAGTTAGTCAGAACGCTTGTGATCCAGTGTATGTACCGCTGCCATTCAACTTTACTGACATGTGATATATATTTTATAAATGTTTATTTCTGAATATTTTTGTCACATTTCATTCCGTTTTTGTTGATAGCTTCCTGGACACTACCACATTTAGTTATGTAAATGTGTAATAATATAATAATTATTATTATATTATTACACATTTACATAACTAAATGTAAATGTGTATTCGGTGTATTATTTTGTAAATAGCTTATCCAGTAATATATTTATGTACTGACAATGTTTTTGATTCATACACAGTAAATGAAAATCATAATTATATAATACATTTTATTTATTTTAGTGTAGCCTTTAATAAAAAATATAAGAATACACCTAAAACAGATACACATTATTATCATATAAAAACAATATTTCAGTTAAACAAATAATAAAGCCTTGTAAAAAATTGTTTATATATTTCTAATAAAATGAGTGACTAGATTGACATTCGATAATTCTTATAAATAATAGTATTACACGAGACAATATAAGATAATTTCTATTCTATTTTACAATAGAAACAGTAGAAGCAAACGCATTCACACCCCCGCACTAGGATACCCTGTGTTGTAGGAGGTATGGACACACAATCACATAACATTAACATCCAAGACCCAAGAACAAACATCTATGCTCATCACAGAAATGTTTGCCCCAGCCGGGATTCGAACCCGGAGTCGTGGTTCCAGTCAGTATCGATGATCACTGAGCCACGACGACCGTCGCTAAAAGATTAACAATAACATCGAAAAGTTGTAATTAAGATCTAAGAGTAAATATAACATTAAAACGAGTACACAAAGATTTAAATTAAACAATTATATGACAACCAACTATAGAACAACCCTACAACGTTACGAAAAGAAAATAAGCGTAATACTCAATCTCATAAGTAGTTGGTTAGTTTTTATTTAAGTTTATCAGGAGAATAGCTAATGTATACTGAAGTGTGCAGGCGCGATATATAAAAAAATCTGTAAATTAAAACATGCTAGTAATTAGCACTGTAAAATACTAAATATATCATTCGATACAGGAATGGCCAACTAACCTTGTCAGGTTGAATATAAAAATAAAATGTTAATATACCTAATGAGGAGTTATAATTTCAAAACTGTTCAGTCGAAGACGTTACATGAGGCCAACTTTTAGCCAGGGGCTAAATTAGCCCCAGGCTAAGACTTAACTTAAGGGCTAAGTTTATTTTTTTATATGGCAACATGCTCGGCTCACAAAGGTCGATTTCGACAGCTTTCGTAGACCACATTAATTTTTGTTTGTTTTCGCTCAATTCGCGGCATCTCTGCAAATTTTATCGAAATTGGAACAATATCGTTTCTAAACCATACCACAAAAAATATTAATACATTTTTACATAAAATTATTTATCTTAAAAAGAAAAGTACTTTATTGTACTTATGAATTAAAAAACGTACCCTTCATTCTGACATAGACATTATGGTCGTGCTTTGAAGACGTTTTCTGGCACATCCACTCGTGGTGATATCGATGGTAAATAAATTGTTTAAAAATATACAAAATAATTGTACATACTCAAATGTACCTTATTTTAAAGGTGATTTGTATGGTAAATAAGTTCGCATATAATATTTATGTAGTGCATGGCGCCATTGGTTTTTATATCCAGTTTAAATTTAATTAAAAATTATTTGTTTACGTAAATATAATGTTTTATTACAAAATATTTTTTAACGATTCAGTAAAAAATACTTAAAAAGACTCCACATCCAATTATAAAATAAAGATATGATAAGTACTGGCAAATCAAGTAGTTGTCGACTTCATAATGAGGCATACAGAGAACATAAGCCCGGCGAAAATTATGATTGATGAAAAAAAATAGATTCAACAATACAGAATAATAAATATCAGAAAAATATTGGCACACTGTCAAGAAGAAACAGTTGATTCAAATACTGAATTTCATCATTATTATTTTTTGCTAAAAATCCAACATTAAAAGAAAACTGGCAAGACTAAAGTAGCACGGATGAAACCACTAAAATTAAAGTATTAGAAACAACTTTCAAATGTTAAAGATTTTCTCTCAAATGATAATATTTGTAGCTCCGGAATTCGTAACGTTAATTTAAATAACACCTGTACCTTTGAAGCTGTGCAGCAAGGTCTGGTTACAACCAGACCTTGCTGCACAGCTTCAATTTCTGATTTGCTTATACTGAATTTCGTGCTGTAAAGAAATTAGTAGAAGTCACAACATGAAAAATTATTTCAATATCTTAAACCACGAATGGTTGTGCCAGTAAGCATCTTAACAGGGTACGACCACAAATTCTATATCAAAACGAAAGGTACATATTTTTATTCATAAGTACATATTGCTTATGAATATGTACAGCAAAATAGCATTATCCTTCGTGGTTGTGTTAATAGTATCATACAAACTAATTGTATTAATTTAATATTTTACCAATCTTGATTCAATCCTATATTCAATGACAATGCGCTGTATAAAATATAGCACAATAGGTGTACATAATCTGACAGCATCCGATAATATGCGTACAACAGCATTGCTTTAGTCGATCTTTTGATAGATGTCCTAAGTTCCCAAACATTGAGGGCTTGCAGCAGCTGTCGTCAGTACTGTACCAACCCAATAGTCACACCACAAACATCTCCAATTAAATTATATAGATGGTACACTCTATCAATTCCATGTATCCATTATTTGACTGCACATATTTAAATAAAGCTTTGGTGAAAGTATTTCACAGTACTGTGCGCAGTCATTTGAGTACATGATCGCAGCTGCCATTGTCTTGGCATTGCTCTCCATGTATTTGAACAGTATCCTTTCGAGGTGGGAAATAGATAAATTGTTTTCCAGATAGAAGTTTTTAGATAGACGGAAGCAAGTCTCCCACAGATTGTTGTTTATAGGAAACATGGTCATGCATTTGTCGATAATTTCAGCTGCTTTAGTCGAAATATCAAACTCTTCTATTTTTGCAGTAGTTATTGTTGAAGATATCTTCACGTATTTCATTTCATCGCAGCAACAAGGCAAATCCTGATATATGGACATGTCGATAGAAGGGTATGGCGCGTTGTTTAGGATCGACAATGACACTTCTTTGATTCTCTTCGATATTATATGACTAATTGTTATCTTGTTATCATCGGCTTTGACAGGTATCATTTCTTTATTTATCACATGTGTAACGTACAGGTTCTCAATAGGAGGCGTACGTTTCAGGTTGTCTAACAAGAAGCTGAGACAATCAGAGTACATTCCGTTATGATATGCCAATTTAGCTGCCATATTTGGATTCTTCATCAATATATCCTCGTTTATCCAAGGCCTGAGTATCATCACGATGTCGTCGGCCCAAGATTTCTTTTTGAAATCTTTTATAGATGTGAGCGGATTCAATCTCGGCTCCAGTGGCTTCCTGTGCAAGTCATTTACATCGAACGGAAACATTATATCGAGTCGGTTGATTTGCTGGAACATGAATTTGTTGTTAGTTCGACTTGCTGGTATTTTGATGACTCGTTTTGTCGTCTTCATCATGATCACTCTGTTTGTGCCTTTTTCCTTTTCGTTATTTCCCTGAAAATAAAATATGCAACTAGTTAGACATTAAATCCAAAGTAAACCTAATGGAACAGTTACAGCAACTTTAAACCAACCAAATGTTATGCATTATATTTAAATATTTAGATTTTATGACTTTAAATAGTGTTGATTTTTGTATAAAGCCAGCTTCTATATTTTACATTGTTACAAAATTAACTTGTTTTTAAATTGGCTTGCTTATTACAAGAGCGGTAAAATACGATGTTACGTTTAAAGAATTGTCGAAACGTAAATAGTTGTTAAAACAAATAGTTTTCATAACGTTATTTGAAAACGCGGTGGGAAGCGCGTATATCAGGTGAGATAGTGGTCAAACGCCTGCCTATTGTGAATAAAAATAAAAAAAAAAGCGGAATGAAACCATTATGGTTTCATTCCGCTTCCCATATCTTGGAACTGTATCTGAAATTACCTGTGGATGGATATTGCCAGTAGCGAAAATTCGTCCCTCATCATCAATGAAAACGGTGAAATCTCCTCCGCAAGCTACCATTGCTTTTGTTTTGGGTTCTTTCATGTCGACTTCAGGTGTATCAGTAATATTAGTTTCGTCGGGGTCGCGATGTGTGTTTGTGCGGATCTTTACTTCTGTCGGTATATAGGCTTGTTTACGATCTCCTCTCCCTGTAAATGACATACCCATGTTACGTCGATATAACACTGAAATCTATGGAAAGTACTAAATGCGTCATCTCCATGAAAGAGAACTGAGGAGAGTGTCGCCATGTCGCAAAATTAGACACAAGAGTCAATTATCTTACCGCCCTGCGGCTCTGTTTAGACGGCGCCTGAGATTTATATGAATTAGAAGTTTTCTAAGCAAATTCTCGGCTAATACGCTGGTTTTATGAGGATTCTGAACTTGTCTGATATGATTTATTATGAAATACTAATCATTTTCGTGTAAAATCATCGTTACTAAATAGTAAAGGTAGAAATCGAAAGACTATTTTTTAATAGTACAGTAGTAGTAATAGTATCAATAGCAAATGACTTCTTTAATAATCTGTGGGATATAATTGGACGTAACTAAAACAACCTCGTTTCTCGCTGGAAATTCCTGTAGGAAAGTTAAGTTTTAATACACATATAAAATTTAATTAAAATCATACCGAGTTGTCCGTCGAAATTCAATCCCCAAGAATAAAATGCTCCCGTGTTTGTCACTAAACAGGAGTGGTGCCATCCTGCCCCTATCTGTAAATAAAGAAAGAAACATCGATATTATGCCTAAGGCAAGCTCAAATGTACATTATTATGACTTATTAGTAACACAACACAGCTGATTATGCCATGGGTAATATTTCTGTTACTCTGCACTATTTCGCAGCATCAAAACCAGAAATAACCAGTTATCTAATTGAACAAAAGAAAAATAAAAGTCCCGATGTACCTTCCCGTACGACCTTCGTACACTTAATTTAGGAACCGAACACATGGTGTGGTTGTGATGAATGTTGTGATAAGGGTATGGCAATTTTTTATTTGCAATAATAATATAAATATTACGACTACTACGATGAGTAGTATGTTGTCTTCTTTTAGCATAAATGCTAAAAGAAGACAACAATCTACTCATCACTGAAAGGAAGGTGCTTAGAAAGATATTGGGGCCGCTGAAGGCAGAAAAAGAAAGATGGAGAAGAAAAAACCTTGAAATTGAAGAGATAGTGAACGAGCCCAATATAATAGGTGAAGCTAAAGCCCACAGACTTCGCTGGCTCGGTCATCTAGAAAGAATGAAGGATACCCATGCTGTTAAACGAGCATACTTGGGACGGCCTACGGGTCCCTACGGACCCGTCGGCCGTCCTAGGTATCGCTGGAGCGATGAGTTGGGAAGGATCTTCGCGAGCTCCAAGCCGATAACTGGCAAGAGATGGCTCAAGATCGAACAAAGTGGCACATATTATTATCGGAGGCCAAGAATCATTTTGGGTCCCTGCGCCATGCTGAATGAATGAATGAATATTTATGCATATATATAAACCATCTCGTACATGTTGTTATAATATCAATGTGGCCACATCTAGCCAAATGTGGCCTTGTTTTGGCTTATTTTGTGGTCTCTTACCTGTTATCCTGTAGCAAGCTGAAGATAGCACAAATTGTTGTGTTTGTAGTGCCAGTAATTCGGTTGTGTTCAATAGTCCGTTAACTAAAAACAAACATTACCATGTGTATGTCGCCTGTGACGTTGCAAGTGTCGACTCGTTGCGGCAAGAGGTGCGGGTCGCACGCGGGCTCGGGCTGCGGGGGGAGGGGCGCGGCGCCTGGCGGGGTGGAAGGGGAGGGGAGGTCGGACATACGGCGCGCCGCGGCCGCGCGCACCTGCTGCGGACTGCCGCCCCACACGAACAACTGGCCCTTGCTTGTCAGCGCCAACTGTAACGTACACGATTGAACACTGGCTCAATTATTTTTTTATTAAGCCATCGCAGCAGTAAATCTAACGAGATGCAATAAGACTTATGTTTGTAACCAATAAATTACGCCAATTTTCACCAATAACAATTTTAACTAGTCGGTATTTTATAAATTTAAGATCTAAACTACGAATTTTATTTTTTTTACTAACTTTCACACAAGGTCTTCAGGTCCCAAACTAGGCCGAGCCTGTACTATGTTACCCTGATGACTGATATATATACTTATATACACACCCAGACACAGGTCAAACAGACATGTTCTTGCAACCAAATGTTTGACATGACTGGGAATCGAACCCAGAACCAGCGGCTCAGTAGGCAGATTGCTACCAACTGCGCCAGTCGTCGCGTTCACGTTGCGTCGGCGCAGGTGCCTGTCCAGATTAGTATTTAATATGGTACCACCTCCACCTATGGTTCCACAGCATAATCTACGTCTCGGGCTCTTTCGGGCGTCTAGCTAATTGTGGTTGTTGAGGCAGATCCCAAAATAATATACTCACTTGGTTGTTACAGCTATGTATTTAATTATCTTGCAATTCGGTTTGGTTGAACCGAGGATAAAACAATAAAATAAATCTAATTTGCGCTAAACTAATGTCAGTGTCCGGAGAATCTTGTCACCGCGATGTAGAATAGTTGGTGGCGCCATCTGTTATTTTATGTTAGTACTGCGTTTATGTTAGTACTGTACTGCGTACAGTGGTAATAGATGGATAGAACAGTGGTGTTGCTTATGGTGTGAAGACACGAATTGTTTATCTTTTTTCCTATTTCTATGAGTCAGGAACAACTCACATTATGGAAGTATCCGACGGCGATGCTGAGCACGTGTTCGTTAATAAGGACGCGCTGAGGCACGGCCGCCTTGTCCCGCGCCCCGCTGCCCAGCTGGCCGAACACGCCGGCGCCCATCGCCCACACCTCGCCGTTAGCCATCAACGTCACCGTGTGACACGCGCCGCAACCGACGCTTACAACCTGACAACATTAGACAAAACTTATTAAGTCTCTTTTTTTTTATTGGCTATAGACAGGCGTTTGACCACTATCTCACCTGATGTTAAGTGGTGATGCGGTCTACGATGATTCACGCCTGCCTAGATGATACCTGTTCACTCGTGACTTGAAGATGCCCAGATTGTATCCATGTGGAAACACAGACTTAGGCAATTAATTCCACTCGTTAGCTGTACGCACTATGAATGTGGAAGCAAAACGCTCCGTGCGACAGGTTGGAACGTCTACCATATATAGATGTCGCATTGCAGTCCTTCTGGTCGTTCTTTGATAGAATGGGGAACGAGGTACGTACGTAGGTATGTATGCTATGTACAGCAGTGGACGTCGCCCTCGTGTGCGGACTGAGGCGCGCTATTTAAACACGGGTCATCGAAGATTGAACAAGACAAAACAAACAGTTGTCAAACGCAAACTTATAATATGTAAAAAAAAAAAAAAAAAAAGCGACTTGATTTTAAGCGTGAAGCGATTCACGAGATTACAATCTATTACGCTTCAGAAGATTTAAGCAAAGCAAAGAATAGGGAATTCTTAACGTATCATCATCGGGTGATCGGATCGGATGATGAACCATAAGACGCACATAGGTGCGTCCTAGGACTGACATGCAATTTTTGCATTGCGAGTATTTGAGGCATTCAATTTAAACTTAAAATGGCTAAGAGCCCTTTGCTATTTCCCATTATGTCCAGCTTTTTAGTTGAAACACTCCGATGTGCGTCCTATGGTTGAGATGATGATGATATGGTAAGCATGCTCGAATATTAGCTTTTTAAGCGCTGGAGCGTAGATAGATAGATAGATTAACTCTTTATTGCAAATCATAAAATGTACATTAAAAGTAGTAATTAATTTTAATCTTTATGGTAATGCAATGAATCCAATTTCAAAACTATAAGTTTAAGCACAGCTACCATGAATAATAGGTATACACTCACAGCATTATAAATACAAAATTTTTTGAAGCGATGAGTCTTGATCGTTAGTGGTTACCATCGTCTATCAATTTCTGTAACACATCACCATATTTCAGTCTCTCTTAATTCATTCTTTGAAGAATTCCTTTTTATAAAACACTTGGTTATATATAGGAAGGAAACTAGTTCATCATTATGCAGGTGTATGGTAAAACGATTGCGTGATTTCCTCTATATTATTAAAGCGAAATTTATCAAAGCCAAGGAATGGCCTACGTGTTACTACGGTACATTTCAGTTCAAATATTTGAAGGAAAAAATTCGGCTGCTAGTGGGACTTGAACCCACGAGTACAGAATACCGTCCTGTCGCTTTGTCCAACTAAGCTATAGCAGCCCATACCACTAGGGCCGAATTACTTCCTTCCTTATTAACATCTTGCGGGGATGTTATTACTACGGTACAATATTTAGTGATGGTACATGACGGGTCAGAATAGTTGTGCCATGACAGGCAGACAGACGTGACATGCAGATTCAATACTGCATCTGAAGACTAGGTTAGGATTTTTTAGAATAAGGACACCCACCTTCCTTCCCTGGAACTTTGTGACGCACTGGGGAGTCCCCTGATCATTAATACTGCCGAGACCGAGTTGTCCGTGAACACCCCATCTGTCAAACATAAAAAAGTCAGAAAAAGGATCCAGTGTACTATCATCACAAAATCGCGCAACAAATCTATGTTTAAAATATTTTTTTTCTCTTACTCAAACAGTCCGTCCTTGTACGTGAGCGGGGCTAAAACACCACGTTTAGCTCTAGGGGCTAAAGTATTGTATGATTTTTGTGTGTTACTAACGAGCTTACATAAACGAACAAGTCTTTATTAGGTTTAAAACTCCTTGCATCGCCATAGCCAACGTGATTATTCGATGCATGCGTTTTTGAAAATGGAACTAAAAGCGGCGACCCCTTTGGGAGCATGCGTGCATTGCGCACTGATCAGATGGCATTGCGTCTCTGTTTCAGTAAACAAGTCTTAATATTATATTGGATCATTTTATTTTCTTGCAATCGTAGTGATAAGTAGGGTGTAACACACGGTATTGGTAAGATGTGAGATTTTACATAACCCCCTGAGGAGAAGCGTGAGAAGCGCGACAACTACGTACCAGAGGTCTCTGCTCTAGACCATGATATTATTGAAGTTGATCCTCACACCAAGGTCATGCTGAAGATGCTTGATTTTAACATCAGTGGTCTGCAGCTTACGCGACCCGCAAAATAGGGTGGTTATGGTGGCAGGCGAAATTAAGAATTATAAAATCACGTGAGATTTTTCTCAATGCGTGGTTGTAAATCCCGCTATTATTTTAAATGTAAAAGTTTGGATTGGTGGATGTTTGTCACTCTTTCACACCTAAACGGCTGAATGAATTTGAATTTGGTATGGAGATAGCTTATACCCTGAATTAACAATATATACTTATTTTCATCATCACGCGGGTACGGCCGCGGGGCGCAGCTAGTTTAATATAGTTTCTTTTCTGACTTAATCACTAACATACAAGCTATTTAATAAATGCGTGATGGCGTTGGGCTTATGTATAAAATAACATAATTTACTAATATTGCTATTATTTTAGGCCATTTGGTATGGGGAATATTTTTTTAAAAAGTAAACTTATTCCCATAAACCATATTGTATTACTAGTTTACACTGATTTTGATGAAAAAAAAAACTCACGATATTTTTCTAAACCACAAACGTATCAAAAACGTTCACGCAGCGTAACGTCAGAAGCACAAAGACGGGCGGTACGGTGGTACAGTACCCCCAGGTGTAGAGCGCGCCGCCCGCGTCGATAGCGGCGGAGTGGTAGTGCCCCGCGGCCACGCCCACGAGCGGCGCGCGCGCGCACAGCGCCGTCAGCCGCAGCCTGCCCCCCGCGCCCGCCGCCTCGCCCGCTCCCGCGCCGCTCGCCCACCGCTCGCCTACACCCAACTGCCCGTAAGTGTTGTCGCCCGCCGAGTATATCTGCGAACCGACCACTGGCATGGTTTCTCCCCTTTTTTTATGTAATAGGTAGCAAACGAGCAGACGAGCTCTCAGATGGTTAGCGATCAACGTCTATGGATATATGTCTATGGATATCTGTAATACCGGGGGCATTACGATTCGTTGCCTATCCTTTGTAAGGTTTTCTATGTATTTGCCCTAATCTTTGCGGTAATTTTACTCATAATGGCAGCACTTGGTAGAAACTTGAAGGCGTGAGATCGGGCAAATGACATCTTCTCTTGGCTCTGGACAACGGACGCGCGCGGACGTAGTTTTGAATGAAAGTATAACATCATTAACGTTGATAGCAAGAAATAAATCTCACCGTTGTAATATTTGGAAGTTTTAATTGAGTCTACCGCTGCTGCCACTAGCATTCTGTTAAAGAAAGTTTACCTTTTTAAGACCCGGTTAACTTTCATATTCAGATTTAGATTTTATTGTTAACTATGTACACATATATACAGTTATTAAAAATATACAATAATTTCTCAACAGTCACGTCACGATGACATATAATATTTACTTAATTAATTAACTTAAAACAATCGAGATCTGTGTGTAATATATTTTGATAAAACGGGTTAACCTGTGTTATTTTATAACTTATAATATGTACTTTTTACTTTTATTGTTAGTATTGCTCACTCATGACCATTTCTAAACCTTCAAAGCGATATATGATATAAATAAAACTAGTTGAGCATCGCCATCACCCGATGGCCGAATGACTATGGGGGTGCTACTTAACTAGGCACGGTGGGGATAGTACATAGTACCTACTTACCAAGATTTCTGAAACCACATTTCACTAATTAAAAAACATATGATGGGTTATGGTAGCGTACAGTGTTCAGGGTGTGTCACCGTCTGAACATGGTAGTGTATCATTTATAAAAAGATTTGAAATCACTTCACGCGTGATGCGGCGGTTGGGGCGATTTACGAGTGGTTGATCGGTCGATTTCTACAGACAGCAATGGTGCTGTCAAATGCGGATGGATATATGAATCTATGGAACAATACAACTAGGCATGATTAAAAACTACGATATAAAAAATAAATCTTACCCCATTTTCAGTGAGTACGAGCGTGTGATGCCTTCCACACGCCACGTCGATAACCCTCCCTATAAGTTCCGTATTCACCGATGTGCTAGCATTCATTATCTTAGCGCTCCCTTCGTCCACCACGGCCCAGTGCGCGAGCCCACAGCTCAGCTTTCGCCTCGGTGAAAACTGATTCTTCCAGGTCTCTGGCTCTTGCACTATTTCCTGGTAAATCACAGGGCAAGGAGACCGGGCTTCGATTGCAGACGCGAGTTGCATGAACGTTGATATGAGGTTAAGCATTCTTGTAGTCTGTAAACACACAATATTCATATTTAATAAACATACATCACTGCAATCAATTCAAACTATTTTGACTCTTAACTTGCAGGTATAAAGTTAAAACTTATACTGTATACAAATTTGTAGGTACACTAGTATTTAAGTACTTACGTAAAATGATGTTATGCCTTGTTTCAAGTCTCGCATCACCGGTCGCAGCTGATCTTGCAAAGGATTGAGCCACAGGCAAAGACACTGCAAAGCAATCACATATTTAAAATTAATTATGGATTTTTTTTTATTCAAAAGAGACAATTGACGTTTGACGACTATCTCACCTGATGTTAAGTGATGCTGCAGTAATTTCAAAATTTATTTTAAAAAAAAATATTTTTTCTCTAGACAGGTACGTTGATACTGCCGTGGGGATATCGACTCAAAATTGTTCCATATGTTTTTTTACACAATCACGAGCCGTTCCATGAAGATAATAATTTAATTATTCATTTATTTGATAATGTTTCCAAAATAACATTCAGTTTACATTAGCTAGAGATTAAAACATGTTGTGTAATTATAATAATAGTATTCGTATATTCGAAGCGATGATAGCTGAGCGGGAGGAGCGTCGCCTGTCAAACTGACAGACACTGGTTCGATCCCCAACAACAGCTTGAGCTTCCGGTGAAGGCAACACCGTTATCAAATCCCCAGCATGGTGGTAAGGGACTTTCGAGTACCCACCTGGCTAGCTTCCACCTTCAAGTTTGAAAAACTGTCATCAAACACATAGTATGTTCAGGCAGCAGGCCTTGAGAGTTCTAGGTCTAGCGTGATAACATCTTCGATCACATCGTCACTGACCATCAAGTGAGATAGTGGTCAACGCCAGATCTATATAGTATTAAAAAAAAAGTATCTGCTATAATAAACAATTTATATACTTATTAGTAGTAGATATTAAGTATCAATTAGTTTAAAAGATTAAATTCCACCAATTCAGCCATTCCTTTATAGAATGAGTTACAAACTCAATTATTTATTCTAAAAGTAAACTTTTCCAAGTGCAACATCTTGGAATATATGTGTGTGCTAAATCTAACTAGCAGAGGTTATCAACTTTGTCCGCAAGATAAAAAATTTGAGCTACTATTCCATCAATGATAGTAGCAATAGGTGATTCTTAATCACCTATTACAGAAAATAATAATTATTATTATTAATTTTTTTTCTCAGCCATGTGCGTCCACTGCTGGACGTATGCCTCCCCCAAATAGGGGGGGATTTGCCAATACTCGCCACGCTTGTCAAGCGGGTTGGCGAGCGCAGTATGATTTCCGATCCTCAGAAGGCGCTGCCGCCCACCTCCTGGTACGTTATCTCTTAGCCGACCCTTACGGCACCCACGGGAAGAGATGGGGGAGTACTATTCTAGGCCGGTACCACCACGGCTTAAAAATTAAATAAAAATTACTATGTACATATTCATACCTTCAATATCTTGATATCAACGTCGTCGCACTTCCTCAAAATGAAGTCGAACAGCCACTGTCCGTTCTCTTCCAATAACAAAGGCGCTACACATCTCTGGTGCAGTAGACAGCCGATAGCTCCCCGGCAGATTTCCCCCCGAGCCTTGATAGCTTCGAGCAACAAGTCCAAGTGCCCGCGGTGGACACTGAACACAGGCACAAGCTCCCACAGACCGATCGCGGCCGCAAGTGACGAAAGTTCCAACAGTTCAGTGGAACTAAGTGTGGCGAACTTCAGATCTCTGAAATAGACATTTGAGTCATATGGGATCAAAGACGACAGATGTGATATTCTATGACAATTTATTTATTATTAGAGAAAATATAAAATATGTGATTATTTATTCTATTTATGCAAATTGTGGCAAACAAGCAGACAAAGCGGCTGATAGTATGCGAGCATTATCGCCTATCTTCGATACCGAGAATCCTTTTAAGAATTTGTTAACTCTCTTTTGAAGAATCCTATGCTACTCGTAAATACCGAAAACCATGAATAGGGTTGAATAGTTTTTTTATTTATATAAGTTTTATACACACTTCAAAATCGATGGATTGTTATTAAACGCAGTACAATTTCATCTTTGTAACATCCACTATAACTCTGTTCCAGTATTTTAGATATTTTATGTAAACAGATTGTAACAGTGCAATAAATATATGTTTCGGCGTTTAGCATTCTTTCTTCGACACATATGTACATACATTTATACACTGATGTATTCGGAAATGAATGTAATGATACGGTTGAAAATTTGTTGATTGATGATTTAATTTTCAGTCTTTATTTACTATGCACACGGCAAACCATTTCTCGACAATGTGTCCGCTCATGCAAAAGGACAGGCACCAGCGCACTTTTCTCGCGTACTTACACTCCTCAAAATTCAACCTAATGTGGTAGCAGCCAAAGTTGAAACTGCACAAGTTAAACACGTGAGTTATCCCCTGTTGCTATAATATATATTATATATTACCATCATACTAAGCAATCAAAAACGCTACCCGACCGCCTGATTCACCAAACCATTTCTCGTCTTCAGTAGCATTTGCGAGCCACCTTTCTAAATGGCTAATAATCCCTACTCACGTGTCAAACTTCTGTTCGTTATTGGTGGCCATCTTGAGCAGCAACGCCATCAGCTTGATAGTTATGGCCGAGTTTCCCAGCGAGCCGATGTTCCCGGTGTGCTTGTACAGCGACAGTTCGTGTATCCTACCGAATGCGCCAAGTCTCGCCACCCATCCTTCAGGCTGACTCTGTTAACAGTCAAAAACTAACTTTCATTACTGAAAATTATTAATACCAAACGTAAGTATATTGGTCTATGGTTTGCACAAAGTATTTGTGCAAAGCATGGACCAATATACTACAAGAAAACTGACAATCGCCAAAAAAAATCGTACGCCGTAAAAAACATCACAATTTCAGGCTAAATCTAGATGGCGCTACAGGTTGGACAATTTTGTAGTCACAGAACAAGTATCGACTAGTTTTACTAAAATATTGATTTACTATATTCTTTAATCGAAAGTTTAATAGCAACAAGGAAACTAACGTGTAGTTCTCGTAAAAAGATTTACAGACATTTTTGAAGTTAAATAGATACCAGAATAGTTACGTAGTTTTTTTTTATACTGTATAGACATTGCGTTTAACTGCTAACTCACTTGATGGTTAGTGACGATGTGGCAGAAGAGGTTATCACGCTAGACCTAGAATGCTTACTGGCTCTCAAGGACTGCTGCCTAAACACACTATGTGTTTGGTGAAAGTTTTTCAAACTTGAGGGTAGTATCTAGCTAATTCTAACTAGTTTCAACCACATCACATGGTCTTTTTCAAGGAGCGCAGATTGCAGGCGATGGCATCTCGCCTCGTAACGCGAGTGATTTGCGTTTTTATTTTGAAAATGTCTGTAAACCTAACATGGTTAAGACTTTTCATAATAAAAGCTTCTACATGGAGGTGCAATTAAATGAACTGAAGTGGTTTGCAAGACTGACAACACTAAACGTAAACAAATTAATACAAAATATGCATAAATGAAGTTAGATTTTTTTATATATTCTATAAGATTTAATATTAAATGTCCACCCATATCAGGAATACGATTACGAATAAACTAACTGCATTATGAAATTATGAAGATAAGAAGCAATTTCAGTATCTTGTTTCTATTGGCCTCTATAAATAGTCTTGTCTATACATTAACAGAGTATCTTTATACCCATAATCACAGAATATCTACTAACACTAGGAGCTGTAAGTACCTGCGAGATGGAGAAGAGGTAGTGCGCGGGCGCGAGGCTCCCGCGCGACATGAGCATGTCCGCGGCGGCGCGCAGCAGCGTGCCCACCGGCGCCGCCAGCGCGGCCGCCGCCTCCTCCGCGCGCGTGCGCCCGCGCATGATCAGCGTCACCAGCCACTCGCACGGCTCGCTGCTGGAAACGGTGCACATCCCTACATCCATTACGGGCCTACTCTCCTCGACTGGCACACGGCTCTTCCGAGTATCGCGGCGGATATGGACGTACACGATCACATCACGCAAACAGGCAAACGAAAAACCAGAGGGTGTCGGATTATTGGAATGTTCGGATTACTGGATTATAAAGAAAAAATCATAATAAATAAAATAAACCATTTAATAAAGAGAATATTATGTGTGTATGTATATACTGTAACATATCTCATGATAAGAGGTTAGATTGCTAGACGACGACGCGGTGACGGACCGCATAGGCGTAGAGGGACGAGGGAGGTGCGGGCGGAGGGTACCGGATTATTGGACGTATCGGTCTATTGAAGTGCCGGATTAGTGAGATTATATTGTACCTACTTCTGTTGTTCACTCGAGCTAACTAAAATTTTCTAAAACATAAAACATTCAAATGAAACCAACTTTCTACATATATGTAGAAAATTGGTTTCATTTGAATGTTTTATTGATTGTTTCAATTGATTGTTCATTGTAATGCTTAACCTTTGACCGCACCACTAGCTACTAAACGTCGAATGATAATAACACAAAAACCCTATTCTTTACTCAATCTGCACATATATAATATATATATATATCTTTATATATATAATTCTACTGTACGTGTGTATGTCACTAAACTCCTCCTAAACGGCTGGACCGATTTCAATGAATTTTTTTGTATGCGTTTGCGTGGCGCCGTGGATGATTTAGATTCACAAAAAAAACCACCTGGCACTGCATGCAGGACGTCTGTCGGGTCCGCTAGTATATATATAATACATCTTATAGGCAGTGTTAGTTCATCCTAGACTACATCATCACATAACATCAGGTGAGATAGTGGTCAAACGGGTGCTTATCTGTATCAAATAATATTCTTGTCACCAGACCTAAGTCAGATTGATTCAAAATGCAACACAGGAATAACTTACACGGTGTTTACTATATAAGCTCCACTGGTGGTCACGACGAGGCATGGCTCCAGAGCAAACCTCGGTAGCTGCAAATCGCACAAGAAGGTCGGCTGCTGCCATCCGCCCGCTGCCGATGAAGATTCCTTCGCGGTCATTAGGTGAGCGCGCTTCACGTCACCAATCAATTCCGCAGACCACAGCTCAGAGAAATCCCGTCTGACGCCGAGTAATGCGTCCCCCTGTAACAATGTTATGCATAACAGATGCCTTCAAAAGAGTCACGTAAAGTCTTCAAGCAAATATACAATAGATACACAGTATCTATGGAAATCAAACCTCAAAAGTGGTCCACTTATACAGGTACATACATATATATATACCTCTCCAGCTAATATAAAATTAGTCCAAAAGCGGATATTGTTTCATTTTAATAATGAACCTTAACACCCAAACTATAGAGCTGTAAAAAATTAGTCAGAAGTTTTTCAACTATTACTTTTTGGATTCCCACTTCGAAATGGCAACACGTCACACGAATGGCGCAGGCACACTTTGACGGTGCCGTTTTGGAGCGGGCGATCGGGTATCTACCCTATTTTATATCGCTGCGTAAAGTTATTATAGCATCTAAGGATATTGTCATAACTGCCAATTCACGACGGAGTTTAAAATGCAGTAATTTTCAAATGTCTGACTTAGCAATGACACTTTTTTTTATTTCACAATAAGTTTCTTATGTATTGGATTATCTATATAAATAAAAATGAATCTCTATTTCTCTTGGTAACACCATAACTTGAGAACGACTTTACTGATTTCATAATTTTAGAATTTAGTACATACATGTTTAATGTGAGGCTGTTGGATTATGTAAATAAATAAATAAATCTTTCTAAGCTTACTAACACTTCTAGAAGGTTGAAGAAGAACTATTGGAGAAAATTCGCATAAAATTGGAACGTTCTGGAAAAAAATGTTCGAAATTCCGGGTGAAATCGCCGCAAAAAATATTTTGGAAATATACAAACCGTAACACATTTTCTATTGGTCGAAATTGCGTGTTGTATATAGGTTGATCGTGTATGGAAAATTGTGGAGCAGGCTAGTTAGTTTTAATGAGTCATGATATCTTACCTGGACAACAGAAAAGTTAGCACTGTGTATTTCCAATTGATTCTTTCGCAGTAAGTAAATCAGTTTTTGGGACCATAGACCTTGAATGTATTGATTGTCATTCCTGACAAAGGGTCTTAGAGTTCTTGATGGGGTGTCTTCTTCAGGGCTTTCAAGCTAAAAATCATTTTTTTATTGATTAAGATATAACCATTAATTGTAATACATAAAAACATGACAACGTCATTTAACAAAATAAAAATAATAACCTAAAATATAGAAAAATAATCCATCATATGCCGCCCCCGCTACAAAGGTACCCCATGACACTGGCAACGTTACCTCGCTGGATAGCCGTACTTTTTACACCATGTTTATAAATCGACGTTCTTCTCGACACCACGACAAATGCAACTCGGTGGAAACGTCGTAGTAAATATATTACTAAATATTTTGCACGCGATTACGTCCCGATTGATTAAATAACAATGGCGAGTCTAAAAATGATTATCAAGTCTTTTACAGCGTTATTCATTTTCATATTGAGCCCCATCTCACGGGCTCAATTTTGCGGTGGTTTAGTAAGTAAAACTGTGGCCGCGTATGATGTTTTTTCATATGATATCTTTTGCAGCTGTTGTCGACGTTGTCGTTGTCGTTGCTAGTGGAGCGAGCGGCTCAGTGGGCCGAGACAAAATGCATTGCTACATAGCGATTCTCTTTCTCTAGCCGTTGAACGTTCGTTCTAGTTGTTCATGTGATTTATCCAATGAAAGAAATTGATGAATAAATCCTATGAAACTTGTTGCCTAACGGTACACCTTCCTCTCGGGCGGAAATGAGTGGCGCGAATCGAGCGCGTGGCGGCACTCATAGACGAAGATGTCTTTCGTCGCATCCCTTTCTGGTATGTGTAGTTTTATATCGCTCTATCTCGTTTCCTCACCCTATTTTATCGGTCGCTTTGCCACAGGAACAAACCTTCAACGGATTTCGGTCGCGTTAACGCTTGCAGAATGTTACTTTGTCTACGGGCCCTGGTGGGTGGTTCCGATCGTGCTGACGCAAGTGGCGATCCACGCCAAATCTCATATAGAATCATGATCATAGCATCATCATAGCTCTTCCACGGCAACAGCCCATCTAGCCTTCTACCACCGAGGCTGCTAAGGCATGGCGGCTTCAGTACACAAAGGTACATTTTCTAAAACGAAAGCTTTGCGGACTATAACATTGAGGTCACGATGTCGTGAAAACTTATCCGCACAACGATGACTACTCAAAGCGTAATATTGTGTTATATAAGATCTAGAAGCAGATCATCGGAATCAACAGCTCAGGGGTAGAGAGCACCTTCTAGAGCCTACCTTGCCAGCTACCACCTTTAAGCTAAAAAGCTGTCACCAAATACCTATTGGGCCCAAGCAGATGTTAGGTGCCAATCAACAATCCTAATGTTTTGACAACATTGTCGCAGACCATCAGGTGAGATATAGTTCAGACAAAATGTATCGGCATTAGCAAACAGTGTAAACCCATGTAACGTCACTCGATTTAACGATAAACTCCCGTAAGCGTCGAAATCACTTTGCTTTAGTTGGTTTAGCTTGTCTTCCATACAATGATACACTCTATATAGCATTGCACCAACTCTCAATAAGGACAATTAACTTAAGTTGCCAAGTTAGTGAAAACTGCGCAGCTTGTATACATTCTTTTATCGTTTTATTATCCTAGCCCGTAGTAAACTCTACTGTCCGCATCATGCACACCTGCCGAAATTTCTAAGCGATTCGTTCTTTTGTTTACAAATTGGGATTGCTTGCACGTGTAGTCACTTGCCGTGGGGTACCGGCTTAGAATAGTACCCCCCCCCATGTCTTCCCGTGGGTGTCGTAGGAGTCGACTAAGGGATCACGTACCAGAAGGATGGGCAGCAGCGCCTTCTGCGACTCACATTTTTATACTGCGCTCTCCAACCCGCCCGCCAAGCGTGGTGAGTATTGGCAAACCCCCCCTATGATTGTAGTCACTTGTTGATCATGACTAATAAGTAGGAGTCATGGATTATCTATACGTTATTATATTTTTAGCCGCTAACAGTTCTCTCCATCTAACGACGACTCTCTATAAAGCCATAAAATGTATAGTCCCTTTAGTGTCCTTATATAGAGTTTACACTGTATATAAAAGTGCTATTTTCTTTATTAATATGATTATGTTTTACTTACAATCATAGTTCCTTCATTTAAATCAAAAGCAGTCAAAAAATGTCTTCCGTTCACATACTGAGCGCTCAGCGCCCAATTGGTGTGATTCTTTCTGAATGACGGCAAGTACTCGACAGGATTGAGAGCATATTCCACTGTTTGTGATTTATCATCTGCAGCAAAAAAATATATAGAAGGTACAGGTTACATCAAAACGTCACAGAACCAAAAATGTTGCTTGATAATTTTATTATCCTTTATTTCATTACCCTAACTATCATAAAATAATATGGTTGACTTAAATTTATGGAGTTTAACATAAATGCTAAGGACAAATTATAATCAGTAAATATTGTTCCGAGGGGCTCAATTCAACAATTAAAGTAGTTTCGATACGTCCGAACACCAAAGTAGAAATGTGTCCAACAAGGGGCCTAAATAAGGTATGTCCGCTCAGTACGATGTCCCAAATTAGAATGAGTTATCCTAGCGAGCTGCACCGCTGACGTAACGTCGCCCATTCCACTTGCTACGTCATTGCGTCCACGCCCCTTCGCATTGCGTTATAACGATCACGCTATGCCCTATGCTATATATTGCTGTTTATACTACACATATATTAATAAATATATTTTATGTCACGGTTAAATTTTAAAAAATTATTGAAAATACATACAAAAATAAATCAACTAGTCAAATAACCCGCCCCTTAAATTGCGGGTGCAATGGTACCCATTAAACTGGCGTTTTGGAATGCAGCCCTAATAACTCAAAAAGCTTGCATTGATCAGAAAAGTCCATAGAAGTCATGTTAACTGAAAGCAAGTTGCGTTCAGCAAAACGAACTTGATCTAGCTATGTCTTGGGCTTAGTTCGACCTTCACTACTTTCAGGTTGTCATGAAAGTTATGCATATAACATATTGCATGAGCTGCATACAAAACTACAAAGGCAACATACCTTTAGATCCACCCTGTATGAAAAACGTAATTTTGTCTTTAGACAGTTGTTTGATGTAGGACATGAAACCATCTTTCTTGTCCTTGTCATTCTGAGCTCTTGTTTGTTGCAACCAGTTGTAACTAATGGATCTATGTTCTAAAACCAACTTCCATTGCTGAGATTTGCCCCCGGACACCTAGTTAACAAAAAAATTTATTTTTTGTTTCAACTCCGAGCACACAAAAAAGTTCAAGGAAACTGCAGGTATTTAAAGTACTGGTAATTTATTAGAACAATATTTTTAAACAAATTACTTATAACCAAATAAGGCTCTTTTTATTTTATATAACTAAATATATTCGTTAAAACTATCTGTCTTTTGATGTTAGACTCTGTGTATGTTTCCACATGACCCAAAGGTCCCGTGAAACGGTTTGATAAACTAGCTAGAAAATGTAAGTGTAATGACTTTTATGTACATTTTTATTAAATATAAAAATAAGGCGAAGTCTACGGCATTATTAGTCTACTTTATTAGTTTATTTTGACAATTCTGATGATCCATTTATCACTATTTTCAAAATAGACCCAATACTCAGCTATGATTGGGTAAATTTTTAGCTTGCATGCTACATATTAGACAATATCACTCATCACCAGGTCAGACAGTAGTAAAATGCTAATCACACTAATATTATTAACATTGTTAAAAGTTTGACATTTTTCGTAAGTTTGTTACACTAAGTTGAATCAGCTGAATGGATTTGTATAAAATTAGAAATGAAGATATCTCATACCCTGGCACATACACAAAGGCTACTTTTATCCGAAAACATTAACTGTTGGTGAACAGGGGAGCTGACTAAGATTGAAGTAAGGGCCGGTAGCGGGCCGCTTACAACCATTTCTTGTGGAAATGAAAGGGGGAGGCCTCTGTTCAGTAGTGGACGTCCTATAGCTGAGATGATGATGATTATTGAGCAGCTAGTAATCTTTACTAGCTACGTCCAGTTCGGAAATGATTGTGATCTGTGTATTCCTGTCATTTCATGGGAACAGTCAATAATCATCTTCATCTCAGCTATAGGACGTCCACAGCTGAACAGAGGCCTACCTATTTCATTCCATTGATTTCAAAGTCATAATAATTATTATTATGAGATATGTAAATGGTTAGCTGCCTCAAAGCTGCTTCCTAATAAATAATTATAGAAAACATTCCACAACTTAGAATCAACAAATTTAATTTAGTAGATACTAATTACAGTTGCTACATGCACAAAGTGGACAAATTACTTGGGGCCTTACTATCAGCTTTGTAAAATCCATTCAAGTCCCGAGCAGTTCTAAAACCTTGCTTAAACATGCCAGAGACAACAATAACTGTTCACCTTTGAGGATATCAATGTCCAAACCATTCACCGAAAGGAGCGTGATGCTGTGGTGATGGTATGACTTTACACTAAGCGGTTTATGCCAGGTGTTAGAACTGCTCGGAATTTGAATGGATTTTACAAAGCTGATAGTAAGGCCCTTGATATTATGTGGGTTTTTTATTCAAACTAATAAATTACAATAGGAACCAAACCACTCACCAGAAGTGACATCAAGTCAAGGGAATCATCAAAGCAGATTTGGAGGTCCGTAATTTCACCAGGCACCCTGCACTCTCCGACAATGCACTGGGACTCCAAAGAATAAAAGGATAATGAGCCGGTCTGAAATCAAGATTAGCAAAATGTATACATCACATACAACTGATGAGTTTACACATATTGTATTAATACACATGTCAAATATACTTTATAACCCTGAAACCAGGCATGGAGACAGCTAAGATTTAGGGGAATTACCTGGTTATTTTCTTCTTATTCTAACTCTATCTCTTGTGTGTACTTTTAGCTGCCAGGTGGCATCATGGCTGTTTTTATTTTCTGCCTGGCGGCATTGGACAATTTAGAATAATAGTAAAATCAATAAGTACTCTTACCTTAGATCCAATTATCAATATATTGTCAGATTCTTTTGTCAGCCAGCACACAATTGATGTAGGTTGCGATATGACCGGGAGAGGTAAGACAGTAACCCCAGACAGGGACCATTTGTGATCAAAATCATTTTGTGGTATAAACAAAGGCAGAAATGGTACTAGTAATACCTTTTGTTCACTCACAATCAATAACCATGTACCGCTAGGCTCAAAGCACATACAATAAATGGGATTATCAAAGAAATCCCAATCATAGTTCTTCTCAAATCTCTCTGACTGAGCATTGATGAACAGTAATAGCAATTCTTTGTCGCTTGAAAATGCAAAGAATTTCTTGAGTCCAACTTCGTAAAAACTGTATGTAACGATGTCAATATGAATGAGAACGTCCAATTTAAATAATCCAGAGAACTCCAAAGGTTCACTCCGCTGTTGAGACATAATTAATGATTTAAATTGTAGATGAACATCATTGACCTTTTGTTCCAAATTAATGATCTAATCTTGACAATTTAATGCTTTTATTTTTTGATTTGTAGACAGCGTTTAGAGACTAGACGTTCTCTATCTACTTTTTATGCCGACGATTTTTGTCTTGTTGGATAGCATAGCATTAGCAATAAATAAAAATATTATAAATTCACAATAGGATGCTAATGCTAAGATACTGATAGCCGTTATGTGCTAACGAACGCTTAATTGCGCATTTCGCTTTCTAATCAGTGATTGCGCATAGCTTTTGATAAAATTTAGAGCGAAATCTACTTTATTTATTTTGTGCCAGTTTGTGCCGGAATCGGCTATATTTATTTTATACCACAGACTAGCAGTCAGCAGCATAGATCAGATAGAATACATACTAGGCCAGCAGTTTCCCAGCAGTGTGCAACTCCTGGGCTGCGCACAGGAGCGGCTTCGGCCAAGCCATATCTTGCTCTGAAAGCGGATATGCGGCGATCACGAGAGCAATTAGAGCATTATTTGCTCCGACCAATATTTGATCATGACCGTTCACGTCATCCTGTCAGACCAAATTATGTTCGACTAGACCATAATCTTTCTACCTCTAGAATCGATCAAATCTTGATCGGCTGTCAAAAGTGACATATTCAGTGGTAACTATCACGTGATCTATGATCAATGTAAGTGACTTCATCTTCTTCTTCTGTGACATGCTATGGTGTAGCCGTTCGTGAGACATCGATCAAATATTGCTCGATCAATATTTGGCCGAAGCCGCTCCTGAACGCAGCCCGGAGTGATTATCTCAAAAGATATATAGGTAGAGTGATAGGATCCGTATATCACTTGCGTTAAAATTGTGTCTTTATATCTGTTACTCTGCTGTTCAGTATGTACTGTAGAGTAAGATATGGACACTCGATGACTAGATCCGGCTGGTAAGAAACCAGAAGGAAAAGAAAAAGAATGTTAACTAGCGCACTGCAATGCGTAGTAAGTGAAAGAGAAGACCGAATATCCGAGCCTAAATGGAAGTAAAAATAAATCCTACTCTTACAGTTTTATGGTGTAGTTTTGTTTGAATGTAAATGAATATATATTTTCACACTTTCTTTGTTTTTATTTTTATCATATAGGTTTTGTTTTAGCAAAGCTAAAGCTTGTTTCTCTGCAATAAATCATTATTGTTTTCCTTATTTTATGAATTCGTATTCAGGTTAAGAAATTAGTTCAATTTGTGTACAAAACCTTAGTTTATCTGAAATTTTTTTTATTGCATACAGCGATTTTCAAATAAATACGAACGAGGACTATAAGTAAGGAAGAATAAAGAATTATGGACTAAACATTTTTTAATTTAAAATATTATGTTTATCATAATAAGCCAAAGCCATAATATAGATGGCGTATAAGTTTACACTTAAATGACAGACAATATTTTACGTTGCCGCAGCAACGCGTGATCGGCTCTGCTAGTATCGCTATAATTACTCATCTTGTCTGCAATTGACAGTATTCACTGTGAGCTAAAAGAGTTAAAGATACAAGAGAATGATATATATCTTTGTATCAAAAAAAACTAATATATGTTTTGACAGCTCTCGTGTAAATGACGTGAAATGCGCTTCGTTTGATTTGGGAAACATCGTTTTTGTCACAAATGCCACATTCCCAAATGGAACGCCTGTAGGTACTTTACACTGCTAAAAACACCACTTGTCCATTTCGAACACACCTTATGTCTTGTAATCAATCCGTTTTATTGCCACTGAGTCCACCTCAGAGGAGTCCACTGACAGATCAGCTTTGAGTTTAACTGAGGATCAGAGACACTCCAGAGAGCCAGAAGGTCGGGAAGATTGTATATCACCTCTCTGTTCTCCTTATATAGTTAGTTATGTATGGATGAACTAGAGAACACGACGGCTAAGAAATGCGTAAGCATCGTATATTAGTTTGTGATCAGGAAGGCGATGTGTTGTATATCACCTTCCTGATTAAGATGAATTTGGGTAATTATTCACGAAGTAAATAAATCTATGGATTTGATTTATTCAGAGTATCCGTGTGGCTTATAGAAAATCTGCCGCACGCTTTGAGTATATTATTTATCTCAGGTGTGCGTAAAATTAAAACTAGTTTTTATTTTGTTCGTTTACTTAATATGTTGATAATATGTAGTTACTTTTGCACTATGATAGTGCAAAAGTAACTATTATCAAAATATTAAGCTCATGGTGCCGACTTTGTCAAGTTATTTCACACTTTTGAGTGTTGAACCGACTTACGGTTCCATTTTTCGCTAAAAAATTTTTGAAGTGAAAACTTTTTTAGCACCGATGTGCACTTTTGTATAGGGAAAAAATGTTGAACTCGCGTCAGGACACTGATCGCAAAATTCGTCTGGACACGACACGTGACACTGATCAAAAATTCGTCACTCGCATGATGTCATCAAAAATTCGTAAGACGGAGGGAGAGTAGACCACTGGCGCGGCGTAGGAGATGAAGTAATATGTACTCTCTTTCTACCGCGCGGTGAAAATGTATGCCTGCTGCTGCCGGCACCTTTGCTACTCACGGAATCAATTGTCATTGTGCATGTTTATCGATGTCTTCACCAGCAACTATAATGTCGTCGAGGTACGAGTAGGTAGCGCTTTTCAGTTATTGGAGTGTAATCAACAACCGCTTGTCCGATTTAGATGATATTTAAATGGGACCACACGGGACCAGCTTTATAGAAATAAATAGAGAAAATAAAAGAAAGAATTATCAAAATCGATTCACCCAGTCGAAAGTTCTCAGGAAACAAACATAAAAAAACATACGGAACGAATTGAGAACTGCCTCCTTTTTTTTTGAAATCGGCTAAAAATGTGAATACTATTCCTGTTTCGGCATTAATTTAATATCAAAAACAATGGTAGGTATTAAATATATATTAAATATGTTTGATCACTAAAATATCTTGTTGTATGTTCATTTTTTGTAAGTCTTGTTCATTTCCTTCTTGAGCAGCGCGAGGCGAGTGAGGCACGCGTCACGCCACGCGCGTCTCTCCTGCAGCTTGTCTAGCGGCACCATCTGATTCAGTTGCTCACAGACCGTGTCGGCACTCTTGCTCTGAGTCATGCGAGGGATTTCACCCATCGTCTTACTTACGCTATGGATGGTATCGCCATATCTGAAAATGGAATAAGTAAGTTTTTAAATATTGGCTGCAGACAAAGACAGCGTTGGGGGTAACATTGGAAGTTGTTGGGTAGTTGGATATAGCGTGACATTTGATTTCTTGAGACTCGGTTACCACTGATTGATTCTCTCGAGAGGCAGAGGTGGGATATGGAAGCAAAAATATTTAGGTCCTAAATGCAGCTTTGCTTTTATTACTGGACAATTCATATTGGGCATACATACTACTTGTAGAATATCACTACCTATAGCAACGATCAAGCCGAATGAATTCTAAGTACGCCAGAAAGTTTATAGATTCAGGCGTTATTTTGCGGAAATTACTATTATTATACCTCTTTATTTTCTTCCCTTCTTAGGCTTAGTTTTTTTACAATATAAATATAAAAAACAAAAATTAGTTAAGATAAAAAAAACCCTAAACCTAGAGTTCAGGCAGGGCCCAAGCTACCGGTGGTTAGGGCTGCAGAGTGAGGAACCTCCGGACAATACGCGCCATTTCAAGAAGTATTATTATAATTTTTATTTTTATTTATTAGCTTTGAGCTGATACGTGTATATGAGTGCACTTAATTATATTTAAAATGTTTGCCCAGTCTATTATTAAAGCAGTTTACTGATGGAGCACTAATAACACTATCTGGCAGTCGATTCCGCTCTCAAACACAGGATTTGATAAAAAATCAAAAATTCGCGGAATTATTTTACTTCCGCGCATGATTCCCGAAGACTCTTTATAGCTACTTAGATAAAGCTCAAAATCCTATAATCAATTCATAAAGCTAATAAATCCTTAGAATAGGTACCTTTCGATGTAGCTCTTCATTCCTTCTGCGTTCAGGTGCGCAGTCTCCAAAGAGCCGAGGAAGGCATAGCGCATGCCGAGACCTTCAGAGATGACTTTGTCGACATCTGCTACGTTGACGATACCACCATCCACCAGGCGCCACACTTCGTTTAGGATGGCATACCTGCAAATATTGACGGTGGTCAAGATGACGCAAATTGATTCTTTAACAACGAAGCAACATATAAATCCAGTTTTGATTATGCACAAGGTCTTCAACTTGTCACCTTAGCAGCAAAAACTTACGACCTTACTATTACTAATTTCGTTTTGTGAATAAGAAAAATGGTCATATTTTAGGGAGCTTGGATAGAGAAGAATATTACTGTTAAATCTAAAGTATGTGGACGCTATGATAGATCACATCCTCTCTGGATTGTTGTTTTTAACATTCTATTTATTTTTTCCTGTTTTTATCAAAAGGTGGCAATAAATATACTGGCAACCTAAAGGAATAGACACCCTATGTATGTATACTTGGCACATGTAGAATGTACTATATTATACTTCGTTCGGTACTCGTTTTTAAATTGCATTATGCCAGTATCAAGTAAAACCGCAAGTTGAATATAAGTACCCTCAATATTTTTTCGTAAAAAGTGTCTACGCTGTACACTTAAATATAATTTTGGATGGGAAAAATCACGTGAGTTTGACACATTATTGTACAGATGTATTATTCGGCTTTACCCACGTTTATAGTCGAATGCGTAAACTCACCTGAGAATGGGCATCGGACATGCCCGAAACCTAGGTCGAAACTTACTATAAACGTGAGTAAAGCCGGATAATACATCTATACAATAATTATCCATATAATTCATCGTTTCTCCTTCAATTCAATAATTTTATTGAATCGAAGACTGCTTTTTATTACTGAAATATTAGTTCCTTACTGGATGCGATTGAGCACAAATCCGTCAATCTCCTGTGTAAGGGAGACAGGCTCCTGTCCAATCTCTAGCATGATCTCCCTAGTTTTCGCGGCCACCTCGGGCTTGGTCCATGGCGCGGGGACAATCTCCACTAGTGGCACGTAGTACGGGGGGTTCACTGGGTGCGATACAATCACCTGAAGAGATAAAAAAATCCTTCAAGCATATCTATAGGTACCTGCGATGAATTTAATCTCTACACTCAACACTGCAGCGAAAAATTGGTTCCTTGGAAAACCTTTGCGTTAAATGGACCAAAGGCGCTAATCCCTGCTAAGTCCCCATTGAATCAATCGATTAGAGGAGCTGATCGGAAACATGAGTCAACGAACGGTGACGATTATTTATTCCGCGTGGTGATGATGAAAATAAGCCTATGTGTTTATCCAGGGTATAAGCTATCTCCATACCAAATTTCATCAAAATCGGTTTAGCTGTTTTAGCGTGAAGAGGAAACGCACATACACACTTACACACAAACTTTTGCATTTAAGTGTAATATGGATATGTAAGGGTGGAAGTAGTAATAGTAGTTGGAGCGTATTATTATTGTAATTAAAATTAACAATATTTTCACGATTACATCAGATCATCAGACTAAATAAATTTTCTCACTCAGTACGGTACCTGTGACTTATGCTTAAGATTCTCAGAGAACAGCGAAGGCAAGGTTGTGCTGGTGGAGCTGGACAGGATTGTGTTGTCTCCCACCACGGCATCCAGGTTCTGGAACACTTTCTTTTTCAGGTCGAGGTTCTCTGGGACGCACTCTTGGACAAAGATCGCATCTTTCACAGCCACTGCCAGGTCAGTGGATCCTGAAAGGTGAAAAGGTGTGATTTACCCATAATGATATTTCTATACTGATAACTATAGCAATTCTTTCGAAATTATTCCCAATATTTTTTAATACCTACACTTCACAGTTTAGTGTATTAAAAATAAGCATATAGCTAGGTGCCGGCTTATTTTCTAACTAAATAATATCTAATACTTATCGGCGTATATACGTTATTACCTAAACAAGCTACAAGCTCGTCTACTTCTTATACAACTTTACAGTAGGCTGTGGCACGCATCCGACTACTACTACAGTCATGTCAATACATATATATGTACATGTAATCAATGATAATATATGTTTATATGAGGTAGATGTCGCACGAGCGCGCGGAAACTGAGGCGGCAAAATTAAGTCAATTGTAGTAATTTTCATTGCGACGCGTATTTCAAGCGCAAGTTCATTGCGCTTGAAATACGCAAGATACGCAATACACAAGATTTTCATTGCGACGCGTATAGCTATCCTTTTCTATATTATTTGTACCGTATTATCTGTCGCAGTAAGCATGTTTATGTCGTAAAGGAACAAAATCTGAGCACCGCGCAGTATGAATATACGTCATCTTTAGTAAAACATCATTGCATGTACGTATAGTATTACCGTTGTATCTTTGTGTCACCCAGTTCAATTAATTTTCACGACCGGTGCCGGCGCCGTGTTCAGTGTGCTAGCGAATTCGATTCAAGGCCGCCGCGATAGCTTTTTTAGTCCTAGAAATTAGCGCATAAATTGCTCTTACGAAATTGATCGCACAGGGTGATATGCCTAATAGTATGGAATTACCACAATTAGCTCAAAATGAGAATTGGCATAAAGACCTTTGGGGCCTAGGTATTAATTATGATATATCCTATAAAAGCGTTGGTACCTCGGGTATTTGTAATATTCTTTAGGTAGGTACTATATACAATGCCACAGCGCATTCATAGGATAGGTGACCATGTGGGTCCAAATATCATCGCAATGATGCGGTGCTATCGAACTTTTTTTTTTATTGGGAATAGACAGTGGTCGAATGCTTGCCGCATTTAACCACTATCTCACCTCTTAAGTGATGCTGCGGTCTACGATGGAGCATGCATCTTAAACAGTTCCTAGTTTAAACACGTGTGATTTGTTTCCCTTTTTTTTGTAATATCACACTCAAACCCCCGCACTAAGATTCCCTGTATCGCGGGAGGCATGGACACACACAATCACAGCACACAAACATCCAAGACCCGGGACAAACATCTACACTCTTCGCAAAAATGTTGTTTGATGTATGCCCTTGCCGGGATTCGAACCCAGGGTCCCGGAGACACAGTAGTCATGTCACTGACACTAACCACTGCGCCACGGCGATCGTCTTTATCACTTAGATATGTTTTTGATACATTTCACGGAATCTTTTATCAATTTATTATATTTAGTCAGAGTCAGGGCTCTTAAGAATTTACCCATACCCACTGAGGTACCATTTAGTACCTCAGTGCCCATACCCAGTTCGTTAGTGCCCAACGGAAAATGAGTGCCAACCGACATACCGACGCCAACCGACCTTGAAAGATGTAACATTTTTTGTTTTGACGTGTTATTTTTGATGATATTGTGTGTTCTGGGCAATGATGTATTGGTTCTGGGCCTTTCCATTCTTTATTTACTGAGGTCATTGTTTGATGCCTGCCAATCGATCACTGCCCGAACATTCCTCCCGTCACTAAACCAACATTAGGTACCTCCAGGGTCATCGTATGTTTAATGTATTTAGTTTAATAACCTTTAATATAATTCCAACATCTCGTTTTTGATTATTTATTATCAGTATTATTATATAACACCGACCTATGATAAAAGATTATCATTTCATTTTAAAACAAACACTAAAATGTAGATGTAGTGGTAAACATTGGTAAATAAAACATGTAAAAGCTGATAACTATTCATTTCATAACAACTGTAAACTTATCACAATAAAAATATTGTTTAACACGGGATACGCACCATGATTTAGATTTCGATTGAGTTCCCGATATTTCGGCGCTGTTCCACGGTCTCTCCATGATCATGGTGCGTGGAACCGAACTCAATCAAAATCTAAAACTGTAAACTTGTTTGTCAGATCTGTGACTTACAGTCACAGATCTGACAAACAAGTTTCTCTATATGTTTCATATAGTTTGCCCTTTGGATGATGTGTTCGGATATCAGACTTCCTAGGGGCAGCTTGTATTCTAGGGGACGCCTCCACGCAACACTGTTTTCTATGCACATTAATTAAGTGTTTTAAGCAGGTTATCGGTCTGGATACCTATTCGACTAATATACATAAGTTAAACCGCAGTTCTACCGAAATAATCCTTTTAAGCAGTTCATTAGTGTGTAACAATAACAGTGTTGCCGGATCGGCATGGCACGTTTGAGAAACCTGAGAAGCACGTCTCTCCAATGCTGTGCTTCCTGCACAGCATTACTACACGTCCACTGTGCATGTACTAATGAAAGTTGAAACCCCAACACAGTGAGGAAGAGAGGACATGGTTGAACGTTTGAACGTGACCCTAAAGTCAGTCCCCGACGACTGTGAGGTGATGCCAACTTGGTAGCGGGGCCAGATCATTCATGATATCATGCGTGGCTACATCCACGGTTCCTCTAGGAACCGTGGAAAAAAAAGTAATTGGTACCTAACACGGAGATGACCCATAAATTCATCATAGAAAAAATAATGAGATGGCCAATAAATGTATTGTAGAAAGTATACCTTTTACGCATTGAATTTGTTCCTTAGCGTTGAGCGTGCCCCGTAGCAAACCATCTTTCTCAAGAGTTTCCAGCTGGAGCTTAATATCCTCGAGGGCATCCGAGACCTGCTGAGCCACAATGTCATACACTGTGACTTGGTACCCAACTGACGCAAAAAGCATCGCCCATGATCTTCCAATGAGGCCACTGTGAAACGACAAAGTTGTATGTAAGTACTAACACATTAGTAAAACAATTTAAATGTAATTATCTCTAAGAGGGTACCTACACTGCCGTTGAGGGGTATACGAAGGTACCTACCTACCCACCATGTTACGCTCTTTACATCCTCTAACCAACTGTTCGATATTTTTGGTTTATATTCTGAGTTCCCACCATTTGAATACCTACCAGCTTCGATCAAAAATACCCAAATATATTGTATTCTTGATCGAAGCCTACCAGTCACGCGTTCGTAATGACACTACTTTTATTGTAGGTAGGTATACCTAATAATAACATTGTATATTTACATACTTTGTCAGATCACATGTATGAATGTACCGCTGTTCTTTTGATATCTTGTTATTGCTCTAGATGTTATATTTCCACATCAATTATTTGGTTGTAAATTAACCCCCATGACATTTGCGATAGCATTATCTTGGAGAGTGAAATCGAAAACAATATGGGTATCTCGGCATGCTCTTTATCAATGAAAACTGCTAAAACGAGCTTAGTTTTCACCAATGAGCTTATATTAATCGGAAGCGCCATCAGAAGTGTTGTTGTAGTTTGTATGTTGCAGAAAATGTGTTTAGATAAAATTTTACTTCTGAAATTCCAAATTTTTATTTAAGACATACTACGAGCGTTGAAATCCCACTAATATTATAAATGTCAAAGTTTGGATGTATGTATGGATGGATGGATGCATGGATGTTTGTTACTCAACCACGCCAGAACGCCTGAATGGATCTGGATGAAATTTGGCACAGAGATAGATTATAGTCTGGTTACTTTTATCCCGGTAAAATGTATGATTCCCGAGGAATAATTGATGTAGCTGGAAAAACGTAATCCACGCGGGTGAAACCGCGAGGCACTACTAGCTATAATATAAAATCATTTTTAAACACTGATAATATAAAAACTGCTGATGAGGTTTGGGGAATATCCGTGAAGGCAATACAATCAATTGTAAGAATTATTGTTTTTATGCTGTATAGATCTACTACTATCTCACTTGATTGCCAGTGACGATGTTGTCGAAGATTCAAATCACGCTAGACCTAGAATACTTATTTGCTCTCAAGGACTACTGCCTGAACACACTGGTGTGTTTGGTGACAGTTTTTCAAACTTGAGTGTGGAGCTAGCCAGGCTCGAAAGTATCCTAAATGCAAAAATCATGTTTGTACAGAAAGAGGGTTTCCCCGATTCAATAAAATATACATAGGTAACCTAACTGCTCTAATCTTGAAGTCAGGAACAAAGACTGACCCCACAATATAGACCAGTATGTATTCTACTATTATTTATGTATTACATAAAATCTTGAAAATATATATCTACTCAAAACAACTCTACACTTTGTTTTTGTTACACTACTAGGATTATCTCTGTCCACTGTGTCGACTTGACCACTCTCTATCAACAGGTCTGAGATGAACGGTGATGCATGTGGCTTGCATCACCGTATTTATCGCGAGGTTTGGTGCGACTGTACTTTCAGATCCCGGGAATTTAAGCAAGATCGAGAGGGCACGGTGCGTTCCGTAGGAGATCCTGGAGCCCTTTGACGTGCACTGATGCAGGCCACCACAGCACACAAAAATCCATAGCCCGAGACAAACCTATACAATCATCGCATAAATGTTTGCCCCTGCCGGGATTCGAATCCAGGGTCCCAGAGACCCAGACATCGGCGAAAAAATTAGTTGCCATTCATATATTGAATACCTAGTTTTTCTATCTAGATTTAGATAGAAAACTGGTAGCAGAGCTCAGAGCTCAGAACTAAACCTTACATACAGCAAGTGTGTCGGCGTGTATTTAACCTGGTTTTTATGTTTTATAGTTATAATAGTTGGCTTTGTAGTTATACTTAATACACACAGCAAAAACCCAATTTCAAATCCCACAACTGTGACATTGCTAATAACATAGCAGTTGTAGGTTGATACATATTATTATAATCTGTGGCATGACTACAAACACAAACCCAAGACTAATTTAAGGTCATCGCCTCAAAGATTGAACGAGATTGGTAACATAAAGACAACAAACATTTATCTGTTCAAGCACCGCATTTATTCAACTATTTTGATATAATTATGCAGAGTGCATTTGAAATAAATGCTTCCAAAATGTCAAAAGTTTAGTGACAAATTCGGCAGGTCAATGAATTATGAGGTCGGTGAATATTAAATGATTCTTATGTGCACACCTATTTTATCTGATGTACAGTTATTAGATGATAATTACGACATAATAATGCAGTTAGTTTGCTAGTTTTTAAAGAAAATTAATAATAAATGACTTACCTGCCAACAATGCCAACTTTTTCAGTCTTAAACTTAGGCGCCATATTTCTTTTTTTATAAACAAGTACGAGTAGGTATGTGCTATCGTGGCGAGAAACAACTTGTGAATGACAACGATCACAGCCCGAGCGCAAAGGCTCTCACTAAACTAGTTATCGGTTTCACAGTGCAAAACAGATTGCACAACTTGGAAATAGTAATACACAATAATATTGTAATATTATCATTGTTATACAACCTGATTAACTTATTGACGTACCATCAGACCTTTTCAAACTTGACGGGGAGATGTACAAACGCCTACATTCCACCAGTTTTGCTTTTCTGCCATTTTCGTTTTATACTTCATACATTATTTTTATTGCCATTTACCACTACCTCACTTGATGGTCAGTGACGATGTGGTCGAAGATGTTATCAGGCTAGACCTAATGCCTACTGACCTCCAAGGCTTGCTGAGCAAACTATGAATTTAGTTACAGTTTTTCAAAGTGGTGGTATCTAGCTAGGCTGGTACTCGAAAGTAACCTAATCTAAGTAGAAACCCTCTTAGATATGGAACTGTTCTACGCGCCTGCGTACTGTGCATTTTAAACTTTTCTGTAGGTACCTGGGTACTTAATATAGTAAGTAGGTACTTAACACACAAAAAATATAAGAAGATGAGGAAGTATTATGGGAACTCCACGCAAAAATATTCAATAAACTTATTTATTTTAGAACGTTCTAAATCTCTTTGACGCCTATTTCCTTTGGGGAAGAAAATGTTTTCTGTATTTTCGAAAAAAATGTTTCATTTATGTAAGTATATTAAATGATTATTATGGTCACTAATACAATTATCATCAGGGAAAAAAACATCACGATGTTTACCGCGCTGGTAGTCGTATTAGTACCTAGGTACTTACTTATTCGTTGCTATTCCATGCGTCATGTTCACTACCTACTCGTATAACAAATTTATGTACTAATAGATGATAGCTTGAAATAATTCATTCACCGAATTAACACTAAATATTGTTTATTTCATAGCCTGAAATAATTCAAAGTCGCAGAAGTGAACTAGTGAGGACTAAACATTGTTTATTTAATATATTTTTGATATGGATTTCCGCAATGTAACGCCTGTATCTATAACCCGTTTTAGTAATATTAAAATAACAAATAAATGAATTCTATATCAATAAGTATCGTAATTTAATTTTAAAATGCGTAATAAGTACTATATACCATCTAGTAATATAAGTAAGCGGAATAAATACAATTTATTTATTTACACGTGTCTACCAAAACTTTGTAGGTAATAATAGCTTTTAGAGAAATATTTTGTTGCTGGCTTACACCGACATAGCTAGGTCAAAAGTGGTATTGTATTGGTGGTTACATTTAAAAAGTTTTCATTTTACGAGTAGGGTCAAGCGGGGTAATCACAACGCATATGCGAATTTAAGATTCTAAAACAGTATACTTATATCAAACTGAGTTAATAATACCTACTTACCTGACTACTGAAATGAAATTTACTCTGTATTATAAATTTTATTTTTATTTTATTTTATTATTTTACAAAATCCACAGCTCTTAATTAACAGAGTTTAATGTATGTTATTGTTACCTACAGCCAAAAACGGATTTCCATTATATAGGTATAACAGTAATGTGAGACAGTCTGTGCCGCTATACTGAGTAAAAAATATCATAATACCGCCTCTATGCAAAATATAAAAGAGCAGAAGTCCAAATAGAAGCAAATATATGTACCTACGCATAGAATTCCTTCGGTTTCATCATCATCATCATCTCAGCCATAGGACATAGGCCTCCCCCATTGATTTCCACGAGGACCTGTTGGAAGCGGCCCGCATCCAGCCCTTGCCTGCGATCTTAGTCAGGTCGTCTGTCCGCCTGGTCGGTGGCCTCCTTCGGTTTACTTATGTTCAATTACTTACGTGTTTTATTTTAAGATAGATAGACAACTCACCGCTTCTACCTTCAACTAAAGGATAATTGTTTTAATTTCCTTTTGTCGAAGGGTTCTACCATGTTTTTGACACGCTTTTTTTAGCTGCGCCTGTACGTAATTCACAGACGGTCGCCGTGGCGCAGTGGTCAGTGACATTGACTTCTGTGTCGTCGGGACCCTGGGTTCGGATCCCGGCAGGGGCAAACATTTGTGCGATGTTTGTCCCGGGTCTTGGGTGTTTGTGTGCTGTGATTGTGTGTCCATGCCTCCCGCGATACAGGGAATCCTAGTGCAGGGGTCTGAGTGTGAAACAAATAAAATTTATGTAGATGCTATCTACAGAGTATAGGTACGTAATGGACTCTGTGAACGTGATATTCACCACCCGGTTTTACCCGCGTGGTGAAGATTGATGATGATGAAAAGTAGCCTATGTGTTAATACAGGGTCTAAACTTTCTCCATACCAAATTTCGTCGAAATTCGTGTAGCCGTTTGAGCGTGAAGAGGTAACAAACATACACACATACACACAAACTTTTGCATTTATGATATTAGTAGGTTATCAGCACACCCACCAATAACCGACGACAATGCAATTTACAAAGTTGTTCCCATTCACTGAGTTATTATTGTAATAGTAAACTCGACAGTGGACCCATTTACCCTTACTTTCGAGGATTAGCAATTTTCTAGTCCAGCTAACTACAAAAACCGTGTTTGTTTTGTTCGTTTCATTAAACCAATGATATTATATGTCTATGACATCGTTGGTTTAAACTATTAGATATTACTTATTTTTTAAATTAACGCCGTTTGTCGGGAACACGACTTGCTATCTTGCTGTGAATAAATTAAGCAAGTTAGGAACACAGACATACCGGTTCGAAATAATTTACGTTGTCTTTGAAATGAACTAATTTATTTTAACTAAGTACCAAACGATTACGCTGATTGCGTTTCGAATACTTTACTAAAATGATAGTGTAAACCATAATTGTTCCTCCTTGGTATGGTTGGACTTCCTGGGGGTGATGGAGTCGACTCCATCGACCAGGAACTCTCCAAACACGCGCCCTCCGTGAATCTAAATGGAAGCCGTACCAATATTCATCCGTGAACAGCACATTGGACCATTGCTCACGGCCCCAGTCCACGTCGTCCCGAACCCATTCCAATCGTAGTCCACGATTTTATCTCCGTAAGGGTATTCCGGAGTGGTCTACGAGAGCGTAGATTTGCGTCATGCAGTCGCCTTCTCAGTTTGGTCACTCACAAGCACTTGATATTCCACCTGCAGCCTTTGGACCAATCGAGTCGCCGTTACATTTGATTGAGCACTTGCAGCAATTTGTGAAAATCGGTCTTGTCTGGCGGTAGTGATGCGACTTGGCCCCCGACGCCTCTCCGCTACTTCACCCGATAGCGTGCCCACAATCTTGAAATGACGTTTTGGTGGTTCCCTATTGCTTCAGCTTAGCGACATCATGTTGAAGAGACCAAGCTACCAGCATTTCCACAGCCCGTAACATTTTCTCCCTAGTGAAATGCCGGCGTTTCATGGCTAGAGCAGCTCAATTTGCACTTTATCTTTAAGTCATATGCCCAAGTTCAAATGAAAAAAAACAGTAACGTAATTTGTATTTTTTTCTAAATCTCGCTTAGGTAATATAAAATTCGCTGTCCTACACAAGACATTTTTTGCTACAGAAACAAGATTTAGAAAAAATTGGATCCGACGACGAACAAATTGGTGTATGAAAGATTTTAATGTGGTAGTACTTTTAAACGACTCCAAAAAAATGAGGAGGCTCGCAATTCGAACCGTATGTTTTTTTTATTTTTATTATTTTATTTTACCTCATAACTTTCGGCTGGGTGAACCGATTTTCATGATTCTTTTTTTATTAGAAAGCTTCCCGTGTGGTCCCGGTGTGGACTTATTTCAACGAAATCGGTCAAGCTGTTTTTGAGTTAAACTCCAATAACTGAAAAGTGTTACGTCTCTCTGGATGACATCCTTATTGAGGGTGAAGAAATACACAATGACAATTAATCCAGTGAGTAGCATAAATGTCACTGAAAAGGGTGAAAAAAAAAAAAAAACGGAACCGACTTCAACACTCAAAAGTGTAAAATAACTTGTCGAAGTTGGTACCATAAGCACAATATTTTGATAATTCATAGTTACTTTTGATATATCACGGTAGGTAACTAGGTACCGACTTCAACAAGTTATTTAATGTTATATAACATTTTATTAGTCAAAGAGTTAGATACATTTCAGTTTTTCAATTTTGTACAACTAAGTAACTTATTATGTTATTAACTTTGTTATTAACAACTAAGTAACTTATTATGTTATTAACTTTGTTATTAACAACTAAGTAACTTATGTTATTTTTCTTCAACTTTGTATATTTAATAAACTAAATGTAGGTGATGGGTGATATTATATGAACTGTGGGCACTGCCCTTAAGGCAACGCCTTTATCTTGGTGGCCCAAGAAAGTGAGAGAATCGTGCAATTCATTTATTTTACATCCTGACTTTACATTACGGGTGCGTTTCAATTTGGGCTCAGTGCTTAAGTTCTTACGTAAGGATTAAGCTGTTCCGAGATTAATTTAGTTAGTACTGACAGTGCTAACGCTCGTAAGCAAATCGGAACGGATTGTGTGTGTAAATTCTTTAAATGTCAGTTCCTATTAAATTCATATTTATTAATTCACTTCCGTACTTCACGAGCACTAAATGGGTCATTTTTTCTGATATATAAAATTACATTTTTATTTTTTTGTGGACGGTCTACCAATTTTTCGACAGATTCGCTAAATGAGTCAGATGTTAGGGAAGGGAGGAGGAGAAGAAAAAATTTTCTGAGAGCACAGGAGAAATCTTAAAGAAAATCAAATATGTTTACATGGTAAGTAATAAACATATCAACTACTACTTAACCACACATTATGTACTTACGACTATGTTTATAAAAGCAATTATCTTAATGATGCCAACTTCAGTTTTTGTACTTCTATCAAGATCATTTGGAGAAACTAGTCTATGTAACACTGTGAATTGTAGCATGAGGCCTCATACTTGATGTTCATATCTTGGTCTATCTCTATCATATAAGTATGGGTATAGGATGAAAGTTTGGTATGGGTGTAGATGAAGATTCAACCATATTAAGAGCATAGCATAGTTTTTAATAGCAGAGTGCATAAACACTGATAGTGATAAGTGAACACAAAGTGACAGAGTTAGTATACTCCTAAGCTTATTTAATTGAAATAACTGAATTCAATCTCAAGATTCTGAGTTAAGTGCCTATACCTCTTATGAGACCTATTAGAATACCCATGCACTATACAACATGTCGACAAATTGGTAATCCGTCCACAAAAAATTAAAAATGCAATTTAACTATCATAAAAAATGACCCATATAGTGCCCGTGAAGTACGGAAGTGAATTATTTAATAATTTAATGGGAACTGACATTTAAAGAATTTGCGCGCTTTCACACACACAATGTATTCCGATTTGCTTACGAGCGTCGGCACTGTCAGTACTAAACTCATGTCGAAACAGCTAAATACTTTTTACGTACGAACGTATGCACTGTGAGCCCAAAATGAAACGCACCCTATGAGATAATATATAAAACTAGCCTTATTGGTTTATTATTATTTTGGGATTATTTTAATTAATTTAGTTTATATTTTCTGACTGCTCCGGCGCTGCGGGAAGTGCTCTTCATCCGCGCCTCCGGCTTTTTATATACACTCTATGGGCAAGGCAGACAAATACCAGATAGAATCGGGGTTGGCAGATTTGTTTCTGATAACATACTTGGATCATACTAAAATAGTAGTCATTCGCAGCAGAAGATCACAATACCTACTCAAGTGGGATTCACCACAGTACAACCACGAGTCTCTATGAAGATTTTCCAAATGGTATGTTGTGAACGTCGAGGGAATTCATTGTGGACTTGATAAAGTGGCTTCCGATAATCAGGGTGGTAATTATAGGGCCGGTAATTCACAGGCCGGGCATTATCAAGGTAGACAAATAACGTTTCCTATTGCTTAGCTGTGTTCGGAACCGTACGATAATTATCGTGCATATGCGATAATTTCATAAATATGTTCAATTCGATCGAGACATATAGTGTAGCATCGTACATGGATTCGACGTACGATGGTACACTACTGTCGTACGTTACGCAGATTGTACGATGATTTGCTTTACAATTCAAACTTTGATAATTACACTGATTCCCAATAATGTTAATGTGTTATAATGTCAGCGCCATATATTGGCACGTATCTTAGAAATCATATCTTTCAAAGAGAATGTATTGCCTGTTTTTCTTTTTAACTGACATCAAAAAAGGAGGATATTCTCAATTCGACCCATATGTTTTGTATGTTTGTTGCATTAGTAAATTTGGCTGGATGAACCGATTTTGATGATACTTTTTTATTTGAAAGCTGGTGCTTCCCGTGTGGCCCAATTTAATCAAAATCGGACAAGCGGTTTTTCAGTAACACTTTAATAACTGAAAAGTGCTACGTGTACATGGATGACATTATAATTGTGGGTGAGAAAATCGGTGAACATACACAATAATAATTGATCCCGTGAGTAGCAAAGGTCACTAAAAAGGGTGAAAGACATTATTTTAACCAAAAAATAGAACCAAATTCAACACTCAAAAGTGTGAAATAACTTGACAGTTACAGATGATTTGAGTAGATAAACAAACTTGATATAATCATCATCATCTCAGCCATAGGACATCCACTACTGGACATAAGGCTCCCATTGACTTCTACTCTCCCCTATTGACTTCCACTTAATATAATGCGCCAGTCTAATGTTTTCTTTCTCTTTCCATTTCGAAAATGTAATTTCTCGTTATGCTTTAAGCTAATATTATAGGTTTTGAAACATTTTCAAGTCGTGAATATATAAATGAATCGTCGTACTTGACAACTTTCGTGCAAATGACGTGTATGCGTCGTTCGAGTTGAGAAAGATCATCATCACAAATGCCACATTCCCAAATCGAACGCTTGTTCAGATGCACACTGCTAAAAACGCCACTGGTCCATCTCGAACACGCCTTAAGTTAAATTTTCTTAAAATATGCTTCTTTTGATATGACTTATTTTACAAACGTATTTTTCCATTTATGTGAAAAGAGTATATTTTTACACTGGTTAAGGTGTGTTTGGTTCTGATGTGGTCTTTATTTGCGGAAAATCGCATTTGTGACATTTCATTGAAGAAAATAGTAGATTAATAGAAAAAAATAACACCGAATTTTCTACGTACGATATATTTGATCTATTATACGATAATTTTACGGCCCTCGCTAGTACAATAGCTGTCTAGCTTCAGGTTGTAAACCAGTATATAGTTACGTATCTATGTTGTAAACACATGCTTAGTGAAAAGATATGCATGTTTCTCGTTTCAAAATGCTACGTCTGTTTTAATTAACTCTTCTCCTGTCTCCACATGTTTGTTTTACGTAACTTTATGTAATGTCCGATCAATTCATTGGTAAACGTGACTTGTTACCGGCCACAGAAGCCTTAGATATAAATAAAGAAATCGAGACAAATTTAAGATTTATTTGTTTTTTATAATTTTATTGTACCTAGTTTTTCCACCACTAGCCCGAACTACAGTAAGTACATTACAGTAGGTATATTATTATGTAAGACTATAATAACAAAGGTAGAATTTAAGGTGCATTAATTAAGCAATAACCTTAAATTTTACACCTATATTAATAATTATAAAAATATTTTTCAGGTCATGTTTGCCTTACGCTGTTTAAATAAAAGAATGCCTGTAACTGCCTTTACGCAACAAAACAGGAGCAAATCCTTGTACCGCCGTGGAGTAAATTTTTTCTTTAAAACAAACCTATTCGTGACAAACAGTTTGACATCAGGACTTTTTATGGCTATAGGAGACTTGGTACAACAGGAGTTTGAATATGAATCTGAAATGATTAAAGAAAGGTATGACTGGGGTCGAGCAGGTTAGTACTTGAAGATATATATGTGTGGATTAATTTCATTAGAAGAAATATATTGATGTAGGTATACATAGGCTACAATTCGCCGCATGATTTTTTAAAAATTTTCAAGCCAATAGCTATTTACATTTTCTTGCTTATTTTTCAGGAAGGATGTTCATAGTTGGAACTGCATTGGGTCCTCTGCATCATTACTACTACCTTTATTTAGATAAAATATTGCCAAAAGCTGATATGGTTACAGTTATGAAGAAGGTGGTTTGTGATCAACTATTTGCATCTCCAGCTACAATAATATTGTTCTTTTATGGTATGGGTTATTTAGAGAAGAAAAAATTTTCTGAGAGCACTGGAGAGATCTTAAAGAAAATCAAATATGTTTACATGGTAAGTAATAAACCTATCAACTACTACTTAACCACACATTATGTACTTACGACTATGTTTTTAAAAGCAATTATCTTAATGATGCCAACTTCAGTTTTTGTACTTCTATCAAGATCATTTGGAGAAACTAGTCTATGTAACACTATGAATCGTGGCATGAGGCCTCATACTTGATGTTAATATCTTGGTCTATCTCTATCATATAAGTATGGGTATAGGATGAAAGTTTGGTATGGGTGTAGATGAAGATTCAACCATATTTAGAGCATAGCATAGTTTTTAATAGCAGAGTGCATAAACACTGATAGTGATAAGTGAACACAAAGTGACAGAGTTAGTATACTCCCAAGCTTATTTAATTGAAAAAACTGAATTCTATCTCAAGATTCTGAGTTAAGTGCCTATACCTCTTATGAGACCTATTAGAATACCCATGCACTATGATATAAGACCCTGTCTAATTAGCTATGTAATTCTCCTCTCCCTTGAAAATTAATGCTAAAGGCTTAGTAACTATTACCTATTTAGATACATGATAGTTTTTCATTAATGCCTTAAAATTTTAAGATGTGACAATTTGGTCATTAAAGTTACAGACAGTTTTTAAACATCAAAATTAATCATGCTAACTAAAGGGTTTTAGGAACACTTATTGTATTTCTTGATCAACATGCATGTGAATTATATTATATAATGATTTCTTAACATCACTATTACAGTGTGTTTGCCATGATTAATAAATATAATGTTTTTGTTCCAGGGAGACTGTTTGTTCTGGCCGCCAGTACAAATTATAAACTTTTATTACTTGCCATCACATTACAGAGTAGTATATATAAATCTTGCAACCATGGTGTTTAATGTTTTCATGTCCTATATGAAACACTATGATCAACACTCATGATTGATATAGGCAGAAATAAGAAAACATTTTGTAATTAATGTGGATACTATTTTAGTTATGATTTTATTATTTCAAAATAATTTATTTATTATAATAAATATGGAAATTATGAATGAACAATCTATCAACTGAACAGAATGGGATGAATTTTGGCGCACATATATAGTCAATATTATGTTGGCATATGCTAAGTATGGTTTTAAAATTCTACCCTCAAAAATGTGTAACAATTCATTGTCAAAATTGAAACCACAGGGCACAGTTAGTTGCATATATTTAAGTTGGTCTTACACTTTTTTGAAATCGATGATTTTGGTAGATTATTGATTAAATATGCTTAAAGTAGCTTTATTTCTTTAATCTTCAACTAAAAATAAAAACCTGTTTGTATATTTGTGCATATGAAATGAGCATAGGTACTGTATTCAAATAATAGTAATTAAAATTACATAGGTTAGCAATTTTGTGATATGTTTTACAGTATTATATCTTAGTAACAAGTACTTAGTACATACATAATATACATATATCATGTGTTTATTACTGTTAGCCTTTATGAAGTTGTTATTCATTATTATTATTTAGTTATAATTCTGCTTGTGAAATAAGCCATATCTATTTCAAATAATTATCAATAACAAGCTACAAGGTAAAAGTGAACTCGAAATTTTACGAACATTACACAGTTTTTAATAAACTAAATATATTTTACTATTGAGTATAGAACCTCAAAGTTACCAAGTGAATATCATAATACCTAGAAAAAAATGTATATGAATCAACTAAGTTATAAATCCTGTAAGCCAGATTCATAAATAGTGCATTTTTATAAATCTCATTGTAAGTGAAATTTATTTCTCTTGAGAGTATATTTCTTTAAATTATGAGAACTTGTTATTACACATTCACACATTGGCTCAGTAAAATACTTGGGAATGCATGTAGGTTGTAGGCTTACATGGAGGATGTACTCACAAAAAAAAAGTACTCGTAACTTCTGATAGGTACCTTAACATATGCTGGTTACTCAGTTAGTTGCTCACAGCTTGTTGTCAGTGCAGCGCTGACAAGCCGACAGACGGTATAAAACGGGGTCAGCATGCAACTCAAATGTACAAATAATTTAGAGCTCAAACGGCATACCTACTTACTTATAAATATGTCGAATGCGCCAATAATACCAATGAGCTCCATGGTGAAATACGCCTCAACAAGGTCACTGACGAATCAAAGCAATACTTAGTACAAGAGGCGACTTAATACACATCCCAACCCGCTGGCGACATAGCTAGCAGCTTATAACAATCCAAAGACGACAAATACGAACTGGGTGCCAATTTAATTATTTATTAAGACAAACAATCCATAAACAATGCAATAGGGATTCAAATGTTATCGTAATAAAGATTGATATTCCGCTAAAATAACAGTTGCATCTCGATTGCATTGTAGATAATTGTATTGTGGTAAGAATAAAATCGCTGTGGCCATTTCAATTTATGCTCCAAGTAGAATATCAAAACTAGCATAAGCGACAATTCATTAACAATCTATGAGCAATGTGACAGTAGAATTGATACCCAGCCTACAACACATCTGCTCAAAATTAATTAAACTGCAGTTAAAAATACACTATAAAATCTTTGTTATGATCTGTAGGTGTAATATAAGTATAATGAAATACCTCATTACAGTGGTAATTGTTTTAATTATGAATTCATGTTTATGAAAAATATCTATAATATCTTATGTTATATTGTAAATACTTTAGGTTTTTACAATTACACTAAGTGGACTGTAAAATGCAATACCTAGTTACTCATGTAACAAAACAAATTTCATGCATAATGTATAAGAATAAAAATAATATATTATTATTTTATAAAGTTATCCAGGATCTTTATACATTGTTAAACATTACAAAGTTGTGGTCATAAAAATGTGGTTAAGTAACTGCAGAAAGAATATAAATAAAATATCAACATGTTAAAAACACGGTTATCACTTTCACTTTATCCCCAGCACATAGTCCAGTCATCTTTCCTTGTTTGTAGCTTCACTACGATACGGTATAGTGCCAGCCCAGGCCCTAAAGGTAGACCTAAGCCTTTAACAATGTCGGCTCTTGTCGCCATACTTAGTGCTTGTCCATCAAATTCCTGGAGACATAAAACACATTAGTCCTAACACCATACCTTATTTAATCTTAAAATCATTGCAATGTGTATTGATTTTGAGGAACAGCATCAAGTTTCGTATTTCAAGCTACACACTTATGAATTGCAAGTTTTTAAAAAATAAGGTAACCTTTTACCTGATCTCTTAGAATAGGTGCAGCCTCGGGATGATACTTTGCAAAGTAATCATAAACATCATCTGTGGTCCAATTGGTTATGTCTGGAATACTTGGATCTATTGGTGAATCTTCGCCCAACTTGGATGGAGCTCTATCTAGTTCATGTGGTTTCAAAAATGGATCAACTGGTGGAGAATCTTCCATTGTGTACTCTATACTACTTGGTATGATGGCCGGTGACCCTATGACTGTAGGCCTTGATTCTAAACAATTATTACATTCCCATTGGTCCCATGCCTTTAGCCTCTCAGGTATGCGTGGGTTGTGACAGAGTGCATGGTAGGCATCTGAACATATGCTGCACACTGTCAAAATTCCCTGAAAATATCAAATTTGTAGTCACTGCCATTAAAATAGTTTATATTATGTTACAAATTCAATACTTACTGCATCATTTGTTTCACAACAGACTAAACATGTTTTGCAATGAGGACACTGCCATGTGTTATCTGGTCTGGGCTTTAAAATTCCGGAACCTGACTGAAGGCAACTTAAGTGAGCTTTGTTACTGCAGTCTCTACATTCAATCAACCTGTCATTCGATCCTCTAGACTTCTGAACCAAGCAAACAGAACAAACTCCACCTGAAGCTTCTTGGGGTCCACCAGAGTCTTCTTGCTCTACCTCATCTGCACTGCCATCAAATGACATCTGGCTTTCGGATAAAGGTGTCCCTTCAGTGTCTTGCTTCAATAACTGTCCAGCACTTATCAATCTTCTCTTGATGGTGCTTTTATTTAAAGACCCAACTGGACGGCCCCTTTTCCGTTTGTGTGGAACATTATTATCAGATGGATCAAATACTTTTTTTGCCATTTTTCGCCTTTCACCAACACGAACCGCTGCATTCCTAGTAGCCATGTTGCTAGTGCTGTGGTTTGAGAAAGAACCACCCCCTCTTTTTCTTGGTCGTCCCCTAGGTCTGTGAGGTGAGGATCTGCATGATGAATTGGCTGATGATGTCATCTAAAAACATAATACTTTAATAAATTATAGTGACTTAATTCAGGTCATAAGAAAACTAGATTAAGAAATGTACAGTTACCTTAGTGTTAACATCAGCGCTATATTCAAATTTAAAGCTGTCTGAGCTATCTCCATCATGATCAGCTGGGCCTAGTGCTAAGTTACCATTAGGTAGCTTCACCAAACTTCCTGTTGCTAATTCTTTATTGATGATTGACTCAAGATGTTTTTTGGAATACTTTGATTCTTGTGAAGAGGCTGCTCTAACAAGATCATTGAAGGCAATTCCATTTTCTAAATATGTTTGATCCTGGTAAATTAGTGTTGCTATAGCAGAGGTTATGATTCTCCGCTCACTTGACGCAATTGCAGACATGATTACTGAAAAAAAACTCTAGTTAAATAATAAGAACTGGCTATTCATTTTCATTCCATACAGGATGTACTAGAAGTGAAAATTATATTTAGTACCACTTCAGAGATACCAATCCAGAGCACAGACTCATTGTACATCTCTTCTTATATTTATTACCATTGTTACACCTAAACAAGTTGTGATTCATAATGTGGCTTGAGTAAGTATGCTCAATTAGGTTAGTAGTATTAAAAAATTCAATTTTAGATTCCTAGACCTCATTGATTACTCAAAACATATTGGAACACTTAGACCCTGATTGTGCAATGCAAGACTAAAATGCTGACTTGGCAGAATTAATAAGTATTGATTGAGATTCAATGTGATTATGCAGCCTATATAATACTGATTATTATGCTTCCAGCAGGTTGCAGGTTAGGTCGGGAGCTTATCTTAGAAAGTATTTAATCTATCTAATACATTATTACAATATCATGTTCATTTATCAACATTTTAGTTTTTTTTATTGTACATAAGGCTCACCCATATTGATCATGTAAATATTGGCATGTATGCATGCATTATCATTAGTGTGGTTTCCTGTCGCCTTTGTCTCGTAGATGTCCAAAAGTTCCAAACTATTCCATAGAGGCAATTTAGGAATGTTTCTGCAGAAACTGTGAGATACTTATCTTGCAGGGCCCAGGGCCTGGGGCAGGCCTTTCATTCTACTAATCTCTTCATGTCTGTTTCAATCTGCATAGAGAAACCTTAAGCATTCTATAGCCCTTTATTTAACTTGTATTATAGTAATAACAATATCTAAGAATACAGGAAAAAGCTGGATGTGGGCCTCTTCCAACTGGTAGTGTGGAGATCAAAATAGGAGGCATATGGCTAGCAGTGGATGTCCTAGGGCTGAGATCATGAATAACAAAAAAATTACATTGGAATGATCCAATACTGCCTACATTGATCCAGTAAAGACAACCAAACTTAGCAATGAAGAAAAATAATTAAATTTGACTTACAATTATTATGTCTAGATTTCTTTCTCAACTTAGCAGCGTTTCTATAGCTCACATTATCTTTGTAATCTACTTTATAGACACACTTCTCTTTAAGGCAACGTTTAAGATCAGCTTTGGTATCTTTAGCAGATACTTTGTAACGCTTTAGCATAAATTTGCAAATTCTGTTCACATCAGGGCGGGACTTCCTTGAACGTAAGTGATCAATTGCAGCCAATATCTGGGTTTTATACTTTATCTCTGACATTTCTGAAAAAAAATGTTCTGCATCTTGTAATCACACTAATATTATAAAGGTAAAATTTTGTTTATCATTTGTATGTTTATTACTCCTTCATTTGCTTAAAAGTCTAAACAGATTTGCATGAAATTTAGAATTAAAAAAGGGTAATACCCTAGAATAACACAGAGGCTAGTTAATATACCCAAAAAAATAACTGTTCCTGTAGGATGACGAGAAGACACAAAAATCGTCAAACCACATACAATTTCAATGTGTGGTGCAGCTAGTAGGATTGATCTTAAAAACATCCCTGAAATCTGGATCTGGACAATATTTGACAGAAATAGATTTTAGTCTGGAATTTATTCCGAAAAATGTAGTTCCTCTGAGTACTTCTCCTATCTTCCGCGTCGTTCTCCTCTATGCTGAGGTCGTGACCACCTACATGAATCACTTTTCTACGGACGATGCTACGATCGACCTTTAGAAAAACGACGCTGTTATCACTGCTGGTATATCAACAAGTAAATAGTTGTTTATCACAAATTAATATACGATGCTTACGCATGTTGTTTAATTTGTAATTCGAAGAGAAATTGGGATATGATTACGTACCTATGAAAAATCATGCCGGCGACTTTACAATCCTGCTGATAAAATGTTTTGTATCCTTTTTTTCCCATTAGAGGAAAAAACGAAATGAAACGCGCGACTCGTTTTTCAGTTCAAATCTGTTTTACGGATAAATAAACGGCACAGATTAATATGGAGTACGTATCTAAAGATTTTTTTATCAATGAGTATGTAATCTCTCGACTCTCGTTTTAATGACTCCACAGATGTCTCTTTAGTTACTCAAATTATGGTTATACTGTGAAGTTCACAGTGTGAACATCTAATAGAGTGGGACTGACTCCTTGGCAACTATCTCTATCGGCTCGTTTTTTCAGCTCAGTGCGCGTTCCAGTTGTACGTAGTACATATATATTAAATATATCATTTAAATAAATATTTTAATATATTAATATTTGGCTTAATATATAATAATTATTTTAATATATATTTATATATACAAATAATAATTGCTTACTTGTGAATTATTTATTCAATCATTTCTATGGTTGAGTGTGTATAATTGCTGGCCATGGAATTGGCGCCCTGATAAATACCACCCAGATAATTCATGACCATGTACGTCGGTTATCAGGTCGGTATTTCACGGGCTGCACAGTCCTAGGCTGCGTATTCCACCCCGGTAGCGATTTGTTTCGGCACGTATTTCTCGACCCAATAATGCGCGGCCGATAAAAGCCACCCAGATAATTCGGACCCAGACCACCTCCTATTTTTTTTTCTTTTTTCTAAACTATATTGGAGAGGTTAAGTACCTAAAAATTACTTAAATATTAATCATCATTAGCTTCGAGACTTTTCTGTATATATAACTAATCAATAACGCTTGCCTGATGCAATTTTCCAAACAAGTTTCATAATAGTAATTTTTTTTTCAGTCTTCTCGTGACCACGACCAATGCAACTTGGTCGAAACGTCGAGGTAAATAAATTACTTAATGTTTTTCTCGCGATTAAGCCCCGTTTGATTTAATAACAATAAAGTTTCATAATAGTTTCAGGACTTGCACATCAAAATGTTACCTCAACTATTTGCAGGCTTCGACTCAATCATTCTTGCACCCCTGTTTTCCTAGCCAAACTGAGTATAAGGGATAACTCCCTTTGTAAATGTGGTCTGGACGAAGGAGACGTGGACCATATATTCTATGGTGTGAACATCGAGGGAATTCATTGTGGACTAGACTTAATAAAAGTGGCTTTCAATAATTATCAGGCCGGTAAATACAGGGTTGGTAAAGCACGGGTCGGTAAATCACTGGCTGCGCATTATCGCCCGGTAGAATTTGTGCCACCCTAGTAATTTCCACCCTGATAATGTGCAGCCTGATAATGCGCAGCCTGATAGCTCATGTACATGGCCTTAATTTATCTGGTCGCTAATTATCTGGCTGACCGGTAATTCACAGGCCGGGCATTATCATGGTCGGCAAGTAACGTTTCCCAATGTGTCGTGTTTATATATATTAACTAAGTAAATAACGTAATTATATATATATTTTGAAGACAACCCAAACCGCCCTTTTAAATGTGTTCCCTGGAGGCGCTAATTTGTTAATTTCAACATGACGACTGTAAATCTACGTGCCTTTTGTTCACATTTAAAAACACGGTTTTGTAAAGTCCACTATTCATCTCAGCCTGAACCTGCCAATAAAATCAAAGCCGGGAAAGTGGTCAATGTAGCAATAATTGGTGCTCCAAATTCTGGAAAAAGTACCTTGATTAACAACATATTAGAGCGTAAGGTGTGTACTCATATTACTATATTCTTACCCACAAAATTTTACAAAACCTTTATGTATTCTACATATTTCGTAAGATTTACCCATTTCTGAAAATAATAACGGGTCTTTTGCCCCTACGAGGGGGTAATGGGGAGAAATATCACTTATTTGGGGGCAAGAAATTGATGTGGATACCCTTAAGTACCATTTAGTTAGTCTTTGGTTAAACTAGGCAAAATCCAATATCTGTGATTTCTATTACTATAACTTCTAAATATCTGTGATTTCTATTACTATAACTTCTAAATATCTGTGACAAGTAGGTACCTGTGATAAAATACTAGGTGCATCTCACTCTGACTTAATGATATAAGCATGTATTTGTGAGAACTTTGGCGCTGTGATCAGTCACACAGGTGTTTGTGTGCTGTGATTGTGTTTGTCCATGCCTCCCGCGACACAGGGAATCCTAGTAAGGAGGTATGAGTGTGAAATAAAATACATAGTCAATAAGACAAACAGTGCAGATTGGAAAATATTGGTACTCAAACTAGGGCCCCTTTATATTGCCCCCGAGCTTCTCATCTTTTTTGGTAAATGCATATTATATCTCTTCACTATTAAATTCCATGCTTTAATATGCACAGGTAGCTGTGTTAATCTGGATGTTCTAAAAAAAAAATGACTTGATTATAAAAACTATGTAGCCTAATTTTCAACTATGGCATTAGTAAAAAAATAACTTTTTATGTTTTAGGTATATGCTTTTATCATTTAAGTTATATGCTTAATTTATGTGTGTATTGTTTTTCACTAGATATGTGCAGCTTCAAACAAAGTCCACACTACGACCCAGATGATCAGGGCCATGTGCTATCAAGATAGTACACAAATAATATTTTTGGATACACCAGGTGTTATAACTGTAAAGGAGCAAAAAAAGTAAGTCACATAAAAGATATCATTTATGTATTATATATTTATGATATTAATTTTGTTTAATTGTATAAATTGAATGAAACATAAAATAATAGTATAAATACAATTTGGTAATTGAACCAATCAATAAAATAAATGTTTATGTAGGTTTAATTAATATTAATTTAAACAAAAATTGCTGTCACTGGTACATAAATCAATTATAAATAGTATTTCAAATGTTTACAAATATTTTATTAAATTTTTATTTAGTTTAATTGATACTTGAGTAGTATATTTTTTTCTGTATATGGTATAGCGCACAGAGAACCTAAATAAATTAGTATAAAAGTTCACTAAGAGTAGTATCATTGTGAGTCAAAATGAATATGAAAACTCTTTGGGTAATATTGCTTTGACCTGTTGTTCCATTTATCGTATAAATCTCATTGATATAACTTGAACTATACAAATGTGTGATGGGCGAAAAAATCAATCCTCCTCCCTTGGTGATGTATTAAGCAGTGCCTATATTCTTTTAACTATATACAATAATATATCAGAGGCTGCAGAGCATAAAGCCAATTCATCTGAACAGAAACAGTCTTGTTGCGGAAACACTTCCATTCACTAAGTTTACATTTTATTTTTCTGGACTTAATTTTTATGTAATTATCATTACAGATATAATTTACCAGGATCTATGATAGGCGCCTGTCACAAAAGCCTGAGGTGTGCAGATGTTATTGGGGTGGTGCATGATGTTTCTAATAGACACACCAAAGACCAGCTGCACCCAGATGTTACTGCTATGCTTGAATTAGTGGAAGAAACACCCAGCTTTCTGATACTAAACAAGGTGTGTAGATACTAGCCTATATGCCTGCTGCTTTTAATTTTTCATTCATTGCAGTCATAGGACGTCTATTGCTGGACATATGCCTCCCCATATAGGGGGGATTTACCAATACTTGAGAGGCGGGTCGGCGAGCGCAGTATGGTTTCCTATCCTCAAAAGGCGCTGCTGCTCTCCTCCTGGTATGTGATCCCTTAGCCGACTCTTACGGCACCCACGGGAAAAGATGGGGGAGTACTATTCTAGGCCGGTACCACCACGGCACTGCCTTACATACTAGCTTCTAACTGGTCCTTACGGATCATGGAGCAGAAGACATAATATGTACTGCAGTGAACATCATATGGCTGAAATGAAGACAGCAAATATATTCTATCTAACGATAAATAAATTTTATGTTCAATCAAGGGTAGACAGCCAGCATTATAGAGATCCCGCGAATATTTATAAAGATAAATATTTGCGAAATCTATTTTATTTGTTTCTTTAAAGAAATTAATATTATAACCTTGCCTTCCATGTATATATTTCAATTTGTAATGTATGAGCGTAAAAACCGAAATAAGTTCAAGTTTAAGTTCAGATTACTGAACTTTTCCTTCAAATATTTGAACATAAGTTTTTCCTAGCATATGGTTAATGCGATACACAATAAAAACTCTTAAGATGTCTGAATGACTGAATGTCATAATAGTAGCAATATAAATAAGGCTAAACTAATTGTACCTAGATTGAGATTATCAAAGATCAATGAATCTTTCCTAGGTATGGGAATTGCACTGCATTCGTTTTTACAATAAAATCTCAAAAACCATGGCCAGAGCTTACAGAAGGAAAATGCAAGTCTGCTATGAAACAGGTTTTAATAATGAAAGAAAAAATACTATGATGAAGCCATTATTTAGAAGACGAAGATGCTCCATCTCTGTCAAGTAACCATATTAATGTATAACATATTAATACTATTAAAAAATTTTAATTAATATTAAATAATAAAACTTAGTTAAACATTTATGAACAGCTCTGAGTTTCTTGCCACTTCTTCGTGGTGTGTGTCTATTTAATTTGAAATGCAGAGTGAGATCTGTATATTCATTGTTAATAAATACTTTATACTTGACTTCCACTCGTTAGTGGGTGTCCCACACTGCACTTGCCATATCTATATTGAAAAGAATTTCAGCATACAAAAACTATAATTAAAATAACATAACAACCTGTAGAAATGCGTATATAGAGTACTAGCTGCTGTTCATCTCTTTGAGTAAGCTTTTAATCAGTGCTTATAAAATGCTATTGTTATATTATAAAAAAATAATTTTAATTGATTGCAGGTGGACAAGTTAAAATATAAGAAGCAACTACTTTCAGTGATAAGAAATCTATGCAATGGAGTGATCGCTGGCAACCCTATACCTGGTACTGAGAGTAAAAAGGTTTCTGGAAAAGGATACAGCAAATTTTCTGACGTGTTTTTAGTCTCCGCTTTGAATGGAGATGGAGTTGAAGAAATAAAAGTATGTTGCAATCTACTTTATATTTCTCCCTAGTATTATTCGCCCCGCAGTTTCATCCGCGTGAATTACGGTTTTCCCGCTATCTCATTTGTGCCACGGGAACTATACTATTACCGGAATAAAAGTAGCCTATGTGTTAATACAGGGTTTGAACTATGTCCATACAAAATTTCATTGAAATCGGTGTAGCTGTTTGAGTGTAAAAATGTTACAAACATACACACAAACTTGTTAAAAACTTCAGCAATCGCAAATAAAACACGCGTGGTCTTCGTGCGTATCTGTGAGTGAGAGAATATGCGTTTTGAACTGGCAATTTTTTTTTGGACTATCCAATACTTTCTCTCATTTGTTAAATCCAAATGTAATTTCACTCCATCAGTAATTAATTTAGATTCTTGTAAAAGTTACTCAAACATTAAGTGATTCTTATTTGTACGCTATTCACAACTAATAGTAGTGTATATTATAAGACATAATTATAAACAGTGACAGAGTTTCGCTTGACGTCTACGTGATGGCGCTATCAATTGATATTTAAAACAGTAACACTGTTATCAAATTCCCAGCATGGTGGTAGGGTTCTTTTCAGTACCCGCCTGGCTGACTACGTCCCTTAAGTTTAAAAAACTGTCACCAAATCACATACTGTCACCGTGTGTTCAGGCAGCAGTGTGAGCATTAGAGGTCTATCGTGATAACATCTTCGACCACGTCGACCATTTTTTTATGAGCAAAAAGATTCTTTATTTGCCGGGTTATCAATTTAATTTCGTCGGCCGGCACCATCACACAACCTTCGAGCTTTACCGTTAGATGCTAGGTTGGTGTACAATTTTCATCAAGCACATACTGTTTTTAGGCAGTTAAGCTTGAAAGCCTTGAATACTACCTACACTTAAAACATTTTAAGTGTAGCATAATACCAGTTGAATATTATTATATTATTAATATATTATATTGCCAGTTAAATATCGGCTAAACCTATTAATAATAAAAGGGAAGAACATATATTATTTATCACCAGATAAATATAATGTGCTCCAAAAAATGAACACCAAATTTAGTAACAGCACCAAATTTAGTAACTCAGCACCAAATTTAGTAACTCAGCACCAAATTTAGTAACTCAGCACCAAATTTAGTAAGTGGTCACCAAATACGCAGTCGTGTAGTGTAGGTACGACGACGAGTGAAGCGAGGAGGAGTGTTAGGTATCTTGTGACCGCACAACGCGCGAGCCGGGCCCATCAAACTTGTGTAAATTGCAAGATATGAAATTTTTGGTGGCCGTTATACAATAAATTGGTGTTCTAATTTTGGTGCTCAAAAGTATTTTTTTGGTGCAATTTTTAACTATATTTGGTGATCAGTTAAACATAAGCCATTATAAAATGTGTGTAATATTTATCTTTTTTGTCTTTTGCAGAAATATCTATTGACAAATGCGAAACCAGCAAACTATCAGTATGCACCTGATGATTGGACGGATCAAGAACCTATACAACTGATTCAGGACACAGTTAGAGCAAAATTCTTAGACTTTTTAAACCACGAAATTCCATACAAATTGAAGGTGAACTTGGAATTATACGAAGAAGTTGAGGATGAGAATAAAATCATGGTGTCCGTTATTGTGGAGTGTCCAACAGAGAGACTTGTGAAGTTGATAGCTGGAGCAGGCGGTGGTAGACTGCAGCAAATCAAGTCGCATATACGTATTGATCTTGTTGAACTGTTCAAGAAAACTGTGATTTTTGATGTCAAGTTAACATCGAGAGATAAACCGGATGAAAGCATACTTGTATGATTAAAATATATATGTAATCTACCTTATTTATGTAAACTATATTTGACTGAAACACTGTCCCTGAAGTAGTGTATATGGACATAATGGGCTGATCATGTAAAAATGTATATTATATACGTGTTTATAAAGTCATGATTATTTCTTTGTTTTAACCCCCTCCCGCCCTTGAAGCCCGATAGAAGTGGCTTATAGCGATAAGGCTGCCTATGGTCTCTCTATATATTTATTTTGCAATATACATAATATGTATATCTATTGTGTGCATTGTGGAATCACTCAAGCTTCGAAGACGCATCGGTCATGGAGCAGTGAGCTCATGCGGTCATCATGTTAGGTTATTGTTTAATGAGCGGCAAATTAATCCTGCTAGTTCAGAAGACCTGTAAAATGGATATTACTCTGAACACACAGCAATGATTCCAAGGGATATTGCCACAGAGTGTAAGTTTAGGATTTTAAAGCAAATAAACAATTGAGGTCAAGACATTTCACTTCTTTTTTTGCACTATAAAAAAAAATTTTTTTAAAGGTAATAACGGCATGTTCTAATATCCAAGGAAAAACATTTTTGTAATGTAACAAACCGACTACGACTCACGTGGTAAACACTGGAAAATTACTCTCCGACCAGTTTCGAACTTATTTGCAGTTCTTCATCTGGGAGTTATGATCGTGCCAGGCGGCGAGCGCGAGCCTCAGCACGTAACTGGCGTTGAGACGGCTGAGCTGCATCAGTCAAATTGTCCCGGTGCGCACTGTCACTTGAGTCATTGTCACTGTCACTTTGGTGATGATGATGGTAGGAGGCCGGTTTACACACCATGCTTGTCGTGTCGTCCTCATGTTTCCATAGCCCGGATGTATCGCCTATATTTAAGACTGGTATCCAGGCCGGTGGAATATGCCACCCAATGGAAGAAACAATTATGGAAGAAACTCGCGATAGTTTTCAGATTCAAAAACATTTTTTTTAACATAGCTTATATATAAATGCATCCTATAAAGATTGTAATAGTATTTTAAAATGAAACGACAATTTGGGCGTAGGTACTATCTACACACGTACCTATAAAAAAGACCAATTGCTTCCTGCACTCATAGCGTTGATCAATGCGTGCAGCCAGCCAAAAACAGGAAAAATCTGATACTGATTTCTAAGCAAGTATAATATATACACAGGCTTTGCTTAGTTTGAGACACATAGATATTAAGGTGAATATGTAATTAAATAACTCACTGTACATTATTTATGTCTATGTTAAGTATACATTTTTGGTAAGTCTTAAAACATTATCTTAAGCGGGTTGAACGGAAAAATAGTTTGAGACGTCGTCGGGGCAAATTTCGAGGTAAACGTGCAGACGCTTGGACACGCGAACGGGCGGCACACGACTCACGCGCCGCGGTTTGGTTTATATCTTTTTTTATAATATTTATTCATAAAGTAATGCTTGCTGAATGAGCTATTGTGCATTTCAATTTACCTGGCCAGTGTTAGGAAAACTCTGCGACGTCTCCTCGTCCAAAATACCGCAGTTCTTGAAAACGAAGTTGGGTATTCTTGCTAAGGTCAGACAGTACTTCACGCCGGGGCAGTTGCTTAATCTGTATCAAGCACAAGTCCGGTCGTGCATGGAGTACCTACTGTTCCCACCTTTGGGATGGGTCAGCAAAGAATCTACGGCTGTAACTCTTTGGTGGAACGTAGGCTTCAGAGCCTTGAACACCGGCGTAGAGTAGCAAGCCTATCGGTTTTCTATCGAGTGCATTTCGGAGAATGTGCATTGGAATTACACAATCTGACTCCACCATCCCGTTTCTATCATCAGTCTCTCGACCGTACGGCAATTCGCCATCGCTATATAGTAGATATACCACCTATAAGTACGAAGCGTTTTGCTCCCACTTTCTTAATGCGTACTGCCAAGGAATGGAACTCGTTGCCCGAGTCTGTGTTTCCCGATATGTGCAATCCTGGAGTCTTCAAGTTCCTAGTGAATAGGTAACTTCAAGGTTTGCGTGCTAAATCCTAGACAACGTCATCACTTAACATCAGCTGAGACAGTTGTCAAACGCAAACGCTTAAACGTTTTTATGTAAAAAAACGAAGGTCTCCGAACAAGGTGTGTTACCAGTGACGAATTACGGAACTGAAACGTCATCTCTGACTGTGGGCCTTGTGAGCAGGCTTAAACCCGCACAACGAGCTATAGAGAGGGCTACCTAGTCTTGGGAAATCTCTATGCGATCGAATTAGAAATGGGAGAGGTCCGTAAAAGAACAAAAGTTACTGTCATAGCCTAGCGGATTAGCAAGTGAAAGTGGACGTGGTGACCACGGATTGGCAAGCAGAGCATAGGATAGCCACCGGCAAGGTAGACGACGACCTGACTAAGATCGCAGGAAAATCTGGATGCAGGGGCCGCTTCCAACCGGTCCTTTTGGAGGTCAATGGGGAGGCTATGCCCTGTTCGCAGAGGACGTCCTATGGCTGAGATGATGATGATGATGGAAACTTGGCCCTGGAAGAAACTAGATATAGGCAGTTTCCTATCCGTCTTGGTATAAATAGCGATGGTATTGAAGATCCGTAAGTAGCCTTAAACAGCCGATGTTTTCGTAACAGTAAGGATGCGTAGAAATGCCTACAACCTGCATAAAATACTTTGCAATGAAATCGTGCTATTTTGCCGCCCTTGCTTCAATCAAAACGTCATATAAAATGACACCAAACTCCGCCTTACCTAAGTAAGTACAAAGTTATTAGTTTGCCGATGGTATAGGGAGACGGGAGTAGTTTATCGCCCATTATCTCTACACCCGACTATTAATACTTACACAATAGCACAGCACAGAGTAAGAGACTGGAACTTACTTAACCACACAACTTTGTTAAGACTTGTTTACGAACACTTCCACTTTATGTGATGGCGGTCCCTAACTCTGTACTTACATTACGATTTAAACGATCTTAGTTTTGAACAAAACTTTGCGGTAATTACAATTCGTACATACAATGTATTATAGCTAAGTTCAAACGGTTACGCGACTCCGGGAACGGAAGGGACGTACCTACACAAGTGCCTCAATAACTACGTCTTTATGAGTTCAACATAAGCTGGGGACGACAGGGGTTGTGCCTATCTATTTTCCAAATAGTCCACCTATTCGGTACCTTTTCTTATCTTGCAACAAAATAATCCCCCTTTTCAGTACAAACGGAAACAACAGATATTACGTTTTTCCACTTCCCCTAAACTAAATGGCAGTAGGACTTTTTTGGTACTAGAGACCGGCTATTGAATTTAACGGAAGCATTTGTCGGCACGCAAGTTGAATCTTTATTTGGAAGAGAGCTAAGCTTGGTTCCCTTTGTCGAGTTTCCATTATTACGTAGGACTCTTTAGAATGTTCTGAATATAAAGAAAATAAATAAGGTTTTCCGTTCGTTCTCCACACTTCCTTAACCTTTTTATTGTTGCAGTGCCTAACACAAAAGCTCTCCAATTTCATAGAGAACTTATTAATACTTATACATAATATAACGTTTCGCTGCGTCGTGGTCGCGCCGATGTTTTCTTGGCTAACTACAAAGTAAAGTTCATTTAATTTCTGCTTTCTGTATTTTCTACAGATACTAAGTGCTACTGAAAAGAATACCCTCTCAAACTGACAGTGACAGTTGTCAACAGTGATTTGGTACAAAGTTTTTTTTCTTTTTTACATACTTTATGTTTGCGTTTGACAACTGTCTCACCTGATGTTAAGTGATGACGTTGTCTAGGATTTAGCACGCAAACCTAGAATGTACCTCTTCACTCGCGACTTGAAGACTCAAGGATTGTACTTACATATCGGGAAACACAGACTCGGGCAACGAGTTCCATTCCTTGGCAGTACGCATTAAGAAAGTGGAAGCTAAACGCTTCGTACGTATAGGTCGAATATTTACCATATAGCAATGGCGAATTGCCGTACGTCGAGTCGACCGATGATAGAAAGGGGATGGTGGAATCAGATTGTGTAATTCCAGTGCACATTCTCCGAAATGCACCCGATAGAAAACCGATAGGCTTGCTACTGTAATTAATAAAAAGTAATTCTTAAAAGAACATCGGAGTGCCAAGCGATAGGATAAATAAATAGGAGTGGTTAGAAACTGTAGGTTAGGTATAGTTGTAGGTATAGGTAATTGAAATATGTTTTAACAGTGAAGCTTGAATGATGTAAGAACATCTTTGACGAATGAAGCGCAGAGTAGTTTGACGCAGAGAATTTATACTTTTTACAGCGTCAGGTGACATTAAAAGTAATAACTATCGACCACAAACATTTATTCAGGTAGAGGCAATTACAAAAACATGTTCATCACCAGGGTCCCATAACTATAATAAATAAATAATAATAATTGTTTATTTCACAATGTTTACAAACGATAATTCAGTTTAATTAGCTAGAGATTAAAACTTAGTAATATTTATCAGTATCTGCTACTGAAATAGGCTCAGCACTTGTGCTTCAGCATACAGCACTCAACCCCATGCGTTGGACTACATCTAGCATTACGTGAATATAATAATAAGTATACGTGATAATGGAAATATATTGTGAGAAAATAGGGTCGCGAAAGTTCGTAACATTATACAATAATATATAATACTTATACACAATTGTGAGATAATGCAAGATGCAGCACCGTTAGGCAAGAAATATAAAAAACGTGCCCGCACTCTATCATTCACCCCCCTCCGCTGAAGCTCCCCGTCCGGTGAAGCTGTAGGTAAATGCCGGTAGAGGCAAACAGCATTAGTCTGTTAGAAAAAAAACAATAAAAACGATTTATTCATTACTATCAATGATATTATATGTTTATATGAGGTAGATGTCGCACAAGCGCGCGGAAACTGAGGCGGCAAAATTAAGTCAAGTGTAGTAATTTTCATTACGACGCGTATTTCAAGCGTAAGTCTAAACATATGATGCTATCCTTTTCTATATTATTTGTACCGTATTATCTGTCGCAGTAAGCATTTTATGTCGTAAAGGAACAAAATCTGAGCACCGCGCATTATGAATATACGTCATCTTTAGTAAAATATAATTGATTACTATTCAGAGTTCCGTTACTGTAACGTCTACTGATCAGCAGATCGTAGGTATTATCACAACACAGATAGGATCATTGTACCGGGATCACTGAAATAAATATAATATAAATAGTCATCATGACTTTAATTTTGAGTAAACAACTGAGATATCCCTAAGAATCTTAGCTATCAAAGGCCACACAATATAACAACCCAAAAAGTAGGATTATTAACTTCAAACAAAGCTCTAAAATCAAAGCTTTCGTCCGGACGTGTTGAAATCCTTCCAAAGTAAAGCTTTTAAGCACTTGAGCAACAATTACACTTGTGTGCTCCTAAAAATTCACGCCGACCGCATTTCCACCAGATGGACTCGATTCGTACAAAAGTTACACCGATCTATGTAAATGAAGTACCTACCGTACTTTAGTCCATATTCCATGGGGATACGACCTTCTTATTTTTAGATGGAGGGAGCGAAATGAACTTCACAGGAACTCAGGGACGTTTGCGTGAAATGTATAATCATCGCGTCCGTCGGACTGTTTGATTGACTATTGTATGGGGTCTTACCAGGAATTGCTGAATATGTAACGCATGCTAGGAACAAAAAGTTCGTATACTTTTGTATATAGTCTCCTAGTATTACTAAAATTCGCTTACACTATAGTAACATTTTGCTAGTAATATATTTTTTAACCTTATGAAGTATCTACATAGCAAATTTCATCCAAATCCGTTCACTCGTTTTGGCGTGATTGAGAAACAAACATCCACCCATCCATCCAAACTTTCATATTTATAATACTAGTGAGACACATAGAACTAAGATGTTGAAGTTTTTTTGAAACAATGAAATCTTTCCTCTTTAAATTATCGGCGTTTTGATAACCGAACTCAATAATACTTTTAACAAAACGACTTATTATATGAAACTACCAACAAACGAAAATATTCCTTATAAGTAAAATATTTAAGTTGAAATTACAACGGCGGTCTACTCTCCCCCGTCTTACGAATTCGATGACGTCATGTCCTGACGACCTGACGTTCTGACGCGAGGTGTCCTGACGCGAGTTAAACATTTTTTCCCTATACGTCGACGTCGAGCACGACGCCGCTAAAGAAGTTTTCACTTCAAAAAACCGTAGCTTTAGTATCTGCCATTAATTTGTACATGTACCTGCATGTCATGTGCCTAGTATCTGTAATTATACCCTTAGCGATAATTATACTTCGACGTTATATGGGCCATGATAGCTGCCCCGATTTGCCAGAAATCTACAGAATACTTGTAACACTGATTAGCTTACTAACCTACAGCTTCCCTTCGTTGCTGTTAGCGAGTGGAAAATTTTCGATCAAATGCACAAGCACGCCTGCTAACTTGGAATGTCTTCTGTTGTTCAGTAACGCGTTAAAACGCGCGTCAATCACCCCGCTCTCATGCTCATGGATCGTGGCTTTCGTGCATACGTAGTGTACGTACGTAAGTATACGTATTTTTAAGGCGGTGATAAACTGTATACGTGACTAGCTTTTGCCTGCAACTTTCTAGGATAATAAAATATGTGTTGCTTTATTTTCTTTGTTGTGCTGAGTAAGTAGCCATTTTATGGTTCTGCAGTTGACCACCCAGACAGATTTAATTTATATTATATTTAATTCCATTCAAAGATTAAGATCATATCTAAATCCTGCCCGTAACTCATGAAACGCGACTATTGTGTACAACACTTTTGCCCAATGATGTTATACTAAAGATGACGTATATTCATACTGCGCGGTGCTCAGATTTTGTTCCTTTACGACATAAACATGCTTACTGCGACAGATAATACGGTACAAATAATATAGAAAAGGATAGCTACATGTTTAGACTTGCGCTTGAAATACGCGTCATAATGAAAATTACTACAATTGACTTAATTTTGCCGCCTCAGTTTCCGCGCGCTTGTGCCACATCTACCTCATATAAACGTATAATATCATTGCTTTTGCCGCGTAAAAATATTGAAAATGGGTAGAAACAATATTAGATTGCCTTAATGTAGTTTTTACCACACTAATATTATAAATGCGAAAGTTGAAAGTTTGTATGTTTGTTTACTTCGTCACGCTCAAACGAGTGGATAATTTTCATAAAATTTGGTATGGAGTTGGCTAACACGCTGGATAACAAGTAAGCTTTTTATTCTAAAAAAAATTAGCGTTCCCGCGGGATATAAATTTGTTACGCTACAAACGCTGTAAACTCTACGGCTATAACGATTGCTATAAAATATGGTACAGAGGTAGCTAACTCTGGATAAACTAAGCTACTGCGGATCCCGAAAATTATAGTATAATATGAGCATGGAGTTTTAATATATTTGTTGCTCATTAACGCCTTTTTAGAGGAAAGATTTAATTTGGTGTTTGGTTATTGCTTTGCATTTATTTAGTTGTCTGCTTTTTTGGAATAATTATCCATTTATAATACGGGGGCATGTTACATGCAATTTCCAAGGTAGAACACGCAAAAATAATAAATTTCGTTTTCTAAAAATTTCGATAGATGTCACTGTTCAGTCTTGAATCACTTATACGCTTCCATTCATTTTCAGTACTTACTGATATGATTAAAAATGGTATAATCGAGCGCCGTTTTATCGATGTTTGTGCCATAAGATCGAAAGTGGATAAAGTAGAATTGTAATATTTAGTGCTATTGTTAATTGTTTTGAAATTAGTACTTTAGATTTTAGACTATATACTATAGATAGAGAAAAAATTACAATAGGTTTTTAGTCGAAACAAGACCTATGGCATATAAGCACATACTCTCAAACACACCAGTGGGAAGAGCATGCTCATGCATGCAAACTAGTATTATTCTAGTGATTATGAGTTTTTTATTAAATTGATACAAACGGCTATCAATGCCTCAACGCTCAGGGAAGAGCGCTGTATGCTGAAGCACGGGTGTTAAGCCTAGTTCAGCAGCAGATACTCTTGTATAAATTTGTGCATATATAATAGCCTAACATATTAGAAACATTGTAAATCCTTTTGTTGAATAAAGATATTATTATATATTATATTATTAATTCGTTTAGTTTGTACGATTTGCCATCAGACGGTTTTTTCCTGAACGAAGCCCAACACTCGATAGTTTGTAACTTTTAATTGATCTTTCTCAATCGATCCTTTTACTTACATGACATACACGCATACAACCAGACAGACAAACCACTTTACAATACATTACTGAGCGTGTGGTGATAAAATATACAATGATGAAACCGTCCTGGGGATTAAAGGATTTTTAGGTGCTAAAATTCAGACACTTTTGGAGGTGCGCGTTTATGAGTAATAAAATACTGAAATTCGTTTTGGGTATTGTCATAAAAGTTTTATTTTGTAATTTATTCAATAAACTTCGCTACCACCGTCTCAATAAAAAGCTAAATAATTTGGTGACATTTAAAACTACCAATGTCTCTGCGGATACTGAGTGGCTCTAGGTCTTCGGACAGTTTGTGGTCGTAGACGATTCTGATAGCTCTACGCTGCAGAGCAAGCTGTCAAGATGATTCTTGGGTGCACCGTTCCAAAGGTGAAAGCAGTAGGTACTCCACGTGTGGCCGGTAAGGAGTAAAAATGTTAAACTCGCGTCATAACATTTCGTGTCAGGACAATGACACGTCACGCGCCTCAAGAATTGTGCGACCAATTCTTGAGGCGCGTAACGTCGAAAATTCATAAGACGGAGGGAGAGTAGTTGAAATTTAAACTTAAATGTGTTACAAATAAGGAATATTTTCTTTTTTGGTAAGTATAATACGAAATTTTTGAAGCAGACCGCGCTCACCTCGCTCGCCCGTTTAACAAGTTGATTTTGACTTCATTCTATTGTATGCTCTATATATCGCCTTCACTATAGTGTTTAATGTTAAATCTAAAAACTTAATTATCTATACCTACCTACCTACGATAACGCAATAAATGAATAAGTAGGAATTGTATTTTACCACATAAATGCAAGTTTTCACTTCTGCCGGCACTCCCGGAGTGCAACCCGTTTTTACTTGTTTCATTCGTATTTACTGTCACGGTAGTGTGTATAATATACACTATACGTATAGCGTGATATCTCATTCGACACATTGTACCTATTACTATATAGATAGAAATACAATAAAAAGTGTATTAAATTGATAACTAGCCTACCCTAGGTGGATAGGCATTTAAAAGAAATGAGCTCAACTCCCATTCATGTAACAGTCCAATTTTCTCTGAAATGATTATTGATATCTCCTTATATATATAGCCTCCCCAACAGAAACATACGAGCTCATTTTCGCCATCACCCGGCAATATTTTCACATAATGTCCTCTGAGGACCGCTATCTAAAGAGATTTATCTTGATGGTTACGGAAAACCTGCAAAAACTTGGGAGCCCTAAACGTTTACAAGCAACGCTATAAAACTTTTGGTTTTCAGATTGCGTGATCTTCCTTTGACGACTTCATAATTGTAGGCAATGATTTTTTACTAAAGATGACGTATATTCATACTGCGCGGTGCTCAGATTTTGTTCCTTTACGATATAAACATGCTTACTGCGACAGATAATACGGTACAAATAATATAGAAAAGGATAGCTATATGTTTAGACTTGCGCTTGAAATACGCGTCGTAATCAAAATTACTACAATTGAGTTAATTTTGCCGCTTCAGTTTCCGCGCGCTTGTGCGACATCTACCTCATATAAACATAAAATATCATTGATTGTAGGCGTTGATAGCTATGAGTGAACTAGATGTAGGCCAACAGATAATTCAACTTAGAGTAAGTTACCTTAATTGCCGATGTACAATAGTAAATATGAATTGAAAAAAACATGTCATCTATTATAACTTTACCTATAATACGTTATATACACCTATTGCCAATATATATATGCCATTTTATCATTGGCTTTCGTCTTCGACTCTAAATTCAATTTTTTTTTGCGGTAAGAAAAAAAAAAGAATTTAGAGTCTTTTTGAGTCCAAAATAAGATATAAATGGTGCGCAGTACACTAATTACTTTATGGATATAATTATAGGGGAAGACAGTTTGCGTAGAAAAGTGAGCGAGCAGTATCTAGCCTACTATTGATGGCCACTGCCACAATGTGGCTGTGGCCATCAATAATAATAATAAATCAATAATAATCGGCTGTGTTAGTAACATTTAAAAGGATGGATGGATGGAAGGATGATTATATTATAAAACATCTTTGATTAAAGCAATAAATAAAAAGAAATACTGGATGTCAGGCCGCCAGGACACAAAGCACGGTGTTAGCGCGGGCTATCAAAGTTTTAAAATACCTATACTATCTTATTTCAAATTTGTTTAAATAATTTAAAGTAAGTACGCTGCCAGCCGTTAGCGGGTTAGAGCATTTGAGTTATCTCTAGGCTGCCAATAGCTAGTGGATTGCTCAAATGTTATTGTAGTAGCTGTAGTATTGTAATTAGTTATTTAAAGTTGCACATGGTTACCAATAATATATAGCTGTTCTTTTCAAGACAACTTATCATCTTAGGTGTTTAACTAGTAGTTTGTACTTTGTTTGAACTATACGAACTCACGAAGGAAGAATGGGAAGGAAGTCCTAATGTCATTCACATGAAATGTCGCGTCACTGCTGTCACTTACACATTGCCATTATATCCTACTTCCTACTAATAATGCGAATGTTTGTGCGTATGTGGGTATGTTTGTTACCTCTTCACGCTCAAACGGCTACACAAATTTCAATGAAATTTGGTATGGAGATAGTTTAGACCCTGGATTAACACATAGACTTTTCATAACGTGACCATTTTTTTTTTTTGCCAGTGCGGGACATTTGCTGAATTATATATTTAAATAAAAGTTATTAGTGTTTTACAAGATTTTTATTATAAAAGACAGAATAACACAAATTAATCAAAGCACTAAACACAAAATACCTAGTTAAATAAGCACGACTTTCTAAACCCCATTAGTGGCGTGAATTTATTTCCCCCAAAGTTGCAGTTCGTGTTGTCTCTTCGAGCGGGAAAAATATATTTTAAATAATCTTTTCAACTGTTTGCAAAAGCGGGATTATCTCGACCTCGCTGGGGACACCGGGACAGTCTGCCTGAAAGCGGGACTGTCCCGCTCAAAGCGGGACGTATGGTCACGTTAACTTTTCATCATCATCATCAATCATCACCAGGCGGGTACAACCGCAGGGCACATCTAGTATAATAATATATGGCCGTTTGTCAGGTGAGCTCGATAGTAACATAAAACAAAAACAATTGAATCTTTCTATGGATGCTCAAAATGCACGATAAACATTCAGCTAGCCTGTAAAAACCTTAGCGCCAAATATTAGATGTTGCCATATTATGTACTAGCTGCGCGGTTTTATCCGCGTGCTGATGAAAAACGGTGATGATGGTGATGATGAAAATATGCCTATGTGTTAATCTGAAGCTATCTTCATACCAAATTTCATCTAGATCCGTTCAGCCGTTCTGGCGTGATTGAGTAACAAAAATCCATCCATCCATCCATCCATCTATCCATCCATCGTAAATTTCACATTTATAATATTAGTAGGATTCATTAATTAATAGCACAGTGTAATACAACAGCTACGAATAAATACATTACCTACACTAAAATACATTACACCGAATGCAAATACGGATTAGGTAGTTTGTGGAACGGGATCGCGGGTGTTAGATTACCTACGTGTTATATTATTGCAGCTGCTGAAGTTAGCGCTTAGTCTCAAGACTAGGTTCGTGCATGGAAACTTCGTAGAGTTGTGCCAGTCATGAATGTAATTGTTTTATGGTTTGCGCTTATTAGATACTGGCGTGGGTTGCCAGTAACTTAAGACTGGTGCTACAAGTTATGTGGGAAATAATATATCATTTTTCTCAATTTCCCGGTAAATAGTTCTAGCTATGACTAGGCTTTATAATTAAGTGTGCTGTTAGAAACTGTATGAAATGATTAACACCGGTTGGCCGCCGCGTAACTGGGTCTGCTGCGCCAGGCACAAACAGGCGTCTGAGTACGCAGCTTGTAGTTAAATGAAACGATGCAAAGAAACATCCCCGCAAGATGTTAATAAAGGAAGGAAGTAATTCGGCCCTAGTGGTACGGGCTGCTATAGCTTAGTTGGACAAAGCGACAGGACGGTATTCTGTAGTCGTGGGTTCAAGTCCCACTAGCAGCCGAATTTTTTCCTTCAAATATTTGAACTGAAGTTCTGCCTAGCATAGCTTTAATGCGATACACAATAAAAATCGCTTGTAGTTAAATGTCGACAGACGGTAATCTCTAGGAATTTATTTTAAAAATATGTGGGTAGACAATAAAATGTTGACGGGTGTAGCATTCGCACCCAAGCCAAAATAGCGGGTGGTTTTGTTGCTACTCTGGGACAATTGCTAACTATACATACGTTTAATATGGGTTTGCGAGATTTCGGAGACAATGTGTAATAGTGCGTACCTGGGTATGCCACCGTGTCTCCCACAGCTTCCACCTCCTTCACCTTTGATAGTTTAGTCTCGATCTTCCCGCTTCGAATTCTTGAAGTTATTAAGATTCCACCACACACGAACGATATCCGGAAGTCGTCTGATCGTCGGCCGATACAACGATGGTCCATGCGATGGAAAGCTGTATATCTACCGATACGAGGCTCCGCGTTTTTAATAAATGCGCACTATTCCGTAGTTCGAGCACAACACTTGACACCAACAAAAAGACGGATACCCTCCACTTCATTAAAAAAAAAAGTTTGCAAAATTACGGTGCCCAGTGACAAGCTACTATTAACCGTACTGGTTCATCACTCAGAAGCAAGGATTTTGAATCCAAAACACTCTGTGAACTTGAAAATCAGCTTTATTGCTTTAGTTGCTATTGCTATAGATATATATGTTTAGAGGTACAATCTTACTTAACAAAGCCTACAGCGGCACGATACAAGTTACTCAGACAAATGTCGGAAAACGAATGGCTGGACATACTTCCAAAATGCGTTGCCTGTTCGCTTATCCCCACTGTTATACTCGTACTTGCTTGTGATTGTTCCAAGTCCTCTTGAACAAATCACAAGCAAGCCGTCGAAGTCTCGACCGATCACACGAAATCAATACAATCTATTTTAAATCGTACAACTTTATAAAAATGAACGTAATTAGTCGAAAAATATATAAATAACTAAGATATAATTTAGATAATTATAACACTACACATTTATGATAACGATACAACGGGTGTGAAATAACTCCAGTTGGCCTTACATGGAAATCTTTTGCTATGGCACATAGAAAAAGTTTCCCATGTAAGGCCAAGCTCGTCTACGTATCGACACGAAGGGGGGGGGGGGGCTTTATAAAATAAACATACAATAAAAAGTACGCGCGCATATTAAACATACACATAAATAATAAATAAATAAATCTTCCATGCCGATTTCGGCAACGGCGACCTTCTTACATATAGGTAACTGTCATGTCTGGTAGGCCCTCATATGCAATGATGTTTTACTAAAGATGACGTATATTCATACTGCGCGGTGCTCAGATTTTGTTCCTTTACGACATAAACATGCTTACTGAACAGATAATACGGTACAAATAATATAGAAAAGGATAGCTATATGTTTAGACTTGCGCATGAAATACGCATCGCAATGAAAATTACTACAATTGACTTAATTTTGCCGCCTCAGTTTCCGCGCGCTTCTGCGACATCTACCTCATATAAACATATAATATCATTGCTCACATGGCTTAAATATCCACTTTTAGCTGTAAATGTTCTTGAGCCATGTGAGGACACTATTTACATAGTTATAAGCTATGTTCGATGGCGGTTTGTGTTTGAGCTGTTCCCGTTTAAAATCAAGTTCGCGCCTTCGTTTGTCTTCAAATGCATACACATTTTTGTGTACTTTTTGTCTCTACTCTAACCGACTGAGAGCTTGCGATTCCCATGTAGATGAATCAATTTCACACCTCTTCATATGCCGCTTGAACACGTCTTTATATCTCAGAAACTGGCCGCCGCTTTTACACACATATTCAGGCAGTTTTTTATTTTTTTTATTTTTATTGGGAATAGGCAGGCGTTTGACCACTATCTCACCTGATGTTAAGTGATGATGCGGTCTACGATGGAGCACGCCTGCCTAGAAGATACCTATTCACTCGTGACTTGAAGATACCCAGGTCGTATTTTTTCGGAAATACAGAGTTAGGCAATGAGTTCCATTCGTTAGCTGTACGCACTAAGAATGTGGAAGCAAAACGCTTCGAGCGACAAGTTGGAACGTCCACCATGTATGGATGTCGCATAGCCGTCCGTCTGGTCGTCCTAAGATGGAATGGAGTCAGTCCTTGAGAGCAAGTAAGTGATTACACTTTCGACCACATCATCATTGACTATCAACTGAGGTAGTGGTCAAACGTTAGATCTATAAAGTATGTAAAAAAGCTGATATAAACATTATGATGTACTCTAATCTATTTACTCTAATACTCATTGATTAGAGTGAATATATAACTCGTTCCGTATTCTATTTATATTCGTTTATTCTCCGACTAGCTGTGCCCCGCGGTTTTACCGCGTGGTGATGAAAAACGCTGATGATGGTGATAATTAAAATAAGCCTATGTGTTATTCCATGGTGTAAGCTATCTCCATACAAAATTTCATCGAAATCAGTGTAGCTGTTTGAGTGTGAAGAGGTAACAAACATACATCCATACACACTTACACACACAACCTTTCGCATTTATAATATTAGTAGGATAGGATTATAATATTACTAGCTGCGGCTCCCGATTTTACCCGCGTGGTGATAAGAACGGTAACGGTGAAAATAAACTTATATGTCAGTCCTGAGTATAACCTATTTCCATCCCTAATTTCATCCAAATCTATCCAGCCGTTTAAGCGTGAAGGAGTAACAAAAATACATCCATACTCACAGTTTTAGCATTTATAATATTAGTATGATTAGGATTCATATTACATCGGTTGGTCCGCTTTGTTACGTTCTGTAATAATTTTAGTACGAAATCTTAAAAGTACGTACATACTTGTGGGGATTCATGTAGACTTTGTCAACACTATAAATTTATCTGAAAGGAACACCACGTTCCACCTATTGGGATTCTCTTCAGTGCAGAGCAAACACGTCAGAAGCAAAGACTGGCGTGGGAGGACCGAACCACTGGGATAGAAAACGTTAGTTGATTTTTGAATTTCATACTTCAATACCCTCTTCTACGAGAGAGCAGTAGATGCTATAACATAGTAGGTATCGACATTTTGCTTTGTGATTATATAAAGGTTTTCAATGAGTCTCTAGTTGCGCCCTGCGGTTTTATTCGTGTGGACTACGTTTTCCATTAAACCTTTTCTGAAAATGAAATAATCTTACAAGGTGGAGCTTTGGTTAAGTTTTTGGAGTTAAATGTAATCTTAAGTGCTATACCAAGATCTATGGATGATTGGTCCGACCGAATATCATAAAAATGTACTCAGCCGTTTCAGCGTAGAATGACAAAAAATGTACCAAGACACTCTTAGGCTGTGTCCAGACCTAGACAGTCAGTACTAAACACAGCCTTACACACCCAACTCGCGCACACACAAACATTTTGACTGGCCGGTTGGCGCAGTTGGTAGCACTCTGCCTTCTGAGCCGCTGGTCCCGGGTTCGATTCCCGGACAGGTCAAACATTTGTGTGTATGAACATGTCTGTTTGACCTGTGTCTGGGTGTGTATATGTATAAAAAAAAAGAAGTATATATATAAGTATGTATTTAAGTATATATATCAGTCATCAGGTTACCATAGTACAGGCTCTGCCTAGTTTGGGACCTGAAGACCTTGTGTGAATGTTGTCCCATATTATTATTATATTATTATTATTATTTGGATTCATATTATTAATTGAAACGGTTTTTTATTAGATTCGCGCTTATCTATGTAACGGGATACAGTGTGGGACGTTTTTGCCCCATTCAAAACGTCGGATTAATTTGAAACTTAAATAGTTTGTCCATTGTTCTTATCTGGATCTTCAAGATTAGCGATAGACAGCAGATTTCCATGCCCATAGATAGACCCCTCGATCGAGTCAGCATAAAAACAAATCAAAGCCGATGCGCGGGTGGAAGTTGCAAGTTGCAAGGCTGCTTGCGCTCGTGCGCGATGCCTTGCATCTTGCGGCGGCGTTTATTTTTCTATTTCGTATCGTTTTTAAGTTGATGATATCTTTTGATTAAAATGTCAAATTTGAATAATATAAAAAAAGTCTACAAGTACTGAATCCGCCCTGATTATGATTAACTTATGTGGTACGAGCATTACTCGTTACTACGTTACGACGTTAAACGTCCTCTGATTTCGGTCGGAATTCCTATCACGTGTTTTTATATAATAAAGTGTTTATGGTGACCTAACTACAATAATAGTCGGGTAGTTTTTTGTAGTTATTGACAGGTTCTTTAATATTTAAAGCGTTTTTTGTTCTATCATCTATAGTTTTCGCAGAATTTCCGATGTAGGGAGTCTTTTGTCATTTTTTTCTTTTTTGAGTTCTGTTACGAAAGTTTTAGTAGAGATCCATAATATATTTTAGTAAAAAATATAGCCTATCCGGGTTAAGGATAATGTAGCATTATAATGGTGAAAGAACTTTTGATAGAGGTCCACTAAGTTTTGAGTTAATTCGTTACAGACATACAAATATACACATCTTTCCTCTTTATAATATTAGTGTAGATACCGGTAGTGTCTTTGTACCAGGAGGGTGTTTTTTAGTTTTTATTAACTACTAGCTGCGCCCCGCGGTTTCACCCGCGTGCACTACGTTTTTCCCGCTGACTCAGTTATCCCACGGGAACCATACTTCTTCCAGGACAAAAAGTAGCCTATGTCCTTCTCCAAAGTCCCATGTATCTTTATACCAAATTTTATCTAAATCGGTCAAGCCGTCTTCATGTTATGTCGTGACAACGGAAAACGGGTTTCATTTTTATATATATAGATTATTAGTATTGAAATTGGGTTTCCAAATATTCAGCGGATATAATTACATTTTTTTAGGGTTAATAAGCTTGCGTTTGACCGCTGTCTCACCTGATATTAAGTGATGACGCGGTCTATATAAGTAGCACGCAAACTTAGAAGGTAATTCACTCGCGACTTGAAGACTCCGGGGTTGTACCTATCGGGAAACATGAATGATGAATTTCAATCGGATCATTTAAGAAGTCTCATCACTCTATATCATCGATCTGTTAAATTTCCGCAAGTATGACAGTAATAGGTCAATCCTATGAAAAGTTATACACGTCGATGGACATGTTTAGATGATAGTTTTCAAAGAATATATTTGCTTACGGTCATGCATTGATTTGAGAATACTGTCCTTTTGAAACACGGCTGGACATGGCCAGAGATGTTTACAAAGACAGGTTGAAAGCAGTCTACGACCTCACCGCATCGGTTCGGTGAATCAGTGCGGTTTTACATGTACTCTGCATTTCACCGTTTACCTAATCTAAAACGAAATAAATCCGACAATGTTTGATCAAAGTTCATTAACGCTGGGTTCACTTTAAAGGGTTGAAAAGCAAAGACCATTAGTAAAGTTAAACTTATATATATCCTGTTGGATGGGTTCATTATTGGACTCTATAATAATGTATAAAATAAGCGCATTTTGACTATGGATTTCTTCGAATTTTAGTGCACTAGCCCCGAGTTTTTTGCCGGTCCTATTTATTTTAGAATGCGGCTTTTAGAGTCTGAATTTTTTAGCTTTTTTGAATATTTTAAATTCGTCCTTTATGCCTGGATTAATTTGAAATAAAATATTAAAGAAAACAATGCAAACCCAAAAAAAATATGTACAAAGCATATTATCCGCTGGATTGCAGACAACATATCTATACTTATCTCACTGCTGTACCCCATTTAGGGTTCAATATGTAGGGTAGTTCGTATCTAAACCCTATTATGGTATTTGCAGCGGTCAAGTACCCAACTTGACCAAAATATTCTAAAGATTGAGGTAGGAATCCCTAAATTGAAGTGAAGTTTTCTCATTAATTTGATTACGTCGATCCCGGGACCGACCCGTGTCACAAGTTACTTCATTAGTTACACGCAACTTGCCAGAAGTAATCCTAGAGAATTACATTTTGTTACACAAGAACCATCTACATTATTTTGACTGATTTTTTATATTGCTGAGAGCCCTAGTACAATTTAAACTGTTTAGTTGGGTTATGAATTTTGATAACTTTGCGATTACTATTAATTAAGATGCAATATTTAACGGTTTTATTCACCTTTACATTATTTATATTTGTTCCCGATGGTACGAACATTTTTTAGTGATCTTGGCCTCGGGTAGGCTGGAGTTTAATTGTCTATGAAAAAGTAATGAATAAAAACTCTTATACACAATTAAAACAGTTTAAAGTTGTTTAATTTTAATAATTAATTGGATGTTCCGATTTAGCGAGTCAATTTTATCTTTTTAGATATTATGGTCCCAAGTAGGTACAGTCTGTCAAGTAAATCTACCACCTCTGCACTGAACCCACTTCCGAACCTCATTTGACATAAGAGTGGGATTGAAAAATAGAGATCATATTATTTCTAAAGAAGATAAGAACAAAATTTCTTCCCCTTAACAGAGACAATAAGAGAGTTGTTCTGATCTCATTCTTACACCAAAAAATATCGATAAAAACACGAATAATATCGTGTTCAAAGGACTGTATTTAATCGTGGTACTTACCATCATATTGTTAACTATTTAAGGGATCATATTTATAATAATCTAATATATATAATAAGCAGTATTATACTATCCTTTCTACTAAAATAATAAATGCGAAAGTTTGTGTGTATGTTTGTTACTTCTTCACGCTCAAACGTTTACACCAATTTCGGTGAAATTTGGTATGGAGATAGCGTATACCCTGGATTACCGCGTGAGCTTATATTAATCATCACCATCATCGCCGTTTTTATCATAACGCGGGTAAAACCGCGAGACGCAGCTAGTAAATACCTGAGCCTCAGCTATCTTTAACAGTAAAGTATAAAATAATAAAACACAGCACTTCAGCTAAACATTTTGTTATAAGCAAATAGAACGGTTCATGATATTAAAATTTTAAATCAAAGCTCCGAGCCAGAGGTGTTTTTGTGGCGGTGCGGCGCGGCCGCGGCGGCGGGAGTCGGGACAAGAGACAGCGCACATAAGTTATGTTCTACTATTTATGTTTGGTGATGCCACCAGCAGCCTCTCATATTTACCGCCAAGATCTCGTTGTTGCTGGCTTGTATTTGCATTTTACATGTATGATATCAGTTTTAGAACGTAGCTAAATGTTTTTGCGAAATATGAGCTTGAGATTAATAGTCAGTTTTATTTATCCGTGTTAAAAATGAGTCGCCTTACAACGCGGTCTAGCGTCATTACATCTTCGACCACATCGTCACTGACCATCAATTGAGATAGTAGTCAAAGGCTAGACATATAAATTACTAGTAGCGCCCGGTTTGACCCGCGTGGATAACGGTTTTCCCGCTATCTCAACTACTATGCTACTTTTTCCAGGATAAAAGTAGCCTACGTGTTAATCCAGGGTTTAAATCATCTCCATACCAAATTTCATCGAAAGCGGTGTAGCCGTTTGAGCGTGAAGAAGTAATAAACATACACACATACACACAAACTTTCGCAAATATAATTTAATATAATAAAAAATTAGTAAGATAACAAACAAAAACTTGGCGCTCAATGCGCGTGTGGTCTTTTACAACTCGTTTAGATTATATTATGTTCGAGCAAATTGCCAATAGATTTGTGGACATTTTACATGCTTAAACAAACAGGAATTATATAGGTAGGCACAAAAATAATTTAAGTATTTTGTGTGCTCAAAGGGGACACAAAATAAAAAGTATATCTAAATGCACTCCACAAATTGGTCCTATTAAGTAATTTTTAGTGATGTACGGATTACACGTCATGTAAAAAAAAGATACCCTGAGAAATCCCATTAAATAGTTGATCACTAACTATTCACTATTATATTTAACAATTTTATATTATGCTTCAACTTTCTCGTAAGCATCGACGAAACATGAAACTATTTTTTTTAAATGTGATGGCAAATAAGTAAAATAGCCCCCTGATGGTTAGATTACCGGTGCCTTCGTATATATGTAATATACTGTGGTGATAGGTATATATAATAATAACTGGTGGCGTATAAAATACTATATCAACAAAACACCATAAAAGGTTTGGTATCGATCCGATAACTCCCTGTCCTTCGATCCGATAACTCCCTGTCCTGGCGACAGCTCAAGCCGAGGTCCGAACCTCAGTGGTGCCCTTGAGCTAGTCGCCTCGTCCTCTCCTAGTGGCACAGCGCCGTCAGCGCCAGCCTCACCAGGCGGGTGCGCCTTCTGCGCCCGCACAAATACCCGGCTGAGCACCATCTGTGCTCGCCCCCCCTCCGGTGAAGCTGTAAATGCCGGTAGAGGTAAACAGCATTAGTCCGTTAGAAAAAAAAAAATAAGGTTCGGTTTCAAATAAAACTTTACCAAACATTACAATTTTTGGTAAAAAAAAAACAGTATTTAAAAAAGAAGGGATTGTTATTAACACTTTTAGCAAATAATTTTTAACTTGGTATTAAGTTAGCAGACCCAGGCTGGTCTGCACTAAATTAGGTTTTAGTTGAGGCAGTTTCAGGGCGACGACGATGAAATTTAAATTTTTCCCTCGCGCTCCATCGAAGATAATCAACAGCTGGTCGCTTCATGTTTTGAATATTAATGATCATAATCTTACCTTCTGTTGCTTGCCGCGGCGGCAGTGTTCCAAAACAACCCCTTTAATATTAATTTTGATGATAATATTTCGGAAGACGCAAAATATTGCGACGCCTCAAATATTTACGAAACATCATATAGCGCAGGTTAAACAAAACATCGTAAATTAAAAGCAGCTTGAGCTCATTTTAATATACGTTGTTAAAGTAAGCGCATATTAAAAATGCCGGAAAATATTATTGCTCGCAAAAAGGCCGTATCGCGTTGTTTGAAAACGTGACTTAAATACTTTAAGTTACTTCTGAATGACATGTGAAAGTATCCTAAGGCTGCTGTTCACCAAAATTTAATAAGTCCGATTATCATTTTAACCGTCGGTCAAACCGTTTTTATCATATAATTGACAGACGGTTAATTTATAATCGTACGTTTAAATTTTACTGAACTTCACCCTAAGAATAAAAATAGCATTTTTTTACACTGCATAGATGACATAGTGGTCATCACATTAAACGCCAAGTTTTTTTTGTAATATTTAATAGGTCTAGCGTTTGACCCTACCGTTCTTAGCGGATGATGACGTCATAACACAGATCTAGATCTGACTGATCACGGTTTTCTTTAACATTTATTCTTGCTGGTGTTTGACCACTATCTCACTTGATGGTCGGTGACGATGTGGTCGAAGCTAGACACGCTAGACCTAGAATGCTAACTGGCTCAAGGACTGCTGCTCAAACACGGTATGTGTTTGGTGTCCGTTTTTCAAACTTGACGGTGGTAGCTAGCCAGGCGAATACACAACAGTACCCCACCACTATGCTGGGAATATGATAACCGTGTTACCTTCACCGGAAGCTCAAGCCGTTGGTGGGGATCGAACCAGCGTCCTTCAGTTTAACAGCCAACGCTCCCAACGCTGAGCAATCATCGCTTCGAAATAATCTTAGCGTCTCGTCCTAGTCTTAAACGGAAGCACTTATATACTTCTCACTTATAGATCTGTCTGAGTTATTGATGAGTGAAGATAGATTAGATATAGCTGCGATTAGATATGGGGCGCTTTACGCGCCCACATATTTATCCTTATTATCCTAAATAATGATTTAGTATGGTGTATGCAAATGTCATTTTAAGCTGAGCACTTCAGAGCTTTGAAGTTCCGGAAGGAGCTGCCGGACCCAGTGTCTGAGCTGAATAAATGAATCCGCGTCGCATGAACTTCATCATCATCGTATCAGCCATAAGAAAGAAAGAAAGAAATATATTTATTTACAACAATGTGCAACATCAAATCAACGTAACTAAATAATAAATACAATTGATATGCATAAAGAATAAAATAGAATAGAAAAATACGTTAATACAATACTGCCCAGGTCGTAAAATGGACCCATCTCAACAAATGCTGGTTTTTAACCAGCGCTGATCTTCCGATGGTTCCAGCGTACGGCGTCACAGAAGCATAAATATTTAAAACTTATATCGCAAGGCCGTAATAGCAAACTAAAAATGAAATAACAACTGTTCAATATAACAGTGACAATTATAAAATATAAGGCGTTCACTGCTGGACATAAGCCTCCCCCGTTGATGGACACAAGGACCGCGTTTACGCGGCACGCATTCGGCATGAATTTAGGCGGTGAAACAGCAGTTATTTGATGGCTGGGTCATCATCATCTCAGCCATAGGACGTCCACTGCTGGACAAAGGCCTCCCCCATTGATTTCCACAAGGACCGGTTGGAAGCGGCCCGCATCCAGCCCTTGCCTGCGATCTTAGTCAGGTCGTCTGTCCACCTAGTCGGTGGCCGTCCTATGCTGCGCTTGCCAGTCCGTGGTCTCCATTCGAGAACCTTTCGGCCCCAACGGCCATCGGTTCTTCGAACTATATGCCCTGCCCACTGCCACTTCAACTTGCTAATCCGCTGGGCTATGTCGGTGACTTTCGTTCTTCTACGGATCTCCTCATTTCTGATTCGATCACGTAGAGAAACCCCGAGCAATGATGGCTGGGTAAACATTATAATTGATTAGCGTGGTGAATCCTGTCCAATACTCATATATCAGCCCATATTCTATCGTGACCTGAACCGTGAATAGACGGGACAATAAACATAGCGGGAAATTCCATCTTATATTCTACGTAGTAGCGATGTTTTAGGTAACTAACTGCGTTCCGCGGTTTTACCCGCGTGGTGATAATGATGATGATTCTGAAAAGTATCCTATGTGTAATTCCGGTAGCTGAAGTATCTACATACCAAATTTCATCCAATTCCGTCCAGCCGTTTGAGCGTGATGGAGTAACAAAGATACTTACAAACTTTCGCGTTTATAATAGTAGCTGCGCCGCACGGGTTTTTTAAAACGTGATGTGGTGATTATGAAAATAAGGCGATATGTTAATCCAGGGTAAAAGCTATCTCCATATTAAATTTTTTTCAAACACATCCAGCCGTTTAGGCGTGAAGGAGTAACAAACATACATCCATAGTCACAAACTTGCGCATTTATAATATCAGTAGGATTAAGTAGGACAATTTGAATAATGACATTAACCTTTTCTATATTTCAATACTATGCGTACAAAGAGAGAAGACACCGACTAACAACACCGTCTCTGGTATAAAGTTATTCTTAGTCCAGAAATACACGCTGCCTTTTTGTGAGAATCGCGTTGCCTGGGAAATAATTCTATTCTTTCACTGTCCGCATTAAAACAGGGAACAATTTTATGTGCCACGTAACTGCGCGGTGAACCGCTTACACTCAACCTCTATAATAAATTAGTTGTTTTGGCGTAAAGTAAAGCCATAAAGACATTTAGGATTGAGCTCCTCGGGCTGCGATGTGGATGTGAGGCTTGGGTCGCGCCACACTGCGAGCGTGGAACATCAAGATTTAGATATATGTTATTGACTATTTTGCTTAACAGTCGTAGTGATTCTCCTCATTAACTAAACTAAAATCGTGGAATATAAGATAGCTCTTATTTATTTACGAAAAAGTTCAAATTAGTAATACACTTTATTAATTGCTGACAAACTGAGCGTAATATTAGTTGGCATCGAATAAATGACGATTTATTTTACTTCTAACCGCCCGCAATTTTAATAAAACATGTAGTTTTAGTATTCTTATTGATAAGTGTCGTACTAATTCGGACTTTATCGTAACCATTTAATAACTATCTTATATATCTTATATACACGATTTTCGTTTAGTTTAGTTGAAGAAGAGAATCACTATCATTATTAGAGATGGCGTTACAAAGAGTTACACGAATTTTAAATTCAGCGCAAATAAAATAAAAGGCTTTTGACTTTATACAATTTTAGTTTAGTCGAATAGGAGAATCACTACCAGTGCCAGATAGGTTTTTATAAAACGAACAAACTAATTTAATGTTGCCTGTCAGTTTTTTTTGCAATTAGTTAAATAATAATAGTTAAATATACCTACTGACAAAGTGGAGTTTAGCTAGACGTCTAAAATTTAGCTACCCTACCCTCAATTATGCATATGGAACTTATTCAAGTACCTCCATATATTACAGCTATGAACTTTGCTGACACTATTGTCGCTCTCCGCTGCTTATTGGTCACGTGGTTTGTCTAGGTAAGTAAACCGTTGTAATAATGCGCATAAAATTTTCGGGTGAGAGCTGCGAGCGAGCGAAGTTGGTGGCATTACTCGCTGAGTTATTCAGTGTCACGTACAAGGCAGTGCCGTGCGACTGGCGGCGCTTTCAAAGACGCAATACCCTACTAGAACTTAGCGTTGCGTGGTACAATGGAAACGTACCCAAATGACAGTTCAACTGTGAAAAAATCTGATGTTAGCACATAATATGTATTTTCGCTAAATGTGTTTATGTCATATATGGGCTACTGTAAGGTGGCTCTACGTGAAGGCTGTCAAGTCGGTCTTAGTTATACTTTGATGAACTTAATAGGTATTTAATGCGATCACTGTTCGAATGCATGAATGTCAAGCGTCATTTTGAACTGAACGTTTCTAAGGTTTTTTCTTTTTTCTTCACACACTCATACCCCCGCACTAGGATACCCTGTGTCGCGGGAGGCATAGACACACACAATCACAATACACAAACATCCAAGACCCGAGAACAAACTTCTTTGCTCATCACAGAAATGTTTGCCCCGGCCTGGATTCGAACCCGGGGTCGCGGTTCCAAAGTCAGTGTCGCTGATCACTGAGCCCCGACGACCGTCATTTGGTTTGGTCATTCATCAGTTTTATCATATATACAATTATTAGGTTTTTGTTGAATCACAGATGAATCATCATTTTTTTCTGGATATAAAGTACAGTGTGTGTTAATCCAGTTTATAAGGTGCACAAACTTTTTGTGTGTTTGTTACGCAATTAATATTGCGAAAGTTATTGCGTATATTACGTAATAATTGCGTACAATTATCTCACTAGTATTATAAGTGTGATAATTGTGATTATAGATACTGATACACGTTGTATGCAATATGTTTTCTTTTTTATACTGTTTAGATATATCGTTTGACCACTATCCCATTTGATGGTCAGTGATCATGTGGTCTAAGATGGTATCACGCTAGATCTCGATGAATGCTTAATGGCTCTCAAGGACCGCGGCCTAAATACAATATGTGTTTGGTGACACTTTTTCGAATTTAAGGGTGGTAGCTAGACGTAGTTCTCAAAAGTTACCTACCACGAAACTGGGAATTTGATAACGATGTTACCTTCACCGGAAACTCAAGCCGTTGGTGGGATCGAACCAGCGTCAGTCATTTTGACAGCCGACGCTCCCATCGCTGGGCTATCATCGCTTCGACTTTTCATTACAATCTACCTACAATGTATTCATCAGACATAGCTTTCAAATATATTTCAAAACTACAAAAAACTGGAGCGATACCACTTCTAAGCGCTAGATTTGTTTCAGTTCAAACATTTGAAGGAAAAAATTCGGCTGCTAGTGGGACTTGAACCCACGACTACAGAATACCGTCCTGTCGCTTTGTCCAACTAAGCTATAGCAGCCCATACCACTAGGGCCGAATTACTTCCTTCCTTATTAACATCTTGCGGGGATGTTATGCTAGATTTGTTGTTCTAATTTCAATTATATTTCAGTGTGTCGATGAAAAGGGTGCAAAGCGCCGAGTTTAATAAAATGGTCGTGGATTGGGCTGACAGTCATAAATTAAACCATAACTTTTTGTCTGCGCAACCATTTTAAAATAAACATATATCATGTTTCTGCTTTGCCCGGGTTAAAGGCCGATAGTTCATGCATGTTCATCATTCTCCAGGGTGCTTTTATTTCCATTAACCGTTTATCTGCAAGATTCATGGCAGGCTCCGACAAAATGATGGTCGTTAAAGAAACTGAATGCCCCTTACTCATGCTGAAAGTTTCGCATACTCTATCTTCAGTTTGCAAGGTGAGGCTGAAACGCGGCGGTCTAGATATAGTCCATTGAAAAGTTACATTTGGGGTTGCGTTTGTTAGAGGACGCAATTTTATTTTTTAGATGTGCAGGCCCTTTCGACACTCAAAAGTGTGAAATAACTTGTTGAAGTCGGCACCCTGATAGTTCAAAAGAAACTATTATAAAAATATACCGACTTACGAGGTACCGACTTCGACAAATTATTTCACACTTTTGAGTGTTGAAGTCGGTTCTTTGATACTCACGGGATCAATTGTCACTGTGTATCTTCGCCCGCAAGGGATCAATTATCATCGACGTATGCGTAGCACTTTTCAGTTATTGGAGTGTAACTCAAAAACAGCTTGTCAAATTTTGATATAATTTAAATGGGACTACACGGGAAGCACCAGCTTTAAAATAAACAAGAACGATCAAAAACGGTTCATCCATTCTAAAGTTCTGAGGAAACAAACATTAAAAAAAATAAAACATACGGGTCGAATGGAGAACCTCCTCCTTTTCTTTGAAGTCGGTTAAAACGATATGAGACCATACGCAAAATTATTTTATACCTACTCGTATAGTCCAGGTTACCGTTCGTTAACCACAACTCGCTTATTGTTCTGAAATATTTGGGTGATTAAAATAACAGAATATAAATTTAATCTGTACACAATTTATTACCGAATTTCATATTAAATTGGGATACAGTAAAACTGCATTGTGTATAAGCTTTCAATGCTTCATTTTGCCGGAAATTTCTATTAACTTTTACGACTTCTAAGAACAAATAAGTTAATATAATATATCAAACAGGCGGATAATACTAGCCATTAACCCTTTTCCCTTCACAATAATAATAATATATAATATTAATATATATAATTATTATATATTGAATATATATATATATTCAATATATAATAATATAATGTGTTAACATAGTGAGCTTCGAATAATGTCCTGGTATAGTATGTAATAGTAAAGTAATCTTGAGCCTGTTTTAGACAGATATGAAGTTCGACATTCAATTCTATGAAAAGAGGTTAGTAGTTAATGAGGATTTTACCTGAAAAAAATAGATATAAAACTTCATATTGAAATAAAAACAGTCCTGGAATATTTATTATGTATGTATCCTTTACTGGATAATAACCCCAATCGAGATAATTATTGTCTCGATTTGAAAAGTTTAAGCCCATTATGGCATTATAGCTTCAACATACTCACAGCCCCCTCACTCAATAACAAAACTAATGAGAGGTCGGTGGAAAATAATACTATCCAGAAGAAATATCATACATTATTCCATTTATTGGGATGATGATGATACCCAGCTCATGTGAGGGATGCAAGATTCTGCTTCTACGGAGGTAAAACAAATATTGTTCGTTGATTTAGAAGAGGATATAATAACTTTATTATTTAATTATATAATTAAAACTGACGTGGTTTTGACACATTATGAATGTATAAAACACGGGAATTGCTCACGTAGTAAGTCAGAGGGATCCGAGTCCGACTATAGTTTCGACCACATTCGGTGGTCTTTTTCAAGGAGAATACGCAGCGCTTGCGGCCTCGGTCGCGGTTCGCCTTGTACTGGTACTATAATCGGAATGGGTAATTCCCGTGTTTTATACATTCATAATATTATAATAACTTTTTGGATTTGGAAAAGATTCCATATAAAATCTCTTTTTCTTGGGGTCCGAAAAGTCAATGTTGATAAATAGGCACGGGTACTAAAAGATTTCGGTATAGAGTCTGCCTTGTCTGTCTTTTTCTTTATGTTTAATGGCTAATATCGCTTCCAATATGTTTCTTGTGCATTTCGAATGCTTCCTTTGGATTTGAAGGAGTATTTTGTAATTTATAAATGATATTACTTTCGACGGATCTAAAGTTTCATGAATTTGTGAAGTTCATGCAGTTCGTTATTTTATAGATAATAGAGATACTTGTAAAACAGTTTTGCTACCACCAAAACACACACTACGGACCCGGTTAAAAAACCTTAATCGAGTATGTTATCTCTAGATGTATTCGTGGATGAGTTATTTCATGATACGTAACAAGGTGGCTGTAGCATTCACATTTACGTCAGTTTACGTCATTCGAAAGTTCGAAGGAAAAGTTGTACTTGTGAAGATGTGATTGGTAAAGTTTGATCAGTACGAAAGTTTTAATTGCTCCTGAAAGGCATTTTCAGCCCGAGAGTTGATAATCAAAGTATTTTATTCGTGTAGCGGAAATAATGTGATTTTGAAACTATTTAGCCTGCGTGGACCACAGAGACAACAATTCTTTTTAAAACAGGTGAATGAAACATTATTTTGATGATTCGCACTTAAGTACATTTTATAAAGAATAATTCTATGAAATTAAAAGCTTGCAGGCGAGAGGTTAGGTTCAATGAAACGACAATTCGTATCAAATATTTTATACAATGAGTTCCGAGAAACCTTTTGTGTCTGACAGCGACTACTTTTGCCAAATATTATTTCTCTTACAAAAATAAGTAAATCAAAATATTCAAATAATGAGGATTGGAACACTGAAGAATCATATTTGGGACATTTGGTAAATTAAATTGTTTATAAGTTCAATTAAATAATTATATTTAAAATGACATTTAGCCATCGTATTCTTCTTATTTAGGATTTTATTTATGCAAAATACTAATCTTTATGTTTCCTTTTAAATCGTTATCTTAATAAAAACATGTATTTTCAAATATACAGCCGGTTTGATTACAGCTTGAGGCTGGCAATTTTAAAAAGTTCTGTGTTATGTATGCAGTCGAGGCCAAGGGAAGGCGGGACAAACCTTGATGCGTGTTGATTTAAAATATCATAAAATGTACTTTGTTTTTATGATATTTCCGATGACCTACGGGAAAAAAATACCTATGATATTTCCTTTCTTCTGGTATAAGACACAGCGCATGCGCACACAAGCGCATTAAAATTTGTCGTTGCCGCGAGAATTTTCAATAAAGGAAAAATATGATCGCTCGAAAATATTTTTTCATTAATAAATAAGATAATGAAAACAAAATTTGTTCAGTCAGAATTAACCATAATGAACTGTTCTTATAAGTGGTATTTTTTTAAGTTCATGAGACATGTACGGCTCTCAACATAATAAGCTGAAAACACTCATAATTGTGTATTTAGAAAATGGTAAAGCTCTAGAGGGTAGTTCACCAAAATTTAAAACGTCCGATTATTAATATAACCGTCGGTCAAACAGTTTTTAGCATACAGGTAGCCGACGATTAATTGATGAACTCCACCCTTAGTCAAATACTGCATTTAAGGGAGATATGCGTCGATAGTATATGTTATACATCTATGATAGGGTAGACATAGACAAGTATATTACCTAGATTCTATTTGTAGTGTGAGTTCGTTAACTCTGTTCACAATGATCGCCTGGAGCCGAACGCGTTCCTGAAGCGAACATATACCTACGCTTACATTTACGCTACGAGTTATGAAATTATTCCCATATGTGCGATATCCATTGTCTATTATATAATTCAAAGACATATGTTTCACAATTAAGTCCTTGTGTCTAATAACAATGTGTTCGAATCGCGAAAGTCTAAAAACTACAATTTAGTCTTTTGTCTAAAACTAGCATACACTCTCAATGATATTATTTTTTAAAAAACGGGTTGCACTCCGGGTCTGCTGGTAGAAGTGAAAACTTGCATTTATGTGGTAAAATACAATATTCATTTATTGCGCTATCGTACACAAACATGACAATAGGTATTTAAGTTTATTGATGTTATGTACCTACACATTAAACACTATAGTGAGAGCGATAGAGAGATTCTATTGTAGAGCATACAATAGAATGAAGTCAAAATCAACATGTTAAACGGGCGAGCGAGGTGAGCGCGGTCTGCTTCAAAAAGGTCGGATTATACCGACCAACAAACGAAAATGTTCCTTATTCGTAACATATTTAAGTTTAAATTTCAAATAGTCTCCGTCCATCTTACGAATTTTCGACATTACGTGCCTCAAGAATTTTTCGATCAGTGTCACGTGTCCTTACGCGAGTTTAACATTTTTTCCCCATACAAAAGTGCTTAACACCGCTAAAGAAGTTTTCACTTCATAAAAATACAGTGAAACATATGGTTTCAGATTAAGTAACCTTACTTGAAGCTGACTTTTTGCATTTTTAGGCTTTAGATTTATTTCACTATTTTGTAATTATTATTAAGAGCATTTCATACTCAAGAGTATTTTAAGTTTTATGAGTATTTAAGCATAAGTTAAACATAAATGGAGGAGAGTTGAGAGTGGGGCAATTTGTCTATGGACAACGGGATCACAGAGGACTGAACTATAGCGTCACTGATATAACACCTTTCACTTTCATATAGGTACCGATATCGCAAGAAAAAGCTTCATGACATTACGAAAGTAAACGTTTAAGTAGAACCAAAAACTTTGAGTTAGTACTCTCATTACTCTCTCATTAGATTTATATCTATCCTGCTAAAAAGTTATACTATTCTTTCATTATTATTTTAGTCAGTATTACATCATTTATTACAATTTATTGAAAATCATCATCATCATCATCATCATCTCAGCCATAGGACGTCCACTGCTGGACATAGGCCTCCCCCATTGATTTCCACAAGGACCGGTTGGAAGCGGCCCGCATCCAGCCCTTGCCTGCGATCTTAGTCAGGTCGTCTGTCTACCTGGTTGGTGGCCGTCCTATGCTGCGCTTGCCAGTCCGTGGTCTGCACTCGAGAACCTTTCGACCCCAACGGCCATCGGTTCTTCGAGCTATGTGCCCTGCCCACTGCCACTTCAACTTGCTAATCCGCTGGGCTATGTCGGTGACTTTTGTTCTTCTACGGATCTCCTCATTTCTGATTCGATCACGTAGAGAAACTCCGAGCATAGCCCTCTCCATCGCTCAGCTTATTGAAAATATATTTATTATATTATGTGAATATTGATAATATACATGTGTAGATATTATTTATATGTATGTTTGTATGTATTGTGTGTATATATATACTTTTTATAGGACAGTTATAAAGATTCAATATGTATATATATTATTATTATAATTATTTTTTAATTTATAATTTTTAACATTTATGAACACCGCCATCCTATTGCGTATTCCTCTCCATCCAAAGGTTGTCTGGAAGAGATCGCTAATAATAAGTATCGCTAATAAGACTGCCTGTTGTTACACATCGCTATTTAATGTAATCTGTTTCATTGTATTATTTTAAAATGTGTTCAATAAAGTGTATCTATCTATCTACATGTAATGTACTTATGTTACTAAACATCGATTCTTCTCTAATAAACTACGTCATCCAGTGTTAAGTGATACCCATAAAGGCCATAATGGGTTATACAGCGTGATCATAAAATTGTATAGAGCTAGCTACAGGATGTTTCCTTCGAGAGGCGTCTCTTTAAACTCACTCAAGAAACGACCACAGCCACAGGGTGCTAACAATGGTTCTATTTTTTGTTGGTGAGTTGGCTATAGGGGTCTGGCAATGGATGACATCATTTACTCGTATAATGTTATTCCGAAAAAAAAAAATTGTAAAAAAAGTCTTATACTATAACAAAATTTAGGTACTATTTTATACACTTTTACTAACTGATTCCTTTTCTGCCCAAGTTCCCACGATTCCAACTGCATACTCTCTGAGCGCTCTTACCTACGTTAGGGACATGCTCTGGGACATTTTCAGTGTTTATAAAATAACAAAGGTCTGGCCATCGTGGGCTCTTGGTATACAATTTTGTATTCAAATGACAAGGATTTTACTACTTGCCGCTGATGATTCGGTGTTAAATTTTAGGTGGAATATTGAATGTCAGCTTAGTGGCAGTTGAACATCGTTACGTATTTGATAGTATATTTTCAACTTAAGGATAGGACTTAAAAGTAAGCACCAAAAGGTAATCCACTCCTACGCACTATATACTTACAAAAAACATATTATAATATACGAAACATTAGGGTATATCAATACCCCTCCCTCTGCGAGGAACACCCGTGCAATGTCAGCGCCACAGCAGTGGGACCGATATGGGCTGATCATGCAATACATCAGATGTGCACTGACGTCCCGCTTGGGGTTATTGTGCATTTCCCCCAGCCATCCCAACTCCTTCACGTATCGGAGTAGGGCTTTAGGTAGCTGGCACAACTGCTCCAGTCGTTCCAATCGCAATCTGAAGAATCATTGGAATCAGGACCACCCCTGATTCCAATGATTCTTCAGATTGCGATTTTTTTGCAGGCAATGGAATTGATCGCCTAAATACTTTGTGGCTTTGTAATTAACTTTGTACCATACGAACAAAATTATTTGTTGGAAGCTAATATGTAAAAGCGGTTACAGCAATTGAGCTCAATCGCTACAAATGCTACGCTATAAAAATCAGCGCAAAAGTTGCCATCATCTGCTGGGTTCCTCAAATGTTGTTATTTTACTCTCGATACAACTTTGAAAAAAGCTTTCAATCAGCATTCTAGCTTCTAATATACACAATTTGTTACTCATCAAAACGAAAATTCAAATACTAGTGATTGATACTTTTCTAGGGTCCGTACCTCAAAAGGAACCCTTATAGGATCACTTTGTTGTCTGTCCGTCCGTCTGTCTGTCTGTCAAGACCCTTTACTCGGGAACGCATGGAGGAATCGTACGCGTATAGTTTTGAATTTATGACGAAGAATTAAAAAACCTTTTTATTTATGTAAATATAAAAGTATTTTTCATAATATGTACCTACAAATTTGTACGGAATTCCCGGTAGGAGAGTCCGAATCGCACTTGTCCGGTTTTTTATTATACTTATTTAAAACACAAATCTAGTCATTCTAGTGACATACTACGTTTATACGCCTTGCTTTATCGTCCGTGTATTCAATACTTTAACCATCATAAAGGCTCACTTAATCTAACCGTGATTAATTTGTTCTATCTACTAAGCGCTCAAAAAGATTATACCGCATGAGCGAACCCGAACGACAAATAAATCGGTGTCATCGCCCACGCGTATCTTCTTTCGATCCTAAATAAATTCTGAAGGATGACGCAAATAAATAGACGCCGTATGAATATCATTGAACTTGTATTCAATAAATTAATGTTTCTTTGAATAATAAGACCTGTCCTTCTTGTCTACAACGTAATCGAGATGCCATTTGTTATATTAGCAGAATATCAAGTTTATTTATGATAACATTTGAACGACTATTGCATTGTTTATGAATGGATTGTCTTAATAAATAAGAGAATTGGCGCCCTGTTGGAGCGACGCACGCGCTTCTGGGACGACATCTACGAGAAGCACTACCGCGACCCCGTCCCGCCTCCGAAACCAATCAAGCAACTGTCGGAACTGTAAAATTCATATATATGTTACATATTTTCTTTATTAATTTCTGGAATATCACTGAGTATATTCTGATCGCCCTCATTCGTACGAGCGGAACGGGGTCGAATGTCACCGCGTTCGATTACGACACCGTTCCGCCAATCGGTTATAGCCCAACTAATTACAAGAGACTGGTTGACGTCTCAGGAGACCGAAGAGCTGGCAGCTTCCTCGCTCAACGTATTAGCCTAGCAATACAAAGAGGAAACGCTGCCAGCATCTTGGGTACAACGCCGCAGGGGCCCGTTTTAGATTTATTTTAGTTTTTATTAAATGTTTAAGGTTTTTATTTTAAGTTAGATTATTTTCTTGATGGTTAATACGTTATTTGTGGATATTTATCATTACAAGATATACATGCAATATTTAAGTATGTATATCAAGCTTCATACGGTAGTAGTACGAGCTCGTAGGAGGTCTTACCGAGATTTGTTCAAACGAAAGAAAAAAAGAAAATTACTAATTAAAACTTTTTTAACCCGATATTATGTGTGGCAAATGATGTTTTATTTATTGTGTGAAAATATATAAATATAAATACGCATCGAGTCCAAGAGCATAAATGGTTAAAAAGCATTTTTGCGTAATGAACGTTATAAACCATTGTAACCTTATTCTTCCCTTTCCCTAAGGATTGATTCATCTGGTTAAACATGCATAAAAGACAACGTTATATCATTATAGCCGTGGTCACGCCATTGTAGCCAGGTGCCATGTCACGCTAGGTGTAAAACCTTTTATACTTTATTCGATCACATTTTGTGAGAAATATTGAATTCCTGGCTAACTCCCCCTCAAGTTTGAAAAACTGTCACCAAACACAGTGTGTTCAGGCAGCAGTCCTTGAGAGCCAGTAAGCATTCTAGGTCTAGCGTCATAGCATCTTCGATTACATCGTCACTGACCATCAAGTGAGATAATGGTCAAACGTCAGATCTATATAGTATAAGGAAAAATGATGAAAATTGTTTCATTAATACGGCTACTATATATGTACCATAATGAAAAAATTTGTACAATCCTGGAGTCTTCAAGTCGCGAGTGAATAGGTACCTTCTAAGTTTGCGTGCTAAATCCTAGACAACGTCATCACTTAACATCAGGTGAGACAGTTGTCAAACGCAAACTTATAATATGTAAAAAAAAAAGCGTGTCTGCTCTCATTATCTAACAAATAATCAAATATGTATAATCATACATATGGGTATAACCCATACCGCAAATAATTATACATAAAACTTGGAAGAGTATTATCTAAATGTGCACTTGGAAACGCTAAAATGATCAGATATTACAAGTGGACAGTAGATTTCTTCATTCATCTCTAAATCCTAGTTGAATTCAAATGTTAATCATTATATTTGTCTAAAATCTGAATAAGGTGGATACTCTTTGGTTGCGAGCCCGACTTGGCATCGGGCCATGTACCCAATAGCAATTAGCCAAAATTAAGCTCAAAAACAAGTTCAGAAGCAATTAGCAGACGTAAACTCAAGTTGAGGACCACGCCTAACCAGTTTACCGAAGTCCGACAGCAGATGAGATTTGTTTTCCAATTTTATTACTGAAAATCTATTTACGTTTGAGTGAAAAATGTGTGTTTGCGTGAGTTGAAAAAGGTAATTGCTTTTCTGTTGCGATAATTTTAGAATGTTACACTGATTTTGAAACTGGTACGATAAAAAGTATAATTCGTATCTTTAACTTCCATTGAGTATATCATTTTAGTAAATATTGTAATAAATACGTCAACAATTAATAATTTCAGGAAAATAATGGACAGCGGATTGCTTGAGATATATTTGACAGTTTTTTCAAGCGTATTTTAAATAATTACAGAGTTGGTGCTGAAATGATTTGTAATACTCAATGTAGTACATACAGGATTAATCTATTATATTATATACGTGTTTTATGTGTGTTGCCTAGTATAAGATGACATTTCTACGAAAAACGGTCAGACCTGAGACCTGAGTCCTTGGTCAGACATCGAGCTCGACGGCGAGCTCGATGTCTGACTGTATACACAGTATGAGAAAAGTAATTGAAAATAGGTTATTTTGATAGCTAACAATAAAAACTGTCCGCTGCCACAAATTATTAATGTCGTGGAAATTATGTAAGTATCTAAAATTAACCATAAGCACTATTGAAAGGCAACAGATTAAACAAATGTCAAAAAGAAAATCGTATTGTACTAATATTATAAATGCGAAAGTTTGTAAGTATGGATGTATGTTTCTTACTCTTTCACGCAAAAACTACTGAACTGAAATTTGGAACACAAATAGCTTATACCTTAGATTGACATATAAGCTATTTCTCATCATCATAATCATCGTCAAGCGGGTAAAACCGCGGGGCGTAGCTAGTTAAATAATAAATTCCTGGAAACTGCGACGCTGAGCTACGTAGACTCAGAATTGAAATTGGCATACTGAGAACTTTATTCATGAACGATTTCTACTGAGAAAATGAAAATTGTTGAGGAAGTCGTGGTCACAATGGACGTATTTCACAGTATTAACCGATGGGGTCATACTGTGTGGGTGTAGTAAACATTCATTCCATACATCTTACTTATTCCATTTAAATCTATTATGGTTCATATTTTATTTCAATATTTAGCAATATTTTCAGAATCACCGCCGGTATTTACATATCCCATTGTCATGCTCTTTCTGTAAATGTATATATTATTTTATTGTTATATAATTGAAGGTGTAACAATAAAGGTTTTTATCTAATCTCATACAACGGACACATTCTCAATCATACTCTAATTAGTAGTTGAAGTTAAAATCGAATTACTTAATATTGGCCTGAAGGCTCGATTGTAATTTGAATGTGACACCAAAAATGGAAGCATTTAATCTCATACTGAAATATAAAGATTAAAAAATCAAAAAAAGAACGAATGACAGTCTTTATAGACAATTTATCGAAGTAAATTTAAAAAGTTACACTCTTCTTTGACAACTGTATCGAAATGTTACTTTTGTCAGCTCTCGCCTACGGTTTGATTTTTTTTAACTTACACTCGTGTTTTAAGAACCCTTATTATGATACAGTTTCATAAACTACTATTTTAATCTAATCTAATTCAATTGTGCATTTTAAACTTTTCAGATTCACTTTTCTTTTCAGAACACATTGTTCATATGCTGGTAAGTTATTTACCTCGACGGTTCGACCAAGTTGCATTGGTCATGAAAAGTTTTCTTGTGACCGATCGATATTTATTTATTTTATTTATCGCCTTTAAACCTTTGGTTTCTCTCGATCGTATTTTTGACTTTTGTTAAGATTAGGGAATATTTAATCATATATGAAATAAATTTGCCGCTATGACTATACGTCCACACTATAGTGTAAGCCGGCGTAAAAAATAGCAGTTATCTTCTGCTGCTACAACGGGCGTTCTTATAGCTTGTAGCGATCTCTACAGGATCCCCCTGTGAAAATACTTAATTAAGTATTTTCTTATAGACGATAATGATAGGTAGGTATTTTGCCTGATAGGTTTAAAGTATATGTATAATCCTACTAATATTATAAATGCGAAAGTTTGTGTGTGTGTGTATGTTTGTTACCTCTTCACGACAAAACGGCTAGACTGATTTGGATGAAATTTGGTATGGAGATAGCTTATACTCCGGATTAACACATAAGCTTATTTCATCATCACCATCATCACCGTCTTTCATCACCACGCGGGTACAACCGCGGGGCGCAGCTAGTATTGTATATATGGTGGCATGGGTTACGACCGTTGTTGAATACGTACCTAATCTTTGGATCTTAGGCCTAGACTACAACATTCAATTCTGGATGACAGAGGACAAATGGCACGGTCTCGTTCCAATATCCGATGACACGTGTACATTAACCTTAAGGAACCTCTGTCGCCACCAAACATATGGGAAGAATGAATCTTGTCCAAGAATAAATTAAGGCTTTTGTGTCAGGAAATTGTTTGGTATCTCCAAACTAGAAAGGATTTTGATATGAATTTTACGGGATTATTTTGGTGGGTTTATCCTATATCTACACTAATAAATATAAGGAGGTAAAGTTTTAAAGTTCGTGAGTTTGTTTGTAGGACAGACCTTTGTAGGAAATAATCACTGGTACTATTTAACATAATTGAATAAAAATCCTTTTCTAGTAGAATGCTATATACGTTATTTCTGAGTGTCATGGGCCTTATACACTTTTACTACTATTTATGCTTGACACCATGGGTGTCGGCGATGGAAGCAAAGGGTTGCACATGTACCCTCAGGCAGGAAAACAAAACAAGGCTTTTTTTATTAAGTTTGAATAAAAACTAGTCTAAACGAAGTCTAATTTGCTGTCCAAATTTGTTCATCACCTTGCCAATATATTCAGTATCCTGAATATATAATAATAATTGGATTTTATTGGATTTTTTATTTTGTTGGATCAAGGGTCAGATCCAGAAGGCGGTACTCCTTGAAACGGCGCGTATTGTCCGGAGGTTCCTCACTCTGCGGCCCTAACCACCGGTAGCTTGGGCCCTGCCCCGCTGCTGGCGGAACTCTAGGTTTAGGTTTTTTATAATATCTTTATTAATTATTGTTTTTGATATTTATAATGTAAAAAAACTAAACCTAAGAACAAAAAGAAAATAAAATATAATAATAATAATAAATCATTTATTGCCACAAAAAAAGAAATTCTTATATACAGGACATGTTTAATTAATTAAATATCTATGGCAAAAGGGATAGGCTCAGGATGTGTCATGTTCCCACAGTTTCGCGTTCCAACGCTGTTTTTCAGCCTACCCCTAAGCTCGGACTATGGTCTTGGCCGAGATAAAAAAAAAGAAAGGAAAAAAAACGAACACCCACAGATAGCAGCTTAACTATTCTAAGAAGCTAAATGAATATTGTACAAACAAAACAGCCTCAATATTGTTCGAGAATGGGCGTGGTATGTGTGTTTTCGTGTGTGTTTATGTGTGATTATGTGATGTGTGGTGTCATGTTGGTGGATAGATATATCCAGCGTCCGTCGTCGTCGAAACGAATGGTGTAGGGAAATCGTTCAATAGTTCAAAACCGTACATGTTGCTAAGACTTTTTTGGTGTATAGTATAATGTGTAGATGCAAATGCACCTCCCTGATGTAATCCTGGCGGCGCTTATGCTCGACACAAGAGAAGTGGAGACAGGTCAGCTACCAAAGTATAAAGCTGCCATATTTGCTGCGTCCCGCGGTATTACCCACGTGGTAATGATCGATGATGATGATGAAAAGTAGCCTACGTGTTATTCCGGAGCCTGAAGTACCTATCTACATACCAAATTTCATCGAAATTGGTGTAGCCGGGTACACACAAACTTTGGCCTTTATACTATCACTAGGATGAGCACAAAAAATCCTAAATGTCAACCTGTTTCGCATTTAATACATCACATTTATGTAGTGAACCTTGTAAAAGGTTTCGTGGAAAACTATCATCGTATCTTTGTGTGTGTGTGCAAAAATATCGCCCGGGTATACTACTACAAGTACTCCTGTGAATCGCCGTATTAAATAAGTGAAGGGCATGATTGCTTTTTATTCATATCTGAATTATTTATTATCAAAACAAAAGCTATATAAAATGTGGGAAATGTTGTGTTGACATTAAGTCGATAGCTAAAAGGCCAATAGCTTTATTTATGTTTTTATTATTTCCACACATGTACACTTATAATCAAATTTTCGTTAACGGATAAAACTCAGTGGCCAAAAACAAAAACATTCATTAAAACATGCAAATGTGATCATTTCATAACGTACGATAATATTTCGTCGGCTCGCTGCGATAACAAGCGTATTAATTAAGTTAAAAAGCAAACAGAACAAAACCATGCAACTTTTGTTTTGATTTTCGCTTCGGACCAATAATTAACTAGATAAGCGTTAAATTAAACCTACATGAAGTTTCAAACACGTTAAAACTTATATTTGATGAGTTTTATTGTTCATTGTATTAACATGGTAAGGCATAACTTTTGTTCTAATTTTTTCAGGAAAATATAATACTCTTAGAATCATGTAGGGTATGATGTTTTCGCCCGATACGTTACCAACTGCGATGTTGGTTTATCAAATCCATTGAAAGTACATACCGTTAAAGGTAGATGGCACTAAGAAAAACACCCCCCTCAAATGTAAATAAGAAAGGAAAGAATTCGGACGGTTAGTGTAGAGTTACTATGGCTTAGACGGCAAAGCAACAGGACGGTATTCTGTAGTCATGAATTCAAATCTCACTACTTTCCTATTAAACTAATTCGTAATTTTGTACGTAATATATGAGGTACTTTGTGTCTCAATGTGTATTTTAAGCGAAGTAAAAAAGTCACAGTATATGGATAGCTTTAACAAACAAACGTTTAATCATCGGGAGTTTGAAAACATCGCTCGGCGCAGTTTATATACACAACGTTGATGAATGGTAAGATTTACGTACGTGAAATTGCTCTCAGGGCAGACTCATTTATGATTTTACGACAACCAATGTACATTCTCAAATTAACAAATGCAGTTTCTATTTGAGTCTCACATATCACCCGTCATTTGTTTACCGTCTTAAGTCTGAGTTTGATCACCAACGCGTTTTTTGTAAGGACGATGTGATTGTCGATGAAGCACAGAATCATATAAGATGCCAATTCACTCAGGCCTTGAAAATATTTAAATCCTTTCAATGCCACAGTAAATTGGGATTAGTATTGCATCTATCAGGAATCATGGCAGTGAAGCGAAAATTCTGCAGTAAATGTAATAGTCAGTAAAGATAGAGAGGTGACTTTTTGTTTATAGTGTAGATCAGTGCCAAGTCTGCGCGGTAGCAAACTGATGTACCGTGGTCACCAACTCACCAGTTGTTGTATGTATTGCTTCCGGGCTGTTTGGCCGTGGTCTATGTGAAACTTTTGTTCCCACATTCACATAGACCACGGCCAAACAGCCCGGAAGCAATACATACACCATGCAACGCCGGCCGTGAAAGCCTTAGAGTTTAAACTCACCAGTTCTTGAAACAGCCAAGTATTTTTATTTTATTTATTACCATGAATTTCCAGGCAAGTGTCTTGTAATGGAAATGCAATGCAATGTGATGTAAATAATGAATTATGTAACTTGAATTGCTTCACAATGAAACTTCTTCTTCTTCTCCTCAGCAATTGGAGATCCACTGCTGGACATATTCTTCCCCCATGGATTTTCCAATTTTCGCCACGCTTGGCAGGCAGGCGGGCAGGCTCTTGGCGAGCGCAGTATGATTTCCGATCCTCAGGGGGCGCTGCTCCCCACCTTCTGGTACGTGATGCCTTAGCCGACTCTTATGGCACTTGCGGAAAGACATGGGGGAGTACTAGTCTAGGCCGATTCCACCACGGCACCGTAATGAAGCTAGTTCATGTTAAATCGATTGTTGTCTAAATCGATCAAATTGGTTCTTTGCGGTCTTCTGCTTTCATTTTTGATTATTCGCTTCTAAGGGTACGTTATCATCAATCACGGTTATTGTGTATGTAACACTCTAACTATGGGCCTTGTGAGCAGGCTCAAAGTCGCACAACGAGCTATGGAGAGGGCTGTGCTCGGGGTTTCTCTACGCGATCGAATAGAAATGAGGAGTTCAGTAGAAGAACGCAAGTCATTGACAGCCCAGCGGATTAGCAAGTTGAAGTGGCAGTGGGTAGGGCACATAGCTCCAGAAACTTATTACCATTGGGATCGAAAGGTTCTCAAATGGACACCACAAACTGGAAAGCGAAGCATAGGATGGCCACCGACAAAATTGACAGATGTCTGACTAAGATACCACGAAAAGGATGGATGCGAACCGTTTCTAACCGGTCCTTGTGGAAATCAATGGGTGTGTATCCAGAGGTGAACGTCCTATGGCTGGCATGATGATAATTTGGTAACAGAAATGGTACATATACGTATAAAGCTTGTTTTTATTTAATAAGGTACTATATCAAGATTTGTTTCCGTTATCTCCCCTGGGGTTCACGTAAGACAAATTGTAGGCCGTATCGCGGTGGCAGATTTCGCCTTAATTGGTATCTAGATGACAGATTAAGGGCGGGAAAGCAGTGACGTAATTGACAGCCCAATGTAAGTGAGCTTGTTTTGACAGATCTCGTGTCTCGTCACACTTCAACTCGTGGGATTTTAGCTCATATTCTGTTTAAATTGCTCATGACGACTTATTAGTCTTTGGCCTCTGTTTAAATTCTTGCTAGTCTTTCTTGCCTAAAATGGACTAATGGACAGTTGCAATTTAATAAAAAAATAATTATCGAAAAATGAACCATTAAAAAAAAACACTAACTTGTTGAAGTCGGTACCTTGATAGTTCAAAAGTAACTATCGTCAAAAAATTGTGCTCATGGTACAAGTTATTTCACACTTTTGAGTGTTGAAGTCGGTTCCATTTTTTTGTAAAATATTTTTTTCACCCTTTTCAGTGACCTTTGCTACAGTTCGCTACTCACGGGATCAATTGCCATTGTGTATGTTCACCGAAAATCATACAGAAAATCACAAAATACATACAGGTCGAATTGAGAAGCTCCTAACTTTTTTGAAGTCAGTTAATAAGAAAAGGAGTTCTTGTATAACGTAATTTTATTATATAACTTTTATATTTGAAGATGAAGATGTCCATGTAAGTTACCTGTATAAAAGATTTCGGTATAATATAATGATAAACATTATTATTATTTTTATCTAGATTATGCATGACGATTATGAATTCCACTCGTTAGCTGTACACACTATGAATGTGGAAGCAAAACGCTTCGTGCGACAAGTTGGAACGTCTACTATGTACGGATGTCGCATTGCCATCCGCCTGTACTTCTCAGATGTACGGGGATGGAGGAATCAAATTATGTAACAAGGTAATAAATATATAGACATATTAAACGTAGGTAGGTATTATGTCAATAAAGCAAAAAAATATGTTAGAACGATTGTCCTAATATATATAATATCATCTAGCGTAAAAACTTGCATATTAAAGTTCTTTGGCCATGTATCGCGTCGGGACCATAGCTCCACTGAGCGTCTCGTTGTCCAAGGTAGAGTAGAAGGCACGAGACCGCGAGGAAGATCACCTATGCGATGGACCGATCAAATAAAAACAGCGGTTGGCGGCCCTTTGCATGAATGCAGTAGACTGTCGTCTAATAGACAGCGTTGGCGAGACACTGTGAGGCGAATAACAGCTGCCCCAAAATCGAATAGTACTTCATGATGACCACGACCGCTCTGTCAAGAGTGAAACGATAGAGAAGAAGAAGATTATTTTAGAAAAATAAAGTGATAAAATGTTGAACAAATTTTAACCCACTAATAATTCAGTTTAGTGCAATACTTAACTGCCACTAAGAAGACGCATTAAGACAATTGTAGTAATTTTCATTGCGACGCGTATTTCAAGCGCAAGTATAAACATATAGCTATCCTTTTCTATATTATTTGTACCGTATTATCTGTCGCAGTAAGCATCTTTATGTCGTAAAGGAACAAAATCTGAGAACCGCGCAGTATGAATATACGTCATCTTTAGTAAAACGTAAAACATCATTGTATGTAGCTAATAACAATATGAAAAAAATGTGAAAATGATGTCGCTTTAAGACATAAAATTTGTTTTGAATTCTTAAAACGTATTGATTTTAAACTTTAAACGAATTCGTAAATATGTAACTGACAAACTATACCTATCCAAGGTATTGGGTCTTATAAGCGCCTTAAATCGCAATAATGCGATCGTGTGTAATTTTTTATGGCTTTTAATAATTGGTTAAAGCTTTGCCTAGAATTTATAGTTTGTATTGATAAACCAAACGGTCCAACCAAACGGCCGTGGTGGTACCGGCCTAGAATAGTACTCTCCCATCTCTTCCCGTGGGTGCCGTAAGAGTCGGCTAAGAGATAACGTACCAGGAGGTGGGCAGCAGCGCCTTCTGAGGATCGGAAATCATACTGCGCTCGCCAACCCGCCTGCCAAGCGTGGCGAGTAATGGCAAATCCCCCCTATATGGGGGAGGCATACGTCCAGCAGTGGAAGCACATGGCTGAGAAAAGAAAAAGAAATTGATAAACCTATTTTATTACTTATTATAAACTTGCGTTGACAACTGTGAAAAAAAAACAAAATATGAATTTGGTAAAGGTTTTACGATAAATGATTAAACAGTTAAGAATGTGAATGTGATGAAGACTGTGTCAAATATCCCCTTTCTTGCTAACAAAGATCGTAAAGAAGTACTCTCAATAAATATATAAATTCGTGTCACTTGAGGAAATAGACATAAACAACTTATTAATTCATACGTAAGTATACTTTCTCCAGCACCTTGGGAACTCGTTAAATGTTATGGAAGTTGTTGAGCGACCCAACGTGAAAACTTTTTTCGTATCGTCGTCGGCCAGCGGTCGATTCTACGATCTCGCCCTTCATAGTTAAGGACCACATGTTACATTATGTCATGTCACATGGCCAGCCCAGCTGGTCATATTGACTATTTGATATACAATTTTTCTTTAACATTTTTAACGAGATAAAAGTCTCATTAAAAGGTACCGACTTCGACCAGTTATTTCATACTTTTGAGTGTTGAAGTCGGTTCCATTTTTTGGTATACGTTTTTTTTTCAGTCTTTCTAGTGACTTTTGATACTCATGGGATCAATTGTCAATGTGGTGTAGGTACGTTCACCGATGTCTTCACCCGCTACTATAATATCGTGTAGGTATAAGCACGCATTTTTCAGTTTTTGACTTGTAACTCAAAAAGTTCGCGTTCCATTATGATGAAATTAATTGAAATAAAAAAAATGAATTAAATGGGACCACAGGGGAAGCACCTTTCAAATAAAAAAAAGAACGATCAAAATCGGTTCACCCAGTCGGAAGTTATGCGGTAACAAAATACAAATAAAAAAAACCATACGTGTGGAATTGAGATCCTCCTCCTTTTTTGAAGTCGGTTAAAAAGTCTAACTAACTAGTTTTTTTTACATCTACGTATGAAATAGAAACTCTTGCAAATGTAATCTAACCCGGTAGCAGCTCTTCAAACTGTTTCTTGTGAAACTACTCCCGGAGAGTTATTGCTTTAGGTATGGCGGAGTAAAGTGCGCAGTAAGTCTCTATTATCTGCGCCGTTAGAGTCGCGTGAATGAAGGCGGACCGACGTGGCGCGAATTTAAAAACTAACTCGATTCCAGATTTCTGGTATTATATTCTCAGCCGAAGGCTAAACGTAAAGTAATGCCTTATCGCGCAAGGAAAGGATGATTTAGAAGACTGGACTAAAATTTTCACGTATGATTTCATATACGAATCGGACGCTTTTCGTATGCGTCTGCTGTGCATTTTTAATTGGCTACTGCAATTATTATTAATTTATTGTAATTTTTTTGTCTCATTCTTTTGTAACCCTTTATCTAGTGACAACAACAACTCAGTCTTATACTGAGCTAGCTGCGTCCCGGGGTTTCATCCGCATTGACTGCGGTTTAACCGCTACCTCAATAATCCCATGGGAAGTATGATTTTTCCAGGATAAAAAGTCAAATATAGGACATGTGTTACTCCAGGGTATAAGCTATCTTTACTCCAAATTTTATACAAATTTGTTCAGCCGTTTCAACGTGAAGGAGTATTAAATATAACGACAAATGGACAAACTTTCGCTTATGATAACAATATGATAGTATGATAAATAATTAGTATCTGGGATCTTAGGTAGAGAAGCAAGGGAGGTAGGAGGAGGGGCAGAGGGGTTTACCCTCCCCATCCTTCCCGCCCACCGGGAGGTACTTACTTGTATATATGATTCTTTAAATTTCAAGCACCTTAGTCTAACTCCGCATGGGCACCCAGGGCCGAAACTCAAGCGGTCGCCCCTGAGTGCCGCGGCATGCTCTACGCAGGACGCCCCTTGAGCTTCTAACTCTCGGTCGCACTATAAAAAAAACACTCTTATAGGGTTGGATTGAAAAGACAAGGTGGAGTCGGGATGTTCTGTGTCGATCTGTCACTCAGTAAATTTAAATTTAGTTGTTGTTTAAAATTAATCGTTAACTCCACTAAAACTCTAATATCTGTGCTAAACGTATGTAAGATTGGTGAGTATCAAAGCCAGATAGGCGGAAGGCAGAATGAAGTTTAATTTGTTCACATGGAGGATCTCCTTGCCGCGCTATTCCGCTGATGGAACACATTTAACTGAAACTTTCCACACAAGTTACAAAATCACTGCAAGTGGATTCTCCTACCCAAACTTAAGTACGCCTTAACTGTGTTTTAACCTGAAACTCAAATTATTCGAAGTAAATTAACGATTGAGTAAATCCGGTGGTTATGCTACAACTACGATCTAATGCCAATATAGAATCAATATTAATAAACATTTTATTTACAAAAGGCCGATGTTAGATCACTATATCACGCCTACCTAGAATATACCTGTTCGTGCTTGAAGATGCCCAGATTGTATCGATGTGGTCATGACCTCCACTCGTTAGTGTACGCACTATGAATGTGGAAGCAAAACGCTGCGTGCGATAGGTTGGAACGTCTACCATCTATGGATGTCGCATGGTATTACCAAAAAGAAAGTATTTCTCGAAAAAGTTTAACCTGAGTGTGTCGACCAATTTTATATTTCAACGTGGCAATGCTGCCAGCATTTGTGGAACTCTGCCCATTGGTAGCGGTTTATTAGACTAGTTATTAATATATTTTTGATTTGTAGATATGTTATTATTTTGATATATTATAGTCGGTGAGAATATCTAGCTTAAGGATAGTATTTCGTACTAGTAGTACTCCGCAATTGTATCGGCACCGGTAAACGTAATTTTTACACAGTACCCGCAAACAGTATTTTTTCTTCCATTCACCATCAGCTGACAGTGAAAGTTCCTACAAAACGCGTATAGACTAAGATACTTATTAAGAAATATCTACACTCATCAGTTTGCTTCGCTTTGCGGTTTTAGTTAGGGTTTGCCCCGAGACTAGCAATATTCATTGCGTAACAGTACGTTGCTTAATCTAGTTGATCAGTCAAGTCACAGAGTAAACTCCAAGTCCATTAAAATGATATTCATGACCAGAACTTTAATTCCATTTGAATTACCACATCTTGATTCCTTACCTTATCAACATTTCAGAGATACAAAATCTCTGATTAGATATTTTGGCAGTCTAGACGGTATAATATCTAATAACGCTAAATGTACTGTCTCAACAATGTAGCCTTATTTTAGATGAAATGCTTACCTGACTAAAAATAGATTTTTCTTTACATTTGAGAGAAACTCGCGTAGTTCGAACGGTAAGTCCGAGCTGGCATTTTATTATTTAACTTGGACAGAAAGGGGATCACCTTTGGAGGAATTCGTCAAAAGTTTTGATTGTATTACGTTCTCGACGGGGATACGTGTTAATCTTCCGACGCCTTATTTGGTCCGTTCTTCTTTCAAAACTTTGGATTGATAAATAATCGTCGTAAACTTTTTATTAGATATTGTTTAACTTTTGAGCTTCTGAAAACCAGGCGTTTCTTGAGTATTGTTTTGTATTGTACCAAAAGCTAAGTACTGAAATGAAAGGCCCAATTGAGACCTTGCTAAACGCATTAAAATAACACCTAGTATTTGATATATCATCATGATCACTAGCGACCAGCTGGAAATAATTAAGTTCAAGGTACCAACTCGATCTGTGCGAAAGCAAATATTATTCATTATGCCTGTCTCTAAGAAACATTCACACTTTTGAGTGTTGAAGTCGGTTCCATTTTTTGGTCAAAATTTTTTTATTCACCCTTTTTAGTCATCTTTGCTACTCACGGGATCAATTGTTACTGTGTATGTGCATCGTTGTCCTCAACCGCAACTTTAATATCATCGAGGTATGTGAAGCACTTTTCAGTTATTGGAATGTAACTCAAAAACGCTTGTCCAATTTTAATGGGACCACCACGGAAGTATACACTATCAAACAAAAAAAGAATCATCAAAATCGGTTCATAAACGACGAATTTATCCCATCCTTCAAATGTAATGTTCGTGTAGTGAAATAAATTTCAAAATATCATCTGTTATAATGTAATTTTATTTGTTAATTGAAATTAGTGTCTACAATACATGGAAAGGTTGTGTGTAGTGTTAATTGGACTCCAGGTTTAATATAATGTACAATTGTTCTTAAAATGTCATATTTGTAGCCTGCTGTCTGTAACTGTACCAATTATAAATAAATAAATAATTAAAATCATCCATAGGACCTCAACCGGTAGAGAAAAGGGGCGAATGGAAGCGGCCCGCTCCCACGGGTACCTTTTACATTACACAATGGCCTTAAACTCAGTTAATCACTCGAACTAGCTAAAAGTCACTGTAATTTAAAACGGATGGCTTGTTTGAAACCTACCATTAATTAAATTCTTTAAAATGAAATAGCTCGTATTCTATTTACGTGAAAATTCAAATTCGTATAAATCTACGCAACATTAGTATGTATACATTGTACAGTCGATTAAATAATGTTGCCCAACGTTTGAAAGTAATTAGACACCATATCTGGATGTCCAGCAGTGGGCGTCCTATGGCTGAGATGCTGATAAGACTGAAGATCATAAAACAAGACGGTTGATTTTCCTGTGTATGTCTTTCATTGTTAATTAGCGTCAACCTTATCGCTGGTGTGATTGCTAAGGCAACGGGAAAACTGTAGTCAAGGAGGTGAAACCGCTGGGCTCAGCTAGTATTTTATAAATCACTAGTATTGCCCCGTGGTTTCACCCGCGTGGCATAAGGTTTTCCCGCTACCTGAATTATCCCACGGGAACTATACTTTTTCCGTGATAAAAGTAGCCTATGTGTTAATCCAGGGTTTAAACTATCTCCATACCAAATTTCATCGAAATCGGTGTAGCCGTTTGAGCGCGAAGAAGTAATACACATACACACATAGGTACACACAAACTTTCGCATTTATAATATCAGTAGGATCATTTTCATGTAATCATAATGAAACCGACAAACAACCTGTTCTGTTATCTGTGTCATGGCTCCGAAAAACAGAGAAAATTATGCTCACTGTTGTCGCAGCTATGCTGCTGTCGTCAGAGCTAGGGTGCCAACTCAAAGACATTACTTGACTTGACTCAAAGAAAGAAGTTCTCAGCAATGAATTGAATCAAAGTAAATGGAGGAGAAGATTAATAATATTCGATAGGCAAGTTAGTTGATGAAATAGTCACGTCGGCGGCTAATTCTTGGAAATATTAATGTAGTTCACGTGAACTTGATCTGTACTCGGAGCACGTCTTGGACATTCCGGCTTTGAAATCACTTCCCGACCCCCCTCCCCTGGTGACAGTGACGTATTGTCTCTCTCTTTATAACATAAATGTAATGGATTTTGTTTCTTGTTGCGGAATTCATCGCATAAAGTACATAAGTTTCCAGTTGGTTTTAGCGTACAATTGAATTCAATATGACGTGACGGTCGCCGTGGCTCAGTGGTTAGTGACATGACTTCTGTGTTCTCCGGCGCCCTGGGTTCAACTCCTGACAGTAGCAAACATTTGTGCGATGAGTATGTGTTTGTCCCGGGTCTTTGTTGTTTGTGTGCTGAGATTGTGTGCGTCCATGCCTCCCACGACACAGGGGAATCCTAGTGAAGGGGTTTGAGTGTAATAAAAAAAAGTTATCGTTCGTGTTTTGTTTGATTTCAGATAGTAAAACGCAGCCTCGGCTGCGTAGATGGATGACCGACAGCTGAGTTTTGTCCTATAGATATTTAAGTGTAGGCACCTACATTTCTGATATATAGCGGTCCGTGCCGGCTTCTCACGAGTAAACAATTTCAAAATTAAAAATTATATTAAATAAGGATAAATCTCGTGTCACAATGTTTGTCCTCAATGGACTCCTAAACCACTTAACCGATTATAATAAAATTCGCACACCATGTGCAGTTCGATCCAACTTGAGAGATAGGATAGTTTAAATCTCAAATTATAGTCGCAATTTTAATTTATTGCTAATTATTTGTCTGTTATTATTTGACAGTCACAATTATCTGTTAACTCCAAATGATTCTAACAGATGTCGATACCTTTCGACTGGGTTGAGTAAGTAATCTTCATCTAATAGATGGCGCTGCTATGGTAAATCTACGACCGTGTCATATAAGCTACATTTTAACAGCATAATTACCACGTGCTGTTGACGCTATAAAATTAATGTAATATAACAAAAACTTTAGCCACAGCAACGCGTGGCCGGGTCAGCTAGTATTAAATAAGGATCTCTAATTTTCTTGAAAATATAATATAACCTATGTCACCCGGAGATAGTGTAGTTCCCCAACAGTGAAATATTTTTTCAAATTAAATCAGTAGTTGCAGAGCCTATTCAATGCAAACAAACAAACAGATAATCAAATCTTCTCTTTATGGTATTAGTATAGATATGAATCGCTGCTGACCCGCTTGCGGCTTCACTCTCATGGCCTACAGATGCAGAGTATCAATTTTCATCTCGGGCTAAGAACTCATAGTAAAATATACCTTATAATAATATGCATTGTAACCCTTCTTCCATTTCCAATTTTCGAACAACTCGCACTATGGCAAAAGTGAACATCCCGAAATTAAACACAAGAAAACGACAAAATGTTGCCATACATACAATCACCTCTCTTCTACCCTGTAGGTTTTTCTTTATTGTCCTTATTAAAACTCAAATAACGCATTACTCATCTCCCTAATAAAAAAATAATGATATAAAATTATATTATGTTCTAGGACAACTTTGTCGTTCATGAACCTATTTTTATTATCCTTTTTTGTTTGACAGAATATAATTCCGAGGTGGTCCATTTCAATTTCATCGAAATCGGTCAAGCGGTTTTTGAGTTATAAGAGTTATTCCAATAATTGAAAAGTGTTCCGTCAATCTGGGTGATTTCCTTAATGTGGGTGTATGATGATTGATCCCGTGCGTAGCAAAGGTCACTGAAATGGTAAAAAAAAAACATTTTTACCAAAAAATGGAACCGACTTCAACACTCAAAAGTGTGAAATAACTTGTCGAAGTCGGTACCATGATAGTTCACAAAAGTAACTCATGTTTTTACAGTAGGAAGCGGAAGCCTAACTGTATCAAACAAATAATCTATTAAACAATTTTAAGGTTATGTATTAGTAAATGTATAGATAGAGTTAATAAAACATAATGTCCCGCTTTCAGTGGAAGGAAAGTGCTTTCCTTTTTGGGCTGTAACAAGTGTTTGACATTGTTTTATTGTTTGTAGTACAGCGTTAATTAAGCTGCTTGTCACCAGCCACGCAGGCTTCGTCGTCGCTTAATACTTTAAGCTCTTAAAACGTAAACTGCAACACTTATTAATATAATGCAGCCACTCTTAACGAGCTCTTTTAGAGAGTTTAACAATTAAAAATTTAATTAACGGTTATTTTGGAAAACCATTTTCGAGAAACGTGCACCTGATGTACTTTTAAAAGAATCATCGGCTGTAACGCTTTGGTCGAACGTAGGCTTCAGAGCCTTGAACACCGGCGTAGAGTAGCAAGCCTATCGGTTTTCTATCGGGTGCATTTCGGAGAATGTGCACTGGAATTACACAATCTGATTCCACCATCCCCTTTCTATCATCGGTCGACTCGACGTACGGCAATTCGCCATCGCTATATGGTAGATATACCACCTATACGCACGAAGCGTTATGCTTCCACTTTCTTAATGCGTACTGCCAAGGAATGGAACTCGTTGCCCGAGTCTGTGTTTCCCGATATGTACAATCCTGGAGTCTTCAAGTCGCGAGTGAATAGGTACCTTCTAGGTTTGCGTGCTAAATCCTAGACAACGTCATCACTTAACATCAGGTGAGACAGTAGTCAAACGCAAACTTATAATATGTAAAAAAAAAAAAAAAAAACTTTTGTAGGTATCACTGATTATAATTTAGGTGCGTAGAAATACGCGAATACAATTTTGAAGAAGTGTTTTGACAGGGAAAAATATAACTCGCAGCACTAGTATAATCAAATCCCTATCACATTGTATATAATGAGAAACATTTTTCCAGTACATCATAACAAAAAGCATTGAAACATTTATAATTACAATTTTTCACAAAAATTGGGCAATAAAACTTGGCACTTGTTGAAATTCACCCATAACAGCACCTTGCCCCGCTAGCATTTTGAAGGCTGTCAGCAATGAGTGTTGGGACTTGGAACATTGGAGCTATAAGTTATTCAAAATTAAATGTTTTTATGATAGTTGATTTTTGGTATAGTTCATTTCTAAAGTTTTATTGTGATATGGATATGCAACAAAACTCACACATCTCTTTCGATAATAAAAAAAGTCGGGAAAAAAGAAAACAGACTATGCCCTCGTCTGCTCTCTTTTTTACACCCGACAGATCCAGAAGGAGCGCTTTGTTTACCGAGTGCATATAGATTTATTTATTTCTATGGTTATGCTCTGTATCGTTAACGCCTAAATGGATTTTATCATCTGAGATCGCCTCGTTTAGCCTGAGAGGTATTGAATCGCCCAGTCTTAGTTGTGAGTCATCATCTTCATCTCAGTATAGGATGTCCACGCCTGGACATACGCATCCCACATTGACTTCCACAAGGACCGATTGGAAGCGGCCCGCATCCAGTCCTCACCTTGTGAGAGTAACACTAAGTATAAATAAAATTGCTACGTTGGGATTTTTTTGTAATTATTTATTGCTCAATACATTCTTCGTATCACCAAGGTTTTCCAGTATAAGCTATGACCAGATTAAAATTTATTTGCAAATTGTTTCATTTGGTTTAAATATACCATAAAAAAATTGATGGCTGAAATGAATTACTTTTGGTATGATAAACCAGTACCAATATTGCGGCCCTAATTAGGAGCAGTAGAATCAACCATCAAATAATAATTAATCGGTAAAATAATATTTTAATGTAGGTACTCAATGATTCATAATACAGAGCAGAGTTGTCTTAAGAATTACGCAATTTCATACGAAAACAAAGATATTTGCACAAGAACAAAAGAACAGTCGTGAAAAAATATTCTTTATTAAACATACTTACCTTCTCCAAAACGGGAACAAAACAGAATTTGTGATGTTGCTTGAAAACCGCGGAAACGTTCCGCTTTGATACATAAGTGGAATTGCGCTTGTTGTGTGTACAAATTGAGCGGGGTTGGTAGTGAGGAGGGGTAGATTTTAAGGGTTTAAGAAGTGCCGATGACATTATAGAGGCCCGCGGGTGTTTACAGGTAGAATGGGAGGGACTATTCTTGATGCGCGTTAAATTAAAATATTACATTACCTACTTTACAAATGGCTAAACTAAAATGACTGAAATAATAATAACTAATAACATTTTTAGGCTTTTAATTTATTTTCTTCTAGTGTAAGAGACAATTCAAACGTATTGGTTGTAACTGCGAGAATTTTCGACGAAGAAAAATAGTATAGAATCAATCCAATCTGATTCCACCATCCCCTTACTATCATCGGTCGACTCGACGTACGGCAATTCACCATCGCTATATGGTAGATATACCACCTATACGTACGAAGCGTTTTGCTTCCATTGTCTTAATGCGTACTGCCAAGGAATGGAACTCGTTGCCCGAGTCTGTGTTTCCCGATTTTATTTAAATTTGCCGTGGGGTACCGGCATAGAATAGTAACCCCCCATGTCTCCCCGTGGGTGTCGTAAGAGTCGACTAAGGGATCACGCACCAGAAGGATGTGCAGCAGCGCCTTCTGAGACTCACATTTGTACTGCACTCGCCAACCCGCCTGCCAAGCGTGGCGAGTATTGGCGAACCCCCCCCCCCCCCCCCCCCTATGAGAGTACAAAATACGACCAGGCCCCCAGTCCCCGGCAGCTCCGCTAAAGCTGGCTCCGGTAGCGGCCAGTGTAACGGTGGAGCAGGGGGTGCGAAGAATCCCCGGCAGACGCACGGCTACCACTCCATCATTAAACGACCTCTGGCCCTGGTAACACATAACGTAAGAACTTTGTTGGCAGACGAGAGGATCTTCGAGCTGGAAGAAGAAATGAGTAAGTTACACTGGGATATCCTAGGGTTATGTGAAGTCCGTAGAGAGGGTGAGGACACCATAACCCTCAAATCCGGTAACTTGCTCTACTACCGGGAAGGCGACCAAAAGTCCCAAGGTGGTGTCGTATTTCTCGTTCGCAAGTCCCTCACTAACAACATTATTACCATCGATAGCGTTTCGAGCAGGGTGGCATACCTAATACTCAGAATATCAAGTAGGTATTCGTTGAAGGTCATTCAGGTATATGCACCGACCTCGAAACTCGGAACCGATGAGGAGGTAGAGGCTATGTATGAGGACATTAGTAAGGCCATACATACCTCCAAGACCCATTATACCGTTGTTATGGGGGACTTTAACGCAAAGTTGGGCAAAAGAAGTGATGGAGAGTTGAGAGTGGGGCAATTTGGTTATGGACAACGGAACCCCAGGGGACAGAGGCTGGCCGACTTCATGGAGAAAGAGGGACTCTTTATGATGAACTCTTTCTTTCAGAAGCCGCCTCACAGGAAATGGACCTGGTTGAGTCCTAACGGTTCCACGAGAAATGAGATCGATTTCATCATGACCACCAAGAAACAAATATTCAATGATGTCTCTGTGATCAACATGGTGAAAACCGGTAGTGATCACCGCATAGTAAGAGGCATATTGAATATTAATGTTAAACTTGAGAGGTCCCGTTTGATGAAATCCACGCTCCGACCTCAAAATGTCCATATTCAAAACCCCGAGAGCTTTCAACTTGAGCTATCCAATCGCTTTGCTTGCCTTGAGAACTGTGCGTCGGTGGACGAGACCAACAACAGGTTTGTAGAAACTGTCCACGCAGTGGGGTCTAAGTTCTTCAAACCCCGCCGCACAAATGGACCTCAAAAACTCTCCAGCCATACCCTTGACCTCATGGCTGAACGACGCTCGTTGCAACTGCAATCATCTGATGACGCTGCGTCATATAGGCAGCTCAATAGACGAATATGGAAATCCTTGCGACACGACATCCGTACCTTTAATACAAATCGTATTAAAGATACGATCGAACGGAGAAAAGGCTCCAAAGTGTTTGCAAGAGACCGGTCTATTGGGCAAAGCCAGATGACTAAGCTAAAGAGAGATGATGGCAGTATAGCGTCGACCAAAGCAGAGGTGCTTGGAGAGATTGAGAGGTTCTATGGGCAGCTATACACTTCGGTCGCTAAACCTGTTGATAGCTTGGCCAAAGACCCAAGAGCCAAGCTAACCCGACACTATACCGAAGACATCCCGGACATCAGCCTGTACGAGATTAGGATGGCTCTGAAGCAGCTTAAGAACAACAAGGCGCCGGGTGACGACGGAATCACAGCAGAGCTTCTGAAAGCGGGTGGCTCACCGATACTGAAAGTCCTTCAGAAGCTCTTTAATTCCGTTGTCCTCGAAGGTTCAACGCCGGAAGCATGGAACAGAAGCGTAGCGGTGTTGTTCTTTAAGAAGGGTGACAACACATTGCTTAAGAACTACAGACCCATTTCGCTTCTGAGCCATGTTTACAAGCTGTTTTCAAGAGTCATCGCGAATCGTCTTGAACGCAGGTTTGATGACTTCCAGCCTCCCGAACAAGCCGGTTTCCGAAAAGGCTACAGCACCATAGATCACATCCATACGCTGCGGCAAGTTATGCAGAAGACCGAAGAGTATAACTTGCCCTTATGTTTAGCGTTTGTGGACTATGAGAAAGCCTTTGATTCGATCGAGACGTGGGCGGTGCTTGAATCTCTCCAGCGGTGCCGTATTGACCATCGGTATATCGAAGTGTTGAAGTGTTTGTACAATAACGCCACCATGTCGGTCCGAGTACAAGAGCAAATTTCGAAGGCGATTCCATTGCAACGCGGCGTGAGACAGGGAGATGTTATCTCTCCGAAACTGTTCACTGCCGCATTGGAAGACGCCTTCAAGCTCTTGGAATGGCAAGGATTCGGCATCAACATCAACGGCGAGTACATCACTCACCTTCGGTTTGCCGACGATATTGTGGTCTTGGCAGAATCTATGGAAGATCTCAGCACGATGCTCGAAGGCCTCAGCAGAGTTTCCCTAAGGGTGGGCCTTAAAATGAACATGGACAAGACGAAAATTATGTCGAATGCCCATGTTGCGCCCGCCCCCATATCAATTGGGAACTCGATTCTCAAAGTTGTTGACCACTACATCTACCTAGGACATACAGTCCAATTAGGTAAGTCCAACTTTGAGAAAGACGCCAGTCGTCGAATCCAACTCGGCTGGGCAGCGTTCGGGAAGCTACGAGACGTCTTCTCGTCCAAAATACCACAATGCCTGAAAACGAGGGTCTTCGAACAATGTGTGTTACCAGTGATGACTTACGGATCTGAAACGTGGTCCCTGACTATGGGCCTTCTGAACAGGCTCAGAGTCGCACAACGAGCTATGGAAAGGGCTATGCTCGGAGTTTCTCTACGCGATCGAATCAGAAATGAGGAGATCCGTAGAAGAACAAAAGTCACCGACATAGCCCAGCGGATTAGCAAGTTGAAGTGGCAGTGGGCAGGGCACATAGCTCGACGAACTGATGGCCGTTGGGGTCGAAAGGTTCTCGAGTGGAGACCACGGACTGGCAAGCGCAGCATAGGACGGCCACCGACCAGGTGGACAGACGACCTGACTAAGATCGCAGGCAAGGGCTGGATGCGGGCCGCTTCCAACAGGTCCTTGTGGAAATCAATGGGGGAGGCCTATGTCCAGCAGTGGACGTCCTATGGCTGAGATGATGATGATGATGATGATGATGATGTGTTTCCCGATATGTACAATCCTCGAGTTTTCAAGTCGCGAGTGAATAGGTACCTTCTAGGTTTGCATGCTAAATCCTAGACAGCGTTATCACTTAACACACTGAGACAAAAAAAAAATGTAAAAAAAAATGATGATATAAACAAATAATATCATTGTGTAGAATCCTCAGAAATAAATTTGACCAATAAATAAGCAAATTGAATCAAATTTTGATTCAATCAGTATTAACTTTCATGGACTGTTCTTATGAGTGGTCTTTTTATTAAGTACTAGCTACGCCCCGCGGTTTTACCCGCGCATGACGATTGATGATGCTGATGAATTTGTGGCCTTAGAAGTGTTATTCTGGCACCTGAAGTATCTACATACCAAATATTTCTTCAAATTCGTTTTACCCGCGTGTTAATGAAAAATGGTGATGTTGGTGACGAAAATAAACCCATTTGTTAATCCAAGGTATAAGTTATCTCCATCCAAAATGTCATCCAAATCCATTCGGCTGTTTAGGGGTGAAAGAGTAACAAACACACATCCGTACTCACAAACTTTTGCATCTATAATATTTGAGTCTGAAAACTATCTTCCATAACGAAACTTTATTTTATTTTATTTGCTCAACGAATGTCAATAATTGAATCGCCAAATGCACATTATCAGCCTGTGCCAATAGGCGTAGATATGAGTACGTATAGTACCTACATTCTTCCATAATTGTAATGTAACAAATCTATAATATTAGTAGGATATTAGACATGTAGCAATAAAAAGGCTTAAAATTGTATATTTAAGAACCGCACGAGACGGGCCCCGTAGCGAGCACTCGGTATGTCGCGCGTCGCACGAACGTAAGCCCCCATCAAATCTAGATTAATTAAACCGGAGCCGACTCAACCAGCCATAACTTATATAGTTCTGTTTTCTGTGTTATTTTGTTGTAACGTCCAGTTTGTGAACCTAATTAATAAAAATAAAATAAAAAAAAGTAACCTAAAGTATATTTCTTAACATTAATACATCACTTAAAGTTTCATAAAGTACACGTCAAGCACCGCCTCGACAGATTAGTATCGAGGGATGAGAACGTAATACAATCAAAACTTTTGATGAACTCCCCGAGAAGTCTCCTTGTTTTTCTGTTCTGATCAAGTTCAATAATGACGTACTCGTACATACCGTTCGATCAGCGTGAGTTTATCTCTGACTGTTTCTAGATAATGCCATTATCTATCAAACAAACTAAGTTTCATATGAATGTTGTTATTATTTTAATTATAAATAAATCATTTATTCAGGTAAAGGCATTTACAAAGCATGTTAAAGGAATCACCTGGTTCCCAAACTAGGCTCGTGAAAGCCCGTGATATGAGTTCCAGGACTCTTCCGTCGATGGCAGGTGGTTAAAAAAATGAGATGCCCTAGCGCGTTATAATTTACAATCTACTGTTTACAATTTATGGTTTACAATTGATTATACATAGATTTATTTAAAATTCTTACATTTGATATTTTAAAATGTGTGTGTGTGTGTGTGAACATGAATGCGGGTGCATTTTTGATAATATTTTGTGAGATATACGTGTTTTAATTTTTGAAAAGCATATTTTTCAAAAATTAAAACTATCGAGAAAACTTTGCTTAATCGGGTTTTGAATCCTGATTGTCCCTTTATGCTGAACCAAAGATACTAAAACTGAAAAAATCAAAGTACCTACTGCCACATGATTTTTAATTATTATTTTTTTAAAATAGCGATTTGTCTATTCCTAGCGCCTTAAGGGGCTCATAAGACCCGATAACCTTGGTGGAACAAAACCGCGCATGGGCCGGCGAATGTTTGGTACGAGGACAGTTTGTCAGTTTGTTTGGTACAGTTTGTCAGTTATATCTTTACGAACTTTTCGTTTTTAGTTTTAAATTTAAAATCAATATAGTTTAGAAGTTGAATAAAATTGTATGTCGAAAAACGACATCAGTTTAAAAAAAATCACACTGTTTTTGGACGCATAGAATTATTTTAAATGTTGAATGTATAGATAACAAATGAATAAATAGCATAATTTTTTTCATTGTATATGTTTAGTTGTTAATGAGCATAATCCTTTTAAAGATTCTCAATGGGGTCTATTATTCATCTTAAGCCATTACCATTTGCTAAATGAACTATTTAGTAAACTGGATAATAAATATAATTAATTTAACTTTACAGCTTATTTTTTAAAGTTCTAGTTATCTAAATTGAAAAATACCACTTATGAGAACAGTTCATGCTGGTCAATTCTGTTGGAACAACAGAATTGATTTCCTTTTTTTAATGAAAACATATTTAAGCGACCATATTTTTCCATATCTAAAATTCTCGCGGTAACGCCAAATACGCTGGAACTGTTTTTTTTATACCGGAAGAAATTAAAAAATCTCAATATGTGATTGGATATTTTTAAACACAATATCATGCAAAGATAATGTTTAAAAAAACATTTCGCAATGTAGCCTCGCAACATAAAATCAATTTGAAGAACAGTTACCAAACACACAGTGTATTCTTGCAGTAGTTTTTCGGATCCGTTACATATATCTAGGTCTATCGTGATTAGGTAAACCTCCGACCACATCGTCACTGACCATCAAATGAGATAGTGGTCAAAGGGGAAAAAAATTATATTCCGGATAGGGGATTTCCAAATGGCGGGTAGGACGAACAGAGACATACTACGGGACAGGGATTTGTAAATGATACAGCGATACATGCTGCATCGAACAATGCATCGTTAGCGATATGCAAAGGCAGTGAAACTGCTACGACTGAACCCAATACAGTCTTGTCTACAAAGGCTCTATTTTCATATCGTGCTATATAGGTAGTATCTATTATATACATATTTTGCTATATTTTCATTCGGTTCTTTGGATCAGTATAATAATCACATAATAATATGATATTTAGCCTGTTAGGGCATATAGTTTGAAGAACCGATGGCCGTTGGGGTCGAAAGGTTCTCGAATGGAGACCACGGACTGGCAAGCGCAGCATAGGACGGCTACCGACCAGGTGGACAGACGACCTGACTAAGATCGCAGGCAAGGGCTGGATGCGGGCCACTTCCAACTGATCCTTGTGGAAATCAATGGGGGAGGCATATGTCCAGCGGTGGACGTCCTATGGCTGAGATGATGATGATGTTGATGATTTAGCCTATCTATGTATATGAGTTATACAAGGATTTGGATCCATTTGCCACATATTGATCACTAGCTGAGTCCGCGGTTTCACCCGCGTGTGCTACGGTTTTCCTGCTACCTTAGTTATCCCTCAGAAACCATACTTTAATGAGGAAAAAAAAGTTGCCTTTGTCCTATTTCAAGGTCCCACCTATCTCTATACCAAAATTGGTTCTGCAGTTTAGGCGTGAAATCGATTCTGATAGGGAGTTACTTTCACATTTCTGTTATTATTAGGTTTTTGTTGTATTCCAGAGGAACCATCAATTATTTCAGGATTAAATTAGCCTATGTATTAATCAATAATAAATCCTGGTTATTAGGTATTCCAATTGCCGTGGTAGTACTGGCTTAGAATAGTACTCTCCCATCTCTTCCCGTGGTGGTCGGCTAAGGGATCACGTACCAGAAGGTGGGCAGCGGCGCCTTCTGAGGATAGGAAACCATACTGCGCTCGCCAACCTGCCTGTCAAGCGTGGCGAGTATTGGAAAACCCCTCTCCTATATGGGGGAGGCATATGCCCAGCAGTGGACGCCTCATGGCTGAGAAGAAGAAGGTATTCCAAATTTAGTATAAATTTATCAAACCACATGACGTAAGGAGGTAACATGCACTCTTATACATATTAACCCACATACACACATATTTCGCATTTATAATATTAGTGTAATGTTGCTCAAAAGTACAAACTAAAATTGTACATATGACATATAAATATGACACAGTTATGAAGCTACTAAAATCCAAACTGTAATAATTCTTATAAATGTCATTCCTAATATTACATTGTTTTGTTGTGAGTACAATCCACCCTATGGTCTTCAGTACCTACCGACTACCACATGTGGCTATGGATGTCACTCAGTATTATTTTATTAAGTAAAAGTACTAAAATAATGGCATATCTTGAAATCTTTGTTACACAGTAATGAGACTTCCTTACAGTATACTCTGAAAGGCTTTCGGTAGAATTTATATGCTCTTGCAATTCAAATAAGTGAAGCTCGTCCCATACGTCTGGGTGCAGTTATCGTTACCTTTATATGTTTATAGCATACTCATATCGATTCGTATAATCACTCGTAGGCACCCAGTTTCCACCTTACAGATCGCGCAATCAAAGCTTATGGAAGATTCCTCATAAAATTTTACGACAAACATTATAGAGCATGAATAAGCCCTACGTATATATGTGTAGGTATATATACGGTGTATATACCGTTACCAACCATTATATCTGTGATTTGAACAAAGCGTTGTCATTGAGCTGAACCGATGTAGTCTGTGTATTAGATTAGATCGTTTATTAACCATATAACACTTATACGTTATAAGAGGTATGTCATTTTACAGATATAAATACATTGAATAAGTCAATTAACTAAGGTATTACTGTTAATCACAACATATTGCTGTTAAAAATTAAATTACAATATTCCATCATACAATCCTACTAATATTATAAATGCGAAAGTTTGTGTGCATGTGTATGTGTGTATGTGTATGTGTAGTGTGTATGTGTAGTGTATGCGTGTACGTAAAGTTTGTAGTTAAGTTATACAAATTTTCAAATACGTACTGCTGTGTGATCCTATCAAGTTGAATTAAAAAAAAAACTGGTCACGCGTACGCACATTTATTTTGGTTTATTTATTAATTTAAATGCGAAAGTTTCTGTCTATGTGTGTGTGTTTGTTACTTCTTCACGCTCAAACGGCTACACCGTTTTTGATGAAATTTGGTATGGAGATAGTTTGAACCCTGGATTAACACATGGGCTACTTTTATCCCGGAAAAAGTTTATTTTCCGTGGGATAATTGAGGTAGCGGGAAAACCGTAATCCACGCGGGTGAAACCGCGGGGCGCTACTAGTAATTCATAAATAAATGTATGTATTCAGGCCTGGCAGTGCCACTGGAGTTGTAGCAGATAGATAATACAACTTTACAAGGAATTAATATATTTATTATATGATACGAAACACATATACGCGCAAGATAAAGGGTTACAAGGTACTGAAATTAAAAACAAATAAATCAATTCTTTATTTACATTTTTAGGTCACACAATGTTACATCTATTGAAAATAAATTTTTTATTTTATTTCTCTGATGTCTGTCTGTTTGTACGGGGTAATCTCTGAAACGACTGGCCGATTTAAATGAAATTTTGTATGGCGGTAGCTTATATCCCTGGTCAACATACAGGTCACTTTGGTCCCGGTAAATAAATAAATACCACGCGGACGAAGTCGCAGGCATCAGCTAGTTGGAAATAAATCTAAATTAAGAAGACATCTGTTTACATTAGAACGAAGGAAAATCAAAGATTTCATTTATCAACAAAATACCGGAGGCCGTCAATTCTCCGTTTCCCGCTTCTTTGGAGAGCATCGGAACGGTTGAGTTCACTAGCAAAATAACAACGTCCATTTGTAACAAAAAGTCCATTCATCAAACAAGATAACAATGTCACAGCGTTATCAAAACGAGACCCGTGAAGTGATCGCGATGTTTTGCTGCGCGGTTCTGCCTACAGCGTAAAAGTTAACACAATGGAAAAGTTCCGTAGGATATAAAACGTTTCATTTATGTTACTCTTGTATATTCATAGCCCATTTAAAAACAGGTGCCGTTTTCAATTATGTTTATGAGTTACTTTTGACAATAGGTTTAACAGAGGAGTATTATATGTATTGCTTCCGGGCTGTTTGGCCGTGGTGGTACTGATTATCAGTATCAGAGAAGACGCCGCGAAGGAGAGTTCTACGCTCTTATCGCCGCTCGGACCACTGAAGATGTCGACCGCAGTGATCGACGAAACGTCTGGAACACAAGTTTCACATAGACCACGGCCAAGCAGCCCGGAAGCAATACATACAACATGCAACGCCGGCCGTGAAAGCCTTAGAGTTTACAGAGAAATATTAAATTTGTGTCTATTCGGTAATTTGGTTTGGTACTATTAACATCGTTCATTTTACACGACTTATCGTTGAAGTTATTTCGATATTATTTGAATCCTCTTTCGATTTTTGTAAGATTAATTCTACGTCCTTTTTAGTTTTTTATGGGTTCTATTTTGTTTTGATTTTTAACGAGATAAATGTGTAATTATTTTGGTACTGATGCCTATATAGTGCAAAAGTAACTATTATCAAAATATTGTGCTCATGGTACCGACTTCGACAAAATATTTCACACAAAGCCAATCTGACCAAGATCGCTGGAGATCAACGGGGTAAGCATATGTCCAGCAGTGAATGTGCTATGGCTGATATAATGATGATACATCTTTGTATATTAAGAGTTTCATAGTTTATTGTATTAACACCGTGCTTAAGGGAAATAAGTCCATGTTTTTAAGGAAACAGGACGGTATTCTGTAGTCGTGGATTCATATCGCACTAGTAGCCGAATTTGATGCTTTAAAAATTTAAACGTAAGTTCCGCTACCTACGCATGATGTTCATGCAATAAACGACAAAAATGTTAGATTTAGGGTATAGTGCCTTCGCTTGATACGATATTAAGTGCAATGTTAGTCTAACAGTTCATACAATCAAAAGTAGATGGCGCTAATAAAAAAATCCTCTCAGATGTAAATAAGTAGGAATAAATTCGGACGGCTAGTGCTACTATAGCTTAGATGGCAAAGCAACAGGATAGTATTCTGTAGTCGTGGGAATGATCCTATAGTGGATATTAATCTACTATAGCCGAATTATTTCCTTAAAAAATTGCTTAAATTATAATGTATATTATTCACTGCAAAAACGCTAGCTGCATATAATGTATAAACAGAAACATTGCACAAGCCCAGTTTTATGGCACAGCCATTCGTTAACTCGATCTGCATTCATATACATTTTGTAACATTGGTCGTTAAAGTGTTGCAACAATGTGTTTTTTACCCTGACATGTGTAATATAAAGCGAAATAAAACGTCGCTGACAGGATAAATTCTACAAAGGTAGTGAGGAAAGTAGTTCTTAAAGAGGTTAAAGCACTATTCAGCTTGTAGTAGCGAAGGAGTTGTTGAATAACTTTAAACAACGCTAATGACATATTGGTTGGAACGTTCCAGCTGTTCCTAATATGGCAACACTTAGTTATAATTTTTAGACTTTCGCGATCCAAATTCGTGTAAAACGTTCCAGCTGTTCATAATATGGCAACACTTAGTTATAATTTTTAGACTTTCGCGATCCAAATTCGTGTAAAACGTTCCAGCTGTTCATAATATGGCAACAGTTCGTTATAATTTTTAGACTTTCGCGATCCAAATTCGTGTAAAACGTTCCAGCTGTTCATAATATGGCAACACTTAGTTATAATTTTTAGACTTTCGCGATCCAAATTCGTGTAAAACGTTCCAGCTGTTCATAATATGGCAACACTTAGTTATAATTTTTAGACTTTCGCGATCCAAATTCGTGTAAAACGTTCCAGCTGTTCATAATATGGCAACACTTAGTTATAATTTTTAGACTTTCGCGATCCAAATTCGTGTAAAACATTTAGTAATCGATTTATTAACCACTTAATGGGTTGTTGAAATTTTACAGCTTTAGTATTGTAAATATTTTGTGCCAGTAGCGCCCCATGGTTTCACCCGCGTGGATTACGGTTTTCCCGCTACCTCAATTATCCCACGGGAACTATAATTTTTCCGGGATGTAAGTAGCATATATGTTAATCCAGGGCATAAACTATCTCCATACCAAATTTCATCGATATCGGTGTATCCGTTTTGGCGTGAAGAAATAACAAACATGTACATAAACTTTCGCATTTAAATTAATAAATAAACCAAAATAAATGTGCGTACGCGTAACCAGTTTTTTTTTAATACAACTTGATAGGATCACACAGCAGTACGTATTTGAAAATTTGGATATCTTAACAACAACATTAAAAAAAAACCTTTTTTATTGTTTATTATACGTTTGACAACAACACTTGATGATCAGTGACGATGTGGTCAAAGATGTAATCACGCTAATCTTAGATATTTTACTACCTCTCAAGGACTGAACACGCTATGTGTTGACAATGACAGTGGTACGTGACAGTTTTTCAAACTTGACAGTGGTAGCTAGCCGGGCGGGTACTCGAAAGTACCCTACCACCATGCTGGGAGTTTGATATTTGGTCACCGGAACCTCAAGATGTTGGTCGGGATTGAACCAACGTCCGTCAGTTTGACAGCCAACGCTCCCAAGGCTGAGCTATCATCTATTCGCTTCAATTCACGACATAAATAAAATATAAAGGTCATCGAAACCGCCGGCATTATGCTTTAACAAATGCTAAATGTTTACAGCTAGCTTTATTATTAAAGTAACGTCAGTAAAAATAGGTAAAAACAGAATTGAAGCCAATTTCTGATGCTGACAGGAAACTAGGAAACTTTGTTATAACGTTATAACAGTGGAATTTATGATTAGAACTCGGAGTAGTGCAACGGACGTCCAACTTGAGAATTCAATTAGATACTGAATTCTTTGTTCGGAAATTTTTCTTTGTAATTTTTTTTTTGCGAGGTCGGCTTAAAACTTTTTGGTTACTAAAAGTAACTTAGATATTTTTTTGTTATCCCTACTTACCTGCTTCTTAAAACTCTGGTTTATGGTGTCACTGTAGTTGCTACCTAAACTTCCCGAAAATTTTGAGGAAGTTTTTATTTCATTATACGTGAAATATTTGGTCACAAAGAAAATTGGGTTTTCTCAGTAGTTTCGGAGCCTATTCAATGCAAACAAACAAACAAACAATAAAATCTTTTCTCTTTATAATATTAGTATTACTGAATAGCAATGGCAAGGTTGCTTCGGTAGGTATATATCAATGATATTATATGTTTATATGAGGTAGATGTCGCACAAGCGCGCGGAAACTGAGGCGGCAAAATTAAGTCAATTGTAGTAATTTTGAATACGACGCGTATCTCAAGCGCAAGTCTAAACATATAGCTATCCTTTTCTATATTATTTGTAACGTATATCTGTCGCAGTAAGCATGTTTATGTCGTAAAGGAACAAAATCTGAGCACCGCGCAGTATGAGTATACGTCATCTTTAGTAAAATATCATTGATAAGTATACAATCTATGTGTTGCTATCTATATGTGTATGATGTGTATACCTACGAGTGGGTGTGTGGTGGAAGCATGAGGCCCGTCGGCAATTGGATTATCTGATCTCACACTGATTGTGTTCCGTGTTGTTGTTCTGTATTCTGTTCAATATTGTTCCAACAATTCTGTGCATTTAAGAGGTTTTTAGGACCACCAACAGTACACAAATGTTCAATTCAAAGTTTTAGTTTCACTGTTCTATTATATGAAAAGATTTTCATATAGTTATTCGATGGTAGTGATTTAGTTTTAGGTAAAATAAGTCGCCATTTATTTGGTGCTGATTAAAACTACCGGAATTTGGCCAGGAATTGTTGACGTAGCTTTGTATGGAGTTGAACGAATTTGAGCTTTATCATGAATAGAATACGAGTTATTTTATTTTTAGTGAATATTAGCCAGTTCTAGTGAAGGCCATTAGCTAGTTATATGGTATATTTTCGTAATAGCAATCAGATCAATACGTTGCCACTCCTGGGACAAGAGCCTTCCTCTCAGAGAGTCTACCACGCTCGTACCCACGTAGGCTAGTACCCAGCCCAATCTCGGAGTACTCAGGCCGCCCAAATGCCTCCGACATGGCTTAACGGCTGTTAACCTAAGACAAAAACCGGGATCGGCGGTTTGACATGCCTTACGATACGACGCACGCTGTTGAAAAAGTCACTAGCGCTTACCCATCCAAGGTATGACGAGAAGTATGTTTCTTAATACAATTGATTGGTTATAATCGCATACGTAAACTCTGCTAAATCTATGTTTCATATGTTTAGCCATGACGTAATCAGGAATGACAGCAATTATGTAATCTTATCTCGTCCTTGTGGAAATTAATGGAGAGGCCTAATCCAGCAGTGGACGTCCTATGGCTGAGATGCGGGCTAATATACGGGCGCTGAGTTGTATCAAACACAAGCTTTCAGATTCATAATATTGGTTGCAGCGTCCCGCGCTTTCATCCTCAAGGACTCTGATTTTTCCCTTACCTATCTTAAAAAATATAGTTATCATAAACTATTTAGTTGATTGGTGTATGAAGTATCCTTTATAATAGGTTACACTCTTAGAAACAGTTATTTGGTGGATATTGAGTCTATTGTATAAACGCCTTAAGCAGTGTTGACCATACATTTGATGTAGCACAATATTTACTTCAATACCATACCTATATTGAATCCTCTAGTAATAAAATTAATAAATTGACCAATAAGTACTATAGATAATCTTTGATTAAATAAATATATTTAGGAATACATGTTTTTGTTAGTAATGGGCTAAATCTTATTGTATGTATATATTTATACATTTGTATATTTATTCTTTCATTAATCTGGAAGTGTTGTGTGTGGTTCCTCACCGGGTCTGGCGATTGCAGGAGGTGTCAGCAGAATGACAGTGCCTCACTATTCACTTTGTGACTTGATGCTGAGTCGAGCCCTTTTTGATGCGTAGCACACAACAGATTTATACATATTTTGTATCTGGTTTAATGTGTGTTTGTATGCGTGTATGTGAGGGTGTATATCTGGGTGTATGTATGTGCAGGTACGTATTCGTGTCTGCTTACTGATTGATTATGTAAATTACTGAAATTATTGTTATGCGCTGAAGCTGTTAAATAAACCATGTCTATGTCTATACTAACTTGCTCTGCTTGAAACTAGTTAAAAGTAGTTAAGACTTAAGCGGTTTGATAAACTCTCGTGGTGTGTTTAGTTGTTGTCCTATTTTGGGAACTTAGTTTACTTAGATAGGTAAGTAGTTATAATAGTGTGCATTAAAATTTCAAGCGAAATCTGCGAGCGAGCAGAGTTGGCGGCATTATATTCCTGAGTTATTCAATGTCTCGTACGAAGCTGTCACATGCGTTGCAGCAAGACTGTCAAAACATGGAACACTACCAGAACTTCAGTGCTATAATTAGGATTAGATGACAGTTGTGTTAAACTGTGGTTACTATACAGTTCTGATGTTGCATTATGTGTGGTAAATGAGATTTTGTATGGGCTATGGTACGTACGTAACCTACGTATTACTAAATTGAAAGTTAATCAATAATGAGGTTATCATAAATTAGTGTCAACAATCTTCTTAATTTGAATTTGTAGCTCCAATAATTCGTTGAAAAAAGTCTCCGAATTTCTTGATGTATAGTGAAATCAAAGTTGAATAGAGTATTATTTGAGCGACGTATTGCCAATGGATGAAATATTTGTCATGAAAGTTCTAGAGTTTTAATATTTTTTGTCTGAGTGTAAGCAGCGCCTATGATACAGGGCTGCGTTCAGGAGCGGCTTCGGCCAAATATTGATCGACCAATATTTGATCGATGTCTCACGAACGGCTACACCATGGCATGTCACAGAAGAAGAAGAAGAAGAAGTCACTTCCATGATCATATATCACGCGATAGTTACCTCTGACTATGTCACTTTTGACAGCCGATCAAGGTTTGATCGCTTCTAGAGGTCGAAAGATTAGGGTCTAGGCGACCATAATTTGGTCTGACAGGTTGATGTGAACGGTCATGATCAAATATTGGGTGGAGCAAATAATGCTCTAATTGAGCTCGTGAACGCCGCATATCCGCTGTCAGAGCAAGATATGGCTCGGCCGAAGCCGCTCCTGAACGCAGCCCTGTTTGTCGCACAACGATTACTGTGTACTATTCGTTATCTTAGCAAAATAATAGTACTCGTCACCTCTTATATTATACAAATATAAGCATGCATAGCTTACACCAAATTGACGACGTGATTGTGTGATGGAAGCTGTGTCGAAAATGTTAATGGACTATCAATAATTGCTGCCCGATTGTGTGTTTGGTGACAGTTATTAAAGCTGGAGGGTAGTAGCTAGCCAGGCGGGTACTAAGAAGTACCCAACCGCCATGCTGTGGACTCGATAGTCGGTTGTGAGTTCAAATCAGCAATATTCAGGTTGAGAGCCAAGTATCGCCAAAATTCATAAGCAGCGATTTATTTATTTATTATTTATTTAAACACAAATGCTTACTGCGCTTACAGCTTTCAGCCAACACACACAGTAAACTAGACTAAATTAAAAATTATAGCTTAAAAAACATATACAAAAATCAACAAATTTTGGAAATGTTGTACAAAATATATCTAGGTTGGTTTACCAAGCAATCAGAGCATTGAGAAGATTTGTGGCCTGTGCCGTAGGAGCAAATTGTGATGTTTGTGTGCGTACCAACATTGGCACACAGAATAAACGTCTCGGAGCGCCCAGCACGCGCCGACAACGTTGTCGGTCTGGTAGAAAAAGTGAGCAATGCGACAGAGTGGTGGGATTATCGACCTTGCCATTCAGCAGCAGATAATAGTGCACTAATAACGCACATTTTCGTCTTAAGATGATGGGCTCGCCGTGGATATAGTAGAGATATAGCTTTGAGAGATATCTTAACTATTCCTATGCAGGAATATGGTTGCATAAAGCTTATTTGGAAAATGAGGAAACCGTTGAAAATATTCTCAATGCGTTCAGTTGTTTCCTTGCTAGTGGTTCTAAGGAAGTTAGATACGTGCGCTGAAGGAGATATACGCGAGAATGCATGTTGCTATATGTACATTATGTATTGTACGTACAAGTACACACGAGCGGGTAGGTAGCTTATTAGCCCTAGACAAAGTAACATGCTACGAGCGGTAACGCTGAGAGAGAACATATTTTTTTTTTTTACTATTTTAAGTTTGCGTTTGACAACTGTCTCACCTGATGTTAAGTGATGACGTTGTCTAGGATTTAGCACGCAAACCTAGAAGGTACCTATTCACTCGCGACAGGAAAACTCCAGGATTGTACATATCGGGAAACACAGACTCGGGCAACGAGTTCCACTGCTTGGCAGTACGCATTAAGAAAGTATGAGATTGATACTTCAAAGCGATAAGCGACGTGCTCAATGAAAGCTTGTAGAAAATTGGCAGACAGTGTATGTATAATGCGTTTCTATTCTCCCTAGCACCGAATCCTTACAAATTCGTAGGCCACATTTTAACAAATAATAACGACGCAGCTTTAAAGCGGAAGCGGTTAGAGAAAGAGAATCTATGAAGCGATGCATGTCTAGGCCCACAGGATATCATTCGCATCAAATTATGTGTTACCATATCAAATAATTATAATTAAATATATATACAGTTATCCTTTAGATTCTTATAAATTAAATGCCTTAGTAAAAATAATGAAAACTTCCAAACCATAATCCCCTCATATCGTTACGGCTAACAAAATGACGTTAATACGATTTTATATCAATGTATTTTTTATATGTAGGTAGAAATCAAATCAATGAAAATACATAACAAAATTCTGTTAATGTTTAAAGTTTTCATTTTAATTAATCATTAATTTTACGTAAATAATATTAGAAAATCCTATCCTACTAATATTACAAAGACGAAAGATTGTATGTGTGTATGTTTGTTACTCCTTCACGCTCAAACGGCTACACCGATTTCGATGAAATTTGGTAAGGCGATAGTTTAGGCCCTAGATTAACACTTAAGCTTATTTTCATTATCACCATCGTCATCATTTTTCATCATCACGAGGGTAACAGCGCGGGGCGCTGTACCAAATAACGTCGAAACTCGACCTTCAAGTTCCATATTATTTGGTTTAATAGTCAAGTTTAATTGTATGTCTTCTCGAGTACTAACTGTAAAGGGAAAATGAGGGTAGATCCGTTTTTAACCGCACGGACGGGCCCAAATTGTAAGCACTCGATCCATTGTCGCACGAACTTAAGCCCTCGTCAAATCCAGATTAATTAAACTGGAGCGGACTCAGCTAACCACGGGCTCGCAACTCACGCAAGCGGCATGTGTGTCGAATGATTTGTGCTGCTTACGAGTCTCCTCGCCTCGTCAAATGAAATGAAATAACTTTATTCACAGATTTCGGGTAATAGATGATGTTCAAAATGAGTTTTTTCCTTCCAAAATCTGTCTTACATGCTAATGAATATAAACAACATATCATTATGTCCATAAAATATAAATAGTAGTAATATAGTAGTGTGGTGAGAAAGAAAGAAGTATTCCCCAGAATGCTACAAGCATTGCCACGTTAAATGGCTATGCTCAACTTCTGTGCAAAATAAATGCTAGCACTCTGGATACCACACGCCTCCACCAAAGGCCTTGACATTATTCTATACTCTACAATGACATTACTGAACAAGATTCTAAGCACATATTTTCTCTTATAGGGCATAATTTCATGATTCCAGGTCAACGGGATCCTTCCCGCATAAGCAACACCCCATCTAACACTGAACACAAACATAATTTTGATTGTCCGATATTCAAACGCGTGTTTTGGCGGGCGACTTAAGTATTAACGGAGCGCGCGCGAGCATGGACTCGCGCTAAGAGCTTTCCGCTGTCTGCGGAAGGAACCCGCTTGAGCTTGTGCCTTGCCGGCCGATACATAGTCCGATGCGCAGGCGCCGCCGCGCCGCCCCGCACCTCGTGCTGACATTCCTATGACACAGCGGCGGCGGCGCGCGGCTTACCGATTCTGTAGTGTTTATAACGTTTCATTAAATTTTAATGTTATTATAGTGTAGGCATAAGTGCGCCACAATTCCATAAACAGTTGTTATTGTTATGAAAAAGAAAGGGGATACCACACATTTTTAATATAAAAAACGGGATTCACTTACGCATTCAAGACAGTTAATTCCAAAGACTTGATGTGGTTGTCGTCCTTTTAAGGAGCGTGGTGGGCACGCATGCGCATTTCGCTTCGTGTAATATTTAAAATAATAATTCAAATAATGTAGCACAAATGAAGGAAAAACTGAATACCTGAAATTTCCAGATATATAACAAAAAAATGTGATGACAAACTTATTTTCAGTCAAGTGGTCAACCGACATTGGTAAACCATTTAACTATGAGCTCGAACCGAAAGTTCGATTTTCAGTTGGTAAACTAATGGCAACAAAACTCAATGTACGGGGTCAATAGCTTTCCACCGGGAAAGCTTACTCTACTTCTATATAACTCTAAATCTATATAGTTAATCTTTTCGTTACATTTTCACATCTACAAGTTGGTACTGAACCCTTGGTGCGCGAGACCGAGACGCACTTAACCTGCTTTTCTAATTATATTTACGGTTTGTTGGTTTTGTGTTTCATTCAGCTCAGCCGGCATCTGAGTTTGTTGAAATACAGATATTTGATAAAGGATTTCATTCCAATCATACCTAAATTCCCAAAGGGCGTAAACGTATGAGGAACAATCCCACGTGCACGAAGTTGTGGACAAAGGCCACTTATTACAATTACATAAAAATGCTAACCTTTAACAATAATTGTGTAACATATTATGGAAATAATCAAAGTTTTCTTCAGAGCGTTTGATCGATGCGACGCGTGACATAAATGCTGGCACATATTTGGCTCAACGGATTAGCATTGCAATTCAACGTGGCAATGCTGCTAGTATTCTGGGCACGCTGCCAACTGGTACTGGGTTAGAGCATTTGAGTTATTTATCGGCCGACAATAGGGTTGCCCAAATGTTTTTGTAGTAGCTGTAGTATTGTAATTAGTTATTAGTATTTTATTTTAATAAAATCATCGGCGTATTAAAAAAAATCAAAGTTTACGTTTACGTTGTCCAAAACAATTGCTAGGCTACCTTGGTGGCTCTTAGGTGCCCTAAAAACTTCGACATAAAGCTGGCTAGACTAGGATATTTACCAACCCGCATTAGTCAGTGTGTTTGAACACGATCAAACATGTATGATTGTTAAATATGCCTATCCATAATCTATGCGAATATTATCAAGAAGATTTTTTTTTAAGTTGTAGGGCGTGTCTTTTACCAATAGAAAGGCACGTTTCTGAGTGTCACCACGTGGGTGAAGCTGCAGGGCGCAGCTAGTTGTTCATAAACAAAATGGTATCACAGAGTGTATCAAAAATATTTAAACTCTACAAGAGTTTAAAAATATAACATGATTTGTAGCATTTCAGCAGTGAATTTATAATTCTCAATGGAGCCTATCGCACCTGCCCTGCGAGTATTGATCGATGACTCGATAAAATTCGATAGTAAGCGCTTGTTCAGACATAGCGTTCGCATCGTGCGCCCGCGCGGTTCTATTACTAACTCCAAACCGCGCAGATATCGCTAGGATACCCTGTGTCACGAGAGGAATCACACACACCCACAATATAGAAACTTCCAAGACGCGAGAACAAACACCTGGAATAACACATAGGCTACTTTTTGCGGGATCGATTTTTCCGGTACTTCAATAATTGAGGTAGCGGGAAGATCAAAAACCCACGCGGGTGATACTGTGGGGCCCTACTAGTCCGGTGTAGCCGTTTGAGCGTGGAGAAGTAACAAACATACACACACACACTTACACACATACATACTTGCACACAAACTTTCGCATTTATAATATTAGTAGGATATTAGATACATTGTGCAGTTTAGTAATCTTTACGAGAATGGAAGACTATAAAAACAGTCCAAAACATAATTTGCACTAGTAATGACCGTAAAATGATCGTAAAAAATACGCTCAAAATAGTACACGTTTACAGCAACTGTATTGTCCGATCCAAAACAATCCCCTCCTTAACTTATTGCGCATAACACCATCCGTCGCTCGTAGATACAACTGCAGAGGGTGTGAATCGAGTTAGATTTTAGATTCACACCACGTCGTCGATTCGCCTTCATTCACGCGACTACGACACGACACGACGCATATAATGGAGACTTACGGCGCACTTTACTCCTCCATTCCTAAAGCAATAACTCTCCGGGAGTTGTTTCACAAGAAACAGTTCAAGAGCCTCGACCGTAGGTTACAAGATGTTGCTGACAATAAATTGTACCTCTAGGGAAGGTTTCAGATCACTGACCATTTGAGAATCTATCGTACCTATCATTGTTTTTTACCGATTCTGCATTGGGAATTATAACGTTTACTAGGTGTGCCCCGCGGTTTTACCCGCGTGGTGATGATTGATGATGATGCTGATGATGATGATCAGCAGGTCATCAGGGTCAACTATCTCCATGCCAAATTTCATCGCGACGGTCACCGTGGCGCAGTGGTTAGTGTCAGTGACATGACTACTGTGTCTCCGGGTCCGTGGGTTCGAATCCCGGCAGGGGCAAACATTTGTGCGATGAGTGTAGGTATTTGTGCCGGGTCTTGGATGTTTGTGTGCTGTGAATGTGTGTGTCCAAGCCTCCCGCGATACAGGGAATCCTAGTGCGGGGGTTTAAGTGTGATAAAAAAAAAATGGTGTAGCCGTTTGAGCGTGAAGAGGTAACAAACATACACACATACACACAAACTTTCGCATTAATATAAGTACGAGTAGGACTACTTGGTACTTGGTACTTGGTGGGCGGGCTTTTTCCGCAACCAGGCCGACAGTGCGCGGCCCATTTTGCGTGAGGTCGGGTGGAGTCTGTCAGTCCAGCCACCCGATGTCGCCCAGGAATCCCAGCAGCTCGCTGATGCCGGTGCAGGCTTCCTGGACAGTCCTCGGCGTGCCGAGGTAAGCTGCCCTTTGTGTCGCCACGCTACTGCACTCAATGAGCACGTGCGCGGCCGTTTCCTCTGCCTCCAGGCATCCTCTGCACAGGGGGCTGTCTGTAACACCCAGTGTAAACAGGTGTTTGTTAAGGTGGCAATGTCCGGTAACAATTCCGACGACTAGTCGTAATTTTTGCCGTTTAAGGTTGAGTAGCCTTCTAGAGTATCTCGGGTTTAATGCCGGGAATGCCTCTTTCGACTGCCTGCAATCCACAATACTTGCCCAGTAGTCTTGATGTAGTGTGATAGTTTTTTGGCGAATCCAGGATCTGATCTGGTTGAGCGGCAGAGGGATCAGTGGCTCTGGCCCTGCTGTCTGCAGGCTCGAGCCCATCCTTGCCAGTTCATCCGCTGCATCATTTCCTCTAGATTCACTGTGCCCCTTGATCCATTGTAGAGTGATCTTATTATTTCTAGTACTTACCTCTTCCAATAGTCTGTGGCACTGTATGGTCAGCCCTGATGAATGTTCATATCTTACCAGAGCTCGTAGTACTGCAGCACTGTCCGAGAGTATTCTGATGTTTTGGTTAGTTACCTCTCTACGGAGTACCGCTGCTAGTGCCTCTATTATGCCCACACATTCTGCCTGGAAAATAGAGTTATACATATCGAGGCCAGTAGCAATGTGTATGTTTAGGTCCTCTGAGAATGCACCTGCTCCTGTTCCTGTTGTCATTTTTGAGCCATCAGTATATATTCTGACTTCATGTATACCAGAGCTATCACTAGGCTCTTCGTGTAATTGTATAGTGTAGCTCCTGTTGAAGAAGTGTTGTTTTTGTACCCTATCATAGATAGACTTAATTAAGGAGTTGCTAACTGCAAAGTTATCTATGATGGTTGTGTGTGGGGTTGATTGATTTTGACTCCAGAGGTTTAAAGCCATTAATCTATATGCAGATGCAGCTGCCTCTTGTTGGATAAAATATTGTAGAGGTGGCAGACCTATCAGTGCCTCTATCGCGGCAGTTGGCGTGGTCTTCATGCACCCCGTCACGGCCACGCAGGCCAACCTCTGGAATGTTTGTAATTTATTAGAGGTAGTACTAAGTATGGTTCTGGGCCACCACACAAGTGCTCCGTATGTTAGTGAAGGTCTGATTACGGTTTTGTAAAGCCACAGGGTGATCTTCGGGCTCAGTCCCCATGTCTTACCTATCATCCTTCTGCATTGCCAGAATGTGATACTGGCTTTGTTTAGTTTATTTTCTACGTGTCTTGCCCAGTTCAGCTTGCTGTCCAGTGTGATGCCCAGGTATTTCACCTCCTCGGACAGTCGAAGTTGTGTGTTGAAGAGGCTAGGCAGCGTGTATCTGCCTAGGTTTCTTCTGTTTGTGAACATCACCAGTTCTGTTTTACAAGGATTCACGGTGAGCCCGTGCTCTGTGCACCAGCATTCGACGACTTTTAGTGCGTTTTTCATCAGATCGCAAGCCACGCTGGCAAAGTGACCCGATATCAATATTGCAAGGTCGTCGGCGTACCCAACCGTGTAGAAGTGTCTGGAGTTGAGTCTGGTGATGAGGTCATTGACTACTAAGTTCCACAGGAGTGGTGACAGGACGCCCCCTTGAGGGCATCCTTTCGCCACCACCCCTCTGGTTGTACCGTTTAGGTCAATCTGTACCGCCCTTAGTTTTAGCATGTTTATGACCCAGTCAACCAGAGTATCATCCACTTTATGCCTTTGTAATGCTGTTTTTATACTGTTAAAGTTAGTCTTATCAAAGGCTCCTTCTATATCGATGAATGCCCCTAGACATAGACTTTTACTTTTGATGTCACGTTCCACTCTACACACGACTCTGTGTAGAGCGGACTCTGTTGACTTACCCGAGCTATAAGCGTGCTGTTCTGGGTGAAGTGGTATTTTGGGGAGCACACTGTCCCTTATGTACCGATCACAGAGCCTCTCCAGGGTTTTTAAGAGAAAGGATGTCAGGCTGATTGGCCTGTAGGCTCTGGCTTCTGTATAATCGCTCTTACCTGGTTTGGGTATAAACAGGACTCTGACATTTCTCCAACCTTTAGGTATATATCTGTGAGCCAGGCATGCCCTAAAGATGAGAGTAAGAATCCCGCTTATGTGCTGTTCAGTCCACTGTAGAAGCCCCGGAAAAATTCCATCTAGACCAGGGGATTTGAAGGGTAGAAACGTTTTCAGTGCCCATCTAACTCTGTCTACAGTAACTATGGTCTGGGCAACTGTCCAGTCCCTTGTTGTAGGTGCAGATGATATTTCGTCCCGCCAGACGATCGTTTCTGAAATTTGGCACCCGGGGAAGTACGTTTCTAGTAAAACTGTGTATGCTTCCGTTTCCGTTTTCGTGTATGTGTTGTCACTCTTTTTTATAGAACCTATGTCACGAGTTGAGTTAGTTGCTAGAATCTTTCTTACTCTGTTCGCTTGTACATTTGATTCTATGCTGGTACTAAAGTTTCTCCATGATTTACGGGACTTAGACCGGATCATCTTCTTGTATCTAGCTTTAGCTATTTTGTACATGTTCCAGTCCTTGTCCTGGTAAGTATTCATGGCCCTGTTGAAGAGCCTTCGCACTCTATGCCTCTGCCTTTCCAATGCCGCTGTCCAGCCTTTGTTGCCCCGTTTAGGGTCATTAGGAAGCGAGAGTGGGCAAGCTTCTGCAAAGCGACTGTTTAGAGTAGACGTGAGCTGATCGACAGTTAGTTCAATTTCTGCTGTGCTATCCAGGTGTTGTTTTACCTTTACCTTGTTAATGTGTTGTTCAAGTGACCTCTTAAGCACCTCCTTGTTGGTTTTGCGAGGGTTGCGTATTGGAGTTGGTATTGAGTAGGTAGCTTCTAACTCATACCTGATCCACCTATGGTCCGAACCAGACAACTCATCTGAGACTCTCCAGTTTTTGATTAGGTTTAAATTACCTGAGACCAGGGTGAGGTCGATGATGGTGCGGCTGCGGTGTCTGACGAACGTCGGCTCCGCGCCCGTGTTTGCTATAAGAAGGTTTGTGGTGAACAAAAAGTTGACCAGTTCCGTCCCTCTTTTGTTTGCTGTTTGCATGCCCCAGATGGGGTGGTGTGCGTTTGTGTCTGCTGAGATGATTAGATCAAAGTTATTATGTTCACAGTGTCTTACTAGGTCCATAACGTCCTTTGAAGGGATCTCCTCGTCGCCGGGCATGTAGGCAGACGCGATGATGAGTTGCCTAATCTCTCCCCCAAAAGCTCCCTGAATCTTGGCGGTCGCCAAGTCTCTGGAACAGAATTCAGTTAGAGAAGCTGCTGTTAATTTACGTGGAACATAGATGCATGCTCTGTGTTCTGAACACGTGTTGTCGAGTATTAACTTACCCCCGAGATTGCTGAGACCACACACACGCCCTGCCCTGATCCACGGCTCCTGTATCAGGGCTATGGTCTCCTCGCTGTCGACCTCCAGCACTCTGCGCAGGCTAGCCGTAGCAGTGAGGCTGTGCTGGAGGTTAGATTGGATGGCCTTAAAGGTCAAGGAGGTTTGGGTCGCCATCACATAGGCTTCCCTCCTCCTCAGACCCCAGTAGCCTCTCTTCTGGTTTCCTCCATCCTGCATCTGTGGCGGGGAGGGAATCCACACTCATGCCTTCCGTCGCTTTTGAAGACGATGGTTTAGGCGAGGAGTGTGGCGGCGTATCTGGGGTCTCCTTTTCTGGCCCTTTAGGTGGGGCTAAATCTGCTGTTGTTGCTGTCGGCGCAGGTGGTTTGTCTTGTAGTGCTCCGCCTGGTCCGTAGAAGCGAACATACACGTTCCCCAAGTTGAAGTTCAACCGACGCCCCTGCTCTAGCAGAGCAGGTATGACGTTTTCGGGAATCCCCAACGTTAGGAACAGCGTGTCCTCTCCGTGCATGCTGTGGGTGTATAGTCGCCACGTGTTGACGAGAGCCCATTTGTTTTGGTCCGCTAGAAGCAGACCCGTGTCCTCAACGGTACTCTCGCACTCAGGAATGAAGAGGGCTGCCTTGACCATCTTTGCAAGGTCGCCCTGTCACTTGACCGTGAGTCTCGTGCCTGCTTCCGCGGGTATGCTCGCAACTGCCGTTTTGAGCCACTGTAGTGAGGCCTCATCCTCGCACCACAGCTTCAAGGCCCCGTCACCTATGATGGGCTTTCCTCTGAAGCGGGGGGAGAAGTTGGTGTTTGGATCCTTTACGTCTGCAAGGATCCGATCCACCAGGAACTTCTTCACCATAGTGGCCTGCTCTTCCTTTAGTTCGTGGCTCTCTCCAGTTATCGCCACGCATAAGTCGTTTTGTGCGATCTCGGCGTAGGTGGGTAGAGCCCGACGTGAGCTATCCAGCTTTGCTTTTTTGTGCCCTCCTCTTGGGGACACTGTGTCATCCAACCGCGCCCTCTTGCCAGGTTCCGTACGGGGCGGGGCCATCGCTAACTTAGCTACGGCCAAATCCCTACGTTTCCGGCGGTTTACGCGGTTGCCATGATTAGTGTGCTGCCACTTGCCTTTGGCTGCTGAAGTCCCTGGGATCACTCCCGGTGAGTCTCCAGTTTTCAAAGGCACTGAGGGGGCACTGTCTGTCTGCTGCCTGGACTTGAAGAGGTTGCTGGGGCCTGGAGCAACGGGTCTGGGGTCAACAATCGTCTGCTTTTGTCCTCCAGGGCAGTCTCTCGCTTTGGGGTCCCCAGCCTTAGGCTTTGGTCCCGTTGAGCTTGAGGTCGCCTGGGGGTCTCTGGCTTCAGAATCTTGACTCGCCTGACGCGATTCTTGCCTCTGCTGCAACTTCCTCAGTTTTTGGTTGCGCTTGTGGCGCTGTTTCTTTGTCAGAGTCTCCGGGACCTGGGCCGCCTCGAGTCTCGACGTGCTTGCACTTGGGTCTCCAGCCTTGGGCCTTTGTCCTTTGTGCTTTGTTTCGTTGACTTTGTTCTTCTTCTTTGGCGCAACGACCGTCCAAGAATTGCTCACCTCAGTGGTCGACAATGCCGCCACTAAGTTTTGCATCGCCTCCCCCAGGACTGGGGAATTCGATGCCTCATTCTCCATTATACACGCTATGTTTACTTTTTTATTATGCTGGTTGGACTTCCACACCTGTTCCATGTTGAGAATTTTTTAGTTCACCCTCCTGGCTCCCCACCCTCCACGGAGCCCGCACCTGGGGGTGTTGCGATGTAACACCAGGGCTACCAGTTGGGTATAGAGAGGGATGTTGCGTTGTCCACGAGTCCGCACGGCGCAAAGAAGACCACACCAACCAGCTATTTGACTGGCTTCCGTGCTCCGCCGACTGTAGACCCCATCAACCTCCCCTTCTCGCCGGACGGGAGCATAAGGCTGCCCGTTTGTGCTGAATTGCCGGGGTTGGCTACTCCCCGGCCCCCCGTTTAGGATGAAATCCACACCAAAGAGGAGTGTTGCGTTTCTGCGCTCAGCCACCAGGCTTGTTTCATCCACCCATACGGGCCCCCACGTGCAGCACCAAGACACGTGGGTGATCGGACCCCCCCTCCTATCATCACTCGTCTATGGGATGACAGGACCACAGAGACTCGATCACAATGCCTCCGTAGCGGAAAGGAAGTGTAGGGGAGAGTTGGTAGGATATGGTGGGAGTGGGAGTTGGACTTTGTAGGGAAGGGGTGAGGTGGGAGGGGATTCATACAGGAGTGTCGTCTAGTAGTGTATCGGCTACGTCTGTTTCAGATGGAACCAGACCAATAACAGGCGGCACCACGTGTAGGAAACATATTAGACTTGTTATGGTTGTCTTCACGACCTGCGCTCCTTTCCATAACCATTTACCGAACCTGCTCACCGGACAGGTGGCCAGGTTAGGGTTGGCCCAAGATGTCACGTATCATAAAACCGTGAAACTGTTCCAACCCCGCCCTATGGACAGGTACAGTACGAGTAGGACAGGATTTACTTTGTATAATTGTAGACACTAAATTAAACATAATTTGATTGGAGTTAATATTCAACACTCATGGTAACGTTAGTTTATGACTATTCTTCATGAGCGCTAATGTAAAATAAAAAGTATAGGTTCAATTTTATGAATATTACATGTACAAAGTCTTGAAGCGATGGTAGCTCAGCGGTGGGAGCGTCGGCTGTCAAACTTACTTACGCTGGTTCCATCCCCATTAGTGGCTAGAGCTTCCGGTGTAGATAACGTTATCGAATTGCCAGCATGGTGGTAGGGTACTTTCGACTACCCACCTGGTTAGCTATCACCCTCAAGTTTGGAAAACTGTTACCAAACACATAGTGTGTTCAAGCAGCAGTCTTTGAGAGCCAGTAAGCATTATGGGTCTAGCGTTTTAACATCTTCGACCACATCGTTACTGACCATCAAGTGAGATAGTGGTCAAATGTACATCCATACAGCACAAAAAATCATAAATTGTATGTGTCTATTTTGTACATCTGATTCATGATTGTCATATGTGTCTAGGTAGCGAAATCTCCAGGGTTTTAGGGAAACTTTGAAAATCTTTGCACGTGTTGTTATTAAATCAAACGGGGCTTGATCGCGAGAAAAACATTTAGTAATGTATTTACCTCGACGTTTCGACCAAGTTGCATTGGTCGTGGTCACGAGAAGACTGGAGAAAAAATCAATACTAAATAAATTAACTATTATTTATTGCTATTAAATTAATTAAAATTAGTAAATAAATTACTTAATGTTTTTCTCGCGATCAAGCCCCGTTTGATTTAATAACAATGTGTTCGAATCGCGATAGTCTAAAAATTACCTTTGCACGTGTGTCCAGAACAGTTTATCTTACAGCATGTAGGTATGTGGCTACCTAAAGCTTCGCAGCGAAGCGAGTGCTAGCTCCGAGAAACAAGATCCAACAAAATAACCACTATTTAGATTGGTCTGCCAATTACGTCACTGCTTTTCCGCCCTTAATCTGTCACCTAGATGCCAATTAAGGGGAAAACTGCCAGCGTGAGTATTCAGTACCATTTGTCATACCACAAAAGAAAGTTAGTGGATGCAAATATTGGAATTTAATAAATTTATCTTTATTCGAAAGGGGCGTTAAGTCCTGCACTTGTGGCACTTGGGGTCAAATATTTGTTTTTCTTTGGAGATGATTATTACAACATACTGTATAACAGATTCTCCCCACCCTATATTAAAGAACGATTTCAGTTTACTGAATCAGACAGGACACCAAAACGGCAACTGTTAAAAATACCCTTGACAATAATTCTTTTACAGTGCAGGCTGCTTGTTTGTGGAACAAACTGCCAATATCCATATATATATATATATATATTATGTAGTATATGTAAGTATATTATTTATGCTAAAGTTTAGTACTACCTATAGTACCTATATTATGTATGTATCTATTTAAGTAGAAATTGCAGTGATTTGCAGCCCCTTAACATTTTTGACAATTCCTGTATGTTTGGTTGCCTGGAAGAAATCGCTTTAAGCGATAAGGCCGCCCTTTGCATCACTGTCTTGATATGTGTTTGTTTGTTTTCTTTATGTGTGTGTTTTTGAAATAGTGTGCAAAAAAAGAGTTTTTTATGTATCTATTATTAGTTCTGGAAGTACATGATTCACTGTGACGGTGAATAAATAGCGAAAAAATTAGAACCAACATTGGTAGTGATTCGCTTATTCAACTAAACTAAAATTCTAGAAAATAAGATAAGTTCTTGTATGGTTACGATAAAGTCTAAATTAGTATGACATTTATCAATAACAACACTAAAATGAAATGGTTTTACTTAATGGGTGAATTTAGGTAAAATAAGACATCACTTATTTGGTACCTCCTAAAACTATCTCTCAATTGGCCAACGATTGAATAAAAATAGTCTAATATTAATGAGACCGTCGTATGGAGTTATACTAATTTGAATTTAAGCATAAGTAAAATACGAGCTATTTAATTTTAAAGAAATTTAGAGAATTTTATGTAGTTCGAATGATTAACAGAATTAGGGCCATTGTCATTTATTACTAACATAAAAGTGTTCCGTACTAGTAAGTAACGCACTATTGGATGTTATAAGGGTTTTTTAGGCCTACAGGTTTCAGCTCGCTTTATGAGTTACCGTGTGACAGGTTAAACTGTGACTAATATAATTTCTTGTACACTCACATACTCGAAGTTTACATGAAAAGCGATATTCATTTGTTTTATAATTTCTTGAAACAGAAGCAATACTTGTTTGTCAGCTTTATTGCTTTGTTTGGCATAATATTTTAACTGGTTCGCACCGGAAATAATTCTGTGTAAGTAGTGCCATTCATCACCCGAGCTATCTGCGCCTGCGCCGTGGGAGGTTTTGTAATTGATGTTTACTCCACGGTCCGCAAATTAATGTTTGGTTTTAAAAGCAATTCATATTTCGTAGTCACATTTAAATTTATTCATAATTGAAATTCATAAACATGTACGTGTTTTGTTGATTACGAAAATATATATTTACGAATTTATATATATACTTCTATAGCATATTGTGTAATACATATGTATATTTTTCAGCACATATGTAACTGTGGAACTTGGATGGGCCTAATTTGTTTTCTTTAATGTTTACCGCAGCGAGCGATTAACCTTCAGGCCACCGCCGTCAAAATAGTTGTACAAAACTTATATGTGATTGTGTTGATATATGACTAACGTGACCATACGTCCCGCTTTGAGCGGGACAGACCCGCTTTCAGGCAGACTGTCCCGGTGTCCCCAGCGAGGTCGACATAGTCCCGCTTTTGCAAACAGTTGAAAAGATTATTTAAAATGTATTTTTCCCGCTCGAAGAGACAACACGAACTGCAACTTTCGGGGAAATAAATTCACGCCACTAATGGGGTTTAGAAAGTCGTGCTTATTTAACTAGGTATTTTGTGTTTAGTGCTTTGATTAATTTGTGTTATTCTGTCTTTTATAATAAAAATCTTGTAAAACACTAATAACTTTTTTAAAATAAACAATTCTGCAAATGTCCCGCACTGGCAAAAAAAATTAATGGTCACGTTATATATGACTCAAAAAACTGTTTACAAAAAAATGGAAGCGACTTCACCACTCAAAAGTGTGACACAACTTGTTGAACTCGGTACCATGACCACAATATTGTGATGATAGTTAGGTACTTTTGTGAACTATCATGGCATTGAAGCGATGATAGCTTAGCGGGGGGAGCATCGCCTGTCAAACTGACGGACACTGGTTCGATCCCCAACCACAGCTCGACCTTCCGGTGAAGGTAGCATCGTTATCAAATTCCCAGCATGGTGGTAGGGTACTTTCGAGTACCCCGCCTGGCTAGCTACCACCCTCAAGTTTGAAAAACTGTCACCAAACACATAGTGTGTTCAGGTAGCAGTCCTTGAGAGCCAGTGAGTATTCTAGTATTCTACATCTTTGACCACATCGTCCCTGACCATCAAGTGAGATAGTGGTCAAACGCTACACCTATACAGTATAAATAGGAAGCCGTTTTGCTAACGGGTCCAAAAACAATATAAGTTGTGTACTTTGTAGCTATCTGCCTTATAAAATAATATCATGGCTTTGCATTTTATTTGGTAATAAAACTCGGACAATATTTACGAAGACAACGCTATAAAATTGGCATAAAATATCAGCATCGACATTTTTATATCTATTATACTATGGGTTCATAGAGGAAATGTTTGCAAAAAACGTGAGCGCTTTCAAAGAGTGAACTACTAGAATATTATGAAATAACACACATATACATACATACATACATACATACATACACATGTACATAGATTCACGTCTCTTTCGATTTTTCGACACCCTCGCCTCTTGGTGAGATGTCGTATGTGAGAATGTGAGAATTTGTTGGACCCTCTCATTCACCCATAATCTCACGCGAGAAGATGGAAAATGCATATTTGTAATATTTTACATTAAAAATGCATATTTTAAACTAATGAAATTGTGTTGGATTTAATTAGGACTTGTATTGAAGATTATTAAAAATGTAGTATAGAACCGTAGTGGTACTGGCCTAGAATAGTACTCCCCCATCTCTTCCCGTGGGTGCCGAAAGACTCGGCTAAGTGATCACGTACCAGAAGGTGGGCAGCAGCGCCATCTGAGGAGTGGAAATCATCCAGTCCAATCCAGCCAAACTTGGCGAGAATTGGCAAATCCCCCCTATATGGGGGAGGCATATGTCCAGCAGTGGATGGCCAATTGCTGTGAAGAAGAAGAAGTATAGAACCACACAAAAATATTTTTACTTAATTTAACCCAGTTTTCTCACCACATTACAATGTTGCTTGCGGAAAAAAAATCACGTGAGTATTTGTCGTGTCCCCCACGTGAGTTTGAGTGAGTTGACCCCCCCCCCCCCCCTCCCCCTAAGCACGTAATTATCAATTAGTGAAGATTCTAGGCCGCAATCAGGTGTTAGCTCTTGAAGCTCTAGGTAAGCAACGTAATACGCAGTCAGGTAACAGAATAGTCAATCTGTGATTCGACATTCATTGGCTTTTCTGTTTTGGAGAGAAGGTGCGCACTGGGCCTGGGGTTGCTCTACAACGGTCCTTGAAAAATGTATCTATCAAATTTTTCTACAATACAAATAAAAATGATCATGGATTATACATTCACAAAAGGAACCATACTCCGATTTCGTTCTCGATTTGAAACTTTGTTGTTATAGCTTGTAAAGCCTTCTCGTCTTTCAAGCATCATATGTATTAAGACTGTTATCCTAAAACAACACTACGCGGACGTGCCGTTTGAAATACAAAAGCGCTCAGTTGTAAGTAGTTACCGGATCAAAAGTTGTTTGTTTAAGACTACTAAGGTTTTCTCTCTGTAATAAGTGCCTCGACTTATATATAGTTTATTTTTGGCCGCACTTTCGATTATTTCCTATATATACATGGAAGTCAATGGGGGGAAAAGTTGGTTTGTCGTTTGTATGTTTGTTACACAGGATGAAATTTTTCAACGTATAAAATTCTGAATGAATATATCTGGGGGCTCGAGAATGTTTACAGGGAGAGAGGGCGAGACAAATCCCGATGCGCGTTGATTTCAAACATTATGTATTTACAGATGAAGTGTAACAAAATCACAAAAAAGTGAGGTGAATGATATATTAAATTTGGCTTGTAATAACGATGTTATTTTCACCGAAAGCTCAAGCCGTTGGTGGCGATCGAACCAGCATCCGTCAATTAGACATCCGACGCTCCCACTGCTATCATCGCTTCAAGCAAATACTCTCCACAGAACTGCATTGTTGTCTTAGAACTGTCCGCGAAACGATGGAAATATAAAAATTTAAATCGGATGTATGGATTCAGGCTATCCTCATCGAGGAATCCGGTAAGAAGCAAGTGTTCACGTCCCGGCTTATCAACAATGCTTGCTTGTACCGATAATGTCAGTATTGTGTGTCGGAACGAACTCACGAAAGTGATTGTGTGGACCTTAGAAGATAAAAATGTGAGAAACTCAAAAAGATCCAATAAAAAAAAATGGATTATATTTAATCTTAGGTTTTTGCACTTGTTTCCTTGTTATGCGTCCCCATTAGGATTGATTGCACTAAAACATGCATAATTTTAATTAATTGTAACTAGATTCATGACTATCACTGTTATGTTAAAATATCCTACTTATACACATATCATTGACATATTCATTAAATTAAGTTTTATAAAAGCTTTGTAGTTTGGTAGAATTATATTTGATTTACACTATAACCTAGAAATGTACTATTAGTTTATGAACAAAAGCTACAAACAAATATATATGAATTCTCTTAAACCCCACACTAGGTTACCCTGTGTTGTGGGATTTAGAGCTCTTTCACAGGAGTATTGAATAGAACACCTGAGTATACATTTCATTAAAAATTGAAATTGAGTTTCCTCAATATGTGATAATATATGGTGTGAAATATTTGCAGTTTAAAAAAAAAAGTATAATCACACGTACACGGCGAAGTCGAAAAACAGATTAAAGTTATTTTGTCCGGTTTGGACCCGAGCTTGGCGTTTCGCCAAATACGCGATCGCAATTAGCCAAAATTATGCTCAAAAACAAGTTCAGAAGCAATTAGCAGACGTAAACTCAAGTTGAGGACCACGCCTAACCAGTTTACCGAAGTCCGACAGCAGATGAGATTTGTTTTCCAATTTTATTACTGAAAAAATCTGTTTTGAGTGAAAAATGTGTTTTGTGTTTGACCTGAACAAAAGTTTGTTCTTTTTCCATTCGGATAATTTTAAAATGCTGAATTTTTAACCGACATAAAATATTGTTTGCGCCATCGGAAACTCAATAGGAAATATACAAACAAATCAGTGATTGGGTATGATATATTTAAACTACTATATTTCATTCGGCTATGCAACGGACATTCCGTAATAAAATAATAATTAATTCTTTCATATGCACATTCAGATGCATATTCATTCAATGAAGAACTCATGGCCGTTGGGGTCGAAAAGTTCTGGAAAAGGAAGTTCTGGAGACCACAGACCGGCAAGCGCAGCATAGGACGGCCACCAATCAGATGGACAGACGTCCTGACTAAGTTGATAGGCAAGGGCTGGATGCGGGTCGCTTCCAACCGGTCCTTGTGGAAATCAATGGGGGAGGCGTATGTCCAGCTGTGGACGTCCTATGGCTGAGATGATGAATGTTTACACATTATGTCATGTAGCTCTGCAAAAATGTTCAAATTAGGTGTTATTGTTTATATAGATTGTATAGGTCTAGCCACCCTCAAGTTTGAAAACTGTCACCAAACACATCTGTACCGTACACATAATGTGTTCAGGCAGCTGTCGTTGGGAGATAGTAATCGTTCTAGGTCTAGCGTGCTAACATCTTCTACCACATCTTCACTGACCATCAAGTGAAATAGTGGTCAAACGCTAGATCTATACAGTATAAAAAAAAATGATTGCTCCGGCCGGGATTCGAATCCGAGCTCACAGATCTAATGTCAGTGTCTCTGATTACCGAGCCACAGCGACCGTCCGAATATACGGAAATAGGACAAACCTTCGAAAACCTTCTAAATTGACGCGGGTAAAGCCGGCGGGCTGCATTAATACAGGTCTACTAGATGTAAATTGCAGGTTTTTTTTACATAGTATGGGTTTCAATGAATTCCATTCATGATTACAAGTTCTTTGTTATTTTATATTGTGTGTAAATGTATGATGAATGATGTATGACAATAAAAAAAGGATTTTATTTCATTTCAACTTAGGCTGAATTTAGACAACGTCATGAAAGTCAGTAACAAATAAAATTATTTTGAGTCGTTACGTACCCATACAATTTTCGTCTGCTAAATTTTTTTTTTTTTTTTTTTTTTTTTAAATCACACTCAGACTCTCGCACTAGGATTCCCTGTATCGCGGGAGGCATGGACACACACAATAACAGCACACAAACATCCAAGACCCGGGACAAACATCTACACTCATCGCACAAATGTTTGCCCCTGCCGGGATTCGAACCCAGGGTCGCGGTGACACAGAAGTCATGTCGATGACACAAACCACTGCGCCACGGGACCGTTAAATGTTCTTGATGTTTTATTAAATCAGTGTCAGTGTACTGTTTATTTATAAATATAGGGGGTAAACAGAGCAGTAAATACCTATTGTCTAGGGCATTAGTGCGTGTCAATAAATGAAGCCATGCGATCGCAGGCGACGGGGTCGACAGTAGGCCATTGCACGGAAAAGTAACAGAAATGCAAGGAACTGGAACATGGGGCTTATATTAAACATACCTATTCCATAATTTTCAAGGGAGTCGAGTGCCTTATCAACAGTTAAAAAAAATATCTCTGGTCAAAAAAAAAAAATCAATTATTACTTGTTATGTCCTGATATTTTCAATGTTTTGTTCAAATTAATGACAGGTAGGTTTTATTTTAATTATTTTCAAGCTTCTTTGACTACCGATTGACAGCTTACAATCTGCATGGCCCTTTAGGGAGGATCACTCTCCTTTCGACATGAGCTTATATAATATTTTCACAAAGTAATAATCAAGCGTTTATTTTATTTCTCTCAGTTCATAATCTTAAAGAACAAGATCTATTAAATATAGCGTGACCTGTTTCGACTTTCATTTCCTGATTTTGGTTATCACGTGCGGCATTTATTTTAATAGGAAAAATTTAGCTCATTTATACATGAGATATCGGTGAATATATTTTGGTAGCTTTATTACAGTAGTATTGCTAATAAAACCACAAGTATGCCACAGAACAATTTTATTGAATAGGATAATAAGTCGTGGGGCGGAATATATATTTTGAAACCTAGAATTTACGAAGTGTGTTCAGTACTTTACGTTATTTAAACAAATGTAGACAATTATGACAATATTTTACTGATTAGTAGTTGATCTCCGTTTTGAATAGTTTTTAAACTACATATTTAGCCTTTAATAATTCTTGAATAATTGGGTCGAAAGGTTCTCGAAAGCATGAACTGGCAAGCGCAGCATAGATCGGCCTTAGACATAGGGTAGTACATAAAATATACTTACATAAGTACCATATGCTGGACATAGTCCTCCCCCATTGATTACCACAAGGACCGGGTGGAAGGCCGATCTATGCTGCGCTTGCCAGTCCGTGCTTTCGAGAACCTTTCGACCCAATTATTCACGAATTATTAAAGGTTAAATATGTAGTTTAAAAAAGTATTCAAAACGGAGATCAATTACTAATCAGTAAAATATTTTCAAAATTGTCTACATTTGTTTAAATAACGTAAAGTACTGAACCGATTTTCATATCAATTATATTATTTTAAAATCGTGTATACAATTTGTCAGAGTTTTGAGAAAATAACCTACTTATCCGTGGAAAATGTTAACATTAATTTGAAATTAAAGAGAATAGTTTTGATATTTTTGAAGGACGGAATAAATATCGAATAATAAATACCGAATTAAGAGCCTCCTCCTTTTTCTGTAGTAGGTTAAAACACTAGATCAAAGTCAACAAGCCATTTTGCGTATGTAGTCCTTTCTTAAGCAAGGTTGAAGAGACACCTCCCAAGGGACACATCCTGTAGCTCGAGCTCTCTATAAAATTTTACGATCACGCTGTATAAACCATTATGGCCTTTGTAGGTGTCACTTAACACTAGATGACGTAGTTTGTAAGCGAAGAATAGGTGAAGGATTGACGTCATATTATACATAGTTAGTTAGTCATATAACGAAAGGATTAGTAGAGAGTTTCTGATTTAACAATAATACTTTATTTATTTTACTAAATCCATAGCTCTTAATTTAACATTAGTTGAATAATTAATCTAATCTTACAGCCAATAAAAGATTTACATTCAATAGTAAATAACTATTGACAGTCATCACATCTCTTTGGTAGACATAAATCAGCATTGCATTTTTTTTATTCTTTATTTATTTATCACCTTCAGACCCCCGCACTAGGATTCCCTGTGTCGTGAGAAGCATGGACACACACAAACAACCAAGACCCGGGACAAACATCTACACTCATCGCACAAATGTTTGCTCCTGCCGGGATTCGAACCCAGAGTCCCGGAGACACAGAAGTCATGTCACTGACTCTTACCACTGCGCCACGGCGACCGGCAAATTATTCAATTATTTAAAATAATAATTTTCTATTGTTTTGATTTATAGGTACTTTTATCATTGCCTGCAAGATGCATGTGGCTTATGGAAAATGGTCAGCGCCACATAAAAACGCTTGAAACACCAGCGGCATACCAAGACCCGGGATAAACGTCTACACTCATCGCACAAATGTTTGCTCCTGCTGGGATTCGAACCCAGAGTCCCGGAGACACAGAAGTCATGTCACTGACACTGATCACTGTGCCTTGGCGACCGTCTAATTCAATTCAACATGGCAACACTGCTAGCATTCTGGGCTCGCTGCCAACTGGTAACGGGTTAGAGCATTAAGTTATCTATAGTCAAACACTTAGCAAGTGGATAACTCAAATGTTGTATAGTAGCTGCAGTATTGTAATAAGTTATAAGTATGTATATTATTTCTCAAAATGTTCAAACCACATAAATACACATATACAAAAAAAAAATACAAAAATACTTTATTGACATAATTCGTGTATAAACAAATAGTGAACCCAAAGACTCCTGAACTTGTGGGACTGTTTCAGGAGCCAATGGCCTCTAAATATATATAATACTATCTATATATACATGCCTTCTAATGAATACAAACAATGTTATAAGATATGCTAAATGTAGGCATGTGATTGAATTGAGGAACAACGTCTTTGAATTACAGACAATGCACAACCATACCATAATCTGGGAATAATTTAATATCTGGGGCGTACACGATATTACCGTGTAGTGAAAGCGTACATGGTCGCTTCAGAAACGCGTTCGCCTCGCGGCAATCATTGCGAGCGGAGTTAACGAACTCAGAATACAAATCTATGTAGGCGGTGTACATACCTACTGCTATATCTTTATGTATACTCGTACCTATGTATATTTGGTATAAATAAAAATAGCATATACATTGCTATAAATATATACAATAAATATACAGGGAATCCTAGTGCGGGGTCTGAGTGTGACAAAAAAAAGTATTTTTTAAAAGCTACATGCAATTCAAGAGTAGAAGTAGCACAATGCAAGAGTTGGACCGAAAGGACTGTCTATTTTTACCGCCAGGCAGTAGTGTTCGCATTACTGTGTTCCAGTTTGAAGGGCACATGAGACTTACAACTTTATGTTTCAGGGTGACGGACGCAGTGCAGTTCTTTACAAATTATGTCGGTCTAAAGGCAGAGGTTACCACTTAACATCCTGTGGGCATTTTGCTTGTTCCATCACCTTATCACGTGAAAAAAATGTTGAATTATATATTCATACACGTAAACTACTCGTAAAATTGAATTAAAATAAAAGTTAAAATGTATATCGTAACTTTTAGTTATAATTCTTCATTTTAAAATACGAATACAAAACGCGTTTTCACCCGCTTGGACTATGATTTACCCCTGAACGTAATGTACGTTTCAGAAGTTTCCAATTTTATAAGTAAAACTTTAAAAGTTGAGATTCATGAATTCATTTTTGTATAAAATATAGCTTAGTTACAAACATCGGTATTAACGCAAAATCAAATAAAGAAGACAAGAAAAGGCGTAGGAATCGACAGACAGTTTCTCAAACCAACTTCAGGGTGGTAGCTAGCCAGGCACTTACCTTAGGCACCACTTTACTGTGAAGCCACTAACGATGTTACCGAAAGCTCGAGCTGGGGTGTTGGGGATCAAACCAGTGGCCGTCAATTATTATCACCTCTAAATTTCGAAGTAATTCACCTGGTGATTTATCATCATTAACTTTATAGCATGCCTCTACACGTTTTATTTCCCCCACATTAGGCAGTTAAAAAAGGTAGAACACATTGTTGCACCATTTTAACGACCCTGCGGTACACATGAATGCAGCTCAAGTTGAACGTGAAAACCTACCTCTACAATAAAAGTGACGTTCATGTATTATTTCTTTCATTGTACCACAAAACAATTGTTGCAAGTTTTGAAAAACGACGTTGTTATGCATGTGCGTAAAAGTCCAAAGGTCGTGGAGATATATAGTTATTTGTTTTACAAGTGGGTAAAGTAGATTTTTGGCTTGCTTGGCAATCCAATGAGACTCATCACCACCCTGAATATATTGTGATCTTTGTGTTTGTCTGCATGATAAACATTGGCCCGTGTGGCCAATGAGATTTCGCGTGGTTGTTGATGCTTGATACGTGGCAAAAGTCCCAAATCTCAGTGCTCGGAATTCTACCTAAATTGTTAATTTTCCGGGTTTTTTAAACTCTCACCACAACTTTATAAAATACGAGCTATTTTCAACTGCAAAAGGGCCATAATGTTTGCTTAAATTGCTTAAATTAAAATTGCAGTTTTTTGTAAAAGTTAAGTCAGGTGCGCTGTTTTTCTCGCATGGTCTGCCACAAAATGTGCACATTAATGAGATCTCGCACTAAATATTTATTTGACTTATTGGAGTGTTGGTACCAACTTGTATACTTCAAGTATACGTCAATTACACAGTCTGCATGCAATTTGCATCTAGTCAGATTGGAGTCGCAAACTTCTGATTATTTGAATAAGATTTCTCAGTGCAATATTAAGGAAATTATTCGTGCCATGGAGCAGACAGCGAGGCATTGAGCAAACTACCATTTCTATAGCTACCTACCTACCAACATAACACAGACGCCCTATTGTGCTAGTTTAGATTGCTCCAATTGAAATAAACTCTAGCGTACATTTGTCATTCGTGCTGTAGAATTCAGTTGTAATGGTTGCAACTGATTTAGTTGGCCTTTACTATAATACATCTATTTTTAATATTATATTTTCAATAACCATCTAAAATTATACAAACATAGATATAAGAGTTTTATGATTTACTAGTAGAGCCTCGCGGTTTCACCCGCGTGGATTACGGTTTTCCCGTTACCTCAATTATCCTACGAGAACTATACTTTTACCGGGATAAAAATAGCCTGTGTGTGAATCCAGGATATAAGCTATTTCCGTACCAAATTTCAACGAATTCACTGTAGCTGTTTGAACGTGAAGAGGTAACAAACATACACACATACACATATTCTCGCATTTATAATATTTATTTCATGGAGCAATAATAACTAATTACAATACTGCAGCTACTACAATAACATTTGAGCAATTCACTAGCTATTGGTAGCCTATAGATCACTCAAATGTTCTAACCCGCTACCGGCTGGCAGCGTGGATTTATTTATAATATTAGTAGGATTGTAACGAATAAACACCAGACACATTTTCTTCTGTATATTTTATGAATGTAACCCATGTGATTTTACCTTGATCTAATATATTATTAGTACCAAGCTGGGTGACAAAACAGGTCTGCTCTTCAGAAGATACCGGGAGCACTACGTCCCCTGTGACCGCTTGTCATTTCACTCCGAGTGACTTCGCCTCCGACCACACTCTTACAAGCCCCTAATAAATATAATCTTACTTAGGGCGACATTGTGTGTTCTTTTTTCACTTAATATTTTTCCTACTAAAGGTCCCCGCCGGCGATTACATAAACAGGATTCAACCGCGACCTTAATGCGCCTAATAAAGTTTTACGGCGGACCCTTGGCGAAAACGTGAACGTTCCAAGGCGACAATGCTTTTATCTTCTCTGTTTTACTGATTGTTTTGTTCTTTTACAATTAAGCTTTGGGGTGTACATTACGACTGTCATAATATAGTAAGAGACGCTCGTATATTTTATTACGAAAAGTCTCTCGGCTCGTGTATCAATATATCTGCTACGTTTACCACAGATCATAATTAACCGACTATAAACATTAAAGAGGTGGTCGATTGGGTTGTTTATATATTTTTTATGTATGTTCGGGCATAGCGCCGTTATATTTTGATGCATTTACAGTTTGTTTTTATCTGGAAGGGTAAGTTTCTAGATTTGTCCCATAAATAGTTTATTGAAAAAGAAAATAACATAATCATTTTAATCGTTTTTAACCGATTTCAAAAAGAAGGAGGTTCTTTGCTCCTCTGTATGTTCACTGATTTCTCTGCCAACTATTGATTGATTATGAATTTTTAAAAATTCATTTTTAGGTTCCATATTTCAAAAGGAAAAAACGGAACTCTTATGGAATCACTTTATTGTCCGTATGTCTGTCTGTCAAGACCCTTTTTTCTTGAGAACGCGAAAATTTTGTCAAGCTGGAATTCATATCAAATACTCAGGTCTACTGTCCCTTGGAACTGTGAAAAAATCAAACATCTGAGCCAACGCAATCAAAAGATACAAGGTTTATGCTGATAATGTTCACCACTCGCAAGGGAATCAAAACCTACTCTCCCATGAACTCAGAATCTTGAAATTTGGTACGTAGCAACGTATATACAGGTTTATACGGAACGATACGCACCGGTTATTTTTAAATTTTAGTATTTACATTCTTTTAAACTTTATAGATCGAGCGATTCTCGACGTCTGACTATCTGAATTGATGGTCAGTGCTGATGTGGTCCAAGATGTAATCAAGCTAGACCTAGAATGATTAATTTCTATTTTTTTTTTAAATCCGTTGAGCTCCCTTTCCCCACGGGTCCAATGTCACAATATCCATTCTAATTGTTATAAACAGGCTCTTGTTCACCAACATTTGAAACGTCCGATTATCAATTTAACCGTCGGTCAAACAGTTTTTACCACATAGTTAACCGACGGTTAAAAACTTGTATGGCTGTTTTATCTGTACTGTTCTCTTAGCATCTGTTATGTATTATATACACAGAGAATTGGAAAAATCCGTCACAGTATACAACACTGCAAAATAACTGCTGTGACATATGACACATGTGAAATATTCGTCACATGTGTTTTATTAGTCTATTTTCAAAGCGGGTGACAACTCTGCTCTCACTGAAAGGATATTAGCCTTTGACATTCCGTTTTATGACATACTTTGTCTTCTGACGTTCCATGCGCACCTCTGCCTACGGAGAAATAATACAATTTAGTCGGTAGGCGCCGTGTACTAAATTTCAGTTACTTAACTATAGTTTAACTATTCCGTAGAGCTACATTATATTACCTAGACATCTTTATGTGTTACAGGAATACAATCACTTTCTAGATTCAGTAGGTGACATTGATATATCGCTTATCGCATCAGGGTACTTTATCATAGTCACCAGAATATTTAATGACACCTTTAGATAAGCTACAGTACGTTTTTTTCATTCTCAGGCTGTTAGCATAATTGATATTTTTTATTGGATTGAAGTTAGCGATGCTTTTTTTTTATGCTTTGGTGGGAGACTCTAATTTTGTAATTTTTTGGTAATTAATCTGGTTCGTTATTTATAGTTGTAATGTAACAAACCGACTAGGACTCACGTGGTAAACACTGGAAAATTACTCTCCGACCAGTTTCGAACTTATTTGCAGTTCTTCATCTGGGAGTTATGATCGTGCCAGGCGGCGAGCGCGAGCCTCAGCACGTAACTGTTATTTATAGGGTTGATTTTTATGAGAAAGCGTGTCGATAGACACAGACTTACACATCTACCATAAAACGGAAGATTAAGAGTTACATAGCTACCTCAACCAACGCTACCTCCTTATTCAGCGGTAAACAAACTCTTTCCAGGAGTAGCCTATTTTTTCTTCAAGGTCCGTTCAGAACTTCACCACGGTTTAGGTGTGATAACGTAACAGACACACATAGTTACTTAAACACTTATAATATTACGTTATGCATGTATAAGTTACGCATTTAATATAAGCTTTCGCGTCCGCGAGCGCCCCGTATTCTCCTTGAAAAATACCACCGAATTTGATTGAAACTATAGTCGGAAGGCTCTGACTTATTACGTGAGTAATTCCCGTGTTTTATACATTCATAATGTGTCAAAACCACGTTAGTTTTAAAAACAAAATATTAAGATTTTGTTGTATGCCAGAGGAACCATAATTTTTTCGGAATAAAAAGTAGCCTATGTTAGTCCAGGTATGATGTACTTACTTTCCGAATGTCATTCAAATCTATCAAGTTGTTAAGGCGTGAAGGTAACAAACACACCAAAATACACACTTTTGCACTTATAATATTAATGTAACACTGGTGTAATTTTGTTATTCATTCTCAAATTGCCTACTAAAATATTCTTAGATCAAAAGGCTCCAATTCTGTTTATGCTGAATTCTATTACTAATATAAACTAATATAAGAACAGTTATATTAGTTCGCGGGTACTTTTATTCAGCACCAAACTTATACGAATTGCGATTCATAAGTGGAGTTTATTGTAACTGTATTATAACTTTCTTCTTTAACTCATTTTTAGCGAGTTTGAATGAACAACATACTATTGGATATATTGGTAGTAACCAATATATTATTATAATTTTAAAATGAAATGAAACAAAGAAAAACTAACCATAAGTCTTTAAAAAGACTCTTATTGTATTTGCGCTAAGATTCTAATCGGTATAACTCCTAGAATGCTGACGGTCGCTGTGGCGCAGTGATCAGTGTCAGTGACATGTTTTCTGTGTCTCCGGGGGCCCTGGGTTCGAATCCCGGCCGGGGCAAACATTTGTGCGATGAATGTGGATGTTTGTCCCAGGTCTTGGATGTTTGTGTGCTGTGATTGTGTATGTCCATGCTTCCCGCGACTCAGGGAATCCTAGTGCGGGGGTATATGTGTAAAAAAAAGACATGCTATCTCTTATATTAGACGAGTTTAATTTAATTCCTGGCAAATTGCGCCTTCATTTAGTCGGCACCAAATAACTTATAATATGTAAAAAAAAATTTTTTTACATATTATAAGTTATAAAAACAAAAAGTGACGACTTATTTTACCCAAAACTACGCGCAATTTTAATGAAAAATGTCAAATTTTCGTATTTCTATCGATAAGTGTTATACTAATTTCGAATTTATCGTAACGGAATAAGAACTATATTCTTTTCCACAATTTCTGTTTAGTTTTGTTGAATAAGATAATCACTACTACTACATATTGATTATATAAATATATCTTTAACAGACAATTAAAAAAGTTAGTTTTTTTATTGTGTATCGCATTAACAATATGCTAGGTAGAACTTATGTTCAAATATTTGAAGGAAAAAATTCGGCTGCTAGTACAGTAGTAGTACAGGACGGTATTCTGTAGTCGTGGGTTCAAGTCCCACTAGCAGCCGAATTTTTTCCTTCAAATATTTGAACATAAACTAAAAATTAGTTTTTGTTTCTGTACCTATGTAAAATAAATAATCAAATATTCTCTTAAAGTGGGTTAGAAATGAAACTAAATCACTCCGACAACTGAAGTTGCTAATTAGCTGCTTTTGATAAGTCAAAAGGTGCGTTGTCACTATTTCAATATTTGAATAAACTTGTTATTAATTGTACAAAGTCGTTCGTAAATAAAGAAACAAACTTAATTTGAATATCGGCGTTCTAAAATATATATTATTCAAATATTTATCAAATATGTATTATCTTGCTTTATCGCGTTAATAGTCGACTGGTAGCGACCCGCGGTTTCACCCGCGTATATTACGGTTTTCTCCATACTAAATTTCATCGAAATCGGTGTAGCCGTTTGAGCGTGAAGAATTAACAAACATAAAAATATACAAACAAACTTTAGAATTTATAATATTAGTAGGATGTACTAAGTTTCGGGCATGTCTTAAGAATGAATATACTTTCAAATTGGTCCTATAGATATTTATATTTTCGGATAAATAACTTATGTGCTATTCCAGACTATAAACTATATCTCTGTGAAAATTTTATTTAGATCGATGTAGCCGTCGTCGCATGATTGAATAACAAAGTGCCAAACTTTCACATATTACATTTATTATTATACACATTTAAATATTATATAACAGGGTTGCCTTCCTCGATATTTAGATTCTACCAATTTTAATTTATTAGTATAAACGCTTCGCGTATAAATAAATTAATGGAGCTTCTCGAGACTGGATAAATATGGTTCATGCAGATAATTTGCGATCGAACCCAGGATATCTCCCTGTTCTGGGGCTCATCTGCCTAAAATTATTGCTTTGACTATTGCTATTGTTTTCGACTTTCTTTCCGTCTTTTCAAACTAAGAAAGCTACAACAATTGATTAAATGTTTATAAATCAATTATATATAAATAATATTAATAATTAATTAATTGTTGAAGTTTTCTTAGGTTTGAAAGGACAGAAAGAAAGTCAAAACCGATAGGAATATTCAAAGCTATATTTTTAGGCAGATGACTCCAATACTACAATAGGTATAATATTGTCTTAGAAAATTGCAATTAAGTATTAAAATTTTCAATAATATCAATAATTTATAGGCCACTTAAGATTTAAATTTTAAGGATCTCTACTAAGATATATATATAACATCTTAGCATAACTAATAACCCAAAATTGTAATGAATAACATTTCATTATATTTTATTTCATTGTGACGAATGCATAGTCTGTTGATTTATGCACGCACGTAGCTCGTATAAACAGTTTCTAAATGATTAGGGCCCAGGGGTCGCGGAATTAATGCAATAAATCAATGTCGGGACATGTTTACGAGCTAACAGAGTTAATTCCTCTGTGACATGACGTTTATATTCGTGAATAATTGTTGATTGCTTTACGTCTAACGCAATAAACTTAATTTAATTGGCTCGGCGGTTATCACGCTGCAACAGTTAGCGTTATAAACGATTTATGGATATTTAAGCTTTCAATTAGCGGTAAAGGCAAATGTACACACAATGTGTTATAAAGTAAAATATTGAAATAAAATATTTGATTGCTCAAATTGATTGTTATATTGTTCTCCGATAATACTGAGTTCGTTAAGTATGTTTATTTATACAATGTGTCACAAAATTTTTAATGTGAATAAACTTTGGAATATAACGTTGGCACAGCGCGCGGCGCGTGGATTTGACAGTTAACCTGGGCTAAGTGAGCCTCGGAAGGGGGGGGGAAACGCGAGTTGGTTGACAATCTGGGAGCGATTTGAGATAATTGAGTCCACGGGTGGACATCGAGACACTTTAGATTATTTTAACATCCTGAATACTCCTGAGTGCAACCGCACGACAATACAATCCAGATTAGACAACAGTTGGTATATGTAAAATGGGACCGATACGCGCGGACATTGACCCGCAGTCGGCGCGCGTGCCACATCAATGCACGTATTGTTAAGCAGAGCCATGCTAGCTACGCTCAAAAAATATATGGACTTAGTTTTTAACCGACTTGCAAAAATAAATGTACTTACTTACTTAATATAATTGAAAAGTTTTGTTAGTTAAATAAAAAAAAATCATAAATTTTTTTTTACTTATAAATTACAGAGCAATTTCTCACATTACCGTGCTATTCAAGTTCCGAGTATTTACATTTGACGAGTTTTCGTTTCTCACGGCATAGTCCCCTAACTGAATTAAACCCAGTACCTTCTTAAGGAAACGCTACTGCAAATAGTATTAAGTAAGTAGATGAGAACGGCGCGAATCTATTTTCGCAAAGTAAAACAGTTAATGGATAATCCCGTTTCCAAGACGCTCCCTTTAATTCGTTTGTAGGAGTTTACGGAGCCGCGCTCTGTACGGCTTTTCTCGGATCAGGTGGTCTTAAGGCTCGCCTTGATCCTCACAAGGAAGCCCATGTCACGATTACGGGATCTCAGGACCCCCTTACTGCCTCACTTTAAAAACTATCGACATTGAATATTTATTGCCTACTTAGTGTGTCGTTTAGTTCCGAGAAAGGGTGATGAGAAAGGAGGGAATTTGTAAAAGTGACGATATTATGTTAATAAGCTTTCAAGGAGGTCGATTACAATGCTTTTTAACTTTACTACTATCTCGCCTCTGTCCTTCCCTCATTGTTGAGGATCGTGACACCTATGATTTTTTTTACTGCTTCTCTCCTCCTGTTTCGGTCTTTAGCTGTGTGGAGAGCTACGTTGACCGGCATTTCCAGTTCCTGAGTCACCTGAGGCCTTACTATCAGCTTTGTAAAATCCATTCAAGTTCCGAGCAGTTCTAAAACCTGGCTTAAACATGCCAGAGACAACAATAACTGTTCACCTTAGAGGATATCAATGTTTAAACCGCTCATCGAAAGGAGCGTGATGCCGTGGTGATGGTATGACTTTACACTAAGCGGTTTAAGCCAGGTTTTAGAACTGCTCGGAACTTGAATGGATTTTACAATGCTGATAGAAAGGCCCCTGGTCAGACCATCCTTTCGGGCTTCGGCCTCTAGGCCTTTCACTACTGTTTTTTTATTTATTTACTAAATCCACAGCCCTTTATAAACAAATTATTGTACAAGTAGCTTACACATAGGGCCAATAACGGATTTACATTTTACTGATGTTACATAATTGTGTATTTATAGACTGTCATAGTTTGCACACTAGTAGGTTTTAGGTGCATTAGTGAGTATGGTGTGTCTGGGTTTATGTGTATGTTTATGAGTGTGTGTGTTTGTGTCTCCGTGTATATAAAAAGTTATTTTTGAATGGAAAGATCTCGTGAGTTTGACACATTATTTATATATTATCTATTATGCAGTGGTCGCCACGATCTGGCAGCGAAACTCACCTAAGGAGACCTAGGTTTCGGGCATGTCAAATGCCCATGCATGACATGCCCGAAACCTAGGTCGAAACTTCGACTATAAATGTGAGTAAAGCCGTATAAGACATATGTATAAGTTATTTTTGAAATCGTTTTATTTTTATTTTTTTAATGGCCGATGTCTGTATTAAAATAAAATACAATAACTAATTACAATACCGCTACTACAGTATTATTTGATCAATCCAGTAGCCGTTGCTAACCTATAGATAGTTCAAATGCTCTAGCCTACTACTAGTTGGCAGTGTGCCCAGAATGCTAGCAGCATTGCCACGTTGAATTGCAATGCTTATTCGCTGAGCCAAATATGTGCCAGCATTTTAGTCATGCGTCGTATCGATCAAACACTGATAAGTTTTGAAAAATCTGATATAACAAGTAGCCTATCTCCTTTTCCAAAGTTTTATCTATTTTTATGCCAATAACGATCAAAATTGGATCAGATGCATGAAGATGTTATTCTTATATTTTCAAAAGTAATATCATATAATTAAATTAATAAGTTATTTATTATCTTCTCACATAAAGCTTTTGACTAGTAACAAAATGTTACATTAATATTAGTGTTCATGGCTGTTAAGGTTCAGTGAGAAGGAACAGTCCCCAAACTAGGTAGACCCTGTGCAATGGCACTCTTGGCCCTTCCCACGGACTTGTTTAGGCGTATATGAAAAAAAGCTACTTATGATACTATTTTGCACATTAATAGGCAAAATAAAAACACTATTCTGTTAAAGTAATATAAAACAAAGTAAAAATTCTATTTTGTTACTAAAGGCAATTTTATGTACTGTCTTTATTCACTCTAAAAAGAAGTAGGTACCCCGTCCATTTTACGATGTAACGACAAGAAGCGTGTAACAGCCACGTTTCAAAGGTAGCTCTAAAGTATTCTACAGAATGTTAAAAGTACTTACCTAACCCTGTTCTGATAGCTATCAACTCTTCGAGTATAAAGTCGCTGGATTTTATGATATTTTGAATGGATATCAGAAACTCTGGTGCTTCAAACAGATCAATAGCAGGTAATTCTTTCGTTGGCGGATATTACCCGTGTACTCGTAAAATGTATAGGTACGTGCTGAAGTAGAAAACAATCTTTGATACATTTAATCAACAAGCTGCGCCCCACGGTTTTACCCGGGTGGTGATGATTGATTATGATGATGATATACAAAGCCTATGTGTCAATCCAGCGTCTACACTATCTCTATACAAAATTTCATCGAAATTGGTGTAGCCGTTTGAGCGTGAAGAGGTTACAAACATACACACATACACACAAACTTTCGCATTTATAATATTAGTAGGATAGTACTAGATGCGCCCCGTGGTTTCATCCGCACTGACTACGGTTTAACCACACTTTTTCCAGGACAAAAGTACCTATCGCATGTTCTTCTCCTAGGTCCTTATCTACCTTTATACCAAAATTCATCAATATCGGTTTAGTAGAAAACGTAAGAATTATGTTTACATTTATACCATTAATTAAGTTTTTTTTTGTATCCCAGAGGAAACCTACATTTTTTCGGGATAAAAAGTAGCATATGTGGTTATCTAGGTTATTAGGTGAGTACCTATGTTACGAATTTCATTCAAATCTACCAAGCCTTAAGACTTGAAAAGGTTACAAACACACATGCACACATACACATATTAACGAGACAAATTAGTTAAGAGAAGTAAACTTTGAGTCACATTTTTTATTGTACTTTTTCTATGAAATACGTGGCCAGATAAACAGACGGACTGTCTGATGGTAAGCGATCACCGTCGCCTGTGGATATCTGTAACACATGGGGTCGCGTCGCCTGTCAAACTGACGGGCACTGGTTCGATCCTCAACAACAGCTTGAGCTTTCGGTGAAAGTAACACCGTTATGGAATTCCCAGCATGGTGGTAAGGTACTTTCGAATATACCCGCCTGAATAGCAATAACCCTCAAGTTTAAAAAACATTTCACCAAACACATAGTGTGTTCAAGCAGTAGTCCTTGAGAGCCAGTAAGCATTCTAGGTCTAGCATGATAACATCTTCGACAACATCGTCACTGACACTGATTTATACAGTATAAAAAAAAGCTTGCTTACTTTTCAAGGCATCTTTATAAATGTTACAAATCATGAAAGTATACTTTTATTTGCAAGCGCTTTTCGAATTTCGTACAGTTGACAACTAGGTTACGTTAAAAAAGTATTTTTACGGCTCGCGCGCCACTTTCAGAAGTTTAGTAGCGCTGTACCTACACTACTATATTCTCAATTTCAGTTTGCAACAAAATCAGTTTATTTCCCACCTGACAAATTGCATTGGAGTAACAAAGAGCTATTTTCCTTTGAGAATAACTTGACAAAGTTTTAAGTATACACTATAAATAATAAAAGAGTTGGAACTTGGAAATATAGATTTCTGAGTAAAGTGATTTAACACTGAAACAGACATCCCCTGTTTTGATTTCGTTTTTTAACTGACTTCATAAAAAGAAGGAGGTTACTCAATTCGACCGTATATATATATATTTATATGTGTGTTCGTTTATAAACTGATTTTGATTATTATTTTTTTTTTCATAGAGTATACTTCCGAGGTTATCCCATTTAAATTTCATCAAACTCGGTCAAGCCGTTTCTGAGTTACACTCCAACAACTGGAAAGTGTTACGTCTATCTGGATGATTTCCTTATTGAGGGTGAATGACATTGGACCCGGTGAGTAGCAAATATCAGAGAACATTGTAAAAAAAAAATTCCAAACAAAATGGAACCGACTTCATCACTCAAAAGTGTGATGAAGCCTGAAACAGATACAGTTCTTCTTCTTCTTCCATACACCTAAACTTTCCCATTTATAAGAGTAGATACTTATAGTAGGATAACAAAATAAAATTTCTTAAAAAATAAGGTAAAATATCTACAACTGAAATAATATTAATAAACAAGTCTGTTAAACCGCTTCCAGTGTATAAAATTCCCAAAATGCGGGCACCATTGCCACTTTGAATAGCAATGAATAATCTTTGGTTGTCAATGTCAACGTATTTTCTGATTATAAATAACCCTTGTGACACACACCTACGGCCCGGTACATATTTTAAGTGAATTTCCTTGTCCGTTGATCGTTTTCCTCCCTGTAATTTACTTGCGTAAATACTCGGCGGGGTTGTTTCTATCGCAGAGCATTTCACCGGACATCATTATTTCCTGCGCATGTCCAACCCCGATGCGCTCGAAATTCTCTACCACCTACATCTCTATCATTTATATGTACCTACAATGGTTGTATCAACATATATATTTGGATCTGTGAATACTGCGGTTGGCAGGTGTTTCTGAAATTCTGATAAACTGTGTTTCCTTTAGTCTTATGTAAGCAGTTGATGTAGTTAGTACATAGGTAAACTATCAGATAATCTTTGTCATCAATAACTTCACAAAATGCCCATTTAAAATTCGTACTACTTTTTAGTAGTGATTGATTTTTCAATTTCTTTATTATAGTATCTGCCATGCAAGTTATAAACTGTCATTACAGTATGTTCTTTTTACAGGCTGCGACCGCCGTTTAAAAGTTTCACAGCCACGCTTGGCAGGCGGGTTGGCGAGCGCAGTATGATTTATAATCCTTTGAAGGCGCTGCGTAGTTTTAAAATTAAGAAAGTTTATTTTTTCCGATGTCTAAATGTTACAATAATTGTTCGCTTACTACTTGCAGTTGCAGTACTTAAAATGTTATAGCTCTCATCGACTATGTTCCGCTCTCCTCACTGTAGAAAAGATATGAGAGAGATATTGTTGTTCTTAAATTATATTTACCGTACAAAGGTTCGACTTTCTAAATTTATTTTTTAATTAACAAATTTGTCGACATCCAATCAGCACAATCGAATTACCGCCGCGTAAATTCCTCTCAGATGGCTCAAATCCTTTAACATTATACCGAAAGGCAGGTGGCGAGTCCACCCAGACGCCCGGCTGGGCTGGAATGCACCGTCCCGCTCCAATTACAGAGCGGTAGTCATTATTTCCGGAGCCATGCGATGCCTCCTCCATGCCTCTGCTTCGTTGACCTGCCGAAATTCACCCACAAACAACCACTTTACAGAGATCCCCTCCACTTTTCCTCTTCGCTCACTTGAAGACACGATTCTCGTTTCATCCTAACCTAACAGAGGTCTCACTATAGTGGCAGAATTTCGTTCTTAGTTACAACATCGAATATTGTGAGTAATCCGTCGGATTTGTTGGAAATAGCTTTTATCAATTTTACGGTCACTTCTGGAAAGGGTTTTAAAGAAATTAACGAGTTTAATGTTTGTTTACGGTTGAAGCTATTCCCTTTACGGGCCACGTATGTGCGCGTTGTTCACAGTTTGCAAAGTTTGTAGCGTGAGCATAATCTGGCTATTGTTTCGGATCTATTCACGAAATGCTCTTTGTTTCGCCATTTTGGTCATCATTAAGATTTTGCTGGGTGCTTTACTAAAACTGCATGCATAGCTTTACTCATTAGACCGTTGCGGCTAAATTTTTATAATGATGTGCCCGTTAAAAGAACAAAGGGGTCACAATGCGAGCGCACACCCATACATGCTATTGTTCTTGCTTTATTGAACTCGATCCTCATTAAAAATGTTATTTCGAAATATGTGTACAGCGAAATGATTTTAACGTTATATTTTATAATGGACATACTGTAATTAGAGTGTAGAGCTATTTACTATCTTTGAAATTGATGTCTGCTCACACAAAACGTCCTCCAAGTCTTGTATTACTCGTACGATGCCCTATTGCACTATACTCTTATTTAAATATGATACATGCAAAGAGCATAGCTTTTGACGTAGTCATAACATTTTACCTACAGGCAATTATATTATAGGTTTATATGAGGTAGATGTCGCACAAGCGCGCGGAAATTGAGGCGGCAAAATTAAGTCAATTGTAGTAATTTTTATTACGACGCGTATTTCAAGCGCAAGTTTAAACATATAGCTATCCTTTTCTATATTATTTGTACCGTATTATCTATCGCAGTAAGCATGTTTATGTCGTAAAGGAACAAAATCTGAGCACCGCGCAGTATGAATATACGTCATCTTTAGTAAAACATCATTGCATACAGGCAAGTTTTGAGTCCAAACCAATTTCATAAGAATTACAAAATCTCTGTTATTATCAATAAAACTGTACGATGTTCTATGTAGATTTCTTATAAAAAGAAAGAAAGAAAGAAATCATTTATTAAGGCAAACAATAACATAACAGAAACCAAATAATTAAAATTCTTTTAATTCAAATTCAAATAATGTATTCATCAAAAATTATTACTAATAGATATTATCCTAAGTTACAAAGTTACAAAGTTTAGTAATAGTAAGTTACCCATATATACACCTAGGATGGTCGTTGGTAGCTGTACTAGGATTCCCTGTGTTACAGCTACCACGATTCCAGCCTCTGGACAACAATATATAATAATCTGTAGGTACTTACATAATATATTTTAAAATGAGATAGTATAGGTGACGCTAGACTTGTGTAATGTTACCATAACCATAGCAAGACGACGCGCGCGGCGCGTGCGCCTGCAGTCGTCATAATGAAGTGGATAGAATGCACAAACATCAGCCGAACCAGTGGCTGTGGTTGCACCTACCTACTTTAGTGTGTGGCGCAAAGTCATAAGCGATAGCGATTTAAACAAAAATTGGTAACGCTTAATCGATACTTATTATTTTTACTTATTTATTTTAATTTATGGTTATAATAACAATTTTACAACTACTACTTAAATAGTACATCTATTAATGGCGTACATAAAATAAAAATTAAAAAAGATTAATAAAATAAAATTAATTATTTGAAAAATTTGTGTGTAGTAATGAATAGATATTTTAAATAAATTCGAAAGTATTAATATTATATTAATACGTAATATTAATTAATATTATTATGTATTTTCATACAGAAATATGAACTTAGCACCTACAATCTTCATACTTTACATAGACTACCTATTACAGTAGTTGTGTAAGTTAACAAAGCAATATTTTAATTAATATATATAAATACAATTATTATTATTTTTTATTTTTTTAATTGAATTATAGCAAATGAGACTGTGATGCACGGATGGGGGGATTTCGCAAGAGGGGGTAGTTTGGGAAATGGTATAATGATCCCTGAACTTTGTGAGAAATTATGACTCTTAGTAATATTATATCATTTAGGAATAGCAATAAGATTTTCCGTTTCATTATATTTCATTATATATCAAGAGAGTGACTAATTCGTTGGTACAGATATGGGCCCAGAAAGCATTGATGTCTCTGTGCTAGTGCCGTAGAGAAACCTTCTGGTATGATCAAATTGTCCTTCCTGCGTTTTTTCTCATAGTTTGATTTGTTGAAAATGGTTTTTTTGTGGGTATTCATGACAGACTTAATTATATAGATTTGCCTCACTGAAGGTACTTTTGCGTCTGAATATAGTTGTGTAGTAGGGAATTGAAAAGGTTTCTTTAACATTACTTTTAGGACTGCTCTCTGTGACCTCTCCGCTCGTAGGATATAGGTTTTATATGTACCTCCCCAAACAGTGATACAGTACGATAATATCGAATGACATAGAGCAAAGTAAATAGCAGTAATAATTGTCTTATCAAGGTGTCTTAAGCGTTTGAAAATAGCTATAAGTTTTCGTGTCCTTCCACAAAGAGCTAGAATATGTTCCTGCCAGGTCAGTCGATTATCTACAGTTACACCCAGATATTTTATCGAAGAAACTCTTTGAAGCTGAGTGCAAGCGCAGGAGTTTGCGTCATTACAGAAATGAGCTCGAATGCTCGTATTTTCATGTAAGGGTAAGTCTATCACTGAGTTAGAAAACGTTAGGTATTTTGTTTTTAATACATTAAGGGTCAAAAGATTACTTCTTAACCAAGACATTACTTCATTAAGACCTATCTCAGCTGATTTAATGGTTTCGTCCCATGAAGGTGCTGAAAAAACTAAAGCAGTATCATCTGCAAAAGCAACTATCTTCCCGAGTTCAAGTTTTAAATTACACAAATCATTAACATAAATAAGGAAAAGTGTGGGACCCAATATGCTACCTTGGGGAACACCACTTCGACTTCGACTTCACGTCTCATCACTTATTATATCGCCAATCTTTACTCTTTGACATCTGTTGGTAAGGTAATCGGAGAAGAGTTTCAGAGGAACACTTCTGATACCTAAAATATTACACAATACATACAATTACAAAACACGGATGACCTATCGGTGTTTTGTAATTATATGTATTGCGTACAATACATACAAGCAATAACAGATAAATAACATAGAAACAAAGATCGCTGTCAAGTACAGTTATGCCTAAAATGGTCCGGGCTCAGCATATTGCTGTAGGGGAATCTACAGCGCTGATTTTCAGCCCGAACCTTGGTGACGCACAAACGTGAGGAATACATATACATATTTTTGATGTAATAAATAATTAGGTAGCTATATATATACTTTTATATCAATATCAAAATAAATTAAATTACTGAATACAATTGAAACATAAAAATGCAAACATCAGGGAATAGCTAAAATTGATCAAGGTAGTATTAATTAATGCATGAAAAAGAAACAAGAAATAAGGAAATACTGCGGACTATCTTCAACAAAGACAATAGCACTCTCACACTTATATGCAAGCTACAGCTGCTCCGCAATAATATATCAGCAATCAATTCTGTGTGATATATTTTGTGCTTACTGCCATTTCATCACTTGAATCTGCTAGAATGAACCAGTGACTCGTTCTTTTACTGGCCATCTTATTTGTGGTTCATCATCGAGGTGAATAGGTAGGCACAATACTTACCTTCGGTTTGTCAACAATACAGTTATCATTCATAGTGCGTACAGCTAACGAATGGAATTTATTGCCTAAATCTGTGTTTCCGCAAACATACAACCTGGGTATCTTCAAGTCACGAGTGAATAGGTGTTTTCTAGGCAGGCGTGCTCCACCGTAGACCGCATCATCACTTAACATCAGGTGAGATAGTGGTCAAACGCTTGCCTCTACCCAATTGAAAAAAAAAAAATCACCGTGGAATGTATCCAAGACCTCAGCACGATGCTCGAAGGCTCAACAATTTTTGCAATTTCAATCTCAACAATTTGACTGGCCGGTTGGAGCAGTTGATAGCACTCTGCCTTCTGAGCCGCTGGTCCCGGGTTCGATTCCCGGACAGGTCAAACATTTGTGTGTATGAACATGTCTGTTTGACCTGTGTCTGGGTGTGTATATGTATATAAGTATATATATAAGTATGTATATAAGTATATATCAGTCATCAGGTTACCATAGTACAGGCTCTGGCTAGTTTGGGACCTGAAGACCTTGTGTGAATGTTGTAAAAAAAATAAAATTGATACATTATCCGAAATACCTATGCTTGCCTAGCTTGTTTCAATCGGTTGCTCAGTTCTCAAAGTTATTTATATATGGCAACCTCGAAATAACAGTCCATCTCTATAGGTAGGCCCGACTTCGAAAGATTTTAATCGGATAATCTATGTAGCTGGGCGTCGTTCGAGAAGGTTCGAAAACATTGTTTAGTCCAAAATGTCCCAACTACTCAAGGCTAAAGTGTTCAACTCTAATCTTGTGTCTGGACTTAAATCTTGGGTGTGTTACCAGTGATTATAATTATATACGTTTACCAATTTGTCTTAATTACTATCTCATCAATCTCCAAAAATACTAGTTTACTGTTTACACATTATAGGCTATACTGTGAAGCAGGCTTTTTAGTATTTGTTGCAAACATATTTTATATTAAATCTACAATAAAAGAAATACTAAAAACACACTGGAGAGATTGCAAACTGTTGATGTTATTTAGTTTAGAGATAGCCAGTGATAAGTAAGGAATAAAATGGGTTACCTTTCATTGTCTTATTGCACAATATAAACATTTTCAAACTAGCTGCGCCCCGCGCTGTCACCCGTGGTGAAATATTTGTGTCTTCCCGTCATCCCAAGGGACAGCCAATATTTTCGGGATAAAAAGTAGCCTATGTGGTATTCCAGGTGTTTGTGTTTGTGTTATATAAGCTGTTTTCATTAAAAACTTCAAGTAAACCCGTCAGCCAGACAAACAGACAAACGAGAAACAAAATTTCGCCTCTAAAATATTAGTCTTTTTGACCTGTATCTGGGTGTATTATGTATATAAGTATATATATCAGTCAACAGGTTACCATAGTACAGGCTCTGCCTAGTTTGGGATCTGAAGACCTTGTTTGAATGTTGATAAATAAATAAAAAAATCTTCTTGCTCAAACTGCTACACCGATTTCTACTAGTTGTTATTATAGTGGCATCATTAATCCTTCCAATTTGTTATGTGGACATTTCTATAAATTTAATATAAGCAAAACTTAAACTAAATTAAATCCATCGCACTTTCCGCTGCTATTTCCCATAGCTAACGTTATATAATTTCTGGCCTCATACGTGGGCGTAACGAGCGCACACCTAATTAAGCAACTTTTATTGTTTCAAAGTTTGCGGGCTTGCGGGTAGGTAGACATCACGGGCGTGCGGGTAGGTAGACACCAGTTACACCACAGTTGTGCCTGTCCCGCGGCTCATTAGCCCGACCCACAAATGAAAGGGAACATTTGACTTCGACGGCGTTTACCTTTGACTTATGGTTGTAGCCAGGGACTTTTTGAAGGGAACAAAGTAAGGACGGAACATTACAATTGCCAAAGCATTTTATATTTCCATACTGGTTTGACAAAAAAAGTAGATATCTTAGTTTCGCGATTTGCTTGTATCTCCTACATGCTGAGAATATAATAAAATAGAATATAATGTTTTATTTACATATAATGTTGGTACATAAAGGTGGCTTAATTATTGTACAATGCAGACCTACAACATTTTGCTGGACACCAGCGTGTAAATATTTATGGTAATATTGGACGTTTAACTAGAGCAGGAAAAAAAAACAATAATTATTTATATCAATTAAATCATAAAATTAATAATAATTACAACGGAGGTGTACACTATTAGACTATTAATATATTAGTCAAAGCATAAATGTTTACCTCATTTTATATTTTATCATTTAGATAATCCTTAACTGTATAATAACATTTTTCTGACAATAGTTCGAACAGTTTTCTCTTAAACAAATTAATGTTATTTACGTGTAGCCTATCTGGCAATGTATTGTACTCGTATTGCCATACAATTAGCATTTTGAGTGGTGACATTTAGTCGTGGCGGAGGTACGTATAACTTATGGGGATATCTCCTACATGCTGAGGATCATGAGCACTTCCATGGATCACTTTTATAATACCGATGCCACGCTGATCTGTCTTCAGCAGCGAGCATGCTTCGAGCATATTTTAGTTGAGAGTGGTGCGGATTTTATCTGATCAACTTGAACACACTAACGGTCGCCGAGGCGCAGTGGTCAGTGACATTGACTTCTGTGTCGTCGGGACCCTGGGTTCGAATCCCGCCAGGGGCAAACATTCATGCGATGTTTGTCCCGGGTCTTGGGTGTTTGTGTGCTGTAATTGTATGTGTCCATGCCTCCCGCTATACAGGGAATCCTAGTGCGGGGGTCTGAGTGTGAAACAAATAAAAACATAAAATAAAAAAACACATATGTCGGTGCCGATGAGCCCCTTGTAGTTGTCGATTCTTTGCTTATATATCGCTGGACATATTTAGATTATAAATTTCCACGATACGGAGGGCCCCAATTGAGGCCTCCTTAATAAATAATGCTTGTACAGCAACACTTTTGGAAAGTGTTCTGTATTTAAAATTGTTATGAATCGATTCTGTCACATTTTTTTAGTTCCCTCAGATAGGACTCCGTCATCTTATATATCGACACTGAAATTATGCCGATAATAATCCAGTGAAAATCGATTTTCACTTTATTTAATTTCAAGCAAATGTTTAAAATATTTCATTATTATGTAGAAAAGTAGTTTTTAGTGCATGCAATTATAATTGTTACAATTATATTTTATGCTTCCTTTGTAAACCTGTGTGTTCGTTAATTGTGTCAAATAAGATATATAGTTTCTCTCTCTTATTTAGTTTCCGATACAGTTTAAATTTGTATTGTTGTATGTTCCAAAGCGGGAATGTTCAAAGTTTACAAATTTTGCGTATTTACAATTAGTTTAACTAGAACGCATACCGGGCTTCGATCAAGTACAAAAGCAGTCGCGTACAGAATTAATGTGAACACAATAAGTAACAATCTCTAAATTCAACAGGAATTTCAACAAACGTTTGTAAGAATTCTTCAAGCCAACAAAAGGGTTATCTAAAAGAACCCGGCTCGCGAACAATAATTAAGAAGGACAACGGCCGAGAGCCCCCCATGTCCCGGCCCCGTCGCGAACAAAAGTTGAAAGGAGCTGCCAGGGCGCAATTACAAAAATTTCGAAAGCGCATAGAAGATTTCAAACAGTTCCTTTTAATAATGCTAAGTGTACAAAATCAGGCTGTAAGATTGCTTACCATCCATCACATACAAAAAAAAACAATGAACAGTAAATTCTACGCCTAAGTTTTGTTGAATATTGCGTTAGTCAAATTCATCTATACTAATATTATAAAGAGGTAAGATTTGATTGTTTGTTTGCATTGAAAATGCTCCGAAACTAATGAACCCATTTGAAAAATTATTTTATTGTTGGGAAGCTACGGTATCCCCAGCCGGGCTATGATGCGACACCCGAGATATATCGTGGTTTTTGCCTTTGAAAAACCACAACATAAATTATCTCGGGTGTCGCATCATAGGCCCGCTGGCGACATAGGCTATATTATGTTTTCAAAACAGTAGAAATTCTTATAATTTTTAATTTTTAATTTTTTTACCCGTGCAAAACCGGGACGGACCGCCAGTGTTGTACAAAGTCTCATCAAACCCCGTCTAGATGATTCCATCCTCAGAACACTTTAAGTACTTGAGTACTTTCATATCTTACCTCTTGACATTTTACAGAAACCCATCCAAATGTGAACGGCAAATTGCGCCTTTATAGGTCGAAAGGTCAGCATTAATTTACACAAGGATAAAACCACATTCCCATAAGAAGGAGACGACCTTTCAAATCACTCACGCTTAAGTCGTTTCATCTTAATTGAATTTAGAGACCTGGAAGCTTAACATTATATTGTGTTTAAGGAAAACAGTATAGCCAGGAAGCCAGGAAAGTAGTAACAGCCCGTGCGGCCACCGACCAGGTGGACAGACGACCTGACTAAGGTCGCAGGCAAGGGCTGGATGCGGGCCGCTTCCAACCGGTCCTTGTGGAAATCAATGGGGGAGGCCTATGTCCAGCAGTGGACGTCCTATGGCTGAGATGATGATGATGATGAAGGAAAACAGGCTGTATATCATAATTTCAGGAAATGGGATCAAACTATTAAACGGATTTGAAACAGTTAACAGTAGAGAAGGGTTCGATTTAATTTAACAAAGTCAGGAACATAAGATTTGTTTACGTCATTATTTGTGTAATTTTTTGGTATATGTGTCAAATTAAAACATACAGTTATTTAAACATCTATACTAATATTATAACGAGGTAATATTTAATTATTTGTTTGTATTGAAAAGGCTCCGAAACTACTGAACTGATTTTAACTCTCACTTTTGGGAAGCTACACTATCCCCGGGTGAGATAGGTTATATGTATATTATATTTTCAAAAAGATTATGGATCATTATAATTTTTAATTTTGATATTTTTCACCCGTGCGAATACGGGGTGGACCGCTAGTCTATTAAAATGCTGGCCTGTGTTTTGCTCAAAAATTAAACAACGATCAACGTGGCAATGCTGCCAGTATTTTTAGAAATTCTGCTCACTGGCAGCATCAGTCAATTGACTCGTTAATTATATTGACGCGATGATAGCTCAGCGGGGGGAGCGTCGGAGCGTCGCCTGTCAAACTGACGGACACTGGTTTGATTCTAACAACAGCTTGAGCTTCCGGTGAAGGTAGCAACGTTTTTTAAATTCCCAGCCTGGTGGTAAGGTACTTTCGAATACCCGACTGGCTAGCTACCACCCTCAAGTTTGAAAAACGGTCACCAAACACATAGTGTGTTTAGGCAGCAGTCCTTGAGAGCCAGTGAGTATTCTAGGTCTAGCGTGATAACATCTTCGACCACATCGTGAGATAGTGACACTGACCATCAAGTGAGATAGTGGTCGAACGCTAGATCTATACAGTATAAAAGAAATCGCATTATATTGCGCTGCTAGGATTTACTTGATCGCATTGTTAAAATCTACTTATTTACAGATCCGAAACCCAAATTAATCTATAAAACGTTATATTGTGTTTGCATATAAAAATAGTTTAAAAACTAATAAACTTGCTTTTTTTGATAGCCGAGCTAGAAAATGGCAAATCTTTAGGATCAGGGATATTGGGTACTATTTAAGTTTGTTGTCATTGTCTCCGTCTTTGATAAGTTTGCAAAGTTTGAAATCAACCCGACGTTTTCAAGGAGGTGAAAAACCACGTTTGAAGATTTCGTGATAGATACATGCGTAATAAATACATGATTAATATGTTAAAAAGTAGTAGGCAAACGAAACACCTTAATTAATAAAGTTTCTTCAGCAATATAATTGCAGGCTTGTTTATGAACTAGACTTTTAGGCTAGGTCACTTGGCTTACCCCCACCACGCCTCATTAGCCAGCCGAGGGCCGGGAAAGACGAACTTTGATGAAGCCTCTGTAACGACAGAGTCGTCTTTTCGAGTGTCTAGCTCGTTAACATTTCAAGTTCTGCTTTGGTTTTATTCTACATTTTAGCCAACTGTGGGCGAAGGAGCTCATTAAGGATGTACACGTATAATTTTTATAGAAATATGTAGAGCCAGCACCAAATTTAACAGTCTATTTAGTCCTTAGATTTGTTTTGCATAAACGTGAATTCTGTTTGGCGCTTACTCTGCACAGTGGGTATATTGATAGGCAGTAGCATAGCATATATATATACTTTTATTCAAAATTTTGTTTTACTTTTTATAAGACGAGAATGCTCCCGTTACCTTACCTTAGCTGTTCAATATGGGTGAGAACCTGTAAATGGCTTTCTGTTACATTAAATTAAGTTTCTTTTCTGTAAACATAGATTTTCCAAGAAAATGAATAAATAAATGTATGCTCACGTATAAATGAATTAGAATGAATAACTAGATCATTCTTTTTTATATTTTATTTTTAAGATATAAAGAGTACGTATAAACTGTGAATTTCTCAAATAATTTCTCAAGATCTACACTGAAGTCAATTAGCAAACATAAATGTTTTCTTCTTAGAATATATAATTATCATTGTATTTATTTAAATTACATATCAATTTTTATCTTCTATTAAAATTCAAAGGACATAAAGTAATGTAGTTAATTGCATTAAAATATTGGCAATGTTTGTTAAAATAAGTAATAAAAAGATTATTTATTTATAATAAAATAATATGCATTGTAGTTGACATTTCCATCATAGTTTTTAATAAGATAAAAAATAACTATTAAAAGATACAATTGTTCACAGTTGCTAATGCAAATAATATGCTAGCTGGTCGATATTCAGTCCATTCGTGTCTCACAAAAAGACATCAATTTGGCAAGATTAATCGCTGAATGCATCAAAATGGTGAACCAGCAGCGAAATCCGGCAGCGCGGAACATTTTACATCGCTTTACGATGTTATACCATTCCATAGCCGGCATATTTCGGATAAAGCTATTTACAGCAATATTTTAATGCTTTTGAGCATCAATTTTTCATTGGTAAGAGATTAATTTTTGAAGTTTCGTATAAAATATGAAACAAATTGTGATGCGGTATATTTCATTCTATATTACACATGTATTGCTTGCTATACAAAATATAAATAATGATAATTTATTTTGCGTTCAGATATCTTTCAAAATGTATAAACTTAATCAATTTTGCAGGGTTGGTGAAATCATTTGAGAAATTTGAAAACTATTTAAAATTATTACACAATATTTTAGTATTTTACAAATTTAACCACTATCTTATCTGATGTTAATAATAATTCATACTGAATTAAGTAGCTTTTTAATAAAATCTGTTTATTATTATTCCATTAACTCTAGGGATGGGACGTTACAAAAGTTATATTATTACTGAATGATATTTATTATGGAAATTGTAATTGAATATCTCTGTGGACGAATGTGAATCACATTTGATCAGACCATCGGATTTATTCGACGTTATAGTCTTCTCGTGACCACGATCAATGTCAATTGTCCAAAATGTCGAAGTTAGCCAAAACTATGTTTTCTTATATACATAAATTTGCGCAAATAACTAGGCCTTATAGTCTTATTAAAATATATAATAGTTTTAAGAAATCTAAATTAAGTACAATTTAGATGTATGAGACTATGGCAATTACAAATTTAAATCGATTATTTAAAATGCTTTTATGAAAATAAAATACTATTAACTAATTACAATACTACAGATACTACAATAACATTTGAGCAATCCACTAGCTGTTGGGTTAATAATAAAATAAATTAAAACAAATCTAATTGTACAATATTTCCGCTGGCGACGTCTAACAACCATCAATTAATTAATAAAATTGATACTGATATGTTATTCTCATTATAAAAATATTACGGTGCTGATATTTCTGGAAATTTATAAGCGTCAAAAACAGATAGCTTAAAAGTTGGCTGAAAATGTGTAGCCATTGTTCACAAACGTCACAGTTGTGGTTACAAACTAGGTGAAATGTATGCGCGTGCTTATTAGTGTTGCCACTTAACCCCTCTGCTTAACCCGCAATGCCACACCTGGCGTTGGGACTCTTTTGAACTCTGACGTAAGCTTTACGTCACGATGAGACGGCGTACGTAATTAGTCCCTTTCACGTGGCTTCTTTTCATACGATAGCTTTCCGACGACTCCGTGTCGTCATCATTGGCGCCGCTTTCCGTTTGAAATTGGAATTCTAGACGCATTCTAGTAGTGCTTAATTGGAAAACTTGCTATTTGTTTAAAAAATTAAAAATATTGATTTTGCACAAGATAAAGTTAAGGTGAAATCGATGATGTTTGAATACAATGTTTTATTGGATATACCGGTATTAAATGTTAATTATATCTTATTCAATAATTATTATTTTTTATTATTAAAATAAATAATAATTGAATGTATATATAATAAAGTAATCAGTAGTAGTAAGTACCGGTGCGTACACATTATAACTATTTCCTTTTAAGCTATTCTGTATCACTGAGTACATTTTTGTATTTTTTATTTTGTTTTTTTTTATTATTATTGTTACTTAGAGTTTGTTTGCAGTAAGTTTCCGAATGTTTATTTATTTATTTGAACCCCAACATAATGCACACTGATACAAGAAACTAAAATAATGCTATAGTAAAACAAATGCTAAGTGTCACTATAATTATAGGGGAAGACAGCTGTACACTAACGTGCGAGGGGAAGCATCGAACTTCATAACACAGGTTATTCCTAGCTTGAGGTTTCGGTTAATTAATGTTACGTGCATTGCTTAGGTATTATTATTAATTAAATACTTTTGTTACTAAGAAACTTTATCGTTTATGTACCTTAGTTATGTGCTTTATAAGTAAATAAATAAATTCATATTTAAAACGTCACTAAACTCTTCCATTTTTGGTTCGACCGATTGGAATGAACTTGATTTGTATGGTGTAGATTTAAAAATAAAATCTACCTAGCGCTGCATGCAAGACAATGTCTGTCGGGTCCGCTAGTATGAATATTATAATCAGGTTCAGTTCAAATATTTGAAGGAAAAAATTCGGCTGCTAGTGGGACTTGAACCCACGACTACAGAATACCGTCCTGTCGCTTTGTCCAACTAAGCTATAGCAGTCCATACCACTAGAGCCGAATTACTTCCTTCCTTATTAACATCTTGCGGGGATGTTATTCTGTAGGACAACAGACAGGGGCAGGACAGGACGGTATTCTGTAGTCGTGGGATCAAGTCCCACTAGCAGCCGAATTTTTTCCTTCAAATATTTGAACTGAAGTTCTGCCTAGCATAGCGTTAATGCGATACACAATAAAATCTCTTATAATCAGGTTGTTTCATCGTAAGCAGGATCTTGACATACTTCTATTGCATGTTCTACTTTTATGACCGTTTTCATACATATTTATCGGTGCCCTGACCAGGCCTTAGCTTTCTTGGTGGTATACTCCATTACTGCAGGTCGTCTCCCTGAAAGACCTTCATTGCTTTTATGTAATATTTTTATAATTTTGTTTTCGGCTTCACTCAAGGCGGTTGAGACGGAGGGGGTAGCAAGGGCAGTCAGTTGGTCTTACCAACGGGTCGGCGACCGCCAACTTTTAATTTTACCCAAGTATTAGAATTGTTCAACGAGTATGCTGTAGGAAAATCAAAAAGACATTTTATAAACACAAAATACAAAACAATAAGCAAAATGAATGTAATATTTTTTTAATGACCACTGATTCTTTTTTAAAAATAGGGCTACAAAACGTGGATCGACATTTAAAAGCATTTATCTTGTAATAAAATTTTAATGGACGCTATCGGATCGCGGCCTATTTCTGTTGCAGGCGCTTCCGTGAGTAACGAAATTAGAGAAGCATGAAGGCCGCTGAATTTAATGACGTAGGCTTTGCTTGCGATAGGTATGTCCTATGGTACAAACATGTTTTTTTTCACATTGTACTTTTTCACACCATGAAGGCAAGAGTTGTACGGCACTACGCAGGTCTAAGCACAGGATCGCGTCGTACTTAGAATTGTGCAGTAATTTGTGTTTTAGCATGCTTTGCGAATGTGAAGAGTACATTTATACAAGCTCCAAAGATTATTTGCCATAATTGCTAATTTGCTATTTTATTTCTAATAGCAATGCTGAAAGTTATTTTACATTGGATAACTCTCATACTTTTTGTATACTTTATTATAGTAGCGTTTGACCACTATCTCATTTGATGGTCAGTAACGTAGTCACACTATAGACCTAGAATGCTGACTCCCAAGGACAGCTGCCTGAATACACTGTGTCTGGTGACAGTTTTTCAAACTTGAGGGTGTTATAAGTTATAAGTCTCATGTGCCTGTGATTTCACTAGAAACGATACCCTTCAAACCGGAACACAGTAATGCGAACACTACTGCCTGGCGGTAGAAATGTGGTGGCAGTACTTCCCCGGACAAACTCTCTCTGTTGTGTGTTGCTACTACTCTTAAATAACTTGCTACTAATCATTACCGAAAGCTCAAACTGTTGGTGAGGATCGAACCCATGTCCATCAGTTTGACAGCCAACGTTCTCACCGCTGAGCTATCATCACTTCAAACCGTGTGAGGTTCACTGATGTCAAACGTGCGACGAATTAGTAAAAATGTAACACTGCTTTTGTTTTTGTTATACTCGGAATATTCCGTGTCTGCTATGCAGGGATCATAGCTCCCACAGGTTATTATAAAACATCCATTGTGATTTATAAAGTGAAAATTTTTAGCGGCGTTGTGCACATTTGTGTGGGGTAAAAATGTTAAACTCGCGTCAGGACAAGTGACACTGATCGAAAATTCGTAAGACGCGTGACATCATCGACATCGTCGACGACGATGGAGGGAGAGTAGACATAATGTAATATAAATTGTCGTAATATAATTGTAATATAATAGAATTGTGTTGTAATTGTGTGTATAATTGTGTGTTTGTGTGAGATGCACAATAAATGAATATTGTATTTCACCACATAAATGATAGTCCTTTTATACTGATAAATAAAGCAATTCGTGCGAAATTACTCCCTAGCCATTCCAAAATATCCAAAAATGCACAACGTTCAAGTTTTCACTTCTTCCGGAACTCCCGGAGTGCAACCCTTTGCTTTTTATTACTTAGTCTTGTGTTATGAAAACGATAAACGTCTTTATAATAACATCTAAAAAGATGGTATTACAGTTAAGTAGAAAACGATTACGAGTTTAATTTATTACTAACAATTATTATTTACAGAACAGGGGGTCATCCGACTAATAATATTGCTTTCAATATTGCTATAGCTTTTAACTTTCTTACCGTCTTTTCGAACCTAAGAAAGCTTTATCAATTGATTAATTATTCATAAACGAATTGTATAATTGTTTTATTAACAATTAATCAATTGTTGATGCTCTCTAAGGTTCGAAAAGACGGTAATAAATTCGAAAGCTATAGCAATATAGAAAGCAATATAATTAGGCAGAAGACCACCAGGTCGAGGAAAGTGGGTTAAAAAATATTTTGTTGATCTTCCCTCACCTTTACTTCTTTTGACGAAGGTTCGGGATAACAGTATTATTAAAAAATAAATAAACTGACATTAACCAGATGAAATATTCATAGCCTCTAAATCCTACTAATATTATAAATACGAAACTTTGTGAGTATGGATGTATGGATGTACATATGTTTGTTACTATTTCATGCTCAAACGGCTGGACGGGTGTAGACGAAATTTGGTATGTAGATACTTCAGGCCCCGGAATAACACCTAGACCACTTTTCATTATTATCATCACCACCACGCGGTTAAAACCGCGGGGCGCTGCTAGATATTTGTTACTCTTTCACGCTGAAACGGCTGAACCGATTTGCTTGAAATTTTATATGAAGATAGCTTATACCCTGGAAAAACAGATAGGCTACTTTTTATCCCGAAAATATACACTGTTCCCGTGGGATGACGGGAAGACACAGAAATCGTCAATACCACGTACCTACCATTTCACCGCGGGATACACCAAGGGGCTCAGCTAGTCCTTTCTAAAATTATTGTTGCAGTTTCAAACTGACTTACGAGATTAGTTTCACGTGATACTGGAACAGTTAGATTTTGTCAGTTAAATATTTAGTTATTTATTTAAACTGTATACTGTACTAATCAACTGAGTGTGCTTTGACTGTATCTAGTCCAGTTTTTAGTTACGTGCTTATGCGTACCTATTTCCCTTTTTTAATAATATCAATGGAATGTAAATTCTTTTTATGTACTTTATAGATATAGCGTTTGATCACTACCTCACTTGATGGTCAGTGACGATGTGTTCGAAGATGTTATCACGCTAGACCTACAATGCTTACTGGCTCTCAAGAACTAATTAACTATGTAAGGTTACTATTCTGCAATGCCATCATGCAAAATTGTAAAGTTTTAATAAGTTATCAATAAATTAGTATTTATCAAATTATTTATACAATTACCCCCTTACTTATAAACGTTGAATAACCTCTGAATAGTTATTCAGTGTTTTGTCTTTGTCGCTTATATGACAGTTTAACGTTGAAAGAATGGAACAAAACACTGAATTACTATTCGCAGCTTATTCAACGTTTATAAGTAAGGGGGTTAGTGTATATCTGTAAATATCAATAAATAAACAAACTGTTGTTGTTCAAACACAATATGATACTTTCTACCTGCTTAAATTTTACAATCTTACATTATAACATGTTTCATTACATATAATTATGTAATGTAATTACAGACATCAGTGATACAGCATAAATAAAATAACAGTCTATAGGTAGGTAGGATTTGTAGTTAATAGGTACATCTAGGTTGTCGGTATTAAATTGGAATATGATAAATATTGAAAGTAAATATTTTACCACACTTAAACAATACCATTTACTGATAATTTTAAAGAAGAAAGATTTGATTGTTTGTTTGTTTGCATTGAGTAGGCTCCGAAACTACTGAACCGATTTGAAAAACTATTTCACTGTTGGGCAGCAACAACCGGGTGACATAGGTTATATTATATTTTCAAAAAAAATACGGATCCATATAATTTTTTTTTACCCGTGCGAAGCTTGGGCGGACCGATGGTTTACTAATAAGAATCAAGATGATGTACATAGTGGCCGTTTTTTCTTTCTTTTTATTCATTTATTTATTATTTATTGACATAAAAAACGAAGTTGACAGTTAAATTTATGTCACAAAAATCTATACCTAAGGACTTAAATATAATGAACCATTTTAAACCATAGAATTATTAGAAATATATAATGACGAATAACATTATGAATTTATAAAAAACGGGAATTACTCACGTAATAAGTCAGAGGGTTCTGACTTCCGACTAAAGTTTCAACCACATTCGGTAGTCTTTTTCAAGGAGAACACGGGACGCTCGCGGACACGGTCGCAGTTTGCCTAGTACTGCGCGTCCGCGAGCGCCCCGTGTTCTCCGTAAACTCGACTTAAAATAGTAAGTAAAGTTGGTTAAAACTTATTATAGACGTGAAATATTTATGTGAGCTACGATTGTGTATTAAAGCTTTCGATATGCAACTGATCGGGTGGACAAACTGGGCCCGTCACTGTCGCGCCACCGCCACCGACGCGACACGCTCTTTTCACAGATTATCTTTTTCATATCCCTGGCATTTCGTTACTCTTAATGAAATCCAGCCAAAGGGAAGAAAGAATTTAATTTAAGACGAATCAGAAAATATTCAGCTGCCGCTTGCTAGTTATAAATCATTTGAATGCTAATAAATTCGACTGCCCCTGAGCCCCAGGTGGGAACAGACTTTCTTCCTGCTCCATCTTTGTTTTCAGAAAAAATTGAATAATATTCAGCTCTTTATTATTAAATTCTTTCATAAAGCCACCGTTGGCTTTAAGGATTTTCTTTAATATCGTAATGGAATTTCATTTGTCTTGAGGTTGAGCGCTGAAGACGAAGATAGTCATATTTCTATTTGAGTGAGTTGTACTTGCCTCAGCTTGGGGAGACTTTGCTTTCTCGAGTTAGATATTATAATTAGTATATAGTATGTACTATACCTAGTATTTTTGAAGCGATGATATCTCAGCGTTGGCTGTCAAACTGGTGGACACTGGTTCGATTCCCAACAACAGCTTGAGCTTCCGGTGAAGGTAATATCGATATTAAATTCCCAGCATGGTGGTACTTTATATACTTTAGAATACCCGCCTGGCTAGCTACCCCCCTCAAGTTTGAAAAACTGTCACCTGTAGTGTGTTCAGGCAGCAGTCCTCGAGAGCCAGTGAGCATTCTAGATCTAGCCTGATAACATCTTCGACCACATCGTCACTGACCATCAAGTAAGATAGTGGTCAAACGCTAGATCTATAGTATAAAAAAAAGAAACGTTGTATACCGTGTTTTCTTATTGGAATATAATTTAGTTTACAATTTTCCTATTTGACACTTATTTGTTATTTATATTTATTACACAAGCACAGAAAGTTATGAGAAATCGGATATTAGCACAAAAACATATATATTTAACACCCTAGACCTAAAGATATAATCATATTGTAACATATAACATGTTTAAGTTAATTAAAGTTTCCTTCTTACTCACCTAATTGTTTTTATAAAATTCCATTTTATTTTTTTATCATATCCAAACGCTCGCAGTTCAGAATACAGATTGCAGTTTTTTTTTTCCAACATTCACACAAGGTCTTCAGGTCCCAAACTAGGCAGAGCCTGTACTATGGTAACCTGATGACTGATATATATATATATACTTATATACATATACACACCCAGACACAGGTCAAACAGACACGTTCATACACACAAATGTTTGACCTGTCCGGGAATCGAACCCGGGACCAGCGGCTCAGAAGAGTGCTACCAACTGCGCCAACCGCGCAGTCAAAGTATTTAAAACTATTTTTAGGCAGACGTTTGTCATCGTGCCTAGTGCTTAGTAATGATGCTATCTATAGCGATCATATTACCTGTGTCGCAGGAGACATATACACACACAATTACAGCACACACACATCCAACTCCAGGGACAAACACCTATACTCATCGGGTAAATGTTTGCTCATGCCGGGATTCGAACCCAGGGCCCCGGAAACCCAGGAGTCATATCACTGACCACTGAGCTACTGCGATCATCATTAATTAGCATTTCTAGTTTATTAACAAATTATTTTTACGATAATTATGTCGGACTCACACACATCGTCATCTTGCCTAATGAGATTTTCTATACACTGGCTCACCACGGCATCGTTTCAGAAACTAATATAAATCCTTCATTATCAATGTATAAAACACGGGAGTTACTCACGTAATAAGTCAGAGGGTTCCGACTATAGTTTCAACCACATTCGGTGGTCTTTTTCAAGGAGAATACGGAACCCTCTGACTTATTACGTGAGTAACTCCCGTGTTTTATACATTGATAATGTCTCAAAACCACGTCAGTTTTAATAACAAAATAAATCCTTCATCCTATAGACAATTTTAGGAGTCACCAAAATAAATATTTTCAATATAAAAAAAACAGGTCATCATACATTATGTAATACAAATCTTTGTGAGCTTCTCTTCTATTATTAATTATAAAGCATATTGTAAATGGGTCGTTGAAACAACACAAAAGCATTTTCAATGCACCTTTTATTTCTCAAACCTTTCTTTTAAACTAAACCAATTTAAGCGTCAACTGGACTGACCCATTTCACAGCGCTTTAATCGAAAAGTTTCAGCTGATCGCCCACATGCATACATCACTGAAAAGTAAACTAAACATATTACCAAATACAAGTATTGGTATATACATTTGACATTTGCAGTCACAATTTTAATATATCCTCAAAGATACAGTAGTTAAAGAATAAGGCTTGCATCCGTGGGAAAGCGATCACTGCAGTGGGGTCCTCAGTTGCTCTCGGGACTTGGAACGGTCCGCCGGTCCCGCGCGCATCCGTAGCCACGCGCTACTAGCTACGCCGTAGTGGATCTACGAGAGCTACGTTTGTGCTCAAAGTGCTCACCGAACTCGGTGCTTAAGTGCTTATCGACTGTCGAAGCGAGTGCTGTTATTAAAACTTGTGAAAGCGACTATTTGAATAAAACTGGTTTTATTACGATGTGATATTGGATCATTCGTGGATTATGTGAGTTTGAAAGCACAAATATATTATGAGATTTGTTTTAGTTTCGACTTTATTAGATGATGTTTGTTTGGTAATAACTATTATGTTATAAGGATGCTATTGTTCTTGTTTGAAGAATATATATTTACGTATAGAGGAACTTAATTCCTTTTCCGTATTTTTAAGTATATAAAATTCCGTTTTTTAAATTATATTATACATATAATCTATATTTTTTTATTTTTTTTATTTTTTTTACATATTATAAGTTTGCGTTTGACAACTGTCTCACCTGATGTTAAGTGATGACGTTGTCTAGGATTTAGCACGCAAACCTAGAAGGTACCTATTCACTCACATTATATATTATATGGGATAAGAAGTTCTAAGAAAGGGAATATGGGTGAAGCGAAAAAAGTGTGGCGGGATCGTAGCTATTGGAATGCTGTGGTCTCTGCCTACCCCTACGGGGAAGAGGCGTGACTATATGTATTTATTTATATGAGATAATGGTGAATTGCTTGCTTATTAAGTTAAAACAAATACAGAGCAGAATTTATTTTACGTTAAAAAGGTATTTCTTATAGCTATATTGAATAATTGTGTACATAAGTATTTACATTGTATGTTTTTCTTTCGAATTGTATAGATTTTTTTGCGTTTATTCTTTTAGATTTAATTGGGGGGGATACGCACCACGATTTTGATAGAGATTAAAACTTTTTTAAAAATTATTATTCGTATACATTTTTATATCTTATTGAAAACATAAATTAACAGAAATGTGAATAAAAATAATCTATGTTCATTTAATCAGAAACATTTTGTGCATCTTCTCTAGTGTTGTAACGTCCAAATTTTGTGAAAGAAATTGATTGCCCTTGACAGTTACAGTGGTCATCGAAGTAAACACTTCATTATAAGTAATATTACAACGAAATATGAATAACTAATCGCTATTGGCACGTGTGTCTTCCAATACAATGAGATAATATTTTCTGAGTCTTTAGGTGGATTATTATCATTATAATATTAATTTATTAATAATAAATTAATATATTATTACAAAATTACTAATATTAATATAATAAATATTAATATTAATATAATAAATATTAATATTATTACAATAAATATATTATTACAATATATAATTATATTATGTAATAATTATTATATTAATATTATTATTATTTGAGTGTTTTGTGAAGCAATGATAATTGATAACATCTTCGACCAAATCGTCATTGACCATCAAGTGAGATAGTGGTCAAACGCTAGATCTATACAGAATAAAAAAAATGAATTTAAGGATACAGATAGTATAGAATAGTTTTTGGACAAATTGTCAAAAGCCTTTCTAATGTAAATCATAGCGTATCCATCAGTATAAAATTTAGTATTGGTGTTGCCAGTAACCCTTTGACGGGCTGTCGTAAACCACCGAGGCATGACCGGGGGCATAAAATTTGGGAACATAAGAAGATTTAGGGCCAAAACAATGCGTAAAAATAGAGATCACTCTCGTTTTATTCTCACATATCCACTGAATATATTCTTTTTTTTTATGAAAATATTCCTCGTAAAGATCTGTGCTTAGATACGTTAACAACTTTGTGTATTTCCAAAATTTGGCCGGTTTTGGCCGGTTGGCTCAGTTGGTAGCACTCTGCCTTCTGAGCCGCTGGTCCCGGGTTCGATTCCTGGACAGGTCAAACATTTATGTGTATGAACATGTCTGTTTGACCTGTGTCTGGATGTGTATATGTATATTAGTAAATATAGAAGTATGTATATAAGTATATATCAGTCATCAGGTTACTATAGTACAGGCTCTGCCTAGTTTGGGACCTGAAGACCTTGTGTGAATGTTGTCCCATATTATTATTATTAATTTTAACTATACATTTGAAAGTAATTCTGCTTATCTGCTACGATATTACAAACTGTGATCAATATTAAAAGAGATAGACAGGACCTTAGAATTTTACATAGGCTCTATTTATCCCCGTAATAGTATAGTTCCCCCCACGGGAAAGCGGGAGTCCAGGCATCCAAATTAGTAAGACCATACTGTGATGTATTCTACTAGTAGCGCCCCGTGGATTACGGTTTTCCCGCTACCTCAATTATCCCACGGGAACTATACTTTTCCAGGATAAAAGTAGCCTATGTGTTAATCCAGGGCTTAAACTATCTCCATACCAAATTTCATCAAAATCAGTGTAGCCGTTTAAGCATGAACAAGTAACAAACATACACACAAACTTTCGCATTTATAATATTAGTAGAATAGTAATAAATTGTTAATTTATCTTTATCTTATCTCTAATTCGATAAATATGCAGATCCAAATACACACCCCTAATAACAGCCAGGAAGTGTTTCCCCACTAGCGGGTACTCTCGACAAAACATCGACATAATATCCGCCCTAGTTCTAGTTTATATTAATTCACTATCTGTATTCGCTTCCTTAGTCGTTGCTATATTTCAAGTTCTGTCAGCTAAATAGTCTGCGATTTCCTTCATTTTGGCGCGCTGTTTTGCTGATGACATGCGATCATAACTTACAAGAACTTTTTGTGTTCTGATCTTTACCTTTTCGATATTTTTATTTCTACTGAATGTAGCAACGTGTTGACAGTTAGACCAGCGCCGAAAGTTTATCTAGATACAATACGCGTGTAAACTGCTGGGTATTCTCACTGTACGTAAAATGTGTATAAAACTGTCAATCTATCAATTAAGTTTTATGTTAATAAATGGCACGGACCCTGGAGTCTGTGGAGAGTATGTTTCAAATATAAAAAAAAAATATACTGTGCAAATGTTAAAAAAAAAGATATAAAAAACTGCTGGGTAGTTTGTAGCTCAAAACATACCTACAATTTTAATACCACAGCCCAGTAATATTATTAATACTCACGTTGACAATTAATTTACACTGAAACAATTGTCGATCGTGATATCGACTACGCGTAAGTGACACGTTATACCCGTAGAAACAGTAAACCACAGCCCAGGTTCATTGGGTGTACTGATAACTGCCCAGTGACCAGTCAACTTCATCAACGACGGGCTTGGCAGGAGTATTCTCCACATCCTCGTTATCTGCCTGACCTGAGATGCCCATGGTTCAGACCTGATGGGCTGAACAAAGACGTGCGTGTCGCATATCAAAAGGTGCGCCTCCGGATCCCTCGTGTAATCCTGAAAGAATAAATGACACGTTTAGTACTTAAATTATACATACGACGGCAAGAAACTAAAAAAAAACCAAAATTTCCTTTTAATGAGAGGTGGGTAAAAGGGACCACCAATGAACGAGTTTGAGCGGTTTGAGCGTTCTTCCGTCATCGGTGGATGAGACACATGCACGATGCGAGGCGTCATCTCACCCAGGGCCCAGACACAAGCAGGACGTGAGGCGTCGTCGCACCACCATCCTTCTGTGGATAAGACAGAGCCGCAACGTGAAGTATTGTCTTATCCACGCCCATACATATACGAGTACATATAAAATTAATATGCAAATAATTCAAGTTTCCAATAATTTTTCATTGACACTGCATTTTTAGCATTATTTGTTTATAAATATTTTATATCCTCAAGAGGAATAAATACCAACAGTATTACATTTTCACTTTATAAAATGTTTTTCTGTCTTTATTTTTTACATTTATAAACTATAGCGTACGCATAGGTTTTATATCATGACTCGAAGACCTTACTAAACCTACACTATTAGCTACTAAAATAGTAGTAAGTGTGGAGATTACCAAAATTTAAAACGTCTGATTATCGATTTAATCGTCGGTCAAACAGTTTTTGCCCTACAGTCAGCCGACAGTTAATTGATAAACGGACGTTTAAATTTTTAGGAACTCTACTCTAAAAGTACCTACTATATGATATAATGAGGTAGTATTCGAAAATATCAACTTTGTCACCCAACATCGGTCTATAATAACATCACATATGAACTTATTAATTATTTTCGCAAACATTAGTGTAGAGTAATAATTAATTAATTACCTATCTACTAATGCAGACTCGGTAATAGTCATGTTCGTATATGGTTAATTATAACTAATATACAATTACTTACATATCGTACGTAGTTGGGTGACATAAAGAGTATTAGATACTGTAAACTCTAAGGCTTTCACGGCCGGCGTTGCATGTTGTATGTTTTGCTTCCGGGCTGTTTGGCCGTGGTCTAAGTGAGCCGCGGCGTCTTCTCTGTTACTGATGACTCAGTACTCAGTATCAGAGAAGACGCCGCAAAGGAGAGTTCTACGCTCTTGTCGCCGCTCGGACCTGAACCACTGAAGATATAGTCCGCAGTGATTGACGAAACGTCTGGAACACAAGTTTCACTTAGACCACGGCCAAACAGCCCGGAAGCAAAACATACAACAGTATTAGATACTGTTTTTCTTATTTACGAATAGAAAAGGAGATGTGTTGTATTGAGATATGATAAGACACGCTGGCAACATTTTCTTCTTGCCTCCAAGTTTTCCCTTAGAGTAAACAAATGATACAGGACGCTGATACCAAGTAAATGGTAAAATAAAAGCAGCATTCGTTATTCAGTTATGTCACTGAAGATATTCGCCGTGGTTTAGATTTGCTTAGGTACGAGTTACGCATAATACATCTTGCTCTGAATCTCAATGAGTTTTCAAAACAGTACTGCTGACTTCTGATAAAAAAAGAGTCAAGCGCAACTGTACTCGCGTACGAAGGGCTCTGTACCATCATTCAAGATATAGCAATATCCTACTAATATTATAAATTTGAAAGTTTGTGTGTATGTTTTTTACTTCTTCATGCTCAAACGACTACACCAATTTCTATGAAATTTAGTGTGGAGATAGTTCAAGCCCTGGATTAACACATAGGCTACTTATATCCCGGCAAAAGTATAGTGGGATAATTGAGGTCGCGGGAAAACCCTACTCCACGCGGGTGAAACCGCGGGGTGCTACTAGTAAAATATATATAAAAACGTCACTAAATGACACTTTCCGTTTATGTATACTTTTTCTAAAGTATATTGTGGTCGATTTTTGTTATTGTATATATTTTATGTTTTGTTATTATTGTGGCAATACTTAAAAAACACACGGTTATAATTTCACCTCTGACATGAAGTTTACGAGATGTTATTAAAGGTTTACGATATACAGCTCTGACGACGTACTTGTACAGCGGAGAGTTAGTGAATGTTCCGTTAGTGACCTTTCAGATACGGAACCCTAAAATAGCGAATTAATAATATATAATACGTAATAATAATATATAATAATACGCATATATAATATTTTTTACATAAACCGTTCACATTTAAATACAAAGTGTTGATAGAATATTAATAAATCATTCTGTTCTCTGTTAACCTTGCGCCATAAATATAATTTTCCTTGATGGTCAGACATTTCTATTTTAATACATCAAATCAACTGTAATTAATGTGGGTTGCTTGTTTCTTTAACCGACTATTTTGTTAGGGATGCTTTTATAAAACCATAAAGCGGTTCGTAGTGGCTCCACACTGCAAACATAAAGTGCGTATGGGCACCATTGAAATGGGTACCATTTTTTAGTAAAAAATTTTTTTTCCCACTTTTTTTTCATCAATTTATGTTCATCGATTTCTTCACCCGCAATGATAATGTCATCCAAACAAAAGTAACACTATTTACTTATCGGAGTGTAACTCAAAAACCGCTTGTCCGAGTTTAATAAAATTTAAATGGGACCACCTCGAAGGTGTAACAGTCTATCAGACAAAAAAAGAATTTTGAGAATCGGTCCAAGAATAGGGAAGAAATCAGTAACAGAATACAGACAAAACATACATAAGAAATAAAAAACACATTATGTGAATCATATAACCTTTTTCTAAGTCAATTAAAAACATATGAAAATGGAATCGCTTAAAAGATATCAAAATGTTTACTCACATTATATTATACACATCTATATAAAGAAATGATTCAGCATATTTCAATATTTATTTAGGTAATGTTCTTGTTGAAGAGGATATTTTATACCGTTCAAATTAAAAACCGCGCACCAAAAATCAATCATTTTCGATAAGCTTCGTTTGAAGAAATATCTAGTTACCGCATTCGATTAAAGTGTAATTAAATTTTCTCATTTAGTATAAATTTTTTATTTACTAATTATCATGTTTCTAAATATAAACGTACTTAATGAGTGTGAATCAATAAAAGGGTTAAATAATTGTGTAGGTAAAAACTGTTAAAACCAAAATGGTTTTAACAGTTTCTATTTAGTGATGGAAGGTTTGGTTAAAATTGTAGTGATGTTCTGAATAGATTTTTATTGAAATTCTAACAAACTAGTTTAAAAGTAAATTCTTTCAAATAAAGCAGTTTATTTTTTTATGTGGCCATGCCTTTATTAAAATAAAATACTAAAAACTAATCACTAAACTACAGCTACTACAAAAACATTTGAGCAATCATAACTCAAATGCTCTAACCTGCTACCAGTTGGCAGCGTGCCCAGAGTGCTAGCAGCATTGCCTCAAAATGTTTAGGTAAATAATTAAAATAATTCATTCATCTCATACCATACATGCACATATGCCTCCCCCATATAGAGGGGATTTACCAATACTCGCCACGCTTGGCGCTTGGCACGCAGTATGAATCCTCAGAAGGCGCTGCTGCCCATCTCCTGGTACGTGGTCCCTTAACCGACTCTTACGGAACCCGCGGGAAGAGGTGGGGGAGTACTATTCTAGGCCGGTCTCTACCACCACGGCCTCCAAAGTAATTAATATACCGCGAGAAACAAAAAGAAACGCTTTTCAAAAGACTATATCATGAAGTGAGTTATTTTGTTATTAAATCAAACGGGGCTTAATCGCGAGAATAACGTTTAGTAATTTATGTGTGATGTGAGAGCCCTACAGTTTAATAATATCAAAAGTGGGTAGTTGGAGAAACTACGCGCTCTCGCCGATATTGCCATCCGCATTTCTCCAGTCTTCTCGTGACCACGACCAATGCAACTTGGTCGAAACGTCGAGGTAAATAAATAACTAAATGTTTTTCTCGCGATCAAGCCCCGTTTGATTTAATAACAATGTGTTCGAATCGCGAAAGTCTAAAAATTACAAGTGGGTTATTTTTTTGTATTGTTGTCAACATGTCTAACATGGTATGAAAGTTAAGCGCGAACGTGTCAAGAAGTTCAAGGTACGAGTATGCCCAACTCGTGTGAACTTATAATAAAATAAAATTCCTGTTGACAAGCCAATATGTGCGCAGTCACTTAAGTTTTATACCATGGTCGGGTTCAAACTGCACGTGAATTTGTTAACCGATTTAAAAAAAGAAAGACGTTTTCAATTCGACTGTATTTTATTATGTATGTTTGTTGCCTCATAACTTTCGAATAAGTCAACCGATTTTGATGTTTCTTTTTTTATTTGAAGGATGATGCTTCCCGTGTAGTCCCACTTCACTTCAATTTCATCAAAATCGGTCAAGCAGTTTTTGAATTACACTCCAATGACTGAAAAGTGCTACGTCTATCTGAATGACCTTCTTATTGAGGGTGAAAGATAATTTATCCCGTGAGTAGAAAAGGTCACTGATAAGGATAAAAAAAAAATTTTTCTTAATTAAATGGGACCATTTTAATCACTGAAAACTGTAAAATAACTTGTCGAAGTTATTCCTACTCGTAATATTTTGATGTTAGTTATACGTTTGAACTATCATGGTACCGACTTCAAGAAGTTATTTCACACTTTTGAGTGTTGAAGTCATTTGCATTTTTATGCACTGTAAAGTTTTGTTTATATGTGTCACACTTAGTGTCTTCTTGAAATATTTTTAATCAAACTTGGAAAATCTTTAAAAGAGTAGGTTTAATTTAACAACTATGAACTGACATAACACATGACACAACACTGACATAAACTGACTATGGGCCTTCTGAGCGGGCTCAGAGTTGCACAACGAGCTATGGAGAGGGATAGCCCTCTCCATCGCTCGGGGTTTCTCTACGTGATCGAATGAAATGAGAAGATCCGTAGAAGAACGCAAGTCACCGACATAGCCCAGCGAATTAGCAAGTTGAAGTGGCAGTGGGCAGGGCATATAGCTCGAAGAACCACTGGCCGTTGGGGCCGAAAGGTTCTCGAATGGAGACCACGGACTGGCAAGCGTAGCATAGGACGGCCACCGACCAGGTGGATAGGCGACCTGACTAAGATCGCAGGCAAGAGCTGGATGCGGGCCGCTTCCAACAGGTTCTTGTGGAAATCAATGGGGGAGGCATATGTCCAGCCGTGGACGTCCTATGGTTGAGATGATGATGATGAATTTAACAAACGACGATAGTATGAACAATCAGATGAAGACGAATGAAGGACAATCTAGACACAATGCAAGAATTGTTAAAAGTGGAAATGAACTTTTCGTAGTAAGTAGACCTTAATACGCAGATATTTACACTTTTTCATATTTTGAAATTAACGATGTCTAAATAAATTCAAACGTAAAAAACCTACCTAACAATGAGCCGAAACATATGAATCGATGTTTGAAACGTAAATACTAAATTCATACTTATTCATTTGAATTCATTGACTCATTTGAATTTGGAATTCATAACCAAAAGCCAAATATTGGTGTTCAGTTGATCAGTTTGACAAAAGGGCAATTTTATGTGTGCATGTACACATAAATTAACCTAAGAACTCCCGTTATAGTATGAACAAACATTTTAAAAATAGACACCAATGATAAGGAATATAATAATGATATTTGAGGATTGACGGTCTCCGTGTCTCAGTAGTCAGTTGACCTGAAGCAGTGGCATCATGCACGGCCGACCCTGGGTTGGATTCCCAGCAGGGGCAAACATTTATGCGATAGGTTTGTCCTGGGTCTTGGATATTTGTATGCTGTGATTGTGTATATCCATGCTTCCCGCGACACAGGGAATTTATAGAATTATAGTGGGGGGGTATGCGTGTTATAAAAAAAATATAATCATAGAATAAATTAGTCGTACATTACAACAACAACATATATATATATATATGTGTTGTAAAAATGAGAACAAATCATAAAGAAATTTTGTCTATATACAAGAAGAATGATGTAATATCAGAGAATAATCAGATATTATGTACATTATGAGGACTCCTAAAACTGTACATTGATGACTTTAGTATTTAATTTAATATATATAAATATATAAAAAGTAGCTATAATAAGAAGGAAATGTTACTTTACTTTACAAGTTACTAACTACAAAGATACGGGTGTTTGCACGCCCAGTTTGGTGGCTAGAGCCGCAAATTAACTATTTACCTTACCTTAACCTTAGGGTTGAATAAATAAATTGAAATTAAAAATTGCAATTGAAATAAAAAGTCCTTTTTAAAATAGATACAACTGTTATACACAAAAAGTCATAATACACAAACAACAAAGACCCGAGAACAAACATCTATGCTAATCACAAAATGTTTGCCCCAGCCGGGATTCAAACCCGGGGTCGCGAATTTAAAGACAGTGTCACTGATCACTAAGCCACCACGACCGTCAAATTGTATTTCTTAAAAGATTGTGATTTTCTGAAAAAATATCAGATTACTTTTAAATATTACTCAATATTAGTAACAAAGAAGATTAATTATGTTGTTACAATTAAGAAACATTGACTCATCCTTTTATAACTTTTATCTTCAAACTTTAGTTGGTATTGTATTGGAAATGTTAGCGTCCATTTTTCAAGACAATCGTCGGTTCAGTGAAGCGTGAATGAATCAATATAACGAAGTGTCAAGAAACAACGGTCCGTGATAAAGTTTCGCCGAGTGGTTCCCGTTTTCAGAAAGTGTTTTTAGACTTTGCTTTCAATGGCCCAATGCCTTTATTAAAATAAAATACTAATAACTAATTACAATACTACAGCTACTACAAAAATATTTGAGTAATCCACTAGCTATTGTCAGCCTATAGATAATTCAAATGCTCTAACCAGCTACCAGTTGGACGCGTACCCAGAATGCTAGCAGCATTGCCACGTTGAATTGCAATGCTGATCCGTTGAGCCAAATATGTGCCAGCATTTTGGTCACACGTCACATCGATCAAACGCTCTGATAAGTTTTGGAAAATCCGATGAGCTTCCGGTCCGCCCCACGGGCCCAATGTCTCGACCCCAAACTGTTTAAATATGTAACCACTACCTAGGTTAGCATATTTTCCCGCCTCGATTGCTCGCCGAATAAGCCGCAAGTAAGTTAATAAACTTTTAGACACATATTTAATATGAAACATTCTACTTTCCAGTTATAATTGATACGTATTAGTAGATAGAATTGAGAAAAAGAAATATGTGCTGTTAATATATTATTATTTTGTAGGTGGATTCGTTTTTCGAAATGTTTGGACATTCATGCATAATAAAATAAACAAAATAAATAATATTAGTTATACATTGCGTTTAAATTAAATCTTTGACTTACTTAAAAACTGTAAAAAGCTGTAAAAAGTTACTATAAATAGAAGAATTGAAGGGACTTTCATGGCTGATTATAATTAATAATAATTAATAAAACGATTCTAAGTATTTTGTTTTCCTCAATAATGAAAGTGTTAAATCACGCCGAGCATCTTCAAGTGACCTGAAACCTGAACAGGTATCTAGCATCAGGTGAGATAGTGGTCAAACGCCTGTTTATTATGAATAAAAAAAAAATCAAATAGTAAACAAGCACTCGGCGTAAGTCTAATGGAAAGTATAAAAGATATATATCTTTTATACTTTCTGTACTTGTTTATTTTATTATATACTACTATATAAATACTTTCACATCATTTTATTAGACTCCAAAGATTTTTCATACCCATTCTTGAATTTCCATTTATCGGCGTCTGCGAAAACTTTCTTCGACACACAAATAGAAAAAGTTCTGAAGTAGTCTTCGTGTGTGAACAAAGTTTGTACTACCACCACTACGTCTTCGTAAATATACCTATTAAAACAGAGTTTTATGCCCTTAAAACGTGGATCTCATAAACAAGTAAGCAAAGTGTGGCTTCGCGTCGGCGTAACATGGCAATTAGTTAGACAGCTTGCCAAACAAGTGCGGCCATGCTTGTTGGCGCTGTAGGCTTGCATCTCCCCTTTGTAAATCTAGGTGACTTGCAAAACGCCACTTTGTAACTTAACCGAAGATTAAGCCGACCTGCCTCCTAAGTACCACGTACGTCATTGAATAAGAAGTTAGCTTGCGGAAAATGCATAAACTTGCGAAGGAGTTAACCGCTTGAACTAATTTCAGCTGGAGCTTGCTTTAACTAGGCGGTTTCGTACCGTTAACGAATCTGTTTCACGAGTGGGTGTAATTTACTTGTAAAAGGGATTTAACATGAAAACTTTTCGTTCATTTTGCAGTTTATAGAAAGTTTTTTTCAGGGCTCGCATCAAGCATTTATATATTTTTTTTTAGCTGTGAGTTCATAAATCACTTTATATAATTCTTATTTCTGAACTTCAAATAAATCACGTAGGTACACATACATTTATCTTGTATTTCAGAAATATCTCATTTTTAAGATCTTTCTAGTGTTCTCTTACGCCATGGAAAGATTTTTTAGCTCAGAGCGGTAGCAGCATTGGCTGTCAAACTGAACGACGCAGCGACGCTGAATTGATTCCTACCAAAGGCTTGAGCCTTGTCTTCAAATCACGTGTAAATAGGTACCTAGACTTCTAGGCTTGCGTGCTCCACCTTAGACCGCGTCGACACTTAACGTTAGGTGAGATAGTGGTCAAACGCAAATTTATAATATTGAAAAAAAAAAACTTCTTGTGAAGGTAACACCGTTATCAAATTCCCAACTAGGTGGTAGGGTACTTTCGAGTACCCGTCTAGCTAGCTACAACCTCAAGTTTAAAAACTGTCACCAAACACATAGGGTGTTCAGGCAGCAGTCCTTGAGAGCTAGTAAGCATTCTAGCGTGATAACATCTTCAACCACATCGTCACTGACCATCAAGTGGTCAAATGCTGGATCTATAAAGTACATAAAAAGAATTTACGGGGTGTAAATTCTTTTTCATTGATAGTATTAAAAAAGGGAGATAGGTACGCTTAATACACGGAACTAAAAACTGGACTTGATAAATAAGGTCAAAGCACACTCAGTTGTAGAATACCTTTAGAATACTTTTAGAAATTCGTGCATTTTCTGAAAGCACATGTTCTGGCCAATTTAAAAATATAGTGAAAACCATAGTGCTGCGCAACTACATATAACTAATTATTTGACTGAATAAACAAACACTCAAGTTTCAAAGAATATTGAAACAAAAGAGAAATGTGTGTCGGCGTCGAATGGATTAGCCACGTTTGGGTCCGGGCGCGGACGGGTGGCGCACGCGGACGGGTGACGGACGCGGACGGGTGGCGCACGCGGACACCCGGGCCGAGCCACCCGCCATTTATTGAAAGTCAGAGGGCAGCGCGTGAAGCCATTAGTCCTCTACGCGCCTGAAAAACTGTCGCTCTCCTTGAAACATTGCGCCGAGCGGTATCCAATTGCTGAATATATTTTATTCGGATCCAATCGATCTTTAGACAACAAAACGCACGATGTGAATGGAGTGTCTCGCGAGGCGATAAATCACCGCTGTCTACGATACGTTTAATGAAAAGATCTTTCCACTCTCCCTATTTTATTGCTATTGAACGCGGCGTTTGTTCGTTTCAAAGAGAAAACGTATAAGCACAGTATCTGCTCGCTATTCGCTGTTCGTAAACGTACCATACGTTTGCCGCGATGGGTATCGGAAAAGCTTCGATTCGAATGCAGTTTGATTTGTTGTTGGCAGCTAATAGAAACTGACTTTTAGTTTCTTCGCAAGGCCAAGTTTTAATTCATATAAATGGCCTCGTACACTCAAGAAACTTTGTTGGCCTGTTTCTGTGGTAATCGGATAATTGTTGTTTCAGATTGGTTCGATGGTTACTTGAAAATGCGGAATGAAATGGCGAGTCACGCTGAGCTATCTTAGAAAGTTCAATTTCACGATGACAAGGAAGAATCTACTATTTGGCGAGAATATTTAGGAATGAAGGAAGATATGGAGATGGCCCGCAAGAGCCGTCTTGCGGCGGTCGTGACATGACGTGTGGCTACCATTTATTCAATAACTCGTACACCATGGCCTCGCGGCTTGCTGCTATATTATTGTGGCTCGGTGGAAGTAAGTAAAGTAATAACAATAATAAGTTTATGTCACACAACAACTATAATCATTTACAAGTCTGTTTCACTAATTGGATTAAAAATACAATATTTTATCATCATCATCTCAGCCATAGAAGCTGCTGGTCATGGGGCTCCCCCATCGATTCAAACAATAAATTAATAGCTTGCACTAACTTTTATGTAAACATAATTTCTATAAAAATTTCTATAATAAATCTTAGTCTTAATTTGCTGTAACTATCCTAAGTTACAGCAAATTAAGACTAAGATTTATTTTGTGCAGTAAGATTTATTTCTCTTTCAGGGTCAGAAATAAATAGGAGCATTATAAAAGTGTATTACGCAACTATCTATAATTATGTCTCATTATTAACAATAATTATGTGTGTACATAAGTGTCTAAGCGGGAGTGTGTTTAAGCCTGTCTGCATGTCTGTGTGCCAAGGTGTACATATGTGTAGGGTGTGTACAGTTGCGCATGTGTGTGTACACTATACAACTACAAAGTTACAAAAAAAAATTTATGTAGTTCACAAAATATGCAAAGCTCAAAAGTAACACCGATGGTAGTTAATTTCCATTACTGTTAGATAAGCCTAAATTTGTTGTCTAAAAGGATAAGTAGAGAGATAAGTGCCCCCTTTCAGTCAGACTCCATCTCGTAAAGCTGAATAACAGTACAGAAGTGATGAATTATTAAAATCACTCCGGATACAATTGAGTTTTCGAATCCAATCCCTTAAGTAAAGCTGATTATTGGAATCCACCGAAGACCGGGCAAATCTCGAAAATTCTGCAAAGTGCCAATCTCTCCCGGTATGGGTGATCGGTAAAATTGTCCGTTGGGAACACGTTAGCCCAATCATTTATTATACATAAACCGAGCCTTTGCAAGATTACACCCATATCGCGCACTCTGACGTCATTCTCGTACGTAACTTTGCGAAACTTTTAGTGAATTATTTGCCTCCTTGACGTTTATGGGCAACTAAGAGAAATGTATTTGGAAATTAAGTAACAAGATTACGGCAGCGGTTTTGTTGACGAGACGGGAAGTTCTGCCTCGTAAACCTATTTTTTCTGAGCAAATTTATTAGGGAAAGGGTCGAAAGACAGTGATACTTTTTAAAGATTTTTATGGGTTCTGCAGCCAAAGTAGAAAGAAGTCCATTACTTTTCTTTATAGACAATATACGTCATAACAACAACATAGATTCTTATTTATGAATGACACATGAAAAAGGATTGTTGATGTCATTGTGCACAATCTTTATTAATATTTCAAAATCCGGTAAAACTTTTTGGATTAATCTCTTTCCTTCACAAGTTGTATTCTGTGTATTTTTTTAATTTTATTTTATTGTTTCGGCCGGAGCCGATGACGTTGCCGGTGTTCAATACTGTCTCACTCGCACAAATGGTTCGGCACGTCTCTTCACCCTTATCTAATTGAGACTGATTAATTAATACAGTGTTTGATTACAGATGTGTGATTTAATTGCGCGCCGAGCCCATGTTTAGAGCTTGGGGATGTTAGAGCGTCACTTATCTCCCCCTTTTCTCACTATCAATGGTAAATGTGTTGTAAAAACAATTCTTTAGCGAAATTACGAATTTTAATCATACAGAGAAAACTCACGTGAGGGCATTTTAGCGTGTATTTATTTAGTTAGTTTATTGTACTATATGTACACATGTAGGTATTGCCAGTTTGGCAAAAGTTGAGATAAAATGTGACAGATCCTTTATACCTGTGTTTTGTTGTATGTCGCTCTCATTTATATTTACGTCGAGTTTATTTTATAGACATATACTTTATTTTGTGACACAAAACATTATACATAAGCACAATCTGTTTCAAATTATATCAAATTTGTTTTTTTGTCACAAAACCAGCCCCAAATCAGCATAGTGCTGGTAGCAACCAGCGCTACGCAGTTGTTTGCATAAAAAAAACAAGCTAACAACGCAAATGAACACTTCAGTAAATCGAAAATTAATCTCTTGTTTACCTCAAAAACGTTCAGAAAATAGCAGAGCCATGCCGTTCGGTGGTTGGTAAATACACAGTCATTCCCACATAAACAGAGCTAAGGGAAAATGAATTTTGAATAAATATTTCAATTCATATCTGTCGAGATGAAATGTTATGATGTGGCTGGCATCGTAAATTGAATTTGGTTAAACTGTAATGAGTTCATGTTGGCGGGAATCGTGTATTGGCTTGATCTTGAATTCGATCACGTAGCATTCGCCTGATTTGAGTATTCCGACCACCCTCCCTGTGCTAGAAGTTTAGATTGCGGTTAGATTAACTTAAATCTTACACAGGGGGTCGTTCTATCGTTTTTTTTATACTGTATAGATCTAGCGTCTGACCACTATCTCACTTGATGGTCCGTGATGATATGGTCGAAGATGTTATCACGCTAGACCTAGAATGCTCACTGGCTGTCAAGGACTGCTGCCTCAACACACTATGTGTTTGGTGACAGTTTTTCAAACTTGGGGGTGGTAGCTAGCACTCTTTCTTGACGGCAAAGAAGTTAAGTTAGTACTAATTAAAGGAAAGTAGTTTTTTTTTTAAATGCGTTTCTAATGGTACTTTAATTAATGACTGTAAATCTCACGAAGTGTGGCAATAAATGTGGAGTGTATTTCCTCTCCACCTTGCCGTAGTACCGGGTTTGAGAAGTGTAAGTAAATGGAGTTAATTTATTTACTAACTACTTCAGTAGTTTACTTCACTCTATATACCTAGTAGCTTACTATTTACTAGTAGCGCCCCGCGGTTTCACCCGCGTGGATTACCGTTTTCCCGCTACCTCAACTATCCCACGAGAACTATACTTTTTCCGGGATAAAAGTAGCCTATGTATTAATCCAGAGTTTAAACTGTCTCCACACCAAATTTCATCCAAATTGTTGTAGCCGTTTGAGCGTGAAGAAGTAGCAAACATATCTACAAACTTTCGCATTTATAATATTGGGATTAAAATGATCAAAGTGATTTGTTACAAAGGATTCTTTTAGAAAAATTAAAGTTTAAAAAAGCTTCTGGCAAATTTGGACCGTCCAATCCGTTGAATAAAAATATTTACGCGTAGTGAAAACTGGGGTAGGTACTCTTGTAATTCATTATCAAGGTTGTCTTATATACGCAATATTTGAGCAATGTAAATAAGATATATACCATACAGATTAATGCTTGTTGATTTTACCTGATACTTACTTATTCCCACTTTTTTCGGAACGTATCCTAAGAAAAACGCAATTCTTGTGTGTATATAATCTGAATCACGGAAACGGCTTCAACGATTTTCATGTTATTTCGTACGGAGGGGGTTTCGGGGTCGATAAATCGATCTAGCTAGATTTCTTTTTTAGGAAAATGCCGTTTTATCCTTGTTTACAGGCAAGGAAAAACTGCTACAATATCATTAGAATATGACTCTTCCTGACATATATTGGCGAGTAGTAAGTAGTACTATTTAAAAAAACAACTAAACTGTTTTACCGACACAGCAGCATAACGATTCTTGACAAAGATGTCAGGATGAGTCATTTTCTATTGATATTGTAGCATTTTTCCCAAGCAAAGCCAGGTACTTAAACTTATATTTTGATGATGTGATAAGCTAGCGCTGGAAGCGTCGACTGTCAAACTGAGAGACGCTGGTTTGATCTTCACCAACGGCTTGAAGGTCGGTAATGAAAACATCATTATCGAATTCCCATCAGGGTGGTAGGATACTTTCGCCTACTTCTTAGCCTGGCTAGCTATCGGTTATATTTCAAAAAGTTGTAATCTACGAACCGACTAGAACTCACGTGATATATAGTGAAAAATTACTCTCCAACAATTTGACTGATGCAGCGCCACCATGCTGGATCAGTCTAATTGTCGCCAGTTACGCGCTCGCGCCCGTCGTCTGGCACGATCATAACTCCTAGATGAAGAACTGCAAATTAGTTCCAAACTGGTCAGAAAGTAATTTCCATATATATCTCGCGAGTCCCAGTTGGTTAGTAGATTACAATTATGGAAGAAACTCGCGATAGTTTTCAGACTGAAGTTCCAAGTTTACATTTCCTATGAACATTTATCAAATTCATTTATTTTGCAGGTGTGCTAGGTCTAAGAGACATCCAATTGAGCGTGCCCGAGGCAGTAGGAGTGGGGTCGAGTGCTTCGCTCGGCTGTCGTTGGGCCCTGGACACGGGGGAGGCACTTTACACTGTGAAGTGGTACCACGGTGCGCAGGAGTTCTTTCGGTTTGTCCCTAAAGAGCTGCCCAACACCAGAGTCTTCTCACAGACTGGCATCAGCGTGGATGTAAGTAACTTGTAGATGCTTTTTAAAGTTATTTTTGAACAGCTTCGAAAATAGAAGCATAACAATTCGGCAGCATTTTATTTATAGTTTCTCTAAACTCCCAATTCCGTTATTTATGAACAGATTTAAAAATAATCATTATTCAAATCAATTAATTTTGTGTATTTCAGTATGCTTTAGTGTGTACTTTATTTGAAAGGTTGCTTGTTCGGAGATTGAAGCCAGAAAATTATCTTTAAAATCCACCTAATTTGATTATAATTTTCTGGGTTCAATCTCCGAACAAGATTTGTGTAGCAAGAGCAGTATTTGTGTTTATTTTCACAAAAATAAAAAAATCTAATTACAAGAATTTGGTTTCTATAGTTTATAAATTAACCGGCCTAGAATAGTACTCCCCTAAACAACGCAAACACATCTCTTCCCGTGGGTGCCGTAAGAGACGCATACCAGAAGGCGGGCAGAAGCGCCTTCTGGGGATCGGAAATCATACTGCGCTTGCCAACCCGCCTGCCAAACGTGGCAAGAATTGGCAAATCCCCCTATATGAGGGAGGCATATGTCCAGTAGTGGATATCCAATTCCTGAGAAGAAAGAGAAGAGTCTTTAAACTACGCAGATATTTAAGCTTAAAAATTACCGCCATTTGGATTTGAATATACAGTACTAGTAGCACCCGCGTGTGCAACCGAGTCGCGCAGTTGTATGAAGCTTTACCTCCGTTCCGTTTGTTTACTCATGTGATATAAAGTCGAAATTATCTCCTTACCGAATTTCATAGAAATCGGTGCAGCCGATTAAGCATGAAGGAGGAACAAACATATACACTTACATACGTATAAACTTTCGCTTTTAATGGGATAAAAACAGGTAAACATAGTTACAGTTTTCTTTTTTGTTTGTTCAAAACTAAAAAAAAAAAAACAGAATTCATTTGCTCGCATTTCCAACATAATTGATTCCTGTAAAACGATATACCCTACATATTTAAAATTACAACCGATCTATGGGCCTATTGATCTATACTATACACCATAAGCTTTTCACTTAAAAACAAAATCTGACATCAAAGGAAAATCGTATCCAGTACAAAGCTAAGATCTGAAGGAAAACTACCTTATCCATTAAGGCTTGAGTAAAGTAAATATGGACATAAAAGAAACCAAGGTTACTTTTCTACGCAAATGGATCACTAACGACGCGAGTATAAACTACACTATAACCATGATTCGGTATGATAGATATGCGTGGTAGATATACGGTCAAATGTTTTAAGAAAAAAATTCGAATACCCACTAGGATTTGAACCCACGACTTCAGAAGACCGTTCTATCACTTTGCCATTTAAGCTATAGGAGCAATCCACTGGCCGTCCGAATTTATTTCTTCTTAGTTAAACTTAACATTTTTTTCCTTCAAAAATTTGAACATATCTTCCGCCGAAGACAGGGGTCGACAACTATTTCGAACGAACGGGGAAAAAATATAAAAATTTACCGAAATATCTTTTTTTTATTGGGAGTGGGAAACCGTTTGACCACTTTCTCTCTACTATTAACACTATATATTTAGTGTTCAAAGAGCTATTAAAACTTTTCGCAAATCAATTCAAGTATTCGTGTTTAATATTATTGAATTTGGAAGCCGCAACTTTTGATATAAATCAAAAGAGCCGCATGAGCCTCCCGAGGCGCAGATTGCCGACCCGTGGCCTAGCATGTTATTAATGCAATTAACCATGAAACTCCATGTATGGCGACGGGACGCTGCGGCATGCATCATTTTGCTCCGTTCGGGAAACCTTTCCAGAATGCGCTAAAAATCACTTAAGAATCTCGTAGACGCGGTCACGTTAACTTTTACCCGCTGGCACACCGCCACATATCAACTTTAGCGTTGTGCCAAAATAATGCATTAAAAACCCTTTAGAGTATAACGAACACCAAAGTTTGCATAGAGATGACGTTAGGGGGAAATCGCATCATGCTGAATGTGTCGTAGCCCTTCAAAATCGGGTCAAACGCTTCTGCGAGACGGGATTTAGTTCGTTGGCCGCTCAAAATGGACTGACTTTTCGTAAGATGGATCGAAGCTTTTAGGTCGATTTGAGTTGGTACAGCTGCGTACGGTGAAGCGCACCGTCTCCGTAATGGGATTACTCACCGACTCACATATAAATTACGCATGAGCACATTCCCGCAACAGCCATCTACCTGGAATCAATAATAGACGTGGGTCCGGGCAGTTTCTTTTCTATTACGCGAATATCTTGTTACTTACCTGTCCCTTTTCATATTTCAACAATATTGCGTTACAAAACAAACTTGTAATACGAATCATGTTATGGCGGATCCCAGTCCGAAGCACTCTTTTCGAGTTTATTTATGTCGCTATAAAATTATGCTCAAACTTGTTATAGTGACCATAAATATTATCTTATGTAAATTATTGAAGCATAAAGTCATGATAATGTTGTGGGAATGTCATTTTGTTTTCTAAATGTAAATAGCGGTTATATATATGTTTAGATTTAGTTTAAATCTAGTTTGCATTTATAAAGCCCCACGTTTATTGCATCGGAAAAAAGTATGGCATTAAAAAACATTAGAGTTTATTTTTAATTTTGCTCGACTAACTCGTCAAGCGACTCCAGTTATTGGGACTTTCAGACTCACATATATGTAGTATTGGTAGTTTAATACCTCGAATATTTGGAGTGCTGTAAAAACTGAATTTCCCTGCCAAAAAGCTAATAGGTGCAGCGGGCTCTAACTGTAAACTCACCGAGGGTGATTATTGGTTGGCAGTTTACTGGAGAGAGAATTCATTAAACTTAAATAAAGTAAATAAAAATATATTTATTCATTCTGTGGGATCCCTTTTACGTATATAATATGCAATTGACCACTATTTCGCCTGTTTAAAAGGAAACCAATGGTTATAAAAGGCCCTTAATTTTTTCGTGAATCGTGGTCCCAAATACTGACTATATATTGTGTTAATTATCTTGATCCTAGTGACAAAAGCAGGAATAAAAATACGTCACTGTTATCGCATCGCAATTGTATAAACAATTGAATAACTCACGTACCATCAGTACAAACTATGACATCTTTGTGTCACATTAGGGTGTCACAGCTGCTGTACTGGGAAAATGATAGTACTGCGTTTAATTGTTTCACGGTACGATACGTCTGCGATACGACTGCAATAGCTGCTTTGGCTTCTGATTCTGAAACTACGGATCAAAAAACTTATTTACCATACATTTTACATTTGGTAATTATTTCTTAGCATAACCATGAAATAAAAACTGATACCTTTATTAAAATAAAACACTAATAACTAATTACAATACTGCAGCTACTACATTTGAGCAATTCACTAGCTATTGGTAGCCTATAGATAACTCAAATGTTCTAACCCGCTACCGGCTGGCAGCGTGCCCAGAATGCTAGCAGCATTGCCACGTTGAATTGCAATGCTGATTTGTTGAGCCAAATATGTGCCAGCATTTTGGTCACGCGTCGCATCGATCAAACGCTGTGATATAAAACTGATTATAAGGAAATTGTTAATCGTCAAAACATGCAAAATAACTATACAATATTATGTGTTTATTATACTCCTACTTTGCAGATGATTGTTTGGTAAATTTCTTCTGTCTCTGACATTTAAAGACGTAGGAAGCCGGCCTACGATAAATCTTTATGCTTGGATTTAAATTTGATCACTTATATTTTAGGCGCGACCTTTGTCATTAATAATTATTCCGACATATATGCGGTCCATAGATAAGCTATACCAAAAATGTCTTATGGGTCTGTGTAATTATCCTACTGAAAAAAGAGAAAACCATGAACAGGTACTAACAAAATAAGAAAAAAAGCACACAGAATACAATTTCGAACGGAATTTCAGGCGAAATCGAACCAGCGAATCGAAACCGTTGGGAAATTGTGTTTTTGGTGAACTCGAGGAGAGCTTTTAACAAAAGTGGTTCAAGTGTCGATTCAACACCTCTTTACAGTGTTGCCAGATAGCTGTAGATTTTAGGCATTTAGCGCCTTTTCCGGTGATGTGTATTTAACGTTTTAGTTTATAGTACAATAAGTGACTAAACTTATCGACGCAATTACTATATTTTGACTTGCAAATAATCCATTTAATTTCTAGCACTTAAGATGATTAAAGATTATTTTTATATAGATTCAGTGTCATACACCATGATAATGATAAAGTCTTCCCGAAATCACGGTCTAATTGAAGATGCGAGAAAACACCAGATATTTTAACTCGGTGACCACCAATGTTTTTTCTTGAATCGTTCTCATTTTTTTTTAGTTGATCGAAGAGGTCGAAAAATATAGAATCCAACGCTGATTTTAATAAAAAAATAATAAAACCTCGCCTCGAATCGCACTCGTTTACTGAATATAAAACGAAACAAAGACACGTATTCACACTCACACCCGCACACTATTAAACCCAGTTCCGCGGGAGGTTTTGACACACACAATCTCATTACACCAACATCCAAGACCGGAGAACAACCATCACAGAATGTTGTCACAGTAATCAATGGAGCAACCCAGTATTCGAACTCACGGGTCGCGGTTCTAAAGTCAGACACTGATTTAGCCACGACGCCCAATATCAATATCAATACTAAAGAATATAAATCACTCCACTGACTGATTTCATCTTGATCACGCCTTAAAGCCTGAAATGTAACTTATTTGAAAAAATGCTTCAATGATCTGGATGGCTCAAATTGCTTGAAAAGCGGATTGTTCAAACTTTTACATTTGATTAAAAACAAATGGAAAAGTATAAGTAAAGTTAAATTGCGATATATCTTGCAGTTTTATTCCAACAGCATTGGTGCATGTCTTAGAAATAAGGAAAAGTAAAGAGTCTTTTTACATAATATGTAACGACAATAACATATTATGTTATTGTCGAGCGTGACGGGCAAACCTGCCCTAAAGAGACATGGAGAGTCCTATGTCCAGCCGTGGATGTTCTATGACTGAGATGATGATGATGATGATTAATTCCCGTGCTTAACGTACAGGTGTCCCGCTCAGGGGCGCAGCAAGTCGTTCTTCGAGGGGCTACGCGAGGTCTGAGCGGCCGCTACCGCTGTGAAGTCTCTGCAGACGCTCCCTTCTTTCACACGGTCTACAAAAGCGCATATATGAGGGTCATTGGTAAGTATTGAACTAGTGTCACATATCAATAAGTAGTGAACAAATTGTTTGAGAAAGAGAAAATTTTCCGCTGAGTTTATCCCTATGCACTATAATAGCGCTATGGGATTAGGCGGTATAATTATGCGGTATGCCGCTGGTGTTTCAAGCGTTTTTATGCGGCGCTGACCATTTTCCATAAGCGACATGCATCTTGCAGGCAATGATAAAAGTACCTATTAAGCAAAACAATGGAAAATTCTTATTTTAAATAATTTGACGGTCGCCGTGGCGCAGAGGTTAGTGTCATTCACATGACTTCTGTGTCTCCGGGACCCTGGGTTCGAATCCCGCAGGGGCAAACATTTGTGCGATGAGCGTAGATGTTTGTGTGAGATGTTGTTGCCTCCCGCGATACAGGGAATCCTAGTGCGGGGGTCTGAGTGTAATAACAAAAAAAAAACATTATTTTTCACCTACCATAGCTGTTAATAACTCTTAAATGATAATTTGTTCAAATTTTATTGGATAATTTCACAATGCCTCTCACATTGAGCTGTCAACGTTATTGATAAAGCTTGGCTGCCATGAATAATATGTCATATTAACATAATTTGATTTGTGGCGGCACAAGCGATTTTGAAACATTATTTATTTTGATACAAATACCGTATCGGGAAAAAGTACTGCGATGTGTGGTAGGTACTCGCGTATTTATTTGAAACTACATATCTAAAATCGTGTATGTCCACATATTGCGACGAGGTCAACGTTATTTAGAAAACGATCACGACACTCAAATAGGGTTGACAGGACACGTGACCTCCAAGGCGGAAGGCGTACGTGGGTGGATATCGACCATCGAGTAACTAACCCAAAGAGATGCAATATGGCTTTTATTTTCAACCTATACATTATGATAATTTTCGCCAAAACATAAAGCGTTCTAACCAGTGTAAACTAAAAAGCATCTTCATCATCATCATCATAATCTTCATCATCATCATCATCATCATCATCATCATTATCATCATTATCATCATCATTTCAATGCATCTCTGATGAACCTTATCACCCCCGACTTTTATTTATTAATAAATACGAATATCAATAAAGTTATTATAAACTAAGCAGGTATAACTATACATTGGTGAAATGAGTTGGAAGCAGGCCTAGGCGAACATTCCGAAATCAGATTGAGGAAGTTTTACGAAAGGGCCAGGTCGAGAGTACTCTAAACCGACGCTCTTGTATGAAAGTTCTGATGAGCGTGGATGAAGCGGAGGAGGTCTGTAATAGGGTAGATATTAGGGGAGGTCTCTGCCTACCCCTACCAGAAAAAGTTGTAAATATACATATGGATGTATGTATGTAACAAAGCTATACTTATCCAAAAAAGAAATCTTATTGACATGATCATAGTCAAATTGGTAACTCACTAGTACTATTAATTACTAATGAAAATAAGAATAGTGACGTCACCTACAATTCGTGTCCTAATAGGTAATACTAGTGTCAATAGGTATATTTTCAACGTACCTGTAAAATCAAAACTTTTCAACGTGTATTAGGTAAGAGCCTTTCACGTCAAGTCTTTAATTCAATTTGTACTCGGCGTGAGTATTCCGAGAGCTGAATTCGATAAATATAATTTATTTAGGGCGGTTTTTGAATACATAGGTAAGTGGTACGTTCTGCTGGTAGGCAATATTTCACAAGCTTTTATGCCAAAGCTAACTCGACAATGTTTTGTTTTAGTAAGTTATGGAGAGGAATATTTTGTGAAAAAATATTGCTAACTAGCGTTCCGCCCCGGCTTCGCATGGGTAAAACAATTTCAAATTAGAAGGATCCCTAATTTTTTGATAATATGTCACCCAGGAATAGTGTAGCTTCCCAACAGTGAAAGAATTTTTCAAATCGGTTTAGTAGTTTCGCAGCCTATTCAACTCAAACAAACAGACAAACGAACAATCAAACCGTTCCTCTTTAAAAGTATAGATATGCTGTTTTCTGTATTTTAACATTGTTGTGTTTTAACAACTGTTTAATAAGAACACCTTTATTTAATTGTGCATATCGTGTCAATCATTCATTTATTAGTGCACCCATGAAAATGGTGATATTAATGAATCTAACTAAAATAAACACAAAAAAATATTTATTTAATTATCTTTTAGAAAGTCTAAAAATAAATAATCAATCACTAATATTCATCAGGGCACATAGAGACTTATAATGTGTATTATAAAAAATATTGGAAAACCTATTTTTATAAATGAAGCTAGTTTTTTTTTTTTTTTTTTTTAAACATTCACACAAGGTCTTCAGGTCCCAAACTAGGCAGAGCCTGTACTATGGTAACCTGATGACTGATATATATACTTATATACATATACACACCCAGACACAGGTCAAACAGACATGTTCATACACACAAATGTTTGACCTGTCCGGGAATCGAACCCGGGACCAGCGGCTCAGAAGGCAGGGGGCTACCAACTGCGCCAACCGACCAGTCAAAAAAAAATAACGTTTTAAAATAACAATTCTTGTATTTATGGTTGTGTTTTGAATGCCTTAATTGAACAAATTATTTTGATTATTATTTTTATTATCGATTATTATTATAATGACACTTATACACAACCTTCTTGGTCCTAATGGTAAAAAGTAACGTTGCGATACAGTTGTCATAGAAGAGCTGTATCATAATGTAACTTTTTAAATTTCTTTCGATATATTGTCTATAAGACTGTCATTCAAGTTCTATTTTTGATTTTATAATTTTAATATTTCCGTATGAGATAAGATAAAATAGTATTGAAACACACACAGCTTACGTGCGTGTGTGTATCAAATACCGAAACACCCCGCTTCCGTGTTTATATAAACGATATTGTTTTTCGTGTCCCTTATTTTATAGCGCCAGTAAGTGTTCCAGGAAATATTAGATGGGGCGTTAAAACGGGCTTTAGGTAATCTCCCTAGGGATGGAAAGGTCCATCCTCTCTTAAACTGCTCACGGTCACGGCGTGAGTTGCCAGATAAATTAATAAACTTGGACCATTCCAAACAACTCTTCCTTTATAGTATGTTGTTAATTAATCATATTTAAATTTACAACTTGTAGTTATTTTATGGAGATATGAAACAATCTTGTTTGAAAACTTTGAGATAATTCCCTCGAGCAAAGTTAAATAGAAAGTAACTCGAATCATTAAAACAAAAAGGGCCAGTTGTTGCCCTGAGGTGAAATAGAAACACGGGTAGAAATAATAAGTATTCAAACGGCTCTTTGTTAAAATTTAAATGCTATTTTTATTCATGCTTATGCGTATTACCTTTATACTTTTGAAGCGGTAATAGCTCAGCGGTGGGAGCGTTGGCTGTCAAACCGACGGACACTGAACCCACCAACGGCTTGAGCTTCCGTTGAAGGTAACACCATTATCAAATTCCCGGCATGTTGGTAGGGTACTTTCGAATACCCGCCTGGCTAACTACCACCCTCAAGTTTGGAAAGCTGTCATCAAACACATAGTGTGTTCAGGCAGCAGTCCTTGAGAGCCAGTGAGCATTCTAGGTTTAGTGTGAAGACATCTTCCACAACATCGTCACTGACCATCAAGTGATATGGTCAAACGCCAGATCTATACCCACAGTATAAAAAAAACAGTTAAACAGTTTCTAAGAAGGCAGAGGCCAAGGCTCGTATTTTGATAATTTGATAAATTCAAAACCTTACAATGTTTAAAACCGTACAAAGTCTTACAATGTGCTGCTTTTGAGCAGATTTGTGGTATCCTAAATTTTTAACTATTAATTCTTAGTGGATACCTTAGGGCCGATTTCTCGATCCATAGTTGTATACATGAAACATTAATTGCCATAATAGCAACCAATGACTAAAAAACTCTTTGGTCAAATTTCTGAGAAATGGCAAATTCTAACTAAATAAACATATTGTATCATAATTTAGCGATTAGAGGCAAAACACGTATTGATTTTTCATGAATACGTTTATTTACATAACTGTATAAAAAGGCCTAAATCTGAGATAAAAGCATTTATTTCTTTCAATACAACGTATTTATCAGAAATTTTATAATTCATTATTTCTCTGAAGCATTTGCTCCCGGAAATCTGACTCAAAAATCCTGTGAACCAAATTTCCGTCCAATCTGTTCAATGTCAAACCACTGTGTGTTGTTAAATCAATCACGGTTTCCTGCTATATAGGGCAATATATTTCGACGTTCTCAGTGTTGAGAAGGGCTACTCTACTCTATCCCAGTAAAACATGATTATGGTATAAAAGGGCCGAATTATCAGCATGCAATTATTCAAATCGACGCGGATTTGCGATGCTGCTCATTTGCTGTGCTTGCTAAAGAGTTCAAGTACCTAGTGGTACCTAATTCTACTGTTCTGTCAAACTTACAATAGCATTATATAGTTCATTGCATTAACATCATGCTAGGGGGAACTTACGTTCAATTGTTTTTTTTGTTTTTTGGGTTCAAATCCCACAAATAGTCGAATTATTCCTTCAAAAATTTAAACGTAAATTGACAATAATTCTCTAAAGCCCGAAAATGTTTTATTCTTCCGTGTAGATCCATATTAGTTCTACTCTTAACAATTAGTTTGTGGGTAGTTATAGTGTTACATGTCGAGATACTTTTAGTTAAGATACCCGCAAATTTAAAATAATCTGGACTTAGGATTTTCATAAGTGCTGTAGAAATTTGAACATTATCGTAAGTGTATAATAACTTTATTGTCTTAGTCTTATAACTGGTTTGACGAACTACTTCCTACCAGTATACAAATACAATTTTTTTTTTATTGCAAAATAAAGGTTACAATATATGTTGTACCCTGTCTTTTGTTTTAATTAAAAATAATTGTGTTACAAAAGGCAGTGTCTTCCCAAAACATATCTCTATTTTACAATAAAGTAGTAATAGAATCTTAATATAAATATGTACAATATATGAATAATTTTATTTAAATACAAACATAGATACATTACTTACGATATATAGATGTGAGATAGATGTTTTGTGCCGTTTCTCTCATCAGCTTACATAATCATCTTCAGCTTACTGAACTATCTCCAGAAATGATTCCACCTTATATATAGTATGTAGTATACTATATATAAGGTGGAATCATTCATAAAACGTCAAACAGTCAGCAGAGCTAAATCATTCAAAATTATTCAAAAACAGGCTAATATTCAATTTGCTCTCGTCTCGTCATGTTGCTGGCAAAATAATGTACACCTTGCATGAACGGTAGTATAAGGGTACCACAGTGAATTCAAATCAAATCAAATCAAAAAAATTATTTGCTTGAATATACGTATAGAAAGATTTTATGCTAAATGTATTATGTTGCTCTACATTCCAACCTTGGAAGGTTGCAAATTACATGTCATTTAATCTAAACTGTTATATAAATATGCTATGAATACAAGATATTTCACTTATTTTACTTATTAATTAATTACTTAAATTAATTACATAATAATATGTCATCACATTTCATTATTTAAGAACTCCTCAATGCTATAATAAGCTCTATCAAGCAAAAACTTTTTCAAGTTGAATTTAAAAACTTCACGAGTCTCTGACTCTTTTATAGTCAGAGAAAGCTTGTTAATTAGAATAAATATTTATTTATTAACATACAGTTTCACAGCTTAGAAACAATTCTTAAATATCTAGCTAATTGATAGACCACACGTGAGCCAGTTTGAAACTACATGTTACCTCAAATTACGTCACAAAGTAGGGAGGGTCTACTACCTATCTACTACCTAGTCGCGTAGTTAGTACACGCACAATATGCACAAAAAAAATCCATTGCCAAGTAACGCACGCCGATAGGAGCTGTCACATCTTCCCGAAACACAAAATGTTTCTATTGTACTGTATTGTATGTTAGGACTGGCGCCGAAAATATGCTAACTCATGTAGTGGTTACATATTTGAACCATTTGGGGTCGAGACACTGGGCCCGTGGGGACCGGGAGCTCATCGGATTTTCCGAAACTTATCAAAGCGTTTGATCAATGCGACGCATGACCAACATTCTGCCACATATTTAGTTCAACGAATCGGCATTGCAATTCGCTGTGGCAACGCTGTGAGCACTCTGGATACGCTGCCAACTGGTAGCGGGTTAGAGCATTTGTTTTATCTATAGGCAGACAACAGCTAGTGGAACGCTTAGATGTTATTATAGTAGCTGTAGTATTGTAATTAGTTATTAGTATTTTATTTTAATAAAATACAAATAACGGCCTACTAAAATACTACTAATGGGCCTTATAAAGCGATCATACATCATCTTTTCTATTTTTTTACATATTATAAGTTTGCGTTTGACAACTGTCTCACCTGATGTTAAGTGATGACGTTGTCTAGGATTTAGGACGCAAACCTAGAAGGTACCTATCATCATCATCATCTCAGCCATAGGACATCCACTGCTGGACATATGCCTCCCCCATTGATTTCCACAAGGACCTGTTAGAAGCGGCCCGCATCCAGCCCTTACCTGCGACCTTAGTCAGCGATCAATACACATGTGTAATGTTATAATGTACCATTTCCAAGATGACACAAGTTGTAGGGGTAATTGATACGAAGTAAATTGAATTTATAGACGTACAATCAAACTATAGTCAAAGTAATTTACCCATCTTTGTCAAATACACCAAAGTAATCTCACCGCTATCAAATAGTTATCAAGAGAACTAAATCTTAGTTTGTTCGAGCAATCAACATATAAATAACTTGAACAATCCCGGCGCGGGTCCTGCAAACCTGCCCGTAAATCACAACTATTGTCAAGCAATAAATGCTGAATCGAACACAGGGGATGTTTGATTAAGGTTTATCTTGGTTAATTTACGATTATTGAGGATCTGTTTTGAGGTTACCTCCATATGTACGTTGTAAAGATTTGTTGCGCGCTCTCATTTGTGTATACCGTTAGCAGCATTCAACTATTACATAGAACTGTGGAGTGGCAGACAAGTTTTAGAACTGAAATAAGCATTGACGTAAATTTTTAACGACCCGTTAATACGTTCATAAATACGTATGAAGTGTTCAGCTCGTCAGAATCATTACCATACAATCATAATCTTAACTGTACTTAAAGAGCCCCTTCAATTGCTGGTTGGTGGCCGGCATTTATTTAACTTTGTTTTTAAATTTATTTTTATATTTTTTAATTTATTTAACTTTTTTCGATAATCTTCATTATTAATCAGCGTTTCTGATTTTTTGTTTCAACTCAAACAAAATTTTGACTTTATCTATGATAAATTATGATGCAAACAAGCAAAAGGCCCATAGGATGTTAAATGGTAACCTCTGCCTAGATTCACATACAATTCGTAAAGAACCGCACTGCGCCTGACACCCTGACACAAAGTTGGTAAGTCTTATCTGCCTGTAATTTCACCGGAAACCATACTATACCATTCAAATAGAAACACAGTTATGCGAACGATACTGCCTGGCGGTAGAAATAGATATGGTGGCAGTACTTCCCCGGGCCATCTCTCACAGAGTCCTACTACTCTTGAATTCAATCTATAATACAATGATTACTAAGCATAGCGCTCGAAGCAATCAAACATAAAACCGATTCCCAATATTTCTACTTGAACGTATTTTTTGGCGGATCATATAGTATAATTTGCGCTAAGTGCTGCAATGCTTATGCACTCTGGAAAAGTCCCAGCATAATGTGTACCATTTTAATTTTCAAGTTATGTAACGGTGAACTGAAGAGATAAATCTGAAATCAGCAGTGTTATTTTACGGTTGGCTGAGTTACGGTTTCACGATTTAATTGGGTGAAGCAGATCCGGGAGATAAATTGATAGAAATCGGAAACTAACGTCCCTTCGCTGAAACTGTAGTAGACGGACTGACAGATTTTTGGAAACAGGCCATCCGACTATGTAGAGCTATTTCGTAAAGTTTGAAATACTTCATTTTATCTACACTCAAACAATTTGCTCACAACATGACTGAATTATGAATGTATAAAACACGGGAATTACTCACCTAATAAGTCAGAGTGTTTCGACTATAGTTTCAACCACACGGTGTTTTTTTTCAAGGAGAATACGGAGCGCTCGCGGACGCGGTCGCGGTTAAGTAATTCCCGTGTTTTATACATTAATAAATGTGTAAAATTATTTCGTGCCGTGGTGGTACCGGCCTAGAATAGTTCTCCCCCATCTCTTCCCGTGGGTGCCGTAAGAGTCGGCTTAGGGATCACGTACCAGAAGGTGGGCTGCAGCGCCTTCTGAGGATTGGAAATCATACTGCGCTCGCCAACCCGCATGCCAAGCGTGGCGAGTATTGGCAAATCCCCCCTATATGGGGGAGGCATATGTCCAGCAGTGGACGCACATGGCTGAGAGAAGAAGAAGAAGAATACATTAATAACTAGCAGTGCCACACGGTTTCACCCGCGTGGCTTACGGTTTTCCCGCTACCTCAATCATCCCACGGGAACTATACTTTTTCCGGGATAAAAGTAGCCTATGTGTCCAGGGTTTAAACTATCTCCATACCAATCTTCTTCGAAACCGGTGTAGCCGTTGGAGCGTGAAGAAGTAATAAACATACACACAAACCTACATACACACAAACTCGCGAACGCGGTCGCGGTTCGCTTAGTACTCGGCGAACCGCGACTCGCGCCCGCGTGTGCCTACGTGAATAATTCCCGTGTTTTATACATTCATATTGTGTCAAAACCACGTCAGTTTTAATAACAAAACATGACTGAAATATTTCAACATACGAACTAAATTTTGAGCCGCAGTTAAATTGTATTAATTGGAATGTCAATTGTAAAAGGAACAATAGTTGGCTATGTCCATGAATTTTGCATTAGTGTATAAAATACTATAATATAGGCGCCTACCTGAGTATTCCCGTGTGTTATACATTCATCATGTGTCAAAACCACATCAGGTTTAATGACAAAACATGACTGAAGTATTTTATTTTATTTCAACATACGAACTAAATTTTGGAGCCGCAGTTAAATTGTATTAATTGGAATGTCAATTATAAAAGGAACAATAGTTGAATAAGTTATTAGAATTTTACATTAGTGCATAAAATAATGTATTGGGTTGTTGGATGAGGAGGATGGGTTATTTAATATTATTTAAATATTATATTTAATCTTATTTTTGTCCTTATCCCACACTAGGTGAAGTAGGCACAACATGTTTTTCTTTTCTATCAATAGTCATCTCAGTGCACACCTTGCACAGACATATCATTCTTCACACAGTTTTTCCATACCTTCTTGGGCCTTTTTCTATCTAAATATCCATCTACATTTTACATTTGATAACATAAATAAAATATGTATTATAACTAGTAGTGTAATATTACCTTTTACCATTCCTCCAAGAAGAGCTAAGTAAGTTTATTATATTACGAATGAAAGACACATTACAGAATATATAAGATATTCAATATTGAATAATAAATTTATTTATTAACATTCACACAAGGTCTTGCGTGTTTCTAGTGTCTGCAAATATGATAGATGGCGCTAAATCTAAAGATTTGGTAGTATTTGATTGGTTAACGAAGTGAAGATTGGAATCACGTCATATTCTATTTGGCCAATAAGAGTTTAGTTTGTGAATAGAGTTGAGTGAGTAAGAACCATGCTCCCAGCGCACAGTCTACTTGTGGAACGAACGGACGGATGAGTGGAAACAGGGGTGTCTGTGTTAATAGTCAAGTGGAGTGAAGTGAGGTCGAGTTAGTGAATTAGTGTCGATATGCAACGGGTAGTGGATAGGAGGTGGTAGAAGTCTCTAAGTCGCCATACTGTGGGACGACGGCTGGACGCGTGCTGCGGAGTAATTGTGAGTATTCTTTATAGAGAGCCCTTATAACCTATGATGTCATCTCCGTATTCTTGTACGTGTGCTTTAACTGGAGGAACCTAAGAACCGGAGGTGAGAGAGAGTGTTTTCATGATGTAAAAAGGCCCTTAAATCTACCACCGCGGGTCTCAAGTCCTGGGGCTTCCGAGTTCACTCCTTTGGGATAAGAAAGTTATCAGAATATGAAATGCTAAAAGTGTATGTGCATGTGTGTGTCTGTTACAGCTATCCTATGAAAATGTTACCGTTATTAAATACCATCCTGACATAATACCGAAATGCCATCCTGACGGCGCCTTGGGCTTTTAGTAGCCTTGTACTGTACACGCGCCGACATAAACAATACTTATATATGTTATATATATATATTTAGCTTTACCGATAGTCGGACCAGCACTAAACCTCAGAATCAATCAATTCTTGTCATTGACGAAGAGTAATTGGATTTCCAACTTGAGCGGAAAACAACGTAGCTTGTACAACAAAGTAAAACTTTTAGTAATAGCTTGATGAATTAAATAAACACTAAAATACATCCATAGCGATGGCGGCGGCCGTATTAAAGGAGGTGGTGCAAAACTCCCTGCATTCCCATTAAGTGGAATTGGCAAAAAGCGACAGAACAGGAACGTAAACACTTAAAACTTTGCTCCGTGCAGAGTTCTACCGCTTCGTAGTAATAGAGGGCGCTGCTGGCAAACAAAAGCGCGCCGAGTTTTAGTTCGGCCCGCCATTTTGTCGGCTTGGCGTTTTAACCGCTTTCTGAAATTCGTGGGCAAAATGGAACAGACGTATAAAGAAGATGAATATGCAACGACGAATTGACAAACGTACATAAACAAAACAATGTAGGTATATTTGCCTACCGTCCTTTATTCTGTGAACTGTCTTTGTTTAGGTACAATTCCGACTACGCGGGAAAGTAAATAATAATTGAAGTTTATAATCATGTGGCTATTTAATTAGTTTGGGTGGAGAGACAGAGTCAGTAACTGTGTAAATCACTTTGTACAATGCACGACTACCGAATGCCGCTCTCTAGCTATACTGGGGTTAGGTAAATTGTGCCATTAAATACTGTATTGCATGAAGGCAATAAAAGCACTTAGACACAATGGCTTGTTCAGCTACAAACAGGATTGAGACGTCTACGTAGATTTACCTCTAGAACCAGGGGTAAAGTTTAGATCTGCTACTAAATGGAATACAATAGATTGCTTTAATTCAGTAGCTTTGGAATATTCTATGTAACTCTCCTTGATTGAATTTATTTATGGATTTGTGTTCTAATTAAGTAAAATAAATAGAAAAATACAGTTAATAATTTAATTCGTTGTGCGTTAGAAGAACTTTTACCGTATAAACATTTTATCTTATTGTTTAAAATACTTTCGTTATTTTATCTATATTGAATAGGAAAGCATACAGGCACACGTTTGCGTATCTACATCATCTCCATCAAAAAGTTGCTTGAAAGAGATCACTTAATTGTCATCTATTGTGACATTTTTATTGTTTGCTTTGTTCTTTTTTGTATTTATATTCCCTCTTTGTGTTATAATAAAGAATTTCCCTCCTCTATGTATATTCCTGTATGCTTTGACATTTATTTATTAAGATATTACTGATGTAAAGTGTTCAGATGTATCGATGCTGATATACGAATTCCATCTGGAACTCTCTTGATGCCTACTATAAATATTGCATATAATAATAATTTTACTATAAAAAAAAATAAAACAGTGAAATTGAATTACAATGCGAAAAAAATTTTTTCACAAAAATTTAGGTACGTACAAAGTAAATTTATGCGTCAATCTATTGACCACTAAGTAGCTTCCACTGTGTTTTGGCATATTTAAACTGTCAATCAAACTAAGTAAAATAGTATTTTAAGGTTTACAATTAGCCTAAATTACAATAACAGTAAAATTAAATTTTGTTATTCTAACGCGGGTAGTTTTAGGTACATAACAAACTAGGCAACGAATTTAACCGCTTCGTGCACATAATAGCGAGTATATTTATTATTTTAAGGGCTGTCTCATAACATACTGAAATGCAGATGTTCGCCAGTTATTTAAAGTGAATGGGCTCAGGGTTTATGTCTAGACCAGACATCAAAGCCTGCAATAGCAGTTGGTTAAGCGACCAATGTTCGTTAGGATAATGGTTTAACGGTCGCACCGGCTATTACGAATTAGAATTGGTTAGTTCATGTGTGTTTGCGGTTGCAATAAACCGACCATACTTCCTAGCAATGCTTTTCTGTGCCACTGAAACTCAACATGATATGTGTTTTTTTTTTATTGAGAATAATATACATTTTTTTTTGAACCGATGATAGCTCAGCGGGAGAAACATCGCCTGTCAAACTGGCGGACACTGGTTTGATCCCCAACAACAGCTTAGCTTCCGGTGAAGGTAACACTGTTATCGAATTCCCAGCATGGTTGTAGGGTACTTTCGAGTACCCGCCTGGCTAGCTACCACCCTCAAGTTTGAAAAACTGTCACCAAACACATAGTGTGTTCAGGCAGCAGTCCTTGAGAGCCAGTGAGTAGTCTAAGTCTAACGTGATAACATCTTCGATCACATCGTCACTGACCATCGTCATTTGTCAAAAAAAATACACCTTGTTAGTGAATCAATGGATTCTGATACTGATTAGGATCACAAGCTTTAAATAAAAAGTTTTACTAAAAATGAAGTGAAATTGCAATTTTTTACGATTTACTTTTACTATCTCAATTATAACTAACTAAGAAGTTGCTCGAAATGGTTTCCATTTACTCCAATGCATAAGTTTATGCGCCTCAGACGGGGCAGGATTTATCCTCGATAAAATATCAAGCAATGAACTTTGTAAGCTCTCAACTGTAAAGTTCGTTCTTGACGGTAACCCCAAAGGAAATAATCAAGTGTTGCAAGATCGGGGTATCCCACTGTAACTGTTTCTTTTTTTTTACAAAAAAGTACCTTATGTACCCCCTATACTATTTCAGGGTATAAGTAATCTACGTACGATTCACGACAATACGTTGCTGTTTCATTGCTGAGTTGTAACAAAAGTACTAAACCACACACATACACACACTTTTCCATTCATAACTTCCTTCATAACTCACATAATTATTACCTTATGCAATAACTTAAACGAGCAATTATTGGATACATCTGAATCGGAATCGGATTATGGATCGGCTACAATGATTTGCATGAAACTTAGTATGAAGGGGATTTTGGGGGCGAGAAATCGATCTAAACTGTTTTACCGACACAGTAACACTAAAGCTACTTGACAGTAGATGGCGTTGTTAAGTAAGACTTAGCCAATGAGTGTCTGGTTTGAGGTTAGACCAATAAAATCAATTGTTTGCTTATATTATTGGATTATTTTGCGGATTATTATTGCTGATATTAAATATAAATAGGCAAAGCCGCTATACTGCCTAGTGTACAATAAAATTACAATTAAAAGCTTTGAGAAGCTCTACAAAAAGTTTAAAGTGATTTCAATGTCTTTTTTTCTTGAACAGAGCTTCCAACCATGGGGCCGGCTGTCCAAGCCCAGAAGAGCTGGTACTCCGTGGGTGACATGCTTCGCGCAAACTGCTCCTCGCCGCCAGCTGACCCGCCTGCAAACCTCACGTGGCTACTAAATGGACAGGAGGTACTTCAACACATTCAACGATAATGCATCATCCTGCATCACTAGTAATTCTTTACACAAACTGATTGTAAAATAGAATATAATATAATTTATTGCTTATAACTATGTACAAATGGTCTTAAAGTCCCATACTTGTTTCGACATTAGTATCTTTACGGATTTACAATATTTCTTATTGTACGATCAGTTTAAATATTAGTAATATACATTTTTATTGTTTTAAAAAACCATTAATCGTACCTGTTCTTTTTGAAAGTAGTAAAATACATTTTTAAATTTCTTGCGACCAGAATACTATATACATCATGGAGTATTATTTATTACATTTAACTGTATAAAATTTGAGTTACTTACAAAACTCTACTTACTCCAACTGCGTGAAACCAAATTTTTTTTAAAAAAAATACTGTGCGCTTTTTAGGGATAATCGAAAAGGAATAACCGCACGGTTAAAACCGCAGGGCACAACTAATATAAATTGTGACATTTTTAATTGAATCTGAGCGGTTCTTTATAAAATCAATTCTATTTATACTTAACACCACAAGCGGCTTACCTAAACTCTTTCACACTTCTAACTGCCCTGAATATATCCTAAATGCTGCTCCACATAAACATTTCAACTCCATTTAGATACGAAACGACCCAATCATTTGAAGAGCTTCAACCCCTGAACGATAATACGAAAATGATTTGGTCCCAGGTGAAAGGGCTCGACATCCCGCTCCACGACCCCTCATACCCTCGGAGAAAACCTGTGATAACCGACACGTCGCTTGAAGATGCAAATAGAATTATATTCAGTCCGTGGGATGCCATCTCTGGGTACGAAGAAGCAGTAACCGACAACGTTATAGATATTCCTGGCAATATTGCCGGCATTGAGGCCATTCCCGACGTTGATAGTAATCGGAAAAAGAAGGAGACCACCCGTCTCCCACCGAGACTGGAGCATATAGCAAATAAATTGAACATTAGTATTGAAGACGAGAAATCTAATAAATCATCCTCATTCAGCCAACTTGTTATAAGGGTGCAGTCGGTGCATTTTCGAAAAGTAAGTTGATTTATGTTGTTTTACGACTTATGTACCTAAGTATAATATTTCAATGCTAAATCAGTCTTGAACCCCTGACATAAAATGGTTTTATAAATTCAATATTTTTTATACTGTATAGATCAAGCGTTTGACCACTATCTCATTAGATGGTCAGTGACGATGTCGTCGAAGATGTTATCACGCAAAACCTAAAATGCTCAACCGCAGCATCTGAGATTAAGCAGGTATTCATTACGTCACAATAATCGTGTAGGGGATCTGACCTTTCTTTTCCTCGATCACCTACTGATATTTGCGATCTAGTAATTATATAAACAATTGAATAACGCACGTACCCTCCGTACAAACTATCATTTTTCTATGTCACAGTTGTACTAGATAAATGACAGTTAGAAGTAAGTTCAATTGTGTAACGCTGTGATACGCCTGCGCTTCAGCTACAATAATGATTCAATTTTTTTGTAACAAAAGTATTCTTAGTTTTGATTTAATAAAACGTACTAAAAGTTTGATAGATTTCTTGGCGTGTCGGGGTTTGTTAAAATTTTTAAATTATTCATTGTATAGGAGATACAGTGTGCTCTATATTTCTTTTTCCGCCTTCCGAAATCAATACCAAAGAAAATTACTTTGGTATCCGTGGATGTCGCGCGGTTATATTAAGATTCTCAAAATACTATTATTTAAAATTGACCTTGGTATGAATCGATTTAAATTATTACTCCTGTACGCTCTACGCAGACATGTTTTTCAAGTCGATGGCAGAAGCCATCCTTCGTATCGATTGAAATTCGGGCGTCTTCCAATTTCGATCGCTTCTCTTATCTTTCGGGCCGCGTAAAGCTTCTCTCGCGCCAACACTCGAGCTTTGTCAAACCGGATGTAGTGTCTATGCCTACTAACTATATATTCACTGTTAATAAATAAAATGTTTTATTATCAGGGCCGACTAAACGTGACTTGCGTGGCTCGCGTGCTGTCAGTTTGGTCGAACAGCGGCGTACTTCTCATAGACGAGGAACGACCGCAGATTGCTCCAGTGATGGGTAGTCGAGATTCCAACTCAGGTGAGCATTCATTCGGACAGTTTAGCCAACTACGCTGATTTTAAGAGTTTGTATACGTGTTTACATTGACGACATGGTAGGTGGAACGATCCAAATTATATGGAATAAATCGGCTACTTATGTGATACGTACGAATATGAAATACCGTGCTGTCGCTTTGCCAACTAAGCCATAGTAAATCTCCGCAAGCAGTCCAAATTTATTCCTTTATTAACAAGATTTGGCGGAGCTGTTCTTCCTGGACGCCATCTGTAAAGAGATTTTAAGACCAATGAATAATATAGCAATTGGAAAAATATCGAGCGTTGGCACTATAATATACGAATTTTAAATTTTATATATATACTAGAAGTGCCCCGCGGTTTCACCCGCGTGGATTACGGTTTTCCCGCTACCTCAATTATCCCACGGGAACTATACTTTTTCCGGGTTAAAAGTAGCCTATGTGTCAATCCAGAGATTAAACTATCTCCATACCAAATTTCATCGAAATCGGTATAGCCGTTTGAGAGTGAAGAAGTAAGAAACATACACACATACTTTCGCATTTATAAAGTTACTAGCGTTCCGCTCCGGCTTCGCACGGGTAAACAATTTGTAAATTAAAAATTTATATTAGGATCCGATAAGGATCCCTAATTTTTTTGAAAACATAATATAGCCTATGTTACTCAGGGTGGATGAAGCTTTCCAATAGTGAGAGAATTGTTAAAATCGGTCCAGTACTTTTTGAGCCAATTCGTTGCAAACATACTTACATACAAATCATTCCTCTTTCTATTATTAGTATAGATAGTAGGATGGCAAAATTTTATAATAATGTGACGTCTATTGCTGCTAAGTAAGCTGTTTGTCATCTCGGAGATATTTGCGGTTCCCGGACAAGCAAAACTGTAGTCCAGGTGGGTGAAACAGCGGGGAACAGCCATTGGTAACATTGCAGGTGTTTTGTGACCTAGGACTTACACTCACACATTCTGTGTAATTTATCATATAAAATCCACATTCAAAGAACAATGTATGAGGATAAAATAATATAACACCAGCCCCAAATCTAATAGGTACGAAAACCTGTGTATGCAAAGATGTTTTCATATTCATTCAGGGTCCTGCCTCTTGAACTATAAAATGATATTTACGAAGGGATCCCAACATTTGCTCATAAAGAAAGGGTTCTTCAGGAATAAAGATCAAAGCCAAAACCAAATACATTGCCGTGGGTATATACGCGGGTACATATTTTTATCAGACCTTATATTCTCGAGATTCTGAGAGTTCTGAATGTAATCTTTTGTCACTGCATAATAAGGAAATACGTTTAGAATAATAACCATATTTCACATCAACAGAATCAAATATTTCAATAAAAATAATATTTACAGTCACGGACAAGGACATAAGATTGTGAATTGAAGTTAATTATAAGAAATATTCATTGGATCATCCAATAAATAGTTTGTTAATTTATTATAGGTTACAAGACTCAATATTCAATAACTGTGCACCTGCTTCATTGTGTGAGGTTCTGTAGGCAGTTTCTAATGGTTTAGCAGGCTGTCCTCACTCTCTTGGAAATGCATAAGAAGGCTTGACTATTTTGAACAAAACTTGATTTCATTTGGTAATTTATTAGTGAAAAAGTATTTTCGTCTGACCATATTTAAGTCTTTAAGCCGCGAGTGAATAGGTTACTTCTAAGTGTACCTACGTGCAACACCTTAAGTAAATTAAAAGTAAAAAATGTGATTAGTAAACTTTTTTTGAGCCCGTAGGCTATCTGTAAAATACACGTGTACGCTCTCTCTATCTGTAAACACCCGCGAGCCTCTGTAATGTCATCGGTCCCTGTTAAACCAGTAATACACAGAAATACTTCGGGAAGTACAAAGCTTTATTCTGATAAGATTATGTACGCGCTGGTAAATCGCCTGGAGCCAATACGCGACTGAATCTGCCGACATGAAAAGGGTGTTTATCTAAACAACAGCAGTTGCATCCATTTGGAAAGGCAATCGAAAAGTACAACGAGCATTTCTGGTTAGCGTACCTACATCAAATAAATATGTACAGATGCTACATAGCGAGTGTAGATTTGTACCACAATCTTCACATAGCGAGTGTAGATTTGTACCACAATCTTCACATATAAAACTCTTATCTTATTGTGATCTGTCGCAAAATGTTATTCATAAAAATTGAGGTTTTGATTTGTTGATACACACATATATTCACGCTTCTTTCCCAGGCTGAGACCACAGCTTTCCATTGATACGATTACGAGATACTTATTTCGTTTCATCCGCCCTCATCAAACATTTCATACAGAGCGTCGGTTAGAGAGTACTTATGACTTGGCCCTTTCTTGGGACTTCTGATTCTGATATTGGAACGTCCGCCTAGGCCAACTAGGCAAGACGTTCGGCCAACACTACCATTCACTTCACCCATGCGTAGGTACCTGCTTCGTCAATCTCCTTTCGCTAATTCTCTCTACATGACCAAACCATCTTACTTATATACCTTTCTCATTCATTATTATATAGATGTAGTATCCGGCTTTACTCACGTTTATAGTCGATGTTTCGACCTAGGTTTCGAGCATGTCTGATGCACATCCTCAGGTGAGTTTACGCCTCCAGATCGCGGTGACCACGTGAGTAAAGCCGGATACTACATATATATAATAATTTGTCAAACGAGACGAGAATTTCCAATCTTTCTCATTCAGTTTTTTGTGTATGACAATAAATTCTGATATAAGAAGACATGAGTGGATGAAGGTGATAAGTCGCATAATTCCAATTCTGAGTAAATCGAGATTAAAGTTTTACTTTTATTTTTTTAGATAATTCGCTTCGAAACTGTATTTTGTAATAATAAATCATGCAAAGTTGTGTAAATAACCTTAATTGTTAATGGTATGATAGCAATTATAGACTTGTAATATATTTTATTATATAATTTGAAAAAAACTGAACATAACTCCTTCTTCCATGAACAAAAAGTAAACTCTTCTACACTTTAAACTAAATAAAAAGGTGTTAAGTAGGAATGTAAGTAAACAATGTCTCATTTTTTCTTATAACTAAACAATATAAAAGAAAACGTAAATTTATAACAATGATCATTTGTGTGTAATGTCTGACTATGGTAAAAATATTACTCTTGGCTTAAAATCGCCTCATAGAAGTAGCGATATTCTGGCTTCACATACTTAAGTTGGTCTCGGAGATTCTCTTTTTTTTCCACTGACACAGTACTATATTTTCTGTTCATACGTGAAATTTCTACATCAGCTGGCACATGAGATCTTTTTTTTAAATGTCCACCTTTTTGAAGGGTGTCATTTCATCGTATGTTTCTTTGTATAGATAGGAACCATACTCATCCACGCGTATCCATTTAATATCATCCCTAAAACTTACGTTTCCATTGTTGACATCTTTTTTCCTGTTAATCAAATTAAGTTTCTCTTTTATGTCACCAATTTTTCTGAAATGTTCGGTCATAACAATAACAGTATTATTACGAGAAGATTGTCATATGATGCTCCTGTATTCGTCAGGAACACAAACTGTATCATGTTTCCGAAGGACTTTTTCAATCCTACTAAAATGACGATCCGAATCTAAATAAGAATGGCCAACTTTGGGAAACTTGTGGTCGATTACTTTGAAATATCCTTTTAAGATAATGTATTGATAAAGTGCTATCATGTTAAAATTTTTATTTTGTCCGGCACATGAATCTGACCACACCAATTAGTGATCTTTGTTTTGGCAACTTTGTGCTACCTCCACAAATCTTAGAAGTGCGCTTGCGACTTCGATACTTCCGCGATCCGCTACATCTTCAGTCCATGTACAACATACGGCTTTATCCTTACCTCCATCATTAATATGAATACCCAGATTGTAAAATCACAGTTGGCGTAAGTAGAACGCTTTCGAAGTTGTCAGTTTCAGGTGAGTCTTCACGTTGACACATTTCCAGGTAAAGACTATGCATCTTACTCACATTCAGAACTCGGCACCCATTTAGATCTCCATTTTTTGCGGCGAAGCCCACAACCATGGGTAATTTTTGTATTGAACTTGGCTCTCCTTTTTTACATTTATGTTTTTGGAGGGATTAACTATTCATAGGCCAATATAACCACTTCCAATTCAGAAAAAAACTTCAGTGAATCAATGTAAAGGCAACAACTTATTAATTAATAACATAGTTAATTAATTAAAAAAAGAAACTGTTTGAGGATATTTTCCTTGTAAAATTCGGGTTCGATTCCCGGACAGGTCAAACATTTGTGTGTATGAACATGTCTGTTTGACCTGTGTCTGGGTGTATATATGTATATAAGTATGTATTTAAGTATATATATCAGTCATCAGGTTACCATAGTACAGGCTCTGCCTAGTTTGGGACCTGAAGACCTTGTGTAAATGTTAAAAAAAAAACAACATTGTTTGCAGTGTTATCCATTACAGGCTGACCAACTGCGGCTTCCACCAATAATTTTGCTCTTGATTTGGTTCCTGCCATTGCTTTTTCACTATACCAATATGAATCAAGTATTTTAAATAATATTTTTCTTATTACACGAACCACTTGAAACTACACTACGAGAAGGCGCGCGAAAATGTGACAGAATGAAATCAAAACAATTAAATGTCGCGAAAAAAAGAAGGTTATAAAATATGTATGTCAGATAACACCTACATTCACTGAAAAGTTACGTCGCGTCATTCGACCATCGAAAGCTGAGTGGAAGAAGGTGTTATATCCATACATATCACCTTCTTCCACCATAGAAAAACAAAGCTTTTACTTTATTTATCTGCAAGTCGGTGATATGAACCCATACCTCTTTCATTCAGTGCCATTTTTAAACTGAACTGAACATAACACCTTTTTCAACTTTTTTTTTTTTTAAATGTGCCTTTTATCAATGGTATAAGGTATGTAGTCATTTGGTATCGACTTATCACCTTCATCTACGCAAAAAAAAGCAAAAAAACAAAAATGCGACATATCACCTTCATCCACTCACGTCTTTAATTGTTGAAGAAAAATCATCATTAAATATTTAGACTACAAATAAGGATGCTTTTATATTAATATATTTTTAAATTTCTACTAGACCTTTTATACAAGTTAAGTGCTGCTGTGCTTAAATTTGTTTGTTCGGAACAATTATATCCGGCCGCTTTGTCATACGCTGTTTGTGGTGCCAATGAAAGGACCAACGTGGAGTACGTTGGCCAGGCTGCACTTACAAGGGCAATTAAAAATCTCAATACAATTGACGCTGTGTACGCGGAGTGACTTCAAATTCAATTTATTCAAAATAAGTGCACATTTATACATTTTATGATAGAATGAAAGAAGAAGAAAGAAATACGTTTATTCGTGACATAAGCAACACCACAACAGTAAAAATATATAAAAACACACAGTAATACTAAGAACATATAAATACATACAAGTAATAACATATAGCATGTACCATATAGCTTTAATTAAATCTTTGTTGTAGTGTTGCGCGATGCCAGGAATGAGTTCCCATTCAGCATTATGCTAAGGTTGGATCACCGTCGCGCTGATTTTCAATATGAACTCAGACTGGCATCACGAACGTACATGTAACTTATAGTTTATTGTGAATTATGATATGTGGCCAGAGGTTTACACAAATAAATTGTATGGGTTATCTGTCCCTAAGCCAGGCTCATCGCCTGTGGGCGGGTCTGGGTTTATCCATTAAATAGTTGCTATGCCTATGCTTGCGGCGTTCACGCTGCTTGTTTTAGTTAAGTCCAGGCCTTCTTTACTCATCCCGTGATGGGTAGGGAGGTTACGGTCTTGGGGGAAGCGCAGGTCGTGATGATCCTCAAGGCAAGTCTGGCGATTACCTTCTCGCGGTGCTGCCTGTTCTTGGTCTAATTCCTCTGAATTAGACGTAACTAGACATCGTCCGGCGCCTCGCGTGTCTCATATCTATGTAAGTTTATTTATATCCATTTATTTATGTATGTTTATTATATTCAGGCCGGGACTGCTCCCGATAGGCTTTGCTCGCCAAGCCGACGAGGAGCGGTCCACATGACGGTAGGTTGCGGTGCTGCTGCAAGGCACTGCAACTGAGGGGGGCAGCGGCGCCGTGTTGGACGGTGCTGCAGCTGAGGAGGCGCTGCGGCGGGAGTGATTCAGTTCGTCTCCTGCTGTGGCGCCGATATGGCCGCCGTCGGAGGGTGGCGGCCGAAGCGGCTGGCGATGGGGCTGCTCCATCTGGCCCATCGCAGGGGACCACGAGCGTCGGATGTGGGAAGTCTGGCGTTCCTTGCACTGTGTGGTCCCCGGGGTGGTGCGGCCGTGCTCTTGGTCCCGGCACGGTCGCGAGGGGGAGGGTCATCCTCCCCCCTGGAGGGGTCCGGAAACGGACGGCCGTGGTGGGGGCGCGGTATGCAAATGTACCCCGCGCTCCCTCCGTTCTAGCGGCAGGATGGACACCGTGGGTTTTAGTCGGTAGTGGACCCTGGCTGCTGTGGGTGCAGTTAGGGTTGGGGGCCATGAGGCCCCCCAGGGAGCGGTGATGCTCGAGCGAGCCCGACACACCCCGCCTACTTTCCCGGTAGGCGGAAGTGCGTAAATGCATTTTCCCCACGTAAAAAAAAAAAAAAAAAAAAAAGGCTCATCGCCTGTGTTTCTGCTTACAGCGCCCTCCTCCTAGATTTATAAATAAATATACTTGGACATTTTACATGTCCTTTGGTGAAATTCACAGATGGAGCGTGCAGATGTGTTGTTTACCTACTGTAACTGTAATGACTCTGTAAATTCAAAATAAACAAATAAATAAAAAAAATATTTATCACAAATGACGGCGCTTTCGCCGATATCAGAAGTATTATATAATTATCAACCACCTTGAGAATATCAGGAAATGGCCAAAAAATGCTGACAAATATATATATACATATTGTACTGCGTGTACAATAGCATAATTTCTGTCTGCGCAGTTGGAAATTCTATTTCAAACCGTGAGCAACAAGAGCTCGAAACAGTAACAATTGTTAGATCATGCAACTGAATATTCATTTTGAGTGTACGACGGCGCCGCGCCGCGCCGCCACCAGCGCTTCGCTGTCTTGCGTCGATGCACGCGATCGCAATTTCTAATTCAGTTTAAGCTTCTTCAATGTTGTTCATAATGCACTAGTAGTGAATAAATTAAGTTTTCATTGTCTATATTATACGAAAACTCGGCTAAATATCTCGGGATGACGCTTGATGCAAAACTTAGATGGAAAGTTCACGTCAAGAAAAAAAGACAAGAATTGAATCTGCGATATAAAAAAATGCAATGGCTACTTGGAAGACATTCCGCGCTGTCAACTCATAACAAACTATTACTGTACAGACAAGTATTAATGCCAATATGGACTTACGGCAATCAGCTGTGGGGATGCACCAAACCGAGCAATATCCTAATTATACAAAGATTTCAAAATAAAGTATTAAGGGAAATAGTAAACGCACCCTGGTACATAAGAAACAACGACCTCCACCGGGACCTTAAAATAGAGTTCGTTGACAAAGTGATAAAAAACTATGCAGAAGCTCACCAACAAAGACTTCATCATCATGTTAATGTTGAGGCAGTTATGCTCCTTGACCAGACCGATTTAGTGAGAAGACTCAAAAGAACAAAACCGTTCGAATTAGTGTAGTGTTCAGTGACAGTATGCTAGTGTAATGTGGTTAAAATACTGCTCATAGAGAACACATGAATCAAGTGTCTCCCCCTTAAATAGAGACAATAAGAAAAGTGTTGATGGACACATTCTTAGTACAGTAAATTTAGCAAGTTAAGTTAGATTTAAATTACTTATTAGCTTTTTTTAGGCTAGATTGTAATATATTTATAGGACGCATTTGTATGCGTTCTATACTAGGAAAAAAAAAAAAAAAATTGTCTATATTCAATGGAGTTCTAACCTAATTTCCATATAAATTAGATATAAAATGCAGGAGAAGAGACAATTTGAGCTTATTTCCCCGGCTCGCATGAGGCCTGGGATAATATTATGCTGTTAATAGAACTATTCGCAAACAGATTTCTTGTTCAAAATAATTTATTTATATATTATTTAATTATGAATTGAAAATGATGAGTACACAGCTTCATATTTTTTTTAATTATTGTGGTGTTTTGTGGTCGATGAATTTCATAAAACAATAAACATTCGGGAAATTGCTTCAGCGCAAGCAGAGTGAGACAAACTGCTTTAATATCTATGTATTTTACGATTGCTTGTACATGGTGTTGGCACAATATCTAAATCTATTCTTTATATCTTACATACTTTTATAAGAGAATCAAATACAAATGTATTGTTACATTATTTGTATTTTATCAGTATCTCAGGCTCAACGATAACTATGAAAATATTTTGATAACGTTAGGTTTTTAAGTGTATCTAATAGGTGTTTTCCCTAGAAACATGCAAATTCATCAAGATAATAAAACTTTGTAAAGGTTGCACTAAAACACTAAATAGAGCACTATTATTATGACTGGCCGGTTGGCGCAGTTGGTAGCACTCTGCCTTCTGAGCCGCTGGTCCCGGGTTCGATTCCCGGACAGGTCAAACATTTGTGTGTATGAACATGTCTGTTTGACCTGTGTCTGGGTGTGTATATAAGTATATATATATATATAAGTATGTATATAAGTATATATCAGTCATCAGGTTACCATAGTACAGGCTCTGCCTAGTTCGGGACCTGAGGACCTTGTGTGAATGTTGAGCCATATTATTCAAAGAAAATGTAACGTAACATTAAGGCAACCATTCCCCGGGAATGATAATATAATAATCACTGTAATATTATAAAGACGAAAGTTTGTTTGACGTTTGTATATTTGTTACTCCTTCACGCAGAAGCGGCTTAGAGGAATTGCATGAAATTTGGAATGCAGATATTTTATAACCTGGAATAACACATAGGCTATAAAGCCTATATTTCCCAGTAAAATTATAGTTACCGTTGGATAATTGAGGTAGCGGGAAAATCGTAGTCCATGCGGATGAAACCGTGGGCACAACTAGTTTATACGTTAATACTAATACAATATTACACTTGATTGCACACCGGTCACAAGAAACATAAACCAGAACAAAAAAAATAAGTACCTAACCAAATACAATTTGCAAGCGTTCTTTTCCAGACGGATTAACGTAATAAAACACATAGAAAATATAAAAATAGTATGCTGGCTGGCGCCGCTCAAATCGGCTAGTGAAATTAGCCACCTTGCTTAATTCAAGTATCGGAAAGTCGTCTCAAAATCTCCTTCATATCCCCCCCAGCCGTTCATTACCCTCAACTACACACTTCTGATATAAGATCACTTTAGTTGATAACGTGTTCTGACGTCATGGGTCTTTGTTTCAGCTCGGAGGCGGACGACGTCACACGTCGGCGTTCTGGCGCTCATCAATTATCTATTCTACAAACACTGGTGAGGGTTTTGGCATCTATCGTCATATATAGCCTTCATTATGACATTTATATTTTAGGTTAAATGCCGTTCGACTCCCACGAGATTAAGCTTTCATTTAAGAATTGTTTGAATATGTTAACGGAATGAATTTAGGTATACACTATACATACTAATAATGCCGAATTGTAATGTAACAAACCGACTAGGACTCACGTGGTAAACACTGGAAAATTACTCTCCGACCAGTTTCGAACTTATTTGCAGTTCTTCATCTGGGAGTTATGTGGGAGTTACGTGCTGAGGCTCGTGCTCGCCGCCTGGCACGATCATAACTCCCAGACGAAGAACTGCAAATAAGTTCGAAACTGGTCGGAGAGTAATTTTCCAGTGTTTACCACGTGAGTCCTAGTCGGTTTGTTACATTACAATTATGGAAGAAACTCGCGATAGTTTTCAGACTAATAATGCCTAGCCTAATAATAAAAAGGTTTTAAACAACTGAGGGTGGTATCAGTCTCCACGAATGTACCTTACAACCATTTTACGTGGAAGTAGCAGCAATTTGATAGGAAACATCGTAATTTAGTCCTGTCATAAATTAGTTCTGTACCAAATGTAATTTATCGTAATATAAAATACACATCTAATTTTATACGATTTTAGTTATTTTGATTCAACAAAATATTAATTAATATCTTATTTCATTATGCCAACACTACATAATAATTATCATGCTATTATGAGATGAAATAGTCGTATCGTGCATCTGACTATAGTCCGTAGCACAATACGACTATTAGAGTGCTTGCAATGCTTTCGAACGGATTTTCCAAAACTTATCACAGCGTTTGATGGATGCGACGCGTGACCAAAATACTGGCACATATTTGGCTCAACGAATCAGCATCAACGTGGCAGTGGTGCATGGTGGGTACCTTTGAGTACCTTGCCTGCCTAGCTACCACCCTCAAGTTTAAAAAACTTTCACCAAGCGCAGAGTGTGCAGGCAGCAGTCCTTGAGAGTTAGTAAAACATCTACGTTAAGCGTGATTACACCTTCGATCACATCGTAACTGTCCATCGATTGAGATAGTGAGACTTATAACGAATGAAAACGAGTACCCTGGAGTACACATTTCTGCTGCCGCCAAAAATGATTTCGTGAATTCTATCATGTACTATGTACTACTATCATGGCACAGGGTATTAATTTCTTTTTTTTTACAGGTCAATTCGATGATCAGGAGAATAAAGAAATATTTCTTCTAAACCCAGTGCTAGACTAAAGTTTTAGTGATTGAGAATAAACTATGCAGGTAAAGGAATTTTATCAAAGTGAGTTTTATGTAGTGAATTTTATACTTGTAAATAATAATTATAGTTTTAATATTAGATCATTTAAGAGAAATAGTGATGTTTCGCTTCACGAATAATATGTACGTAACTGTTAATTCAAAATAAAACTTGAAAATAAAGGAATTCCCTGTTTTATAAAATTGTGTATGAATTATACCTTCATTTATAACTATAGTTGCCCACCTTGTTTGGGGATAAACACTTTTACTTATGATGAAAAAACTGTTTCCGTTTTTCCATTAATATTATAGTTTATGACACTGATGTTAATATGATGAATAACTGACTTCGATAACTTACTTCATACTTTTTTTAGTGTTGAAATCGGTTCCAATTTTTGGTAAAATAAATAAAAAATAAAAAACTTTATTGACTTTTAGGTAGGTTTACATAGGTTTACATGTACGTGTTAGTTGTCATAAACTAGGTCAGCACTAGGTAATAATAGTATAAACATATAGACCGTTGATGTTGTTTCACTTTTTTTTTTCTTCACTCGCCATTACAATGTTGTCCAAGTATACGTAACATTTTTCAGTTATTGGAGTATACCTCAAAAACCGCTTGATCGATTTTGATGAAAGTTCAATGGGACCAGCTTTCAAATAAAAAAAGAATCATCAAAATCGTTTCATCCAGTCGATATCTCCGAGGTAACACACTTTAAAGTCGGTTAACAAGTCAAAAAGGGCTGCATCTTCTAATCCCAATTGCTACTGGTATAAGTATAGACTTGTTAATTCTATGAAAGTCTATGTGACTCCGTCAAAGTCAGCTGAATCGCAATGTCACAACTGTTGGTTATTATCGAAAACTATATAAGATGCCTACGCATGTTATTATCGTAGGTATGTATGTATATTGTCTTAGCAAGAACTCTAAAATCAGTTTTACTGTGTGTCACAACTCAAACTCCATTTTGAGAAACGAAATATTTCTCAATTGAGCAATGTCTCAATTATAATCGCCTGTTCATTTTATCCCTACTTATCTATCCCTTACGTAGTTTAAATCTATAAAACCTAACTTTTATAACTTGAATGATGTGGAACAATGTTGTTATTAAAACTGACGTGGTTTTGACACATTATGAACGGGAGTTACTCACGTAATAAGTCAGAGGGTTCCGACTATCGTTTCAACCACATTCGGTGGTCTTTTTTAAGGAGAATACGGGGCGCTCGCGGACGCGGTCGCGATTCGCCTAGTACTAGTGGAACAATGTGTTCCTTGAAAATGTAACAACTTTTCCAATTTGAACTAATCTGACAGCATTTCAAATTTCAGTTGTTTATAGAAAAGCAAATGTTATCCCGTCTACAAATAACGCAGTTATGACGTGACAACTATAAAAGAACCGAACAGACAACCTCTTTATTTTTGGAAGCCAGTTATTAATAAATAAGCCAGGCATTTCTAACATCAAGTTTGATAACGATCAATATCACGCACTCAGCACACAATCACGGGTGGTGGTACCCTGGCCCGGACTTAGATGTCTCTCAGGTTCCATAATGGCTTGAGTACTTCTTACCACATTTGGCTTTATGATAGAAACAAAAGAAGGAGCAATAAAACAAAGCGAGTTTTAGCTAACAAAGGAAATCTGTACATATCACTAACATAGGAACGACATGCAATTTATTATTGTATTGACACGACGTGTAATATAGAAAGTAGTCACTAAGTCACGTAGACTTAGTGACTACTTTCTATATTACACACCATTATCTTCTCAGCCGTAAGACATCCACTGCAGGACATAGGCCTCCCCATATATTTCCACAAGAACCGGTTGAACGCGGCCCGCATCCAGCCTTTTTCTGAATTCTTTGTCAGGTCATCTATCTACCATCTACTAGTCGGTGGCCGTCCTATGATGCGCTTGCCAGTCCGTAGTCTCCATTTGAGGACCTTTTGACCCCAACGGCCATTATTTCTTCGAGCTATGTGCCCACTGCCACTTCAACTTGCTAATCCGCTGGGCTATATCGGTGACTTTCGTTCTTCTACGTATCTCATATCTGATTCTAAAAACCCTGACCATAGCCCTCTTCATAGCTCGTTATGTGATTTTGAGCTTCCGTACAAAGTACATAATTAGAGAGCACGTTTCAGTTCCGTAAGTTGTCATTCATCACATATAGCACACACTGCTCGAAGACCGTCGTTTTCAGACGAAGTGGTATTTCGGTAGAGAAGACGTTGCGGAGTTTTCCGAAGGTATTTTCGGGGTTATCAAAGTCATCATCCTACTTCCTCTAATAACGTAAATGCGAAATTTTGTGAATATCGATGTATGGATGTATGTTTGTAACTCATTCACGCCTAATCGGCTAGATGGATTTGGATGACATTTGGTATAGAGATAGTTTATACCCTGGATAAACTGATTGGCTTATTTTCATCATCATCAAAACCAGTTTTCATCACCATGCGGGTAAAACTGCGGAGTACAGCTAGTATTACATACAGTGTAATTAAACATTAATTAAATTTAACTCTTTGAAACCGTACGGTCTCCCAATTTCTATTCTTATATAAATTGTTTTAATTTATTAACCTACTTCCACAGAATAATTATCCCTCGAACCATTAAGTAATTTATATTCTGCTAATCCTTTAATTTCCATAGCGCAGAAACTTTAATTAAATTTTCGAAACATTTCATAAAATATTCCTCTGAGAAAAACTGGGGGAGTAAAAGGGTTGATGTCAACTCGACGGGTTGACTGGCTCGGGTAAGTTTCGTGAAATCCGCCCTCAAAGATTACAAAGTTAATTCGTAAATAGCACCCCCTGTCTTTGTTACTGCGGGATTAACTCAAATGTAGACGGAAATGTGGATATTTGCCAAAAATAATTGTATGTCACATTATAAGACTATTCGAGGCGCGCATACAACGTTATTGGCGGGAATTGTGCCACCGCATGCGGTCTCGTTGTTTGCTTGGGGTTAATCCTCGCGAGATTCTGCTCACACGCCCATGTACCTACATTTCAGCTAAACGAATCAAGCTGAAATTTAGCGTAGAAATGATTTATAGTCTGAAATATAACACAGATTTACACTGTTTCTACGGGTATAACGTGGTACTTACTCGTAGTCGATATCACGATCGACAATTGTTTCGGCTTCTTCTGGAAGCCTTCATCAAGATCTTATCGCGGTGCATTCGTCGAAACGTCCCGAAGTGCGAGACGGGACGTTGCGACGAATGCACCGCACTCAAGAAGCCGAAACAATTGTCGATCGTAATATCGACTACGCGTGAGTACTACGTTATACCCGTAGAAACAGTGTAAAGTACTTATGAACGAAAAAACCTGAATAAAAAACACTAAGTCATTTTAAGGTGATTTGAAGTAAAAGTACGCGTCTGAATTCATCCTACTAATATTATAAATGTGAAAGTTTGGATGGATGGATGTTTGTTACTCAATCACGCTCAAACGGCTGGACGGATTTGGAAGAAATTTAAAGTGAAGATTGTACTCGCCTTCAACTCTTTATCTAAAGCTTTAGTGAAAATCACTGGCGGGCCCACTCGCGGTTTTACTCGCGTTGTCTGCAAGCACACTTTCATTCCAGGCTGACGTTAAAATATACCAGGTAATAAAAATAATATATTAGATATATAAATAATTCAAGCGTTACCCTTTTCCTCCATTTCCACTTTTCACGATTTTTATTCCTATTTGGATTTTTATGAACAACTCGCACTTGGCCGGAAACCTTGTACCTACAAAAAAAAATTTACTAAAAAATGAACCGACTTCAGCACTCAAAAGTTGAAGTCTTTTTTTGAATATGATATTTTCTGTTGAAATTTTTTTTCACCCTTTTCAGTGACCTTTGCTCATAGTAGTAATATGTACTACATAGCATACGTACGTAACATATTACTTCTATGCCTTTGCTACTCACGGGATCAATTTTCAGTCAATCAATCACTCAAAAACACTTCATACCTCAAAATCACCAAAAAATAATACAAAATAATATATAAATTACATAAAACACTGGTAGAACAATTGGCGGCCTTATCGCTTTAAGCAATATCTTACAACCTTGCAACCTGGCAACCTTTGTATGGACAGGAATGGTAATATTATATTATAAAGTGGATGTGAACAAGTATTTAAAAATTGTGTATGTTCACCGATGTCTTCACCCGCAACTATAATAGCTTAGTTGGCAAAGCGACAGGGCAGTATTCTGCACTCGTGGGTTCAAGTCAAACAAGTAGCCGATTTTTTTCTTTCTCAAATTTGAAGGAAAGATAAAATATTGTACAAAATCTTGATAATAAATACGATAACATATTTATCTAAAGAAAAATATCTGTTATTATTATAACAAAGTATACACATATAAAGTTGCCAGAAATCGGATAAATATTCAATTTGCGTAAAATGTTGAAGAGATGTGTGAGAAAACTCCGTTCGAAGATAAGATCTAATATACCTACGTAAGGTAAGTAAGTTTTTATCCGACGCCGATAAAGGATGCACTGAGAATGAGGAGAAATTGAAAACAGTATTTCGCCCGTGAAAATGTAAGTTCTTTGAAGATGGTTTAAAAATACCCTGCAGTGGGTGTTTCTAATGTTATTTGAAAAGATTTTAAAGGGCTTTTCCTGTTCCGTCTTTGTTTACCATTCATTTCGTTTTCTGAACTCTTTACTCGTTTTACTTAGAAATGTAAATAAATGTATTTAAGATAAGTGCTGGGACAATTTGCATATCAAAAAGAGAATTCTTTTATTTTTAAGAAAATAATTGAGTTATAAATATGTGCGATACTCACCTTAAACTTTAGCAGGTCGTTTTACCTGTATCTCACTTGATCAGCGTAACGATATAATCGAAGTTGGAAACTTTCTAGACCTAGAATAATAATAATATGGGACAACATTCACACAAGGTCTTCAGGTCCCAAACTAGGCAGAGCCTGTACTATGGTAACCTGATGACTGATATATATACTTATATATACATATACACACCCAGACACAGGTCAAACAGCCATGTTCATACACACAAATGTTTGACCTGTCCGGGAATCGAACCCGGGACCAGCGGCTCAGAAGGCAGAGTGCTACCAACTGCGCCAACCGACCAGTCAATGTTGAATGGATCTCAAATACCTGGATACACATTGTGCTTGGTGACAGTTTTTCAAACTTGAGGGTGGTATCCAGGCAGCTGGGTACTCGAAGAGGACTAAGATTTTGATAACGGTGTTACCTTTACCGAAAGCTGAAGCCGTTGATGAGAATCGAACCGGCTCGGCGTCCGTCAGTTTGACAGCCAACGCACCCACCGCTGAGCTATCATCGCTTCAAAAGCCATAAAGAATAATACAATTATACTGTATAGTATACCATAAATACACATCATCGCTTCAAAACGTGGTGCACAACTGCCGGTCTGATTGCGACTAAAACTAATAACATGCATGTATTTTTAGGTAAAAAGACTTTTAAACCTATATCAATACATCAAATTGTAGGTTTCAGTTTTCGATATTCTGATATGAAAGTTAGATGTTAGAAAGTTATTAGTTAAAGTTAGATAACGTAAGTAATGTCAAAGTAGATATGTCATCCTGATCATTTATCATTTCAGCCATAGGACGTCCACTGCTGGACCTACTCGTATGACTTCCCCACCGATTTCCACAACGTCCTTTTGGAGGATGCCTACTTCCAGTTTCCAACGCAAGCTGCAAGTGTGCCAGTCCGTGGTCCCTATATACATGACATGAACACCTTTAACGGTAGCTTCGATTTTCGGATATTCTCAAACTTTGCGCTTGACCAGGCCTATTTCTATTTATAATATAGATAGGTTAAAAACCTATCTATATTATAAATAGAAATAGGCCAATGAAAATTTAGAGTCGTAATTCATTTTAATTTACATTTTACAAATATCAATAAAATAATCTAACTTAAAATAAAAACCTTAAACATTTAATAAAAACTAAAATAAATCTAAAACGGGCCCCTGCGGCATTGTACCCAAGATGCTGGCAGCGTTTCCTCTTTGTATTGCTAGGCTAATACGTTGAGCGAGGAAGCTGCCAGCTCTTCGGTCTCCTGAGACGTCAACCAGTCTCTTGGAGATTTCGTTGAAGAAGTTGAGCGCGCTAGGACCCCACGGGCCAAGGGTCTACACCGAAAGGAACAAATTTGTATTCCGCGCCGAGACCGCTGTATTTAGCTACTTTTGCCTTTTCGGCCGATTCTGCCGCCGTTCCTGGCCTCGTGGAGGTTCGGTGGACATGTGAAGGGGCTAGTGTGTCTACACAAGTCGCATCCCATACCAGTATCCGACCCATGGCCCACGGTATGAGGTAGTAGATATATATATATATATATCTACTATTTTACAAATACATTCTACGGAAATACTTGCTCAAAATTAGATATTTTGGCGACATTCAAATACGTGGTCAAAGAGAAAGTAATTAATTACGACCATTGTATCACTCAATAGACGCGTCTACGCTGTGTTCGATTGGTGGCACATGCCGAAATAGGATATCCACCACCCTACAACCCAACAGTATTGTATGTAATACTGTTGAGTCTCTTAAATAAATAGGATTCTTTGTGTCATGAAATTGGACTTTCATAGTATATTCTCGATAACGTTTTATCACTTCTCGATTGTCTATTTGTAGACCTACACGTTCTGTGATCGAGTAAATTGATTCGGTGAATCAATTCTGAAATCAATTTATTCAATCAAATATAATTTATGGTTCGATAAAACATAGGGATGTAATTCGAGCTCATATTTGTTACTTTATATATATATATATATATCCTACTAATATTATAAATGCGAAAGTTTGTGAGTATGGATGCTTGGATGTACTAGCTTTAGGTGTGAAAATGTAACAGACATACAAAGCTATTTTTACTTGTATATATACTACTAGTAGCTCCCCGCGGTTTCACCAGCATGGATTATGCTACCTCAATTATCTCACGGGAACTGTACTTGATCCGGGATGAAAGTAGCCTATACGTCATTCCAAGGTCTAACTTATCTCCATACCAAATTTCATAGAAACCAATACAGCCATTTGAGCGTAAAGGAGTAACAAAGGTTTTTGAATTATTTGTTTATCTCACTGGAACAGAAATCATTTTCGGGATGAAAATTGAATCGAATTTTCGGGCGCTTCACATACGCCGCCGATATTCGTGTAATTACGATAATATACTGTGTATATATGTATATAAGTATATATATCAGTCATGAGGTTACCATAGCACAGGCTCTGCCTAGTTTGGGACTTGAAGACCTTGTGTTAATGTTAATAAATAAATAAAATTAATTTAGATCACCTACTACGTAGTACTGGCGGTCTGCTGTTATTTTAATTGAGAATTAATTGATTTCTTCAAAGACTCCGCACATTCTCAAACGTCTGGGAAGAGTTATTTCGCTTGGGAATTATGGTTCTTAGATTTACACATTTTCTTCTGTTCCCTCGCAAAACAATTCTGAAAATTCAACCAAAGAAGCAATTTCAGCTGTTAGCTAGACGTGATGCGACAATCTGCCCTTGACAGTTAAAGTGCGACCCAGAAATAAATTCTGTGCAAAAGTAGGTACCTATTGATTTAGCATCGTCACTTTGAGACAGTATGTTTAATCCCATTCTGCCTGGTTGCATTTAAATTAATAAAAAATTATAGTAATACTATATTTTCTTCTTAATTTACAAAAATAATAAATTACAAAAAAAAAATATTAATAGAACGTACTTAGATCAAAATATGGTATTGCTACATGGAAAGACCTTTCCAGATTCAGATTCCTGGAACTATTTTTTTTAAGTTGCCACATATTGTGTAACCTATTTGATTGAGTGATTCACACGCGTTTCGATCAACAAACTTTGAGAATATCTTTCATTGAATACTTTTTGCAGAGATCTAAGTGTTGTGTACTACACGTAACGTACGTAAAAACAATTAAAATAACTTTCAAATAATTTCTTGGCGCTTTTTCGTAAACGCTTTGTCTATGTCTTCTTATTAGTCTTAACTTTTTAATCAGGGCGCCAATTCTCTAATATAGATAAGCAATTCATAAACAATGCAATAATGATTCAAATATAATTTTAAATCAACTTCGTATTGCGCTAAAATAACAATTGTATTTCGATTATAATATTAAAACTCACGTTCATAATTACTTTAAACTGTTTCTTACGGGTATAACGTGGTACTTACGCGTAGTCGATCACGATCGACAATTGTTTCGGCTTCTTCCGGAAGCCTTCATCAGGATCTTGAGTGCGGTGCGTTAGTCGTAACGTCCCGTCTCGCACGAGTCAGTCAGTGCGAGACGGGACGTTACGACTAACGCACCGCACTCACGTGTAATGTATTTCAATTTCATTATAGATTATTGCATTTCGGTGGAAATGAGATCTGTGTAGCAATTATTCCAACTAGAAAAGCAAAACTATCAAAAACGAGCAACACATAACAATCTATGTATAAGCAAATTGTTTAGAAACATGTACACAAGTTGTAAGATAAATTAGAATATGAAACAAATTGGATTAGATTCCAATTTGTTTCATATTCTAATTTATCATATATATATCATATATATATTTATCATAAGTTACGATGCAACTTATGAAGCGTTGAAACTTCGTTTGCGTTGAAGTTATCTGCAATTCTCGTTCCATTGCAAGTGTAAGGATGGCAAACACGATAACGTTAATGAATTTGGGTTCGGTTGGCTTCTATTTCCTAAGTCTGGCGTAGTTGAGATTACGGACATCGGACCTCCTATTCTCACTAGTACAGTTTTAGAAGCTATCTCTTTCCACCCTCATACCTTATTTTCCTGGTCCGAGATAGCAGCGGAGGCAGCCCGCTTTGCCGAATCCGGCTTGAACTTGATTACATTCGATTATGAGATCCTGGTTTCGTCTATTCAGTAGCAACAATTTCAATGTATGATTATCTAAAGCTGAAGTGAATATATCAAAGATTAACAGAATTATCAACAATGTAAAACGTTGTTGAAGGGATGCATGGTTATAGAACCTATAATCTGATAGGCAGATGTCCCTAGAGCCCGTTGATATTCTGGGGCTAATGTGACTTTCAATCACGTTTTAACTGATAATAATCAAGCAAGATTTATATATTCATTCAGAAATATTCAAGTCAAAAAATGTCACCGAAACTACATTATATGGAGAGTACTTCTAAACATAAATCATACAACATTATAACATTTTGCCGTTAATCGGTCCTGTACCAACTATACCTCGAACGCGCCTGTTCACCGTCTCCAAAATACGTACAATAAACTGCCACCATTGATAGACATATTTCGATACAGTAAAAACTCATTCAAGAAAGAGTTATTGAGTGTAATAAATGAACCGGCAAAGGTAAAATAACACAAAACATCTTATACAAAACATTGTTTTTCTCATACTGAATCTTTAAAAAAAACATTTCAAATTCATACACACACACACACACACACACACATATGCAGATTTTCACACACCACGACGAGCCAATAATGTAACATTTATGAATCCAGTTATATCTGACGTGCCTATATAGCGGCACAGACTGTCTTACATTAATGTTATACCGTATTAATGGAAATCCGTTTTTGGCTGTAGGTAACAATAACATACATTCATCATCATCATCATCATCATCATCATCACCATAATCATCATCTCAGCCATAGGACGTCCACTGCTGGACATAGGCCTCCCCCATTGATTTCCACAAGGACCGGTTGGAAGCGGCCCGCATCCAGCCCTTGCCTGCGATCTTAGTCAGGTCGTCTGTCCACCTGGTCCGTAGCCGTCCTATGCTGCGCTTGCCAGTCCGTGGTCTCCATTCGAGAACCTTTCGGCCCCAACGGCCATCGGTTCTTCGAACTATATGCCCTGCCCACTGCCAGTTCAACTTGCTAATCCGCTGGGCTATATCGGTGACTTTCGTTCTTCTACGGATCTCCTCATTTCTGATTCGATCGCGTAGAGAAACCCCGAGCATAGCCCTCTCCATAGCTCGTTGTGCGACTCTGAGCCTGTCGAAGGCCCATAGTCAGCACTGATAACATACATTAAACTCTGTTAAATAAGAGCTGTGGATTTTGTAATAAATTAAAAAAAAAAAAAAAAACTTCAATAAACATATTATCCAGTACCTATTATATATGTTCAACAAATTTTAAATACAACTGGTACTATCCTTCAAAAACAGCCGATTTATCTCTTCCTCAAAACATACAAATGGTATCTGTCGTCGTCTGGAGACAGGTAATTACGCCGCATATAAATGATTCGAGCCCATAGCCATTCACTGCACGCTGACACTTCGACGAATCTATCTGCCAGTAAAACGACCCTCTGAACAGAACTGTCTTGCAAATAATTGATACTCGTGCAGATCATGGCACAGATTAGATATAACTTACTTTATATTCGAGTGGCAGCACTCGCGAGTAACATATTTATCGACTAAAAGCGATATAATGGTCAACCATTAAAACAGTTTCTGTCACTGTATATTCTATACTAGCTCCGCCCCGCGGTTTCGCCCGCATGGTGAAAAACTATGGCGATGAGGATGATGACGAGCCTATGACCTTTATTATGACTAGCTGACCTGCGCCCATTTCGTTGGGTGGTAGACATTTTTACTTGTCATGAAAAAAGTCTTCATTTTTATTTATTTATTTTAGAAATGACTAAATGCTGTTTACCACATGGGGTATTTACGGCTTCACCGGACTTTTGGCGAGTGCAGAGGGCACTCAGCCGATTTTAAAAAAAAAATCCTTTATTTTTCGGGTTTATATTTATACTCTATATCTGCTGTGCCCCACGGTTTTACCCGCGTGGTGATGATTGATGATGATAAAAATAGCCCATGTGTTCCGGGACCTGAAGTATCTACATACCAAATTTTATCCAAATCCGTCCAGCCAGTATAATTCTTCATCAATCATCACTACGTGGCGTAGCTAATTTCGAATACGTCTAAATTTTACACTAAGCGTTACTTTATAGTAAACTCCATAGACGACGAAAGAAGCTCGTTCACCCATCTACTAATGATATAAATTCAAATGTCACTGTCTACATTATATAATCTTGTCCTTTACCTTTCTTAATTGCCTTAGCTCCTGTTTAATGTTGAGTTAAAGCTTTGAATCTCTATGCGGGCGGTATCGTTCGTGACATTGCGCTCGCCCCGAACCTCGTACACTTACAATGTATTTATAATTACCTGGGAATTTTGGTGAGAATAGCGAAGTTTACGATTACATTTTTGGATGAAAAAGTTTACTTACAAGATTTGATATTTTGTCGTCATAGTTTCAAGCTCCCATGAAGCTAAACTACTGAATATTTTCCTTTAATCAAATTTGACCTGAGTTCCTAGCCTGTTATCATATCAATGCAATGGGTGACAAACGGTAAGGTATTCTTAAGAAAACAAGATGGCGCGCCCTATATTATTGTCAAAAGCGAAGACCACCTACACTCACTAAGGACAACTCAAGCAAAGTGACTAGAAAATATAATATCTATTACAACTTACTGGTTGATAGATTATGTTGTATGTTGCAGGAACTCTCACTTAAAAACACAAACACTCACATTAGCACTTCACAATGTTTACTCGTACACATCTTTCCATATGAATTGGCCTCCTATATTATACACTAAGTTAAATAATAAACCTCGCCCGCGGGTATACACATCTACTCCCAAGGCCACGACGATTATAACTAAACGTCATTCATCACTTCGCCTGAGCCTGCTAATATTAATTCCGCTGCAATACTGCACTAATCCTGCCCTTGAACTTGTCAGGTTACATAACTATTATCTTATCTACATAAATAGAACAATAGGGGAAAGGTCGGTAGTTTGCTTCTTATTTAAGCGCTATTTTATTGATGTATGTTTTAATTTGGAATACTGTTTGTATTTTGTACCAAAGAAATTGTTTAAGATTAACTCTGAGAAATTAATAATAGCATGGCCCCAAGGTTTAACATTAACTGTCATAATTATGGTTTACTTACACGAATTTCTAAACGTAATTATATATATTGTCAGATATCTATGTAATATTGTGAGCAATTTTTGTAAATATAAAGTATACATAGTGATGATTTCTTTATGCACTGCCGCGCATAAGTTGGTGTTATGCTATATGTCAATCAATAAACAAATCTACTCGAATTATACTTTAGTACAGATACTAAAAAAATTGATAATATATTTTTTCATACTAATTCAACTAAAATACAATATAATCACTATTTTATTCCTATATTTGGTAAGCATTATAGGAAGCTATATTGTTTTAACTTGCCCAACTCATGAACTTTTCTTAAAATTTACCAATTATAAAGATGGATAATATTTTATATATAAGTAATAATGTTGACAACATAGTTTCATCACAATCTCAACTATGTACGCCAGAACAGTGTAAATCAATTATTAGACATCCAAATAATCAATTAAAAATACTAACACAAAACATTCGAAGTGTGTCTTGTAATCACGCTGAATTTTTAACACTTCTTGAAAGAATTGACGTTCTTCCTGACATCATTATATTGACAGAGTGCTGGCTTGCATCTTGTTCAATTGTACCCTCAATATGTGGCTACAGCTCACATAGCACCCAAAACAATAGTAACCAGAATGATGGTGTTATTATGTACTGCAAAACTACTATATCGTTTGAAACTTATGAACCCGTAAACATCAAAGATGCAACGTGTCTTATTACTAAAGTTAATAATAGTATTGTCATAATAGCCATTTATCGGTCTCCCGCGATTAAAAACATTTTGCCCTTCTTAAACTCACTAGATGAAATATTAAACTCATTTAAAACATTTAAGAATGTTATCTTAACTGGCGACTTGAATATAAATATTTTAGATGAAACAAGCAACAGCCATGGTTCTCAATACCTAGATTTTACAGCAATGCATGGTATCCTTCCTGCTCACACTACACCGACTAGACAAAATAACTGCCTAGACCACATAATGTTGAGGTCAACATTTAATTGTCAAACACTAATAATACAAAATACTGTAACAGACCACCACACCTTGTACTTAATAATGAATAATGACCTAAACAATTTACCCAGTACAAAAACTGTCACTAAAGTAAACTATAATGAAATTGCAAGCACTCTAAGCTCTGAAGATTTTTCCAATATATATTTAGCCAATGATTGCAATATTGCTACAGATCTATTTATTAACATTATGTCTAAAATTATTCTTAGCAATACAATCACAACTATTGTACCAAAGAGAAGAATACCTCGAAAACCCTGGATTACAATAGGTTTAATTCGCTGTATGAAAAATCGCGACAAGATGCATATGAGACTTCGTCAACAACCACATAACACCATTTTACAAAAAACGTACAAACGTTACAGGAACTTTTGCAAATCGATACTGAAAAAAGTTAAAACAAATTATGAAAGAAGTCTACTACAAGCAGCTAGTAAAGAAAATGATTTGAAAAAAACCTGGAAAGTAATCAACGAAATCACAAACTTTAAAACTGTACCTAAACCATCACATGAACTTTTGAGCTTATGTGGATCCCCTAATAGTTCAGTTGACAAGGTCAACAACTTTTTTGCAAATGTAGGTAAATCACTAGCAGAACAAATTGCACCAGACTTGGGTTTCAGTGAGGCTAACAGTATTTCATCTCAGGAAAATTCTTTTGCAATGCTGGATACAGATACCGCAGAAATTTTTGCTATTATTGGTTCTTTGAAATCAAACTCAAGTGCAGGTTGGGACAACATTCCATCAAAAGTCTTTCGCCAGAGTAGGGATATATTAGCTCCAGTCATAACTTATCTAGTTAATCTCTCTCTCAACACTGCTTGCTTTCCAAAAGCTTTAAAACATGCTATTATAGTCCCAATCCACAAAAATGGTGATAAGAAGCAGATTAGCAACTATCGCCCGATCTCCATTTTGCCAACCCTCTCAAAAATTTTTGAAAAAGTAATTAATAAAAGAATTGTAGCTTATCTTGAAAAAAGTAATTTACTTTCTCAAAATCAATATGGTTTTCGTAAATCTAAATGTACTGCCGATGCTGTTTTAAAGCTTACAAATTTTATCGTTAACCATCTTGATTCAAAAAAGAAATGCTTGGGCATATTCCTTGATCTGGCGAAGGCGTTTGATAGTGTACCTATACCTCTTTTGCTGAATAAGCTGGAGAGGATCGGTATACGAGGGCATCAACATAAGCTTATCAGTGACTACTTGCAGGATCGGACTCAAAGCACGAAAATAGGTGAATATATTAGCAAGCCTGCCATAGTGAAGTTCGGCATTCCTCAAGGTAGCATACTTGGTCCAACCTTGTTCCTGGCTTATATAAATGACTTATGTGACCTAACAATAGATCAAGGCTGTATAATAACTTACGCTGATGACACAGCCATTATATTCCAGGGTGAAGATTGGAATGGTGTTACTCAAATTGCTCAGAACTCATTTAATAAAATCTCAATATGGTTGAGGAACAATCTTTTGACACTTAATGTCGAAAAAACAAAATATATGCCTTTTTATCTAAGGGAACCTCCATCGGATGATGGATTGACAATTATAGGGCATAAATCAATATGTTGTACCAACACTACACCACCTAAATGTAGTTGCTCTACTCTGGAACGAGTCAATATGATTAAATATCTAGGAGTAATGATCGACGAAAAAATTACCTTTGCACCTCACATTAATCAAATTAAAACACGAGTGAGAAAGCTCACAGCTGTATTTAAATCCATACGCGATAGCGCTGACTGGGACACTATAAAACTTTTATATTTCTCTCTTTGCCAATCCATTATATGCTATTGTATAGTTTCATGGGGGGGTACCTTCAAAACGCACATGCTCTCACTCGAACGAGCCCAAAGAGGACTCCTCAAATGCAGCACAAAGCGTCCCTTTACTTACCCCACTGCAGATCTCTATCGCGAGTGTCGGCTACTCACTGTTCGGCAACTTTTCATAGTACAAGCTCTTCTATTACAGCATAAGTCTTACGAACATAATCGTGCAATAGCATGTAAGCGATCATCTCATTGTGTTTGCACTGTACCCAAGGTAAATACTACTTTTGCAACAAAACATTTTAATTTCTTGGGGCCTAATTTGTATAATAAAGTAAACAAAATCAGTAAAATTTTTTCATTAACATCCTATGAAATAAAAAAGATTCTTTTTAACAAATTAATTGAAATGAATTATAGTCAAACAGAAGATCTGATTACCTCGGTACTATGAACCTCATTTATTTTAACTTTATATATATATATATATACAGTATATTATCAAATATGCACCCTCATTCATGTTCACACACACACACACACACACACACACACACACACACACACACACACACACACAAACACACACACACTCACACACACTCACACACTCTATATAAATTATCAAATGTAAGAAATTGTAATAAATCTATGTATATTAAATTGTAAACTATAAATTGTAGACTGTAAATGTTTTTTAACCTCCTGTCATCGACGGAAGAGTCCTGGAACTCATATCACGGGCTTTCACGAGCCTAGTTTGGGAACCAGGTGATTCCTTTCACGTGATTTGTATATGCTTTTACCTGAATAAATGATTTATTATTATTATTATTATTATAATCACTTACACAATCCTTTCATTAATGAAAATGTTTATCTGTAGGCCATATTAGTCTGTGCTGTAATGACCTAGTATATTTTTTACTACATTTAAAGCCAATGACAGAAAACTGTTGGTTTATAATTGGTATATTCAATATCTATATAAGCCAATAAACTGATAGGTCTACCTTTTACTGAATCATAAAGTAAAAGGTAGACGAAACCAGACCATAGATAGCAATGAGCTATCAAAGTTAAGTGCAAAAATAAATGTGCAGTGTTAAGGTATATAAATGATAACATATTGTTAATCCAAAAGATATATAATATACTAGTGCGGTACTAACTGGTGCTCACTACATGATATTGATTTATTCCTGTATGGTAGGTAGCTCGCTTTTACTGTCAGCGCAGATTGAAAGCCAAAACAGGATTCGATCCAGTAATTCAGCGGCCTTCTTTTGTTACCCTTGAAATCTTTGAAGTTAATATTTTAATTCCAAAGAACTGTATAATAGCTGTATTACTTCGAACAATTTTTGTTAAAAAAGATCATCTTTGAAAAATTAATAACTATACCTCACTTACGTGAGGTGAGGCGAGTGAGGTATATTAACAAAAAAATGATTTCCAAAAAATGGAACCGACTTCAACACTCAAAAGTGTGAAATATCTGGTAAAATATTTTTGTACCCTTTTCAATGACTCACGGGATCAATTGTGTGTGTGTGTTCTCTGATGTCTTCAACCGCAACTATAATATCGTCGAGCTATGCGTAGCACTTTTCAGTTATTGAAGTGTAACTCAAAAACCGCTTGTCCTATTTTGTTGAAATTTAAATAGGACTACCACTCTATCAAACAAAAAAGAGTCATCGAAATCGGTTCATAAAAGAAGAAGTTATCCGCAAACACACATAAACAAAAATATACGGTCGAATTGAGTAACCTCCTTTTTTGAAGTCGGTTAAAAATATTTAAATAACTTAACATAAAGATACCATGTACAGACAAAGATACTTCTAATTTATTGGAAGATAATTATTCTAAATTGTCTGCAGGTAAAGTGCTCAAGAAGCTGGCAACATTGTCTTGAATAGCCAATCTGAATACAATGAACTTCACACTTATACCAAAAGATATACCAAAGCGTAGAAAAGTAAAGAGTGCGATTCATTTTTAAATTTGAAAAGGTGAATATTTTTAAAAGTTTATACTTCGGTTGGAACTTTTAATGGCGGAGCTTTATTAGAGTCTAGGAGTGCAGTTTTTGAATAATTAATCAAACTTTCAAGTGTATTGTACCCCTTTTCGTTTAATAGACTCTTTAATGAAGTTATAGTATTTTGAAAAAAATCTTTTGTTTCTGAACTATTTTATGAGGCGGATAAAATACTTTAATTAACTATATTTTAGCCCCGATTCCACTCGACGATTTATCGTTACCTACCGAAAAAAATAAGATATTTGTCTGCTGCTATATATATATATTTTACATATTATAAGTTTGCGTTTGACAACTGTCTCACCTGATGTTAAGTGATGACGTTGTCGTAGGATTTAGCACGCAAACCTAGAAGGTAGGTACCTATTCACTCGCGACTTAAAGACTCCAGGATTGTACATATATACGTTATTATATATATATAACGTTTATAATATTAGTAGATAGATAGGTACATCTACCTATATTGGACGATAATCTCATATCTATACGAATAATATAAAGATGAAAGATTTGGTTGTTTGTTTGTTTGTTTGCATTGAATAGGCTCCGAAACTACTGAACCGATTTGAAAAATTATTGTACTTTTGCGTAGCTGGTAGATTTGATAGTGGTCGAACGCTAGATCTATACGGTATAAAAAAGCTACAGTATCCCCGGGTTATTAAAATATGGATTCTTACAATTTTATTACTCGTGTCAAGTCGAGGTGGACCGCTTGTTTATAATAAAGGTATATATAGAAAAGAATATTTGATATGTGCATACTTTCCATATTCAATACTACAAGAAACGTAAGAAAAATACCAGAAATTACTCCTAATTCTGCTCATCATACAAACTAACTTATTTTTAATAATAGACTAGTTTTATTTCATTGCTGGCCAATTGTGGGTAGTTTCAGTTGGCTCCAAATGATATATTTTACCTAAAACTACCTTCAATTTAATTAAAAATAACCAATGTTAGCTTTATAATTGATAAGTGAATAATTTGGAACCATGTAATAGGTAATTTATCTCCCACAATTTTATTTTGCCCTGGTTCAATGACGAAATCACTACCATACTCTGGCAGTGATTCTCTTATTCAATGAAACTTAACTTAAATTCTGAAAGTAATATAACTAACATAAGATCTTATACAGTAACGACAAAGTCTAAATTAGAATGATACTTAACAATAACAACAATAAAAATATATTTTTTTATTAAAATTACATGTATTTTTGTGTAAATTATTAAGTCGCCACTTATTTGATGCTGACTAAAACTATCTGCTGACCAAATAGTAATTAGATAAAACTCGTCTAATATTAGGGATAGCGTTGTATGGATTTATACGAATTTGAATTCTGGCGTAAATAGAATACGAGCTGTTTCTTTTTGAATAATTATGGTGAATTTGAGTTAGTTTAAGTGATTAACAGAATTAGGGCCATGTGTTTTATATTTGTTTAGAACGTAGAGAGTTTAGCTTGTCCTTCATGTATCCCCTCGATCTTTGGAGAAATGTCTGGCAGTTCAAAAAGGCTGTTCAAAATTGGCTACAGTTGATATCTGGTACTCTTATAAACAAGTATACCGTCAGTGTTTATATGGAATGACACTTTACCCAGTACCACAGGTAAAAGTTCAAAATATGATTTTAGCTGTGTGCTTAATCCATTATGCAGATAGAGCATTATTCTAATATTTCATATTACGGGACTATCTCGGCACTTCAGCATTGATCCTGCTGAGACATCCTCACTTTAATTAAGAAAATAAAAGTTTGTTTATGTATTTTTCTTGTCACATTTTCGAATTTTATATATAATAAATATCTTAGTAGTTCTACGCTCTTGTCGCCGCTCGGACCTGAAGATGTCGACCGCAGTGATCGACGAAACGTCCGGAACAAAAGTTTCACATAGACCACGGCCAAACAACACCATACATACAACATGCAACGCCGGCCGTGAAAGCCTTAGAGTTTACAATAAATATCTTAGATTATCATTTTGGCGATTGGTACCTACACGTTGTATTGCTTAGAACCATTTATTGCTTTCAGAATAATTTAAAAAAAAAAACTTATGCCTGAATATTGACAGAAGTGACTAATTTAATATTTTTGTTTAAAAACTCACTTGCGCGCAATAAATCTGTCGCAATTATTTTATGGAAAAGCCGATCGTGGAAAGGTTTGAACTGAGTGCGATCTCATAGTGGCTACAACTTCGCAAATACCACTTCAAAATAAAAGAGCAGTACTCGAAATTGAACCACCCCTTCTGGAGCTTTGAAGCTTTAAATGTCCGGCCTCACACACCACAATCAAAATTCAACAACGGCCTTTTCGTCAATATTTAAACCCTGTATGCTGTATTAGCTTAGGTTATTATTAATTATAAATAATATATGTTAGAAGATTTATTATTACTGCTCTTTAGATATACTACTATAGCCAATTCAAGCCTGTTTTATTTTATTACTAGCAGCGTTTCGCAGTGTTTCCCACGTGGTGATAATAGATGTGGATGATGATGAAAAGTAGTCTATGTGTTATTCCGGGAGCTGAGGTATCTACATACCGAATTTCTTCCAAATACATCCAGCCGTTTGAACGTGCATTCATTCATTCATCTCAGCCATTGGGTGTCCACTGCTGGACAAACGCCTCCCCCAATTGGGGGGAATTGCCAATACTCACCACGCTTGGCAGGCGGGTTGGTGAGCGCAATATGATTTCCGATGCTCAGAAAGCGCTGCTGCCCACCTTCTGGTACGTGGTCCCTTAGCCGAATTTTACCGGGAAGAGATGGGGGAGTACTATTCTATGCCGGTACCACCACGGCACGCACTTCACGTTTGAACGTGATTGAGTACAAATATGCTTAAATCCATACAAACTTTCGCGTTTATAATATTAGTAGAATTACGCCGGTATCGCCAACATAATATTTAATCTTCCATTATATATTATACACTTTTACAATAGAAATTAACTATTTAACAACCTCAATGTGTAGTTGATCATAAACATAGCTCGTTTTATATTTTCTGATAATTCTGCAACTCACAATAGTGTCCATAGTACGACCTAATTAACTTTATTAAGTACATGGGGTAGTTATTTCATATGTTTGATTCTTACACTGCCAAGCCTAAATTGCTGAAACGCTTTCTAACACACTTTCGGATAAGAAGATTAGCAATCCCACTAACATTATAAATGTGAAAGTTTGAATGGACTGATGGATGGATGGACGGATGTTTGTTACGCAATCACGTCAGAGCGGCTGAGAAGATTTGGGTGAAATTTGGGATGAAGATACCTTATACCCTAGATTAACACCATCATCACCACGCCGCAAAACTGCGTGGCGCAGATGGTCGGTTATATTTATTTTAATGTTTCTTGTTTCAGAACTTCATTTCGTAAAAGTGTAAGGTTCAGATTGGTACATTGAAAATTTCACCGAAATCGGCTATGTAAGCACTTCTAAAGTATATTTTCAAGATAATATTGAAATAAACTCTAAGCAGGACAAATTAAATTTTTAGTAGGTATTTTTAAATTCCCTATTTATATGCAGGTATAAAAGGAACCCTGTACAAGGTTATATGGCTGTTTTACGTAAATTACACTTAACGTTTAAAAAAACTGAGTTTTTAAAGGCATAGTCAAAATTATTTATTCAATTAAGTCAAATGTCAATTAGTATCAATCAATTTACTAATATTTAAGACTGACACTGCGTTCCGAAATGAACAAAGCCACTATAAGCTAGTTTTAGATTATGAAAACTTTTGCTCGCAGCAATTACGGCCAGGTCAACTTTTTTTTATTCTTTATAGATCTAGCCTTTGATCACTATCTCACTTGATGACCAGTGACGATGTGGTCGAAGGTGTAATCACGCTAAACCTAGATGTTTACTGGCTCTCAAGGGCTGCTCTGCATGTTTGGTTTGGTGGCAGTTTATTAAACCTAAGCGTGGTAGCAAGCCAGACAGGTTCTGGAATGTACTCTGCAAACCATGCTGGGAATTTGATAACGGTGATGCTTTCACCGGAAGGTCAAGCCATTGGTGAGAATCAAACCAGCGTTCGGTAATTTGACAGGCATCAGCAATTTGACTCTTACAACCAGGCTATCGTCGCTTCAAAACGCTAAAAAAAACATAATGCCAAATGGCTGGCGCGTTGCCGTCTAGAAAAAACCAAACTAGGAAGACAAGACCCATACCAGGAAACTGTCGTTAATTTCTCAGTAGTAAGATTGCAGAAAATTGTACAGCCTCAAACGTAATTACCTACGAAAAAATAGTAGCAGTAGGTATAACTGCGAAGTAAAGTCATATGAAAAGCCATTAACACAGGTCTTTTACCTTCAATAGTAAGGGTTGAAGATAAAGAACAATAAAGGGTATGTGTTTGTAGTGTGGAGATAGCTTTGAATAGTGCCTTTTGTGCTTGGCTTTGAAGTGGCCCGCTAACGACGCAGAACAATGGCGGCTATTGCCATTTGTTAATTGTTTTTTTAACTGTCTAAATTATTTTAGGTTTTAATATGAGTTTAATCTGTTACTAAATAAATAAACTTTAAACCTTAAAATATCTCATGTATGTGTAATTGTTGCGAAAAATAAGCAATAAGTAAAAGTAATCCAAACTAATACGATATAGGTAAATTGGTAGCACTCTGCCTTCTGAGCCGCTGGTTCCGGGTTCGATTCCCGGACAGGTCAGACATTTGTGTGCATGAACATGTTTGTTTGACTTGTGTCTGGGTGTGTATATGTATATAAGTATATATATTAGTCATCAGGTTACCATAGTACAGGCTCTGCCTAGTTTGGGACCTGAAGACCTAGTGTGAATGTTAACAAATAATAAAATAAAAAATAAAAAGTAAATTTGTTTGTTACTCTTTCACACCTACATAGACATAGATCGGACCCTGGACATGGTTATAGACATTACTGCTTTTTATTCTAAAAACTATAAGTAAGAGAAAAATGCAATAATAACACAAAATTGTATCTATAGGATTCCTTAGCAAAGCCGTGGGTAAATATTATTTTACATGTAAAATGTAATATGATTTTATAAAAAATCTCAAGTTTGTACGTGTATCACGCACATTTTCACAGCATTGTGATAATATTATCACGACGGTACGCACCCGTGCTCATTGACACGATTAGGTAATATATCACATGAAAGTCGTTTTTTTAAGTTAAAGTTGTATCTTAATGTTAAAAAAGTCAAATTAAGAGCTGTATCCTATTGTTTCGATATATTGTCTATAAAGACTGTCATTCATGTACTGTTTTTGATTTTTTATCTTTATATTTCAGTGACGATGATGATGATATTTCGGTATGAGATTAGATAAAAAATATTATGAGGCAGGTGCAAGCCGTATTTGTTTTACCACGCCCCAAGACGGAAGCAATTGTTAGTTTGTATAATTTGAGTAGAAACTGCGCAGTTTCCTTGAGAGCTGTTCCCTGCAGTGTCCTGCGCCTCTCGCAGCCGCTCTCAACCGCTCGCAGCTGTTATCTCGACTTCAAAACTACACCACTTGAGAATACGTGCTCTTTCGTCGAGTGCTGCAACTAGCTGCGGAATTCTCGAAAGATTTACGAAGTTTTCCTCAGTGCAGGCACCTCTTTCATTAATGCTTCGGTATGCAAGTTTTTCAGATATCATCTTTATAAATTTTCATGAAGCGCTTGTAGCGGTGCTACAAGCTCACGCAGTTAACGACAAAGGTCACATGAGTATGTGACCTTTGCCGTTAACTGCGTGAAGCAACGTTTCCTCGGTCATATTTTGGATGGGTTACCGCTAGTGGGATATTCATCAAAGCACTGCAGTGCTTCTTTCTGATGACACGTCTGCGTCACTACTTCTTTCGACCTATTATTATATATTAATATAGTTTCTGTTTTTGTTCAATTATGTTTTTTTACTCCTCGTAGCTTTATAAATGAAAATTGGTAAGCACGAGACTATATACATGACATATTGCAGCTTATTTTACTCTAGCGGCCCGTCCCGGCTTCACACGGGTGGACATAAGATTTTTTTAAATTTTTAAATTTTATTTATATTTTTTTTATCGCGAAGTTTACTTGTGGATATTTTCATTGATATTTTCTTGAATATTGTAGAACATTTTTTTGTTCTATCATCAATAGTCTCCGCAGCGCATGCGATGAAAGACGTTTTAGGACACTTTTTTACGCCTTGGCTTACGTTAATTAAGTTTTTGTAAGGATCCCTAATCTTTTCTAGCAATAAATATAGCCTTTGCTACTCAGGGTGAATGCAGCTTTGGGTGAAAAAAAATTTGAAATCGGCACAGTAGTTTTTGAGTTTATTCATTACAAACATACACACACACAAAAATACAAATTTTTCCTCTTTATAATAGTAGTGTAGGTATAATTACTCAAGTAGTCAAATATGTGGGGGTAATTGTAAGTAGTACATGAAACGTAAGTAATATACTGTACGTATGTAATCTATAACATGTTTATTTTAATCATTTATGTGGGCGTAAATTTGAAACATTTTTTACGTACAGTAGCATTTTTATCGAAAACTTCCATGACGAATAATCATCGATCCCTGTTAGTTTTGGAACGGAAAATTTGTTATTTTGCGCCATATCTGGGCCAAGACCTGTTAATTTAAGTAAAACGCAGTGGTTTTTTGTGATATTTTAATTGATGGATAGGTTGATTGTACAATGTTTTTTCTACTACAATAGGTAACCATGGCAACCAACCAATAATTTAACACACGTATTTCAAGATTAATACCTTACTTATACTATTACATTACTTACGCCTGTTAAATTATTATTATGTAATAATGATTTCAAAGTAATGTAAAATGTATTATTTCATTAAGTTATATAATTTTTTTCCCGTTCTTATTTCCCTTATAAAGAGGCGTATTTGGTTTTTTTCAGGCGTTTAATTTGCCATAAATCGCTATTTTATCATAGCGCCATCTATATATTAGCAGCATTTGTTTTCATTCTTAAAGTTGTGAATATTTGTATTTTGTATTCTTCAGGTAATATGACAACGAACAACCGCGTAGACGTAGTTCGTATTTTCAATTCAATTTGTTCACACCAAAATGTACCGAAAACTTCAGTAGTTAGAGCAAATTGTACAATGGTAAATAGTGCAAGCAAAGTTTGGTAGAGATCGAGGACACACGAGATATTTATGACTTCCGCTGCCTCCCGAAGGCGCTCTTGGTTCAAAAGCTGATGCAAACGTTGACACAACACGCAACATTTTACTAAAATCTTGGACAAATGGCGACTTTGCGGTAAGCTTGCATAGAAGTATAACTGTTTACATAACTAAAAGCTTGATTTAACTTTAGGCTCATTAAATTTCGTGTAATATAAGTAGACGCACCGTACAAAAATTTCAATGTATGATAAATACGGATAATACGGTGTGACGATAGTTGTTTCTGTAATAGAATAGAATGGAAAACTCTGCCTAGTTTGGGACCTGAAGACCTTGTGTGAATGTTGTCTCATATTATTATTATTATTTATTTGTTTGGTTTAAGCGTCACAGTTATTGAATTGAAATTGACTCTTTAATAGAGGTTGGGCCCTAAATAAAAAACAAAGGCTTAAATGGTTTTATCACGTATTTCTTACGGGATCACAATATAACCTAATTCAAAGCCGAAAAAGCAGCTGACGAGACGGTTAGTGTTAGATAAATTTAAATGATGAGCGGTGGGTATCAAAAGATTTAAAAGTCAGATTCAACAAGCGCAAACTTCCACCCTCATGTCAGTTTTGGGAAAGATTAGCGGATCATTAATTATAAAGTTTTGGGTAAAGCTAATATAAGATTCGCTTCGGTTTCAAGTTTCACAAACTTTCACTGAATAATTGCATTTCTTTAACCGTTTTGTTAAAAAGTTTGCTTGTGATACTTGTCTCGACCATACTCTTGTAGACTTGATGTAAGCATGGCATGGCCTTTGATCCTTTTTCTAATGTAGGTCGGATTAGTGTTCCGTATTTTGTATTTTCTCGGAAACAAACATAGGAGTTTGTATATAAATTCCTCATGTATATGTACACATTTTTAATTACAATTGAATGTACATATTATTGTCATCTCATCTTTTTGAAACAAAATGATTGGTTCGTCTATGAGTGCGAGCGAAGTAGGTTTAGGTAAGGTAGGTTTTCTCTTAGAGAGTAGTAGAGGGCGGAAAAGAGTTTGAATCTAGATGGTCACGGGCCGTGACCAAGATCCGTGATCAAGAATCCTTCGCTCCGCTCTGGATTCGTAATAGCGCCCTCGCCGTATAATAGTAGTATATGAAAATATATCATAATAAGCGTTCGTAAAACACAAGTTTAAATTAAAAAAAGGACCCGTAGGCGAATAATCTAATCTCATAAAACGGATAGTGAAATTTACGTAATATCACAGCAAATGTTTGCATTTATTTGTAAACGTTTAGCGCCAAAATTCATTTGCTGGTTGCGCATGCGTGTTGCGCCGCGTCCACAGACTATAATGTAAAAAAACTGCATTGCAACCTCCTTGGTCCAGCTGAAGTTGTATCTTAGTGGTAAAAAAGTTAACATTTCGATACAGTTGTCACAGAAGAGCTGTAACGAAATGTTATCTTTTTAAATTTATTTAGATATATTATATTATTATATAATGTATAATGATTATATATATTCATATATAGTTATTATTATATATTTATTTTTTATATTTCAGTATGAGATTAGTTAAATATTATTTTCCTCTATTTTTGTACAATTGACTATAATTATGTATACCCTTAATAATTTGGCATGTGAAATTAGTAATTAGTGTAACAGTTAATAACTATTATAATATCACCTAATCGCAAGCTTTCAGACTCATGTACAGTACTTTAGCTTATAAAGGGAAGAGATTATTTTTCGGGGCAGATAGATAGAACAGTACATTTTAATATATTACATTGTCATTCTGTCACCCGTAGCCTGCGTCCAACAAACCAGTACGAAGCGGATATTGAAAAGGTATATGACCTCCTGTGGATACACTGCTTTGATCTATAAATAACGCCCACAATGGGACACAAACGATTTACTTGAAGTCTGGTCCATCACAACAGGATGTCCAAGTTTTATAAATAAAACAACAAAGACAAGAAAAATAGCTTTTACTTTTTACCCGTTTGTATCCGAAGAAGGGTAAGAGATTTTAAGTGTATCTGCTTATATTTCGCACACTCTTTAGCGTAAAAGACTTGATGAATTTTAGTTTGAAAGATTCAAGTAAGATTAAACATTTTTTATTATTCTTGTTAGTTTGATACATGTACATAATGCATTATCGGGATGTACTCACGTTTATAGTCGAAGTATTTCGACCTTGAGTTCTGGCAGGTCCGATGCCATATATAAGTAACTGTCCGATACCCATCATCGAGTGAGACAGTTGCCAAACGAAAGCTTAGAAAAAGTAAAATAAAGGTGAGTTTACGCTGCCAGATCGGGGCGAGCACGGCGACAACCTAGATCGAAATACTTCGATACATATATATTATCGTCATAACATTAACAAAAACACTTTACAATAACAGTGGCCTCGGGTGGACCCTCTTGGTCCACCCGCGGCCACTGTCGGTAGATTCGTCTTAATTATGAGAGTGATAATTGGTGTAAAGAATTATAAAAAGGCTTTATATATTTTTTTCCTAAAACTATCGAGCGATGTATTTTAATGGAAGTTTGGCAAAGTTTTAAATGTATAAATGCATCATTACCTACTCAACACCAGGTGAAATAGTGGTCAAATGCCTGCCCATTATAATTAAAAAGAATAACTTATAAGAGGATTAAACTTTGACATTATAAAAATTACACGGCAGAATAATGTTTTAGACATCTTGCCACTTGCCGTGAGGTCTCACTCAGGAGTTGGTTTGACAAGAGCATTAAGCGAAGCGAGGGGTCGCGGTGTCGGGGGAAACTGCATCCGCTATAGTTCTACACTTCGGGACAGACAGGAGTTTATGCACCTATCGGGGACAAACAAAGGGAAAAGCTGCCATGGTTATGGGGATTTGGTGCGTGAACTTTTCCCCGTAAAATTTTGTACATCGTCGTTAGCTGGTCATGGGATATCCTTAGAATTCCGGGGAGGAAATCCGTAGGATATATAAAAGGATAGTACTTACCCAAATTTCCGTTTATATATGTATCTGAGGAAGGTTTTTGAACCTTCTTCAATATTAAGGTATATTTGCCCTCATGCGCATCTTAATGACATTCACCGCCGTATGCAAAAATTATACCATCTCCCTCGATCTGACCTGACCAAAATCGCAGGAAGAGGCTGAATGCGGGCCACTTCCAACCGGTCCCTGTGGAGCTCGATGGGGGAGACTTATGTCCAGCAATGGACGTCCTATGGTGATAGGGTGATGACTTTTGTATAACGTAAAAATACGTTTCATGTTAAATAAATATATTTTCTGTGCTACGTGAAAGCTAAATGTGCTTACCTACTAGATAATCGACGAAAGGTAGAAAAACCGGCGTGATCCATAAACTTCTACTGAAAGGTCTAACGAATCATGGGACTCCCAAGGGCGCCATTTTCCTGTTTTTGTTGAACCTTTCACTAACACTTCGGTTACGTCATATTATTTTATAAAATAAGCTTATTCGCACTATTGAGTGAGGTGTGAGAGTGCCAACTATGATGTATGTACAGTTGTGAAAGTTAGGAATAGTAAATGTGTCAAAATTAAATAAATAAAGTGAAGATCTCTAGCGATGATATTAGGGTCGGCTATTTTTTTAATTTATTTATTATTTATTTATTAACATTCACACAAGGTCTTCAAGTCCCAAACTAGGCAGAGCCTGTGCTATGGTAACCTGATGACTGATATATATACTTATATACATATACACACCCAGACACGGGTCAAACAGACATGTTCATGCACACAAATGTTTGACCTGTCCCGGAATCGAACCCGGGACCAGCGGCTCAGAAGGCAGAGTGCTACCAACTGCGCCAACCGGCCAGCTATCAACCCGATAGACACTGATTTGATCTTCACCAATAGCTTGGGCTTCTGGTGAAGGCAAAGTTGTCATAGTTATCAAATTCAAAATTTTTCTGTAGGGTATTTTTAGTACCTGCCTTGTATTCGCACCACTCACCAGTCTGAAAAACTGTCACCAAATACACAGTATATTCAGATATCACTCTTTGAAAGCCACATTCGAGGTCTGTAGTATTACTCGAAGAATAATATATAGTTGGTATGATACGAAGGAGGTATGCCAAAGTGTCAAGATCGTAGCAAGTCAAAAACTGAGACCTATGCCTATCGCCTACCCAACATGGCGCATGACGTTGTGTGCCAGTTTTCCTCCTTCGTTTGTCGTATTTGACGCACTTTCCTGAAGTTTTTTTTATACGTTATAGATCTAGCATTTGACCACTATCCCACTTGATGGTCAGTTACATAAATGTTTACTGGCTTTCAAGAACTGATTTGTGAACACACTACGTATTTCATAACAGTTTTTAAAGATGAGGGTGGTAGCTAGCAAGGCAGGTACTTGGAAGTCCCCCACCATCTTCATTTTCATTCTCTTGATTCTTGATCGCATGACTCTTGATTAGAGCTTAAAAGCTAGTATCCACCAATGATACTTGAGATTCCTGTGAAGATAGCATCTTTTTGAAATCCACAGCATGGTGGTAGCTTACATTCCAGTACTCGCTCGCCTAGCTACCACACTCAAATTCAAAAAGTAACTGTGACCCAAACCCACAGTATGCCCAGGCAGAAGTCCTTGAGAGCCAATTATTATTATGTTACTAGGTCTAGCGTGATTCCGCCTTCAATCACAAGGCTTATAGAGATTATTGTGAGGGATAAATTAAAAGCAAGCGGTCACTGTGCTCAAATCGTTCGAATAGCGGACATGTATTGCGACGCGTTTATGTGCTAGTGTCGTTTGGCGTGCTCGAATCAGTTGTGCCACGAAACTAATTGTCGTCTAGTAATTGGCGGCCAGTGTGTTGTGCACTGTGTGGTGTGTACCATCCCAGTGTTGTTACACATTCCTTGCATACTGGAAAGTCGCTATTGCAGCTCATGCACGCCGTGATTGCACGGGCGTAAATTTTAGACGGATTCATGGGATTCGCGGGAATGAAACTGCCTAAAATTTCATCTTAAATAATTGTCATATCTAAAGTATCTTGTTTTACCATTGACTAAAGGAAAGTAAACTTTAAAAGAAACGGAACGTTTACTTACCTTTAGACGATGAATTTTTCTGTCGTTTGGAACAATGTTTGTTGTTGCTCAAATCACATTTATTATGGGCGAAAATATGTCTGTCATTTGTTTGTTATTTTACTCCTTCTTGCTGAAACGGCTATACAAAGATACCTTATGTGCTGCAATAGTACATAGGCTACTTTTTATCCCGGAAAAATTATAGTTCCGTTGGGACAGTTGAGATAAAGCCGTAGACCACGCGGACGAAACCGCGGGGTGTCCATAGCATAAAACTCGACAAGCTGAATACGACTACAAATTCACGATGACGAGATATGATTTTTCGATTTTTATCACCAATTAATGTCGATTAAATTTATTATAAAACCGAATCAAAATTTGCCTATATTTCCAATATAGAAAACATTTAAACACATATAAAGAGTAAAAACATAGTTAAAAATAGTTAAAAACATATAAAAAGTAAATTTAAGTACTTACTTACTACATCTTAGCATGTTATAAAAACTCTGCTGTGCATCAAAAGGACATTGAAAATCTGCAGGAAAAAGTGCAATCTAGTTTTTTGGCTATAATATGTGAGAGTGTTACTATACGTGTCATAGTACTTTGTTACAGATCCGGGACTTGGGTTGGATTTGGCGGTGTCCGTTTTGCACTTGTTATTCTAACAGTGGCACAACGAGAGCACAGCACAAGCCTTGCACTTATCCAGAGACAACATTTCTACTTTTTATTTGTACATTCTACTATTTCTGACGGAAACAATTCGAAATTGTACAGTAAAATTCTTCTACTGCATAGGTTTTATTCAATTGTGGAAATTTTTGTTTCGTTTTGCATCTCTTTTGGTAATAAAAATGTTATAAATAGAAAAACCTGCTACCCAAGCCTGCAGCACAAAATATGTCTTTGTATGGAAAAATATTAAAATGTTTAAATATCTTACCTGTATTTCCTATTCACCTATTTTATCAAGATAGCGCCAAAGGACTAAAACTGTTAACTGTCTAGCCTGTCAACATTATTTCTAACAAAAATACTCCAACGATTAGATTTGACAGAAGCGATGACTATCTTTTTGCCGTACTCCATAGTAAAAAAAAAAAACTTTGAGTACCTATCCGGTTGGTTCATTTATCTGAGGTCTTAAAAGTGTTGTTGAAGCCAATATTATTGAACAGAGCACTTAGTTCCGTGGACATATAAATTGAGTTTAATTTATATGCTCCCTTTTTTCATTGGGCAAATGCCTTTATTAATATAAAACACTAATAACTAATTACAATACTGCAGCTACTACAATAACATTTGAGCAATTCACTATTATTATTATTTATGCTCTCTTTATTCTCAATCGAGTCGGCATTTGTGTAGCTCAATAAATACTTTTCTAATTAGGCAGAAATAATGCGCTCTTGTGCATAAAATGCACAATTCCATATATTGGTTGTATGTATCTAGTTTTCAGCTATGTTAACAGAGATCGGAGGTAACAAAAACATTTAAAAAAAATGCAACGAATTAAGACCCCCCTTTTTTAAAAGTCGGCTCGAAGTAGATAAAATATTGGATTATCTTCATAAATTTATTGAAGATTTGGGTATGGTTTTTCGTCTGATTGCTGCTATAATACACCTAACACCAATAAGAGAGTGCAACTATAGGGTGCCTTTATTATACCTACAGTGTTGAATATGGCAAACTTAACTTTTACCGTTGTATGTATTGCTTCCGGGCTGTTTGGCCGTGGTCTATGTGAAACTTTTGTTCCAGACGTTTCGGACCTGAACCACTGAAGATGTCGACCGCAGTGATCGACGAAACGTCTGGAACAAAAGTTTCACATAGACCACGGCCAAACAGCCCGGAAGCAATACATACAACATGCAACGCCGGCCGTGAAAGCCTTAGAGTTTACATTTAACTTTGACTGTCTGTACATAGGTAATTCTCACATATTTAAATAGTTTATACATATATTTTTAATATAATAAAAAGCAACTATTACTAACTCAAACATTCAAAGTTAAGGTATCAATGTGATAAGGGTCGACTTAGTCGGTTAATCTGATGTTATGTCGAGCATGTTATTCACTTCAACGCTCCATAAACTGTATGTTCCGATGTGATGACATCGCTGCGTCTAGGACGCCGCAGTAACTCTATAGAGCCGGATTCCATAACGCGGAAGTTAGGGCCGGGTGCCGGTTTAACGAGCCACCGTTTCGGAACCCGTGTTTATGGCCGCTGCGAGACCGCGGCAATTAAATTTCACAATGACTTCATGTAACAAACGCTCGGAGTTGTTAACTTTAACTTTTTTATTTGAGATTTTTGATAGGCCGTTGTGCGTCGGAGATCTTCTGCCGGAATTATACAGCCTAAAGTTTAGCACTTTTAGTATAAAGGTCGTTTAAATAATTAATTGGGAAATGTTTATGGCGTCCAATAAATTGTAGTATTAGTGCTTAAGAGACTAGTAGTTCTTAAGAGAAAATCAGTTTATAGCATAAAGAAAAATATAATATCTTGTAATATTTTTTTTTATGTTTGTCGTTTTTATGTACATGGTATATAAATATCACTAAGCGTATAAATATCATCATAGCAATTTTATTTTTGCACACACTGTGTGGGTCATCCAGTATAGAATGCGATCATCTTTTTTTTATAAATTGATAGGTTTTAATATTGACTACTTTAGGCCACAATTCTATTAATCACTTAAACTAAGCTAAAATTATTTAGACGAAAAAGCTCTCCTTTTGGCATCTTTGTCTCGCCTTTTGATTAAATCTGCGCATTTAAGTTTTTGGCTGACCCTTCTTAAAGAACCGAACAGTTCTCCATGCACGAGTTTTTATAGCTGTCCTTTATATTTTGCGAGAATATTAATATCACGAAAGTTAGACGGTAAATATTTAATACAGCAAGATATATTTACTTTGCATGGTGGTAGGGTATTTTCGAATACCCGCCTGGCTAGCTACTACCCTCAAGTTTGAAAAACTGTCACCAAACACATAGTGTGTTCAGGCAGCAGTCCTTGAGAGCCAGTGAGCATTCTAGGTCTAGCGTGATAACATTTTCGACTCTCGTCACTGACCACCAAGTGAGATAGTGGTCAAACAGTATAAAAAAAACTGTCAGTAATACAAAACGCAATCCATAAAGTATCAATCAAATTTTAGGGAGAAAAGTATACTTTCCGAAGATGCCCAGAAGCAGCGAACTAACCGCGTGGAATGCCGTATAATTATGTATTATAGTTAATACCTCAAAATTTCTTGAATCCCTATACTGTTGCGAAGGGACCTCTCTCCCCACTTCTAGGAAAATTGTCAATCGTAAAGTACGCTTAAATTACTTATTTACTGAGAGGGCACCACGTTTGAAACAGAGCGGACCTTTGATGAAATATCTTCAACACGTGCGACTAAAGCCCGACAGAACAGGTTGTGTACACACGACATACGATATGTAACTTTGATGTGGTGGTTAGATACTAATCCGATTTATCAGAAACATCAAATATCTCTGTGATCAAAGAAGTTTTACACTTCGCGTACTGGAATTAGTTGTGTAACGTTGCGAGTTTGCTTAGCACTTACGAAAACTGAATTTGATAAATTTCCATACTGCAGTGTTAATATATAAGCTTTACTCAAATTCACATGAGAAATATCGGTATAAGTATTTGTATCCCTTCCGACTGTAAACTAAATCATCTATTGCAAGTTATTTTAAAAAATAAAAAAAGGTCACAATCATCACAATACGTTCTACTGCTGGGATACGGGTCTTCCTCTCAGAGAGAAATTTTGGCTAATCCATTTACTTTTTACATAATTATTTGTTAAAACAAACGTAAAAAAATCTACTTAGATACAAATAGGAATAACAATAATAAACTGATATCATCGATATGTAAATCGCGTTTATCATGTTTACCATCCATCGATACTTTAAACAAAAAATATCGGTTGCCCCATCACTAAACTCTCGACGAGGTGTACAAAACCGACAAGCGAGCTGTTTTATTTTGTAAGGGAGTGTCCACACCTGACGAATGCGCAGATGGCGCGTGCGGCGGCGTGCGAACGGCGCGCTAGCGGCGCCTTCGTCAGGTCTGGGGGTCATCCGCCTAAAAATAGCTTTAGACTTTCTTTCTCTCTTTTCGAACCTAAGAAAGCTTTATCAATTGATTAATTGTTAATAAATCAATTTTAGAATATGTTTATTAATAAATAATTACTTTTTTTAAGCTTCCTTAGGTTCGAAAAGTTGGAAAAAAATTCGATGACTATAGCAATAATGAAAGCAATATTTTTAGGCGGATGACCCCCTTGACACAGCCTTATCTTTGACGAGGGCCAGTGTGGATATGTTATTCACTATGCCGGTCGAAATGTCTTTACAAAACATGCTTATTTTATTCTACCTGATGTCACGCTTTCCTATTTTATGTGTTTACTACTATGACCATGTTTGTATACGTATATATTTACAAGTATAATTTTTAGCATTATGTAAATATACCCTAGTACCTACCAAAAACATTTGCTAACAGTAGCAGTATCAGGATACTGAATATCGTTGCTAATATAATAATGATGAAATAACTGCACAGAGTGCATAATTTTACTATATGTTTTCTGGTAAATGAGGCAAAAAATCAATTTAAAAAAGTTGATAAATGTCATACATTAAGTGTGATTTTGTCTAAAGACTAAAAAATTTTACCAAAAAATTGAACATATTTCAACACTCAAAAGTGTGAAATAAAGTGTTGAAGTCGGTGCCAAGATAGACAAAAGTATGTAACTACATAATGATTATCAAAATATTGTGCTCATGATACTAACCCTATAGACCGAACTGTAAAGCTGACGTGTACTTTTTAGTCATAGTCATAGTCATAGTCATTTATTCATAACAAATAAGATACATGTCAACATCAATAAAAATAATAATAATAATTGCGCAGAATGCAACATATTGTATATAATAATTATAACAAATTATATTATCAAAGTATAAACAATTATATTACGCACAACTGTTTGTACGCACACAAATTTACTATTAGTCATAAAAAATAATAAAAATACAAAATAAATTATCGGAGAAAATGTTAGGTCACCTAAGTGAGAGAAATCGCCCTAATATCGTCCAGCTTATAAAATGATTGCTCAACAAGCCATTTTTTTAGTCGACGAATAAAACTGTTCCTCGAGACTGCGTCCCGCACGTCATCCGGCAGTCTGTTGTAAACGGTCGGCGCAAACACGTGGACCAGTTTCGACGTCTTTGTCAGCCGTCTCGGCACTGCCCTCAATCGGTGCGCGTTCCGCGTCCCATAATTGTGTCCGTCACCAAGCCTGGAGTACTCCTCTGAGTGTTCTCTGGCATACAGTGCTGCTTGAAAGCAAACCATGGCTGGGACGGTCAGTATATTCATGGTCCGGAACAGTGGCTGCACCGATGTCTCCGATGGTACTCGAACCAGCGCTCGCATAGCTCTCTTTTGCATCCTGAGAACACGCTCTGCATCTGAAGCATGTCCCCATAGCTCGACACCATACTGAAGTAACGAGTGCACAGATGTAAAGTAACAGTTCCGGACCATGTGGCAGGGCAACACGGATGAAATGCGCCACAAAGCGAAGCAGGCTCGTCCAATTTTTTCACACAAGCAGTTTATGTGGTTTTCCCAAGTGAGTGCGCTGTCAATTTGAAAACCCAAAAAGAAAGTCGTTTTCACATGTTCTATTCTGGTATTTCCCATTTTGATCTCAAGCTCCCTATAACCATGGCCGGACAGATCAAAGTGCATGTAATGCGTCTTGTTCGTGTTAAGAACCAAACCATTAATTTTGAACCAGTCACTTAAATGCCTCGCCACTTCATTTAATCTTTGCTCCAGGTGGTCAACAGTCGAAGCGGTCACAATCGCTGCGACATCATCAGCATACATTAATACATGTCCATTCCGTACATATCCTGGCAAATCATTAAGTAGGAGGGAGAACATTATATTGGAGAGCGATGATCCTTGTGCTACCCCTATAACCGTTTTCAGTGGCTTAGATTTGACTGCACCTCCGTCACCTACTACTACCTGGCGTCGACCTGTCAGGAAGTCAGTAAGCAAACTTAATACAGGACCTTCGATACCATAGTATTTCAACTTAGCGCTTAGGACGTCGTGGTCTGCGACGTCAAAGGCTTTCGATAAATCGCAGAAGATCACAGCAACCTGCTGCTAACCTTCACGTGCCTCGAGGATGCGTCGGATCATTTCCCGAGCCAGTATAGTCGTGGATCGGCCTCTGCGGTATGCATACTGCCTCTCCGATAGCGAGTTACACTCGGTTAAGTAATCAATTAGGCGTGAACTTAAGCCGTGCTCAAAAATTTTTGCGATTCCAGGGATAATCGAAACCGGTCTGTAACTATTTATGTCTTCGCGTTTACCTTTTCCCTTATAAAGAGGGGAGACTTTCACTTGTTTAAAGGATGACGGATATATTGCCTCTCTAGTGCAAACATTAAATAATTTACACAGAATGTGTGCTAACGGCTCATTGGCAGTATAGAGTAGTGATATCGACATGTCATAGGTATCTTTCGACTTTTTATGCGCCACACCCGTAGAGAGGATTCGAGCTACTTCTAGCGGAGTGAACAATTTAATTCTAAACGAACGATCGGGAGGTGGGCGCGACATTCTTAATGCACGCATTGCACTGGATATGTCCGCGGTGGGTGCGCCACACGTCATTGCTGCGTTTACAAAGTGCAAATTCATAGCGTTGACGGCGTCCAATTTACTGGGAAAAATAGACCCATCTGGCTTCGTCAGAGACTCGGTATAATCTCGACTTCTTCTCGATTTACCCGTTTCTTTACTCACTACTTGCCACATTGTTTTTATTACGTTGGACGATTTTTGGATAATATTGCAATAATAATTAGTTTTTTCCCGTACAAGAATATTCTCATATTTTTTGTTAAACTCGTTTATTTTATTTAATAAATCAGAATTCGAGGGAAATCTTATACTGAGGTTATGCATATCGGATAGTAAAAAGTTGAGGGCCTGAATTTCGTCCGTTACCCACGTCACATTGCTATTTTTATCGCCACACCTTTTAAAAGGAAAGCAAATATCTATTTTATTTTGTATTATACTTACAACGGCTTTAGAGAGATCTTCCGGAGACGAGCCGTGTGTCAGGTTCACTTTGGCCCAGTCTACGCTCTCTAGTGATGTTACAAAACTGTAGGTATTCGCCTTAGTGTATGACCTTGTGAAGCGGGCGGGCGCAAGCCCACAGCTTTGTTCACAGGGAACCTTAACACGCACTGCATAGTGGTCGCTTAGTCGAGTATGGACAGGAGATGCGTGCGCCTCGCTCGCCGGCTCACAACAAATATACACGTGATCTAAGGTGGAACTCGTCGATGCGGTAACCCTTGTGGGAAAATCGACAATATTGCATAGATTGCTAGTCGCCAAAATATCGTTCAATTTTTTTAAATCGGCATTAAGGACACAATTCGTGTTAATATTTATGTCACCCACTATTACAAAATCTTTGCCCTCAAGAATGAGCTTGTTGAGCAAACATTCTAACACCGGATAGAAATCTGACGTTTTACATAGATTCGATCGGTATAAGCAACATACAGTGATTTTTTTTTCGAGTAGTTCTACTGCAGATATTTCGCACACTTGCTCCACTGACAATCGTTTATAACATTCTAAGTTTATATAACTTGCATTATTTTTCACATATATGCATGAGCCCCCATGGGCTATGGTAGGTCTACAGTAATACGAAGCGAGTTGAAACTTATCTATATTAATACATTTGAGTTCATGTTGCTTGAGCCAGTGTTCCGTCAAGCATAAAACTTCACACTTTAGAGTACTTTGTAGTAACACTTCTAGTTTATTTGATTTATTTTTTAACGATTGCATAATTTGTACACATATTCTTACGTAACCATTTTCTTTGTCATGGAGGTTCAATCTCGACGCCCGCGCCAAAGGCAGCGACAGCGTTCGTGCCGGTGAGCTTGTGCAAAGCGGGGTCGATCCGGCCGATGCACGACACTGTGAGTCATCGCGTTGCCGCGCCGATACCATTTCGGCCAAAGCGTCTACTTTATTGCAGGTTGCGAGTTTGTGCTTGCTCGAAAAAACCAGGTCGCAAACCGTACACCCTGTGGCCATGCAGCGGGCATTGTTACTTTGGAAAAGGCGCGTTCGGACATCCCAATTACAAAAGATGCATGTTTGTCGGTCTTGATATTTCGTTTATGAACAACGTAGTCTGCATCCACGATCTGTTTTAAAAACAGCTCCACTTGCTCCTTAGTCGTGTCGGGTCTGAACTGCCACGCCTGTATATATTTAATCCTATCGGCGGCTTGTATGCCGTGGTCGTCCTTGTTAGCACCCACAACTATTGCTTTCCCCGTTCCTACCGTAACAGGTCGTAGTCGTTTTTTAGGTCTATGTTCAGCTACGACATTCCATTGTCCATCAGAATTGTTGTCGGTCTCGTCGAGGCTTGTACTGTCTCGTTGGGAAGTCGTCGGAAGTATATGTACTGTCGCTTCACTGTTCTTGGTTTGACTTTGTTCTGCGTTGCTCGTAACCGATACAACATTAGGAGTTCGAACGCCACTTTGCGAAGACACTTTTGTAGTTTCACGTCCATTGCTGCGTCGCTTCCCGATACTCGACATTTCGGCTATAGAAAGCGATGCATTGACGCGCGCATTGCGTGCGGCTCGCTTTATTGGCGCCGCCTGAGCTGAGACGGTGGTACTGTGGCCTGTTATAAAAGATTTGCGGGTATTGTTCGTATCAGCTGATTGACTCGTTTTTGCTATAATCCCATGGAGTTCGTTAACACGGCCTTCCAACGTCTCCACTTTACACACTAAAGTCACAATTGTGTTTTGCAACTCGCGCACTACACTTTCAAGTGATTTAATTGACATTTTGGATAAAATGTAATTTTCTAACGCGGAGCAGTTACTAACGTGTCGCACGTTCGCGAGGGTATATTTAAAAAATATCTTTATATTATCTATTATGTATAGTTATACATAATATAATAAAACTGTAGAGGTCGACTTTACGTACAATGAAAAATAATGATAAAAGCCGAGTCAGTGGCATGTAAGAAGTGAAATAGAACTAATTTACTTACTACCCATATTACTTTTGAAATCGATAAATTAAATAAATCCCGTGGGATAGTTAATAAGCTGTAATTCATTAAACAGCTTTATATACAAGAGCTTATGAACTTAATTTATTTAGTAAAATTTAGTATGCTGATAACATAGGTTGCCTGTTAAACAATGTATATCTATTATACATGTAATAAAACTGTAGAGGTCGAATTTCTGTACAATGAAAAAATGCTACAATCCGAGTCAGGGGATGTAAGAAGTAAAATAGAACTAATTTAGATTCTTTTAATTATTTTTATTCTCTGTTTGTCTGTCTGTTTATACGGGCTAATCTCCGAAACGAGTTGAATGTCGTCTATAGAAGCATTATGGTATTGCGATCTACGAAATGTTAATTGAAGGAGTAATAAACACCACGCGGACGATATATACGTGTGTCAATAAAATATATTCTTACCTTTAATTTTTGACCTAAGTACCTTGTGTGTTTTTTTTCTATGGTTCAATTTCCCGTTACAGCGTGTCTTTTGATAATTAATGGACTTTGTAGCTACCTGAATGTGACAGGAGTGCGTAATTTGCTAGACTTCTGCCTTCCGTGGATGTGATAGCCGTATAAGAAAAGGTAATAGCAAATATGAGATAGCATAATAAAATAAGTAAATATTTTAATATATATAACATACGTGCTTGGTATAATTAGTTGATTTGTTGTTGTAATCATTACAATTAAAGGTGGCGCTGGTGTGTTATAGGTACGATGTCATTACGATGGCTCCTAAGTATACTGAGTCAACTGTACTTTTGTTAACTTTACAGGAGGGCGATTAGAAGGCGGAAAGGCTATATTTTAAATTTGAAAACAATCAAGAAAAAAATACTTATTATAATTAATGTAGTATTGCAAGGCCTTTCAACAGTGCAAAGTCAAAATCTTATATTTTTATTACTTTATGAGATAATGTAGATAAACCAGTATACTTCGTATATTTGCATGTTAAAAATGGATCAACTACCACTTACATTTATATGCGTCGAATTTTTTAATCTATGTTTTTGGACATTATTATTAAGTAACTGAGGCATAATTTGTTTTGATATATTTTTTAGTTATTTTAAGAACTAAGATTCCTCTTATATGAATTATAATTATTGAAATACTATAAGTTGACTCACTATACATGGACATGGCCAATCCTGATATTGAGTCAAGTGTTTATAGAAAAATGTAAAATTATTAAAAACACTACATAATTGTATAAATATTTATTCAAATTAAGGAAACTGCAAAAAGGTATTGAAAACATTACCACAAAATTTAAATTTTCATAAAATTCACAAAAATATTAATAAAAACATCCATAACAAACACTTCAAATATGTTAGGTAAAAAAATTAGAAAATATTTAAGTAGGTAGGAACTATTCAATTGCACATCACTCATATTTAAGAACACACACCTTAATATAATTATAACATATTTCTAATTAAAATCACAGTAGCAATAAGATTTTAAATATCTTTGATTAGTTATTATTGCAAAAATAAAATTAGTCTCATAATTTAACTTTATAAGGTACTTCAACACTTAATAACTACTTCTGTAAACAATCTAAGAAAATAAAAATATAACTTATAACTATTTTGTACTTATTCTGAATCGCTTTCATATCTATTGTTGTCAGTTTTAATCAAATTAGAAAAAAATAGTGATATTCTTTAGGTATCACCAGATTGTGGCAGAGGTCCATTAAATCTTTGTGTTTATTTTTATCCATTAAGATTGGCCTATCGTAAGCTGGGCGAAGATTACTGAAATGTATATTAAGAACGTTATTATTACGTGTTACTTTAGGTTTATTGGTACAATCAATCCAGTTATAGAAATCTTCTATGTAACTAGTTTTATAAAATAGCTTAGAAGGATTTTCTGCTTTAATTTTTATTTCTGTTACTTTATTCCATTGCATCTTAGCTCCATCACATGCAACAGTTCAGTTATTGACCTTTTTAAGCATTTTTCTGAAGTCCATTACAAGATCCTGAGATTTTTCCGCGACCTTGTAAGGATTCAATTTGCAAAAACCGATCATAAAGATCGGTTTTTGCAAATTGAAACGCCGTGTACCATTGAGCAGGTGTACACAGTATTTTATTATTCGTTTGCCTCTCAATGAGTGCATGCATGCTGTCCCCTTTTGGGTAATACCAACTAATTACTATTAAAATAACGGTGACATATTTGTATTTTATATTTATTACTTCCCATCATATACATCAAAACAAAATACTAATACAATAAACACAGCAACCAATTTCATTTGCTCCTCTTTAAGCAGTTTGCTGATGCCAAGAAAAGCAATAACCCTGCCGACATCCTATATCAAAAAGAGTGAAGTAATAAACGGTTAGTTTTCGTTTATAATAAAATGTGCTAATGTTCGCATGGGGTACGTTTACACACTTTTGGAGATCGTAACTGGCTGTTAAGATTCCTGGTTCCTTCTGTGCTAATTCTATGTCTTCTCCTTTTATCTTTCTTCCTAAGTCTTTTTGTTTCAAGTGCACTTCCTGTTTGGCTATTTCTTCTTCTGTGTGATGAGATGTATTTTCAAATATGTGACATTCTTCACATACGTCTTTTTTGGGCTCATGGAAACCAATGTTAAAATGTTTGTTGATAATATCACGATATTGCCGCACGCTGGTTACTTTATTTGCGTACTTATTGGGATCAAACCATTCTTGATACAATTTATACATTTTAGGGAAAGATAGAGATTCAGCAAGATACTTTTTGGTTATATCTTTTCTAGAATAGTACGATTCCACAGGCGCAAACTATATACTGCGCAACTATATATGTATATATAGTTGCGCAGTATATAGTTTGCGCCTGTGGAATGATTAAGAGTGTACAAAAACAGATCCTTACTCAGCGCGATTGCGACTTACACTGAGCCAGTGTCAACTTACACCAAAATATACCCGCGTATACTAGTATGGTGACAGTTGACTCTGTGTTCTATGTACAAAATAATATAATTGTGAACTTGATTCAGTATACGTCATTTTTTCTTAGTTATTTATAGGAATATAATTATTTTTTTTACACAGATCGATAGGAAATGATTGAAGTATTGACAATATACAAAAAAACACATTTGTCATAATTTGTTAGTTGACTCAGTATACGTAGGAGCCATCGTTAACTCGTACATTCGTCTGATAGTTACAAAGCGATTCAATAGATGGCGCTGTACGTTTTTAAAACACGCAAGCGTTGTGACAACGAACGTGTAGGAATCATACCAGTACTTGCAACTATTATCCATTTTTATGGTTTATACGGGTTATTGCAGTTTTTTGGAAATTGGCTATATTAATGTAGCCAATTATGTCTTAGTAGTCCTGGGCACATTTAATATCCATAGTCCGTAATTAATCCCTCTTACCTTACCTCTTAATATCTATTCTAGTTGTGATCTAGATGTATACCTACAGTTTAAATTTTAAATATATTAAGTCATTATTTTAGGCTAAGATACTTTATTATTAGTTTTAAGATCCATACGCGTTGGTATGAAAACAAATTTCATTTTATAAATGCGAAAGGTGTTTATATTTGTTTTGTTACTTTTTCACCGCTCAAATGGCTACACTGATCCTATGAAAATTGGTATGGAGATAGCTTATAACCTGGATTAACACAGGCTTATTTTAATCATCACCACGCGGGTAAAACCGCAAGACGCAGCTAGTTAATTAATAAATTTTAACTCGAACATTATATTTTTTTAAATGCCATCCGTCGGACCTGAAAAGTATCTACCTATTTAATAAATAAATATTGAACAAAAACGTTTGCATTAATACCACAGAAATGTATAAATATATGCAATATCCTTCTTACTCAAATGTTCGCCCCATCTGCTGCACGTACGAAATGAGGCCGGAGAAAGGTACAAAATGCATATTAAGTAGGTTTATCTCACTTATTTTAAGTTTTCTTATTTGCTTACCTTAAAGAAATTACCATTTCTTAAAAGCTTTTCAACAGAATACCATAAGAGGGAAGTCCCAAATCTTGCCTGTTCCATACGGCAGTCGGCACCGATACTGAATATTAAGTAGCTGGGTGAAGCTTTTAAACGTCTGGATGTCTTGATCTTCAATATAGAAATGAGCTTAGACAAGTAGACAAAAACTGGGACACATTTATTTAAGGATGGCCTGGGCTGACCTAAAACTCATCGCTAAGATCTAATAAAAATGTGTTTAATTCGGTTACACAGAGCTTAAATAAGGCAATGGCAAAATAATTTCACTTGAATCTACGACTACAGAGTACCGTCCTGTAGTCTAGGGTTCAAGTTCTACTAGCAGCCGAATTTTTCCCTTCAAATATTTCAACGTAAGTTCCGCCTAGCATGTTGTTAATGCAATAAACAATATAACTCAATCTTACCTCTTTATAATATTATAAGTATCAACACCTTGCACTGATGTATATACAATTTTATGTAAACTAATATTATAGGAAATATTTGTATGTTAGTAACAGATAAAACGAAAGAACCGATTTCAAAAATTCTTTCACCATTAGAATTCTACATTATCACTGAGTAAGATAGGCAATATTTTTTTAGGCAAGAAATAAATAGGGATCCTTACTAAAACGCAATCATGTAACCGTGCGAAGCCGGGACGGACCAATAGTCTGTTATATTTATGGCAACACTGGTGGAAAGATGTTAAGTAGTAAAATAAAACATTCGGGTAAATTATGAACATTCACCAGATGCTTCCTGAAGACATGACGCTCATGTTGGGAGAAAAAGATAAAAGTTGATCTTATCGTTTGCTATAAATGTGTGAATAAACATAACTTTACAGTTTCTACTTCCTGTCGATGGTACAGTGTGAATGCATGCATCGTTTGTCAATCACACTAATGTTATAAAGGCGAAAGTTTGTTTGTCGTTTGTCGGGTTGTCGGTTGTATATTTGTTGCTCTTTCACGCTAAAACGGTTGAACGAATTTGCATGAAATTTGGATTAAAGATAGCACCTCGGAACATACGGAGCTGTATGCGGAGCTTAACATCATAGGTGAGATCGAGGCGCACAGACTGCGGTGGATGGGCCATGTCATTCGGATGTAAGAAGACAGGGCTGTCAAACGTGCATACCTGGGCCCACCATCTGGCCGTCGCCCTGTCAGGCGCCCCAGATATCGCTGGTCAGATAAGGTGCAGAAACATCTCCATAAACTGACTGGGAACAGACCGCGCTACCAAGGTATCAGTGGCGTTCTTTGCTGTCGGAGGTCAAGATCCACTTTGGGGTCACCGCGCCATCGTAGTAGTACTAGTAGTATACCTTGGAACAACACATAGGACACTTTTTATCCCGGAAATATTGACTGTTCTCGTGGGATGACCTAAGTGGAAGGGGAGACACAAAAATCGACATTACCACGTACCAATTCACCGCCAGTAGCACCGCGGGACGCAGCTAGCATAAAAATAAAATTATAATTAATAGACATAGACATTTCATTTTTTCGAAATATTATTAAAAAATTACTCAGCTGTAAAAAACTTAATCAAATAACCAGTATAAGCCAGCCTCAACTAAACATTGCCATACTACAAATTGTTTGTATTAGATTATTTAAGGATAGCTTAATTGGTCTTCATATAATAGGAAGGTATGAAAATCTTTTTACGAGAAACCCATATTTTTTTTTTCAAAATTTAGACGGTGTTAAGATTGCCAGACAGTCATAAGCTGCGTCTAAATCGTTCTAGCCGTAACAGAAAAGAAAGCCAGAACTGTACTTACTCTAATACATAACCTAACCCTGTATACTTTCACATTAGAGTCATGGGGAAGTATGTAGGGTACATGTAGAAAGTACTTTTTTTGTTTCGGGAATAGAAGTACGGAGCGCTTCATTAAAACCACCATATTATCTGAGACTGTCGTTTATTCACAAGAAGAGGGTAGGCTTATTTATTCAATAGAAATTGACGGTAGGTGATGTAAAACTACATACATAACAGTAGAATGCTAATTTTATAAAATTACAAGCATTCTTCAATTATATATATTTCTTATGCACTTAATACGTAAAAATATTGGGTTTACGTTCAAATTACTTGAAGGAAAATATCGGCCACTGGTGGGACTTGAACTCACGACTAAAGAATACCGTCCCGTCGCTTCGCCATCTAAGCTATAGTAGCACACCACCTAGCCGTCCGAATTATTTTTTCCTTCATATTACAGACTATTAAACTCTTAATTTTACATTTTCCTTTACGTCCTGATGAAACAGGAAAAAACTGTTTCAGCTTCAAAAATGTTATCGGAATCGTAACTAGACTAAGAATACCACTCCATAGAAATGCGATTTTTTAAAGAAAACTCTTTCACACTCAAACAGGTTCATAGTCACAGCACGCAGATTCCCTGTATAGCGGAATCATAAATGCGATATTTCCAACAAGACCCTTGATATTTATCGTAAAAAACAAATCATGAAAGCGGCTTTAAATCCGATATTTTCCAGTTAAACCACTTCCTTTGTCAATATTCCGAACAACGCGATAATAATGAAATATGTATGAAGGTTGAGGCCGCTTGGGGTAATGAGTAAGTAGAACCAACTATAGACGGTATAAACTGGTTATAACAATCTCGTGAAGCATAAAATACCCACATATTATTTTATAGAATATTTAATTCACTCATTTTATTACATTATTTTAAGTCAAATTATTATTATTATTTTATTTCTGTTTTATAAGACTGTCGCGCACTAATCAAAACAATTTTTCGCCTGAACTCTGAACAAATCACAATTTCGCCTGCAAATTTGTCATTTAATCCGAGCTTTTGGCTTTTCTTATTTCAAGATAACGTAAGTTGATTAATGTTTTGAAATTATATTATAGTTTGTTGGTATTTTTTTTATAAGTGCAATATTTTGAATTCTGAATTTTTATTTTAATATTTGAGTCTTTCTGCATGAAAGCTCAGTTGACTTACCAATTAGTAAGTCAACCAAACTTCTATACTAATCTTTACGTTATCTTTGAGAGAACTTAGTTATAATTATATCTATCTCATTAAGAATTTTAACTGTCTCCCATTGAAGCCACGCAGCTAGAAGCGATGATAGCTCAGCGGGGAGGAGCGTTTTCAAACTGACGGACACTGGTTCGATACCCAACAACAGCTTAAGTTTAGGCTGAAAGTAACACCGTCATCAAATTCCCAGCATGGTGGAAGGTTACTTTCAAGTACCCGCCTGGCGAGCTACCACCCTCAAGTTTAAAAAACTGTCAACAAACACATAGTGTGCTCAGGCAAGAGTCCTTGAGAGCCAGTGAGCATTCCAGGTCTAGCATGATAGCATATTCGACCATATCGTCACTGACTATCAAGTGATATAGTGGTCAAACGCTAGATCTATACAGTATAAAAAAACTCTCAGCACATTATACACTCAAAAGGCGCATAGCGGGAAAATATATCAAAAACATGAGTTGGGATACGCTGTCTCAATGAAATCCCGCAGAGATATTCTCGTTCATCTAACACGTCCTACAAAATCACTCTAGCCTAGTATAATATTAATGAGATATTTAGAGACCATCACTTAGGGCCGTGTGTAGAGGGGCCGGTGACTGGCAAAGAGGGCGGTATTGAACGCCGCGTCTCCGAGATGACGATAAAGCAGGCGCCACTCGACTCAGCTTCACATTCCCAATATAACCGCGTTCACATAAGCCAAATATATATCTACCTACTCTAACTTTTGCAAATAATATTTAGAAAGGTTATAGCCTCAGCCGTTACTTTGCAGAAATCGCCTGGAACATGTTATCACGCGGCATAAATGCTAAACAATTTGTATTTGATATTATTTATACCTTTTGCAGTGCTGGCATTTATTTTGAACGAAAGTTAAGCTCGGCCATTCAACGTAGCAATGCTGCCAGCATTCTGGGGACATTTCCCTCCACTGATCGACTTATAAACACGGAGGTTTTATTACTATGGTAATAAAACCTCCTCTTTGTGTGTAATAGTGCTTTTAAATAAAAGTTTTTAGTAGAAATTATTTTCTAGGTTTTAGTTTTAATATTTATATAAGTTTGTAGTGTAGTGTTATATATTAGGTATATGTTTTAAGGAAAATTGAACAAAGTTCATTACCATCAACTCTTCCCCTTTGCATAAACAAACAAAAATATGATATATTATTATATGATAATATTATATTTCCCGCGTATCATAAAAAAGTTCAACAATCGAGCACACATCAGTGCAGGCGTGAAGTTTTTGTTCGTTCCAAAACATCTGCAACGTTTGTAATGCCAGCGACGTAAGCGCTTTAACTTTTTTGCTAACTTTCATTCAATCTAAATTTATACAAAAGCCAGACAGTGATAATGTCTTCCATTTGTTAAAAGACGAGAATTACAACCGCCGCCGCCGCCGCTGACGACAGAAAAGAATAAAAGCGTTGTCTTTGTTAGTAGCTAGAGGAATACATTTTATGCTACCGCTTGAACAGTACATATTTCTATCGTATAATCACGCTATTGTGAGAGCTTTGCCGCTCGGTACTTCTTTGGAACTAGCATAAAAAAAGATCTTTTCGTATAATCGAAATCTTAAATTAGATTATCAAAAATAAAAATAAAATTTTCTTTTTAAGTCCATGGTGCTTTCAAATATTTCTTGTTTACAAAGACATTTCTTAGTATGTAATATATTTATATTACTTTCTCCTACTAATATTATAAATGTTAAAGTTTGTATGTATGTTTGTTACTTCTTCACGCTCAAACGCCTACACCGATTCGATGAAACTTGGTATGGAGATAGCTTATACCCTGGAATAAAACATAGACTTGTTTTAATCATCACCAGCTTCACCATTCTTCATCACCACGTGGGTATTACGGGGGGATGCAGCTAGTTTGTAATATAATCTTAATTAATTTGCAAACAAATATCACTTCAAAGGTGACGAAACGAGTTGGGTTAAATTATGATTTCTGTAAAATTCTTCCAATGACAACTTTAATACGAGATAAAGCTGAAGAAACTCCGAACGCTTAATTCCCCTTTTATTAAGCCTGGATACATTCCCTATCTATTTCATAATTAATCCAGCACATCTAGTTTCCGTATTAATCTATCTTTTGATATTAAAATGGATACCGTTAAGGAGAGCGAAGTGACGCTCTTTATTGGGTAGTCTTTGATTTAGAGTTTTGAGGACATAGGTTCTTAATAGTATATATACTTATACTATTAAAATAGAAGCTTTACAGCTTCTAATCATCAGTTTTTGCTTTTATAAATTAAATCCACCCTTTTCTCACCAATATATAATTATATATATAAATATATTATGTATATAATATTATGTATATACTTTTTGTGACATTTAGTAGTGTAGACTACTAAATGTCACAAAAAACCAGATAATTATAAAAAACATTTGAATTTAGAAAAATAAAACAGCCAGTTAAAAAGTAAAATATAAAAAAAGTATAAATTAAAAGTATGGTTGCCAACAGATACGAAAGATGAATTGAAAAGGTTAGCACTATATGTGACTAAAATAAATTTTATTGATTTAATAAGTACTGAGGTTCTAACTGGTAATTATTAGAACCGTGTTTGACAACACACATAACACAAAAGTCTATTCTTGGTGAGAACATTTACGGAATAAGCAATATCCGTCCACTTTTTAAATACTGTATTGATTTAACGTTTGACCACCATCTCACATAATTGTCAGTGACGATGTGGAAGAAGATGATATCACGCCAGACCTAAAATGCTTACTGACTCCCAAGAACTGTACCCTGAACACACTATTATTTGTATTGTATTGTATTTATTATTAGTATTTGGTGATAGTTTTTCAAACTTGAGGGTGGTAGCTAGCCAGGCAGGTACTCGAAAGTACCTTACCACTATTCTGGGAATTTGATAACGGCGTTACCTTCACCGGAAGCTCAAGCTGTTGGTGGGGATCAAACCAGCGTCCGTCAGTTCGTCAGCCGACGCCGACTACCGCTGAGCTATCATCGCTCCAATACGCTGCTTAATATCAGTTAGCGAAAAAAGCTGGAGCGGATAAAAGGATGGTTTTTGAGTTGCGCTGTCTGAAGTTCTGAACCGCCGCTCAAAAGCAAGTAATATTCCTTAGATTGTAGTCCTATACAAGGGTGCTCACGACTATACGAGCTGTATGTGGTTAGAAGCGCTCAGTTGAAAACGCCAATGATCACCCATCAAGCCGTGGTCGCAAATAACTGCTTTACCTAGTAGATCTTTTAATTCTACATTGGACAAATTCTGCTACGTAATTTTATTAGCAAATTTAAATGAACTGAATTTGATTTTTTGTTTGGTTGAAAGGACACAATTTGGTCCGACAATATTTTTATCGAAATCAGTTCAGTACTTCTCTTTCATCACACTAATATTTAAAAAGGCGAAAGTTTGCTTATTTTTGTCGTTTGTTACTTAAATTGTTGATATTTGCTACGTTTAAGTACTAGAAGTCAGTTTTATAACTTTTAAAGTAAAATATTATACAAGTTTTGCAAATATAGTTTTAAGTGTTAAGGAAAAAAATTAAGTAATAGTAGCAGTTGAACCCACGACTAAAGATAACGTTTTGTCGCCTTGCCATCCAAGCTATAGTAAGATCCCATTAGCCGTTTTTATTTATTCCTTTCTTATTTACGCATCAAACATAATGTTTTTCGTAGCGATATCTACCTTTAATTGCATTAACTATTAATAGGATTGATGGAAGAACATTGTAGTTGGTGACGTATCGAGTGACAGCACCATACCCTGGGCTGCGTTCAGAAGCGGCTTCCGCCAAATATTGATCGATATCTCACGAACGGCTACTCCATAGCATGTCACAGAAGAAGAAGAAGTCACTTACATTTATCATAGATCACATGATAGTTACTACTGCATATGTCACTTTTGACAGCCGATCAAGATTTGATTGATTCGAGAGGTAGAAAGATTTTGGTCTAGTCGACCATAATTTGGTCTGACAGGTTGACGTGAACGGTCATGATCAACTATTGGGTGGAGCAAATAATGCTCTAATTGAGTTCGTGAACGCCGCATATTTTTATTTTTATTATTTTTAACCACACTCAGACCCCCGCACTAGGATTCCCTGTATCGCGGGAGGCATGGACACACACAATCACAGCACACAAACATCCAAGACCCGGGACAAACATCTACACTCATCGCACAAAATGTTTGCCCCTGCCGGGATTCGAACCCAGGGTCGCGTTGACACAGAAGTCAAGTCGATGACACAAACCACTGCGCCACGGGACCGTCAATATCCGCTGTCAGAGCAAGATATGGCTTGGCCGAAGCCCTTCGATCAAGTGTATTCTTGATCGAAGCCGAAGCCGCTCTCGAACGCAGCCCTGGTTCTTAGAGTCGTATGGTTCATTTACATTAACTTAATGCTAGACGGTACTGACATGAACATTTTTGAAGGGATAATTGAAGAATAAGAAGAAGAAGTACATTTATTTATCACATAAGATACATTGGTAAAGGAAAACATAATGGTTTCTTAGATCATAATTAATTCATGATTATTTGTTAAATCATTGTTTATCCAATGTAAAAGTAACCAACATTTCCAAATAATTCTGTTTAACGTAATTCCTAAAACGGTTTCTATTAGACGCAAGCAGTAGGAACTTCTTTGTTATCGGGAACACAGTCTACAGAATTTATTACATTGTTGAATTGGAAGCTTATATCAGAATGGTAGCTTATAAAATTTCTTTGAAATGATATTTTAATTTCCTCCCTTCATAAACGCCCTCGAGAGGGACAGATTAAACACATCGTGTAATTATATTAGAAAGATAATTTCAGGTATTTGCCGACCACTCAAACCCATTTCGGTACATAATATGTAAAGTTTTCATAATGGTAATGATTAAAATAGAAAATGCTATCTAAAATGAATGTTACGATCTATGGTTTATTTCTCAAGCGAAGAGCTTGGGTAAAATTAAATAAAAGTATCCGCTGCCGCTAACAAAGATTACCTGAAAATCCTTCATCTAAAATTGACACTATTGCGAGTTCTCGAATCAATTATTTTTTATATTTCCTCTGCCATTGTCAAAAAGAAAATCGATCTATATATACTTATCGTTACTTTCAAAACATATTATCTGTCTAATTGTATGAATTAATTTGTATCAACAAAAACCAGCAGCAAATAATATTCTGGTTTATATTATTATGTAAGTTCTATCTGGCCTTAATATATTCATATAGGTATTTAATATATTTCTTACAGTCAAACTTTATATTTTGTAAGGGTATTTCTAAAGTATATTTTTCTTATTAAGTCTCTTTATTTTCTTTCTTTCACATGCCTAGTTTTATACAATATAAATATCAATAACATAAATTGATAAACATATTATAAATAACCTAAAGATATTATATTTATAATCTTTTGATATAATGTTACCACTCTAAAATTTTATATTTGTAATATTTTTTCTTGAGTAGAAACTTCAAAAGATATTATAGTTACTGTTACTTTGGTTCATTTCGGTATTTTTACGGTTTGCCTGATCTGTATATCGACAACGCTGAATTGTAATTCAGCTTCGTCTATTTAATTAAAGAAAAATAAAAATCTATCCAAAGAACATTACAGAGAAAATTTAATTAAATTAAGTATCTTGACTACACTGTAAGGGTGGCCAATTAAAAAGTTAGCGAAACTAGTAGCGACAACTGGTGGAAAGAACTTGTACTTATTTAGCTCAACTATGGTGCAACATCAGTAACAGAAAATACTTATGTACAGACTACGGTAAATAAATGGAATGTTCTTTCAGCCTTTGAAACCAGAAATCCTCACTCACAGCGTTGGTTTAAATTTACTAAATGCTTGTTATTGACTCATTCATTGAAACTTTCTAGTAGTGCGCGTCTTTGGTTTGATTTAATGAGCATCTTTTCATTCCATGACTTAATAAAATGTATATTTTTAACTCTTTTAAACGGGTACTTTTAAAAGGGGTTTGCGAGAGTATTCTAGCATATCATTGAACACATCTACAATTCGTTTCATTTACTAAATATGTCAGGCATTCTTCCTTTTGAATTAGGAAGCATAAATAATCAATACACACACATAACAACTGATGATAAAACAAATAAAAAATCTATCAAATCTTCCGGCATTTATAACTGCTAAAAGTTTTCGATTCATATTTAAAAGCTGCCAAAATGAAAACAGTTTTTAAGATAACAAAAAAAACAGCAAACTTTATAACAACCAGATTTTCATAATAAAGTAACATAATATTTTTTGGCTGTAGATAGGTGGCCTGTGGATACAGCTACGACGAAATTCAGTATTGCAATTACAGCCGATGTCAATAAATGAATATTTTGTGTGAACGACCAATTGGCCATCGCGCAAACATTTTATATTCACAGTGGATACGAAAGGTTTGCTTATTAATTGGATTGTCGTCGCACGTACACAGCTCGACGGCGGGAAATCGGCCGATGTGAATTGCTCTTAATTTGGTCCTAGCCCCCAATAAAATATATGACGATTTGCCACTCTACCGCATCGAAAACGGAATATTACGAATAGGGAACGAAATATTAATCCACAGATTAATACAAAGGAAAGGGATTTATGGTTGTTTCGTAAATTGTGTGCCGTGTTTTCGACGATTAAGTAGGTTATAAATGACCTATCTCAGTCGGAATGGGTGTAAGTTGATAAAGGGTGAAATAAATTATTGTTTTCGGCTTTTCGAACAGCTTTTATGAGGATTTGTAGAAATTTTTGCCAAAATTAATATAACCAATTGAAAGGTTCGAGCTTGTTTCTGTTTGAGAAAAATAGATAAGCAACGAAGGAAAAAAACAAAAAATCCGAGTACGGTAATGCATTTTCTTTTATTTTTTTATTCTGGCCAATGGTTAATCAAAGTGATACAGAACAGTGATGTGATGGGTCTCGATAAGTCATTAAAATTCGAGCGTCAATCTGTCAGAACGCGCTGAAAACTTTGTGAAAACTCATAAAAGTTTTTAATGACAGCTCTCGGCGCGTCTAAATCCTTCAATTTATAATCCTGGTTATAAATTATAGAAACAATGACTACTGAGAGACCGAAATACTGTGGTTTGTCTTTTAGCACTTTTCAATTAGAATTTCTCAATTAATAAAAAAGTTTATGCGGGTTTGTCATATCGCGATGTGTCATGGCAGAAGGATTTTTCATATCGCGTGATCAGAAGTAATTTTCATAGCGCGATGGACCATCGCAGAAGGATTTTTGTTTAAATTTCGTAACAGCTGCCTAAAATAACACACAAGTCGAGCGATACATTTAAAAATTTAGTTTTGAATAATAAATTTGCGACGTATATACCAGGTTTGGGTGACGTAACGTGTTAAGAAGTCCCGGGACTTTTAATTGTTTGTTTTACTATTAATAGGTTGAGACACGCTTGTCGAAATATTTATCTATGTATTTCACTAATGACACTTAATAGGTCATAACAATGGAAAGGGAAAAGGTCTGTTAGTCGTTTCAACGATTGGAAGATTTTCTAACATAGCAAATAACTAACTTGATTTTTAAAATAAAAACTTTAATTAACAGACCTGTTTTACAATAACAATAATTCGATTCCAAGCAATGAATATGAGATTATAATAATTATAAATACAAGCCGTTTAAGCATCACTGTCGAAAATGTTTTCTATTTCTCTTTTCTATTGGTGTTATTTACGATTGCACGTGCGTTATTTAATTTAGTGCTTATAAAAATAACTCACTTATACAGCACGCACTCTCCGCAGCGTATATGTACAACCATGAGTACAATAGCGATCTACCGAAATAAATTACCAGCTTTGTTGCAACATTCAAATACTTATTGACGTGACAACGTCTTATAAATTGGTTTGCCGGGTGACACTTCAAGAAACTGCGTTACGCTCCGCTCACGTTATGCGCTCACAATGAGAGCGAGTGAGAGGCACGCGTCCCTTCCACTCGGGCATGGTTAGCCCGCCTAAGAGCGAGAGAGACAGACATAAAAAGTGAAAGGCACTCAAAGTCGTTGTCACGTAAAACTTTCGCCTGTATACCGACTTTACAGGCAACCAATTTTTTTTTTGTTTTATAACAATAATTTAATACTATAGCTCGTCATAAGACATAGAAATATGACTACATTATATTATATAGATCTTCTCATTCTTAGCACATCCACCGCTGGACATATAGCTCTCCAATATTGGGGGGATTTGCCAATTCTCGCCACGCTTGGCAGGCGGGTTGGCGAGCGCAGTATGAATTCCGTTCCTCAAAAGGTGCTGCTGCCCTCCTTCTGGTACATGATCCTTTAGCAGTCCTTTACGGGACCCGTGGGAAGAGATACTATTATTTTAGGCCGGTACCACCACCGCACTATTATATAGATACATATACGTATTAAATTTATGAACACCGCACAAATCATGTCTAAAAAATCGTATCAATAATTGATACACGTGCGTGCAGAATTAAAAATGACACAACAAACTAAAGTTATAAACATAGAAACTATCTTCATTCTGTTTTCATTTCGAAAGTCACACGTTCTGATTGTGAAACCAAAAAAACCCCTTTTTGTAATAAGAGCGGAAGCATGTAGGATTTTGGCGCGCATTCCGGCAGTATTGCGACCGCGCCCACGGCCGGCATAGAATCGCAGTCGTCCGCAGTCGTTCCTGAAGTTCCCGTCCTAACAAGGGTCCACACGTCCTTTTGTAATCGCTTTTCGCAGTAGTGAAGTGTCATGGATAAATGTAAATACAGACGATAGATATTTGTATTTGGTCGCGCATGTACAGTTGGTATATTATGGAAAAGGGATGCAATTGATTATTTTTCATACTGATTATTTACACTGCGCCGGCGACCGTCATTTATAGCAATAGTGCTATAAATGACGGTCGCCGGCGCAGTGCTCAGTGTCAGTGAGATATGACTTCTGTGTCTCCGGGTCTCTGGGTTCGAATCCTGGCAGCGGCAAACATTTGTGCGATGAGTGTAGATATTTGTACCGGGTCTTGGGTGTTTGAGTGCTGTGATTGTGTGTGTCCATGCTTTTTTTTTTTTTTTTTTTATTGGGAATAGGCAAGCGTTTGACCACTATCTCACCTGATGTTAAGTGATGATGCGGTCTACGGTGGAGCACGCCTGCCTAGAAGATACCTATTCACTCGTGACTTGAAGATACCCAGGTTGTATGTTTGCGGAAACACAGATTTAGGCAATAAATTCCATTCGTTAGCTCTACGCACTAGGAATGTGGTAGCAAAACGCTTCGTGCGACATGTTGGAACTTCCACCATGTATGGATGTCGCATTGCCTCTTATTATTATTATTTTATTAATTATTATTATATTATTTTATTTTTATTTATTAATTATTATTTTTATTTTATTATTAATTATTTATTATTATTACATTACCTCATCCTCATTGCTTCCCGCGACACAGGGAATCCTAAGGCGGGGATCCATATCTATCATCGGTCGACTACGGCAATTCGCCATCGCTATATGGTAGATATATATCACCTTTACGCACGAAGCGTTATGCTTCCACTTTCTTAATGCGTACTGCCAAGGAATGGAACTCGTTGCCCGAGTCTGTGTCTCCCGATATGTACAATCCTGGTGTCTTCAAGTCGCGAGTGAATAGGTACCTTCTAGGTTTGCGTGCTAAATCCTAGACAACGTCATCACTTAACATCAGGTGAGACAGTTGTCAAACGCAAACTTATATGTGTAAAAAAAAAAAAACTATAATATTTATAAAAATATTACGTACCTACCAATAGATATTGTATTATCACGCATTATAATAAGTCCATGGTTTCTTTCAAATACGAGCAGTGGTCTGAGCGCTCAGCAACACCAAACCGCACACACTAAATTAAGTTCAAACTCGATCTTCAATGCGAATTCAACTAATAATCATTCACATAAAAACTCAGTCACGTGACACTTTAATTACCCGACATCTTTGATACAGCCTCCGCTTCATTTATCTGAGCCCGACATCAATATTACTTCACACTGGGAATATAATTAAATTATACGCAAAATTGAAACTAATAATAAATTTTTAATTACTTGATCAAGCTGTTGCAAAAATATCAAAGGTTTGGATCAAACTATCACTCTAAGTTTTAATTAAGTACCCAACAATACATATTTACCATGTATGTTTGTGTACATAATGTTACTATGAAGACAATTAGTTACTATAATAAAAATAAACAACGTTACTAAGGTCATTTAGTGATTTTAATATGCTTATGTTAATTTAGTAATAGTTGTAACCTGGCTATTTGGTAAACGTGTGTTGCCTGTGTTTATATAAATATGTATACACATTTATAGCATAGCACTTCTCCCTAAATATTAAAAAAAAATATTATGGGCCTCAGCCCATAAATTTATTTTTTTATTAAAATATGGTACATGTCTATACTACTGTTTTACTGTATTGTATTATAGTATTGTACTATAATAGTATTGTACTATAATATTTTACATGTCTATATGTTATATTAATACTAATACCTTTTTAAACTTTATAGATCTAGCGTTTAACCAATATCGCCCTTGCTGGTCAGTGACGATGTGGTCGAAGATGTAATCACGCTAGACTTGGAATGCTTACTAGCTCTCAAGGAAAGCTCCCTGAAGATACTCAGATTTTCAAAGATCAAGTTTTTTGATGACGTTAGCTAACCAGGGCACTCGAAAGTGTCCTACCACCACACTGTGTTTCTCTACCAGTATATATAAGTAGTACATACCAATTTCATAACGGTGTTACCTTCACCGAAAGCTTAAGCCGTTGGGATTGAACCAGCGTCCGTCAGCCGCTCCCACCGCTGAGCTATCATCGCTTCAAAAATATAATATGTTTGTAAAATTGTCTACTAATCGTGTGGAGATCGATATGAAAGCGCTTTTAATTGCTCAATACGTTTATTTCACTATAGTACATACGAGAAAATGAGACAAAAGATATAGTTCTAATTTTCACCACGGCCACGAGGCGCCATCGAAATAATACGTGTACATATTATTTCGATGCGAGGCGCAATTTGCAAATGCGCGCCATTTTCGTATTGAAAACGTCAAAAATTGTTGCTACTGTTTGAAAAAGTAGTTATTGTGTGTGAGTTTATCATTAATTTTTGTACTGTTTGCATTATGTTGAAAAACATTGTGTGACGCACGTTTCGAAATTGGTAAGTATTTATGTGATTCTGTGGTAAGCGTTCGATTTTCTCGTCCCATTTATTTTGGCTTCGCACGCTTTGGCCGTTGCGCTTGATTATGAGAAGTGAAGTCGGTAGGGCATTATTACAGAAGGCACATATACATTATTTGTAGTATCTAACATTATATGTCAGTAAATTCCGAATGCGACTCAAACTTTTTATGTTAATTACATTTGCAAATATTAAATTACAATTTGTACACAAAAAGGAAAATCTCACGCTCGTGCGTAATCCGTATTTGATTGGATGAATGCTTTGAATAACACAATACACAAAATATATAAGAATCATATATAATTGAAATGTAAAAGCTTTAGTGAGCGCGTGGGCGTCTGTATATGCGCTTGTGTGCGTCAATATATATTATTTTATATCACTGAATGTAATAAACATACAAACGCGTACAAGTATATGCGGATTATAGTTATTCTAGTTTGGAGCCCACAGTTTATATGTGTTTTGTAGGTCTGTATCTTCAGATAATGGAAAAAACCTTAACAGATGAAATAGCAAGGTGTACTTGGTGGTACATAAATTTAGAGACCTGTTTCCCGATACGTACAATCCTGGAGTCTTAAAGTCAGGAGTGAATAGGTACCTTCTACGTTTGCGTGCTAAATCCTAGACAACGTCATCACTTAATCAGGTGAGACAGTTGTCAAACGCAAACTTAACCTATAATAAGTAAAAAAATCGAATATATACAATTATCGTGACACAGTGTTTGTAATCGAACTCCTCCGAAACGGCTTGACTCATTTTTATGATTTGTTTGTGTATATTCGGTAGGTCTGAAAATAGGTAGTAAAGAGTTTTCACCCTATCATCCCCACCGCCTATTTTTATCGTGATTTTTGTATTTTTACCATGCACATGGCTTTATTAAAAAAATACGAGTATATTTGGGGATTATAACTTATAGCCGAGCAACCTATAATCCTAAATCCCCCTTTGAAGAAATAAATAAATAACTGCATCCCAAGCCAGAAATAAATAAAAAGAAAAATGTTACCGCAATACAGTAATTGAGGTGCATTTATCCGGCAATTGGCCTCGTCCCCTGCGTTTCCGTTCGTTAGCCGCTCGGAAATGTGCCGGAAAATTGTTCGGATTCGCACAGACTTGCTCCAATTTCCTATGTAAAGCTGTAGAAGGCGCCTCTACCCGCTCGCCGCTTGTTATTTCCACAACAAAATATCTCCTATGCACTTTCCTGATACTAAACGTGTAGTTGCTATCTGGCAACATTCACATTGTTCTTAGAATAATAGTAGTCTATGAAATTCCTTATGGGCTGAGAATGGGCTGAGATCTCAAGACCGACCGACAACTTATTTTTCATATTATTTGGAGTCCAGAATTGATCTGTTTGTTCTTAAACATATTGAAAGAAAGAAAGAAAGAAAGAAACCACATACATTACACAAGAGATACATACAACAACAATAAAGAACAGAGTAATAATGATGTTGTGAGTGTCATGAATATGGGCCCCGACTCAGCATAAAACTAAGGCAAAAGCCTCAGTCACTGATTTTCAGTCGGTGCCCATAGACATGACCTCACGAACCTCAGGACAACATTAACGTTTATAAACCTATGTAAATAATAATAATAATAAATATACTTATATATAAACAAGAAACACAACAAAAGAAAGAAGAAAAAAAGTAAATTAGAGAGGGGACGTTTCATTCCAGTAGTTTTCAAAATTACAGTCAATTTGTGCAATTTGCTTTCAAATGAAACGCACCCTTAATTTATTAACATAGATCAAATCAAAGTGATAGGTCTTATATAGACTATGGAGTTACAGAGTATACATATCGACAGAAATAATACTGACTGAAGAAATAAAATATGTACAAAAATGTTGACTGCAATTTATAAATAAAATTTTTTTTTCATAACGAAATATTCATATATTTCGTTATGAAAACTGACGTTGATTTGATACATTATGAAAGAAACATGGGAATTACTTACGTAGTAGTATGTCAGAAGGTTACGACTACTATAGTTTCGACCACATTCGGTGGTCTTTTTCAAAGAGAATACGGAGGGCTCGCGAACGCGGTTTAGTCTTAGTACTCGGCGAGTACTGAGCAATTTCTGTGTTTTATACATTCGTTACATATCGAAATAGTTCTCTGATATAATTATTTATTTATTCATTTACATTTACACAAGGTCTCCAGCTTCCAAACTGGGCAGAGCCTGTACTATGGTGACCCGATTACTGATATATATACTTATATACATATACACATTCAGACACAGGTCAAACAGACATGTTCATACAAACAAATGTTTGACCTGTCCGGGAATCAAACCCGGGACCAGCGGCTCAGAAGGCAGAGTGCTACCAACTGCGCCGATCGGCCCGTCAAATATAATAACACTTGGTTGCGCACCAGGTTGCGGTTATAAGGATACATAAAAATGTTTGAGCGTGTCAAACCGTCAGCAAGTAATTACCGCCGATGGGAAATACATCGCGCCGTATATATAATGCTGCCTAGAATGGTTTCATATATTAAATTAACACAATTTGGCTTACATACTGTGCCCAATACACTAAAAATATGTCAGAACAAGATTCAATTACATAAAAAAATGTCTAAAATTAAAATCGAATAAAAATAAATTGTCAATAAAATTTTCACACATAAATAATTATTACAATTCCTGCAGCATCATTATTTAGAAACAGGAGAATACAATTAATTTCCCTATAGTATTAGCAAACACATTAACTTAACTTACCTAGTGATTAGGTACCTTCTAGGCGTGCTCGCTCCATCTTGGACCGCGTCGACACATAACATCAGGGGATAGTGGTCAAGGGCAAGCTAGCATAGTAGTTTAAAAAAAATCGAAGATATTAAATATCATGAACGCCTAGCATGTGGTTAGTGCAATAAACCATAAAAATTCTTAGGATATGGGTATATGGTGCCTTCGTTTGATACGATATCAACTATAATGTTGGTCTATTAATTTATTGTTCATACAACGAAAGGTAGATGGCGCTAATAACAATATCCCCTCAGATGTTAAAGGAAGGAAGAAATTTGGCGCTAGTGGTTGTGTTTGCTATAGCTTAGTTGGACAAAGCGGAAGAACGGTATTCTGTAGTCGTGAATTTGTACATAAGTCCGCCTAGCATGTTGTTAATGCTATTAACCATAAAAAAACATGAAGTTTTTAAAAAAAACCTTATTCAACCTCGTACTTCCAAATTTTGTCAAGACGACAGTCAGCCTGTTTTATATTCAAAGAAGACATTACTTTGTTTCCTTTGAGGAAGGAAAATAAAAGCCACAATTATGCCTAATGTAGCTTTGAAACGTTCACAGAGACAAATAAGTTGCAACAATGTGCGCGGTACCTACCTGTAGGTCGCGTCGCGGGTTCTCACTCTCACTCGTTATTCTTAGAGCGCTCGCTCTAAGTGACTTCATTGTCGCTCTTGTTTCCTTCCTTCTAGGAAATCATTTCTATTAAAACCGAGCATTAACGAAAATATTCACCTTTTTGGTGAAATAATAATATATTGTACTGATACGTACTTATTAACATTTTGTATACAATTGTTAAGAGCTTAACATTATAACGAAATTACAATGGCTCGCGGGTGCTTACAGAAAGAGAGGATATATCCTTATGCGTGTTGATTTAAAAATATTACAAATATGTACTTTACAGACGACCTACGAGCTCAAAAATATTAATTAAATTTTTAGACTATGTTCCTTTCGTCTGGTGTAAGACACAGTTGAAGCGCTTTGTTTAGCGTTTGTCGTTACCACGACAATTTTTGATAAATGATAAATATAGTCACTCCAACATTTTTTCACTAATAAATTAGCAAATTAAATCAAATTTTGTCTAATCAAAATTAAACTTCATAGACTGTTCTCATAAGTAGTTTTTTTAAATATTATGCTGAAAAGACTTAGAATTGTCTATTTAGCAAATGGTCAAGCCTTAAACGGGAATCATCAAATTACTGTATTTTGAAATGAACCTCCGTTCATAACGAACTGGATCGGAACTAGAAGAAATTCAATAACTACTAACCAATAAATTTAATAATATAGAAATTAGTTCAAAAATTAATTATGTACTAGAAATCCAACTGGTTTATAAATAAATGCTTTATATCTAAGAGCTACATTTAATATTGTCTCTAAAGCCTGATATCTGAGTGCTTACAAAATTTACTATTCAGACGTTACTCTCTTCAAAGCGTATTGCCTAAGTTTGGCTTTCATTTTATTGTCCTGTTAGAATATATTGAAAACCAGAGCGCGTTTTACACGAAAATGTTGATGCTCTCATGTTTCAACCGACATCCAGAAAAGGGTAGCTCTGTCTTCTTCTTTAGACATATATTTATTTGTAGAAAAAATCTCGAGGGCAATACAAATGATATAAAAGTAAAACTAATTTTACCTTGGATCCGTGAGAGCCGACTGTTCTCACTTTTTAAAGAGACTTGGCTGACGTTTTCAACCCTTCCAACGTAGTGTACAGGGTGGTACTGGCATTTACTTTGCGCAGAAGTTGAGCCTAGCCATTCAATGTGACAATGCTGCTAGCATTCTTGGGACTTTTTCTCCACCGCTGGACTTTTACATTAATTTTTCAGTAGTAGTTATTTTTAAGTCATAGTTTTAAAATTTATTTAAACTTTTATTCTAGTGTTATATACTATGTTTTTTAGGTTAAATTGAAACATTTTACGTAATTATAAATACAAACTAACCTTTGTCTATTTTTTTAGCACAAAACGACTAAAACCTAGGACAAAACTACGCTTGAATAAAATGTACACTTGTTATACATAAAACCAAATTTATGCATGAAAACTTTAGTAAATTATTTTTATTCTGTAACAAATAGACAGTCACAATGAAGGGTCGATTCATGCCCTTTATTATAAGTTTTTCTGACACATGTTTTTATCATTCCTTTTAGATTCGCAAGTTTTATTATAGTTTAGAATATGTCTTCACAGCAAAATGTACTGAAGACCGAAATCGGTATTAAAGTTTACAATGGATAAAGTGCAAGCAAAGTTTGGTAGAGATCGGGGACGCGCGAAATATTTATGACTTCCGCTGCCTCTCTAGGTTCAAAAGCTAATAAAACGTTGACATAAAATACAAAATTCAACTGGAATCTCGTTAAAAGTCGTCTTTTCGTTTATGCTGTAGGTACTGCAATGCATGTTACAGTTTTCACAGTAAGCTAAGTCTTTTCTGGGATAGGCCATTGGCTTCTGAAACACAGCCCTACTAGTTCAGGAGCCTTTGGGTTCACTATTTGTTTGTACACCACTTATGTCAATAAAGTAATTTTGTATTTCAATTCCCAGCATAGTGGTATACCTTTGAATACCCGCCTGGCTAGCTACCACCCTCAAGTTTGAAAAAATGTCACCAAGCACATAGTGCGTTCAGGCAGCGTTGGCAGCATTCTAGATCTGGCGTGATGACATCTTCGACCACATCTACACTGACCATCAAGTGAGATAGTGGTCAAACGCTAGATCTATACAGTGTAAATAAATAAAATAAAAAAAACGAAATTCTTTCCATACGTTAGGCGGAATTGAACCCCGCTCTGAGTAGATCCATATCGGATATTACGTACAATGTGGCCTGAAGAGGCGCGATCGTTGGCGTCGGTAACATTTCTTATCTGCACGTATTGGCGCAGTAACGGCACTCCTCTCCCACCACGCTTCGCTAAATGTAAAACGTTATTGAGCTTTCAACTCTTTGATATTGAACTTCGATCGTTGAGGTTCTTCGCAATTCCTATCCAGAATGATGCTAGTAATTTAATATTCATATCTAGATCCTAATGCGGGGTTTATTTGATAACGGTTCGACGGTCTTGAGAAAGTGAGTGGAGAACGGGGATAAAGGAATGAATTTAAAGTTTATAGCGTTTGTAAGTGCACGAAATTCACATTTATTTTGGCAAATAGATTAAAAACATTTTTATTATTTTTAACACCTTTGCTATTTTGAAAATACATATATTTATTTGTCCACTCATAATGGTATTACCGAACTGGCGGAAAGGTTCCCTTCTCCACTGCTGTGAACAATGAGTTACATTCATATAATGTGTCTAAATTGTACCAAGGGTGCATGTCAGATTACTCTTATAATTTTATCCACGTTTTAAGTCATACCTGACCTTTGACAACGTTACACGTCCGACGTGATAAAACGTCAGAATAATATGTTCAGTTTGTTATCGATAGTTAATACTATAAAAGTAGGTATACAGAAAGTCTGAAATATCAGATTTGCGTTGGCCTATCTGCCACTTACATAACAAGCACTCTCCTCTAGGAGAAAAGACCTTTGCACCTCAATGGGATCTCAATGGGCTTATTATCATAATATTGACAGATTACCGCGGAACGTTAATCAATAACTTAACTTTTGTTTTTTAAGCTTCTGAAAACATATTTTTAGCGGTTTGGATCACTGCACTCATTTTACTATTATTATTATTTTTTAATGAAAAATAACAGCTTCATGATAAAGTTCATAGAAGTTTCCACTTGTAAACGTTACATATATGTCGTTACATTTATAATCTTAAGTTGAGAAGAGAGTTAACAAAGTAAGTAATAATCAATGATGTTCATGAAAGATGACGTATACTCATACTGCGCGGTGCTCAGATTTTGTTCCTTTACGACATAAACATGCTTACTGAGACAGATAATACGGTACAAATAATATAGAAAAGGATAGCTATATGTTTAGACTTGCGCTTGAAATACGCATCGTAATGAAAATTATTACAATTGACTCAATTTTGCCGCCTCAGTTTCCGCGCGCTTGTGCGACATCTACCTCATATAAACATATAATATCATTGATATAATCATCATTGTATATAATTATATTGTGTACCTTATCAAAAAATATTTGTATATCCATTTATGTATTTATTTATAGGTAAATCAATGGTTTACTCTCTCCATTGTACATTTTATAGTACTGGTACCTAACTGTAAAGAATTTGGTCAAGTTGAATTCTTTTTTTTTTTTTTTTTTTACATATTATTAGTTTGCGTTTGACAACTGTCTCACCTGATGTTAAGTGATGACGTTGTCTAGGACTTAGCACGCAAACCTAGAAGGTACCTATTCACTCGCGACTTGAAGACTCTAGGATTGTACATATCGGGGAACACAGACTCGGGCAACGAGTTCCATTCCTTGGCAGTACGCATTAAGAAAGTGGAAGCATAACGCTTCGTGCGTATAGGTGGTATATCTACCATATAGCGATGGCGAATTGCCGTACGTAGTTCCTATGTGTTCATGAGTTAAATATAATATAGATGGTAATTTGAAGACTGTTCAGAACTGTTTCTGGTGCACAATAGGTATCGAAACTCGAGGAACACCCAAGTACTACGGACAGCCACTAGAGGTAGTTCGACGTTTGTGGAAGGTAAGGCAAGAGACAGCGACCAGATCTTATCATCTCTAAGTCACAGACTGAAGCGAACTTGTCTCTTATTATTTTTTTCTTAGCAACGAGGTCCCGAGTTCAGCGTACTAATAAAAAATACATAATAACTCTACTATCTTTAAATACCATATTTTCGCCTTATGGCGTCCATAATTATATTCTGTTAATGACTCGCAATTTGTTCCCGATTTTTTATTTCTGCTATCATTGGTCCTTAATTCTAATTTGTGTGCGCCATCACAATGCTTTGGTTTGTAATTGTTTTTACTATATATTCTTTACAGAGTTATTGAGTCGCATTACGATTATGCCAGCCCTAAAAAAATCGGGCTTAGTACCCACAGCAGTATTGATTCTAGTACTTCGGTGAGAACCACATACATACCCGGGTGGTTTATGAACTATAATCACCATACTAATTACAAAAATGGTTAAAATTTAAAAATGTTTATTCCACTAATATTATAAATGTGAAATTTTGGATAGATGGAAAGATGGATGTTTGTTACTCAATCACGCTCAAACAGCTAGACCGATTTGGATGAAATTTGTTATGTAGGTACTTCAGGTCCCGGAACACATAGGCTATTTTTCATCATCATCATCAATCATCACCACGCGGGTTAAGCTGCGGAGCGCAGCTAGTTTAAAATATAAATTTTGCTACTTTTAAAGCTATTATGATCAAGGGTTTGAACACGTCATATTGCATTAAGCCTCTCATGTCCTCACTACTGCGGGATGGGAATTGTACTTCAAAGATAGACAATAATTAAAGATAGACAAGAAATAATTACCACATCCATTTATCTTACCTTTTAGAGAAGGTTGCATACCCGCTAAAAATATACGTGTGGGATTTTTGTTTTGATACTAGTTTTCTGGATTTTCTTTAATATTCATGTCGTCCAGAACATGAATTCATGGTGCTTATATCAACATTATAACGACGGAATAAAGAAAAGAGAGAAAGATAAAGAGAACTACTTAAATTGGACTGCAACTTAAACTTGGTTGTATTCTAATTTTTTTATTGGTCTTCTTTTCGAAAGGGCTTCAATAAATGAAATACTAAAAAGTTACAGAAAACTTGTCTATTTATATACCTTTACTGTCGAAAAACTAAACAAATAATTAAATACAATGTTATTTTTAAACCAAAACATCTGGTTTTCCGGTTTAGTGATCAGCGTGTCCTGTGACACAGGCGACTTCCAGCTGTTACAAAATTATAGCTAATATAACTTACATTTAAACAGTCCACTAGCTGCTGCCAGCCTCCCGCTACCAGTTGGCAACTTATTCAAAATAAGAGCATCATTATCCCTTTGAATTGTAATGCTTTATTTGTTGAACCAAACCTGTGCCACCATTTTGGTCACGCGTCGTATAGCCCAGGGTGTCAAGTCTACTAATTTCATATCCAGATTCAGTCTAGTGCGAGAAAAAGCCGATGCATAAGACAACGTCAAAAATCCATAGTCTGCTAAGTTCATAGCGGCCAGAATCTATGTTGAATCTGTGCTCGGCCTATCTCGATTTTGTACGAAATTGACAAGTTAGATGCTAACGAACTACAAAAATCGCGTGCTAGGTCACTGACTCTCAAAAATAATTGAATCAAATTGATTCAATATGGATAAATTAAAAATAGCAGATTACCAAAGCTGTCGAAATCGCATATTGCCATATTGAATAGTAGACTCAAGCCCCAGGTGCTTTGATAAGTTTTGGGAAATACGATAAAAAATCCTGCATATATTATTATAAGGGAGTGTCCAGACCTGACGAATACGATGTTCGCGCGCATTCTTCAGGTCTGGACACAGCCTTACAGTTCCCGACGACACGGGAATCACTATCGCAGTCGCAGCTCAGCCGTATTAAAAAGTTGAACTCGATACAAACTGGCATTTATCAAGTACAACTGTGACACAGAAAAATGATAGTTTGTACTACATGTCGGATGAACGATACGTGCGTTATTAAATTGCTGATTTACCTTTATGGTTTACTAAGGGGTTAATAAATTATTCAAACATGAAAAAATGCAGCCTACCAACCAGGCACAATAATAAATAGCCACTAAAGCAAAAACTATATTTAAATATTTGTTTTGTGTATAAAGTCAAACGTTCCTTCTCAAACACAGCACTTTGTTGAAATACCACTAGCGGTCTAATACAGGCAGTGACCGCAATAAGGCAAGCTTTGCTACAAATGCTTTCTGTGTTGCAAAATTGAAACTTAAGCCCTCAAAGGACTGAAACGCTGTGAACGATTAATTAACATAAGAATGTATAATTCAAGTTCTTGGCTTCTAGACGTGATACAAAACCGATTAGAAGCAAAGCTTATTTTATTGTTCTCTGTACCTTTTTATCACATGTTCTTTATAATTACATAATCAGCCCAATACTTTCCCACTCCTGGGACATGATCCATACTCACAGAGAGAATTGTTTGCATAATCCACCGCGCTGGCCAATGCGGGTTGACAGATAGGCTAGTCGCCAGCCTGATGTCGGAGATTTCAGGCTGCCCATGCAAAGACCTCCGAACGACTGTTATCCTAAGACCTCTTGAACTCATTTTCAATCTCAATCTAGTTCTAATCCGAATCAAGTCCAATCTAATTCAACGTCATTCTTAACCGACTTAAAAAAGAAGTTTACTCAATTCGACTTTCTAACCTAACCAGACCTTAATATATTATGTCTATTATGTAACGAAGTCTATGTCTCAGACGGACACAGATTTCGTTTCCATTCTGCAACCGAGCAACTGTTGAATTTAAATTACTGAGGGAGTTATGAATTGTGAACATTGAAGTATGGTTAGTTTTTTTAACTATAGATTTTGTATCGTTTGATTTAAATATAATAATGGATTCTCAAATCCATCGTACATTGTATATTAATAATTACGTAAATAATTAGGTAATTACGTGAGGTGTTTACAGGGGGGGGGGGGGGTCAAGCCGAACCTCACCCAAACTCACGTGAGGGAGGGGGTGGACAAATGCTCCGTAATTATTTTCCTCAAGGAACATTGTAATGTAGTGAGAAGACTGGTTTTATTATTTTAGGTAAAAATATTTTTTGTGTGGTTCTATACTAATTTTAAACACAAGTCCTGATTATTCTTGCACGTATTTATTTATTTACATTGAAATATACATGTGCAATGTAAATAATTACATATATGCATTTTCAAGTCTCACGTGAGATTATGGGTGGAGGGAGGTGGCCCAGCAAAATCTCACGACATCTCACGAAGGGGAGAGGGGAGGTCAAAAAATCACTAAAAGTACATAAAAATAAATAAAAATTCGCGATTCTAAAATTGATAACCCAAACCGAAAACTAATTAGTACTATAACTGAATCTAAACGACCAAATCAGGAAATATACGTAGTAATAATATTATTAAATAAATAACTAAATTCTATCGAACAATACGGGTACGAGACGCCTAAGTCAATTTTTATTTCGAAAATAGTTGCAATATAACGTAAGCCTAAAAATGTATATATTGCCTAAAGATGTAGTATTCAAAATTATGGTGTTAAATATTAAGTGGGCAACTTTATGTGAGCCTATTTTCTTACGTTTTTCTTTTGAATTAAGCATGCTGATTTTCTTTGAAATTTGAAACGTTTTAAACGTCTATCCATCAGCATTTTTTACCTATATTTTTTAAGTAAATGAATGCTTCCAGGTTTATCTCGCCGTCCGCTCGCCTCTCGCCCCAGGGCAGTGCCGAGGCCTCGCGGGCGGCGCGGCGCACAGTTCCCAAGTGTTAGAGATAACAACTGCCGCGCGACAAGTGTTCTCGAAACTTCTGCTGCCAACTCTCCGCAAATGCACCTCACTGTTGTCTTTAGTACGGCTGAAACGTCTCGAGTCTTGAGCACGAAAACGAGTTCGCTGTTAATTTTCTTTTTTTTACAAAAATGTTTTAACAAGCAACGGTTATTGATGATTGGTTTTACCTCACAGGGGTCTCAATCCCCTAAGGTCCATCACGCGTTAATTAAGTCAATCGAGATAAGCCAGATAGATAAGCTAGATATAGTAACTAACTAACATATTTTTACTCGATATTTTAAATTCACTAACTGGGATTAAATTTAAAGGAGGCTAAATAACTGTAATATTTTGTGTAATGCCGAATGGAACGGAGCCAGACACAATTATTAAGAAGTAGAGATTAGTACGACGATAAATTAATCTCGTGGAAATGTGTGACCTGTAGGAAGGAGGATAAGTATATGCAATATATATATTCTGTATAAGATTAAGTAACAAAACATATCGTTGTGTATTTGTTTGAAAGACTAATGTTTAATAACTTAATTATTGAATATAAACTGTATAAGTACATAAGCTAGTTTGTTGCATGGAGTATGCAAATTCATAGGAGGTAATAAATTATACACATTTATACACAATATGAAATAGTAATTCTCCCACAATATTCGAAAGTCAAGACTCATTTGGGGGCACTGCACCATTGTAGTAAGTAAGTATCTAATATTACTATAAATTTGTATGTATATATATTTGACTGGCCGGTTGGCGCAGTTGGTAGCACTCTGCCTTCTGAGCCGCTGGTCCCGGGTTCGATTCCCGGACAGGTCAAACATTTGTGTGTATGAACAAGTCTGGTTGACCTGTGTCTGGGTGTGTATATGTATATAAGTATGTATATCAGTCATCAGGTAACCATAGCACAGGCTCTGCCTAGTTTGGGACCTGAAGACCTTGTGTGAATGTTGATAAATAAAATAAAATAAAATAAATATATACATATATACACATATGGTGCAGTGCCCCCAAATGAGTCTTGACTTTCGAATAATGTGGGATAATTACTAAGCGATGTATGCATGATGCATACATCGCTGAAACAGATTTACGAGAAATTTTCATAGGAGGTAATAAATTATACACAATATGAAATACTAATTATCCCACATTATTTGAAAGTCAAGACTCATTTGGGGGCACTGCACAGATAGACTAAATAAGTTAAGTTTAATTACTAGACAAGATAGTATTACTTAGAATACTGTTCATACCGAAATACATAAATTGTGTTATTGTATAATTTAAAACTATACATTTTTCTCGATTGAACTGTTAAAAGTAACTCCAAGTGAGTCCCTCAAAAAATATCGTACTATCCTACTAATATTATACCTAAATGCGAAAGTTTGCCTGTATGTGTGTATGTTTCCTATCTCTTCACGCTCAAACGCCTACAACGGTATCGATGATATTTAGTATGTAGATAGCATATACCCTGGATCAACACATAGGCTTATTTTAATGATCACCATTATCATCGTTCTCCATCACCACGTGGGTAAAACCGCGAGGTGTAACCAGTTAGTACACAATAATGCCGTCTTCGGTCCTGAAAACACATTAAGCTACATACTGGGTCAATAAAGGAGAAAAGTTGCATGTTAGTACCCAAGTGAGACGATGCGTGCACGAAGCCAGCTGGTTGTAATGTCACCCCTTACGGTGGATATATGTTACGGCACCGCAGCTATTAGTCACTGCAGGTCGGGACTCCGGCCCTCACTGCTGAGACCGAAGTAACGACCAACTCTAATGCGCTCACATAGCTCTCGCATTTTTCAAGTTAAGCTAGCAACACTGAAATGAGACGTTGCACTCGTTCTATAAAGTAATACGTCACTGTACTTACGAGTACTACCATGGATTAATAACCTTTTAAGAAAACAGCTGTTTTTTATGAAATAGGTGGCAAAATGACAGGCGAGCTTATGGTAAGCGATCACCATCGTCTATTGATATCTTTAATACTTGAGGCATTACGATACGTGAACGCCCAAGATACAGGCTATGCCTAGTCTGGGGCCCGTTACATAATAATTAAATGTATTAGGCTACTTTAATTTTATAGAATATGTTTGTGTTATTTGTATAATTTGTGTTTCTGGGAATAAATGATTACTGATTACTGATTACGTTGCCTTGTTTCCTTTAACAAAATTTTAATGCAAGTTCCGCCAGCATGACTTCAATGCTATGAGCCATAAAACTCTTTGATATTTTAGGAGTTTTAATTATTTTAAATAAAAATAATGAAGGACGAACGGATTCTTCTTGGACGCAGAACATAAATAGCGAATGCAATTGTTTACCTATATGTATAATTTATATAGACCTACAACAAGATTGACTCTCACTTGTAATAATAGTTATATAATGTGTATTACAATTTATAACAAAATTCCTAATGAATTCAAAGACTTGTCATTTAATAGATTTAAGATAAACCTGACGCGGTGGTTAACTGACAAATGTTTCTATAGTTTAAACGAACTTTTGGACCATAAAATATGACGAAACTGTTTAGCTGATAAGTCTGTACTCATTATTAAAACTATTGTACTCGTATAAGTGGTTTATACCAATTCATACGTCTGTAAAGGCAGATTTTGGCAGGACAGAACTATTTTATAACAGCATGTATTACCCGAAATCTATGAATAAAGTTATTTCATTACCAGCAGCAAAACGCAACTGTCGGAAAGTGCACTGACATGAATGACTTAATGCAATCTCTTTTACACAAAAATAATATATTATCTATTACTAGCTGCGCCCCGCGGTTTTACCCGCGTGGTGATGAAAAACGGTGATGATGGTAATGATGAAAATAAGCGTATAACACATACGCTTATTTTCATCATTACCATCATCACCGTTTTTCATCACCACGCGGGTAATCCAGGGTATAAGCTATCTCCGTACCAAATTTCATCCAGATCCGTTCAGCTGTTCTGGCGTGATTGAGTAACAAACATCCATCCATCCATCGTAACTTTCACATTTATAATATTAGTGGGATTATAACCATTTCATCTGAGAACGACCGTATGGACAGCAATGCGACATCCATACATGATAAACGTCTCAATCTGTCGCATTAAGCGTTTTGCTTCCACATTCATAGTGCGTACAGCTAACGAGTCATATTCAATTTAACATCCTGTGGGCTTTAAGCTGTGTTATTTTTTTTACGGGTTTTTTAAAAATTACTTGCGTATCATAATTATACTATAATCGCTATAGCACAGGCCTTAATAACTGGAAGTACTTACGACGTAAATAAGTATAAATTCTCAAAGGTCACAACTACAAGCAAATATATCATTAATTTAATTAAGTATGTAATTATAAACTCTTTCACTTCTAAGAAATAGATAACAATAACGTGTTCATGCCATTGTTCCTTTTAGAATACATTAAAAGGGTCGAAATTGGTCGAGGGTATGTTTATTTTAATTTTACATAATTTCACGTATTAATTACACAACTCGTAATTTCCAATTACAGCCATTTAATACAATAAGCATATTTACTCATAATGTTTAATCCTACTAATATTATAAATGCGAAAGTTTCTGAGTATGGGTGTACTCGTATGTTTGTTACTCTTTCAAGCCTAAACGGCTGGATGAATTTGGATGAAATTTGGTATGGAAATAGCTTATACCCTGGGGTCACATATAGACTTATTTTCACTATCATCACTGATTTCGTCATCACGCGGGTAAAACCGCGGGGCGCAGCTAGTAAATAATATAATTAGAAAATGAGTATCTTGAATTCGTATTTTATCAAAGCATTTACTTCTCGCTTACACATTGTTACGTTTCTTTTGTGTTTTCAAATTACAGCATAATCGATGTTACGTTACCTGAAATATACGATACTTATTAAAATATATAAAGAAAGAAAGAAAGAAACCACATTTATTCAAGACACTCACAACACACATTACACAAGAGGATACATACAAAAACAATAAAGAACAGAGTAATAATGATGTTGTGAGTGTCATGAATATGGGCCCCGACTCAGCGTAAAACTAAGGCAAAAGCCTCAGTCACTGATTTTCAGTCGGTGCCCATAGACATGACCATACACCATCATATATAGATATAATTAAAAAGCCCACAGGTTGTTAGTATAACAATAATAATAATAATTATAGTGCCGTGGTGGTACCGGCCTAGAATAGTACTCCCCCATCTCTTCCTGTGGGTGCCGTAAGAGTCGGTTAAGGGACCACGTACCAGAAGGTGGGCAGCAGCGAATTCTGAGGACTGGAAATCATACTGAGTAGCATAAGCAATGTAAAGGGTGAAAATATTTTTTTTTACCAAATATGGAACCGACTTGCGAACCCGCCTGCCACGCGTGGCGACTATTAGCAGATCCCCCTATATGGGGAGGCATATAGGGAGCAGACTCTTACGGCACCCGCGGGAAGAGATGGGGGAGTACTATTCTAGGCCGGTACCACCACGGCAGGTGATAAGTATCACGACCAAATGGGAATAGCAATTTAATAGTACTTTATGAAACTGTATCATTTTAAGACCAAATTATGTGTAGTTTCATACACTACTTCATATAATCTCAAAAGATAGATAATGAAATTTACGTAAAATCACAGCATAATGTTTACAAGTTTGCAAACGTTTAGCGCCAAAATCCATTTGCTGGTCGCGAATGCGTGTTGCGCCGCCGTCCACAGACTATGTGTAGAAAAACTTCATTGTAACCTCCTTGGTCCAGCTGAAGCTGTATATAGTTAACATTTCGATACAGTTGTCATTGAAGAGCTGTATCGAAATGATATTTTTTAAATTTATTTCGATATATAATCTATAAATAATGCAGACATAATATAAGACTGTCATTCAGGTTCTGTTTTTGATTTTTTAATCTTTATTATATCAGTATGAGATTAGATAAAACAATATTATTGTTTATTATATTACTGAACAACTGAAAACAATATTTATTTTCTCCCTTATCAACTAACACCCATTGCGAGTCGGACGGGCCATTTATAACTTACTCAATTGTCGAAAACACGGGGAACAATTTACGAAACACAAAACCATCCCTTCACATTAATCTGTGAACATAATTTTGTTTGCGATGTTGTTTTTTATAACTTCATATGTTTTAAACTTCGTTTTGGATGCGGTGGAGAGTTAAATTGACACATTATGTGTGTTTGGACCGTCGAAACATTCGACCCATTCGATTGTCCAAATCGGACACCAGGGTCGGATTAAGAGACAGTAACATCGGCAGATTTTGCGCAGTTGAGATTTTTAAGTGTGACTATATAATCCACTTAATAAGCAAATATTTTGAATTCACCGTAAGTGATAAATGTTTGCACGGTGCTCAATGACGTAAAACATTCCTAATCCCTAAAAAAATTCGGTCATGATTGCAGTAATTGTTGATACAATTCAATTTTTAATTAGTTATTAGTGTTTTATTTTAATACAGACATCTGCCACTAAAATAATGTATAAGGTTTAATTCTAAATATTCGGACGTCTAGCATTTGACCAATATCTCACTTGATGGTCAGCGACAATGTGGCCGGAAATGGAATCAGGCGAGACTACGTTTTTATGCCATTTTTGATTCGTTTTTCATGTTCACGTATTGTTGCATGGAATTGTGTCCATAATGACTATTGTGGGCATAAGTGAAGCTAATCACTTAGAGAAATAGAGGACGTATTTAAATAAAGAGTGGTACAAACAATTGAAAATCGTACCTTTAGGTACAGACAGTGCAGAAGTTAATGATGTGTTACCGTTACAGTTACCTACTAGATAAATGACAAGTCTCAATTGTTTTACTCTGCGATGTGTCTGACTACGATTGCGATGGTGCAATGATTCATGCTCGGCCCACAGTTCCATAGTCATCTGCATAAAATTAAAAAAATACCAAAAAATGTAACCGACTTCAACACAAGTGATTACTCAAGTTAATTCACACTTTTTAGTGTTAAAGTCGGTTCCATATTTGGTAAAAAAAAATATTTTCACCCTTTACAGTGCTTATGCTACTCACGGGATCAATTTTCATTGTGTATGTTCACCGATGTCTTCAGCCGCAATTATAAGGTCGTCGAGATATACGTAGCACTTTTCAGTTATTGGAGTGTAACTCAAAAACCGCTTATCGAATTTCGATGAAATTTAAATGGGACTTCATGGGAAGCACCAGCTTTTAAATAAAAAAAATATCATCAAAACAAGATCATCGTTAATACAATACAATACGTTAATGTAAATTATTAACTTTTCAAAATTATTTGGTACAGCCACCTTACCACGAATATGTCTTAAATTAACTTTCAGGAATTTTCAAAGTAGATCTTGAGGTACTTTGAGTTGACAGATTGTTTAGATCCCTCGTATGAGGACATCTGTTGTGGAGAATTCGAGTGGAAAAGTTTATGTTAACCTATAATACCAAAACACGGATGTTTTATAACAATAACAAGCACTTATGCTTTTATGCAAATTAGCATTAGGAAGCCCTAGATAAAAAAAATACAAAAAAGGTTTTTGGAAAAAAAAATCACTATTTTCCCTGATTCTTCACCCTCAGTAAGGAAGTCATCAAGTTAGACGTAACACTTTTCACTTATTATAGTGGAACTCAAAAACCGCTGGACTTATATTTATGAAATTTAAATGGGACCACCTCGGAAGTATAATCTATCAAACATAAAAGTAATCTCTAAGGCATAGTTAGCTTAGTTATGTATTGCTTCCGGGCTGTTTGGCCGTGGTCTATGTGAAACTTGTCTTCAGTATCAGAGAAGACGCCGCGAAGGAGAGTTCTACGCTCTTGTCGCCGCTCGGACCTGAACCACTGAAGATGTCGACCGCAGTGATCGACGAAACGTCTGGAACACAAGTTTCACATAGAGCACGGCCAATTAGCCCGGAAGCAATACATGCAACATAAAAATAATCATCAAAATCGGTTCATAAAAGACGAAGTTATCCGCGAACACACATATGAATAAATATATATATATATATATATATATATATATATATACGGTCGAATTGAGTAAATTCCTCCTTTTTTTTAAGTCAGTTAATTAGATGTCTAAAATATTTACATTATAACGAATGGAAGTACTAATGGAAGTACCATTTTGATAGTTCCAGAGGAACTTAAAATTACAAAGACACGGGTCTTTGTTTTATTACGTTCCATTGAAACTATTTTTATCCATTCCTCAACCTCTTTATTCTCCGTCTAGATTTGCGACGGTAATGTATAATGTACATCAATATTCCGGCCACATTTGCGAGACCCTCGTTAAGCTCCTTTATTGTAGAGGTGACAACGTCTGAACAGATCTTTTTAGATTGGTGTTGGGGAATAACGGATTGCTCAACTGTGGTTGCCTTGATTTCCCTCAAGATTACCCACAATGACGGTAAGGAGTCAACCGCAGCTCCAACATATATTGTACTCCCTATTTTGGAATGAAAGTAATCAATTGAACATTTTGAGATACTTTCATTAGTTCTGAATTTAAATATTAGCACTGTGGTGTAACTTTATCCAATTTCAGTTATTAAATTAATTATATTACAACGTTATCACTTAACATCAGGTGAGACAGTTTTATTTATTTATTTATTTACATTCACACAAGGTCTTCAGGTCCCAAACTAGGCAGAGCCTGTACTATGGTAACCTGATGACTGATATATATACTTAAATACATATGCACACCCAGACACAGGTCAAACAGACATGTTCATGCACACAAATGTTTGACATGTCCGGGAATCGAACCCGGGACCGGTGGCTCAGAAGGCAGAGTGCTACCAACTGCGCCAACCGGCCAGCCAAAGTTGTCAAACGCAAACTTATAATATGTAAACAAAAAAGTTATCGACATTTATTCGGTGACCAATAGTAAAAGACAATAAATGAGATAAAAGATTTTATTTCTTATTGCTATAAACGTATAATAAATGACACCGAATAGTACCTAGTAACCGTTTTATATTTTAGATGAAGGATTTTCACGATTTATTTTGATAGAGAGATGAAACCACGTATTGATTTATTAGTAATAGTGGAATAATTTGGTCTAGGTGTAAAAATGATGCGTCGTGTATTCACTAAATTGGAATGTGACAAAAGAGGTGCCATTATCTCAAACTGAAATATTCCAAGACTGACTGAGATTAAATAATGGTCAAATAAACAATAATGTAGAAATCCTATTATTTTCAATAAAAAGTAATAATCAAGCTATGTAAGTAATTGACCTTTTTGCATCTGCAAACTATTGTTTAAGTTAAACTGATATCACAGTGTGTCTAAGTCTATCGACACTAATAATAATAGTCAAATAACAAATACCTTTAATATATTATTTGCTTCTTGCCATAACAATTGATTTAATTTAGTCCTCTCCTGCATAAATCGTAACAAGAAATATTAAATATAATGACAATGTATCAACAGAAAAAGAATGCCCATTACCTAAAACTGAAAATACACAAACAACTTCATTCAATGGGTCAATATCGAAATATTGGACAATTAGAAACAATCGCAAGCAATTTTTAGGCCGTGGTGGTACCGGCCTAGAATAGTACTCCCCCATCTCTTCCCGTGGGTGCCGTAAGAGTCGGCTAAGGGATAACGTACCAGGAGGTGGGCAGCAGCGCCTTCTGAGGATCGGAAATCATACTGCGCTCGCCAACCCGCCTGCCAAGCGTGGCGAGTATTGGCAAATCCCCCCTATATGGGGGAGGCATACGTCCAACAGTGGACGCACATAGCTGAGAAAAGAAAGAAAAAAAGCAAGCAATTTTTAAAATATTTAGTACAGTTTTCAAATAATATTATTCAAACTCACGTTCATAGTTACTTTATATTGTATCTACAGTGCGAGACAATACGTCGCGCACTCAAGATCCTGATGAAGGCTTTCGGAAGAAGCCGAAACAATTGTCGATCTTGATATCGACAACGCGTATGTACCACGTTATACCCGTAGAAACAGTAATAAAACAAATTTACGATTCGATAAGGTAGAGGAACATTGTTATGTCCAACAGTGGACGTCCTATGACTGAGATGATGATGATGAAGGTCGAGGAGCATTTCAATTACTTGTACGCTACTAATAGGTCTACTAATGTTGCTCTACACTAGAGCTGAATAAGTTTAAGCACTCTTCAGTTGTCACTACAAGTTCGCCAACTTTTTAATTGGCCAGCATTACAAATTGAAAAAGTCAAGAGCCCTTTCGACTTAATTAAATTCACTCTGCAGCGAGCTAAATAAAATAAACCAGCTTCTTTCATCCTGTGTTCGTGTTGTTTCTTTTAAAATCCGACAACAGGCAATTAGATACAAAAAAAACTTTTTCGATAGCCACGACCTTTTTTTGTAAAACTATTTCGAATAAAATCAATCGGTAGAACTTAAAATGGGGTAAGTAGATATGTAAACACTCTTTGCCTCGGCGAAGCGTAAAAAGAGTTGTAAATTCAACTTGGGTTTAGGGAATTGGATCAAGTTAAAAAGGAATACCGAAAGTGTTTGAATTTATTTCACTCGCTACGCAAATTTTATTGCCAGATTTTCTCTAACGCCACTTTTACAATATAGTCATGACAGGTTGGTAACCTTACTAACGATATCGATGGTATTTGTAAACAAATGTGGGCTTTCACATAAATGCACAGCAAACTTAACTTTTAATTGATACGGATATATAACTGGGCGATTTTGTCATATGCATAGACTAATAAAATAAAGCTGAAGAGTTTGTTTCTTTGGTTAAACGCGCTAATCTCAGTCTTTTTGTGTTGGATAGTACATTTATCGAGGAAGAATTTAGGCTATATAACATCACGCTATGACGTATAACTTTGGTAAGGGAAAACCGTAGTCCACGAGGCCGAAACCGCGGGTCGCAGCTAGATCTGGGACCATACCAGTTTATACCATGAGTTTCGTCACTTGACAAGAACAATAGACGCTACGGGTTTGACGATTATGATATAATAGTTTTAAAAAACGCTTTTGTGGATTGAAATTATTGCATTGTGATCGTTCCTTGGGGCGAAAATTCGTTCAAATAGCCCATTACAGAGATTCTTACATACATTGTGTGCACGAATCTAACGCGCTAAGAAGCGGGTTAAAAACCACTTAGAAACAGCGTAAAATGCTCTCCCTATTGTTCCCTACAATTCAATTCATTTAATCAAATCAGTTATAGGTAAAGATATTACACTTTTTGGAGCGATGATAGTTTAGCGTTGGGATCGTCGGCTGTCAAATTGACCGGCGCTGGTTCAATCCTCACAAATGCCTTGAGCTTCCGGTGAAGGTAACACCGTTATCAAATCCCCAGGCTATTCCATGGATAGCTACTACCCTCAAGTTTGAAAACTGTCACCAATTCAGTTCATTGTCTTGTTCAGGCAAAAGTCCTTAAGTGAGTTAGTATTTCAGCTCTGGCGTAGTAGGATCTTCGACCACATCGTCACTGACCATCAAGTGACATAGTGTTCAAACGCTAGATCTATAACAGTATAAAAATCCCACGAATATAATAAATGCGAAATTTGTGTGTATGTTTGTTACTTCTTCACGCTCAAACGGCTACACCGATTTCGATGAAATTTGATATGAAGATAGTTTAAGCCCTGCATTAACATATAGGATGCTTTTATTCCGGAAAAAGTATAGTTTCCGTGGGATAATTGAGGTAACGGGCAAACCATAATCCACGCGGGTGAAGCCGCGGGGTGCTACTAGTATATAAATAAAATCTATACATTTAATCCACCGATGTCCCCCCGAAAGAGTTTAAATAGAAAACATTATCTAATATATAACCTTGTTTCAATTTAGCTATTTTGATATAAGTTTCAAAATCGACAATACTCTTGAACTCTGGTGGCTCTCCCAAGCCTGATGTTAAATCATATTAATTTTGACAATAATGTTTTACCAAAGATGACGTATATTCATACTGCGCGGTGCTCAGATTTTGTTCCTTTACGAGATCAACATGCTTACTGCGACAGATAATACGGTACAAATAATATAGAAAAGGATAGCTATATGTTTAGACTTGCGCTTGAAATACGCGTTGCAATGAAAATGACTACAATTGACTTAATTTTGCCGCCTCAGTGTCCGCGCGCTTGTGCGACATCTACCTCATATAAACATTTAATATCATTGAATTTTGACGAAATTGTAATGAAATCAATCTACTGTACTGTAGAAAAGCAAAATAGATTAAAGCAATTGGTGGATGAGTATATATACGTGTATGTACATTAATTTTGGTAAAGTTTATTGTTGATATGGTATTATGCTAATTTTTTATAGAAAATATTCAATGCAATATAAAGTGGGCATGAATGTGAATGCTACATTTATATATATAGTATTAATTTTATACATAGGTAATCACTTATCATCAGGTGAGACAGTTGTCAAACGCAAAGTTGTATTAAGATTTTTTTTTAAATGTAGAAAGTCTGTTAGATAAAATAATAAGAGAGTAGATAAGGGTAGCGTAAGGTGTGCAGCGGGTGGTTAGAGCGCCTCTTCGAGTTGAAGGTCTGCTTTATCGTCATCAGAATAGCGCAGCGTTCAATCACATCCTCTTTATCAGTCACTGCCCCCAACACATCCAAGTCTTTAGGAGAAGCGAACGGGCTTAGACATCTCAAAAACTTTGCGACGATATTGTGAAACGAAAATATATTTAGTTATTAGTAGGATATTAGTGGGATTTTATCAAGAAGTGTGTATAATACTTAATTAAAATAGAACCCTTCAAGACATTGCTTACCACATAATCAGTGTACATACTTGCGTAACTAATACTGACACCAGCTGATTTAATCCAAATCTCGGATTTGTAACATAGTATACCTACTGTTATATTTAGTTACTATACTGTAATAAATACTCCAATAGTTAATTCGTTTTGATGTACAGATTTTCGAATTCGTTTCAACTTTACTAGAATTATTTTAATGCATTATTTAAATTGTTATGTAACTAAACTCTGCGGTTAGTGTGGGTTATGTTTTCTCTGCTTTCAATTCAAAAGGTGATTATTTAATTAAACGCTCGACGGGGTTTAATAGTACTTTACAGCTTATATCGCATATCGCGAACGCGATGCGCATGTGTTGTATCAGCAATTTTTCACTATAACAGTAATAATGCGTGACCCAATTTAGAGGCCTTGCATCGCAAGTGTCGCCCCCAATTACTAGTTGGCAATTTGTCGCGTGACCCAAAACATCCGAGCCCGGGACATGACACTATCACCAAAACGCGCCCAATACATTTCCACCACCAGACGCGATCTTATATCATTAACACTTGGGCCTAACGTAAGTTTTTCCACTTCAGAAAAAAATTCTAATCAGGTTTATGCACATTTAGAATAAGAAGTTTTGTTGGAAAATCACGTAACTTGCTTGTACTAGCTGCGCCCCGCGGTTTCACCCGCGTGGTCATAAAAAAATGGTGGTGATGTTGATGATGAGCCTATGACACTCTCAAATAACGTGGCTTTCTATTGGGAGAATTTTCAAAATGTGGTAAATCTAGACATTACCACCAACCTTACAAATTTTACATTTATTTTACAAATATTTTTTTTATAATATTTTTACCTATATGGTAAGTAGTTACATTTCAATTTTACAGATGAATATAAACACATCATTCAAAAGGCTTGAATAAAGGGGGACGCGTAAAAGATCATATACAAAAAACACTGAGGATTTTTATTAATTGATCTTTTTCACATTCTTTTCACAACAGTATTTATTATACAGCAAGTTTTCTCAAATTTATTTGCTCGTAATTCATGTGACGGGGCCTTAAACAATTTAAGAAAGGTTTATAAATTAATCAAGTTTCGAGGAATCGAAGGTTGTTTTAAAATAGAAAATGAAAAATTCCATAACTTATTGTGGCGTGTTTCCCAAATATCCATAATAATATAAGCGTTGCGCGTTGGTAAAATTTAAGTCACAACAAAAATTTACAAAGTATGGCTGCGAACAATGGACCAAAGACCAAGCATCGATATTTTTAAAAGTTGTCAATGTTAAAATTGAGGAAAATATCTTACAAAACCGAAAGCCTTTCAACGTTCAACTTTGTAAAGAAAAGAAAATTGATCTCCAAAGTGGAGGAACATCTGTGTTTTATATTCTTAGAAGGCAATAAATACATTTTGATGCTATTAGAACATTAGTTTATACCTTATCCTTTCTTTCTTTCTTTCTTTTCTTTATCTCACTTATTATAAAGATACCTTGCCCATTAAAAATGTTTAATCTACAAGGGTCACTTGTACAAGAATTCACAATATTATCGGGGTATTTGTATTATATTATATTTGTATTCACCATGAAGTTTGTTTTTATATGCGCGTTCCGTGTATTTGGGCACAGTTGCAAGCGCCATATTTTTGTACTAGCTTTATAGCAGATTTGTGTCCTCTTAGATAATATGCCTTCAACCACATACTCCAAAAGCAAAGGCCCAAACGGAAGACTAGCGCTGGTTATTCACAACCAGCACAACGCTGAGTTTGGGTCGATTTGTAGCAAAGAACTGCATAGCATTTTAGCTGTTCTATTATTTAATTATCTTCATGTGTATTTATTAACTTTGTAAATTTTTGCTATGAATAAATGTCATTATATACTTCTATTCTATTCTACTCTATAAATTACCCGTATTTTCGATTGTTCGATTCATTTCGAAATAATATTTTTTGCATACTGTACAAAAAGTACATTACAAGGGTAAATGATACCGCGATACAGTAATTGAGGTTCCTTTATCAGGCAATTGACCTCGCCTAGTCCTGTGTTTCCGTTTATTAGGCAGACTGAAATATTGCGGGAAATTTGATCGGGTAAGCAAAGAACTTATTCCCCCCGCCGCGACCGTATACTGGAAAAGGCGCATCTATACCTACTAGTCTTAGGTTATACTAGGCAAAATCCAATATCTGTGATTTCTGTTATCTAAATAACTGTCACAAGTACCTCTGATAAAATACTAAATGCATCTTACTCTGACTTATTGATTGCTATTTATAAAATACTAGGTGCATCTCACTCTAACTTGTGATAGCAGCGCAAGAACTTTTGAGCTGCGATCGCAGTCCCACCTGCGATAGACAGTTACAGGCTTTAATCGGCTTCTGTCACTGTGACAGCCTGCGAATTGTCTATATCTGTGACTTTTACCGGTGATGATAAATACGCCTCAAGCCTAATACCTACTTGTCGACTCGTTTCATGCTGATGTCACGGTCTCTAGGACGGGCTATTGATGCCGTCTAGACGAACTTCGCGTTAAGGAATTTATTGGTATAGTGATTGTATTATTCAAGCAAACTAAACTAAAACTGTGGAAAATTAGATCGTTCCTCTACGGTTACGATAAAGTCCAAATTTGTACGACACTAATCTATGATAATGCCAAAAATAGATTATTTTATTAAAATAGCGGATAATGTTAAAATAAGGTAAAATCAGTTGTCATATATAAAAAATAGCAGGTAGCAATTAAGAATACCCGCGATTGGCCAGCAACTGATTAAAACTCGTCTGAGATAGCGGTGTAAGAAGATATACGAATTTGAGTTTTAGCGTCAATATAATAAGAGCCTATTGATTTTAAAATTTTTAGACTATGACTTAGTTTATGTGATTAACAGAATCAGGGGCATTATCTTACCCTTAATTTAACTGCAACATACGCTATAAGTTACATCAAGTCGTTTCTGTAGCCCTAGTATATTTTTTTTAGTGTCGTGAATAAGTGTTTCCTTTTTCTTTTCTATTATCACCACCCGTCTTTAAGATATCCCAATTAGTAAAAGCCATGTCTGTGACACATGTACAGTAATTTTTACAGATGTAAAGCTCTTTTTGGACCATAATTTTTTATATCAGTCGAAGATACCATGGGGCACAAAAGAGAAATTGGTTCTTAAAGTTAAACTGCGTCATTTTGGACATTATAAATGTAATAATTGATGTACGAAAATTTAGTTACAGAAGTCAAAATTTCGTTATCACCTTTTTTTTGGAAAATTAATTATTTGTGGATGTTAATAGGGAATAAGGTTTGTATGAATATTCGTCATTGTAGAAAACCTGGGTGTATAAAAGAATTGCTTTTATTTATTAAGACAATCTATTCATAAACAATGCAATAGTCGTTCAAATGTTATCATAAATAAACTTGATATTTCGCTAAAATAACAATTGCATTCGATCGCATTGCAGACAATTGAATTGCGGTAGAAATTAGATCTGTGTAGCCATTACAATTATATTCCAAGTAGAATAGGTAAACTAGAAAAAACGACTGTTCATAGACAATATATGAGCAATGATAGTATAATTGATACCCTGACCATTTCACAGCCCAACAATCCCCTTAACATATTTTCTCACGTTCTCTTGACAATAATCGTCGTGTCAGCAACATAACGAGCTGAACAGATGTTGCTATTTAATTAAAACTTTGAGCCATCCCAACCCTGCGACATTATTGAACCCTATGGCTGCGTGCGAGTCCTAAGTTGTCCATAAACTTTTAGATGGTTTCAAATTTGCGGATGAATGCCGCCATTATCGAAAATCCTAACCCACCTGGATATCAAAACATCCCGGTGTTAGGCGGCTGTGTTTAATTATCAAGTAGTTGTGAATATCCGAACATCCGCATTGGGGTTTGGAGCTAGCTTCAAATTCATTAGTTGGATGGTTACCATCGACCAATTACAATGATGGAGGGTTAACAGATTTTTAATTTCTATTTCATGAAATATGTGATACTTTTAACAACACGAAATAAAATCAGGATTTCTACTAATTAATGTATTCCTAAAAGACCATTAAGCTCATCACAACTCTATCGATATTTTTTATCGCAAATTATAACATTTTAATGCCTTTCTGGCCTCTTAATTGTTGCTTTAAATACCGAAAACAATGACTTAGCTAAGAAAGTCAGTACCATTTAATTAGCTAGTTATTTAACTAGTTAGGGGGCGTCCATTAATTACGTGAGGTGTTTACGGGGAGGAGGGGGTCAAGCCAAACCTCATCCAAACTCACATAGGGGAGGGGGTGGGTTCGACAAATACTTACGTAATTTTTTTTCCGCAAGGAACATTGTAATGTAGCGAGAAAACTGGGATAAATTAGGTAATAATATTTTTTGTGTGGTTCTATACCACGATATTAATAATCTCAAATAACAAATCCTGATTAAATCCAACAAAATCAAGCACATATTCATTTATTTACATTAAAAATATGTATTTATTTTCAAAAGTCTCACGTGAGATAATGGGTGGGGGGAGAGGTTCCAGCAAAATCTCACGACATCTCTAATCGACAATACCTATGTATATTAATTTGTTCTATACATACTGTTGTTAGCGCGTACACGTTTTAATTTTTTTTTGAGTTTCATGTGATGATTTTTTTTTTTACTAGATCCGCCCCGTGGTTTTACTTGCACTGACGTGGTACGTGGTATTGACGATTTTTATGTCTTCCCGTCATTACAAGAGTACAGTCAACATTTCCGGGATAAAAAGACTATATGTTATTCCAGGGTATAAGGTACCTACCTACATTGCAAATTTCATGCAAATCCGTTCAGCCGTTTCACGTTTTGACTATTCAGACAGATAATTCATTTTTAGAATCTGGGAACGGATAACTTACATGTTCATTACTTTATGTACATCATCATCTCAGCCATAGGACATCCACTGCTGGACATACGCATCCCCTATTGATCTTCACAAGGAAAAATCATAGCGGGGATTACCAATACTCGCCACGCTTGATAGGCGGGTTGGCGAGCGCAGTGTGATTTCCATTCCTCAGAAGGCGCTGCTGCCCACCTTCCGATACGTGACCCCATAGCCGACTCTTAATAGATATATATATATATATATATGTACTATAACCTAACTTGTAATTGAGTACGTCACAAAGATCATTCATCCAGTCTGACGGACCAAAGTTTCGTCGTAAATGAGACTAGCTATGTCCGCTGTATGGCATCCCATAAAACTTGACGGTTACGATCGAAAATCTTGCGACAGATGGTGTGTCCGCAATATGGTTTATAATGGACGGTTTATCGTAACAATAAAGAACAGTGAGACCCATCGATAGGTCACTAAAATTCGAGCGGCAATACAGAACGCGCAGGAAACTCTGTAGAAACTCACAAAAGTTTGTAATGATTGCCCCGTGAGCGAATAAATTTGTCAATTTATAATCTTGGCTATAAAAGAAACTAACGTAACTTGTGGTATGATTTCCTTTTTTTCATGTTTATCACATGAAAATGGTGACGGAATAAGAAGGCCCACAGTATATTAAGTAGTAACTTTAAGACAGATACAATTTGTAAAGAACTGCACTGTTGCTTTGGTGACCCTGAGACATAAAGTTGGTAAGTTCAAATATTTGAAGGAAAAAATTCGGCTGCTAGTGGGACTTGAACCCACGACTACAGAATACCGTCCTGTCGCTTTGTTCAACTAAGCTATAGCAGCCCATACCACTAGGGCCGAATTACTTCCTTCCTTATTAACATCTTGCGGTGATGTTATTAGCGCCATCTACCTTTAATTGTATGAACAATTAATTAATAGGACTGATAGACCAACATTACAGTTGATATCGTATCAAACGAAGGCACCCTACCCTTATTTTAAGAGATTTTATTGTGTATCGCATTAACGCTATGCTAGGCAGAACTTCAGTTCAAATATTTGAAGGAAAAAATTCGGCTGCTAGTGGGACTTGAACCCACGACTACATAATACCGTCCTGTCGCTTTGTCCAACTAAGCTATAGCATAGCGTTAATGCGATACACAATAAAATCTCCTAAAGTTGGTAAGTGTCATGTACCTACAATTCCACCGGAAATCATACACTTCAAACTGGGACACAGTGATCCGAATACTACTGCCTGCCGGTAGAAATAGATATGGTGACAGTGGCAGAAAAATCCCAGAATGCAGTGAACTTTTTGCGTCGGCATTGCCACGTTCAGGCGATACTTAATTTTTCTGCAAAAATTGCCTGCGCTGTGGATACCAGACGACTCGACTAAACGCTTGGCAATGTCTCTATAAACAAACTGAGAGCAGCCGGTCGCCGCAGACTCAAATTCTACACTCCAAAAGGCATAAATATGTACATACAGTTAAGATTTTCCTATTTATGACGCTTGATGTTATCATCTTAAAACCAAGAAGCTTATATTGTTCTATAATCTTATGCTCCAGGTCTGAACTTCATCGAAATACAAATATTAAGTCAGAAATAACAAAAAGAAAATTTAAATAGAAACTAAACTTTCCACACAAAAAAATTATGTAAGGTTCGAAACAATCGTTAACATTTAAAACAAATTCGGTTAGTACTGATTTCAGACTCCAAAGGCTTAAATTAAATTACCGTAACCTGTAAGTAGTTGTATATATGTAGTTTCTGTTAATGTTTCTATAAAGTCCTGCTGAATAATTTAAAGCTCTCTCTTTTACCAGTCGTCGCTACAAGTTTGCGCTAACTTTTTAATTGGCCAGCTTCGCAGATTGAAAAAGTCAAGAGCCCTTTCGACTTCATTAAATTTGCTTTATATCGACCTAAATAAAATAGAACCACTTTTCTCAACCATTCGCATTATTTTCTTTTAATTCCGACTAAAACTAATTAGACAGAAACTTTTTTGACTGCCAAGAACTTTTCGTCTGCAAATATTTTGAACAAAATGTATGGAGACGACATAAACGTACAGAGGTAGTAGCAGTGATTAAAGTATGCACTCTCAGTTTCTGTGATGAATGAAATTTGAATTTAATATAAGGGAGCATGGACGCCGGCGGAGGGGTACAAGGGGTTGTACTAGCACCCTCCTGTCAGGAAATAAAATACATAGTGTACCGCTAAAATCATTCCATTTCAAGCCTACCTAACATGGCAGGTTATGAAAAGAAAAGCGAAGGTTGTACAATGAGATAATATTTAATAGTTTGAAATATATCAATAATAAAAGTGAAGTTACGTTACAATGTATATGTTCAGATGAAAAATAATTAAATATGGAAGTTAAAATTTTGAAATCTAAATTTGTTACTCTGGCGGCGGCACATAAATTTATATAGGACGTGGTTCGGCCTTAAGATTGGTTGTTTCCTGATTCTTGAAGTCAGTGGACGTCCAATGCTGCACTTGCCTGTCTGTGGTCTCCACTTTCAGAACCTGTCGACCCCAACGGCCATCGGTTCTCAGAGATATGTGCCCTGCCCACTGCTGCTTCAGTTTGCAAATCTGCTGGGCTATGTCGCTTGAGTTCTTCTACGGATCTCATCATTTCTGATTTGATCTCGTGAAGAAACCCCGAGCATAGCCCTCTCCATAGCTCGTCGTGCGACCCTGAGCTTGTTTACAAGGCCTTATATTGGCTTATATTGGCCTTATATAGTAAGAGACCAAGTTTCAGTTCCGTATATCATAACTGGTAACACACACTTTTTAATTTGTCTAAAATAAGGTACTTACCTAGTTAAAGCTGTCTCTTTTCCAATTCGAACAGCTGATCATATTTCCACAGTAAAATTAGTAAGGTTTTATTAGTGAAACTTATTTTTGTTACCATTCCAACTTATCCTTTGATGTTGTGTGGATAAACACACCATCAAAATAAAGCAAACGATTATTTTATAACAAGAGTTATCAAACTTATTTCGCCTACTGCCCGCTTTAAAAAAATATATTTTTCAGCTCTCCCACTTTTTTTTTACTTCACCACATTTTTTACCAAAATTTCACTAATTACCTTAATTATTTTAATTGTAGTGTGCTACGTTTCATGAGTACCTACTATTACCAGGGAGTTGATATGCCTCCAGCGACGATAAGGGCATAATTATTATCGCTCACATCGGGAATAACCGTTCTATAACAAGGATCTTGATATGAATGACTAAAATTATTCACTGAAACACAAAATCCAGCAGAATGAATAAATTGCTCCAAATATGTTACTTAGTATTAATATTATGATAGACAAAAAACCTGGTCAAAAGGTAATGTAACTTTTGCTAGGATCATGATATTTTCCTTCCAAGGCACTTGACCTGAATTTTGGTACTTTTTTCTTTGTCGCATGAGTAGCTTTCATGAGAAATGTTTCACCTGTATAGCTGTATGTAGTTAAGTCTTGAACATGTCCGTTTGACCTGTGTCTGGGTGTGTATATGTATATAAGTATATATATCAGTCATCAGGTTACCATAGAACAGGCTCTGCCTGATTCGAGCCCTGAAGACCTCGTGTGAATGTTAATTATTAAAAAAAAAGTCACGCACTCATTACGTCATAATTTCCATGCATATTTGCGCAATAAGTGTATGTACATATCACCGTGGCCGTATTCATCACGAATCTTTTCCGTAGGAACTTTTTCTTGCCAACGTCATCTCAACCGTCATCAACATATCGCCTGAGGAGATAGTGCTGATTTTATCTGAGACTAGCTACGCCCCGCGGTTTCACCCGCACGGTGAGGAAAAACTGTGATGGTGGTGATGATGGTGATGATAATTATGGTGATTATCATTATGATGATGATGATGATGATGATGATGTTGAGCCTATGACACAAATAACGTGGCTTTCTATTGATGATTGATGATTGATTGATGATGGGGTCGTAACTCATCATAACATGGTTGATTATTCGTGCAAGCATATAGTTTTAATTACCTACCTTCTATTCTGCTTGTACCAAATAAAATAGTTGGTACAGGATGTAGGTAGTATGATATTCGTAGGGTTAAATAAAACACTAATAACTAATTACAATAATTACAAATTTACTATAATTAGGAGATCTATGGTATTCGATAGGTGAATAATGCCTTTATGAAAATAAAACTCTAATAACAATACTGCAACTACTACAATATACATTTGAGCAATCCACTAGCTATTAGTAGCCTATAGATAATTCAAATGTTTTAACCCGCTACCGGCCGGCAGCGTGCCCAGAATGCTAGCAGAATTGCCACGTTGAATTGCAATGCTGATTCGTTGAGCCAAATAAGCATTTTGGTCACGCGTCGCATCGATCAAACGCTCTGATAATAAGGTTTAATTAATCATGCTTATATTATTGTATCAATAACTTAGTAGAAGACAATAAGAAAATAAACTGTTGTTAGTGTGTTAAATGTTCCTACACAGAAGGAAGACATTGGCAGCTGTAACACAGGTATGCCCTAGCACAGCTGTCAATGATTAATGTATGCACATTTTATGAAAACATTTTATTTTAACTTTTAAATTGTATAATATACCTAGCTCAGTTAAGATCTTTATACAGGTCTAATTTTAAATTAGTACGTGTGCCTATATTGAATTGTTGGTTCAATGTTATAAAACAGTTGTTGATGTAATTTGTGGACAATAAAAATTTATTATTATTATTAATTGATCCAAAATAGGTTCAGTAGATCCAGAGATTACTCCTTACAACCTCACATACACACAAATGTTACTCTTCATAATATTAGTATAGATATTTTGTACTATTTTATCAAAAAAAATAGTAAACTTTCGATTAAAAGAAACTTAAACGACACACTATTAATATTGTTACTAAAGTAATCACGTTAATTTTTTTATTTATTTATTTATTAACATTCACACAAGGTCTTCAAATCCCAAACTAGGCAGAGCCTGTGCTATGGTTACCTGATGACTGATATATATATATATATATACTTATATACATATAAGGATTGACAATTGAATATCAAATAAACTATGATGTGTTGCTCTGTAAACAAAGAAACGACATTTAAAGGTTATTCTTTACTATGTCAATTCCTTAAGACGCTTGTTTTTACTTTCAATTCAATTTTCAAACCACAAAACTCAAACTCCATATTGTTTTTCTAACCATCACGGCCTAACCTATACTGCTTTAACCACAATCTTGCACCACTTAACCGACCGACGGTGTGGAGCCTATACTGCTTTATCTACAATCTTACACCACTTTACCGACGGTGTGGAGCTCGGCGAAATTTAAACTGACCATTTAAGAAATACATTTTCTTTACATACATATATAAACTAGACACGCTAAGATTTTTGCCATAACCACGGAGGCATACAACATAACTTGTCATTTGGCAGCGGCGCGATACGAGACCTTGCCGAACATATTCAGCGTACGTGTTGACCCTCGCCTGTTGCCTAGTATGACTGTATCTTAAACAAATATTACATTCTATTCAAAGCCTTCGTTAACAAGAAGGTATTTTTTATAAAGATATTTTTTGTATTTCAAAAAGGTAATTAAGGGTAATACACAATTAACCTAATACATACATGATATACTAGTCAGGTGTCTGGCTAACAGTAGACAATGTTTTGTTGGTAGTGTAATCTCTTAGCTGCGGGCCAAACTAGGCAATGCCTGTATCTTGGCCGCCCAAACTGTTACCTATAGTCACTGACGGACCTAGAAGACCTAATAAAAGTATAACTTACAAAGCAGAACTAGATGACCTGCATTTATATTAGTATATAAACAGATTGAGTTATTCATTGTCTCAGTACGGAGGTATATTCATATTCATATTACAGTACACGTCACAAAAGCATAAAATTTATAATAATAGCCTACACTGAGTGTGTAGGGAAATAACATATGCTAATAATATTTAGCTGAACGCATCGAGTCAACAAGATACATATAAATATATATCTATACATAAAAATACAAAGAAGTCAGTACATATTTTTACGTCACACTTGAACTGCTTACAAATTCATTAATACTGTAGAAAGTGTTTTCAATAAGCCACTGTTTTAGCTTTATTTTATACATGCATAGCATGGTACATATTTGATCGCGCAATCCGATCCCACTATAATATTATAAATGTGAAAGTTTGGATGTATGGATGGATGTTTGTTACTCAATCACGCCAGAACGGCTGATCGGATTTGGATGAAATTTGGTATGTATATACTTCATGTTCTGGAATAATACATAGGCTACTTTTCATCATCATTACCACGCGAGTAAAACCGCGGGGCGAGCTAGTGCTACACAAGGAAAAAACATATCTAATCTCCATTGTAAGTCCCGCAGAACTACTAAGTTTTAGCTGTTTTGCGATAGAAATGTTCTCACTCAAGCAATTGCATTAAATCTATTCCTCCACCAACAAGGACAGCCGTTTTATTACATTATTTTCTTTGATCAGCGCGGCCGCAGTTGTGATTCTCAGCTTTTACTAAATGGTAGTCATTTGTATTCGTTCTCTTATTTAAACAAACCAACTGGAATTGTTTGAATTAATTAAACCCATATACATTTACGAAATGGCCTAAAATTAGGGAAGAAAAAAACTTCGCTAATGCTGTTGTGTCAGAGAATTTTTCATCATGAGCTAACAGCCATGTGATAGTGTAGTGCCCTGAAGGTCGCACTACATGTGGTGAGAGTTTTTCTCGGGGTTTCTCTTCATTTATCCATCATCGAAATAGAAATGAAGTGATCCGCAGAAGAATGAGATTACAAATATCAAGTGAGCAGAGCATATGTTACGTCGAGCCGATGGAGTCTGGATGGAAAGACTGGCAAGCGAAGTATAGAACATAGATATTTTATCTAGAGTCTATTTTGCATTGTACACCTAATTGCTTAATAATCCCTAATATTTAACCTTATTACAAAAATAATTATATTAATAATGCGTCTCATATTGTACTGAACGACTTGTACTTATTTATTTATTTATAATTATTTTTTTATGGGACAACGTTCCGTCAAGGTCTTCAGGTCCCAAACTAGGCAGAGCCTGTACTATGGTAACATGATGACTGATATATATACTTATATACATATACACACCCAGACACAGGTCAAACAGACATGTTCATACACACAAATGTTTGACCTGTCCGGGAATCGAACCCGGGACCAGCGGCTCAGAAGGCAGAGTGCTACCAACTGCGCCAACCGACCAGCCATATGTTATATAATACGTGTGTACTAGCTATAAATATAAATAAAGATAGGAAGGGACTGGATGCGGGTCGCTTCCATCCAGGATTTGAATGAGAATAAGGATAAGCATTCTAGGTCTAGCGTGATAACATCTGCGACCACATCGTCACTGACCATCAAGTGAAATAGTGGTATATGTATAATATTGTATACGCAGTGTAAAAAGGGGGCAATGACTTCTTCTGAGGGTGCCTCTCCAACTAGTGAAGGTTGGGAGTCAGCTTGTCATATTCCAGTTTATCCCTCGCCAGGCGGAACAACTCAGCGGCGCTCATAACCCCCGTCCATTCCCGGATGTTCCGCAACCAAGACTTCCGTCTACAACCAGATCTCCGCTTTCCTGGGCAATGACTAAGGGAGGCCTATGTCCAGCATTGGAAGTCTTCTTAATGAGATGATGTGCTACAGTAAACTGTTCGATTAAAATGAATTGAACATGTAAAGGATGCATGCTGATTAATTGAAACACTCACACTACGTAAACACATTTTATTATTCACCTTTTCACTGTCAAGAACACAAGAAGCAATACGGTACGTTCAATCTACCTACAATTAGCGAAACACAACGCTTGCGCGTTTTAGGAGGGGCACTCTTTTCTCTCTCTTCTCTCAGCGCCATCTAGAGACAGTTTAAATAACTAAAGTGAGTTCAGCTTTACCGGTGGGTTGAACACATGCATAATCGTAAGATTTCGTTCGAGAGCCGTGTGGTCTGATGCTGAGGGTGCGTCGAGTGGGAGGCCTGCTCTATCGTCATCTTGGAGGCGCAGCGCTCAACCACGCCTCTTCGCCTGTCAATGACCCCACTATCCTTTGTGTACTTTACTTACTTTACTTACTTACCTTGCTCCCTCACAAATTGTATATGTTACAGTAGTATTACTGTAGTTTTTACTTACAAACTCAAAATATTAATTCATTGAATAAAGATCTAATTACTGAAGCTGTACTTAATAATTTTTATTTTTGTGTGTATTTCTCTCTGTTATGTCATTTTATAAACGACTTCTAAAAAAGGAGGAGGTTCGCAATTCGACCCCTATGTTTTTTTTAATAGTTTTTTAAGATTGTTGCCTCGGAACTTTCGACTGGGTGAACCGATTTTGATCATTCTATTTTTTTTAAAAGCTGGTGCTTCCCGTGTGATCCCATTTATTAATGAGGTCCCTTAATTATTTTCAACAAAATCAGTCAAGCGGTTTTTGTGTTACACTCCAATAACTGAAAAGCGCTACGCATACGTCGATGACATTATAGTTGCGGGTGGAGAAATCGGTGAACATACACAATGACAATTGATCCCGTGAGTAGCAACGGACACTAAAAAGGGTGAAAAAAAATAAATGGTACCGACTTCAACACTCAAAAGTGTGAAGTAACAATTACCCTGCAATAGTAAAATATTACACGCAAATAATCCTGAAATGGACTATGTGGCAACACGTCTCTGTATTATTCTTTAGCCTTTTTACATAGCGATGTGATTCCACTAAACAAATATATAGCGAAAGTTTCCCTTGAATGTTGTATGTATTTGTATGATTTGTTTTTATGTATGAAGACACCGCGAAGGAGAGTTCTACGCTCTTGTCGCCGCTCGGGCCTGAACCACTGAAGATGTCGACCGCAGTGATCGACGAAACGTCTGGAACAAAAGTTTCACATAGACCGCGGCCAAACAGCCCGGAAGCAATACATACAACATGCAACGCCGGCTGTGAAAGCCTTAGAGTTTACATTTCCCTTGAATATACGTTATATGGCCAGGAAGTAAGGGTTGAATACGTAAGAGTTTCCCAGTGCAAGTTGGCCCTCCGTCACCAGATAACGCAAACGCAAGCCGAGGCGGTTCCGTTCTGCTCAATTATAACGGACGTAAAAGTTGTAACAAAGGGAATGGGCTATAAGTTTCGACGTGCCTGTATACGGCCCTTATTTATCGCTTCCGCAAGATTACCATGACTTCGAAGTACTACGAATTTTAGCTGGAGCGAAGATAGAAGGATTTATTAATTCAATTTTAGTTACTTACAAATACACAGTTTCACTGATGCACTGCCATGACTATATTCATGGACTATGATAATCTCTGTTTCTTTTTTGTTTTTTTAATTTGTTTTTTTTTTGACGTGATAACGTTTTATAAGTCAAAGTCAAAGTCGAAGTCATAAATGATTATGACGTTATCACGTAAATCTATCGTCCGTAAACCGACTTTACAGACAACCAATTTTTATTTATTTTTTAAATTTCATCCAGATTTTTTTTGATGTTGGTGTACACGAGTGACAAACATCCATCTATCCAAACTGTTGCATGTATTTAGATTAAGATAATATATTATTTTATTTATTTATTTTATTAGCTATTTGTTTGGAACACTAGATATCTATATGTGGGTAGCAGCTATTGTAGTATTTAATTGATACTACGAGCTACCAAAGAAAAACTCTTTGGTATTTTAGTCGACGGGGTATCACAGCTGGTTCGTGACTTTCGGAGTCATTTTTTCATATAGGTTATGAACGCGTGCTCTCTATGAAAAAATGACTCAGAAAGACACGAAACCGGTGGGAATACCTACTCGTGTAGGCTAAATAATATTGAATCTTTCAGATTATTATTTTGAAAGTTCTAAATGTCTAAACATTTAGATATAAATTTATTACTTTATAAAGACACACCAGCTGTGAAAAAATATGTTAGCTTTGGTAGTAAAAAAATATTGTTAACCAGAATTTTTATCAATTTTCGGAAAATTATTGCTGATAGACCAGTATTGTCAATATTATAATAATTATTTTTATAAAGCCACTCTATCTTGTTTCACTTCCATGGCTGCCGTAAAACCAAATACACAGATTACGTAATATATTCAGTAAATACATAAAATTTTACCTCAAACTCTTACCGCAAAGCTGATGGAAAGATATGTGTGGCAATAAAATAAAACATTCGTATAAGTTATACATATTTAGAGTATATTTATACTAAAAGTGCAAAGCTAATATCGGGAGAGGAGATAAAACTTGACCAGAACGTTATGGTTCGCTATAAACGTGAGTTCGCCCTGCTCCTGGCCGTTCATTGCTCCATTTCCTCTAACCTTTCCTGCGAACATATTACATTAAATACATTTATTTTGTAACGCTAGACACTAAGGATTATACCGCGAAAAAACTAATAACCCTCATGCGGCTGGCTGCGGTGTTTATTATGCTACAATGTTCAAGTAAACTGACCCGCGCGCAGATTCTACCTCGTTACAGGATTAATATAACTATAAGCTTAGATAATTTCAACCTAGTTACAGCGCTTTTATCTCCGTCGACAAAAGAAGTTCAGCTTTGAAATGGAAATATAGTACACTAGGAGCGCCCCGCTGTTTCACCCGCGTGGATTACGGTTTTCCGCTACATTTTTTTTTTCATTCTCTCAGCCATGTGCGTCCACTGCTGGACATATGCCTCCCCCATATAGGGGGGATTTGCCAATATTCGCCACGCTTGGCAGGCGGGTTCGTGAGCGCTGGATGATTTCCAATCCTCAGAAGGCGCTGCCGCCCACCTTCTGGTACGTGTTCCCTTAGCCGACTCTTACGGCACCCGCGGGAAGAGATGGGGGAGTACTATTCTAGGCCGGTACCACCACGGTCCACGGCTACATTAATTATTCCACAGGAATCATACATTTTACCGGAATAAAAAGTAGCCTATGTGCTATTCCAGGCTATAATCCATCTCTGTGCCAAATTTCATCTAGATCCCTTTTTCTGGTGTGATTGAGTAACAAATATCCATCCATACAAACTTTGACATTTATAATTTTATAGTGGAAAGGATTGTGATAACACTAATCGAAAATTAAAATTTACTGTGATCTCTTCATTCAATATATAGTGTTCATCTATTGTTCCGAACACTGGAGAGTTTAGACTGTGGAACTATAGAATGTTTTATCAGTATTATCTTTTTTTTATATGTTCAATGACTGTTCGTTCAAGGTAGTCCAGTCAATTAACTAAGAAGAAGAAGAAGAGGTAATTATTTCAGTCGTATATTTGCTAATTTTTTTTTCAGAACTCTCATTTGCAGAAAGATTTTTTTATTCTCATCGAAATCGGATATAAATATAATACGCTATGAAGAATATTTTCTATCTCTGAGTAGTGTTAGTTGATATTCACTAATCAAAAGTCTCATCTACGCCGATGAGCAAGTTTTACTTGTATAGAAGACGATGTCATGACATGATGTACAGACAGGTGATATTGGGCCAAGTGCAGGCCTATAAGAATGCAAGTTGTGATAAGGTGAAAATAAAAGAAACATAGATGACATTTTGACATATTTTTTTTATTACACTCTGACCCTCGCAATAAGATTCCCTGTATCGCGGGAGGCATGGACACACACAATCATAGTACAAAAACATCCAAGACCTGGGACAAACATCTACACTCGTCGCACAAATATTTGCCCCTGCCGGGATTCAAACCCAGGGACCCGAAGACACAGTAGTCATGTCACTGATACTAACCACGGCGACCGTCAATTTTGAAAAGCTGTACATAGTTATATGGTATACTGTGAACATAGTAACACAATCACTATAATTTATACCATATTAGTCATCATGTTAATTCTATGTGTAGATACATAAAATCAATAAACTTAAATACCTATTGTCATGTTTGTGTAAGATAGCACAATAAATGAATATTGTACCTAAGTGATAGTAATTTTATATTGATAAATAAAGCAATTCGTGCGAAATGATTCCCTATATTTATATATATCGTAAGTACAATTTTCACAAAGAGACTTTTATCACTGGGTATATTAAAGCTTTGATTCGGAATACATTAAAGCTCTAGGAATTAAGACGATTATATAACGGAAGTGCAGTACAATGACAAAAGTTGTCTACAATGTTGAACGTAAAACGAACTAAGTCTGAGCTCAGGGATGACTTTCTTTTGTTAATAAACTACAAAGACTTTCATTAAACCCATTCTTAAGAAATTCCTTTTTGGAGTTTGACAGCAATTTAAAAGGCACACTCCTTCTCTAACCATGATAATTTAATTGAAATTCTACTTATAATACTAATACAATCCTATCCTACTGGTATTATAAAGGCGAAAGTTTCTGTGTATATTTGTCACTTCTTCAAGCTCAAACGGCTACACCAATTTCCATGAATTTTGGTATGTAGATACTTCACGTCCCGGAGTAACACCTAGGCTAATTTTCATCATGATCAATCGGGTAAAACGCGGGTAAAACCCACGCGGGTAAAACCGCTGCGCGGAGCTAGTTATATTGGGTAGGCACCCAAAGTTGAATAAAAAAAATTAAAATGGCTATTATGAAAACTTATAAAGAATTTAAATTTTATACCAACATGTATATAAAATGTCCGTCTAAGGCGATTTGAACTCAAGAAAACATAATTTTGTAAAGCTTAAAACCCGTTATTAACCTATATCCAATAATCTGAACGATTATGATCCACTAGTACGGACTTAGAATCAATCGTAAATCATTTATCTGTTTGCTAAATCTGTTTCCATAGCAACCATAGCAAAATTGGTTCAGCGGCTTAAATGAGAAAATGAAACAGATGGAGTAACATTAACATTTATATAATCTGACTTATCTTATTATCTACTCCCGTGAGTAGGAAAGGTCACTAAAAAGTATTTATTTAAATTTATTCTATTTCATTTATTTTACTCAAAACTGTGAGGTACCGACAAAGACAAGTTATTTCACACTTTTGAGTGTTGAAGTCAGTTCCTTTATTTGGTAATTTTTTAAAATATTTTCCACACTTCTTTTAACCGATTTCAAAAAAAGAAGGAAGTTACTCAATTCGACCGTTTATATTTTTTTTATGTGTGTTCGATTTAGATGCTTCTTTTTGTTCAATAGAGTTTACTTCCGAGATAGTTCCATTTAAATTTCATCAAAATCAGTCAAGCGGTTTTTGAGTTACACTCCAATAACTGAAAAGTGTTACGTCTATCTGGATGACCTCCTTATGGAGGTTGAAGAAATAGGTGAACATACATAATGACAATTGATGCCGTGATTAGCATAAGCAAAGGTCACTAAAAATGGGTGAAAAAAAATGTGGGCTCTGGGTTCGAACCCCAGCAGAGGCAAACGTTTGTGTGATAAGCATATGTTTGTCTCGGATGTTTGTGTGATGTAATGTGTGCGCCGTGCCTGTATAAACAGGGAATCCATCACACTCACACCCCCGCAGGGTGTGAGTGTGATAAAATAAATTCAAACATGCAGCAAGTGTAGATGGTTATGCAATGGCAGCAAAGTACTATACGGGTATACGGTTCATGTACAAATAATCCGATAGAAGCAGTGGGTAAAACCTCTTTGATGATCTCTGATCTCACTGTTCAATCGGACCAGTATACAACCATATCAACAAAGAGACAGATGTTGCATATTATATCACGTCTCCGTGCATGATCTATGATCTATATTGTATACTGTACGGAACAGGTAGGACTGGGTATTGACCTGAATTTAGTCCTGGGCACTGGACAAGTTTTCTCGAGAGCAAATTCTGGATCGCTGTAGTTTATTTCTCTATTTTTTTTTGTAAATACAAATACCGTTATTTTTCAAACATTTGTGGTTTATAATACATATGTAAACCCATTGACCCCGAACTATTTTGCACTGTGTTTCGGGATACAATGGCTTCTCCTTTAAGTACGCCAAAGTATACAATAAAAGAAAAGTCACTTAATAAATAAAAAAAATACAAATAATATGATCAAGCGCATATTCAATGCATAGTGTGTGTGTGTGTGTGTGTGTGTGTGTGTGTGTGTGTGTGTGTGTGTGCGTGTGTGCATGTGCATGCGTGAGCGTTCTTCACTTAATACAAATCCCCATCAAATCATTTTCACGATACCATCAAAATCAAACTTTGTTAATAAGTAAACACAGTTAATAATATTACATCCCAAAAGAATACAGAGTTACAATAGTATTGGTACAATTTATCATAAGTAAAAGACAACAATATTAATAAGAACACAATATTACTAAATAAAATAATAAAATAGCCTTTTAATTCCATAATTGTTACAATATGTACAATAAAGTTTGATATATCATTAGCTTTGATAGAATTGAAAGAATATTTATGAAAAATAATGTGTATACGCAAACTGAGCAATTAATCGTTTATTCGGTAAATCCAGAAAAGACAATGTAGTAGGCAGCACAGACAATATATCGCTCCATAGTTCCTTAGAGAAGAGATAGATGGCGCATACAGTTCAGTGTTGCAATTAACTCATTTCAACAAGCTTAATCAACTATGGACCCCTCTGCGGGTAAAGGCCTCCTCCATTGAAGAACAAAAGGTACACAACACCAATATAAAACACAAGCAACCGTCGAGGAAAAATAAAATGAATATGATACATTATCTTAAACAAAAACACAAGGAGCCAGAAAACTCTTCTTACACCACTTATGACACTGCATAGCAACTGAGTGCGACCCCTCTCCGTCTCCCAACACGGCTAGTCCCCGCGGGAGAAAAAGACTGCAACCCTCCACAATATTACTATTACCACTTAATTGAACCATGATTATTTCATTATAGGTCCTTAATGCCTTAAGGTATTGTATTAAGGACTTTCAATTATAATTTGGACTTCGCCAGTTTCTTGTCGGTGCATCTGAAGTGGAACACTACACGTTTGTATCTATCACAAACAAACGAGTACTAGAACTACACTAGAAACATGGCTTTTTTGTTTTTTCTGAAAATAAAGTTATAATAATTTAATAACATAACATAAACTGTTTAGTACACCTATTATGGGTGTATTTGAATGGATTGGATAAAAACACTGTAATTTTATTATTTGAGTTTAATCGACACGTTACTTGTATGATGGTTCAGATGAGAGAGAGAAAGCGATGTAGTGCAGTGTTGCCAAATCAAAGTTATGTTTTATACATATCTGAGGGGGCCAAAAATAACAATTACACGGTTTTAGCCTTTTACTTTGGCTGTTATATGAATTCTAAATAAATATAAGATAGAAGTTGAGTAGCACTGCACTGTAAGGTAAGTAAATACATTATTAGATTCTTAAGTAGCAATTATAAAGATAATTTGATTTAAGCTTATATTAAATAATTAATAGGTATATAAATGTTGGTTAATATAAAAGAAACTAATCTAAACAATTGCTGTTTTACCTTTTTACACCACATTCTCCTTAAATGTAACTTTAACGTTATGAACTTACTAGTTTCTTACACATTTGCTTAACAATAAGCTTTGCATTGCTTTCAATGTAATGTTTATATTATACATAGGTTTTAGTTGAGCTGATACTAAAGTTGAGAGATGATTAAATTAATTCAATTAAATGATTATTCTACTGGTAGAACTACAATTTTTGATACAGCTCGAGTGTGCAATTTACCATTTGCTGTTTGGATTTCCACAACTCTCACATTGTTGTCATTGCCACAAAACACTTTTGTGACCCTGCCTAAAGGCCAATGAAGGGGTGGAGTGTTGGCTTCTATTAATAAAACGACTGTACCTTCCTTAAGATTAGGTAATACCTTCCTCCATTTCGTTCTCTCATTAAGTGTGGATAGGTAGTCTTTCGACCACACCTTCCAGAAATGTTGCCTGACCTGTTCACAGCATTTCCAAAACCGAAGCCTGTTCGATGGTACATCAGTTATATCAGGCTGAGGGATGGCTGTTAAGGGACAACCAATAATGAAATGGCCTGGTGTCAAACATGAGAAATCTGATGGATCTTGTGATGTTTTTGCTATCAATGGGCGTGAATTTAATATACTCTCTATTTCAGCCATTATTGTATTGAATTGTTCATATGTAAATGTTTTGAAACTTGAAATTCTTTTTAAATGGAATTTTATTGATTTAATTGAAGCCTCCCAGAGGCCTCCATGGTTTGGACTGTATGCTGGGATAAAATGAAACTGTATTCCCTTTTGAAGTGCATAATTATGAACCCTTTCTTGAAATTCTAGGCTATTATGTAATTTGTATAGCTCTATTAACTGTGTGTTTGCAGATTTAAAAGTACCTGCATTATCACAAAAAACGTCTGTGGGGGCACCCCGCCTAGCCACAAACCTTTTAAAAGCAGCCAAGAATGTATCCGCTGACATATCAGAAATAACTTCTAGGTGCACTGCCTTTGAGGCAAAACAAACAATTGATGCAACATAACCCTTGGTAACAATGCTATTGCGTTTCGATGACTGTTTTATGTCAAAGGCACCACAATAATCTATGCCCACGCGTTGGAACACCCGGGCAGGATTCACACGGTGTTTAGGCAATGAACCCATCAGCTGTTTAGATGCTTCTGCCTTATGTCTACAGCATGTAATACATTTGTGAATCACACCTTTAATTTCCCTAACAGAGTTAATTATATAGTATCTCTGAGACAGGCTACTTAATACATGTTTTAAACCAGCATGCATTAAAGACAAATGCTCCTGTCTAATTATTAGTTTTGTAATATGACAATGTTTGGGCAATATTATAGGAAATTTCTTTGAATAATCTATGTCAGCATTATGTAGCCTACCTCCGACACGCAGTATGCCATTAATATCTAGAAAAGAATGCAAAGACTTCAGAGAGGTATCAATGGGTTTACTTTTAGAGATGCATTTCAGCTCTTCACAAAAGTAATGATTCTGAACTATCTTTATGACCATTATTAAAGCCTTTCTCAATTCCTGTACAGATATTACTGATGAATTTACTTTGAGTTTTCTACACTTATTTATAAAACGCAAGACATAGGCCATGATACATATAGTCTTATGTAAGCTTGAATATTTTTCAATTATAATTGGTAAACAATTTTTGTTTTCTGGTACTATATGACAAACAACTTCGTGCTTACAAATGCTTAACTGCTGGAATGGCTCTTCAATGTTAGATAAATAGAAGATATAATCATTACTGTCCTGCAAATAATCAGGACCATGCTTCCATAGTGTATTGTCAATAATATCCTTAGGATCCGCACCTCGGGATAGAATATCAGCTGGATTTAATATTCCTGGTGTGAAATGCCAATTGGAATTGCTGGTAAGCTTGGAAATTTCTCTAACACGGTTACCTATGTAAGCAGGGACCTTCACAGGGGATGAATTCAACCAGCTAAGGACAATCTTTGAATCACAAAACAGATGAACAGTATCAATTTTTAAAAGCCTTGCTATATGGGCAACTGTTCTTGCCAATAATAACGAACCATTCAATTCCAATTTTGGAATGGTTAACTTAGAATTTACACTATTGAGCCGAGACCGAGAGCAAAGCAAGTGAGTGCTATATTTATTACCATTTTTTACCTTTATGTAGCAACAACATCCATAACCGCCTGCTGAAGCATCACAATAGCCAATGAGTGAAACTTCACTGCCACTTGTAGTTTGTAAATATCGTGGAATGATTATGGCTGGCATATCTACCAAATTCGCATAAAAACTATTCCAAAGGTTTTTCAACTCGCAAGGTAGCGGTGTATCCCACTCTAAATTATTATGCCACAATTCCTGCAAAAATAGCTTCGCCTTCATTGTAACTGGTCCAGCAAAACCCATTGGATCAAATAAACGACTGACAGAGCTGAGGACACTCCTTTTCGTTGCCACAGTAGTGGGAGTTATGTTTCGACCACTCAACTGAAATACATCACTCTCCGAATCATACACCATGCCTAAAATCTTAACTACAGACATGTCCTGATCAAGATCCTTGCATAAGGTACCGGTAGCAATTTGTGGTATGTCATTAAGTAAATCTGGGCAGTTGGCAACCCATTTGTGTAATTTAAAACCTGCGCAACCAAGTAGAGATATGAGCTCATTTTTAAGTTGCATGGCACCTTTCAGTGTGTCACTTCCTGCTTGTATATCATCAACATAGGAGTTGTTATAAATGGCAGAACTAGCTAATGGGTACTGAGCTTCATACCGTTTGGCCAACTCAATAAGACATCTAGTTGCTAAATAGGCAGAGCTAGTCATGCCATAGGTTAAAGTTTGCAATTGCAGGACATTAAGAATACCATTCTCCCTCCATAAAATATTTTGTAGGCACCTATGATCTGGATGTACTTGTATCATTCTATACATGTGACGAATGTCGCATTGTATTGTATATTTATAAGTTCTAAACAATAGTAATATGTCAAACAGCGAGCGCTGGACAACATTTCCATTGCACATTAAATCGTTGAGACATAAGCCACCTCTATTCTTAGCACTGCCATCAAATACTACCCTTAACTTGTTGGTAGGTTTATCAAGTCGAAGGACCCCATGATGAGGTAAGAAATATAATGGTTCATCTTTAGGATCACAATTTTTCAAATCAATTGACCTTGCATGACCTAAAGTGATATACTCATTTATAAATCCTTTGTATAAATTAAAATAATCTGGATCTTTTAGAAATCGTTTCTCTAAATTGTATAATCTTTGCAAAGCGATTGCAAATGAATTGGATGGGTCAATGTCCTGCAATTCAACCTTGAGCGGATATTTGACCTCAAATGTATTATTTTGTAAAGAGACTGAATTATTAAATACCATTTCGCTATACTCATGCTCTGGTAGAGACTCGTGATAAAAATCCGGTACCTTTTCTGCCTCCCAAAATTGACGCACACAATGATCAAGATCAGGAGTTGTGACTGTATGCATGGCGATGGCTGCATTGGATGTGGAAGATCCATTCGAGGAGATGATGTATCCCAGCCGAGTGTTCAATAAAATGGGATCTGCTGGGTCACCCTCTATCTTTCCATCTGTAATGATTTTGAAGAATACATCACAACCTAGTAATAATGATATTTCACTTGGAATGTGAAATTCTTTGTCAGCTAAATTGACATGCCTTGGAAATGTGAATCTACTTATATCAATTTGCTTCTGTGGGATACTTGACGTGATTTTGGCTATTACTGAACAAGTAACATTAAATTTGAACTGATTAATAAGTGATTCACACTGTACTGTGATGCCCTTGTTAGTGGTCTTACTGCAAATATTACCTAATGTGGAGACATTTTTATGCAAATCAAAAAGAGGTAATCCTAACTGATTAGCCAAAGCTGTGGTGCAGAATGAGGTCTGGCTACCACTATCCAATAGAGCTCTAACAGTGAATTGTTTGTTGTTGGCTCCGGTCACTAAAACTTTGGCAGTTGGCAGTATAACACTGTCAGTCAGGGGCTGAGAAACATGTAAGCTTACCGGTGATGTAGATGTGTTTATACCCTCATTTTCCTTTGCTTCCGGTCTATCTTCAAAGTGCTGTTGATGTAACAATGTGTTATGCAAATTAGATTTACAAACAGAGCATTTGAACTTATATCGACACTGTTGTGTATGAGATGCAAGACAGATGCGACATAACTTATGTTTAGATGCAAATTCACTTCTTTTTTGTGGTGTTAGATCACAGAATATAGAGCATTTGAACAGTTTATGGTTTTGAGAGCACATAGCACATTTAGACACTACACCTTTATTTACCACAGATAGATTAACTGTAGATTTTCCTTGGGTTTTCTCAGCAGCAGTGGGGCTGGCCTCTAGCGAGGAAGCTCTTTTCTCCAAATATTGCAGTAATTCATCGATGCTTACCACCTCAGTCGTGTCCCTCTCGGAGTGAAACAGACGCACGGTCAATGAGTCTAGCTTGCGCAACAAAATGCATGATAGTATGGCATTCCACTGGATCACTGGTTGCTCAAGATTCTTTAATGCTGTGATATGCTGTCTAACGTTGGCAACAAAGTCTCGCAGCTGCGGAGCAGTACCACGCTTTATGTGGGAAATATCAAGCAAAGTGGACACATGACTGTTTATCAATAAGGCAGGGTTATCATATCTCTTATTTAAAAATTCTAAAGCATCATCATATGACTTACCAATGATTGGCAGATTATCTATAAGTTGTAATGGCTCTCCCTTTAAATACTTCTTCAAAAAGCATATTTTTTGAACCCTGGAAATTCTTGTGTCATTGTGTACTACAGCTTGGAACATCTCTATGAAGGGCTTGTAGCAAGCTATGTCCTTGCCATCGAATGTTGGTATATCCAGGCTGGGAAGTTTCGCTTGTGAGCACTGTGTATCATTTTGGTTATTCGACTGATGTAAGTTGTTAATGTGACGTTCCAATGAGGCTAATAACGATAGGTATATGTTCTCAGCCCTGTCATCTTCATTTCTGTCGGCTTCATTTGCTAATTCGAGGCCTAAGGAGATTTCTTGGAACTTGCTGTATGTTTCCTTTAGATTTTGTTTGCGCACCAATAAATCCTCGGTTGTAAACTGCGTATTCTCCGCTAGATATTTCTCTAGCCGGGTGAAAGAAGCCTTGCAATGCCCACGCGCCGCAATGAGTTTGCGTATTTCTTCAGTCATTTTCGGCTTTATCGGCGACTCCTCCGTGCACGAATCGTACTCCGAATCCACTGCAATACGACCGATGAATTCTTTGTATAAATTAACCTTGTTCGAATGAAAAATCACTGCAGATAGCCCCTTGTAATAACCTCACAATGTCGCACAAACTTAGTAATGTGATTATAATCAGTGCGTTCTCATTGAGTACACGCTCGAGTATTCACTGCTACTTCCTTCGTAGTCCAACCAGCGCGCGGGGTTTCGTCTCGTAGTGTATGTTTTCGGAGATGCGTGATCATGCAGCGTAATGAGAACAGACTTGCTCGTGTGCGACCGTCCCGCCGCAAAATGGCCACCACGTGTATGTTTAATCCGGCAAGTACGTGAACACACTTAGCGATTTATGTAAGCGAAATAACACTTTTTATTGAGAGATTAATTAGACTAAAGTTTTCGGCACCATGTTTAGTACACCTATTATGGGTGTATTTGAATGGATTGGATAAAAACACTGTAATTTTATTATTTGAGTTTAATCGACACGTTACTTGTATGATGGTTCAGATGAGAGAGAGAAAGCGATGTAGTGCAGTGTTGCCAAATCAAAGTTATGTTTTATACAAAACAAACAAATTGTCAAAGCCTGCAGCAACGACGTAGAGTCGCTACCTTATCGGTTTTTTACCGGATACATTTCGGGGAGTGTGCTCTGGAGTTACATAACTTGGTACCTCCTTCCCCATTCCATCAAAAAACGACCAGACGGACTGCAATGCGACATCCATATTATGGTAGACGTTCCACCCTGTCGCACCAAGCGTTTTGCTTCCACATTCATAGTGCGTACAGCTAACGAGTGGAACTCATTGCCTAAGTCTGTGTTTCCACATGAATACAATCTGGGCATCTTCAAGTCACGAGTGAACAGGTATCTTCTAGGCAGGCGTGAATCATCGTAGACCGCATCATCACTTAACATCAGGTGAGATAGTGGTCAAACGCCTGCCTATTGTGAATAAAAAAATAAATAAATAAAAAAACAACTCCGAGCGTTTGTTACATGAAGTCATTGTGAAATTTAATTGCCGCGGTCTCGCAGCGGCCATAAACACGGGTTCCGAAACGGTGGCTCGTTAAACCGGCACCCGGCCCTAACTTCCGCGTTATGGAATCCGGCTCTATAGAGTTACTGCGGCGTCCTAGACGCAGCGATGTCATCACATCGGAACATACAGTTTATGAAGCGTTTAATTCAATAAACATGAATGAGATCACATATACGAGTTAACAACACTGAAAAATATCACTTTGTACGTGTGGTCTAAAGCTCTGAAGAAGGGTTAGGCTTTTCGCACGTGCTTCATCGGGTACGGTAAGAAATCCTTGTCTCGTTTCTTTGCTGAGACTTTACAACACACGTACATTAGTAATTGCAAGAGTGACACTGGGCATAGGTATAATGTATTTAACGCCAAAATAGTTTATTTTTCATAGCCTAGACTGGTACATCAAACTGAAATATTATAAATGGTTACAAATATACATACATGCTATTTATTTTGTTAGATTTTCGGATGTGAAATGCAAGAAAAAAAAAACGTATACGTACCACGTAAATGAGCAGATCATCAGATTATTGAAAGAATTAATAAACACTAATAATAATGTATATTATTATCGGAGGCCAAGACTCATTCCGGGTCCCTGCGCCATTTGAATGAATGAATGAATAATAATGTAGAACCTTATTATTTTTAGTTCAATTTTTTAACCGACTTCAAAAAAGGAGGTTACTCCATTCGACCGTATATATGTGGGTTTTTTTCAGTTTATATACGAAGCAAGTTTGAAAAATATAAATTTTCAATTTTTCATGTACTCTGGTTTTTTGCGTCTCCGAACATATAAGTAACCCGAAGTCAACAGTGATGTTTATAACATTTTAAACACGAGAAAACGTACTTGTGTACTAATCTGCAAAACACATTATTTGAGGTACCTTTAATTAAAAGCAATATCTAAAATGCACACAAGTCCACTAAGGCTAACTTGCGCCAGCCAAATTGTCCGAGATTTTCGGCGAAATCTCGGATTAAATAACAAATTTGCAGGCAAAATTGTGACTTGGTCCGAGATTCTCAGATATTGAGAGGTCAGAGAGGTTGCCGTAAGTGAACCTAAGCAAAGCCAATGGTTAAAAAAATAACTAATTGTTGAATTTTTCTTTTTTGTCGTTTACGGTTAAAAAAGTGTTTTTATAATCTAGCGTTTGACCGCTATCTCTTGGTGTTCAGTGTCGAAGATGTAATCACTTTGATGTCGATGGTTATACCCAATGATATTGTATGTTTATATGAGGTAGATGTCGCACAAGCACGCGGAAACTGAGGCGGCAAAATTAAGTCAATTGTAGTCATTTTCATTGCGACGCGTATTTCAAGCGCAAGTCTAAACATATAGCTATCCTTATCTATATTATTTGTACCGTATTATCTGTCGCAGCAAGCATGTTTATGTCGTAAAGGAACAAAATCTGAGCACCGCGCAGTATAAGTATACGTCATCTTTAGTAAAACATCATTGGTTATACCTAGAATGTGTACTGGCTCTCACGGACTGCTGCTTAAGGCGTGCTTTTACCAAATGTTTAGGTATTTTACGCGCGTTAGAGCAGGACAGTAGCGGAGCGGCGCACCGAAGCGCCCCGCGCCGCCGGCCCCGCGCCGTACGCATGCACGGCTCCAAGAGAGAGTAATATTTAACGCCTGGTAACAAGCTGTTGTCAAAATATAGCTCCACATATTTTGGTAAGCGCTAATGAACATCTGAGTGGCTTTAAACATAGTCTGTTTAGACTAGCTGATCCCCTCGTGGCTTCTTGTATGGCCTAATATGTATCCCGATTTTACTTCTTCAAAAGGACCATTTGACTGTAACTAAGTTAATGTCTAAACGGAACATTATCGAAGAAAGAAATCTCTCTCGAAATGAATATTGAAAAAATAATCTTGATTGTTCCTAGATAATGCCATTATCTATCAAACAAAGTAAGCTTCATATGAATGTTGTTATTATTTTGTAAGATATACGTGTTTTAATTTTTGAAAAGCATATTTTTCAAAAATTAAAACTATCGAGAAAATTTTAATTAACCGGATTTTGAATCCTGACTGTTCCTTTATGTTGAACCAAAGATACTAAAACTGAAAAAAACCAAAGCTCTGTCTTCTACACATGGCTTAAAATACATTTTTAAAAATAGCGGTTTGTCTACTCACAGCGCCTTAAAGACTTAGTGTTTGGTGGCAGTTTTTCAAACTTGAGCGAGGTAGCTAGGCAGACTCAAAAGTACCCTACCACCATGCTGGGAGTTTGTTAACGGTCATCTTCACCGGAAGCTCAAGTCCTTGGTATAGGGATCAAACCTGCGTCCGTCAGTTTGAGAACTGACGCCACCACCGCTGAGCGGTCATCGCTTCAAATTCAGTAATGGTTGCATATTTTGCCCACAACGTATTTATGAGTAATTTGACAAATGGGTAGCCTTTTAACCATTGATTGACATAAGTAATGACTATAGATAAAAAACCGTTCGTTATTAAACTCTGATAGGGCTAGATGAGAGTTTATAGTATCTAGTCTGGACCAGTCAGCTTTATGTGAGCCGCATTTAAGCAATGCTCTCGGTGCTCCACCGTTGAAATAACAAGCACAATACGGACACCGGCAAATCCAACCCAAGTCCCGGATCTGTAACAAAGAACGGCTTATGTACTTCACTTCTACATAATACGGTCCAAATACTTGGATCGTAGACTTTTGCTGGAGATTTTCTATGTCGTTTCGATCTCTGGACTACTACTGTTTCGACCACAGGCATTCTAAAAACGTGTAAGTATATACTATTTTATGTGTATACAATACAATACAATTGTTCTTTATTGCTTTTGAAGCGATGATAGCTCAGCGGTGGAAGGGTCGACTGTTGAACTGACGGACGCTGGTTCGATCCCCACCATCGGCTTGAGCTTTTGATGAAGATAACACCGTTATAAAATTCCTAGCATGGTGGTAGTGTACTTTCGAGTACCTGTCTGGCTAGCTACACCACCCACAAGTTAAAAACTTTCACAAACGTATCAGCGTTGACCATTAAGTAAGAAAGTGGTAAGATTTTTTTAAAAATACACTCAAAAGTATAACTTGTTAAAGTCGGTACCATGAAAGTCCTATATATATAGTAACTATGTTTTATCAAATTATTGTCCTCTTGGTGTGCACCGACTTCGACAAGTTATTTCACACTTTTGAGTGTTGAAATCGGTTCTATTTTTCGGTAAAAATTGTTTATTCACCCTTTTCCGTAACCTTTGCTACTCACGGGATAGATAATAAAGTTGTCATTGTGTACCTATGTTCACCGATTTATACCCGCAATTATAATGTCGTCCACCATACCTACGTAGCACTTTCCAGTGGAGTGTAACTCAATAACACAACTCTGCCGTGGTGGTGGTACCGGCTTAGGATAGTACTCCCCCATCTCTTCCCGTGGGTGCCGTATGAGTCGGCTAAGGGATCACGTACCAGAAGGTGGGCAGCAGCACCTTCTGAGGATAGGAAATCATACTGCGCTCCCCAACTCGCCTGCCCCGCCCCGCCATTGGCAAATCCCCCCTTTATGGGGGAGGCATATGTACAGTAGTGGTTATCTAAATGCTGAGAAGAAGAACTCAACAACTCAAAAGCTTGGCCGACTTTAATGAAATTTAAATGGGGTCACCTCGGAGGTACACTCTATCAAACAAAAAAAAGAATTTTGAAAATCGGTTCAAAAATGGTGGACAAATTGGTCATACAGAAAAAAAAAACATACAGTGAATCATAACATGACAACATTTACACAAGGTCTTCAGGTCCCAAACTAGGCAGAGCCTGTGCTATGGTAACCTGATGACTGATATATACTTATATACATATACACACCCAGACACAGGTCAAACAGACATGTTCATACACACAAATGTTTCACCTGTCCGGGAATCGAACCCGGGACCAGCGGCTCAGAAGGCAGAGTGCTACCAACTGCGCCAACCGGCCAGTCAAAAAAGGGAGGAGAGTTATACCTCCTTTTTTAAAATCGGTTTAAATTAAAGTATGAAACTCTGAACTGTGTGGGTTTGTTCTCTGGGCATAATTTGAACACTAATTTCAAATAGTAGACGAATGAACGTACCACGCATGATTGTGTGGCGCCAGAAATGGGTTATCATACAAGTATTATGTGACCCAATTCAGAAACATTGCGACAGTTTTGCCAATAACCTGCTGGCAATTTGTCGCTTGATACGACAGATCCAAAGTGCAACATATATGTACCTACTATAATATACAATACAAGGCTATGGCTAGATCGCGACTACACTCACTTTTGCCTTCTGACAACATCTAACTGACCTCTTCAATTATATTTATCTCTTTGGAGCCCATGGATTAAAAAAAATCATAGATCTTCGACTATTTGTAATGTAAGTATTTTTATATTTTGCTATATACATATATATAAATACTTTATTGTTTTCAACTATGCCGACATTCGCCATTGTTTTGGGTCTTTATAAATATCTAGCAGCGCCCCGCGGTTGTACCTGTTCGGTGATGAAAAACGATGATGATGGTGATGATGAAAATAACCCTATAGTTAATCCAGGGTATAAGCTATCTCCATACCAAATTTCATCGAAATCGGTGTAGCCGTTTGAGCGTGAAGAGGTAACAAACATGCACACATGCACAATTACACACTTACACACATACACACTTACACACATACACACTTACACACATACACACTTACACACATACACACTTACACGCATACACACTTACACATAAACAGAACATTTCACATTTATAATATGAGTAGGATTTATATTATCTTGATTCGTTATCATAACACTATTATATCGCAAATCAGCATATATTGCCGCCCTGTATCGCGATCTGACTTCATTGTTCGCCCATTCTATGCTAAACACTATTTTCGCATTGTAGGTAGTGAGCAAACGTATTGCTATTTCAGCGTTTCCCCCCAACCCCCTATGCAACCGATAGAGACAGCTGCTGCTCGTTAGATTTATAGGTAAATTTTTGATAGAATTTAAGTTCCGCTCTTTTCCTTCTCTAAATTGTAACAAATAATATGTTATTGATGTCAATCGCTTGAGTATGATGTATTTTAGGCTTATACTCAACGAACTCGTTGCATATACGTAATATATATTGACTTTATATAACCACAGTCTTGACTGACACCAAAAATCGACTGGATGTGATGCTTGTGCCTTTAAAGTGTTATTAAAAACTAAATTAAATAAGACGTATAAGCCTAGTAAATTATGTGTACTTACATAAAAGATTATATGAAACAACCAGTGGAACTCCGGGAGTGTCGGCAGTAGTGAAAACTGGAACATGATTGATGATGGGGATGAAAAGTTGCCTATGTGTTATTCCGGAATCCGTACGTCACGTCCTGATGATCTGACGATCTGACGTTCTGACGCGAGTTTAACATTTTTGCCCATAAAACAAGTGCACAACGCCGCTAAAGAAGTTTTCAGTTAAAAAAACAAAATCGGACAATATTTAAGGCTAGAAAAAAGGTTTTACTTTTTATGTGGACAAGTACGTGGTATATATTCCGCTTAATTAACGTTTCACAGATTTTATGTTTACCAGTTTCGCTCGACCGTCATAAACTCCTCACAACTCCGCGAATAAAAAATGCAAACTTCTATTAACTACTTGTTCTTGTCCCCCCAAGTTTCCATAAGAACCGTCGGTAAAGTTTAACGAGACAAAATAAAAGTTACATAACTTACGGAAATTATGAATACCGACCACAAGTTGACAAAGTAGGGGAAGGGAACATTGGTTAAGATCGAGCACTGATATGCGTAAAAAAGTTGTCCAGGTGTCCTGCTTCGTTTTTGATGTTTTACTCATTTTAAGGAGGAAATCATCAAAAACGAAGCAGGAAAATTCGATGCTTTGTAACGGGAAACAAAACGGCCTTCACTGGCCGGTTGGCTCAGTTGGTAGCACTCTGCCTTCTGAGCCGCTGGTCCCGGGTTCGATTCCCGGACAGGTCAAACATTTGTGTATATGAACATGTCTGTTTGACCTGTGTCTGGGTGTGTATATGTATATAAGTATATATCAGTCATCAGGTTACCATAGTACAGGCTCTGCCTAGTTGGGGATCTGAATACCTTGTGTGAATGTTGTCCCATATTATTATTTATTATTATTTCATGGTAGGTAGAGTAACATCTGTGTTCTACAATTTATGAAGTAAAAAAAATCTGTAATTCAAAGCTTATTTAGTCTAAAATGTTACGTAACTGGATAGTTCAGAAAAGGGTCCAACAAAAAACAGGAAAATCGCACGCTCGGTAGAGGTCCATGATTTGACCTTTCACTAGAAGTTTATGGTTAACTGTGGTTTTCCTACCTTCCGTTTTCCTCGCTTATCTTGGTATGTAGTACAATACATGCCTCCACGTGCTACACATACATCATGATGTTAGATTGAGAAAAAGGTAAGAAAAAAACTATATAAATACAATGGTGGTTATTTATTTGATTGTAAAAGCAGTAAATATGCGTCATACCTACAAATATACCACGATGTATACTAGACATATCATGTATTGACATTGAATCGTATGCAATCCAAAAATGTATTCGATCAAATCAATTATGTAGTGTGATGAGCATTTTCCTGCACAAATTGTTTTATTTTAATAAGTACTTATGAATTTATACCGAAGCGGCGGTTTTACTTGCCACCACAGATCGTACTATGATTATAACTTATAGGATTAGGTACAGAGTCGAAACAAGATAAAAGTTGGAAGCCAGTCACACCCTAAGTGACGTTGATTTTGACTTTATGTAAAAAAAAAAATTGGTTGTCTGTAAAGTCGGTTTACGGACGATAGATTTACGTGATAACGACATAATCATGTATGACTTTGACTTTGACTTTGACATTGACCATTGACCATTGACCATTGACCATTGACCATTGACCATTGACCATTGACCATTGACTATTCACCGTTACGCGGAACGTTACTATTTTTCATTTTGGCATTCATCAATTTATAAAACGTTATCACGTCAAAAAATACAATTTATGTAGGTAGATAAAACTATAACCGTGGCTTAGCAACCTTATCTAAAAGGTAAAAAGTAATTGTCCACATAGGAAAACACTTTGGGCATGACCCTGCATACCACCCAAATATCTGCATACTTCTTTACGGTTGGGGCAGGTGGGGAAAACAAGGGTATAAAAATGTAGATTATTACGTTCTTTATAGTGCGGGCCTAAAGGGTTTTATTCATGAAGCTTCTAGCGATCATTTGAACTGCAAATATTTGCTGTTTTTAAGGGAAAACAAAATTTAAGACGAGTTTTTAGTTCTACTTTTCTATACTCAGTTCTTGTTATATATATATATATATATATATATATATATATATAGTTAGCATGGAGCCGCCATTTTGAGTTGTGTCCATATAAAAGCGGCAGCAGACCTGTGCCGCCCTTTTCAGTCAGACACCGAGCTCGGCGGCGAGCTCGAGGCAAAAACATCCTGGTTAGATTCTCTCCAAATAGTCAAAGAGCAAACATCCTTAGGGCCCACTTACGGACCACTCTGGTACTGGGGCAAGTCGATCCGATAACTCCCTGTCCTGGCGACAGCTCAAGCCGAGGTCCGAACCTCAGTGGTGCCCTTGAGCTAGTCGCCTCGTCCTCTCCTAGTGGCACAGCGCCGTCAGCGCTAGCCTCACTAGGCGGTGCGCCTTCTGCGACCGCACAAATACCGGGCTGAGCACCATCTGCGCTCGCCCCCCCTCCGGTGAAGCTGTAAATGCCGGTAGAGGCAAACAGCATTAGTCCGTTAGAAAAAAAAAAAAAAAAAAAAAAAAAAAAAAAAAAAAAAGTGCCGCCCTTTTTCTTCCTGCGGCTGTCTTCTCCTGCACTTGTCCCGACCCATATACAGCAGTTCTTATACTGTTTATTTGATTAATATTATATGGTCGTATTTCGTGATTCTTAAACGTAGTTTATAAAATGTTACGGCGTTTAATCGCTTTAAAAACATTTATGTAATGTTGATTCATTTCGACGTACTCGTAAGACGTCGTCACGGGAAGACTTCTCTCGTCTTTTCGTTGCATTTAGCTATATCCTCTAAAAATAACGCTGAGAGAACGCGTTTCAAAGATCAAGTATGCGTGAAAAAATCAGCGAGCATAAACATCTATTCCATTGGCAGCTACATTATTAACCATCATTGATATCTGCTACGGGTTTCTGAACGGATTTGGATGAAGTTTGGTGTACAGTTAGGTAGACCCTGGAATAACACATAAAACTCAAACTCAACTGTTTATCGCGGATATAGGTAGTTGTAAGATGTACCATCAATCTTTTAAGCAAGGTATATACAATCTTTCTTCAGAATGCAATGTTTACAAAATAATGCGCTTATACAAGTACATATCATTCATACAATCTAGTAGTATTTAAAATTTATCAATGTTAAAATCAATTACATTTAAATGTCAGGAGATATAAAGGAGAATTGAAATTCTCTTCTAGTTTATTAGTATCTAATTTCAATGGTAAAATAATACTTATTAAAAACATAACCCTCCTTCTTTCGCAGTCGGGTAAAAATTGACAATTATATATATCAAATTTGTCAATTGTTTTGTTAAGTATTTGTTAAGTACTCGGAAACACTGTAGTACGCCTTGTTTAATTAAAGCTGCTTTCAATTGAATTTAAAAATACATTAATATTGGTACACTGGATGATATTTATTGGTAAATTATTAAATATGCGAGGTACCATACAAAAGACACTGCTATTTTACTGTGCTGTTTTATTTAATGGAAAGAATGCCTAATGATTGTGTCTCTTGGCTTTATAGACCCCGAGAGTTGCTGTTCCCGTGGGATAAGTAAATAATTCAAAAACTTCTGTTAGATATTCCTTCACTCTCAAACAGTTGCACCGATTTCGATGAAATAAAAAGACTTTTAATTTAACAAAATTACTTCTTCGTCAAAAGTAGATCCGAAAATATCAAAATATTTATCTATTTATTTCGAGATGATAAATTGTTTAATGTGTGACCACCTGTAACTAGGAGGGGGGAGTAGTCAAAAAGTATTTAAATCCGCGTGACGTAATTTATAAATGGCCCCTTAGTGTCATTAATATCTTAGAACCACTACGAACAATGTCAAATGTCAAAGACCAATCAAATGAGTTTTTTGGTTTTGTCATTTTTCGGGGTCTCCCGAAATTCGAAGCGACAAAAAATAAATACAACTGCCATTACAAGACTAAGAGGAAAGCAAAATACAAAAATACTTTCCACAAATAGCTCGAATAGTGTTTATTCAATTATTCAGTCCAGAGACTCAAGAAACATTTTAAAGGTCTTACATTATTAGGTACTGATAGTTTATGTATTTTTAATTTCTTTCTTTTTTATGATATAATATGTTAATTTAACACTAAAATTAAGTTAGTTATTACTTTGTAGTTACCTATTACCTAACATTTCTTATATTTATAGTTCATGGAAGAGACTAGCCACCCACAACACAGGGTATCCTAGTGTGGGGGCTAGAGTGACTTGCTTGACACCTACCTAAACCTTTTAATTTTTTATTTTTTTTTAATTTTTGTACATATGTGAATGTCATACGCAACATTATAGTCATAGTATATAAGTCTAAGTAGTTAAGCATGTAAAAAGTGCACAATTTAAGAAATAAATGTATTTGTATTTGTATTTGTATTTGTATTCATGCTGATTTAGTCCCGTCATTTGTCCCCATCCAGTGTCGAATTTTTCACTGGTTCAGTAAAAACGGTCGCTGAAAAAGAGAACTTGCTGACGAAATCACTCAAGGGAAAAAATAAAGCGAAGATCCGACCCTAACGACCACCCGGGGATATCATTAGCTGATGTCCACTGCATGACTCGAATCGGAGTCCTTCGCTGGGCGAGTGGCTACGGCTCCTTTATTTATAATTAGATCCTCGGAATATAAGAGGATACAAGAGCATCATGAGTACCACGGACTTCTGATTAGGTGGACATTGGCCATCGTATAGAAAGCAAATTAAATTTGGCTCCGGGTGATCTGTTATTATCACAATGTGAATATTAAATCATAGTGTGAATGTGTCATGTAGGCCGGGTACTTTTACTTTGTCGCCGCTCAAGAATATTACCTACTAGCAATGATGTTTTACTAAAGATGACGTATATTCATACTGCGCGGTGCTCTGATTTTGTTCCTTTACGACATAAACATCCTTACTGCGACATATAATACGGTACAAATATTATAGAAAAGGATAGCTATATGTTTAGACTTGCGCTTGAAACACGAGTCGTAATCAAAATTACTACAATTGACTTAATTTTGACGCCTCAGTTTCCGCGCGCTTGTGCGACGTCTACCTCATAGAAATATAATATCATTGCCTACTAGTAACAAACATTTCCAGTCTGGCCTCATAATTTTCCGTGATGTGTTTTTGTTTCAATCACAAAGATTGATTCCATTTTTAAAAAGTGGTGATAATGTAATTCGTCCTAGTTAATAACAATTTTTTCCCGATGTTTTTCTGCCTCTACCTAATATATAGGCATAATATACCTATATATTTTTACTTACCTAATATATAGGTATAATATACCTATATATTAGGGGGCGTCAATTAATTATGTGTGTACGCAAGGAACATTGTAATGTAGCGAGAAAACTGGGTTAAATTAAGTAAAAATATTTTTTGTGTGGTTCTATACTACGTTCTTAATAACTTTAAATAAATGTCCTGAATATTCGTATATTAAAAAAAATAACAATGATTATTTTTTAATTATTACAACTCAATCAGGCACATATTCATTTATTTTTGACATTAAATATATGTAAATAATTTAAAATATGCATTTTCAAAAGTCTCATGTGAGATTATGGTAGGTGTTATGGTACATCTCACCAAGGGGAGAGGGGGGGTCGATAAATCGCTAAAACTACCTCACGTAATTTATGGATACCCCCTAATATATACCTAGGCACGCTGAGGCAGAAAAAATCTTATTAACTAGGACGGTTTACATGTCGGTGTTGATCAACCAACCAAAACCATGATAGTTCAAAAGTAACTAATATCAAAATATTGTGCTCATGGTCCGACTTCGACAAGTTATTTCACACTTTTGAGTGTTGAAGTCGGATCCATTTTTTGCAAAAACTTTTTTTTACGCTCTTTTTAGTGACCTTTGTTACTGATGGGATTAATTGTCATTGTGGTGTAGGTATGTATGATATATATGTACGATATTATAATAGCGGGTGAACACATCGGTGTCTTCACCCGCTATTATAATATCGTCTAAGTATAAGCACGCAATTTTCAGTTATTGGACTGTAACTCAAAAACCGCTTGACCGATTTTGATGAAATTTAAATGGGACCACACGGGAAGCACCAGCTATCACATAAAATGCAAAAAGAACAACCAAATTTGGTTCACCCAGTCAGAAGTTATGCGGTAACAAACATTTAAAAAAATATACGTTTTTTTTTTTTTTTTTTTTTTTATTCACAATAGGCAGGCGTTTGACCACTATCTCACCTGATGTTAAGTGATGATGCGGTCTACGATGATTCACGCCTGCCTAGAAGATACCTGTTCACTCGTGACTTGAAGATGCCCAGATTGTATTCATGTGGAAACACAGACTTAGGCAATGAGTTCCACTCGTTAGCTGTACGCACTATGAATGTGGAAGCAAAACGCTTGGTGCGACAGGGTGGAACGTCTACCATGTATGGATGTCGCATTGCAGTCCGTCTGGTCGTTTTTTGATGGAATGGGGAAGGAGGTACTAAGTTGTGTAACTCCAGAGCACACTCCCCGAAATGTATCCGGTAAAAAACCGATAAGCTAGCGACTCTACGTCGGTGCTGCAGGCTTTGAAGTCGTGTCTCGACTAAAGAATCCTTATTAATGAGCCTTTTAGCACGCCTCTCTATGGACTCAAGAGCCTCAAGCTGATATTTAGCCGAGCCGTCCCACAAGTGAGAACAATACTCCATACAGGATCGGACTTGTGCTTGGTATAAGTTGAGCAGTTGTTCCGGTGTGAAGTACCGCTTCACCTTTGCGAGTATTCCTAGCTTCTTGGCTGCCAACTGAGCTTTTGACTCGATGTAGGAGCCAAAATTCATAGTTGAGCTCATTGACATGCCCAGTATATCAAGATGGTCGGTTATTGGCACGGATACATCTCGGAAAGTAGGAGTCAGATGAAATTGACTCTTTTTTGCGGAAAAGAGACACGCCTGAGTTTTATTGGCATTGAACTTTACCAGGTTGGCATCACCCCAGTCGGAGACTGCCTTTAGGGTCAAGTTCATACGTTCCACCATGTTCTCTCTCAATAGTTGTATTTGAGTGCCGCTACTGCGTGCATTGGACGTATAGCTCTCTACCACTGTATTGTCACCTGCATACCCAAAGGTACCGGGCTTGAGCAGCTCATTTATGTGCAGTAGAAACAGCGTTGCAGAGAGCACAGACCCCTGAGGAACACCGGCATTTATATCCAATTGATCTGACGAGCAGCCATCAATAACCACTCGTAATGATCTGTCCCTCAGAAAGTCTGTTATCCATTCACATAGTGCAGTGGGCAAGCCATATGATGGAAGCTTGCTTATAAGGCTATCGTGCCAGACCCTGTCAAAGGCCTTTGAGATATCTAGAGAAACGGCCAACGCTTCTCCGTGTCTCTCAATGGCCTCACTCCAGATGTACGTGGCATACGCTAGGAGATCTCCGGTGGACCGGTTTCGGCGGAAGCCATATTGCCGGTCACTCAGAATGTCATTTGTCTCCAGGTATGCCAGGAGCTTCTTGTTGAGGACACGCTCCATGCTCTTACAGAGAATGGACGTGACCGATATTGGCCTGTAGTTGGCAGGGTCGGCTCGACTGCCTTTTTTGGGCACGGGCTGCACGTTAGCTAACTTCCAGGACTTTGGCACAATACCCGTATCGAGTGAGAGACGAAACAGACGTGTCAAAATAGGAGTAAGTTCAGGAGCACAGGTTTTCAGCACTATGGCTGGAATACCGTCTGGTCCACTGGCTTTGTTAACGTCGAGATTGCGTAGCGTTTTGCGAACCTCGGATTGATGAATACGTATATCCGACATAAACGTCTCGTATTGCTCAATTGGGGTTGGAGGTGTTGCACCGCTAGCATCTAACCGCGAAGCTTCAGCAAAGAGAGTAGCAAACAAGTTTGCTTTATCTTCAGCGGTGTGAGCCAGGGATCCATCAGGTCTCAGCAATGGTGGTAATGAGGGGCGAGAGAAATTCGATTCAACCGACTTAGCCAGGGACCAAAATGCCTTGCTACCCGCAGGATACGTGGCTAGTTTGTTCCCTATCCGGCTTATGTGATTAAATCGAGCCTTCCTCAGAGCTTTCTTGCAGAGCTTGGCAGCCTTGTTATAGGCTCTCTTCTTCACGTGTACATCCTTGGCTTTGCGTTTACGAGCATCGACCCAGGCTAGGTATGCCTCGTGTTTCAGCGAATCAGCGCTTTTACACTCAGCCCCGAACCATGGCCGAGCTTTGCCTGACAGTGAAACATCCGAGAATGGAATGAAGTATTCCATCCCCTGGCGCATCACTTCCGTCACAGCATCAGCGCATGCCGAAGGGTCACCAGAAGAGAAGCACGTAGGTAGCCAAGGGTAAGATGAGAAGAAAGTTCGCATCTCGTCCCAATCTGCTGACTTGTACTGCCATACCCGCCGGGTGCCTTTATGGCTGAGATCGGGCGGGTAGTAGACAGATGCAGACTTTACCAGACAGTGGTCGGAGCTACCTAAAGGTGATGATACCGACACGGAGTATCGGTCTGGATCCGTTGTCAACAGAAGGTCCAAACAGTAAGCTGTGTGCGTCTCAACATCTGGTACCCTAGTTGCCTCTTGGACCAGCTGGGTGAGATTTAACGCTAAAGCAAGCTTTCGCGTCTCTCTCCCGGCGTGGTCAGTGTCCAAGTATGGGCAGAGCCACTCTTGGTAGTGGGCATTAAAATCGCCTAGTACCACCAGTTGAGCTGAAGGGTACCGTTGCTGAGCCACATCCGCCGCCTCAATGAGGTGCTCAGTGAACCTGGTCGTCTCCTCATTTCCGCGGTGCGATCGGTAGACACAGGCATAAAGGATTGTCTCTAAGCCTGTGTCCACCAAAACCCACAGGGTGGAAAATCTGGGGTCTTCAATATTTCGGAGACGCCGATAGGACATATCGTCTCGGATGTAAGCACACGTTCCAGCATGCGGTTTAAAACTGTGCTCCAGGCCATAGCCTGGGTATGTGAGATACGAAATGTCGGACGGCCGTCGTATTTGCGTCTCCGTGAGGAATAAAAGGGCCGGTTTCTCAGTCTCAAGATGGTGATGGACTGCTAGGAGGTTTGAGTGCAAGCCTCGTATGTTAGTAAGGTGCACTTTGAGAGAGAGCGAGTGCAGCCGCTGTTGAACCGTTTTCTTATTCCTTTTTTTCGTCATATTTGGATTGGGAGTGAATGTTGGGTCGGAGGACGGCAGTAGAACGAGGCTTTTATGCATTGCACCCAGGAGACAAACAACGAGAAGCTACACCAAAGGGGTACTAGTCTGGAGACCGCGGGGACGCCCGAGCCCCCCCAAGAATGTCCATCGGGCGCTCTCGTCCGGTCGCCAACCGGCACGATGGCGCATTCCTGGGATTTTTCGCGAGTTGGCGGGGCAGCCTTTCATGAGTGGCTGGCTCACTACTTGGGCCCCCTACTAACTGCGGTCGGCCAGCGGTGCACCGTGCCTCGGATCCCGCTACCCTCCATGACTAGTCTCCCGATGCAGCAATAACTTTGTGCGTCAATTCGGTATGCCTGCAATGGTGCAACTATTCTGACCCGTCCTCCTCAGTTGGCTTCACTGTACATCGTGCCGTAACACGGCTAGGCCATTTCTTGGCACGGCTTTGTCCAGTGGGTGGTCACTAGCCGCGGCCGAAGCCTACCACCGAGTCACCGCTTAGCACCACCCGAGGGTCACGTGTAGGGTTTCAGGAAAAAACACATTCGGGGTACTCTCCTACGGACGTGGGTGACTTGACCCCCAAAATACACATAAATACGTAATTGAGAACCTCCTCCCTTTTTTTTAAGTCGGTTAAAAAGGTTTGCAATAAAAATGTTGGTGGCAGAAATAGTATTAACCGGTTTTCAAAAAAAGGAGGTTCTTAATTCGATTGTCTATTTTATGTTTTATTTTTAAGTTTCGTGAAATGAACGCTTTGTTTACTTTGCCGGTAATTAGGTACTATTGCAACACGAACTCAGATTTGTGTCTGTAATGTTGTTAATATGAATTTGTATATAATATTTATGACGTTAAGCCCAACCAATTGTTTTATACATGTTTTAGTACCTAAGTTTCTCATGTACCTGTGATGTAATTGTTTTAAGAAATAAATATCTATAACCAAAGTTTGTAAGCTTACCTACGTTTGACCGCTGTCTCACTTGATGATAAGGGAAGCCGTAACTACAGTCTGAACTGTAAACAACTTGTCATAATAATGGGAAGGTGTTTCAAGTTATTGGAAGAACGTTGTACGTTGAAGTTTGAACGTTGTCGTTCAAACGACGGGATTTTTTGGGTAACTACTGCGAGACGTCACCAAAAGTTTGTCAAGGGTCGAAAGAGATTTTTTCATTCGTTAGAATGAATAAATATTGCATATTTAATACATATTTGTCCCATATAATTTTATCAAAATCTCCTCTGTGTTCTTAAATTTTAAGAAAATGTTGGAATATGTTTTACCTCATAACTTTGACATAGCATAAACCGATTTGTAACATTTAAAAGCTGAATACTTTCAGATTGTTAATTTTTTTACAAAAGATGTAAAAAAATACATGTAAATGCTTAAAATGTTCCACGGATATACGAAGTTATTAAGTAAAAATCGGGACGTATAGTTTTTAACCTATGGAGTACACGCATATATTTTACTAGATAAGTAACGCCATCTATTTGAATTTTGATGTGTCACAATGAACTTTTGGTGCCTTTTTCTCGAGAGGCGAGCGTAAGTCGTGTTTTTGTTGTTGTGTTGGTTGGGTAGGTACCAACCAGTGATTTGATCACAAAAATAGACATGGAGTTTAAGTTAACGAAACAACGATATGTTGCCATAGAATGATGCCGTTTGTTTGTTCACCATATGGAGCTAATAGTTGTAATTGTTGTTGTATTACCATACTATACTCTACGCTAACTGTAGGTATTAGAAAGAGAAAAAAATAAATTTGTGTACCTAATGTTAATAAGGAATTAAATTCAAAACCTGCCGGACGGGTTTCTAGTTATTAGTGTATTTATAAATAAAATGATTAAGATTTTGTATAAAGGTTTACACTCTTAGAGAGATATCCAGTAAATAAGTCTTCGCGGGTCCTTGTGAAACCAATGGCCATAAAGGTTATAAAAGCACAGATGAACAATACGTCGCCTCATCGCTAAGAGCGATCACTTTCAGGCGACCTTTGAATGGGAATAGATTTAGCAGAGTATTGTCGCAACAATTTTACGAAACTCGGAACGTATGTATATTATAAGATGTGCAGTATTCTATTAGATACAAAGTTAGAAAAAAATGATTGAGTAAGAAGGTATTTTTGTGACATAAAATTCTAACTAATTATTAATTCAATGAAAACAACACTTACGGATGCATACATTTGTGAGTATGACAGCGCCATAAATTTACCTACCGCCTGGTAGCCGTCAGCGATACCAAGCGGTGAAGAAAAATTTTGACGTAATTTTACCATTAATACTGCGTTTTGACGTGACAACGTCTTATAAATTGGTTTGCCGGGTGACACTTCAAGAAACTGCGTTACGCTCCGCTCACGTTATGCGCTCACAATGAGAGCGAGAGGCACGCGTCCCTTCCACTCGGGCATGGTTAGCCCGCCTAAGAGCGAGAGAGACAGACATAAAAAGTGAAAGGCACTCAAAGTCGTTGTCACGTAAAACTTTCGCCCGTATACCGACTTTACAGGCAACCATTTTTTTTAATTTATAAGAAGGTACCTACATACTTTCATTTACAATGTGATTTTTGGAATACCTAAACCACTTATGTACATAAAATATTTGTTAATCAAGGCAAATATTTTATGTAGGTTGTTTAGGTACCACTAGATAGCGCCACATTAGTGCTACCCGTACGTAGTCAGAATTCTTTAATAGTAATATAATACTTATATGTCAATATTAGAAACCTGATACAAACTTCAATGTTTATCAAATTGATTTATAATTTCTACCGCTTTTGCCTACAAATCAGCAATTAGTATCAGAGTATAATATTAACTTTATTCAGTTGCATGAGTAATGACTTGACCTGAGTCAGTAAACAGCATAGGTACCTATTATACCTGAGACATGGCTCTAGATAGCCTCTAGCTTGGGTTACATAATCGGACGGCACGGGCGTCGTCGGCGCGGTGCGGCGTGCGGGGAGGGAGGTTACTTAACTGTTCTATATTGTATTGTATAAAGCCTCTTGCATAACAATGTCGGCAATGGATCCATGTTGAATGTTGCATAACAGCATTTATGTCTTTATTCATATGTACAAAATTTCTACAAATTCAGCTGACCTCATTTAATTAGACATTTGCCTAATGACTAGGTAGTCATAATGAGTACAAGGTATTAAAATAACAGTAAAATCTCAGATAGCTCTTCAAATGTACATTTAATGTAATTAACAATAATTTAATGAAAAAGTTTAGATAAGTAGACAAATATTTTGGTTCGAGAATTGGTATAGAGACATTAGGTATCTTAGTTACCTAGAAGTAGAAAAACTACAGGGAAAAGTTGTAGATAGAATAGTAAAAATGAGTTATAATTATATTTGACTATCATTTTGTTCCACAATTGGCTCAGTAGTGTCGCTACTTTTAAATTTCTTTGCTTGTGTTGCCTCCGTGTCGTTTGAAGGCTCTTCTTTGCACAATTCATTTAAATTATATTTCTTATAAGCATAATAATTGTCCACAATGCTCAGTAAGCAAATGCCTTTAATAATTTCCACAATTATGCAAAGCCGTGGGTTTTTCAAGTCAGCTTTATTGTCTGCATTTTTCAATACTACAAGTTCTGCAAGCTCTTTAATGATCAGCTCTCGTGAGACACTGCTATTAAACCTCTTGTTAAAGATGACTGCAAATGTGGATGGTTCCTTAAGGAAATATTTATCGCACAATTTTCCAGCATATTCCATAATGTCGGGTAGGTTTGCTTTACATGTAGCCATTATAGGCAGGAGGCGAAGCACATGTCGAGTCTTTTGTAACCTTGTAGTATGCAAGTCTTTGATAATGGCTGCTGTTAGTTCTTCTGGGCTAGGCAAGTTAGTCTTGACAAAAATGCAGTTAGAGGCCCCCGTTTCCACTGCTTGGAATCGCTTATGTCTGAGTGACTTCTGTGTTTCTTTTTTTATGGAATCTACTTCTCTGCGGAGCATGTCTCCAATGTCAGTCTCGTCTTCCGATTCACTCTCTGACTTGTCATCAGGATTCTCGGGGTCTGCCTGCGGGGGCTTCTGCTCAACGCCCAGATCAGGATACAACTTTCCGGCATACTCATTCAATAAATTGTACACTTCCTTTACACAATCCTTCTCTCTGAAGTTACACGTGCAGAAAAAACCTCTAAAGCCGGGTTCCAAGAAGTATTTGTTTCTACGTTTCCGAAAGTAAAATTTTTTCTTGTTTCGCGAGTCTCCCATTGTTTAAATCAAGTGCACTTGCTTTATCTGTATGAAATGCAATTAAGTTTTAGGGTGCGGTGTGATATTATGATATAACACAAGTAGGTGTTACGTATTGCATTGAATTATGAATTCAACAACACACACCAACACCCGACCGTATTTTCCTTTCTAGTATTGCCAGATGGTTTTGCGAATTTCCGACTGACAAGGCGTTACCAGCTACGACGACGCAAGAAACATTCGTCGTAGGTTACCAGGCACAAACTTTGAGAAACCTACTATCAAAGGGTTAGATACGTACGTTGAAAATGAAACTACGAAAAAAAATTAAAACATTGTACAATATCATTGAATTCCATAAAAATTACGTAAAAATTAAGTAATGCTTACTATTTATAATAATAATCATAAAATTCAAAAAGGTATCGCCAATTTTCAACTTTTAATAAATTTATCAGTTCTTGAATATTGATTGAAACAAAATCATAATATTATGTACTAAAACAAAATGTTGCTCTATTTGGCCATTTTACAGATAGGTTCGTCACAGATACCTGGAGCCTTACTATCAGCGTTGTAAAATCCATTCAGTTCCGAGCAGTTCTAAATCCTGTCTTTCTACTTCCCTACAAATGCGACAGAACCCTTTGACGTACTCAAAAAAAGAGAATAAAAGGTACCGATATTACGTATGCAACAATCACTTAAGGGGAAAGAATTGTGAATCAATAAACCGAACTAAACATGCCAGAGACAACAATAACCGTTCACCTTTGAGAATATCAATGTTCAATCACGTAAAGGAGCGTAATGACTTGGTGATGGCATGACTTTACACTAAGCGGTTTAAGCCAAGTTTTAGAACTGCTCGGAACTTGAATGGATTTTACAAAGCTGATAGTAAGGCCCCTGTAGGTGCGTCCAAATCACGGAAATAAAATAAAAAAACAAACACATTTAAATGGCATTTCTTGTAGTCCTCAACTAGTAATAGTTTTGCCGTCATTCGTTAACGTTTGCTTTTTTTTTATTTCATTGGCAACAGGATGGGATCTATGTTTTGTTGGTTTCATATGTGCAATGTTGCCATAAGGAGAAAACTTGGGCAGCTATTATGCGATATATTTACGCGATCTAGTAATGTACTTTATTGTGTTTCTCTACTACAAATATTATGTATCAAAATAAATAAAATTAGTTTACGAAACGTGTCATAATTTGAGATGTTTAATGCCCCAATAGAAGTTTAGAGATAAACAGTGCTACAAACAAACCCAGACTAAAACCTTGCCAGGAAGTCGGGTGACTTCACCTTCTCAAAACAATTGGGCAGGTTGAATGCAAAAGGTCGAGAGGAAGAAGCTATATTATATGGCTTTTTCTTCTCGACCTTTTGCATAACTTGTAATTTGATCAGATCAAGTTCGCACCGCACTCAAAATTTCAATGTCAGAGGCTCTAGGTACACGGCACTGTAAGACGGACCTGACAAAAAATATAGTGTAACTAAAGATATTGTTCGATGTCCACACTACTTTTTTTTGGTTCGCTTTTGTTTAATTATAGATGCTAGCATTAGTCAAACGTTGATAATGTTGTTCCAGGTGGTATCTAGATCTAGTCTTTAAATGTCGACTACAGTAAACAGACCCCCGGCGATATATTTGTAAGCTTAATGGTGATCGAGTAGCTAATACACAATACCTTGGTTGACGATTAGGTTGAAGGCCGAAGATCATTATTTCCATGCCTTTCTTGACCTCATTCGGGACATTTTATTTCTAAAATTAAGTAAATGTCTGCGTCCCAGGAGCGGTGGGAACGGAATACGCCCACTACTTGTTGACGTGATAACGTTTTATAAATTGATGAGCAGCACTCATGAAAAATAGTAACGTTCCGCGTAACGTTCCACCTGAGTTTTGTATTACATAAAATAATCAAAGTCAAAGTCAGTCAAAGTCAGTCAAAGTCAAAGTCAACGTCAAAGTCATAAATGATTATGACGTTATCACGTAAATCTATCGTCCGTAAACCGACTTTACAGACAACCAATTTTTTTTAAGATAACATTAACCACTTGCCTACACAGAATCATACTCGTCGCATTCATTTACCTACGTACGGCTTTTTAGCAGGTCCACCCACTTCCAGACGATTTTTTAATGTACCCTTTTTTGCTATTTTATACGTCAAATATCAATATCTAATATCTCGCTCGTACAATTGAAACATCATTATTAGGCATAGAAATAATATGTACTAGTTGTACGTAGTACATATTATTTCTATGTTATTAGGTACGTAGCCAAGTAGTTTTCGCGGTGGAACCTAAAATCGTTGGAAAAGATAACTTTATTTTCTCTTTAATCTTAGTGTTGCCACAGCTCCTTTTTATTACAAAGTAGAATTTTCATATAATCATCATAATTATTTTTACTACCTATGATGTAGACATATACGTAGCCTAACACACTGTTTTCCTAGACAAAAAATATGCAGTAGGTAGCTAGTATGAATTATTTCAGTTTTTCTTTTATATAAAATTATTATTTAACCAATAACCAGCTATTAAGGGTTAATATTGAGAAATAATATAAACGCTTATAGAATGAATGAATATCTACAGTAATATTTTTTTATTGGGAAGATGTTTGGTCACTACCTCACCTGATGATACAGTGTACGATGCGTTAGCATCTTATATATAGTTGGTGATTGTGACGATGGATTCCGCCAGCGTAGAAGATAACCGTTAACCATAGAGAAGTACTGTATTAATCACGAATATTTAACATGCACCTTGGGCTATATAGCAAATAAAAATGTTTAATATTTTATTATTAATAATAATCAAATGATTTACCTCCATAATTTTTATTATTATTTTTATTTATTAACATTCACACAAGGTCTTCAGGTCCCAAACTAGGCAGAGCCTGTGCTATGGTAACCTGATGACTGATATATATATACATATACAAATTCCAGGCGTTTAAGACTGAAAGAGTACCTAACAAACATCCATATATATAAACTTTCGCGTTTATAATATTAGTATGATATGTGGATTATTTTTTATCATCATCATATCTGCCATAAGACGTCTACTGCTGGACATACGCCTCCCCCATTGATTACCACAAGGACCGGTTGGCAGCGGCCCGCATCCAGCTCTTGCCTGCGATCTTAGTCAGATCATCTGTCCACCTGGTCGGTGGCCATCCTATGCTGCGCTTGCCAGTCCGTGGTCTCCATTCGAGAACCTTTCGGCCCCAACGGCTATCGGTTTTTCGATCTTTTATGGTAGTTATAAAATAAAATAACTTTCATTACATTTTAAACTTAAAGTATCCGTTCAGTACAAAGAAGTATTTCTTACTAAAAATTAAAACTGGAAAGTAAAATAAGCGAACATTATGTACATATTTTATTATTAAAATTAACATTAACATTTTTAACATAACTAGTTAAGTTCCTAACTTTTAGATTAAACTTTAAAAGTATAAATAAATATTATTACAAAATGGTTATAATACATTTTTATATACATATTTATTATTTTTTCAAACATTCTTCCAACATATAAAATACTGAGATACTATTTTAAAATACTTTTGTAGGCGTATTGCATTTGTAAGTGTGATGACTGAAATTCACCATTAAATTTCTTAAAAATGCATAGCTCATTTCGTGTATCGACAGTACTTTGTCTTCATAACAGTAGCTAAGTTTGCCACGACCGGTTTATTCAACTTTGGACATACCGTAATGCTGAAACAAAAAACATCAGGTCAAAATACATGTATGTAATCAACATATTTACATTTTTATTATATACTAGCGGTTCGCCACGGCTTCGAACGAATAGAAAAATTACAAATTATAAGGATCTCTAATTTTTAAGAAATATAGCCTACGACACCCAGGGGTAGTATAGCTTCACAACAGTGAAAAAATTTTTCAAATCGGTTCAGTAGTTTCGGAGCCTTTTCAATACAAACAAACAAACATTTTTCATTGACGGTCGCCGTGGCGCTGTGTGGCCCCGGAGACATCCGGGGCCCTGGGTTCGAATCCCGGCAGGGGCTAACATTTGTGCGATGAGTGTTGATATTTGTCCAGGGTCTTGAGTGTTTGTGTGCTGTGATTGTGTGTGTCCACGCCTCCCACGACACACGGATACTAGTGCGAGGGGTCTAAAAAAAATCAAATCTTTCCTCTTTATCATCATCATCATCATCTCAGCCATAGGACGTCCACTCTGGACGCTGGACATAGGCCTCCCCCATTGATTTCCACAAGGACCTTTTAGAAGCGGCCCGCATCCAGCCCTTGCCTGCGATCTTAGTCAGGTCGTCTGTCCACCTGGTCGGTGGCCGTCCTATGCTGCGCTTGCCAGTCCGTAGTCTCCATTCGAGAACTTTTCGGCCCCAACGGCCATCAGTTCTTCGAGCTACGTGCCCTGCCCACTGCCACTTCAACTTGCTAATCCGCTGGGCTACTCGTATATCGGTGACTTGCGTTTTTCTTCTACTTCTTCTTTGCTGACTCAACAATTATAATTTCGCACAGAGGACTACGGTTTTACCACTACCTTAGTTATACTACGGAAACCATACTTTTTCTATAAAAAGTAACCGAGGCCTCTCCCAAAATTTTAAAAAGAATGGCTTAAACCCTTTCACGTTAATCATACTTTTCTTTATTCATAATATTAGTTTGGATACATTTTCTTGAATTAGGTTTTGGATTGGAATGGAGTCATACGATAGTTTTATTCCTATTGCCATAGAGACCATGGGCTACTGGGAAGCCGAAGCGAAGAGTTTGATGGCCGAAATTTGATATAGTCTAACTGAAATGTCAGGAGATTCCCACTCTGGTATGTTCCTGATGCAATGGTTAGCTATTTCTATCTATTGTGGCGAGCGTTATGGACATTTACACCAGAAAATAGTAGTAAGAAATGAGTTCGTTTCAGTAGTATTCACATTATCTATTTAATACTTTTTTATATAGCTATACTATTTTTAATTTTTTTTATAGGTCAGCAGAAATTTGGTATATCTGACCTATCATCACAAGGACACGAGTGACCTGAACGGTTTTCTTTGGAACCTATCATAGGCATTCATTGCTAACTTATTGTTAACAAAACCATGTCATTGACAATTGAAATAAAAAAATATGTGAAAAAATCTTCAAATCAAGATATTTTCGGTACTTTTTATTAATATTTTATAGATGTGTTCGGCAACTATCTCGTTTGTGGTCAGTGACGATGTGATCGAAGGTGTAATCACGCTGGACCTAGAATGTTAACTGGATTTCCAGGACTGCTGCCTGAACACACTGTGTTGGGTGACAGTTTTTCAAACTTTAGGGTGGCTAGGCAAGTACTCGAAACTACCCTACCATTATGGTGGGAATTTGATAACGATGTAATATTTATGTCAATAAAATATTTTGTATTTTGTATTTTTTTGTAAATGTTACTTTCACCGGGAGCTCAAGCCGTTGGTGGCGATCGAACTAAAGTCCGTCAGTTTGACAGCCAACACTTACAAACTAAGCTACAAAGCTTAGTTTGAATTGCCGAGTCAAAATTATAACTCTATCAAAAATAATTATTTTTGAGGCTATGCTTTACCACTTAGTAAGTAAGAACTTACTCAGTATTATACTCTATGGAGGATAGCTTGAGGTTTTCCACGTAAATGCTGGGTGACTTGAGCAGCCGCCATGTGATAGGGTTGAAGAGATTCGTCTCGTACTTCCACTCGACGATGACGGATATCGGCGGATGGCCCGTGTCTTGCACAGCGATCAGCTTCTTCTCGATATCGCCAGGTTTGTAAAACTTTCTGCAATTGGGAAAAAGTTGGGAATCATTTTGTGCTCTTATTGAACTTATTTCAAAAAAAGGAAGAGGTTCTCAATCCAACCCGTATGTTTTTTGTTTTCTTTTTTGTTTGTTAGAGTATACTTCCCTGGTGGTCCCATTTAAATTTCATGAAAATCGGACAAGCGGTTTTTGAGTTACACTCCAATAACTGAAAAGTGCTACTCATACGTTGATGATATTATAGTTGCGGGTGAAGACATCGATGAACATCATTGATTTATAAAACAATGGTGAACATACACAATGACAATTGATCCCGTGATTAGCAAAGCTCACTGAAAAGGGTAAACTGAATTTTACACTTTTGAGTGTCATTGAAATTTTGATGAAGATCTACATTTTGTTTTATTTCCGAAAAGTTATGGTATTTCTTTAGATGATAATGTGTGATAAATTTGGATTGTTATTTGTTAAAGTACCCTTGAAAGTGCTTGAAAGTATTATGTGGAAAAAATAGCCTAAATGACAAATCTTTGCTTGTAATCCTTATTCCTATGCACCTTCTCAAAGTGGACTTTCAGTAAAGTGTTCACTACTATCTAATGGAAAATGGGGATGGAGTTTTAGGCTAAGCTTTGCAAATGAAAATGATATAAATCAAGCAATTTTTATTCTTAGTTTGGCGGTGCATTCTGCATCCTAACAAGAATTAATATGACCACGCGGAGTTAACAGGTGCGTTCGCGGAAGACTATATCGGAGTTTTTGGCAGTTTCCAATTGAACAAGCATTCGATTTGGGCATGTGGCATTTATGAGAACAACTATGTTTCCAAATTGAACGACACTAAACGACATTTATACGAGCTGTCAAATACGACAATTACTATGTACGATTAGAATATTAATGACCAATAAATGTTTCAATACCTGTAACATTAGCTTAAATCTTAGCGAGAATTACATTTTTGGTAAAAAAATTAGGCAAATATTCAGTTTTTTCATTAGCTAAGCTTAGTAGCTGTCGATCTCTGGGTAGTCAAAAACGATCACAAAAGATCCTGCCTCGGCGGTGGGTCAAAAGTGGGCTTCACAGTGGCATTTTTAACAGTTTTAATGTAATTGTAATGTAACAAACCGGCTAGTACTCGCGTGCTAAACACTGGAAAATTACCCCCCGACCAGTTTCGAACTTATTTGCAGTTCTTCATCTGGGAGTTATGATCGTGCCAGGCGGCACTATTGATATATATTATATATGCTATATTCGGTTTGTTACATTACAATTATGGAAGAAACTCGCGATAGTTTTCAAGCTCAAGTTTTAATGTATATGGAACTATAAGCTATTACAGTTCACAACGCTCCTTATGCCAAAACGACCGCCAAGCGTGATCGATTATGGCGTTATTAACTGTTCCATAGCCCACCTCGAACTCACTTATTGTGTAAATTAATATAATTTTATCTTAAACCCACAACCTAATGAAATATAACATGAATAATACTTGATACTGGCTAAATGCGCAGCTAAAAAGAATTTAGTAAGTGAATGGTGTATTTTCTTAAATACGTTTAATACATTTATTATTTATTGACTGGCCGGTTGGCGCAGTTGGTAGCAATCTGCCTTCTGAACCGCTGGTCCCGGGTTCGATTCCCGGACAGGTCAAACATTTGTGTGTTTGAACATGTCTGTCTGATCTGTGTCTGGGTGTGTATATGTATATAAGTATATAATATAAGTATGTATTTGAGTTTATATATCAGTCATCAGGTTACCATAGTACAGGCTCTGCCTAGTTTGGGTCCTGAAGACCTTGTGTGAATGTTGTCCTATATCATATTATTATTATTATATGTGCATATTTATAATGTATCTACACTAATATTATAAAGAGAAAATATTTGTGCTTGTAACGGATAAACTCAAAAACTACTGGACCGATTTCAAAAATTCTTGCACTGAATCGAATGATTCTACATTATCCTTGAGTAAAATAGACTATATAAAAAAAAAACTTGCTAAAACCTCAATTTAACCTCATATAACCGTGCGTACCGTGCATTCTATAATTTAATACTCTATATTTATCTTAAATACACAAATCAAATACATAAATACGTATGTCCGCTACATGTGTAAGCAATATTAGGCACAATCACGGCAGAGATGTGCCATTGTTTTTGTAGCATGTTATTTGGATATTATTATATCTGATAATGGAAATCCGGCTCCAGATGACCTACATTCTGACGCACAATCATAAAAAATATTACATTGTTTATAGTTATTATTTTAAATAAATTGTTATCACTGCCATAGTTATTGTTTACTTGATAAAACTTTGGCCAAAGCACCAAGAGGTCAATTCTTGCTAATTTAATTTCTAACAATGTTCAAAACATGTGGCCTGGACGATAAGAACATGAGATTCCAGACTTAATTTTTTTAAAATTATTTTGTAGAAATTGGATTCTAATTCTAGAAAAATATTTTGTGGGAGTTTCTAATTTAGCCCCATACAATATTTTTTAGATTGTATTATGATCATTGTCACGCACAATATTGGGTTATAAATGCTACTTCAATAAAAATTGCGAGAATACTTCAGAGATTAATTTCTACGTCTCGTTTATTCTCGAAAGTTCTAAGAGATATTGATAAAAATAAAGCAACGATTAAACATATATAATTATACATATATTTTGTTTGAAATCTTATTTTTGGTGAATATACCAATATGTGTTAAAAAGCAAAACTTTTTCTGAATAAATCTGCGCCCAAATCGGAGAAGTGGTTGCTAAAACCCTTTTTTTTTAAATTTAAGAATTTGTCGTTTTTTTGTACACGATTTTACAAAACGAGAAAGCATGATTTTTACAATAAAACTAATAATAAATCTTTAACTTACGAAAGTGGAGTACTAAGGTAAGTAAGTAAGGTACTAAGTACTGCCAGGGAATGGAACTCACTACCTGGAGTCTTCATGTCGCGAGTGAATAGGTATCTTCTAAGTTTGCGTGCTAAACCTTAGCTTTGACCGTGTCGACACTTAACATCAGATGAGACAGCGGTCAAACGTAAGCTTATAACCTTAACAATTTAAATTCATATAATGCTTCTTGATTGCAGGTAATCTTAGTCGGCAATAAATTGCGCAACCAGTCAATCTATGTACAAGTTTTAATGAAATCTTTCTAATTTGAGAATGTCATGCATAATTGTTATGCCAATTTGAACTATATGCTAAACTGAATAACAACTTACGGAACTGAAATGAGGACTCTGATCATGGGCCTTGTGAGCAGGTTCAGAGTCGCACGAGCTATGGAAAGGGCTATTGCTCGGGGTTTTTCTACGCGATCGATTCAGAAATGAGGAAATCCGTAGAAGAAAGAAAGTCACCGATATAGCCCAGCGAATCAGAAAGTTGAAGTGGCAGTGGACAGGGCACACAGCTCGAAGAACTGATGGCCGAATTAGTTCGAAAAGTTCTCGAATGGAGACCACGGACTGGCAAGCGCAGCATAGGACGGCCACCGAATAGGTGGACAGATGACCTGACTAAGATCGCAGGCAAGGATGCGGACTGGTTCCAACCTTGTAGAAATCCATGGCGAAGGCTATATCCAGCAGTGGACGTCCTATGACTGAGATGATAATGTTGATGTTGAATAGCAACTATCTGATTTTAAAACTAGTTGGTTTGTTTGATTATCCAACAGGATAACTATCAACACTACTCACTGTTCCTCATCCAAGAACTTGTGGTCGCTCCTGTTGTTATTCTTGTCCACTAGAGTAATTGACAACTTCCCTGGTTCGGGCCCGTGGCGGACGCTCTCCGTAGAGTTGGATACTTTCAGGACCACTTCATAATGAACTCCTGAAACATGTTACAAATGAAACTGTCGTATACAAAATTAATGTTGAATAAACTTAGCTAATTTAAATATGTCTGCGAATTTTATATGAGCGAATTTATTTACCATGGACCATTAAGTACCATGGACTATTGTAGTATATTTACAATGACAATCGCCTAAAGATTTTTTTTTAAAATGCCTTTTTTTATTTATTTATAGATTTAAAACACTTTTAGCGCCCCGCGGTGTCACCCGCGTGGATTACGGTTTTTCCCGCAGTCTTAAGTATCTCACGGGAACTATATTTCCAGTCCATGGTCTAACCTATCTCCATACCAAATTTCTTCGTAATCGGTACAGCGGTAGAGCGCGAAGAAGTAACAAATATACACACAAACTTTCGCAAATATAATATTAGTGGGATTTACGTTCAAGTTTTTTTTTCATTACATTCATATATTATATGATGATTATATGATATATTCATATATTTTATTTATAGTATGTATTAGCTTTATATATGTAAGTAAATATTGTATTCTATAAGTATATGCGCCTAGGGTTTAGGTAATCTATTATTTTTAATTTAGTTTACTGTACAGCTTTCAGGTGAAAGCATGCCACCATTATTTTTGTTGAAATCCTCCAAAACAAAAGGTTGACTGGAAGAAATCGCTTTAAGCGATGAGTCCGCCTTTTGTTTCTCCAGGATATTGTAAGCTATAAGCTATCTTTACATAATGAATCTATTAAGTTACTTTTGTAAAACTTGGAGAAACGAATAAAGAATTTTCTATCCATCTATCTATCTATATTCCCTGCATAGGAGCTGCTTAACTGAAGAAGTATTTTTATTTGTTGCAAGAGAACAAAAATATTCTTGAGGGGTATTTAAAACTAGACGAGTCTCACATAGTAATGTAAATAAGACATAGCATATATGATGCACTTACTGCAGTACGGTCTGGAGCTTCCCGTGAGAGAGTACAGTGCGATGTTAGAGTTGCTATCGACAAGTCCGCCCAGCTGAAGTCGTTTGTAAATGGTATACGAATGGTATCCCATGGGAATGCAGAAGTGTCTATTGTCGCACGTTGTGCAGTTGCCGGCCAGGAACGCCTGGAAATTATCATATCCATATATTAGTGTGAATGTTAATAAAATAAATAAAATAAAAAATAAATAAAATAAATTGCGCGCGTCGCAACACAGCATAGAAAAGCCCCTATAATCCCACGTCCCACTAATAATAATAATTAGTAACTAGAGTAATAATAAGCGATAATAGTTTAGAGGTGGGAGCGTCAAACTGATGGACGCTGGTTCGATCCCTACCATCCCCAGCTCGAGCTTCCGGTGAAGACAACACCGTTACGAAATTCTCAGCATGGTGGTAGGGTACCTTAGTAGGTACCCTACCACCTACTATAGTACTATAATAATAATATAATATTATTATTATAGTACCCAGCCTGGGTAGCTATAACCCTCAAGTTTGGAAAACTGCCACCAACCACATAACGTGTTCAGGCAGAAGTCCTTGAGAACAATCATCTAGGTTTAGCATGATTACACTTTCAGCCACATCGTCACTGAGCATCAAATGCGATATCGGTTAAACGCTAGATCCATAAAGTATTACTATTAGTAAATTATAAGTAGAAAAAAAGAGATGTCTTTTATAAGTCCTTAAACTGACATGGTCACTAGGAGAAGAATCAAAAACCGTCCCTTAAGAAAATTCTCAATTTTATACTATGCACTAGCTGCGCCCCGCAATTCAACCCGCGTGGTAATGAAAAACGGTAGTTATGATGATGATAAAATACAAACGGCAAACTTTCGCTTTTATAATACTAGTGTGATTTCTGCAGCAGTAATGGCCTTAATTTATATATTTATATATTTTTTTCTGAATAGGTTAGTATTTTGTTACATTTAAACATTGCGCGCATGTTATCGACTTCGACAAGTTATTTCACACTTTTGAGTGTTGAAGTCGGTTCCATTTTTTCGTAAAATTGTTTTGAGTATATGACAGACTAGCTGCGCTCCGCGGTTTCACCCGCCGGGCGAGGATTACGCTTTTCCCGCTACCTCAATTATCCCACGGGAACTATACTTTTTCCGGGATAAACTCAAACTCAAACTTAATTTATTGGTAATAGTCCTTACACGTCAAATCACAATAATATTAATTTAAAAAATAGATCATATCATTGAGATATGCTAAAGTTAGTGTATAATATACTTAATATATACACAAATTACTACTATCACTTGCATAACAATATGTGAGTTAATAGCAGTCACTAAATTCTTTATAACTGTAGAACGATTGCCCGATAATCCAGCGGTTGAGTCGCAACTTAAAGCTACTTAAGGACGGCGCCGCGGTGATCTGCTCAGGCAGCTTGTTGTAGACAGTGGGGGCCATCACATGCGTGGACTTGCTGGAGCGCTCCATCGTGCGGGGCTCCGCCGCCAGCTTGCCTCTTCTGCGGGTGCAGTACGAGTGACCGCTGCCCAGCACCCCAAACGAAGCCAGGTTTAATTTGGCGTACAGCGCTACTTGGTATATAACCAGAGACGGCAGTGTCAGAATCCCAAGCCTTATGAAGTGTGGGAATAAAAGTAGCCTATGTGTTAATCCAGGGTTTAAACTATCTCCATACCAAATTTCATCGATATCGGTGTAGCCGTTTGAGCGTGAAGAAGTAACAAACATACACACAAACTTTCGCATTTATAATATTAGTAGGATAAGGAGACAAACTGCTTATTTGTTTATTCACAAAGTTATACATAAATGAATAATTATCATAAATTAAATAACTTACATCATAAGATTCGCACTGCACCGCCATAAAAGGGCACGAGGGATCAATACTCTCAATAAAGTACTGGAAACTCCTCTCGTGGTTGCACCCGACCCGTGTGACGACTTGTTTGTACATTTCACTGTCGCTGCGGCCGGCGGCGTCTGCCTTCTTACACCCGGGCTGCGTCTGCCCGCCGTTAGGGTAGAAATCTACGTGCCCGATCGGTTCCGATATACCGAAACCTGGGGGGGAAATAGAACACGATAAGTAAAGCGATGACAGCTCAGCGGGAGGAGCGTCGCCTGTCAAACTGACGGACACTGGTTCGATCCCCAACAACAGCTTGAGCTTCAGGTGAAGGTAACACCGTTATCAAATTCCCAGGCATGGTAGTAGGGTTCTTTCGAATACCCGCCTGGCTAGCTACCACCCCCAAGTTTAAAAAACTGTCACCAAGCATATAGTGTGTTCAGGCCGCAGTCCTTGAGAGCCAGTGGTCATTCTAGGTCTAGCGTGATAACATCTTCGACCACATCGTCACTGACCATCAAGTGAGATAGTGGTCAAACGCTAGATCTATACAGTATAGAAAATAAAATAAAGAGTCGTAGTTTGATGATGGAGTATTTTCAATGAAATTATTTATTCATGTTCAGACATAGTCCATTGTTAACTTAAATTTATATGTCTTAGTAAAAAAGAAGCCAAAAACTAAGAGCAATTGCAAAAACATCAATCCCAATGGCTCACATCAGACAGTCATCATGGCCGTCTGATATGACCCCGAATGATTTCAATAAGGCTAAGTCAAAACTATTTGCAACGGCTTGAAGGATGCCCTTGGAACTCTTTTGTACTTTTTTTTCAATGGTGATACACATCCAGATATTCAAGCTGAGCTGAAGATTGCCTCAGTTCCGCTAACCTGCATAAACATCTTAAAGTTAGGAAGCTTGCTTCGCGACAGATACCTCAATGTCTCACTGAAGAGCAAGAATCCCGTCGAGTTGATTGGTGCACATTTATGCAATTCAAAAAAAAATTAAAATTCTATATTTCCGTAAAAGTTAATTAATAATAATAAAAATAATATGGGATAACATTCACACAAGGTCTTCAGGTCCCAAACTAGGCAGAGCCTGTACTATGGTAACCTGATGACTGATATATACTTATATATATATATATATATATATATATATATATATATATATATATACTTATACACACCCAGACACAGGTCAAACAGACATGTTCATGCACACAAATGTTTGACCTGTCCGGGAATCGAACCCGGGACCAGCGGCTCAGAAGGCAGAGTGTTACCAACTGCGCCAACCGGCCAGTCATTAGCGGTACAGTAACACTACTTAACTAAGATATACAACATTGGTATAGAAACAATAGGTTACGTTACCAACAAGTCTCAAACTAGGCGACGGCTTGAATCTTGAGACTCTGAGTGCGAATTTCCAGATAAAACAATAATTACAACACATTTCAACAGAGCAACATGATAGGTAAGTAGTGATTTATACAATATCAGTACGATTAAGTTTACAGATGCACACATTGTGATGATGTTGGTGCATCTCTAAATTATGTTGAAGTTGGAATAAAAATAACTGACCTGAGAAATAGAGTGGTAACGCGTTACTGTGTATGATGTCGACATATTTCGCGTCGGAGCGGTCTAAGCGCACAATCGTCACCGTGTCAGTGAAATATGGAGCCGCCGGGTCTAACCCAGTAATCCGTCCCAGTTTTAAGTTGAACTTCTGAAAAAAATAACAACCAGTTTAATCACTACATTGTAGTGTAAGTAGTACTAGTAGTAGTAAATATGTACTATATTGTAAGCTTAGGTAAATTTAAACAGTTTAGAATATATACGTTCTTAAAAACCTTAGTAGTTAATGTTAAATTGATTTTTTTGAATAACGCGAATCAAATACATAATATTCAATAAATGTATCATATAGGAAGGAGGTCCCCAAAATACAGGTTGACCTAGTTTGGGGGCCGAAAAATGCTTAAGTTTGTAACAATGTGATATATCAATAAACGTTATTATTATAGTATAAAACAAAGTCGCTTTCTCTGTCCCTATATCCCTATGAATGATTAAATCTTTAAAACTACGCAACGGATTTTGATGCGGTTTTTTTAAATAGATAGACTGATTGAAGAGGAAGGTTTATATCTATAATAATATCCATTAAATAGTGGAGAAATACTGTTATACCCGTGCGAAGCCGGAGCGGGGCGCTAGTAAAATTATAAACGATGAAAGTGTACGACAAATCCAACGATAACTTTCTATCGATTGGTGTTCTAGTTGCCGATCGTTTTGGCTCAGTGGTCAGAGACAAGACTTCTGATCCAGGGGCCCTTTTCGAATCCCAGCCCGGGCAACTATTTTTTACTGTATAGATCGTTTGACGACTATCTCACTTGATGGTCAGTGACGATGTGGTCGAAGATGTTATCAAGCTAGACCTGGTCTGCTCACTGGTTCTCAAGGACTGCTGCCTGAACACACTATGTATTTGGTGACAGTTTTTCAAACTTTGACTGGCCGGTTGGCGCAGTTGGCAGCACTCTGCCTTATGAGCCGCAGGTCCCGGGTTCGATTCCCGGACAGGTCAAACATTTGTGTGCATGAACATGTCTGTTTGACCTGTGTCTGGGTGTGTATATGTATATAAGTATATATATCAGTCATCAGGTTACCATAGCACAGGCTCTGCCTAGTTTGGGACCTGAAGACCTTGTGTGAATGTTAATAGATAAAAAAAAAAAAAAAAAAAAAAAAACTTGAGGGTGGTAACTAGCCTGGCGGGTACTCGAAAGTACCCTACCACCATGCTTAGAATTTGATAACGGTGTTACCTTCACCGGAAGCTCAAGCTGTTGTTGGGGATCGACACAGTGTCCGTCAATTTGACAGCCGACTTTTACCCCCCTTGAGCTATCATCGCATCAAATTTATGTGATGAGTATAGAAGTTTGTCCATGGTCCTTGAATGTTTGTGTAATGTGATTGTGTGCATCCATCCGGGGACTCAGGGCATCCTGATGCGTTCGAGCCTAGGTGATGGTTAACAGTATAGTCAGAATGTGTTGCATTTCCGAGTTTGAATAAAAATAACAATGATATAAATAGATGATAGATAATCTAGTAATGTTACGTAAACAAACAATTACGAGCAGAAATCAAATATAAAAGCTAGAAAATTACAAAGATTGTAATGTAACAAACCGACTAGGACTCACGTGGTGGGAGTTATGATCGTGCTCGCGGCGAGCGCGAGCCTCCTGGCACGATCATAACTCCCAGATGAAGAACTGCAAATAAGTTCGAAACTGGTCGGAGAGTAATTTTCCAGTGTTTACCACGTGAGTCCTAGTCGGTTTGTTACATTACAATTATGGAAGAAACTCGCGATAGTTTTCAGACTCAAATTACAAAGATGTTAAAACTTAAACTTAGTTCATAATATCTCCATCATTAAATTATGTGTTATAAAGATATCTTATTGTAATTATGATACGGAATTGCTGGCACATTCAATAAAGTGGTATTTTTATTAAGTCCATAAGAAATCATCATGGCTTTAGGTATAGGACATCATCCGCCTGATTTGGCCGATATTGGCTTTACACCACGCTGGCCATTACTGATCAACGGCCAATATACCAATGTCAGAGTTTCTGGACCTTCCTTAGCCTAGCTCCAATTTTAAGTCAACAGCAGAGACCAATGATTTCATCACATCTCAGTCATAGAACGACCGCTGCTGGACATATGCCTCCCCCATTGATCTCCAGGATCGGATAGAAACGGCCCGCATCAAGCCTCTTCGTGCGATCGTAGGTCGTCTGTCCACCTTGTTGGTCGTCTTATGCTGCGCATACCAGTTCGTGGTCCCCATTCGATAACCTTTCCACTTTAAATATCAACGATTTCACACACCCTTACAGATACCGAGCGCTGAAATGATAATGCATCTACTAGCGATCACTCATCGGAGTTGTGACCGCAGAGTAAGTTATTTAGTTGATCTATTATCACATAGAAAAGGCTACGCTACGATATTTTTTTTTTTATATCTAGTAAGTAATTAATTAATTAAATAATAATAATAAATAATAATACCTTTATTTCTAAATGTGAATTACAGAGGATTATTTAGGCAGCTTAACCTAACATTTCCTTAAGAATTAATGACTTTAATTGTTCATACAATTAAAGGTAGATGGCGCTAATAACATCCCCGCAGTTGTTAATAGGGAAGGAAGTAATTCGGCCCTAGTGGTATGGGCTGCTATAGCTTAGTTGGACAAAGCGACAGGACGGTATTCTGTAGTCGTGGGTTCAAGTCCCACTAGCAGCCGAATTGTTTCCTTCAAATATTTGAACATCTAGTAAATAACAACAATACAACATACCTTCTGCAGAGCATGTCCACAATAACCTCCAAGATGCGCCCCAAGAGAATGTCCGATGAAATGAAAGTTGTCCAAATTCGATAATCCTAATGCTTCCTGAAAATTATGTAAATAATATAAATTAAAATACAAATATCATCACCATGTTTGTTTATGCGTTTATTATGTGTATACGAGTGCTAGATTACTATATTACTATAATAAACCAATTAATAATGTCAACTGTCACTGTCAAAAGCTTTCGAAGCAAACTCACAATCACTATTACCTATTCTATGGCTATGTTTTTGCCCTTATGACATCACATCCGTTTGAGATCACGTGACTTCCAAAAAAATTATACACATTTTGTTTATTCAAAATAAAGTAAATCCAATGCATAATAATTAATTTGTTAAATTGATTGCGTTATTTGCTTCGTCCACTATTAAGTTATCATTACATTATAATTTATTTTTGACTGTGTCAACTACCCTGTTATGGAAAAAACACACAGTTTTCAGACTCAGAGTGCTAGAGAACTTTTGAAGCGATGATAGCTCAGCGGGGATAGCGTCGATTGTCAAACTGACGGACACTGGTTCGATTCCAACAACAGCTTGAGCTTCCGCTTATCAAATTCCCAGCATGGTGGTAGGATACTTTAGAGTTTAGAATACCCGCCTGGCTAGCTACGACCTTCAAGTTTAAAAAACTTGTCACCAAACACATAGCGTGTTTAGGCAGCAGTCCTTGAGAGCCAGTGAGCGTTCTAGGTCTAGCGTGATAACATCTTCGACGGTCGCCGTAGTGCAGTGGTCAGTGACATTAACTTCTATGTCTCGGGGCCGTGGGCTCGAATCCCGGCAGGGAGTCTGAGTGTGATATATAAAAATGAAATAAATAATATTATTTTTGTAGAGATAAATAATATTTAACGTAGCTTTATAAAATCAAATCTTAAAACTGTAAAACTTAAAACTTGGAATTGGGCAGGTAGGATTTCTGAGGAGTAAATCTCTAACAGTTATACATACGAAGGGAGTTTAATTCCTAACCCCAGCATAGCGTACAGACGAGAGTTCCAATAAATATATTATTATCATATAAAACATCATTCCTAATACCTTTTTAGTATTTTTAACAATGAAAAGCTTACGTTTGACAGTGTTCTACATGACATTGCAGGTTCAGGAGTTTTTCGGAAGTGTACTAACGGCGGATCAGCGGTTCTTGCGTGATTGAGCATCAAACATCCATCCTCACTAACTTTCTGTCATATTATTATCCTAACCTACTAATATTATAAATGCGAAAGTTTATGTGTGTGTGTGCAAGTTTGTTACTTCTTCACGCTCAAATGGCTGGACGGATGTCGATGAAATTTGGTATGTAGATACTTCAGATCCGCAATAACTCATAGGCTTTTATTTATTAAACAAAATCCACACCTCGTAATTTGATATTTGTTGAATAATTAATCTAACCTTCAGCCAATAAAAGGATTTACATTCTATAGTTTTTTTTTAATCATCACCATCATCACCGTTTTTCAGTTCGGAATAAAGATAACACTTACGTAAATGTTGTGCACAAGATGCGCCGTCATCACGCCTACCAGACGTATATTCGCCACCGCCTGTCCGTAGGGCGGCTGCGATCCGGAGCGCCAGTCCACTACTAGCACGGTTGCCGCTTCGTTGCCTTCCAGATTCAGGAGCGCGTTGGCCATTTGTTGGATCTACCAAAGACAATATAATAATAATGAAGCGATGATGGCTCAGCGGGGGGAACGTCGGCTGTAAAACTACTACCCTCAACTTTGAAAAACTATCACCAAACACATAGTGTGTTCAGGCAGCAGTCCTTGAGAGCCAGTGAGCATTGTAGGTCTAGCGTGATAATATCTTCGACCACATCGTCACTGACCATCAAATGAGATACTGGTCAAACGCTAGATCTATATAGTAAAAAATAACATATAGGATTGAAAAATATGTTTGTTCATAATTTAAAATAATAGTAAAATACATATAAATAGGACCAGGAGGACATACGACCTGACTAAGATCGCAGCAAGGGCTGGATGCGGGCCGCTTCCAACCGATCCTTGTGTAAATACCTAGAATGTTTACTGGCTCTTAAGGACAGTCGCCTGAATGCTTTGTGTGTTTAGTGACAGTTTCAAACTCGAGGCTTGAGCGAAGATCTAATCGCTTCCGAGGTGTAAAAACATAGCGAAACTCGCTACTGCCCTTATAGAAAGAATATATACATTATCAATGTATAAAGCACGGGAGTTACTCAAGTAATAAGTCAGAGGGTTCCGACTATAGTTTCAACCACATTCGGTGGTCTTTTTCAAGGAGAATACGGGGCGCTCGCGGACGCGGTCGCGATTCGCCTAGTACTGTACTAAGACCACCGAATGTGGTTGAAAGTATAGTCGGAACCCTCTGACTTATTACGTGAGTAACTCCCGTGTTTTATACATTGATAATGTCTCAAAACCACGTCAGTTTTAATAACAAGAATATATACAGTTTGTTATTTGTTGCCAAGGCACACTATAATTTATGTGTTACTTCAACGAAAGAGGGCTATAGATACACGTGATTTCTTTTTTTATTATGGTCATAATTTAAAAATATCGATGTAGTAGCGATCTCTAAACTATTTCTAGAATGTGCTAGCGTTACCAGAAATTGACTTCATTAAACTAATTTTTGTTAACGTTCGAGCGAAGTAAAACGAAAGAACTAAGCTGATTCATAACCCTTTTGTTTCAATCAATTAACAACAAACAACTGAAGACCATCGGTCGCATACATACGGGTCGGTAACTCACGTTGCTCTAAAATCAAGTGAATTGGAATTATGAAATTACTTAAAATAATGCTCAAATGATGTGACGCAGAATTGAGGACATTGGAACATTGGAACTTTCCGTACTCCTTCCAACATTGGAAGGAGTACGGAATCCACGCGGGTGAATTCACGGGGCCAGTAGTAACTCATAAACCCTTTTAAAGATAATTGTAGGTAATGTAACAAACCGACTAGGACTTACGTGGTAAATACTGGAAATTTACTCTCCGAACTTATTCGCAGTTCTTCATCTGGGAGTTATAATCGTGCCAGGCGGTATTTACCACGTGTGTCCTAGTCGGTTTGTTACATTACAACTTTTAAAGATAGTTGTATTTTTGTAAATATAAAATCATATCGCACTTAAGGCGTTCACTGATTGTGTAAACAAACAATGTGTAAACATCAGGAAGAACCAATACAGAAACACCACTTTTTCGTGCCTTGGTCTATATGTTACCCGATCGTGCGATCCGTCATCGATGTTTGACGTTCTAATGTTACAGATCGCAACTGGCAAATAGCGTGATTGATTGCCGCAAATGGTATGATTGAAAGGGAAAAAGGTCACCGTGTTAGCTTCTAGTGTCATTAGATTACCGAGAGAAAGAGATAGAGCAACGCTCAAGTTCAGGCACATAAGCGAGAGAGAAGTAATGGGTGTCTAGCAATAAGAACGAACTGAAAAAATGCGAAATTGTAATATGTATATGCATATACAGGGTGTCCCAAAAGTCAACGTCCAACCGAAAACCCAAGCTAGGCCTAGTTGTGGGGGCTCTCAAAAAAAAAGAAAAAAAAATCTATCTCATGTAGTTTCGAAATGACAGCCATTTTTCTTAAATTGACACCCTGTGACGAGTTTACGACTACTGGGGCTACAAATGAGCTCTTTTATAATTTTATTTTTGTGTGGAGTAGTCTTAAGTGATGCTCCTACAAATTCCAATTCATCATTTGCACACAACTTCATTGGAATTTCAGAAAATATCCGTTTTATACCGAACCATGACGTGAAAATGACTACATCACTAAACTTTGACAGTCTGTACTGAAAAAAAAATCTACTATGCAATTTCGGCAAGTGCCCTTAAAAGTTGGCGCATTTAATGGGCTTTCCAAAATGGTATAATACTTACTAAATTATTTCTTAGACGACGAGAAAAAAAAAATTAAGAAAGTCGATATTTATTTTTATTTATATTTTTTTTGCTTATTATTAGTTAGTCATAAAACTTTCTCAAAATTATTCTAATATCATCTAGGCGTCCTGTAAGGTGTAATTAAAGAAAGAGACGAAGAAAAGTTAGAGCGGGATAGTGACGCTACTAAAAGAAAGAGACGAAGAAATGTTAGAGCGGGACGGAGAGTGACGCTACTTGGTGTCAGTGAATCTTTCTACAATGTGTGAGCGAGACGAAATTGACATTTTGGCTAGTGTGGGTGAAACAGATAGCACGCTAATACAACAGCGTGGTATACGTACAATAATTCAGTACGTTTCGTGCCTTCGTTTACTGCGCATCTTTTTGTATTCGTTTGTATTTATTTCGTGCTTACAACCTTGGCTCTGTTTACTGGACTTGATTGCGTGTGACTTGGATTTGTTTTCGAACCGTTTCTGACGAACTTGGCTTTCTCCTGGACTGTTTTTGTAAGAAAATGCCTTTCTTGTACTCTGCAGAGGAATATGCAAACATGCACCTTATTTATGGGGAATGTAGGTGCAATGCTAGAGCTGCAGCTCGACTCTACCGTGAGAGATATCCGAATGCCGAGCGTCACCCAGATCATCGAGTTTTTGTAAATGTGCACCGTTTATTATCAGAAAATCAACTTCCTACTCGAGCTACTAGAGTGGGAAGAACCGTCGTGCCTTATGAAGAAGATGTCCTAAATGCAATTGCAGAGAACCGGAGTATCTCAGTACGTGGAATCGAGCAAAGTCTGGGGGTACCTAAAAGTACAGCACATCGGATACTGAAGAGAAACGAATTGCATCCGTACCACATGCAACGGGTACAAACTTTGCTACCCCGTGATTATCCTAGCAGGATTTTATTTTGTCAATCAATGCTCGAAAGGCACAGAGCAGATCCAGAATTCTTGCGTAAAATTCTTTGGACTGATGAATCGACCTTCAAAAAAGACGGATACATGAATTTGCATAATTTGCACGAGTGGCACGTCGAAAATCCACATTTGATGCGCGAAGATAGGTCACAGTACCGCTTTAAAATAAACATGTGGACTGGGATCTTAAATGGATCCATTATTGGGCCTTTTGAACTGCCAGAAAACCTCGATGGGGCAGCTTATTTGGACTTTTTACAACATCAGTTACCCAATTTGTTAGAAGACGTGCCACTTAGCATTTATCGAGACATGTGGTTCCAGCAAGATGGCTGTCCGGCACACTATGCGCGCCCAGTGAGAGAATTCCTTAATCAAGAATATCCAAATAGGTGGATTGGTCGATCCGGTCAGATCACGTGGCCCCCACGTTCCCCGGATTTAAATCCTATTGATTTTTTTTATTGGGGAACGGTCAAAGAAATTGTTTACCAAAAACCAATTGAAAATTTGGCCGTGGTGGTACCGGCCTAGAATAGTACTCCCCCATCTCTTCCCGCGGGTGCCGTAAGAGTCGGCTAAGGGATCACGTACCAGGAGGTGGGCAGCAGCGCCTTCTGAGGAATGTAAATCGTACTGCCCTCGCCAACCCGCATGCCAAGCGTGGCGAGTATTGGCAAATCCCCCCTATATGGGGGAGGCATATGTCCAGCAGTGGACGCACATGGCTGAGAGAAGAAGAAGAATTGAAAATTTAGAGGAACTGCGTCAGAGAATTCAAGATGCCGCTGATCACATCAATTCCAGACGTTTCGCCCGCCAGATTACACGATCGTTTTTAAGAAGGTGTAGGGCGTGCATACGCGCTGATGGCAAGCAATTTGAACATTTGATATGATTTAAATAAACATTCGATTTTTAATAATTGACTTTTATTTAAACAATCCCAAAAATTCACTGACACCAAGTAGCGTCACTCTCCGTCCCGCTCTAACATTTCTTCGTCTCTTTCTTTTAGTAGCGTCACTATCCCGCTCTTACTTTTCTTCGTCTCTTTCTTTAATTACACCTTACAGAACGCCTAGATGATATTAGAATAATTTTGAGAAAGTTTTATGACTAACTAATAATAAGCTAAATATCGACTTTCTTAATTTTTTTTTTCTCGTCGTCTAAGAAATAATTTAGTAAGTATTATACCATTTTGGAAAGCCCATTAAATGCGCCAACTTTTAAGGGCACTTGCCGAAATTGCATAGTAGATTTTTTTTTCAGTACAGACTGTCAAAGTTTAGTGATGTAGTCATTTTCACGTCATGGTTCGGTATAAAACGGATATTTTCTGAAATTCCAATGAAGTTGTGTGCAAATGATGAATTGGAATTTGTAGGAGCATCACTTAAGACTACTCCACACAAAAATAAAATTATAAAAGAGCTCATTTGTAGCCCCAGTAGTCGTAAACTCGTCACAGGGTGTCAATTTAAGAAAAATGGCTGTCATTTCGAAACTACATGAGATAGATTTTTTTTTCTTTTTTTTTGAGAGCCCCCACAACTAGGCCTAGCTTGGGTTTTCGGTTGGACGTTGACTTTTGGGACACCCTGTATAATTAAACCCCTATTTCCATTCATATTTTTTAAAGTTTTCTTATACTTTGTAGATAGTGTTTACAATATTGAAAATTTGACAATTCAGGACGGAGTACAGGTAAAAGAAAAAGCGCAGTACATGCGGATGAAACCGCGGGGCACAGCTAGCGATAAATAACATGCTAAATTTAAAACTGTATACTTTTAACAAATGAAGAAATAAATAAAAAAAGCAATGGACGTAATGTGAGCTTTTACATGAGACTATTATTATTATTATTATTTCATTCCAATATTATGGAAATAGTCTCATGTAAAAGGCAAACTATGCAAATATTTCAGGTTTAAAATAATATAGGAAATAAACAAATTCGACGAATGGGACTGAATGGCTTTATTTCGGAGCACTAAAGCACTAGGAATTAAAAACGGGGTTTACCATGGTTTTGGGGCAAAAGTTATTTAATGAAGAATTATTCGTAATTATTAAGAAGGTGGTCGCCGCGATCTGGCAACGTAAACTCACCTGAGGATGAGCATCGGACATGCTCGAAACCTAGGTCGAAACTTCGACAATAAACGTGAGTAAAGCCGGATACCACATATATATAATAATGTGTCAAACTCACGAGAATTTCTAATGAAGAATTGCGTGTGGATATTTTTTTGATGTTGTTCTATGCGCAGGTAGGTGATTAAACTTAGAATATTATTATTCTAAGCGAGTAAATATATGTACTATATCTTCAAATATATCTTTTAGCTTGTTTCTGGATTGATGTGTAAAAATATGTTCTGAAATCAAAATATTGTAGCATGATTTTGCATCGCAAACCCGTTTTAAATAAAAATCAACGTTACGTGGTAAATAGAAGTCAGTTTTTCTGTCAGCAGCCACGTTGATGCCAATAAACAAATCACGCACATATCAAAGGGACCGATTTAGATGCCTCTTAAATTTAGTAGGGTAAATATTTCACGCGTTCGATAAGCGCCGTAAATACGGGAAGTAGTATAGAAGTATTAAAACATCTATAAATAGGTATGATGAAGCTCAAGTTTGAACGTACTTTTAAATGTGTGTTTACTTTATTTTGTAGGTTTTTAGTATGTAATTTATTTATGTTATTAATAGGATTAACGTTCAATCACTACCTCAATCGATTGTCAATGATGCAGATGTGTTAAAAGCTGTGTTGAATCGATGATAGCTCAGCGGGAGGAGCGTCGCGAAAAACATCTTGAGCTTCCGGTGAAGGTAACACCGTTATCAAATCCCCAGCATGGTGGAAGGGTACTTTCGAGTACCCGCCTGGCCAGCTACCACCCTCAAGTTCGAAAAACTGTCACCAAACACATAGTGTGTTCAGGCAGCAGTCCTTGAGAGCCAGTGAGTATTCTAGGTCTAACATGATAACATCTTCGACCACATCGTCACTTATATATCTTCTTCTTCTTCTCTCAGCCACGGGGTGTCCACTGCTAGACATATGCCTCCCCCATATGTTGAGGGATTTGCCAATACTCGCCACGCTTGGCAGACGGGTTGGCGAGCGCAGTATGATTTTCAATCCTCAGAAGGCGCTGCTGCCCACCTTCTGGTACGTGATCCCTTAGCCGACTCTTACGGCACCCGCGGGAAGAGATGGGGGAGTAGGTACTATTCTAGGCCGGTACCATCACGGCACCATGCGAATATATGTAAAAGGTTTATTATAAATAAATCCTTCCACAACCAACAACACTAGATTAAATATTATCGAATAGTGTACACACATATTTGAATATCTGAATCAAACATAAGTAAAAACATATCCGTCACTGTTTAGAAACGATACGAAAATATCTACAAGACTACTACTTGAAGACGATCGAATACGACTGTTCTAATATCAGGAATCGCAATCTTATGAGTTATACGAATTAGAATTTTAGCGTAATCAGAATAAGCTTTTAGCTAGTTTGTGTTTAACAAAATTAGCACCAATAAGTACCCAAGTCTTGTGTCCGCCTTCCAAGAACCCATGCGATATGAGATAGAACGGCCCTCGTGCATCCAGATTGGCATTGCGTATCTTCTCTTTGTTATCCGCGTGGAGTATAACTGGTATTCTCCGGTTTCTTCTCGTAAACGTCGCATATCTGTAACGTTTCAGTAAACATACTTAGGTGATTGATGATAACTATATTTAAGTTGGTTGGCTACACATGTTTTGGTACTATAGCTAATGTGAAGAATATTAATTATGGCTTAACCCTTCGCCCAAATAAAGCAAAAATATCTTGAAAAAGTACCACTAATATTATAAAGGTGAAAGTTTGTATGCATGTGTGTATGTCTGTTACTTCTTCACGCTAAAACGGCTACACCTATTTCGATTACATTTGGTAGATACAGAGATAGGTTAGACCCCGGCATAACACAGATTTTCATCCCGAAAATAATTGCTGTTCCCGTGGGACAAGCAAATAATTCAGAAACCTCTGTTACTCCTTCACGCTCAAACAGCTGTACCGATTTCGATGAAATTTTGGTACGGAAATAGGTCAGAACCTGGAATAACACATAGGCTACTTTTATCCCGGAAAAAGTATATAGTTCCCGTGGAAAAATTGAGGTAGCGAAAATAACCGTACTCTACGTGGGTGAAACCGACGGGCGCAGCTATAGTAGGTACTATATAAATACTCGCCGCGTACCACCTGATGTTAAGTGACCGCATCGTCACTTAACATCAGTGAGTAGTGGCCAAACGCTAGTTAACAAAATTATGAGCATTACTATGTGTAATTCTTTTCCTTTAAAATTCCCGCCGTTGGCTAAATGACGGCTAAAACCGTCGGTGACTTACAATATATTTTCCTCAAATTCCTTTCTTAAGATAAACGTATGATTGGGTTTCGTACTATAATAACCCCAACAGTCCAAAGTCTGATCCAGCCCCGTGATAATAAGCCTCTTGCAACAAACAATCGTTTATCACGTACGTCACACTGCAATTGTTGTTCGTATTTGTTTAGTCTCCGGTTTGATTGATCGATGTCACGGGCGAGCCCCCCGCCTTATCTCCAGACTGTGTGTCTTACAATAGAGACATATCTAACAGTAAGGGCAGTAAACAAATCGACAAGGCTGTGAGCCAATCTCGGGAAACACTTGAACAACTTTGTATTCACATCCAGCTAGAGGTTAATTCATCAGTTCCGAGGCGAGAATGAGCTCTATGATAGCTCGGTGGTTCAACTGATATTATCTTTTCAAGTTCAAATTCATGTATTAAGTTTGTGGCCCTACATTACAAATTCTTCAAAGGGTATATTATATTATGTTGGGTTTGGTATCACTAAGCCTTGCTTTGCACAGCGTGCAAACTACCAATTTATACATTAATAATGTATTACATGTATAAAACACGGGAATTACTCACGTAATAAGTCAGAGGGTTCAGACTATAGTTTCAATCAAATTCGGTGGTCTTTTTCAAGGAGAATACGGGGCGCTCGCGGACGCGGTCGCCCCGTACTCTTGACTACGTGAGTAATTCCCGTGTTTTAAGCATTCATAATGGGTCAAAATCACGTCAGTTTCAATACCAATTTATAATTAGTTAAAATTGAAAGTAATACCTTATTAAACACAATTGGTGCCATACAAAATACACATTTATTTAAAAGTTTTATCTTTGAGGGTAAATTACGCAATTATTTCAACGTCTACCACCTGGGTCAAATTTAACAAAAACATTATGCATATGAAATGGTATGGAAAACGTCATTTAACCATACTATTCTATAGCTATTTTCTATTAGTAAGATGCCTGAATTTTGTTATGGAGGTTATTTATTGAAATGGAGAGGAAACAAAAAAAACTGTTCGCATAAAATAAAAATCGAACTATTTAATGCATGTGCGTATAAAACTTGACAAAATGTGTAACCAAATAAAAGTTGCAAGATTTAATATTTCGCGTTGTATTTGAGTACTTTCCATACTGTTCATGTGTAACCACTGTTGGAAAGATATGAAGCGGATCTTGCAATAAAATTAGAACCTTATAGATACAGAGACGTTGTTTACCCGGTTGAGGATAACGGGTGTTTCTCGAATGTTCTGGATGGCCTATTGTGTATTTTGTTGCTATTCTATATGTGTTGCTATGTTGATATTTATGTGTGCGAAAATAAGTATTTTTACGGACAAATTAGTATCAAAGCGTGCCAGAGATGCATTTGTTATTTTAGCGAAATACGAAGTTTATTTATAATTAAATTTGAATTACTATTGCAATGACTGGCCGGTTGGCGCAGTTGGTAGCACTCTGCCTTCTGAGCCGCTGGTCCCGGGTTCGATTCCCGGACAGGTCAAACATTTGTGTGTATGAACATGTCACCGTGGCGCAGTGGTCAGTGACATTGACTTCTGTGTCGTCGGGACCCTGGGTTCGAATCCCGTCAGGGGCAAACATTAGTGCGATGAGTGTAGATGTTTGTCCCGGGTCTTGGATGTTGTGTGTGTGTGTGATTGTGTGTGTCCATGCCTCCCGCGATACAGGGAATCCTAGTGCGGGGGTCTGAGGGTGATTTAAAAAAATAATTAATTAGTCATCAGGTTACCGTAGTACAAGCTCTGCCTAGTTTGGGACCTGAAGACCTTGTGTGAATGTTGTCCCATATTATATTATTATAATAATGTTTATGAATTGCATTAGTAAGAGAAGTGGCATCCTGTACTGATGATAGACAGTTGCCAATGTATATATATTGTAATAATAATCCGACTAACCTTACGTTGTTAGCCATATTATTCCATAACTATTTGTAATTCAAGTTTGAAAACTGCGTATTCACATTATTATAATAAAACAGGCTACACTGATGATATTTAGCGAAAACGTGCTGTAACAGCATGGTAACACTTTAATATAGGTATGATTTAATCATAGATAAACAAACACTAACGTGTCAGCGTGGGAATGAGATAATTACTTATCTCTCATTAGTCGATGACAAGGCGGTATCAGACTACAAATTCTTCTGGCGTAGACTGGTGTCATGTATTATTATTCTAAACTAGCTGCGCCCCGCGGTTTCACCCGCGTGCCCTACGTTTTTCCCGCTGACTCAGTTATCCCACGGGAACCATACTTCTTCCAGGACAAAAAGTAGCCTATGTCCTTCTCCAAAGTCCCATGTATCTTTATACCAAATTTTATCTAAATCGGTCAAGCCGTTTTCATGTTATGTCGTGACAACGGAAAACGGGTTTCATTTTTATATATATAGATTGAATCGGTACGACATCTTGGCTTAAGAAGTAAGTATGCGCATTGCAAAACACGATAAAGGTTGAATTAGGTTGTGCTATTAGATTTTTTTTCTGAACGCAAAACCAACATAGCAAAATTGTATACCATCAACGCGCATTGAGTTCGTTGCCTTCACCGAGAAAGACAAAAACAACTGATACGCGTAGCTTATCCACGCCTCGTAAAGGTCATTTGGTACCACCTATGGTACATTTTGTATTTTGTCTCCGAGAAATGCATTTTTCCCTTTAGTTATGTTTCATTGAGAGCTTCAAACACGTGTTTACCTAACTACCACCCTCAAGTTCGAAAACCGTCAATATTTTGGAGTATTAAGAGCTAATTCTCCGGTACAAAAAATGGAATACCTATAGAAGTGTGTAGATATCTATCTACACACTTGAGGGTGGTAGCTAGGTAAACTCGAAAGTACCCTACCACCGTGCTGAGAATTAGACAAAGGTGTTACCTTCACCGGAAATTTAAGGTGTTGGTTGAGATCGTACCAGCGTCCGTCAGTTTTACAGCCGACGCTCCCACCGCTGAGCTATCATCGTTTCGAAGTTTCGCTAGTCAGCAAATAGTACTTGGTTGTAATTGAGTTCGCCGCCCTTGCTCTAGAAGCTCATATTTCTTGTATCGTTCCATGTATTTGCTGATGTCGTAACGGGCTCTTTTTCATTGTAGTGTTGATAACACTCTATATTTAGACTGCGGTGAGCGTTATCGCAGCACATTGGTCCACATTATCATTTACAATAAGTTATAAATTAATGGCTATATAGTGTAAAACATGAGCCACGCCCACTTCTCGCAGAAAACTTCAAACTATTGCATCGCATGTTTTGCATGGTGGTAGGGTGCTTTCGCATACCCGCCTGGCTAGCTACCACCCTCAAGTTTGAAAAACTGTCACCAAACACATAGTGTGTTCAGGCAGCAGTCTTTGAGAGCCAGTGAGCATTCTAGGTCTAGCGTTATAACATCTTCGACCACATCGTCACTGACCATCAAGTGAGATAGTGGTTAAACGCTAGATCTATACAGTATAAAAAAATCGTCATTTTTTGCAGTCATAAAACTATTTTTAGAAACATATTTTTAATATTCATTTATAACGCAACGCGACACGGGCTAGACTCACATGCAAGATGTTCTATAGGGCCGTGCCTCAAAAGAGTTCTGGGGTACTTTGGCCACATTGCCAGGAAGGTTGGAGACAATTTCGAGAAACTCATAATCACTGGCAAAGTAAATGGCAAAAGAGCCCGAGGTCGCAGCCCGATGCGAAGTCCGCACCACCCTGGACACGTCCATGATGCATGAGAAGAACGAATTAAGAGGATAGGACCTCACGGCGTTTTTATTCTTGACACATCTTTCCAGCCCAATTTTTCTTGGTACATTGCAATCATCATCCAGTAGGCATGTTATTATTAAATAAAAAGTTGTATTGTTGCTAAAACTTAGTAAAAAAACAGCACTTTAATAAAAAAAAAATAAAAAAATGTAATAATTTGTATGTACTTTATAGTATAGTGAAAAAAGGAATGACTGTGAAGCATTGGAAACCTATGTATGACCAAAAGATATGCTATTACGGATTTACACTACCGCGTTTTACAAAATCGTATTTCTACCAATCATAATTTGAAACGAAGGGGTTGGATTTGAATCCACGTTTTCTACCTGGTTGAAATATTTTTTGTATCGTATTTAATACTTAAAAACTTACGTCAACCAACACAGTAACTGTTTCATATTCAGGTTCAAAAAGTATAAACTATATTATAACAGATCGTAACTAAGATATACGTTTAAGTATGTACACAACGTCAAAATAACAGCTTAATTAGCATAGCTTTAGGTGGACAGACGACCTGACTAAGATCGCAGGCAAGGGCTGGATGCGGGCCGCTTCCAACCGGTCCTTGTGGAAATCAATGGGGGAGGCCTTTGTCCAGCAGTGGACGTCCTATGGCTGAGATGATGATGATGATGATGAATTATATTTCATAAGAAAACTTATCGTATTTTTGGTGTTTGTTGATTCTAGCAGGCGGAAATATTTATAAAAAATCTTTATTTAGCGACAGATTGTAAATTGTATTAGAGGCACATTGAGATAAGTTCTCACGAAATCTTTTAATTACCTAAAATGCAGCACTATTGCTTAAACGAAACCGCGAATGTCTAATAGTTAAAAATATCTGCATAATAAGCTTTTTATATATACATATATTATAAGTGCGCTTGGCCACTGTCTCACCTGATTTTAAGTGACCACGTGGTCTAAGATGGAGCTCGCAAGCCTAGAAACTACCTATTCACTCGTGACTTGAAGACTCCAGGAAACACAGACTCAGACAACGAGTTCCATTCTTTGGCAGTACGCACTAAGAAAGTTGAACGAAGAAAAACGCTTTGTACGTATAGGTGGCATGTCCACCACACAGCGATGGCGCTTTGCCAAAGTGAACTTCTGGTTTAGCGACGATAAAATGGGGATGGTGGAATTAAATTATGTTATTCAAATGCACATTCGCGACCGTATGGGAGCCTACGACGCGATGAGAGCTTTATGACTTAAAAAAATTTTTTGTTGAGCACAATATTTTGATATCAGTTACTTTTAACTATCATGGTACCGACTTCAACAAGTTCTTTCATACTTTTGAGTGTTGAAGTCGGTTCCATTTTTTGGTAAAGAATTTTTTTTCCATCTTTTTAGTGACCTTTGTTACTCATGGGATCAATTGTTATTGTGATGTAGGCATGTTCACTGATGTCTGTACCCGCTACTATAATATCGTTTAGTATAAGCACGCATTTTTCAGTTTTTGACTTATAACTCAAAAAGTGCTCGTTCGATTTTGATGAAATTTAAATGGGACTACACGGGAAAAAGAACGATCAAAATCGGTTCACCCAGTCGGAAGTTCTACGGTAACACACACAAATAAAAAATTAAAAAAAACATACGGGTCCAATTGAGAACCTCCTCCTTTTTTGAAGTCGGTTAAAAAGGCACTTTTGCCTTACTCAATTTGTTTTAAGGTCCATTTTCTTCGATTTATTGTATTGTTTTTCTGGAATTTGTGTTATAAACGCCACTGTCGAAGGATATTCATATGAGTAGGTAATTAAAAACAGGGTTTCAATACACAATTATCGCAGTAGTAACTAACTTTTAGAATCCTACTAATATTATAAATGCTAAATATTGTATGTATAGATGTTTAATACTCTTTCATCCTGAAACGGCAGAAGCATGGTATGTGGAATGAAGATAGCATCTGGAACCTAGCCACCCTGGAATAACATATAGGCTACTTTTTATCCCCAAAATATGTCTATAATCCCGTGTCTATGTTCCCGTGGGACAATGGGAAGATACAAAAATCGTCAATGCCACATACCATTTCACTGCAGCTAACACCGCGGGTCGCAGCTAGGGATATAACTCGTTGCCCGAGTCTGTGTTTCCCGATATGTACAATCCTGGAATCTTCAAGTCGCGAGTGAATAAGTACCTTCTATGTTTGCGTGCTAAATCCTAGACAACATCATCACCTAACATCAGGTGAGACAGTTGTCAAACGCAAACTTATAATAAGAAAAAAAAATTATTAAACAAACAAATGCATTCACACTCACACCCAGTACTAGGATACCCTGTGTCGCGGGAGGCATGGACACACACAATCACAATACACAAAACCCGAGAACAAACATATATGCTTATCACAAATGTTTTCCTCAGCCGGGATTCGAACCCCGGGGTCGCGGTTCCGAGGTCAGTGTCGCTGCTCATTCAGCAACGACCGAAAAAGTATTGAATATTTATCAAGATCCGCGCAGACTGTGTGAAAGTTTTTATCATTCATATATACAGTAATTTGTATTGTCCTTGGAATACAGCGGCTTCGCACAAGAGTATGACAGCTACATTGAATATTTAAGAATACGAAGTTATGCTGACTGTGCACTTGTGCAGCCTACATTTCGTAAAAGGGTATCAGTTTGGCTTAGTAAGAACGGTAAAAGCAAATCCTGAAGGAAAAAAAAACAATCTAAATAAAAATGTATGTGAAGTGTCGATCTCTGAGCCATGGGGCGTCCACAGCTGGACATATGCCTCCACCATATAGGGGGGGATTTGCCAATACTCGCCACGCTTGGCAGACGGGTTGGCGAGCGCAGTATGATTATCAATCCTCAGATGGCGCTGCTGCCTACCTTCTGGTACGTGACCCCTTAGCCGACTCTTACGGCACCCTCGTGAAGAGATGGGCGAGTACTATTCTAGGCCGGTACCACCACGGCACCGCCACGAAGAAGTGTCCCATGCAAAGTTAATTCAACAGCATCAAACGTTCTTCCAAAAGTAAGTGTAACTACCGTAATTACAGATAAAGACTAGATTTTGTTGCAGTTTAGCACTTACTGGGTTGCCATAGCTTCGGACGCGATTGGGAAATAGTTATCTGGCCGGTGTTCCGTCCAAGGGTACGCTATCGAGAAGCATCCGTACTGCCCATAACACCGCTCCAATTCCACATCATCTACAAAACGATAAATCATATTCAACTCTATGATAATACCATAAATACACATATTAGCTTAACACTTACCAATGAAATTCGATATGATATTTTTCAGAGCCTGATACCAACACCAGAAACTATTTTAGATAAGTATTTTAACATGATTACATCACACTCCATTGGTGTACAAAAACAGAATTTAAGTGACATATCAATACAGGTAAATAAAACATTTATTTAAGTCATTTTAGAGACAAGGGTAAACTAACCGCTATATCCACCCGGGAAATTGGTGACACTCGTCGAATTCTGCTTGTCCATTAGAACCATAATGGTCTGAAGCATCAGCGTTGCACTTGTCTTGTTATACATCTTCAATAAAACCAAAAAGCCGGTGAAGTCGCGTGCGCGCCTACGTCACTATTTATCAATACGAAGTAATGAAATACGATCAGTGATTGACCCGAATACCAGTACGATGCCGTTGATAATTGTCCAGTTGACAGTTTAATGTGAAATGAAACGTGTTTATGTCAACGTTCCTTTATATAGAGCGATGAGAATGCATCGCGCGCAAGTCCGACCTCCGCACAACACAAGTGGTAAAGTTACCTAACAAGTATCTCTTAGTCCGCAGACGTTCCGGGATGCTGTACTGATAACGGGGGTCGCAACGTTATCAATGTATTATTTTTTAAAAACGATTGACGCACGGACTGTCTCGCCGATTGTGAATATAACTACACATCTGTGTGGATGGTTTCGCTTGTGTGCGTTAATTGCAAAAGTAGTGTAGTTGAAATTAATCACTTTCTCATTTAATTAAGAGATGCTATTTGTCATGTTAGCAGATTATGAGGGTAAATTAGCGCAAAATTGACAGTGTTAAAGGGTAGGAACTATACAAAATCATTTTCTCCTATATGTCAATGCTAAAAGCGCCACGGCTGTCAATAATACTAGTTGAATATAATATGGTTTTAATTGTTGCAAAAAATGCAAGTCTGAGGCCCGATGGTGAGCGCCATGCCTGTCCACAACATCTGAAGTACCACATCGAGCGGTTTAACTATAGTTTTGCGTAGCTCTGGACAGGATGAATTCGAAATTTCATTAATTTATCCAAGAAAATGCATATATCGTGCTACCCTTAAAGTCATACAATAGCTTTGCACCGCGAGATGGAATACTATTAGGAATGCGATGGTGCCTTCCTAGATTAAATCTTGCCCCTGCCTACAGCTATACCTACCTAAAAAAGGTATAATATACATATTAGGTTTTAGAATATAAGGTTCCTCCTACTTACCAATCATAAACATATACATTGACACAAACATTGACTGGCCGGTTGGCGCAGTTGGTAGCACTCTGCCTTCTGAGCCGCTGGTCGCGGGTTCGATTCCCGGACAGGTCAAACATTTGTGTGTATGAACATGTCTGTTTGACCTGTGTCTGGGTGTTTATATGTATATAAGTATATATATATCAGTGATCAGGTTACCATAGTACAGGCTCTGCCTAGTTTGGGACCTGAAGACCTTGTGTGAATGATGTCCCATATTATAAAAAAATTAATTATATTATATATACATTTTCATTAAATAAGTAAAAGAATATATAATACTATTCAGACACAAGACGTAAACAAAAGATGGACTTTGTAACTACAGTTCTGCCCGATAGCGATCCCTAATTAAACGAACATAAACAATGTTAATTGACAAATTTATAGCCTCAGATTAAAGCTTTCCAAAAATAAGGTGTTTTCAGAACACAATCTATAAACAACACGCCAATTTATAGTTAATTTATTCTAATATATTGTTCTTGTAAATAGACACAGTATCGTGATGAATGTACGCAGTTCCGATTAATTAAAGAGGTCATAAGACAAATACAATGGCAGAACTATAAGGTATCATACACAATTCCTCACGTCCACGTTTAATGTATCCTATATAGAATCCTTCACAGCATATTTAGTCATAACTACCTAACTAAAATTAATGGTGGCAATTCTGTTGCGACAACTTAAATCTACCGTAATTCTCTTTTCATCTTTTAATATCTTTTTTTATATGCTTGGCACATATTGTATATGTATCAACGATGTATGTGTTCCGTTTAAAGAAAAAAAGTGAAAATCTGAAGTAGTTGTGTTGATTTATGTCTTTTTTCTGACTACTTTGTAGCAAATATATAAAATTTGATAAGTATTTGTATATATGTAAATATTTTTATACATATTTGTGTGTATGTGCTGATCTCTTAATTACGGGCTTACTTCATTTAGGGTTGCCATCCGTCCGGGTTTCCCAGGATTTGACCTAGTTTAGGGGGCATCCGGGGAGCGTCCGGGCGGGGCTTCATTTGTAGTCCGGGGTTTAAAAACTTTAAGTTTTGGGCCGGCCGCGACACACGCACTGTGCCCGCACGCCGCGGCGTGAGGGCAAGCCGAATGAAATAAAATGGCATAAAAAGATGACTAAATTTCATTTTAAGGTCTGAAAATAAATAAAATGTTGATTTATGACAGTTTCAACTTGTTTTATTACACTATGTTTAAAAATCCTGTTGACATCTCTGGGTTCTGAGCTCTAAAATCCGGGGTTTTCCTGTCTGCGTCTTGTCCTGGTTGCCAAATTTGAGAGATGGCAACCCTAATTTCATTTCATTTATAATAGGTGTTTTTGAGAAAAGTATTACAAATTTTGATTTTTTTTTTAAATTTTTGACCTGGTTGGTATAATATATAGGGTGAAGATTAAAAGCTGAAAATTGGACCCAGAGGTGTGCATAGGAGAGGCAGACTTTTCGTAGCTATGACAAGCAGTGGAGTTATGTAGGGTATTGATGATGGTGTAAATGATTACGTGGTACTAAAACGTCTAATAAGGCTTTTACCATATACGGTGGCCGGAACAATAAATTAGATAAAAGCGGCATTGGCACCACCACGAGTCGCCCAAATTTTCATAGGCATTAATCTATTTGAGTCTGAAAACTATCGCGAGTTTCTTCCATAATTGTAATGTAACAAACCGACTAGGACTCACGTGGTAAACACTGGAAAATTATGTCAACTCTAAGGCTTTTACGGCTGGCGTTGCATGTTGTATGTATTGCTTCTGGGCTGTTTGGCCGTGGTCTATGAGAAACTTTTGTTCCAGACGTTTCGTCGATCACTGCTATGATCTGACAGTATCAGAGAAGACACCGCGAAGGAGAGTTCTACGCTCTTGTCGCCGCTCGGACCTGAACCACTGAAGATGTCGACCGCAGTGATCGACGAAACGTCTGGAACAAAAGTTTCACATAGACCACGGCCAAACAGCCCGGAAGCAATACATACAACACACTCGAAAATTAGTCTATTTTATGGAATTATAGTTACTTCCCTGTGCTTATTATAGCAATTGAATTAAAATACAAAACCTTATCAAAAAAGGTGCAAGGTACTTGTAAATGGCAACAGGGTAAGATTTTATATTTATCTATCCAAAACAAAAAACCAAAAAGCTGCGAATTTTTAAAGATTTTATTATAAAAGGTAATTTATATCAATAGCCAAATGAAATAGAAATTTAGTTCATAATCGGAATTAATAGTCAAAAATAAAAACAAAAATGTGAGATGTTTAACACAAACTTAGTATATTTTATGCAAATAACATATACTTCTAGCGGCATGATTATGATAAAATTCTGCAAGCGGTCGTGTCAGAATCACCACCGTTGTTTACAATATTAATATAGTATTAAACTAAAATAGCTATTGAAAATATTATTCATTCTCATGTCAAATTCTTAAGTATTTAGTCGATAGGACACCCATGAGTTCTTTCTATTGTTAACCGATTTCAAAAGACAATCTGAGAATGGGAAGTTCTTTTTTCTATTGAATGTAATAAAAAAAAGTCAAGATCCTAATATAACATTGGCGCACGGCAACACCTTTCCGCGAAAACTAGCAAGAGTATGATGGCCATACTTAAATAAGTTGTAAACATTTTTTCAGCTATGAATAGCATTAATTATGAAAAAAAAATTATCTAAAAATGGAACCGACTTGAACACTCCAAATAGGAAACAACTTGTTTAAGTCGGTACCATGATAGTTCACTAAAATAACTATCATCACAATATTGTGCTCATGGTACCGACTTCGACAAGTTATTTCACAGTTTTGAGTGTTGAAGTTGGTTCCATTTTTTGCTAACATTTTTTTTCCACCCTTTTCAGTGACCTTTGCTGCTCACGGGATCAATTGTCATTGTGTATGTTCTCCGATGTCTTCAACCGCAGCTATAATATCATCGAAGTATGCGTAGCAAACAATTTTCAGTTATTGTGGTTTGACTTAAGAACCGCTGGTCCGATTTTGATGAAATTTAAATGGGACCACCACAGAAGTATACTTTAACAAACAAAAAAAGAATTATCAAAATAGGTTCATAGACGAAGAAGTTATCCACGAACACATAAAAAAGAAATATATAGAATCGAATTGAGTAACCTCCTCTTTTGAAATCGGTTAACAATAGAAAGAACTCATAGGTGTCCTATCGACTAAATATTTAAGAATTTGACACGAATATAATTTTGTGCTAAGCGGAGTTTTTGTCATTTAGCAAATTTAATACTTATTTGGGTATTGGTGGCATTAAAAAACACTAACTTCAGGCAAAGGCAGCACTCGAGGTGCAGCTTTGCGGGTGTCATGTTTGTCATAATATTGGTCTAGCGTTAGAACAGCTTCCACCGCATCGTCACTGACCATCAAGTGAGATAATGGTCAAACGCCAGATGTATAAAGTATACAAATAAATGTATCAAACGAGCATAAGAAGATGCAATTGCCGAGATTGTTTTTACCAGGAAATGTATTGTCTACATACGTCGATTGACACGCATGTAAAGCGTAGTAAAGACATTTAAATACAAAGATACTATATAAGCAAACAATTTTTGTTTATTAGCAGTCTATTTGATTACACGACAGAATGGGATACGGTATATCAGCATAATTATATTTTCCATTTTTACAACTGTAACCTTATATACCAAGCATGACACGGCATGCTCTTGGCAAGTTTTAGAAATACCTTATATCATTTCGTACGACCAATATATAAAACAGATACTTTTTTTATACAATATTGTGGGCAACAATTGACCAAAAACTGTAGCAAGACGATAATCATTGCTAAGACTTTATTGAACTTGTCTCTGATTTTTTTTTTATATTTTGGGCTTCCGTTTGACCACTGATGTTAAGTGATGCTTTCTATTGATAGAAGAAAAGAAATTATATATAAGAGAATATAATATATATATATGTATAAAAGAATATATATATATAAAAGAAATTCTTAGCTTGAGCTGTCATTTAGAACCGGATTCAGTTGAGTAAAATCTAAGCAATGTAAATACCCTACAGGGCGGCCGCTGACGCTGATATAACGTGTTTTAGCAGTTCATATTCTTATTGCCATGATAGTTCTTAAATAGATCAAAATATACAATTTAGTATATTTTTTTACATTAATATTCCCGACTGTAACAAGTACAATATTATTTAAATAAACCGTCAGCGTATCTTTAAAAAAACATTAATACCAAATTGTATTCTTCGCCGCCCGAATTCGAGAATCGCAAAACAGATACGTTGTAAAGGTACTCCCTAGAGTGGCCGAACAATAACAATACTAACAATACCCATATAAAGCTACCCATAATAATGGAATAATTAGAATAAAATAATAAAAAGAAATTTGCTATAAATTAACTACTTCATAATAAATGCATATAAAATTCAAATATACGGTAAAAAGGCCCTTAAAATTAATAAAAAAAACTAAATCTGTGGGTTTTTTTTCTTGGAAGGAGTCGAGGAACAGTTGCAGTTGAAAGTTATATCATCTGTGAATAATCCTGACATGGACATAGCGTCGTTTTTATTGGAAGCGCCCAGAAATCTATCGTATTCACCGGGATTTGTTTTATCAAATTTGACCTCAGAGAACTGGAGGTCACTTAATTTTTTAGGCTGTGTCTCATTTGTGGTGTAAAACTGCATGCTGTCAGAAGAGGTTTCATCCTTGAAACCGCTGTCGACCCTCATCCAATTAACATTTGTGATCTCTTTTAAGGGGTTCTTACTGCTAGTTATTGATACATTAGTAATAGTCAGTTCTGAGGGTTTTATGGCACTCTCGTAATAACTAGAAGCGTTGGCGTAGAACGTGTTTTCGTTAAAGCCACTATCGATTCTCTTAAAGCTGGACGACACATCGTCGCCGGCTTTCGTCGCTCTGTTGGCGGTACAGTCAAAATGAGATAAGTTTTCAGTCAAAAATTTGAGATCAACTGTGTTGAAGTCTATTTTCTTATCCTCTAAACTAAGAGGGTTGTCTATATCTAAACTACTATCTAGGGACATTTCGAGCGGACTGAGCGGCTTAGATACGCAAATTTTGCTAATTTCATGAGATCGCACATTGTCTTTGGCTCGTCTTTTGATTGGAGTTTCAGCTAAAATGTTTGCACTTTGTAATATAGTAGAAGTAACTTCACTAGTGTGAACTTTGGCAGGTTCGTTTTGGACCAGGTGCGTGATGCTAACTCCTTCACCAATCGACCAAGACGCTTCCTTCTCTCGCGCTGAACTAAATTCTGGATCTGATGAAAAAAAATGAAATGTAGCCATTAATTGAGCCATATGAGGAGATTATCAAATAATTTGATTATATTGTAAACTACATGTTTTTGCACCTTATTTCTTAAATTTAAGTCAGATCTATCCTTGTTTCGAGGATACTGTATACTGTGCCTGGGTGTGTATATGTATATAAGTATATATCAGTCATCAGGTTACCATAGTACAGGCTCTGCCTAGTTTGGGACCTGAAGACCTTGTGTGAATGTTAATAAATAAAAATAAATTCATCAACATGAAGAGTTCAATAATTCAGAAACAATTTTTTTATGTTTTGATGCAATTATCAAAATAAAATATTGTTTATGAACGAAGAATTTATTGATTACAATCTACAAGAATTTTACACATTAGTCTATTTTAGTCCATTGCTAATTATAGGTCTCTAATCGTACAACACTATCCAAGTTTTTTTACATGCAATAATATAATTTCACATAAATAGTATAAGCAAGGCAACTAAATAGGTATAAAAATATAAGTAAGTATAAACTTATTAAGGTTTCTCAATGTTTAAGACTCAAATTTAATAATGAATACGAAAAGTGAGAAGCATTTCGTTTTGTATTTGTCGTGCTAGATCTACTAGGCCGCCAGACGATTTACTCAATACTTAATATTAAGTTTATTGCTTTCATATGAATTTATATGTTGGTCTTTAATACATTTTATTTTAATGTACATATGACCCTAGGTAATTTTATTGAAATCAAAACTTCCTTAGTGGCGTTGTGCAGTTTTGTATGGGGAAAAAATGTTAAACTCGCGTCAGATCGTCAGTTCGTAAGACGGAGTAAGAGTAGACCGTCGTTGAAATTTAAACTTAAATATGTTACTAATAAGGAACATTTTCGTTTGTTGGCAGTTTTATTTGATAAAGTCGTTTTGTTAAAAGTATTATTGAGTTCAGTCATCAAAACGCCAATATTAAAAGGACGAAAGATTTCATTGTTTAAAAAAAAAACAACATCATGTTAATTATATGTGTCCCACTAATATTACAAATCTTAAAGTTTGGGTGGATAGATGTTTGTTACTCAATCACGCCAGAAAAGCTAAACGAATTTGGATGAAATTTAGTATGTAGATACTTCAAGTCCCGGAATAACACATAGGCTAATTTCATCATCATCATCATCAATCATGTTAAAGTTTTCACTTCTGCCGGCACGCCAGGAGTGCAATCAGTTGTTTATTTTTTGGGTTTACATTTTGTCTGAGGGCGAATTTTTGTGTAACTTGTTTGGTTATATTGTACAATATATGTGTATGAACATATGTTTAAAATATTACCTAGCGAGGTATCGTGATGGGATCCGTCTATGCTCATATCCATGCTGAAGTCTAGTTTTTGAACAGATCGGCTCCTATGTAAGCTAGTCATACTCAAACTGCGCTTTTCTGACATAGAACCTGTTCTACTTCTCGGTGGAGAATCCTTTAGCGACTTGCTTCGCTTTAATATAATTTTGTTGGGAGTCATTTTACAAAAACAAGGTCCCGTTTTGTCACTGTCAGAGCCGCCATCGACGCAGTCAAGACATTTGGCCATTTCTTCAGATTCAGGCGATGTGAAGTTGTTTTTCTAAAAATATAAAAATAATGTTTCTATTATTGACATCGGCAATTTATGAATATTAGTCAAATATTGTAATGATCAATCATTACAATATTTGATCAATATTCGTAAATACAATGACCCAAATAATCGCGATAGAATGACATATATTATACATAAGCAATGACCCAAAATGCCCCATGCAACTTCAACGTAATATTTTATGAATATTTAATTTAAAAAATCAAAGAGGCACTAGTAAATAACAATAAAATGATTAAGTAATAAAAACAAACGCCGTCACTTTTTTGTAATATTAAATAGCGTTAATAGAAAGTCTCTACTACACTTATAAATGTGATGGCATCACTAAAAACCCACAACTGCCTGAAATTAGAGATGGCATACAAGTCATTTGTACGTTGCCGAGGGTCAGTCGTAAGTGTCTTGACTTCTGGTCCCCGGGGACCCTGGGTTCGAATCCCGGCAGGGGCAAACATTTGTACGATGAGTGTAGATGTTTATCCCGTGTTTTGGATGTTTGTGTGCTGTGATTGTGTATGTCTATCCCTCCCGCTACACAGGGACTCCTAGTGCGGGGGTGTAAAAATAATAATAAATAAAAAATAATATTAATTGAATTAAGGCAAGGGAATAAAATTTGAGGTAGAGGAAGGCCAAATGCCAATTTATGAAAGGTGTATCACTGAGATGACTAGTGATAGAATAGTGGAGAAGGGAAACAGGTTGTGCTGACCCCACCTAGAGTGGAATAAGTAGAATAGAATAGTACGAAGTAGTAGGAGAATAAGTAGAAAGAATACGAAGATGATCAGATTAAAACTTATTTACGAGACTGAAATGCTAAAACTACCAAATGGAAGGGTTGTTATGGTGTAATAAAGTATGAGTTATTTTGAGTGTTATTGAGTACTAATTACTATTTATGTGTACATAATATATAATTATCCATGTCTTCTAAGTTCATTAGAGTTTTGTGAAATGCAAGTGAGTTTGTAAACAGTAACAACATATTACACGGCACAGTAAAATAGTCTCTTAGGACTCCAGCCCAGTCAGGAAGAAGTCCATCGTAGAAAGGCGTTACGTTCTCACATACTGCTTACCTCTTCATCACTAGAAGTAACCTTGGTGACAGGAGAAACAGAAGCTAATGATAATGACGATGTCGCCGAATCCTTATCGTTTCTCTTTGGCGTCATATACTCGATCGGACTAAACGGACATGCTTCCCCGAAGTCGACTACATCCAGTATTTTGTTCCGGTAGCATGGCTTGTTCGACGTTGATGGTTCTTTGAGAGGAGTGTCGAATGTTCGTTTCATTCCTTTCACGATGCGATCACAATTCTGAAAACATGGAATGAGAAACGATGTAACTTTCGGCATGTTCAGAGATAAGATACTGAAGTTTTTTTTTATACTTTATAGTTCTAGCATTTGAACACTATCTCACTTGATGGTCGTGTTATTTTACAGTATACATACTTCTTGAAGCGATGATAGCTCAGCGGGGGGAGCGTCGCCTGTCAAACTGACGAACACTGGTTCGACCCCCAACAACAGCTTGAGCTTCCGGTGAAGGTAACACCGTTATCAAATCTCCAGCATGTGGTAGGGTACTTTCGAATACCCGCCTGGCTAGCTACCATCCTCAAGTCTGACAAACTGTCATCAAGCACATAGTGTGTTCAGGCAGCAGTCCTTGAGAGCCAGTGCGCATTCTAGATCTAGCGTGATAACATCTTCGACCACATCGTTACTGACCATGAAGTGAGATAGTGGTCAAACGCTAGATCTATAAAGTATATTAAAAAAATGTGATAATAGAAGGATGATTATGATTGTGCAAATCAGACACAAATTATCCAGGTAAGCTCCCAGTTAACCTAGTAAACGTTGTCAGCTGTGTAAGTGAAATTAGTAAACAAGATATATTACCGTGAGCTGAGTAGAAAGGGAGTACAAGATCATGGTATCAGAATGTTAATAAATAAAATAGAATAAACAAAGCGGCGGCGAAAAAAAAAAAACTCAAATTATAACCACAGGTGGACTAGAAAAGATGCTTACAATTAGTGTTTGCTAAGCAATAAGACTAGGTGATAAAATGTGCCCCATTTTAATATAAATTAGGTTTTTTAGTAAAATGTAGGCTCTTAATGTCTATTAGGGAAATTCTTGCTTAAAGCGATGTTCACGTTTTTGAGACAACACAAGCTCCAATGTCACCACTACTGTTTTATACAAGCGAAAAATAAAATGAGTGGCCGAGTAGCTTTTAGATTGTGCATTAGTTTCCCTTCAAAATCAGCACTGAACAAGTAGTTCCGTGGGTTTTGGCAGCTGTGTGGAATGATATTACTTCTTCTGCTTTTAGTGTAAATCAATTTTTGACTATATTGCTCATTGTCACAGACCATTGCAAGAGTGTCAGCAGTGAAACTTACTTATAAATAAATATAGATAATCTTACTTTATTTATCTCATCCGGATTAAATGCGATCGGTGTATGAGCTTCATAGCTGGAAGGCGGTCGAGGCTCTACTAGCACTTCATCATCAGTCTGTTCAGAGTCATAATGCTCCATATCACTATGCTCCTCGAAGAATAACTTCCGTCTTAAGGACCCATTGGCTGTCACCTCATATTCACCCGACATGTCTTGGTCCTGAAAATTGTGAATAACATGATTTATACATGTGCCAATTACTTTTGTATATTTAGTTGGTAGACTTTTCCCGAAGCATTTTAATTGTTGAAGATATGATGACATCAGCCTAGTGAATTTTGGCAGTTTAATTATTATAACAATTAAATCTCTGGAGTCAATCGAGAGGCGAGCCAAAAGAATCATCGGCTGTAACTCTTTGGTCGAACGTAGGCTTCAGAGCCTTGAACACCGGCGTAGAGTAGCAAGCCTATCGGTTTTCTATCGGGTGCATTTTGGAGAATGTGCACTGGAATTACACAATCTGATTCCACCATCACCTTTCTATCATCGGTCGACTCGACGTACGGCAATTCGCCATCGCTATATGGTAGATATACCACCTATACGCACGAAGCGTTATGCTTCTACTTTCTTAATGCGTACTGCCAAGGAATGGAACTCGTTGCCCGAGTCTGTGTTTCCCGATATGTACAATCCTGGAGTCTTCAAGTCGCGAATGAATAGGTACCTTCTAGGTTTGCGTGCTAAATCCTAGACAACGTCATCACTTAACATCAGGTGAGACAGTTGTCAAACGCAAACTTGTAATATGTAAAAAATAAATAAAAAAAAAATATTTATTCTATTACATCTTCCGGCATGAAGTTATGAAGTAGGTAATATTGTTATGAAATCTACTGCATGGTTGTAGGGAACATTCTTGTGGTCACCTTGCTAGTTAGTAATCATGCATTTTTTTTATTTGTGTGTCAAGCCCAGTCAAGTCATAGCTGCTGACCTTAGAACCAGTCAACACTTTAGGTTAACTGTGATTCTACCTTTGAAATAAAAATTGACCCAATAATAAAAAATATGACCATCAGAGAAATGCTGGTCAAACACTAGTTCAAAACATAAGAAAAAGAGTGCATTTGTGAATGACATATAATTGTTTTGAGAAGTGCTGTTCCAAAACTGGTAACTTACTACCACCATCAACACTAGTCTTGTTGAAATAAATTTCACACCAGCACAAGCTGCACCATAGGGGATGCTTTAAGATATTTCCCATTTCTCTTTATGAATTTAATGAAGCAAAATACTTTGATTAACAGACTTTTAAAATGCACAACATACTATGGTTGTGGGATACATTCCAGTGCCTGCTTGGCTAGCGCTACCACCGATTGCCACTTTAGCAATATCTACTATAACATACCTTCTTTTTCTAGCTGAGGTTGAGATAACTAAAAACTATGTACAACTTTTATGATATCTTAGTCAGATATGAATCATGTGAATGTAAATACAATATAAGTGCTTAACCTTATAACTTAACCTATATACTATATAGTTTCACCTGTGTATATGTGCAGAAAGGTTGAAGGATCTTTTCTATTTCAGGTGGCAGTTCAGGCGGCAATGTAAGAATTGTTTGAGCTGAAACTGAATGATTGCGATGACATTTAAAACTTTTTCTACATAATAATATAATTTACCATGAGGCTCTATTATCTGCTTAATCAACTTATCCCTCTAATATAGGTTTGTTACATTTATCCATTCTGCAACAAACAATAACATTCAGTGGAACTAAGTTTGATTATATCCAAGATAATTTATTATGGTAATTAAAAAATGTGCTCGTCACTGCAAGAATGTATTGTTGTTAACTCCTTGATTCCAGCCTACTTTATGAATGATATTTTGTAGAGCATATCTCAAACCCACACCTGAAGAATGGCTTCACTATGTACTGGGCAGCTCCATACAGTATATAGGCTTCATACATACTTCCTCACAATTGGAAGCAGAGTTTGCCTGTGTTATTTTGGTCAATCAACTAGTTCCAAAATCATTATCTACACTGTTTGACAACTTGGATTGGTAACATTTAATTTCATATACTAAAGGCTTCAATGCTTCAGAAGTCACAAGAGCTGGTAGCAGTTGTTGCCTTAGAACAGTCATTAGCCCACTTCAGAAGCCTTCAGGCAGTTCTACAGCTATGACATTGGGTTCGCTACTAACTAACACCAACCCCTTTCACCAGTGTGGTGGATGGTGGCATACACTAATTTCTTATTAATGAAGGTTGTGCTCTAGTAGTGGGAAAATATAATGTAAAACATACCCAACAGAATTCCACTACTTTATTTATTCAGCATTAGGTTGGTTTCATCACATAGATTGAAAAATTCTGGATAGTTACAAACAGAATTATAAATAATTTATTGAATCAAGTACACCTAAGTACCTCAGTTTACCTTGACTCGTACCAAAAATATAAATTCATTATGGTAATTATCACCAATACGGAAGTAATAAAGCATTCTTGTTTGACTTACCATCCCTAGTAAAGATATAACTTTTTGATTCCTGGACAGAGCTGTTTATATGTGAGCCAGAATCACTAGAAGTGTGAAGCAAAGGCTTCATCATCTTTTTGGAAGTATCTATTAATGGACTGGGAATTACCATCTCTTGAGAAAAAAATCTGTAAATCACACAATCTATTAAACAACAATACCATAATAAATGATTGGTTCATGGAACATGAACACATGAGATATATAATTATGTCAACACTTAAGACAGCCTAGCACATTCACTAGAGCCATACATTTTTTAAAAAGAACATTAACTTTTTGTCTTCATAGAGACCAACAAGTTCTACTTCTAACCACTGTATGCAGGAAAAAAATGTAGATCTATCTTTTATTATAGTTTATGGCGTTTCATCATTATCTCACTTGAGAATCAGTGAGGTTCTGATCGAAGATGGAAACAGACCTAGAATTTTAACTGGCCCCCATAAACAGTGAGCCATGCCTATTTGAATACACAGTGTGTTTGGTGACAGTTTTTCAAACTTGAGGGTGATAGCTAGCCAGGCTGGTGCTGTAAAGTTCCCAATGAGTCCAATGACCTGCAAGTATTGTATAGTTTAGAGTAAGGAGCCTCTTGATTTTCTAGGGTCTCTCCAACCATCCACTATAACACTGTCATTATGTGCAGACAGTAATTTCATTATGTAACTAAAATGCTCAACAAATTGAGTCTAGTTTTCAAATGTCTAAATAGTATTAACATTTTACTATGCATTTATTTTGCAATGGGTAGATGCTTAAAAAGGAAAGTAGTAAAGTAAGTATAAACGTATTTTTATGTATGTTTTCATATAACGGAATTATTCAGTAGCCGTACAACAGAAACTGTAACTATAATGGAAATAAAACTTTTATTATTGAATAGGAAACATTGCTTGACGCAAACCAAGACAAAACTTATACTTCTCCGTAACTTCCTCGGCAATTTTTTCTAAAGCTGGGTCTGGGGAAGGTTCAAATTGGCTATTACAAGCGATGATATCTGCTGGAACAAGGGTACAAGTCTGGTCTATCTCCCAAACAAATGGGGTGCCGTGTTTCTTCTTGTATATTTTGCACATACCCGGACTGTTGACAAAACATAATAATATTTATCACAAGTTGGAAATATCGTCAATTATTTATTTGAGATGTACCGTTACGCATGTACTTAGTCTTGTCCCAAACAAACCATGACTTACGTGGGAAGTCTGAACCTTGCTTACCTGCATAATGGTTTGTGTAGTTTATCAATCAAAGCCCTATCAAATGGATTACGTACTTTTCTACTACACGAATAGACGATCGATTTATGTTTAACACAAGGAGTAACATTTTTACTATCACTCATTATTTCAAAAATAACGAAAAACTAGTTTATCAGCTAGAAAAAAAATTAAGTCTGTACTGTACTGTACCATAGATAAGTTGTAATCTCTTTGGACAAGTAACTATAAATGGTCTGTCTGTATCACAAACTAGAGTATTAAATGGTATAGTGCTGCCAGACGTCGTGAGTGTGAGATGAACTGGGGGTAATTTACAGTCGTATTCTCTAAGAAGGCGACAATAAATTAGTACCAATTAAAAGAAATTGATGTATTTGATAATATATTTTAATATTATCAAACCAGATTAATAAACATACACACTACTTATCTCCGTAAAGGGTTTTACTATCCACTTACACAGCATTTCTTGTGTTAGTGCTAAATTGACACAACATCCTTAGCGATGTAAAATCATGCTGTTTTATCAAAAGTGTGACGTCAAAAGTCTCGTTGCTGAGTTACTATTATGGATCTTAATTTTTATGAGATTCATGGAACCCAAATACTGTTCACAGTGTCAGCATTAGAATGAGGAAGACATGGTAAATTGAGAGTTTTTTTGTTATTTCGTGACAGTAGTCAATAGGCGATATTTCTGCCCCTAATTCACACATACCATAGGTACATGCTCTAAATACAGTTTTGCCAGGTCTCAGCCAGTCCTTGCTTCCTAATTCTAATTTCTCCCAATCGGAGCGATATGTCTGGGCTCGGTGTATCTCCTTTTGTTTTTGACGTGATAACGTTTTATAAATTGATGAATACCAGCAACACTTATGAAAAATAGTAACGTTCCGCGTAACGTTCCACCTGAGTTTTGTATTACATAAAATAATCAAAGTCAAAGTCAAAGTCAAAGTCGAAGTCAAAGTCATAAATGATTATGACGTTATCACGTAAATCTATCGTCCGTAAACCGACTTTACAGACAACCAATTTTTTGATAACTCGTGTCTTCATAACAAAGTCTTCTTTGGAAGGACGACTTGGGCCTGCTCGTTCCTGCTTTACAAAGCTGACAATGTGACTATTATAAAAAATAAAAGCTAGAAACACTGGTCACACGGCCAAAAAAAATCGTAGACATCATAGCTTAGCAACACTATATTTTGCTTTTTACGCTTTCCAGTGCTGCCAAGTTAGCATATTTTTGCTAAATTTAGTATATTTTTATGTTGCTCTGCAAACTTTTTGTTTATTTTTAGCCCTATTAGCCGTTAAAGCCGATGCTTTTATGAAAATAAATTACTCATAACTAATGACGATACAAAAACTACAAAAACATGTGGGCAATCCACTAGCTATTGTCAGCCCTTAGATTACTCAGAGCTGCCTAGTTTTGCCCTATCTATGTTGTCCATAAATAGCGGTTATCAAAAAAGCTTAAGTGAATGCTGACTGCGAACGGGTTTTTAGTTCATAAAGTCAAATAAATAAAAAGAGACATTCCAAACCGACTCACTGTCAAAACTGTGAGCTATGTGTTCTTGTTGCAGAGAGTACAAAGGGTCCAACACAAACGTTGGGAACTGCGTCAATTTTGAACCGTCGAGAGATATATGGCCGTATGACTAAAAAAAAATGTACGGTAATATGAAGAAAAATGACGTCAATGAGGATGTTACCTAACCTTTCCTTAATACTTCTGTACTATGTATAAGTTGCATATTTTGAAGCAAATTATTTTCCTATTTTACGGAACTAATTCTTAATAAAGATTTTTATATTTTTAGTGCGACAAATAGTGATGTTTTACTTGAAGCAAACTTGCAAATTGTATTACGTTAAACGTCCTAATGTTTAAGCCTTTTTCATGGTTTTATCACATTTTACACGCGACATGAGTATACGAGTTTTGAAAGCCAAAATACGAGATTTTCATTTGCTTCTGTATGAGGAAAAAATTTCATAGGTTGGCAGCCCTGTTTTGATTTAATATTACATTACATTTCAGAGGCCATTATAAAAAAATATATTAAATTTGATTTCGGTTAAAACTTGATTTACGAAGAAAAAAGTACGATATTTAATTGGATAGGTACGGAATAGTTGGTATACCCCTAAAATTTCTGTTCATATTCGTCTTACGTCGTTGCAGAGGGTACCTACAGCACTTTAGAAGAGAATCTTTGTTATCCTTCTTCACCTTTATGTGTAAACAACCATTCGTATTACACACCAAACAAATAATCTACAGTACACCATGGATAACCATGATCAAAGCTACGAGCCAATGGATATCGACTTGAGCATTCATTCTAATAACGCAATGGATATCTCATTTAATAAGTCAGATAATGATTCCTCTCATTTGGAGTCTCCTCCTGTCCTCCTGTCTCCTAATACTGGATCTCATCCTGAGACCATGGTAGAGAGTGCACATTTGTCTAGAGACACCTGTATGCAACCCGCATTGATAAAAAAGTTTCACATTATCAAGCATAAAGAGACAAATCTCAACCATACCACTAAAGTAAAAATTGTTAGCGCTGTTATAATATTATTTCTGTCTGTAGTTATTTACCAAATACGAAGCATACAATGTAGTAACAAAATAAACCCTGAGGAACTACGGAGAAGTATTTCCATGCAACTTTTTGGACAATCTTCTGCAATTAACAACTTGATTAATGCCATGAGTGTAGAAAAGAATGCTAAAATCCTATTTCTCTATGGCAGTACTGGTGTCGGTAAGACGTTCACTGGATCATTAATATTGGAGCATCTTGGTCACTACTCAAATGTATATCACTATATGATGCCGAGTTTTAGGGAAACATTTACAACTGAGTTTATGATTGGTTTGACTGTATGTAAACATACTACTATTATTGTTGACGACCTGACTGTCAATGACATGGATATTAAAGCTCATCTAAAAGATATTATTATAAAGAGTCAGAACTTGGGTAAAGAAACAACTATAGTTCTTATATACAATTGTCATAATGTTGCTAAAGATTTTGGAAACCTATGTGATGAGTCTTTCCCTAGGAAACTATTACACAACATCAATGATATTGATGCATTTAAGACTGTTATAAAGTTTGAAACACTCAAAGAAGAACATCTACGAAAATGTATAGACTCAGAACTGGGCAACCGGAAACTTAGTAAACTGGAGTATGACAATGTATTGAAGAATTTTAATGTATCTCAAGATGGCTGCAAAGGGGTTTACACAAAAATTAAGTTTTTGGACTTATAATAAGGTTGGAATTTGAAAATCATTTTGTAGATTACTCAACTGATATGTATCTTGACTTGAGTAGTTGTCTAGTATGTAGATTAGTGTAGCATAGCTAAATAATTTTTAAAGAAATTATTTATATATGTGATAACTATTTGTAGTTTGCCTAGAATCATATTTTTTTGCATTATGTAAATATATTATAATCTGAAATGAGGATTGTGGCTGATTAAAATGTTATTTTAGATCAAAAGAACTTTATTTTAGGGAATTTTACATGTTGAGAGGATTGAGAAATTATGTTGAATACAAATATACTGACAATTCTTTAATACGCCTATATCCCACTTAAGGAAATTATGCTACAACAAACTTAGTCTTCAACAAAGAAAAGATTCTAGACGATTATTGGTGCATCAAAGTACAAAATATTGGGTAGGTTAAATTCTTACTACAAACAAAAAAAAACAAATCTCAACAGCTTATCTATTCAAGGGTGCAATATTGATGATAATATTATTGGCTAGTTATCCACAATAACCCAATATAGTAATCGATAATTTAACTCTAAAACACACCCTAATGACTTCAATATAATCTGATTAAGATTTATAAATAATATCTGCATTAGTACAGCGGGTACTTTACAATTTTATGTAGCAAGGCTGAGTTACCAATGTGAACCTACATACATCTTAGATAAAGTACATGATAAGCTAGGCATAATTCAAACACACTGGTTCTGTCTACAGTAGTACAGGTTATATTTATTATGAATATACCTTATCTGTGTTGTTTGATGTATCAGTCAGGACCATTTGCATCAGCCAGTAGATCTCAAAGTAACACTTGATTTTGTATGAAGTCATAAATTGAATATGAGCTGTAATGGTAACAGTCATATTAATTGGTTAGTCCAAGTGGGCCTTAAGGTGACAACAATGATTTTGATGGTGGTTCTGTTGTACACTCATACCATTTAGTTCATGAATATGAAAGTCCTTATTCTGTTTAAGCGATAATTCAAAGTCTTATTACACTTCAAATACTCATCATATCAATTGCAGGTTGTTTTAGTCCACAAACCTACATGACAAATAATTTTCTGTAAAAGTATCTGCTATCTAATATTAATAAAACAAATTTATAATTATGATGTCAATGTGTTATGCAAATTTAAAGTATCTTCCAGAAACAGTATAAAATCTTTCTAAGATTACATGATTTTATTCAGTTTGAATAATGATTAATGTAGACATTTTATTTCAATCAAAATATACTACCCATACCTACTGTAGACAGTGATTGTGATTTTATAAGTTTAGTAAAGACAATTAAAAAATTAACAACAGAGTTGAAATATCTTTAAAAGTGTATCTTACTTTATTGCACTGCACCCTTATATATATTTTTTTATCTAAACACCATGCAACCATTTGAAACTAACCTTTCTTTTACCAATACTTGAGCACAAGTTATTTGTGAACATGCATTATATTTAATACAAATGGTTACATGGTAATAAATGATTAAGTACATACATTTCAAATGTTAAATTAATTTGAATTCTTAATAATTACTGTTAATGTTAAGATAGTAATAAAATAGCAGCCAATAGAAAAAGTCGAAATATTATTTTGAAAAGCTCCCCTAAATGTTAAGCCCGTGAGATAATGCATGCAAACAGGTAAAGGTGCACTATTCACAAATGCCAAGAGCAGAATAAATTTGGATTAGAAACATCCAAAGAAATATTGCTAGAAGGTATCCCTTTAAGTAGGTCGATTTGATTTGGAACACTGTAGGGAAGACGAGACACAAATAAATAGGTTCTTAAAAATATTACTGTCTGTGATATTTGTAGGAGATCTGGAAGATCTATGATAAGTTTGTGCATCTTGAATTGTCTCATACAATTATGTACCTTCTATGTTCTGTGCACACACACCATTGAACAATGCCGGCTTGGCACTTGGGTAATAACCATGATAGTTTAGGGGTTATAAAGTTTATATTTCTGCAGGATCAAGATAGTAGTAATATAACATAAGTAATAATTATGTATCTTCCAGATTCTGTTTCTAAGAATTACACTGTGTCACAGTGTGTTCATGACACTGGCTCCAATGTCGACATGCAAGTTTTGTTTCAATTCTAACATTTGTTGATCTAAGGCAATCCTCAAAATTAATATGGCAGGTACTTTCATCATTCTTGAGATAACATAGATAGGTACTCAGAATTAAGGTGTATATTATTATTTTGTTTATACATATTTAGTATGCTAATATGGATAGAGTATATATTCGAGCCAAGCTTATACCTACTAGGTTTACAAAGTAATAATTCCAGGTCAGTGTGGATGGAATACCGAAATTTAATTTTTTTTAATGAAAAATGGAACCGACACAACACTCAAAAGTATGAAATAACTTGTTGAAGTCGGTACCATGATAGTTCAAAAGTAACTATTATCAAAATATTGTGAGCGTGGTACCGATTTCGACAAGTTATTTCATACTTTTGAGTGTTGGAAGTTGGTTCCATTTTATGGTAATTTTTTTTTGTCAACCTTTTGTGACCTTTGTTATTCACATGATCAATTGTCTTATGTATAGTCACCGATTTCTCCACTCGCAACTATAATATCTCCGACGTATGCGTAGCACTTATCAGTTATTGGAGTGTAACTCAAAAACCGCTAGACCGATTTTGATGAAATTTGGGACCACGCGGCAAGCACCAGCTTTCAAATAAAAAAAACAAACGATCAAAATCGGTTCATCTAGTCGAAAGTTATGCGGTAACAAACGTAGAAAAAAAGACGTACGGGTCGAATTGAGAACCACCTCCTTTTTTGAAGTCGGTTAAAATTCTGGAGAATCGACAAAAATTGCAACTGTACGATGGCACAGAATAAATAATTGTATTAATAGTTACAAAAATGGAAGTCACTAGTACTTAAGAAAATTACTAAAATCGAAGAATTCTGAACTGGAGTTCTTCCTATTTACCAAAATATATAACTCAATTTACGAAGATATTGACATACGAATCCGCTTGGTGCGTGGGGAAGGTACCGTTTTTACAATCCCCTAGTAGAAGAGCACTCATCTAGGTAACGAAATGTTTAAGATAGCCGTAATGTAAGTTACAATTTGTAACGATAATCCTCAATGCGTCCTATTCCCGCTTTGCCAATTTTCCAATATTCCCAAAAGTCCCGTTTAGATTGGCTCAAGATAGATACTATCCATATACCTTAGTTTGAAGGGTATGTATTAATTTAGTCAATATTAATAACATAATTAAGAACAAATAAATATTTCTGTGACTGTGCATTGTACTGTCGCTTGGATTCAAGTAACAATCTGTCTATCAGTGGTTCAAGATGTAACATGTTATTTATCTTACTACCCGCAGTGATATACATACGTGTTTCAGAAAGTACCTAGTAGCGAAATGATTAGAAATGTGTTATTAGGTACATTGTGATAGAGCCAGTAATAAAAGTACCTAAATAATAAGTAGTAACTCCCATTCGATCATAACATACTTTATATATTTGAAGAAAACATTTCATGATACAGATAGTCAGTCACATGAAGTAACACGACGTGAGTTAACATGTAATGTGCAAAACACATCTATTTACACAATGTTTGTTACTATTCATGTATACATATAATTTTCAAAATTAATTTTTAAACGTTGATTAAATACTAAATATGCGTAGGTAACAATAAAGACTAGAATACATTTTTAGTTTTACAGTTATTGGCACTAAATTCAATGGTAATGGCACAGTTTTATGTAGGTACTTGAGATATGGTGAAAATACCACTTGCGTAAGATATTTAATCAAACAGCTTGTTTTGCGACACTTCGAACAATACTGGTATTCAGACACAAATTAACTTGCTAACTATACTTACTAAAATGATACTAATACGATGTTGTAAAAACACAGATAATGTACTTTATTGCCTAATTATATTTCTAGAAAATACTGTATTAACTGCACACTTACAGTTAGCGTAGATCGAATATTAAACATTTTAAAAGTGGAACTGTGCAACAAACACTATATTCAATACACAATATACATCATAATATCACGGTTGAAGCTCTTCCTGATATCTCCTTAAGAGATCCTGCAGGCCATTCCCTTGCACAGTTAACACTTTGAAATTCTAATCTAAAACGTGCTTTAATAATCATGCACAATACTAGCAAAATAATTTTGCCATTAGTTTTGTAAAATGAATCTAACACGACTAGTAATATATATCCAGGAAAGCAATAATCAGAGTATAATAAACATTTAACATTTAAATCTAAAATTGACGAAATTGATATAATTCACTTAAATTATATTACAGGAAAATGCACTAAGTTAGATTCAAAAATACTCATTAAGTAAACTAAACCAAAAAAGGGCTACTTTTATCAACATATTGTCATATTCGCGAATATACGAATAGATGCGTAGTGCCAATAACTGCATGGATTTATTAGTTATTTAAATCTTACTAGCTAGGTATTTGATAACAAATAGAACACCATTTTAAGCACGACAAAACATTCATAGTTAAAAATGTAGAGAGACTTATTGAGAAGTGTGCTAATAATTCTAAATTTTGAAAACATTGACTGATTTACTTACATTGTAGATTCATTAGGACTTATCAGATCTGATTTTAAATTGTGAGATTTCTTTATTTGCTGATCAGCAACAATTTGTATCGAATTCGTTGATGATTTTCGATTGTGGCTGAGATCAGAATTTTTTACACTCTAATAAAACTAGCCGTAAAGCATTTAGATTATTTTACCTGTATCACATTTTAGCCACGTTGAAAGTTATAGAGTGATAAACGGACAGAAGTCATTTTAAATTGCTTTTACTGGTGTAGATAACATTTACATATTAGTAGTTAACTTAATATTTGGGATTACAGAGAACTCTAATAAAATTCGTGTAATTTAGCAGAATTGGATAGTAAACTTCATACTTCGCCAAAGAGGACTCTTTGTGGTCTTTTTGTTAGTTATTTTAAAGCAATTTATCGCAACTTATTTGCTTTTTAAGACCATGTTCCTCGACGCTCTAACCTGGGTAATGGGAACTAGTTAGGAGCGATGGAAATGTATTGCTGTCCACTTATTGTGACGTTTGTGCCAAATGCGAGTCTCTTGTGACTGTTGCGTAGCTCGTCTTCCTTCTGCGTCCACACTCTGCGTTACGCAAACATATGCTATTACAGCAACATCATCACCCAAAAGATGAACTCTGGGATTCAGAATTGTAGTATTTGTTTTCACGTGGGCCGTCGGAGTGTTATCCATAAAGAACTTATGGAACTCTACCCCCTCGATTAGATTTCCTAGAGCTTCAGGGTCGAATGCAGTTACGTTTGGATCGCATAATTTGGAATAAGTATCGTAATCACCATTGTAAATTGCATCTATTAGCAATTCAGTAACTTTGATCACTTCTGCCCGACGCAAAGAAGCATTGCTGTCACCACGAGTTTTCCCGAAAGAATCCGCTTTAGTAAGCGCTTCTTCGTCGTGCTCTTTTGATATAACGGTGCATGCTCTGTCCACGCCCTTCTTGTCTTTATCTATATCATCATCTTCCAACGTAGTGCTACTGTCAGTCGACTCCTTTACTTGAGATCCATCACCTTTTTTGTTCACCATAGATTTTCCAGAAAAATTACGCGTAGCGAGCATAGTCGTCAAAATTGCGCCTTTAAGTTTACGACGAGCGTTGAATTTCTTCAAGCAGTCTACAGTCTCCTGCCTGTGCATAACAGAAGCCACACGTTCCCGATGGCAAATCCATGGGTGCTTTAATGCCTCTGAAGCTGTAATCCTTTTGCTTGGATTGACTGTAAGCATCTGATTAATGAGGCTTTTCGCTTCTGGGGTAACCGTGTCCCATTCCGGCGAGGGATAGTCATAAGCACCAGCTTTAATTTGCCCATAAAGTCGATGTTGGTCCTCATCCCAGAAAGGTGGATAGCCAACCAGTAAGATATAAAGGATGACACCACACGCCCAAATATCGACTGGCTTACCATACGGTTCTTTTTTAAGTACTTCCGGCGATAAGTAGCCTGGAGTGCCAGCAAATCCGAACCAAGCCTGTTGGTCTCCTTGAACTTCAATAGCTAAACCAAAATCAGCTAATTTGACAGCAGCCCCTTTTGCTTTGCTGGCTAATAGAAGATTTTCAGGTTTCAAGTCCCTGTGCACAACACCATTATGATGACAATGATGGACTGATTCCAAGATTTGCTGTATGCAATGGGAAGCGTCCGCTTCGGAATAAAATTCTCGAGCTACGATGTCTTCAAACAGCTCACCGCCGGTGACCAAGTCGAACACAAGATAGTGAAAATGTTCTTCCTGAATGGAGTCATGTAGTCTGACAATGTTAGGATGTTGGAGCTTCCTACAAATTCGAGCTTCCCTTTCTAGCTTTTGAAAATCTCTCGCTGAGAGTTTTTTGGTGTTAATGATTTTAGCAGCAAATTCGTAACCAGTTGATTTCTGAACTGCTCTTCTTACGATTGAAAATGCACCTTTTCCTAATTCTTCCTTCAAATCATAGTTGTCAGAAAACCGAGTACTAACATTTTCACGATTCGGATTAGACATTTTGATCGCGGTATTTACGTGAGAGATATTTATTTAGAAAACTTACTGCGTCGATTTTGAGCACAAACCTCCAAAGTTTGATCGGAAACTGTAACAAAAAAATTAAACATTTAATGTTTATCTCGAGTTAGTGAACGTTCAACGTGTTATTATTTAAAAAATTGCAAAATCTTGTCTGCGTAATGTAATAAAGGACAACCTATGTAATTGATTTACCTAATTCAACATTCGTTAGCCGTTGTAATTTTTAGACTTTCGCGATTCGAACACAGTGTTATTAAATCAAACGGGGCTTAATCGCGAGAAAAAGGGCGATGAAGCCCCGTTTGATTTAATAACAATTCGTTAGCCGATTTGGTATCTTCTCAATTCATAATATTATTATAATTCCAATAATTCCGAAGCGGCAATCAAATGTAATTTCCCCAGTGCGTATTTTATAAAATATTTAATTAGCTACCTCTATCACTTAATACATTTGTGAGTTTGTTGTTCCTACTTAAGAATAAAGTGGATACTTATTATTAGTGTATTTTGCTCAAAACTACATAAAAATCATTATATTCAACCGCTATCCGTATTTGATTGACTACCATAAACTTTAGCGTCATCGATTTTATTTCATTTAATAACTTGTTTCACTGACCTATATACCCACTGCCAAAAAAATATCCTACTTAAGTATTAAGAATACCTCTCAAACTATACATACTCACGAAATGTTCAAAAAATAGATCCTGTCAAAGAGCGTCCGAAATTCATCCGAATGAGACTCGACGACACTATTTTAGTCACTCTAAACTAAATTGAAGTTCTGCACGCTTAATATAAAACGCGTAGATGCCTAGACAATAGTAATCGTGGTCACAAACAGACTTCTAATATTAACACTACGGCACCGGGATGACATTTAGTTTGCGCAAAATAATCGATACACCATTGTCTTAACACATTCACCAAAATCCCGAGGACATTATGATCCACTTTAAATCAGAAATACGTGCCCTAATTTAACCATCCGATAAAAGTTACGTACGAAAACCACAAACTTTAGTTATAAATAACACTGATATTAAATTATACAGCAATAAAATTATCATTGTACGACTTTTGACGATATTCTTGGCATTAGTACCCCGTACAATTTACAAATGGCTCGCGATGTATTTTAATGGAAGCGATCGAACTCGCTAGAAGCTCGCGAGGGAGCACTGATAATAAAGAACATTGAAAATAGTTAATTTACCTATTATGTGCCCATTTTACACAATATTCAACGAGATGACTGTGAAAAACGAAGGGCCTGGCCCTGCACCACACTTCCCTGCTACGGACACGAGCTTCGGGGTCAAATTCATAGACATTTGTGGGTTGCCAGCCACACGTACTGAAATAGTTCCTTAACAAGTGGCGGATAAACCAAGTTTCTAAAGGAAATAAATAACTGTTTGTCCACGATGATTAATAAATCCGATATCGCATTTAAAATTTATTTTTTTACACTACTTTCTTGATATTTAAGCGATTTCCTCCGCTGTATTTTTACTCGTGTAAATACCGACGGACTTTCAGAAAATCGATACATCTGCGCAGCGCTTCACACCACGACTAAATTGAAGAATGCGGCGTTGGTTGTGCCATCTATCGGCTGCGTGATAAAAACGTACATACATTACGTTCAGGAATACTTCAAAGATACGCTTTATTAATACACGCTCCACTTAATCGTTAATTAGTTAATTTACCTACATTGTTCTTTAATCGCTAGTCTTATCACGTCTTATGCATTTAATGTAGAAGGTATTTTGCGTCAATACCTTAGTTCCTAATTATTATCTTTTGATAAATGGTCGTTTCTTTTAATAATTATTGACATTCAAGTGTCATGTTTATAATAAGCGTCGATCGCTTGTAGAATAGATCGTATTGTTGAAACTATAGATATGTTATTGTGATTTTCGGTCAATTTATTACGGTGGTTTGCTAGTTGCGTTTACAAAAAGGCAACATATATTATATGGAACAGCCGAGGTATCCACCAGGATGAAGTTCTCTTGGTTGCCTTTCTGCCATCGGGTTTCGAACACGGGAACTATTTCGAGTCACCGGACTGACTGCATTTTGGCGACATAATCAACTGACTGTGGATGTAGCTTATAATATGTGCTTCGCTAGCGGAAGAATACCAATTGTATCTTATGATTAGTATATTCACTTCCTTCAGTCAGTGCGGCGAAGCGTCTCGTTGACGCTTGGATTAAGCTCTTCTAATAAAATAACATCATCCTACCTATCCTACTTTCGCACTAATATTATAAATGTCAAAGTTTGGATGGATGGATGGATGTTTCAATCACGCCAGAATAGCTGAACGGATCTGGATGAAATTTGGCACAGAAATATATTATAGTCTGGAATAGCACATCGGCTACTTGTTATCTCGGTAAAATGTACGATTCCCGTGGAATAATTGATGTAGCGGGAAAACCGTAATCCACGCGAGTGAAACCGCGGGGCGCTACTAGTAATATTATAAATGCGAAAGTTCGTGTGTACATACACCCTGAGATTCCATACTGACTGAGTATGGATGTATGATTGTTACCTCATCACGCTCAAACGGCTACACCGATTACGATGAAATTTGGTAAAGAGATAGATTATACCCTAAATACCCTGGATTACTAAATCGGTGATGAAGGTGATGATGAAAATAAGCCTATGGCTTAATCCGGGTATAAGGTACCTTTGTTCCAAATTTCATCCAAATACGTTTTTGCGTGAAAAAGTAACAAACATACATCCATACACAGTCATAAACTTTCGCATTTATGATATTAGTAGGATAGTCTAACCAAAACAGTATTATTATAATACTTATTATAATACTAGTAGCACCACGCAGTTTCACCCGCGTGGATAATGGCTTTCCCGGTACATCAACTATTCCATTGGAATCATATATTTTACCGGGAAAAAAAGTAGCCTATGTGCTATTCCAAGTTATAATCTACCGCTGTGCCAGATTTCATGTGAACAATTTATTTTCTATATTTGTGTAGCATTTTATTCGGATGCCGGTCAAGCAATCAATCTGCTACTGATAACTTTCTTTTTTTCTTGTGCTTATCCCATACTAGGTCAGGTAAAATGTATTTTATTGATTTTATTTTATTTGCTCATTTGTGTAATAAAGTCAATTTAGTTAGTAATGAAATGAGTGACTGTTCTCCGAAATACGTTTATTTGGAATTGGAATATGATATTTCAAGAGGACATGCCGAGGGTGTCAAGTCTACTAATTCAAAGTTCATATTCAGTCTGCTGCGAGGCCGAGCCGATGCCAATAAGACAATGTCAAAAATCCGTAGTCTGCTAAGTCATAGCGGCCTGAATTTATGTTGAATCTATGCTCGGCCTATGTCGATTTAGTAGGGCATTTGACATTTAATGTACTAACAGACTACGGAAATAACGTGCTGTGTCCTTGAATCTAGAATTGAATCAAGATTGATTCAATATGGACTAATTAAAAATAGCGGACTACCAAAGCTGTCAAATTCACCAATTGTGAGCCGATCATATTGCCATATTGAATAGTAGACTTAGCTGGCAGATCCGTTCAGCCGTTCTGGCGTCATTGAGTAACAAACATCCATCCAAACTTTCACATTTATAATATTAGTGGGATAACTGAAAATGAAAATATATTTATTTAGGAAACTATAACAGTAGTACCACTATCATCATACCACTATCTCACTTGATGGTCAGTGACGATGTGGTCGAAGATGTTATCACGCTAGACCTAGAATACTCACTGGCTCTCAAAGACTGCTGTCTGAACACACTATGTGCTTAGTGACAGTTTTTCAAACTTGAGGGTGGTAGCTAGCCAGACGGATATTCGAAAATAGCCTACCACCATGCTGGGAATTTGATAACGGTGTTACCTTCACCGGAAGCTCAAGCTGTTGTTGGAGATGGAACCAATGTCCGTCAGTTTGACAGCCGACGCTCCTCCCGCTGAGCTATCATCGCTTCAAAAGCCAGTATGCCTATGCCAAGCCATGGTTCAGTGTGCGTTGAACATTCAGATGCTTGTTAAGTCGCGGACGTCAGCCGCGTCCTATAGTATGTGTCCACTGCTACGCTGCGCTTGGAAGTCCGTGGTCTCTTATTGACACCTTTGTAACCTCTATTTCTTCATTAGTTCTGCGTGCCCTGCACACTGAAGGACTGTACTATAATCATGCCTACAGAAAATACATATTATAAACACACATATAAAGAGTCCTAAAGTATTTTTCACCCTTCTACCCCCAACTACATTTTTTTAGCGATTTCAGTATCTTTGTATAAACTAATATCCAAATAATTTAACCGTCGATCATTGACGTAAAGTAATATAAATGAAGTGTCGTTTTACTAGTACTTTGACATTTAGATAATTTAGGTATATGACAGAAAAACGTTTACCAGCAGCGGTAATATAATGTAATGTCTGGAACAGACGATTTCATAAAATGACAGTTTTTCGATTATGTATAAATCTGGGGTAGGCGCAAATGCTTGTTGCTGACAAGCGTTTGTTGGCCACAGAGATAGATAAGGTCAGGCATTAGTATTATAATTCTATGACACTATTCTGAGGATAACAAGCCAAGACGTTGTTTGCTGCTGTGTCGCTTATCCAATTCTGAAGGCCTAAAAACTATTACAACTTATGTTAAGGTTTTATGACTGAGATAAAATTCATCATCTCACGATAATGTTACGAAGTTATGATATATAATTTAGAATAGACATTAAGCCCACCTAACTCGACCATCAGAATGATGCATGTGCCCTCACCCCTAATTTTAGTCGTCAGGGCTGATTTAAAATGATAATTATTTGATAAGATCTTAATTTAAATTTGCGTACTGGGTTTATTTTTCTATTTGCTGTTTGGGCGTACGCGACAACGATTACCGGTTGTGCGTCGGTACGGGCGGCACGGGATGAAGGACCCCTCGTGAACGGGCTAAACCCACCGCTGATTCACAAAAATCAAAACTGGTTCGCATCTTGCGCAAGTGCAGGGGGAAACGAACAAGGGCTTTCGTTTCGGGCCCTACCGAAATTCGCCGGTGCACAATGCACCCTCCGTACCGAACCATCCCCACGCACTCTTATTATTACGCGTCTCCGCTTCTTGTCCCCCATATTGTTCATATAATATTGGTATTCGGCTGACGCGGTTCGAACTTTTCGCTGCTCCGTCGAGTTTATAAAATTTCCCAATGAAATACTAAAGTGAAAATTGTAAGACTGCCAGGTGAATTGATAAGTTGGGAAATTGAGTCTGTCGCCTCGAGAAGTTGTGCAAAATATTCGTTTGATTGGCCACGGAATCGATTCTGTCATCTAATATTTGCAGCGAAGGGAAGTATTAAGGTTTCGTACGCTGTGGTCGTCTCAAGTTGCTTTTCTCATGAGTGGACGTGCGTGCATTAATAACTTGAGAAATAATATAGTGTGGTGTGGTAGCGTCCGCGTCGGATGGACAGCGTGCCTCGGGCAGCGCTCGCTCGGCTTTGGTGTGTACGAGTATTATCGATTGTGGACTACCTACTTCGCTATCCGTGAAACGCGTACCTACCTATTGTGTGTTCGGTAATAGCGTCCATTTGGCGGGAGTCTCTCAATTTGTATGAAGTACTTGCGGTAAGTCAGAGATTTTACTAGTTATACATTGCCAGTATTCAAACCATACTTTATTGGTAATTCATATCAACCATTCTCGTTCTAAAGGTGTATGCAAGTTTTCTTATTAATGTCAGTTTAAATATTTTCACGAAGTTTAGTGTTTTTTTTCTTAGATATAGAGAGAGAGAGAGAGACTGTATTCTCTCTCGATAAGTAACTTCGTTAAGTATATAAAAATGGTTCGAAGGAATAATTATTTTTTTAATGAATCTTTAGCATTTAGATTCTTTCATATTTTCGAGTAGGTAGATACTTATGTACCTACTCGAAAATATGAACGCTGAAAGCTTAGCAAGCATATACATGCTTGCTAGTCTTTGTAATCGTATAAATTAGTATTTCCGTGTATAAGACTTTTTAATCAGGGCAACAACGGTTCTGTATTTGTTCAGTTCAGACATTCCTAATTAATAAAAGAATTAAGTACATAATATTTATTAATAAAACCGCGACTTTTAACACTAGGTTAATGTTGTGTATATACCTACCTAATATGTTTTTAATATGGATTTCTGCAAAGTAACGCCTGCATCTATAACTTTACATGATTCATATTTACTTATTTCATGAAATTCTTAAATGGTACCTTGTTTATGCTTCTAACTGGTGTACGACTCAAAAGATAATTACAATCAATGATATTATATGTTTATATGAGGTAGATGTCGCACAAGCGCGCGGAAACTGAGGCGGCAAAATTAAGTCAATTGTAGTAATTTTCATTATGACGCGTATTTTAAGCGCAAGTCTAAACATATAGCTATAGCCTTTTCTATATTATTTTTACCGTATTATCTGTCGCAGTAAGCATGTTTATGTCGTAAAGGAACAAAATCTGAGCACCGCGCAGTATGAATATACGTCATCTTTAGTAAAATATCATTGATTACAATACGTATTTTTTTGTGTTACTATAGCAGTCATGCGTGAGGTTACTCTTGCGAAAATAACGTACGGAAATATTGGAACGCTTCATGTCAATGACCTGTCAGCGTCAAATTTGCTGACCCTTCTGTGTTGTACCCTCCCCAATGCTTGCAGAGAAGGAAATTTTAGAGCAAATACCGATCTAAAGCTTTCAACTGCAGATACGCTGTATTTGAGAGGGTTGATCTAAATTATATATTCCATACCCGGCGCCCATATAATATATAAGTCTTAATCTTATATACTACCGGTTAAGTAAGCTGTTTGTAATGTTTTAATATTACGGTCGCCGTGGCGCAGTGATTAGTGTCAGTGACATGACTTCTGTGTCTCCGGGACCCTCGGTTCGAATCCCAGTAGGGGCAAACATTTGTGCGATGAGTGTAGATGTTTGTCCCGGGTCTTGGATGTTTGTGTGCTGTGATTGTGTGTCCATGCTTCTCGCGATACAGGGAATCCTAGTGAGTATGGATGTGAGAAAAAAATACAGTTTTATATAATAAAAATGAAAAACAATGACATTCCACAAGTCTTATAATTAACTAACAAATTAAATAGGTAAACAAAATTATTCAAGCTACATGTATATAAAAAAAACATTGTGATAGTTATGAAACTGATCTCCACACAGGATAGCTTGTGTTGTGAAGATCTTATAGAGAAGTTGAGAATTTTTTATAGATAATGGTACTTACCATTATCTTAATTTGGCGGATTAATCGAGGAACATTATGTAGGATAAAAGATTCCGCCGCGTTGAGAACCTCCTCCCTTTTGAAATCGGTTAAAAAGATAGCATCGACCTACTATGCCGGTTCAATGTAATTAAATAGAAGTTTAAATTATTAATGCAGTAGAATGATCGTTATATTATTGACTGCTATAATCTCAGCGCAAATCTAGAACATTCTTATAAAGGAAACAGATCACGTCCTTTGCCCATTACTAGATGAGCATCGTAGGAGATCGTCTCAAATTTGGTTTATTATCAGGATTTTTATAGCGCATCGTGATTGATACTATCGTAGAATTCGTTGCGTCAGACAAGTACCAATCGTCAACTCTGAGTTTCATTTATATCTATATTTCTTGGGATCTACTCGATTTGAGAATGAAGCTGTAGTACTGTGCCATTAGCATTTAGATGTTCTCACGCTTATATTAGTAATAATTCTGACGCATATAGATACGTATAATAAAGTGCAAGTAAAATGCACATGGTGTATGAAGATACTCCGATGATGAAATAATATACTATATATTGATAGAGTAATCAGGGAAGATACATAAAAAACAACGGGTTGCACTTCGGGAGTGCCGGCAGAAGTGAAAATTTGAACATTAACGTTGTGTATTTTGGAATGGTTAGGGAATAATTTCGCACGAATTGCTTTATTAATCAGTATAAAAGTACTATCATTAAGGCGCTGTGAGTAGACAAACCGCTATTTTAAAAAATGTATTTTAAACCATGTGTAGAAGACAGAGCTTTGGTTTTTTCAGTTTTAGTATCTTTGGTTCAGCATAAAGGAACAGTCAGGATTCAAAATCCGGTTAAGTAAAGTTTTCTCGATAGTATTAATTTTTGAAAAATATGCTTTTCAAAAATTAAAACACGTATATCTTACAAAATAATAACAACATTCATATGAACCTTACTTTGTTAGATAGATAATGGCATTATCTAGGAACAGTCAAGATTTTTTTTTCAATATTCATTTCTGTTGATTTTATATGAATTTAATTCGTTAAATTCTTAGTGCCGCGCGGGATCACGTGATCTCAGCTGGCTTATCCGCGCTGCTCTCCACCCGCGCATTCCTCCCGTGACCACTGTCAACGTCGGACCTGTGCTTGCATCGCTCTGCCTCCTAATATTATTATTTGAACATCTGAATACAAGGTGCTCTAACATATCTGTCCAAAGAAAGAGCGCTCATGTAGTATAGATAGCTCCTGTTGTATCCCTATAGAGAGAACATTTACTATGTACCTTGCTTACGCCTGATAGAACACACAATCGAGCAATCGTTAGCCGAGTAGCGCCTGATTGCTTGTGTGAGCAACAATATGATACATTTATAAAATAGATACAATAAATAATATATGAATATTTACCTACGTTTTGTACGAAAGTGTATGATACAACTTTTTATTATATTGATTAGCCTGTTGTGAATAGTGCTCATCAGTGACCATATTTTTATACTTTATAATCTAGCGTTTGACAAAGTTATCTCACTTGGACAGTGACGATGTGATCGAATGTATAATCACGTTAGACCAAAAATGTTTACAAGGCCTGCTGCATGAACACTATGCGTTTTTTGAGAGTTCTTCGAACTTGTGGGTGAAAGCGAGCCAGACAGGCACTTGAAAGTACCCTACCACCATCCTGGAAATTTGATGTCGGTGTTGCCTTCACAAAAGCCATTCGCGTTTTTGAGGTTCAACGTAGAGGTAGACGGTCGCCGTGGCGCAGTGGTTAGTGTCTTGACATGACTTCTGTGTCTCCGGGACCCTGGGTTCCAATCCCGGCAGGGGCAAACATTTGTGCGATGACTGTAGATGTTTGTTTCGGGTCTTGGATGCTGTAATTATGTGTGGCCATGCCTCCCGCGATACAGGGAATCCTAGTGCGGGGGTCTGAGTGTGATAAAAAAAAAACCAGCGTCCGTCAGTTTGACAGCCGATGCTCCCACCGGCTAGGCTTGTCATTTAGTTGGCGTACTGAAAAGTAGTCATTTGAATAATCAAAAGGTTAAAAACTTTTGTGACAACCCGTGTGAAATTCGTGGATAAATCACTCAATCACAAACTTACGACAAAATAACAACTGAACTTGATATAATCGAGGGTGGTAGATATTTTAAATTTGAATGTATTAGTACTACAGTGTGTAGTAACATGTATTCTCTAGTCCCCACTCGTTACTCGTCATTCTTTTTCACTTTCTCTCTAAATATTTAAAAAAAGGTAGTTCTCAATGCAGCTGTATCTTTTCCTTTTTTTTTGTTTGTTATATGTGATGAGCATTGATGTTTGTCCCGGGTCTTGTCACCAAAGACACAGCGTGTGCAGGTCGTATTCCTTGATATCCATTGAACATCTAGGTTTAGTTTGATTACACTAAAGACCACATCGTCACTGACCATCGGGTCAGATAACATAGTTGTCAAGCGCATCTATAAACTATCGAGCGTCAATGCAATTTATTAATCAATCAAAAACACTTTATTGAACACAAAAAAAGAAAACAAAATGAAATCGTATATATAAAAACACTGGTGGAAGAATTGGTGTCCTTACCGCTTTGAGCCAATTTATTGTTATTCGCAAGGCTTATTTCGAAACCTATAAATACCTCTTTCTGTCACATGGAAACACCGCTCTTTTTGAGTTTGAATACCTACATGTGAACGCTAGTTAAAAATAGTACTGATTTAATTATATTTTATTATGATAGTATTAGGCTTACGTAACGAACAACTGGACTAGATACAACTACAGCCAACCGCACACCCAAACAGTCACTTTTGTAGTTGCTTATACGGTAATTTTATTTGACTCTTACGTTGACAAATAATAAATAAACCTGTAACCCTGATTAATGACATTATGACTATGATGTAAACTCGTAGGTAAAAACGGCAGAGTCGCGTTTTGTTGATGAGGGCCATGCAATGATATTATATGTTTATATGAGGTATAGTAAAACATCTTTGGGGCCATGCGTACCGGCAATATCGCCACTTTTGAGTTTTCGGCCACATAAATATTTCACTCATTTCATCATCATCATCATCTCAGCCATAAACGTCCACTGCTGCTTATTTGGTGAAATCAAATCTCTGTCACTTGGTCATTTTTGATATGATGAATAAATTCAAAACACAGTATTTATTGTTTTTTTATCCGACTGCGTTTACAGCCATAAATCTGCATACGTAACAAAAAACGTAAGTAATCGTCATTAGAGTCCACTTTTCAATATTGTGACGGCCATATCATCGTCATAGAAAACAAATAAACGTCACGTCAAATAATCAGTCAGTCCGAAGCAACGAATTAAGAAATTCGAAGGTTCGGCTAATAGGTTCGTGGCGTAGCGGGCAAAGCTCTGCTTGTAATACCGCTGGCCCCGAGTTCTATCCCCAATACCGCCGAAGTACTTTTTGAACGTTTTGGGGTTCGGTGGAAAGTTCTGGACACAAGTGAACATTATTCGTGAATGAGAAGTGTATAGAAAAATCTAGAGAAACAAATGACTAAAATAAATGAAGATTCAAGGAAAGGCGATCGAAATTATGACGATCGAAAATATGACAATCAAAAATAAATTAATATCGAAATTAGGGGTAAATAAGAGGCTCCGGACGCCGCCGTGAGTCAGTTGAGTTTGAGACAAAGTATAAGAAAAAAGTAATAAAGTAAAGTAAAAAGTTAAGTGAAAAGTAAAGAAAAGTGCCAAAAAATGAACAGTAACAGTGCTAAAGCATCAGTGCTAAGTAACAGTAACCAGCGTGTGCTCTCAGTGACTGTGACTGTAAAGATACTCGATCCACAGGACTCTCTCGGACTCTGTACGTGGTAAGTCGAGTGAATAAATTGTCACTTTTGTTGCAAGTGTTGTTTCCTTCCAATCCCGTACCCACTTCCGTAACAATATCATACACATGCATACGAATGTGTCATGTCATAAATAAACGTATTTTTCTTTCTTTCTAATAGTAAACGAACAAATAATAATTAAAATAGACCGAAAAATGGAACCGATATGATAGTTCAAAAGTAACTGATATCAAAATATTGTGCTCATGGTACCGACTTCGACAAGTTATTTCATACTTTTGAGTGTTGAAGTCGGTTCCATTATTTGGTACAAAAATTTTTTTCACTCTTTTTCTTGACCTTTGTTACTCATGGGATCAATTGTCATTGTGGTGTAGGTATGTTCACCGATGTTTTCACACACTACTATAATATCGTCTAGATATAAGCATGCATTTTTCAGTTTCTGGAGTGTACCTAACTCAAAGAGTGCTTGTCCGATTTTGATGAAATTTAAATGGGACCACACGGGAAGCACCAGCTTTCAAATAAAAAAAACCATAATTTTTTTTTTACCAAAATATGGAACCGACTTCAACACTCAAAAGTATGATATAACTTGTTGAAGTCGGTACCATGATAGTTCAAAAGTAACTGATATCAAAATATTGTGCTCATGGTACCGACTTCGACAAGTTAGTTCATACTTTTGAGTGTTGAAGTCGGTTCCATTATTTAGTAAAAAATTGTTTTCATGGGATCAATTGTCATAGTGGTGTAGGTATGTTCACCAATGTCTTTACCTGCTACTATAATATCGTGTAGGTATAAGCTCGCATTTTTCAGTTTTGACTTGTAAGTCAAAAAGTACTCACCCGATTTTGAGGAAATTTAAATGAAACCACACGGGAAGCACGAGATTTCAAATAAAAAGAAAACGATCTAAATCGGTTCACCCTGTCGGAAGTTATGCGGTAACAAACACAAATAAAAAAATATAATAAACATACGGGTCGTTTTGAGAATCTCTTTTTTTTTGAAGTCGGTTAAAAATCGGTTCACCCAGTCGGAAGTTATGCGGTAACAAACACAAATAAAAAAAAATAAAAAACATACGTGTCGTTTTGAGAACTTCCTTTTTTTTAAAGTCGGTTAAAAATCGGTTCACCCAGTCGGAAGTTATGCGGTAACAAACACACATAAAAAAACATACGGGTCGAATTGAGAACCTGCTCCTTTTTTTAAAGTCGGTTAAAAATCGGTTCACCCTGTCGGAAGTTATGCGGTAACAAACACAAAAAAAAATAAAAAAAACATACGGGTCGTTTTGAGAACCTCCTTTTTTTGAAGTCGGTTAAAATCGGTTCACCCAGTCGGAAGTTATGCGGTAACAAACACAAATAAAAAAAAATAAAAAACATACGGGTCGTTTTGAGAACTTCCTTTTTTTGAAGTCGGTTAAAAATCGGTTCACTGCGAGTTTAACTAGCGCTACGAATTTGGAACAGAAGGCCAAATGCATTCCTACATAGCTCTTTCTCGAGCCGATGAAATTTCGTTCTCGTTGTTCATATGATTAAATCCAATGACTATGAAACCTGTTGGCTAACGGTACACCTTGCGAAAACGTGTCGAGCACGCCACTCATTGGCTACGATGTCTTTCGTCCCATCCTGTTCTGGTATGCGTAATTTTATATCGCTCTATCTCGTTTCTTCACCCTATTTTAACGTTTGTAGAATGTTACTTTGTCTACAGGGGCAAAAATTCGACAGTTCGGTTATTAGCTCGGTGGCGTACCGCGTAGAGCGTGCAATGGCATTTGACTATGCCTGCAATACCGCCGGCCACGAGTTCAATCCTCAATATCGCCGAAGCACTTTTTAAGCGTTTTGGGGTTCGGTGGAAGGTTCTGAATACAGAATGAACATTATTCGCGAATGGGAGAGTATAGAAAATTCTAGAGAAACAAATGACTAAAATAAATGAAGATTCTAGAAAGATCCTCGATCCACGGGACTCTCTCGAACTCTGTACGTGGTAAGTCGAGTGAATAAATCGTCACTTTCGTTGCAAGTGTTGTTTCCTTCCAATCCTGTACCAACTTCCGTAGGTACCAATACTAAATGAGTGACGCTTTACGCGCCCACTGGCGTGTGGCGCTAAAGAGTTCATACTACGGCTACGATCTAAGCAATCAACAATACTATCGATGGATGTTTTTAAATATTTCTCCAATAAATAATGATACTACTATTTTATTGATAAATTAACATTTTAAATTTGAAAATATGAAATGTTATAAAATAATATTGCAATGGCATTGGCTATTTTGAGACACACAACAGCAATTATGTTCTTATCGTTCAAAGCATATGGCGTGTAGCACTGCAACTCGTTGTTGCAGTTTCGTTTTTATCAATGAACGCATAGATTATGCACATGATGATGAATGTAACTATTTTCTAGATATCGAAAGTTGTTACCTACTTTGCGGACTCAAGCAGTTATTTTGAACAATTATTACTTTTTGCTATTTATATATATAGCAAAAAGTAGTTATATATTATATATGTATGTTAATAAATATATAATATACGTAATAAAATCCTACTAATATAAATGCGAAAGTTTGTGAGTATGAATGTATGGTTGAATGGATGTTTGTTCCTCTTTCACGCAAAGACTGCTGAACGGATTTTGATGAACTTTGGAACATAGATAGTTTATACCCTGGATTCACAAAAAGGTTTATTTTTATCATCATCATCATCATCATCGTTTTTCATCACCGGACCAAAAAACGGATTTGGGTGAAATTGTGTAAGTAGATACTTCAGGTCCGGGAGTAACACATATGCTACTTTCATCAACATCATCGTTATCATTCATCACCACGACGGATTTGTATGAAATTTGAAACGCAAATAGCCTTTACCCTGGATTAACACATAGGCTTATTTTTATCATCACCATCATCACCGTTGTTATCACCAGGCGGGTAAAACGGATTTGGGTGAAATTTTGTAAGTAGTTATGGCTCATCGGCTATAAAGGGCTATTCTATGGACTCAAGAAACTGAATGTAATATATATGTCAATAAAAATATTTTGTATTTTTATTCTCGGGGCTTATTTACGAGACCAAATCATAAATGAGGAGATCCCTAGAAGAACTAAAGTCAACGACATAGCCCAGTGGATCAGCAAGTTGAAGTGGCAGTGGGCAGGCAAATATCTCTAATAACCGATGGCCGCTGGGGTCGAAAGGTTCTCGAGTGGAGACCACGAATAGGCAAGTGCAGCATTAGACATCCACCACAAGGTGGACAGGCGACATGACCAAGATCGCAGAAAGGGGGCTGGATGCATGCCGCTTTCCACCGGTCCCTGTGGCGATCTATTATATATTTATGTATATTATCTATTATGGCTGATTGACGTTTACCGTGGCTCAGTGGTCAGTGATATGACTTCTGTGTATTTGGGAACCTGGGTTCGAATCCTGGCAGGGGCAAACATTTGTGTGATGAGTGTACGTGTTTGTTTTGGGTCTTGAATGTTTGTGTGTCTATGCCTCCCGCGCCACAGGAAATTCTAGTGCGGGGATTTGAGTATGATTAGAAGAAAAAATAATTTTGATGATAATGACATAAAACGGGATAGTGGTCAAACGCTAGATCTATACACCACCATGGGATTTGAACCACGGAACTGCTAGTCTTTAGTCTGTGACGTCTTCTCCTCAACCTATAGTAGCATATTACATTGAAATTTAGAAAGACTTATGAAAAACAATATTTTATGGTATAGAAGATATGATTTTATAGTGTACCTATACATGACACAAATTTATTGAATGTAGAACTTATTTAGGTATATTTTAGTTCGATAAACCTTACTTATGCAACACATGTACAGTACTAGTATGTATTTTAAATTAGAGTAATACAAAGTACTAGTGTTCGGAAATTTCTTTCTTCGATAATGTTCCGTTTAGACATTAACTTAGTTACAGACAAATGGTCCTTTTGAAGAAGTAAAATCGGGATACATATTAGGCCATACAAGAAGCCACGAGGGGATCAGCTAGTCTAAACAGACTATGTTTAATGCCACTCAGATGTTCATTAGCGCCTACCAAAATATGTGGAGCTATATTTTGCCAACAGCTTGTTACCAGGCGTTAAATATTACTCTCTCTTGGAGCCGTGCGTGCGTACGGCGCGAGGCCGGCGGCGCGGTGCGCTGCGACGCGCCGCTTCCGCTACTGTCCTGCTCTAACGCGCGTAAAATACCTAAACATTTGGTAAAAGAGAGCCTTAAGTGGTAAAATACAATATTAATTTATTACGCTATCGTACACAAACATGACAATTTATATTACATTTTTTTTTTTTTTTTTATGGGACAACATTCACAGAAGATCTTCAGGTCCCCAACTAGGCAGATCCTGTACTATGGTAACCTGATGACTGATATATACTTATATACATATACACACCCAGACGCAGGTCAAACAGACATGTTCATACACACAAATGTTTGACCTGTCCGGGAATCGAACCCGGGATCAGCGGCTCAGATGGCAGAGTGCTACCAACTGAGCCAACCGGCCAGTCAAATTCAATTTCTACTCCCCCTCCGTCGACGTCGATGACGTCACGAGTCTTACGAATTTTGGATCACTGAGTGTCACTGGTCCTGAAGCGAGTTTAACATTTTTTTCCCATAAGAAAGTGCACTACTAAGTTTTCACGTCAAAAAAGATTCCAACGAGTTTTGCAAGTTTATTAGTGTTGATATCTAGCCTGGGAAGACGCCGAGTAAAGCTTAATCGCCCACCCCCCCTTTTGGTTTAGAAATGAGTTAGGGTTCAGCATAAAAAACTAAAACCCATGATTTGCAAGCGCGGGTGAAACCCCGTGCGCAGACTATAAATACCTAGGTCATATTTTTTGCATAGAGTTCATTCCCCATTTGTTCCACTTTCAGACTGTGATTATTATCAAGTAAGTTAATGGTACAATAAATAAAGCTCAGGTTAATTTATGCAGCTTGAGTAATGCAGCCAGTCGTTATATTTTAACTTAGAACGACGCTTTAATAATAAATGTAGTAGCATTTTCTAGGAAAATATTTTTATTACGGGAGTGTATGTAGATTAGTTTTGTTATTGTGTTCTTTTGCCCGTGGTTGCCCACGCGTATGTACAAAAACATTGTTTAAGGATCTCCCTCTATATATAACATAAACTATAAAAGCTCCCTAGTCGGTTTTATAATTTATTAAGTTATTTAATTGGAAATTGTATGTATTTATTGCAAACTAGCTGTGATGATGGTGATGATGAAAATAAGCCTATGTATTAATCCAGGGTATAAGGTATATCTCAATACCAAATTATATCCTAATACATCCAGCCGTTTAGGCATGAAAGAGAACACAACAAACAAACATTCGTACTCACAAACTTTCGCATTTATAATATTAGTGGGATTAGAACTTTTAGAATGTTATTATATTTTTAAATGCACTGCATTGTGGGAGCATGTTGTATAGGTATATGTCTTTTCATCATTATAATCATCATCATCATAAATCATCATCTTGCAGGTAAAACCGCGGGGCACTGCTAGTCACTAATATAATTATAATTAAGAAAGCGTGAAGTATTTTGGTTATTTATTATTAACTTTTGTAATGTTATGATTCGTTATATATGTTGTGTTTGTATTATATTATTTTTATGGTGTGCTTGGGTGTTTCAAGTTTCAGCATCGGCTGTCAAACTGATGGACGCTGGTTTGATCCCCACCAACGGCTTAACCCTTAGCAAAGGTAACACCGTTATCATATTCCCAGCATGTGGTGTTAGGGTACTTTCGAATACCCACCTTGCTAGCTACCACCCTCAAGTTTGAAAAACTGTCACCAAACACGCGGTGTGTTCGGGCAGCAGTCCTTGAAAGCCAGTGAGCATTCTAGGTCTAGCGTGATGACATCTCCGACCACATCGTCACTGACCATCAATTGATATACTTATTAGTCATACTAGATCTATAAGTATACAATAGTTCTATATACAAGAACCCTTTTGTATGCGACAGCCTAACTAATGGTTTTTTTCTAATCTTATACATTCACCATAACGATGCTTTTACTGGAAACCTTTTATCGCGAAACGCACTATTACGTGTCATTGATAAATTTAAACCTTCACCCACCTCAAACCACAGGATTTCTAAAAATGTCTTAAAATTATCTAGCATTCTCTCAGATAAATAAACCATCCTTCTTTAGGCTGTATAAGTACTCAAAGATCCGTGTTGATAGACGCTAATGAAAAATCAGAACTAACCCATTTGCTGGCGGAAGAGAAACATTTCTCAGAAATCGATTATCTGAAATGTCCCATGGGTCCAGATACGAATCGCCAGATTAAAAACAGGCTGACCTTTATGTTAATTGAGCCCTTGTTCAGCGTAAACTGTTGACTACCCACATATAAATTGAAAGCAACAACGTGAGGGTAGTCGTGCCACGTGACACCGCGTAACCTACTCGTGTATGTCCTCGTGAAACTGTGTAGTGGTGTGCGTTCCTAATGTTCGCACAAATGTGGTGTGGTTGTGTGTGTAGTGTAGCTATCTGCGTTGCTGACGTCACGTCCATAGACGGCGAAGTGGGCACGTTACCGCAATTTTCAGGTATTTTTTATGGGGTGCAGTAGCCCATTCCCATTTTATACGTTTTGTACGGCTTACGGGAATGAATTGCTGCACGGAAAACGTGACAGAATAAAAACCTAAAGCATAGTTGTGAACAAAATGTATGTAGGTATTATGAAAATCGGGTTAAAATTATGTTTCGTCGCGGAGGCGCAAAGCTGGTCCGGACGGTCGCGGAGCAATCCGATTTAGGAAAATTCAATTGAATCGGTAAAGTTGAATATGTAAGCAAAGAGCAGATTTGTTCTGCCAGTTTCAATCAAGTTAGTTTATGATCCTTTTTGAACCTCTGTTGCCGGAAAGATGATTGCTACCATTGACATTATTAAGCATATTCATCCCACTATACCGTCCTACCAGCAACTAGTAAAAGAATATTCCATTACAGGGTTTTATATTATAAATCTTCTCAGAGAAGCAGTTATTACTTATAACTAAGTAGCGCACCTTGTTTCGGGATAAATAAGTTCATTTGGTACAATGTAGATTTATTACAATTAACACAATTAAAACGACACAATTTAGGTAATAAATTTCATAGAAATCTATCGTTGACATGATCTGAAGCTTAAATTTATCATAATCATCATCTCAGCCAGCTCTTGCCTGCGATCTTAGTCGGATCGGTGGATGTCGTATGCTGCGCTTGCCAGTCCGTGGTCTCCATTCGAAAACCTTTTGGCCCTAATGGAGCCAGCATTAACGGAGCTGCCGGGGACTGGGGGCCTAGTCAGAACGATTCTCCATCCTCATAAGACGCTGTACTATCCAAAGCCGGTACAATAGAAATTAATTTAAATTAAATCCATAAAACGAAAATGGCCTATTATCCGGCAGTGGACGTCGGCTGAGATGATGAAAAACATAATTAATATATTTTTTTATATAATCTTTCAGAAGCTTTTAAATTCTGTTGTATTTTTTTTTGTTGGTTACCTCAGTAATCCGTCCTTGATATACCGATTTGTTGCCTACATTTTATTTGAAAAATTGAACCGTAATTAAATTGAATTTCATTTTTTAAATTTTAATTTTGAAATGTTAAAAATGGCTTAAGAATAAGTCGAAGTGTTTTTTGATTTTGAACTACCTACGTTATAATTATTTAGGAATCTGGTGTTAACAGTGATCTGGAAGTTATTTCAGCTGGGATAAATTGGGACAATGGGAAACTTGTTGCTGTCGTCCATTACTCACGATAGGCTGCATCGGTCGTCGGCAATAACATTTTCCTAATTTGTGTAAACTGTGAAGATAAGACGCAACGTTTGTATGAATGACTTCTACAAAACTGTCGTGTTTCTAAACTAAGGGCCTGTTATACGACCGGCTTTAAAAAAAGTTCGTTTTCAATTATGTTGTATTTTTTATTTATTTTGTTACCTCTGAATTCCATCCATGGAACTCAAGGGCTTTTTAGTTTTGTAAGATCTTAGTGAGACATGGCGTGATGTATGGATCTGAGTGTTGGGCAGCAAAAGAAGTAGATGTAAGTTGTGTAGAATAGCAGATATAATACTAGATACAAATATGTTTATTGTTCCTCAATTTGGAACAAATAAATAAAGCACACAAAGAAATTACATGGGTGCAACTAAAATATGTCAAGTTGCACACTAGCCCCCACTCTAAGATACCCTGTGTTGCGGGTGGACTAGTCTCTTCGGAGGTTAAGCAATGTTAGATACGCAAGTTTAATCTTCGCGTTGTAGAAATAATACAATACAAAAATATATCTTACACACTGAAAAAGTTAATAGGAATATGTTGTATGTATTGCTTTCGGGCTGTTTGGCCGTGGTCTATGTGAAACTTGTGTTCCAGACGTTTCGTCGATCACTGCGGTCGACATCTTCAGTGGTTCAGGTCTGAGCGGCGACAAGAGCGTAGAACGTACGTGAAGATGTCGACCGCAGTGATCGACGAAACGTCTGGAACACAAGTTTCACATAGACCACGGCCAAACAGCCCGAAAGCAATACATACAACATGCAACGCCGGCCGTGAAAGCCTTAGAGTTTACATTAATAGGAATATGCTAGACAAAAGAAAAATAAAATAAATGTGGTAGAAGATGAAAGACGAAAACATGTGCCAGGTACGCGAATGATGGATGTCTGGTGTGACTGGAATGGACCGGTCAATTCCAATAATGAATTACACATATATTAGAGAAAGCTTAAAAGTAGCATTAGTGCATATGTAGAAAGGCAATAGATTTGCTTGGATGGGCATATAATAAGGCCTCCGCCATGTCCTAAAGATCCATTATCCTTAGGATAGATGTGCGACCGTCGCCATCACATCCCCGCGAAGCACTGAAGCGCTTTCTTGAAAATACTACTAGCGATCACCCGTCCAATGCATGACTTAGGAGTTGTCAACTCGTGTGTCTTAGGGGTTGTTCAACCGATTTGATCGGTCAAGAGCGCACGGGTTAACACCGCTACTTGCGCTTCATAATATATATGATGTAAATGTAATTCAATATCAAGCTATCGTTTCTGCCACACACCTACTAAATGTAGAACGAGTTTTCACCCTCGATGTTTCCGAGTAGCTACAATATGGGATTCTTCAAAAGGAGAACAAAGTCAACGTATCGTAACGCCCCGAGTAGGTATTACAGAAATCCATAGGCGACAGTGATCGCTTAACATCAGGCGGCCCGTTTGCTTGTTTGCCACCTTATTACATTTTAAAAAATCCGATAAGGGTAAAAGTGATGAATTTTAATCAAATATTGTTACAACACCATTCTGTAGGTACAGTTTATGCACTAAATGGCTTCAGATTTTCCTCCATTACGTGCCAGCAAAGGTTTAGTGTTATGTGAATAAATCTGTCCAAGCGTCATAGCGTTATGATGTACGCTATAGCAGGACGCTTCTTGTTCAATATAAATGCTAATTTCTTGACGAGATTGCATCTAAAATTAACAAGAGATCCTCGATCGCAGGCTTCACGCCGCTATTTATGTGTGCAACAGTTTTTCCCGTATATAACCCTCTCATACATAATTTCAATTTTTTAGGGTTTAAACTCTTTTGAAGAAGATTCTTACTTCATACCTTTTTGGAAGATATTTAGGCTCTGAGAAGAATGGTGCTAGCGCAGTTGAAGCGAAAATGTGGAAGGAAGGGGTCTTCTAAACAAGATGGGGCTCTCGAAATAGATCTGAGCAAGAAGAATCACCTATGACAGGTATTTCTTACTGAAATGGAGATTTCATCCCCATATGAATATTTTTTGAAAACGCAATGATAACATTTCATTAATATTATTGATGGTTCAAAAAGGTTTATAGGTACTTACTTACATCAGAATCAAATAAAAAAAAAAACTAATCCTAAGTAATAAATTAACAAAACATTTGTGATAAAAGATAAATAATACAATGCTTAAATATACCTAGGATGGCCATTGGTAGCTGTACTAGGATTCCTTGTGTCACAGCTACCACGATACCAGCCTCTGAGCAAAAGCAAGGTATTACAAATGGTTGCACTTATCATTATTTATCTTATTTACTTATTATTATCATTATTATTATTTGTTACAATAGAACCCGCACTAGGAAAATCCGTGTCGCGGGATTTATCTTCCTGTAGTGACTATATAATGTTTCGCCAAAAGGACATACAAAGACATGAACTATGTCATAGGTGCCATATTAAATCTATAAAAAGTTGGCAAATTTTGTTGCTCTCAACAGGCCAGAGAACCTTTGAGAACATTTATTTATTTATTTTCATTTTTTTTTGTGTGAAAGGTGGTGCATAATAACCCTAACCAAATTATGGTTAGGGTTATTATGGTTCAGGGTCACTTAAAACCCTGTGGATGGCATACCTAATACCAGTTCAGATAAAGGTGTATTCACATTAAATTGTAATTCAGTAATAAGTTTTCTTAACTGGTTCAAGTGTTTGACTACAAGCAAAAATATTTATTTTGCCATACAAAAACATACGGAGCGTTAATTTTCATATTTGCATATGTAATAAATCAGGAATGTTAGAGAAAATATTGGTTTAGGTAAGTATATAGGTACTGAGATAATTATTCTAAGCATATTGATGTTATGCTTCAATTTATTCGCCGATACGTATCTTAGGGCCAATGTTATTTTTCAACCGTCTTCCAAAAAAATGAGGATATTTTAAGTTTTGGATTCCGATATAGTCTCATGTCTGCATGCAACAACAGCCTTTAATGCATTTTTTTATGCCTTGTTGATCTAGCGGCTGACCTCTATCTCACGTGATGGTCGGGGACGATGTGGTCGAAGATGTAATCACGCTAGACCTAGAATATTTAATGGCTCCCAAGGACTGCTGCCTGTACACAATATTATGTGTTGGGTGACAGTTTTGATTATTAGATTCGGTTTGATTATAATTGGATTGTAAATATTTCTCTAGATTTTCAAAAACAGTGTTATAATTGTTTTACGGATAAGTAAGTCGGAAATCGTTTTTTAAAAAGTTTTTATGCCACGCAATTATTCACTATCCATCTACTATTCCAGCCATTAGAAATGTTTGTGTAAAATTATTTTTTATGAAAACAAGTTAGGATACCTTCGCAGAAGGTCTGAGGGGTCATTCTAAAATGTAAGTTACCGTACCTTTTGACAGTTCAACCAAAAAAACCCTAGGGGGTAGTATAGATATTAGCTTCTAGTATCTATACTAATATTAAACAGAGGAAAGATTTGATTGTTTGTTTGCATTGAATAGGTTCCAAAACTACTGAACCGATTTGAAAAGTTATTTCATTGTTGGGAAGCTACACTATCCCTGAGGTGACATAGACTATTAGATATTTTTTAAAAAAAATAGCGGTCCTTATAATTTTTAATTTTGTATTTTTTTACCCGTGCGAAACCGGGGCGGACCGCTAATAAATAAATATAGAAGCAAGTATAGAAAAAGAGCTTACAGCTTTATGTTGAAAAATTAACAAATTAATTAAGTTACGCTCCAAAGCCACGTTTTGTTAATATAACCCAATTTGCGTAATTTCTAAGGTCTAGATTACCTGCGTTATTTGATATCGGTGTAATTATTATGTTGGTATTTGAAATCTCAGTTGTATTGAGCGAGGGAGGTTGGTCGACACCGGACACCCGACGCTCCGGTTACACGCAATCCTTTGCTGATTTATTACACGCCACGGAATAGAGCTTGATTACAAATATTAATTAGCAAGTATTCTTAGTTACTAGGCAACTGGCAACTTAGATTGCCTGCTGTACAAGTTCCGAGTAACTAAATTTAAAAATCCAATAATGATTCAGTCTAATTATTAATGTAGAAAATTCAGGAGTTACCCACGTAGTAAGTCAGAGGGATTCGATTATAGTTTCGACCACATTCGGTGGTCTTTTCAAGGACAGCACGGAGCGTTCGCGGACTCGGTTGGCGTACTAGTTGATATTTTTTTTTTTTTTTTTTTAATCACACTTAACCCCCCGCACTAGGATTCCCTGTATCGCGGGAGGCTTGGACACACACATTCACAGCACACAAACATCCAAGACCCGGGACAAACACCTACACTCATCGCACAAATGTTTGCCCCTGCCGGGATTCGAACCCAGGGTCCCGGAGACACAATAGTCATGTCACTGACACTAACCACTGCGCCACGGCGACCGTCAAAAACATTATTTACATTATTTACCGCGTAACGGTTATATTAAGCCATGACGCTAATTATTTTTGATATCGAACTTTCCGTGTAGTTACTTAATTTAAAATTATCCTGCAGGACAATATGTTCAGGTATTAAGTGTATTAAACATTTACAGACATTCCAAATAACTAACTTAAAACTTCTGTGGTATTACAGGTCGAGCTTTATTGTACAGTGGTTTTTAACGTATGGTTACATTATATTATGTTATGATTCTTATATGAATATAATTATAATATAAAATATGAACTATAAAAATTAGAATGGAATGGTCCTTAACATATCAGTAAACTTAACTTACACATCAAGAACATAAAATATACATACATATCTACGCATTAATATAATACATAATATATTTTTCTGTAATTTTATTTCATTTATTTTATTACACTCGTACACCCGCACTAGGATTACCTGTGTCGCGGGAGGCATGGACACACAATCACAGCACAAGACCCGGGACAAAAATCGACACTCATTGCACAAATGTTTGCCCCTGCCGGGATTCGACCCAGGGTCCCGTAGACACAGTAGTCACTGTCAATGACCACTGCGCCACGGCGACCGTCAATTGGTGGCAAACAAGCAGATGAGCCGCCTGATGGTAAGCGATCAACGTCGCCTATAGTAATCTGTAACACTGGGGGCATTACGATACGTTGCCAATCCTTATTGAAGAATCAGGCATATATAACGTATTGTAATGGAGATACAACGCAGTAAAGTGCTACTTGGATAAACAGTGTAACCTATATCTGTTCAATTTTGTGCATTTCAACAATGAATTTCGTGAGAGTTGTAACTAAAAAACGGTTATGTTTAAAATTGGAAGTGCCCGACGTGATTCGATTTCAGATATTTCAATACCTAATAGTTCAGTGAATAATGCGACATAGCACCAATGCGCGCCACAGGCCTGCCTGCAAGTCTGCTAGTTGCCGGCGGCGGCGGCGCGCGGCGTGGTCTTCTGTAGTCCGTTCACCAGATTTATGTTTGAATTATTCATCCCTTGTTTCAATACAGCTGTGCTTTTGCGCCATTTTTCCTGTAATTGGATATTGTATGGCTTCCTATTTAGGTAGGTAAGAAGCGTTCGTAGCAGAGCTTGTATATGCGACTGTTACAGATAACTAGACATAGTGCTTTACGGTCTCAACATGAATGGGTAACCGCTAGTATGATTCCATCCTACGAAAAGCACGACGCAAGCATTCGATTCCTTTTTTTATCGTTTTGAGAGGCCTTCGGGAGGTCTACATAACTCTGAAATTGGTTGAATTGGCACTTTTCTTTAAACATAAAAAACACATCTTTACGATGATTATTATGCTTATGTATATTAGATTATCGAACACTTCGCATTTCCAGAAAGTGAAAATGAGCGAGTACCCCCTACAACCTCGCACACCTTAGCTTTTTACAATATTAGTACAGATGTAGGGTTCTCAAAAAAATAAGCTGAAAAGACTCAAAATTGTCTATTTACATTTTTTATGATTATTTTTATCAAATGTTCAAGTCTTAATGACTGTCATCTCACATCCTACTGTCACAACACGAGATGGCGAGTATTATCCGAGTAGCAGAGGTTGAAACACGTCGGTTGAAATATCGAGAGGAAACAACAACAAATAAAGCTTTAAATCACGTATCCTATCAACGATTCCTGTGTACATATTGAGAACGACAAACACCGCCATAAAAAGGGTCCTGGGTCTAGATTCTTACGAGAATACGAAGGATATGGATTCGTTTATTGAATTGCCAATTTCGCCCTTTTCTCGACAACATTCGGAACGTCCAGAAAATAAGACGGAATAACTTATAGATAAATAAAGTCAAGAGCGTACCAACACTACTATTTCAGCAAGAATCGGTGGAAAAAATAAAAGGTGTAGTTTCTACGAAATTGAACGCTGTGTTCACTCTATTTAGGATTAGCACTAAATTGGACCCTATTTACAATAGTTTAGTAAAGTTAATGTTTAGTCAATGTTAAATCTATTTAATATTTGTAAACCCATTAAATTCACGAATCATGCTATCCGATAACAAATGCTAGCTGCGCTCCGCGGTTTTACCCGCGTGTTGATGAAAAACGGTGATGATGAAAATAAGCCTATGTGTTAATCCAGGGTATGAGCTAACTCCATACCAAAAGTAATTGAAATCGGTGTAGCCGTTTGAGCGTGAAGAGGTAACAAAGACACACACATACACACAAACTTTCGCATTGATAATATTAGTAGGATTAATAGGATTGTTAACAAGAAAATCAATCTATATAGATTAGTAGCTACAATGTCTTAACAGGGTTCTGTCTTTTATCACTTACCTATTGATATCCCATTTGCCTTAGTGAGTACCTAATCTATATTCTTTGAGAGTTCTTATCGGATAACGTTTCATTAATCTTTTATGGCGCTCAGCCAAATTGATCCTGGCAGCAAAATAAAGGGTCTACGGTACATATAGGTAAGTATTACATGTCTTTCATAGACGCGTTATATGTACTTACTTAGAAATGCCCATTGTTACGCAATAGTAATCATTAATGAACAGGAAATTAGCAAAATATCTATATAAGATATATTCAACAATATAATTATGTATCTATGATGCGCCAGATTCTGGCGCATTATCGCTGGTATCATCTGTTATCATTTTTTAAATTTTCAATAAAATGTTTCTGATAAATGAGCGATGTTATTTTTTTTTTAATGAAAACTGACGTGATTTTGTCAGATATGACAACCCTCTTTATATATTGTGTATTTTTGAAATTAGTATTGTGTATTGTGAATTTTGCAAAAGCGCATGTATTTAACAATATCTTATGATGTTATTATTCTTGTTGCAAGATTTACTTTCTCCCATGTAAAAGCATTTCTTTAATAGTCATCATCGAATACATTATCGGTGGTTTTTGTTCCAATCTATTAGCTAGAAAAATTTAGATTTCGTGTATCACGTGCCATAATAACCTTATGTATACTATTTATTTCAGCACATGACGGCACGGATATAAATCGTACAACACTGCTAATAGCTTGAAGCGCCTGCTTGAGACCTCATTTGCGTATACGTATACAAATTTCAAAAATCGAAATCATAATCATAACATCTACGTAAAATGTTGAAAATGAGGAAGAAATTAGCACTGCTTTGCAATTAAAGCAGTTGGCAAAGCAACGGGCGGTGTTCCTCCAATGGTAGTCGTGAATTCGAGTCCAATGATTCGATCCTCCACAGCAGAATACCGTGCATAATTTATCAATTATAAATACCCATATTTTATAGTACTTATAGCTTGTACGCAAAATATTGCTAGATACGCTTCTTACAAAATACGCTTATTTTTTGCGTAGATTATTTTTAGGCACTAATACATTCATAATTTTTGTCCTTCAATTTGTTCTTTATTAACTTGAAGACACGTATCAATACTTAAGGTGTATTTTAATCGTTTAGGCCTTCTTTTTTTGTGTGGAAGGCCTTATATTGCGTTCTCACCGGCATTTGACAGAAAATACAAATATTTAGAAAATGTATTTGACTGGGTATCGAATGTTACGTCAATCCTGGCTTTGTGATACTTTAATCCCCTTGACGACGGCTGACGTCGGGATGCGAAGGGAAATTCGGACGAGGATTTTTGTTGTAGGTACAAACCGTACATACGCAAACAACTTGTGTAACCTTTTTCAAAGGTTTACTGCACGTGACGTTCCTGTTGTGGTGGAACCAGGATTATTGGCTTACTGACCTTTATATAGACCTTTGACACGGTTGGCTGTGCACGTAGGAGCTTGTGTTCCTCTTGTGCTGTTGAAGCGATGATAGTCTAGCGTAGCGGTATGAGTCTCGACTGTCAACTGCTGGCTGGTAGAAGATGGGAGATAAATGCTGCTTAGATATTTCTGAGGAGCACAGCGATTGTGATCTTGGTGAACAAAAGAGGACCAGTGTGACACGACACGCGTAAGATGGAATGACAAAAATGTACATTTTTTAACACAAGCCATTGATCAAAATTCGAAAATGTGTTTATCTATTACAAGCTTCATTATCCTGGGTGCTACAAACAACAAGACCAAGAAATATTTAAGAAGGAAACAGAACAATTGCGTAGTTTAAAAAAATCGAGCTCGGCTGCTCTTTTTTTTTTTTTTTTTTTTTTTTCACACTCTTACTCTTTTCAGTTCTTAATCTAGGCATAAATCACATTAAACATAAAAATGTTCTCAAATTATAAGTAAATATATATTTATTTAGAGAATAAATATTTATTTGTCTAATAATATAACCTATTCCCCCGCCAATTATTCTTTTTGTATAAGTCGTTCTTTCTCATAGGCCGCTTGGAGTTCGCGTCGCGAACTGATAGTTACTATAAAACGCAAGTAGCCGTTTTTTTCTTATAATGTGTAATTAACCCAAGTGTTCTCATTATCTTTAAATATAACCTTATTTAGAACGTCCTTATTTTTTACGTCTGTTAAAAAAGGAACTTTGACACCATAACGAACCCCTCAAACTATATGAAGCTTTTGCTTTAATTTGGGTGCTCACGGAAAAGAGCCGAAATAAACAAAGTAGGTTTATACATTTTGTCACTTTCAAATGTATTTAACGATTGGGTTTTAGCCTGACTAGCGGTCGTCACGATCATTTGATGATCGCAGAGATGCTATGGACCAGGGAATAATAAATATGGAATAATATAACTGTCACTACATCCTTATCAATAAATGAGAATCACGTGTAATTAAAGTCACCAAAATATCTACCTATATTTAAAGAGACTTCAATTTGCTTGCCTTTGGTCGGTTTATCGTTGGTAAAGATACGCGTGTCTTGAGGGTATAAATCTACACATCCGTGCGTGCGCAGTTGGCGGTAAAATATGTCTTTAGGCATGAACATCAAAAGAGATGGGTTATCATTGCATTAATGTAGAAAAAGAATCCGCTTTTGAATGCATGATTGTAGACGCTATACATAAATTTGCTTTTATACACAGATTTGCTTCGAAAATTAAAAACGAACGGCTTAATGGCCTTTAGATACGATACTTTAGAACGCCTACGATAGTGTTTACCATACAAATGACGTAAATGTATTTCGCCTGTTCCTAGGATTATTTTATGACTAGCTGCACCCTGCGGTTTTACCCACGTGGTGATGTTTGATGATGATGAATAGTAGCCTATGTGCTATTCCAGGACTTGGAGCATCTCCATACCAAATTTTATCCAAATCCATCTAACCGTTTAGGTGTGAAAGAGTAACAAAGATACATCCATACTCACAAACTTTCGCATTAATAATATTAGTAGGATGCTCTTTTTTTCCTAAACCACTGTAGTATCGGAAAAAATATCACTAGGTACATCGGTTGATCTATCGGGTTTGTACGAAAAATCCGCACAGAAATTGATTTTTTTAATGAAAATAGTTTAATATCAGATAAAAATATGTCCCAATGTTAGAAAAATTTCCTTATGTTCAGAGGGTGGGGAGCATGGGTCTACAATGGTAGTCCATGTAGGTTGGTGGGTAAACTTGTGGTCAGCGCAGTATCGGGGTTCTGAAACTCTCCCAGGCTTCCGAAGTAATTTAATAGTTTATGTTCTATGATAATACCCCAGACTGATCGAGTGTTGACATTGCCATCGAAAGGTCAGAGACAAAACCGATAATTTATCCAAGTTGTGGGTAAAACGAACGCTGCTTAATTTATTGGATCGTAACGGTAAGTCCAGCAACAAGCACTGCTATTATACAACAAGCTAAAGTAAAATGTTGAAGTGAACTTGTTCTTAAAATACGAGTAAAAAGAAAAACGAGCCGTAGACAGTTGAGTTTTTTTATAACAATACAAAAGTGTTTAAGAGCAAATTATGTCCAGTTTCGTACACTACTTTATCTAATATTATAGAATAGATAATAAAATTTATGTAAAATTATAGCATTTATGTTAGCATTTTATTGTAAACGTTCAGCGCCAAAATCCATATGCTGATCGCGCATGCGTATCGTGCCGCGTCCACAGATTATGTAAAAAACTGCATTACAACCTCCTTGGTCCAGCTGAAGTTGTATCAATAGTAAAAAAGGTACATTATGATACAGTTGTCCATAACGAAGAACTACCATAATGTAAGTTTTTAATTTTTTTTCGATATATTGTCAATAAAGACTGTCATTCAAGTTCTGTTTTTGATTTTCTAATCTTTATGTTTCAGTTTGAGATTAGATAAAAACTTATTCTCGACTACTTAAGTTTAGAACATACACTATAGTTCATTTTACACACAGGTTCCAACACATAGATATAGCCATAACAATGCAATGGTTTTTGGACAGGACCCTGTAAATTAGAGTTTGATGTAATAACCATTTGTCCAATAATTAATTCTGTTCGCCCTCCTATATAAGTGGTTGGTGGTATGGTTACGTACCATACTAAAATTACGCTAACGCTCATATCCTAACCAACTTATTACATTTACACGAAAATGTATTCTACTAAGCGACGATGTCTACATACTCCCGGCTGCTTGTCAATAATGTGTAATGTATAACAGGTAAGTACTCGTACGCAAAGGAAAATTGGAATAATACGCAGGAAAACAATCGTCACAAAGTACAAAATACTACTGGAAAAATTCATATAAAAAAGGCGGTAAGGTGCTGTGCTTAAAAGAGTTGATGTGAAAACTTGTAGTCGTTTTTTATGCTGTAAAGTAAATAAAGACAAAACAGAGAGGGTCGTGATGAAATTCGCAGTGGCAACCGCGCGTGCCTTATCTTCAGATGTGAAGGCTTCTTCTACCCAGGGTTGGATTCAGGTACTTAGATTGAAAACGATAGCAAACAAATTGAATACTTAGATAGTATTTGTTTTAATATTATAGCATGATAAGGCCTATTATTTTGACGTGACAACGTCTTATAAATTGGTTTGCCGGGTGACACTTCAAGAAACTGCGTTACGCTCCGCTCACGTTATGCGCTCACAATGAGAGCGAGTGAGAGGCACGCGTCCCTTCCACTCGGGCATGGTTAGCCCGCCTAAGAGCGAGAGAGACAGACATAAAAAGTGAAAGGCACTCAAAGTCGTTGTCACGTAAAACTTTCGCCCGTATACCGACTTTACAGGCAACCAATTTTTTTATTATGGTCATAAAATTATTGACGCGAAATTTACTCTTTCACTATGTTTATCAGCTTTTGAATACGAATGTCATCGTCATTATATTTAGCATCCAATATCTAATCTTATAGACATATCATCAGAATCAAGAAATCTTCGACCGTTTTTAACATGCCAATATTTAGCGATTTAGTTTCAACTTTCCCAGATTAATGATCATGAATGCTACACGTAAGCTTTTTACATGATTGAATTAGCAATGTATATTAGGACTAGTGGAGTGCTCTATGGCGTAGATGGCAAAGCAACAGGTCGGTATTTTTTAGTCGTGGGTTCCAGTCCCACAAGAAGCATACAATATGAATTTTCAATTATGTGAGAACATGAAAATACATGTAATATTGTTCGTACTATTCTCTGATATGAATAGTAGATAGTACGAAACATGAAATTGTGGTATGAATACTAATTATTATAAATCGAAATCCAACACTGCTTTTACTTTCTTGCAACAACCTTCCCCCATCCACTTGATGTTTCGATGTGTTTTTATATTGTTAAGCGGCCTTAACATGTATCTAGTTGTCTTAAGCATTTTGAAAGAATGAAAGAAATCACATTTATTGAAGACACTAATTTTAGGTCGTGATAACATCTTCAACCACATCGTCACTGATCATCAAGTGAGATAGTGGTCAAACGCTAGATCTATACAGTAAAAAAAAAAAACTAGCACGACTATCAAAATGTTCATTGTAGACCTCCCCTTTGTTTGCCGCTCACACCGTCATTTGTTTACATCGCTTTGTCCTTAATAGGCTACATACATAATTCATCTATGTCGCAGCTTAAAGTTGATTCATGCGGTAACGGTTACATTTATAACCTCAGGCAACCGCGCACAAAAACGTCCAGTCGATATTTCACTTTAAATGCTTATAATTAATTGGTCTATCGTTTCACTAAATAATACTATACTACCATACTACTACTATCATACTAATATATAATTATCATCATCATCTCAGCCATAGGACATCCACTGCTGGATATATACCTCTCCAATTGATTTCCACAAGGAGCGGTTGGAAGGGGCCCGCATTCAGCCCTTACCTGCGATCTTAGTCAGGTCATCTGTCCACCTTGTTGGTGGCCAACCTATGCCGCGCTTTCCAGTAGGTACAATATGGTCGCCATTCGAGAACCTTTCTTTGACGAGAACGCTCCTCAGTTCTTCGAGCTATGTGCCCTGCCCACTACCACTTCAACTTACTTGTCCGTTGGGCTATATCGGTGACTTGCGTTCTTCTACGGATTTCCCCATTTCAGATTCGATCGCGTAGAGAAACTTTCTAAAATTAATGTATATACCTAATTATTAATAAATATATTGTTATATTTTATAAATGTATCTAGTTATAAACTATCATAATTATTATTGATGGTCAGTGACGAAGTTGACGAAATTTTAATAATTTTTAAACTACGTTATTTTGGTAATTATGCTTATAAAGTGATTATACTGTGTATATATAACTTATTTATTTATTTATTTATTACATTTTAGGGAATCTTACGGCTAGGTACTTAAGCTAGGGTTATTTGTACAGGTTCTTAAGGCTAATTACAAGATTCCACTGATAAATTTCATAAGAAATAGATATATATGTTTAAATATATTTATAAGCTATGACTTCCTTAAGGAATCAAAGTATAAAACCAGTAATAATGTATGTAGTAATAACATAGTGACCTAACTAAAATTATCATCATCATCTCAGCCATAGGACGTCCACTGCTGGACGTGGGGAGGCCTATGACCTAACTACAATAGTTGGACAAAATTATGGTATCGCGGAGATTTTTGTGGATATTGACATACTCTTCAATATTGTAGAACATTTTTTGTCAACTGTAGTTTTCGCAGCGTAGGCAAAATGAGAAACTTTTTGGCCTTTTCTTATTGAAGTTATAGTATTTTAGTAATAAATATCACATGTCATTCAAGGATAATGTAGCATTCTAATGGTGTAAGGATCGGTTCAGCAGTTTTTGAGTTTATTCGCTACAAAAATACAAATTTCTTCTTTATAATATTCATGTTAAAAGGTAGAAGTGTAAATATAGATATACCTATTGCTTTTCTTTGGACGAATTCCTGGGGTAAATCGATATCCGGCTTAACTAATACTGCACTGGGATATGCTTGCATCTCTGTCATATTACGGAGAATGTTTTTTCCCCTATCTGCTAGTCAAGAACTTTATGTTATTAATAAAATTATTACTACTTAGGGGCTATTGATTATTACATACTATATAGTATTTCACTCATGCATAACCAATTTAGCTCGTAAAAGTTACGTGGAAAAATGTAAACGCTTACAAAAGCTCTCCCGAAATGTGTATCAAATGGAATAAACTACCCGCACTGTTTCATACGTTCGTAATAGTTATTACCTACTTATTGAGTTTATGCCGCTTTTATATTACATACGCAACTCGAATGGAGGTTGTATTGCCTATTAAGAGGCCAACAAGAATATTTACTTAAACCCCCATCCATGACCGTTAGTGGTTGCGTTGATGGCCACTGTAATCGGTGACGTCGGCACCCTCATATGTTTCACAGAGTTTCGCAAACCAGCTCGTGCCTCTTCATAGCAACGACCTCAGTAAAGTAGGTATGGACGGGCCAAAGCAAAAATAAGGACACAAGTGTGTTCCGCACACATACTGACACCCATCTTGAACGATGTATCCTTTTATCCAATTTTTCATAATTATTTATATCACGCAAATCACATCCATTTGTTACACATATAAAACAAATAAAATACAATAAAATTCCGATCAAAATTAATGCATTATGTCAAATTTAAATAGTCAAAAATAAAATTCATTCTTGGTCATTAAAAATCATTATTGATTCATTCAAATAGATTCTCTATTTCAGGTTGTACACCCATTTACAGTAAAAAAACATTTTTAATATTAGATATGTCTAATATTAAAAATGTTATACACATACAACAATATTAATATTAAATAATAAACACTTAATGTTATTTTATGTTTGACTTGTTATTTTTGATGATATTGTGTGCTCTGGGCCCGTTTACTTACTGAGGTCATTGCTTCATAGCACCCAATTCACACTGTAAACTGTAAGAAAATTTGATTTTTTTTTATTCACAATAGGCAGGCGTTTGACAACTATCTCATCTGATGTTAAGTGATGATGCGGTCTACGATGATTCACGCCTGCCTAGAAGACCGTGACTTGAAGATGCCCAGTTCCACTCGTTAGCTGTATGCACTATGAATGTGGAAGCAAAACGCTTAGTGCTACAGAATTGAATGACTAACTGCGCTCCACGACTGCACCCACGTGGTTTTACTGATTTGACCGTTACCGCACATTTTCCGGACAAAGTGTAGCCAATGTTAGCCCATCACGTCCCAAAATATAGCCTTTTCTATGCCAAATTCTTTAGGATCTGTTTAGACGTTCTGCCGTAATAGTCATCAAACAGTTAGATGATATTTAAAAAATGCTTAATTTGTATGTTTGGACTACACATTTTCAATTTTTTTAACGTTATCTATTATATAAATATCAAGTCAGTGTTTGTTATCGAACTTTTCCGAAGCGACTTGCCTGATTTTCATGATTTGTTTGTGTAATTAGGTAGATCTGAGTCGTAAAGTATTTTTAACTTTGCATTGCTACTGCATATAAATGCTGCAAATCGGGAAAAGCTATTATATGTGTTTAGGCATTTATATGATTCGCCAATTATAAATAAGTTAAACACACAACTAAGTAACTTTTAGAAACAAGTTTGCACAGTATTTATGTAAAATCTTATTCAGCGATGATTCCACCCCTGAACACCACTATCATCGCTGCGACACGACGTGTAAGTTAGCTAAGCAGCCACCTTTGCAATTTTTTACCCTTATTGATCAACTAGCTTATCAGGGGTAAAAGTACCCCAGTTTGTACCACCCTGTAACAACATATTACGAGGGCACGGCGTGATCAGTTGTGGCCCAGACCGCCTGACGCCGAATTCCCTCTCCGGGCTCCTTCGCGATAAAGACGACCTCATGACCTTTTCTTTTGCAGCCCTTTCTATTTGGTATGGGACATGCCCAACTAACAACAAACCGTTGTTCTTGTTAAAATACATTTTATGAAAATGTATTTTATCGAGAACAACGGTTTGTTGAAAAACATTCTTATCAAGTCCACGACTTAAATTTAAATCCTATGTTTCCTAACGGTCATGACATAAAAAAAGGGATTTTCTGGATTGTGTTGCATTTGGTGATGTGGGGTAGGATTTGATGCTGCCACGTGTACGGCATATGGTCATCTACTGCTTCAAACCATTGACGAATTCGTCCATCATTTGAAATCATCTTCGTCTATGTGGAAATCTAATACTGTCAGTACTTATAGTACATATCGTCTACTTTATGGATCACGTTTGCATAATGACGGGCGGTAAAACTTAACGCGCCTCACAAATTCTCACTAAACAACCCTCTGCATAACTTATTCCCTTCGTAGTAGAGCTAGACTCGGCTCGCTCGATAGCTAGCTAACTATATATTATGTATATGTAGCTAACCAATCGATGTAACGTGCCAGTGCTGAGTAAACAACTTTCAATTAGCCCAGGTGCTTTTGTATACGTTTACATACAGTTTTCTTGGAACATCAGTGAAGAAGTTATCTAGTTTGTTACTGCTTATCTTGTCTTTTACTATGTAACCGACTTAGGAAAAGGTTCTAAATTCGACCCGTATATTTAAAAAAAATTGTTACCTTAGAACTTTCGACTGGGTAAACTGATTTTAATGATTCTTTTTTATTTGAAAGCTGGTGGTCAATTTAAATTTCATCAAAATTGATCAAGCTGTTTTTGAGTTACACTCCAATGAATAAAAAGTGTTTCGTCTACTTGGGCGACTTCCTAATTGAGGTTGAAGCAATCGGTGAACATACACAATTACAATTGATCCCGTGTGTAGCAAAGGTCACTGAAGGGTGAAAAAAAATATTTTACCAAAAAATGCCACCGACTTCAACACTTAAAACTGTGAATTAACTTGTCGAAGTCGATTCCCTTTTTTTGTTTTTTTTAGTATCTCATTTCAGGAGTGAATCTATCCTAATTCTACGATTTGCACGGCTCCGTCTACACAATTTAGTAATACGACATGTTGTTTGCGGTGGGCAAAAAATCTGTTACCCGTTGTATACGAACGGTTCTCGGTTGCGATTTTTTAAAAAATACTACATTTAACAAACACAACATTAACACTGCGGGTTTTACTTGGAAATACAGCTGGAATGGGCAGCATTCAGGAAACTATGATAAAAATAAGTATAATTTATTTGTAAATAAAACAATCGTGTATTTAAAAGTTTTCAAGTTTATTACATTAACAACATGCTAGGCGGATCTTACGTTCAAATTATTTGAAGGAAAAATGGAACGTAAATCGTCTATTTGTCTATAGTAAATGAAACCGTCGATTTGTATGTACATAATATTGCATACGTTTTACAAGTCAATACGGTACGATTTGGTCGCCTTAACTTGGAATAAAAAAACCAGCTTTTAGACTTCGAATTATATTAAGCATACGCATATAATATAACAAAACACAACCCCATAAAACATATTTCATTTGATATGTAAATGTAAGCCTCCATGATAAAATTGTTTTGTTCAGTTCTCCTGTTCAGCGAACTAATATCATATTCTACGAATATTTTATTCAATAACATTGCCTAATGAAAAATACTTTTACCCATTCCCAAGCTTACCGATTCAGTTTCTTTTGTACAACGATAGGAATACATAATGCATGTAAGCTGGATACCTATCACGTATTATATTGATAAAAAAATATTGAATCTTGTTTATTTTTAAATAATTTTGTAATTTGGCTGTGCAACAACCAACTTGCAAAAAAGAGGTAGTCAAATAAACACTGTAATATTTGTGAATGAGCAGACTTCGATGACTTATCAATTGTTATCATTATCCGTATAACTTTTAATTATATTAAAAGTTAAATGACATAAAAATATTAATATCCTTGCCTGCTCCATCTACAACTCCAGAGCTATTCAACTAAATTTTATCAATATGATATCTGTGCAACCTAGCTTCGCTCGTTTTATATAAACTGGCTGTGCTCCGCGGTTTTACCGCGTAATTTTCCATTAATTTTACACAAAATTACATGTAAATCCACACAACCGTTCATAGTTTGATCGTAAACAAACATACAAATAAATATCAATCTTATTGCTAAAAAGATTACATGTTGAGCCTTTTCTGCAATACATTTGAAATAGAATATTCCACAGTATCGTATTCTCGTCATTATTTTTACATTCTCAACGCACGGTTTGTCCGTAGATGTTTCGATGTAATAAGTTCGTCGGTAGGGGTCGGTAGCTACTCGGTAGTGGGGACTAGGGCGGTAGCGCGGCGGCGGCGGCGCGGGGGTTATTCGATAAAAGTTATTTAATAACAAGGAGCACCCAGCCTAGCTATGTGGAGATGGTACGCCGCTAGCGGTCGTGATCAGACTCGGTATTGCCATTATCATTATAAAGAATAGCACACAATGACGTAACTCCATATTTCACACATGTAAATTGTCAATAATGTTACAATGGTCACTTACACCGACGTGTATGTGTTAATATCTCCTGCTTAGAATAGTCATTAGATACATAGGAATAGAATGTTTTTTCTGGAATTTGCATCAAATCAGCAATCAAGTTTTTTCTTAAACGCGTTCACTATTGAAACAGAATTTTGTTCAATGGGTCTTATTTGTTAACTGCTGATAGCAATATTATTAACTATATTGAAATTATTTCTAATTGTATTAAAAATTGATTGATTGTCAAATGAAATATCTAAGAACAAATGATTAGGATGAAATAAACGAATTGATTACACTTAAACAATTACCCCGAGCGCACAAACACTTGTAGGTAAATATCGCTTCAGAAATTATTGATGTACGGTACGGCTTGCCATTACAGGATTATCTGAAAGATTTATTATTAAAACACTTTTACCAAAAATACCTGTTAACATATTTTTACGACTTCGTATTAATCCCAATTTCATAAAATGGTATCACTAGAAGTTTTAATGTTATGTTAAAGAGGTCTAAGTTAATACCTCTTTATATTTTCATAAAAACGAATTTATTCGAAATGATTGCTTTATAATACGTAGAGATAATGTCGAACGGTTTAGCTAAACCTTCGACTTCGACATTGTCCGGAAATAGGAGGACGGAAATTAGCTCAGTGCGCAAACTTATCGCAAGAACGCATTGCGTTGTCTATTTCAACAACTTTATAGTTGACAACTACTTACATTATCTGATTCTGTTAGTCGAAGTTTCGGCTCAAAGGTTGAAGTTGGTACGTCTTCTCTATAGCCTTTGTGTCCGATTTGTGATATATATAGATAGCCCATAAAATTCGCCAGACTGATCGTCCAAATGATATAACTTAATGAAGGTTTGATGAATCCCAGAATGCCATCCGTTGCGGACCAATCAAGACACACGCTCCCCTAAAAATATTCTGCTACCCCCGCTCTGCCTACCCTCACAAAGTGTAATTGAACCTTTATAACAGAATTATTTTCTCGTTTGATTCGAGATGAAATAGAAAATATTTTTTTTAGCATCGACATTTTTGCTCGAAGCAATCTCAATTGGGAGGCAATTTGTGTTTGTTGATTTGAGGTTGTGGATAAACTGATACGGGTATGCTGTATATAGCTATAAAAAGTATGTAATACTGTTTGTAGATTGTATATTTGAGGCTATTTATACGTCTACTGAATTAAAATTCCACGCTTATTTCTGCTACTAAGAGTTAAAAGTGTATGTGTGTGTGTGTGTGTGTGTGCCTGTGTCGATTTGACGTTATCGCTAACGGATGGTTGTATATAAGAATTGTACAAAAATGTTATAATAATTCTGCTCTATTATCTCTTATGAAAATGCTAGAACAGCACACTTTTTAAAGTGTAGAAACACTATCAATTATATTCATTCGACTAAAAATTTCAAATTCCTAGCTATATAACACCACACACGTATAAGTGTATAACACCTACTTAGAGTAAAAATGTAATTAGAAGGTAATTTATGTCTGTGGATTCCACGTTGTCGGTAAACTGATATAGGTACATAGGTAAGTTGTACATGACGTATTAAAAGTATAACATCATCGTCTTAACCACAGGACGTCCACAGCTGGACATGGGCCTCCACCACTGTTTTCATAAGGATCGGTTGGAAGCGGCCCCTAAAAGTAGGTATGTAATTCTGCCCATTTTTGCATTATCTACTGTGTCTTGTTTATCCGACTGAAATATAAAGTTCGCCCCTAATACCTATGTATATCCTACTCAGTGAAACTTGAGCACGCTTATCAAACTCAATTACAAGGGCAAGTACGTACCGTACACGAAAAACTTATTTACCGCGGGAGATAAAATAAAGTTAGCTAATTTGTAAGAAATCTACATGCTACGACGCTCGGGCTACGGTTACCTCACTGCTACGAGATAAGGGTTCTTTTGTACACTGCTGATAATTTGCTGAAAATGTTCCGATTCGGAATATTTTCCTGAGTGTCATCATGTCATGAGAGTAGTAGGGATTCACGGGTTCTGGCTCACTCCTCAGCCTTGAGCCAGAAGCCGGGTCGCGGGTGGCTCAAGGCTGAGGAGTGAGCCAGAACCCGTGAATCCCTACTACTCATGAGTTAACAGGTATCTACTAGGCAGCCGCGCTCGATCGTAGACTACGTGATCATTTAACGTCGGCCTGGCTAGACAAAGTAACATACTACGAGCGGTAACGCTGAAAGAAAACATAAAAAATGTGTGAGATAGACACTTAAACGCGACATATCACGTGCTCAACGAAAGCGAATAGAAAATTGGTAGACAATGTATAATGCGTATCTATTCTCCCGAGCGCCGAATCCATACAAAGGCCATTTTGACAAGCGATAACGACAGCTTTGAATCGGAAGCGGTTAGAGAAAGAGAATCACTATGGAACGTTGCATCTTGTCTAGGCCCACAAGTGAGATAGATAGTGCATGGTAAACAATTGCCAATACTCAAAGAAAATTATACACATTTTGTTATACTTTTATTAAGTTTAATTTTGTTGTTTGTAACATTATAACGGTAAGACCGCTGAAATCTCTGACTAAATCTAAATTTTCGGGCAAAAATTGTGAATTAACCCGAGATTCTCGGATCATTTGGATGATGCAAGGTGACCTTGCTGTTCTGTCGTTTGAGGACAGATGTTTTATATTGTACCTGGGCTTTCTTTGATTTTCCCGTTATCCGTCCAGATCTCATAGTAAACTCTTATTTCCATATTTATTTATTTTATAACTTCAATAATGGCTCGTTCATACCAAACCCTTTTTTAACCTCTTAGAGGACACCCAAAATCCCATTTCACCGTCTTTCACTTATAAGGCACTTATTTTTAGTTGTAATTTAACATGCTCAAGACCCAGTAGTTACAGCTGTGCGCTTATCGATCAAGCAGTCATAGAGTTAGTTTCTCTTTTTAGAAAAATTTAATACTGGTTTCATACGATTAACTCACCAATTCCTTACTGTACAAAGTGCTTTATTGATTAACGCTGATGCATCACTATTGTTTTTAGATTATAAATATTAGGTATTAAACGAACTCTTTTCTGCGTACATCGAGTTCTGAAATTCCTTAAATTTAGATACAGTATACCTTGCCGATTACCCTATATACTACCCTATATAGAACGTTCAAAAGCTTTCATAGAATAGAGTAGAAAAGCTTTCAGTGGGAGATGAATACCTACTTGTATATCGAAGGTTCAAATATTTTCATCTTTTCTTACCACGGCTCAGAGCTCGACCCAAAACACGTTGATAAGTATATAGGGTGTATTACATTTGTTAGGGAAAAATATTAAAATGAGCATATACCATGAATAAGTTGATTTCCGGATAAAATTGTTAGTTTTTTTTATGGGATAAGGTGACGGAACAATCAAAAGGCCCACAGGATGTTAAGTGGTAACCTCTACTCTACCTATAGACATATACTATTCGTAAAGAACTGCACTGCGCCCGTCACACCCTGAGACATGAAGTCGGTCAGTCACATGTGCCTGTAATTTCACACGAAACCATACCCTTCAAACAGGACCAGAGTAATACGAACACTACTGCCTAGCGGTAGAAATAGATATGGTGGCAGTACTTCCCTGTGGGAACATTCAAATAGTGCTACAATAAATTAATATTTTTCTCTGTGTCTGTTGAATTTTTAAGAAAATGTGGTGTTGAAAGTAAATTGATTTGTTTGGCGTGACGAAAGCAAAGGAAACTTCGAAACAGCGACACTTTTTGTGTTACGAACTTAGCTGTCCGTCCCCTTTCTGCAATTCCACCAAGGCGGACTGTGCTACCGCTTGGTAATGGACACCGCAACCACATTCAAAATTAAATTAACTTTTCAAATTCGCTCGCTGTCATTTTCAGTAGATAAATGAATGTAGATAATGAATGAGAAAGTGAATAAGTCAAAACGCGGTCATAATTTTACCACTTGTATTGGAGTCCTTTTTGTACACTATTTATATTTATGTTTTGAGTTGGGTAACAGTATATTTTAGGAGTTGTAATTTTTAGACTTTTGCGATTCGAACACATTGTTAACAAATTAATCGGGACTTGATCGCGTGAAAACATCTAGTAATTTAGCAATCTAGAATAATTTTAATTAGTAATCTAGAATATATATATGACAGAATATATAGGCTATATTCTGTAAGTATACTATGTTTTTTTTTTCTTTTATTGCGGACAATCCCAGGTATCAATGCCATTTAGGTTGTATTTTACGAGCTACAAACCCGATAGGACCTCGTGAAAATTGGGCATTAATAATTTGATTAACTAAGGGCAAAATCTAGTAAAGCTGTGTATGATCGCGCCTTTCGTCAGAGGAAATATATTTCGGCACTTCACATTAAGGCGCTTTTACAATACCAAGCACAAGTCCGGCCTCACGTGGAGTACTGTTCTCACCTTTGGAACGGTGCATCCAAGTTTGAGCCTCTGGATGCATTTCAGCATAGAACTATCAGAATTGTAAACTCACACTGACCTCAAACTCACCGGAGACCTAGAGCCACTCATTATGAGCATAGACATTGAATCAATGTGTATTTTCTACCGTATATGTAACGAGGAGTGTTCTGAAGAACATTTTAACCTGATTCCGGCATCGCTGTTTTACCACCGCACTAACCGACACCGCTTGAAAGCTCAACCACACATAATTGGTTCATGGGAGTCACAGTGCGATTCAACCGATCGTTTTTACCTGCAAAATGTGGAACGAGCTTCCTCCCTCGGTGTTACCGAGTAGCCACCATATATGATTATTCAAAAAGAGAGTAAATAGAGTTAAAAATAATTGGCATCGTATCGTAATGCCCTTAGTATTACAGATATCCATCGGCGACATCGCTTTCTATCATGCTGCCCGTTTGCTATTTCGCCAGCTTATAAATGCATAAATAAAAAAACTAATTTGATATGTTATCAGTTATGAGATAAAGTTTGACAGTTCAGGGTAAGCGTTGTGCACCGCCCGTTGTCGGCTGCGGTGGCGCGCGCCGGCTGGTACCACACCGTTTGCATTAAGCCATTTACCTTTATTAACACTAATTTAATATATATAACCGAGTTGCAGCTCCACGCCTGTCTGGGCCGTGGAACTGGGTCAATGACAACCCCGACGAGAATAGGACTGCCGCTTTAGGGGTGGATGAGGTCTATTGTTGCCTCGCACGGCTAGCGAGACGAACAGATGGGGTTAGCTGCGGCTATTTCAGTGGCTATCATTGACAGTACGATAATGACGGAGTCTTCATCGACATGTGAATTGCTATAAATTGATTCAATTATGCTCACCAAAAAAATCTGTTTTGTTACTTACTAAAGAAATGAAAAATAAAATAATTCGAAAACACAAATTTTACCGAATCAGCTTTTATTTGTAAGTTCCAGTGTAAGTAAAATGATAATCTCTGAATAGCACATCAGTGCCTGAAGCAGGTATAGCTTGCGTTAAAGTCATCGTATCGTAATATAAACAATTGAATAACGCAAGTACCGTCCAAACAAACTATCATTTCTCTGTGTCACAGTTGTACTAGATAAATGATAGTTAGTACTGAGTTCAATTGTTTCACGCTGCAATACGGCTGCGCTACATATCACTATGTTATAGTAAATGCTGATTCGGCCTCAGATCCACGGGTATAGTTTTTTAAGCACACGATACCTAAAACTGAGGTTAGTTAACTACAATTTCACTCGCAGCGGCGAACTATACCAGTATGTTCTTTAGAATCAAGCTTCCATCTTGACACTTGAGCAATGTCGCGTGATCCGAGTGAAAGCTAAATTGTCTCGGAACCCGCCGGGAATTTAATGGGAAGAAAAATAGAAGGCGTAGGCGGATACAGGAGTCTCCATTTTAGCATTCAGTCGCCGCCGGAAAGAATCCTGCCTACTGTTGATATTAGTTTCTATTTTTGGTTTTCAGATGGAACACTATGGCAAAATGTTACACAGTTATTTTTAAGGGTTCGTGTTTTCGTAACACAAATTTGAGGGTTTTACTTATCCTGCGAGCTTGAAAGCTGCTTAAAGCAAAGATTGGATGTATATTTTATTATGCTGCCTTCACAAAGCGGTTAAATCCGTTATGCTCATGGCTTGATAAAAGGGGTGTGATTAAAACTGGTTTTAATAAAAGGAGTTGAGAGTGCGTCCGCTTTAATTTGCTTCCAAAGAGTTCTTTGTATGTTTATTTTGTAGGAATAACTGCATCTTTTAGGAGACCGCTCGCGAACAAAATACAAATGTTTATATAATAGAGTTTAAACGATATTTTTATGAAAACATGTTTTATATTCACTTATTGCTATGCAAGCAAAAACAAATAATAGCATTAAAATCGGTAGCAATATTAAATAATTTATATTTGGCAAAGAGGAATGCTGATCATATGGTAACGGTTACATATTATACTGAATATTTGTGCATCAGTGTTTTTACATAAATATGTAAAAACACTGATGCACTCGGTGTTGTAAATTGACCCTTTCTCATATGTTTTATGCATAAGTAATCTTTTTGTATGTAGCATATCTATCCAAACAATCATTATCTATTGGTTGTTTTATGATTGTTGGTACACCAATGATATTATATTATGTTTATATGAGGTAGATGTCGCACAAGCGCGCGGAAACTGAGGCGGCAAAATTAAGTCAATTGTAGTAATTTTCATTGTGACGCGTATTTTAAGCGCAAGTCTAAACATATAGCTATCCTTTTCTATAGTATTTGTACCGTATTATCTGTCGCAGTAAGCATGTTTATGTCGTAAAGGAACAAAATCTGAGCACCGCGTAGTATGAATATACGTCATCTTTAGTAAAACATCATTGTGGTACACTATAACTGTCACTGTAAAATCATAATACACGATTTTCGATGTCTGTAGATGAAATGTCATTGTATCGATTTGGAGTAGCGATTAGTGAATATGTACAGTGTCACGCAACAAATTATAAGTAAAGCTGTAGGTTTGGGCACCCAAGATACAGGCTATGCCTAGTTTGGGGCCCGTTGCATAGTAATTAAATTTATTAGGTTACTTTAACTTTATAGAGTATGTTTAAATTATTTGTATAACTTGTGTAATTCTGGGAATAAATGATAACTGATTACACGCGTCTCCCTCTCATAGAGAGTCGTGGTGATTTATAATGTGCCACGATGGTAAATGCTGTTAAGGAGATAGGCTTGAAGCGATGATGCCTTTACAGTGATGTGGACTGTCAAACTTGAGCTTTCGGTGTAGCGAACATCGTCGTCAAACCCACATACATTTTTAAAGTACTTATGAAAAAAGGGTCAGCCAATCGGACGGAGATTTTCAGAAGGCCCTAGAGACAACCGAAGTCCGGAAGCGCTAAGATAAAAAAGTACTTATTTGAGTCGGTCCAAAAATGGCGGTGAGTATACATAAAAAAATGTTTAACCAAAAAATGGAACCAACTTCAATACTCAAAAGTGTTAAATAACTTGTTGAAGTCGGTACCATTATAGTTAAAAAGTAACTAATATCAAAATATTGTGCTCATGGTACCGACTTCGACAAGTTATTTCACACTTTTGAGTGTTAAAGTCGGTTCCATTTTTTGGTAAAAAATTTTTTTCTACTCTTTTTAGTGACCTTTGTTACTCATGGGATCAATAATTGTCATTGTAGTGTGGGTATGAGCACCGATGTCTTCACCCGCTAATACAATATCGTCTAGATATATAAGCACGCAATTTTCAGTTATTGGAGTGTAACTCAAAAACCGCTTGTCCGATTTTGATGAAATTTAAATATAACCACACGGAAAGCACCAGCTTTCAAATAAAAACGATCAATATCGGTTCACCCAGCCGAAAGTTATGCGGTAACAAAAAAAAAGCATACGGATCGAATCGAGAACCTCCTCCTATTTTGAAAGTCGGTTAAAAAACAGTGAATCATGTAACCCAATCCTTTTTTAAAGTCGGTTAAAAATGCGACAAGCGGCCACCCATCTACTATTATAGTAATTACAAAGAGGTCGATCGCATAAGCTATCTTCACAACCAACCTGCATACTAGAAATGTAATATTTACAACGTATAAACCGCTTCCTTTATTATATTAAAGAAATCGTTGTTTAATTAAATAAAACATTTAATGTCACTCCAATAAATGTTCAGCCGTTGCAAAGAAAATGAAAACGGACGAGTAACAAACACCATTCTGTCTTATTAGCTTCAATTTGCTCTCGTCTCTGGCGTCTCTCGCGGTGGGAAAGTAAATCTTTGAAGAAAAAAGAAATTATACCTTTTAAATTTGTTCCTTTTTGTTTGTGTCTGTCCTTCCCTAGTGGCAGGGAGACTGTAGACTGTGGGGTAACTTTTCGTTTTTATTGTCAATTATGTTGAATCAATTATGATATTTTAATCACTTAATTCCTAAATTATTATTATTAGCTGGTAATTTAATTAGCCCTTCGACCACCGCGCACAAGTGACATTCGGGAAATGCTGTCCGATTTGTGTAATTTTATGTGAAAATTACGTACTTTACTAAAAGTATCAATAAATTTGACGCACTGTTGAAATAAGTACATTAAAAATATTTTAAAATTAACTGAATGTTTTAATTATTTTAATCTGATAATGCTAAGTAAGAATAAGGGCACAAGAGGAATCAGAGAATTCTGTATATACAATCACATCTTGAATCGTTTTTATTGCTGGTAATTTCTTTTAGACAGGCTGGTTGGCGCAGTTGGTAGCACTCTGCCTTCTGAGCCGCTGGTCCCGGGTTCGATTCCCGGACAGGTCAAACATTTGTGTGTATGAACATGTCTGTTTGACCTGTGCCTGGGTGTGTATATGTATATAAGTATATATATCTAAGTATGTATTTAAGTATATATATCAGTCATCAGGTTACCATAGTACAGGCTCTGCCTAGTTTGGGACCTGAAGACCTTGTGTGAATGTTGTCCCATATTATTATTATTATTATATTATTGCGCTGCTGTAGGGAAGAAAAAGCACCAACATCGCCTTGACAGGCAAACCTAGCAGCAGGGCTACGTCAAGCGAAGAAAATCAAAATCATTCCGATTCCATATTGCCCTGATAAGAGTATGCACATATATGGATTTACTCGTATGTCTGAAATAAACATAAAAATAACAAGTGGAGAATTGACACTCTGAAGTGCCAGTTTTGCGGGAATATTCGCGTTATTTCTCTTTGATGTTTCTCTAACTATAACGAAAGGAATATTTCAAAGGATTGTACAGTTACTCGTACACAGAAGCGGTACGTACAAACAGCTTTGGTGTACGAACATGTATTTATTATTGCGTATGTATGTGTTATATTAAAAGTATAAGGTTTGTTCAAACAAACCTTACTTTTTGAGAAAGTTATTTTAATAGTTCCATTTTGATCAACTATTAATATGAGTTTTAATATATATTAATTGGTTAGGTACTAGGTGCACCCTAAATTTGGAGATTTCTTTCCAGACTTAAGTTATTTTTTTTTTTAAACAATATTGGACTAATTTCAAAATGCTGTGTCTTTAGCGGATGGCTACGTCATAATACTGTGTTCCAAATTTCAATCCCTCTGTTCAGTGTTTTGAGTTGTGTTGGTGAATCAGTCAGCGTCGGTTTTTTGTATAAACCTACGTATATTAGTACATAGATATAGTTATTAAATACATTTACTAGATCGGTCGAGATGGTCACATTGTACAAAATATGGCTTATGATTCGTTCCTAATTAGATCTTGTTGGAGAGGCTACTAAAAACACGATTACTAAAACACTTTTTCATGTTACTGTAAAAACTATAATATGTTTGATACCTTATGAAGATGTGAAACCTATAATAGTTTTTTTTATTACAATTAAGCTCATTATAGTATAAGTCTTGAAACGATTAGATTATTATCAGACATTATTCGTATTGGTTCTAAATCTACTTTAACCCCATATGTGTATTTTTATTGTACTTATGAACCAAAACTGTACATTAACAACATCGAACTTCCAATCTACTCGCAGTTTTTATATGTTTATATGTAAGTATATATCAACATCTTGCCGAGTGAGTGTGAGGAATTAATTATCTATAACAAAGAATCATAATTATAAAAGTTTTATTGGCAAAGTTTGCTATTGGGTTTACTTTGACTCAATATTTTTTTTTATACTGTATAGATCTAGCGTTTGACTACTATCTCACTTGATGGTCAGTGATGATGTGGTCGAAGATGTTATCACGCTAGACCTAGAATGCTCACTTGATAAAATGCAATGGCTTTCAAGGACTGCTGCCTGAACACACTATGTGTTTGGTGACAGTTTTTCAAACTTGAGGGTGGTGGCTAGCCAGGCGGGAATTCGAAAGTACTCTACTACCATGCTGGGAATTTGATAACGCTGTTACCTTCACCGGAAGCTCAAGCTGTTGTTGGGGATCAAACCAGTGTCCGTCAGTTTGACAGGCGACGCTCCCCCCGCTGAGCTATCATCGCTTCAAAACATTCAATGCTTCATTCAAAACTGCAATGCTACTTACATAACTATGTATACACCTGTATACTTGTATGTACTCTTTTTAATGATTAATTTGTATTAGGTTGAGACACTGACAGCTCACAGAAATGGTATTGACAATGATAACTCTTAACTTGAGCCATAGACTCAACTATGGCACTCGCGTGGTATTGCCATTCTAATAAAAAAATGTACTGAATTGTATTGCGTAGGCATTCTTATTACTTATTCTCCGACACATATATAATACAAACATAATTATATATGATACTCTATGATAATTTCTTATTCTATAAAACAACAAGAGCAACTCCAACAGTGGCAAGATAATGGCTAGATCTGTTTAAATCCCTCTACAATTAAGGTGCAGCTTGTACGCTCGAAATTTACCTCTACCCGAAATTTCGCTCTATCAAAACTGTCATCTGCAGAATTTCGACGAGAACATTTCGGCGAGAAAAGGGATACATAATACTGTTAGTTGTATCACGGTAATTAATATTACCGTGGTTGTATGGAATTACTTTCTCATTGTGTTAACAACGGCGATAATACAAATAAGTACAAATATTTTATTTCTCAAACTATTTTTTGACGTGATAACGTTTTATAAATTGATGAACACCAGCAACACTCATGAAAAATAGTAACGTTCCGCGTAACGTTCCACCTGAGTTTTGTATTACATAAAATAATCAAAGTCAAAGTCAAAGTCATAAGTGATTATGACGTTATCACGTAAATCTATCGTCCGTAAACCGACTTTACAGACAACCAATTTTTTTTTATATACTGAAAAGATAGCGACTAGCGACTAGATAAAGACTAGCGTTGGACCACTATCTCACTTGATGGTCAGTCATGGGGTCGAAGCAAAAGTGCTGACACATGTAGCATCCCAGATCAGGCTTTTGTCTCGGTGCCAAGGCACCAAGGTAAGCCCGTCTGGTCTTTTCCCGTTCGTGCGGCTAAGGCCAGGAGGTTCGAGCACACATGGTATGTTTGCGGACACGAGGAAACCTTCCAGGGTATCGACAACAGCTCGAAGCGTGGTGACCATTAGCCTCTACTCTGGAGCCGCAAATGCATAAATGTGGTTCACATACATAATTTGCGAAAACACGCTTTGCGAATTGGTCGGGGTTAGGTCAGCATGATTCACTGTATATACATTAACAAAACGTATAGATTTAAATTATATAATATCTAATTTGCTAAAAAATGCTATCCCTATCCTATGCAGAATTATTCCCTATATGGCGCGGAATACACTTATAAAATGCTATAAACATTTTAGTGTTAAAACAAAACATAGATTCACCTAAGTTTGTAAAACTGCCATCAAACACGTAGTATGTTCAGGCAGCAGTCCTTGAGAACCAAAATTAAAGAAACATTCCAGATTAGCGTGATTGTGAGCGTGATTACATCTTCGATCACATGGTCGTGGTCACAGGTAAGCTAGATAAAAACGAATAAATTTATAAAAAAAACCTGATTCTTTGAAGCTGATAATAAATCGGTTTTTTCACCCACTCACGGCTAACAGATTTATGAATAGAATAATAATTGAGCCGGATTTGAATCCTACGTACACAAAACAATAGTTTTATTTATCAAAGACTGCGAAGGCGCGGTTCATAAGCGTTTTTTGTTGTTGGGTTCAACAGCAAGAAACTAACGCTAGCGAATCCAGAGGGGGGCTAAGAGGGTCAAGCCCCTTCCTCCCAATCCATCTTGATCTACAGGATAAAGGAGATTTAATTTCAAGCTATTGCTGCTGTATGTTAATCATTCAATCAGAGAATAGTACACAATAAGACCTCCCCCGCGTCTCCCCTGTTCTCAAACGTATGGAATAAAATCGACGGTCGAGCCCCTAAAACCAGAATCCTAGATCCACCGCTGGTTATACCCACACGCCAAACAAAGAATCCTTCGCGAGAAGTTTAAAGGTATAGTTCTTTGATAAAATGAAACAATTAATTTTGAAGCAAAGAGAGTCTCGCGTTGTTAACCTAGGCTGCCAGCCTTCTTGAGTTTTCAAAACCGCAGCTTTGTGGTAAGGTCCAGTAACCGCCAGGCTAGCTTATTTGAAAAAAACTGTCACCAAAATTGCAGTGTGTTTAGAGAGTAATTCTTGATAGCCTGTTTATTATAGTGGGCCATCGTCGACCACATCGTCTCTGACAAGCAATTTGTTTCCGGTCCTTGAGCTGCCGTGCTCAATTACGTCATGGTGACCATTGAGTAGATTTATTCCTCGTAGAATGTACAAGGATTTGAAAAGAAGATCCCTCTGTGCTAGAGTATGGGCTGTTATGCAATGGTCGCTGATAACCTCCATTAGCGACTATGACCACTTTCCACCATTTGGGCCACGTAGGTACCAGCCTTCTTGCTGAAGACAACACCAAAAAAATGCAATCTGGTAGCAATTATCAAGTGAGTATCCAAACGCTCTAGATCTATAATGTACTTTCCTAACGTTGATCACAGCACTATATACAAATAAAAAATACAAATATTTCTTTATTAGTACTGCATAGCGGAAACATTAAAAAGTCAATGCTATTAAAGCAGAGAGCAGCTGAGAGGGTAGTTTAAACAGTAGTTTAGACGTCGGCAAAGTTTTAGTTTCAATTCGATTAAAATGGCGGGTTATCTCGTCCAAGGCTTAGCTTGTACAGAGCACGAGGTCAGCCAATATACGTACAATGCTGGCGCTGCCTTTACAGTGTTCTTGTACCCGCGTTTCCAATTATTCATTTTTAAGTTAGAGGAAATGTTCGATGCCGTGTCGGATTACATTGTATTATAAAGATTTTATTTTAAATCTTATTGCTGGTGGTATTGATTAAGTTCAAAAAAGTGAACCAAAGTAAATATATTTTTTATAACACAAAACATGTACGTATAATTATGTATTAAAAGTGATGAACAATGATAAACTTTTTAATTTATTGCTTTTATTGCATTAATTCGTAAAAAAATATTTCTCCAAGAAAGTGTTATTTTACAAAAAAAACCTCATTACATTAATAGCCTGTATGAGATTAGTACTGGCTGAAAACGAGTAGCTGAAATAGCTTAGCTCATGGCATACCTGAGTTTGGCAATTCAGAATGCGTATCACAATTAGATTCGAGGTTCCGGTCGCCGTGGCTAGATCGTTAGTGGCATGATTACTGGTGCCCGAAGTCCCTGAGTTTGTTGTGATGTCATTGTGTGTGTCCATGCCTACCGCGACACCAGGAACTCTAGTGCCAGGGTATGAGGGTAATAAGAAAAAGAAATACATTCCGTTTGCGAAAAACTTTTGTTGGATCAGCGACCCATCGATGAAGATTACTTGACAATACTTAAGTATACTCTATTGCAGTATCGTAACAGCGTAAGTACATTCAACCAAGAACAATATTACAAAATACAAAAGCTCGCCTAAAGATATACATGCCGATAATGTCTCAGGAGCTCCGTGAGCCCCTGAGACATCATCGGCATGCGTGTCCGTGAGAGAGGGTTATTTCTACGTAAAAATAACGAAGACGTACGACGTAGAGCTCCTCACCGCTGACGGAGAGGAAACGAAGGCAGTTTAGCACAAGGACACAATTTTTTTTTATCCCGGCACTGCTAATATATTATGAAATAAACAATTCTACTTACCTATAACACGACTGACATAATTATCAGCTGGAAAAGTATGATCCGTTAGCACGATTTATTCCATGTCTTTGTGCATGAATCTGTCAATTGCTTGGCCTAACTACCTACAACATAAGTTCTTTTTTCATATTATGTAAAATAAGTAATAAATAAGTAATAATATTATGAATGTATAAAGCACGGGAGTTACTCACGTAATAAGTCAGAGGGTTCCGACTATAGTTTCAACCACATTCGGTGGTCTTTTTCAAGGAGAATACGGGGCGCTCACGGACGCGGTCGCGATTCGCCTAGTACTGAATGAACGAATGTGGTTGAAACTATAGTCGGAATTCTCTGACTTATTACGTGAGTAACTCCCTTGTTTTATACATTCATAATCTGTCAAAACCACGTAAGTAATAATACCTAAGCGTGATTATAAATCACGCTTAAGTATTATTACTTATTATTTTGTGAAAATTGATAAAAAATATTATGAGTTTGTAATAAACTTAAGGTTTTAATAGTCCCGAAAAAAAATATGTCAGAAGTAAAAAAACATATTCGAAGTTTATCGTCGCGTCCGTTGCTCTTATCTACAGGTGACCCATTCTAAGCAACGAAAGTTAGTCGACGTCACTAAATAATACGAATAATGCGAACTGTCTAAAACCCCATTTTACGCAAAAGGTAATTTGCCGCACTAATCGCTTTCAACATTTAACCCTTCTACGCCGAAATCTACGCGAGGCGTCCAGGTGTCAAAGTTCAATGCTATGAAATATTTACGAATTTTTTTTTCTTCACACTCAGACCCCCGCACTAGGATTCCCTGTATCGCGGGAGGCATGTTCACACACAATCACAGCATAAACATCCAAGACCCGGGACAAACATCTACACTCATCGCACAAATGTTTGCTCCTGCTGTGATTCGAACCCAGGGCCCCGGAGACACAGTAGTCACTGACACTAACCACTGCGCCACGGCGACCGTCGAATCGTCGGCCTAGACACGAATTTAAGCCACTTTTGCGCCATTTCATCGTCAAATTTATATCTCGATACCTACCGTTAATTAACTGTCTTTAGAGATGTTATTAAGACGGTCTCAATCTTCCGAAATATACATCTGTAGCGAAAGGTCAAAGATCAGCGAATTACGTAATGAAAGGCAAGCAATGCTATGAAAATAAATTAACAGACTAACTCCAGTCAAGACTAGTGATTAGGGGATGATTTTTTTTTAATCACACTCAGACCCCCGCACTAGGATTCCCTGTGTTGCGGGAGGCATGGACACATAATCACAGCACATAAACACCCAAGACCCGGGACAAACATCTATACTCATCACACAAATGTTTGCCCCTGCCGGAATTCGAATCCAGGGTCCCGGAGACAGAAGTCATGTAACTGACAGTAACTACTGCGCCACGGCGACCGTCAAATAATCGGTATGTGTACCTATTTACCGAATTATCTAATTGTTTTCAGCTCAATATAGAGTTTTAAATAAAAAGTGCAACATAGCTAAAGTTCAGCAAGTAGACAGATAGACTTAATACTAATATTATAAATGCGAAAGTTTGTGACTATGGATGTAGGTATGTTTCTTACTGGATTTGAGTGGAATTTGTTACGGAGATAGATTATACCCCGGATTAGTACATAGGCTTATTTTCATCATCACCATCATCACTGTTTTTCATCAGCACCCGGGTAAAACCGCGGGACGCAGCTGTTGCAGCAACATATGTTAGGCGCACTAAGTGTTCAACCCGAACTTATGATATTTAACACTCATTTGAGGCTTCATAGTGCCTAACTAGAACTAGCCTGAAATGGCCTGATATAACATAAAATATACAAGTAAAATCCTTCTATTACACACCTCAATAGACATGATAATTATATCTAGTAGGGTGAATTAGTGAGATTTTTCAAATGAAACAAATATTGTTTCACTAACGACGCCACGCTGTTTTACCCGCAGAGTGATAATTAATGATGATGATGATTATACATACCAAATTTCATCCAAATACGTCCAGCCTTTGAGGTGAAAGAGTAACAAACATCCAAACAAACTTTCGCGTTTTTTTTATATTAGTAGGATTTGGAAAAGCCTCTTAATTTCATTTTTTCTAGCTATGCTCAAAACGCTAGAAAATGCAGTTACCAAGTTTTGCATTATCAGTTCAGAAAGGGAAAACTGCAACAACAGTTATTTTACGTAGTACAAGGATTTGGAATTTCGGATGGAAGCTGTGATTCACCTGTGCTAAGATATGGGGATGTTAAGAAAGGGCCTCGTAAACTTCCATAGGCGACGCAGACCACTTTCCATCAGGTATGCTGTGTCTCTTTCTGGCCGCTTACAGCATCAGAAGTTATGACCCACTAATTTATTAATAACAATGACAAACAAGATGATCGTCTTATCGAAACTAATTCTAATATCCGTTGTTTTTGCCTTCCGTATTTGTATCTTGTAGGTATTAAGTAACGCTAACATTTCTAACGAGTCTACAAATACAACATTCAAATTAGTTTCATTTGAATGAATATTATCAGACGAAGCGAAGTCGATTAATTGGCCTTCAAGATTAAAAATTGGAAGCCACTTTAGGCAAACAATCGAAAGATTTTTAATTAACGAGGGTCAACGAGGGTAAAAGAAAATAATTAACTTCTCGGAGTATCGTTCGGGCGGGCGCAAAAATTTTATTTTAATAAATTGTGCCTACAAAGGTCTGCCTTTTTATTTTAAGAATTTCGGAGGCAGTAGCAATACTTATTACGACAACTTTTATCACTTTTAATAATACAACATTTTGGGTTTTGAAACTTGTAAATTATAATGAGTTTAAGTTGATTATGATACCTACAAGTCTGTACGCGGCTGCACTGAGTTCCTCAAGTCATCATCCATATCATCAGTGTTTTATTTTTATTATTATTAGAAGTACAAGTAACGTTTGACGACAATTTCATTTGTTGATTTATCACGGTTTAAATTAACCTGAAATTACGTTACATCGTTATTTCACACTTTTGAGTGATGAAGTCATTTTTTGGTAATTTATTTGTAACACCCGTTTCAGACTTTTGCTACTCACGGGATCAATTGTCATTGTGTATGTTCACCGATTTCTTCACCAGTAATTAGAATATCGTCCAAGTAGACGTAACACTTTTCAGTTATTGGAGTGTAACTCAAAAACCGCTTGACCGATTTTGATGAAATTTAACATAATATAATTTTATTAATTAAGACGTGAATTTTTGTGTTTGTTTAAATATTTTATTAAACTTATTTAATTTACATTACGTATTCGCCGTACACGTCGTATCTTTCGCTAATTAATATTTCATTGACGTACAAAGCCTTCTAATGGCTCCGTGAAAGACCTCAAAGCATTTGATATTGATTCATGATACCTGTACTTTGTCAGAGATATAGAACACACACAAACAGATGGACAGCGAAGAGAGTTTCTTTTGATTTAAGAAATTATAACAATGAAAAAATATTTAAGATATTTTCTAAAGGCCAAAAACATAGCCGCCCGGCATGACATATACTTTTTTAATTAACGAGCAGAATTATCGATACTCTTAAACTTATTTTCATCTTCTTTTTTTCGTTTAAACTATTTGAAACCGTACACTATCATCCTTTAGATAATCGACGAGTCCATTATGCTGTAATGGGATTTTACGTTCGTGGTTACATACCTGAGAATGATGTATGGCCAAAGGCAAGATTAGTACTTCGCGACCGTTGTGACTACAAAGTCTATCGACTTTTATGCAGGTGGAACAATATCAAAGAAAAATGATGAATTCAATTTCGGCATCCAGGACGTGGTTATGATGAAGATTTACTACTAATATTCAAAAAGACTTACGCCACGTTTCGGAATGAACGTAACGGAACGCAGCCATAAACCGTGGCGCAATATCGCTTAACCTATGGACCTTTTTTTAACGTGGGAGTACTATTTTACGCAATTCCGCCTACCCTGGGAGGTAAACGGGGCATGTCAGACTCAGTTTAATGGAATGACTAAACCCGCGTTGCTGCATCTCCCAGTAGGATACAGAAGCTGAGCGCCCACCGACTAAACTCAACCACGGTGAGCAGATTGATGCCAGTCGGGAAGAGATGGGGTCGCGTTTGCATTCACCCTACTGCCCCGGCACCTTTTTCTTTGTTCCTTTTTACGGACTTCCGCCTGTCAAAGGTGACAGGCTGCTTCTGTCGGGCTCTGTTTAATGGATCACCAACCCAGATAAGCCAGGCCCCTTCGGACTAAACCCACCTCAGTGAGCAGACGTAGCCTGTCGGGGAGAGATGGGGAAGTACTTTCCATCCCGCCTCGGCTTAAGGTCCGGTGCCATCAACCGGACCAACGGCAGACGGAGCGGCCCAGCTCAGCTATGAGCCGCCGCCAGACACGTAGGGCCATTGAGTCGGAGGGGGCCCCCAAGCGCCCAGCCGATGACCCTACTACACGGTTGGGGCGAGGAGGCGATCTGCAAATCGCCTTCTCCTCCCTCCTGTGCGCCGCCATTAACCTATGGACCTCCACCAACAATGTATAAACCCCATGCTGTGCCAGGAAACGCATTACCTAAGCGTGATGATCTAGCTAATGGGGAGTCTCTGATTTATTACTTACCTTACTCGTAAGTATATATAGTAGTAGTATATATTATACTTCTTGTATTTTTAGCGAGTCAAAGATAGACGGCTCGTTTTACCAAGTTTATATTTAGTTTGGCGACCGCTAGTGGTTACTTCAAAGGCTTCTGTGCCTCCGAGGTCGTCGATCACGTCCTCAGTGGACGCCCTCGTTAGGTCACGTCAGAGGCCTTGTAGTACTGAAAACTACGTCAAATGGCTAGACACTAGTCTGTCCTAGCATTTGCTAGTATTGGTTTATAAACCCTTCCTACCATTATATAAACGAAGAGAAGTTGCTGATTTATGTTATTTGTTAGGCATTTTGAATGGTAGTGTCGACTGCTACTGATGGATATAGGATGACGAACAATTGCAGTTACACTGAGAAAACTTATCATTCTTCATGCTCCTCCAGCTACGACAAATTATAGACAGAACCTATTTGTTATAAGAGCATCTAGATCTTTTAACTTCTTGGCAAAGGCAAGTATTTAAGTTCTATTTCATACGAGCATAAGTAAGCTGAAAGGCTTACTAAACGATGTTTACTTTGACTGGTAAATTAGGCACTCAATATTTAAAAAGCGTGTGTAATATCCTTATAGTATTTATTTAATTGTTATCTATTTAATCGTTGTTAATCGTTACTATTTGTCCACTATTTATTATTCTTCTTATATATATGTGTATTATTTCCCTATCTATATATTTATATGCAGAAACTTATAATTGGCCTTCTTGTATATCTAACTTTTAGCTGCATAATTATGTAATATATTGTCTAAGAGAGTACGTTTATTATTATTAAGATTATTTTCACGGTAATTGCAATTGACTTATTGTATTTATTGTACCTATTGTACCAACCTGATATATTGTACCGCTGTAAGTTTTTCTATAATAAAGAAAATAAAATAAAAATAAAAATTATATCTAATACTTCTTCTATATGGAGAACTGGATCCGGAGGTCCGTGTCAAAGTAGAGGCGTAATAGGTAAATCTCTTATCCAATCAAAAGGGTCTAATTGAATTTCATAAATTATAAATCTAGCGTTTGATTACTACATTATTACTACACTTTCATCACTTCATGGCCAGTAAAGATGTGGTCGAAGACGGGCTCTCAAGGACTGCTGCGTCAAACCACTATGTGTTTGCTGATAGTTTTTTCAAAATTCAGGGTGCTAGCCAGGTAGGCACTGGGTAAGTACCTTACCACCATGCTGGGAATTTGACAACGGGGTTCCCTCAAGTCGTTGGGGGATCGAATCAGCGTCCGTCAGTATGACTGCCGATGATCCCACCGTTGCGCCATCATCGATATAAACGCCGTCTTCGACAATTGTCTTTGTAATGCAAAGGTGTACACTACATCACAGAAGTTTCCCGTTCTCGTTAATTGTTTCGACAAAAAACAGTGTCTAATTGTCAGAATGCCGAAATACTAAACACGTTTCTTAAAAAAAATAAGGTACCTAAAATTAATTAGGTACTTCAAGTAAAACATAATGAAATGTAAACAGCAGTCTCCGGCCAACCGGCACCGTTCTTCCTGATTCGCCTTAGACTACGCAATCTACCTGATCATAAATATGTAGGTTGTGCCAGTGTATGTAGCAGTTTTTTTTTACTTCACACTAGCATCTATAGCTAGCTTTTGCATTACTAAATAAAGAATTGAAGCTATTTTATATCGTGACTTCTTTTGTTTTATCTTCACATGTTTTTAGTGTTCCTCGTATGAACCCTGACAAGTTCGTCTTATGCGTACATCTGAGGCCTAAGCCTACTATTCAATATGGCCATATGCTCGGCAAATGAGGATTTTGACAGCTTTGGTAGTCCGCTATTTTTAATTCGTCCATATTGAATCAATCTTGATTCAATCCTAGATTCAATAACACATCGCGTCATTTTCCATAGTCTGTTAGCACATAGAATGTCAAATGTACATAAATCGGCATAGAACGAGCATAGTTTCAGGGCGCTATGAACTTAGCAGACTACGAACTTTTGAGGTTGTCTTATTGGCATCGACCTTACAGGCTGAATCTAAACATTAAATTAGTAGACTTGACATCCTGTTTATCAAAATCCTTAAGAATATCATAACACTGAACGGAAGTGCGTTAAACTGCTATTTTTCACATTAATATGTATATGGAATATAAATATATGTGTGAGATTTATTAGTTAGGATTAGTTATTTTTGTATTTGATTCTGGTGTAAATAAATAATAAATAATAGTAATAATAATAATTTCAGTCATATAGCTTACTTTATACAGTTCAGAAAACAAAACATGACACATCTTTATGTGACATGAAATAAAAGGAAACGGCGACGATTTCAGAACAGTCCGCTTCGACACCTGCTATTTTCGACATTCAGAAAGAGATAGGGTCATAGGCAATTGTAGGGGTTGCTAAGGGAAGGAAGATCTGTTTATGGCCCGACGAGCGTTGCGGTTTGACCGGAGATTACCGTAAATTGTCTACCTTTACTATCCGAAATATACATGTTATTGTACCTACAATAATAAATATTTAAGCCCTTTAAATAGCTGAGCCTTTCTTGACGGTACTTTACATACTTCAATGATTTTTTGTTGACTTACCAATAAATGTTAATAACCTCTGAATAATTATTCAGTGTTTTGTCTTTATCACAACCATGGCAATTTGACATCGAAAGAACGGAACTATCTATACTGAATTACAGAGCTTTTTTTAATTTCGGAGCTTAAACAATGCTTATTATTAAGGGGATGGATGTGTGAAAAAGAAGGTAGCTTGGTAGCACTCGGCTTCAAGCTCTGCATGAGATTTGGATCTTGGCTGTATGCCTTAACATTATAATCGATAAGTTTGCATGCGATGAGATTAGAATGCTTCTTATATTATTGATTATTAACCTTGTTTTATTTCGGGAATAGAAGTACGGAGCGCTTCATTAAAACCACCATATTATCTGAGACTGACGTTTATTAAAGAAGAAGAGGGTAGACTTATTTATTAAATACAAATTGAAGGTAGGTAATGCTAAACTACATACATAACAAATCTTACAGATATTCGTAGTCGTTATGCTGTTGAAAGTTTTTATCACCTTACGATAAATATGAATTGTATAAGTACACTCATGAATGACAGTCCTAAAATTGGAATATTGATATGACATTGCGGGTATGCACCATACAGGCATGGACACACATAAACACCCAAGACCCGACACAAACACCAACACCTCGCACAAATGTTTGCCCCTACCGGCATTCAAACCCAGGGTACCGGAGACTGTTGCAAACTGTTTGTAATTTCTAAGAAAACATGTATAGATTATAAAAGAGGATTGATATTAGCTTACGTAGGTAGGTAGATACTTAAAATGTAAAAGGTTTCATGATAAGAAGCCTATTTTCACGAACGAAAAGTTAAGTATCTCTAAGATTTTAATCCAATAAGGGTTTTCTGAGGCAGGTTCTCCTGAGCAAAATGTAAATGAAACATCACATTACACAGTGTTTTATGATAATGTTTTAGTCGTTTTCTTTGACGGTAGATGAGACGAAATCACCTATTGGGTATAAGTGCATAGTTCTGGCTCGTTTGGAGGTATTTTTAAATTATAACAAAGAGTATCAATTTATGTAAGATGCATGAACTCAACTCATATGTTTGAATTTTTAAAGAAAAGGTTCAACTATCATCATTGAATCCCTCACAACATACTTAAACCTGAGCACGAATCACTTTCGCTATCCTTGCGTTATCGTATCGTAGCGTAAATTGAACTCCGTACATATATCTGTCATAACATATAGTATAACTGTGACACATGAAACAAACCGGCCGTCACAAGCGTTACTCAATTGTTTATGTTTTACGATGGCGATACGAACGTTATTCATGTTACAGTTGCCTTAGTAGTATGAAGCACTATCGAAATTGTAGCGTCGTTGTGGTGCGGCGTAAAACAAATGAACGCAGCACGAACTGTGCGAAGATCGAAGATTTTACGACTAATACTTTAGTTATTAATACTTTAGTTATATTGTGTTACTATACTCTATACTAACTCGATTATTTTACACTGCGATACAGTTTCATTACAATACAATATATTATACAATACAATACATTACCTAATTTTTGAATACTTTTTGTGCTCGAGCTTAAACAAATAGGAGCTTTAAGGAACGTATAAATACGGCCAGTAATTAATCGCGGGTATACAAACAATGTTAACATAATACTCCGAGACTGTTGATTGAGTAGTAGGTACGTACTCATTCTTATGTACATGAAACGTAGCGTAATTATGGAGCGATATTATTAGTAAACGCAACGCCTGTCTGTTAATTTTATGGACGGTATTTACCATACAACCAATTAGTACGTTAATGAATTTCAAATTTTGATTATAGTTAGTACACGACATTGTTGTATAGAGCAGTAACGAGCCAGCGACTTCGTACAGGGGGTATTTGAGAAAACGTGAACAATACGGGCGGAAATGTCGGTATAAACTACGACCTGATAAGTATTTTATTATCGCCTAAAATATATAACTGTATTGACGGTCGCTGTGGCTCAGTGGTCAGTGACATGACTTCTGTGTCTCCGGGACCTTGGGTTCGGGTCCGGGCAGGTGCAAACATTTGTGCGATGAATGTATGTGTTTGTCCCGGGTCTTGGTTGTTTGAGTGTTGTGATTGTGTGTGTATATGCCTCCCGCGACACAGGGACTCTGAGTGTGGGGGTTTGAATGTGAGAAAAAAAACACCATAGAAAAAAAAGGGTATGGTTGGTACAAATAAGCAAGAAATTTTTTTCTTCTAATGAATGTACCTATGTGTCGGACTAGGTCACTGAAGGTTTCGTACATAAGTTTGTATAACAGTGTAACGGTAACTTACACTATGTAAGTAAGTTTAAGTTAAGTTTTTTTTTTTACTTTAACTTCAAGTCGCGAGTGAATAGGTACCTTCTAGGTTTGCGTGCTAAATCCTAGACAACGTCATCACTTAACATCAGGTGAGACAGTTGTCAAACGCAAACTTATAATATGTAAAAGAAAAAGCAGTTATAGATAATGTACAGCGAAATTGACCAAAATAATAAGGTAACATATATATATATATATACTGAAGTTCATAAACTATGAAAGCATGTTTGCTGTGACGAAAAGAAACTGTATTGTGGGGCAAATTAAACCTGCTCATAGAAAATTGTGGTCCTTATACATGGCTCGTGGTTAGTTTAATAAAAATATGTTTTTAATCGCATAACAATTTATGTAACCGCAAGTATCCGGACTTGTGCTACATGTCCTTGCTTCCTTAGTATTTCTGAGGTAAACGTGACGTGCTCAAAGTTATAAAAGGTTCCGTTTTATTCTTTCGAGGTGCGGAAATCTAAGTAGAGAGACTGTTAAGGAATATTGACGTGTAAAATAATAATAGTGGGTAATTTATTTATTTATTTGTTATCATTCACACACGGTCTTCAGGTCCCAAACTAGGCAGAGCCTGTGCTATGGTCGCCTGATGACTGATATATATACTTATATACATATACACACCCAGACACAGGTCAAACAGACATGTTCATGCACACAAATGTTTGACCTGTCCGGGAATCGAACCCGGGACCAGCAGCTCAGAAGGCAGAGTGCTACCAACTGCGCCAACCGGCCAGTCATCTTTCAGTGTCCGTGAACTATAACAATTTAATAACTAATCATCTCTGCTTTATTTCTTTCCATAGTATATAGATATATTTCTGTATAAAGACCACTATTACTAAATCTGAGAGGAAATTAATTTCCCGCTTATCTCTTTTTTCATTCCCACACAGGTTACGCACCTATGCCTAATAGTTATTAGGACCCTGACGCAGCAATGCGACTATATTATTTATCTGCATACATTGCGGGGTCATTCTTAAAGAAAATAGGGAAAAAGAAACTCTAAAAACTGTTACATAGACTTCCCAAGTAGGTCAGTTGATTTTATTACAAAAATCCGTACAATCCCACGGTTCCTTAAAGCCCACATAGATTGTTATTACAGGTCGTTAGATTATTTTATATTAGATATTTCAAAGCGGCTTATTTGAATAAAATCATTAATTTCATGTCAGGGCCGCGTCGACGGCTCGCCGAGCGAAACTAAGGCTTTTCGGACTTATTGTGATATATGTATATTTCTGCCTGAGTAAATGTAATTTATGTTGCTACTACGTTGTTTAATAACATTTACATTAATATTTTCACTCTATATTTGCCTCATTTTATCGGTGAGTTACGAACATAGGTAGTCCTGCTAAGAAATTATTGATAGGCAAGTACCCACTATCAATTATTTCTTAGCAGGACCATATCAACCTACTGTTACTTACTTTATGGTCATCTTCGATGAGTTCCAGGGTGATATCGCTGAAGACCTAGAATTTACTTTATTTCAATTATTTTTATTTATTTTTTATTAATTAACAACATTCAATTATAAGCTACTTAAATTAAGATAACAAGAAAGCTTTGGCACTCTGCCTTCTGAACCGCCAGCGGTTCTGTCCAGGAATAGAACCCAGGTGAAACAGTTGTGTGTATGAACATGTCTGTCATATTATTATGTCTGTACATGTCACAGGTCAACCTGTATAATATATATATATATATTTATATATCAGTCATCAGGTAACTATAGTACAGGGCTACAGGCTCTGCCTAGTTTGGGACATGAAGACCTTGTGCAAATGTAGAAAAAAAAATGACACGAAATATTTTTAAGTTGACTTACAACTTAAAAATATGTCTATATATCTACTTTAACATTTATACAAGTATTGTTGAGTGTCATAATTAAGTACGATCGATAGTAGTTGGTGTTGCAGGGGGTCCAAAAAGAGAATATCGACTGGTACTTTAGACTACACGGTGTTTCCGAGACATTTTTAGGGTTCCGTACCTCAAAAGGAAAAAACGGAACCCTTATAGGATCACTTTCCTGTCGGTCTGTCAGTCAAGATTTCTTCTCAGGAACACGTGGATGTATCAAGCTAAAATTTATATTAAATACTCAGGTCTATTTTCCCTTGGAGCTGTGAAAAAATGAAACTTCTAAGCCAGCGCAATCAAAAGATACAGTCGTTTATGAATCAAATTTTCGACACTCGCAAGGGAATCAAAACCTACAGGGCTACTTCCCGTGAACTCAAAATATTGAAATTTGGTACGAAGCAACGTCATAGAGCACTAATAAAGAGAATAGAACAAATAAATAGAGCGCAAAAAAAATGCGAAAAGCATAAACTTTTAGTTACATCATATCTTAAAAATATTTTTAGTAATTTTAAACTTACTACCCCTTTCTTTGTACTGAACCCTCGGTGCGCGAGTCCGATTCACACTTGGCTATTTTTTATTTTTATTTCAACTGGATAGTATATAGTGTATGTAGAGGCGCTAGAATATTCTATAACACAGTGGTATATATTACACATATCGCGATGTTCTTCAAACTATGGCTTAAGCCTGTGATTCAATCCAATCCAGGCGTGGCGGCGGCGGCGCGACAATCTTCCAGTCAATATATCCATGTCCATATAAGCTATATGCTGACCGGCTGACCTTTTCGTTTCGAACCTAAGTAATTCATATTAGGTATTATTATTTTACCAGTAGCGCCCTGCGGGTTCACCCGCGTGGATTACGGTTCCCCGCAGCCTCAATTATCCTATGGAAACTCTATACTTTTCCTAGATGAAAAGTAGCCTAGGAGCTATACCAGGATCTAACCTATATCCATACCAAATTTCATCCAAATCCGTTAATTAGTTTTTGCGTGAAAAAGTAACAAACATCTATGTATCGATCCAAACTTTGACATTTATAGTATTAAGTGGGATAAGAATCAGTTGTCATTTTGATATATCTGTCAATATGTTATTTTAACAGTATTTATTTAGAATTAACATTGATTTTGACACCCATAAAAAATGTACTATTTTGCTTATGTCTATTTTTACAATATGCTTTTTGTAGAATCTTATATACCATTTATCGAATTTTTTATATTTTGATTCGCTTACATTTCAATTTGAGTAGGTTCCTACTGTAAATGCCGCGTACGTGTACGAAGGTAGGTTAAACGTAAATTGCATTCCTAAACAAAAGCTTATCATACTGTGGGTAGGTACGTACTGACTTTGAGAAAGATCTCCCAAGCGACTCTATTATGAAGGCTTAAATTGCGCTGAAGTTGCGAACCGTGAAGCGAAAAGTTTCAGTTAAATAGAGTGCTACGTTTTCCTTTTCCTTTTGCACTTGAATATCCAGTGACGCAGTCAGTAGTCTGCGAAGGCGAGGAAGGCATTCTTATAAATGCATAATAATATCTTATAGTTATGTTTTATCGTTTGCAACTTTATATCACTGCTCACTCCAGGTCATTCATTTATTAACTATAGTACACACTTTTAATAATAATAAAGCTTTATTTAGTGGCTTATAATACAATAAAAAGAAGTAGGTACACTAAAGTTTACTTGTGCAATTTAAACGGACCCCCTTCGGGTAAAAGTCAAAAGTCATTTTTAGTAAAACTTTTTTATATCTTTTTTCTTAAAGCTTGTGATCCTTTTCAGTAACAGAATCTATTGTTTCAATAACAAGGCGTATTTTTTTTTTGACAAATCCTTCGGGGCATTTTCTGTCAAAAGGAAAAGATTTTTGAAAAAAATAAATATGTGGTTATTGTTTTCATATAAATTGAGGGTATGACCCCTTTCAGGGCTTTTCTCTAACTCTCGTGGTTTCGGACTTGGCCATCACCGCCCTTCTCAAAAACCACCCTGTATATATATTACCATCTATCTTAGTATTTATTGGCTAATCAATCCAGTAACAACTAGCTGCATAACATTATCAGTTATGATAAAGCCTTAAATCAGTCATCGATTACGAGCTGACATTAAATTGAATGTTAATTTGATATTTTTAAATTTATTTAATTAGGTAACTAATTATGATTACTTTTAACGGGTCTATGTCCTTATTAAAATACAATACTAATAACTAATTACAATACTACAGCTACTACAATTACATTTACGAATCGGCATTGTCATCCAACATGGAAATGCTGATAACATTCTGGGCACACTGACAACTGGTAGCGGGCCAGAGCAAGTATTGACTTTATAATTATATTTTTATTAAATCAAACGGGGCCTGATCGCGAGAAAAACATTTAGTAATTTATTATATATAAAAAAATAATAAAAAATACAATTTATAATTATAGTCTACAAACACCACCAATGATTGCTGGAAAATTATAATAAAACAGATTATAATATATTAAGTGCCATAGTTAAAGTACAAGTGTTTGTGTACTGTGATTGTGTGTGACCATGCATCCCACAACACAGGGAATCCTAGTGCGGGCATCTGAGTGTGAAAAAAAAGCTACATAGATGTCGCTGGTTGTCAGACTATGGTACAAAAAAGTATAGTAATAGAAATTCAACAATTGGTTGCTTTAAGAATGATCAAAAAATCTGCCCTGTCATGAAATCGATTATAGCAAGCTTACCAATACCAATGACATACTAACCTATGTCTTTACAAAAGACTGGGGTAACTCCATTGAAAATAACTTTTCAAATATAAGCGTATTCGAAGTAGATTAAGTTTGCGAAAACCTGCTGTTCTTCTGATACTTTTTAAATTTTCAACTTTCAAGTCTCTCAGATACTGACTCGAAGACCGTTCAAACTTACTTTGTCATTCAATGTAACTTCACAAAACAAAGTTTGATATTGGTATTTTATTCATCGGTGCTAGTTGTATTGGAATTGTTGCAGAATCCAGATTGTAAAATTAAAATAACACCAGAGCTACTAAGCATCAAAATAACTATAATGAAACTGGGAACATAAGAATTAAGTTGTTTATGTATAATGAAGGAAAGCGTCGTTATTAAATTTTTTTTACAAAATATGGAACCGAACTCAAAACTCTAACGTGTGAAATAACTTTTTGATGTCTGTACCTTGATAGGTCAAAAATAACTATTATCAAAATATTATGCGCATTTTCATTCATTTCAGAAACCTTTTCTACTCACAAGATCAATTTGTCATTATGTATGTTCACCTATTTCATCACCCTCATTAATGCAGTTATCCAGATAGACGTAATACTTTTCAGTTATTGGAGTGTAACTCAATAAATGCTTGACCAATTTTGATGAAACTTAAATAGGACCATCTCGGAAGTATACTCGAGAATTACTATCGCAGTATGAAACAATTGAACTCAATACTGTAATTTATTTAACTAGTGCAGATGTCCGCAACCTGCGGCTCACGAACCTCATGCGGCACGACTTAAAGTTGAGAATCCCAGTTCCATTTGCAAATTGAAATATTTTTATATCAAAACCCATCATAATCGTTTGATCCATGTGCTAGTACAATGTCTATCTTTCAGTCCCACTTTTCCTGTCTGGTCTTACTGAATATGCTTTTATAACTTTGATTAAAACATTGAAACGAAAAGATTTAGTGGCTCATTGACCATTGGAAAATTAGAAAAAATCGTAACGGCACTTCAGTATAAAAAGGTTGCCGATCCCTAGTCTAGTGCAACTGTGATACACAGAAATAACAAATTCTAAGCTGTAATTGGATCATTTAATTCTAATTATTGACCAACTAGTGAAAATGTTTTTGACTGTTATTTGATTTCCAATACCATACATAAACATTATTTTTATATAATTGTTATATGAAATAAATTATCAAATTATTGAACTCATGATTTTTATTAATTCGTACTTATATATTTTACTAGCTGCGCCCCGCGGCTTTACATGCGTGGTGATGATTGCTGATGATGAAAAGAAGCCTATGTGTTATTCCGGGAGCTGAAGTATCAACATACCAAATTTCATCCAAATCCGTCCAGCCCTTCTGGTGTGATTGAGTTACAAGCATTCATCCATCCATCCAAACTTTCACATTTATAATACTAGACTAGAGGGATTAGTGGGATTATGTGACTTGCCTAGTATGACTAATGTTATAAGACCAATAAATTATTCTATTCTTTTCTAATAGTTTGTACAGACGGTACGCGCGTTATTCAATTGTTTATACGTTACGATGATTGTGACGCTAGTTATTCTTTCTTCAGGCACTGACTGCCACTTATGTCACATACGTACTTGTATGTACCCACGTCACTGTGACCAGGGGCTAAATTACTACAAGAAGACTGCCAATCGCCTAAAGAAAATCGTACGCTGGAAAAAACCTCATAATTTCAGGCTAAAACTAGATGGCGCTATAGGTTTGGAAAATGTTTTAGTCACAGTACGAGTACCGACTAGATTTAGTAAGTTATCGATTTATATTCTTCAATGAAAAGTTGATTTAATGTTGATTTCTTCTATAATTTAAATATTAAATGTATATCCTGTCGATTTATTTTAATGTATGCGCCATCTAGTGAACCATAGATGCATTATTTTGAACAACACCTGGCTTACAATCGCAGCGCCATCTATCAAAAGACAGCAAAAAATATGGAATATATCCCATTTGAAACAAATATGTATACAAATCAACATCAAATCAACTATCGATTAAAGAATATAAACCGATAACTTAGTAAAACTAGTCCGTACTCGTTCTGTGACTACAAAAATTTCCAAACCTGTAGCGCCATCTAGATTTAGCCTGAAATTATGAGGTTTTTTCTCCAGCGTACGATTTTCTTTAGGCGATTGACAGTCTTCTTATAGAATATTAGTCTATGCTATTAGCTTTGTAAAAACCATGCAAGTTCCAAGCAGTTCTAAAACCTGGCTTAAACATGCCAGAGACAACAATAACCTTTGAGATAATCAATGTTCGAACCGTTCACCTAAAGGAGCGTACTGCCGTGGTGATCAATGATATTAACATCATTGGTGGTGATGGTATGATTTCACACTAAGCGGTTTAAGCCAGGTTTTAGAAAAAAAATATTGAAAAAATTGAAAAATATATTTATTAGACAACACGATGCAACTACATGGTAAAATTCCCTGCGGGCCCAAACTAGGCATAGGCTGTATCTTGGTGACCCAAGTAAGAATTAACAGTACAAGATTAAGTCGCGCGCAGGTACTTAACATAAAATTGAAGAATCTATACAAAATCTATCGATATATAGATATATAGAACTGCTCGGATCTTGCATGGTTTTTTACAAAGTAAGGCCCCAGTTCGTTCCAGCCGATAAGGGGCAGGCGTGAAACACGCGTCCGCGCCCGTTATGATACACCTCTTCTCTAATGTTTATTATGTTTACATTGTCCCATCATTCCGGCTTATGCTTCGGCGTTTGTTTTGCGACACGAAAATAGATGTTAATATTCAAAGTTTACATCTGATGTTTACGAAAGATCGATAGTCATCTGGACGTGTGCTCTCGATACGTTTTGCTATATGTTTTAGTACCTCTCAAGCAAAGTCGGGTAGTTATCACCGTTTAGGTTTTGAGTCAACAGATGTTACGAATAGGTAGAGGTGACAGATAATCATTGTACCCATAGTAAGATCTTACTGGAAGCAACGACTATTTGTATAAAATATTGTTATTTGTACAAGGTTATGTCTTTGAAATGTTTTTTTTTACCTTTTATTATTTTTTATTTATCAACATTCACACAAGGTCTTCAGGTCCAAAACTAGGCAGAGCCTGTACTATGGTAACCTGATGACTGATATACATACTTATATACATATACACACCCAGACATGTTCATACACACAAATGTTTGACCTGTCCGGGAATCGAACCCGGGACCAGCGGCTCAGAAGGCAGAGTGCTACCAACTGCGCCAACCGGCCAGGCAGTGCTTATTATAAGCTTACGTTTGGCCACTGTCTCACCTGATGTTAAGCGACGACGCGGTCTAAGGTGTATGTATGTATCAAATGACTGCGTTTTTTTTCAAAGCATCGATAAACTTATATTGAGAAGTGGCAATAACGCTAATAAATTGTATTCTAATACAATATGTACATACTCTTAATATACCTAATACATATGACGTACCCGTAAAAGAGTACTTTCCAACGAAGCCAAATAAAATAAAACCTATTCCGAGGCCAACGAGCAACAAAGTTATTGTGCGCATAATCCATACACCAGAGGTCAACGTACGATTTGGGTAAATTCGCTTCTTGGCTTTATATTGGTTCATAAAAAGGATGAAAAAGTGGATAGGGAATGGTCTAATTGGGTAAGCCCAGGATTTGTGGACAAAAGAAATGGACTAAATGTAAACACAAAGGCTTTGGTTATTTGTGTTAAAGCTAGAAATTTTAACACAAAAAACTTTGTAAACTTTTGAACTAAAGTAATATTATCAGGAATAAAATCTAAATGTGTTTTATAGGGATAGGGAATAGGGATTGCGTACAAATCGCTGAATTGATTGTAACAGCTGCAAACTGATTGACACGGTACCAGATTCACTCGCATGGCATGCAATATTATAATCCTAATTCTTTTTCTAAATTGAAAATGGTCTTATGTGTAATAATGTCACTCTTCTAGTGCTATCTGGCAGTGAAAATCTCGTCAAATCGGCTTAGCCGCTTTGGGGATTAATAGGGGCGGAAGAAACAGCGAACATTATTTGTGTCAGGCTGTTGGATTCATTTTTTTTATTTTAAACTATTATAAGCTTGCGTTTCACTACCCTAAGCAAGTGGCGGTGGGTAGGGTACATAGCTCGAACAACTGATGGCTGTTTGGGTCGAACGTTCTCGAGTGGAGACCACGGACTGGCTAGCGCAGCATAGGGTGGCCGCTGATAAGGTGGACAGACGACCTGACAAAGGTCGCAGGAAAAGGCTGGATGTGAGCCGCTTCCAACTTTAAGAAAATTTATGGGGAGACCTAGGTTCAACAGGGGACGTGCTATGATGATGATGAGGACTCATTTCGATAGTGACTTGAAGACTCTAGTATGTTTCTTATTTTTTCACGTATAAACCAACCAGTATTACGTATGTAATGAGGATTCATTACATAATATTTTTGATTTTAATTAAACTTCTATTGGCCGCTGGAAAATTTCTTCTTCGCAATTAAAAATATTTATCAAACCGTTGCATAAATGGCGTACATTTTGGTAACATACTTTTTAAAAATACTACTGAATGGAGAACTTCTGCTTTTTGGAAGTCTGTAGAAAATATCGTAAAGTATCTAACGTTTAGTATATTTGATTGCATGATGTATTGGTGTTTTAATGGTTTTATTAAGATGGCTTTGTATCCACAGGTTACTACAGACAGTGGCTGGTGCCCGCTGTTTGCAGTTGCGTCAGCTGACAGCCGCCGCACCACCGCGCCGCCGCCCGCCGGCCGGCGGCGCCCGGACAGTCAACAAGACCTCTACAGCAGTGTCACAAAACAAACCCCGCCAAACAAACCCCTCCTTTGTTAAACACTCCACTCTCTAACCGCCTTACAAGTGAACCCACCCAGAGCGATTCCATTTAATTGCTTTCTACCAAATCTACAAACTTTAAATTGCTCAGCCGAATGTGCAGATTTATTCCAATGAAATTAATTTATGTCGCTATAAAAATGTGGCGAATTAAGGATGGAACTGCAATGAACTGAATTTATTTTCCTTTTTAGTACACTGCGGCATGCCACTGAAACTCGACGTAGATGTTTCCTAATAAAATAGTTGTTCCGAAAATTATAGAGGATAGTACCTTCTACGTAATGGCCTAGATACCATGTGTTCATTACGAAGTTTGGACACTACTCCGCTGTCCTTCCATTCCATTAGGAAGTTATCTAAGTAATTCTGAGATCGCTGTAAGTGGGTCCCAACTTGTAACTAAGCTATGTTGGAAGGTATTTTTGTAATTATCTCCGCAATAGTAGGTACTCGTCTGTAACGTAATTACTTCTCGGAGAGATATTGAACGCAAAGAAGCGGTTAAGCCGGTAAACATTGGGCAAAGACGCGGCAAGAGATATTTACGATGGGTCCTATTGTTCTCTCTCATTGTCCCCACTCCGGATATATTTACTCTTCACGATTTTACAAAGACGTCCCTAAAGGTTCAGGATCTAGGTCTTTTATGTAACAGTGTATGCCGTGGTACTGAGCATTTGTACCTTTTTTTTGTTATAGCTACGAGTATGGACAATTGAATGCCTTATTGGTGAATTCTGAGTTTATTAGTCATTCGCCCACGTCAAGGTATTATTGGTCAAATATCAATAAAATGTGCCCATGGACTTTAAAATGGTGTTATCTAAGTAGCATTTTAAGTAACATGTCATTTAAAATGCTATAAGTTTCGTGAAACCAATAATGTTTTCATTAAAACATTTTAGATATTGGACTTTCAATAGTTTGGAAGTTTTAGAGATGTCGATTAGTAGTATTAGTTTACACTCTCTTATTAGTGTCCTACTAATAAGTCACTAACTACTACTAATAGGTAAACATAAATACCTAGTAGGTATGTTCCTACCATGTACCTACTAATAGAGTAGTATAATTATTAGGATACCTGGTGAGAGTTTCACTGTGCTATGGATTCTTGAGAGCTCATGTCTGATTAAGGTCTTCCATGCCGCGCCCGATCGACGGCTGACCCTCACCATAACTGAGCTATCATCACTTCGACCCAAAGCAATTGTAATCCAATCCGAAGGGTGGCGATAATATCTTATTCCATGAAACTAACTTCTGTTCACGTAAACAGGACACCCACTTCGGAGACTTGAGCGTACACTTGCTTTATTAAACAGCCATTCTGCCACTCCAACAGTCGCTTTGACCTATATTTCAACAGAAGCGAATGGTGTTTATACTTCGCAAACTTTTTGTTATAAAATGAGTCCTCATTTCGATATAACTTAACTATGAAGTAGGAAATACAGATGGAGACGTGGATGAGGCACGTTTGCACAGTAGAGACGCCCATTCACTTGACTTGAAAAGATTCCGTCTGAAAGACTGCCTACTTCAACAATGAGTGCTGACTGAGCATTAAGTTTCTTTTCAGCGCAAGATCTTTCTGCCCTACACCTATTTCTTTTGGTACACAATGGAGAAGGTTTATTTGACACCTGTTTACACGAGCCCGCGCCCGCTTTATCGTCGGTGGTAGTCTACGGTACACTGTCTACAGCGTACCCAACGATATAAATGGGCCTTTTAAAGGTTCCCGAACAATTAAGTGAGGGAACGGCGATAAAGTCGAGTATTGCCTACTAGTATTTCTGATTGGAGTTGTTTTCTCTGAATTTAAATGTTTTATTTAATGTCAAATATGAGCTCTTTATATAACGGACTTTGATTTCTGATATTTGAAAGAGTGCATTAGTCAGCCCTGATAAGGCTTGATATGCTGTATAATAGATATTATTTTCGCATCCTGGCGAGATATTCAGACATCATAAATCTTCCCTCTTGTTATGGTTCTAACTTTCATATCATTTAGCGTTTGACCACTATCTCACTTGATGTTCAGTGACGAAGATATTATCATGCTAGACCTAGAATACACACTGGCTCTCAAGGACCGCTACCTGAACACAATATATGTTTTGGTCGAGACTACTTTTAAAATAGGCCTTTTTCTAAAATGTTGTTAATTTACTTAGTTCGCCTACCGACAATTCACACTAGTTTTATAAATCTGTTTCGTTAATCTTCCGACTAAAACTAAATTTCAGCTGAAAGATTAATGCTTGTTTTCCTAAATATAAGGAAGTTATCTCAAAAACATCAAGTCCTGACAGAGTATTCAGTATATAATATTTCCATAGATGCCGACTTCCTTTATCCAAATTCTTTCCACAATGGTAGATCTTGCGGCGACGTGTTCAGCACAGTAGCGTCGGATTACAAAGCTTGGCGCCTAAGCGCGGCTTTCACAGTACGGGATTTAGTTCCCATTTTATTACACTTTTATTCAATGCTTCGAGAGAAAACAAGAAACCCTTTGATGTGAAAAATACGACCAAAAGCTTTTTGTGTGAGGAAAACATTAAAACTATAGGCAGTAAGTAGGTATAGTATCTATGAGTTAAATACTCGTTGTTATTTGAGACTTATAGTAGGTTATAGTACCTACAGTATAATATATCATCATCATCATCATCTCAGCCATAGGACGTCCACTGCTGGACATATGCCTCCCCCATTGATTTCCACAAAGACCGGTTGGAAGCGGCCCGCATCCAGCCCTTGCCTGCGATCTTAGGTCGTCTGTCGACAGTATATATATATTTACATGATGATGATCTTATCGTCAGACCCTCGACTTAATAATGTACGTATGTATCATTGCAATATACCCCCTGCCGTTCGACGCGAAAAGTTGTTGGCATAAGCTTATTTAAAAAGAACCCATTCGTAATCTGCTTTCGGGGGAGGTATCGTCAAACTTTTCCCGTCTAAGCTAACGCGAGTAATCTGTATTTCGTGAAAATCAGCTGAAGTTGTTTTTATGTTTATCAAAAAATTTAGCTAGCTGAGGGAGCGTGGAGGGTGGATCTTGGGAATCTTGTTTGCATCCCTTATTTATAATGAACTGTTTTAAGTTTTTATTATATTTGTTGACAAGCTAAAATAGACCAAGCTCAAGTAGTACCTACATAGATAAAGAGATCGATATACCTGTTTACCACCTGAGTAGAACCACACGGTCCTCACAGGTAATATATGGGTGGGGTTTGCTGATGACGGATACAGTTCTACAATTAAATATCCATAAGGGGAATCTCTCGAGCACATGCTTGGCGATTGCCGTGGCCAAACGAACGATTTGACAGTTGAGATTTACTCTCTTCTGTTGGTGAAAGATAAACGCGTTTATTAATCAACTAATGACAAAATGACACTTGTAGGGTGAGTTGCTGTTGGTTTGTGACATAAGATCATTCCACCGCCCCAAACTCCATTGACCGTGAATAATTATTGCCACTGATAACTAGCCGGGAACCTTTAATACCACAAATATACATAGATAGATAACCCTTTGATAGAAGATACTTATTTATAACCTTTTGGAGTTAAAACACTCTTACTCCAACGCAGGTGGTCGGGAGTTGGTCTCCACCGTATTTTAACTACCTACAGGGTCGTCAAAGCAAAAAATGACTAAAATACTGGCCTTCATCTTGATGTAGACATGCTCCCAAAATTTTAATAGCGTTGTGCACGGGTATCATGTCTAGATTTTTTTTTTTTACATTCACACAAGGTCTTCAGGTCCCAAACTAGGCAAAGCCTGTATGTACTATGGTAACCTGATGACTGATATATATATACTTAAATACATATACACACCCAGACACAGGTCAAACAGATATGTTCATACACACAAATGGTTGACCTGTCCGGGAATCGAATCCGGGACCAGCGGCTCAGAAGGCAGAGTGCTACCAACTGCGCCAATCGGCCAGTCATTGATATTCTCCGTTAACAATATAGACTATCTAGGTACTCATATGGACTAATTAAACTAGCAACAATCCATAGGTTTATACCTAAGCATTCGATGCAAGTGTCAGTGACCTGCTCACAAATGCGACCGCACTGTTACAGAGCTCATATTCACAGCATCGCACAAGAATGTCCCTAGAACTAAAACCTTTGTGAGAGGAAGTATCCCCTTACAGGCTTTGTGTGCAGACCGGCAGCCGACGGGATGCGCCAGCTAATTGTCCCGAGTTTCTCGCGCGGAACAAATCCCCGCTTTAAATACCTATCCCTGGTCTACCAGCATCAGTCCTTGCACTGCACCGCTCTTGGAACATCACCAACTATCCTCTGTTTTAATCGCGAGTGAAAAAGTGTATCATTAAAACCGACCGAGCTTGTTTAAACTTAAAGTTTGCAATTTTAACATGGCACATCTTAATTCATACCAATAGAACGTGAATTACAAATATTAATTATTTTACTAAAATTATTTATCCATACTAATATATTATATTTTTTTTAATTTTTTTTTTTTTTTAAAATTTATTTAATATATTATAAAGAGGTTATGTTTGTGAGTTTGTGAGGTTGTAGGGTGTGCTCCCATGATCTCCTGAACCGATTTTGAAAAAAATTTTATCCAATAGAAAGCTACGTTATTTGTGAGTGTCATAGGCTACTTATCATGATCATCATGACCACCATGCGGGTGAAACCGCGGGGCGCAGCTAGTACAAAATAACCTCATTACGAAAATTGTGTTACTTAAAAGGTACTTACCGTATATAAGCGACTTCGTAGGTCAACACAGAACACAGAATAGGTCCTATTTAGAAGCCAGTAAACTTATGGTAGTGATTCGCTTATTCAACTGAACTAAACTAAAATTTTGGAAAACTAAATCAGTTCTTATACGGTTACGATAAAGTCTAAATTGGTATGAGACTTATCAATAACATCACTAAAATTTAATGTATTTATTAAATTTGCAGGTAGTTTTAGCGAAATTAAGTCGTCACTTATTTGGTGCCTACTTAAACTACCCGCAATTGGCCAGCAATGGAATAAAACTCATCTAATATTAGTGAGAGCGTTGTATGGAGCTATACGAACCTGAATTTTACGGTAAATGGAATACGAACTATTTCAACTTGAAGAATTTTAGTGATTTTTAGCTAGTTCGTGGGATTAACAGAATTAGGGCCAATTGTCAACTGTAAAGACAACAATTAAAAATTTTAATATATTTTTGCAACAAGACTACATCGAGTCACGATAATGGAACTCATAACAGCTGACGACTGTCTTCAGTAGCGTTCAGTTGCGTCTTAAGGCGCTTACTCGTGTGTATTGTAAATGTGATATAATTTTCATTAGTTACTAATTTATTTCAAAATTAAAACGTAACATTGACGGGATAGAATAGGCACTTAGTTTGCTCTACTTTCGACATTATCTATGGCGACAAAATGTGAAATAGAATCAACTGTGATCGTTATTTCTATTTTACATTGTCTGCAATATAGCAACCCCTTGCTATATGTCACTTATACTTTCTTCGACTCTTCGTTGACTCGAATTTGTGTTGAATTGTTGAAAATATCTTTCAGAGATTTTATTAGTTCCCGGTGATTTACAGATTAAGGTGCACTAAGATCCTTAATAAATTTTCCATAAATCACAACTTCAAAGCGGCCATAGTAACTTGATCATCTTTTGTTATATTAACTGAGTTATCATTCTCTTATGTAAGTATCAGAGATACGTCCGCACGACTTTACCCGGAGACCTTGTAAATGCAAATAGAATATTCTCAGGGGAAATTTTAACGTTTCACGCTTGCCTACTTTGAAATTAAATTACTTACAACTTAGGTACTTATTACCATTTCATTGGTAACGGGAGGGTAGGCTAACAAATTCATAATGTCATCTACTAAGCATTCATTAATACTTTTGTAACTTATCCGCTCTGATCTTTCATATGGTTTCAGATCTAAAAAAAAAGATTTCAACTGCTTACCTATTTAGGTAGGCAGTGATTTCTGCCCTTAAAAAGTGGGTTGGTGCGATCGCTCGCGTTATTACGTCAATCGATTTAGAATTCAATTCCCTTCCATACACATTCTACATCGTACATGCGTACTAGGTAAATATTTCTTTCTTAGTTACATTAAAGACAGGAGACATTTTAACCGAAGAAAACAGAAGTAGACTACTTTTTTTTAAAGTCTCTATTACTAATTTTATATTAATTTCTAAGAACCGGCTAGGACTCGCGTGATAGTTGCAGGAGAATTACTATTCGTCATATTTAAAAAAAAAAAAATCACATGATTTCTAGCCGGTTCTTAGATAATAATGTTAAACGAAACTCGCGATAGTTTTCAAACTCAAACTAAATATATAAACTTAATTAATTTTTCCTTAATTAATTTATTAGTTTTTGAGGTAAGGAGTAAAAGTCATCATCATCTCAGCCATAGGACGTCTATTGCTGGACATATGCCTCCCTAATTGTTTCCCACGAGGACCGGTTCGAAGCGACCCGCATCCAGCCTTTGCCTGTGATCTTAGTCAGGTCGTCTGCCTACCTGGTTGGTGGCCGTCCTATGCTGCGCTTGCCAGTCTTGCCAGTGGTCGCCATTCTAGCACCTTTCGACCCCAACGGCCATCGCTTCTTCGGGCTATGTGCCCTGCCCACTGCCACTTGAACTTGCCAATCCGCTGGGCTATATCAGTGACATTTGTTCTTTTACGGATCTCCACATTTCTGATTCGATCGCGAACAGAACCAGAAGTAAAAGTTCAATACAATAAATACACATACTCTTTCTTCCATACCATTCTAAAGATTATTTTACACGAGATTAAACATTGTCACATATATGGTACGTAACAATCAGTAAAATGATGAGATGCTATCATTTTTTTTCTTCAAATCTATTAGCTCTATCTGTATTCAATTTCAATAGCATATAGTTTGTAACTCCAAATCACAATACATACAAGCAAATACTCTCCTTCATTTTTGTAAGTCACGTTTCCTGATGTAGGCAAATAAAAACGAATAAAGTTACTTCAGCACAAAAAGTAAAATAGCTATACGCGATTCCACCTTGAATAAATAAAGAGGTATTGTACCTCCGCCATCGAGTAATAGGTCACGTTTAGTAACTCTAACCGTTTAGACCTAACTCTGTAGAAAATGTAACAATACTTTTTGAGCTTACCTCTTTTACATCTAAAATGTTCATGAATAATCAAATTCCACCTCGTGCTCCCCTACTTTAAAAATTCAGGACGGGAGCTAAATTGATTAAGAGGTTTTTAATGCATAGCTTACACGTGATGTGGGTTTATATTCATGAGGTTATATCATCGAGCTCTAGCCTCAAATAGGATTGGCATCGATTTATTTTAGATCTTAACCAATCTGCTGCATGTTGTGCCAACTGGCGTTATCGCGACTCGACCAATAGATAAAATTCACTGCACAAAGGGAAGTGTGATCAAACGCAAGCTAATTCGTAATTTAAAATAAACAAAAGGTACTAAAGTCCTTGCCGCCCAATTCAAGTATTATAAAACAGTTTCTAGATATGAATTTCGTTTCTTGATTAGTAACTAATTTTGTGGTTAATATATATTTTACAAAGATATATCAATTATAGATAATATATTCATAAATAAATATGTCATTTACTGCTATAGGTAATCCAATTTCAATGGGATATGCAATGATGTTTTACTAAAGATGACGTATATTCATACTGCGCGGTGCTCAGATTTTGTTCCTTTACGACATAAACATGCTTACGGCGACAGATAATTCTTCTTCTTCTTTGTCGTTACACTCTTGGCAGAGTGGTCGTGGTCGTCATGACAGGGGAGGCGGCGAGCTTCACAATTCGTCGCCATTCCTCTCGTACTGTCGCTTGCCTCGTGCATTCATGGAGTGGACCATTAAATGCAGTTTTGATTTGGTCCGTCCAGCGCATTGGTGATCTACCGCGCGCTCTCTACAGATAATACGGTACAAATAATATAGAAAAGGATAGCTATATGTTTAGACTTGCGCTTGAAATACGCGTCGCAATGAAAATTACTACAATTGACTTAATTTTGCCGCCTCAGTTTTCGCGCGCTTGTGCGACATCTATCTCATAAAAACATATAATATCATTGGGGATATGTTACTTTTTGTGTGTATACATGATTGAATGGTTGATAGTCTACGACGCAACAACGTCTAACGAGACACAGACTAGATTTTTAATATAACGTATTATTAAATTGGATATTGTTTTATAACGTTAATATAAAGTTTTGGTTCCTATGAAATAACCAAAAAATAAACTACGAGGTATAGTTACTTTTCTCTAGACACAATTATATTCTAGAGTCAACGGTGACGTAGTCACGGGCATAAACTAGTACCTCATAAAAATGGCGTACTTATATGTTCTGTGTTATTTAAGATTAAAAATTTTGGAATCTACCTATCTGAAAATGTTTAAGATATGTATATGTATATAAGTATACATATTAGTCATCAGGTTACCACAGTACAGGCTCTGCCTAGTTTGGGACCTGAAGACCTTGTGTGAATGTTAATATAAAAAAAAATCTCAAATTTGATCAATGTCAAATCTTCATTACGTTTTAATACATTATTCAGGAACGTATACAAAATTATTACATTATTGAGTTACGTATACGAAATTAATACATTATTGAGCGCGATTAAGCGATCAATCATAAATTCAAATTGTGATTCGCATTTACGCATTTGAATCAGTTCAACGCAGCATGACCTGTAACCGTGCCGCAGGAACCGCAGCTAGGCTATTTGTTACGTATGGATAATTTGCCCATATAGGCACACTTGTATGTGGGCAAATCCTACTAATAATAATAATATTAATAATAATCGCATCATCACTTAACATCAGGTGAGATAGTGGTCAAACGCTTGCCTATTCCAAATAAAAAATAAAATAAAAAATTTATGCGAATGTTTGTGTGTATGTTTGTTACTTCTTCACGCTCAAACAGCTACACCGATTTCGATGAAATTTGGTATGCAAGTAGTTTAAGCCGTGGATTAACACATAGCTACTTTTATCCCGGAAAAAGTATAGTTCCCATGGGATAATTGCGGTAACGGGAAATAATAATCCACGCGGGTAAAACCGCGGCGAGCTACTAGTTATCTATAAGTACCGAATATCCGATTCTGCTGATGATGTAGATTTAGACTTCAAACCCTACCAAAACGGACGTAGAGTCGCTAGTTTATCGGTTTTTTATCGGATACTTTTCGGGGAGTGTGCTTTGGAGTTACATAACTTGGTTCCTCCTTCCCTATCCCATCGAAGAACGACCAGACCGACGGTAATTCGACATCCATATATGGTAGACGTTCCAACCTGTCGACGAAGCGTTTTGCTTCCACATTCATAGTGCGTACAGCTAACGAGTGGAATTCATTGCCTAGAATGTGTGTATGTGTGTTTCCACGTGGATACAATCTGGGCATCTTCAAGTCACGAGTGAACAGGTATTTTCTAGGCAGACGTGATTCATCGTAGACCGCATCATCACTTAACATCAGGTGAGATAGTGGTCAAACGCCTGTCTAATGAGAATAAAAAAAAATGTAGAAAAGTTAGCACTTCCTGGCAATCATTCGAGGCCATAATTTGTATTTCTCCTCTCAAAATTATAATAATATTTTATTAATTAACGGATAAATTTGATGAGTAGTCGTTTCTATACAGTTTGTGCCATTAGAATTACTGAAGTTTTTGCAATTACAGTACATAGATTAAAAATAACATATTTTCTTCATTTATCAAATTTTACAGTGCTTAACTTAGGTATGCTTAAAATACTCAAAAACTTAAAATAGGTTTTTTTTTTTTTTTTTTACATATTATAAGTTTGCGTTTGACAACTGTCTCACCTGATGATAAGTGATGACGTTGTCTAGGATTTAGCACGCACACTTAGAAGGTACCTATTCACTCGCGACTTGAAGACTCCAGGATTGTCATGAGTATCAAATCCTAAAAAATCCTAACAATAAAACACGATTAAAGTTGCTTAATTTTAATTTGCTGACATTATTTATTATTATTTTATCATTCTTAAGGCCACTTCAAAGAAACTAATCCAGTTTAACTATTGTCTCTCTTAGGTCCATTATCGCGAGTCTGACTCGACGATTCAAATTGTACTTTACTGTACAAACTGTACTTGTAATTAAGACTTTAGTATAATTAAATGTACTTATAAATACTACTGTATTTTATGACATAGCACAGAGCTATTATAAATAAATAATACATTCTTAAATTAAAAACAATTTGTTTGAATTTTAAGTGTTATTAATTTTTTTAGAGCCGCGAGCGTGCTGAGAAATTATTTATTATTATATATCTACATTTCTGATTGCAATAATTAGTCAGGTGAAGGTAAAACACCTAATTCCTCACATATGAGAAATATGTACTTATCAAGTTGAAATTTTACAATGTTGCAGTGCTAGTTAAATAACAGTCGCTATTGTAGACTCACTCTTAATGAAAAAAGAGCACATTGTTTAATATTTAACGCTTACGCGCGTAATATAACAAAACCGGTTCAATTCCTAATTGTAATCATGTTCATGTGGAGCAATTATTTCATATTTTGGTGTCCGCATACCTTGGCAGTCGGCTTGGCAGTAGGGGTGCGGTAGCGGGCGGCGGCGGCGTGCCACCGAGCGACATTGCGGATCGATACCGGACAGGTACAGGGTAGCTGTACCTACACGTAAATAATGAAAACGTTCACCGCGGCCCGAGGAACTTCATGTCAAATGTCAATACGAATCAGACACAGCCCCACACACGTGCCCGTCGTGTTTCTATTTACAAATTCTTAGAAGGACACAAGCCGGCGTTCCTTAGAAACGTTTTTCAGTCTATTGTTGGGGCTTTGATGGCATTGAATAATCATGCGGCAATTTTATACATTGAAACTTCTTAGTATCGACACAATTAGTCACTGATAGGTTGTTAATAGATCCATTAAAGGTTCATGATCACGCTGATAGTTCTCTGGCGAACGTCATGGAATTTAATTGAAGATGAGTCGTTTTTATTAGTACCTACCCGCGTACGCTGGGACGTAGATGATTATATAGTTAGTACCTTTAAATACTATATTCACAAGCATGTGACTTTATTGTTTAATTATACAAACACAAATAATTTATTTAATAAACTTAATCTGAGTTAAATTTAATTGGTTTAAGACTCTCTTTTAAGCATGGAAGTAAGTGTTTTAGTCGGTTGTGGTTCAATACTATTTACGATTCCCGGACAGGTCAAACATTTGTGTGTATTAACATGTCTGTTTGACCTGTGTCTGGGTGTGTATATGTATATAAGTATAAATAAGTATGTATTTAAGTATATATATCAGTCATCAGGTTACCATAATACAGGCTCTGCCTAGTTTGGGACCTGAAAACCTTGTGTGAATGTTGTCCCATATTATTATTATAGATGATTATTTAACGTGGCACTAATGTATTGTTTGACATTAATCAATACGATCTCAAACATACTTTGAGGTGACTTGGATGGGTCACGGCTAGCGTTATCCCCAACTGGGCTAACTACACTAGTCGGCAGTAGAGCTGACGGCGCGTGTCCAAGCACCCTGCAGTGAAATCATAAAGGGCTGATTATTAATATATTTTCTATACATATTATATGCATTCGGGGTGTAAGACTCGAAACCGTACAATTTTGACGGTAGTTTCGTAAGACCTCCACTCGATAAATCGTTTATTTACCGGATATTGACGTGGAAGTAGAGCGGCGCGCGGGGCGCTTAGAAATTAGTAAGACATGTTTGCCTACGCCGCGCCGCCCGTGCTCTGCGCAATTACTTACTGTGTTACGTTACGTTACGTTTATCTGTTGAGGTCCTCGCCTGCCTGTTTGCATTAAGTATATTTTCTCTGTAGAAATATTTTCATTCTCGTTTCATTATTTAACGTCATATCTTACTAGTGCTGGTAAAATATTTTACCAACGACTAGCTAAGTCATTTTAATTGGTGAATTTCAATTATTTAGATGCGGTTCGGAATGTTTTCAAGGGATCCCTTTTTGAACTAACACATTCAAATGACCCTTTCCTATGATTGCAATGTTGATGGAGGTCTGAGAGTCAATAATATTTGTATTGGTACAATGAATATACCCACTTCATTTAGGATGTCGTTTGGTAAATTCATAGTCATTATTTTTGTGACCTATTTGTATAATTATTTAATCATAATTCATGTCATTCATATTTCATTTGCAGAATGTTTAAGCCTGGAACACCACACATCACGAAGTGGAAACGTTTGCACCGAAATACACCGCGTCAAATCATCTGCATGAACTATAATTTGCATGCTTTTCTTCATTATCGTCATCAAGACAATCAAGACATATTTATCAGTCCATCATTTGACTACTGTATTCGAGTGTGTGGATAGAGTTTTGAAATCCTCTAGCACCATTCGAATTCAGTGCTTGAATGTGGATGACCACCGCTCATCAAGAAATCAGCGTAATTACCAGCCTACCATGTGGTGAAATATTTAAGTGATCATCATCTCAGCCATAGGACGTCCACTGCTGGACAAAGGCCTCCCCCATTGATTTCCACAAGGACCGGTTGGAAGCGGCCCGCATCCAGCCCTTGCCTGCGATCTTAGTCAGGTCGTCTGTCCACTTAGTCGGTGGCCGTCCTATGCTGCGCTTGCCAGTCCGTGGTCTCCATTCGAGAACCTTTCGGCCCCAACGGCCATCGGTTCTACGAACTATATGCCCTGCCCACTGCCACTTCAACTTGCTAATCCGCTGGGCTATGTCGGTGACTTTTGTTCTTCTACGGATCTCCTCATTTCTGATTCGATCGCGTAGAGAAACCGTAGTATCTAATCTACTGGACACAATATAATTTGGAGCACCCGTGGTAGTATTCACTCGTGCGATCTTACTTACCTACCCTTAAATTTCCCTTCATCACCACGCGGGTAAAACCGCGGGGCCCAGCTAGTTATTTATAAACTTTATTTTACAAGTACTAATTTCACCTAAAATTGTTTTTTATGTTGTTTATTTTACCCGTTACTATATTTTAAGGTTACATGTTAAAATTATGTCGTCGATTCGCCCGTGACGTCACCATTTCTTCGGTTCTGTCTGAAAACCAGCTCTCCTCCATGTTTAACGATGTGGAGTGGAATTATGATGATACAGGACCTTTTTGACATCATTTTAGTACGGAAAGTTGTTTTCAAATACTGGCAAGAACCTGGCTGTAACTATTCTAAATAATACGGAAAACTCCTTGGCCGACTCGACCACAATACATGAAAAGAACTTCAAGACACGAAAAGAAAACGGTGATGAACTATCACCGTCTTCTTTCATGTCACCAACAGACCGTTTTGAAGTGGACTAACTTATATCTGTATGAAACTAGATAGAGCCTCGGCGACCGTGGACGGACGACCTAAGATTGCAGGAAATGTCTGGATGACGACCATTTCCAAACGATCCAAACTGTCAATGGGAGAGGTATATGTGCAGTGCACGTCCTATGTCTGAGATGATGATGATGATGATGCCTTGTAGATTGTTAAGACAAGGTAGTCGATGTCAATGTGTTTGTTATAAGATAACTCTTATATTACTAATAAAATAAAAACTACTTACGCACATAGACGTAAAATTCATTTTACTAAGGGCGCCCTATCGAAGAAAGGAGGGTTTATCGCACTGTATAAGAAAGTTTATACTCGTAGATTCAGGCGCTACTTCGAGGAATTACATAAGAAAAAGATATGAATACACAATATTAACTAGGCTAAGGAAAGGTCTCGTCCCGACGGTTAACGAGTCACCAGCTCCTGAGGACGCCTCGTGAAGTGGCAAAACACGTATCGAAGAGTTTCCGGTTACGTAAGATTGTTGAAATAATTAAAAAGTCGCGGAATCAACACCAATAAGTAAGAATCTTACTGTTAATGACGACTGGTGAAATAATAAAAAACAAAATTATAGTAATATCCTTTATTTTATATTTACAGATCGAATCTAACCAAATACGAATAAAATAGCAAAAAAAACTGACCATTCAGTTTCAACACTTACAAATAATTCTACAAAAGGAACATACACAGAATAATATTATCAACATCTCCCGCTCTCTATCAAATTCAATATTTACATAACTTAATATTAGACTTAAAATTAATATTATTAACTATTAGTGAATTGTGCAAAAGCGCTCGTACTGAGGTAATAACTTACATTGTGTAATTGGTGACTACTAAATGACTATGTCTCGTTCTGTATAATTCTACTTATAAGTAATCAATGCGGCGTTTTCTTAAAAAACGATTCTAGTAATAATAAAAGTACCTAATAGATGGCGCTATATATTTTTTGAAATAGTTCTGCCACTGTCAAGATATCAAATGGCAACTGTTTTCTCTTACTAGTCTGTGACTGAGGTGTTTATTGTTAATTATGATTTGTTTATCGATCCTCAAAGATTCTGGTGTTACTTGCTTCTCTCAATTGTCTTCTTTTTCTTAAATTATTGTCTCAATTAACAATAATAGATACATTTCTACGCCATCTATTAAGTATTTTTGAACTGTTCTTTTTAAGAAAACAACTCATTATCGATATTTAAGCTGCTAAGATTACAAGCCCTAATAGTTAAATGAGAAACAGGGTTATCACCAATGATATTGGTTGCTTTAGGCACTGCTGCAAGCGTTATTGGTTGCATACACGCAACACAGAGAAAGAAAGAGGGTAGACAAATTTATATGCACATAGAACAAGGTAAAAATTATCTACCCGCAATTTGGCGGTCGTCGTGACGCAGTGGTCAATGACTGGTTGGGAATCCCGGCCGGGGTAATCATAGATTTCTGTCCCGGGTCTTGGATATTTGTAATAATCGTGTGTAACCATGCTCCACGCAATATAGGGAATTTTACCACCAAGTTGAGTGTGTGAAATCGCTTGTTCTTTATTAAATATTCTTCATCAGTTCATCTCTGATCTTGCAACAATGCAGAAAGTTCAACGTCGTCAAAGAAAACGTCGAAGTAATTAATTAATTAATATGTTTCACGCGATCGATTTATTAACAATGTAAAAAGATCGGAAATATGGGTTTCCGATCTTTTTACATTCTCCAGGTAACGATGGTAATAGCCCCGCTTTTCTTTTTACGATACTCAAAAATCAATCTTCAAGTGCAAAGTTATTTTATCTTGTTTTATATTTTACTAGAATAGAACTAAGAATAGAATTTTACAAGTTTTATTCATCATCTAAGCCACAGGACGTCGCCTGCTGGACATACGTCTCCCCAAAAATTGAAGCTGATTACAGAAAAAAACTGTATATTTTCAAGATGACTTCAAACCGATATTGAACGATGTCCGTACAAAATAAGACAGAATCAAGTCTCATCTAACTATAAAAAAGAAAACTATGGATGATCCAGTAAGAAATTCCAATTCAATGAAAATGTCAGTTCCAAACGCACTTCAAATTTGTATACAGTACAAATAATAAAAATATCTGTCTATCAATGATATTAAAAAGGAATATAGGGACTTAGATCGCCTAATTAAAAACTGGACTAGATACTACTACAGGCATATAGACACCTAGTTGTAGGTTTTACAAGAACTATTTTTGCATTTTGGGCACATGAAGATATCATTTCTGCCTAATTAGACAAATATTTAATGAGAATCATACCTGCAACACAATTGCTGGTCCGATTACGACTAAAGCAAATTAGATACATGAACCTAATTTATGCGGTCCACGCCCGAAGAACTACCCCATCTCCCTTTTTATTAAGATCATTATTTGACATTAACAAACTTAAAAAGATTGATTCTTAAAATCGGCGTAGGTATATACATCGCATTACTTTAAACAAATACAATTTCTTGATAACCCGATGATAGAATTACAAGAATCCGACCGACGAACATACATTAAAACATACCAAAACCTAAAGGTAACAGATTTGTCATGGATCCTAATTACTCGGCAGAAACCATAACCGACACATAACACGCACCAATACCCATATGATAGCTTTGTAATGTAAATAAGTGGGAATTTATCGACACTCGGTTAGCATCAAGAGAACGCCTCGTAAAGCGAGGCTATAAAAGAACCGCCGGCTGTTTTAATCATTATATTACGACACCGCTCCTCGAGATAATTTTCGTTTGGTCTTTGGGGTTTTCGTTCTCTAATATTTTGGTGGTTTGTATCTTTTTCCACGTATCGCCTAAGGCTTTGCTGAAGTGATCGTCGACGCCTTTAATGGAGGTAGATTTCTCTGTTTCTTTTAGCCGTGAGTTTTGTATTTGTTTCCACGTGTCTCCGAGGGCTTTGGCGAAGTGATCGTCTACGGAGATGCTCGCGTCGTCTACTTCCATGGCTATTATTTTGGCGGGTTTTGGTGGGTCTTCGTTTTTGAATTGTATGGGGCTGCTGGCGCGGTCTTCTGTGGTAGGTTTTGGAGGGGTTGGCTCTGTGTTTTTCTTGAATAGGTTCATGTAGTCATCGCCAAGAGAACGCCTGAAATGCTCGTCTATGACTGGATCGCACATTGATACTGAGCCTATGGAAGATGAGAGAAGTAAACATTATTTACTCTTGTCTACACTTGTATATACATACATATAATACCATTTAGTTTGCATCACACAAAATCGCAATACATAAAAACTGGAAAGATGAGAAGAGCAAAAAAATGTAGTTTTTACAGAACGATTACTATATAATTACCACTACTAACTTAATAAGCTTTGTCAGCAGAATTAGTACGCTGAGTCCGCTGATGAAATGAGGTCATTTTCATCATCTAGTTCTTGGCCGTCCTTGATGGTCAGTGACTGTAGTTTAAAGTGGAATCACGTCAGACGTAGAATGATGAGTTGCTCTCGATGAAATTTGCCTTAAAAGACACTGTGTATTTGGTGAATTTATTTTTGGTGTCTTACTTGAGGCTAGTAGTTAGGGGTCAACAAGCCAGATAAAAACTACTGGAAAAGACCTTATCACTTGAAAAAAAGCCGGGGATGGGAATCGATCCAGTGACTGTGTCGGCTGACACTACCAACAAATCAGAGGCATATATCATCTCCAGGAAAACGTTTCTACGACTTTAGCGTTTTTGTTAAGTTAGTTTAGATCTTTTTATTTGGAACAGAAGTTATCGAGTTCTCATATTATAATCTTGGAGTATAAGTTTCAATTTTAGGTAACTATGTCCTTTCAATTCGGGAATCATTCAGTCACTTCAGCCAGTGAGAACCTAATGTTATTTGAAAGTATCTGTTGTGTATAAGATAATCAGCTCAGAAAGATTTCGCATGGTAACTATATGGTCGCATAATCACGCTGGCATATTAAATTAAACCTATATAGTGAGTGCTATATTTGGCTTCAGTTGAAGTAAAATTAAATCAACTGTGTGTAACTTTATTGAGAGCTGTGATCTTTTAGTGAAATAAATCGCTATGGGGTAAACTAGGATGAGTAAAATCCCCTGGTATATACTTCGCACAAATCAGACATGCTAAGTATATAATGTATTATGTGACTTACCAGGCGGTGTGTCGTTGGTTTTTATGACCGACGGGCGGATGTAGGGGGGCGGCGCGGGCCGAGACCGGAGCCTCATGTCGATGGGGGCCTCGAGCCGGCCAGGGTACTCCGGAGGCGGTCCTATAATAAAATTCATATTAATGTGATAAATATAGCCATTTTAGATTGCCTAAAAGTGCCTCACTATTGCAGATTGTCTCTCGACGCTACCCAGTTATCTGTGGAACCTCAGACCCGAGGTGTTTGATATCAAATATCTGTGAGTTATTATCTCCGTTTTCGTACTTAAGATAACACTGGAAACTTAATCGTAAACTTTAAAACTACATGTTGATGTTTAAATGGGCGCGAATAGGTCAATGTAAATATCACTTAAGTTTAGAAGCACTGCGTCACATACAGTAACATAAATATTTATAACAGTACTCTTCTGGGAGCAACGGTTTTATTCAAATTTATTCTTTGTGGAACACACAATGTCCACAAGAGATGTTGTGATCTATTGTAAATTTCATCAAAATAGTAACTATGTATATTCGCTAAAAAGTATAATGCATAACGATTATATGATGTCATTGCATGTCCATTGCGAAAACATTCGCGTTCAGGAATTTACAGTTTGCATGTCACGAGTAGGTAGGCAATGTACACGCTACAAATCACAGTTATTTATGACTCGTAACCGTTTTGGGAACAATAAATAAATAGAACGTATGCTACGTTCTATTTATTTATCGTTAAGTTAATTGTTATTTATTTGTTCAATAAATTATTTATGAAAATAATGATATGAATAGTAAAAATGGAGAACATTGTAATTGAATAATTTTGACAGCTTTGGTAGTCTTCTATTTTTGATTCGTCCATATTGAATCAATCATGATGCAATTTTAGAATCAGTGACGAAGTTCGTAGTCTAACAGACTACACTAAACTAAATTTAAAAAAACTAAAAATAGCGTGATATGCATTTAACTTGTCAATTTCGTTCAAAACCGACATAGACCGACATTAGAATCAAGATTTTTTTTTTTTTTTTTACATATTATTAGTTTGCGTTTGACAACTGCCTCACCTGATGTTAAGTGATGACGTTGTCTAGGATTTAGCACGTTACGTTATTTTTTTAATTAGTTCAAAATAGATTCAGCGCGCTATGAACTTAGCAGACTACGGATTTATGATGTTGTCTTATTGGCTTCGGGTACAGGTATGCTAGAAGAGTAGCGCAGGGCCTAGAATTGGGTATCTTCTTTTTCCTCCTACGTGTGTGTCGATATAACGGAATAAGTTAACAAAAAGGTTCTAATAAATCAGTGTACTATGTTGCCACGAAAAAAAAGCGCAAATAGTTAAATACTATTTTTTTTATCTGTCAACAGATGCTTGAACCACCAGTCAGGCAATGGGCTAAATAACTATAGGCATCATCGAGCATAATCATAGCTCAATGAAAATCATATATTGTTCGGACTGCATACAGCTTCCATAATAGCAGATAGTACAGGTACAACTTACGTTTGCCATTGAGAGTGAGGTTAGCAGGGGCGTCCTCAGTTTCATCGGACAGTTCTCCGTCGCTGTGGGGCTGCGCACGCGCAACTGAGGGCGCGACGCGGCGCTCGTTAAACGATTGTGATCGCAGCGCCATCTTGCCGTTTTCCCTGGAAATTTGGAGAGCAAAGTGCCATCTTTAATGAAAATTCGTAATAAAATATCCATTCCAAAAAAAATATCTTTAGTAACTAGTTATTGTATGCAGTTAGCGGGATTTCAGCAAATGCTTAGCCAATTTTTCTTAAATTAATATTCAAATTAAGAAGTAAACATTAATTTTAAAAAATATGCTTAGTTAAAGCATTTTAAAATTGTTTCAGTATTTTTTTCAACATTACGATTGTGACCTATTGTATTCGGCAGCACTAGGATACCCACTGTCGCGGGGGGTATGGACATACAGTCATACACACACAGCTTTTAAAACCTTTTGGCTCACCTAGATCTGTATCTAGATCCAAATTCGTGGACACACTTCACTTTGTATTCATGGAAGCTTGAGCTGTGTTGTCGCAGGCCTTAGATATTCAAGGAAATATCTTTGTTAGTATAAGGAAGATATCGGATCTCGCTTAGGGCTGTAATGAGGAAACTTTGTACATCTTGCGCCCTTGTTTATCCTTTCCCTGTAGCTTGAGTTGACGGGGTGGTTACAGTACACGCTTGGAGGAAAGTTCATTTATAACCTGCGTTATTAACGACTTTAATTATTGGGAACTTTTGTTTATCTCACAGGAACGTTAAGTTGTTTCGGAATAAAAGTATTCTCTGTGTTATTACAGGGTTTTAAAAATTTAATATTTCTACGGAATTTCATCGAGATACGATCAACCATTCTGGCATGGTTAAGCAACAAACAACACAAAACATCTATGTTTTACATTTGCAATAGTTTTAAGATAAACACATATAAGTATTAGAAATGTGTATAAATGAAAACTTAGACACATGTTTGTGGCAAGTTCCCCTTCTTACCTAGGCCTGTAATCTGGAAGCCTCGTGGATCTCCGCTCTCTTCTCCATTTTCCTGTTAGCTCTTTAGATTGCGAAGAACGCGGCGCTTCAGGTGATAAAGTTCTATCACCCTCTGATTCACAACTGGACGCCGTGCTTGGAGTCTCTGAAAGGTAAAGAAATATATTTTATATATACGGGTATAGTTTCAGTAAAAAATAATAATTGTATAGTCTATTAAGGGTTTAGTTTGAAAACACTTTTCAGATTTAATAATCTGCTGCAAGACTAACTTTTAAACAACCTAATAGAATGAATCATGTTAAAGCGTTGTTGTATGAAAACTTGAACGTCGCGTTAAAAATATCGAGGTATTTATAATCATGTTATCACACGAATTCGACTGGAAAGCCCATTCATGTGTAATTATCTGCGGTGGGTTGAGGCACAAATAGATATTGAGTTTCACGGATGCACAAGACATCCGATCCCGATCTTTGGCTCTTCTTCAGTCACAACCTGCTAGACTGCGTATTAATCCATCTGCATCATCAGGACAACAGGACGCAGTTAAAACAAGGTTTATTACAAATTATATGTCTCTAATGTGGACTAATGATAATGGTTCTTAGAAATCCAGCCATCAAAGAACTCTCGATACATGTAAAATGTATCTACCTTATAGGGGGGTAGGGAATGTAGGGATCTATATATATTTATTAAAAGAGTTTGCTTTGGTTTTCAAGTCCGGCAGTCTTTCCAACAGTTCCTGGAGACTGTATTGCAGCTGGTTTACGCACCACTAAATGGGTGACAAACATCATCACAAACAAGTCGCTTTTTACAAGATGAAGTATATTTTTGTAGTATCAGTGATCATAGGTTCTTTTTAAAAAATAAATGCCTCGGTTTGATATTTGATTACAACTACAACATAAGTACCTATAAAAGGAAGTCAAAGAAAAATAAGGTGGTAACCATTATTAGGGATTAATATTAGTATCTAGGTACCTTTTGATGGAGACGCAATCCATGGTTGCCATAGAGGCAGGTTAAATTTGGGAGATTGAGGAGGCTCCATCGAGAGGTGTATATTGTGTAAGGAAGTGTGGGCCAGTAGCAGGAGGTAATCCGGTATATCCATATTCACAATCCACAGACAGCTCAAACAATCCACTCAGCACTCAAATGGTAACCACAAAACTCACATATAATCATAACAAATCACTAAGTTAAAAGCTTAAACGCTCATCACAGTTATAATTATGAGACGACTCCAATCTCTTTTAGCAAACGAAGCAAAAGTTGAAGGAGACTACACATTGGCGTCCTGGCACAGGTAACACTGAAGGCCGACTGAATAAAAAATGAGCTGGAAAAGATTACATTGGAATAAATAAATGAGATGAACAAAAAACAAAAACCGAAAAAGGAAAAAGAGCATCACGCTACATCCACGCGGCCGGACGTTGCGGCGCTTCCTTCGAACCTCCATGCACAGGATGTTACTGGAACAACCTGTTTGACCACGTTCAAGTTATTCACGTCGCATCCCAGATTCCTGGACAATTACTAATATGCATAACTCATTGACAGCCGAATTATGCAGATTTTAATTGAAACGCGATTGTAAGCATCCAAACAGCAATAAACTGACACTTCTACGTAAATTACAAAGGTAAATTATGAGGAAGCATTAATTATCGCGTAGCTTTGATCTCAGTAGTGAACTACCATAACGAGAGACAATCCGGCCATCTCTGCATCAATCTTCGCATAACACAAAGGAAATGATGACAAAACATAATTCTGAAGTCGTCCTCAATACTATCAGACAAATACATTGTTTTGCAATTTTGATCAATGACACCAATATTAGAATAAAGTTGATACATAAATGAATGGAACAGCACGTATCGTTCGTGGTCCTGACAAAGAACTGATAACTGGATTTTGGACATGGAAGACTGATGAAACTGAAGCATTATTTCGTCGTAAAGATAACATCCTTTATGCAGAACACATCAACCTGTTCGGTCCATTCATGAAAGTGCGTGCGCGCAGGGCGCGGGGATTAATGAACCCCCTCCGCTCCGCTCCCTTCCTTCGCCTACACAACCTTACCAAGTATTGCTATGTAAGTTTGAATGTTATATCAATCTTGATAAGGTATGCATTACATTGCAAAGCTGCATTTTGTTAATTGATATCACTGATTGTGGAATTCAGAACCTATCTTGCATAAAATAGAGTCAAGTTTCGTGTGTTGTCCGTGGATGTTATGTTAGATTTTAAATTACGGTGGTTGTATCCTTGGAAGGTTGTTTTGTTGTGATGCGGGGTCGAGGTACAGCGTGCGGGGGTGGGTAAGTCGAAGCTGTGAGAGATTGCCGCGCTCTCCGTAGGGCCATATAGGCATTAGCTTTTTATTGTCTAGTAGGGAAGAGGCAAAGGTTTACCGACAGGTAAGGTTTGGCGCCGGTGGTTTAATTAAGTCTGGAGCATTCGGCGAATACAAACGAAATGAGAAAATAATAACTAGATTAATTGCTTTCTTAGTAAAGTTACCGGCACAATAGTTGTAGGAATGGAATGTCCATATAACAGCTCGTTACATGAAAAAATAAGACATTTTGGTGTCGATAGACACTGTACTCTGTTTATTATGCGATTGCATAATTATTTATCTAATCAGAGGTATACGGCGACCTGCTATTAAGCTACAGCTCGAAATAATTGCAAGAAGATACCAAATTAATATATATGTGTGTATATATATATATATAATATATATAATGTAACTTGGTAGTAGTTTTCGTATGTTTACGAACCTACCTAATAAAGTAGCTATGTACGCTAATACTGTAATGGGTATATTCTTTTTGTACTCAAAAGGTGTGTTCGAGGTGGCGTTTTTGGCAGTGGACAACTGAACAAGGGTTCGATTTGTGAATGTGGCATTTTTGCCAAAAGCGATACTTCCCAAATCAATACACATACACGTCATTTACACGAGAGCTGTCAAATAAGACTATTCATTTGAATATTCATGACTTAAAAATTTATTAATTAATTAATTTATTAAATTTCACACAAGGTCTTCAGGTCCCAAACTAGGCAGAGCCTGTGCTATGGTAACCTGATGACTGATATATATTCTTATATACATATACACACCCAGACACAGATCAAACAGACATGTTCATACACACAAATGTTTGACCTGTCCGGGAATCGAACCCGGGACCAGCTAAAATGTTTAATAACCTCAAATATTAGCTTGAATCTTAACGAGAATTAAATTTTCGTTATGGAAATAGAAAGAAAACATTACAACGGCGTATTTTTTCATGTTTGTTTAAATATACTCACATTTGCTGTAACTGTCAATCTTTATGTAAATGATTCTATGTATATCGTTTCTATTCACAATCAATTGAAATTTATATTGAAATTATGTTGTCAAAAAAACGCTCACAAAGGACCTCGCCTCGGAGTTGGGTCAAAAGCCACGCAGATCACGGTGGCGTTTTTAACACTTTCCATGTTTCTCGAACGGTGAACGAAAACAGTTCAAAACGCCACCTGTGCCAAAACGAACGCGAAACGTGATCATTTTGGTCGTTTTTAACTGTTCCATAGCCCATCTCGAACGCACTATTAATATGCATTTATTTACTATCTGAGGCGGTTTGTTGTTGGCTCTTATTAAAAGTTAATTATATGAATACTCTGTAATTATATCAGTAAGGCCCCAAATAAAATATTATTACCAATTACCTCCCCAGGGAGTTACTTAACAGGTGTTCCGTAATTTTCCTTATCCTTTTTTTTATTGTGCGTCACCGTCGAAGCGTTTCGTCGCCGTATTGTAGCGAGAAGTAACGTCTATTTCCGACGAGTCGCCTTCCATTGTGAGCGGTAATGAAACTGTCGTAAAATCCTTTTCTATACAGCCTGTATAAAATTGGTTCGGGATAAAAAATACTGTATCAATAGTTATTGGGGCGTAGCGTTGCTTATATTTTGAAGGGAAACTGTATGTGTAAAATACACTACATGAACAAGTGTAACTGAGGTCTTTTGATACGGTATATAATAAATATTATATACTTATATTTTTTATATATATTATATATTAATTTCACGTTCATAATTACTTTACACTATTTCTACTTCTATAATTCACAGTAGAAACATTGTAAAGTATATACATTTCATAGATATTATTCCATTTTTTTCAAAGGTAACGGTTTACAAGCTGACTTTTGACCGCTTTTTCACCTGTGTTAAGTGACGACTTGACATTAGGTGAAACAGCAATAACAATAATAGACAACGCTTTCAATATCATGGACCAGTGTATCGAAGAAACGACAGTGATGGTAGTGCTCGATAGTGATTTTTGAAGCGATGATAGCTCAGCGGTGGGCCCCTCAGCTGTCAAATTGACAGACGCTGAATCGATCGCCACCAACGGCTTGAGCTTCCGGTGAAAGCAACACCGTACCCCAATTCCCAGTATGGTGGTAGGGTGCTTTCGAGTGCCTGGATACCTACCACCTTCAAGTTTGAAAAATTGTCACCAAACACATAGTATGTCAAACTCCGGATCTGATAAAACGACCTTCGTTACATCTCTGGAATATATCACTAGTGGTCTTCTATTTAAGTTGTAACTGTCAATGCAATCAATCAATTCCTTTCTAGAAACTTCTATTTATCAAAATCATCATCATCTCAGCCATAGGACATTCACAGCTGGACATATTAGGCCTCCCCCATTCATTTTCACAAGAAACGGTTGGATGCGGCCCTTACCTGCGATCTTAGTCAGGTCGTCTGTCCACCTGATCGGCTGTCGTTCAATGTTGCGCTTGCCAGTCCGTGGTCTCCATTCGAGAACTTTTCGACCCTAACGACCATATATATCAGTTCTTCGAGCTATGTGCCCTGCCCACTGCCACTTCAACTTGCAATGTCGGTGACTTTCGTTCTTCTACCGATCTCCTAATTTCTGATTCGATCGCGTAGAGAAATCCCGAGCATAGCACTCTCCACAGTTCGTGAAACTCTGAGCCTGCTCAGAAGGCCCATAGTCAGAGACCACGTTTCAGTTACGATTAGATACAGCGGCAATTAGTTCGCATAAATACTGATGTTAAACAGAAGGGTAAGGAAATAATAATTATTTCCTTTATTGATTACGATAAACGGTTATTCTTAAGGGTTCAATCAATAGGTAAATATTATACAATAATATTACCTATCAAATATTGCCAAAGCGTCCCCAAGGCAGTTTGCCTACAACTTTAATCCGTTTACGATAAATAAACATACCTTCAAAATCTCTTCCAGGAAACTCAAACAAATCGTTTCCAATCCCAATGATACGGAAATCAGAAATCATCTTGGGAACGCTGAAATTCGGATATTATTTCCGACATCCTAATAAAGTTTAATAAGGAATCACCAAGATATACATATTATTTACTGAGAGTTTGGTCAGATGTTATAGCTTTGTTATAAGATTCAAAATCGTTCCTCTGTTTTGATATGGTATCTTGGCAGTGGAAAAGGGTCGTATAAACGCATGCGCTGCCTGCTGGGATGGCCCACGGCGGCGGCACATTTCGGTAGCTCCCTCAAACGCACCCCACGCTTAAGGGGATGTTTATTTGCACGCGTATTGATTTTTAAAGTGGATACAGGCTCGGAGGCTGTGTGCTGCTGTTATTTAGTTTTTGTTGCTTTTATGTTAGATGTATATTATTAATATCCTCTTTGAAACTATCACGTGTTAGGGAGTATGTATGTATTTACAAAGACCCGTGCTCTCTGATGTTCGACGTACTTACAAGCAAACAAGGGAAGTCAAAACTTTATGAAACGCTACGTTTAGTATATAAAGGTATATAATTCATGGATGGTTTTGAATGAGCGATGTGGAATCGGAACATAAAATGTCTGAGGGCCTAATTTTTATTTGGAAATTAGATTACAACGTTTTCGAAATATTTTGTTTGCGGCGGGTTAAACGTGAGGGTGGCAGCTAGTCAGGCCAAGCGACTATCATAGATATGAGTTACCCCCACCGAACCGAAAGTTCAAACCTTAGTAGGATACCCATCCGATCAGCTTTCTTGTTAACCATTGGTACTTCCTACGACGAACTTTGAACTGTACAAACTTCAAATCTTGCCATGGTACCATACCATAACTAATCAACGTATATACTAATACAATGTAAACCTTTATTGAAATAATATATATCATAATGTCTATATACATAAGTACCTATATCAAGAACATAGATACGACTCCATAGTTTTTCTGTTTAAAAAACAATCCAGATATTATCTGTGTGTGTTATATCTTCTAAAATGGAATCACTTCAAAACACTCGCAACAGTGAAAATGTATATTAATGGTCGTCGAATATTGGTTCAAAGAGAGAGAGAGAGAGAGAGAGAGAGAGAGAGAGAGAATATCAAGCGAAATGGCAACTGGAACTTGTCAAACGCTAGAGTAGTAATCTGATTGTACAGAAATCCAATCCCTCAAGAATTGAAGTACAATCTAATTTACAAGCCCTCTTATTATGTAGCCGGTGGACTACTTGTTAGTTGACGAAACCTTGTTGACTATTTTTTAATTAGTTTAATTAATACAACTTGTTTAATTAAAAACTGCGAACGATTTAGAGACTACATTACTCACCTGAATAATTGTTTATGTACTTATTTTAAAATAAGAGATGCAAAAGCTAACCATTTATTCTTTGGCAGTGACACAAATATAAACAGCACACACAAATACACACTACAAGCATAATACACACTCAACTCACAGGTACACTACAGCACTACACACACATACACACACACTGCAAAACATAATACAGACTCAAGTCACATGTACAGTACATCACAAACATATACACACTACACATAACAGAAACAGTACATTTAAAGCGCTCTAAGATAATATTTTGCAAGTTTTATGTTTAATAAAGTGTGTTTAATGGTAATTTATAGCCAAGGAAAGGCATATTAATTTTGATGTTACTTCGACGAAAAAGTTCCGGGTATGAAGTAAAAAATCACGGGTCTCAAGCCTAGTTTGGGATCCACCACAATTTTGATCAAAAATGCCTTTTGTGTCAAAAACATTTTTTATTATATTCATTTTACATTTTTTTCTGGATTAACACATAGGCTACTTTTATCCCGGAATAGTAAAGTTCCCGTGGGATAATTGCGGTAGCGGGAAAACCGTAATCACCGCGGGTGAAATCGCGGGGCGCTACTAGTATTTCATAAAACGACATATAGTAGTAAACTAACAAAATGTCAGTCATACAAACTAAAATTTTCGTTTTAAACGAAATATTGTTCTTACGTGACAGACATTTGTTGGTTTACTACTATTTGTCGTTTTATAAAATAGGCTCCAGCCGTTTCAGCCGTTTGAGAGACGAGTTAAACTAAATCATTTTCAAAAATAAGGGAATTAATATTTAATAATTTAATAATTAATTTTTTTTTTTTTTTTTATATAGCAGTTTTTTTATACTTGGAGTGGTAACTAGCCAGGCGGGTACTCGAAAGTAACCTACTATCACTCTGATAATCTGATAGCGCTGTTATCTTCATCGAAAGCTCAAACCGTTATTGGGGATTGAACCAGCGTGCATCATCAAGACCGCTGAGCTATCATCTCTTCAATGTGTACCTACCTAAAAGCGTTGAATTTTTTTTTTACTCGAGATCAATTTTATTTGCGAATAATTTTGTACGGGTATGATTATGCTCAAGAGATAGCTATTAGAATAAAATTAAAACTTGTACATTTTATCTAGATTTTAAATTTTACTGCTCTCTTGAGACTGTTATAATTTCCAGTAATAGTCAGTGCTCAAAATATGCAGACAAATTAATATTAATGGGTCTATCTTACACCGGTTTTCAAACATTATGAACCGACCTCCGAGTCGGAAGAGGTGCCTATTAGGTAAAAATTATGATGTATTTGGTTGTCGGTCACAGGTTATGTCTATTATTATTGGAAAGAATAAAACAATAAATAACAGTTACGTCTGGATAGAAGTACTATTTCAACACATTCATGGCATTTGATAATCTTTACAAAAAGTGACTGAAGCGCGATAAACTTGCGTCCAAATTATTCCTTCGAGCATCTAACCCGAAGAAATAACTGCTGGTCCGTTAGATTCCATTAGTATATTGTGATTTTGCACTATTAGAATGATTGAACCGACTATTCAGATCGTCAAATAAAAAACACTCGTAGCACCATACTGACTAATCAGAGCACTTTAATTCTTGGCAAACATTGGCGGTATGTATTGCATACAAACGAAAGCATCATTGCCTTTCTAAGGGTTTTACTAATTCAATGAATTATTCGGCAGGCATCACATTTACAATTGAATAAAGCACATATTGCATGCACATATTATACTTACTATCCATTCTCTATGCCAGACGTGTAATATATAAATGACAGTTATTACGGAGTTCAATCTTTTTAAAATCTTTATACAGTTTATACGCTTTTGAAAAGTACGACGCGCTACGATTTACGAGGATAGGGAATAGTAGTCCCGGCCTACTCAATAGACGACAGGGATTGATAAATTGAGTTATCTAATACTTTGCATGAGTCATGAATTATTTATATAATTGAGTACGCGAAAGAAAAAAACTAGATATATACAATCAATTTTTGAGGCATTGTAACCAACAATTTCTACTCATAATTGGTACTTAGTACTCGTACTTTTACTACGAGGCGTGGTTCGGCGATTCTCATGCGTGTTTACGACTTTCTCACCTGAGACTCAGGTTTTCCTCTCTGTCAGATGGGTATTTGGGATCCATCGTGACCACGATCACCAACGCGTGGGCTATTCACAAAATAGTTAGTGAAATTAAAAAACAATATTTACAGCTTTTCATAATATTCCCCGACCACAGATGCTGCCAACCCATGTGCGTTTAGGCGGACTAGCTTTCAAAACATTTGAAAAACGTATCTTGCGGGAGGGTAAAAAATAACTGCTAAAATTCTTCGAAGGCAGTTTTGAATTTTGCGCCCGCGAAGCAGCGATATAAAATCAAATATCTAACCCGATCGCGCGCTCGAAAACGGCACCGCCAAAATAAGGCATAATATGCCTTGTTTTGTTCTTAGTCGCGTGTGACTGCGCTGATCGAGTGTCGTGTTGCGATGCCGAAATAAGAATCCAATAAGTAATCGATAAAAATCTCTAAGTTTTATAACGCTAGTTATACTATGGTGCTAAGGTTCATTATTAAAATAATATCCGCTTGTGGACTAATGTTATATTAGCTGGAGAGGTTTAAGTAAACACTGGCGAGAGGACACTTTTGAGGTTTGATTTTTATAGAGACTGTAGTCAGTCTCTATAAAAATCAAACCTCGAATAGATAGTTCTATAGTATATTTGATTATAGCCGCGAGGGATCTTTTTACTATGAGAAATAAAATCACATGGAGCTGATCTAGGCTGAAGGGAGAATGGGATACGATTTGTAAAATGTCAAATAGCAGTAGTAGTAATCGCAGAGAATGTTTACTAGCCTATTGGTTGAAGTCTCAAAGGTAAGCATCACACTTATAAAATAAATCGTATGTAGTAACATACGAAGAGCGCGTGTTTCATCATCTTTATATAAATATTTAAGAGGAAGGAACTACATCTCAAAGTCTAAATTACTATGTAATAGTGGTGATTATTCAAATATAAATTACCAATAAATATTCAAATTGATTAACGTTCGCGTGATGCCAGTAGCCGCGTCCGTGTCTTCGGGGCTAAGACCATCATGCAAGATATCTACCGTGAAGGATACTATTAAATATAATAAACGAGAGACAGACCTTAACACTTCATGTTAAAGCTTAGTTTTGTATAGTCCTTTCATCCTTAAATATGTAATGTGGTCACGTTTGTTGTTGAGCCGAAGCGCGAGCGAACCCTGAAGGCACGTTTAAAAACACGAATATTTTGGCAGCAGCCACCGGTAGCCGCCATTTGCATAATATAAAATACATTATAATGAATATTATGATATTATTAAACGTAGGTACGTTCTAACTTTCACCAGCGAATTTGTTAACTCGAAATAAAGATTAAAATTATGCCGTGGTGGTACCGGCCTAGAATAGTACTCCCCCATCTATTCCCGCGGGTGCTGTAAAAGTCGGCTAAGGGAGCACGTACCAGGAGGTGGGCATCAGCGCCTTCTGAGGATCGGAAATCATACTGCGCCCGCCAACCCGCCTGCCAAGCGTGGCGAGTATTGGCAAATCCCCCCTATAATTATGAGAGAGGCATATGACTAGCAGTGGACATCCCATGGCTGAGTGATGATGACAAAGGATTAAAATACTACACTCGGAAAAGGGGTTTGATAAGTCATTCATTGGAATAATACATACCTACTCATATATTGGAAAATTGTTAATTATTATTAATACCCGACGAAGAATACAGGTTGTTACATTACAATTATTGAAGAAGAGGTGTTTGACACTTAGTTCGCGGGCTACATTTTTCCGCACCCAAGTCTCTCCTGTGCGGCGTATTGTGCGTAAAGATAGGTATTTTAAGTTTTTAGTGTGCATATGCGTGTCTTGTGCCATCATATACCTATAGCTCCCAATAATGTTTTACTAAAGATGACGTATATTCATACTGCGCGGTGCTCAGATTTTGTTCCTTTACGACATAAACATGCTTACTGCGACAGATAATACGGTACAAGTAATATAGAAAAGGATAGCTACATGTTTAGACTTGCGCTTGAAATACGCGTCGTAGTCAAAACTACTACAATTGACTTAATTTTGCCGCCTCAGTTTCCGCGCGTTTGTGCGACATCTACCTTATATAAACATATAATATCATTGTATAACTCCTGAATGGATGAATCGATTATTACATTTTTACATTTTGAACGGTGTCGTAATCGAGTACCTTGATTATAAATGTATTCACTCGGCGGAACCTTTCAATCATGTTGCTTACAAATATCTTAATTTTTTTAATATTCATTAGCCTTTATACAACTACCTAGCTTAGATGTGTTTTTTAAGAAATTAAGTTCAGCCGTTTAAAGATCATCATTTCTTCTCAACTTGATAAAGAGTGATAAACAACTTACACTGATCAATTCGAAATAAGTAATCCTGTCACATGTCAATGATAAGTATAACCTGCCTACATATTATGATATGACCTTGACGCGATGCTCATTAATTCTTTTTCCTTTTAAGAGGTGTTTTGTGCATTAATTTCGTTAATGATTTTCATTTAATATTATGATCACATTAAAATAAGGTTTGATAATACTATATACCTAATTCTTTCGATTTAGCGACGTGCAACGTCGCCCACGGGACTATTTAGATACCTACTGGATCTTCATGAACAGGTACAATTTGACTAACACCTCATTTGGTAATTTTATGATCTGTCAGTCTGTCTATGTGGTAGCTCATGCCAATCACACAATCACCCCAGTGTGTAAATATGCCCAACCACCAAGTGATGGATTGCCTTAGACCGTTGCACCGGCGGCAGGCTCTCGAAACCGAACGATATTTTTCTTTTGACTTGTTTGGTAGTTCATTGTTTATGACAGTTTCTGATTTTAATTGTATAGTTTCGGTGTTAATCTTACTTTCACAACAAGAACTTATCTTTCTCATTCTCATATTTGTCCCTGATTTTGCTCGCGCTTATCGGTTGTCCCTTCTCCTCGATAAGTATTTATTTATTTTCAAGGATCGACAAACAGTTTCACAATATACTTATAAATAAAACTTAATTAATAATAGGATAATTGTGGGACCAACATCGTCGACCACAGGTTACGACAGGTTAGTAGACGAGATGAAAAATGAATTGGCTAAATTCTAAATTCAAAATGTCATACTCAATGAGTACGACTTGATTCTGTTGTTTGAGCAATTCGTAACTGTCAAACTGATGACATAGAACGCAGAGCATTTAATATTTTCGGCTACAGCCAAAACAATCGACAGTCTAATTATTAATAATGTTTTCAAAATACGTTTGATTGTCTTCGAGAAGTAAAGATTGATGTTTGCATAACAATAGCGATGTGCGGAAGGCACCGGGCGGATGTTTGGAGCGAAAGTGCGGAAAGCAGCGCCCAAACATTCCGCATTCCGACGCTGCGCTCTTGGTAGGTATTGTTGGATAAGTGACTGGCAGAGTAGCTCTATAGGTTCCTACTATTGCACTGAGTTTTATTCAGTTCATTGTATGAACTTGCATTGTTGAGTCTATTGTCTCATGATATGAGAAAATATCGCTTGAAACTGGATATAACAAGTTAAACTTAACTACTTATGATCAGTGAGGTGGACTGTGGAATAATGAAAACGTAGGTATGCTGTGATGATTATTAACATTTTTATTAAGAGCAATGACTAAGTATTAATAAAATTATACTAGGTATTAGACTAGACTATTATTAAAAGCAATGACCGTTTAAAAATGGAACTAATGACTACTTACGTTATCTTTATGTAAGTACTTACTTATAAGTAGTAACGGTTTTTATATATAGGTAGGTAGGTACTTAGCTTAAGTTTAATTAAGTAAAAATTTTAAAAAATGTTTATTTTAAGATATTTACTAAGGTACCTAAGTATTTATACAAATATAGAATAATTGTTATCGAGAAAAACCTTTATACCTACCTAGGTACCTACTACACGTCATGAAGTAATAATGTTTGACGCTAAATAACAAACAAAAAAAAATCAAATACTTAGGTAGGTACCTAAGTATCAAACGCATCTTGCGTTAGACAATTTGATTATCTAAATATTTTTCTCTCGGTTTAAACTTGTACATATAGCAGACGAACAATATACAAACTTTTGAGTTCATAAAATAATTACATATTAAATAATATGATTTTGTATCCGTCGCGCTTTGAAATGTCTTAAAGCGGTTTTTAAATTGTATGTCTTAATTCACAGTAGTTAACAGTAGTCACAATATAATGGTAACACGAAATGTTAGATGCAATCTTGAACCTGCTCTGTGTCTTGAAAAATCTCGGGATCTGTGGGTAAGTAGGTACCTACCTATGTATATAACCAAAGAGATTGTGAGATTCTCATCATCTCACGTGACTTCGAGAAATGTGTAAAGAATATATAACATTGGAATAAAACTATGCGATTCCGATTTTATTAAAATAAAGGCAAAATAGATATATTATTTAACATTAATCTTTGCACAAATGCTCTGCTTCAGTACTTTCAGTTATAGAACAACAATAAACATTTAGATGCAAGTAGTGACATCTACATCAGAACATGTAAACAAACTGCGGGTACCTTCAGCGCCCTCTATACATATTTCCCAGCAAATCAAGGATACGACACAGTTGGTACTGTGGTGTAAGTTATAATGGCCTTACATTACGTAACAATTCCCGGATTTCCTAACAGAGGGAAGCACTGAACTGAACCTCCCTATGAAAATGGCGGCAAAATCAATACGGCAAGTGAGTAAAGCACTTTTGCGTCTTCTCATCATAAGGAAATTATGTTAATGATTGACTAGATATACCTACTCAGATACGTGTTGCAGAGGATCAGTCAGGTAAGGTATACTAATATAAAAATCGAACGATATTGCATTCTAAATATCCAAGTGCCACTATAAAGAAAAAAATCATAAAAAGCGCAACTTTTATCTAGCAAATTATCACACTAATTAGAATTACATTCAAATTCTGTAGTTAACTATATAGTGAGCAACTTCTGTAGTTTAGTAGGTAACAGTTTTTACGAATTTATTTACCACACATCTCTGAAAATTTCAAAAAAATGCCATACGCAAATAAATGCCTTTTCGTGGACACCTCTAACGATTTGGATACAAAATATGAACATCGAATACATATCCTCTTACATAACATACTTCTTGGAATACGTAAATTTCATCATCATCATCATCTCAGCCATAGGACGTCCACTGCTGGATAAAGGCTTCCCCCATTGATTTCCACATGGACCGGTTGGAAGCGGCCCGCATGCAGCCCTTGCCTGCGATCTTAGTCAGGTCGTCTGTCGTAAATTTAGGCAAACAATATTAATAGGAGACGAAGGGGCCGCCGACATAGCTCGGCGTCATGTACTATTAACTTAATAAATCATCACTACATAAAACCATAACTTGAACATCAAAAGGAAACGCAGACAGGGCTTTTGCTGGCAAAGAAATATTTCGTTTAGACATCGCGAAAGAATTCGAAAGGAACGAGGAATGCGCACGATTGAAATTTATGGATATATCTTCTCCACAGTTCTCTAATTTAATTAGTAGCGTAGGTACTCGCAAGTACATTCGACGGAAGAAGGAGTTCTACGTAATGATGAATGATCATCCGACCAACCCTCGTTTAGAGGCAGAGCATGACGGTTACGTATCGCTGCCCACAGTCGAATACTGAATGAGCATTTCGCCCGTGACCTTGCAGTGAAATCTACGGTTAAATTATATACCAGAAAAAGAAAGGCAGGTGAAATAACATCACACAGTATAACATGATATTGTTGTCGAAGTTGAAAATCAGATGCCATATCAATATTGCCGAAATAATTTTCGATAAAATTGAACTGGCCGGTTGGCGCAGTTGGTAGCACTCTGCCTTCTGAGCCGCTGGTCCCGGGTTCGATTCCCGGACAGGTCAAACATTTGTGCGTATGAACATGTCTGTTTGACCTGTGTCTGGGTGTGTATATGTATATAAGTATATATATCAGTCATCAGGTTACCATAATACAGGCTCTGCCTAGTTTGGGACCTGAAGACCTTGTGTGAATGTTGTCCCATATTATTATTATTAATACACAATATGCAGGTTCGCATTTTATTTAATTTTATAACCAAGGTGAGGAGTGGTATAAGAGGAGAGGCCTAGGTGTGTCGAAAACGAGATATCATTTGGAAAAACACAATCGGAATTTAAATAGAAAAATAATGGACATTTTAGGTATGCATAAAGTTAATAAATACGGCTTTCAATTTAGATCAGTAACTACAAGAAATCAAAATCTTACTAATACTAAAGTTTGTATATACCAGTAAGTGTGTATATACTATTTGTTACTGCTGCACGCTCCCGTTATCCAAGCGGGTAAAACTGCGAGGCGTTACTAGTTTAAATGTGTTTATTATCCATAAACTACATCAATCACTGTTTTCCAATATCGCACTAACACTAACTAGTATTATTTTAGTCAGTATTATATGAATTATGGCCGTGGCCGTGGTGGTACCGGCCTAGAATAGTACTCCCCCATCTCTTCCCGTGGGTGCCGTAAGAGTCGGCTAAGGGATAACGAACCAGGAGGTGGGCAGCAGCGCCATCTGAGGATCGGAAATCATACTGCGCTCGCCAACCCGCCTGCCAAGCGTGGCGAGTATTGGCAAATCCCCCCTATATGGGGGAGGCATACGTCCAACAGTGGACGCACATAGCTGAGAAAAAATATGAATTATTACAATTTATAAAAAATATATTTTTTATATGTGAATATTGATAATATACATGTGTAGATATTATTTATGTGTATGTATTGTGTGTATATATATACCTTTTATAGCACAGGTATGAAGTTTCAATATGTATATATATATTATTATTTTTAATAATAATTTTTAACATTTATGATCGCCGCCGTCCTATTGCGTTTTCCTCTCCATACAAAGGTTGTCTGGAAGAGATCGCTAATAGCGATAAGACCGCCTGTTGTTACACATCGCTATTTAATGTAATCTGTTTAATTGTATTTTAAAATGTGTTCAATAAAGTGTATCTATCTATCTACATAGTAGGGGATATAACGATTTTTGTTATTGAAAGATAATGTAACCATTCGTAAGCCAGTCTGAGCTGTCGCTACTAACCATTAATTTTTACGTCCTGTATCTCAGTGATACACAAAGTGTATCACGAAACGCTAAAAAACGGTAACCATGAGATCAAACAATTTTCACCACACTAACTAAATAGCGAGGAACAAGCAAGGCGCACGGCGGGAAGGATTCTTACACAGGCTTCTTGTCGAGTTCTCTCTGATTGGTCGGAGAGTTGACATTAGCTAGGTCAAGGGCGTACTCGAATTTTAAAAACTTTTTATTTACTTGTAAATAAAATAGATTTTTTTTGTCAGGAAGATATAAAAATAAGACCTTTACATTATTAGTTTTTTTCTCCTAATAACTACGGGTCTTGGCTGAAAACCAGCGCCAATTGCTAGTATCTGCATTTGACACAATGCTGAGCCAAGACCTATTCAACGTCACTAAATTTAAGATCCATTGTCATTTGTAATGTTTTAATTCATGTTCTATAATTACATATATGACTGGCCGGTTGGCGCAGTTGGTAGCACTCTGCCTTCTGAGCCGCTAGTCCCGGGTTCGATTCCCGGACAGGTCAAACATTTGTGTGCATGAACATGTCTGTTTGACCTGTGTCTGGGTGTGTATATGTATATAAGTATATATATCAGTCATCAGGTTACCATAGTACAGGCTCTGCCTAGTTTGGAACCTGAAGACCTTGTGTAGAAGAAAAAAAAAAAAAAAAGAATGGGTTGTAAAATCGAAAAAAAAAAAAAAAAAAAAAAAATATTGTATACAATAGTGACATCACCCATGCCCTGTCCTTGTTATGTGTGTCTTGAATAAATGATTATTCTATTCTATTCTACAGCTAAAAGGACATAGCAGAACTAAAATACGGAATGTTATGGTCATTCTGTTAAGTTTAGTTACGTACGGTACATCAGAGAAGCTCGTGCAACTTTTGGTAAGTGCCTTTTGGTAATTTTATGCACTTTTAAGTTGATGACTTGACACACTGATGGAGAAATAACTCTTAAAATATTTTTAAAAACAACTTTTAGTAATCAGTCTTCTCGTGACCACGACCAATGCAACTTGGTCGAAACGTCGAGGTAAATAAATTACTAAATGTTTTTCTCGCGATTAAGCCCCGTTTGATTTAATAACAATGTGTTCGAATCGCGAAAGTCTTAAAATTACAAAAACTTTTAGTAAAGTCTATGTACAGTTTTTGGTAGTCAAACGTTATATTAACATTTATTTTCCTATGGTACCTCTAAAGTACTTTGAAAATAGTATAGAACAGTACAAAATAAGTTGTGAAACTTTGCTCTTTCTAACATTTTGTATACTAAGTATGGTTAGTATTTAGAATCGCAGATTTAGATTACTAATTGCGAACGGATTTAAACGTAATATTTATTATCAATGTATAAAACACGGGAGTTACTCACGTAATAAGTCAGAGGGTTCCGACTATAGTTTCAACCACATTCGGTGGTCTTTTTCAAGGAGAATACGGGGCGCTCGCGGACGCGGTCGCGATTCGCCTAGTACTCAGAAACTATAGTCGGAACCCTCTGACTTATTACATGAGTAACTCCCGTGTTTTATACATTGATAATGTCTCAAAACCACGTCAGTAATATTTATTGATTTTGATCCATACTTTGTTTCAGCCGTCCTACGAATATAAAGATAGATTTACGCTCATTATGACCTTATGATATTTAACACGGGTTTAAGGTCTAAGGGGGGAAAGGGGGGTAAGGAAACTTACGCGTCGTCGTTACTCGTGTTGAGACGGGACGTTGCGACGCAGGCACCGCACTCAAGTTACTGATGGCCCTGATGAAGGCTTCCGGAAGAAACCATAACAATTGTCGATCATGATATCGACAACGCGTAAATAAATAGTTTTCTTTGTCGTAACATAAGTTTTTGTAACAATTTATGTTGGCTTCAAAGCTGTTTCAATTGAAAGTCATCAAGCCTTCAATTAAACATACTATAGATACTCGTACAAAGTCTCTATGAAATTCAACCCCAAAAAGTGTCCCCTTGTCAGAGTTTTCTTATAACTCTGCAGCTAATATTAAATTAGTCCACAAGCGGATCTAGTTTCATTTTAAGAATGAACCTTAGCACCCTAACAAAAGCGTTGTAAAATATTTTTATAAGTTTTTCTATCTCTTTCTATGCTACTTTTTCGATGCTTACTTCGCATCGCAATACATCACACAATTGGCGCAGTCACACGCGACTGAGAGTTAAACAAGGCATATGCCTTGTTTTGACGGTGCCGTTTTCGAGCGGCGATCGGGTATCTACCCTATTTTAAATCGCTGCATTAAGCAATATATTTTGTTTCCGGGATTGTCAACTTGAGAAGTATGAACTCACTCGTATTTAGAATAATATTATGCGAAATAAACAGGAATTTGCTACGTAAGTATGAATGGAATGTGTGGTTCGAGCAGTTTCAAGGTTTCACTTATGTAATAAAACAATTTACAGAAGTGAGACACGCCAGTGGATATATTACATATCTATAGTCATCTATCTAAGAAAGGCATTCGAGCTGAATAACCTGATTAGAGAAACTCATTGTTTAGTTTAATTTTGTTTAAACTATTAGCTGCACCCGCAGTTCGACCCGCGTGAACTACGGTTTTCCTGCTACCTCAATTATCCCACGGGATATCGTTTTCGGAGATAAACAGTACTGTAGCCTTGTATTATTAGTAGGGTATGAGCTATTTTAATTTCAAATCGCATACAAATCCGTCTAGTCGTTTCAGCATGAAGAAGTAACAAACATACAAACGACAAAGAAACTTGCGCCTTTATAATAATTATAGCGTGATATTTAAGCACAATCAGGCCATTACGATGCCACTGCTGGGAAATGGGCTTCCTTATTAGAGGGGTGTTGGCCATTATCCCCAACGCTGGCCAATGCGGGTTGGCGAGTACGCTAGAGGCCAGCCCGATGCCGGAGTTTTCAAGGCCTAGGACTAACACATGGCCTAAAGACTGTTATTCTAATTTAGAACCGGGAACGACATATTAATAATCATTTGTAATTTTAAACAGAGTAGTACTTATCCGCCCCGCAAAGTATGCGACGATCTTCGAACAGCAAACCTACCGCCACATAACCTAGCATAACAACACGTAGATTCTTTATACTATATACGTGGTTGCCATGACATGCTTTGTTGAAACGCAGTACAGATGCCTTATGCGGCATCGAGTGCTGTCCCAATGTCTCATAATACGTCTGACAGACCGCCACGCATATCAATGGAATTCGGATAAAAAACAAATTATCATTCCAAATAACAAAGACAGAAAAACGTATATATACAGTGACAAATATCTCAAATGAAGCGTCTAATCGTCCAGACGCCAACTAAATCATTTTATGAACTTTCTACAATTCATTACTGTCTACGTGAGTATCTGGTGTTAAAAATGACGTATTTCTTCCACCGCATAGCATGTTGCATCATGTCGGCTGCGGGCGTTGCCTGGATTCCGTGCATGTTTAGTCGCTGCGTACTCACTGTTTATTGAGAATTTTATTATCTAGGACGTGTAAATAGTTGCGTTTACATTAGTAGTAAGCAGGCGAGTCCGAGCGATAACATGAGAGGTCATGGGAAGAATCAAACACCCTCGAACGCTGTTAACATTCCTGACTTGTTAATACATTCTGAACTATATACGAGATGTCTGAAGTCATGTCGTAGGAATTGCGGAACTAATAGCAAATCAATACTTCCCATGCAGATAAATCAACATTATAATAATAGGTAACATTTATTGGAATTGAAAATATCGATGAAGTAAGTCTTGTGAGCCACACCTATAACTGATGCGTGAAATGCCGTCTTCATATCTGTCAGTGTCTACCTATACCTCATTAAATGGTGATGCATATCTAACCTGGCTAAATAACCACAGTATCGGTCATCGATTCCAGCCATGCTACAGTACCTAGACAGATTAAATATATCTTTGTATGCGGCACGCGGTTTTACCCGCGTGGTGAGCGCGTGGCCTATGTGTTATTCCGAAACCTGAAGTATCTACATACTAAATTTTATTCAAATCCGTCCAGTCGTTTGAGCGCGCGATTGAGTAACATAAATTCATACAAACTTTCGCGTTTATAATAGGATTTACCTAGAAGCATATCATGCCTCTTTGAGCACTATATAGTATGAAATTTACTCCAATATTATATAATGTCTTGGAGTACTTAGGTAGAAGTGACACATATAATTACGAAGTACAATTATTTACCTCACTCGACATTTAGACTTGCATACACTTTTTCCCTCACGGCTACGTTTTCATAAATTTTACAGATCCACATTCTACGGGCAAGTTTTTTCGCTGTTGGCTAGCGTCGTGTAGGCCTATGGATTTTACAGTACGGTGCTAATAATTTAAAATAAGAAAATCAAGAATACACATTTGCACAAAAAATTTTGGCGGCGGAGTGTATTTGATTGTATCGGTAGTATCCACCGGAGATGGTCTCTAGTACACGCCTTTGTCCGTCGGTAGTTCTACATTTCGCTGTCAATTGACATCCATACTTTAATCTATAATACTGTCAATTGAATATTTTACCAGATTTTTAAATTTCGAAGGTGCTACGTCACACGCCGCAGACATAGATCACGCTAAATATGTGTGAGCGTTAACTAATTCACGAGAACTAATTGCGTTCGCACAAACACATAAATCAGAAGGAGGCGATAGGCGCAACGAGTGTCCAGAATGTCTGGAATGCGACCACACGATTGATGAGTAACATTTCAGCACTTGCTGATTTTATTGACGGACAAATAACAAGTCCAACTGTTTCTCCACATTGTATGTGGTTTGGGATTGCAGTACTTATTTCCTTGTGTGAAAGGAAATCAGGGCAACAGCGATGGTGTTAATAAGACTTCCATATTTAGCGGAAATGATGCTTTTAAAAAATGGCAGCGTTTGTTTTAAATCCCCGACGCAAAAAGATATGTGAAAAGTTTGACTGTGTGTGTGTGGCATCGTAGCTCCTAAAGGAATGGACCGATTTTGATGAGCTTATGTTCGTTTGGTGCCGGCCTGAAAGAAGGGGTTTTACAGGGGTGGACTGTGGTTCAACTTTACCAAAAAATCGCTTGCTTATGCTTCGAGTTCTAAATAATAACGTTTTTATGATGATTTTGGGACTCTATCGTTTTTGTAGCGCCTCCGAAATATTCGCACAGACCCAAACTGACGGCTTTCAGGCTATTATGCGGAAAAGAGGGAACGAACGAGGGATAGCTAAATAACAAATACAACAATAATTTCGACGAACGGCTTAATAGCGAAGAGCCTCGATCAACATCTTAAGAGGCTCTCGCTAGACCGTTGGATCGAGGGTCAGATGCAGAAGGCGGTACTCCTTGAAACGGCGCGTTTTGTCCGGAGGTTCTTCACTCTACGGCCCTAACCACCGGTAGCTTAGGCCCTGCCCCGCTGCTGGCGGAAATCTAGGTTTAGGTTTTTTATAATATCTTTATTAATTTTTGTTTTTGATATTTATACTGTAAAAAAACTAACCCTAAGAAAAAAAGAAAATAAAGAGATAACAATAATAGGATTGCATCCTGGGGATTTCTCTTAATTTTAGTGTATACTAAAAATCTTTGACAGCAACGTTGTTTATAAAATACGCTACCTGCGTTCCACGGTTTCACCCGTGCAGACTACGGTTTTCCCGTTACCACGTCTACATTTTGTCTTATTTTTCCAAATTTCTACATTTTCCTAAATTTTTTAAAGTATTTTTTATTAAATATTACAATACTTACTTGAAAGGAAAATGAATGAATTCTGTAAAGTCTTTCTCAAGTGAAATGAATGTTTTAAATATTCTCAACGCTTTTTTTATGGGATATTTGACAGAAGAAGCAACAGGCTTTCATGAAGTTAAGTAGTAACCTCTACCTATACACAGATATAATTCGTAAAGCACTGCACTGCGCACGTCATCACTAATACAAAATTGGCAAGCAAAATTTTTGAAAAGCGTTTTTGAAAAGTAGCCTATGTGTTATTTCGGGACCTAAAGTATCTACATGTATCGAATATCATCCATATCTGATCAGCGGTTCTGGCGTGATTGAGAAGCAAACATCCATCCATAAACTTTCACATTTTATAACATTCCTATTATTATTTGCATCAGTCGTAACGTTCATAAGTTTTATAATTGATACCTATATATTATTCATTCACTGCAGAAGGTAAGTTTCTAATCGCAAATTTAATTCATAGTTAAAAATCGCCTCGTCTCGTTAGCAGACTGTTATATCACTGAAACAATACGCGAGTCGGCCCGAATAGCTGGAATAGCTGCACTCTCGCTTCGCTGCCAACGAAATGGAATCCGTTGGCCATTAGAAATTCTACTCTGCATGATGACTTCATTGGTATCGGATGCCTTAGCGCGTGCCTGCACCCCTCCACCTCCAGTGTCACCGCTGCGCGCACACAGCCGTTGTCACCTCGCTCAGGAATGCCAGCTTTCATATTTTCGTTAATCATTCAATCTGGCCGGTTGGCGCAGTTGGTAGCACTCTGCCTTCTGAGTCGCTGGTCCCGGGTTCGATTCCCGGACAGGTCAAACATTTCTGTGCATGAACATGTCTGTTTGACCTGTGTCTGGGTGTGTATATGTATATAAGTATATATATCAGTCATCAGGTTACCATAGCACAGGCTCTACCTAGTTTGGGACCTGAAGACCTTGTGTAAATGTTTAAAGAAAAAAAATATCTCGTCAGTTACAATGTTAGAACGAATGTCATTTATGAGCGCAACAATACTGACCCGAATCGTTCAATTTACGATCACCGAAATAAATGTTCGCGAAATATGACAATGGCGTTCGACACTCGGTACCTACACCGTCGTCGGACGGTCTTAACTGTAGCAGACACTGTAGCCCGCAACGCAACCTACATTCAGCATTCTTTTCGAAACCGTAACACGCCGCCTCTGCGTTCCGGATATACACGCGCACGCCACAATCACCCCAATATCATTCGCAATAAAAACCATTTCGATTCGATATGATTGATAGAATGCCAAGAATTGCATTTCTAGAGAGCCGTGTAGCTGCTACTCGTACATACAAAGTAAAGCGTGGTTGATATGATAAGTTGATAACCAGGAGATATCCAGTTGCCGATGTAGTCTCCGGTTATGAGGTCTAAATGAAACGTCAATTTTTACAAAATTTTGTACGCTTCTACCGTCATATATTTATGTATATGCATGTAAGCCCACATCGAGCAGTAGTGAACAAATTGAAGTCAGTCAATTAGTGTCTCGGACGACGCCGACTACTGCATAGGTCGGCCGAATTCCTGTGCGCTTTCTCTGAATGCCGCTGGACTGTGGCCAGTGCGCGCTGGCGCTGGTGCGTCTTCGGCTCCTGCGCGAGCGCATCGAAAGTGAACGCCGCGTGCGCCGCTGTCATCGCATTGCATAATTATCCGCGATCCGACCATTGTTTGTAAACATTCAATAAACAAGAACGCATCTCTTAACAAAATTGCGTGTTCGCATTTCGATTAGCCATGTGAATACGCAAAAAAGAGACTTTACAAGAATTCAAATTTCACATTTTTTTGCTGTTACATTCCTCAGTTACATCTGTTCTTTTTCGATAATATCTCATTAGGCAGCATTTTTTTTTAAACTATTCAGGTATTATAAATTATTGACTAAAAAGGCTATTTATTATTATACTTTACATAGATCAGGTTCTATGACCACTTGGTGATCCGTGAGGATGCGAAAGTGTGTTAACGCTAACTCACCTGTTGACCAGCTTCATCGGGACAGCTGCCGTAACAGCTGCTGGTAGGTAAGTGTGTTTGGGCGCAGATTTTCCAACTTGAGGGTGGTAACTAGCCAAGCAGACATTACGCTATAGCTATCTACCCTACTGCCACACAATTCAATTATTTTTTCCTCAATTCAATTGATTACAGGAATACGCTTAGGTACATATGCAACAATGCGAGTTCTTCCGGCCCTGTCCGGTAATAGTGGAAAGCCCGTTCGCGGCAATTGTGAAAACAGTTTATTAAAAAAATACAACACGCTTAATAGCTCTATTAATGTGCAGAAACTACACTAAGCATTATTTAATGTGTCGTAGATTCAGCTTTACCTTCGATTAGGTTACATTATCTAAGTCTGAGAAAAATGGAAATCTAAGAAATGCTCGGTTATAAACGAAAAGTAATCTTAGTCACTTTATTATAATTAAAAAGACAAAAATTAAAATATGTAACTATCTTTTCCCGCGGCTTCATCATTGTAATTGGATATTCCTGACGCGCGACGGGGAGGTAAAATTTGTTTCGAAAGATTGTTTGCCAGCGCGTTTCGCATGGCTTCAACAAGACGCGTCGTGTCGCCTCTCAGAGCTGTTATAGGTAGAGCTTTCTCATCGATGTTTTAAATTCTATTGTTAAGATATTTATTGTCCCAAGAGAAAGCCAACATTCTCTTCTTATTAACCCTCTTTATATTAACATTCTCTTCTTAGTTACCGAGTCTGTGTTTCCCGATATGTACAATCCTGGAGTCTTCAAGTCGCGAGTGAATAGGTACCTTCTAGGTTTGCGTGCTAAATCCTAGACAACGTCATCACTTAACATCAGGTGAGACAGTTGTCAAACGCAAACTTATAGTATGTAAAAGAAAGATCTTATTTGGGTGCCTTTAACAAGCAGATCGGTTACTATAATGCCAACAAGTGGACTGACGTGAAAATAAACTAATTGAATATCAAACTTATTTGATCAATAGCTATTATCAGTGTCGCGGTTAGATAGAATTTTCGTCTTTATCACCTTGAGTTTATGAGCATCTATCTTACTACTTACTAAGTCCAACATCTGTGTGAGATTACGGGAATTCCGTATTCACAAGCCGGACCTTTCAACGAGAAGCGTCTCGCTCGAGCGCGCTGCAAACAAAACTGCAAAACATTCGCGACTAGTAGCCGCCAAACACGTACTAACCAATATTTAATCTGTGGGAGACTGCCAAATGCTCGCCGACTGTGGTACCGGAGGAACCAAGGCCTAATCGTCAATGAAACCTTTATCAATAGCCACCAGCAAGAAACAATGGTATCCTTTGTACAAAATAACAGTTACAAACTTTTGTCGGTGAATCGAGTGTGCTTTCAAGTACCTAGGTACTTGAGCTAGAAAAGTATGGAGAACGATTGTGCTATTTAGAATAAAGAGAAATTTGAAGTAGGTAGGTACTCAGACGAAAACATCATGGAATTTGGCGACTCGTTATAGTGTCCCGGTGCATTTTTACTGGACTTCATGAAAAGCAGGTTATAAATTCGGGTTTATGTTGTTTGTTATCGCAGAACTACATAATTTTAGAACCTATTTGGATGTTTTATTTTACAAGGATAAATCTAACTTGAGATTAATATAAAAAAAATAATCATTAAATAGGTTCAGTAATGTCCCACCTGTAAGTAGTCGATATAAGATATATTTAAAATACTAGCGGCCCGCTCCGGCTTCGCACGGGTATAAAATAAAATATAGCCTATTTTATTAATGGATATTATTATACCTATAAACCTTCCTCTTCAATCAGTCTATCTATTTAAAAAACCGCATCAAAATCCGTTGCGTAGTTTTAAAGATACATAGGGATGTAGGGACAGAGAAACCGACTTTGTTTTATACTATATGTAGTGATTATAGTTACTATTATTTTATTAGTTACTAAATAATTATATGTAATCTATTCATAGGTTTTTGATTTCTGATCAGATAAAAGTAAGTATGGCCACAAAATATTTTGTTCGCGGCAGAGGAGAGGTTAAAATGCAAAAAAAAAAAAAAAATTTGACAAATATATATAGGTACAGACTGTTACGTAAGAATTAAAAAAAACTAAGAAACAGCTCGAACGATTTCGAATTACAGTGGCCAGTTCCAGCGCGTTTTATAGTAGGTACATAAAAATACAAAAAAATATGTGCTTAGAATTTTTCCGTCCATTGTGTTCGTAAGATAATAAAGAACTTATAAACTTACTATACTTATAATACTATCTCAATCAAGGACGTCACAAATAACAATCTATTCTTAGAAACGTTCAATTAATAGCATATTATACATTCAGTGCTAACAGACTAAATATTGTATAATATAAACAGTTTAAAAGTAAAATCACGCGACAGAATAGTGGCGGTTTAAACAATGTCAGCTGGAATCTGGAATGCGACCCGCCTACAAGGCCGCGTGCCATCTCGCCTATAGTCTCTACACTCGTGCTTCGCCTCTATAGGTACAAGGTAGAGTAACCATATCGGAAGAAATATTAGTACTATTATAAGTTTGGATAGATGTTTTTGGTATTTAAACTTCAAAAGGCTCCCAGAACCAGACCAGAGCTACAGGAGGACTAATAAAGGTGAAGAATAGACGCAACGCAATTGCGTTGCGTATTCTTCACCTTTATTATCGCATCTTTAGAAGAGAAAAAATCGGATGCTATTTGGATACCCATGTCTACAGCATACCGAGCGAGTCTACAGCATAAGAAGCGAAAACTTCTTTGGGATGGGTAAAAAATGTTAAACTCGCGTCAGGACACGTGACGTGATCGAAAATTCGTAAGACTAAGGAAGAGTAGACCGCCTGCGCGGCGTAGGAGAGGAATTAATTTCCCCCTCTCTTTCTACTGCGCGGCGAAAATGTATGCCTGCTCCTGCTGTACCGTTTAAGCGGCGCAGGGCGCTTGCGCGAGTGCGTGTGTGTGCATCGTTCATGTTCAAGTTTTAACCTCTGCGGGCACTCCCGGAGTGCATCCGTTGTTTTTTTTTTTTCTTTTTTGATCGGTATTAATAACGGCGAGTCCGACTCGCACTTGGCCAGTTTTTTCATTGTTAGTAGATTCATTAATGTCCTAAGTGTATCTCGCTTTGTGCACCTTTACTGTGTGAGTGTGTGCTTCGCACAACTTTTTCGAGACATAACATTAACCCATTAAAAAAAAGCCTTTTAATTATTTTTTAAGTTTTTTTCACAGAATCTTAATAACGACTACATTATCAGGAAAAGTTCAAGCACTCAAAAAATGCTAAGAATATTACGAACCAATTTGTGATATAATAAAAAGCCCCGATTTTAAAATGAAAACAGCGAACTGTTTTACAATTTTACTGTAGTGTTTTAAATATCACCAGAAGTCATGGTCACCCTAATTATTGTGTAATATAGATTTTTATTTTATAATGCTAAGTCTCAAATAGTTTCAATGTATATATTGTGTTTATAAATGCGATTCTGCTTTGGCTTAATGAAATTACCAGAAGTCATTAAGGCTTGTTATTCTTTTAAACATTATAATTTACTAATAAGTAAATAAGTACCAATGAACCTATAATTAGAAAGTATATGCATGTACTTATGCTATATTACGAGATATACAGTAAAATTATATAATTGTTCATATTTATCCTGCTGATGTGAAAATGCGTGTCTATTTTTTGATACAAATTTTAGAGGATGAGGAGGACGTTTTTTTTTGCCATGCCCGCTAACCCTAATATTTATGTCATTCTTTTCTAAATTTAGAGAGAGAGATAGGTAACATATTCTTCATCTCAAAACACGGGACACCGATGTACCATCGGCTTTAAAGCTTCACAACAATGAAGTCTGTAATTGAATGGGTCTTTAAAAGTTTACTGCTATGACCAAATACATGCCGATCTCAAAGAAACTTTACCAAGACAATGTATAGCTTCAAAATTAGAAGAGATATTCAAGAGAGAGTCCCTAAGCATCAGAGGGTACTGAATAGCTTGCTCAAAGAGAATGGAAGCCATACACAAGACATAGGTCGAATGGTTTGTAAAAGTTTCTTCTTGACGAGAAAGGTCGTGTGCGACAGAAATCTCATCTTAGATCTGAAGTTGCCTATAGTGCACGGAGTTTTGACTGTGTGAGTGTGTGCTTTATAGTATGTTTTAATATTTTTGGGTTAAAATATCACGCTCTTGAATTTATATGTAAAATCAACCCATTCGACCCCTAAAATCTAAAACATTTGAATATTTATTTTCTATTTGTATTGTACTCATTCAAAAATGGTATTTTTGAATGAGTACAAGAGACCTGTAGAGTACAGTAGGATAAAAGTCAAAAGGTTTGAAGATATATTTACCAAAGCCTTCGGAATCGCTAGCGGGGTATGCGGGGCAGGGCTGCACCATAGTCGCTGCTCGTGACAAAACGTCCAAAGCAGATTCCACCTTCTCCATCTTTACCTGCAATATAAAAAATACAATATTTTATTAGTTATCAACAGAAGACTGAAAAGTCTTATGAATAATTGAGAAGCAATGATTTTTGATAAAATTTAAAATTATATAATAAATTCAGGTTTCAATGACGCACTTATAAACATTAATAAAGTTAAAGATTTAAGACTTTAAAGACTTATCAAAAAAGAAACTCAATAATGTTATGCAGACTATGCAAAGTACCTAATATACCCTTAGTAAACTTTAGGCAAGTACTGGACCAAGAAAGGAAACATAAAAATATTTATTTTGACGTAATACATAAAATAAATCTAACCCAAACATCGTAATTATTTGCCTATTGAACAAAATTGAATTTCAAGAGTTTTATGGTTTATTGCATCAACAATATGCTACGCGGAACTTACGTCCAAATATTTGAAGGACAAAATTCGGCTGCTCGTGGGACTTGACCCCAAGAAAAAATTACAATTGGGTTTTTTTTTTTAATAGCCTCATCATCATTGCAGAGGAATTCTTCAAATTTGTTGGCGCTAGATCAAGGTATTTATGGAAATTTACTATCTAAAATTTAGCATGGGCACTGACGAGAGTCGCCAAATTAAATTTAGGCACATAACATTACATAGGTACCTACTATAAACCTTTCTGTTGATTGAGATACGTTTCCGTGATAAAACCAATTTCAGCGTTGCTTGATATTGTTCTAGAGTGTGTAATGAACATAAATAACAGGAAATTGGATTAGGGAATGAGGTCAGAACCACAATCATAATTCATAATACATCATTATAACACTAGTATATAGCCGGTATCTATGGAGCCTTTGTTTTTCGTAGACACAGTAGAAACTCATCACGGGTTTAAAATTGTCGGTAAGTTTCGAAAATACCTGATTTTGCTCTTTGGACGAAGCTAGGTGACCGTATCCACATTCAAATACGCTCTGATATGACTGTGCGATTCCAACTACATTTCTTTATTCTATACAGGACTTAACTGAATGCGTTTGATGACGTCACTCATTAATCCTTAGAATAATAATACTAGCGTTATTATTATAAGAACTAAACTAGAAACTGAACATACTAGTACTGCTGCTCTAAGCAATAATTCTCAAGCACCGAATCCATATAAATTCGTAGGCACATGCCATTGACCAGCGATAACGACAGCTCTGAAGCGGAATCGGTTAGAAATAGAGAATCACTATGAAGCTTCTTTGTGTACGCGCACTGATGAGAAGCGTTAGTGACAGAGAATGTCCATACTATCGGAACATCGGTTTCGAATTGTGTATTGTGGAAGGAACAATCTGGTCCCTTCCCTCTTGTAGTCGTAGGACAGTTGTTTAGCCACTCCAGATAGATAGATAACACTTTATTGCACAAAGGGGACATTACATAGATAAATTTAACATTTTTATAGTAAATTAAATTGCACAATCAGCGACCTTACCGCTAAACAGCGATCTCTTCCAGGTAACCCTAGGCTAGATAGATACACTTGAATTTTGTTAATTAGGTAGTGTGCAGTGTTAACATAAAACTAAATGTATTAATATACTAATACATAATAACATATTTTTAATAAAGTAAACCATATTATAATACATAATGATAAACTAAATATATTAATATATATACCAATACCATAATATATATACTACTACACTGTAATAGTACTAAGTTGAGTTTAAGTAGTGAGTTTTTACCAGACTTTTGAAACTGTACAGCGATGTTGCCTTTCGGATTGTAACAGGTAGTGAGTTCCACAGACGAACGGCTTGTACATTAAAAGACTTGTTGTAGAAAATGCTTGAGTGTGCAGTAGTTTTCAAAGCAAGATTTTCTGATGACCTTAGATCAAAATTGCTGCAATTGAGGAATTCGAAATGTTCCTTGAGATAACGTGGGGCTGAGGGATTAAATAGTATATTGACAGATACCCTTGTAGACTTGTGTTTCGTTGCATTAGTGCATTTATGTAAAAACAAACGAATTTCTTAGAGATAACAGTTTGACATAACATATTCGTTGAACGAGTAAACTATACAGGATGTGAATACCTGACGAGTCGGCATGTAACATTATTTTGATTTGTTAGCCCACATAAGTACCCAGCAACCGGAAAGAGCTATTGAAACATGTACAAGAATCCGTGGAATCCACGTCTGGCTCAGTGAAAATATTCGCGATCGGCATTAAAATATCGCAGACCAAAGTCGTACTGGCAAATACCAAAGCGGCGGAAATTCCTCGCAAAGTCGCGGTGATCGGCTAGACGTTGGACAGACGTGCGCCGAGTAGTGGAGATCACGTAAATATGCGAGGACGAGGAGTCAGATGATCAAACAAAGAGTTGTGAAACGTGGCAGCCGCACCGCATACCGAGCGCCCGGGAACCAAGCCAATGGACCACGCTATTGCATACGTACCCACGCTGAATAAATATGCGAAAATATGATTGAATCGATTCAACAACTCTCCGACCCATTCGAGAAACGAGGCTCAATTGACGCGATGTTCATGAATGTTTCATGATGCAATGAACACACTGTCATTGACATCATTGCAGATAAGGCATCTCGCTAGGCCAGTGGAGACCATTAGGAAGCTATACCTACTAGAGTAGCTCATTATGAGTGTGACCTAGTGTCCGATATTTTATATTTATAACCACATTCTTGAAATAATTATCCGGATATGGAAAATAAAAAAATAGGATTGTTTCTGACATGAACTTCCACTTTTATTAGTCGTGAAACAAAGTATTGTGATAAAAAACTAGTTTTGCACGATAAAGTTTGCAATACCATTAAATATTTAAACATTTTTTTTTTAATGTTAATTCTATATAAATTATTCTAATTAGGCATCAAGGACACACTAATGAAATATATTCAGTTACAAGCATGCCAACAAAAACAAAATGAAGATTGTTATTTTCCTGCATATCTAAGTCGATGGCAATAAACATATCTGTTAATGATATATCGTATAATTAATGACATTTAAAAATGTGATAAGCGATAAAGCGCATTCCGAGGATAGCGAACATTCCTAACAATTTTCTCCGCGGGATTCTCATAGATTATTCTTTCAAAGAAGATACATAGCATGTACATACATTGAAAAGTCACACGAGATTCACACAGTATCACCAGTATCTGTTAATTCTCACGCGAGGTACTCACTATTGTACAATGGTGAGGAAGACGGGAAGGGTAAACAAAATAACAGCGTGACGAGTGATGCGATGACTGTGTTAATGATGAAGAATTTGGTACAATAACCACAATAGAATTTTTCTGGCCGGAGGCGGACTCACGAATAGGTAATAGTGCTCGGGCGATGGTATGCAGGTACCTCATACATCGGATACATCATTCGTCACATACTTTGTTGGATGGTCACGAAGCGGTTCAACGGAACATTGGGACCCGTAATGATATTTGACACGTAAATTCCGATGAGTGGAGAAAACGGATGTTTGATGTTGGACGTGTGAAAATTATACAGTCTATAAGAAAATCGGAAAATCTTCATTGTGAGTATGATTCGGGATCAGAGAGTGAAGTAATTATTGTATAAGTATTCAGTTATGACTAGGTGCCATAAGTACGTTAAATACTAGAAACACGGCTAACTGAGAACGTCATGAATTTTAAAAATCGTATTGTAATTATACTAGCTGCGCCCCGCGGTTCTACCCGCGTGGTGATTGATAATGATGATGAAAAGAAGTATCCACATACCAAATTTCATCCACATCCGGTCAGCCGTTTGAGCGTGAAGGAGTAACGGAGGTTTTTGAATTGTTTGCTTATCCCATGGGAACAGCAATTATTTTCGAGATGAAAGTGGCCCATGTGCATAGGCGTATATAGAGGGGGGGGCCGGGTGGGCCGTGCCCACCCCAGGATGGTCTAGTGTCCAACCCAGGATGTTGGGCTACCGATTCGAATATCTCTGCGTCATCGCATCAGCCATGGCATGTGAGGGGCCAGCCCCCCCCCCCCCTGAAAAACAATGCTAGATACGCCAATGCCCATGTGTTAATCTAGGGTCTAAACTATCTCTATACCAAATTACGTCGAAATCGGTGCAGCCCTTTGAGCGTGGAGGAGTAACAATCATACTTACACACATACAAACTTTCGCCTTTATAATATTAGTAGGATTAGACTGTACTCGTGTCCAAAGGGTATAGTCCATGAGATTTATAATCCCTGACGGAAAAGTGTAAATAAAAAATAAAAAGTGGTACCATAGTTCTTAGATAAGTAATATGTAATTTATGAAACGACAAATTTCAATTGAAATGTCAAAAATGACAGTTTCGTTTCTCGAGTTACAGTGACAGTTCTTCGAGTTTGATTGCAACAGATCTTATATCTTGTATCTTTAGATAATCACCTTGCTGAACGGATAAACTGATTTTGATATATTTTTCTGAAATGTGTCTCGAGCGAGTGTTCGTAGCTCTGTATAGTTTCCAAAATCTGCTCAGGCGTAATTCATTGAAGATGTTTAATCAACTTCCACGGGTCTACTTGAGGCAAATTTAAAATCCTGTCACTTGTCAATGATATTACAAAAATATCGTACTAAAAAAAGATACAGGTCGAATTGAGAACATCTTCCTTTTTATGACGTCGGTTAAAAATGCGAAATATACGCGAAAGTTTGTATGGATGAACGAACATACTCTTTCAAGTTCAAACGGCTGCACTGATTTGGATGAAATTTGGTATGTTTAGATACTTTAGATCCCGGAATAACACATAGCTATTTACTTTCATCATCATCATCATCATCAATCATCACCACGCGGGTAAAACCGCGGGGCGCAGCTAGTGTAACCTATACTTTACTTTTTAGTGGATTTTCTGTCGGGGGCATTTGACATCTTTAATTTATTTTCTTATTGAGACTATTTGCACACTTAAACAACTATTACCTTGTAAATTGTTGCCGTTATATTGTTGATATCATATTATAAACATTTAATTAAAAACGATTGATTATAAAATGGCAGCTGCTAGACAACTGCCGATCATTAAACTTCTTCTAATTATTTTGTAATAGTAGTTCCGCGATTTACATAGATGCAATAATGTTTTATCGTTAACGCCTGGTTTTTTTTTATTATTATATGTTTGCGTTTGACAACTGTCTCACCTGATGTTAAAAGATGACGTTGTCTAGGATTTAGCACGCAAACCTAGAAGGTACCTATTCACTCGCGACTTGAAAACTCTAGGATTGTACATATCGGGAAACACAGACTCGGGCAACGAGTTCCATTCCTTGGCAGTACGCATTAAGAAAGTTGAAGCAAAATAGGATATATCTATAGAGATAATTCAGTAGCATAGTACATTCGGTCTGTCAGTTACATACATTTACGAATGGGTATTCCAATAAAGAAGGCTAAAATTTGAATCGCAAAATGTGTTAGGAGGTTTTTGAGCAAGTATGGCTACTTTTCAAATTATAAAAAATTCTATGACATGTTTGTGGAGGCAATTTATTCGAATTTATCGATTTATCAAATCATTGTATATGTACAATCGCCTACTCTTAGTTTATTCATATCATACCTCTATCATCTGTTTAAAATATCATAGTTTAGTACACAGTGTGCAAAAACAACTCCCTGACATATACTCATATATATATATATACGCAATATATGGATAATATTGCAACAGCGATATATAGATAATCGCCATGCTGAACGGGTAAACTAATTTTGATATATTTGTCTGAAATGTGTCTTGATCTAGTGTGCGTAGCTCTTTATGTTTTCCAAAATCATATCTTTTATATTCATTGAAGATGTTCAATCAACTTACACAGGTCTGATTGAGGCAAATATAAAATCTTGTCACTTGTCAATGATATTACACAAGTATTCCACTAAAAAAGCATACAGGTCGAATTGAGAAACTCTTCCTTTTATGTGATATTGACAGCATTTTAAGGAAGTTTTTGAATAAGTAAACAGGCGTGCTCGAAGAGACAGAACTGAATAACATTTTGGATTATTCATTCATTGTTTCACTCTGGATGACTATTAGGTTCAATTTGCCTTTTCAAGAACGCGATACATATGTATTTAAGCAAGAACACGAAACTTGTTTATGTAGGTAAAATTGTATAATTCTTACCATTTGCCATTGTTATTCTACAACCTATAGCTATCACCTGGCAGTCTCCAAACGCGGACCACATGTTGGTCGAACCTTGACATTCCGATCGTTAAAATAATTCTCTATTTTAGTAAAATTATTCCGACGTTCTAATGTCAGCTCTAATTGTATCAATTCAAGGTTGCATTTCGAGGAGTTTTAGGCGCCCGCATTTGGGGTTATTTTATGGACGTAGCCACCCCTGCTGTGCATCTGGGCACGTGGCTTTCTTCGAGGGGACGAGGGAATCGAGGCAGATGTTTCCCTTGTTGGGGTGCCGAATTTCTATTCACTTGTAACGCTTCTGTAAGCCGAGCTGCCCTGTTATTATACAGCGGGCGTCCCGCAGTTCAGAATGCTTGTTTCTAGGCATTTGGCTGGTATTTTTAACCGACTTCAAAAAGAAGGAAGTTACTCAATTCGGCTGTAAGTATATATTTTTCGAGGTAGTCTGAAGGTATATGTGCTACAGTGGACCGAAATACACAATTTTAGCGAACATTAGCTGAAATGAAAATGAAATGTTAAAAAAAAATGAATTTATAAAGCTCACAATACACGTTTATAAATTCTGAGGTCTAAAGCAGATCACAGAATTTATCTTTACAATGGTCTAGTCGTCTCCCACTTATATAAAATATACAATAATGCAGTGTACAGACAGACACAGGTACAGATTCATTCAGTAAACAGTTTTATGTTTTAGTCAGGTCAGGCCTATTCTACCCTTTCGACTTCTTTCACGATATCGTAGAGTTAAAACTATCGACAATCGTCGTGCATTATTTTTAGGGAGTTTAGACTTCGATTATTTTTTCTTTATATTGATCTGTATGCCATGGCACTAGCCTCTATAAATAATTAGACGAAATTAGATTTTTTGTCTGGAATATCTGGGTAAATAAGTTACCGCGAGGTGGTGTCGTAGCTGTCAAATGAGTCAAGCTTATTCGTGACATTTGGAGATCCTCAGCACAACACTTATAATTTTCAGTACGTTTGAATTGAACTTAATAGAACGACTAGCGGTCCGCCCCGGCTTCGCACTGATTATAACAAACATTTTAAAATTAAAAATTATAGGAATCCATAATTTAAAAAAAAATTAAAATATAGCCCATGTCACCCGGGGACAGTGAAATAATTTTTATAATCGGTTCCGTAGTTTCGGAGCCACAAAGAAGCAAAAAAACAATCAAATCTTTTCTCTTTATAATATAAGTATAGATAGCCAAGTTGCATTGCGTCAACTAATCGATTAGGTACCTACTTAATGCATTGCATACTGTTTTGCGCAGAACTCTATCGAATTGCGATGTTACCAGTTACCACCACGGCAGTCTATTTCTAAGGAGTCTTGTTCTAGCAAAAGTAGCCTCAAATTCGGTCGTATGACAGATAAAGTTAGTAGTTGCTGCGTAATCGGCATGCAAATACTCCGGCATTTTAGGGCGAGGCCTTATCGTATTATCACCTTGTTTGTATTTTAATGGGAGTCTGCCAGAATTGGCTTGCATCGTTGTATTTCAACGTGGTGTTTCATTTTAAAGTTATGCGGAAGTACGTATACCTATACGTACGTAGGTATTCGAAGATATGTGTATACGTAGAAAGGTACCAAAGTAAGTAAGTCAGTAAGTCCATACATAGAATCATTTCCACTATTATCGTGGAACCCATTACCCATACTCCTAATGATAAATATACGTATATTTAGGTATAAGTTAAGTACCTAAGTGAACGGAATTCGGAAGCGGTTAATGGACTGTGAAATTCTTTAGGAAGAGATGAAAAGGATGAAAAAAAAAAAAGTCGACTCAAATTCATTAATTTTATATGGGGATAAATAAATCCTGCATAGGTATCAAATATATAAATATAATATAGAGAAAGTACTTCTTTTTTAACCAACTTCAAAATAAGGAGGAGTATTACTCAATTCGACCGTATATTATTTTTTTATGTATCGCGGATAACTTTATCATTTATGAACCGATTTTGATATTTTTTTTTTTTATAGAGTATATTTTATAGAGTATAAATTTTATCATAATCGGTCAAGCGGTTTTTGAGTTACACTCCAATAAACTGAAAAGTGTTGCGTCTATCTGGATGACTTCCTTATGAAGGTTGAAGAAATAGGTGAACATACATAATGACAATTGAACCTGTGAGTAGCAAAGATCACTAAATATGTGAAAAAAAAATTAGCTCACTTTAACACTCAAAAATGTGAATGTGTAATATTGTTGAAGTCGGATAGGACTTCCAAAGCTTTTTTTCTTTTATGACACTCAGACCCCCGAACTAGAATTCCCTGTACCGCGGGAGGCATGGACACACGCAATCACAGCACAAACATCCAAGACCCGGGACAAACATCTACACTCATCGCACAAATGTTTGCCCCTGCCAGGATTCGAACCCAGGGTCTTGGAGACACAGTAGTCATGTCACTGACACTAACCACTGCGCCACGGCAACCTTCATTTGTCAATTGGCCCCGCATTTAGCCCTGTGATCTAAGCCAGGTCGTCTGTCCACCTTTTCGGTGGCCGTTCAATGCTGCGATTACCAGTGTCTCCTTTCGACTCCAATGGCCATCATTTTTTCGAGCTATGTGCCCTGCGCACTGCCACTTCAACTTTCTAGTTCGCTGGGCTATCAGTGACTGTCTTTCTTCTACGGATCTCCTCATTTCTGATTCGATCGCATAGAGAAACTCCGAGCATAACCCTCTCCATAGCTCGTTGTGTATTTTCTCTATAAGGACATCCAACTCCATATTTAACTACTGAACAGAAATATAACGTATTCAGTGGAATCGTCGAATTCTAGACTAGGCTCTCTTTTCTGCGCTATATAAAATAAAAATAAAAATATTCACTACTATTGGTCTTCTATATATATTTTTTAACATTCACACAAGGTCTTCAGGTCCCAAACTAGGCAGAACCTGTACTATGGTAACCTGATGACTGATATACATACTTATATACAGGCACAGGTCAAACAGACATGTTCATACACACAAATGTTTGACCTGTCCGGGAATCGAACCCGGGACCAGCGGCTCAGAAGGCAGTGTGCTACCAACTGCGCCAACCGGCCAGTCAATATGTTTGGAATCATGATTACTCTCTCTATCTAACTCTATCTACTCTCCTGCAATGTACGGTCTACTGAATGTGAATATGTACTTATATCAGGTCTAATACCAGTAGTTTTGAGGTCCTTCTGTGTAGAGGGCCAATTCTATACTAAGCTCTGTTATTGTTTTCAAAGATCTTTCTCTTCTTTTTTGGCGTTATTTTTACAGGAAAAGCCGAATGGCGCCCTTGATCGTGATGTGACAAGTTGTAGACAAGGTTTGTCGCTGCGGGGTAAACGTTTGGGCTGAAGTAGCAGGGCCGGTCAGCTAATTTGAATAGGTGGACAGGATCCACGCGGGGTCACTCGTATTGGCTAATCGTACGGCGTTTTATCGCGTGTTATCGCAACATGCGGCCACTCGATAGGTACGAACATTGTGCGCCGTTTAACGCGCTCGCATTCCACTCTATTATGTTCAAGATTCCGCGCTGCGCCCGCGCCGTGTACCCTGAGATACAGTGAATACAAATCTGAAAACGTTTTAGTACTCTGTCACGGTATAATATAGGGACGTACAGCCTGTCAATAAAAGGAGTCCCCACCTTTACTCATTACGACAAAGTCCCAAAATGCTCGTGTTTCTGTGCAGTTGAACGTAGTGGGTTCGCGTAGCGGCGAAATTTTTTGCGTCTCGGTCTCAAATCAAACCGGTAACAACTCATTACATTATAGAATTTGTTCTCTGTACGGGCAAGTACTTATCAATTATTCTGTGACATGTGCATAGAAACTATTGCGTGTTCTGTGTCGGGTAGATCTTTAGTCATTGCCATGTGCAATGATATTTATTTATTAAATCAATAATGATAAAGAGGATAACGCGGTATAGATAGGTAGTTTGTTTACCTACACACATCAATGTCATGTCATACCAATCTGTATACTAGGTAAGTAAGTAGGTGCCTATGTAAATCTGGATGTGAGTACAAGTAGGTTAAACATAAAAATACATAAAGTGAAGGATACGTTACTACAGTAGACAAAAAGACAATGTCACATCAACAACTAAATTAATGCGTTATGTTATGTAGCTGAATACATGCAATGTTATGTAGGTAGGTCGATAGATACTTACAATGTGTATGTTTTCTCACGGAGTTCCACGGTGCGAAGCGATAAGTATTTTTTCTCACAACTAAATAATAGTTACGAATATTAAACAGTTACTAATCCTCAAGTCCCGTGAACAAACTAATGTTTTATCGTACTGAAACCTTCATAACAATGTTACTAAACCGGCAAACAGCAAAAATCGATATAGTCAGGTCGCAAAAAGTTTACGTCAGAACAACACAACACGTTGACGAGCACTGGCTCACAAAAAATGTAATGACTTCTACTGTTTATTAGGCATTGTTATTTTAGCGCACCGATGTATTTATTTATTGTTTATTTCATAAAATCCAACTATCGCGCCACGGCTCTGTTGACGAAATAGTCGCGTTTGACATTTGAGCCGAGCCCACTGCTATAGGAATCCGCGGAATGTCAAATATTTTCAGTGCTGCCATCTGTGCGATGGAATCTTAACCGTTCAGAGGCGGCACACTCTACTATGAGATTTGTGCATCGTCGATTCAACAGATTGACCTTTAATAGTCTACGGCTAGGTATGTAGTATTTTAAATCGGTAATAAACGGAATCCAACCAATCTAGTACGTAGCAAAAATAGTAATTCTTCATCAAATTATTCGTAAGCTTGAAAAATATGAAAGTGGCGCGCTGCGTTCGCGAATCCAAAGGAATGCGGGCGGAGTAGTGCCGCCTCTGACGTCATAGCGGCGCAACGTATGCTACTAACTGTTAGCTAATCTGTATTATGTCGCAGGGTTATCGACATACTACGCTAGGTTGTTACTGTGACGCAATCTGTGACCGTGGCATACATACTAGTAGTACATCTGTGACAGACTTAGGGTCGGCACTCACCCGTGCGCTTTGCGCATGTAGCATGCCGTTGGTTTCGGTTCGATACTTATGGAATTCATGTTAATTATAATTCATGAACCTCCTGATGTGAAACCATTTTTTATCCAACTTAACATAAAAATTAGGGCTCATCTAAAATTCTTAAAATATTATTCGACTTTACAAACCTATCTGCGTTATCGTAATTATAGTAACTATAGAATTGTGTGTTGGACATAGCGCCTGCTATCTTTTGCTAATGTATTTTACCTATATTACGTTTAGGAGACTAAGAACGACATTGTAGGGTTAGTTACTGGTTTTAACGCCATCTATTGAGTTTAGACTTTGTCATTAGTTTGTTCATGGCAATACTTGGTTATAAATTGTACTTACAAAAATGATAAATTCTAATTAAATCTATCAACTACTATTAAATCTATCAACTTTGTATCTTTTGTGTTGTTTTTAAGATACAAAGCTTTCGCTCTTCTCAGTAGCTTAATTTTGGTAGATATATTTATTTATTTAAGCAATTGATATTTCTTTCTTACTAGGTATTTGTTAATATGTTGGAGCACATTTATTTATGGCAAGACTTGCCAATTGTGTAAGCCAAATTATTGACATTCAGGAAACGATTAGCAAGTTGTGTCGATTGACACAAATAGGGCAATGACCCGAACGATGATTCAGCTAAATATATCTTTATTTATTTACTGTTGGTGGGTAGCCCAATACATGTGAGGGGTCTTAACTTGGTATGTTCTTTGTAAGTACCTACATACACAAATAATGTGGAAAGGCTTAACTTGTCTATAATCTATAAGAGCAATTTTTACCGATAAACTTTACACTAGTCACTCTTGTATAATCTTGACATTTTTTTAAATTCTTTTGCGATAAAATCTCTATCAAGTTCAAAATATATTATATATCTACTAAAATAATGTGATCTAATAATGAAACTTTTAGAGATTATCATGTTTTAAAATTTGAAATATAATTAATATAATTTGTATAAGAAAGTATTGTATAATATAATATTTGTATAATTTGTATATGTTGCAAATATACTTAGGCAATATGATATTAAATAATCTTTTAACTTGATACATATATTTATTTTGAGATTGCCAGCTTTAGGTTATAATAAAAAAAAAACAATTTCATGACATAATTTTTATTACCTTCTAACACAACATTCATAAATCTCATATAAATCAACGCATCAAAACACAATCAAGCGACATCAATAATTAATTTTAGCACGGTTATATCTATTCTTAGAGACATAAGATGGAATGCGTTTGTTTATTTTCGTATATTGATGAAGTGTGTGAACAAGTTGGTTCTTGAGAAATACCTTTAATAATGATAATATTTATGAAAAACCGATATAGTAAGATTTTTTAAATTTAAACATTTCATCACCATCTCAGCCTTAGGACGTCCACAGCTGGACAAAGGCTTTCTCCATCAATTTCTAAGGCCGGGCGGAAGCGGCCCGCATTCCTCATTTCTGATTCGATCGCGTAGAGAAACCTCGAGCATAGCCCTCTCCGTTGCTCGTAGTCTAGTGCGACCTTTGAGCTTGCTTACAAGACCCATAGCTAGAGACCACGTTTCAATCATCATCACACCATTTATGTCGAATTTTTTTTTTTTTTTTTACTATTATAAGTTTGCGTTTGACAACTGTCTCACCTGATGTTAAGTGATGACGTTGTCTAGGATTTAGCACGCAAACCTAGAAGGTACCTATTCACTCGCGACTTGAAGACTCCACGATTGTACATATCGGGAAACACAGACTCGGGCAACGAGTTCCACTCCTTGGCAGTACGCATTAAGAAAGCAAAACGCTTCGTGCGTATAGGTGGTATATCTACCATATAGCGATGGCGAATTGCCGTACGTCGAGTCGACCGATGATAGAAAGGGGATGGTGGAATCAGATTATGTAATTCCAGTGCACATTCTCCGAAATGCACCCGATAGAAAACCGATAGGCTTGCTACTCTACGCCGGTGTTCAAGGCTCTGAAGCCTACGGCAGCTCAATTGGCTGCCAAAAAGTTGGGTATTCTTGCTAAGGTCAGACAGTACTTCACGCCGGGGCAGTTGCTTAATCTGTATCAAGCACAAGTCCGGTCGTGCATGGAGTACTGTTCCCACCTTTGGGATGGGTCAGCCAAATACCAACTAGAAGCTCTGGAGTCAATCGAGAGGCGAGCCAAAAGAATCATCGGCTGTAACTCTTTGGTCGTACGTAGGCTTCTAATAACTTCTTCTGGTAACTAATCATCAGGAACATAATTTTACAATTTTTGCAGCGAATTTAGGCAAAAATGTCTTGACTATAGAAGCTTGAGGCTTATTTTTTAAAAGACGAACTATTTTTATTTAAAATATATTAAATATGGTCACATTCTTGCTTTTTGGACATTTTCCCGTAGAGCTGTAGAAGGCGTCAAATTCCATGGAGCTTCGATGATCCTTTGCAGGGTGGTACAGTCATTTAACGCCATTGTTTTTTATAAATGCAACTATTAAATGCAGTAATTTGTAAATTAATAGAGGATAATTATGTAAGTACAAGATTAAATTTTAATTATATAAATATATACCGGTCTTAAGCATTACGTTACAGTAAATAATATTTGGGTTAACGATTGATGGAAATATATATAAGTATGAATCAAAACCACTTAAGTAAATAGTATTGCTACAATCCTTATCCATAATCCAGGTGGGGTTGGGTTCATGCGATTCAATGATGGTGATTCATGATTTTTCTAGTAAATAAGGAGATGGATAATTAGATTTTTAGAATTAGATAAATGTTATCTAAATGGTTTTTTTTTTCAAAACTTTACTTCACAATCTCAGCAACCTTAATTTGAGACACATATTTTGGTCAATTTATTTCAGCATTTGGTTCTATGTTCGCCTCAAAATTAAAAAATAAGTATGCCTGCAGAGATTTGCCACTATTTTAGTAGCCTTTTATATTAACCACATACAATATATATTATTTACATTCTATTAAAGACAACTCTTACCGTTCAGTATTACCTCGACCAAATAAAGTGACGGCACGGCAAAAGAATTTAAAATTAACCTTTGAACAGTCTCATCACTACTTGTTAATTTTAAAAAAACATACGGATCTATTTGAGAACATCCTCCTTTTTTGAAGTCGGTTAATGAAAATCGAGGCATATTTGCGGCCTTATATTGAATAACGTCTGCTTCATACATCATTCTTCAAGAATAGGTGTAACCGTGTCGTGGTAACTAGTTTTTGGCAAATAATTTTAATCTTAAACACCATACGTCGGCTATTTGTTTGCTAAACAATTATATTCTATACGAATACAATTACTATAAAAGTATCGTGTGATTTCTTTTGCTATTGCTAAAGGTCTGTGTTAATTAGTATTATTAATAACACTAATAAGTAATGTACTTTTCTAACAACAAGTGATGTATACATACAGTAAAATTAACGACAGTGGCTTAATGAGTTATGAATTTTTTCGATTTTCTTACATTCAACTACAAGGCGTTTCTAAAAGTTTTCAGTGGTCGTGGTTTGCGGTGGGCTGAATGACTATCAAAAATAACTTTTTCACGGGCATAATTTACACACTCAATTACATAACAAAAAAATTTCATCGACCCAAGAGATGGGTGAAGGTCGTTGTTACTTCGGATTCTCTGTAGAATGGTCGGCTTACAAAATATATAGATACCCTCATTAATGATGAGAAGGATTCAATGTTAGATGTAGATGGATAAATTGCACATGGGTTACCGAGCTAAGCCCCGCCCGTACCTACACTGTTCAATAACCCAATAATTATAAAAATATATCTGCGTCCTTGTCTCTCGCATGAATAGCGCGCGCAACGCTTATCTGTCCCTCTCCGTACTCGCGCTTCTATCTGAACTTTCAAAAGTCTTAAATTAAAGCAACCATGAACATGGCACAGTTTTAAGTAGGCAACCTTATACTGTTGGATAGGTAAATAAGAATAAATTTACAAAATAACAGTAAAATAACACTGTTTACAATGAAAGTTCATATTATTGAACCGCATAGTTGCGGGATTTCGCTAGGCAACCCATGTGCAATGTATCAAACGACAGATTATTTAATATATAAGCGGTGTCATCAGTAAATAACAGATAAGGGTATATATTTCTTGAGCCGTATCTCGTACTATAAATGTCATGCCGTATATCAAAAACCACGGTCATCGAAGTGTTAGAAACGTCAGGATTAATACAATAGACATACGCAACAGTGACTGAAGTTTATGATTGAACCAGCTTGAAACTTTAAGGTAAGTTACATTATTGTAAATATTAAAATACTAACAACACAGAAATAGTTGACAATTGCATTGCTTTGAATTTAAAAACATTTTATCAATCAAACGGCATTAAACAAATTTGAAAAATATGAAAATCAAGTCGGATAGATCATTGATTTATTTGAGAGTTTTTATATTTTTATCATGTTATACGAAAAGATGAACTTTTATGATTAAATCAAAATTATACGGTTCTTTTTTGTGAATAATAATTTCGATTTTCATATATATTTTCCTTGCACCTTTTTTATTTATATCTATAATACCATCTTAAGTACTCCAATCTTAGTTTACATCAACGATAAGGCTGCTAGATTTTATAAATAATTTCCATCAAATACAATAATTTACTATGATCTATATACTTAATAATTTACAAACATCTCACTTGGGAATCAGCGGGTTCCTACGACGATTCTTATCGACCTATATTACCTTCTAATACATGGTATTTTAGAATAGCTTGGTTCTTCCTTTGTATAGGTATAGGTAAACATATCATCATACATATAATGTATAAATGAAAAATGTAAATATGTATATGTAACACTTTAGTTTAATAACTGTCGCTTTTGTCACTTATTTGATCTTTGTGGCAAAATTATTTAAAGATAATAAATAGTTCAAATATTAATCCGGAAAACAGCACACCAGATTAGTATTTTAACTATTATGAAGGTCTCAGGATATAGTAGCAATATATATTATCAAAATTAAAATACATTCCATTATGTGGATTTTAATTTTGATAATAATTGAGCAGAATAAAACAGCGCAGTGTAAATATTTAAATGCAGCTTTATGATTGTTTAATTACTTTGGAATCTATCTGGATACTATAACTATAGATATATCATTAGCTGTGCTTTTGTCCAATAAGGTAACACTATTTTTATTACGACGTATACTTTACTGTATTATTTACTCAAACGAATGTGTGGTAAAAAGTTTCCACTTCAGTTCCATATCCACTATGTCAATGGACACAATACTGTAATAAGAATAAAATATATATGGGCCATGTTTGTTTTCCATACCAAATGGAGAGAACTTTCATTTTAAAGAGAATTTTAAAATAGTATATGTAAAACTTATTGTAATGGTAAATAATGTATGTTATATGATTATATCATTCCAACCACGTTAAATAGTGTGTGTCTACTAGTCTGTGATGATATTGTGTATCACGGTTTTTTTTTTCAAAACCACGGTGACCAGATGGACTTATAAGAACGAGTAATCTCAGTGTATGTCTATCAATGGATCTGAGTTTTGGGCAGCAAGAGGTAGGAGAACAAAAAATGAATGGGGTAGAGATGTGAATGCTAATATGCATTTTTAAATTAAGTTAGTCTATTTGAGCTGTAGCTCTCACGGTAGGATACCCTGAGTCTGTGAGGGCTAGCTCGCTTCCGAATGGTTCTATTTTGAATATTTGTGAGTTTGTGCTGAAAGTTCAATAATTAAATTTAATAGAATATAATTAATGAAAAATAAAACAATCAAAAAATAAGAAATAAAACAATATGGATAAAATATGGACGTGTGGTGTAGTTAAAATGGACAAGATAAGGAACCGGTATATAAAAAAAAACTTGAAAGTAGCACCAGTAAATGAAAAGTTGAAAGGCAATAGATTGACATGGTATGGACCTGTCATGAGGAGGGATGAAGGAAACATAAAAAAAGAGTACTGAGCATGAGTGTGGATGGATATAAACGTGAGTACCTAAGGCTGAAAAAACACATCGATAGATTGCGAGAAGAATGATACGTTTGTGAAAGGTGATGGCACAGAAAAGAAGAGGACAGCATAATTCGACCCCACCTAGTGTCGGATAAGGACAAGAAGAAGTAAATGCAAGTTGGGTTAAATAAAAACAGGAAACTGGGAATACACGAGACCCTCCAATGTCTATGACATCTAATTAAAAAGTCTACAATCACCTTCTCGATTTGAAGATCTGAATGTCAGGCGTGACGTGCTGGATAAAAGAAGAAACTATGTGGCACTTAATATGGAATGATAGGACGTGTGACGCTAACAATATTGTCTTAATTATTATTAAAGTATATGTAACTATTACGCATATGTACCTATTGCATAGGTAGCAAAACTGATTTACACAATAACTAATCGTATACATGCTTTAAACAAAAACTGAACAGCGTCGAGTTTTTCGAATGATATAGAAAAAGAGGAAGACAAAAAGGGGAAGGATTGACTGTGTAAATATGAAACATTTTGTACCGACCCCACTAGCATCGGAAGAGGGTATGAAGAGTAAATAACGTAATATATAATACATGAAATTACATTCTTTGTAGAGTCTGATGTGCGCTTATAAATGGACTATAATAATATTCATACATACGTAGGTACATTTTATAGTAAATATCATAGGTATAATTTTTTAACCATAAATAGATAATTAATATATGTTTGTAAATAAAGATCTTTATTAAATTCCAAAGAATATTATTTAAAAGTTTTATAAATTACAAGGGAACTTTGCCGTTAATATTCTAAATTTTAGTAGTAAGACCAATCTTATCATTATATTTTTTTGTAACTTTTAATCATTTTTATAAATACTTTTAAAACTTCAGGGGACGGTTTAACGTGTCAACAAAGAATACACATTATAAAGGAGTCAATAAACGCAGAAGACAATCTAGCTAAACCGAGATAATCTCTAATATTTATTCGAGTTGTGGTACGTAAGTGATTCCAGTAGGTACATTTCATAAAATTTCGGATCAGAATATGGATATATAAATAACATCTACACCGGTTTCAGATAAGTTTGAATATTTGTAATTTTTAGACTTTCGCGATTCGAACACATTGTTATTAAATCAAACGGGGCTTAATCACGAGAAAAACATCTAGTAATTTATTTACCTTGACGTTTCGACCAAGTTGCATTCAGTTTTTTCTCGCGATTAAGCCCCGTTTGATTTAATAACAAAGTTTATATATTATTTCAGACCATGCGCTAGCCTCGGATAGTTTCGGTTACAGATATTAGATAGATATTTCAGCAATTAACTAACATACATGGCACATTAAATAAAACAAGAGACACACGGGCAAAAACATAAACCTGCCATAACATGTCTCATTTTGACTCCATCCCTGAACGAAACTATTCGAAACTTTGTTATCGGAGTCGGTTATGTTAAGAGCATTCTATACCAAACAATGTTTTCACGTTGTTAAGTTGTCATTCTTGTTACAGAGTATCTGCTCGTGAGATTTATAGGTAATTTTTTAAATAGAATTTGCGTTTCAGGGCTAACCTCTTTTTCCTCTCTAAAATGTAACAAAAACATTTGTTATTGATCTCAATCGGTTGAGATGTATTTTAGACTTATATATAATATTTTTAAAAATTGTTTTTGTAAAATAACCACGGTGTAAGTACAAATATTGACTAGTTGTGATGCTTGTAACTTTGAAGTGATATCAAAAACTGGAAAAAATAAAGCGTATACGCATTGTAAATGATGTATGTATTAAATGGAGGAAAAATTACAGACATCTGATAATATTCAAAGGTAGAAATAGTTTTTTTTATATGGACAATTACGCAATACAGAATGCTTTTAAGGGCCAGCTTTTTCTTTCAGATATCCGTAAGTTTCGGTCAAGGAGATCCGAGACATCCTTGATTTACAGTTTAATATGAAGAAATACAGCTGAATATAAAGGAATAAAATATCCTAGAGATTATGTCGGTCACGCTAATATCGCCCGCGAGCACTTTTAATTTGTGTAATATTATTCTGGCACGTACATACAATATTTGTATACATAGTAATGTATTATGTATACTATAGTATTCCAAGTGGAACGTTATTAGATGGTAAGGGTTCAAAATATAACTATACTATAGTACGCGCAGCCTGTTTGTTTTCTGACGTTAGGCGCTGTGAACATTTGGGAATGTAGGTTTAAATCGGTAATGCTGGGGCTACATTAGCGGGCTATAGCTGAAGTCGCGGTATTGCGATAAGTGCAGGCGGTTAAATTATTGGGGCAGTCTGGCATGCATCAAGGGTACTGCCGCAATATTGTTCGCGTGCATGGCTACACCTGCGAAACCTCAGTACAGTTCAGACTTTTTCCTTCAGCCTATTCCTATACGGCACGGCTATCATCCAACAACACGACACGAATCTTTGTCCACTAATGTAGCCTCAGCATTAAGCGGTTTGTCTTCGAGCAGAGCGAGCGAGATAGAAAGACGCGTTACACTAAAGCAAGTGAGAGAGATAGCTATACAATAATAATGCCCAGTCTGTAATGACCTAGAAGTAAAGAGGTAGCTTTACTTCGTGGTAATGAATCAAAATTAAGGACTGCACCACGGCTACATGCAGACACAATAGGTACTTACGCTGTGACTACTGTAGATTTCTATTAGGACTAAATCTTACGACTCTCAACGCTAATCTTAGATCAAAGCTTGAGGACTGGGGAGCCTAATTACAATAATATTTTTACTAGTATCTATACTGCGATCAGATAACAATACATTGTCTAAACCTAATACGAAATTTTCTAATAAAACGACATTAAAATCAAATCAATATGTCTCGATTGAGTGTTTTGTTTTTGTTGGACAGACCTTCATTTACATAGTTGTTCCATTTTTTTTCTATTAAAACCAAGGTGAGTCCGGAATTTTAAAGGTTTTGTTAGGTTATTCACGGCCTAATCAATTTTTAAGAACCGCTGCACTAAACTATGTACATATTGCGAATATTTCCGAAGGATTCGTTGTTTTGTAAGGATGTGTTTTTACTTTATTTTGGGAAAAGACAAAATTTATTGTTATTAATTGAAATTCTAATTGTAATTTTTGATTAGGAAGACAATACTTTAACAGGATAAAGTGCAATTTTTAATACCATTGAGAATATGGTTTTGTGGTTAGTTTTATGGTTATGTTTCTGTTTGACCACTATCTCACCTGATGGGGGTGTTGATGGGGTCTACGATGGAGCACGCCTGCCTAGAACATCCCTATTCACTCGTGACTTGAAGACCCCGATTGTATTTCTGCCGAAACACAGATTTTGGCAATTAATTCCACTCGTTAGCTGTACGCACGAAGCAAAACGCATCGTGCTTTGAAAGTTGAAATACCTACCAAGTATGGATGTCGCATTGCCGTCCGTCTGTTCGTTATTAGATGCAATGCGGAAGGAGGAACCAAATTATGTAACTTGAGAGCGTATTCCCCAAAAACTATCCGATATACTATTGACGGGACGATAATTTACGTCGGTGCTGCAGGCTTTGAAATCTAGTCTCGATTAGAGTCGTTGTTGATGAGCCTTTAGCTCGCCTCTCTCTCGACACAAGATCAAGAGTCTCAAGTTGGTACTTAGCCGAACCATCCCACAAATGAGAACACTCAATACACGATCGAACCTGTGCTTGATTCAAGTTCAGCAGCTGTTGCGGTTTAAACTACTATTTCACCTATGCGAAGACGCTCAACTTTTTGGATGCAAACTGAACCTTAGACTGTAGGATCCAAAATTGAGCGTCGAGTGTAAGGAGACGCATATAATGTCTATGTGGTCAGTTATCGGCATGGCTAAATACATCACGGAAAGAAGGGGTCAAATAAAAGTGACCCCTTTATGTTAAAAGAGACTCGCTTCCGTGTGGTTTCGATTGAACCTGTCCGATCTCATCTATTAAATACTAATAATTAAAAGATTTTAAACTTTACAACGAGATCTTTTGCAAGTAACAAATGGTGCCTCTTCCTATACTATTTTGAATCGAATGGTTAATGTTAAGCAGAACTGGTTTCAAGCCCTTCGACAATTCTGTGGAACAAACTCGAATGCCTCGACATGCCCCAGTCATTCAGCCAGCGAAAACTGTCACCAAACACATAGTGTGTTCAGGCAGCAGTTCTTGAGAGCCAATGAGCATTCTAGATCTACCGTGATAACTTCTTCGAACACATCGTCACTGACCATCAAGTGAGATAGTGGTCAAACGAATCTATACTGTAAAAAAAAGAACTGTCTTTAACGTATTGGATTAATTGTCTGCAGTGACGTAGGTGGAGGTGTGTTTCTACTCACAGATAAAGTAAACGGTAACTACGATGAGTCAAAAATGAACGATACTATAATATCTTTTCACTCTCTATCTCTATCTCACTATGGCTATATTCAATTTAGTGAATGAAAAACTTGGCTTGTAGTGAGATTTGAACCCACGACAACATAATACCGTCCAGTCGCTTTACTATTTAGGCTATAGTAGCACTTCACTAGTCGTCCAAATTTATTCCTTCATTTTTAGTAATAACTGCTGCGATGTTTCCTTTATTTTTGTTTGCTTTGAAACGTGACATATTTGGCGTAATATAGTACTTTATTTAAATAAGTATATTGGATATTTTTACTTGTTTTTTATTATTGGTTAGATCTTGTTTATACGCACATAGTTAAAAATATTTAACTTTTGATTTCTTATCTAATGTTTCTCAAACATATACTTCCCTGGTATACAATATTACTCATTTTATGACATTGATTAATATTACATACCAAGATTATGCTTTACATGTAAATCTCTGTCTCACCGTTTCGGATCGAGACATAGGGCCCGTGGGAACCTGGAGCTCATCGGATTTTCCAAAATTTATCTGAGCGTTTGATCGATGCGACGCGTGACCAAAATGCTGGCACATATTTGGCTCAACGAATCAGCATTGCAATTCAACGTGGCAATGCTGCTAGCATTCTGGGCACGCTGCCGGCCGGTAGCGGGTTAGAACATTTGAGTTATCTATAGGCTACCAATAGCTAGTGGATTGCTCAAATGTTATTGTATTAGTTGCAGTATTGTTATTAGAGTTTTATTTTCATAAAGGCATTATTCACCTATCGAATACCATAGATCTCCTAATTATAATATATATATAAATTCATACAACATAGAACTATAAAGAATTTTATACTGACACATTTTTTACAGCTTACAACTTAGATTATTATTAACAAACGATTTATGATTTATATAACTTATGATTATCACAATTAAATTAAGTTTTACAATATTCATAAATGATATGTCATCGTAAATAACGTATTTTATATGGACTTTTTAGATGAAAATATTTCTTAATAGGGATAATCATCTATATAATAATAATTATATGTCAGTCCAGCTTTGATGTTGACATTCATTAACTTTTTAAATATCATTATAATTTCTCATTGTCAATTGACGGTAAACTATATCATTATCCCGTTTGAGAAAACACTTTCATAAATATATATATTCAAAATTTATATCTTAGGTATGTATAAATAATTAAATATATAAACTGCTGAAATATAAAAATTAATAAATGTTATAAATATGGAAGGAACGCAAATTACCCGAAAGCAACTTAGGCCGTATTTAATAATTATGGTATTTTATTAAAATGCTTATTTTTATGCTAATATCGACAAATTATTTCGCAATGTGAAATCGGCACTTATCATAATGCTTACTTCTGCCTCAACTTCATACAAACTACGCAAAACCTAATTGCGAAATAAAATTTCGATTCTACGAAACGTACAATAAACTAATCTCTGCATATTATTTATTTCATAAAATCGTCACGCGTCTCAATTTCATATAAACAAAAGACTAGACAACGAATTCTAAAACTACTTCTTTCACCACAAACGGAAAAAGCCACAAGATGGCGCTAGTTAACCTATCTCTTCTGAATGAAACGCTACAACATTGTGCAGAGGTGCCTCCTGGTACATTCAATACTCTGCGAATTATTCCCGCAAAGTAAATGTTGATGAATTTTAGAACAAGTACATTTATGTTCTTGTTTTGAGCTTGACTACTTATTTATGACGGAGAATTAGTCTCAATTAAACTATTAGAAACATTCTGAGTTTAAATTTCGCAGTTAACAAGGACGCACCCTAGCTCTAGTGCAATTGAATCTAAAGGAAAATTACAAAAACAATTGTTTGACCAACTGTAAAGGGCGGTCCCGGGATAGATTACGACGACGGGCGGTCTCCGGGTCGCGTTGTGCAACGCCAGCACAGGGAGTCATCCTCAACGGTCGGGTGGAGGAAGAGGCGCCACACCGGCGGCACTGCATTCTTCTAACGCCTAAAGGCCGTTGCCACCACCACATTCCCTCATCGAACTGATGCTCCTTATCGTACCCCGATTCGTCATTATAACTGCTACTACTACCTGCCATTTTATACCGAACATCGCTGCCCTTCTCGTAATGTGATTCGCTCTTCTCGAAAAGCGATTCACTTCCTGTATCGTACCGGGATTCGCTTTCCGTATCGTATCGCGATTCGCTCGTCTTGCTCCGGGAATATTTCCCCTTATCGTACCCTGCACACGCACCTAAACTATTATCGTAGTGACTACTACCCTTGTCGAAGACCGACCTATCAGTATTACAAAAGCCGCCTTTTCCGTAATTGTCTTGATTTTTGTTGTAGCGCCCCCTTTTATCGAAAGAGTTTTCATACCGATCGTAGCTCCGTTTCTCGTACTCTGTGGATCCTTCGTAGGTTGTGGGGTCGAAGTCGGGTGATAGGTACCTCTGCTTCGACCACACTCGTGCCGACCAAGTTGAGTTTTCGTTGTCGCAAGGTGTCACCGGTGCGCTGCGAATTGTTTTCGGTTCGTAGTAATTGAAGGTTTCGTCTGTGAGGGATCCACGTTTCTGTAATTTAGTTACAAAACACATTAAGTTTTTAGCGTTTCGGATTTTTATTGCTAGCAACCCTTCCGGCCTAAATCTTTAAAAATATCGAACAAAACACAAACTTAATTCTAGTCAACTTTTTTGAGCTGGGTATTCCACCCACACAAAGGCTCTAAGGACTTCGCTTTTCTATTGGGATATAAAAATAGAATAAATTGATTTGTCTTTCAAAAATAGAAATAGGTAACAAATCGAAAGCAATGCTGTTGTCACAATTGGACAAAATACAATACACCACTAATGAAGCATTACTTTGGATAACAATGGTTATCTTTTAGGTAACCTATCTATTCGATTGTTAGTTTTAAGGTGAACAATAGAATGTTATCCTTGACTGAAATTATAAATTAACATTGAAATTCTTGGTTATATGAAGCCCTACTTTTACATTTGTTTTATAGACTCCTACTGACCTACATAATTCCTTTTCTCTATTTCTTTTCTAAATGACATGTTGACGAACCTCGACGTTTCGATCAAGGTACATTGATCGTGGTCACAAGAAGACTCAAATAAAATAGGTGGAAAGTTTAGTTAGAATTCTATTATTTTAATAATTCAATGAGCGCGAATACACTCTATTAAATGTTTTGCAGGTTACGGTTTTATTACTGTTTTTTCATATCTATACTACATGGTAACAGTACTCCCTCTTTCCCGTAGGGGCAGGCAGAGATCACAGCTTTCCACTTTTTACGTTTTCCGACACATTTATTTTGCTTCATCCACGCTCATTAGACATTTCATACAAGAGTGCCAGTTTAGAGTGCTTAAGACCTGTTCCTTTTTTAGATCTTAAGGAATCTGATTTCCGAACATTCGTCTAGACCAGGGTTCGGCAACCTAAGGTTTGCGAGCCTCACGCTCCTCTTTCCAAAGTCAGTTGTAGCTCCGAGTTCCATAATAATACATATCCAGAAAAAAATAAAGCTTTGAAAATATAAAATTGATACATGAGCGGCAGTACTATGGCTTTCTGCCCCAGCCCCTGACATCCGGGTCTTAAATGCTCTGCCACCGCCGCGCTGCCGTCCTGATGTTTTGTAAATCAGAATATGATCATTTACCTATAATTTTGAAAATAATATCTTTGACGACTGGAAAGTTTGGTGAATTGTAAATTTTTGCTCTATAGTCTGAAAAGGTTGCGGATCCCTGGCCTAGACCTTCCTCTCTAAACACTACCTTTACTTTACCCATGCATATCTATTTAGACTCTTTAGTATGTCTAAGACATATCTGGATTTACCTCCATGTCAAAGTAGGGCTGCTTAGAGCGTCACACCTCCTGTAGAAACTTGACCGGACAAACGCCTTGTCGGTTGTCCCCGGACCGGATCATCACCATACCGTCGACTTCATCGCCCACTTGGATGACGATCTGATCTCGGAGAAGCATGAGGCCATTGTCTCCGTCGGACACCTGGAAACACAATAGTAATACGAATTTAGGTTAGGTACGGTAATTTACGGTTGTAGGTTCTCTACACCTTGAAACCCAGTGATTAATAGATGTTCGCGTCGCGGCGGTTTTCACCCTGAGAAAACTGAAGATAGGTACTGTCAGTGTTGTGTGTCGTGACAATCCTATGCTTTTGCAGGGCTGTGACAGCCCTACAGTTTAACAAGATCAAAAGTGGGTAGTTGGAGAAAGTACGCGCTCTCGCCGATATTACCACCCACATTTTCCCAGTCTTCTCGTGACTACGACGAATGCAACTTGGTCGAAATGTCGACGTAAATAAATTACTAAATAAATAACATACTTTTACTCGCGATCAAGCCCCATTTGATTTAATAACAATGTGTTCGAATCGCGAAAGTCTAAAAAAATACAATACGAATTTATTAACCAGTTGAGACCTTACGATATAGTGCTCAATTGATATCTATTCCATTGATTTGTGCCATCTCGGGTGATCTCTAGATGGCTCTGAACATGGCGTGAGATGAAAATTAAGAGAGCTGCCCTACTAGATATAACAATTTGTGTTGAATGAAATCAGGATACATTCATAAAAATTTGGGACCAGATTAGCATTTTTAATATTTTTGAAGCACGGCGAATGATTTCCTGCAGACGAAATGTACTGTTCTCATTTTTCGCTCGCTTTGATCATGTAAGTAATTTTAAGCATATCTCCATAAAATAATACTGAAATATAAACGATAGAAGTAAAAACTGCATGATAGGTAACCGCTAACATGGAAAGCGTGCGGTGACGATGACGCGAGTTTCACACTTTTTGTTTTACCCAAAAAGTACACATATACTCATATACACAGTATAGCTCATGGAAAGCGTGCGGTGACGATGACGTGAGTTTCACACTTTTTGTTTTACCCAAAAAGTACACATATACTCATATACACAGTATAGCTCATGGAAAGCGTGCGGTGACGATGACGCGAGTTTCACACTTTTTGTTTTACCCAAAAAGTACACATATACTCATATACACAGTATAGCTCATGGAAAGCGTGCGGTGACGATGACGTGAGTTCCATGATTTTGGTTCACGAAAAAAGTGCTCAGCGCGCCTAAAGAAGTTTTCACTTCAAAAAAAGGTGAAGGTCAATTCATCTGGTCCCTGGGTCGTAGATGTCAATGTCGATAATGATTCGCACATACGCAACACTAGCGCGCGATTGGAGTAGAGTTCGATGGAATTTGACATAAATAAAAATGACGTTGAGTGAGTATGGAACTTATTCGGATTAAGAGTTAAATGGTTTATAGCATTAACAACATGCTAGGCGGAACTTTTAGAATCGGATTAGATTGGATTGACGTCGAAACTGAGTTCAAGAGTAAGCCAGCAAACCTCAGATGTTCATCGACTGTTAGTCAATGAATACCTGATGAAATCAGATATTCATTGTCTGTTGCTGTTTCAATGAATACCTGATGAAATCAGATATTCATTGATTGTTAGTCAATGAATACCTGATGAAATCAGATATTCATTGACTGTTAGTCAATGAATACCTGATGAAATCAGATATTCATTGTCTGTTGCTGTTTCAATGAATACCTGATGAAATCAGATATTCATTGACTGTTAGTCAATGAATACCTGATGAAATCAGATATTCATTGTCTGTTGCTGTTTCAATGAATACCTGATGAAATCAGATATTCATTGACTGTTAGTCAATGAATACCTGATGAAATCAGATATTCATTGTCTGTTGCTGTTTCAATGAATACCTGATGAAATCAGATATTCATTGACTGTTAGTCAATATAACTGATGAAACTTTCGTATGTTAGGTTGATCACAAAATATACAAGTACACAAACATACATACAAACGCTGTTGAGTTCAAGGCTCCATTGAACTAACACTGTTATCTATCGATTCGTTGAAAGAAGTGACGTTCTGGCGTCTCCATATACGAAGTTTTTACTTAATATGCGGTTATCAACACTTCACGGTTGTGTACACTTAACACATGTTTTTTTTTTTTTTTACATTTACACAAGGTCTTCAGGTCCCAAACTAGGCAGAGCCTGTACTATGGCAACCTGATGACTGATATATATACTTATACACACCCAGACAGGTCAGAGTGCTACCAACTGCCCCAACCGGCCAGTCATACATATAAATTTTAGGTATAATTATAGTTATTTAAAAAATATTTATTTTAGTAGTAATTAATATTAAAAATTTAAGATGTTAAGATTTAGTAACATAAAAATTATTACCAAATTTTGTTTGATGTGATTATGTACGTTTGATGACCTAAAACCATGTTAGTAACAAAGATATAAACAAACGAAATCTCTGTGGTACTTACATAAATAATACACCTTAAATTCATGCCTTAATGCTTGGCTGCTGAGTTGGTTCGAAAGGTTTTATGTGAAGTTAACCCAGGACAAAATGTAAGGTAATAATCGGGTACAAAGACCTTGAGTCCTGCAAAGCAAGTGTCTTAAATTCATTCACTCGTGCAATAAAAACCATTCCTAGGGTTCGCAGGGATCGAACTTTAGAGTATTTCAACCGAATCGATTTGACTTTATGGGTTTTCATTGAGGATAAAGCTCGCTACATCCAAGAAAATAACAAGAGCTCTTGTGCTTTGTTTTGTATCCTACCTCTGTCATTTAATCGGTCTTTTTTCAAAGTTATCATTTATGTTGATTATAAGGTTTTTGATAAGGTTATCACACTAATCTTTATTATATCGAAAAGAATTATAATAATAATAATAATCATGTCAGCCATAAGACGTCCACTGCTGGACATAGGCTTCCCCCATTGATCGCCACAAGGACCAGCTGGAAGCGGCACGCATTTCATCCAGCCCCTTTCTGCGAATTTGGTCACGTCGTCTGTCAACCTTCTCAGTGGACATCCAATGCTGCGCTTGACTTTCCATGGTCTCCACTCGAGAAACTTTCGATCCCATCGGTTTGTTTATCATAATAGAAAACTTAAAAATGATACAAATGATAAAAGGTCTTATAGAGCTATAGTAAATTTTAAATTGTAAACTTTATGTTTAAGTAAATGTGTGTCGATGTTTTAATACCCTTCTATAAGTTCTTTTAAATGGGTTCACCTGCAGATTATGTGTGACTTGAAGCGGCCGTTCCCCAGCTTGCAGTTTCGTGCAGTACTTGGAAGGGAAGTATCCAATCTTGCCCAAGCACTTGCCCTTCCACCAATCAGGGTCAGACGTGTCGATCACGGTCACTTTGTACCCAGCTTTGAGGTCCAGTTCGTCGGCGTGACGCGATTTGAAGTTGTAGAGAATAACATATAAATTGGTTGGTAGTAGACGTTGATGCTTCTGGAAATACAAACGACTTATGTTAATTTTGTTATTAAAACAACGTGGTTTTGACATATTATGAATGTATAAAACACGGGCGGTATTAGGCGAACCGCGACTGCGTCCGCGAGCGCCCCGTATTCTCCTTGAAAAAGACCACCGACTGTGGTTGAAACTATAGTTGGAACCCTCTGACTTATTACGTGAGTAATTTCCGTAACTTATGTTAATTTTGTCGCAAAACTGCACACGTCCGTATTAGAAGTGTAGCCTACAGCCAATAAGTGGCCTTGGATGTTGTCACAAGGAGTTATGACTCATCTGATACTAAGTATATAGCCACAGGTTCCTCAGCAGTGCTAGTTTTTTTTTAAATTAAGAACAGTAACGTGCCAGCTATTTGAAGGGCACTGTAATGAAGGAAGAAAAATTACAGAACAAATAAGGCTAACTCAGGGCAGCGGCGATAAAGAACAATAAGCTGCAGCTTAATTTTCTAAAATTTGTATGGTGGTAGAGTGCTTTTGAGTACCCGCCTTGCTGGCTACCACACTCGATTTGGAAAAACTGTCACCAAGCATATAGTGTGTTCAGGCAGAAATCCGTGAGAGCCAGTAAGTACTCTAGGTCTAGCGTGACAACATCTTCGATTACATCATTACTGACCATCAAGGGACATAGTAGTCAAACGCTAGATCTATACAGTATAAAAAAATATTTTCATATTCAACAAATTAAAGTATTTCCCGGAACTTAATAAATTAAGACTGGGTCAGACACTACACCTGTCGTGGATGGACGTAATGCATAATCCCATCAGAAAAATAAATGTGAAATGAGGGCCAAGTTCAATATTATCCAAGTTCAACGGTCAGTCCTGAAAAGATTTATTATTATAAAATATTTTATATTGCTATAAATAACAATATAAAATATTTTATAACAATAATAATATCACGTTCATAATTACTTTACACTGTTTTTTATGGGTAGTAAGCACTATCAAGATCCTGATGAAGGCTTCCAGAAGAAGCCGAAACAATTGTCGATCGTGATATCGACTACGCGTAAGTACCACGTTATACCCGTAAAAAACAGTGTATTTTATAACAACTTGAAATATAATTTCTTCTTAAAACTTAGGACTATTAAAAAAAATAAAATATTGAGGACTAAAGTCTGACTTGGCTAGTTTTTAATGATCAAATACGAATGTCAATGATTGTTATTTGCTAAATAAAGGTATTTAGCAAATAACAATGATTAACAATTAGGTATTGCAAGCATATTTAATTAACCAAACTTATCAATTCTTCCGCCTACCGTTGACATCAAAATACCACTCGAACCAAATTCAACACCCATGCAGTGACCAGAGTGAGCGGAGTCGAAGCTTAATTGATACGCTGGAAAATGGTGCGAAAAAGTATTTGAAGAATTTATGGAATAAAATTCGGGTTTAAACCTCGGGCGAGCAATCCACCGCTCCATTTACGCTACGACGCGGTGATGTTCAGGTCGTTGAGGTGGAAATATTAGAAATTAGAGAATATATACAATTTTACACGCCATCTGCCCTGTGCTATGTCGCACACTTTATACCCAATACGATAAAAGGCAAGGGTCATGGCGGTTTTGTGTCGAAACCACGAATTGAAAAGCCATTGGTTGCAGGCGTTTAAAGTTTTGCTGAGATCGTCCTTTTTAAAAAGTTGTTCCCACTAGCATATATTTCACACGTTATACACGTATTTGTTATACCTAGTGTGTATTGTATAAGCTATGTACTTTGTGGTCACACCTTGGATGGGGGACCGCTAGTGACATTTACAGCTGTTCCGTGTTTCGAAGGGTACATGAAGGCATTTGTTTCAATTGTTGTTGTAGACAGTCGAACACGTAGGAGACTTATCGACAAACAATAAGCGGGCCTTAGACTACACAGTATATAGTATATTATGTACGAAACTTCTCTTGTCAGAGGAAGTTCGAGCCCCTGTGGTGAGAACGCAATGTACTAATTATGCTAAGCATTCTGTATGTATTTTAATCGTTTAAGGATTATAGTGATGTGAAAAAATATTTCAAAATATGTTATGATTTTTACGTAAGTTGTGATATGAACTGTTTGTATGTCTGGTAATCCAATATTTTCTACGTATAGAACGAAACGATAAAAATAATGTGAAGGTATCAAGAAAAAAAGAGAAGTGGAGAGTAAAAGACATAACTACGTGGGTACTAACAAAATATCGAATGCAACAGTCGTAATCACCCACACTTGAGAGAGCGTTTTGGTCAGTAGTAGGTACCAACCCCACCAACCAACGGAGAAGTGTGAATATGACCTTTTTTGGAAATTATGGTATTATGGTACAGCTACTGGGACCCGAGATTCGTTATTTATCTTTGTATCAAGCTCAGTACAGTGCCACGAAAGCTTCCGCTAACTCATTGGGCTGCTACCAATTAGAGCCACGACTTGGAAAATAATGTTGGGGTGCTAGCTTTGGTAGAAAGTACCTATACCTAAAAATGTGATTCAACAGTAAAAAGCTAGCTAATTTCAAAACCTAAAAAAAAAAGAAAAACCTTCAAATCTTTCTAAATTTAACTTACATTATGCTGCTTCACCGGAGACGGGCATGGGCTTGCGCTGTTTGACGACAGGCTCTTGTCAGGCTCATCAGGGAGCTCCACGCTGCTCATTCTTCCACCACGAGCACTCAGTAATCTTCGGCTGTGCACCGGCGATGACGGCGCTATACACCACATTTATGTATCAAAAATGTGCACCGAAAAGTAAAATACCACATGCAAAGGATTTTAAAACATAGTAGGTGCATGATTCAATAATCCAGTGCAAAATAGTATCGACCAGATTGAGATCCTAATGATAATAAAGGTCCTGATTAAGATTCATAAATACACCGTGAGTTGAATAGTAACCAATTGGGCTCATTTTTTATGTATCTCATATCAATGTTCATTGAAAACCTTGTGTTTTACATAGTAGGATCCAAAGTTGTACCTACATGTATACGTATGGTCGAATTGGTCAATGGTCATTGAAGGGTTAATGAAATTGCCTGGACGCCAGCCGCCAGCTTCCTTTTCTTAACCGACTTCAAAAAAGCAGGAGGCCCTCAATTCGACTCGTATGATTTTTTTTGTACATAAAGTATTATCGTGTAAATTATAAAATAGATATAAAAATTTTTTTGCTGTCTTTACCTAGATATAACTGATTACGCCAAGTTGGTAATTAATGAGATGTATTGTACACATACCAGCTGTTTTTATTCGTATTTAGCTGTTTTTATTTTGAACGATATGAATAGTATACATTTGATTTTTATTACTTCGAAGTTGAGCAACTTATGAATTTAAATGAAAAGTTTTTCCAGTTGAAAAAAACTGATAAAGATTCTAAATAGATATTCAAAGTATTTATTAGAACAGGCTTAGGCAAAACGAGTGCAAATATCAATTTGCATTGATTTTGCTGAGATGTTTCCAGTGGCGGATTTGCAGTCTCGGCCGCCCTAGGCACCAAGCCATCAGCCGCCATCAGCTATTATTAATAGCTACTGAACATATACGTCGAGTCGAAAAAGTTTCATGACACGATTGTGGCCGCCCTTAAATTTGGCCGCCCTAGGCCCGGGCCTACCGGGCCTTAGGGTAAATCCGCCACTGGATGTTTCAGAACAAATTAGAAAGCGATTTGTCATGTCTTTACTGACTTTTGGAACATAATTATAAGAGCTAAATACATAATACAGATGTTATGTAGAAATAGTGTGTGCATATAATGTGTTCCTTACTCTGTATTATCTGTATCTCTGTATTTTGGTTGCCTGGAAGAAATCGCTTTGAGCAATAAGGCCGTCCTTTGTATCACTGTATCTATATTTGTTTGTTTTCTTTATGTGTGTAGTTTTTAAATAGTGTGCAAATAAAGAGTTTTCTATCTATCTATCTATCTATCTGTATATATTATTCTGTAGTTATACGCGATGACCTGTTTTGAAAATTGGCTTTTCGTAACTAATTATTAAAACTATACAAGTTTGTGTAGCTGTTGGTCATCCATAATAATAAAAGTAAAATACAACCTTTCCTATTTATTATTCCATTAAGTAGGATTTAGAGTAGATAGATGACAAAAATGTTACCTTATCCAAATAATTCTTTACTCTTTAGAGACGAAATGCTAAAATAGCTTTCAAGATTTCTCAAGATATCCTCTCCATCAATCCTGAATTCAGATCCACTTTCTTTAATACTAAGTCTCAGTGGCTTGACACATCTTCAATAACGTTAGCGTAATGGGGCTAGGATTTTCATTTTGAACCGTTCCTAACGCGTAGGTACATAATGATATGCATGATTATAATACTTTCTCAATGTGCTTTAAGCAACACGTGCTTGGGCACATTATACACATATAAATTAATTACAATTGGAAGAGACTAGATTCTTATGACAGAGGGTATCCTAGTGTGGGATCTAGTACCGACTTAATTATTACCAACTACCTATACCTATATTAATCTGGATCGAACCAGCGTCCGTCAGTTTGACAACTGACGCTCTACAGAGAAACAACAAAGCACTTCATAGTTTCTATCATCGCTACAAATAAATAGGTATGAATAAGAGAAGATCTAACCGCACACTCGTAGATATATGAAATATAATCTACGGTGCCGTTAGATCTATGTATATGAGGTTTTCATGTATGGGGTAGGTAGTTAACTAAGCATCATCTTCCACTTTCATGTGTTATTTTTTGTTGTTACATACAGGTAATTGAATGAATCTATCTCCTCCAATTTTTTTCAAAAACATAGTAGGCAAACAGCATACATGTTTGCTATTATTGAACTTTTTACACAACTGCAGTTTTTTGAAACGGTGGTAATTCTGTGGATCTCTGGAATCAGGTAAAAGTATTCAAGATGCTCAAACGATCTAATTGTTCTGAAAGATCTAAAAGATCTAATTGTTTAAGATAAAATTCAAATTTGTATAAAGTCAATGTTAATATTAGCACCATTTATATTATTAAAAATCTTCCCATTTACCCTGCGACGCAAAAAGTTTATATAAAGCACCCTTCTATGAGTTCAAAGTGTGTGTGTGTGTGTCTGTGGCATCGTATTAGCTCCTAGACAAATGGTTCAGTTTTGATGCTTTTTCTTTTGTTTGAAGGCTGATATAGAGATATTTCTAAGCTACATTATTTGAGTTTTATTTTTGTGTCAGGCGTTAATATTTGAAATTTTACAATTTATTATTTAATATTAGATATCATCAACAATTTATTCTGTTCTGTATGGAATTAGAAAGCACCAAATTATACAGATCGATTAATTTACCTACCATAATGTGGGTACTATTACCTACATAAACAGGAAAATTTTGAAGTAGTATTATACGAATTCGGAATCGAATTAACGTCGTAAAGAAAAATAACCCTCCTGATAAAACAGCTATTTGTTGTAGACATATAATTTGACGAGCCTCATCAAACGGGCCTCATTAATTCATAAGCACATTTATCAGCTTAATAACGCACACAATGATATTGTATCAGCAATCAATATCAGTTTCTAGACACTAATGAATATATGATACCAAGTACGGGTTATCATTATCCAATATAGTTAATTATCTTTTGAACAAAATTCATAGAACAAAGGAGCTAAATAAAGTTGTTTGATGATATCCAATACCGTTTGCTGCCACAATAAATAGCTTATTATATCAACGTACATGATCTAGTATAGTTAAAAACCGTGTAGTTGTCACTGACATTGAATTTGAAAAGTCTGTGGTAGTTATTTATTCTAGTGACGCTATGATTCATGCAACTGCAGTTACCTAGAAAAAAAGAAATTAAAAATATAAATAGCATGCAAACACTGTCACTCTATGAACGAGTATGTAAAATAGAAAAAGAAAGCATAAGCAATCGAAATGATATCGGTCTTAATGTGGTATTTTCCATGAGATTCTGAAATTGATTTTTAGACATCGATGACGGTGGAAATTTAACTTACCGTCATTGTGAAAACGACGTGGAAACTCCACCGAAAAACCACAGACAGCGAAAATTAGGTAGATCACGCTAGACACACACAACACAAGCTAAGCCAAGGGAAAGATAAGACGGCAAACGTCAACTTTGCCCACACCACAACACTGCTCGATATAAAATTTGCCCGAGTCCAAAGAACTTTAAATACTAGATACCTACATACTCATAAAGAAGTCAACTTGTACGGTTTTCCAATAAATGATTGGAGCTTCCAGGTAACAAATTGACACAAATTTTGTATTGCAAATTGTATTCCATTTTAGTTTAAAAAAATCTGACACTAATAGGACTGGCTGACTGGAAAACCGTTGATCTAATCATGACATTTAATTCGATAAGCGGAGCATTTTTTATGTCACGGTATAATGTTAATTTAATATTTTGCAACATTACAGTACACAACTCTAAGAAATCTAATCAAATGACAGCAACATTATGTTTTTAAAAGTGACTGTTGAACAGCGCGAAAGCATTTTCATCCATCTTGAAGATCTTAAGTTACTGCTGTTTAATAAATGGATCCCAACTTTAGAGGTTCAAACTGAGAGGGAAGAAAAAGTTAGGCCCGGCCCAAAGGGTATTTGGCGAAAGATGGTCGTTATTTGGACTCGAGTGATTGTTTACTGCGTACATAGCACGCGGCTGCCTTGTGCTGTAGACTGGTCCCGGGCTGGCCGCCGTCGCAGCTCCCCGCACTCCGGCGAGTCCAGCGACAGACTCTTCATCCTAAGGTTCAACTTTTGGCGTCTCGGAGAATGCGGCGCTATAAAAGTTTCCAGTATAAGCAAACACTCTTACGCTTTTACGTTTTATATGTTTTTTTAGATATGAAATGACTATGAGAGTTAACTAATCTTCTGACTCGTGAGTTTGGTTAAGTGAGCAATGAACATTTTAGGTATGTTCTATTTGGAATTGTGTTTAAATAAGGTTAATCTAATGTCTAGTTTGATTGAATAAAACGTTCGCGTTTAATTGTTAATAAAACACTAATCCTTTTCACAATATTTTAGTACCTCTATCACAAATTCAGATTCTATTAGTTGCAAATATGATAAATATTAGACAAAGAATACTGTGAAAAGGACAAAATATACAATTGGTTTGTTAACAGTTATTACTAATTACAAGCAAAATGATGTTAAGAAAACAAGGTAAGAATTAAAACGTGCTTAAGCTGTGCAGATAAAGAAGGAAAAATTGATCAAGATATTGGAATCTAAAGAGCTACGATTACTATAGAGTGGGTACTGGGTGTAGATGGTTTGCTAGAAGTGAAAGCTTCTTTTGCTAATTTTCTATTAACGGATGCGATCTGTCTTGAGCAGTAACAGCGACAGAAAAGTGGCATCTCATGTTACATAGCAACAAGTTCACCGATGCAAGTAACAGTGTGGAAGAATTCTACGGGGGTCTTTAATATTGGTACCAGGTAAGGGACTGGTGCGGTCTGCCTGCCTCAACATTTGGGCACTCTTGGAATTCTTCATCGAACCTGTGTGGACAAGTAAACAGGAGCGGGTCTGTAAAATTTTCCATAGTAATTCTACAAAGCCCATTCGCCGGGACGCCCTGAAAATGATGCAACAAAAAGGGCTGGAACCTTGAACAAAGCAAAACAAAAACGCAACACTATTTGTGTGTCTCTATGTTGAGCTTGGTTTGGAACTATGTCTCGATGACGTGATGGCTCGGCGTTAGTGTTAGGGGATCGTTCCGATAGTTTGATCGTGATAGAAGCGAAGTTTGAGTCATGGAAGTTAGTTATGGGTGCAGGTATAGAGCAGTATCGTGTGATTTGTTCGCCGATATAAAACGCATGCAACCACCAAAACGCCGCCAAACAAGCCATGCACCACTTACATCCGCGCACTCGCAGGTAAACTCGTCCGAATTCAAAGTGAAAAGTGCTCGGGTATAGAGATAAATAGAAAATAATATTTCGAATTTTATTGTAACAGTAACAATATGTACATATCACAGAACGCGGGGCGTTTCGGGGTAACACAGTATAAGAAAATCCGGGAGGCGCTTTTTGAAGACCGAACTGGCGAGCCGTGTCAGCGCTCACTGCCGTTAGGCGATATCGTCGGGTTCCCGGGTAAACGTCTCTTAGCATTATTTCTTTCGAAAACTAGCCGCCGACTTGAGAATGGAAGGCGGAGGATCGCCATTTTCATTAACAAAACACAGAGGCTGTCCAAACGGTCGCGTCGTCGTCACCTCCGATTCTGCAAAAAATAACACGCAAACAAAACAAAATAAATAAAAAGTAAAACTAAATACACAACACAAAATAAACAAAATGATAATGATAACGTTCGGGACGCAGTCAGAAAACTCGATGACGTACGGCGAGCCGTATGCCTTGCGAGAGGATAGGTTCAAGCGTCTAAGGTACGGGCCGAGCTTCTAACATTATTCCTATACTAATCTAAACACTGCAATCGCGAAACTGAACATAAAGGAACATAAAAGTACGGAACACACAGAGGTTAAACGGGGCACCGTAATGATGGGAGAAACAAAGCTGCGAGTGCTGGAGAGCGATGCGCTACGAGTGGGCGCGTACTTTCCGGCAGGGAAATGGACCGATGCTGCGGCGAGCCGCGCCGCGAGCGCGAGCTCCACATCGACAAACTCTTGACGCCCGCGAAGAGACGGCGCCGCACCCCGCTTGCACCCGTGCCCGCGCCCTCGGCCCGCGCCGCCCCGTCCCCGCCCCCGCCCCAGCCTACCGACAAGCAGCGCTCAGTACCGACCGACCGCACCCCGCCCCCGCCCTGCGCCTGCGACTATCAGTACGAGGCGTGCAACAACGCGACTACGCGGCGACTCGAGCGAGAAGGAGCCGTCAACCTGAGCAAGAGGAGACGGGCTGCGGCGCCACGGCCAGCCCGGCCCGGGCCGCGGGCATCGGCGAGCGCGTGCCCCCGCCATCGTCCGGCGCTGTCGACACGCGCACTACCGGCCCGCCACCGCCGCCGCCCGCGCTGGCCCCGGCCCCAGGCTTCCCGGCTATTTCATTCGCCCGCTTCAGAACTTGGTACGTCTGATCCACCTCCTCCTCTGAGCATCGAAACCACAACGCCTTTACTCACGGGTTAATGTGTGCGCGACGTCTGCTCTCTCGTGTTAGTGTACCGTTTCTGTACAGTATGTGATCGGAGATGTTTGTTAGTGTTATCGAATGCTCGGCGTTCGGATACGTGCACGGGGACACTCCGGGGTTACTGATACCGTACCCTCGTCGCAGAAGCTATCGAAATCATCATCGAACTCGACCGACCCCTTAAACGAGATCTTGGTGAGTCTCTGCCCTGGCAGCCACCCTTGCTCCACCCCTGGGCAATGTTCAATTCAGCTTGAGCTTGAGAGAGGCTGAGATATGGATGTTTCGTGTATAACATGGATGCACAGACTTATTAAGACTAGGGGCCACTCGGGCAAATTATGAACTGATGGTGGGCCACCAGAAGTATAGGTAATTAAAGACAATGAAAAATTGATAATAATGTATTCAAATTGAAAAAGAATTTATTAATTTGAAGCGTGGCACTGCATAGTGCTTACAATCTTTTTTATATTTGGCTCAAATTTACTTGTAGCAACACGTAAAACTGCTTCCAAACTTTCATTTGCAAGGCGGTTTCGATTTTTTGTTTTATTATTATTTAGGATTGAAAAGGTTTGTTCACATATATAGGTAGAACCAAATAAGCTTGCACATTTCAGAGCGTTTATGCGCAACTCTTTGTACGTATTTTTATCAATGCAGCGGTAAAAGTTCAGCAAGTCTCCAGCAAGTTAAAATCTACACTAGAACTAACGACACTTTACTCAAATTAAAACCGAACTGTCGGTCGCTGCGGTTAGCGTGGCTTTTATACCACGCGCATAGAGTCGAAAACTGTCTGGAGAAATCTCGAAACCGACTCTGGAAGCTTCGTGTATCTACCTACGCGAGCTATCGGGAATTTGGGACTATTGCTATCTCGCTCGCTCGAATTTAACCGAGATCAGCACGAACATTACCGACCGCTGTTACCGACGCATGCACGGCGCACCGATAAGATTGATAGAGCGCGCGCGCGAGATTCAAATTACTTTTCGAACATTTGTTATTGGTTTTATTCTGGAATAGAACTCAATATTTTCGAATGTACGAGAGTATTATTTTTGCTGTCGGCGGGCCACCAGTATTCGACCGGCGGGCCGCATGCGGCCCGCGGGCCGTAGTCTGTGCATCCCTGGTGTATAAGAACTACGTGAGTGTTCGTTACAATACGAGCTTGACGAGTCGTGTGTTGTGTCTCAAGTTCAAACACGTGTCCAATTATATATAGTTACTCGTATTACAGAAATTGCTCCAAGTATAAAACTATTACATTACTTAGAGTTGAGAAATATAGCAGCTAAAGCATATCCAACGTATAACTTACCACAACCTCTGTCAGCATTGCCTTATGAAATGTATAGTTGAAATGTATTAAAAGTTCTTCCGACTTTTATACAAGTGTATGCGTACTTGAAGAACAACGACAAAATAACAAGTTCAGGGATTTTAAAGAAGTTTTTACAACGACATTATTTCAGTTTAGTTAATAATTATTTAGTTTTAAAATGAGCTCGAGAGCCTAATATTCCGAAAATGCTACTTTGTCGAAGTAATTTTCGTATGATGTGCGCATGTTGTATGCCAGAATATTTTTCATTAATAATAGGGTCTGTATTATTAATGAAAAATATTCTGTATTCTTGATGGATCTTCTGGATCTTATCAAGAATGTTTGAAGTATACAGGGCGACTGGTTGAACACTGTACATATTGATAAAGAGCGCTCAGTATTTACTCGATTATCGATCTAAAGTAAAAAAGTAGGTGACTTGTATTTTTCAAATTTATCTTCAATTATTTACTCAAAACAAAAAGCGTGGTCACTCGCACCGCGTGTGTGTAGTAACAGAATTTGTCGGTCGCAGTATCGTTTGAACGCGGCGCAACTCGTGCAGCAGGCGCGGGCGCCCCATCCCACCCCCGCACTCGCGTCACTTCACTAGTCACAGGCCACCGCGTCGGTCATTTCGCAAGTCATTTTACTTCCAGGTCTCGTGATTGTGCTTACCAGCATTTATTGACTTCAAATAATGCCATTTACAAATGATGAATATTAGATGGTTTGTGCATACGCTCGTGCAAGTGACAGTGCGCGTGGTGCAATTAACTTGTATCGCGTAACATTGCTATTGGCTCATGACGTTATGCTGAGTATCAACCAACGTTTGCTAGACTTCGGCCAATTTACGGTGCCATCGCATATCCAAAGCCGAGAGGCAGAATCATATTCGGTAGATACGGGAGTATTTCCATAAAACAACCCAGAGACAAGCACTTGAAATGTACCAAGGTAGGTAAGGTACCTTGGTTTAGGTACCTTTTAAATCTTTGTGTTTGTTTTTACCTCCCACAAAATTTACCAATAAATCACAAAGAAATGACATCGTTTGATATCTTGGAACCATGGTAGGTATTTTTACCTATCCTAAGCCAGTTAAAGTATGGATGGACGTACCTCCTTGATTTGGCGTACCTACCTGCCAAGGGTCATTAACCCCGTTCGCGCAAAACACGCGTAGTAGCTATGATGTAGATCTACGCTAGGTACTGCGGTATCCATAATTTCCATGTCTTAGCACATTAATGAAGGTTTTCTCTTTAGTTCATTAGTATTTTTTTTTAATGTTTCATGTGACCATTAATCATCATGTGCTTGAGTATGTGAAGTGTTCAACCAGTCAGTCTGTATTTATTTTTTAATATTCCTTAACTTGTATAAATACGCTATAAAACTTGGATTATATCTAAGAACTATTATTTAAATATATCTATTATCCGGATTTGAACTCACTTGATGATAGGCGTAGCACATGCCCGAAATCTGGGTGCATATATTCGACAGTAAACGAGAGTAAAGCCGATAATTTATCTCTTCTTAGAATGTTGAGTTGATCAAGAATAAAATGTGTAAAAGAAATATGTTCTTATAGTGATTGGAACCATCAAACATCGCCGATAATTATTTAGCGTTCAAGCGCTATCGGTCTCCAAATTTCTTCAAGAGTTGCAAATTTATATAATTCTTAAATCAACACGACTTTGATAACATACATTTGAACATTTGACTGGTCGGTTGGCGCAGTTGGTAGCACTCTGCCTTCTGAGCCGCTGGTCTCGGGTTCGATTCCCGGACAGGTCAAACATTTGTGTGTATGAACATGTCTGTTTGACCTGTGTCTGGGTGTGTATAAGTATATAAGTATATATATAAGTTTGCATATAAGTATATATCAGTCATCAGGTTACCATAGTACAGGCTCTGCCTAGTTTGGGACCTGAAGACCATGTGTGAATGTTGTCCAATAAAAAAAAACATAGGACTTACTTTCATCATCAAAGGCGATGTCTTGGTTCACCCGATGCGATTCAATTTCGGAAGTGCTCTTCTGCCTGCGCAGTAATCGAGACTTGGTCTGACACTTGCCTACTTGCGGCATGCAGTCTGTGTGGATGTTCATTTTACACAAGCGACAGCGAAGACCTTGCCTTGTATGTCCTGTGAACAAACAAAAAACCCTAATAACCACTCCACTGGCGGAAACAATATTAGGAATCTAAAATTTTGATGAATGGCTTTTTAAGAGAATGTATTGTTACCAAGATTCATTATTTTACCGCTTATTCGATCGCAGTCGCTTATTAGATTGTCAAATGAAGCTTAAGCATTGTTAAAATTCGCGGAATCAACGTGACAGGTGGTTCACCCCTAAGTAAAAATATTGGTGTGGCGTGGGCGTCAGTGAGTATCGATATTCCAACATCCTGGACCGTTAAAGCTTTACTTCATCATGACAAATAACAAATTTTACAGAAATATCTTCAATTATTTTAAAATTAAAGACATTTTATTTGATACTTTCCCTAAGATTTTGTTACTTTGTATTTGTTAATTCCTTTTCATAACTACCCCCATTTCATTAATCATTACAAACCAAACGACATGGGTTATATATTATATACAGCCTTTAATCAGCCTTTATTATAGACCACCCTACAAGTTTGACACGTGCATGGAGTATGGCGCATACAAGCGAACTTAAAAATGTTTAGCAATGAATATTCTTTTTCATATTTCCTACAAATCCGTTCATAAGTTATCGTCGGTCATACCAATTATATGTTTATATGAGGTAGATGTGGCACAAGCGCGCGGAAACTGAGGCGGCAAAATTAAGTCAATTATAGTAATTTTCATTGCGACGCGTATTTCAAGCGCAAGTCTAAACATATAGCTATCCTTTTCTATATTATTTGTATCGTATTATCTGTCGCAGTAAGCATGTTTATGTCGTAAAGGAACAAAATCTGTGCACCGCGCAGTATGAACATACGTTATTCTTAGGAAAACATCATTGGGTCATACGACTCCATCAAACACCTTTACTTTCCTTACGTTCGCAAAATATTTAATGATATTTCTGAGGGAAAAGGAAGGCTAGGAGACACTATTGCACACCTGTTACCGCCCGCAAATAAAGTATGCAGATTGCCCAAGTTCAACCAAAACCCATTCGACACGTCTTTTTTCTTATCGACACGATGAATTTAGACTCTGGCTTAACCGTGTTCATTCAATTAAATTCTATGGGTTAACGCGTTCTCTAGATTCTAGAGAACCCATAGAATGCCAAGCCAGCAGTGACGTGGGCCGGAAGAGCGGCGTATAGATTGAGCTTAGAAGCAATAACCATCAGTAAAGATTCCTTCTAAGTTTGCGTGCTACACCTTAGACTGCGTCGTCACTTAACATCAGGTGAGACAGTGGTCAAACGTAAGCTTACAAACTTAAAAAAAAAGTATTCACAATTCATTGTTTTTATCAGACTGCAAAATAAGAAGAGGTTCTCATTCGTCGGAATATTTTTTATGTATACTCTAAAATATTGTTCCAGGCGGACTGACGTGGAAAATGAACTCTTGCCGTGGAAAAAATTATGGGCACACTTGAAGCGAATTGGATATTATTTCAATTGGTCTGGACATATTTTGTGAACGATAGTATATAATCACGTAATTATAACATAATCCTGTTCATTATTTCAACTAAAACTAAATACACTGATATGATAAAAGGTTCAGTTCCGAATATTTTCCTTGGAAAAACACAAGCTACAAAATTATGCGTATATCCATCCCATAGGATAAATAAAATATTACGTAAAAGAATGATACAATCGAATAATAGTATCCAACAAGACATTAGTTCTACACATACGTCGGAGAATAATCCCCTTGAACTAACTTCAATATGTAGTTACCTATATGATACGGTAATGTTATCCGCGAAGATTTCTGTACGTTCCTAGTTTTTTTTTTTTGACGTGATACCGTTTTATAAATTGATGAATGCCAAAATGAAAAATAGTAACGTTCCACCTGAGTTTTATCTAGATCTAGATAATATAATCAAAGTCAAAGTCAAAGTCAAGGTCAAAGTCAAAGTCAAATTCAATGGTCAATGGTCAATGTCAATGACAATGACAATGACAATGGTCAATGGTCAATGGTCAATGGTCAATGGTCAATGGTCAATGGTCAATGGTCAATGGTCAATGGTCAATGGTCAATGGTCAATGGTCAATGGTCAATGACAATGACAATGACAATGACAATGACAATGACAATGACAATGTCAAAGTCATACATGATTATGTCGTTATCACGTAAATCTATCGTCCGTAAACCGACTTTAAAGACAACCAATTTTTTTTTTTGCTATTTTAGATGCACAAATTTATACAAGAGTATCTGCTGCTGAACTAAGCTTAACACCCGTGCTGCAGCATACAGCGCTCTACCCTAAGCGTTGAGGCGTTACTTAGTCGTAGAGTTATATTACGTTAGGTATAAAGTCTTCAGGGATTTTTCTATTGATTTTACGAGTATGTGGCTTTTACCACGTACCTGAATAAAAAATATGTGAAGATTAGAAAATAGTCACTTCTCCTATTTTACTTTAGTACCTATTCTGTAAAAGTATTAAAATGTTATAGATACATTAAGAAATAACACCTATACCTATAACTAAGCTACTCAGAAAGTAGGTTTGTATAAAATAATTGTGTTCTATTTGTATCCATAAGCCAACAATTATAATTAAAAATTGAAAAAAGAGAGACAGGGTAATTAATACCTTGACAGCAAGCAAGACCTTGAAGCGATGATAGCTCAGTGGTGGGAGCGTCGGTTGTCCAACTGACGGACGCTGGTTCGACCCCCACCAACGGCTTGAGCTTCCGTTGAAGGTAACACCGTTTTCGAATTCCCAGCATGGTGGTAGGATACTATCGAGTACCCGCCTGACTAGCTACCACCCTCAGGGTTGCAACTAACACCAAACACATAGTGTGTTCAGGCAGCAGGCCTTGATGCAGTAAACATTCTAGGTCTAGAGTGATAAAATCTTCGACCACATCGTCACTGATCATCAAGTGATATACCTAGGGGTCAAACGCTATACACTTAAAAGCTCAAGTTAAGGAGAGAGCTATGCACGGAGATTCTCGACGCAATCGAATATATATCGATAGAAGAACGAAAGCCACTGACTTCGACAAGTTATTTCACACTTTTGAGTGTTAAAGTCGGTAAATTTTTTTTGTATCCTTTTTTTTCACCTTTTAGTGACCTTTGTTACTCACGGGATTAATTGTCATTCATCCTCAATAAGGAAGAGTGATCCTGATAGACGTAACACTTTTCAGTTATTGGAGTGTAACCCAAAAACCGCTTGACTGAGCGAAAGTTTCGGTCAGGCTATATATTTTCGTTTTCGGCTGAAAAACCTACTCCGGTCAGACACTAATTATTATTATTATTATTGCGCATCCATCAAGCTTTGCCAGCGTTACAGCAACAAAAGTTACCAATAGTCGCCGACCCAGAACCCGGGCACTTATCGTATTCGCGGACACGGAGGTTAATGACATTTAACAAAAGGTTTCGTTGGCAACATGCTGATGCCTTAATTTGTCGCGTTTCGTATCACGCTTTACCTAATTTATATTCATAAATCATTTTACCCTTATTATGTTCCTATCATGTCACGCTAAATTACATTATTTAGGTTTATTCTTCTTCTTCTTGTGCCATCCCCTAACGGAGGTCGGCGATCATTAGGGCAATTTTAACCTTGGAGACTGCCGCCCGGAATAGGGATCTGTTACTCAACCCAAACCAGTCTCTCAGATTTTTCAGCCAGGAGGTGCGTCTGCGGCCAGGTGGTCTATGGCCTTGTATTTTGCCTTGGATTATAAGTTGCAAGAGGCTGTATTTGTCGTTTCGCTTAGGTTTATTAGTCGGGATTATATAGGGCTGTTGCTTTGTTGAAGCATTCTGTTATCGTGGTTGTTGACTATAAGGACTAAACTAGATTGTATTTTTGCGTGTTTTTTGATATTTCAAACAGCTTGTGTTCACGGTAGGGTGAAAAACACGTTTTAAAGTGGCTTGGTGATTTATTATAGCTTGTGAATAGAATGGAGTCAAATTTATACCTACGCAACACTATCGCCACTCGGTAGTATGTTCACTTTGGAACGCGGTGTTAGTTTTGTAACCGACTTCAAAAAAAGGGGGAGGTTCTCATTCTACCCCTGTTTTTTTTGTTTGTTACCTCAGAACTTTTGATTGGGTGAACCGATTTTAATGATTCTTTTTTTAAGCTAATGCTTCCCGCGTGGTCCCATTTAAATTACAAAAACGGTTTCGATTCAAAATTTTCCCATTCAAAATCAGTGAAGCGGTTTTCGAGTTGCACTCCCAATAACTGAAAAGTGCTACGCATAGGTGGGTGACATTATAGTTGCGGGTGGAAAAATCGGTGAACATACACAATGACAATTGATCCCGTGAGTAGCACAGGTCACTGAAAAGGGTGAAAAAAATTAATTACCAAAAATGGAACCGAATTCAACAATCAAAAGTGTGAAATAACTTGTCGAAGTCAGTGGCTTTCGTTCTTCTATCGATATACTAATCGCTGATTCGATTTCGCCGAGAATCTCCCTGCATAGCTCTCTAGCTATGCAGGGAGATTCTCTCCTGTACTTGAGCTTTTAGGTGTATAGCGAAGTCGATACCATGCGCACAATATTGTGATGATAGTTACCTTTGTGAACTATCATTGTACCGACTTCAACAAGATATTTCACACTTTAGAGTGCTGAAGTCGGTTCCATTTATGAAACAAAAATTTTTTGACGTTCTATGCGTCCTAGAAGTGGATGAATCAAATGAATATATATATACTTTTAAATTTCGTGTGCCGAGACACATGTCAGATTAACTTTGTTCGTGTCCAAATTGCGTAACGATTTGCGAACGCGACACAGCTGTATGCCGCCGATATTTTGACAAACACGAATACGCAAAATGTGAGCTTTCATCTGCAGTATGCAACAGCATCTATCAGGGTTCTGCAATGGAGGACATAAAACGCAGCAAAAGTACTTCCCATCAAATTTAGCTAGGGACCGAAAGGCTTTCGGCGAATCGAGTCTATTGCCCAATCGACTGTGGTCGAACCGTGTTGTATATCCTTCTTGGCAGCTTTATTACAGGCTAACTCAACTAACATAGCTCACAGACGAAGAGCTGAGGTGAAGATGATCGTATTGAGATGAAGAACTGCGAATCAGTTCGAAACTGGTCGAATATGCAATTTCCGATACATATTATGTGAACCTGCTCTGAGATCTGATCTAGGATCAGACAAAGTCATCACTTAACATCAGGTGAGACAGTTGTCAAACTTAAGAAAAAAAAAATACCTACGAAACTTGGGTTTTTTACAAACTAAATGTCACATACGTATAGTATTGCTATATGAAGATTTAGGTGTGTCAATCATTTTAACCAAATCGAGAACAATTTCGTATAACAAGGCCTTAAAAATTCATGAAACACGCCCGTGAAAATCGATGCTTTAAAATCATGCGATGAACTTTTTACAAGCGAAAGCTTGATTCACGTGGAGAATGTGGCTGAAATGGCAATTTCAATTGTATACATATAACAATTGTATATATAAACAAGGTGCCAGGCACAGCCCTCTCGCAGACAGTTTATGGACGAACAAATATTAGTTCCAATAAGACGTAGTTGTCTTTGAAAATGACGAGTAAATAATGGATTTGAAATTGGCTGAAGGTAAGTTATATAAAATTGATGCTACATTAACGATAGATCAATAAAAGTTAAATTTCTTGTTTGTTTTTCTAATACATGTAACTAGAATACTTTGGAGTAACTTTTGTATGTAAGCTGATGACAATTTTTTTCGTCGATATTTTTACCCAATTGGAAGTAATCAGACTGATTACATATTATAGTGTCAGTCGAACATAAGAAGTTAATAAATATTTTATGGTAAATTTTTAACCAGCTGCGCCCCGCGGTTTTACTCGCATGGTGATGATTGATGCTAATGATGATGATGAAAGTAGTCTATGTGTTGTTCCGGGACCTACAGTATCTATACATCAAATTTTACCAAAATCAGTGTAGCCGATGGAGCGTGAAGAAGTAATAAACATACAAACTTTCGCCTTTATAGTATTAGTAGGAAGTAGGATACATCCAAAAGCCTTATATAAGCACAATACGTACACAGACTATCTAACGCCTTTTCTCATCGGCCAGACTATAACTGTACCTGGTACCACCACTACAAAAATGTTGACTCTGTACGGTCTTCAGTACCGTGAGTAGTGGTCAAACTCTGGCCTGTTCCGAATAAAAAAACTAAACTGAACTCAGTAAGCATTACTCCTCATTTTCAGAAACAATGAAAACTTCCTTGATAAGTAGGACAAAAGTAGGTTTTTAAACTGCGTCATCGTATTATTATACATATCATCATCACGAACCCCTATGGCTCATATTATTTGACTTGACCTTTATTTATTTTCGTAAGTTATCGTTGAACAAATAAACACACATAAACACGCCGATTCGCCTTTGCCAGTGAGAGATTTTCGCTTCCTTCGCTCGAATATATATTTTTATGGCCTTAATTTGCTGTAAAATAATTCAATGTGGTTGAAAGGGTAAATTGCTTTGCTTTAATATGTAAGGTATTATCTTATATTAATACCTTACAGAGCTTAAATAGACCTACGATTATCAAAACTCATGTTCATAATTACACTGTTTCTACGGGTATAACGTGTTACGCGTAGTCGCGATCGACAATTGTTTCGGCTTCTTCCGGAAGCCTTCATCAGCATCTTGATTCAAACAATTAATTGTTGATCGTGCTATCACCTGTATATGAATAGGTACCTTCTAGGTTTGCGTGCTAAATCCTAGACAACGTCATCACTTAACATCAGGTGAGACAGTTGTCAAACGCAAACTTATAATTAGACGGCCAGTTGGCGCAGTTGGTAGCACTATGCCTTCTGAGCCGCTGGTCCTGGGTTCGATTCCCGGACAGGTCAAACATTTGTGTGCATTAACATGTCTGTTTGACCTGTGTCCGGGTGTGTATATGTATATAAGTATATATATCAGTCATCAGGTTACCATAGCACAAGCTCTACCTAGTTTGGGACCTGAAGACCTTGTGTAAATGTTAATAAATATATAAAAAAAAACAAAAAAAAAAAAAAAAATACCTACGCGTAAGTACCACGTTATACCCGTAGAAACAGTGTAAATACCTACGATTGATAAACAACCTCATCTTACCTCTGAGGACTTGCGAACATACATCGCAAGGAGTGATTTTCTTGTAGGTGTACTCTTGAAAATTGTGTGCGTCTGAATCTCCGGCCCCTCGCATCGCATCTCTGGCAGCGCCATTCCTCCTAAAATGTAAAACATTTTTTGACGGACATCGTAAGAGTGACTGCTCAGCTACAGTCAAGATAAAAATATATATATTCCATAATTTTCTTTTTAAATTACTTTATATTTTCTCCAAAAGTAGTGGATATATGCGAGCGCAAGAATATAACATAAAATCATGGTATGATCAGAGCAAATTGTTCTAATCAATACAAATTGCACATTCATAATAGAGCATAAATATGAAGCACTGTTATTACTGTATTTACCTAACCTTTAGCAAGGGTGGTCAATCAACGGGATTCGAGCAAACATGTACGGGGTAATTAATCATGTGCTCACTATGGGCGTCACAGACAATGTCATAATACCTACGTCATTGATATTGATCGATCACGGCAAGGTCAAGGGGAGACAGCACGTGAATCCGTGAGGTACACCGTAATCATCGGCTATGGACAGCGCATCTAATGATCTGTGGGGCAAGGCTCTGAATTTACGCGAACCTTGACAATATGAAAATGATAACAATGGACTTCAAAGATTCATTAGCAGCTTGGATACTAAGCTTTTTGAAGTGAAAACTTCTTTAGTGGGGTTGTGCACTTTTGTATGGGGAAAAAATGTTAAACTCGCGTCATGACACCTCGCATCAGGACGTGACGTCATCAAATTCGTAAGACGGAGGGAGATTAGGCAGCCGCCGTTGAAATTAAAACTTAAATATGTTACGAATAAGGGAAATTTTCGTTTGTTAGAAGTTTTATTTGATAAAGTCGTTTTGTTAAAAGTATTATAGAGGTCGGTTATCAAATCGCCGATATGATGATAAAACGTCATTATGTTAATTCTATGTGTATGTACATAAAATCAATAAACTTAAATACCTACCTATTGTCATGTTTGTGTACGATAGCGCAATAAATGAATATTGTATTTTACCACATCAATGATAGTACTTTTATGCTAATAAATAAAGCAATTCGTGCGAAATTATTCCATACCCATTCCAAAATATTCAAAAATGCACAACGTTAATGTTCAAGTTTTCACTTCTGCCGGCACTCCCGGAATGCAAACGGCGTTTTTTTTATTGATTGCGCACTATATTAAGCTTAAGACAACGGAAGGGTTTAAGCGCAACAGTACGAGTATAGGAGCGTGTTATGCGGAAGGTTATCTAATAAGCTAGTAATAAACGCGTGTGTTGACTTACGTATTAACATGCTGAACATAGGGAAATATTCTACGTGTAGAAGGATGAGCGGTAGATCAAGTGTACTGTCAGGGTAAAAGAAACACATTAAGGTACCAACATAGGTTCACACCTAAGGGGCACAGTTACCTCATCGCCATTACCGTCGACACCGCGTGGTACATTTGATTTTTTCTTTATTGATGCATAAAGACAGAAACAATCAAGGTGAACAAACAAAACACAAGATAAATGTGACAAAGTACAAATTTGTAAATTGTGTGCAGTAATACCTGATGTGTCAATGCATTCGGCAACACACACGTCATATTTGACAACGATTCGTGCCAAAAGCATTATAGTATCACAGATCAACGTAGATATAATTTATCGAATTGTTTCAAGATATTTTTTTAAAAGCGTGACGCTTATAAGTATACTGCATCCCATAACAAATACCATAAATTATATCGCAGACACGTTCATTACGATTATGTTATGCACAAAGTTACGCAATTTAAGCGATTAGCACGATATGAGTAAATAACATGGATAGAAAACAAATGCCACTCATGGAAAAACATTGTTTATAGGTTGGGTTTGTTATTTGTTTTCCTGTACGTATGTGTCGTGTAACTAGGGTGTATTAGGCTGTGGTTCCATGACTCCACGAGACTTATTCGAAGAGGGCTTCGTTTAAGCCTGGAGTACAATTCAACATTATAACAATACGGCTTGGTGTACCAACATTATATACAGACAAGACCCGACGTTGGAACGGGTGAAGTGCCATTCCTTTTGTATTAAATAAACACTACTTCTGTAACTTTTGTATGCATCTCGTTATCTCCAACATCGTTATTTGCATAGACCTCTTGAATCGCGCTTTGGATTTCTTCGAGCAAATTGAATACTAAGAATAAATATAACCTCTTTATTCCTGAAACTGTTTTGATTTGACGGCTAATTTCAATAAAAATCTCTGGTGAAAATTATTGGCCACTTATGGGTAGTTCTTTAAATGAATACTTTAAACATTATCCGTCACTCTTTTTTTTACTATTCTATTTGCCATAACGAATACTTTAAACATTATCCGTCACTCTTTTTTTTACTATTCTATTTGCCATAACGAATACTTTAAACATTATCCGTCACTCTTTTTTTTACTATTCTATTTGCCATAACGAATACTTTAAACATTATCCGTCACTCTTTTTTTTACTATTCTATTTGCCATAACGGACGTTTTACGGAAAGCTTTTCGCTCACACAGCTGCTAGAACCATGGACTGTTTGACAACTGAGGGGGTATACATTCGACCCCACCCCCCTTGCGTATAGACCAGATTTAGCTGCTATGCATAATATTTTTTAAATTTCCTAATAAAATGATATCTAGGCGAAAATTCAACATCCCGCAAGATACTTTAATCGAATGTTTTGGAAGCTGATTCCTTCAAATGCACAAGCGCCTAGGGGAGGAATATTTTGAAAAGCTATATTTTTTTACACTCCACTATAAATGGTATTCTATAAGAGTGAACACTATGACATAATATCTATTGAAGGATTATTTTAAGGATAGGCCTGTGAATGCTTTTTTATACAGTAAAGGTTCTTAAGATCTGCAAACTACTTTAAGTGATATTGTTCTACACATATTAAATATACTCTATTAACTATTTTTAATTTTACTAACTATTGTTAGAACAGCCCACGTATATATAATAATAAACATTTTATATTAAAACTCCTAATCAGTACATCTTTTTTATCGATCTAGGTATATTAAAGTCTAAAACGTATTAACTGCTAGCGCGTATAGAAAGAAGCCTTACGATGTACATTAAGCCGTACATCAACTCTGATTCTAATCTTGTTTGTCAAACGACACATAATACTCTTTACATAATCTTTCTGACTGACCATTAAGTGTTTGGAATTTGAAGCCCACTCGCACCAACCAAATATCCAAGATTATCAGATCAAATCACAATTTTTACCTGCAAATTTGTCATTCAATCTGACATTTCAGCGAAAATCTCGGTCAATTTGGTTGGCGGAAGTAGGCCTAAGTATCGTCTACTCTAGTGTATACTATCACATGTTTGCGACTCATGTGTTATAGTAACTTAAGCGGGAAAACAAAGGCAAAAGATTTGAACGCCCTATAAAGTAGATCATAATGAAAGAAAATGTAATCGCCATTAGTAAGTAGAAAATCATCGGTGAAATTTTGGGACGAGCAATGGTAGATTGCTTGGGTCGTCAGCAGCTAGGTAGTAATCTTGCTTGTTCAATTACGGCGAACACGACCTTGTTTCAGTGAAATATTGACAGCAAACGGGAACCCCCTATCAAAATATACATTTATGGCCGTACGCAAAAGTTCTGTAATATTTTGGTGGAGATTTATCGGTGAAACTGAAGAATAATAACTCAAGATATAATAACGTATATAGGAAACTAAAGACATCATCTTTTTCTAGAAATGTTCTGCCGTCCTAAGATTTCGGTGTTCAATTATAAATAAGTTTCAGGCTAGTTAGAAAAACATAGGTGTAATCCAAGCGACTCATCAATAGAGCAAATTTCTTGCGACCCCCAAGGTACCTGCGTGCTAAAGCACGTATTATATTTTCTTAGGCTTACTGCAAAATGCCTATGGATTAAGAGAAGGAGCATCTATGGAAATTATCCATTTATACATCCCACCATCGAGATCTTTTAGGATTCAATTCCTTGGAAGTTAGGTCATTCGACCATCGAATAATTATGTGTAGGTACAAACCTACGAAAAAATTTTTACCACAAAATGGAACCGACTTCGGCAAGTTATTTCAAGCTTTTGAGTGTTGAAGTCGGTTCCATTTCTGGTAATATTTTTTAAGCTATTGCATAGCTTCTATCGCGGGCCTTGAGCGTGTAGACCGAATCCAGAAATTCCGTAACGAAAATAACCTAATACCCCCCACTCCGACCGGCACAGCGGTGATACTTTTTAGTTTTGCCATCTATCGATGAATAGCAGAACTTTTAATGGCTTATTTGAAATATCACGCTTGTCTGTTTAGTTCAGCAACTCACCTCTAGGTGGCATTGGTTGTATCGGCGTTACTGCATAAGTTATTAATATATTAATTGCATAAGTTGATAAAAATGCTATGCAATAGCTTTACCGCGGCAGTCCCCGAGTGCCACACGTCTTTTTTTTGTCCCTTTTCAGTAATTTTTGCTACTCACGGGATCATTTGTCATTGTCTATGTTCTGCGATGTCTTCACAGGCAACTATAATGGCGTCGAGATATACTTAGCACTTTTCAGTTATTGGAGTGTAACTCAAAAACTGCTTGTCCGATTGGTCAAATTTAAATGGGACCACCACGAAAGTATATTCCATCAAACAAAAAAGAATTATCAAAATCGGTTCATAAACGTTGAAGTTATCCCGATCACACATTCAAAAAAACAAAAAAAACAACAGATATACGGTGGAATTGAGTAACCTTCTTTTTATGAAGTCGGTTATAAAAGATTGCCTACGCAAATTTTTCAATACCATGACCAATTATAGCGCTCAATGCCCTCCTTGCCGCCAGACTGGAACGGGACTCGCATACCTATTGATGAATGAAGAGGTTTTATCGGAACGCTAGGCAAGCTTGCTGTCAGATAACTCCAATGCATTGTGATTTCTAATGTATTTAAAATGTATGTAATGTATTTAAGCAAATATAATTACTATTGAATTTTAATATAACTTTGTGAATTTGAATTTAGTAATATTGAGTTCACAAAGTTGTTTCGTTAAAATTTAAAATTATTATTATTGCTATTTCACGTTATATTTGACATTGCAATTTATTGTAATTTTTAGACTAGCGATTCGAACACATTGTTATTAAATCAAACGGGGCTTGATCGCGAGAAAAACATTTAGTAATTTATTTACCTCGAGAGTCTTCTCGTGATCACGACGAATGCAACTTGATCGAAACGTCGAGGTAAATAAATTACTAAATGTTTTTCTCGCAATCAAGCCTCGTTTGATTTAATAACAATGCAGTTTATATTCTTTTTGACATGAATTGTGAGCCCTTTTTTAAAATAATTTAAAAGTAACTTAAATGGGTGGTCCGCGTTAATTATGTAATAAAGGAATAAATCTAAGAATGACATGAGAATTGGAGCTATAGCTAACTCACGCTACCATTAATCACGCAACTTCACCAATCCATTAATCATACTTTAATAAAAATTTGCTCAGCTTGTCCGCCGTCTGATTTCATTGACACTGACAACCCGAATTATATGCTCACCGAACTTCCAACCCTGTCAGCGTTTATAATGTATCGCGCTCTGGAGTGTTAACAACTCCAATTATTATATAGCAAGGATTATTCCACTGAGCCTTCTACTCATAACAAATCGTAGTTTAATTGCTTTGGTGGTAATGTTTTATTAAATTATCGCATTTTTTTCATACAAGTGACTGACGCGACCGAGGGCCTTGATAGCAGTGACAGATTTACACATTTGCCGCTGGGAGGCTATTCAATTTTCGGGCACACAATTAATGTCAAAATGAATATAAATTGGAAATGTAAACTGTATCACAATTACTGTTTGCCTGACTCGAGCTCATACAAAATCTTTGGTGCATCCCGTGGTTCGGTGTTCCAGATATTTTTATATGAGTCATAGGTGAATCTTAAGATCTCTGTCTGGGTGTGATAGTCGCTAGCGCTCCTAAACAGCCTGATTAAAAGATCCCCCAGTGTACTAGATACGATTTATGTCAGGCGAACCGGTACGGCGACGGCGGCAGGCCAATTTAAATTGAAAAATATTTGTAACTGCGCATTATCTTTTAGTCTAATTAGACTTTTCATCGTACGAATGCAACACTTGTGCACGTTTTGATTAATGTATTGTCATTTGTCCATCATCCTCTGTTATTTATTTTACGGTGAACTAGATAACTAACTCTTAATCTCAACTAAATACTGATGATTGATTTGACACCTCTATTTATAAATGTTAATTAATTTCTCATAATTTATTTTTCCCAAGTGTTTCGTAGTCATCAAAATGTTCTGAGATACCGAAGTGGTTGCCTTGAAAATGAACGTGATATAAAATCAGAAAATTCTTTACATTGCTAAGACCTTTATAGATTTTTTATGACTGAAAATTAGAACCATCTTCAAGAAGATTATTTATCTTATCAAAGTGAAGTTGTGAAAACATATAAGTGTTCACGAAATATTGTAACAATCCTCTTATACATAATCTGACTCTTAGAAATACTATAAATTGAAGACGTTTATTCTCAGACGAGTCGAACTGTGTGAAAAGAAATTGTTTCCATGAAATTGGTATTATATATCAATGTTCTTAATTGCGCGAAATTCTTAAGGTTTCTATATGTCTAGGTAGTGGAAACATTTTGCGAAACAGCGGAATAATTTGACAAATAGCTTATGTATATCTCTCCCCATTGATCTCCACAAGGACTTTATCGGTGACTTTAGTTTTTGTAGGGAGCTCCTCATTTCTGATTCGAATTTGTAGAGAGAGCCTTTCTAAGCATTAATCTCTCCTTTGCTAGTTGTGCGACTTTCAGCTTAATGATGAAGCTGATAGTTGGTAGCTGATACTTCGGATAGATGTCATCACTGGTAACTCAAAAAGATCAAAGTTTTTGATTTTTGAAAATTGATATTATCTATCAATGTTGTTTATTGCCGCGAGATTCTTAAGGTTTCTATATGTATAGGTAACGATACATGCGAAATAAGTAGCAAAATAGATGGATATAATAAATGTCCCCGTTGATCTTCCCAAGCACTTTATCGGTGAGTTTAGTTTTTGTAGGGAGCTCCTCATTTCTGATTCGAATTTGTAGAGAGAGCCTTTCTAAGCATTAATCTCTCCTTTGCTAGTTGTGCGACTTTCAGCTTAGAAATGGAGCTAATAGTTAGTAGCCGATACTTCAGATGTAGAACTTTAAGATCGATGTCATCACTGGTAACTCAAACTGCGAGCGAAGATTTTCTTAAGGCATTGTAGATGTCTATTCGACAAATAGACATCGCCTCGTTTTTCGTATTATATCCAGACTAATTGGATTCTATGAATAAGTATATTTATAATATGTTGAAATGAAACATCTGAGGAGTATAGCTAAAGTGACGTCGATGGACATAGTAGCTAATTTGGGCTTGAGAATTTACAGTGTAATAGAAGGTTTAGTAAGAAAAACAAAGAAAATAATTCTTAAATAGTTTGGATGCCTAGAGAGATGATCACGTTTATAACATTAATTCGACGGTCGCCGTGGCGCAGTGGTCAGTGACATTGACTTCTGTGTCGTCGGGACCCTGGGTTCGAATCCCGGCAGGGGCAAACATTTGTGCGATGAGTGTAGATGTTTGTCCCGGGTCTTTGTGTTGTGTGCTGTGATTGTGTGTGTCCATGCCTCCCGCGATACAGGGAATCCTAGTGCGGGGGTCTGAGTGTGATATATATATAAAAAAAAAAATTAAACATATTTATAATGCGGGTGCAAATGCGCAAACCGGGTTGACTTATGGAAAAATATCACAATGAAATCGACAACGTTTTAGATAAAGGCCAGGTCTAGATTATATTAACACAACAACTTTCGCTCCTTTTTTTAAAGCTCTTTTCCTAAAAAAGGAGCGAAAGAAGCACTTATACCAGGGTCCTAACAAGTGGAACGATGTAGTCCTTGCCTACTAAGATCGGAAAAAGGTATGGCAATAATGTTGTGTAGGTTGTTGTGTTTATGCAGGAATGCATTAGGTACACAATTTAAATGGTGATTAGTTGTTTGTCTTAAAAGAGAGCGTTAGCATCATGGGTGTTAGCGTAAAATATGTATCTTACAATATAATACAATTATTCTTTATTGCACTTTACCATGAATGTACATATAAGTTATTACAAAATTACTCTTAATCTAGGTAGTACAATGGGCGGTCTTATCGCTTAAAGCGATTTCTTCCAGACAACCTTTGGATGGACAGTATCTTAAAGAATAGAAGTAATCGGTGGTGCAACGTAATGGGATAAAATTTTAATATCTTGATATAAATTCTAATACATAAATAACCAATAAGTATATACTAATACATATTATTATACAAAATGAATATGAAAAAATATATAATTAATAACAATAATTAAAAAAACGATAATACAAAGTTATGCTAAAGACAGATAATGTTGATAGACCATGTGTTTGAAGATGTCTAGAGATTTAGCTTGTCTGATGTCAAGCGGTAACGCGTTCCATAACCGTACAGCCTGAACTGTATACGACTGGTCATAGGAATGGGAAGTATGGACAGGTGTTTGAAGCTCAAGGATATTAGAAGAGCGTAAGGGGTGAGAAAGATGTAAAAACACGAAACGTTCTTTTAGATAGGGTGGTGTAGTAGATGTTTTTGAATTATCTGTAGATTTATCAACGAATATAAATTATCTACTGTGCTGGTAGTCATTTTATTGGATGTAACGAATACTTATATACATATTTACATATTTGAAGTGTTTAAACAATCCAAAATACCTAGGTACATGTGTATTAATGTAATCTCTACAAACGAACACAATATGAAGTGCAATGAAAGCAAACTTTAAGTTGATGTTTATTGTGCGATTGTTGTTTTATCAAAGGTTTTATGTAATACTTATTAAGAAAAATCGATAACTTAATTTTAAATGTATTTAAATATTTTAAGAGACGTTTTTATTACCCATAATCTACATCTACACCTCTACACTATATTATAAATCAGAAAGATATTTTTGTTTCTTTGTAACGAATAAACTAAAAAACTGCCGGACCATTTCAATAAATCTTTCACCATTAGAATTCTACTTTATCCTTGAGTAGCATAGGCTATATTTATTACGAGTAAAAATTAGGGATCCTTAGTAAAACTTCAATAATGTAACCGTGCGAAGCCGGGTCGGGCCGCTAGTATAAAATACAATCAAAGAAGTACTTACTTACCAACGACCTAAAACTGAATAATGAAGTTGATCTGAGTTTGTATGTGTAATATAAATACTAATCGGTACAACACAGATTTAATGTACCTTCCACACAACCATCATCATCATCTCAGCCATAGGATGTCCACAGCTGGGCAAAGTCCTGCCCCATTAATTTTCACAAGGACCGGTTGGAAGCGGCCCGCATCCAGCCCTTGCCTGCGGTCTTAGTCAGGTCATCTGTCCACCTGGTCGGTGGCCCCCCTATGCTGCGCTTGCCAGTCCATGGTCTCCATTCGAGAATCTTTCGACCCCAACGGCCATCAGTTCTTCGAGCTATGTGGCCTGCCCACTGCCACTTCAACTTGCTAATCCGCTGGACTATGTCGGTGACTTCTGTTCTGCTACGGATCTCCTCATGTCTGATTCGATCGCGTAGAGAATCAATGTAATTATACATTCAGGAATTCAATTCAATATTTCATGTACCTAAGTTGTCAAACAGACATAGGTACCTAGCACCTTATAAAAGTAATTACATGTTATCTTTACGAATCGGACTTACTATAAAGGTTGTGTTCAAGACTTATGTAATGTATTCTTTCCCCGAGATTCAGAAGTAAAAATATACAATTATTCTTACTTGTCTGGTGGCGCAGCATGAGGCGGTGGTGCACTTGGCGGTTTTAGACTTCGAAAAGCTTTTAACCATTTGTTTTTCATACTGCCGGCCGATGATGAGGAGAGTTTCCGATCTACTGTCGCTCCACCGCTGTCTGCCTTTGCCGCGAATAACTCCCTCTATACAGAAAACAATTTACAATTACTTCTTGCAAAGAACTTCATAATTTCTAGCAAATTCACTAGAACATTTGACTACCCACTGAATATTCTAATAAAACAGACGGTAAATCAAATACGAAAAACTAATCCCAAACATTTCCCACTGGGAAATTCAACTTGAACATTAATTTTAATATCTAAGTACTTAGTCATATTCAGTGTTTGAGCAGCAGTAACTCGCATTATCATATATATGTAGGTATGTATTCAATAATTGAAGGTGCTTTTGTTTTGAAATAATTTTAGCTGATACAAGATGTAAACTATATTAGTTACCTACTTAAAATCGAAAAGGTATGAAACTCAAAGTAGATTGGCATACCTACTCTATATGTTTTCGTCAAAAAATGTAAATACATTTACTATCTATTTTCAAATAACGCCTACGGAACAAAGTCCATGGATTAAGTGGTTGGCATTCAAAGTTAGTACTGTGTCATGCAAATTTAAGTCATTTACATGCCTTTCATTCTTCAAGCCTTTCTAACTTGTTTAAACTTTTTTGTTTAGTAGGCATCCAATATATTCTTTGTGAAATTCATGTACTGAAACTATGAATATAAAGTTATACAAAATAGTTCTGTATTGAATGAAAAATTGAAAAGACGGTTACACAACATGTGCCTACAAATCTCCTATAGGTAGATACGTAGGTTGGTAAACCTGTACCTATGGGTACTGTTTGTAGGAAGTCTTAGGCTGAATTTAGAAGCTGAAATCTTAGATAGATTATTTACTCGACTCAAATATGTCAAGAAAATGCTAAGAATCACGCAGGATCAAGATATATCGATATTCAAAGTAAGTTGAATATGTCCATAGGTATATTGGCATATTAGTACAACTTAACCCATTTTCTTTTGTACAAAGTTTTCTTCTCTCTTCTTAATCATTTCAACCAAGTTTGAGTTAAAACTTGCATTGTGATTGTTCATTATTCTTTCGCAGTTATTATCAACAATGTATAATACCTGATACCTACCCTTAACAACTGAGTCATCAACATTTACCTTACATACCTTAATGCCAATAATTGGAAGGCTGAGTTACATGAGGTTTTGAATGAAAAAAAATGTACCGGCGTATCTAATCAATCACATGGCCTAATAAAAGTAAAGCACACCAAGATTTTACTCTAAAAGTTGGCACTATAGCCTTTGAAATGTTAGACCCGGCACTTGAGCGGTCACGCCATTCGATCAAGGTTCGTGCGTTCGATGTAGTAGAAACGATCGCGTGAGATTGGAAGTAAAGAATTGAGCTAGTTTCTTTGATAAGATTTTATTTTTTCAGTAGTTAGTGATTAAACGACGACCCTTTTGAATATTCAGCTGCATAAAGATAGTGGCAGGGATTCGTGTCAAGACCAAATAAAAGCCGCGACCGTAAAGCTCTTATCGCATAGCGGCTGGACGATGCGATGCGACGAAGAGAACGCTCAAAAGGCTTTATCTACCGTCCCTATTGTGCCTAAATCTCTTCTTTATTTATACTAAAGCGTCGCTTTATCAACGCGATTTCTTGTCAGTGCTTGAATTGTCTACCTTATTAATATTAACAACACGATCATGTTAGAGAACCACACCAAATTTTAATTGCACAATAAATTGGATTAGGTTATTAGATTACAGTAAAGGAACGAGCCCATCCAGTAGTTAAACCACCGCAGCGAAACTTACTAGTCACTTATTGAATTAACTGCGTTAGATCTGCGGTCATGACACGACATAAAAAAAATACAAAAAAATGGAACCTACTTCAATACGCAAAAGTGTGTAATACTTGTTGGAAGTCGGTACCATGATACTTCAAAAGTAACTATTATCAAAATATTGTGCCGAATGGTACCGACTTCGAATAGCTATTTCACACTTTTGAGTGCTGAAGTCGGTTCCATTTTTTGTATTTGTAATATTTAGGTATACCAATCTGTTTGGGGTACCTTCTTTGTACCAAACTGTCAATAGCTAATTGATGCTTTTTTTTGTAACTACGGTTTTATATTTTATACTGAGATACTAGATATTAGCTTCGGCTGATATTTAACGGATCACCAAATACAGTAAAATATAACGCCATAAAACGGTTTTTACTGCCGAAAATAGTAAAAGATCACCAAAATTAAAACACCATTTTCATGTAAAATTATAGCCAAAAGTTAACATATTACTATCTAACTAAAGACAATCTCTTCAAACATCTCACTACCTATTATTGGTTAACCAAAAATAAGTAGTGAGTGCCCAAATGTAAACTTCTCTTTTTCCAAAATTATAACATCTTGCTCTTCTAATAATATACATGACTCCAAACTAATATAATATCATGAGCCGGGATCGATTTGGTTCTGGTCGCCGGGGCCGATGTGGTCGCAAGTACCTAACCTAAAGAACCTAACGTGTCCTAGGTATATAGGTATAAGGAAAAAATGGGGGCAGAAATTGTGCAATTAAATGGTGGTCAAGATTTGGTGTCCACTTACTAAATTTGATGCTCAGTTATTTAATTTGGTGTTGGAATCCAATTTAAAGTACATTCGTTACTGAAATTGGTGGCAGTATTGTAATTTTAGACTATAATTTTTTGGTGAAATGTATTTTTTTTGAACAAAAAGGATAGGGTATAATATAATTTTTTGGTGCACATTATATTTATCTGGTGATCATTATATTTGTTCCCATAAAAAAACACAGTTACATTTTTAAGAAAAGGCTCTATAATAGATACTATAATATAGGTACTATTCTATCTGAGGGGATATACCGTTATATTATGTTCACTGTGTTTGATGATTTCGTAGAACTAGTTTTCTAAAATGGGCACTATTTTTTTAGTTTGATTAGGGCACGGTCGCCAGGTTAAAAATATATGTCAATTAATTCGTAGACAAGATGCATGTCGATGGAAATATATAAACAACAATTTTCTAGTGATAATAAATTTCTGGTAACCTTTTGGCAGCTGTGGTATGAAGAATACACATGATAGGAAACAAAAAATATCACTAAATTACAGAAGTGTAAGAAACTTATATTCTCACGTCATTAAAATAGGCTTGCTCCAATCGCTGTCTAGTTTTGCTCGCTTTGGTGTATTCAGGAAGGCTGGACTGACGTCGCATTCGCATTCTTTGCTCTCGGTCCATCGTCATCAAATCTGATTTCTGAGATAATACTAGATAGTGCAATCTATGGACTATATCCATGTTGAACAGGCTTTACTCTAAACGTATAATTTAAATAACATATTGGGGCGGCAAACACTAATGTGATAAGTCAGTTATTATGTTACTAAATAGGAACCAAACGTATCAAAAATACATTGTCTTGAAAATCTTTGTTAACATATTATATAAGATATATTTTTAAAATGAAATACATCAACTTTAAAAGCGAATAGGAATTGAGACGCGCGAGTTTTTTAACCAGACACGTACGGTGTGATCCGCATGGGAAGGCGGGCGCGACGGTACTGAGCTTCGGGCGGCGGCGCCGGATGTAGCGTGGCGGTGCTCTGCCGTCGCCTGGCAACGGATAGCAAACACGCAGTCGGAACTATACAGACAGACGCAAACCTGCAGTTCCTGCGATTTATACGCAAAATAGGCTACTTATCAAGCGGAAGTGTTTTGTACTAGCCTATGCAATACTTAAATAATAACTGCTCACAACTTAGTAGACTACTCTCATCGAATTGCGGCTGCAGTTGTTAGCAGTATAAACTCTCCTACCCTCTATTTTAAAACGCAACTTAAGTAGGTACATACCAATATTTTTAAACTACTACATATGAATGACGTAAGCTAACATGTACTTAGGTACTAAACATATTGAAGGTATGGGTATGTAGTTAGCAATTGTGTTTTCTTAGCTTAAAGTACCTACCCTACTACCGATTCTAATTTGGAAATTTGTTACCGTAACTAAGCATTGCATCGTTTTAATAAAGTTGGCTTGCCGTTTAGTCCAAGTCTATTTCGAAGTTGCGTGGATCTTTTGAAATCCCTGAAAGCTTGCTAATGTCCAGCCCTTGCCTAAAAAAGGCAGTCGAGACAATCCTGCCAACTACGGGCTAGTATCGGTCACGTTCTCTGTAAATCATGACCTGTATTACTATACATTTCTGTTTATATACTTATACATTTTCTACACGAACACACACACTCACCATCTCTCACATCCCCACACACACAACCCTCCACTCTACCAGCCACACCTGACATAAAAACATACACGGTTATTTGTTTTTATACTTATGAGCACTGTAAACACAACGTTTGTCATATAATTTTAGTAATATGTGTAATCCTATTTCGGCCATACTTAAGCTTAGATTTACTACATACATGTTTAATGTGACGCTGTTGGGTTATGTAAATATATAAAATAAAATTCTCAAAGGCTTAACCTTAGGCTGACAAGCAAGCTTCCTTCATACGGTTTTCCCACTGCATGATGTATTGTGATTGGAAATCAGACTTCCTGAAGGACAGATCATGACCAGTGGTCATTGATGGCTAGGTACTTGTCTGATCAATTGTATATAAATCCCAGTGTTCCTCAGGGGTGTTGCAGTGCTCTCTGCAACACCGTTTCTCCTGTACATGATTGAGCTGCTCAAGCCCGGCACCTTTGGGTATAGAGATGGCAGTACAGTAGTACAGAGCTACATATCCAACTCACGCTACTGTGGTGCCCAAACACAGGTATTAAGGGAGGACATAGTTGAAGGTTTGAACCTGACCCTAAAGTCAGTCTCCCACTGGGGTGATGCGAACTTGGTCAGGTTCAATGCAAATAAAACACAGGCCTCTATTTTCCGCGAAAGTGATATTCATTTGACCCCTATTTTCCGTGATGTGATGTATCCGTGCCGTTAACTGATCATCTAGACATTCTAGGAGTCTCCTTGAACTCGACATTCAATTTTGGATCATACATTGACTCTAAGGCTCAGTTTGCATCCAAAAAGCTGGGCGTCTTCGCAAAGGTAAAACAGTACTTTACACAGGAACAACTGCTGAACTTATATCAAGCACAGGTTAGATCGTGTATGGAGTGTCCATTAACCTGAGGCTCTCGAGTTGATAGGGGCGAGCTACACGGCAGATGGCATACATGGTACATGTTCTAACTTGTCGCACGAAGCGTTTTCCTTTCACATTCATAGTACCTACGTATTGACTGGCCAGTTGGCGCAGTTGGTAGCACTCTGCCTTCTGAGCCGCTGTTCCCAGGTTCGATTCCCGGACAGGTCAAACATTTGTGTGTATGTTTGACCTGTCTGGGTGTGTATATGTATATACGTAAATATATCAGTCATCAGGTTACCATAGCACTGGCTCTGCCTAGTTTGGGAACTGAAGACCTTGAGTGAATGTAAAAAAAAAACAAGAGTGGAATTCTTTGCCTCAATCTGAGTTTCCGCATAATTCAAGACACGTGTGGAAAGGTATCTGGACAGGCGTGCTCCATCATAGAACGCATCATCACTTAACATCAGGCGAGATAGTGGTCAACCGCTTGCCTATTTCCAATAAAAAAAACACGGAAATTACCTATATTATACCTTATACCTATAATTACTACCTTCTCTGGGCCACCAAGACAAGAGGCATTGCTAGTTTGATGCCATCTGTTAACTTTGTAACATGTTAAATACATATTTTATTTATAAGAAATTCCTTTTACTCTGTACAAGGTATTTAAATGTTATTTAATTACCCTAATGCTTTGGCTAAATATTCTATTCCATAAGACTAATAAATTCCAAAAAATACATGTGTGTTAATAGGAAGAATATACAATAATTTCTGTATCTTTACTATGATTTGTATCACAGTTTCCGATAGATATTATTGAGTGACCATTATAGTTAGAACACATGAATAGAAAAAATATATGAGACCACACTAATATCCAGTATCTATAAAAAAACTATACCACAAAATAATAATAGCTGAGATATTTCAATAATTTTATTGGTGAGGTAGACCTCAAGGCCACATTATATCTCACAATGTAAATAAACTCCTCAAACATTAATCAAATAACTATTTAAGAAGAAACCACCACTTTTGAGCTATCAGAATAGAGTGTCAACTATAATATATTTACTTTTGCTCTATTACAAAATAAATAACAATATATATATATATATATATATATACATAAATAGATTGTGCATTAATAAATGCATCTCGATAATAATTCCTAAGACAACTAAGAATCATGATCACAGACACAATTGGCATAGTTCAAATTTTAAATAGCCGTGATTCTATTTCAAAACTCTAGGGCGGCGTTCACCATAATTTAAATGTCTGATTATCAATTAACTGTATGGTAAAAACTGTTTGACTGACAGTTAAATAGATAATCAGATGTTTAAAATTTTGGTTAACTCCACACTAAACAGCAGATACAGAGGTACATCTCAAAAATAGTAACTGGTAAAAATCGAATAGATTATGGTTATGGTTGAACGTAGTTGCAGCTCATACATATATTATACATATTGTGAAGAACAAGTATATGCAATGTAGGAGTGGATACCTATCTTTAAAAATAAGCAATTTAATTAACCATCTTTAATATTAAACATTACTTTACTTATACTATTATTATCTAATGAACATTTCAAAGGTAATCTGCAATATAATATATTTAATTAACTTAACATTAGCTTCGTTACACAAGATATGCACTTACATCATTATTATCTAAGAACCGGCTAGGGTTCACGTGATATTCTCCAGAAAATTAATCTTCGACTAGTTTCAAACTGATTTGCAGATCTTCATGTAGGAGTTGGGTTATGAACGTGCTGTGAGCTATTTTACTCATATCAGTGAGTCCTAGCCGGCATGCCACTTAGATATTAATGATAGATGAAACTTGCAATAGTTTTCAAACTCAAACTTACAACACCATGATAAATTAATGCAACATTTTACAACATGTTTTAAGTTATTGAAAACTATTTAATATACAAAAACTTAACACTCCATAATATTACTGTTAACTTATTAGCACACATCAAATCTTAGTCATAGTGTATGATAATATGTTACATTATGAAATATACTTTTTCAATGGACTCATTGAAAAAATATATTACAAGCTTTAAGAAACATGGTACATCTGTTGCTCTGTTTAATTTAAAATAAGTTATGATGACTTAATGAAGATACAATTTGAATATATAAAAAAAGTGATTAACTATCTCTTAATTGTTGTATGTATTGCTTCCGGGCTGTTATCTCTTAATTGTTCCCTAACAAAATTCATCCATATAATATTTGCTCATAATGTAATTACATCAACCAATTGAAACATAGTAATTGGTTGAATTAATAAATTCAGTTTGACTATTGATGTTGATTTGAATTTTCATTATTAATACATACTTACACAAGTTTTTGAAAAAATGTAGATGCACCTACATGGGGTTAGGAAAAGTACATAGGGAATAGTTAAATATAAAATATTTAAAATACAACCCTAAAATAATGCTTGATACGCCAATGATGAAGACAGTATACTGATAATTTTTTGTCACTTTTCCATAATTAATAATACACAAATGTAAACTTCCTCCTAGGCTTTCAAACAATATTGGGGCACATCGTCTTGTTAAATATCATATTATGTAACAAAATAAGTTATATAACTTTATTTATTATGTAAAATTATGTAACTACAGTGCAGCACTGCTATATACTTACAAATATTTGAATATGTATCTTCTACTATTATGCTTCTGCTATTTTAGATTTGCCATTTAGTTTACCCAACTGTCCTAACATAAGAACGGTGTTGATTAAATTCTCAGAATATATGCGTTGGTTTGTTTCCATTCTTCTTAACTTTTGTACCACATACTTGGAGAAAAACTCAAGTTCATTGTCACTTCCATGTACCCTAGACTCAGCACCTTCCAAACTCCTTTTTCTTTTTAAGGGTTGTGGACTTGTCTGTGTGAGGGAACTCCTGGACTTTGTCTCATTTGCACTGTTATTACTGTTAAGAAATGCTTGGTTCAAATCTTCTCGCAGTGCATTTGCTTCCTCTTCATTAAATTGTATTGTCAAATCATCAGGGACAGTCACCATAGGTACATGATTTTCAGAAAATAATGGGGATGGAAGGAATGAAACTCGTTTACGGACTTTTACAATAGATGGCTTAGATTTAACCTGTTTTGCTACTTCTGTGATACCAACAGTATGCCTACGATTAGACTTAGGCTTATCTTTCTCTGAATTATGCAGTCGGCTTCCAGTCTGTTTGCTGCTCCAGAAGTTGACCTTGATTTTTGGCTTAGGTTTAATGTCTGATTTTTGCTTGGACAGAACAGTTGGAAATTTGTAGCGCACATTTTCATCATCACTAGTATCTTTTTCATTTCTTGGTTTTCCAGATGATTGCCGTGAGCTATTAAAGTATTGGTCATTTATCTTGTACCTTATATTATCATCATCCGATTGATAACCATTATTTTTAGGCCGTCTGTCAGATTGAACTTTTTTCATAGCGTAAATACTACGTGCAAGTGTCGTGATATTTGGTTATCCAATTCTATTGCAAATAATGTACTTAATTTGAAAAGGTGGTGATGTATCTGAAACAAGAAACAAACAATTTAAGCATAGGTTCTTGAATAACTCAAATCGCAATGTGATTCAATGAATTCAAGAGTAAAACAGAAATACCCCTGTGTGAGCAGGGCGAAGTTTGCATGTATATTAACTTTCCCGCCCAATCAGGTATCGATGTCAAAAACTGAACTTAACAATTCAGAACTACTTGCTCCTAGGCTCATAACACATGTATGCTTTGTTCAATAACATATTCTTTTATCGACATAATCGCAAGTTAGATAATATGTAAGGGTGTAAAGTTCGCTAAAGGTTTACAATTACTACAGATTGGCTATTTGAGGTTATGTGACATCAACATAATATCTAAGAAATTTGAAAAATTGCTGTCAACAAGATACCTAATTACGTGCATATCGTAGTTCATATATCGTTTCTTAATAATTGATGAGGAACTAAGCTGACAACTATACAGTATTAATAAGCACAGTTATGGTAATTCCTATAAAGCGATTACTATTACATAATTTTAAGTTAAAGAGAACATAAAACTTACCTTAGGAAACATACATAATACTATTATGAATTTATCAAATAATTTGTTTAGGTACCAGAAATATAAATAAATTCACAATTCACAATACAAACACCACGACACGCGCGAATCAGAATGTGTGACGCAAAATAGTACTAAATTCAGCCGCATGGCAAGTGGCGCTTTGTAAATAACGACGGGCGGGAAAAATCGACTCCGGCTGAGCGGGCCATTGACATATACTATTAAAGTACCATGCCCACTTGCACCAACCAACTTCACTACCATTAACGGACTAAATCACAATAATGTTGCCTGCCAATATGTGATTTAATCCGAGATTGCGGTGGAAAATTTGAATATTTGGCTTGGCGCAAGTGGGCCTTAGAAGATGATGCGACAGATGTTGCCCTAACTAACTATGAATATTCAATTCAAAATGATGTAATTAATAAATAACTTCAACTCGTCATATGTGGCTTTTGTAAAGGATCCACCAGAATTTTACTAATGTCACGTGTATTATCACGTACTGTGTACGACGTGTATACGACGAAAGAAACAGTTTCTTTCGTCGTATGTATTTAATTTTCCTCTACGATGAAAGAAACAGAGGACAAGAAATACCTACAAAACAAACGTGTATACCTACATAATTCCGGTCCTAAACATGGCGGCTATGGATAGGGTTGAAACAAAAAGTATCAATATCGATACTTTCTTTTCATAGACATTAACGCGTTTCTTTGCATCGCCCTCGCCGCAGGACGACATCCTGCGCCACTAGAAATTTTGTAAAGGCATTTCGAGTTCTGTGGTAGCACAGTTTTGGGTGTCGACGCGACGCGGCGAATGCGCTTGCCACTCACTTTGAGTTGGTGTTTTTAATAATCATCCCTACACTCTCGCCTTAAGATGCAGATCGTGAGGCTGGCGGTTCATGTGGGTCATTTTGTATATCAGTGGATACTATAAGTCCAAGTGATTTGCTGCGTGCAGTTCGACGGCTAAAGGCTCTCCTTCCATAGGAGCAGAAGGCATACCACCAAGGCATACATAATAAAATATTGCTTTGAAATACTTAAATCACCACTTCTGTACATATTTAACTTGGTTTTGAGCACCACAACTTATCCATCCCTATGGAAGATGTCAAAGGTCACTCATATACCCAAGAATAGCTCCAACTCTAACGTCGAGAACTACAGGCACAACTGAGCGACTTCGTGCTGGCAGGTCCACCACTACTAACCACGTCAATTTTGTTGACTACGCCGTTGCCAGAATGGATGGCAGAAAGCAAGTAGATGTCGCTTAAAACAAATTATATGGTTACTACCCCTATCTATACCCGTCATCATTCGTGTATGTATGGTAGGCCTAAATACCCTGGAGATGAGGCGCAAGTGCGCGATCATGCTCTAATTATAAAAAAAAATGAGTAATTCAGCGTTCGTTCATTGTGGTCTTTTCAAATTTTCTTAGTAATTTTGTTGCCAGTGCAAGTTGTTACAAGAGAAGTTTACACACATTTCTTAATCTCGTGTAAAGAGATAAAAAGAATAAAAATTATATATAAATAAAAGGTTAGGCAATCTGTATACATAAAAATGTATCCCTATTCCACTTAGTCACGACATCACGCGTGAACGGCGGGGCCAATTAAGATATTTTTTTTGTTGTGTTTATTATTGTTAGGAGAAGGATTTTATGAAAAAAAAAATAGCGGGACTAGAGCGGATTAATTCGAAAATTTAAGAAACCTTACAATTCATATTACATTTATCTAATGTAACCATAGTGGTTTTAACAATACAAACTTTTCTAATAAAGCTTAGAGGGTTTGACATAACTGTCAGTTGTTTGACATATGGTTAAGACAGGACCACGAACCTATACCTATATCTGGACTGCGCAGTGTTTCATTGAAAACGAGCCAAATGAAAGGCATTAAAGTAGTACTACATCCCTTTCTTGTAGGGTGTCCACACAAACATTAGTGGGTTGGTAATACAATATGGTTAATTAAAAAATAACCCCCTACCAAGTCCAATTCTATTTGAATTGGACTCTTAAATAGCGACTGCGAAGCTCTGTTATCTACCTCACGGCTCTATAATCAAATCAGCTCCAATATAGCAAATGATGGTATTGTCATTCTAATTACATATACCTACATACCTAGTTTAACTTCAATACAATTACGAATAGAAGTTAATTATATTGACATGATTGAATATTTGATAAAATATTTTATTACCTGTTTACATTGGTAGTTACACAGTTACAGTTACAGTGAAATGAATAGAAGAGTGCTAAAATAGGTTTCTTTCCATTGTATGTAAGATAGGATTATCATCAACATCTCGGCCATAGCACGCCCAGAGCTAGACATACCCCTTTCCCACAAGGATCAGATGGTAACAGCCTGCATCCAGCCCTTACCTGCGATCTAAGTCAGGTCGTTTCGAAGCGATGATAGCTCAGCGGGGGGAGTGATCGAGCAGATTGCTGGCTGTTAATGATGATTTGAGGCAAGCATAATTATGTTGTTGACGAGGTAATTGACAATATTTAATTTGATTATAATAAGATTATCTGGAAGATTTTAGTTTCTAAAACTAGCGTTATAAATTTATTAAATGGTGGTTAAGCACACAGTGGTAACATTGATTCTACTGTAATCAATACAATTTGTATATAAATGAGACGTTGATTGCGTGGCATACATAAATCCCTATAAAATCAAAAACATAAATGTGAAATGAAAAAAAAGTTCAATATTAAAACGCATATAGAAGTCAACAACCTTGACTTCAATGACAAAAAAGTAAAATCTAAATGGGTGCAAAGTTCAATGGTCAGTCCTGAAATATCTCTAACATTAAACCATATTTTATAACAACTTAAAAAATATTTATTTTTATAACTTACGATAATATAATAATATGGAATCTAAGGTCCGATTTGGCTAATTCTCATATAAGAATAATTATTAAGTACCTACTGATACTGTAAATGGAAGACACCGTTTATCCTTGTGTCTACCAGCAAGCCAAATTTTCGAAAAGAATTTAATAAGAACTTACAGCTTTAGAACTTGCGAAGGCTAAATGTTCAAAAAACAACTAACTATTTAAATTTTCTAACAGGTATTATGATTACCTACCCTGACAAAAAAGGAAATTAAAATTAAATCTAAAACTTTAAATCGTTTTATATAATGTGTTAATATGTATTACATATATACACTATTCTATTTAACCGACGATATACAGACTGACAACGCTGTATGCATGGACACCCTAGTCCACCACAGTAAAAATTATCCAATGGCAACTTGCTAGACAAGGACAAACTATTACTTTTGGGATATTTCACCGGCTCGATTTTCGACTAGAAAAAAGAAAATGTATCTTATGTTATTGGTTTACAGTCTATTTTATTTATGTGATAAATATTAAGTACGCGATCCAGTTACACAGTTTATAATTCCTTGGACATGACAACGTCTATCGGGTCAGCAAGTATAAAATAAGTATACTGTGTGTGTAATAACTTGACTTGACTGTCAAAAACTGTTGATTTAAAAAAAAAATTGGATAGGGTCAACTTCGACACTGGAAAAGATCGTCAACGAGGATCTTCCATGTGCAGTCATCTTATCCACGACACCTGCGCACCAATTGTGCTTGCACCAACCAAATTATCTGAGGATCTCGGAACAAATCACAATTTTTGCCTGCAAATTTGTGATTTAATCCGAGTTTTTCGCGAAGATATCAGATTATTCAGTTGGCGCAAGTGGGCGTTAGTTTTCATCGCTAATTCTTGATCGAACTAAACGACAACGAAAATGTTTAGAATCTATAGAGTACAATGAAATATTTTCTATCAGAAATGCTTTTGGTTAATCATAACTTTGCATAGAACCTCAGATAAAAGAAGCGGAGGCTGTATACTCAAAGCATAGAACAGATATTACACGGCTGTGGCCAGACCTAACGAATGCACAGATCGCGCGACGCGCGACATTCGCGCGCCGATTGCGCGCATTTGTTGGTCCGGCGCCCGAAACATGATATGCGCGCGAACGGCGCGAGTTTTTCGTTGGTCATTTCCCATTTCATACGATTTTGTTTTCTCGAACTCGAATATGCTTCTCACTACGTTTGAGCAATTGTTCTTGTTTAGTTTGATTTGAAGTCTAGGTCTCTTTGTTTACAAAGGGGATAACAGGTACCACCTTTTTCCATTGGCACTTTTGAGCAAGATGCCTTCGTATCGTCCGTCCACGACTGCGCCACGGTATGATTCGAGTTCAGCTTCAGCCAAGGCTCATCGACAAATGTCATAATTTGTAGCTTTGTTCATCTCGCTCAAGAACGATTTTCTGTGCAAAATTGTATCATAATCGTACCATCATAATTTTTCCCTTGTCGGTTTTCTTGTATTTTAATCCAATTTGCTTCATTATTGTTCATACACCTTTGCCGATTTCGGCAATATGGCGACTGCAATTTTACTGCTATTTATTTATATATATTGGCATCGTTCGTGTGCCTTCATGTGACTAAAGTACCCTATTTTAGCTTTAAAAGTGCGGCACATATACCACTCGTAAGGTTATCTTGGACATAATTATAGTAGGGTTTGTTAATGAGATCATCACTCTTCGAATCAAACTCATGCCTCCTGTCGTCTTCAAAGGTATAAACGTTCTGCTGGATCAAGAACCTCCACTCAGAATGTTGAGACAATAACTCCCAGCGAGAAGGCTCAATGTTACAATTTTTCATGTCTTCACTGAACATCCTTATATTGCAAGAATTGGCCACCACTTTTACGCTTACCATTTAGCAGTTGAGAATAGAAAATGTGTTTTGCTACTCTCTCATCAGGCATTCTAGAGATATGGCCGCACCATCGCAACTGTCGCCGAATGAGGTAAGATTGTATCCCACCGAAGTTAACTCTACGTAGGACTTCCGTGTTCCTGATACGATCGGACCATCTGATGTACATGATGTCACGGAGGCATTTCAAATGAAACCTATCCAGAACGAGAATTCGCTCGCGATACAGGCACCACGCCTCTGATGAGTAAAGAACATTTGGCAAAACTGTTGATAGGTAAACCTTTATTGTTGTTTTTAATGAGATATTATGTGAGCGAAATGCCTTGCCCCGAAGTTTTCCGTATGCTGCAGAGGCAGCACCGATTGTGTTCATAATTTCCGGATAAAGGTTGCCTTTTGATGTTACTGTGGTGCCAAAATATTTGAATTTTTCTACTTACTTTGTTTCATTATCACCGAGACGGACATTAACTTTATGAGCAGATTCGTGTTATTGCTCCATATGCATCACTCGTGTCTTAGTTACGCTATTTTTTAAGCCAAACCTGGAACATGACGATTCCTGTTTTGTCATAAGTTCTTGTAGTTCGTCTGGACATTTCGCCACAAAGCAGAGATCGTCAGCATACAATATTACCTGTATGATATCATATTATTATGAGCATTTGGTGCGTGCACTGAATCTTTCCAAGTTAAACAGTTTTCCATCAGTTCGAAAGCGAATGCGTATTCCGTTTGGGCATTCGCGCTGAGCATCTTCTTCAACAACGGAGAAATACAATGCAAAAAGAGTAGGAGCCAGCACGCACCCCTGCTTTATACCGCAACTAACGGGAAATAGATCGGAGTTCAGACCAATGGCTGTGACAGAACATTGCATGTTGTCGCGTAGTAGCCTTAGAATTTTAATAAACTTTTCAGATTACCCCAATTTACTTAATACAATCCACAAAGCTTCACGAGGGACGGTGTCAAAAGCCTTCTCCACGTCGACAAAGCAGAGAAAAAGCGATTCATTATTGTTATTAAATAAGTGGCACTGCCACTATACAGGCCAGCCTCTCGTAATGTTATCAGCAATTTACTCACAGTTAGGCATTAATGTCTTGTGTAATAACTAAGCATAGCGTGGTTCCGAATAGCGTCTGCGTCAAATGTGTTAACCTGTACAGGCTTGCTTTTCTTTCTCTTATTAGGCATACGTAATACATTTTATTCAGTACCGGAAGGTCCATACTTTTGCTCAGTAAACAAAAATAAATAATCTATAATAATATGTCAATGTTCTCCGCCGCAGGTCTTCAATTATTGGACATGCGCTACTATTGGGATATCATTGATAAGGTACTTAAACTGATATGGCATGAATCCCCATCAATAAAATACTCAAATTCAGTAAAAACTGACACATCCAGTACAACTCTGACACAGAGTACGAATAGTTAATGTTTTCAATCTTAATCAATTGTATTGAATAAAGGTGCGTTAATCAAGTGTACCATATCATTGCGACATGCTCTTTCACAACCGCAGTGCTGAAAACGAAAAGTGAAAGTTATACATATATTAGAATAACCCCGGTTTACATTATTCCAGTCCAGTGTTCCAGCGAGAATCCATTCCAGTGCTGGACTGGATCTGTCACGTCTACATTATTCCAGTGATTTAGAAGCCGTTGAACTAACAATAATTTTAAGAAAAGATCAGGTTTGAATGGCACTGGATTAGCCGTCTACATTATTCCATTTGCACTGGAATGGTCGCACTGGATTCAAAAGTAGACCGCCATTCCAGTCACTGGACTGGAATGCTAACTGGATTCAGTGCATTCCAGTGCCGGTTTACATTTCCCCGGCCGGAATTCGAACCCAGAGTCCCCGGAGACACAGAAGTCATGTCAGTGATACTGACCATTGCGCCAAGGCGACCGTCGAAACTGGTTTATACAATAAACCTAAATATTAAAACATGTACCTATGTAAGTAGTAACAGCTTTTCAATCATCTCTCAATTTTTAGTCAAAAAAGCAAATGTTTTAAAGTGGAAACTTCCTTAGCGTCTTTGTGCATTTTTGTATGGGGAAAAAATGTTAAATTCGCGTCACGACATTTCGCGTCAGGACACGTGACACGATCGCAAAATTCTTGAGACGCGTGCGTGAAGTGATCGAAAATTTTATTGTTTAAAAAAAAATGTCATCATGTTAATTCTATGTGTAGTTACATAAAATCTATAAACTTAAATATCTATTGCCATGTTTGTGTACGATAGAGCAATAAATGAATATTGTATTTTACCACATAAACATATCCCCTACCATACCACAATAAGTATTCAAAAATGCACCACGAAAAAATACAAGCTTTCACTTCTGGCGGCACTCCCGGAATGCAACCCGTTTTTATTTGCACGTACCACACTCATAATAGATCACAGTTTCGGCGCACATAAAATATAATCTTATCACTGTAGGTATATTGTCCGTACCTATATCGTATACCTGCCTATATATTACCTACCTGTCAAGGAGTCAAGGAGAAGTATTTATTTTGCCTTGCAAATTGTCAGTCAAGTTATGATCACGGTCGCTAAAATGTATCATGCATACCTACGTAAAACAGGGTATCAATTCTACATTGCTCATAGATTGTCAATGAATCGTCGTTTTATCTAGTTTTGCAATTCTACTTGAAGTATAATTGTAATGGCTACACAGATCTAATTTCTGCCGCAATTCAATGGTCTACAATGCAATCGAATGCAATTGTTATTTTAGCGGAATATGAATTTTATATATGATGATGCATTTTTTTTTCGGTTGATTTTTTTTATTTATGATAACATTTTAACGACTATTGCGTTGCTTATGAATGGATTGTCTTAAATAAATAAGAGAATTGGCACCCAGTTAATACTGAATCGTAGATAACTAGGTACCTACTTAACTACTTTGTATAAGATTTAGAAAACCAATAAATTATTAATTTAAAAAAGAAAAAAAACAACATAGAAAGCAGAGAAAAAATAATACAACAGTGAACACTTGCCGTGGAGGTACCGGCTTAGAATTGGAACCCCCATGTCTTCCCGTGGATGCCGTAAGAGGCGGCTGAGGGAAAAACAACCAGAAGGGGGGCAGCAGTGCCTTCTGAGTACATCGACATCAAACTGCGCTCGCCGAGCCGACTGCCAAGGGTGGCGAGTATTGGCAAGTATCTCCCCAAATGGGGGAGGCTTATGTTCAGTATTGGAGGTCCTATGGATGACATAATGATGATGAACAATCAGAAAAAACTAATGACTCAACGTTATTGAATGATTCAATAGTTCTTTACAGTTTTTGGTAGGTAAGTAGGTACCTAGGTAGGGATATGTTTCTTGGAAGATATTTAGAGTAAGGAACCCAATTTGACAGACTTTTCATACAAAAGTAAATGTTTAACAAGAACAATACCTACGTAATATTCCAATATTTTTCCACGAAGCACTGTTATATTCTGTCAAAGCAATACAACATCTCACATAAGATAACGTTTAAACAATTTTATTACCTAGGTACCTCATATTTAACAAACCTACACATGTAATCATTACATTAGTCACACCAAAGTATTTGTATACAATTTCATTGTAGTAGAATTTGTCTTTAAATAGTTTTAAGTTACGTAACTAATTCTAACACTCATATTAAGAATATTGAGCAGCCAACTTTGACATAAATAAATCAATATAAAAAAGAACTAGGTATTTAAAAAAATAGTTACCATGTGATTCTTCATAGATATCCAGCCCATTATTACACGAAACTTGAATTTACGTTTATGCTCCGTGGTTACAGAGTCTCCTTTCACGTTTGAAAAAAAACTGTTAGGTTCGTATCACAATTACCGGAAATTATTTGTAGTGAAAGGTCAAATGTATCTGATGATACTAAAAGGGAGGTTATGTCAGTCCGCGAGATCTCCCTTAGACTGAATGGGATGCTGTGCGCAATGCGACAGCGCTTAGATGAAACCATAAATTTTAATGACTAGTCTATATGAATTGCTCTCTATTAACCCAAACAAAATTCGAAATTGATGGCTAAGGAGCTATTTGATGGCAGCTAAATATAGCTTAAACACATTAATATATAGGTATGTTTAAACAAATGAGAAGACAACATAAAGGTTTCGACAACTACTTCAACAAATTTGACATAAAAACTATCACTTACTTCCTCCTCAGCTTGATAGTTCCAGATCTAACACAAATAATTAAAAGTTAATTGTTTTTTTATCAATTTTGAAATATTTTAAAGTTGGCGGGAAATTTTTGGAGCTATTGATTTTACTCAGACTGTTTTCGCATGTGCAGGTCAAGTCCAGAGTCGAGCATGCGCAATGGGGTTTATGGAATGAAAAGAATTCCATCATGATGTCTATTTACAAAACACATTCATCTTCGTTCTTTCAAAGAGGTTCGTGTTTTGCCCACACTGTACCTACCTTGGCCTTTCAAAAAGGTTTCTCTATTAGTTCAGCAGAATTGATATGCTTCAATAGATACTTACTTCTTATTCATATCACTTAAAACGATATCAAATCAAAAAAGATATCATTTAAAATAACTCAGCACGAAGAAATCTAACACAGATATGTTACCTAATAACTAGATAGGTACTTTGATTACTTAGCTAATGTGTTCAATCTTTTTTAAATTACTTCTACTTAGGTATGTAGGTTTTACACTGTAGTATAAGTTTGTTTTGGTAATATAACTTGATGCTTATGTTAAGTACTAAAGAAGTAATTAAACGTAAATATTGTAATACAGGTACTTAATTAATGACACAGTTTACAACTACTAATAATCAGTTTACAAATTAACTTAATCTTCGACTACAGGAAATTTTATATTTTTCGAGTACATTAAATTTTATATTTTTCTATGGCCAAAGCACCACTTACCTGAGCTCGGACTGCGGCTAGATGTAGCTGTGTAGCTCTGTAGTCGTATTTCTTTATAGAAATATCCTCCTGTTACAAAAAAAACGAAATTATTACCTATTATAATAGTAATTTTTAACTTATAGCCATGTACTATATATACTCGTGTTATCATATGCTTATTTGATAATAATATATATCATAATTATAACGAGATTGTAAAATTAATTTCATTTAATATAATGTAGTTTCTAATTAATCATATCATAATGCACCTAGTCAAAAGGAATAGTTTTGTTTCGATATATTAATTCTGTGCGTTATTGTTTTGTACGGCATACCCGGTATTATACGAACTAAGTATGTGTGTAGTACCTAGTATTTTATTTTTTCACCACACTAGCTGTCAATCGCTAATTTTACTCATCGACTTCGGTGAGGAACTATTTTATCCACAAGTGAGCAAAATGGTTTTTTTAATTGGAGAACGGCCCTGACAAAGCTAATTTCTACCCCCTCGCTGACAAATCAGAGGATATAGAATCCTTGTCGCCTTGCAAGTTTCTCACTTACGTGCTAGTGTGGTGAAAATGTTTGTGTTTTACTCTTGGGTAAAGTTTTTTAGCGTTTCGTGCACGTAGCGAAATCTTCGCTACGCTCAGGGTTCTCCTTCGCTTACTCAGGTTTCAATCCAAGCACTCCCGCCAAAAAATAACTTTACAAACAAAAGAAATAACTATTAATTCAAAGCTGCGAGGTGAATTAATTAATGCTAATGTGCTAATAACTGAAAAAGAGATGTAAAATCTCAAGAAAATAAGTTAAGAAGATTTTTAGGTAAAATCATGATAATTATATGGGTAAAAATAGCTTATTTGCATAATAATTTAAGGAACAATTAAAGTAAGGGTCAATTTTTTAACACTATTAGGAAATTCTTGTTTCTAGCGCCCTATCAAGAACCCCAAAAGTTGTTCACAGATATATAGGTTTCTATTTAGAGAAATAGTACGTTTGTCCTGCTGAAGATGGCGCTGATAAACTATACGATTTTAGTTTTAACACCACAATCATTGGTGTCGCCACAGATTATCGGTTGAGAAAGGAACATTGTCATGTCATTATATCCCGCTAGGTGGCGTACTATCGCTAAAAATAGTCTGTCTAGATTCTAGATGGTGTCTCTGTGGTGTGTCTTGAGACAAACCTTTACATTATTAAAAAATACATGTTGAAAAACCAGAGCTACATTTACGTTTATATTATCATAGAACAGCTCTCATGGGCCTTGTAAAACGATCTCTAAAAAATTCTAGTCGTTCCTCGCCCCAACCATCTTAAAAAACATGTAATGACTTATATACCCCAAGCTCTAGGAAATTTCTAACCAGTGCTAGTTACAAATGCAATATTTGGCATTTTTGTTACTAATCGAATCTATTTGGTTTTTGTGGATACTGTACCGTATGCATTACAGGCTTCAGAGAAAAAATGAAATGGAGTAAGGTTTTTACGTATACTGGATGTGCAGTTTTATCTATAATAAATATGTCGCTACCGTACGAGTCTTTCTCTATAGTTTTACTCTTGACAGAGCGGTCGTGGTCATCATGGAGTACTGTTTGATTTTGGGGCAGATGTTATTCGCTTCACATTGTCTCGCCAGCGCTCTCTATTAGACGAGTAGGTATTCGATAATGTATAAGAGTGTCAAACCGCATCTAAACGTAAGTAGGCTACAACAATCTTCATGATTATCCTTTCCAAAGACACCATATTACGTAACGTACTCGAATATAAAATTGTGTATTGAATATGGAGTCCGTATGTGTACCTGGACGTTGTAATGTTCTAAGCACTCTACAACAAGGATTTGTTGTGACAACGCGTAATGCTGTGATATCTGTACGTTAGGTATGTTTATAACCGACTTCAAAAAAAGGAGGAGGTTCTCAATTCGACCGGTATGTTTTTTTTTTATTTGTTTTTTTTTATTTGTGTTTGTTACCGCATAACTTCCGACTGGATAAACCGATTTTGATCGTTCTTTTTTTGAAAGCTGGTGCTTCCCGTGTGGTCCCATTTAAATTTCATCAAAATCGAACGAGTTCTTTTTGAGTTACAAGTCAAAAACTGAAAATTGCGTGCTTATACTTACACCATATTATACCGCGTAACTTCCGACGGGGTAAACCGATTTTGATCGTTCTTTTTTTATTTGAAAGCTGGTGCTTCCCGTGTAGTTCCATTTAGTTTCCAATTTCATCAAAATCGAACGAACACTTTTTGAGTTACAAGTCAAAATCTGAAAAACGCGTGCTTATACTATACGATATTATAGTAGCGGGTGAAGACATCGGTGAACATACCTACACAACAATAACAATTGATCCCATGAGTAACAAAAGTCACTAAAAAGAGTAAAAAAAAATTTTTTACCAAAAAATGGAACCGACTTCAACACTCAAAAGTATGAAATAACTTGTCGAAGTCGGTACCATGAGCATAATATTTTGATATCAGTTACTTTTGAACTATCATGGTACCGACTTCAACAAGTTATTTCATACTTTTGAGTGTTGAAGTCGGTTCCATTTTTTGGTATTTTTTTTTTAATACATTATATTGGTATGTACCTACGTAAATTACTAATCACATATTATTTTATTCTCAGTGTTTATGTATATGGCAATATTCAGAATCGGAGGGCAGTTTCTGATTAAGAGTTCTGATGAAAGGTTGTGGTAAAACATAGTTTTCTGTTGACATACCTGAATCTCGTTGACTTTGCTGTACAAGTTACTCTCTAAACTCCGGCTTTGAATACGATTGAGGGAGTCAAGGCTGTCCTGAAAATATTTTAATGATTAGCATCTTGCAACGTAAACTTCAGTGTCCAAAGCAGTACCTACTTACAATCGCAGTCGTAAGTATCGAAGCGTGAAACAATTGATTTCAGGAATAACTCTCATTAATCTAGCTCAACTGTGACACAGATAAATTATAGATTGTAAGGACAATACGTGCGTTATTCAATTGTTTATACTTTTGCGGAAACTGTGACGTAAGTTATTTTTGCTTCAGACACAGAATGCGCCGCAGGCCGCGGGTCTTCCCAGCAGAGAGAAATTAGCCATAATCTACCACGGTGGGTAAAGCGTGTTGACGAGTAGGTAGGCAAGAGGCCACCAACAAAGCCTAATATATTTCTACAAATGTTGAGGACCTCTGACGTGGTTTAGCGACTTTTGTGCGGTCTTCGAAACACTGTAGCCATAATTTAAAAATGGCAGTAGCGGTTCACGTCTTGATGAATTTACATTTTTTTTAAATCACTGAGTGATACATAAACAAGCTCTAATAAGAATGCTACTTATATGTGTATGAAATAATATTTTTTTATTTTTTATTAAAGGCTGTACCGATGTCAATGAAATTTGGTATGGAGATAGTTTAGACACTGGAATAACATATAGGCTACTTTTATCCAGAAAAAAGTAGTTTGCGTGGTATAATAATTGAGGTAGCAGGCAAAAAGTACTCCACGCGGGTGAAACCGCGGGTCGCAGCTAGATATACATAAAAAAAGTCAGGGTCAGGTAAACTATCTCCATACCAAAGTTCATCGACATCGGTACAGCCGTTTGAGCGTGAACGCACATACCTTACAAAGCCTTTAATAAAAAAACTATTAATATTTCATACACACATATATGTACGAGTAGTGAATTATGGTCCATGCTCAGCTCGCTGGCAAGAATTCCCGTGTATATGCAAAATATAAAACGAATGATAACGCAAAAATATACGTCATCGCCATTAAATAACTTTTCCATCTCTTTCTTTCATATCTTATGTTGTCTTTGCACACGTTTAACATTTAGCACGTTTGCATATTTGAGCCTTCATCATCATCATCATCATCTCAGCCATAGGACGTCCACAGCTGGACATAGGCCTCCCCCATTGATTTCCACAAGGACCTGTTGGAAGTTGTTTATTTTGTTTGAGAAGAATTTTTTTTTTTTTATAATTGTTTTATTTTAGCCTTAAGATATTTTAATTTAAATTTCTTAGCCAACAATAATAAACACTGCACCTGAAGCTGCTTGATTTGTATTTCTAGGTCTTGGGCATCCTTCCTCAGCTGTTCGTAGCTCAGGCGAGCCTGCGCGCCGCCCATTCTGTCCAAAAGCATTTCTCCGCGTAGTACTGGTGGCATACTTTCCTGGTAAACAGTATATAAGTAATAAAAATATGTATAGTTATCAAATATTACTATTGGCATTATTAATGTAATTGCCAAATTCTGTTCACCATAAAAACTAGCTAAAATTCACTAAAATTCTTCAAAATGAAATAGCTCGTATTCTACTAACGCTAAAAATGAAATCCGTATAACTTATAACATACAACGCTCTCACTAATATTAGACGAGTTTTATTCAGTTGCAGGTAGTTTTAGTAGTAGGCACCAAATAAGTGGCGAATTAATTTATCCAAAACTACCCGCAACTTTAATAAAAACATTTAATTTTAGTGATGTTATTGATAAGTGTCATACCAATTTGGACTTTATCGTCATCCTGTAAGAACTAAGTATATTATTTTTCGCAATTTTAATTTTGTGTGGTTGTATAAGAGAATCTATAAAGAGTAATTTTAAATTAAAGGGTTCGCTCTAATGATCTTAGTGTTCTTCACTTTTAAGCTTTAAGCAAGTTAAATAGTTTTCTTTCGCTTACATTTCGTCCACGAAAGCGTATATAGAAATTTAATATATATAATACAAAAAACCCAGATATGATGAACGATATGATTCCAGCCTTTAAGGGGCTGGAATCATATCGTTCATTATCTTAAGTAGTAGATTGTTATACAAGGGACTAAAATTACCCATTATATACAAGGGGTTAAAATTACCCATGTTATACAAGGGGCTAAGCTTACCCATGATATACAAGGTAGATTTACACCCGAGCTTCAGCAGAGGTGTAAATTGAAATGGAGTTATAATGGATTTTTAGCGTCGTATGACGACTCTACTTTTCACAATTGCGAGAAAATACAATAATCCAATTATTTTCTGTAGTCGCAACGCAATGCATGCGCCAAAGAGATCGTACTTTTAGTTCCATTTTCAAAAACGCATCCATGGAAAGATCAGGTTGGCTATGGTGATGCAAGACAGCGGAATTACAAAACTAATAAAGACTTTTTCGTTTTGGTGGTAACACACAACAATTTATAGTATAATATTATGCAATTAGAGAATAAAGAACGGATTTAAAACGGGGCTATAGATTTTCTGACGCTATTAATTAATTCGCCTTCGATAATAATAATAATAATAAATAACGTTTATTGTTGTATGTACATTGCTACGAACTTTATACATTTTCGGTCCCCAAACTAGGTCAACCTGTATTCTAGGGACCACACCTCGATATAAAATCGTTTTATTCACGATTTGCATAGTGCCTACTATATTTTAAACCATGACTACCAAAAAGAAAGATTAAGCAAAATATACATTTATATTCATACAGCTTACAGTAGATATTCGAAAGGCAATTGACTTATGACACCAAAGAATGCACGTGCACGACTGTGCCAACCTTTTTGGTACCTATTTAAATATTTCCTTTTTATAATATTTATTTTCTTTTTCTAGTTGCTATGGATTGTTTGTTTTACAATGGAGATGGCATGAAAGATATTTGACCTGAAAAGCAATTTTTTTATTTACGTACGTATTTACTAAAATATCGTTATAAACACAAAACAGTTTTATTCTAATACTAAACTCCTTGTCCAGTATTTAGACCAGTCCAATCTCACGGAATTATTTGCACAAGGAGTCTTTCGAATATTTTTCTCAAGTGGGTTGTGTATATATTACATATATACATTATACATTGAGATCGAGGTCAAATATATTGGTGGGCTCTAAATTTAAAAATCCAAATAGTGATTAAAGGTGCTTCACATTTTCACTGAATAAAATAAGCTTTAAAGAAAACTAATAACTGACAAATAACAAGGAATTTCCTAGTTATATAGTATTAAGGATAACAATAAATTAAACAAACGGACATTCTAACGTCAAGTCACGTTTCAGAACGTGATTTTTATGCATATTTTCTTTTGCTTTGTGCCGCGTCTACAGACTATATGTAAAAAAACTGCATTGCAACCTCGTTAGTCCAGCTGTATCTTAATGGTAAAAAAGTTAACATTTCGATACAGTTGTCATAGAACAGCTGTATCATAATGTAACTTTTCAAATTTATTTCGATATAAATTGTCTACTAGCTGACCCGGCAAACTTCGTACCGCCTAACAGTCGGTTATTATACTATTCGATATTCAGTCAATATTTATACAAACGTCACTCAATTGTTTTGCCTTCCCGGAACCCCTCCACTAACACTTAAACTTTATGGTATGGTATTAAAGTTCAAATTGACTTTTAAGAATTATTACAAATCTTTTGTATGGGAATATAGAATGGTGTTGTTTTTAGACGTTTTCAGGCGTTTTTTTTTCTCTCCGTAAGAACCATCCTCGTACTTCAAGGAATGTTATAAAAAAGAATTAGCGAAATTAATTCAGCTGTTCTCGAGATTTGCGCTTAACAACACATTAATCGATTAATTTTAATATTATATAGATAAGAAGTGTCATTTAAGTTCTGTTTTTGATTTATTAATCTCTTTTTAACACACGCGACACGCTACAATGTCGGACTTTTGGCGTGAAAAAGTGTTTTTTTTACCGCAGCAACATCGAGTGGTGGATCGTCCGGTTCTGGTGGATAGGGCGGGAGGAAAGCTCGTTTTGGTGCCCTCATCGGCGGCTGAGCCGTGAGTAGAGCTCGTGCCAAATGGGCCAGGTCAGCTGTGCTGGATACCGCTCGAGCTTGCGCACAGAGTGACTCGTAGCGGCGTAGCTGGTGATTGCACTGTAATAAAATAAAAAAGGTTTTAATAATTAAAAAGATACCAAATGATAACGTAGTCTTTCACATTGCATCGCTTACCCTGAAGCTAAGTTTTACGCTAGCATATCTACTGTCAGTTTTGAATTTTAAATTATGATGCAACTTTATTTGTAACCATTCGAGTATTAGATTTTTACCACTACCATACACAGGTACTTCTGAATGCCATTTATTCTGAAATGCTAAGAAAAATCACGAATGGGAGTAACCGAAAATATCTATTTCTCTAATTTCTTTACAATTCGCTGAACCAACTGATGTGTTACGTGACAGTTTTTCAAACTTGAGGATATGCTTGAGCTAGCCACGTAGGTACTTGAAAGTACCCTACCACTATGTTGGGAATTCGATAACAGTGTTGCCTTCACTGCAAGTTCAAGCCGTTGGTGTGTTCGAATCAGCGTCCGTCACTTTGACAGCTTACGCTCCCACCGCTAGGCTATCATGGGTTCGAGTTCTTTAAAACATAGAAGACCTCCAATTGAAGCATCGTACTAACCAGAAAAGTTCGAATTATTAAGAATCAGAACTTTTCCTTTTCTGGTGAAAGAAAACATACTAATAAAATACTTATTACGGACAAAAATCGTTGTTTATAATTTAATATGGAACTTTTTAACTATAATGATACTTTAAAATATATCATCCTAAATTATACAATAACCTGTGTATATTCCTATGGGATTTATTGACAGAATTTTTTTATTTCAAAAACTAAACTTTTATTTGTCGTACCAATTCAAAATTTTACTTCGGTGCAAGAAAGGCGTCACGTTTGTACGAGTATAATCCGATGCTGATAATTAGTCCAATTCGATTTAATTCGTGGCAGTTGGACCGTAATGCCATAACATGGGAAATTTTGTTTTAGTGTTTTAAATTTAAAGTTTGATTTCTACCAGCAGTAACTTTTAATTTGCGTCCCTTCGATCAAGAGTTACGCAACTTTGCACTTCAACCGGAATTGACTATCCGAATCGTCCAGACGCGTTGGCTTGGTATAACTTTCAATACAGCCCTCAAGTATCAAGACACATCACAGCATCAGACTCATCCATAATATACGACGGGAGCACTTTTTCGTCTTTATCATTTCAATGATAAGGTATAGTTAAATAGAAAGATCTCTTGGCTTGTCTAAGCCTATATTAATGGGCGGGTCTGGGTTTATATATTTAATAGTGTATGGTAGTAATAGGCGGAAGTGCGTAAATACATTTCCCTAAAAAAAGCCTATATAAGTGTTTCAATTTCTTATTATTATGGTTAGAGTCATCAACCACCAAAAAGTTACGTGAACAGAAAGGGTTTGTTCCATTAGCATACTTTATAAGGAACAAGTCCGCTGTCTGTAAGAGGGGTATAGATACGCTGTAATGTCCGACCTTCCCTATATACCTTATACTCGGCAAAACGCGGACCTGTTGCAATTAATAATAATTGTTACAGTACGATCCTCAAACATCATCTCCTACTGATACCTGCTGTCGCTATAAATGAGCTCTCGCATAATATAAGGTTCAAAAGAGTCTACAACGGTCCCGGTTCTACCACTCAAATTGGGCCCTGCAAAATTATTTCCCACTACCATTCTTTTCTACAATTTATTAATCTTCAAGATCTGCAGAATAATTACAAATGAATTAGTAATTACAGATTCAGTTAATAATCATTTAGACAGTTTCAGTCCTCAATTGAACGATAAAGCCGTAAAATTATCAAGCAGGTATCACGCAGTCTCCTCAGTATTATAACGAACGCACCGGACTCAAGATCCTGATGAGCCTTAATTCTGGAAGAAGACTAAGTAGTCGTAAGATATTTTTCACTGCAGGATCACTGATGACTGCGTAACTTTCTGCCGACAGTCTTCAGACGACAACGTTAAAAGGAGTGGGAGTGATTGATATGGATTGATGGGATACACTTCCGAGGTGGTCTCATTTAAATTTCATAATAATGGGTCAAGCTGTTTGTGAGTTACACTCCAATAATGAAAATTGACCAAACACGCCCGCACGGTTTCTACCAAATAAAAAGTCTCTCAGGATTATGTATGTGCGTTTAGTATAAAATAAATATAGTTTTTGATTACTGGTCATACTTCCTAGATCTAGGATATAAGTAACTTGCAACTGTCGCGACTAAAAAAGAACTGCCTAATTATAAGGTTTAATTATTTTTATCTACATTATAATCGTTCATTCAAGGGAAATACCCGTTTGTTAATGTAAGAGCCTTTTATTCGTATAACTAAATAACTTGTTGTTTTCATGGTTTGTGTTGTTAAACGCATTGTTATATTGTTTATGTTATAGATATTGTACCTATCTCTTAGATAATAAGAATTGTGTAATGCAACTGTAAATAAATAAATAAAATAAATAAATTGATAGCGGTGGTGGTATCTTACTTTATCGGAGATGATTTCTCCTTCTTGGCAAATTGCATCGCTGACTGCTGAAGTCACATCAGTCAATATCTCTTCTAATTCCTGAAAAGAATAAAATCACATCGTTAATTACAGTACTTTATTCACATTACCTTTAAATTACTTGAAGGAAAAATTCGGCTGCTAGTTGGACTTGAGCCCACGACTGACGAATACAGAATACCGTCCTGTCTTAGCACGTTGTTAATGCAATAAAACCATAAAACTCTTTTAGTCACATTATCACAAACGCGGTTTCACGTTATCTCCAAAATTGATTTTGACTGTTTATTTGTTCTTCACGGCTTTATTGGAATAAGATTTAATTATAATTATAGTATGCAGTTAAGATATTATGGTCTGTCGGAAGTTAAGATATGGTTTTAAATAGTTTTCTATAAAAGGATGATAAGTCCATTTTCAATTACTAAACACATCCAATAATTTGTAAATAAAAATTGCAATACAATTATTATTCGTATGTGGTTTTAGATTTAATTTTTTAAGAATACAGTATCACATTCTCCGTCTTTGACACAAGATAATATAACCGTATCACACCGAAGGTATAATATGGTCAAACACTTTATCTGTATAATAGAAATTTTGGATTCCCTGTGCACCAATATTTTGCTTCTAGTCTGAAAAACGTATCGTATCTGGTCACATGTGACCAGATACGATAGAAGAAGTTTTATGAGGCATTGTACGTAATGTGTAATGAGCTCTGTGCCTGGAGCATGGTTTTGATTCTCTTTCGACCAGTAACTACTATCCAATCCTACTCATCCTACTTTCTACTAATATTATAAATGCAACAGATTGTGACTAAACAGCTTCGCCGATTTCAATGAAATTTGGTATGGAGATAGCTTATACCACCGTTCGTTACCGTTTTTCATTACCACGCGGGTAAAAACGCGGGGCGCTGCTAGTAATATAATAGTAAATTCAAAAACCAAACCCGGACTATTGAAAAATCAAGTAAGTACTAAAATGTATGAAACAAGAAAATATTCTATATCTGAAATTGTTATGTTCAAACTATTCAATGAATATAGTCTGCCAAGTCTCTAAGCTTACTTGATACATATCGGATTTATATACCATTCATTATGTATACAAATACATATATATATTATATTGAAGCGATGATAGCTCAGCGTCGGCTGTCAAACTGACGTACACTATTTCGATCCCCAACAACAGCTTGAGCTTCCGGTGAAGTTAGCACCGTTATCAAAATCCCCAGCATGGTGGTAGGGTACTTAGGAGTACCAGCCTTCCTCTACCACATCGTCACTGACCATCAAGTGAGATAGTGGTCAACCGCTAGATCTATATAGTATAAAAAAAAGTTCATATTCATAATCAGCGAATAGCCTGTAAGTATAAATTTAGACTATCGAAATGCTTCAACGATACCTCTTTTGTCAAGCTATGACACATAGTTTAGAAGTTACGACGAAACAAATTAACATATGTACACACCGACGAAATATATAACCCTCCTTAGTTTCTTCTTCGACAGTTAATAAGCAAGAAATGGTTCTCAAAATTGATGTACATTGTACATCGCATAATTTCAAAAGAATGCGAGGAGCACGTGCTACCTGGAGACCTCCATTTTGTAAAATAATCTGCATTTTTTAAATAATATTGATTGTGTTGCGTACCACTTACCAGATACATGATTAATACAAGTACACACATTCTTAAGTAAAAGTTCCCAAGTTTTAACAGCTAAACGATGAGTTGCCATTAGTAAAACTGCCAAGTTCACGCATATTATACTGATAATTAATTCTACTTCTGGCGTCTGCAACTTCGTGAATGTCAATTTAATTAAGGACGAAGTTAGGTGAAGTCTGGAGCGTCTGCATATGAGGGTGTCAGATGTAAAATGGGGGGGCAAGGGACATGTGCATTCATCAAGAACCAGTCTCTGCGTCAGGATAACTTGGTTGTTTTATCCCAGGAAGTACATGTTTCGCATATTTTTTTAAACCATCCCGTGGTTTGCTTACTTTAAATTATTTGCGATATAACTAACTTGATTGAACCACAATTTCATTTGATGGTCAATGATGATATGGTCAAAGATATTATCACGCTAGACCCAGATTGCTTACAAGTGAACCAGCGTCCATCACTTTGACAGCCGTGTATTTGATGATAGCAGATACAAATGTAAATACAAATTTCTTTATTCATGTCGACGCGGCGTAACAAAAACACAAAATGTAAGCACTGCCTGCTGCTTAAGTATACACTGTAAAAAAATTCTTAAAAATTACAAAAGTATACACTGTGTTGCATCGCTTCACAATACTCAAAATCTAATAATAATAATTAATTATCTAGAGTAAATTACATAATGTAACAATAGTAAAGTTCTATGCTATCGATACATATTAAGTTTCCAGACCATTACGAAATTGATAATCATGGTCATAGTAATTTTTATTGATTATTGTTGATTACAAGAAGTCTTAAAAAAATCCTCTTAGTGTAAAAGCAATGGTAGAATTGTGTTGAAATTGGAATGTTTGAAAGTCGCAGTTCTTCGTGGATCCATTAAATTGAATACATCTTTTATTGATATCCCCGAGCTTACTTAAGCATTACTTAGCTAATCAAAAATGAGCTAATGGATTTGTCATCAATCTATAGTAATAAAATGGCTCTAGGTTTCAATATATATAGAGGTTTTTTGGTTTTTAGCTGTTTGTCTCCGGTCGATATGCCCAGGCATGCGGCTGCATGCATTGCCAGCAGTTTGTATCAATTCTCTTTGTCTGATCACTTTGTAGGATCGCGGTAGACCGAAATTGTTCTAGATTTTCCCCAAAATGTGATATTAAATTTGCAAGCAAAAATTGCGATTTAATCCGAGAATCTCGAAAAATTCGGTGGCCAGTGGGCCTTAAAATTCAGCTATTTTTATGGCAGTCACCCAAGAAAAGACCAGCTTACTACCACTTAAATTGCAGCTTTATTGATAATATTTGTAGTATATATAAGTACCAATATCTCCTAAAATAAGTATGAACGAAAGGTGAATGATAAAGTGTACAAGGCGTCTATAAATGGAGCAGGTGAAAGAGAAAGACTTTGGGAACAGTATGTACTATTAATATACTCTAACAAAATTGGAGACGAAAACGGCCCAGTGAAAACTTTTTTGATATAATCAAAGGCAGTATATAAGTAAGTAAATGAAGTAAAATATATATTTAAGGATCGTGACGCAATCCGCGCTCCCTCTCTGGTGTTGTGCGTGTAGATAATTTAAGAATAATATTGATGTGGGTTTTTTATAAGATATTTTTTGCTATAAAAACACACCAATAAAATGATCATAAAATAATCAAAATATACAATATAAATCAATGTATTAAAACGCTGCCCAGCATTTGAATATGCAACTTTGTTTACAGATGCAAAATACTTAAAAATTACACACAATTGCTTCGGTGAGGACTTGGGTTTTCTTACTTCAGCATATCCTTTTCTAATATTAAATTTACAATGGACAGACGACTTGACCAAGATCGCAGGAAAGGGTAGGATGCGTGCCGCTTCCAACCGGTCCTTGTGGAGATGAATGGGGGAGATCTATGTCCAGCAGTGGACGTCCTATGGCTTACACCATGATGATGAATAAACTCACTAATACGCTAAAACTTTTCGCTATTTGAGTTTGCTAGAAATTTGCAACTGTGTCGAAATTTCAAAAATAAATCACAAATGTTAAATTGTTAAAATAGCCCGTTTCTTGCACTAATTTACATGCAAAGTGACACATAATCAAATAGACAAATGCCGGAATTGATTGCTAAGCAGATAATGTTTCATGTTATCTATGTCAGTGATACTCTCACTGCGAAAAGACGTAGCTTTGCGAGCTTTGCAACTCTCTCGAGTATTTCGGCGGCCACTTCACAGTAATTACTTATGTATCTGTCAAACAGACATTTTGCTCCAGCCCTCTTGGGCATTTAGAAAGCTTGCTATTTTTGTATACCTCTTTGTGCTTATCTCTGCGGATAATCTTTTAGCGTTGATATCATTACAGATTGTTTGCTCGACATCATTTTCTCTATCGAACGTGACATTTTGTAAAGGGCATTACAGTCTCCAGCAGTCTCATTGCATCAACAAGTTTGTATGTGTGTAGATTTGTATGAAACTCAGAGTGTAGGTACATTATAACCTGGATTAATGCATAGGCTACTATTTTTGTATACCTCTTTGTGCTTATCTCTGCGCATAATCTTTTAGCGTTGATATCATTACAGATTGTTTGCTCGACATCATTTTCTTTTTTTGATTGAAAATTCTCGTGAATTTGACACATTATATATGTGGTATCCGGCTTTGTATAGGTGGTCGCCGCGATCTGACAGTGTAAACTCACCTGAGGATGAGCATCGGACATCCTCGAAACCTTGGTCGAAACTTGCGACTATAAACGTGAGTAAAGCCGGATACCACATATATAATAATTATTTTCTTTATCTAACGTGACATTTTGTAAAGGGTACTACAGTCTTCAGCAGTCTCATTGCATCAACAAGTTTGTATGTGTGTAGATTTGTATGAAATTCGGAGTCTAGGTACATTATAACCTGAATTAATGCTTATGCTACTATTTATCCCGGAAAAAATATGGTTCCTCTGGGATCAAATCACACTAATGTTATAAAGACAAAAGTTTGTTTGTCGTTTGTATGTTTGTTACTCCTTCACGTAGAAACGGCTAAACGGATTTTCATGAAATTTTGAATGAAGACAATTTCTATCAATTTATGGGGCGGTCGCGGTTCGCCTAGTACTGCGCGCACCTCGCAAACGACCACCGAATGTGGTTGAAACTATAGTCGGAACCGTCTGACTTATTGCTTAGTAATTCCCGTGTTTTATACATTCATAATGTGTCAAAACCAAGTCAGTTTTAATGTCAAAATTACAAAAATAATATGACATTACGTACTCACTAAAAAAAAAAGAGAATTAGTACCAAAAAATAATATATACAAAGATTGTAAATTATAAGTCACCCTAAACAGCGTAATAATAGAATATCAATCATATATTTATAAAAAAATCATCGCAGCCATAGGACGTCCACTGCTGGATATATGCCTCCCCATATAGTGGCAGGCGGGTTGGCGAGCGCAGTATGGTTTCCTATCCTCAGAAGGCGCCGCTGCCCACCTCCTGATACGTGATCCCTTATCCGACTCTTACGGCACCCAAGGGGATGGGGGAGTACTATTCTAGGCTGGTATCACCACGGCACGAAAATAAATAAAAATAATATATTATTTTTTCCAATGCATTTCATCTGTGAAACAAGTTTCTCTATATTACCAGTTGCCATATCCAGTAGTAACTATCTTCAGTTTGTTTTTGAACTAGTAGAGCCCCGCGGTTCCATCCGCGTGGATTACAGTTATCCCGCTACCTCAACTATCCCACGGGAACTATACATTTTCCGAGATAAAAGTAACCTATGTGTTAATCCATGGTTTAAACTATCTCAATACCTAAAAAATTTGTGTAGCTGTTTCAGCGTGAAGTGAACATACACACAAACTTTCGCATTTATAATATTAGTAGGATAACTTGAATGTTTTTGCGGTACGTATAGGCTCGGAAAGCGGGAAGCGTATCTTAGGCATACCTTTATGTGTATACATTGTTATTAAATCAAACGGGGCTTGATCGCGAGAAAAAAAGATTTAGTAATTTATTTACCTCGACGTTTCGACCAAGTTGCATTGGTCGTGGTCACGAGATGACTGGAGAAATGCGGGTGGCAATATCGGCGAGAGCGTGTAGTTTCGCCAACTACCCACTTTTGATAGTATTAAACTGTAGGGCTGTCACAGCCCTGCAAAAGCACAGGGTTGTCACGACACACAACACTGACAGTATCTTTAGTTTTTTCAGGGTGAAAACCGCCGCGACACGAACATCTATAAATCACTGGGTTCCAAGATGTAGACAACCTTTATGTGTATAGCTTTATGTTAGGTAATGTAATAAGAGTAAGAGCTTACCTGTAAAATAGTTGGAAGTGTATGTTTATGGTACTGTTCGAGCATCGCGTTCGTCGCCGTCAGCTGCTGCACGTAAGTGTTGTGAGAGTCGTAGTACGTCGCCAGGGCCGCGGGACTCGGCGTGGTGCAGTAGTTAAGGAACGCTGTCCGGTACTCGGACCGACTCTGGAAAATACAAAAAATCGACATTAGTTACCTATCTATCTAGGTAAATTAGACTGGCAGGTTGGCGCAGTTGGTAGCACTCTGCCTTCTGAGCCGCTGGTCCCGGGTTCGATTCCCGGACAGGTCAAACATTTGTGTGCATGAATATGTCTGTTTGACATTTGTCATTCATACATTTCATTTCATTCAACATTCATACATCCATACAAACTTTATACGCGTTTATAATATTACTATCTGTGCCGCACAGTTTTATCCTCGTGGTGATGAAGAACGGCGATGATGGTGGTAATTAAAAAAGCCTATGTGTTAATCCAGAGTATAAGCTATCTCCATACCAAATTTCATCAAAATCAGTGTGGCCGTTTAAGCGTGAAGAAGCAACAAACATACACACATACTGTCGGATATATAATACTAGTAGCGCCCCGCGATTTCACTCGCGTAGATTACGGTTTTCCCGCTACATCAATTATTCCATGGGAATCATACATTTTAACCGTGACTATAATCTATCTCTGTGCCAATTTTATCCAGATCCGTTCAGCCGCTCTGGCGTGATTGAGTAATAAACAACCATCCATCCATCCAAACTTTGACATTTATAATATTAGTGTTATAAGGATATAGTACCTGGTCTATTTTTAAAACACTTAGTTTTCAATAATCCAGATGGCACCGTGACAAGGACATTTATCTAAATCCATTTTATGTTTCACCGCATTTTGTTATAGGAAAGTTTATAGCCTAATAATATCAAAGCATCGTATGTGATACAACAGTTTCAGTTTTATATCACGCAGTAAAATTTATGTTTCAAGAATTGACTCTATACTATGCAATTTTGTAAAAAACATAAACAACTTGTGTTGATAACGAGTTTGTCATCTATACTAATATTATAAAGAGGAAAGATTTGATTGTTTGTTTATTTCCATTGAATAGGCTCTGAAACTACTGAACCGATTTGAAAAATATTTCATCGTTGGGAAGATACAACACTATCCCCGGTCCCTGGGTGACACAGGCATTATTGTATTTTCCAAAAAAATAGGGTTGCTTACAATTTTTAATGATGAAATTTTGTATCCGTGCGAAATCGGGGTGGACCACTAGTTAAAAATAAATCAGCGCCGCAAAACAAAAGACTTCGAGCAATGATGATATATGGTACTGCTACGTCGTAACTACGGGCAACTTAAAGTCGAACAACGAACTATGGGGGTCGCGGTAGGGGCGGAGTAAGGATGTTTCGATCTGGTTCACAGATCTGCTTTGTCAGATCTGTGGTGATGCGAGAAAACAAAAAAAATTTTTTAACAAAAAATGCAACCGACTTCAACACTCAAAAGTGTGAAATAACTTGTTGAAGTCGGTTCCGTAGTTTCGGAGCCTATTCAATGCAAACAATCAAATCTTTTCTCTTTATATATTAGTAGGTATAGATTATGTAAGTTCTGTATTGGCATTGGAATATGATTTCATGTATGGTTTTGCATGATGGTATTATAATGGTATATAGTCCCCAACTGGCTTGCTTCAACCGTCAAGTTTGAAAGAATGTCACATAACAAGAGCTTTGCAATCGAATCAGCATTGCAGCACAACGGGGCAATGCTTCTTGGAACGCTGCCTACTGATAGCGTAGTGACACATTAAAGCTTTTGATAGATATGCAAAAGCTAGTAAATAGCTCAAATGTTATGGTTACTACCCGCATTCATCACCCAAAGAGTACCCGATCTATCTATATATATATATCTATAAAAAAATCTTTAACATTAATTTGACTTTAAAATATATCGAGGTTGACATCACTCGGAATTTTGTATGCCTTGTGAATAATTTATGACCACTTCAATTAACGACTTTTGTTTTATTTGGCAAACTTTACGTTCAATTGAAATATAAATGAATATTGATGAACTTTTACAGTAAAATATTCAGTTTATCATTCGGATTTAATACCTCCGTAATCAATGTACCTACTGAGGTTATTTGAATCCATGATAGCTCAGCGGGGGGAGCATCGGCTGTCAAACTGACGGATACTGGTTCGATCCCCAACAACAGCTTGAGGTTCAGGCTAAGGTAACACTGTTATCAAATTCCCAGTATGGTGGTAAGGTACATTTGAGTACCCGCCTGGCTAGCTACCACCGGTTTGTAAAACTGCCGCCAAACACATACAGTGTGTTCAGGCAGTAGTCCTCGAGAGCCAATGAGCATTCTAGGTCTAGCGAAATAACATCTTCGACCACATCGTCAAACCAGTGTCCGTCAGTTGACAGCCGACGCTCTTCCCGCTGAGCTATCATCGCTTCCATATAACACAATATACATATATCTCAAACAAATACTCTGACATTGATTGCGAGCGTCCACCTTAACTATTTCAAATATGAATAGCTTAACAATTTTATAGCAGGTAATATCAAGAAGCCCAGTTTATTCAGCTAGTAATGGTGCAATTAAATGATTCTGATGATGAATGATGACGATGATGATCAATATTAATTCTTGTATTAGGCCATATGTAGTGCCATAGTGGCTGTTTAAAAATAACGTCATAAAACAGGAACTAAGTTTTAAAGCAATTCAAATAGTAAAAAATAAGATTAACAAAAAAATAAGAAAAACCGGTTTTTCGGTTGCGCTGCGGGAGTGCCGGCAGAATGGAAAATTTGAACATGATTGATGATGATGATGAAACGTAGCCTATGTATTGTTCCGGGACCTGAAGTATCTACATACCAAATTTCATCCAAATCAGTTCAGCCGATCTGGCGTGATTGAGTAACATACATCCATCCAAACTTTCACATTTTTAATATTAAGTGGGACACATAGAATTAACACGATGGCGTTTTTTATGAAGCAATGAAATTTATCCTCTTTATGATATCGGCGTATCGATGACTGAACTCAATAATACTTTTAAACAAACGACTTTATCAAATAAAACTACCAACAAACGAAAATGATCCTTATTCGTAATACGTTTTTTAAATTTCAACGGCGGCCCTTACAATCTGACGATGTTACGATCTGACGCGAGTTTAACATTGTTCCCCATACAAAAGTGCACAATACCGCTAAAGAAGTGTTCACTTCAAACAGAAGCGCTCCTTTCAACCGTTCACGCAGCCCAAATATTATATTTTGTCTGATCTTTATCTGAAGATGATAGCAGCCGACGCGACGGACGGATTTCCGGTGGAAATGGATAAAACAATCCAATTATTTTTAACGTGATTCCCCAAACAACCCTTTTCAGATATACCTAGATATAATATCACACAATCTTTTTTAAATTGGACGGATGGATGATACCTTTGCGCCCGACCCAAAATGATCAACATTGCTAACATCGCAGAATGGGCGAATTCTTCCACGCATTTTTGAAACATGTTATACAAAAATGTTACGTGAATGACACAAAGAAAAAAAGTGGTTCAATAACAATATAAATTATTAAAATTCAGTTAAAATGCAATATCAATATTACATATCAGTCGCAGACTCAGTAAAAAGAATACAACTCGTTTTGTGCATGACAGTGTTCAAGACTACGGCTACGAGCATAAGTATTATCATTTCCATCCCTCTTGACTTACGTATAATTCTTAGATCCTTTATGTTTATCTGAATTTGATGATATATTTTAAAACAAGAAGGTACCGATGGAATTACAGAGGCTTTCACTTGTTTATAGGCAGAAGCGGCGGGACAAATCCTGATATTTTTTGATTAAAAATATTACCAAAATGTATTTTACAGATGACCTGTCCATGAACAGTTCATGAATTGTTCTCAAAAGTGGCATTATTTTAAGGACTTCCAACAAATTTAAGCTGAAAAGAGTTAAAATTGATAAAGCCTTATATATCTTGACCCTCAAAACAATTGCTATCTCTGCCGCGGCCACGTTATGCCGATATCAGCCGATATCTGTAGGTATATATTCTGTGGTTCGCTCATTTGTTTTGGTATAGAGGTACTTCTCTCTATGGGACGTAGCAAAACAAATGAATGACACCTATACCTAAAACAAAAAGTCAAATCTTTTTTTTAATAACTAGCAGAACTGAAACTGACAAAATAATAATTTATTTAAATACAAACTTGTTCTACTATACCGAAGACTGCTTTTGGCGTTTAATTTGTCTTTACCTGTGAGTAATCGGAAATGGCTTTGCGGTTCTATTTCATCTTCACCACTGAGACTTTGCTTTTCCATTAATGCCTTTGAATAGGCTCTTACTTCTAAATGTCGCCAACATTTGTGAAGGTTTTTGTAATGAATAGGATATTTTTGGTAGCGGCTAGGAGTAGTTTTAATATTGTTTTGTGTGATTTGATCTTTTTAAATATTTATTATTACATAGACGGCCATTATGCTAGATGTAAAATAATAACATAAAACACAGAAAAGATTGTTGCATATCAAATCTGACAAACTTGAAAAGCATGTAATCGATACTTCGACGAAAAATCAAAATTACTAGTGTTATTGATATTATAAATAAGGATTTGACTCGAAAAAATAGTGAAAAATATTTTCCCATCTCAGTACTCCATGATTCTAAGAACGAAAGGTTAAATAAATTATTATGCTTGCGTATCGTCAACGATGCCTATGTCGTTATTATAGTTTCTTAAATATGTAATGAATTTAAACTCATAACAGAAGGAGCTATTTGAAAATACAGCTGTTTTTGTCGTGACCGTTTTTTACTCAGTTGATCATGGCTAATAAAGTTTGCCTTGAATGATATATGTATTCGTTCTAAGGTAACCGGCTGACGGGTCTTACTTTTGTTTTGTGTTATATCGCAGACGAAGAAATAATAAAATATAGCGTCATGTCAGGGTATCAATCGTGTAAGCGTTACTGTCAGCCCATAAAGTCATCCACAAATCTTACCTTCGTTAGTTGATCATCTGCTTTCCCCAGCACAACTTCGCAGCCTTCGCGATGTGCAAACAGCTTCCGCGCTTGCACCTTCATATGGAAAGTCTTCTCGACAAGTGGCGTGGACACGAGCCTTTCCAACGATGATGATGCGCTGTTGTATGCGACTACATCAGCTTCCACCTCCTGAAGAAGAGTCTCCCACGTGTGGAATAGTGACGATGGACATGAAGCTCTGCAAATAAATTACGTAGTTTTAGCACTCGCTTACGGATGGAATTACAACATGACAACAATTGGGTGTCCTAAATTGCAACATGGTATAAAGCTACGGCACCATTATGGCATGAGAGGAGTGTGTAAAGGCATCTTCTTCTTGTCCTTATCCTACACTAGGTGGGGTCAATACAACATGTTTTTCTCTTCCATTATCTTCTAGCATTAGTCATCTCAGTGCTCACACCTGTCATAAACGTCGTTTACTTTTTAATTCTTATAGTACATTATAATACATAATTTAATATACAGATAATGGTACAGAATAAAAGAGATAATAAAACAGAAAAAAAACACTACACAAATATATACAAAAGTTGCAAAAACAAAAACATTTGTACACATATACCATAATGAAATGTTTTTTGTTAGGTGGTCAATTATTATTAACAAATTATCGATTAATTGTCATCTTTACGAGGTAACCTTTCGATGTAGAAGTAACAGAAAAACTGGGTAAAGTCCATGTTAAAAAATATCAGGGTCCCTTGAGTTTGTGGTGTGTGATGTTCTTCAAATATCAGATGACCTTTGCGAAAACTAGATTATAATAATGCAATTTGCGTTGGACGCATCCATCTAGTATATCGTTTAGAATCTATAAAAACAAATGGAAATAATTTATGAATTCTTGTTTGAAGATTGCTTCGAAAATAACAAAATTATTTGGTAAAAAAATACTTTGACAATCTTTTTTAAAAGTACGTTCAGGTTATTAATTAAAATTCAATTATTTATCAATCACAGACCTTGCATAGAAAAGAGGTCATACAGCTGTTTCAATCAATGCAACCTTTCCCTTAGAGGAATGATTATTAAGACCGATTCTCGTACGATTGATTGTAAAATTAACCTCATTTTAAGACCACCGCAAACCAAAAAATCTGTAATAATGTTTAACTAAAACAGACAAGGCCGTGGTGGTACCGGCCTAGAATAGTACTTCCCCCATCTCCTCCCGCGGGTGCCGTAAGAGTCGGCTAAGGGACCACGTACCAGAAGGTGGGCAGCAGTGCTTTCTGAAGATTGGAAATCATACTGCGCTCGGCAACCCGCCTGCCAAGCGTGGCGAGTATTGGCAAATCCCCCCTATATGGGGGAGACATATGTCCAGCAGTGGACACACATGGCTGAAAGAAGAAGAAGAAAATTGACAACCGATACATATACGTACCATCGAACTAATGATGATTTATCAAATAATAATGCTTGGACCTCTTTATGTTGAAACTCTTCAACAACACTATCTTAGACTTGTAAGTATTGTTCAAATAATAAACGCTATATTTTGTATACGGCATCCATTCCATTTTTGAAAACTGTCGATGCCACGTAGCCGCATTTTGAAAACTTTGAAAAGTATTGAAAGCAACGTGCCGTCATAATATTTTTTTTCATTCATTCATCTCAGCCATAGAAGTCCACTGCTGGACATGGGCCTCCCCCATTATTGGGGGGGTTTGCGAATACTCGCCACGCTTGGCAGGCGGGATGTATGATGTGTGAATCTCAGAAGGCGCTGCTGCCCACCTTCTGGTACGTGATCCCTTAGCCGACTCTTACGGCACCCACGGGAAGAGATGGGGGAGTACTATTCTATAGCCGGTACCACCACGGCAGTCATAATATTAGTAGTGAAATAAATATAGTTATGATGCCATAATCCACCTACCTGGTTTGAAAACAATAAGTTGAACAAAGTTGAAAGGTTTCAGGCTATGCTATAATAATTTCAGCATAACTGCGGCATATTATTTGTGAAACTATTTGAATAGTTCGAGCAAAAATATTTCAAACAGCCGTGATGATATTTTCCTGTTTGCTAACGTTTTGACGAGAGATCCAGGGTGAAATAGATTATTAAAGTTGTATTTCATACCGTGAAAATGACAACGTAGCTTATAATATAATAAAAAAAAAGACACAAAGTTTAGCTATGTAATTTATACGCGCCTCCTTCGGGTAAAAGCTTCCTCTAAGGAGTGCCAGTATTCTTTATTGCTGGCTGTATTTAACCAGCTTTGGAACGCCATCTATTATCTCATTTACCCATTAAGCGTTAGGTCTTCTCTTGCTTCTAGTTCCTCGTGGTCCATTGTATTTCATTACTCTCCATATCCATCTGTAGTCATTAAGCCTGGGTTCTTATCAATTCGACTGTATTTTTTTAAATGTTTGTTACCTCCGAACTTTCTAGTGGGTGAGCCCTTGATTAATTGATAATTCTTTTTTATATGAAAGCTGGTGCTTGCTCGTATGCTCTAATTTAAGTTTCATCAAAATCGGTCAAGTGGTTTTTGAGTTACATTCCAATAACTTAAAAAACTAAAACTATATAACACACAGGAAAATCAACAAAATAAAACACTTGCTTTATAACCTTTAAAAACGATACTAGATATATATGTATACTAGATATTTAGATATGGCATTAAAACCATGCAAATAAGCCTACAATCCTAAACAACTAACCGAGCACTGATAAACACGGCCTTTGCAAGGTCCTTACGATGGTTCGCGAGGCGCTAGCAGTCTGACCAAAAAACATCAGCCTTTATCTTTATCAAATATGTTTGCGCTTCTAATAAACCAAATTTAACACTTAGTAGAATATGTTTTAATTATAGTGTGTACTTGCGAAGAACAAACGCGAATGATACATGTTAATTTCTCACGAACCTATAATTACTACTAAACCTTACACACATCGCCGTTCGTTTGTAATATTTGATGAATACCATAGTCATCCCCCTTTGTCGAATTAAATGTATAACTGTATCTGTTCTTCTATCTATTACACATTCATATCTTGACACATTATGAATATATAAAACACGGGAATTACTCACGGAATAAGTCAGAGGGTTCCGACTATAGTTTGCAAACCGCAATTGTTTCTAGGCCTATCTGTCGGCAAATATACTGATATGCCTTCCCAAGGTAAACTCGTACATGAATGAACGAATAAACAGATCAAGGAATGAGTCTAGTTTCTTAGCTTTTTATCAGATATAATTTTCCGTGGAGCTACGTGATTTGATTTTTCTTTTTATTATATCTATACAAAACCAGCTTTAAATAACCTTTTTCATATTTTGTTTATTCTATCTATATTTTAATTCATGTTGATGTAAACACTAGTTTTGAAGAGCCAACTAATATCCCCCTTGACCAAGCATTGAGTGTTTCATTACATACTAGACTCGTCTAGCAAGTGACCTAGCAGTGTAACACAGGGCTATCCTAGCAACCGGCTAAGTAGTGATACATTCTCGATAAAGTGTTAAACATAATTGTAAAATTGAAAAACTGTATTCTTGAATATTGTTATCTTTTTCTACGTTTTTTTCGGTGTACTATTTTAAGGTGTGGTTGTAATAACTTTGTTTGTTGTTTACTTATGAAATAAATAAAAATAAACCAGATCAAAGGCAGTTAGACATTCATACATATATAACCTTCCATGTTCTCACATGAACTATATGCTTAGACATAAATAATGCTGCTAATAAAGTAGAATTTGTTTTTTTCCCTACCTTGTTTTGCCATAGATGCAGTAAGGTTCGGTGTATTCCATTACAAGGTAAAAAGGTTTCAGGCGTAATCTATCGCAGACGGACCTACAGATCAGTCATGTTCCGAGGTCCTATCTTAATTACACCGAATAAAAAACATTCTATCAAAAGAATACTGTTTATAAAATATATGCGTAAGTAAGAAGGGGTTTCATGGGTAAAAGGTGGAATAAAAATAATAACACTCCGTGCTTGATTGAACGACAAACTTGACCCAATATTGGACTCAAGCGGTAAAGCGCTACACTGACATACATTAGCCTCCCCCCCCGCTCTACACGAGAGTGGAAGCTGACGCTGATGCCTGGGGTCATCTTCAAAGTGGGTAGATAGGAAATGGGGGCAGGCTCCTTGTAGTCTCCGTACATTTATGCCATTTTAAGCCACATCATATTCAAAGCTATGCAGACAGTAAAAACCCATAAGACTGGTATGTCTTCGTTTCCTGGCTGTGCTACGACTGATTTTTATATTATTATGTGTATGTCTTGAGATAGTGAGGTAGATATTAGGAAAAGACATTAATTAGGCAAAAGCGTATGTTGATCAATAAATTTATATATATATTTTCTCAGTATTCCCTTGTTTGCCGTGTTCAAAATATACCAACTTTCTATGATATTTAGAGTCACCTTAGTAAATAATTTAATTGGTGATATACATTAGAATATTAGTTACGCATGATGCCTTTCAGATTTGCAACGAAACGTGACCAAATACGTCATTAGAAATTTATAAGTTTCCATCTGTTTGACAATATTATTTTATAATTATCTTCGCAGGAATGATTCTTCGTTAACCGAGTAGAAGGACTACTTTTTCAAATTGCATTTATTTCAAAAAACAATTAGTAAACCAATATAATCACCTCATATTGAAAAAAATATTATTAAATTGTAGCCATATTCATTAAAACATTGACTTTATTAAAATAAGTATATTTTTGACCTAACGAAAAGATTCACTGGGCTGTCTGCCTCGTGAGATCTCTATCTTTCCAAAGTAATTTTATTTACTGTTACATAAGTCGGTAAGATTAACGATGGGCCCCAAACTAGGCTATGCCTGTATCTTGGGGGCCCAGAATAGTTTGACAATGCTGATTAGACGCTAGATTTCAACTCGAATACGTATATTACAGTTTACGCTTACTACAAAAAATACATCAATATTTACAATTAATTAGGATATGGAATGAATTTAATTATTAATTATCAGTAATTCTAAATATTACTAATATTTTACAACAAATAACGCAAAATTAAGCGTCAACAAAATCTACATCCATGTTGAATTTTGGGCTCGATAATGTGATTTGTTGACAATGTCTGTTTGACCTGTGTCTGGGTGTGTATATGTATATAAGTATATATGTATATCAGTCATCAGGTTACCATAGCACAGGCTCTGCCTAGTTTGCGACCTAAAGACCTTGTGTGAATGTTAATAAATAAATAAAAATAAAAAAATGCTTAGCTATAAAAAGCTTTGTAATTAACTTGTGATCGTTCAGGTGAAAAATGATTGAGCAGCTTACGCGATCCATCATTGTCAATCGGTGTGCTTTCTCGTTTATCTTATCGCCGCACCGTCACTCCACGTGATAATGGCGTTGTATTATCCAAGTATTCGTCAAAAATAATTTTAATTATATATAATACTAGTAGCGCCCCGCGGATTACGGTTTTCTCGCTACCTCAATTATCCCAAGCTATACCTTTTTCGGGATAAAAGTAGCCTATGTGTTAATCCAGGATTTAAACTATCTCCATACCAAATTTCAGCGCAATTGGTGTAGCCGCGTGAAGAAATAACAAATAAAAAAAATAGAAATAAAAAATTAGTAGGATATACGCGCTAAGCGAAATCTTAGACCCGTTTTTTATGGTAAATACCTACTTATTTTCGTCAATCCAAACATATTACCCGATTGCATTTTGTGACCACTGGGTGTCAGACTACGGATCAAACAGCATAATTAATCACTTAACATCAGGTGAAACAGCGGTCAAACATAAGCTTACCTTTTAAAAAAATGGAGAAACTCAACAATGAATTATGGTTTTTGACCAATGATTCTTATACATATAAAAAACACACTATAATGTCAGCTACAGCGGAATTACACGCAATTTGTATGTATATTGTACGTGACATTGGTTCGTAAATAATAATGTTAAGGTACCTAATTAAATATTTATAGGAAAAATAGATGCTATGATTTATTTTTTTTCGACTCGACGTATGGCAATTCGCCATCGTTATATGGTAGATATACCACTTATACGCACGAAGCGTTTTGCTTCCACTTTCTTAATGCGTACTGCCAAGGAATGGAACTCGTTGTCCGAGTCTGTGCTTCCCGATATGTACAATCCTGGAGTCTTCAAGTCGCGAGTGAATAGGTACCTTCTAGGTTTGCGTGCTAAATCCTAGACAACGTCATCACTTAACATCAGGTGAGACAGTTGTCAAACGCAAACTTAATAATAACATGTAAAGAAAAAAATAAAAAATCTAAATTGTAAAAAAATTGGTGATATATTTGACAACACAACTTCGATCAAGAATTCTTGATGGAAGCAACACAACATGTACATTTCAAGTAATAACGGCATGTATCTGATATAGTTTTATTAATTGACAGCAATGAGACAGGCTAAACTCGTTCGTGGCTCCCTCGGTAAGCCGCTCCCGGACACAGATTAGATAATTACATAAGTTACTAAGACCCTGCTCACACGGCTTAATGGTGAGTTGGAGTATCTTTAGCGTTTTAATTGTTCCAAGGATTGTGTCCCATTTTCTTGGTCAACTAAGCTGAATGGGTAATATACACACATAAGGTACGAATAATCTTAACAAAATTTGACATTATGGGAACTGTGACGTTTATATATGTTTTTACACAGTTTCGTTTTGCTGTCAATTTCTGAATGCGCTACTTACTAAGGAATGGAACTCATTGCCCAATACTGTGTTTCCCGATAGGTAAAAGAGGTCTTTAAGTCACTAGTGAATAATTAACTTATTGGCTTGCGTAGTACATTTGGTCGAATGAAAGGTAACTAATACTTAAAAAATAATGTAAAGTAATCGGTTCCTCCTGTGTTGGGACGACACAGTGTTAAGGGCGCGTTGAATATCCTCGGGTGGTACGAAAGTTTCATCTAAGCGCTGGTTACTGGCCTTTCCGCCATCACGTAATATTTCATTTAATAAATTTAATATTTAATAATATTTATTTTTTATTGACTGGCCGTTTGGCTCAGTTGGTAGCACTCTGCCTTCTGAGCCGCTGGTCCCGGGTTCGATTCCCGGACAGGTCAAACATTTGTGTGTATGAACATGTCTGTTTGACCTGTGTCTGGGTGTGTATATGTAAATAAGTAAATATATAAGTATGTATACATATAAGTATATATCAGTCAACAGGTTACCATAGTACAGGATCTGCCTAGTTTGGGACCTGAAGACCTTGTGTGAATGTTGATGTTGTAATGGCGAATAAATAATAAATAATAATGGCCAAATCTTTTCAATTATATTTTCTGTATATTCTATATTATATTATATGAGACGCGTGACAAAATGCTGGCACATATTTGGCTCAACGAATCAGCATTCCAATTCAGCGTGGCAATGCTGCTAGCATTCTGGGCACGCTGCCGGCCGGTAGCTGGTTAGAACATTTGAGTTATCTATAGGCTACCAATAGCTAGTGGATTGCTCAAATGTTATTGTAGTAGTTGTAGTATTGTAATTAGTTATTAGTGTTTTATTTTAATAAAGGCATTTGCCCTCAATGAAAAATTATATTTTCTCTTTTCAGTTATACTCTTTCGTCGTTCTGAGAGTCGTGGTCTGGCGTTAGTTGTGCTGATACACGGTGTGCTGGTCATATGGCTCGCATACATGATGAGTGATTTTTCATAGTAGGACAGTTAAGTGCAATAGAATATATATAAATGGGATATTCTATGTTATACATTCCAATCGACTGTTTGTGTGTGTGTAAAAAGTTTTTTTTTTTTATAAACAACTCGATAGGGCCACAACAACGATCCAAAACCACGAATTGACTGTTTCTCTCGATAGAAATTTTTTTAAAAAAAGCTTCTGACACTTTTCTTCTTCACGTTTTGTGTCAGCTGTATAAGTTCAATTCATTAAAAAATTAGTAGTAATTATTATTTACTAAAGATTATCGATTCCCCGATTTTTTATGGGTAATAAATAAACGTGATTTTTTATTAATTTATTAACAACTTTTTGCTTATGTTATTCCATTATTAACAACTTTTTATTAGTTCTATTTCACTCACTCGCATGCGATACGAGATCTCTTTGTCCTACGCCCTCAGTCATCGTTTTGTTGCCTACGCCAATCGGATAACTTGCTGTTATGTTATGATAATAGTCGTTAGGTTGGGCCAAAAACGGCCTAAAAACTCTGATATTGAGCTAGTTACTAACCTATCCGCCAACCCGCATTGGCCAACATGGGGAACCATAGCCCGCACTCCTCATTGAGTGGAAGGCTCATGTCCCAATAGTGAGAAGATATTGGTCTTATTATGCCCAATACCTTGGATGATACATTTTAGTTTACTAATAGTAAAAAGCGCATCCAAATCCGATAAGAATTTAAGAAGATGGGCAGACAGACAGACAATTTATGACATTTATAGATTTTCATTATCTTTGGAACTGTTATTCATTTACTAAGTGCGAAGATAGAAATTGGGGTCACAGCCTTCCGATATCGTGTATTGAGCGCACACGATACACGAGATTACACGTTACTCGATTATTATTATATTATACGAGCAGTTTCCCATCGGTGGATCAATCTCTTTGTTTAATTAATCAATTTATTAGCATCGTCCTATCTCGCTTACTCTGCTCAATGACAAACTGTTTTACCGGTACATTATCGATACAGACGCATAAACACAGAGCTTAACTTCTGAGTAAATAACATCGGCTCTATATTGTTCCAAAGAAATTGTTTTCTTGGTACTGTTTGTAATGTGGGAAGCGTTTTGTTATTGTTTAGTTTTGATATATGGATGCAATGGATAACTAAAACATGTTATCGAGTAGAATTTTTGAGTTTATTTTTGAAATCGATTATTTATACTTGTTCGCGTAAACAGGCACTTCAGGGAAATGACATAAAGGCTTGGCCGTTTGCTAAATAGACAATTTTAAATCTTTTCGACTAATTTTGTTAAAAGTCCTACATTTCTAATGAACTAAAAAATAACACCACTTACAAGAACGGTTGCTATATATCATCGAACGAAATTTTATTCCTTTTGATATTAGTCAATTAGTGAAAAAATATTTTTCCTTTATCACAAATTCTCGCAGTAACGATAAATATGCTTGAACTTTGGAACCTAAAGGAAGGGAAATGTCTAAAAATGTGATAAGTGGTTTATTTTTTGGGCTCGTAGATCAAGTTGGTACATATTTGTAATATTTTAAATCAAAACGCATCAGCTTTTGTCGCGCCCTTTATGCCTGTAAACACCCGCGAGCCTCTGTAATGTCATCGGCATCTGTCAAGCCCTTAATAATAAGCCGGTTATTCAATAATCTAATCATCTGAAGTAATTGAACAAATATTTTTTCATGTACTACTAAAGTAGATGTTGCCAGACTTAGATACTCATATATTACAAGAAAAAATAAAAAACAATATGTAGTTTAAGACCTGCTTCCGTCGCTACTTTGACGCGGCTCCCCACCATCCCAATCCTCTGGTAGTGCAAGCTGCTAACTATTCCACCACCCCGACACACCCGCACCTCCAACCCCCCCGACGACGCCGCCCTAGGCACGTATTGGATGACCCGGACGACCCCATCGCTGTCGCCTTGTCGCTAGCTTTAGCGTCGTCCCACGGTCATCCCGGTAGAATACAAGGTCGAGAGTCCCTGGTATACTCAGTCAGACACCGAGTTCGACGGCGAGCTCGAGGCAAAAACATCCTGGTTAGATTCTCTCCAAATAGTCAAAGAGCAAACATCCTTAGGGCCCACTTACGGACCACTCTGGTACCAGGGCAAGTCGATCCGATAACTCCCTGTCCTGGCGACAGCTCAAGCCGAGGACCGAACCTCAGTGGTGCCTTTGAGCTAGTCGCCTCGTCCTCTCCTAGTGGCACAGCGCCGTCAGCGCTAGCCTCACTAGGCGGTGCGCCTTCTGCGACCGCAGAAAAAAAAAAACAATATGTAGTACCTACTTACTATACATTGGATAAGTCAACAGATATACCGAATAAAACGTATTACATAGTCATTTCGTAAATCTGCAATTGAGTTAACAATTTGAGTAATCCGTTGAAAACGTCGAGCCTTATCCCCGTCTCCAGCCTCTCAGAAAATTGAGAGCACTTCCTTGTCCTATCAATCGGGGCAGTCAATCACTTCGACAGTAAAACACCCTACTCTTACTATCTGATCGAAGACCTTTGATCTCACGTATGCGCTTATAGAGATACTATCGTCTCTTTGGTATATATAACAGTGAAGACAATGATGTTTAACTAAAGATGACGTATATTCATACTGCGCGGTGCTCAGATTTTGTTCCTTTACGACATAAACATGATTACTGCGACAGATAATACGGTACAAATAATATAGAAAAGGATAGCTATATGTTTAGACTTGCGCTTGAAATGCGCGTCGCAATCAAAATTACTACAATTGACTTAATTTTGCCGCCTCAGTTTCCGCGCGCTTGTGCGACATCTACCTCATATAAACATATAATATCATTGCGTAAAGACTAGCAGGAAATTGCACAGCTAGTAGTTACCTGGAAGCTGTATGCTTTAACTTCGCAATTACGTTCCTAGAACTTTTAAATTAAACTCAATCATTCGTTGGTTCACTCATTCACTTAATTTAGCTGGTCGGTCTCTCAGATCGTTGTAGTAAACAAATTAATGTAATAAAACAGACGTCGTGAAAAAAATACCTAGAATACATGACAATATCAAGAGATGAATAAGTATGAAAAATCTAGGTGATGATTTTTTTTTATTATTTTTTTATTTATCAACATTCACACAAGGTCTTCAGGTCCCAAACTAGGCAGAGCCTGTGCTATGGTAACCTGATGACTGATATATTATATACTTATATACATATACACACCCAGACACAGGTCAAACAGACATGTTCATGCACACAAATGTTTGACCTGTCCGGGAATCGAACCCGGGACCAGCGGCTTAGAAGGCAGAGTGCTACCAACTGCGCCAACCGACCAGTCGAATTTATATACATAATAAAAATAAGACTGTTAAAATATTAAGTTATTTATTTTATGCTATTTAATTCAAATTACATATAATAATTTTTTTATTCCAATTTATAGGTATGTTACTGTTGTAGACTTTGAACGCCTTCTGGTTTTTTTTTACGTCCGCATTTACGATTACGATAGTAATTTGATGGCGTGATCATTTCCTTACTAGATCTCTGTCCAAAATCAAATAATAATAATAATTCTTTATTGGAACTTAAACAATAGAACAAAAATAAAGAAAGCACGATGGTATCTGCGAAAGTTTTTTTGAAAAACTGTTACAAACACCAACGCCCTCCTCCTTAATAAAAAAGTACATTTAGATCCTTACTTGTATCATACTTCACATTATATTTAAATACTTTGTAAAAAACAAAGCGAAAAGATAAATATTTAGATATTATTTATCACGATTAAATAGATTTAAATAGATTTAATTTTATTTTAACCAGTCATCTCTTTTTTATTTTTGGATAGTTAGTTTATATGTGAGTACGTGTGCGCATGTGTGTATAAGTGTGTGTGAGGGTGAGTGTGTGTGTGGTCACCCACAAATCAAGTGACAATGCAAATACTATAAAAATGTACACATCTATCCAAACAAGACATATAATATTAAAATCGTGACGTAGACACATAATAAACGAACGCACGTGAACTATATACATTTATTCTTACATAATAATAATGTTGAAAGTGGAATGAGGGCATGAATTATGTAACAAGAATGAGCGCTGCATCCTCCATCATTATATAATAGGAAAAAGCTATCAATTTAAAAGATAATCATTTTCGCTATTGCAATAGATCTGATTACTATGCTTACAATTGAAACAAGAAGGATTGACATGTTTGCATGTGTATATCGTACGTACATTTTGTTACTGTTTAGTTTTTATATATAGATGCAGTCAATAACTGTTACATGTTATCGAGTAGAACTTTACAGCTTGTATTTCTTAGATCGATTATTTATCCTTGTTCGCGCCAACAGGAACTCCAGGGAAATGACATAAAGGCTTGGCCGTTTGCTAAATAGACAATTTTAAATCTTTTCTACTAATTTTGTTAAAAGTCCTACATTTCTAATAAACTAAAAAATAACACCACTTACAAGAACGGTTGCTATATCTGATTGAGCGAAATTTTATAACTTTTGATATTAGTGAAAAAATATTTTTACTTTATCACAAATTCTCGCAGTAACGACAAATATGCTTGAACCCTATCTTACTAATATTATAAATGCGAAAGTTTGTGTGTATATCTGTTACCTCTTCACGCTCAAACGGCTACACCGATGTTGATGAAATTTGGTATGGAGATAGGTTATACCCTGGATTAACACATAGGCTTATTTTCATCATCACCGTTTTTCATCACCACGCGGGAAGAACCGCGGGCGCTGCTAGCTTACAATATATATCTACCTACTTCCTGCATGCAATTTATGCGGGAGGGAGGGCGATACACACTGCTTGATAGCCTGGAATTTGTGTTTTGAATATCTTTTAGAAGAACGCCTTACTTTTAAAAAGAAATGTTTACGTATTTTTAGTACGTAAAACGGAAAATAAAAACGTAAATAAGTTGGTTAGTAACAACTTAGTCGGCGAAATTTTCATTGCATTTTTAGTCCATTGAATTTCTATTTTACTACCTCTTGAAATGACGAAGTGAATCGACACTTCATTTACGTCAATGATCGACGGTTAAATTATTTGGATATTTATTCATGCAAAAATTACTAAAATTGCGATAAAAATGAGGGGTGGGGGAGGTATGTGAGTAAAAAAATAATTAACTACCTATTCTCAGACCTACCATCAAATATGTACACAGAAAAAAAACATAAAAATCTGGCAAGCAGTTTTGTATGAGTATGATAACAAACACTATGACATCGGATTTTTTATAATATCAGATTAGATTCATATGTGTTATATACCAAGTTGGACCGTTGGAAAAAATTAAACAGTGCATTATTTTACAATCATTCCTAATTCCATATCAACGGGAATTATGGAATTTACAAGCTGATTTTTATTTTCTCCAAATATTACGGAAATTTTCGGTGATTAATAATGAAAGCGGATTTTCAATTTTTCTCATAAGTTTTTAAATAATTATAATTTTTCGATCCACGTGCAACTTTAACATTTTGTTACGACAATCAGGATATTTTTTTCTACAAATTGTTATATTCCTGTGCGCTCCAACTTAATATAACATATCTGAATTTACTCAACTTTTTTTTTTCTTTTCTCAGCCATGTGCGTCCACTGCTGGACGTATGCCTCCCCCATATAGGGGGGATTTGCCCTCGCGGACTCGCCACGCTTGGCAGGGGGGTTGGCGAGCGCAGTATGATTTCCGATCCTCACAAGGCGCTGCTGCCCACCTCCTGGTACGTGATCCCTTAGCTGACTCTTACGACACCCGCGGGAAGAGATGGGGGGGGGGTACTATTCTAGGCCGGTACCACCACGGCCACTCAACTATCACGGTATAAATATACACTGCCAGTTCACTACATTTATTATAAAGTAATAATCATAGTAGCAAAGTCGAAGTTGTATAAGTTTTCCTATTAAGTAGCGATACTTGGAACATTCACCCTCTATAATACTACAAAGTGGATATTTAGCTATATGGATTCAAGTATGCAATATACTTATACGTTAGTGATTTGTATGTGCAATAAGTGTGTGACAAAATACTATCTTTGCATACTACGCAGTAGATAGCAGCCACGCTGTCCACTAATTTAACGAGAAGGTATGTCCTCGGTCAATTTTGCGGCAAACCATCTTCCTTAACCTCAGGCGGCCGACCCCGGTGATTACTTTCACCATAGATTGTATCGCAGTTGCTACTATCCATGGCACAGCTTACAAAGCAGACACTACTAAAATAACAAAGACTGCGTAATAGTCATGTCATTTAGACAGGTCAGTTTACGAGTTGGATATAGTGTACCTGCCATACGTTGACAGATGACTTATGACCCCTCAATCTATGAGCCGCAAGGGATTTTAGGCTGGAAGTTTGCAGAATATTTTTCCTCTTATATTCTAAGTAATTACCACTTTGTTTTTAAATGATAATTATAGAAAATGTATGCTATGATTAGAGCTTAAAATGTTAAGTACTTTATAGCTAGTTTAAGAAGGAACGCTTGCAGCGTGGTGCATCCGTGTCGTCCTCTTTGTAGGAAATGGTTACAGACGCGCACCTGCGTGCATACACACTAATATGACCACAATAAAAAAATCTAGACGCGTCGGTCGGTCAGGTTCCACGCTCCTCCATCTTCATCCACCTGATCAGTCGAACGTCCAATAATACACCCGTATTTCCGTGGTTCCACTCGACAATCTGTCTTATGGCCTTGCGCAATAATGTTAAAATATTGATAAAAATAAAATCACCAAACAAAAATAAATACAAAAAAATGGAACCGACTTCAACACTCAAGTGTGAAATAACTTGTTGAGATCGGTACCATGATAGTTCACAAAAGTAATTATCATCACAATATTGTACTCATTGTACCGACTTCGACAAGTTCTTGCACACTTTTGAGTGTTGAAATCGGTTCCATTTTTTGGTAACATTTTTTTTCATCTTTTCAGTGACCTTTGCTGCTCACGGGATCAATTTTATTGTCATTGTGTATGTTCTACGATGTCTTCAACCGCAACTATAATATCGTCGAGGTATGCGTAGCACTTTTCAGTTATTGGAGTGTAACTCAAAAACCGCTTGTCCGATTTTGATGAAACTTGAATGGAACCACCACTGTAGTATACTTTATCAAACAAAATAAAAATCAAATCGGATGATAAACGACGAAGTTATCCACAAGCACACATAAAATATATATATAGATACGGTTCATTTGAGTAACCTCCTTTTTTGAAGTCAGTAAAAAATAAAAGCAAAAGCGCAGTTTATAAACTACATAGAAACACTGCTACCTGTTCCAGATAGATCCGGTCCATTAGTGTAAAGGTCAATTTTCAATTTCAAAATAACTTTATTATCAACATTGTAAGTTATATATATGTACATTTTTAGTGTAAGTTAAATCCTAAAAGTACAATGAAATAATATAGTACTACACGTTTTCCAAGCAGCCACTTATATAAAACTTATAGCATGTTCGTCGGTAATTTCAAAATGTGCATATTACTATCCATAAGTAATCTACATCATATACAATAACAGTAATAATTATGTACGTTTTAGTAAAGGATGTAAGTTTTAGTAAAGTATAAAGGTCAGTTGTGTATCACGACACAGAGGGTGGCTGTGGAGTGTCGCCTCTCGATTCGCACACGTGCTGGAGTGGGCGTCTCCACTTTGACAGTGTAACTTACATTAATTGAAGCTTTATCGAGAACCGAGGCACTAATTAGTATCAAATACTTATTAAACGTATACCTAAGTTTACTATACTTATAGGTGTTCAGATATAATGATATAACAACTTATATTCGTAAGATATTTACCATGTATTGTGTTATATATTATAATATTATATGTATACATTTTTGCTCGAGCATATCGAAATATACATTAAACGTCAGTTTAACATCTTAAAATTATATTTTTAGGGAAACGGTTATAAACTTTAAAAAAAACATGTTATATATTTAAGATCATAGTGAGAAAATTGTTTGTTTTCGATGTTACAAAACGCTTAACCTCGCAAAGACTGTAAAACAATAAAGACACATTCGATTGTCACGTTAGTATTATTTTTTAATTCAGCCCCCTTAAATTAACTAAAAATTTAGCTTTATTTGCACCTTGCTAAATTTATCATGCACAATATTATGTAGTATATGTAAAATATTATGCGAAAAAATTGATAATTAAAACTAAGCCCACTGTTTATAATGTACTGTGCTATAAATTGACATAATTATAGGTATTTAAACTTTGTATTTCTAGTTATCATTATCATCATCAGCAGTTAAATAATTACCTTATACAGTTTCATTTTTAAACCTTCTTATACAAGACGAATGTAATATTTTCATTTTATAGATATGATTATACATTATCCACACAGTTGTTCAAAAAAGCATGTACGAAGCATGTATTCATTGTTCAAAAGATAAACATTAAACACATGTGGGTAAAATTTAATTTATGTGTGTGTGTGTGTTAAATTGTTGTTATATTTTTATCTTTACTTTCCTGAACAACTTCACATATACCTACGTCCTACATACAGTGCTATGCACTAAATTAGATACCGCCTAGACGTGTTTTTTTAATGGGATAAGATGACGGAACACGCAAAAAGCCCACAGGATGTTAAGTAGTAGTCTCTGCCAGAATTCGTAAAGAACTGCACTGCGCCCGTCACGCATAGACATTAAGTTCTTAAGTCTCATGTGCCTGTAAATTTCACCGGAAACCATACCCTTCAAACCGGAACACGGTAATGCGAACACTACTGCCGGGCGGTAGAAATAGATATGGTGTGATACAGTACTTCCACGGGCTAACTCTCATATAGAGTGCGATTGCTCGTGAACTTTGGAAAATTGGATGATGAAGCTTATTAATGGAACACCACTAAGTAAGTGGTGTTCAATTTTGAGTGAAATCTATATTGTTATCATAGAATTAAGTAAACACAATTTTAATAAAATGATTCTATAAAGTTGTTTTATTTTCTTGCAAATAGTTTAAAGAAATATCAATGCCATATGTGATATTAGCGAGGGAGTAGAGCAATATACCCTCAAGTAAAATGGTAGCCATTATTCAGCAAGAAAAAGAAAATTGGTTCTCTAAATAAATGATAAGGCGACTTGAGCTCCGTCAATCACTCTGTCTAGTTAAAATTATTTATAGCTTTTGTGATAAAATAAAACAGTTGAAAACTTAGTTCGGCGTGAATTTATCGGTTCACACCACTAGACGATTATCAGGTACAAGTTGCGCGGTTTCACCCGCGTGGACTACTTTTTTTTTCACTACCTCAATTATCCTACGGGACCTATATTTCTTCCGGGATAAAAAGAAGCCTTTGTGTTATGACACGGTATAGCTATTTTAATTCCAAATGTCATGAAAATCCGTTCATCCGTGTCAGCGGATGAACATTCCGTTCACAAACGACAAAACTATTATAATATTAGTGTGATAGAGTTTAAAAAAAGAGAAAGATTCCTCTTCTTAGCTGTAGAAAGATTATTGGATAGTTTAGTAATGATCTACGGCGTGCATCAATTCTGTTGATACTTATGTCAAGATATTATAAAACGTTAAATCTGTGATTCTATGTGCTAAAACGAGCTTTATTAATAAATATATATCAATATATAATCAATACATTTTAAGGGATAAGGTGACAGAACAAGCAAAAGGCCCACAGGCAATGATATTATATGTTTATATGAGGTAGATGTCACACTAGCGCACGGAAACTGAGGCGGCAAAGTTAAGTCAATTGTAGTAATTTTCATTATGACGCGTATTTCAAGCGCAAGTCTAAACATATAGCTATCCTTTTCTATATTATTTGTACCGTATTATATGTCACAGTAAGCATGTTTATGTCGTAAAGGAACAAAATCTGAGCACTGCGCAGTATGAATATACGTCATCTTTAGTAAAACATCATTGCCCACAGGATGTTAAGTGGTAACCTCTGCCTATAGACAGATTAAATTCGTTAAAAACTGCACTGCACCCGTCACCCTGAGACAAAGTTTGTAAGTCATGTGCCTGTAATTTCACCGGATCTGAATGATACTTTGTCCTGTTTATGAAACAGTCAATCCCGTTATGTATCAAATGTTTCAAGGTAAGAGAAAGAAAGAAAGAAAGAAAGAAAGAAAGAAAGAAAAATGTTTATTATGCACAAACTTCTATAACTAAGTAAAATAACACATTACAAGTATAAACATACCTGACAAATCTTCGTATGTTCGTGCATAAAAGGAGCAAGTTCAGCATTATGCTGCGGGTAGATATCTACCACGCAGCGCTGATTTTCAACCCACTCCCTTCACTCACTTAGATAAATACATTTATCTTACGGGTAGGTAATATTACTTCAAAAAGACCGAGTAAACTTGGTTGTACATGAAATAATATTTAAAATAAGTAGACATAAAATGTAATTTATAATAATAAAAAACCATAAATTTAAGTTTTATAAGTTTAGACTAATAATGGGCTTGACCAATAATTCCTCACGCACAGTTCGTGGGACACATAAATACAATAATAGGTATACATAGTTATATAGAATAAAAGTTTACAACGTGTGAATAGTAAGAAATGATAAGAAAAGTATTATATTGGGATATACCTACCTATTTAGATATTTACACACAATTTAGTTAAGTACGCTGGTTGGTAGATAGTTGATAAATAATAAAACGATATGTACGGTATGATTATTTCCTATTCTTCTATACATAAATAAAAATATTTAGTATGTAAAACGAATAATAAAATTTACTTACACTTACTTATGTATGAGATATATGAACATCAAAGAAACACATTTTTTTTTTTTAGAACGCGTTAGTTGAAGTTAAAAGCAGTAATTTAAAACAAGTTTTGTTCTTGCACATAGTTATTTAAAAATGAAAACCATTCTAGGTACATATTATTTTTCCAAAGTAATTTTCTCAGTAACACTTTCATTGTACTAAAATAATAAATTAAATATTTTTACCCTATCTATAATATATATATCTATAATATCGGTATATCGCTACAACATAATGATGTATTTTTCTATTTGTACAGTATAATTACAAGAACATTATTGAATGAAAATGTCAACAATATCCTGTTCGCGAGTTATGCGGAACGCCTTTTCACCGTCTCTTTGCCTAACTAATATTTTTCCATTTTTGGTCCAGATATATTTCCAATGTAATTTCTTCTTTTCTTCCTTTACCGCATGGAACAGCTTCCTGTTTTGCTTAGTTAAGCGCTCATTAAAATAAATTCTTTGAGGTAATGGATCCGGCAAACCAATATCGGCAGTGGTAAGAGCACTTTTACGTGCTGCGGTCAGGAGTTTGTCACGAAGATAACGCCGAGCGCACCGTACTACTATAGGCCGGGGAGACGAGCGCGTGCTCGTCCCTGGGTTTCCAATAGCATTGTTGATTGTAGGAAAATGGCCAATCCTATAAATTTCCTCAATATCTAAGGATATGTCTAAAGGAACTTCTAACTTAGCAGCCGCCACTTGTATGATGCTATGCAGATCCTCTCCATTAGTTTCAGGGACCCCCACCAACTCGACGTCCGTGAGCAAACTTCGCTGTTCTCTTTCATTTGACTCAAGCATAAGTTGATCTATATTTGATTGTAATGTTTGCAGGGTAGCTTTATCCTCTTTTGCCTCAAGCAAATCCAACCGGGCTTCTATATCGGTTGTTCTTTGGGATAAAATTGTCACATCATTTTGACAACGTAGAAACTCTGTATAAAAATCATTCAAGTCAGACCGAAGTTCTTGTATTTCCTCTCGAAACTCACACAACTCTGTTTTTAAACCATTGACGATGCCAGCAAAACTCTTCATCTCATCAATAAATTTGAGTAGTGTGGAGTCTGAAATATGGCTAGATGGCTCAGAAATAGATTCAGGACAAATTACTTTAGAACCCTTATGACGTGGAGATGTGGAACCGTTAACATCATCATGATCATTTTCATTTAGAGAACAGGACGTACATTTCCATTTACTTGTAAGAGCAGATGACCCTTTAGTAACACAGCGTTGGTGATAAACTTTATTGCAACTGCAGCACGCAACGCCCCCTGTTGACGATATGTACTTTCCGCAAGCGCCACACTTAGACATGGTGCAAGTACTCTTCAACTGACAGATAGATTAATATTTATCCTTGCGATCAAATGACAACAGATGGCGTGTTTATATATTTATCCACCACAATATTCTTCACAAAATTGAAAATAATTATCTACTGGACAGCTATGGCCACAACAGTTATTATATTGTATATATTATAATCATAGACACAATTCACAGATTTGGTTTTAAATTTTAAAGCTATGGTACTAAGCACATACCTACACTTTTATTGCGTGTCACAAAAATCCAATGTTAACAAAGTATTTTGTTGTAATTAGTAGTGAAAACACTTTTGCACATTATTTGTTCACTTATCGTCGTAAAACTATCATCAATTGGTCCCAATAAGTAGAAATACAACAAAAAAGCAACATTAAAACTCAGACTACATTAATTATGCACGACGCCTACCCGCGTTTTTTTTTGAGGTACTCTCATATTCATCTGTTCTTCCTTTAGTAACCGTCACGCAAGGATGGCTGGATGCGGGCCAGTTTCAACCGGTCCTTGTAGAAATCAATGGGAATGCATACGTCCAGCAGTGGACATCCTATGGCTGAGATGATGATGATGATGATGATGATGATGATTCTTTAGTATACCAACATATTGTATGTATGGATGTGCTATATTATTAATTAGATTAATTATAATTAATTTACCATTTCGTTCTCAAATTTAACAATTTGCAGTCGACCTTTTTTGAGAATTTGTTCCCCAAATTGAGACATCTTTTACTCTTATACAGCAAAACAGTTTTATTTTTCAGCTAAAGGTATCCTAGACATTCAACATAATTCATTAAATTTATTACCTTCAACGTGATACGAATAAACCACTGTCATTCTAAATTTTGCAGAAACATTTTTACTGCTCGGGTAAAAATGTACTTGGTTCGTTAATCTTATTTCTGTAATTTTATTTCATGAAAATATTTGTAAGTACATGGATTTATTTTGATACTTGAAGTTTTTCTGTCATACGGTCATATACCTACTGCTGTCTTCCTTTTAAAGAGAGGCTATTGAACAGCTACTAATGTCATGTGAATGTTTTCAATCATGCCGCGACACTTTAAATTTCAACTTGTGAAACACACAAATTCAGGCGTGAAGCTATTTCAAACAATACACATACTTTTTAATCAGGGCCTTACTATCAGCTTTGTGAAATCCATTCAAGTTCCGAGCAGTTGTAAAACCTGGCTAAAACATACCAGAGACAACAATAACCGTTCACCTTTGAGGATATCAATGCTCAAACCGTTCACCGAAAGGAGCGTGATGCCGTGGTGATGGTATGATTTCACACTAAGCGGTTTAAGCCAGGTTTTGAAACTGCTCGGAACTTGAATGGATTTTACAAAGCTGATGGTAAGGCCCCTGAACAATATTGTACATTGTCTACGCTGGGTACAAATTTGAATGTAGACCATTTCCGACATCTGTGTAATTATAGTAAGTTATTCTCCTATCGAAATTTGTTGAAGTTTCGAGGATTAAATATTAAATATTAGCTTTCTCGCGGATCCTTTAAACAATGAAGGTTCCGTATATATAAGGTGCGTATCTTGGTAGTGTCATTAAAACAGAAATGTTATATTTCGTAAATGTGATAACATCTATGACCATCAAGTGAGATAATAGTCAAACGCTAGATCTATACAGTATAAAAAAAGTTTGACTGATTTCCGAGCGATAGTTTTGGTTAAGAATTAAATTTTGTTTTGCCTCTCAAATTATAGATGAAACAGTAGCAATCCTGCTAATATTTATATATGTGAAAGATGTGTGTAAGTGTGTATGTGTGTATGTTTGTGACCACTTCACACTTAAACGGTTACACCGATTTCGATGTAATTTGGTATGGAGATAGTGTAAACCCTGGATTAACACATAGGCTAACTAACTTTATCCCGGAAAAAGTATAGTTCCCGTGGGATAGTTGAGGTAGCGGGAAAACTATAATCCACGCGTGTTTCGCGAGGCGCTACTAGTTATAGATATATGGTAGATTATAGATAAATTTATTTTAGGATAAGTTCTTCTTTCATGGAAAATTCTTTTTCATTCATTCTTCTTGGTTCATGGAAAACAATTTATATCAATAGATACACGTGCGAATGGATTAATAGATGATTAGATTAATAATTTAGATTAATAGTTTTGAATACTTAACCTTAGAATATTGACCCATAAACAAACGCCCACATAACCACCGTCACTATTGTTGTAAGTAGCTAGCCCACGCCTGGGGCAATTGTACATTGAGTTACTGTCTAAACCTGATCTATAATCAAAACAAATAAATACAATTGAAATGAAGCCTCATTTGAATTGTATTTTATAGATTTTAGCGATTCAAACACGTTGTTTTGAAATCCAATCCAATTCTAATCCTAATCAGTTCCAATCTCATTCAACGTCATTTCGTATTTATGTCAAATTCCATCGAACTCGATTCCAATCGTACGCTAGTGTTGCGTTCAAGAGTATCAATCGATCTAACTCACAATTTACGATCGAAATCGAGAGTCAAAAGTAAGCCCACAGACCTCACGGTAAATCTGTACAAATTAAAAGAGGTAGAGTTAGCGAGGTTGTAACGGGTAATATCTGGATCTACTGAACAGATTTTGAAAATTCTATAAGAAAAGGTATTAAAAAGCGACATTTACTCGCAAAAAGTCGCGTAACTAGCACTAAATATTGTGTAATAATATTTTTTGTTAACCGCAGACTAACACCTGAATCTATAAACTTTCAAAAACTCTAAAGAAAGCGCTACGTTATTGGTGAGAGTCATAGGTTACTTTTCATTATCATCATTATCATTATCACCACGCGGGTGAAGCCGCGGGGCGCAGCTAGTTCTAGAATAGAGGGTAAATGTTTACATATATATTTAGTGAATAATATCTACTCATAATGTTGTTTTGTGAGTGAATTTTATACACACATATTTCCTACACAAATGATTCGGTAGTATACCTATACAAAAACATCAGAACATTGAACAAGACTCGTCATAATCTAATTTGAAATAGTGAACAATTGACGGTCGCCGTGGCGCAGTGGTTGGTGTCAGAGGCATGACTACTGTGTCTCCAGGACCCTGGGTTCAAATCCCGGCAGGGGCAAACATTTGTGCGATGAGTGTAGATGTTTGTCCCGGGTCTTGGGTGTTTGTGTGTGTCCATGCCTCCCGCGACACAGGGAATCCAAGTGCGGGGGTATGAGTGTGGTAATATATTAAAAAAAATGCCACAAAATTAATTACTAAAATGTTCAAAACAATAAACGAGCTTAATGCATTTGAGTTCGGTGTCCTAATGGGCCCTTACCGCACACAGGAGCGTGATTTCTCTGCGGTTTTGGCGGTGACTACCCCATTACGTTGGATTCAGGATACACATAGCCAGATTTAAAATGAAAACACGTTTTGATGTGATTCTTGATAACGGACAAAGTTGACAATCCTATGTCAGCTTTCTCGGTTTTCAATGCCAAATTCTTGCAAATGCAAAATTCTCTTTTAAACATGTAAGCAACCTTTTGAAATATTATTTCAGTCTCATTAAATTATTTAGTCATAGTGAGCTTGCGGTGTCAAACTATTGAATTTCATATAATCTTTACCTATCCGCATCTCTGGTGGGAACAATAGAAGTACAATTGGTAAAATGTACCATTGAGAATCTGAGAATGAAACACATTATAATTATGTAAGCTCTAAAATCATTAAGGATGTAGAGAGAAGAGGTGGGATAGAAGGAGAAGGATGAGATAGATAAATTCTATTAGATGGATCGATTACATAAATCTGAAGCGATGATAGCTCAGCGGGGGGAGCGTCGCCTCTTAAACTGACGGACACTGGCGCGATCCCCAACAACAGCTTGAGCTCCCTGTGAAGGTAACACCGTTATCAAATTCCCAGCATGGTGGTAGGGTACTTTCGTATACCCGCCTGGCTAGCCACCAAACACATAGTGTGTTGCAGCAGGCCTTGAGAGCCAGCGAGCATTCTAGGTCTAGCGTGATAACATCTCCGACTACATCGTCACTGACCATCAAGTGAGATCAAACGCTAGATCTATACAGTAAAAAAAAAGATAGATAGATTTTTTATGTAGAGATTTTGTGGTCATTAAAAATATATTACAGTAATAAATTTAGATGGTACTTCGCACATCGGCAGCGTACACGAATCAATCATAATTATATATCTGCAAAGTTCATATCGTATCGTAACTACACATAAGGCTTACTTAGTTCAACTAATTGGTTAACTGTGTATTATGTATGATACAATTCATGTAGGTAGATCTAGCTAAGTAAGTACATGCCTAAGTCCTATAATAGGATTGGAGTCGCCATGCAGGCATTGATAATCCTCTTATATATACATATATATATATATATATATATATATATATATAATAACATTCACACAAGGTCTTCAGGTCCCAAACTATGCAGAGCCTGTACTATGGTAACCTGGTGACTGATATACATACTTATATACATATACACACCCAGACACAGGTCAAACAGACATGTTCATACACTCAAATGTTTGACCTGTCCGGGAATCGAACCCGGGATCAGCGGCTCAGAAGGCAGAGTGCTACCAACTGCGCCAACCGGCCAGTCAAATATAGCGACTTAACTTATTTTGTCATGGCTTTTCATGACCGGGAATAACATTAACTCGCGGAATTAACACTATATCGGGTTCACATAATCTGATATATAAAAATCTCATGTCACAGTGTTAGTTGTAGAAGCGATTTCCTCCGAAACTGATTTTTATGACATTTTTGTATTATATTAAATATATAAAAAATTCTATACGACCTAACCTAACAATATAGTGTTTTCCACCCTCCTACCCCAATTCCCTATTTTTTATCAGTAATTTAAATTAAGTGTCGTATCACTTTGACATTACAATAATTTATATGGCGGAACGTTTGCTGGGTCAGCTAGTATGATACAAAGTTCTGTTATCTTCTTCTTCTCAGCAATTAGACATCTAATGCTGGACATATGCCTCCCCCATATAGGGGGGGATTTGCCAATTCTCGCCACGCTTGGCAGGCGGCTTGGCGAGCGCAGTATGATTTCCGACCCTCAGAAGGCGCTGCTGCCCACCTTCTGGTACGTGATCCCTTAGCCGACTCTTACGGCACCCACGGGAAAAGATGGGGGAGTACTATTCTAGACCGGTACCACCACGGCAAAGTTCTATTATATAAGGTTACAACTGGTACAAAATTCAAATGGAATTATATTCGAATTAACAACGCGATAATAATGATTAAGCGCTCATTAACGTCGAATAAATCGCATATAACGAGGACTTAACAACAATGTGTATATAGAATATGCGACATAATGTATAATATTCACCGTATGTATAAAATAATTACGAATAATGCACTCAAAGTTACAGACGCCGCTAGAATTAATTATACTCAGAATAGGAAAAAATGTTGGTTTAAAGTAATTACACGCCTAAAATTTCATTGCGTTTATGCCTCGCGGCTTATTTGTACTTACGTACCCCACTCGAGAATTGAGACGGTAAGTATTCATAATTAAATTACATAATTAGCAGTCTTTGTTTAAATCTATTTGCAAATTAATATGTTTAAAATGGCTCACATACTAAACGTCTGATAAATACAGTGTATATATAAATTACAGTATCACAGTCTTTGCCTGCAAATTTGTAATTTGCCGCCAACCCGACTGCCAAGCGTGGCGAGTATTGGCAAATCCCCCCTATATATGGGGAGGCGTATGTCCAGCAGTAGACGTCCAATAGCTGATATGATGATGAAGTGTGACTAAGCGTATTTCTTAAACAACCCCCTATTTACAATAGTATTAGACACAGAACATAGATACATGCTTACTAAGATTCTGAAATATTCTCTTAAGGGTTCCTAATTTTGACTATGAGACAACTCTTTAGTTTCTACTTATTGCCACTGCATGAACACGGCATGCTCACTTCTGTGAGAATAATAAAATTAAGTCTATGTATCAATAGTAATAATAATAAAATCAAATGGATCAATGACAGACCATCAATTAATAATTGAAGTACCTACCTTAGGGAGGAATGGTCTGTTCCCTAATAATTGATCGAGTGGATACAAGACTCAGTAACAGCATCAAGGTTTCTATATGACTGTCTGTATTTATAGGCCAGTTAGTAGTAGGGATTTACGGGTTCTGGCTCACACTTCTGGCTCAAGGGGTAAGCTAGAAGTTTGAGCCACCCGCGACCCGGCTTCTGGCTCAAGGCTGAGGAGTGAGCCAGAACCCGTGAATCCCTACTACTGCAGTTCATCCTATCAGAAAAAATAAGTTTAGAAGGGGGTAAAAGAAGGGGCCGTAAAGGTTCGTGACACGTTACATATATGTATTTAGGAATTGAGATGGCTTTCTAAAATCGGATATCAAATGAGGTAGCAACGCGATAGTATATACTTAAATCAATATTGCTTTGTATATATTTTATACAAATATTGTATGATTATTATTACGTATAGTAACAATCTTTATAAAAATTTCAGTAGAGTACTCAACAGAGTAAAATGTTAACTGGATTGTCAAATTTTAACGCTATATATACATAATTGTAATGTAACAAACCTAGTCGGTTTGTTACATTACAATTATGGAAGAAACTCGCGATAGTTTTCAGACTCAAATAGTTATTTGTACAATTGGAGCATTTGTTAAAGGTTCATACATAGGGATTGTATGGCAATACAATCAATACAATACAATCATACAATCAATATTGAAACTATAGAAAATAGTCACAATCTTCATAAAAAAATAAAATCACAGTCAAATATATTAAGCATATACTGTTTAATATATATCCAATCAATACAAAAATACTATATTCGGAAGGAAACTTACATACACACTTATATTACTATTTTACAGTTAAAAAGTAATTTTATATGAGTGATTAAAATTACTAAATTTCTTGAAAGCGACATAAAAATAAACCTTTCTTAACATTTATTGTAATAATAATAATAATTTGATAAGAAATTTCTATACAATGATTTATTTTTATTATTACTTTAATTAAAGCAGTGACACACTAATTGAAATCTATATATATAAAAATGAAACCCGTTTTCCGTTGTCACGACATAACATGAAAACGGCTTGACCGATTTAGATAAAATTTGGTATAAAGATACATGGGACTTTGGAGAAGGACATAGGCTATTTTTGTCCTGGAAGAAGTATGGTTCCCGTGGGATAACTGAGTCAGCGGGAAAAACGTAGTGCACGCGGGTGAAACCGCGGGGCGCAGCTAGTAATTTAATAAATTGTCACAATGCATTATTCAGTGGATTACAATTCCGTATGGAAGTATTATTTTAATAATATAATATGATATTCATTTAATATTTCTTTCGAAAAAACGCAAACAAACTTGAACAATTTTTGGTCCTGACATACTTCCGAAAAAAAAGCACAGTCCGGGTTTATGTGCCGGTAAGCATTAAAAGTGATGACGTGGTCACATCACCCTCGAAGTTGTAAGTAAAAGTCAAAACTTTGAGAGTGATTTTTATGCTATATAAACAGTCATAATACCGTCTTCTAAAAAAGACTAATTGGCTTCTAAATGATATACAAAACTTACGCTTAAATATATTCGAAGTTTTTGAAAGGACGCTTATCATCGATGGCAGTCGCTTGGAGCAAAGCTGCGGAAATTAAGCCCCTGTCTAATATACCACCCGGGGATGAACCAACGCCTGGGGTACGTAGAAAGTTACATAAATTATCCAAATGATATATGTCATTTAATATTTTTGAGTACTTATTAAAGAAAGTTGGAATCTTTCGTGTCTTTCATACGTGATAAAATGATAGTTACATATGTATCGCATAGGGTCGTCGACTTTAAGCCGGTAAGATAAAAACATGAGCGTAACCGGTTTCTTAATACTAATTATTTTTCTAGTTTATTTTATACTAGTAGTGCCCCGCGGTTCCACCCGTATTGATTACGGTTTTCCCGCTACCTCGACTATCCCACGGGAACTATACTTTTTCCGGGATAAAAGTAGCCTATGTGTTAATCCAGAGTTTAAACTATGTCCCTACAAAATTTCATCGAAATCAGTGTAGCCGTTTGAGCTTGAAGAAGTAACAAACATACACACAAACTTTCGCATATATGATATTAGTAGAATTTTATTATGGTATACATTATAGATGCTATTGCATTTGACTGCTATTTGACTTGATGGTCAGTGTCGATGTGGTTGAAGATAACATTTCTGTTTTATTGACACTAGCAAGATACGTACCTTATATATACGGAACCTTCATTGTTTAAAGGATCAGCGAGAAAGCGAATATTCAATATTTGATTTTCGAAACGTCAAGTTTCTTTTGAAAAATCCCGTATTGTATATATTGGGTAATAGCAAATGAAGAAGAACCCATATTTTGCAGGTTATATAAACACAGGGTAAAATCGAAGAGTTTTTAAATACAGAATTATTTAGTTACACTAGGTACTGCAAATTAAAATTTCTATGTTATAGCTATTGTGCACAAAGGAAAAGAATTGAGCCATTGGTTTAACTTTATTTACATTGCAAATATTCTTTGCGAATATTATTATAATGTTTGTATTATAAGATTGATAACACATATTATAGCAAGAAAACTGGAAAGCGGTAGATAAATAATAAATACCAGTATAAACCGGAATGCCTAGAAGCAGCGAAAGCGGGAGGAAAAGCTTTTTTGGTTTGCATCTTAACTTCTGCACTTCGTTATTTATTCGTAAAAGATTCAATTTGGGCAATCATGCCGTTGTTGTAAAATTCATTTTGTAATTGAGTTGTCTGATAAACAATTTTGTTAAAAATACCTACGTAAGTATTTGCCTACGTACAAATTAATCAGCATCGGTTTGGCTTCAAAGTAAAAAAGCCTCTGAATGATTGATATAAATTTCTACTTTACCAATACTGATTGCGTTGGTTATAAAAGTAATTTTATACGTAATCAAATGAAATAAAGTTGTAGGTGAAAACATGGATAAGAAATATCATAAGGAAAATGAAGGGTATGCTGAAGATCGAAGATAATTATTCAAAGGGCCGTCTATCTTGAATCCGAAGCATTATAAACCACACTAACCAGAGTTTTAGATTATTAACTATTGGATCACGTTTTCAAACCATCAAAACATGAAATAGTTACTTTTATATTAATCACATATTTTCTGTGTCACACAATTATCTTCGTCGATGCGTGACGAAGACAGAAGAATTGATATTATGCATGTGGGAAAAGGGCAGGATATCACCTGTAGACTGTATTTCCCACCAAATACGGTTACGGCGTTAACAGATGCCAAAAAGATTTACATCTGTGAATTCTTTAGTAAAGTATAATACAAAATATTTTCCCAACATGTAATTTATATATTACTAGCTACACCCCGCGGTTTTACCCACGTGGTGATGATTGATGATGATGATGATGAAAAGTAGCTTATGTGTTATTCCGGGATCTGAAGTATCTACTTACCAAATTTCATAAAAATCGGTGTAGCCGTTTGAGCGTGAAAAAGTAACAAACATACAAACAAACTTTCGTCTTTATTATATGAGTAGGATGTATAATAAATAATACTATGATTTGTTTTTTCTTGATTAATTAGGTAAGATTTTGTTAATAGGATTTACAATTAATTCCCTTCAAGATTGCCCGGTAGAATTCGCTTTTAACAGTAATCCTTAAAAACACTTAAATAAATTTACGAACTGTATCTGTCTAGAGACAGAGGATGCTACTTAGCAACGTGTCTATCTATAGGCAGAAGATACTGCTTAACATTTTTTTTTTCAAAGTTCTCTTGAGTTTGACATATTATAAACAAATGTAGTATCCGGCTTTACGTTTATAATCCTCTGACCACGGACCGCGTGGTCGCCGCGATCTGGCAGCGTAAACTCACCTGAGGATGGGCATCGGACATGCCCGAAACCTAGGACGAAACTTTGACTATAAACGTGAGTAAATCCGGATAATACATCTATATAACTACTTAACGTCCTGTAGGCCTTTTCCTGGTTCTGTCACAATACCATTAAAAAGTTAATTAAGTTGTGGTGGAGTATGAAATGGAATCAAGATTCTTCCTTAGGAGAAGAAAAAATCTAAAGCAACAAAATCACTAACACTGCTTAGGGATTGGATTAGATAATTAGATTAGATTAGATTGTTGCAATTGCAGCGTACAGGGCACTTATAACATAACACAGTTGGCCGATAGATATGAAAGACTGGCAAGCATAGAGTAGTACGTCCATCGACTAGAAGTACAGTACATTAAATAAAATTGAATTCATTATAAATTAATTGATTGAATGAAAATTGAAGCAAACTGGATGTAGCCGCTTTCAAGCGGTCCTTGTGGAGATCATATTGGTACATATTATCATTCGAGAACGCTATATAGCTGAAATTATGACGATGATTATAATCGTTATAAATATATTTAACTGCGGGATCATCTTCAGACAAAGTGAACAGACAATTTGACTAAGATCGCAGGAGCAGGCTGCATGCGGGTCGTTTTCAATCGGTGATTGAGGAACCAACGAGGGAGGCTCACTTGCAGCAGTGGACGTAAGTTCGACAACTTGGGGATTCCATTGCTCTAAAAGAAAGGCCAGTCAGTGTCTCTTTTCATTGGGTTGGTTACATAATATAAGTATATCGAATATTCGCTCCTTGGTTAAATATTTCCATCGTATTCAATTCATCAAAGTCACTTAATATGTCCAAAGTAAAGTGCCTCCGAGTACCTTCTTGAATTTTCATAATATGTATATTTCTCACGAACGAACGCGCTTTTGGGGAATAACTTATACTAGTTCCTTTTCTAAATATTGGTGTAAATCTGGTGAAATAGTCTCAAAATCTTTTCCGGTATCCAAAATACGCTGTGTTTGTTATAGTTTTTATGGTTTTAGCCTTTGACCAGTTTTTTTTTGTAGGTACTGTATAGATAGCGTATAGGTGTAAGATAGATAGCGTTTGACTACTATCTCACTTGATGGTCAGTGACGATGTAGTCGAAGATTTTATCACGCTAGACCTAGGATCCTCACTGGCTTTCATGGAGTGATGCCTGAACACACTATGTGTTTGGTGACAGTTTTTCAAACTTGAGGTTGGTAGCTAGCCGTGCATCTGCCGGGGATTCTTCGGATCCCCTGCTCCACCGTTACACTGGCCGCTACCGTAGCCAGCATTAGTGGAGCTGCCGGGGACTTGGGGCCTGGTTGTTAGTCGTCTAATAATAATGGGGGGGGTTTGCCAATGGCAGACGGGTTGGCGAGCGCAGTATAAAGTATGACTCTCAGAAGGCGCTGCTACCCATCCTTCTGGTACGTGATCCCTTAGTCCACTCTTACGACACCCACGAGAAGACTTTTTTTTTTTTTTTTTTTTTTACTATTATAAGTTTGCGTTTGACAACTGTCTCACCTGATGTTAAGTGATGACGTTGTCTAGGATTTAGCACGCAAACCTAGAAGGTACCTATTCACTCGCGATTTGAAGACTCCAGGATTGTACATATCGGGAAACACAGACTCGGGCAACGAGTTCCATTCCTTGGCAGTACGCATTAAGAAAGTGGAAGCAAAACGCTTCGTGCGTATAGGTGGTATATCTACCATATAGCGATGGCGGATTGCCGTACGTCGAGTCGACCGATGATAGAAAGGTGATGGTGGAATCAGATTATGCAATTCCAGTGCACATTCTCCGAAATGCACCCGATAGAAAACCGATAGGCTTGCTACTCTACGCCGGTGTTCAAGGCTCTGAAGCCTATGTTCCACCAAAGAGTTACTGCCGATGATTCTTTTGGCTCGCCTCTCGATTGACTCAAGAGCTTCTAGCTGGTATTTGGCTGACCCATCCCAAAGGTGGGAACAGTACTCCATGCACGACCGGACTTGTGCTTGATACAGATTAAGCAACTGCCCCGGCGTGAAGTACTGTCTGACCTTAGCAAGAATACCCAACTTTTTGGCAGCCAATTGAGCTTTGGACTCAATGTAGCTCCCGAAGTTCAACGTGGGTGTCAGTGTGACGCCAAGAAGCTCCAGAGTGTCGGTAATGGTAACGGGTTCATCTCGGAAAGTGGGGCACCGTTCGATTTCACTCCGTTTGGCAGAGAATAGACACGCCTGGGTCTTAGTAGCGTTGAACTTGACTAGATTGGCATCGCCCCAGTCGGAAACTGCCTTCAAAGCCAAGTTCATACGGTCGACCATGGCCTCTCTGAGTGACTGGACCTGTGCATGACTAGCCCGCGCGCTGGATGTGTAACTCTCTACAACAGTGCTGTCGTCTGCATACCCATAGGTACCGGGTTTCAGCAGATCGTTAATATGCAGCAGAAAGAGAGTTGCAGAAAGAACCGACCCTTGAGGAACCCCGGCATTAATAGCCAATTGATCAGAGGAGCAGCCATCAATGACTACTCGGATTGATCGATTCCTCAAGAAGTCCGATATCCAGACTCGTAGTCCTTCATGCAAGCCATAAGACGGAAGCTTAACAATGAGACTGTCATGCCAAACCCTATCGAAGGCCTTAGAGATATCAAGAGAAACGGCGAGCGCTTCTCCATACTTCTCTATGGCCTCGCTCCAGATGTGAGTGGCATACACTAGAAGGTCTCCAGTAGACCGGTTTCGACGAAAGCCGTATTGCCGATCACTGAGGAGTTCATGTGTTTCTAGGTATGCAAGGAGCTTCGCATTCAGAACACGTTCCATACTCTTGGAGAGAATGACATGGGGAGGTACAACTCTAAGCCGGTACCCCACGGCAACGTCGCCTATCTGTAACACTAGGGGCATTACGATACGTTGCCTCCTTTCAAGACTCTGTTAACTCTCCTTTTGATAAATCCCACATTGTAGCTACCCGGGAATACCGAGGGAGGAAGCTCGCACATAAAGTTATACATATGCATGTGTAACGTTCAATTATCTCAAGAGCCAAAATTCAACGACCACAGGTACCACCGCGAGTATTTGCTGATTGGGGCTTAGAGCATTTGGCGGCTGATCCAGCTTTAAAAAAAAACATCTTCTGTGATGAGGCTCATCTTTGGTTAAGCGGCTTTGTTAACAAACAAAATAAAAAACCAAAAAACCTCCAAATTGCCGGATTTGAAGCGACGAAAATTCACGGGAGATCCATCAGGTGCCTACAATGTTCGTAAAAACCGTTTTAAAACCTGTATTGTGGCTTAGATAGAATTACCAAACGGACAGCAAGACAGATGTCAAGGGTGTCATCTAATTGTACTATTTATCGCCACCTAATGTGGGTTAGCGGAGCTGTCGAAGTTTTAAAAACACCCGAAGTCTCAGCATGGCTTATAGTACCTTTGTTGTCTTGGGTGAACAAACTGGGACCGACAGTTTGAACCCTTGTATGATGGGGGTATTTATTTGAATATTCCACCAAGGGTCAATCGGTACTCGTAGAGTATTTTGCTTGACTAGATAATGAAATAAAATTACGATAAGCAAGTACCTACCGCTGAATACATAACTAAGCCAGCATAACAATATGCTAGGTTTTAAAACAGGGCTGCTCCTCCGTTGAGTCCCAGTTAAATGACGTATAGATACTGTTGTTTAGAATTGAAGAATAAAAAGAAGAAACACGTTTATTCAGGGCATAAGTAACACAACAATAAAGAACTATACCCATGCAGAAAATAGAAAATTACACAACAAATTACAACAAAGATATTGTTAGTGAAATTCATTAGTTGAAAACAATCACCAGTCAAAACTTCATACAATAAAAATGACATTAGTAGACTACAGCCGGTCGATATGCGCGGGGTCGTTCAACTCCATATATTGTCGTGTAATCGTGCCAGTCACTGAATGACAGATGGGAGATTGAACTATTTGGTGAGTTAGCGATGTATAATATTACTAGCTGCGCCCCGCGATTTTACCCGCGTTGTTATGAAAAAAAAAAACCCGGCCAAGTACGAGTCGGAGTCGCGCACCGAGGGTTCCATACAAAAGAAAGGGGTAGTCAGTTTAAAATTATTAAAAATATTTTGATTATATGATATAACTATGAATGTATGCTTTTCGCAATTTTTCTTTTATTTGTGCTATAAGACGTTGCTTCGTACCAAATTTCAAGATTCCGAGCTCACGGGAAGTTCCCTGTAGGTTTCCATTCCCTTGCGAGTATGGAAAATTTGTAGCATGAACGGCTATATCTTTTGATTGCGTTGGCAGTTGGTGAGATATAGTTGCATTAGAAGTTAGAATTTTTCACAGCTCTAAGAGACAGTACACCTGAGTATTTCATATGAATTTTTACTTCTACGCGTTCCTGAGAAAAAGTGTCTTGACAGACAGACAGACGGACAACAAAGTGGTCCTACAAGAGTTCCGTCTTTTCTTTTTGGGGTACAGAACCCCAAAAACGGCTTAAGATGGTGATGATGAAAATAAGCCTACGCGTTAATCAAGGGTATAAGCTATTTCCATACTAAATTTTAATCACATCAATCCAGCCGTTTAGGCGTGAAAGGGTAACAAACATACATCCATACTCACAAACTTTCGCATTTATAATAATAGTAGGATAAAACTAACAAAGTTTTTGCCTATCGATTGGCCTCCATCTCACTGCCAGTGATGACACAACCAAAAGCTATTCTTTGAACTTTATGTCATTGACGTTAACGATTGACGAGTCAATCTACGCTGTCATCGGCACTATATGTAGAATATCGGCTGCCGACTCAAATAATGTTCCCAGAACACGTTGTTATGCTTCCGTGACTGTTTTTACTAAACTAGAACCATTAGACAATTTCATGACTGTAATTTAGTAAAAAAAAATATACGGTCGAATTGAGTAGATTAGACGGAATTGATTAGACGGTCGCTGTGGCGCAGTGGTCAGAGTCAGTGACATGACTTCTGTGTCTCCGGGACCCTGAGTTCGAATCCCGGCAGAGGCAAACATTTGTGCGATGTTTGTCCCGGGTCTTATAAGTGATTTTCGACTTACGTGAGTCGAACATCGGCTATCGCTGAGCATTTAATTGACTCGGGACCCAATCATTGGATAGAACTACACGACCCTAAAATCCTCTCCACGGACCGCCATTCTTTTTCTAGAATCGTACGTGAAGCGGTTGAAATCAGGAAACATAAAAATATCAATCGAGAGGATGGTTTTAGGTTGTCTACATCTTGGAACCCAGTGATTTATAGATGTTCGCGTCGCGGTGGTTTTCGGCGGCTCAAAAAAATTATTACTAAGTCACAATTTTAGACGCTTTCATTTACTTATCTGGCGAAGAAATAGTTCAAATGCATGTCGTTACCACGAGAATTGTTGATACAGAAAGAAATAAAGTCACTCGAAAATACTTTTTCGCTAGAAAAATATGTTTTTGATAAATTGTTCCATCTAAATTAGCACATTTGAACTTTTTTTATAACTTCTTTTTTTAGTTTAGACATGTAGTTTCATGTTACAACATAACATTTTAGTCACGCGTCGCATCGATCAAACGCTCTGATAAATTTTGGAATATCTAATGAGTTCCACTTGATTAGTAACGCAATCAATTGTTTGAGGAATGTTTTTTTGTTGTGTTGAAGTTTTCTTAACTTATAAAGAAAATGTTTTGGTATTTTCCTGTTACATTTCTGTGTTGAAATTCTCAGAAAGTTTAATTCAACTTCAGAAGCCAGTTCAGTGAATAAAACCAAGTGTAAATTGAGTAAGAAAAAGTATGGGTTGTTTCGTAGGAAAGTATTGACTGGTTGTGGTTTATAATTAGCAATTTGCTCGGGAGTTTTTGTTCAGTTTTACGGCGTAATAAATATAATTTACTAGTAGCGCCCCACGATTTCACCCGCGTGGAGTACGGTTTTCCCGCTACATCGATTATCCCATGGGAACTATACTTTCTCCGGGATAAAAGTAAGCTTTGTTTTAATTCAGAGTCTAACCTATCTCCATACTAAATTTCACCGAAATCCGTACAGCACTTTGAGCGTAACAGAGGTAAAAAAATTATTTGCTTATCCGACGGGAACAGCCATTATTTTGAAAAGTTGCCTGTGTGTTAATCTACGGTTTAAACTATCTCCATATTAAATTTCATCCAAATCGGTACAACCGTTTGAGCGTAGAGTAGTAACAAACATACACACTTGCACACATACAAACTTTCGCCTTTATATGATATGTCTAATGGATGCATTGTATATCCCAAACAACTTGCATTCTGTGGCATTTACATAAAGATTATTAATTTTTTTTACAAATTATATGTTTGCGTTTGACAACTGTCTCAACGATAACCTTTCCTTGATTGATATTTCGTGATGTTACGTAATCTTGTCACTAATATTACTCACTAATTTCTGCCATTACGCAACACTACATTATAACTATTTAGTATTTAACTTTGATGGATATTGTTTTGTTTTTGTTAAATGATAGTATTATCTTAATGCTTTTTCGTCTTCACTAAATGTTTTAAACTTATAAGTAATATCTATGTTTGTATTACCTAAATGTCCCTTTCTTTTAAATAACAATACTGCAGCTACTACAATAACATTTGAGCAATCCATTAGCTATTGGTAGCCTATAGTTAACTCAAATCTTCTAACCCGCTACAGACTGGCAGTAATGTAGTGTTGATGTCAGAAATAAATAATTTTCTTTCTTTCTTTCTTTCTATTATGCGCTTGCATTCTATAGACCAATGAATTACTATAATTCTTTCTTAGGTTCGAAAAGACGGAAAGAAAGTCGATAGCTATAGCAATATTCATAGCAATATTTTTAGGCGGATGACCCCCTGGGGCTTGGCCTATTAAAATAAAGATTCATATGCTTGGTTATGGTGAACTACTAATCAATGCAACACTTACCAAAACGCTGGTCATTATTTTGCTCACAGATAAAATCGCCGCTTAATAGGTTTGATTTTACTTTTCAACGTGGCAAACTGATGAATTATATGAATATTCCGCCATTGTAATACAAAACTACATAGTCTTGTATCACAATGGCGGAATATTCAGTTTTGTGTATTTATTATCAGCAGGTTTCCAGTCTATTCAGTTAAATTCATTGAATGTATCTGATATTCGAGGTAGCTGAAGCATTGTACATTGACGACCGCTACGCTCGTTTGAACTCATCTAGTATTGATGAAAGTGATTCGCTGATTTTATCTCGACTAAATTTTTATTTCTTCTTTTTTTTTTTTCAACTACATATTATTTTTTTAATTCAACTTATACAACATTAACAAGGTAACATTAACATAATTTAAAAATAATTTAGAATAGCAATAAAATAATCTAACTTAAAATAATTATTATCTTCTTAGTTATTATCACAAAAAAATGTGGCGGGAAATCCTAATCATCCTATCCTAGTAATATTACAAATGCGAAAGTTTGTATGTATGTGTGTATGTATGTTACTTCTTCACGCTCAAACAGTTACACCGATTTCCATGAAATTTGGTATTGAGATAGTTTAAGCCCTGAATTACATAGGCTACTTTTATCTCGGAAAAATTATAGTTCCCGTGGGATAATTGAGGTAGCGCGTAAACCGTAATCCACGCGGGTGAAACCGCGGGGCGCTACTAGTTTTCGATAAAAATATGTAAATTTTGTTAAATTTTTTTAAATTAGTTTCTTTTGTACTTTAATTGTGAGTTATTGACCGTTAATTGTATATAAGTGCATGAGCAAGGCTATTGGCTACATGGCTAATATTCTGCGTATAAAGGAGAATTTTTTGAAGCAATGATAGCTCAGCAGTGGAAGCGGCAGTTGTAAAACTGACGGAAGCGGGTTTGATCAGAACCAACGGCTGCTTTTCATCATCGTCTCCATCATCATTATATATATATAAATATCACATTATTTATTTCGACTGCGTGAACCGGTTTTGATGGTTCTTTTTTATTTGAAAGCTGGTGCTTCCATTAAAATTTCATCAAAATCGGCCAAGCAACTTTTGGGTTTCACTCTAATAACTGAAAAGTTGTATCTACTTGGCGTCATTATAATTACGGGTAAATAAGCCGGTTAAGATACACAATGACAATTGATCTCGTGAGTAGCAAAACTGAAGAGAGTGAAAACAAAAGTTGGCAAATAATGGAACCGACTTCGATATCTACTCAAAAGTGTAAAATAATTTGTCGCTCATGGTGAGCGACTAATATGATAATAGTTACTTTTGCACAATCATGGTACCGACTTCGACAAGTTATTTGACATTTTTGAGTATTGAAGTCGATTCTACTTTTAGGGTTTTTTTTCACCTAATTGAGATAGCCACGCTTGAAAATCGTTTAATTTCATTAAATAAAATGCTCCAAGTTGATTAGAAAGACAATCAATCTACGCCCTTTTCGTGAGAAATCACGATCGAATACACAAATTAACGTCCGTTGATTGGATGCCCAGAGTTCAAAGCTAAAATTCGATTTATGAAAATTTACCGGTGACTTCGTTTAGTAAAGATATATAACTGGCTGTTGACATTCTTTTGCCACTTGATTTAATATAAAACTGGAAATTTCTTGAGTAAAAATTTAAAGCCATGCCCATTAACAAATAAAGTTTTTCTTTCTTTCTTTCTTTCATTACTAATGCCGTGGTGGTACCAGCCTGGAATAGTACCTCCAACAACGTTCCGCGCGTACACATACGTGCCAGTGTATTTATCATAATAACAGGATAATATAATTTATATATACTTTACCGACATAATATAAGAATAATGGTTAAAGATAAAAAAACATATAGCAACATCATACGTTTTCTATACAAATATAACATATGTGCGATGAGCGTAGATGTTTGTACCGGGTGTTGGATGTTTGTGTGCTGTGATTGTGTGTGTCCATGCCTCCCGCGATACAGGGAATCCTAGTGCGGGGGTATAAGTGTGATAATTTTTTTTTAAAGAAAAGTATTGTATATTTTAGAGAAATTATATATTTGAGCTGCTTATTGTACAGCGTTCAAAATGGAAGAGAGCATCGACATCACCTAGTGATGTGACGGTGTAAAAGTGTTGTACTTATGATACTAGACTATTTTACACTATCGATTAGATTTTTCTTAGACTTAATATAGATAAATATATCAAATTATTTGTGTTCAATTATTGATTGAACAGTATACATAAAATAATTAAGGAAATACGTGTTAAAAACAACACAAAAAAATGAATGTTTATGTATATCCATGCTGGCAATACTTTGAGTCAGAAAACCGAGTTAAACGTTAGTTGACATACATACAGTTGACAAATGAAGCGGATTTTGGACAAATGAAAAGCTAAGCTCCGCAATTAGCGCATTTGTATTGAGACCTAGTCATTGAGAGTTAAACATTGTCTAGAACTCTAGACAAATGGAACCTTGACAATGGAGAGCTGGTGAATGAACTTAATGAAAGATGCCAGCTGTTGTGTTTGCGAAGTCGAAATAGCTTGTTCTTAAGCCATTGTCATGAAAACAAAATATCGCATACTGTCATTTATGAAACGTTGTAACTAATCTATGGGGGTAGGAATAGTTTTTAAAAAAGGGGGTCCGGTATACATTACACATATTACAATACATGTAAGCTCCGTGTAAAAGTGATCGTCGGAATACACACATAAAATTACTTATATTACTAATAAAAAAAATACCACCTAAAATTACTAATCCCGACAGGGCAAACATTTATTTGATAAGCATCTATGTTTGTTCCGGGTTTTTTAGGTTTATTGTGATGTGTATTGTGTGTGTTTCCTAGCCCCTGATACAAGTTTTGAAAACTTGATCATTTTTAGTGATTTTAAAATATGGTTTAAAGTAAATTTGATATTATTCGATAGTTGTTTTGTAGCATTGCATTAATTGCCTTAATCGATGCTTAAACCGGCCCTAAATGTATAAAGTTCCTGCCTATTTCCTCACATTTACAAATAAATATTATTGAAAAACCTCTATGTTTTCATCTTTCCAACTCAATTGGACCTTGGCGCTGATATTCCAATATTTAAATATGACCGAGTAAATAACATTCGTTTTCAAAATTAAATTTCCCCGTGAATGTCCTAAATTGATTCACTATTGTTGTATGTATTGCTTCCGGGCTGTTTGGCCGTGGTCTAAGTGAAACTTGTGTTCCAGACGTTTCGTCGATCACTGCGGTCGACATCTTCAGTGGTTCAGGTCCGGGCGGCGACAAGAGCGTAGAACTCTCCTTCGCGACGTCTTCTCTGTTACTGAGCATTATTGACAGTAAGCGATTATGTTGTCAAATATGGATCCACACTTTGTCTGTGAAATAACTACCACTCGAGTACTCGGCATTTAAAACAAAACGAAATGAAGAAAAAACAAAATTGAAAATATACATCGCAGTAGCATCCATAACAAAGCCTATTCGCCCATATATGGGAATAAACTACAAACTAATTACAATTTAAATACAAATAATTATAAATTAATATTATTTTTAATACCTTCAAACTATGAGACTGCAGGCTTGGAAGACGCCAAGAAGGCTTGGCAGATTGCTTGCCCCGATCATAATTTCCCAGAAAACCACAAATCGCAAAGGTGCTGGGACGACGCTATATGCAAGCTGACAGCTAACTTCCTCCTGAACCAGTGCTGCAGTGCGGAGCTAGCCAGACTGCTGGCTGTGGGTACACGGGAAGCCGGCTACTGGCTCCAAGCCCATCCTTCCACAAGCACTGGTACATTCTTAGATCCGAATACTCTCCGTCTTGCAGTTTGTCTCCGCCTCGGGGTCCCGGTATGCGCCCCACATAGATGCCCCTGCGGAAATGACGTCGACCCGCTAGGACACCACGGGCTCTCCTGCCAGAGAAGTGCAGGCCGCTTCTCGAGACATGCCGCCCTCAACGACATCCTCCGCCGGTCTCTTGCATCCGTAAACGTGCCAGCCCTTCTGGAGCCAAGTGGCGTTTTCAGAAACGACGGCAAGAGACCGGACGGTATGTCTCTCATACCGTGGGCCATGGGTCGGATACTGGTATGGGATGCGACTTGTGTAGACACAATAGCCCCTTCACATGTCCACCAAACCTCCACGAGGCCAGGAACGGCGGCAGAATCGGCCGAAAAGGCAAAAGTAGCTAAATACAGCGGTCTCGGCGCGGAATACAAATTTGTTCCTTTCGGTGTCGAGACCCTTGGCCCGTGGGGTCCTAGCGCGCTCAACTTCTACAAGGAAATCTCCAAGAGACTGGTTGACGTCTCAGGAGACCGAAGAGCTGGCAGCTTCCTCGCTCAACGTATTAGCCTAGCAATACAAAGAGGAAACGCTGCCAGCATCTTGGGTACAATGCCGCAGGGGCCCGTTTTAGATTTAATTTAGTTTTTATTAAATGTTTAAGGTTTTTATTTTAAGTTAGATTATTTTATTGTTATTCTAAATTATTTTTATATTACAATATTACAGCTACTAAAAAAAATTGAGTAATCACAATCATCAATCAATGTTACACTAGCTATTGTCAGCCCATTTGGTATTACAATTCAAAAGTAACAACACTTTTATTGAGCAATAAGAGCAAAATATTAAAATTTCTTGAATTATAAAACTTAGACTGAGATGGAATACCTTGGTATTTGCTACACCTTGGACCGCGTCGTCACTTAACATCAGGTAAGACAGTGGTCAAACGTAAGCCATTAAAACAATTTTTTTGCAGACTATATTATCTGGGAGAGATCGCTTCTTAGCGATAAGACCGCCAAACGTACTGTACACAACACTTCAAAAGTAACTATTATTAAAATATCGTGCGCATGGTACCGAATTTGACAAGTTATTTGACTCTTTTGAGTGAAAAAATACAGACGAATTGAGAACTTCCTCCTTTTTTTGAAGTCGCTTAAAAAGCAAAGTACTTCCATGCTTTTAAATATACTGAATGGTTAAAAAATCTAAACGTGTTCATGATGACTGCTCGATAATTTACCCGATTAACCAAGAAATATTACCCCTTTTCTAGGATGTATGTACACATGACAGTATTGTATTTATTATTATCCGTAATACAGTGACTTGCAATAGTCCCTATAATGCATTTTGAGACAAAGAATTGTTTAAATATTTCTTTGCATCAGTGAAATCCTAATTTTCATTTTCATCATAATACAAGTATACCTTTTTGTAGAGGTTTAATTTACTAACTCGCGCGCGTACATTTTGATGTAATAAAATATTAAATTTTCATTTTTTTTTGTATTTGTATTTCCTGATAAGGATCTTAATTAATTTTGTCAGTAATCTAGGAGTAAAAAAATAACGATTATAACATAACGTTGAAGCTATTTATTTTATTTTATTTTTATTAACATTCACACAAGGTCTTCAGGTCCCAAAATACGCAGAGCCTGTACTATGGTAACCTGATGACTGATATATATATATATATATATATATATACATATATACACACCCAGACACAGGTCAAACAGACATGTTCATACACATAAATGTTTGACCTGTCCGGGAATCGAACCCGGGACCAGCGGCTCAGAAGGCAGAGTGCTACCAACTGCGCCAACCGGCCAGTCAAAATCACTCGTATGAGGTTATTCATACACAAAGGGCACTCATAACCGGTTCTATTACCGCATTTAAAGACACGCAAGCTTACTGACCTCTAATAAATTTATATTTTAATTTTTATAAATTAATATTTTCTTTATAAATATACGAATTGGTATGTATTTCAAAGATTATTTTTCTTGTTATATTCTCATGATAAAAGGCTTGTTTATTTCTATTCTGTGACTAAAGCCTTTTTTTTTTTTTTTTTTTTTTTTTTTTTTTTACGTGGGGAAAATGCATTTACGCACTTCCGCCTACCGGGAAAGTAGGCGGGGTGTGTCGGGCTCGCTCGAGCATCACCGCTCCCTGGGGGGCCTCATGGCCCCCAACCCTAACTGCACCCACAGCAGCCAGGGTCCACTACCGACTAAAACCCACGGTGTCCATCCTGCCGCTAGAACGGAGGGAGCGCGGGGTACATTTGCATACCGCGCCCCCACCACGGCCGTCCGTTTCCGGACCCCTCCAGGGGGGAGGATGACCCTCCCCCTCGCGACCGTGCCGGGACCAAGAGCACGGCCGCACCACCCCGGGGACCACACAGTGCAAGGAACGCCAGACTTCCCACATCCGACGCTCGTGGTCCCCTGCGATGGGCCAGATGGAGCAGCCCCATCGCCAGCCGCTTCGGCCGCCACCCTCCGACGGCGGCCATATCGGCGCCACAGCAGGAGACGAACTGAATCACTCCCGCCGCAGCGCCTCCTCAGCTGCAGCACCGTCCAACACGGCGCCGCTGCCCCCCTCAGTTGCAGTGCCTTGCAGCAGCACCGCAACCTACCGTCAAGTGGACCGCTCCTCGTCGGCTTGGCGAGCAAAGCCTATCGGGAGCAGTCCCGGCCTGAATATAATAAACATACATAAATAAATGGATATTAATAAACTTACATAGATATGAGACACGCGAGGCGCCGGACGATGTCTAGTTACGTCTAATTCAGAGGAATTAGACCAAGAACAGGCAGCACCGCGAGAAGGTAATCGCCAGACTTGCCTTGAGGATCATCACGACCTGCGCTTCCCCCAAGACCGTAACCTCCCTACCCATCACGGGATGAGTAAAGAAGGCCTGGACTTAACCAAAACAAGCAGCGTGAACGCCGCAAGCATAGGCATAGCAACTATTTAATGGATAAACCCAGACCCGCCCCTGTGACTAAAGCCTTTTCCAAGCAAGCACAACACTACACAATACCCAATTGGGTTTTATTTTTATTTGCTCAGGGATATCTTTTGAACGGTTACGGGTCGCTTGGACAAACTCGTTGTGTTTAACAGCTTGGAAATAGGAAGATATTAATTTTTGCTTCTCGATTCGTATCCGTGCTCTTACTACATACTAGAATGGTCTCAAAAATATTTACCTTCCGGCAGCGGATGGGCAACATAGATTCTTGCTCTTTAGATTTGTTATAACGGTTACTGAGGTATTTTAATCAAAGATTTGCGTATTTTTTCATAATCTATCTCTCATAGATGGAGAAGTAGAGAGAGAGAGAGAGAGAGAGAGAGAGAGTAAGAGAGTCAGCATTAAGATTGTCGAATGTCTATTGCGACAGAAATCGGCAGGACGTTCCATCGATAAAAAATAATAAATCTAAAAATATATAAAAATAAAATTCAAACAAATACTAAAACAACAAAATACATAACGGAAACATTCCGTTACAATTTCAATTCTAATTAAGGCTTGTTGTCATTTAATTACACCAACAATTACACTATCTACCCCGTCCGGGGAAGCATAAAGTTTTATTATGTGAACGAACATGTGTTTGACGCTCATGTAGGGAAATGGAAGCTGAAATTTATATGTAATAATTTGTATCGTTATTTTTTATAGTTTGTTAAGATTTTATTTACAGTTTTTTTTACTTTAAGAAAACTGACTACACTCACGGTTTTACGTTTTTATGGTATCGGATTGATGCTGGCGACGGTTCGGACGTGTAAAACGTCCTTTTTCATTGGCGTGCACCCGCTTGGACTTCGCGTCGCGCACCGTCTTACGTTCTGGGTTATTTATTTATTTATTTACTTTTACATGGAAGACCGACGGCCTTCTATACAATATAACAACTTAATATTTAACAAATATAGGTCCTCATGGATAATGACATTATATTTTTACAACAATATCGTGAACGACATATGCAAGCATTACTTTTACACGTACAAACGTATATGCATTATCTTCTCTCTTCTTCTTTTCAGCACTTGGATATCCACTGCTGGGCATATAGGACCTCCCCCATATGGGGGGGGATTTGCCAATTCTCACCACGCTTAGCAGGCGGGTTGGCAAGCGCAGTATGATTTCCGATCCTTACAAGGCGCTGCTGCCCAACTTCTGGTACGTGATCCCTTAGCCGACTCTTACGGCACCCGCGGGAAAAGATGGGGGAGTACTATTCTAGGTCGGTACCACCACGGCATATGCATTATAGTACTAATAAAACCAAGTTAAAAACAGGCTAATTAAAACGGACGTCCTACACGTCCGAACCGTCACGACGGTTCGGACGTGTAGGACGTCCGTTTTAATTGGCGTGCACCCGCTTGGAGTTTGCGTCGCACACCGTCTTACGTCCGAAACTATGATTAATGCCGTTGACGTGGCATTGATCCGATACGATAAAAACGTGAGTGTAGTCGGTTATCTCCTTATAACGTGTAATTCTCACAAAAATGTATATTTCTACTTTTCATCATTTGTTACGGTCACTCGAGAATCTTCGCCAGTGCTGTTCCAATTATACCTAACATAGCAAAATCTTGTAATTAGTAATCTGACCCCAAATTAAAAATAATTTGAGCAAGAGACGCGGTAATTAATGCAAGAGTGGAAAACTCATTAAGAGTCGTATTAAGCTTGGGTCAAACTGAAGGATCTGCTTGATGAGAATCCGTTGTTTGAGTCGGTGGAAACTTCATGTAATAAATTAACTATAATTTACTACGAGTAAAACACTTAAGTAATCCTATACCTATCATAATGTACATAAATTGAAGGTAGATGATTGATTGCAGATGACAAGGCATTGAAGGTAGACGCTTATTTGTACAACTTAACACTGATATTAACTTTAACGTTGAGAACCTACATTTTATTTTTATTCATAATTTACATTTTGATAAACTGTTAATGATTATGTTTGATTATGATTGATGAATGATTTGATTATGTTTGATAAGCATCACGTTTCTTATGCACAAGCTTAAAAAAAATCGTTGAAACCGTTTCCAAAATAGCCTAAATCAGGAAAGAGAGAGATAAGCTCTCTTCCGTGGCTTACATAATGTACGTATACAATAAATTGGCCATCTAAATAGTATTTACAATTTATTTATTTACTTGCTGCTCTCGCAGCAGCCGCGCCTAGCGCCCCGCGGCTTCACCCGCGCGGACTACGTATTTCCGGTTACCTCAATTATCCTACAGCAACTATACCTTATCCGGGATAAGAAGTAGGTAAGCCTTTGTGTTGTTCCAGAGTATAAGCTATCATCATTTTACGTTTCATGCAAAACCGTTCAGCCGATTTACCCAGCAGAAGCAACGAAGATACAAACGACAAACTTTCGCCTTTATAAAGATAGTGTGGTTTATTCAATAAAGTAAGACTTGAACTAACAGTTAAACCAAAACACGCAAGATTTTCTTTCTTTTTTTTCCTTTTTTGCCTAGTTTTATCTAAATAGCCACAGTTGCAGGTGTAACAATAGACTCGAGATAAGTGCCAGCTATGACCAAAACTTCTGCTCGGAGTTGAAAAATGTTTTTTTTATGCTGTATAGATCTAGCTGAACACACTATGTGTTTAGTGACAGTTTTTCAAACTTGAGGCTGGTAGCTAGGCAGGCGGGTACTCGAAAGCACCCTACCACCATTCTGAAAATTCAATAACGGTGTTACCTTCACCGGAAGCTCAAGCTGTTGTTGAGGATCGAATCAGTGTCCGTCATTTTGACAGCCGACGCTCCCCTCGCTAATTAGCAGTTAAAGTTAAAATCGAATGACTTATTGGCCTGAAATCTAGATTGTAATTTTAATGTGACGACCAAACAGGAAGCAAATTTATAGAAATAATAAAAGAAAAAAAGAATTGTCATATAAAATAAATCAATGAAATAAAATAAAAGTCATTTGCTGCAGGCATCAGACCCAGAGTATACAAAAAGCTTAACTTAAAACAATGTTAAAATAAAAGTGAAAGTAAAAATAAAATACAGGTTGTGCCACGTTTTTATTACCCGTAATAAATTTTAAATAATAACTTTCCCGAAAATCATTTGGTTCCGTACAGGTTAAATATCTATCAAAGGTTCAATACTCAAACTATTACTATCTTAAAACGATACTTACTTGCTATACTTACTTGAACTGTTTAAACGGTGATTAAAACAGTAACTACGATCACCAGTTCAGTTATATTTGGGCATAGCTTTGTTAGTTTAAAGCTGCTCAGATTAAATAGACCCTCAGCCGTACTGGCCGCATACTCCGTCTAACTAAGCTATTTCAAGATTTGGTTAGGGTTACGGAGAGCAAAATTAATTGGTTCCAGTCCTCAACGTTAAGCTGTGGTGACCATAAAACATTTCATTTATTATTGCTATTGAGTGCTATATAACATACAGTATATATTGCCGATATATAGAGGCAATATTCTGTTGTCAGATATATAATAATAATATAATATAATAATAATATGCGACAACATTCACACAAGTTCTTCAGTTCCGAAACTAAGCAGTGCCTGTACTTTAGTAACCTGATGACTGATATATACTTATATACATACTTATATATATACTTATATACATATACACACCCAGACACAGGTCAAACAGAAATGTTCATAAAAACAAATTTTTGACCTGTCCGGGAATCGAACCCGAGACCAGCGGCTCAGAAGGCAGAGTGCTACCAACTGCGCCAACCGGCCAGTCGAATGTTCCAATTTCCAAATTAACTTTTATTCTTTTGAATTAAATCTTGTCCGTGTTCTTCTAAATTGCTCTCAAAGCAGTCTTTTAGTCAAAGTTAAAGAGTAACGCAGAGCAGGAATAATTTATGAAAATCTGTGCTCTCGAACAGACTACGGAAATAACGCGCTGTGTCAGTGAATCTAGAATTGAATCAAGATTGATTCAATATGGACGAATTAAAAATAGCGGACTACCAAAGCTGTCAAATTCACCAATTGTGAGCCGATCATATTGCCATATTGAATAGTAGACTTAGGCCCCAGGATTGTAAACTTAAGCATTAATAACCTTAAAGTAATACTTATTTAAAGAACTACAAGTACATTCATATAAGTAACCACAAGTATAATATATTTATAGATTACCTTCCATGTGAATTAAGCAACAACACATCTATCCCTTCAAATATTTGAATGGAATAGGTAACTGAACTCTCTAATGTGGTTATTCCAAAGTCCCTTAATTCATTCTAGACTGGTAACTAACTAGATACAGCAACCTAGAGGTAAGCTAATGGCCTCACTACACGTCTTACTTTTTTTTTATTGTATAGATCTAGCAATTGACCACTATCTCACTATTAACAAAACCTTTAGGCTGTCGCACAAACGTATACGTAACATAATTTTTTATTTTATTTTTTATATTTTTTTTTTAGTCACACTCAGACTCCCGCACTAGGATTCGCTGTATCGCGGGAGGCATGGACACACACAATAATAGCACACAAACATCCAAGACCCGGGACAAACATCGCACTCATCGCACAAATGTTTGCCCCTGCCGGGATTCGAACCCAGGGTCGCGGTGACACAGAAGTCATGTCGATGACACAAACCACTGCGCCACGGGACCGTCAAATTTATTATTATTATTATTATATTTATTTTTTAATTTAGCTCACAAAATTAGGTATTTTCATCATTTGTACACTACAATATGTCATTGTAAGTATATTTGAGACAATGAGTATGTAATCACTTACTATTAACCATATCCTTTATCCCAGTGACATTACCAGGATAAAAGATATGATTAATCGTTGCTTTAACCGCTACATTATAATTATTATGATGACTGGACAATATATTAATTTCTAATATATTTTTACAAACCTACTTTCTGTCTTTGAACTTGAGATCACAATTATTGCCATTTATTAGACCGCAGTATGTATTCAATATTGTGACGACCTAAGTGAAATTCCTTCAAATTTCGGATTTTAGCCGGCCTCCAGCCTATCTGCCAACCCGCATTGCCCAACGTGGTGGATTATCGCCCCTTCTCCCTCCTTGAGAGAAAGGTTCGTGCGTGCGGTGGGAATGTATTGGGCTGATTATGCTATGCTATGTTATATCAATATTTTTTTTATTTCACTTGAAGTAACTATAACACCTTTGGGACTTGTTCTTTGATTCATAGTTATAGTAAATAAGAAGAATAGTAAAAAAACACCAATTAATCATTATCACCATCATCTCAGCCATAGGAAGTCCGTGGCTACACATAGGCATCCCACATTATTTTCCACAAGGACGGGATGCAAGCGGCGCATAGTAGGTATAATAGTATATTTATTCATTTACACCAATTGTATAATTTCTGATAAATAACTATTTTTTTCTCTGACTTATTACGTGACTAATTCCCGTGTTTTATACATTCATAATATTGAAAACCTTTTGCGTATTTTGACCAAAGTTTTTTTGGTCTGACAGGTTATATAAAAGATATTTAACACATTGTTACCTCTTTCTACCATTTGTCTACATTAACTACGAACAAAAAATCGGTCCCTAATCGTAACAAAAATTCCAAGATATTCCTGCGTTTGCTAAGTTATATTCCTGATAATGCGTAGGATGAAAGTTTTAAGAAATTTATTAGCTTTTAACATTGCCCAAAGTCGTACCTATTTATATATATGTATATAGCGTCTGGCCGCCTACATGAGTACGTACTTGTGAGTTATGTTAAATGCAGTATTCAATGTAGTTTAACGAACCCTTTTTGAACTTTGATAGTTTTGCATAAATACATGGTTTCGGAGAATGGAGTTTGCTTGATAATAGTTTGAGAAAAAAGAGAAAAAAAAATGCGTGCGTACGACCTATAAAATTAAATTAAAGTCTGTTGTATGTATTGCTTTCGGGCTGTTTGGCCGTGGTCTATGTGAAACTTGTGTTCCAGACGTTTCGTCGATCACTGCGGTCGACATCTTCAGTGGTTCAGGTCCAAGCGGCGACAAGAGCGTAGAACTCTCCTTCGCGGCGTCTTCTCTGATACTGAGTCATCAGTATCAGAGAAGATCACATAGACGACATAGATTCACATAGACCACGGCCAAACAGCCCGAAAGCAATACATACAACATGCAATGCCGGCCGTGAAAGCCTTAGAGTTTACAAATTAAAGTCTGTTTATTTCTTTTAAATACATATTTATGTAGGTACATTCATGTAAAATGCTATAATGAAGGATTGTGGAGCATGCAAATTATCAGACTATAGAAATATGCGTTAACTAAAGGATTTTTTATTTGTTTGTTTTGTGAAGGGTCGGGACATGCATCCCCTAATCGTTGCTTATTTATTAAATAGTATTTTCTTTTTTTACATTCACACCAAGTCTTCAGGTCCCAAATTAGGCAGAGCCGGTGCTGTGGTAACCTGATGACTGATATATATTACTTATATACAATACACACCCAGACACACATCAAACAGACATGTTCATACACACAAATGTTTGACCTGTCCGGGAATCGAACCCGAGACCAGCGGCTCAGAAGGCAGAGTGCTACCTACTGCGCCAACCGGCCAGTCGTATTATATTATTATTTATTTATAGAAGATTTTTAACTTGCTTAGATTTTTTTCCATAAATCTTATATACTAGTTGTAATCTAGGTAGCATTAATATGATTAAACTATTAAATAGATATTGTGGGTAGGCGCACAACAATTGTCAATTCACTGTCTCATATTAAATGCCGATCGCACAACAATAGATGGTTGTTATTTTATCTATTTCTGCGCATATTTCTCACTAGTGTTTTTGGTAAGCTATTTAGTGATTGTATACTTTTTTTAGTCTACTTATTCTTTTTATTTACTTAACTTAATTGTGAAACCTTTTTTAGAGACAAATAAGTTAGTGCATATTAAAATTATTTCACGAAATTTTTACATACTTCATCTTTGTCAAGGAGATAAGAAAATAAATTATAATTTAGGGTTCATCCGAAACTTTCTGCAAATGCGCTGTCCAGTCCTGGCTACAAAAACTAGTTTATTCAGATACAGAAAATTTGTTTGTGGTGTTAAAATAAAATATTTAAAATCGGATATTGAATTAACTAAACATGATAATAATATGCACATCCTAAATATCACACACACACACACACACACACACACACAAATATGTATATATCATAGAAATAATATAAATACATACACATCCCCATACTATTTCGTCTATTTATGTAAAACTAAGACTGGGAAGGACCTGTAACCCTGTAACACAGTCAATACTAGTACAGGGTTCAGGGCTATCCGATAGTGAAGTATAGTCATTCTATGAACCTTTTATTGTTAGATTTAAGAATTTGTATATGTGAATGATTGTACACTGTATTTAGTTGAAATAAATTATTTTAATTATTATTATTCACAAAAACAATTAAAAAAACATTATTGATGCAGGCACATTCCTTTCCAGTAATAATAATGTTGTTTCGACGGTTATTATACCTACTATTATAATCGTTGCGGCAAATGGTGTAATAGCAAAAAGCTTCGATCAATATCAAAAGAGACTCTCGCCACATGCTTCAAGGTTCAAAGTTCACTTACAAAAGGCAGTACTTCTTGACATTGCACGTAATGTCGAAGTCTCTCACTCTAAAGCCCTTTCCACCGCTAGCTAGGGCAATGCCTCGCTGCCTGCGAATAACTAGGATTACGTTTTCTTAAATTATTTTTTTATTTACTTTTTTAGAGTATTATAATAAACTTAGACCTTAGAGTGTAAATGAATAAAAAATAATGAGGATTTACATTTCTTTACGATGTATAGAATGTGATACCGACCTGAACAGATGTGGACGCTGACCACAACACTTGGATTGGCATTTTTATTGGCAATTACTAGAAGATCTGATGCTATTTCGAGTGACATTCAAAAGTCAACGTTAGGAAAGATTGAATAGCGGTAAACAGTGTATTTTTACCCGCTTTAAATAGGAGGAGATCATGATGTTTTCATTTTTAGGGTTCCGTTCCTCAAAAGGAAAAAACGGAACTCTTATAAGATCACTTTGTTGACCGTCTGTCTGTCTGTCAAGACCCTTTTTCTCAGGAACGCGTGGAGGTATCAAGCTGAAATTCATACCAAATACTAAGGTCTACTGTCTCTGGAGCTGTCAAAAAATTCATACTAAGCCAACGCAATCAAAAGATACAGCCGTTTATGATGCAAATTTTCGACACTCGCAAGGGAATCACAACCTACAGGGTGCTTCTCGTAAACTCAGAATTTTGAAATTTGGTACGAAGCAACGTATTATAGCACATATAAGGGAAATATTGAGAAACGGCGAAAAGCATAAATTTTTAGTTACATTTTTACTTATATACGAGGTTTGTACGGAACCCTCGGTGCCCGAGTCCGACTCACACTTGACATTTTTTATTATAATTATAACTTTAGGTATTTTTAATTGATATATTCATTGATATTTTTATCAAATGTACGCTTATTATTTTTTGGTATTGAGTAATGTCAAATATTTTATGTATCGGATTGATAAATTCATTGTTTTTGTAGTTAACATCTGAGGTGATGTTGATCCTGTGTTTCTCGATAGGTACAACCCCGGAGTCTTCAAGTCACGAGTGAATAGGTTTCTTCTAAGTTTACGTGCAACACCTTAGACCGCGTCGTCACTTAACTTCAGGTGAGACAGTTGTCAAACGTAAGCTATAAGTAAAATAAAAAAAATGTTAACTAAAAAATTGAACATCAGTATAGCATGATGTTAATGCAATAACCAATGAGCTATGAATGTCTTTTCATTAATGCTTAATTAATTAGTTAATTTGCATTAGCATTTCATGCTAATGCCCGCAGTGTTACAGATATCGATATAGGCGACGGTGATCGCATACGATCAGGCAGCCCGACTGCTTGTTAGTCATCTATTGCATAAAAAATCATATTATTTTCTAATCCTATTACTGAATCGAAACTTTTAAAGCAAACAAGCTTTCACATCCTAAATCACACAAATTAAGCGTAACGGTGATTTAATACATCTTTATATTTGTTAAATCGCTATTATAGTATTATAAGTATTAATGAGTCGATAACCCGTCTCTGGGAAGTAACTACATTATGTGGAGAGTTAATAGGTATTACAGAGATCAGCTGGATCACATCTGGTCGTATGCCAAACAGCTGGTCGTTGTGACGGCCATCTTTGATATAATTACGTGAAGTTCTAGACATAAAGATAACAGTAGAGACAGTGTGGAAAAACATCGCATGTAAGAAAATACTTATTTTCTAGTTTATCGGATGTGAACTAACACATAAAGAGCTGTTAATTGTTAGATGATGTACTATTTGTTTTGTTTACATTATTTTCGAAACTAAAAAAACATACGAATTGATTAATCTCCTTTTTTTGAAGTCGGTTAAAACAGAACAATTGCCAAGCCGCTATTTGTTCCAGATCCGTGAAATCTCTGTCGTTTATGTGCTGTCTGTGTCTTATTATGCATAAACAAAAATCAACACATAATTAACACATATTTCAAAGTTAGTTAAAAGCAATGAATATTGAGCTTTAACATTTCTGTTTTCTCAAAGAAGGACGATAAAGAATTGATTCTGAAGTCTTGGAGGACATTATTGTGATTGATAAAACTTTTGAGAGCCCTACGGCGGTTATCGTAATGTGAATTTGTAGATTTCTTTCTTAGCCGATTTCAAAAAAGAGGTTACTCAATTCGACCGTATATATGTTTATTTATGTGTTTGCGAATAACTTCGTCGTTTATGAACCGATTTTGATGATTTTTTTTAATAGATAGATTATACTTCCGTGGTGGTTGCATTCTAATTTGATCAATATCAGATAAGCGGTTTTTGAGTTATACTCCAATAACTGAAAAGTGCTACGCATATCTCGCCGATATTACTGTCGCGGTTGAAGACATCGGAGAACAAACACAATGACAATTGATCCCGTGAGTAGCAAAGGTTACTGAAAAAGGCGAAATAATTTTTTTTTATCAAAAAATGAAACCGACTTCAACACTCAAAAGTGTGAAATAACTTGTCGATGTCGGTATCATGAGCACAATGTTGTGATGATAGTTACTTTTGTGAACTATCATGGTACCGATATCAACAAGTTATTATTCCGTAAGTGTTGACTTGAGCTAATATACAAGTAAAAAGTAAAAGTAAAAATCAAATAAAGAGGTTTAGGTTTAACATTAAAATTAGAAGTTTTATAAGTAATTCTTTAAGTTCTATACTGTTTCTGAACGAAGGGCGATAAGTAATTGATTCTGAAGTTTTGGAGGACATTATTGTGATTGAAAATCTTTTGAGAGCCCTACGGCGGTTAGCTTAATGTAAATTTATACATTTGTTTTTATTTCGTGAGTGTTGACTTGAGCCTAAAGCATCAATCAGTGTGAAAAGCAATTTATCATGTGCCACCATTTTATTCGGCAAGAAAGTAATATGGGAAATAAATTACTTTGCTGGCATAAAGGTTTATCTGGGGACATGACCTAAAACTTTAGAAAATCATTCACATACCTACCACAAATTCTAATCACCGTCTGTACTATGAAGGTATTTTCTTAGTACTTTGTACTTACGAAGCGTCGATATTTTTTTATTATTATTTTTATTTACTATAGGCAGGCATTTGTCCACTATCTTACCTGGTGTAAAGTGCTGATGCGGTCTACGATTTACATATTTAGTTATTAGTTTAAATTATGTCAATTTGAAACAAAATTATATTAAGTACACAATCATCATCATCATCATCATCATCATCTTAGCCATAGGACGTCCACTGCTGGACATAGGCCTCCCCCATTGATTTCCACACGGACCTGTTGGAAGCGGCCAATTTTTGAAGTAAACAATATTTTGTGTTAATTCCGTGAGATAATATTATTCCAGGCTGGATGCAGTGTACGTCGATCTCCCTCATGCATACATTGCATGCCGGAGGTAAACAGAACGGTATTATACATACAGCTTACACGGAAGTCCGGAACCTCTTCGACATGTGCGACGAACTATCCTCAGGAGATGGTGACTCGGCATACGTGGGGACGAGAGTGTCGGGGGTATCTCGACCCGACATTCGCCAAATGGATTTCCCTATGTATCGCCTGAATTTATAAATTTTCTATTTAAAACCATTTGGGTTCTGTAATCGTTAAAATATTTCAGATTGCTCTAAGTTTTATTTGTGTATTTGATGGGGTATACAGGCCTCCCCAGTGACGTAATAATACAAAGCGACTGATTTGTTATAAACTTATAATTGGTATAAATTATTCCTGATAAACTTATACCTCGTATAGTATAATAAGTGACCAGCTTCATGGCACACGAGAAACCCAGTAATATAATTATAACCGTACAATTTAATTATGACCGTAATCACACTGCACTGAAAACTGTTTTTTGTTCTACAAGAGCAGTTAGAGACCATACGTCATCCTCCATATTCACTAGACCTAGCTATTAACCACGACCATTTTTTTCGCGACTTGTAAAACGATTCTTAACAGGGTAGATTTTTTTTTCTCTCTTGAAATAGTGCAATACTTTCTTACAGTTTGTCTAATTTAGGTCACAAACACTTATATTTATGATCTTCCAACAAAATATCAGAAATGAATACAAAGCGAGAATACGCAAATACTTTGACACAATAAATGATGTTGCTTATTTTGAAAATCAAGTTGTAATTTTTATTTTACATATTCAATCAATCACCCAAAACACTATTGAAAACCGAAAAAATACAAAATCCTACTAATATTATAAATGTGATAGTATGTGTGCATGTTTGTTACTTTTTCACGCTCAAATGGATTCACCGATTTCGATGAAATTCGGCATGGAGATAGTTAAAGCCCTGGATTAACAAATAAGCTACTTTTATCCCGGAAAAAGTAAAGTTCCCGTGGCATAACTGACGTAGCGAGATAACCGTAATCCATGCGGGTGAAATCGCAGGGCGCTACTAGTAAATACAAATATAAAAATACTAGTAGAAAAATTGGCTGTCTTATCGCTTTAAGCAATTTATTACTGACAGTATTATTAATTATGTATTTGTACCCTTAATGTATAATAAAAAAAAAACATAACGCAGGTGTCGCTTCTAGTTTTTATTGCAACCTAAAAACAGCTACACTGTCACGATCACGACCGTGCTTCATTGACACGCCGACAAGTCGACAAGGTTAATTATGACGGGCGTTCACCGAACTACCGGCAGCCGTAATGACACCCGGGATCCACCAGAATTGCTTCTCATTGATTTATTATTCACCTTTCTCTGGAGCTTTACGTAAATGTGCGATGCGACTTCAAAGAAACCTAGCGCCGTAAAATTACTTTGTAACGGTCGCCGTGGCGCAGTGGTCAATGCCAGGGACATGACTTCTGTGTCTCCGGGACCCTGGATTCGAAACCCGGCATGGGCAAACATTTGTGCGATTAGTGTAAATGTTCCGGGTCTTGGGTGTTTGTGTGCTGTGATTGTGTGTGTCCATGCCTCCCACAACACAGGGAATCCTAGTACGGGGGTCTGAGTGTGGTTAAAAAAAATTTTTTACATGATCGCGATTAACGCATATACTTTAACGCTTTTTTAGAGAAAATACTTTATCTTTTCCGTATCCATCACGTGTTGGAATCATGCTTGTGATGGTAAGTGATAGTAGCGAAACGCTCAGCAGTAATTGCAAGACCGAGTTAAATTATTCAAGTGACTGGGATTGTCACTCAAATTCATGATTATTATATAATAATTAATGATAATATGCTGCATCATCAAGATGGTATCAAACGCCAGTCTATTATGTTTATAAGAAAATGTGTAATGGAGCCTTACTCATATTAATTATTGTCACTTTAAATAAATAAAAATAAATAAAATTGAGGGGGGGATTATTCCAGTTATTTGGAGGCCGTTGAAGTGTACTACAGTAACAATGATTTCAAGAAGAGATCAGTTTCGAATGGCACTGGATTGTCCGTCTACATTATTCCAGTTGCACTGGATTCAAAAGTAGACCGCTAATCCAGTTACTGGACTGGATTCAGTACATTCCAGTGCCGATTTACATTTTTCCAGTAAGCAATCCAGCGCTGGATTCGATCGCTGGACTGGAATAATGTAAACCGGGCATAATTCAAGCTTAACATATCGTATAGAATGATGCAAGGTGCCGCATAAAACGTCCCAGTATTCACGTCAAATAATATATGTCACTCTTACAAAATATTCTGACAAATTGTGGAAAATCCTTGCAAAGGAAATGAAGCGAAGCATTTCTGTCGGTGTTGAAAATCCTTCATCTCACTTGGATTGCTTTTGATGTCAACAAATACGGAATAATGTGAATTTTGCCTCAGCTTCATTTAATGTAAGCATCTGCTATCACCCAAACATACATCATACGTTCTCACCAATGGGACCTTTTTTGTACTGTATAGATCTACTAATAGATGTATTGACAACTGCCACACTTTATGGTCAGTGACGCTGTGGTTGAAGATGTTATCACGCCAGACTTAGAATACTTAAAGGCTCTGAAGGACTGCTGGCTGACACATTATGTGTTGTGTGACAGTTTTTGAAACTTGAGGGAGGTAGCTAGCCGGAAGATTAAACATAAATTTATTTAGGTATTGAATAAAATATACTTTAACTTATCACAGGATTATTTTTAAACTGATGCTGAAAGGTAAAGTAAATTAGAGAACTAAAATCCGGAACGAAAGGGGAGGAATACGGAAATTACGTGTAATGGATAGTATGAGTTGTAATTTTACATAATACACTTTCGGACACGGTCCTGGGTGGGGCAGCTTGGATATAAAAGTAATTAGGAAACTTTAAGCGAAATTAATAATCAGACAATGATAATCCTATTCTGAAATAGTTGCCACGAAAAAAGAGCCCAATTTATCTTATTTCTTTTTATTTTTGAGTCCTTATATTGGCAAAATTCTCATGTGTACTCGAGCATCCGAGTCTGAGCAGATCTAAAATGCCCAACGTCCTGACTTTTGTGCCATGGAAGATCGTAAGGTGCCTAGTTTGGGAAGCTACTTGCGTCAACATTGTTGCCACCACCATTTGTGTAAAAGTCTAGCGCTTGTAAATTCTAATAAAAAATAGCTATTATATATATTATCTCAATATGTTCTACAAACGAAACGCTTGAATAGTCCAGAAAATGTACAAATGTTCGCCATCTGTTATTGTTTGTCGGGACAAAGCATATATTATACCTTTTCAAAATTTATTATTTTATTTAATTTTTTAATTAAAGATGTTCATTGTATATTGCATGATTAAGAAGCGGTACATAAACAGATACAGGCTACGATGGGAAACAGCGACTTAATAATATCTACGGGTGCCCAAGATACAGGCTTAGCCTAGTTTGAGGCCCTCAGCGAAACTACGTTCCTGCCAATACAATAGGGTTGTTTAATGTATTTGTAATACATGTGTTTGGTTTGTATTTGATCTGTAATAAATTTGATTTGATTTTGATTTGATTTTGATACCTTTTCAAAAAAGAGGCAGTTCCTGATGCACGAAAGTGTGCGCGACGAATAAAAAAAATGCTAGCTTGTCAAGAGAGTCTTTGTTGAAATGTTTTCTTTGTTTATTTTGTCAACTAGAGATGCCCTTTCAGTTTTGTCTGTTTACTTTTGTAATCAAGATGATTCACCTTTCGGAGGCTTATTCATTACACAGAAGTTTGCTTCCGTGATTTAATTGACTTTCCCATGTCTATTTGCCTTTAGGAATAATCAGGAATAATAATCCTCTATTCGATTATTATTCCTTTAGTATAATTTCTATCAAAGATGTTTTTGGCCAGCTTTCAAGATAGTAGGAGGTTCTTCTTTTATATATACTTTTATACATATGCATGATCTTAGATATGTTATAGGTACGCAGCTAAAGTTAAAATATCAAATACACAATATTCAGTGTTAATTGTGCGATTAAAGTCGCGATTTAATTTTTGATATGGATTTCCGCACAGTAATGTCTGAATCTACAAACTATTTTAATTAACAAAATATACCTGAACATTATTTATGACGCCGCGTATTTAAAAAACTCATAGGTTAAAAAATATTGTTGCGGACAACAAGAATAGATGTAATGTAACAAACAAAAACAGGTTTGTTACATTATAATTATGTAAGAAACTCGCGATAGTTTTCAGACTCAAACAAGAATAGAGTCAATACGTTCCAATCGCAAAGTCGGTTGTTTGTCAATATACAAATTGGATTCGCTAACGTTTCCACGAAGATTGTTTATCTATACATATTTTAGTAGCACCAAATTTTGCCTTTTGCGATCGAAGAATTGAATCCAATTTATCATTTAAAATACGTAGGGGATGTAGAAATTGGTTCCGACCCGCACTGCGACTTTCACGAAATCAGGCCTTGACCTCATACATAATGCAAAGCATGAGTCGTCGACTCCATACCTTTGTTAGTCAACAAAACAAAAAAGTACCCATTGAACCTTAGCTTGGCACCCTCATTTTTAATTCAGTTTCCTACAAGACGTACAAACATTTGAGAATTTGTTTGTTGTATGTATTGCTTCCGGGCTGTTTGGCGTGGTCTATGTGGAACTTTTGTTCCAGTATCAGAGAAGACACCGCGAAGGAGGGTTCTACGCTCTTGTCGCCGCTCGGACCTGAACCACTGAAGATGTCGACCGCAGTGATCGACGAAACGTCTGGAACAAAAGTTTCACATAGACCACAGCCAAACAGCCCGGAAGCAATACATACAACATGCAACGCCGGCCGTGAAAGCCTTAGAGTTTACATTTGAGATGTTAATTCAATGCCTACATTAGATCTAGAGTAAAGTCCCAGATATGCCTGGGTTAAAGAATTTAGAGGCAAGTTTATTCACATCGGGTCTGACCTTGGTGGTACGACCCTTTTAAAGCCTGTTTCACCATAGATAACACCCTACTTTAAAAATGCAAAAGTTTGTGCGAATGTGTGTGTTGAGGTTTGTTACTTCTTCACGCTCAAACGGATACACTGATTTTGATGAAATTTGGTAAGGAGAAAGTTTAAACGCTGGATTAACACATTGGCTACTTTTATCCCGTACAAAGTATAGTTCCCGTGGGATAATTGAGGTAGCGAGATAACCGTAATCCACGCGGGTGAAACCGTAGGGCGCTACTAGTTGGAAATATACTACACCCAGTATGCTCAAGGATGCGTTATGTTTTAATGACCAACAAATTATTTACAAAAATATACAGTAACCATTAGCCATGGCTTATCATATGTATTCAACACAACGTACATTTCAAATACTGGTAACAGTAATTATAACGACATTGTCAAGAAAAATTGGACCTTACTGACGAAACTGATCCTCTGTGACACTACCAATTACCATCAATCTTTAAGGAAAATCTTTTCCATTATGCCATGAGATAGCAAACAATATCTCCCTGCCCCATATTTATGCTTTTTTTTTCACCTTGATACTTCATTGCAATCATGTTCCAAACATATCCGATATCCGATAATACCAAACATATCCGATATCCGATAATACCAAACATGTCCGATATCCGATAATAGAATATGGAGTTAACACGCATTCACGATAATAAAGACTACTGCCTAAAAATTTAAAAAATCTTAAACTATCGAATAAAATGTTTATTTAATTTGATTATAATAGTCAACAATAGATTGTAATAGGCTTTAGAGGTTTGGTTAACAATTTTCTATTTTTGCATTTTCATCCGTACTCCAATAAAAGAAAATTAAAACTGTGGTAAAAAACGTTATTTGAGCTATGCTTTCTGATTCGTTTTATAAATCTGATAACGCATGGCAGTGTTGGGACTACCCCGTTTCTGCAAAGCGTCAGGGATGTTTGCGGCAGCATATACAAATTTTTGTTATTTAAGCTGACATGGCGTTGAAACTTTATGAATGTATAAAGCACGGGAATTACTCAAGTAATAAGTCTGAGTGTTCCGACTATAGTTTTCACCACATTCGGTGGTCAAGGAGAATATGGGGCGCTCGCGGACGCGATCTGACTTATTACGTGAATAATTTCCGTGTTTTATACATTCATAACTTAAACAGATTGTTTTTATGCACGTACCATGCGTAAAAGGTGTGCGTACACCTGACTTTTCACGCATTGGTGTACGTGTAGGGCGCGGGCTCGTCCCAATGCTGCCCTGCCCAGATCTCCTTCTCCTCCTTCTCAGCAATTGGACATCCACTGCTGGACACATGCCTCCCCCATATATAGGGGGGAATTGCCAATTCTCGCCACGCTTGGCAGGCGGGTTGGCGAGCGCAGTATGATTTCCTATCGTCGGAAGGTGCTGCTGCCCACCTTCTGGTACGTGATCCCTTAGCCGACTCTTACGGCACCCACGGGAAGAGATGGGGGAGTACTATTCTGGGCGGTACCACCACGGCACCAATGAGCCCAGATCATTTTAGTTTAAATGCAAAACAGTTTTTAATAAAAAAAATTTACTCGCATTTTAATTGATATTCAATGGAAGTGATTATCTTGTACAACATAACAAGACTAAAATCGTGGAATATAATATTCATATAAGATAATATGACATGGTTCTTAAATAGTTACGTTAGAGATGAAATTAGTACGACACGAATCATTAGATAGACACAAAATTAGATACTTTTAGGTAAAATAAGCCTTTATTTTGTGCCGACTAAAACTAACCCGCATTTGACCAACAATTGAATAAAAATCGTCTAATATTACAGATTATATAAGAGTCGTAAAGAGCTCAAATTCACGCATTAGATATTTAGCGCAAATAAAATAAGAACCTTTTAACTTTAAAGAATTTCAGTTTAGTTTAGTTGAATAACAGAATTGCCACCTTAATGCTACGAGGATACTGTCTCACTGTATATGGGTATACAGAAGGGCTTAAAGGATCATAGCACATGTTTCTGACATATAACAAAATCTACTCCATCCGATTATATTAGTGGTTGTGTCATATTGTGACAGACGCGATCCCGTTTGTCATGTTTCATGCAGTAAAACAGGTTACAGTACCCATTTTAGGTTTTTTTTTTTTTTTTTTTTTTCTCAGCCATGTGCGTCCACTGCTGGACGTATGCCTCCCCCATATAGAGGGGATTTGCCAATACTCGCCACGCTTGGCAGGCGGGTTGACGAGCGCAGTATGACTTCCGATCCTAAGAAGGCGCTGCTGCCCACCTCCTGGTACGTGATCCCTTAGCCGACTCTTACGGCACCCGCGGGAAGAGATGGGGGAGTACTATTCTAGGTCGGTACCACCACAGCCGAGGGTACTGTTTACCAAAATTTATACGTATGATTATCAATTAACCATCGGTTAACTGTATGTTAAAAACTGTTTGACCGACGGTTAAATTGATAACCGGACGTTTTAAATTTTGGTAAACAGCAGCTTTAATGCATCAAATAGTCAAATAATAAAGAACGATAGATTTTGAACCTTAGGAAAAGTATCTAATTTTGTTAGCATTTCTTGCATTTGACCACTATCTCACCTGATTTTAATTGAAAACGTCGCATAAGATAAATAGGTACGAAAAAAGGACCATCTGTATCTTAGACCGAGCTATCTTATCATGATATAATCCCCATGTGCAAAATTTCATTCAAATCTGTTCAGCTGTGTTTGTAGCTGTAAATCGCGGGCTTTCTCGGAAACGGGTCTAACGGGCGGGTTAAAAATGTCTACCTGGTACATATGATGCTTTCTAAGTTTACCTATACAGCTGTGCGAGTATGGATCGTCGACTCGATAAAAATTGTCAGTAAGTGCTTGTTCAGACATGGCGATATCCGCACGGTTTGGAGATCTCCAAAGTAGCGTACAAGCACTATTTGCTTGTACGCCATGTCTGAACAAGCACCTACTGTCGAGATTTATCGAGTCGACGATACATGCTCGCAGCCCAGGTGACTTTTTACATTAAACGTGATTTTATTTGTTGCAAAAAACAAATTTTATTATATACTGTCTACGACACAGCTAATGCCTGCGGGGTGCGGGGGACCTGGACAGGTTCGACGAGCCCGCCGCCGCTCCACCCCGACTTCGCCCGCCATTACACTCACCAATCGCCGCCAGTGCGGGCGAAGGTACCTATTTACTTAACAAATATATTTGTTTATTGTTATATACTTGTCGCGTTTGTTTTAACTAGAACCATCGAAATACAGTCCGCACCTTAACTATATTATACTCTTAACCTGAGTCAGGCCTAAACATATACATATTCTATATAAAAATCGTAAAAATGCGAGGAAAATATTAAAAACAACACTCTTCTTTCCAAGCCAGTACGATAGAAATCTTGAACATTTTAATATTTGCGAAACTTCCACTGAAGTAACAACTTGGCTTCTTATGTCCAAAAGTGTAAATAAATTTAGCGTGCCACTGCTCCTGTGAAAGTAAAAACTTTTATGAATTTTTGGTATGCTTACTATTTTTATAAACCGTTGTTTGTGGAAATCGATGGAAAAAGCGTGTACCCACCCGTGGATGTCCTATGACTGAGATAATGATGACAGCTGTCCACAGCGAAAACCCTCCGAACTTTAATTCGTCTTATATCTACAGTTTTTACCAAGTGACATACATACACGCAATTCTATATTAATTTAATTTTCTTAGGGTGGCTTACAGCTAAAGTTACAAATTAGCACAACAAATATTACACGGAAGAGCCATTTACAAGCCTCCACAGATAATGGAGATACAGTAATAGTACATAAAATCTAGAAAAATAGATACAATTTACAATACATAAAAACATTATAGTGATTATATTTCTCAAAAACGGTTTGTAATCACATAATTAAACAGGCAATTTTTTTTCTGTCTTTTGTATCTTTGTTAGTCCTTCACACTGATACCGCTAAACAGATTGGCTGAAATTTGGAATGAAGGTAGCCTATACCCTGCAATAACACATAGTCTACTTGTTTTTCCCGGAACAAGTATAGTTCTCGATAGATAATTGAGGTAGCGAAAAAACCGTAGTTTCCGCGAGTGAAACCTCGCTAGCGCGCAGCTAGTATATTCATAAAAAAAAAACTCCGCGAGTGCCACCAGAAGTGAAAACTTGTATTTATGTGGTAAAATATAATATTCATTTTTCGCTCTATCGTACACAAACAAGAAAAAATTTATTTCAGTTTATTGATTTTTTGTAACTACACATAAAACACTATAGTGAGGGCGATAGAGCAAACAATAGAATGAAGTCACAATCAACATGTTAAACGGGCGAGCGAGGTGAGCGCGGTCTGCTTCAAAAATGTCGTATTATATAGGTTTAATAATTAATAATGGTGTCAATTCAATATTGGTTTTATAATAATTCGTAAGACGGAGGGAACGTAGACCAAGTTAAACTTAAATGTGTTACGAATAAGGAACATTTTTGTTCGTTGGTAGGCCAACAAACGAAACTTACGAACGTACGGTCTTACGAACTCTATGACGTCACGCGCCTAACGCGAGGTGACCTGACGCGAGCTTAGCATTTTTTCCCCATACAAAAGCGAATAACGCCGCTTAAGAAGTTTTCACTTAAAAAGAATTATTACAGAGTGACTTCACTCACCTTAATAACACCCTATTCCCAAAAGTGTTATTCTATATATGCTCATAAATAATGCATACTTAGGCTTGACCTATAAAAATGTAAGTCACATCCAACTTATCACGGAAAGGCCTTCCTTCAATAAAATTTACTCCCTTTCTCCCTAGAGTAGACCCACAACTTAGGAAATTACTTTTATGTAACATACTTAAGTATACTTTATAATAACTTTTGACGAAAGTATCTCTTTGTATCTATCAGTTAATTTAAATGCTTTTTGGTATCATTCAAGTTTATCGATAGATAAACTATGGATGAACTAGGAATTGCAGCCGAATAGCAGCTTAAAAAAAATTTTTTAAATACATGCTAAATGTTATTTATTTGTTCTATTTTCATCCATCTCAGAACGACCAGACGGACGGCAATGCGACTTCTATACATGGTAGATATTCCAACTTGTCGCAAGAAGCGTTTCGCTTCCACATTCATAGTCCGTACAGCTGCTAACGAGTGAAATTCATTGTCTAAATCTGTGTTTCGGCATTAATACAATCTGGATGTCTTCAAGTCACGAGTGAGTAGGTATCTTCTAGGCAAGCGTGCTCCATCGTAGACCGCATCATCACTTAGCGTCAGGTGAGATGGTGGTGAAACACTTGCCTATTCTTATTAAAAACAACATGGTAAATATGCCGATAGAAATGTTAATTCTTGAACTTCCAATGCTGTTCCTGGGATAAGTGAGTTAACGGGGAAGCTGTAGTCCGCGCGAGGGAAATAACGGGACGCAGGAGTTGTAGTTCTATATAGTAGCATAAGCAAGAGATTTTCTTTATAAAATAGGTGGTAAACAAGGTGACTGGTCGCCTATGGATATCTGTATATGTATAGCATTATAATACATTGAAAATCCATTAATTTTTTTTTCACCTTAAGCAGGCGTTCCACTACTCTCTTTTTTTTTACTCTTTTAACACTCCTTTTGAAGAATCTCACATATTTTTGCCACTCAAGCATACAGAGGGAGGAAGGAGAATCGCATTAGTTCATTCGCTAATTTGCTGAAGTTTATTTATTTATTTGATTTCACCAAGAATAGTTAGCAGTCCTTGTAGTAGCATTACAAGGAATCTAAATAAAAAAAAAAAATAATAAAATAAAAATCTTGTTAGTATCTAGGTAGCTTAGTTTGCTAAATGCACTATTTATTAAGGGAAATAACACTTACAATATAACAGAGTATATGTTTGTTAGTACTTTTGCCTTAGAGATAATATAATTCTGTCAAATATTTGACATAATATGATGTAATAATATCAAATAACTTGAGCACGTGATCGTTATATTTAAAAATAAAACGAAATATTATTATTTCTCGAATAACACATTGAAATCAATTTATTTTCTCTCATATCTCTATTCTCTCCTTTTTATGTGAGAAGGGGTCACATGGAAAGAAAACAGGTAATTAAGGTCATATGTGCAATGAGTCATGTATGTGTAACTCATTTTGTTTTTGTAATTACATTGTCAGAATACGCGGGTATTTTGGATTAAATATGTATTTATAGACCGGTAATAATCCATGAAAGTATTGCAATGAACTCAGGTGGTTATATTTGTATTTGTATAAAGATACATCTAGCGTACATATTATACTACTTAGCTAAGATTAACGGCTAATAAGCCATTTTTTTTATTTATTACATTTAGACCCCTGCTCTAGGATTCCCTGTATCGCGGGAGCCATGGACTCACACAATTACAACACACACACATCCAAGACCCGGAACAAACATCCACACTCATCACACAAATGTTTGCCCCAGCCAGGATTCGAACCCCGGAGACACAGAAGTCATGTCACTGACACTAAACACTGCGCCACGGCGACCGTCAAATTTAAAATAATGTATTTCTCGGTAGGTAAATTTTGTTTTGAATTCTTAACAAACTAATAATTTAACGGTCAAAGTATGGATGGATGGATGTATGTATGTTACTCAGTCACACCAGAACGGCTGAACGGATCTGGATAAAATTTGGTACAGAGATAGTCTAAAATAGGACATAGGCTCCTTTTTATCCCGGTGCAATGTGTGAACGTTAATAAATAAAAAAAAATAATAAAAAGAAATAATTCCTGTGGAATAATTGATGTAGCAGAAAAACCGTAATCCACGCGGGTGAAACTGCGGGGCGCTACTAGTGAGAAATAAATGAATATAACCGTATATGACGAAATAGGTTTGCCACCTTACCGTTCTATTTATCTTGCACCAATATCTTATCTATTTCAGTGCAAATTCCCGCCGTAATGATCAAGTAATGGAACATCGATCTCTAACTCAAGTCCCTAAAGAGTCAAGAAACCCAATAAGCGTCAACTCGATATCATTATCGACGCGGTTTAGAACTTTGTCATGATAATATTATATAATTCATCTTATACCCTTCGTCATAATAAAACTTGTCACTGTCACTAATATTTTATGACTGACTAGCTGCGCCCCGCGGTTTTACCCACGTGGTGATGATTGATGATGATGATAATGAAAAGTAGCCTAAGTATATGTTTTTCCACGATGTAAAGTATCTACATTCCATATTTCATACAAATCCGTTTAGCCGTTTGAGCGTGATTGAGTAACAAACATCCATCCAAACTTTCACATTTATATTAATAGTGGGATTTATGCGTAATATAGAATCCGCACAGGAGCTTTAATCCATCGTAGACCGCATCATCACTTTACACCAGGTTAGATAATGGTCAAGCGCTTGCCTATTATAAATAAAATAATAAAGGTTAGATCGAAAGTCCCCACATACATTGCCACCTAAATAAACACAATCGTGGGCAGAGTTAGAAGAAAAGTACTATTACACCAAATTTTGACACCTGAGTCATCGCTCTTACAGCTTATTTCTGCATGCGAAATGCGAGTTCTGCAACATACTCCTGAGCATACTTTGGGTGGGTATCTGCTAGTGGTCGGAAGGCTCGTGTCCTAGCAGTAGTAAAGTATCAGGCTGAATACGTTTATTACATTTTTATTTTTAAAAACCGATATCAAATTATATTTATTTTGCTCCAAGATTAATAAAAAAGGCCAAGATGTTTACATTATAAAAAAATTACCCAATAATGGAAGCGACTTCAGCACTCAAAAGCGACAAGTTATTTTACAGTTATAAGTACAATAGAAAAGAAACTTATAATAGACTAGCTGACCCGGCCACGCGTTGCTGTGGCTAAAGTTTTTGTTATATTACATTAATTTTATAGCGTCAACAACACGTGGTAATTATGCTGTTAAAATGTAGCTTATATGACACGTTCGTAGATTTACCATAGCAGCGCCATCTATTGATTACTTACTCAACCCAGTCGAAAGGTATCGACATCTGTTATAATCATTTGGAGTTAACAGATAATTGTGACTGTAATAAGTGTACTAATAATTAGCAATAAATTAAAATTGCGACTATAATTTGAGATTTAAACTATCCTATCTCTCAAGTTGGATCGAACTGCACATGGTGTGCGAATTTGATTATAATCGGTTAAGTGGTTTAGGAGTCCATTGAGGACAAACATTGTGACACGAGATTTATATATATTAAGATTAATAAAACTGCATTATAAACTACGCTTACAATTCTCCATCATTTCATTACCCATCAGAAAAAATCTAAGAAAACTTAAATAGAAAATGTGACTACCTGAATTCAAATCGGAATTGCCCTAAAGACTCTATTAGAGGCAAGATAAAAAGACGACTATTCTAAGATGAAGACAGGTAATTACTTGTAGCCTTAGAGAAAGCCTTTCGATAAAATCAGCTCGGTGATGTTGAATTAATAAACGTTTTCGATGGGGATTTCATCTTGAACGTAGTCTTTATAATCGACTTTACCATTTTTGGACTGATTCTCAATATTCTTTTTTTGTTTGATAGAGTGTACCTCCAAGATAAACCCATTTCAATTTCATCATAATCGCACAAGCGTTTTTTGAGAAACAATCCAATAACTGAAAAGTATTAAGTCTTCTTGTCTGACATAAAAAAATACACACAGTCGTACATATAACCTCCTCTTATTTTAAAGTCGGTTAAAACTAGATATATTTTAGTGTTTTATATAGACAAAAGCAAAAATAATGAAATCTAAAAAACCTTTACCCATGACTGTGAGTGATTGTATTAAAGGTTTGACGTTAAGGGCAGCAAAAAATTGGGTAAAATGGAGGGTGTTACGCTAAGAGTGTGAGGCGATCCCAGAAAATTGACAATTTAGGGACGTGCGGATGAGAATAAACTGTTGAAAATCTGCCCTTAACTTTACCGTCGGGCTTAAAATCCTATATTATTCGACAATATTGTCTTTTAATAGAATGATGTAATAGAAAATTATATACAGTAGGGATTCAAACACATCGTGTATAATATGTAATGTGTGTTAACAATGTCTAATAATATCTATTTATTTTGAATGACGTTCAACAAAGTTGCAATGGCTGTGGTTACCAGATAGACTAAAGAATAAGAGCTATAATAGATAACTCGTGTAGTTTCTTCACCTACCCGCGTTTGATTTTGAAAATAGGGTTGTCTCAGCCTTACAAAAACACAATTTAGTCACGACACACAATACTGACAGTATCCTTGGATTGTACAATGTAAGCCTTACTTATCTTTAGATTGGACATAAATTGTGTACTGTCAAAGTGATTCACCTAAAAATTGAACCGATTATTCTGTTTGTTAGAATATGCCGCAAGTATTTTACGTAACGTCTCTGATAATAATTAAATTGAATGTATTTTCTAGTTACAAACATTACATATTACGACAAAAATACCGTAATAAACGTGTTTACAGATATTTAAAAATGAAATCGATATTGTATTATTCTATAATCTTATATAGGTATCTAATCGTATTTTATCTACATACCATTCGTATTTTTATTTGACATTGACATTTTGATTTTTGTACCGAATTTTGACGTGTAAAATAATGTTTACAAATAAATACTTTGAATTTATATTATAAGCATTTAATTGAAATAAGATTTCAGCCTCAAAAAACACCTCTTCAGCGTAGCACTGTAGACCTGCTACGGTCTACAATATCGTAGCTCTTAGCGGTAATGTAGCAACTTTTGCAAGCCGTTCTTTATTTACAAAAAGTATTCCATTTGTAAGTCATAGCTCACCCCAGTCGGTAGTTATTTGTGACAAGAGGTATAATTTAGGACTTTTACAGCGGACATAAAATAAGCTACCGTCGAAATGAGGAGTTAGTCAGGTGTTCATGTATATGTAAACGTTATCATAGCTCGTAAACATGCTGTAACCAAACATACTCCCCATCACCTGTACATTTTAGTACAAGGTTAAGTCTTGTAGCTTTTAACGATCGTTAACTTCACCTGTTTGATTTATTGAGAATAAAATAGAATAGAAAAACGTTTATTGTCCACTAATAACTACATACATATACATCACGTTAGATAAGTACATAGATATTACAATTATTCTAAGACAATATTTATATACTTGATTATTTAACATCTAAGAAAAATATGTTCTAGTGCACAAAAGGAGCTCGTTCACCATTATGCTACAATCACATTAAAATGCTGTAGCGCTGATTTTCAACTTGCTCCGATACTCACATTACAATTAGTCACATCATAGGTGTGGGTGTTTTAAATAATAAGTAAGTTTTAATTACTTAATATTCAAAGAAATAATAATAAAAATGTAATGTACAGGTAACAATCACACGTAGCTCTTATTTTTTTACAATATGAGCTAAGTTCTGTTATAAGGAGATCAGAATCAATCTGAACATTTTGTTTTACTCAGGCTGGAAGCAGCTATTTCGAATTTACTCGACATTTGGACATAAAAATCAATAAATGTTTCCACGAATTTACGATTCAACTAAAAAATATAAATGAATTGTGTGCTGTAAATATGGTGTAGGTTAACAATTATATCGTCAATAACTTCATTACAAGTCACCACAGAATAACTAGTAAATTATCTTCTTCCCACACGTTCTGCGTGGGCTATATCGGTGACTTTCGTTCTTCTACGGATCTCCTCATTTCCGAAACCCCGAGCATAGCCCTCTCCATAGATCGTTGTGCGACTATGAGCCCGGTTATGAGGTCCATACTTAGATTGAAGGATTAATGTACTATGTTGATATGCAATTACTTAGTTGACTGAACTGTTCCATACCTTCCTTTACTTATGGATGCTCAATACCACTATTACATGAAAAAAATATGTTTTTTTTATTATTTTAGGAAAATTGCGGCCTGGACTGGCTGGTTGGCGCAGTTGGTAGCACTCTGCCTGCTGAGCCGCTGGTCCCGGGTTCGATTCCCGGACAGGTCAAACATTTGTGTGTATGAACATATCTGTTTGACCTGTGTCTGGGTGTGTATATGTATATAAGTATATATATCAGTCATCAGGTTACCATAGTACAGGCTCTGCCTAGATTGGGACCTGAAGACCCTGTGTGAATATTAATAAATAATAATAAATAAAATAATAATAATATAGTTTGAGTGCTGGTCTACGTCTAGAGAATTCAGTTTTGAAGCATCATATTTCAGTACTTTTTATACCGGCTTTGTTCTAACATAAATATGTTAGAACAAAGCCGGTATAAAAAGTACTGAAATAGGAAGCTTCAAAATTGAATTCTCGTATGGTAAGTTGCTTTGTGCATTTTATGTGATCAAAGAAATTGAACATAGAGAATTGAACATCTAATGGCTTTGTGAACAGAACACGAGAATAATGTGTATTCGTAAGAGGACATCAAGACCTGAGACCTTTCACATATTTTGTTACGTAAAAAGTTTCAATAATAGCAGCTTTGACAAAATATTTATTGTGTCATGTCGGATTTTTGTGTTATGGAATATGTTTTTTTTTTTTTTTGCGATTATTACATACTAGCTGCTCTCCGCGGTTTCACTCGCATGGATAACCGTTTTCCCGCTTCCTCAATTATCCCACGAGAACTATACCTTTTCCGGGATAAAAGTAGCAGCCTATGTGTTAATCCAGGGCTTAAACTATCTTAATACTATATTTCATCGAAACCGGTGTACCTTTGAGCGTGAAGAAGTAACAAACATACACACAACCTTTCGCATTTGTAATATTAGTAAGGAGTAGGATTGATGCTCAGTGGCGATTTGGTCGAAGGTGGATCTCAAGGACAGCTGCCTCAACACAATATGCGCTTGGTGACATATATAATTAAAACATATATTAAGATATGTATAGATAAATTAGATACCTGTACAAAAATCTATGTTAACATGTATATGTCTAATATTATAGGGTTCTATTTTTAAGTTTTTAATTTTTTAAGTTTATCAATCTGTGGTCTACGCTGTTGGTACAATAACTACCTATACTTATACATATATTCTTCGCACCTAATTGTGAGTTTTTGTACTGTTTGTAGATCCTAAAATGAATAAAAAAAAAAAAAATAGACTACCTTATTATGCAAATTACAAATAAAAATCAATACGTTCTTTTTAAGATTTAAACATAAATGCCTTTGAGATAATGTTTAAACTATAGTGAAATAACTATAGTACTTAACTAAAATATTAAGATAAAACTTGTATTTTTCTCATCTAATAGATGGTTGAAAGTCAAACTAAAACGTTTAACATCATAACAGCAGCGAACATAAATGGTACAGAATAAATCCAAGCAGATGGGAAAACTCTCTGACACGTGAAAGATAAGCTTATTGTTGCTGCTTATTCGACTAAAATGCTGTGAATTCGTGTATATACGTACTTAAACAATATTTTCGACACGTATACAGCTTCATACAGTACAGGCATGTACTAACAAGAATTAATATTATTACCGGATACCGTGAGATTTGTGTGTCGAGATCAACTTTGAGTTTTAAGTGACTTTTGTGACAGTGACAGTACTAACACCATTAAAGGTAACTTGAAGGAAAGAGGGTAGACAGATTTGATATTTTCGACACGTATACAGCTTCATACAGTACAGGCATGTACTAACAAGAATTAATATTATTACCGGATACCGTGAGATTTGTGTGTCGAGATCAACTTTTAGTTTTAAGTGACTTTTGTGACAGTGACAGTGCTAACACCATTAAAGGTAACTTGAAGGAAAGAGGGTAGACAGATTTGTCTGCTCTTAAGGAACACCTTCCCGCAGAGCTCGGCCGAAATATCGAGCAAATGAAAGAAATAAAATACTTGGTAAATATCCCGATGATAATATGTATCATCAGTTCATCATGATATTACATTAATATAACATAGCCTATTCGCTGTTATATTAAAAAAAAATACAATTTGACCAAGTTTTCTTCAAGATGAGCAGAGCTGTCTGGTGTTCAGAGTTCTGCCATTTATTTGGAACTACAATTGAATCTAGCGTTTTGGCAAGTGCTGCCAGCATTCTAGGGACTTTTTCTTCTACTGGTGGATTTTTAGCTAAAGTTTTAGTTTAAATAATCATTTAAGTTTTCAGTTTTGGCTATGTATTTACTAACTTGATATTATATTAAATAAACCTGCTATTAAAAAAACAAAGTTCTTTGTCTAAGTTCCATGGGAAGCAATCTATGAATAGCACATATTGAGCAATATGTGTCAATTATATCATCTCACATTTCTTTTTCTAGTATTGTTTTAAACTTTCATGGCTTTTCATAATAAAAATATTGTTTAACACGGGATACGCACCATGATTTTCATTTTGATTGAGTTCCCGATATTTCGGCGCGGTTCCACGCACCGTGATCACGGAGATATTGATTTGATTTGACTGATTTCTTTTTGTTATACAAATATTACAAAATTACTTTCTCACGTACAACAATATTTTATCAATAGTTACAAAATATTCCAAAAGGTTATTGTAACCTAACGAATTACTAGACTTTTTTATAAACAATAACAAACATATTGACGACGGATGTGATTATGCAAACGAATCTGTTCCTTGTATCTCCTTTAGATACATGTAAAGACATGTATTCTTTAGAAGCTTGAAATAATAGATACAGATATAGTATAAAATGTTTTCATACGAGGTAAGATCAAATGTTTTTTGTTTAGACAGGGTTTTTGCTGTACCATGAGAAATCAGTCACGCATTTTATTTGGGCCACGGTTTTTATGATAAAAACTCGCTCAGTATTTGTTTGGGGAGAACGGATGTGCGATATTTGAACGAAAAATTATTAGCTGTTTTGGTTATGAATTCACTTTTGGATAGACATAGCGTGCAATAATATTTTTGAAAATCATTTTACAATATATATATTTACTATTTTATTTACAATATCCTACTATGTAGGTCGTCGGCCTACAGGTCGACGACCCGTCGGCCGTCCCAGGTATCGCTGGAGCGACGAAGTTGGGAAGGATCTTCGCTAGCTCCAAGCCGATAACTGGCAAGAGACGGCTCAAGATCGAACAAAGTGGCACATATTACTATCGGAGGCCAAGACTCATTTTGGGTCCCTGCGCCATGCTGAATGAATGAATGAAATTTACAATATCTGTAAACCTATAGGTATAAATTATGTATAACAAAAAGTAATGTGTAAGTTAAAATAAAATACCTAATAAACATCAAAAGTGTATTAATCCCAGTTTATATGGTTATAATACGGACGAACATGTACTCTCCGAGTTTTAAACTTTCAATACATAAGTCTGCAAACATATATGTCATGTTACCAAGCTCAGATATGATGCTAATAAAAACATATGCTCTACTTGGTATAATCATTATAAATTTTGACATTGGACTCCAGAGCTTATATCTAAACTTACCTCTCTTTTCTAAGTTCACTGTTTCTTTTTCGGAAGTTGGCAACCAGGACCTGAAGCTCTGCCGAATGCCTCTCATATATTTGAGAGAGCTGCGTTGTGAAGTCAGACACTGTAACAATAAGAATTCAATTTTACATTGTACAGCATTCATTCTAAATGCTAATATTCTAAATTCCATTATTTGTCTCAAGAACTCAGCATTGCAATTCAACGTGGCAAAGATCGTAGCAATTGGAGGGCGGTGGTCTCTGCCTACCCCTGCGGGAAAGAGACATGAGTGCGTGTATGTTTGTATCTAAGTTACAAGAAGGTAGTTTAGAAGATACGTTTAGACTTGAATACAGATATGTATTTATGTTCTTAGAAAGTTTGATGAAAATACACTGTTTGTGGAAGCGCTATGTGAAAATGGAGGAAAATCGTCGTGTAAATGAAAGTGGTATTTCCACGACACCTGCGTACTACAATTACTTAAAGAAACTTTTATATTCGCCAGTCACCCTATATTTTGTACATATATATATATATATATATATATATATATATATATATATATATATATATATATATATATATATATATATATATATATATATATATATATATACCCTTCAGTATACAACAGGGAGTGTTCTGAAGAGATCTTTAACCTTATGCCGGTATCACGGTTTTACCGCCGCACTAGCCGACACCGCTTGAAAGCTCATCCATGATTGATTTATGGGACTGACATAAAGAGCGACTCAACTGGTTTGCCATACACTTACAAAATGTGGAAAGAGCGTCACTCGGTTTTCCCGAGTAGCTACAATATGGGATTCTTCAAAAGCAGAGTTGACAGAGTCTTTGAAAAGATTGACAACGTATCGTAATACCCGGAGTTACTTTTATTATAATTATCTTCATTAGTCTAAATGAATACTAAGCTGTGCTATTCTGCGATACATTAAAAGTTACTCAAAGTTTATGAATCCCCGGAGACTTAATTAAGCATTTTCCACCTCAGAACGAAGGAACGTAGGTAAAGTTTTCCGTTTCTTTAACGTTAAATACTGAGGCTTATATGTACCATGTCTTACAAATAAACTCAGGCATATTACAGGCTCGAGTAAGGCAAAGGCCATATCATATTTTAAGATAATCTTCAGGATTCCAGGTTCATTAGGAGGTATTAAATTATTAAAGGTTACTTTATGTTCTTGGTTTTATATACAAGATGTTAAGTGGGTAAACCTTGTAATATCAAGTAAAGTAAAAATATATTTTATGCAGTAGAACTTTAACAGATTACAGTACTAATGAAATATTGATATGATCAATGTGCCATAGCCAACCCTGGGATACCCTGTCTCGGGTTGACTATCTCTCTTCCATGTTTTACAATTACAAGGTTCTATAGCTTAATAGTAGGTACGTACAATATCACATTACTATGCCAGCTACAGACAAGAATATTTGAATGTTTGATTCTAATTTCGTAGATAAGATTCTGCTTACATATTCTTTTCGATAATTGATTAATATCAAATACTAAAGCAACTGAATTACTTGATTTTGATAACACTCTTAGTCTAGATTTTTATTAATTTAAACGTTTCTCAAGATTTGATTAGAGCTGATAACCATAATTACAGTCAGCCCCCCTCCGATATAAGTACATACAGTTCCAGCAATCAAATAAAATATACGTATTAAACGAGAATTATATGAGTAGCAAATAAAACAACGCTAATAAATTAATGCTACTACGCTAGTGTTTGTTAGTGTAAGTGCGTGTGTGTGTGCGAGCGTGTGTGTGTATGTGTATGTGTGTGTGTGTGTATATATGTGTATTGTAGAAAGCATCATTATAATTCACATTTTATGATGAGTCTTAATTAGTATTTAACAGGAATAGGTGACTCATTTTTTAAAATTTAAATATTCAGCAGTATTCAGGAGTAAACAATAGATTATAGATACTTCCCGTGTAAGATCATAGGGACACTGCTTGTATGAAATATTATTTTTTAACTCACATCCCGACTCTTGGTGCACGGTAGGCATAGACACATACAATCACATAACAGAGCCATCCAAGACCCGAGACAAACATCCATACTCATCTCACAAACGTTTTCCTTTGCTGGGATTCGAACCCAGGGACTAGAAGTCACCGACCACTAATTTACGGTGACTGGTCAGGGTCCCAAGGTTTTAACTAGTTTAAGTATTGTCCGTAATATACTATGGCATTCAATGAGTATTGGAGTGAGTAATTATGTCTGAGTGTTTCAGGCCGCCGGTGGATCTCTGACATCCTCGAACGACTGTTGTTTAGAAGTAACTACAGCAAGTAATAGTTTAAGGTGCCCCTCGAAGCACAAAAGCATTCAATAAAATGGACACTTATGCTCTGTCCAATTTCTATTCACAGAGGATTTTGAAACTTAACTCATTTGTTTAAAAAACAGTTTGATTGAAAAATTTAGTTAGTCTAGGTCGACTAATAGTAATCCACTTTGATAAAATATCACAATACTAGCTGCGCCTCGCGGTTTTACCCGCATGGACTACAGTTTTCCTTAGAGGAACCATTAATGCTTTCGAGATAAAAAGTAGCCTTTGTGTTAAATTATGAAGCCGTCAAGGCGCTTTAAAGCAATGATAGCTCAGTGGGGGGAGCGTCGCCTGTCAAACTGACGGAACCGTCATCAAATTCCCAGCATGTTGGTACCTTCGACTACCTGCCTGGCTAGCTACCACCCTCAAGTTTGAAAACCTGTCACCAAACACGTAGTGTGTTCAGGTAGCAGTCTTTGAGAGCCAGTGAGCATTCTAGATCTAGCGTGATAACATCTTCAACCACATCGTCACTGACCATCAAGTGAGACAGTGGTCAAACGCTAGATCTATACTACTATCTATAGTATCTCTATACTTTAACTATCATGGTACCGACTTCAACAAGTTATTTCACACTTTTGAGTGTTGGTCGGTGCCATTTTTTTAGTATGTTATTAGTTAGTAGTTATAGTTTAGTATTAGTTTAGTATTTATAAAACGTTATCACGTCAAAAAAATATTTTTCTGTCGTCATAATAATAATGTATGAAACCGTAAGCAAAACCTGACTAGCATTGGAATGGTTTTCATGTCGTATGCAAAACAGAGAGCACAATATTAAAGAATGGAATATCAAACCTTTTGTCAGGTGCTGCATTATACGACTGTTCATGAATAATGCAGAATATATGATTAGGGAGACTCGTGTAGCAGTAAGTATTCCTTATATTTTGTACTATTATTAAATGAAATAGAACCTTATTGTTAACCCACTTTTCTTTATATTGTATACTTTGTATCTCTGAAAGGAAATCTGTGTCCGTGATTTTCACCCCTTTAAAAACTTCGGATAAATTTGAAACTTTTCACACTTATCAAGGCAATGCAATAATATAAATAATGTATCCCATTATGCTTTTCAGGCAATGATATTATATGTTTATATGAGGTAGATGTCGCACAAGCGCGCGGAAACTGAGGCGGCAAAATTAAGTCAATTGTAGTAATTTTCATTGCGACGCGTATTTCAAGCGCAAGTCTAAAAATATAGCTATTCTTTTCTATATTATTTGTACCGTATTATCTGTCGCAGTAAGCATGTTTATGTCGTAAAGGAACAAAATCTGAGCACCGCGCAGTATGAATATACGTCATCTTTAGTAAAACATCATTGTTTTCAGGATCTCCAGGATAAGGCATTATCTTCTTTTTAGTTCGGTATCTACAACAGCGTGTTTAGTTCAAAGCGTCTTTAGTTTGTATTATTTAAACAATTAATTAATTATTCTGTGACAATACGGACAATCTATGTGCTTGATGGTAATGTCATTTAGAGTGTTACCCAAGATTAATATTTGTGTTTTTATTATTGAGCATAGACAAGCGTTTGACCACTATCTCACCTGATGTTAAGAGATGATGCGGTCTACGATAAAACACGCCTGCCTAGAAGATACCTATTCACTCGTGACTTGAAGACACCCAGATTGTATTTATGCCGAAATACAGATATAGACAATGAATTCCACTCGTTAGCAGCTGTATGTACTATGAATGTGGAAGCAAAACGCTTCGTGCGTCAAGTTGGAAAGTCTACCATGTATGGATGTCGCATTGCGGTCGTTCTTAGATGATGTTTTCAATTACGACAGTCACTCTTAATACACATGCTATTACATCCCATATGCATCCTCCTTAATTTTTATACAGGCTACTTTTTTTTTTCTTACTTTATTTACGTTTGACCACTATCTCACTTTGATGGTCAGTGACGATGTGGTCGAAGATGCTATCACGCTATACCTAGAATGCGCACTGGCTCTCAAGGACTGCTGCCTGAACACACTATGTGTTTGGTGACAGTTTTTCAAACTTGAGGGTGGTAGCTAGCCAGGCGGGTATTCGATAGTACCCTACCACCATGCTAGGAATTTAATAACAGTGTTACCTTCACCGAAAGCTCAAGCTGTTGTTGAAGATCGAACCAGTGTCTGTCAGTTTGACAGGCGACGCTCCCCCGTTGAGCTATCGTGGCTTCAAAATTTAAATATCAAACGTACTGCAAGCATGGAAATCACTACATGAAGTTTTCATATTAAAACTTGCTCTATATAACTTTAACCACAATAAACTGCCTGAGAACAAAGCGAGCTAAATAAGTTGTTTGTAGGGGTTCTGTTTTTTAGGGTACCGTATCTCAAAACGAACCTTTATAGGATCTCTTTCTTGTCCGTTCGTCTGTATGTCTGTCAAGACCCTTTATCTCGGAAACGCTTGGAGGCATGGAGTTGAAATTAAAAAGATATTCTCAAGTTTCATGAAGCTGTTAATAAAATTAAATGCTGAATTAACGTAAAAAAGAGATACGTTCATTTATGCCGAAAAAAACGTGCATTTCGACACTCTCGAGGGAATAAAATGTTATAGGGTATTATCCGTTGACTTAGGACTATAAAATATGGCAAGTAATATCGTGTTATACTATTATGTATGGAGAAAGATCTGAAAAGCTACATTTGTAATTAAATCATAAATAACAGGGTCTTTATGCAGGGAACGCTGGTCCAAATTTCGAATTGAGTTAACCATGTCATGAGTGTTATCGTACAAAAGGGCTTCATTGGCACAATTAAAAAGGTTATAAAATTATTTTTTATATTTTGCCATTTATAACGAAGAAAAGAACATTATATTCAAGTAAATAAAAAACTTTTTTTGATAATATGTACCTACAAATTTGTACGGAACCTTCGGTTGGTGAGTCCGAGTCGCACTTGTCCGGTTTTTTAATATATTTTCTTTGAATATGTATATCTCGGCCAAAACCATATTCCGAGCATAGAGGTAGGCTGAGAGCAGCGTTGTACATTGTGGGAACATGACACATGCTGACGCTATCCTTATTGTCATAGATTATTAGGATAAGCATGTCTTGTAATATTTTTTTTGTGGCAATAAATGATCTATTTACTTGTTTAAAGAGTGATGCGAATAACATGCTCTAGGGACGAAAGTTGATGCAATGAATGCAATGAAACGAAATATTGAGAAACTCCTTCATTGATATTGTTTTTATTAGTATTGGTTCTTTTTATTTCTAATATTGGGTGATTTAAAAACATGCTCCATCATCGCAACGAGTTGCCTCTTCCAACGGCATCATCTAAAGCCATGCCTGGCGACACAATAATCTGCGATGACCTCAGTACTCAGCTGTCACTCGCGCTGACTTGACAGTTCTCCCGCTATTGACCGCCGCGCGTGCGCACCCACGCAATAACTATATATATGTATACTAACTCAAATTGTGAAAAACTCTTTGTGTCGCTGTTTGTGCTTGTGAGGTGCTCGTGAGAACACCGGGGATCTGGTTCCCAAGGACTGACGACGGATACCTGCTGAAGGGGTTACATTGGTATGTAATAATCATTCTTTATTTCAAATAGCTTGATTTAAACTTCCGGTCTTCCGACAGATAGATTCTCCTTTTCATCGTCGCAAAGTATTGAGTGTTATCATAGATCCAGCACCCGCGTGGTGAAAATAGATAAGTATTTAAGGAAACAAATATTTTCCACCATTTCTTGGTCCTTCGCATAAATGAGGTAACACGTGTTAACTGTATATCATAAATATACACCCTATACAACACTACAACATAATCAAATTGTACGATCATAAAATGAAATGTATCTCTGTATTTCTGCAAACAATCCATATTTTACTAAGATATATTGAATTTTAATTATTCAGATGTTATCACACTGTAAAGAGGGGGACGTGGGGGAATACCCCTGCGGTTCTCATCTACATTCCAAGGAAAACGGGATCCTTCGTGTATAAAGTGAGTGAAGCGAGAAACAGGAGGTTCTCGGCCGATGAATAATATATTCTTGTAAGTCGTTGCTGTTTCAGGTTAATCGCTTCGACTTGTGCGACCGCCAATTTGTAACGGTTGAGAGGTCTGAGGTCTGCTCGGTCAAACGGCAGAATCTATAATGAAGGAGTTTCGTGCGTCAATTGTTTCTTGCAAATTGAATATACTATGTGATATCCTGTATTTATTTAGTCTATGACTTTCTGGGTCTGAATATTAGGCGCGTGTAAAGTAATGGAAAAAAGTATCAATATGGACATTAGGTTTAAAAATTAACATCCTCAGGTACGGACAATTACAAATAAATATTTTTTGAAGTTTGGTGAAATTAAACAGAAACTTTAAAAAGCAGAAATTTAACTTAATGTAAGTCCAATATGACTAGCATTAAGGTACATTTTAATGGAATAATTTTACATAGTAATAACTTAATACTTCTAGCTTAAAGTACCTTTGATTTATGATTCACTGAGAAATTCTCTACATTAGGCAAAAGCAGTACATGGTTCTCAGCCAAAGGTAATTCAATTTTTCAATACTTTACATTTATATTCAGAAAAAATATGGATAGAACAAATTTAAATAATGTAGATTACGTAATACCTCGTTTCTAAGAATCTGTGTTCGTTTTTATATTAAAACACCAAGCTCACAGAAGGAATGTTCAAATCGGGTATAAAAGTCATAGTTACTTGAAAAACGAATACTGATGTATCTTTTTAAACTATTTAGGAAACAAGGATGCTTGGAAAGCCCCTTGACGGTTGCCGTCTTATGCTGCGTTTTCCAGCAATAGAATAAAGTTTAAAATCTGCAATTGAGTCAAACAGAGAATGTAAAACTTGTCAAATAATACGCGCCTAGTCTGTGTTACCAATGTTTTAATCAAAACGTGCTCCAAATCTCGGCTTGCACATTGAGGTAAGGATATTCAGTAGAATGAAATCAGACTAGGATTATGAGCTCGGTGATGTTTGCGCGGCAACCCTAGCTCGGGCACGTGCGACGTAATCTTTGTGTTCACACGAACGTTTCAGGCTAGGGGTGTCACGTAGTGTATAAATATTGAATGAATTCATAGAAATAAAGTATCTGAAATAAATATAGCGGTATCGGTGTTTGTAGTCATTTTTAATTTGGATTATGGTTAATGGTGATATTTTCATGATGATCATGTAAGAAATTGTGCTAAATTAAATACCATTAACCGTTGATGGATTAGCAGTGGGTATTATTATAACTCGTGTTGAAATATTTTGTATACTTTAGACTGACTTAATAGTACTGATCACATTAAACTATGATTTTATGCAGCGTCAGTCCCAACGGAAGGCGCTGTTGTCTGTGATGCAGTGATTCACTACTGCAGGCACCAAAACGCTCCAACGAGATACACATTACATAGTATCTCTCTCTCAGCCATGGGGCGTCCACTGCTGGACATATGCCTCCCCCATATAGGGGGGATTTGCAAATAGTCGCCACGCTTGGCAGGCAGGTTGGCGAGCGCAGTATGATTTTCAATCCTCAGAAGGCGCTGCCGCCCACCTTCTGGTACGTGATCCCTTAGCCGACTCTTACGGCACCCGTAGGATGAGATGGGGGAGTACTATTCTAGGCCGGTACCACCACGGTACATTACATTACATAGTATATCATATGAGAAACCTATGATGTAACCAATATCCGTATTAATAACTATGTCAATAAAATATTTAATTAATTTTATTATGATTTAGTGTGATTAATAACTGTACCGCCGTGGTGGTACCGGCCCAGAATAGTACTCCCCCATCTCTTCCCGCGGGTGCCGTAAGAGTCGGCTAAGGGATCACGTACCAGAAGGTGGGCAGCAGCACCTTCTGAGGATAGGAAATCATACTGCGCTCGCCAACCCGCCTGCCAAGCGTGGCGAGAATTGGCAATTCCCCCCTATATATGGGGGAGGCATGTGTCCAGCAGTGGATGTCCGATTGCTGAGAAGAAGAAGAATAACTGTACAGAGTAGACATCGTAGGACAAAAAAAATCCATAAATTCCATAAAGACAACCACAACTACATAACTCACCAGAAATCCCGACCAAGTATTTAAATTCCATTACAGAAAGCCTCAAATATTACATGTATTTTTTTGTATTTTCTTCTTTGATGAATAGTAGTTTTAAAATAGAAAAGATTTATACTGTTTTTCCTCAAAATTGATACTTTTGTACGTCTTTAAGATTTATATTTCAGTACAGCCAACTCAAATTAGAAATGATTAAATAAATTTCAATTGCTTCAAATAGCTACCTAATAAAATAACATCGTAGTGAGTAATTAATGCCGAAGAAGAAAGAGGAATGAAATTCCGACTGTCTTCAGAATACAAATCAAAATGAAATATAAATAGCTTAAGCCAGGAATGTTTTGTAACGTTTTTAGTTATATGTAATGAACGATATTTAATTTATTTACTTTATAGATCTTTTGCTTAACGAGTCACTTTAATGCCAGTGGCTTTTTTGTTAAAGAAAGAACAATTTTCAATTTTTTTTTCGAATCAAAATTCAACAAGTGTTTAAGCTAGACTTAGAATATCCACTGCATTCAAGAAGTAGTAGAAGTAGTCGAAGATACTTCAATATCTCTGTAAGCGTTATATAATGGGTGACAGATTTTATTCCTAGCCCGGCTTTTCCATTTGGTAAATAGACAATTTTGGGTCATTTTACCTTACTTTGTTGAAAGTACTAGATGTATGACATACTTTAAAAAATGCCACTTATGACAGTGACAGTTCGTGAAGGTTAATTTGGATTGACGTTTGATTTAGTTTTCTAGTTTATTAATTTATTTTTTTAAATCTAAGTGATGTACATTTTTGTACATGTACATCATCCAACTACCATCTAGCCTAAAGGCTAATGAGTAATTTGGTTTTGACTTAATTTGCTAAAACGATGTGTCCATTAACACCTATCTTATTGTTTCTATTAAGGGGAAGACACTTTGTTCTTGTGTTCTTTAAGATAGCATTTTCTGGCGTCGCTTATGTACCGGGACCGGGCTGCGACTCCTGGATGTTATTTCACTGGGTTCACGGTTCATGTACTGTTTATCGTGTAAGGTGATTGTGCAGTAATGTTTATATATTTTTATAATTTCACTGGGGGTATGTCAAACGCGTGTGGTACTGATTGGTGCGCGGGAGACGGTCGCGTCTCTCTGAAGGGTTGATTGTTAACTGACAGCACTTGTCGCTGCTAGGAGCGATTACCGCCTTGAAGATAGTGCGGATGCTTCAGGTTTGTGACCCATACATTTCCATACGAGCCGAGAGTTAACAAAAGAAAAAAGGCGCGAATATTGGTTGTGCTAAGAAATACGGAACACTGACACTTCACTAAATTAACTCAAAAGGTTTTTTCTGTTTAAGTCTTCTCACTATGTCCGTGTTGTCGAGGAGCTGGATAGCCTCGACATTCGTATTAAATAAATAATAAAAAAAAATATTAATAATAATAATATTCGTGCGACCATATTTTTTTTCGTTGTGGAAATCAATGGGGGAGGCATATGTCTAGCAGTGGACGTCCTATGGCTGAGATGATGATATTTTTTTAATCAAAATTCTCGCGGTTACGACATATGCGTTTAATCTGTGAGAAAATAAAAATTCTAAGAGTGAATTAATATATTTTTGATCTACGACCTCACAAAAATAATTATTCACTCTTAGTCGGCATCTGTAAAGTACATGTTGGTAATGTTCCAAATCAACACGATTTATCCCGCCCTCTCTGTAAACACGCAAGAGTCTCTGTAACGTCATCAGCATATGTAAAACCCTTAAGTTAGGGGTGTTTTATTCTACAGGTAAGTGACTATAGATCAGAATTTTATTACAATATAAAGATATTAACTTCACTCATTCATTAAAAACTTATTCTTTATCTGTTTTAAATTTGTAACATACATTTCAGGTGAAAACAATACAGATTAAAACGTATACTTTTTCCGAAATAAAAAGTATCCTAAGCGTTTGTTAACTGATAGAACAATCAAGTAATAAAATGATAACACTGATACAATTAAACTGTTGTATGTTTAGTATAAAACTATGTTATAATGGTAAATGAAATGATTAGGCGTGACTTGATACAAGGCTGATTACGAACTGAGCTGTGTAAAATTAATTGCTATTATGCATAAAGTAAATTGGGTCATCAAATAAATGATGCGTCGGCACAGTACGCGCTTGCTCGTACAGTGTTATTCGAGGATCTTCGTTCATTCAGCCGTTCTATCGTGAAACAAACGAGAAACAAACTTTCGCCTATATAATATTAGTGTGAACAATATACTATTAAAAAGTCTATAACCCACAAGTAACAACTTAAGGAAAGGGCCACATATTTCACATAGTATACATAATGTGGGATCAAAGAAATCGGACTACATCTTTGAAAAAGTTCAAGGTACAAGCAACCCAGAGGGTTGGTTCCGTAAATAATATTATATTTACCTATCCATAAAATATGTCATCGTATTGCCTTGAAATAATCAACATTTTTATACCGTACAGATTTATCGTTTGACGACTATCTCACTTGATGGTCAGTGACGATGTGGTTCAAGATGCTATTACGCTAAACCTAGAATGCTTAATGGCTCTCAAGGACTGTGCCTGAATACACCATAATTATGTTTGGTGACAGTTTCTCAAACTTGAGGGTGATAGCTAGCCAGACGGGTACTCGAAAGTACCCTATCACCATGCTAGAAATTTGATAACGTTGTTACCTTTGCCAGAAGCTCAAGCCATTGGTGGGGATCAAAACAGCGCCCGTCAGTTTGACAGCCTACGCTCCCACCGCTGAGCTATCGTCGCTTCGGAATGTTGGCTAGTTTGTGTTACTATGAACTTCTTCATTGGAAAATTTACTCACTCATGGGGGGTCCCCATCCACGTAGGTACATAAATAATGTGGAATCAAAAAAGTCTGTGTACAGCAGACCCTACACACTGTGTAGGGACCCCCCATGAGTGGGTACATTTTCCAATAAACACATAACTTAACACCAAAGCGCTTATTGTATCGCTAAGAATTTATCATTTACTGCTTTCAATAGGTAAACAATTCATATCAGCACTGCATTTATATTTAGCATGGTGTGATGTTATTTCGAAATTTAATAGGTTTCATCAAATATGGGACTTAGACAAACATATTAAGAGTGATTACATGCTACTGTTTAAGAAATTTCAACCCTATTTCTTTGCTTCTTCAATATGCTTCCAACGTTTCAAACAAAGATAATATATAACCTCTACTATAGACAACAAAGATCCGCCGAAGCAAAGTCCAAAACAGTTCCCCATAGCAACGACTAAATCCAGAGTCGTCCGCGCAACTTGCCTGGTAACCCGCTGGTAAGGCATGTTTCCCAATATAAAAGTAGTCGGCTTTACTCTCAATTCCTTTTCCGGCTCAACTAGCTTTTTAGCCACAATGTTGTAATCCGGTTCGATACAAGAGGGTAAACAATCACAATCCAAGCCCGTTTCGTTCGTATCCGGGACCTTAAGCTTTTGCAAAGTTTTATAGTGCTTTGTCAGACACTGTAAGCCCTCCAGATCACAGTATCGATCTTTGTAATATGATGGAGATAAGTGATGAGTGCAGTTGCACATCTCTAGTTGGGCATCGATGCGACATTGAGTTATACATACTGAATAACTGTAGTAATTATAAGCTATGTAGTTTTCTGGTACTTCTTCAGGGAATCTACAGTTCCGTTCTGCAGGTTCAGTTAAAGCTACCTCTGGTTCATTTACCACATCCATAACTGAAAAGGTTACTTTCGCTTCCGACCCGCATACAACTCTAATTCTGCGATCGTATTCAATATTCCAAAATGGCATGTCTTCCGGCGCATGGATGAACGCTTCATAGTCCTGCGAAAGAGTCATTTCCAAAACACCCAATTGACTTCTATTTGAGGATACAACGTATATTGTGTCGCTCGGACCTGTCGTGTGTCGGTTGTTTATCGAAAAACACTGACCATACTCAGTCTGTAGAGGTTTGAAGTGCTTGCAACAGTTAATTGGTCTGTCGTTCCATTTACAATTCAAAAATAAGTCGTTGCAAGACGATCGAAAATACGTTGTCAGCTCTTTGTAGTCATTCAAACATAAAGATTCATTCGCGCATATTGACATACAACTATAGCATTTCCCATTGAAGAAGACCATGTCTCCAATGAAGCGGTCTAGTTTTCTGTTGTATCGGGCGCCGAGTTTCTGCCCGAGTTGCCAAATTTTATCGACGTTAGCGATTTCACAGACCGTTACTGATGCGAACGTTGTGTTCCAATCGAGATAATCCGTGCGAGTAGTGAAACGCATTGTGTTCGTGTGGTAGTGGCTATAATACCCGCGGATCGTTACAACCGCCGCAATCCAAACTTGGACATATATGATGAAATAAATAAACCTGTACACGAAATGAACGTCTCTTCTAGCGAGAAAGCTAGGTCCGTGTAATGTTAAATTCTGACATGTATATATAATTCTCCGCCACAGTAAAATCAGATGCTGATTCAATTTACCCAACATAGTTGGGTATCCGTACAGGTATTTAACATTTAACCACCACGTCACAATCCAGTGACCAAAACTTAAATGAACGAACAGAAATTAGGTCGTTATTTAAATAATACATGGCTTTTAACCGAGCACGTAATGTGTCCATTTAGCTAATGTTATGAAATGGAATAGAATACGTTTTACTTCAACAAAGCTTTTATTAACATTACACAATAGTTAAAGGTTTTTAAATGTGGCACACATTAAGCTATTAATGTAAATATAACGTACAATAGGGCTCCATTAGAATGAACTGTAGATTTGATTTCTACATAATTGGAAGTGCTTCTATAATTATAAAATTAAATCAATTGTAGCAGATTAATTCACGCTGTAATTCAGCAAACCTTAATGGGAGGACTTTTTATATTAAAGCCTCTTACGAAAAAGGGTTTTATACTATGAGTCATGAACTCATTTCATACGTTTGAAATGTGAGTATTCTTTGCCATATATAATTCAGCTGCTTTTATGAGCAATAGCAATTTGATTTAATTAAACATAACATGAAAAGGTCTTTTTGAGAGCACACAGTTGTAATGATATATTTTCGAATACCGTTTTACTTCAATCATTCAATCTCTGAAATATCATGATATATTGATCTTAGTTTTGGGTTAAATATCTTTGTTAGATTTGAAGGATATTATTTATATAGGTACATGGTATGGCTGTATATCATTTTCTACTAGAGCTTTGAGAACTGGATGGCTGTAGCAAAATCTCGAGATACCTGAGTTACCTTAAAATAGGCTTTTACCTGTAGAAGGGATCGTGTAGAATAAACAATAAATAATTTTATTGAACATAATCATAATTTAATTTATTATAAAATCATGTAAATGCTAAGAAAATACTTGAAATTCTAAATTTCTGTACGAAATACAGACTATTTATTTTATTAGCTCTAGCTTATTATTTCTATTAGATTACTAGATTACTATTTATTTTACTAGCTTAACCATCAAGCTAAAAACACTTAAAGTCTCGATATAGCATGCTTATTGTCAAAAAAATGTCCAAAAACATGTCAGTGTTGGACAGGTATTTTTCCAGAATCTTTGAGTATTTAAGGTAATGTAATGAGGCAAGCGAAAAACAAACAAGAGTTGCGAAGCCTCGTTAGATGGCAAAGCCGGGTACTTGCACACAGACTTGATCACTGTTACTACGCTGACTAAACAATTATCTGCAGTAACTATGGCATAGCCTTTGGAGTAAGTATCTTTACACGAAGCTTTGGCTGGTGAGGCGTCAGCTACCAACCACGACAATATGAACTTGCGTCGTGTTCAAAACCAGAATGCTTTGCTGTTTTGGTTGAAGAAATAATTCCGTTTGTAGCAGCAGTTCATTATTTAATTAAACGAAAAATATAGAATGTTTATTTCATAAGTTACCTACGCTCCGCGGTTTTACCCGCGTGGTGATGATTGATGATGATGATGATAAAAATTTTGATGAAAAAATCTAGTACATCAAATTGTGAATTGTGTGGCACTCTTGAAATTGGTTACCATATTTTCGAGGAATGTTCTAAATATGCCAGAGAAAGAAAAAAATTGCTTACTTTTAAGATATTTATCTTAAAGGTTTTTAAAGCTTGTGATCCTTATCTGTAACAGAATCCATTGGTTCAATAACATTTTTTTTTTTGACTAATAGTTCGGGTCCTTTTCTGTCAAAGGTAAAAGATTTTTGAAAAAAATAAATATGCAGTTATTGTTTTCATATAAATCGAGGGCATGACTCCTTTCACGACTTTTTTCTAACTGTAATTTTTAGACTTTCGCGATTCGAACACATTGTTATTAAATCAAACGTTAACGTTAAATTAAACAAAAAACCACCCTGTATATCCCATACCCCAATTCTCATAATATATCCCCATTTGACGGCTGCCGTGGCTCAGTGGTCAATGAGATGTCAGAATGTATGAGGGTTTGCAATGTAATTCAGTGTGTGTGTGTCAATGCCTCCCGCGAAATAGGGAATTGTAGTGCGTGAGTGTATTAAAAACAAAACGTCAGTCGCCGTGGTCAGTGACATGACTTCTGTATTTCCGGGGCAGGGCCTCGGAAATCCGGTTCAAATGAGGCAGAGGCAAACATTTGTCCGATTAGTGTAGGTGTTTTGTCCCGGGTCTTGGTTGTTTGTGTGCTGTTATTGTGTGTATGTCAATCCCTCCCGCGACATTGAAAATTCTAGTGCGTGAGTGTATTAAAAACAAAAACGTTTACTTATTTATTAGCTTCTATGTCCTCCTCCTTAAGTCGTACTCCTCATGTCTGAGGGTCGTGACCTCCTCCCTCTATGACCCTTTTCCAAATGGTGTCACGCCATCTTCCCCGATTCCCGGCGATATGTATTGCATCGTGGACAGATGTTTCCAAAGTGGTGCGGATTTGATCAGACCAACGCATCGGGCTGCGACCTCGAGCTCTTTTGCCGTTTACTTTGCCAGTGACCATGAGTTTCTCCAGGTTGTCACCTTCCTTTCTGGCAATGTGCCCAAAGTACTCGAGGATTCTTTTAAGACAGGTGGTTGACAGCCTGGTAGCTTCTATGTAGGTAGAATTAAATCTTGTTTCATATTCTTCCGCATAGGTAAACCTACTTGCCACGTGTACGTTAGCAAAACATAATGTGCATGCGAAACATGTGTGCATGCAAAACAAACCATAACTAACCACAGCATGGTAAGCACCTGTCAACACCACTTCTAAACTAATATCTCTCACGTAATTAGCACAATGTTTGAGCAGACAGTAGGCAGTTAATTGGTAACTTTTGCCAAGTTTGTGTTTCATTTAGCTTTTATGCTTCATTTATTTTCTTTCTCAGTATTAAAGTAACGGGCATTAGACGTAGAGGGAGACTTGGGGGGCACGTAGGGCAGAGCTTAATTAATTTATATCGTCTCGGTTTTGTCGAAGTTAGAAAATGGTAGACTAAATTTAAAACGGTAAGGTTTAGTTGGTTGTATATAAGTAAAATACTTTGTATGAGTAGTATTCTATTTATATGATAAGTAAATATAATAGTCTAAGTCCAAACGTCAAACGTGAGCAAACTGTGATTATATTTTTGCACTATGTGCTGCTAAGTGTTGAAGTCAGTTCCATTTTTGCAATTTTTTTTTGATTTCACCCTTTTTAGTGACATTTACTACTCACGGGAATAATTGTTATTCACCCTCAAAGAAGTAATCCAGATACAGGTAACACTTTTGAGATATTGGAGTGTAAATTATAAATCGCATTACCAATTTTGATGAAATTTATATGTAACAGCCTCGGAAATATACTCTATCAACCAAAAAAATAATCGAAATTGGTTCATAAACGACGAAGAAATCCGTGAACACACATAGGAAACAGATATATATTATATTTATGTCAAAGTTGACAAAAATAGTTTATGCGGTCGAATTGAGAAAGCTCCTCCTTTTTTGAGGTCGGTTAAAAATACCCAATTTCAGCAATGCAAATCAATTTCATTTCATTTTTACAAAAGCTATTAAATGATAAAAAAGAAAGAACCTTAAAATAGACTTTGTCTGATGGATTTATGTTAGTAGTGTGTCGATTGGCATGCGCCCAAAATGTTGAATCGGAACGGATCTTGTAATGCCTGTTACTTGGTAAAGTAAAAAAAAAACGGTCAAGTTCGAGTCAGACTCACGCACAAAGGGTTCCGTGCCATTATGTATAAAAACGGCAAAAAATCATACGTTGTTGTATGGGAACTCCCCTTAAAATATTTGTTTTATTTTAATTTAATTATTTATTTTTAAAGTCAATATATAAATTGTGTAACTAAATATTCTGTTTTTTTTATTGATGTTATAGTGGCAACATACATACATCATCTGTGAAAACCATCTGTCTAACTATCACGGTTCATGAGATACAGCCTGGTGACAGACAGACGGACGGCAGTGAAGTCTTAGTGATAGGGCTTTACTCTTAGGGTACGGAACCCTAAAAAGAGAGAAATGTTTGTTGCCCTATATGTTTGAAATGGTTACTAATTAGGCAAATTTGCTACATATTCAGGTAGGTGCTCAAACATTTCCTATTAGCTTTGTCGAGTATTTTACACCAACCTTAATTATTTGGATCGTCAAGTATCAAGGGAGTCTATTAATTTAAAAAATGTTGGTTTAAATAGGTCATCTACACTCCCACAAAATAATGATGTCGAGTTTATGTTTAATCAGTTTATGAAACAAACAAATATAGTAATACAATGATGTAATACTGCACCCCACGGTTTCACCCGCATGGACTACGGTTTTAGAGGTACCTTAATTATCCCACGGAAAACATTCCCATTGGAAGCGATGAGAGCTTAGCGAGGGGAACGTCGGCTGTCAAACTGACGGACACTGGTTCGATCCCAACAACAGGTTGAGCTTCCGGTGAAGGTAACACCGTTGTCAAATACCCAACATGGTGGTAGGGTACTTTCGAGTACCCGCCTGGCTGGACCCTCAAGTTTTAAAAACTGTCACCAAACACATAGTTTTTTCAGGCAGCAGTCCTTGAGAGCCAGTAAGCATTCCAGGTCTAGCGTGTTAACATCTTCCACCACATCTTCACATGAACATCAAGTGAGATAGTGGTCAAACGCTATATAGTACAAAAAACTCTTATAAAGTATAAAAAAAAACATTTTCTGGAATATAAAGTACCTAATATATTATTTCGAGGATATTATATTATACGTTATCTTCATTCTAAATTTCATGGAAATCCGTTCAGCCGTTTCAGCGTTAAGTAGTAACAAACATACAAACGACAAACGCTCGCCTTTATGATATCAGTGTGATAACGACAGAGTCATATCAAAGTAAAACCGCGGGGCGCAGCTAGTAAGTAAAAATAACAAAACCATTTGTACACGACCATGTAACCAAGCTTATCACTTAAACTATCAACTTTGGAATATATATAAGCTAGCGGGTCCGTCTCGGCTTTTACACAACGGTTACATGATTACAAAAACTAATTTTAATAATTATCCCTATTGTTTGCTTGCTTAAAATAATTAATTAATTAATTTATTTTAAAAAAAGTTTTTAATTACATTAGCACAAGGTCTTTAGTTCCCGAATTAGGCAAAGCATGTACTATGGTATCCTGATGACTGATATATATACATGTACATATACACACCCATAAATAGCCTGTTGCTCAGGGATAATGTAAAATTCAGATGGTGTAAGAACTTTTTAAATCGGTTCAGTACTTTTTAAGTTTATCCGTTACAAACATATAAATTTTATCTTTTTATAATATAAGTCGAAATGTGACTTCATTTCGACTAATATTATAAAGAGATAAGATTGCATACACATACATAATTATACATACATGACTATGTATGTTTATGTATGTGTATGTACCTCAAGCTCAAGCTATATTACTTATTGCAATCTAGGTGCATACCGACATTCTACAGACATTCCTGTCTGTTAATGACATTCTTAATCTGGTAAAGCGGCAGGCGGCTGTATATAATAATCCTTATAATATTATAAATGCGAAAGTTTGTGTGTATGTGGGTGTGTATGTGCGTATGTTTGTTACTTTTTCACGCTCAAACGGCTTCACCGATTTAGATAAAATTTGGTATGGAGATAGCTTATACCCTGGATTAACACATAGGCTTATTTTCATAATCACCATTATTACCGGATTTCATCACCGCGCGGGTACAACCGCGGGGCACAGCTAGTAATAATATAAGTCCGTTTGATATTGCTAAAACTCACGCTCTTTATAAATTTATAAAACTTATAAACGTGCGACATCAAAACAAGTTGTTTAAAAAATGAAAACTGAGTTTCCGGATAAAGATTTATATTTTATGTTTAGAAATGGGTTAAGCTTGAAGCTTACGCGTTATCGATAGGCAATTGTTTGCTTACGCGTTTTTATTGGCTCCGTCGCAATCGAGACGGGACAGTACGAGACGGGACGTCGCGACAAACGCACCGCATTCAAGATCCTATAGACTTCCGGAGGAAGCCGAAACAATTGCCTATCGATAACGCGTAAGCTTCAAGCTAAACCCGTTTCTAAACATAAAATATAAATCTTTATCCGAAAACTCAGTTTTCATTTTTTAAACAACTTGTTTTGATGCTGTTTTGTTGTCACTCTGGTTCAAGTTTTCGACTGAATATCTTCAGTAAAATTTCCTTCCCCTCTCGTTCTACCACACATAATGTATACTGCAAACATGTCTGCGGGGCTTGGGTAGGACTTGACGCCTTTTATGTTATTTGTTTACATTTTAAGCCTTTTGTTACATTTCTATACAGTCTGCCAAGGGCTGCTTTGAACACCTAAACAAATTAACCTAAACAAATTAATTTATTTTTTTGTTTAACGATGCATAACAACCAATTAAAAAACGCTGTAAACTCTGGAAAGAAGCCAGACACTCTAAACGACGCAGAAGTATTTTCAATCTTTTTTATTCTTTGAAGAAATACGGAACTAATTTAAAAGAGGTAGATACATAGTTTTACCTAAGCAATAGGTAAGTAATATATATAAATGCGTTTATGTAACATATTAACCATTGACCATTTTTTAACCATTGATTTTAGCTAATATACTTTCTAATATAGAATGATTTACACGTTTGTCTATATACCTGTCTATCTGCCTATTTACAAAAGTAATAAATTCTATAGAGTGGTTGTAGCATTATAGAAACAAGTGGTTATTTAAATATGTAAATAGACAGGCTGACAAACATATAAAAGGAAAATGAAATTAGGGAGCCTAAAAATATCTTTCGTAAATAAAAGTTGAACCTCGGATTCAGAACGAGCATCACAGAGTGACCCCGGCGCAAAGCACTCAGCTTTTTGTGAAACCTAGGTAATCTACTGCTAACACTTTGAAACCCCATTGCTGAAATTGCATTGTCTAACTAGGTTTTCAAATGTTATTAAATCAAACGGGGCTTAATCGCGAGAAAAACATTTAGTAATTTATTTACCTCGACGTTTTCTTTCACGAGAGTCTTCTCGTGACCACGACCAATGCAAGTTGGTCGAAACGTCGAGGTAAATAAATTACTAAACGTTTTTCTCGCGATTAAGCCCCGTTTGATTTAATAACAATGTGTTCGAATCGCGAAAGTCTAAAAATTAAAATAGGTTTTCAGTTATTTTAGGTTGTATTCCGTTTATTACTACTATTCTGTATGATGTATCTTCTAACTAAGACTTTTCGTTTCGCGTTATTGAAATATGTCAAAGTCAATAAGGCCTCTCCTGTTGTTAAATGTTAACTAGGTAACCGGCTTTGACTGGCCGGTTGGCGCAGTTGGTAGCACTCTGCCTTCTGAGCCGCTGATCCCGGGTTCGATTCCCAGACAAGTCAAACATTTGTGTGTATGAACATGTCTGTTTGACCTGTGCCTGGGTGTGTATATGTATATAAGTATATATATCAGTCATCAGGTCTCCATAGTACAGGCTCTGCCTAGTTTGGGACCTGAAGACCTTGTGTGAATGTTATCATAAAAAAAAGTAAGCCTATAATAATTGTGACATAATAATTCTAGGACCATAAATTAAAGTGAACGTGTTCTATTAGAATTCCGTTTTTTATAATACTTATATTTATATATATATATATATATATATACATGTTTTAGTTTAGTTACCTGTCTGTCAGGTATATATATATAGGCAATGATTTTATGATATATATTTTTTTGTTGCAGACCGAGGAGCTGAATATTTGTTTATATTAAAAATGACGATAAATTTCGAAGAAAATGTTTTCGTAAAATTATATCGGAAGAACTTGTAAATTCTGACTGTATACAATCAATACAATTATGACAATAATATTGTTTTTATTTTCATTACGCTAAATCCCTTATTAGTTTAATACCACAAATTATAACAACAATAAATATTATTATAGAATAATGCATATTACTATTTTTTTCTTGTTATTATTGTTCTGTTTTTAGGATTTACACTGTTTTAAATCATGTCATTTTTAACATATTTTTAAAAAGCTTAGGAAAGACAAATAGGTAATTCAAAGATTTGAAAATATGTCACCTGCACACATAGTGTGTTCAGACAGCATTCCTTGAAAGCCAGTAAGCATTCCAGGTCTAGCGTGATAACATCTTTGACCACATCGTCACTGAGCATCAAGTGCGTTAGTGGTCAAACGCTAGATCCATACAGTATAAAAAAACCCGGCATTGCCAACATTAGCATGCACAAGACAGGAAATTGAATTATTATATTAGAATTTTTTTCTGTAAGAATGTCACTACAAGAATTTACAATTTACTGGAATCCATTTTTCCATGAGGTGTTCTACAACTTTCCGATGACATCTGATAGCCGGGTTACAGTTTAGGGTATCGAAGTGTGGCTATGCCAGGTGGTGAGTAGTTAGGAATTTTAAAAAAAAAACTGTAACGGGTATTGGAAGTCCTTTGACGTGACGATTTTACTTTGAGACCTAACATGCACACAAGCTTCCTTTGTGCAACGAATGAAATGCTGTGCAGCAGTTACATTGTTTCTCTTTGGCACTTCAAAAACAACGGCACGGTTTGTCTTTTTAACCGACTTCAAAAAAGGAGGTTACTCAATTCGACCGTATTTACATGTTTTTTTTTATGTGTGTTCGCAGATAACTTCGTCGTTTATGAACCGATTTCGATTATTTCTTTTTCTGTTAGATAGAGTATACTTCCGTGGTGGTCCCTTTCAAATTTCATCAAAACCAGACAAGCGGTTTTTGAGTTATACTCCAATAACTGAAAAGTACTATGCGTATCTTGATGATATTATTCCCGCGGTTGAAGACAACGCAGAACACACACTGACAATTAATTGATCCCGTGAGTAGCAAAGGTCACTGCAAAGCGTGAAAAAATTTTTTTTTCAAAAAATGCAACCGACTTCTACACTCAAAAGTGTGAAATAACTTGTCGAAGTCGGTACCATGAGCACAATATTGTGATGATAGTTACTTTTGCGTGAACTATCATGGTACCGACTTCAACAAGTTGTTTCACACTTTTGAGTGTTGAAGCCGGTTGCATTTTTTGTTAAAATTTTTTTTTGTAATCATCTATGGGCTATATAATTTTAAATACGCATTCGTCAAAAATGTTTCCATTTCCCTTTGTGTTAATTCACTAAGGTGTATTTTTACCTATGAAAACCCTATTTAAATAAGGTAGAGAAACCTAACTTACCTGTTTTAACCAGTTTAAACGTGACTTGCTGTTGATTCTTGAGCTGATCGTTATGCGTTGGGTGTGTGAGCTCCCGTAAAGCCATCTCCAGCGAGGGTTGCTGCATTGTAGCGGCTTTATTTTGAGCGTCTCTCGACCGGCTCAGCTTGCGGAAGAAACTGACCTTCTTCGGTTTTGAGTTTGAACCTGAGAAACACAGGCACCCATAAACAAAAAATAAAATCACAGTGGGTAAGTATAAACATAGATAGATCATCTTTTAATACAATTTTAATATTACTTCAAAGAAAACTTCAAACACACATTAGGAAACCTTATGAGGATGACATGATATCTTGCAGCGCAATGTTAAAGTTAGGTACCAGCCAGAATGGAGGTGAATTCATAGGTTAGTCAGTGACCACGCGTACTCAACCCCAAATCCACACTTTTTCAAAACCTTCGAGAGATGATCGCTGGGTTGTCGTCGAAGGCGGCGAGGCGCGAACTGAGGACGTAGGGGAGGGTGTAGGCTCCGAGTACGGCCGTGGTGGAAGAAGGCTTAGATGTGACGTCGCAGGAGATGGGAAATGTGCCGCCGAAACATCTGATCGGTAGTCTGGCTCGGGGGTCATGACGCGAATGTTCGCTCCGAACTGTGGTGTGCTCGCCACCTCGAATAGGGCGTCGAAGTCACGGTCGAAAATATTCTTCCGTGAGAATGCCGGAGTGGGCAGGGGAGCGGGAAGTTCAAATTCATCGGGAGCGGGGGTCCTAACGATTTTGCCGAATTCGTTGTCCTCATGGCGGCCGAGCTTCTTGAGAAGCTTTGCTTTGGTGCGCTCGCGCAGCTTTGCCTTGCGCTCGAGCGACGGCGTCGGCGAGGCCGGCGCGCGCTCCTCTAGCTCCGGGGGCGCCGTTTTGAGGGGAGAGCGGGTAAGGGGCGGGGGTTGCGCGCTGGACGGCGCGGATGGCAGCGGCCCGATGAGGACGTCGAGCGTTGGCCGCTGCCGTGGCCGGGGCAGCGATTGCGCGACGTATGTCAGGGAAACTACTTGATCCGCAGGATATATTACGTACATCCCTGGTGAGACCGCATCGCGCAGGCCCCTCGCGCCCTCCGAAGAGGTTCAGCGCGTCTCTTAAATGTACTATTCACTACATTAATTAATAATATATTTTATAAAATTAAATTAATGACGTCTCTTCCCACAAAACTATTTAAAATCTTACGTCGAGTGAACTGGAATGCTTATATTTTAGGAGTATATTATTCTTTTGATTAAAACTAAATACATTGAAGAACGAATAGGGAATGTTTCAAGGGAGGGAGCTTGAGCCATGACTAGTAGGTAGGGAGGGTAGATCTTCACGTATTCAGCTACTGTTCCGTTCAACCAATCTTCGATCTAAAAAGGAAAAAATGTATTAATTAAAAAATCAAATAGGTACTATTTTGACACCAATGCATAGAACAGTAATATTCTAATGTGGAATTGCTAAGTAAGCATAATAAACCATCAGGTAGTCTAAAGCTACATTCTGAATAAAATTGTATCGTTCATTAAATATATACAAGTCATAAATTGCACTTGTTTGGATGTCTCTCATACTATAAAAGATACAGTTCCATTACTTGTTAGCGAATAATACTAAATTGCTGAATAAAAAGAATATTTTGGTACGAATTTAAACGAAATTCGATGTGAAATTTAATCTGCAGATTACTGACAACAGAATTTGCAATTATCTTCATAAATTCCTGAAGAGTCTTGCTCGCATTTCTATTGAAATACAAAGACATAAGCTATGTTAAACTAACTACAGACTATGCAGGCTCTTAAGTAAATATATAACTTTGTAAGACCATTAATTTATCTTCGCTTTTATGACGTATACTGTTTGCTTTACTTAAATATAGTCCTGAATAAATATAAGGTTAAGCTGGAATTGCATTCAGTTTCGGGCAAACACTATCTTAATTTAGTGCATTTTATATATTTTTAAATACACCAATTATTAAAGACCTAAAACTCATTAAATAAAGTTTGCACAGGTACACCGGCGCTTTTCTATGGAAGGTCTGATAAGCGTGGATTAAGTCAAGAAAATGTGTTGGGATCGTATCAATTGGGAAGATGTGATCTCTGGCTACCCCTTTGGGAAAGAGGTGTGAGTTTATGTATGTCTGTATTTACATGTATGTAGTTGTTCCCTTCTTTATGTTCTGTCAAAATTAAATGATGCTCCAATTTACTAAAAATGCAGCTTCCGATAACGCAATAGCTACGAGTCCAAAGTCTATCTAAGGGTGTGTCTAGACCTGACGAACGCGCAGCTTGCGTCCCGCTCGCGAGCTGCACATTCGCTGCGCGCGTGTTTTTCATGTTCGCAAGCCGCTTCTGCGTCGTCCGTGTACCGTTCGCGCGCAACGGCGCGGTGTATAGCTTGCGTGGCGGCGAACGGGCGCTCGGGCGCATTGCGAGCATAGCGCTTCCTCCCGCCGCGCGCCGGGTACAATAGCAGCGAACTGACTTACATGCACGCACACTACTGGTGCTGCGCGCACAGCTCGCATGCGCACTCGCTCGCATACGAGCGTTGTAGAAGTTGCACGCAAGAAGCGCATAAACAGGTTTTTTTTTTTTTTTTTTACTATTATAAGTTTGCGTTTGACAACTGTCTCACCTGATGTTAAGTGATGACGTTGTCTAGGATTTAGCACGCAAACCTAGAAAGTACCTATTCACTCGCCACTTGAAGACTCCAGGATTGGTGTATTTACTACAGGTGCAGTAATAGCATGCGTACATTACGCGAATAGCACGCGCGCGGCACGTTTTCAGCGCATTCGCCAGATCTGTACATGCTTTTTCATGTCGATAGACTGGCCCGGTAAGCTTTACTCGCCGAGACAAGCGGGTCAAGTACCGCCACAATAGCAAGGGCGCTCCGGGCTCACAAGGACCACTCGTCACTTTACAACGTAGCGATTCTGACTGTATCCAGTTTTTTCACTTTACCTCGGTGATAAGAGCCCTATTTTAATGAAGCTATGATAGTGGTAAGTTATGGCTTTTGAACTTTGAAAATTGAATTACTACGACAGATGGTCGCCGTGGCGCAGTGGTCAGTGTCAGTGACATAACTTCTGTGTCTCCGGGACCCTAGGTTCGAATCCCGGCAGGGACAAATATTTGTGCACAATATTTGTAGTGTAGATGTTTGTCCCGGGTCTTGGGTGCTTGAGTGCTGTGATTGTGTGTGTCTATGCCTCCTGTGACACAGGGAATCCTAGTGCGGGGGTCTGAGTGTGATAAAATAAAAAATAAAAATAGAAGGAAAAAGGAAAAAGAGAAGGCTCTAGTTTTTCTTCACAAGCCGACCCCAAGTCTGTTTATTACACCCAAGTGACGTCATTAACGTAAAAACACGGAACAGTTGTACATAAGTAAGGTACTATTAGATTATTATGGTTCATTGCATTAACGTGATGCTTAGCTTGGAAACAAAATATTACAAAAAATATTTTGCTCTCGCTCGATACGTTACCAGCTGTAATTTTGGTCTATCAGTCCTATTAATAGTTCATACAATTAAAGATAGATGGCGCAAAGAAAAACATCCCTTCTGGAACTGAAATGAAGTAATTCGGCTGCTAGTCGAGTGCTACTATAGTTTAGATGACAAAGCGACAGGTCGGTATTCTGTAGTCGTGGGATCGAAGAAATATTTGAAGTGAAAACTTCTTTAGCGGCGTTGTGCAGTTTTGTATCGGGAAAAATGTCAAATTCGCGTCAGGACACCTCGCGTGAGGACACCTTGCATCAGGACACGCGACACTGATCGCAAAATTCGTCAGGCGCGTGACGTCATCGAATTCTTAAGACGAAGGGAGCGTAGACCGCCATCGCGGCGTAGGAGAGGAAGTAATATCCTCCTCTCTTTCTACCGCACGGCGATGTAAAATAATTGTAATAATTCAGAACTAGTACAATTAATTTACATCGCCCTGCGTCGAGTTCAATTTTTTATGTAATATAAATTGTTATATTTATGTACCTACCATAGCGCAATAAATGAATATTGTGTACCACATAAATGATGAACTTTTATACTGATAAATAAAGCAATTCGTGGGAAATAATTCCCTAACCGTTTCCAAATATTCAAAAATTCAGCACGTTAATGTTTTAGTTTTCATTTCTGCCGGCACTCCCAGAGTGCAACCGTTTTTTTTCTCTCAAAAAATGTTTAATATCTGTAAGATAGTAGCAAAATGTAATTATAGAGAATAAAAAAGAATAAACGAATTCAGATGATCTTTTACATATATCTACTACAAAGTGACTGGCCGGTTGGCGCAGTTGGTATCACTCTGCCTTCTGAGCCGCTGGTCCCGGGTTCGATTCCCGGACAGGTCAAACATTTGTGTGCATGAACATGTTTGTTTGACCTGTGTCTGGGTGTGTATATGTATATAAGTATGTATGTCAGTCATCAGGTTACCATAGCACAGGCTCTGCCTAGTTTGGGACCTGAAGACCTTGTGTGAATGTTAATAAATAAATAAATAAAATAAATAAAATAAATAAAGTGATGTGTATGAAAAGCGTTTATTGAATAATAAGTAGGTACTATATTGGTTGCATATTAAACGTAATAATCCTAATGGATGACTATTTAAAGACACGTAAGATCAATAATTATGACATGTTAAAAGGTTTACAGGTTCATGATTGTCGAGATTTCAGACTATAATAGCCCGATAACAACATTATTTTTAGTGATTGATTGACATAATTTCATTTTAGTCGAAAATTAAAAATGTCATTGAACTGATAGTGCGGGATACAAGAAAATGATTAAATTTCTTATCAAAACATCAGACTAATATTATAAATGTGAAAGTTTTGATGGTGGATGTTTGTTACTCAGTCACGCCAGAACGGCTGAACAGATCTGGATGAAATTTGGTATATAGATACTTCCCGGAATAGCACATAGGTGATGAAAAGTACATCTTGATCATCATCATCAATCATCACCACGCGGGTAAAACCGCGGCGCGCAGATAGAATAGCAATTAATCCCATCCCAGTAATGTTACTCCTTCACGGTCAAACGGCTGCACCAATTTCGATGAAATTTCGTATGGCTACTTTATCTCATTGCATTAAATTGCTAATTCGGCTCTATTGGGATTTAAACCCACGACTGCAGAATACCGTCCTGTACATAAAGGTTTGATCGTGAATTCTTGTACTATGCCGACAATTTATCTCCCGAATAAAGTATTCCGCTCAAGCAGGTTTTTAAACTTTTTAAACATTTGTAATCTGATATCGTAAAATAAATTGTGCTTGACCGCCTACATTGCAAACACTACGTTGCACCCGTGCGAAGCCGGGGCAAGTCGCTAGTTAAAATAATGTAACGCTTTACCGAACACGCTGAAGGATAAAATTCAATTGTTCTTCTTACGCGCAATTAATTGTTTTCATAAATGGTAATCCGTGTAACTTTGTAAAAGTTCAAGTTTCTCGCAATTTGTATGCTGAAGAGTTATCAAAGTTAATCAAAGATGTTTGTCACAAAACAGCGCGCTCTTACACTGTGACTTGTAAGATCTGGAAAATAATTATTGTTGTGGCGCTTGCGGCGGCGCTGCATAGACTATGTTGCCGAATCCATCAAAGTTTCAGGAAGTTTCAGGATGTTTAATAAAAAAAAACAACGGATTTGCACTCCGGAAGTGCCAGCAGAAGTGAAAGCTCGAACATTAACGTCGTGCATTTTTGAATATTTTGGAATGGTTAGGGAATAATTTCGCACAAATTGCTTTATATTATCAATATATAAGTACTATCATTTATGTGGTAAAATACAATATTCATTTATTGCGCTATCGTACACAAACATGAAAATTGATATCTCCCTCTGTCTTCGTCGACGACTTCAATGACGTCACGCAACTTACGAATTTTCGATCAGTGTCACTTGTCCTCACGTCAGGTTAACATTTTTTCCCCATACAAAAGTGCACGACGCAGCAAAAGAAGTTTTCAATTCAAATCAACTTGTCACACACACAAACATTATTTTTTTATAAGTATATATTATTTTACACGAAACACAAAGGAATTCCTGCAATTCACTTGTTACTGAAGCCAAACTGGCAGCAAGACGGCTTTAGGAGCAAATAAGAACACTATGATGATCCAAGTTAGAAGAGAGAGAATGATTTTGGAAACCGGTTATAGGATAATGTATTGCTGACATTGTGTTTTGAATTAGCTGAATTAGCTAGTCTAAAGATAAGAAACTAAATTATATCAAATAATTTGTATAGCCTTTTATGCCTACGGAGGGCGTTGTTGGTCTGTACTACAGTTTTATTACTACAACAGGCAACAACGTTTCAAATAAGATATGTTTCATAATATTTTTAAGACTTACGTAAATTGTGTTTCTTGTGTTTCTGTACAATGTGGAATTGTCTTGTAAGTGAAATTTTGTGATTTCTTTCTTAAGACAATAAATTTCTTATTATTATTATTAATTTGGTTGGGGTTGACTGTTAGGTCAGCAATTTTCTTTGTGTACAGTATAATAATAAAAAGCCATTGAATTCCATATTCCTGTCACCTTTCAAATGTTATTACTAGCTTATTCCTTTTTTATTGAAATGTGGACCCCTTTTTGGGTAAAGGCCTCCTCCAACTTTTTCCACTTATCCCTGTCTTTGCCTGTATTTGTCCAGTCGTTTCCTGACATCTGGATAATATCATCAGCCCACCGTCTTGCAGGTCTGCCAACGTTCCTCTTTCCCTGTGGACCTTTCCATCGTGTGGTTTCTGTGTTCCATCTATTATCCGTGTAGCGGGCGATGTGTCCAGCCCACCTCCATTTAAGTTTGAGTGCATGTGTGAGAGCGTCAGTTATTTTTGTTTATTGTCACAGTATTAGTTATTTTTGCGTACAGTATGCTGTGGTAATACATTGGATATCTGACATTTTCTACTTAGCGCTTTATTGCTTTGGAGGCCACGCTACAGTAGATAATCCTACTGAATGGAGAGTCCGTATCCTTGTAACCTACGTTTTTAAAAATTAATGTAAAAAATGGTGATAGTACTTTATTGTAACCGTAAAAGAACCATATTACTTTCCACAATTTTAGTTTGGTGCCGTTGAATAATGCAATCACCACCAATATTATCATAGCTACCAAAAATTCTGTTCCAAACGATTGGAGTATCCTCTTTCGAATAAGGTCTTCTAATATAAGCTTCGGAAAAAGGATGAGAGATTTCCAATAATAGAACGGGCCTTTTCCTCATTAGTACGTACAAAAAATGTTGAAGTACCGAAAAACCATATAAAATTCACACAAAGGTAGGGTAAAGCCAAAAATATTTTTGCGTCACTCAGCTGTCCGTTCACAATAGGATTTTCCTCCAATCCACTATGTATAGAAAAAATATTTGCCTAGATTGAAAAACTCAGCAACGTATTGTAAATAACGTTTTTGTACTTCAGAATATAAGGTTTCATATACCATTTTATAGATTAAGGCGCTACTCTGCTTATATCCATATTAAAACTCAGATAGTGATAATTCCGCAATTAAATTCTTCAGCTTAAAATGCAGTATGCTCCGCCCCCTGGAAGAAAATACTAGAGTGCTTGAAGCACTTTTCTCATCTGTGGGTTATTTAAGTACCAAATTAAATTTGCAATCGATACGCGAGCCCAAAATTTTACTAGAAAATCTCTGATAGACGTAGGTATTGGAATCTTGAACACCGGCGTAGAGTGGTGGCCTATTGGTTGTCTATCAGGTACATTTCATCGCCATTCTGTCATCAGCTGATCAGACGTATGGCATTGCGATGTCGCTTTATGGAAGATCTTTCACTGCTACTTATGAACCGTTTTCCTTCCAGTTTCGTAATGCCTTCTGCCTAGAAATGAAACTCGTTTTCCGAGTCTGTGTTTCCTTTTAAGTCACTCCTGAGGTCGTCAAGTCACGCGTTTTGACCCGTGCACAGACGAAAAACGTGATTTCTGCTGGAACGAGTGCACACTGAGTCAGGAAAAAACAGTTGATTAACAAGAATTATAATTTTTTTATATTTTTAATATTGCTCACAGGGTCTCTCTGCAAATCGTGGTCATATAACGAATATCTCTATACTAGAAATAAACATTTGTTATATAATTTTAAATTTTGTGTTTTAAACTGACGTGGTGTTGACACATTATGAATGTATAAAACACGGGAATTACTCACGTACTAGGCTAGCCGCAACCGCGTCCGCGAGCGCGCCGTATTCTCCTTGAAATAGACCACCGATTGTGGTTGAAACTACAGTCGAAACCCTCGGACTTATTACGTAAGTAATTCCCGTGTTTTATACATTCCTAATGTTTTTTTAAAATGTTAGTAAGTCCATAAGATACTTAACGCAGATACCTTATTTTATGTTTAACACACGTTTTTGTTGCATTTATAACATTATCAATAAAGGAATGGAATGTTAAAGATATAAAAAATCAACGAGACCTTAAATGACAAAGGCAGTTATTGGAAGACAAAGCTGATTTATTTTTTTGAAATAGAAAAGTTGTTACACTTCGAATTACTATACTCAAAGACCCGTGCAGTTATCTTCAAGAGATTTTTCGTAAATGGTATATAGTTTTTTGTTTTTCTCAGATAATCCATCTATGAAACTCCTTTGGAAGACTCATTTTATCCGCAGAAGGCGATGCTGCCCACCTTTTGGTATCTATGTGACGAGTACGTGGGAAATAGCCCGATACCTGGGATTTTAGTCAAGTCTGTCTGTCCACCTGGTCCGTGGCCGTCCAATGCTTCGCTTGTTAGTCCGTGGTCTCTATTCGAGAACCATTCGACGGTCATCAGTTCTATGAGCTATGTGCCACTGGGCTATATCGGTGACTTTCGGTCTTCTATATACGAATCTCTTCCTTGCTGATTCGATCACGTACAGAAATCCCGAGCATAGTCCTCTCTATAGCTCGTTGTGCGTCTTCGAGCTTTCTCAAAAGGCAAGAGACCACGTTTCAGTTCCGTAAGTCATCACTGGTAACGCACTGCTCAAAGACCTTCGTTTTCAAGCATTGCGGTATTACGGACAAGAACGATACCAAAGCGAAATGTATAGGAATAAAATCTATCCGATCGGATGAAAAGGTGGGTAACTATCAACTATTGATTATAGTTCAGCAGTGGTCTGAATGGCGAATACCAAAGCGTTGCGGTATGCCATTATTAGAGCATTTGTCGTGAGAGAATTTTGTAATTCAACTCCATCTCTATTCCTTAGATACAGCCGTCTAATCCGTACAGTAGTCAACACCTTTCATTTACCAATTAAAATAATCGATCGCGTTGATGTCAATTAGAGCCAAGAAATAATTAATTAACAATTTTCAATCATCACAAGAGTTTCTTAGAAATGTTGAATATAAATCTGATCCGAGGAAACTGCCCACGGTAACCACTGTTATTAGAGGTCCGATTTTAAGGCGACCAAATTTTTTACTAATTTGTAACTTTCATATTATTATAGTAACACCGCTTAGGCTGCCTATCGGATTTTAAGAAACTGACTTACTCGATTTGTAAATGCGCATGTTATTTTTATTTTATTAAAATGCATACGACTTTGGGTACAAAATAATTGCTCATCGTTAACGCGGGCTGCTCACAGCCCTCAATCTAATACTACCAAATATTTTCCACAGAACGAGCTGGTCATCGTAGTGACTACTCACCGTGTTGTTTAGCAATATTTTTCATTTTTTATTAGATAGATATATTTTTATTGGTTACATCTGATCATTAGCTATCGTGTTCTACAATATGTACACTCTTGTACCAATCCGTCTATATTCGTAGGTCACACGAAACGTTTTACGATCAGTTACATAATGCGCAAGAGTGAGTATCACAATATATATAATCCTTAAGATCTCATTTCTGATACGATCGCGTTCTCTACGCGATCGAATCAGAAATGAGATCTTGAGATCAAACCCCGAGCATAGCCCTCTCCATAGCTCGCTGTGCGACTCAGAGTCTGCTCACGAGGCCCGCAGCCAAAAACCACGTTTCCGTTTCGTAAGTCATCACAAACGATAATGTCATAAAAAAAAATCTCTTCTAAGGAATACGTAAAAGATTATTCAACCTTAAAGACATTGGAGAAAAATTCCAGAAGCAAACAAGTGGACAATGCTGAAACAATTGAATTTATTCACCTTTATAGATAGTCAAACGCTAAATAAATAAGAAACGTGTTTTAAAATAACATACAATAAGCTCTTCGTACCAACTTGCATCCCGCTATAAAAGAAGCATGAGAAAATAGAAAGCTGATTTGAATTTATTTTTTTACAATTATTACTGAGCGCTCCTCGGTAAGCACACAGTGAATTCAATTTTAGCATCTCTTTACTTTCTGGGTAATTTGAAAAACGTGATTAGATTCTCTCGCCCCGTGACTTTCTATTACTCGTACATTTTTCATAAATAACGTAACTACCTACGTGTTGGTTTTTTCTTGCTATTGTTTATACCCGACTGCGCTGAAGTTGGGTTATGTTTGTAAGTATATGTATTTATTATTATTTATTTATATAAAAATACTTATTGCGCTTACAGTTTGCACCAAGACGCACAATAAGTCATTACTTATAAAATTACACTTAGATATTACTTACTTAAAAATCTAATACAATGGCCTAGAAATTGATTGACTTGTGCGAAATGTGTCTACCTCTGGTTCGTGAGCAATCAAAATGTCTATATCTGGTTCGTATTATATAGACGCGTTCTGTGGCGTAAACAAATTGCGAGCTATTGTCAGATTCATCTCAATTGCGAGAGATAACATGGATATACAACCAAAATTATAAAGAAAAATATGCAGTTGGTTTTTTTTAATCAGTCATGTTGGGGAATGAAAATGATGAAAATTGTAGTACTTATTACTTATTATCTTTTTTAATTGAAAAAATCCAGCACCCAATTTATGTCAAGTAGCTTGCGTACTTAAAAAGTTTAATACACCCAGTGTGTTCCAGTAAAACTGCTAAGTACATTATTATGTAAGCAATGTTACTGGAACACACTGGGTGTTTTAAACTTTTTAAATTTCAGAATGCTCTCTAAGTAACTGGTGAGCTTGTTAGAAGTACACTTTTATCATGCAGAACTCAATTTGTCACAAACCTTTTAATGCTATACAAATAACGTTGATAAATTAGTTATTTTCAAAGCAAAAGCCACTTTTAAAATAAAACAGAACTTTCGAATTACCATCCGATGGTGGCGTTTCTTTATACACTCGTGGAAGTATGAAACCGCGAGCATGAATACAGCTAAAATAAATTTACAAAATCAATAATAGCCAACAAAAGTTGGTCGGATAAAGCTGCTGGAGAACTCTGGGACAAGACAAGTTGCATCGCTTCATAGTGATTCTCTTTCACTAACCGTTGAATGTTCGTTCTGTATTAGTAAGGCCGACAATGGATGTTTATGGTGTGGCGATGTCATTGGGATGATCAGATCAGATTTCCTATGGCGCGTTTCTAGTTCGCGACTGGCTATCAACCACCCTTAGTTTGAGAGAATGTCACCAAAACACACAGTGTGTTCAGGCAACTGTCTTTGAAAGCCAATCAATATTCTAGCTCTAGTCTGATTCCATTTTTGACTGTCACCGACAATCAAGTGAGAAAATCATTCGACTATAAATAATAAAAATGATTGCTGAAATTCAATCACGGAAGGGAGATAAAAATGTAGATGGCACTTGTTAACAATCTAATTGGAAACAATTCAAAACCCCTTGTATATTTATTGTACATTGTCATTGTGTTAGAACTGTTTGCATAACGCTGTTCTATTATAAACGCATACTCAATGTTGTATCCACCCACTTGCGGAAGTACTAATTGCTTTATCTTCTCTGCGCGACAATTTATTTTTAAACATTTATTAAGCTTCCTGCGTTCACTGTGGGAGTGAAAATCCCCGATGTTCTTTATTCATTCAACCAAAATTAATATGGACATTCAAACTAATAAAAAAAAGACGTGTGGCACTCGCGGACTGCCGCGGTAAAGATATTGCATAGCATTTTTTATCAACTTATGCAGTTAATATATTAATAACTTAAGCAGTAACGCCGATACAACCAATGCCACCTAGAGGCGAGTTGCTGAACTAAATAGACAAGCGTGAAATTTCAAAAAAGTCATTAAAAGTTCTGCTATTCATCGATAGATGGCAAACCTAAAAATTATCACCGCTGTGCCGGTCGGAGTGGGGGGTGTTAGGTTATTTTCGTTACGGAATTTCTGGATTCGGTCTCCACGCTCAAGGCCCGCGATAGAAGCTATGCAATAGCTAAAAAATTGAATAGCAGTATCGTTAGTAGTATAGTAGTAGTTAGTAGTATAGTTAGAGAAATAGAAGCATTTTCTCTAGGCCCGCAACAGTGGGAGCGTCGTCGGCTGTCGACTATTGATAGTGGTCAATACAGTATAAAAAAAAACATTCTCACCTATATAAGAAAATGTTATTTTGTTACACATTTATGTTACACATTTGATCACATTTAATTAATACTATACGTAATATTAATTGAATATGATCAAATGTGTAATCGAAATCAAAACGCATTGTAATAATAGGTTTCTGTGTAATTTAAAATTTTAAGAGCAAATAATTTTCATAATTCGTGTCATTAAAAAATTATGAAAGAGAAAAGCATAACACACTCTCATTTAAACGAGACCTATTTTTATAAACTTTTGACTTTAAAGTATTTTATTTCAATACCTCAGCAATTTAATGGGTTAAAGGTTTAAAGTATACAAGACAGGAAATTATGCTATAACTGTCTGTCCGTTCCTCCTGCGACACATGGGTTTCTAGTGCGAGGGATTGAGTGTAAGGAAAATATAAAAAAAATCGATCGATAAGTTTATTATAAAATCGCTTGCTAAAATGAAATAGAAATGTATACCTACGGTCAACGAACTATTAATTTATGGCATGTTCTAAGTACCGTACCTACTTTGGGTGGACTTACCAACCGGTTTGGTTTTTCAGCAAGGTAAGTTACTTATACTTTGGTTATTTGCTTTAAAAAAATATATAGATGCGCTGGAGTATTTCATCGTAATAGACTCAATTTTAGCAAACTACATATAGGTGCCTTAGTCTAATGAAAATTATCATATAAGACCACACTACTCATTTATCTTATTTGTTAAGGGCCCACTTGCGCCAACCAAATTATCTGAGATTTTTGCCGAAATCTCGGATTAAATCACAAATTTGCAGGCAAAAATTGTGATAATTTGGTTGATGTAAGTGCGCATAAGTCGTTAAACGGAGTTTAATTAATCAAATGTAAAATATGCAGTCATTCAAATCTCACCAGCAGGCGGCTCAGCTCTGGAAGCGCATATTGTATCCGCGGGTTCTGTCAGCAAGAACATAATTAGTGCGTAAATCACACTGAATCCGCAAGCGTGTCGCCTACTTCCAGCTTCAGCGTATTTTTTTTAGTAATTCACAATTTCAATTGATTTTTATCTTGGTAGTCGGGAATGAGGCCAAGGCGGTTTAAAAAGTGTTTTTACCGGACCTAGTGAGACTTGCACAAGTTGCTTTGAGAACCAGCTCGTTATTGAGCATTAAATGGTTCTTTAGTATCGGTAATCCATATATCTTTGGCTCGGAACTTTGTTATTAAGCGTCTTTCCAATTTTCAGCTATTTTGAAAACTTAGAAATGCTGATATGAAATTGCAATTGACTAGCTGCGCACCACGGCCTCACCCGCGTAGATTACAATGAGTATCCTTTGAGTTACTTGAGGGTCTAACATATCTGTGTAATAAATTCTTCATATTATAGCAGTTCTGTCAGAATCGTGTAAAGATTCATTAATAGTTATCGTATTTCAAACATGACATTCAGATTACATATACGGGAATCCGAGTATCTATAAATGTTAATTGTTTTAAATTTTTTAATTGAATTAAATACAATTCAATACTGCACTTCAATTAAATACTGCAACGGGAGTACGAAACTAAGGTTTCAAAAGTATGTGTCGGTGGTCGGACTGTAGTTGTTTTAAAATGGATCACCCAAAAAACTGTCTAATGTGTAGGTATATTGAAATGTCGTTGAAAATGTCAGTGGCTATTATTTTCGTCGTATTCATAAATAAACACAGGCCCTTGACTAAGCAATCTGCGGATGTTTTGTTGACGAGGGTCTTGGCAGTGATGACTAAGTCATTGTGAGCTCTTTGATGTAGATTGTGGAGCAATAAAACTGATTTATCGTGAGAACTTTGCAAAGCAACTTTACGATGGTAATTTATAAAGAAATACTAATTATGTCATTGGGCGTAACAGGGTTTAATCACGTGACAACATTTAGTTACAAATGATGACTTTAACCAGGTTTTATTAGCATGAGAACACTTCTAAAGGGAGTTGTTTTGACTCAACGCGCTAATTAGGGTATCGATGCCACTTAATTACATTGCTCATAGATTGTTAATGAATTGCTGTTTTTGCTAGGCTTGCGATTCTACTTAGATTATAATTGAATGGCTACACATATATAATTTCTACCGCACTGCAATTAATTACAATGCAATCGAGATGAAATCGCTATTTTAGTTCAGCCTAATTTAGTTCTTTAGAGTATTGAGTAGCTAATTTAGTTAGCTTATTTAGTATAATCGCCATTACATTTAAATTAATATTGCATGTTTATGAATTTATTGTCTTCACAAACAAGAAAATTGGCGCGCAGGGCTTATGTATCTTGATCCAAATATTAATGTTTATCAATTAATCACGCTGTCAACTGGTAGCGGGTTAGAATTTGAACGTTAAACATACCTATTTGTCTACGCTCTCTCTTTATCTTTAGCTATGAGCACCGCCAAACAATTAATAAAATTAGTGTTTATAATTGGATCATTTATAATTCTAATTATTTTCAAAGATTCTAATATTTTGTTTGGAAATTCTTGTGAGTTTGACACATTATTATACATATGTCTTATACGGCTTTACTCAGGTTTATAGTCGTATAAGTTTCGACTATATCGGTGCCGTGGAGGTACCGGCCTAGAATAGTACTCCCCCATTACTTCCCGCGGATGCCGTAAGAGTCGGCTAAAAGGCCACGTACCAGAAGATGGGCAGCAGCGCCTTCTGAGGATTGAAAATTATACTGCGCTCGCCAACCCGCCTGCCAAGCGTGGCGAGTATTGGCAAATCCCCCCTATATGGGGGAGGCATAAGTCCAGCAGTGGACGCCCCATGGCTGAGAGAGAGAAGTTTCGACTATAAACCTGAGTAGGGTGCGGGCATGTCCGATGCCCATCCACAGATGAGTTTACGCTGCCAGATCGCGGCGACCTCGACTATAAACGTTAGTAAAGCCGGATAAAACAAATATATAATTATTCTAATAATATCAAATGTATACTCATTATTTCAGCAATTGTGCCTCTCTATGCGTTCTATTAAACGTCTAAATAATAATTATACATATAAATGTTGTTATTAAAACTGACGTGGTTTTGACACAGTACTAGGCGAATCGCGACCGCGTCCGCGAGCGCCCCGTATTCTCCTTGAAAAAGACCACCGAATGTGGTTGAAACTATAGTCGGAACCCTCTGACTTATTACGTGAGTAACTCCCGTGTTTTATACATTTATAACATATAAATGTTATATTAGCTTCTTCTCAATTTGAATGATTATGCGAATGGGTTGCCTGGCAACCAATAAATATCATGGTACAGTGACACAATGAAAACAAAATACAATTATTAAATTTCACAGGTGTCATTTACATAACTTAGTTATATTTGAAGGGTCACTAAGGGATCATGACCAATTCAATGTCACCCTTTGTGTCAAAATGATTATAATTAAAGTACATAAATGCAACTTTAATACACACACCACATCCACCAACATGACACCACACATCACATAATCACACATAAACACACACGAAAACACACATACCGCGCCTATTCTCGAGCAATATTGGGGCTGTTTTGCTTGTACAATATTTATATGTTTAGCTTCCTATAATTGTTAAGCTGCTGTCTGTGGGTGTTCGTTTTTTTTTCCTTTCTGTTTTTATATCTCGGCCAAGACCATAGTCCGAGCTTAGGGGTAGGCTGAAAAACAGCGTTATGATCTCTACATTGTGGGAACATGACACATGCTGAGCCTATCCCTTTTGCCATAGATATTTAATTAATTAAACATGTCCTGTATAAATATTTCTTTTTTTGTGGCAATAAATGATTTATTATTATGATTTATTATTATTAATGGATAATATATTAAAATTTTAATTTGTTTTAGAGAGTTAATATCCGCTAACAGGAAGCAATACCAATTTTATTAGAATATAATCCCCGCAACGCACATGGCTAAGCTTCTTACGTAGCTACAGCTCATGAATGATAAATATAGCCATAATGAGTATAACTCGAAAATAACAACCAAAAATAAAACAATAGTAGTGTATGAAACAACGTATTAGCCTAGCAATACAAAGAGGAAACGCTGCCAGCATCTTGGGTACAATGCCGCAGGGGCCCGTTTTAGATTTATTTTAGTTTTTTATTAAATGTTTAAGGTTTTTATTTTAAGTTAGATTATTTTATTGCTATTCTTAATTATTTTTAAATTATGTCAATGTTACCTTGAATAAATTTAGCTGTTTATGAAACTGTTTCTTAATAAGGGTTCTTAAAATTAGAGTTTAAGTTAAAAAAACGAGCCGTATGCGAGTTTCAGCAAATCGGCTAAATAAAATCCTTAAGAGGTAATATACACACAAACTTTCACATTTTTACTAGGGTGGTTATTAATGTTCATTAATTCACTTGTGCGTTCGTGATCCCACTCAATGAGTTCTTACTGAAAATCAGCACGAAGGTTGCACAGACTTTAGAATAACGCTGAGTAGGTACTCTTTACTGGCATCTTGCAACAGTGTATTTTTTTCTCTTTCCTAAGTCTTTTTTTGGGTTCCGTACCTCAAAAGAAAAAACGGAACCCGCATAGGATCACTTTGTTGTCCGCAACAGACAAGTAGCTTTCAAGACCCTTTTTTTCAAGAGCGCGTGGAGGTATCAAGCTGAAATCCATATAAAATACTCAGGTCTACTGTCCCTTCGAGCTGTGAAAAGATCAAACTTCTAAGTCAACGCAATCAAAGGACACAGCCGTTTATGCTGCAAATTTTCGCCATTCGCAAGGGAATCAAAACCTACAAGTACTACCCGTGAACTCAGAATCGTAAAATATGGTACGAAGCAACGTCTTATAGCACAGATAAAGGCAAAATTGCGATAAGCATACATTATTTGTAATAAGAATATCATATAATAAAAATATTTTTATCAACTTTAAGCTTACTGCCCCTTTCTTTTGTACGGAACCCTCGATACGCAAGTCCGACTCGAACTTGGCCGGAAAAAACAACAATAAAGATTGTATAAAAAAGCCTAAACCTAGAATGCTGCCTGTGTTAGCCTGTTAATTCCTGTGTGCCTGTGTGGTTCCGGAACTTCCGGACAATACGCGCCGTTTCAAGAAGTGCCGCCTTCTGTTCTATTTTATTATTTTGTTGTTATTTAATATTTTTACAATCCAGTGCTTTTTCTGCCCTTAATAATTAATATGTTGTATGTATTGCTTCCGGGCTGTTTGGCCTTGAACTTTTGTTCCAGACGTTTCGTCGATCACTGCGGTCGACATCTTCAGTGGTTCAGGTCCGAGCGGCGACAAGAGCGTAGAACTCTCCTCCGCGGAGTCTTCTCTGATACTGAGGGAGCAAGCAAACAGCCCGGAAGCAATACATACAACATGCAACGCCGGCCGTGAAAGCCTTAGAGTTTACAATAATTAATATGTTTTCTTCTTTTTTCTTTAGAGAATATAAATTCACTGGGCATAGATACAAAAATATGCTGAGCTTATGTAAACATTGAAATTGCAAACATGTACACGGGACTAAAATACATATCTCTTCGTTGTAGGTACAAATCAGAAATCACATCACAAATGCAATCTACTATTCGATTTGCATATCGGAAACTATTGTCGCGCGGGAAATGAATTGCCACAGCTAAGTAGCTTGTTGCCTTTCCTAATGATGACGGCTTTTATGTTAATTTCCTATAAGCAGTTCCTTAATAATTACTGAGCTTATAAGTAATAGCTTATAAGCTAAGTAATTATTAAGGAACCTTTAAATGAACTGATTTTAATGGAACTTATGTGACTAACCCAGAAGCAGGTCCGAAGTGCGATCGTCGTCGGAAATCTTTCGATAAAAACCAGAAATAATTCGAATTATTTGTAATTCGAATTATTTATAATTCAAAAGGCAATACGGAAAGGCATTCTGAGGTAACAAATATTAAAAAAAAAACGATTTATTGCATTGAAAACTAACCTTTTTCGATGTCTGTTGAAAAATTATCTTTTCTGCGTATAATGGCTAGAATACTTACCTACTGAATATATCCAAAAGTAAAATAACTGATAGCCAGTTAAAAAAATTACTGATCCTTAGATATATTTCCTGGAAAATTTTGATCTTAGATTAGATATTCCTTGGTGGATAGTTTTAAAGTAAAAACTTCTTGAGGCGCGTTGAGCACTTTTTGGGTGAACAAAACGCGTGAAACTCACGTCATCGTCACTGAACGCTTTCCACGTTAGCTTATAAACCATGTAGTTTTCACTTCTATCGGCAGTCCCCAAAGACTGCCCCTTTGCTTTTTTTTTTCTTTTTTTAAACAATTACATACTAATGAACTACCACTGATAAGTTGAATGAAAATATTTTCAGTTATATTATATACGAGAGAAAACGTATATATATTATATTACACGAATAAGTGAAGCAACGAGACGGATATAGTCATTTCAGAAACCGTTGTGAATACTATCCTATTAATATTAATAATGCTAAAGTTCAAACGGCTACACCGATTTCCATGAAATTTGGTATGGAGATAGTTTAAATCCTGGATTTTTTTTTTTTATTTACACTTTTATTACTAAAATATTATATATATATAATCTAACTTAAAATAAAAACCTTAAACATTTAATAAAAACTAAATTAAATCTAAAACGGGCCCCTGCGGCATTGTACCCAAGATGCTGGCAGCGTTTCCTCTTTGTATTGCTAGGCTAATACGTTGAGCGAGGAAGCTGCCAGCTCTTCGGTCTCCTGAGACGTCAACCAGTCTCTTGGAGATTTCCTTGAAGAAGTTTAGCGCGCTAGGACCCCACGGGCCAAGGGTCTCGACACCGAAAGGAACAAAATTGTATTCTGCGCCGAGACCGCTGTATTTAGCTACTTTTGCTTTTTCGGCCGATTCTGCCGCCGTTCCTGGCCTCGTGGAGGTTCGGTGGACATGTGAAGGGGCTAGTGTGTCTACACAAGTCGCATCCCATACCAGTATCCGACCCATGGCCCACGGTATGAGAGACATACCGTCCTATCTAATCCTGGATTAGATAGGCTACTTTTATCCCGGAAAAAGTATAGTTCCCGTGGGATAATTGAGGTAGCGTGAAAACCGTAACCCACGCGCGTGAAACCGCAGGGCGCTACTAGTATCTACATATATCTGAGAGCATTGATGCGTCTCATACTCCAATATGTATATTCAGTTAATCGGAGTGGATATAATGCAGCCTTTGATTACCGTTCTGTGCAAGGAGTTTCTTTGATTATCGACTGGGAGCTATATCTCCAGTTTTTACCTTATTTATAGAGAAATAAATTTATTTGTTTTCAGACTACACACTTTATCCTTATCGGTAAACTCTTTATTTTATTTCGAAATAAATGTAAATGTAAATATAATAATGATATACATATGCTATTCACCTTTATAATATTAGTAGGATTGTCACCAGCTGTAACTTATGTCCAAAACTGAATCAGTTTTGATAGTTTACTATAACTGTTTACCTTGTAAGATAGCATAAGTAACAAAGCTTTACTAGCGCAGCGGAAAGATACAAAAATGGTTAACACCACGTACCATTTAACCGCGGGTAGCACCGCGGGGCAAAGCTGGTGAATAATCCTACTAATATTATAAAGGCAAAAATTTGTCTGGATTTGTGTAATTTGTTACTACTTCACGCCCAAACGGCTGCATGGATTTGGATGAAATTTGGTATGTAGGTACTTCAGGTCCCGGAATAATACATAGGCTACTTTTCGCAATCATCATCATCATCACCACGCGGGTTAATTCGCGGGGCGCAGCTAGTAGTTTATAACTGTCCAATATGCTTCTGTCCACGAAAATAGGATTAACTAATTTAGTGTCATTGTGTAGTCAGACTTCTTTATCCGTTGATGTGGGGCTTCGGTTTGTTGTGTTTGCCCATAATTTCAACACTTGCATGGGTAGGTATGTGCGCGTAGATAACGTTTAGAGCTATTTGGATTTGTTTATTTTTCTCCCAATTTTTGTGGGGCACAAGACGACAGAATTACAAAAGTTTTATTTTTGAGATTGTTTTTAATAATTAGTGATGAGAATTAAAACTGAACTACAGACAACAGAGATTACATAAGTGTTATTTTTATGATTGTTTTTAATAATTAGTGATGAGAATTAAAACTGCAAAGAGGTCTCAAACTAATGGACCTCAAAGTCGTACAACGCAGAGAAATCGTGCTTTGGCGCAGTTGGTAGCACTCTGCCTTCTGAGCCGCTGGCCCCGGGTTCGATTCCCGGACAGGTCAAACATTTGTGTGTATGAATATGTCTGTTTGACCTGTGTCTGGGTGTGTATATGTACATCAGTATATTTATCAGTCAACAGGTTACCATAGTACAGGCTCTGCCTAGTTTGGGACCTGAAGACCTTATGTGAAAGTTAAAGAAAATAAATAAATTAGTTATTGTTTGTTTATAAAATTAGCAGATCTTAATTCTAATCAATTCCAAGTTCCACACATACGGTGACACTTACGCTTAGCCGATATCAAGATCGTCAATTGTTACGACTTCTTCCGGAAGGATTCATCAGGATCATCATTCAGTGCGAGACGGGACGTTCCGTAGAACGCACTGCACTCAAGATAGTGATGAAGGATTCCGGAAGAAGCCGAGATATAACTTAACACTTTCACGTTATATCCGTATAAACAGTAAGAGTCTAAAGTACGAAATAATTATTGAAATGGTAAGGGTCAACGCCCGTATTGATGTTTGCTTTATCGGAATAATCAATACGCGTCTGTATACTTTGGTATTCTGTGGTACTTGTAAACCTTATCTTTATTATCTATTGGGAGTTAACAAATGCGACATTTTTACATTTTTGACGTGATAACGTTTTATAAATTGATGAATGCCAAAATGAAAAATAGTAACGTTCCGCGTAACGTTCCACCTGAGTTTTATCTAGATCTAGATAATATAATCAAAGTCAACGTCAAAGTCAAGGTCAAAGTCAAAGTCAAGGTCAAGGTCAAAGTCAAAGTCATAAATGATTATGACGTTATCACGTAAATCTATCGTCCGTAAACCGACTTTACAGACAACCAATTTTTTTTAATACTGTACAGATCTAGGGTTTGACCACTATCTCACTTGATGGTTAGTGACGATGTGGTCGAAGATGTTATCACGCTAGACATAGAATGCTTTCTAAACCGTTTTTTTTTTATTATATAAACCCCTAAGGGCTTATAATACAAGATCTATGTACGAAGTAAAAAAGATGTATGAAAAAATTTTTACCAAAAAATGGAACCGACTTCAACACGCAAAAGTATTAAATAACTTGTTGAAGTCGGTACCATAATAGTTCAAAGTAACTGATATCAAAATATTGTGCTCATGGTACCGACTTCGACAAGTTATTTCAAACTTTTGAGTGTTAAAGTCGGTTCCATTTTTTGGTATACATTTTTTTTTTCACTCTTTCTAGTGACCTTTGTTATTCATGGGATCAATTGTGATTGTGGTGTAGGACATATAATATCATTAGGTGTAGGTATGTTCACCGATGTCTTCACCCGCTACTACGATATCGTGTAGTATAAGCACGCATTTTTCAGTTTTTGACATGTAACTCAAAAAGTGCTTGTCAGATTTTGATGAAATTTAAATGGCACAACACGTGCCAGCAAAGCCAAGCACCATCTATTTAATAAAAAAAGAAGGATTAAAATCGGTTCACCCAGTCGGAAGTTATGCGGTAACAAACACAAATTAAAAAAAATAAAAAAACATACGGGTCGAATTGAGAAACTCCTCCTTTTTTGAAGTCGGTTAAAAAGTGGAGCCTAAAACGTAAAATAAAACCGATTTGTATAAAAATATCTCATTTCATGCGCCGATATGCCGAAATAGGTCTTACTTTGATAACTGATGACTTTAATATTATATCAAATGTACACAATTTTCAGTTAATCGCCAAAAGCCACAAATCCCTTGGCCACCGACATCGGGAGTGCTAGAGACTTCATGTAATCATGTTGAGCAGGGGTAACCCCCAACCTATTCCCGAAGAAAACGGATCTGTTCAGATTTTTTGGGGAATATTTGGCTTAGTTTTATTGGACTTTTGCCAAGGTCTTCCACTTCCAATAATACTTACTCATCATACTTGGTATTATTTTATTTATGAATGACATAAACATGTACATTATCTACATCAGCTTTTCCCGTAGTGTTATGGTTACGGCAGTGATATTAAATATATCCTATGATACAAAAATTGGTTGTCTGTAAAGTCGGTTTACGGACGATAGATTTACGTGATAACGTCATAATCATTTATAATGTCATAATCATTGACTTTGACTTTGACTTTGATTATTTTATGTAATACAAAACTCAGGTGGAACGTTACGCGGAACGTTACTATTTTTCATGAGTGTTGCTGGTATTCATCAATTTATAAAACGTTATCACGTCAAAAATTAACTGATAAATAAGTATTTTTTTTAGCAATTTTTAATTAAATTTATATGAATTAATTATTATTCATCTAGGTCTAACCTAATTAATAAGTTATTGAATAACCTTAATAGCTTTATCGAACATAGATTTTCAATATCTCAGAGTTTTAAACATTATCATCAAAGTACGTTATAAGAAATATTAATTAAGTATTTGATAATAATGTTAAGTCTATAATGAACATTTTATGAGAGCACTTCTAATAGCTAAAGTATTGAGAAAGTGACGTGACTGAACTTTAAATTTCAGAAGCGAAGGGTAGCTGTAACGAAGACAATTATGTCTGAGCACTGTTAGAAAATTTAAGAGAATAAGCTTCTTAAAATCTACTCATCAGTATTTTATTGCACTATAGTTTATATATTATGATGTAATATAGTACAAATATTATATTGGTATATTTACTTTATTATTATGTATTATAACATGGTTTAATTAATTATTAATAGTTATACATTTAAGTATTAATATACAATATGTTAGCCGTGGTGGTACCGGTCTAGAATAGTACTCCCCCATCTCTTCTCGCGGGTGCCGTAAGAGTCAGCTAAGGGACCACGTACCAGAAAGTGGGCTGCAGCGCCTTCTGAGGATTGGAAAATTACTGCGCTCGCCAACCCGCCTGCCAAGCGTGGCGAGTATTGGCAAATCCCCCCTATGTGGGGGAGGCATATGTCCAGCAGTGGACGCCCCATGGCTGAGAGAGATACAATATGTAAACATTTAGTATTGCGTTAACACTGCACGCTATCTTACAAATAACATTCATGTGTCATCTAGTGAACGGTTACCTGGAGGAGATCGCTGTTTAGCGATAAAGTCGCCGATTGTACAATATAAGTTAATCTATACTCAATGTTATAAAGAGGAAAGATTTGATTGTTTGTTTGCATTGAATAGGTTCCGAAACTACTGAACCGATTTGAAAAGTTATTTCACTGTTGGGAAACTAAACTATCTCTGGGTGACTGGCTATATTCTATTTTCAAAAAAATAGAGATTCTTATAATTGGCAATTTTGAAATATTTATCCATGCAAAGTAGGAGCGGGCCGCTAGTATTTTAAAAATGTCAAATGTACCTACCTAATGTTGGTCAATAAAGTGTTATCAATCTACCTATGTACGGACATAAACGGCAGCTCAGCTGTGACGCTTATTTATGTTACAGGTGTAACTTTAAATCAATCCTAAAATATAAACCTATTTTTTTTAAAATGTCACTATTGACATTGGCGTTTGACCACTATCTCACCTGATGTTAAGTGATAATGCGATCTATGATGATTCACGCCTGCCTAGAAGATACCTGTTCACTCGTGACTTGAAGATGCCCAGATTGTATCCATGTGGAAACACAGACTTAGGCAATTAATTCCACTTGTTAGCTATACACGCTATAAATGTGGAAGATTATGAAGATTTTAAGCCGCTTCCTAAATAATAATTGTGTAAATAGCTATGATAATATTAGGTAAAAAAAATTGGTTGTCTGTAAAGTCGGTTTACGGACGATAGATTTACGTGATAACGTCATAATCATTTATGACTTTGACTTTGACTTTGACTTTGACTTTGATTATTTTATGTAATACAAAACTCAGGTGGAACGTTACGCGGAACGTTACTATTTTCCATGAGTGTTGCTGGTATTCATCAATTTATAAAACGTTATCACGTCAAAAAATAGCCGTAAGCGAAGGGTTAAGGCTACAGGAAAAGTATTTGTACTAAATCAACCATCTAAGCAAATAAAAGTTACGGTACCTGTACAATAATGGTCATTGAGCGTAATTCAAGCCCTAAACAAATATTTAGAAGGTGTAACATTTCAAAATTGCCAATATTTCTGGATGTTACCCACTTTCGTTCAGTAAACTTTATTGATTTATTGATTGAATTTAAACTGTGTTATGCAAGTTTACTGAATTCGTTAATGTGACTACGATCTTGAAAACGTATGGTGTTAAATGACCAACAGGTAACTTCTCGTAAACTTCTAAACATATAAAAAGTTACCTGCTTAAGCATGTATACATATAATCGAATCCTACTAATATTAATGCGAAAGTTTGTGTGTATGTGTCTATGTGTGTATGTTTGTTACCTCTTCACGTTCAAACGGCTACACCAATTTCGATGAAATTTGATATTGAGATAGAGACCCTGGATTAACACATATGCTACTGTTATAATTATCTAAATTATACCTTAGTTATTTATATAATTTTGACTAACTACGTTCATTTTTATAAAGTTGTACGATTTAAAGTAGATTATATTGATTTCGTGTGAGTATAACAGTGGGGGTAAGCGAACAGGCAACGCATTTTGGAAGTATGCCCTGCCATTCGTTTTCCGACATTTGTCTGAGTAACTTGTATCGTGCCGCTGTAGGCTTTGTTAAGTAAGATTGTACCTAACATATATATCTATAGCAGTAGCAACTAAAGCAATAAAGCTGATTTTCAAGTTCACAAAGAGTGTTTTTGATTCAAAGTCCTCGCTTCTGAGTGTTGAACCAGTACGGTTTATACTACTTTTCATCATCATCAATCATCACCACGCGGGTAAAACCGCGCGGCGCACCTAGTATATCCATATATGGAGTCGGGACACGGGCTAGCAAATCTGTTGGATCTGAAATTCTCGAGTCTCAAATGCAAGCTAACAGTTCACTGTATTGTATGACAATGAGCAAGTGAGATAAATACCACTACATAAACCAACTAACTTCAACGTATTAAGAAAAGAAGGCGAAAATACAAAAACCTAAACGTGAAAATAAAGATATTGTAATCCAAGAAGAGGTATTTTGAAAATGTGGGTAAAATAAGACCTAATATATGGGTGGTTATGAGGATTAAGAAAATAAGTTGTGCTGTGCGGAAGTATCTTTTAAATGTATTAAGGATAAGAAATGTGTATTATTATTTAAACATACATTATATGGTTAGGTTTTTACACGGGCCGATGCCTTTATTAAAATAAAAATACCAATATTACTACAATAACATTTGAGCAATCCACTAGCTGTTGTTAGCCTATGGATAACTCAAATGCCAACTAAACCAGCTGGCAAAGTGCCCAGAATGCTAGCAGAATTGTCATGTTGCATTGCATTGAACAAGCTTGTAGAAAGCCACAAGCAAAATCCGGAAACGTCGTCATATTTTTTGAGCCTAAGAATAAACCCTATATAACAAGCAGCGCCCCGCGGTTTCACCCGCGTAGATTACACATTTCTCGCTACATCAATTAAACCGCGGGAACTATAAAACTTGAGCGTGAAGTACTCGTAGTAACAAACATACACGCAAACTTTTAGCTTTGATATTATTAGTGCGATAGTAGGATTTTAAAGGAATAAATTTTGAATTTTATGGTCAACCAAAAATGTTTTCGTCAAAAAAGTCTCCTCCCCTATAAAGTTATATAAAGATATGTAAATACTATAGAAAAATAAATTATAGGAACCTTTTAGTTACGAGCTTTATCTTCCTTTTTTTTTCAATTTGGACTACGTCTATTGGGACTTTGAATGCCTTTGACATATCAATATGAATTCTCATATTATCGGGTATTGAAAGAGTCGAACGTATTAAGTGACCGGATTTCTCGCAGATTTGTAAATTTGTATTTCTTGTACATTTGCAAATACATACCTACTAAATTGAATATATTATTATATAATTGCATACACACACATGCAATGAACAATGTCCTAATTAGGTCATTTGCTAGATTGTACACGCGGAGTGTGCTTCAATATTCAAATTAATTAATTAATTATAAAACGAAGCTAAACAAAGACATGACTATAATCTGTCTTCGTATGTAGGTATATTGTAATTTTATTAGCAGCAATAATTATCAATTAAAATTTTACTATACCGATTTACTTCTACATAATAAACTTATATACTATATAATATAATGTTATGTCATTGTATGTCATTTAAGAAATATTGCGACGCGTGACCAAAATGCTGGCACTTATGTAGCTCAACGGGTCAGCATTGCAATCAAACGTTGCAATGCTGCTTCAGCATTCTGGCTGCAGAATGGCTAACTCTTTTAGGCTGAGCACGCTGCCAACTGGTAGCGGGTTAGAGCATTTGAGTTATCTATAGGCTGACAATAGCTAATGGATTGCTCAAATGTTTCTGTAGTAGCTGTAGTATTATAATTAGTTATTAGTATTTTATTTTAATAATGGCATGGGCCCATTTAAAAAAAAGAAATTTTTACTCAACATTGAAATTAATTTGAAATAGCTCGCTATAGCTATGAAGCGATGATAACTCAGCGGAGGAAGCGTCGTCTTTCAAACTGACGGACACTGGTTCGATCCCCAACAACAGCTTGAGCTTACGGTGAAGGTAACACCGTTATCAAATTCCCAGCTGGTGGGGAACTTTCGAATACCCGCCTGGCTAGCTACCACCCTCAAGTTTGAAAAACTGTCACCAAACACATAGTGTGTTCAGGCAGCAGTCCTTGAGAGCCAGTGAGCATTCTAGGTCCATCGTGATAACATCTTCGTCACTGACCATCAAGTGAGATAGTGGTCAAACGCTGGATATATAATACTCGCCACGCTTGGCAGGCGGGTTGGCCAGCGCAGTATGATTTCCGATCCTCAGAAGGCGCTGCTACCCACCTTTTGGTTCGTGGTCCCTTAGCAGACTCTTACGGCACCCACGGGAAGAGACGATATTACTGGCTGACCTGGCAAAAGTTGTTTTGCCATACAAATTATTACAATTTCAACGTGATACAATACTTCAGTTATTATTGTTCTATTTTTTAATATTTATGGACACAGCCGCGTTTCGTGCCATTGCGTGTCCCTCTCTATCCAAGTGTTGGAAGACATCGCCAATTGCAATAAGACCGCCTGTTGTTACACATCGCTATTTAATGTGTGTGTGTTTTTTGTATTATTTTAAAATGTGTTCATTCAAGTGTATTTATCTATCTATCTAATTCATATAAATTACTTCACGTCAATTAACAAGGTAACATTTTTGGGTAATTGTTCATACAAAAACAATAAAAGCGCGATAAAAAAAAATCGTAATACAGTATAGCTCATATTGTAAGTTGGACAAAGCTACATATTATCTGGGAATTGTCATTATAATCAATCCAGTAGTTTCGTAAATTAGCCCGGACAAACATCGTGACACGAGTTTTTAATTTATTTATTTCATATATATAAATTTATATTTAACCTTGATGATTTTCCCGTCGACCAACATAAGAATTAGAGGCAATTCGCTCCCCCAGGGTCTACGATCCTAAAAGCGGGGAAATGCCCACATTACGCGTGTTTAATACGAACGAGGGGATTCCCGGAGAGGTTTACTAATGAAAATTTATATGACGGTCAGCCGAGCATATCTATGAGACCTTTGACCGCCTGGCAGACCTGTAATGAACGTCTGCTAACCCTGTTTGATATATCGCCGTGATTTGTGAAAGTTATGCGTTCGAAAAATAAGCACAATAGTACTTACCTGTTAGACACTGGTGGTTTTGATCTTAAACTGATTGTTTTTAATTTAATAAGAATTGAAATGGTTATATTCAAAAAATGTTACCAAATAACTTGCGGATGTCGGTACCATCATAGTTCAAAAGTGCCTATTATCAAAAAATTGTGCGCATGGCACCGACTTCGACAAGTTACTTTTGAGTGTTGACGTCGGTTCCATTTTCTGGTAATTTTTTTATTTCACCCCTTTCAGTTTCACCTTTGCTACTCACGGGAGCAATTGTCATTCACCCTCTATAAGAAAGTCATCCAGATAGACGTAACAATTTTCAGTTATTGGAGTGTAACTCAAAAACTGCTTGACTGATTTTGATGGAATTTAAATGGGACCACCTCGGAAGTATATACTTCCCATCAAATAAACAAAGAACCATCAAAATCTGTTCAAAAACGACGAAGCTATCTGCGAACACACATAAAAAATATTCTGGTTCGAATTGAGTAACCTCCTTTTTTGAAATCGGTTAAAAATGCCTTTAAATTTCAATACAAGAACTTAAATATCAATTCAAACATCCAGACATATTTATTATATGTAATCCAGCGTGTAGTAGGTAATAAAGCTACGTGCTGGATTTCATATAAGAAATATTCTGGCAAAATTTGGGTGTTTACAGCGTAGTATATAAGGTGATATTATATGTTTTTCTTAGCTTATTTAAGTTTTGTTTTGCTTAGATAATCTGAACAAGCAGTGCCGCCAGATGAGTTAACACATGTAGAGATTATGTTTTTTCAAAGATTATCATAATGGAAGTACATTTATTTGACTAATATTAACATGTGATTCACAACAAAATATTTTTTTTTCGTTACCTCTGAGTCATATGCAGTAGTGTTATACGAGTCATTATAATAAATGAACTTACATATGTACCAAACATGTGTATGTATTTTGTATCAGTATTGTGTGGTATCGTTAGATCGCAAACACTTAGATCGGTTTTTATTTATCATTGATAGCTCACTTGATACGGCAATATTCACATCGATAAATAAAATCTACGCAGTTCATGTTGAATAAGGCTTATGTGTAACTGATAACCAAATATAGTAAAATATAGCGCCAAAATATTAAAAAAAAAATTACTACTAAAGCACCCAAAATTAGAACACCAAATTTTTGTATAACGGCCACCAAAAATTTCACATGTTGCATTTTTATGCAAGTGAACACTTACAAAAGTGTTATGGGCTAGGCTCGCGCGTTGTGCGGTCACAAGAAACCTAACACTCCTCCTGGCTTCGCTCGTCGTCGTACCTACACTACATGACTCGGCGAAATATTTGGTGACCACTTACTTTACTCAGTTACTAAATTTGTTGCTCATTTTTTGGTGCACATTATAATTATTTATCTGGTGATCAATATATTTATTCTCAAGAGATAATAAGCGCCAGACATGCCTACGCCAGTTATAGTTCAACCCAAAGCTGCTAAAATATTTAATGACACAGATTGCAGTCTCACTGGAAATTTAATTTAATTATTAAATTAATAATCGATTAATTCGTATTGAACTTAGGAGTTTTATGGCTCATTAGTATCTTACAACACTAATACGCAGTTCCGAGCTTAAGAGTTCGATTGCTTGCTGATTTCCATACCATAAGTAAGGATAAAACAACCTTACTTTACTGTGTGAGGTTAACACAACTTTTTTTTTATTTGTCCCGGGAAAATCTTGGGCACCACCGGCCGGGGGAGGCGCGCTGGTTATGTGGAAGTCTCCGCCAGAAGGTCGGCGGCATACCTACTAAAATCCCGGGGTCTCCTTCATCCTCGGCTAGTGACGGGGGCCACGCTTTCGCACTTTCCGCAGCCCCCGTCGACGCCGCTGCCCGCCTCTCGACGGGCCCACCTCGGGGAGGGAGCCATCGTCCTCCCTCACACAGCAATCTTTTAAGCTCTCGCAAGAGATCAACTCTTATCGAGACATGTTTATGTTTTAATTGGAATAGACACCAACTACAAAAAAACTGTATGAAACACGAGAATGTATTCCACAATCAAACGTTAAAGTCATGTTAGATGCGGTTGCAACCTCTTTACTACAAGGTTCTGATTGATAAAAGTGACAAGTGCGTATCTAACCGAGGTTCGGATCCTATCTATGCAGGGTCTGTTAATGATTGCAGTCAGCGCAATAACATATCTGTCTATTACTAGGTTACCCTAGCTTAGTAAGACAATATTTACTGAACAAGTCACAATTTACATAAAGCATATACATATTATGGGGCCTTTCTTTATAAAGTTTATTCAAGAAACACTTTTATTATGTTAGCGGCGGAGAAAATAAATGCCGTTCATGGAGTCACTATGGCTCGGTGATAAAGTTCCTTTTATACAAATGCTGGGTGGGTAGTTGTGAAATCTTATAGTTGACTTTTACGTTGATTCGACTAAACTCAATTTCCTGGCATGTTGGCTTTAGCAGGTACTGCCATAAACAGTTTTAGGAATCACTATACGTCATATACACATATAGCTAGGCGTTGAGGAATGTGTTTATTCTATTAAGTTCCGCTGCGTTTATTTATATAACGTCTGCGCTGTCACAAATACACACATCAACATGGTCTCAAGTTATTTATATATGAAAGTTTACGGCGATATCACAGAAAGACTGTACCTCTTTTAGTTTTTTTTTTTTTATTCACAATAGGCAGGCGTTTGACCACTATCTCACCCGATGTTAAGATGCATGATGCAGTCAACGATGATTCACGCCTGCCTAGAAAGTTGATAAAGGTAAAAGAATCAACCGGTGCCCTATTACACAAACGAGACGAAAATTCAAACAGAAAAATATGAAAGTATTGCGCCACTCTTATACAATAACATCGATAATGAATATAAACCTCAAAGAGAAGAGTAATAATGAGATCAAAAAAACTATTGTAACGTGGTTAAGAAAGTTCGACTATAATAGCATCGAAAGTATGCTAGGTGGTTTTTTTATGGCATAGAAAAACACTCATCAATCACACAAACACGTACGTACACACATATACATAACCAAACACGCAAATAAACACATCCTCACACACACACACGCGCACGCACGCACACACAAACACACACACACTTGCGCGCACACACACGCATACATATGTTTTTATTATTTATTGTTTTTAAATAGCTATGTAGCCATTCTGAGCGTTTGACATACAATTATATGTACTATATAAAGGGAGAGGCCTTCGGCTCCAAAACACAGTGAAAACTAGTTTGGAGCCAATGGGTTCACGTATTGTTAGACCTATTGTTATGTCAAATAAATATATTTGTATTTGTATTTATTTGTCCAGGGATATTTCAATTAAACCTAAATAACTAAAATTGTATTAACTTTTTGTTTAGACACTTACACATTAAAATAAACCTTGTTTAATAGCCTACCTAGTCTGATCAATAAACTTTTAGAAAAAGATAAATTAAAAAAAAACTTGGAAGAAGAGGAAAAACTCAGACAAAATTTCAGTCTTATCTTTATTTTTGAAACATCAAAACCTAAGCAAAACAACTATTGTTTAAAATAAAAATTGTTGAAAACTTTAAAGTAATAATCCGTGGATCCACCTAAGACTCTCCGGACACATCTGCAGCGGTTCTGTTCTGTTGTGGAATACTGTCCCAGATTGCGATTTCTGAAGCCGCAACTGACCAAGTTGACGTGTGTAATTGATTTAGTAAAAATGTTTTAGTTTGACAGTGCCCGGCGAACTCGCTAAACGTATGTAGTTCTTTTGTTTGTGCTTGTTATCTACATTCAATTCAACATTTATTGTTGTACAACCAGTCTGTTTTTAACCGACATGAAAAAAGGGAGGAGATTCTCCATTTGATCCGTATGTTTTTATTATGTTTCTCAGAACAATCGACTGGGTGAATCGATCAAAAGATAGTTTGTTTTTTATTTGAAAGCTGGTGCTTCCCGTGTGGTCCCTTTTTTGTTATCAATGTATCATCAATTTTAAGAGCGACGATAGCCTCGAAATTGAGTTGATGAGTTTTAGCCACCAATCAGGCGGTCATTCGATCAATATCCACCTAGTTCTAGTCTACCTACTTACTTCTTTCGCTGCAAGTTATGCATACATCGAATTCAAAGTAGCTATGCAACAAACAAAGAAAACGAAATTGCTTTATTTGAAAGAATATTATAATATATAGCAAGCGTTTTATCAGACATATGTATCAAATATTCTGCCTTGATAGCTACAATTATTTCTATTCAGACTTTAATTACACTTAAATTTAAGAAACTTAGTGTAGGTAATATAAATAATGGTGAAATTAATATGCTTACTGCACACTTGTTTATCCTTAAATTTGAAAAACCTTCACCTCTTTGGTGACATACTTTCCCCGTGCTCATACCGTACTCAGGTAGCTTTCCAATAGAACCTTAACAATAGCTACTAATTCAGGTGTAGCAATATTCCACCTTCGACCACACCGTTACCATCAAGTAGTTAAATGGTTAAAGTGATATAAGGGTCATTTAATTACTAAAAGACAGAGATACCTACAACTGATTTCATTCTCATATTTATTATTTTTTTAACTTCAACACAAGAGTTTCAGGGTTAGGACAGCTGTAAATTCCTCAGTCAAACCGTTTCCCTCTGTAGACACGGACTTCCCAAGATTTTGAGTATTAAGTCCATATTAGCATATGTTTAATTGCTATTTTGAGTTACCACATCAATGCTATCACATCCGCTCTGTGAATCCGAGCAGTTCCGCGAGCATATGTCATCCAAAGCCAAGCTCGCACCCAATAAACTTGGTATGCTTATCAGGGCGAAGCGGTACTTCACACCAAGGCAAAGACTATTACTATAGAAAGCTCAAGACCGGCGTCAAGTACCGTAAGTTGGTTAAAAACTACCAACAAGCAAAAATGTTCCTTATTCGTAACACATCTAAGTTTAAGTTCCAACGGTGGTCTACTCTCCTTTCGTCTTACGATCTGATGCAAGTTTATCATTTTTTCCCCATACGAAAGTGCAACGACGTTTTTTGAAGTTTTCACTTCAAAAAGCGTCGTTGGTAATTAATACACCCGACAACCTGGGTGCCAATTCTCTTATTTATTAAGACAATCAATTCATAAAGAATGCAAAAATTGTTCAAATGTTATCTAAATAAACTTCATATTCCGCTAACATAATAATTTCATTCGATTGCATTGTAGACAATTGAATTGCGGTAGAAATTAGATCAGCCATTACGATTATATTCCAAGTAGAATAGCAAAACTAGAAAAAACGACGATTCATTGACAATCTATGAACAATGTGTTAGCATAATTGATACCCTGGGTGTCAAGTCTACTAATTCAAAGTACATATTCAGTCTGCTGCGAGGCCGATCCTATGCCAATAAGACAACGTCAAAAATCCGTAGCCTGCTAATCCATAGCAACCTGAGTCTATGTTGAATCTATGCTCGGCCTATGTCGGTTTAGTAAGGCATTTGACATTTAATGTGCTAACAGACTACGGAAATAACGCGCTGTGTCATTGAATCTAGAATTGAATCGAGATTGATTCAACACAACAACAACAATTTAGGACAAATTAAAAATAGCGGACTACCAAAGCTGTCAAAATCGCCAATTGTGAGCCGATCATATTGTCATATTGAATAGTAGACATAGGCCCCTGTACAGAAATGAAGGCGAGCCGTGAAACACCGTCTCAAACTTGACCGATATTTGTCACCGCACTTGGCCGCGCGACACAGCCGTGTCACGTTATGATTCGCTATCTATTTTGGCAACATTATTTATCCGTGCCAGAAGATAAACGCGCCGATCCTCGGAACAAATGTGACGTCACCGCGTAGTATCAAACGGACACATTAATTACTGTAAGCCTTGTTCCGGGTGACAGCAGACCGATTGCGGAAATTTCTCAAAAATGCGACAACACTAAGTACTCACTACTACACTACTTGTCTGTGGAATTTTTTTTTAGCAAAACACTGAACCGACTTCTACACTCAAAAGCATGATTTAACTATACACAAAACTACTATAACACAAAATATTGTGAGCATGGTACCGAATTCGACAAGTTATTTCATACTTTTGAGTATTGAAATCGGTTCCATTTTTAGGTAAAAATTTTTTTTCACCCTTTTCAAGTGACCTTTGCCACTCACAGGATCAATTGTCATTGTTTATGTTCACCGATTTGTCCACCTGCAACTATAATATCATCGACGTATGCGTAGCACTTTTCAGTTATGCGAGTGTAAGTCAAAAACCGCTTGATTTTGATACAATTCGAATGTTATGCGGTACCAAACATTAAAAAAACATACAGGTCGAAATGAGAAGGTTTTTTTAACTGACTTCAAAAAAGGAGGAGGTCCTCCTCTTTTGAAGTCAGTTAAAAAACAAAGTCAGTCGACCGCAGGTTAAAAAAAATATTTTCATTAACGAGATTCTATTGTATCGGATACCGAATCAAATAATTAAATCTAAATTGGACAGATGATTACTCGAAGTTATGATTAAAACCTTGTAAACAATATAAGCGGTGATTAATTTCACGATGGCAACATCGTAAATAGCGCCTTCCTCTTGTTTCAAAGACAAATTTTGAACTTTAATGATTTGAAGCGCGTTTTTGCTTGTGTTACATTTTCAATGTAAATACTCGGTGAGAAAGTGATGTTCAAGTAAAGAGCAACCCTTATTTGGCATTGGGTTAAAAGTTGTTTGTTTAGTTGATCCCGCAAAGCTTTGCCAGACTATATTTTACAGCCTTAACGCACGTTAATTTATTACTTTTTGAGGCAACAATAAAACAAAGGCCTAAGTTAGTTCAAGTGCTGAGCTTTTAATACTATACCCTCGATATGGAATAAAAACCCAGAATACTCATTAATTCTAATCTTATATAGCAATTACTAAATATGTAATATTAGTAAAATGTAAGTCCGTTATAATATTGGGGTGAGTTGTAAACTATACATCACACTATTCATATTATAAAGGCGAAAGTTTGTCGTTTTTCGCTTGGCGTTTGTATCTTTCTTACTCCTGGGTGTCATCCGCCTAAAGAAATTGCTTTGACTATTGCTATAGCTTTCGACTTTTTTTTCGTCTTTTCAAACCTAAGAAAGCTTCAACAATTAATTATATAATAAACTAATTATAAAATTGATTGATTAATAATTAATCAATTGTTGAAGTTTTCTTAGGTTCGAAAAGACGGAGAGAAAGTCGAAAGCTATAGCAATAGTCAAAGCAATATTTTTAGGCGGATGACCCTCTGAACTCCCTCTTCCACGCTGGAACGGCTAAGCGGAGTCGCATGATTTTTTTTTATTAAGAAGATATAAGCTTATATTCTAGAATAAGCTATAAGCATTTTATCCCAGATAGGTTAAAGTTTCCGTGGGATATTTTGAGATAGAGGGTGAAACCGTAGTCCATGCGGGTAAAACCGCGGGGCGCAGATAGTATAGTAAAAAATATTTATTTAGAGCTGTGGATTTTGTTACTGAATACAATAAAATTAGAGTACGTCCTATTTTGCAAACGAAGAGCGCATAGTAAAAGGATTTACTCGAAAGCATAACTCTAATAATACCTCCCGAAACTGGATGTTTAAATACGAAATAAATTGTGTGTATTCAAATTTAATGGAATTTTAAGGGATCTATCTTATCTTAAACTTTTTTCAAACGAACCAGATTAGATTGAAAAAAGTTTTTACAGAATATTTCGGGAAAACTTTACCTATAAATTGGTTTTGGGAACATTTTTAGCGGTGCTTAGCAACTTGAATGATATTTTTATGTGTTTAATTTAACTTTTAGGCTACAGCTAAGATTATGCCTTAAAGGGTTTTATATTATCTGTGAGCGGATTAGCACGTGCGAATCGTATGTCATATATTATCATATCTAAATTTTCGTAGCATGTTATTAATTGAGATGTAAAAACCATCTTTGACTAAAATAAGTTAATTTAATAGAAATTCAACCTTTTTGAACCATATATATATATCATCATCATCATCATCATCTCAGCCATAGGACGTCCACTGCTGGACATAGGCCTCCCCCATTGATTTCCACAAGGACCGGTTGGAAGCGGCCCGAATCCAGCCCTTGCCTGCGATCTTAGTCAGGTCGTCTGTCCACCTAGTCGGTGGCCGTCCTATGCTGCGCTTGCCAGTCCGTGGTCTCCATTCTAGAACTTTTCGGCCCCAACGGCCATCAGTTCTTCGAGCTATGTGCCCTGCCCATTGCCACTTCAACTTGCTAATCCGCTGGGCTATATCGGTGACTAGCGTTCTTCTACGGATCTCCTCATTTCTGATTCGATCACGTAGAGAAACCCCGAGCATAGCCCTCTCCATAGCTCGTTGTGCGACTCTGAGCCTGCTTAGAAGGCCCATAGTCAGAGACCACGTTTCGGTTCCGTAAGTCATCACTGGTAACACACACTGTTCGAGGACCTTCGTTTTCAGGCATTGGGGTATTTTGGACGAGAAGACGTCTCGTAGCTTCCCGAACGCTACCCAGCCGAGTTGAATTCGACGATTGGCCTCTTTCTCAAAGGCGCAATATATATATATATAACATTTACTAAAGGTCTTTAGGTCCCAAACTAGGCAGAGCCTGTACTATGGTAACCTTATGACTGATATATATACTTACATACATATACACACCCAGACACAGGTCAAACAGACATGTTCATGGACACAAATGTTTGACCTGTCCGATATTGCCATGGAGTTTAATAACGACAATAACCGTTTATTTATTGTACAAATTACGTTTATAAAACATTATCAATATTTATTGAGAGAAATATAAATAATCCATGGAAGAGTAATATTATGTCAAACAATGGGTATCAGAGGAGTATTGTGTGATCCCTGGCAAAAAAGGTTGCCAATACCTGGGGCCTAAGTCTACTATTCAATATGACAATATGATCGGCTCACAATTGGTGAATTTGACAGCTTTGGTAGTCCGCTATTTTTAATTCGTCCATATTGAATCAATCTCGATTCAATTCTAGATTCAATTACACAGCGCGTTATTTCCGTAGTCTGCTAGCGCATTAAATGTCAAATGCCCTACTAAATCGACATAGGCCGACATAGGTTGAATTAGTAGACTTGACACCCTGAATTTCTTTGTTAGACCAGTTTATCAAAGAGTAAGCACTCTATGTGAGAGATTGGGGACTGCCACCATTTATATTTCTACCGCCATGCAGTAGTGTTCGCAATACTGTGTTCTGGTTTGAAGGGTATGGTTTCCGGTGAAATTACAGGCACATGAGGCTTACTAACTTTATATCTCAGGGTGACGGGCGCAGTGCAGGGTGTCAAGTCTACTAATTCAAAGTTCATATTCAGTCTGCTGCGAGGCCGAGCCGATGCCAATAAGACAACGTCAAAAATCATCCATAGCAACCTGAGTCTATGTTGAATCTATGCTCGGCCTATGTCGATTTAGTAGGGCATTTGACATCTAATGTACTAACAGACTATGGAAATAACGCGCTGTCATTGAATCTAGAATTGAATCAAGATTGATTCAATATGGACGAATTAAAAATGGCAGACTACCAAAGCTGTCATTTTCACCAATTGTGAGCCGATCATATTGCCATATTGAATAGTAGACTTAAGCCCCTGATCTTTACGAATTGTATATGTCTATAGGCAGAGTTTACCACTTAACATCCTGTGGGCCTTTTGCTTGTTCCGTCACCAAATCCCATAAAAAACGACTTATATTTCCCAAATTTACAGTACAATAGGCGATAAATTAATTTAAGTGCACCAATAAACTTTAATGTAAAATAATAAAAGCATTTAATAATAAAAAATACCATTTTGTCCTAATTTTAAATTGAAATTGGTCTACATTTATAGCTGTCGATAAAACTAACTTTGCCTTAGGAAATTGAATCCCTTAGAATTCTATGTCTTTAATTACTAAGTTATAAGGCTCAGTTTCGATTACAATGTGTGTACCTGTGATGAATGTGAAAACTTTCTTGTAGCCCTTGTTACGATGGCATAAGGTTTAAATAAATGTGTCATAGTTAGAGTTAGGGGCTATGGCGTGCTTGGGGACGTTGCGTAGTAATGATGTAGGGCGACACGCATTCATTTCTTTAATAAATTAACATACGCCGTGCGTTTACTTAAGTGAATGTTATGTAGAACTTGTTTTAGAAACTATTACTATATAAGGGTGTGTCCAGACGTGACGATTGCGCAGCTCGCGAGCCGCTCGCGAATATATTACACACCGTAATATGTTACGTATAAGAAAATAGCGCTAATATTTTATGGGATTTACATGCATTACTCCTTTCTATGGTATCGTTACGTCACTCGTTACTTTTGATATATTTTTTTTCATGGGGCAAATGCCGGCTGGCCGGTAGGCGCAGTTGGTAGCACTCTGCCTTCTGAGCCGCTGGTCGCGGGTTCGATTCCAGGACAGGTCAAACATTTGTGTGTATGAATATGTCATTGTCTGTTTGACCTGCGTCTGGGTGTGTATATGTATATGAGTATATATATCAATCATCAGGTTCCCATAGTACAGGCTCTGCCTAGTTTGGGACCTGAAGACCTTGTGTGAATGTTAATAAATATATAAATAAAAAATGAAAAAGTGGTAAAGTGGTAAAAAAAAGTTAAAGAAAAAGTAAAAAAAAAAAGTCAATGCCTTTATTAAAATAAAACACTAATAACTAATTACAATACTGCAGCTACTACACTAACATTTGAGCAATCCACTAGCTATTGGTAGCCTATAGATAACTCAAATGTTCTAATGTTCTTTTGATATTTAATAGGTTAGAGAGAGAGATAATTTAATAGGTTAGAGCAACGCATAAGTCATTCGTCATCACTTATAATCAGCTAAGACAGCGGTCAAAGTAAAGCTATAAAAAAAACATTTTGCGTATTGGGTACGGCACGGTGCTTACACTGCGTCGTTCGTTTTAGTAGATTTCATATTATTACATATTTATTACAACCAGTACCCAGGGTCCCGAGAACACAGAAGTCATGTCATTGACCGCTGAGCCACGGCGACCGTCATTTATTTATACATAAATACTGAAGCACGATAAAAATATGGGGATGAGGTTAGAAGGGTGAAAAACACTTTACAACCTTTTCCCAGACCTACCATATATACTTAATAAATTTCAAAAAAATCGGTTACAAACGTGATACTAGAATTGATATAAGATAAAATATTATATTTACGTACGTTGCATAAATAAGTAGCTGCGTAAAGTGCATTGTTAACTGTATTAGACCAGACATGACCAGACGTGATTTAAGTTAAAAAAATGCGTTTGATTTAATACGTAAATTATTTAGAAAAACAAGTAAACTGTAATTTAATAACCCCAAGGATGGACGAGTAGAAACTACTAGGTATGCAATGGATATTTTTTTTTACTATTTCATCCGTGAGAATATGTAATATATTTCTATATTACACATTAATGTAAAGCTCATGTAGAGGTGGCTGGCATTCGCCATAAGGGGCTTGATCGCGTGAAAAACATTTAGGAATTTAATTACCTCGACGTTTCGACCAAGTAGCATTGGTCGTGGTCACGAGAAGACTAGAGTAATCTCATGACCATGTGAGATGTTTCCCACGCTATCAATGGTTTTTTTTTATTTTTATTTATCAACATTCACACAAGGTCTTCAGGTCCAAAACTAGGCAGAGCCTGTACTATGGTTACCTGATGACTGATATACATACTTATAAACATATACACACCCAGACACAGGTCAAACAAACATGTTCATACACACAAATGTTTGACCTGTCCGGGAATGGAACCCGGGACCAGCGGTTCAGAAGGCAGAGTGCTACCAACTGCGCCAACCGGCCAGTGTATTTCTGATTAGATAGCTAGATAGGTCGCATTTATAATATTTTTCAAGTTTTTAATTTGCTTGCTATCATTATGTTTCAAATACACTAAAAAAAGACGTGTGGCACTCGAGGACTGCCGCGGTAAAGCTATTGCATAGCGTTTTTTGTTTCAAATACACTAAAAAAAAGACATGTGGCACTCGGGGACTGCCGCGGTAAAGCTATTGCATAGCGTTTTTTATCAACTTATGCAATTAATATATTAATAACCTATGCAGTAACGCCGATACAACCAATGCCACCTAGAGGCGAGTTGCTGAACTAAACAGACAAGCGTGATATTTCAAAAAGTCATTAAAAGTTCTGCTATTTATCAATAGATGGCAAAACTAAAAAGTATCACCGCTGTGCCGGTCGGAGTGGGGCGTGTTAGGTTATTTTCGTTACCGAATTTCTGGATTCGGTTTTCACGCTCAAGGCCCGCAATAGAATGTTAATAAATAAATAAATAGAAGCTATGCAATAGCTTAATAACAACAACATCACAACCTGTCGGCCTGTTTTGCTTGTTCCTTCACCTTTTCCTATTAACATTTATTAGAATTATTTAGGAATTCATTTTTAAACGGATTTATTACAGTGTTCTAATCACCTTACCAACCTTTCCAAACATTTTTCAAGTTTAATAAATGAACCAATTATTTTTTTGCGATACGTGGTCGAAACATTTTTACTTTATTCGTAAACCGGTGTCGACAGAAATCTTGTTACTTTAGTCAGATTTATTGGACCCATATTTTAAGGTGAAAATACTGTTTCTTTGTTAAATATCTAATGTGGCAATTTACTGTGATATATTATCAAATATACCGTTGTTTTTTGTTCGTTTATTTGTTTAGATGTAGTCTGGATTTAAATGGTCTTTGGTCAAGTTTTTATTTTTTCTTGTCTGCGGTGAATATGAAAGTTAACACTTAATAAAAAATTGGCGCACTGCCAACTAGTAGTGGATTAAAGCATTTATAGGCTGGCAACGGCTAGTGGATTGCTTAAATATTATTGTTATATATTTAATTATAATATATTTCATTTTAATTATAGCATTGGCCCTTTAAAATATAAAATAATAACAGTTTGTGATTGTGAATGCTTGTTACTTTTGCACGCAACATTTTCAAATCAGCGCGAGTGATTTAGAATTACCAAATTCAATAAGAATGTAATTAATTTGACTTTGGCTTGAAAGTCAAATAATAATAATAGTTTATGAAAACTAAAGCACACGCATTTATAGATAGCCGAACTAAAATATATATCCAGAAGATTGTGATAAAAATAATTGGGTAAACTATTTAAATTATCGCATTGTCATAGATTCTTGATAAGTGTGCAAAGTTTCAAATTTAGTTGAAACTTTGCTCAAGTAAGTAAGTTTTAAATTATTTGACGTTTTGTAGGGGATGAAAATCACTTTCAAATATTCCGTTTCACAGATACAGGCGGAGCTATTGAAAAGCTATTTATTAATCATAAAATAGTGTTTTGATAAAACTCAATGTATACAATAAATGGGTTTATATGGTAATAATATTAAAACTCACGTTCATGATTACTTTACACTGTTTTTTACGGGTATAACGTGGTACTTACGCGTAGTCGATATCACGATCGACACACGGGTGCGAGACGGGACGTTACGACTAACGCACCGCACTCAAGATCCTGATGAAGGCTTCCGGAAGAAGCCGAAACAATTGTCGATCGTGATATCGACTACGCGTAAGTACCACGTTATACCCGTAAAAAACAGGGTTTATATGGGTTTGAGTCTGATTGAGTCTTTATTATTGTATACAATAAGAAAAAAGAAATTGTATGATAAACATAATATATTTTGTACCTGATTTTCATTTTTGTGTGCTTTCTTTTGATCAGTGGGTGTTATATATACAGATATACTGCATCAGTTTTTTGACAATTACTAGGTAGTTCATAAACATTTTTAAATGTTGTTGTCCGTATGCTATATTTTTATTATGAATAGAATATTATGATAATAACATTAAAATGGTTAAATTACGATACGGTTAAAAGACGCTCAATATGTAACTTTACATGGTCTTATATAAAGTTCCTAATTGTAAAGCCAGTAAACCTTTTAGTATATATAATCTAGAGTATTTAGTAACGTAAACGTTTTTTTCTATAATATATAGACGTTCCGTTTTTATTTAGGTTATAATCAAATCATATACACGTTAAATTACTTTATGTTTACTTTTTTAGTTATTAGTGTTTTATTTTTAGTCGATAAAGGGAGCATTTGCCCCTTTATCGACTCAACGCACGTTATCTTATGATGAGAGAACAATGGTTGTTTTGAAAAGGAAAATAATCTAGCATTTTTCTTATTGAAAATCAATTTTTTCTTCCGTTTAAGTTCTTATTCCAGAAATCCGATCACTTTCGTATTAGTCTCAATATTCAAATGGAGCCACAAGTTGTTAAGCGCTTTATAGATTTTTATTCGTTTAGTACTCCCAACAATTTCTTAATTTAAAAATGAAGCTAATGAGGTAAAAGTTGTTGTTGAATATTTTTACATCAAGTAGAGTACTGTTTAACCCGTTATGGAAATGAAGGGATGTTCTTGCCTTCGCCTGTCTCGATGTTGTAACTCGCGGCATTTTCGTTACAAAATGCTTGAACTTAATTTCTTTGTTAATTTATTTTGCAGTAAAGGCGGTGCAAAGAGTTACAAAATTTTCGTGTAAATGAAAAAAAAAAAGAATAAATGAAAAAGTGTAAAAAGTGTACGTATGTGTTAATCATATTTGATTTTAAGTCTTAATTGTAAACGCTGTTGGTAGAACCATAAGAACGAGTTGTTAGCACTCAGCCTTCTGAGCCGCTGGTTCCGGGTTCGATTCCCGGACAGGCCAAACATTTGTGTGTATGAACATGTCTGTCTGGGTGTGTATATATATATATATATTTATATATATATATATATATATATATATATATATAATATACTAATATATATATATTTATATATATATATATATATATAAATATATATATATTATATATGTATATTACTTATATACATATGTATATAAGTATGTATATCAGTCATCAGGTTACCATAGTACAGGCTCTGCCTAGTTTGGGACCTGAAGACCTTGTGTGAATGTTGTCCCATATTATTTATTATTTATTTATTATTTGTACATGCGATGAAAGTAGGGCATACTCTCTAATATTAATAAGCTCTTTGGGTGGGCCTACTTAAGTGATAAATAGAGGTAGGTAATTCGTAAACCTATAGAAAACAGTCTGCTGTATTATTCCAAATGGGTTTTATATGCGACTTTACCTTCGCTACATTAATTTACAACACTATGAATATAACAATGATATTAAAAGGAATATAGATTATAGAAGAAGTAACAAATATACAAACAGACATACGGCAAACAAACAATATTCGCCACGATTGGCAGGCGGGTTGGCGAGCGCAGTATGTTTTGTGACCCTCAGAAAGCGCCCACCATCTGGTACGAGATGATCTCTTAGCCAACTCTTACGGCACCTACACGAAGAGATGGCGGGTACAATTCTGCCCCGTTACTCCACGGCACAATGGCTGTATTTTTGTGGTATGTATGAGTTGATTCTTCATCTAACATTGGCTCAGAACAGAAAAGAAAATTTAAATGCTCATATTATAATATTAATGTTCAATATTAAAGTATTACTTTTTTGCTTTATTTAAAATCTTTAAGTAAGACTTTAACTTGACACGCCTTTCAGGGCGTTCTCTTAGTGCTCCTAGGAAAAACATATTGATGTAATTTCCCTACACATTTTCAGCCAATCTTTCAGCCAACAATTTTTCGCCCCATTGCTGCAGATCCAACCAACAAACCGACAAAAACACACATTCCCTTTATTTTATGAAATTTCTTGATTTTTAGCTTATTTTAGTGATGTATACGCTGTATAGTTTTAAATCTAGTTTAAACGGAAACGTATCGTAATATTATATATATGTGGTATTTAATATAAGAAATAATGCATTATATGAAATTTCATTTTTTTGAATTGAGGATCGGCAAGCGTTTGACCAGTTAAGTGATGTGGTCTACGATGGAGCACGCCTGCCTAGAAGATACTTATTCACTCGTGACTTGAAGATGCCCAGATTGTATTTTTGCGCGAACACAGATATAGGCAATGAATTCCTTTGTTAGCTGTACGCAATATGAATGTGGAAACATAACGCTTCGTGCGGCAAGTTGGAACATCTACCATGTTTGGATGTCACATTGCCGTCCGTCTGGTCGTTCTTAGATGGAATGGGGATAGGAATTTCCTCATCACGATTCGCACACTAAGGGTGGAGTTCACCAAAATTTCAAATGTCCGATTATCAATTTAACCGTCGTTCAAACAGGTTTTACCATACAGTTAACCGACGGTTAATTGATAATCGGACGTTTAAATTTTGGCGAATAGTATCCTTAGTAGATTTTCGAGTTTTGTTTTAAAAAAAACATAAACACATTTTCTAAGCTTGTCCGCTCAATATATACATTCCTAATGAAAAGGGTTTCAACGCTACAAACAAACGCGACCAAACTAACTAAAGCCGGTAGAACACGTACTCAAGAACGGATAAAACTTTAAAGGACAGAACTTTGAAATGGGACCGATATGAATTATGACCGTGCTTGTTGTCAGTTTAATATACATATATATAGAGGTCTGACACATTTTAGTGGACTGAAAGTCCGAGTGACACTGTCATCGAGATTAAGGAAGAAGTTGTAAGCGTGAAATCTTTATGGGTCAAGAGACAGTAATAGCTCGTCCACTATGGTTTATAAAGTTCTGGTCTCTGGTCTGGTCAGTTCTGTCCAGCGGTGGACGTCCTATGGCTGAGATGATAGTGATGATGATGAAGTTCTGTTCTCAAATATAATTAAACAAAAGTTTTTATGGCTTACAAATTGTTAAATAGTATTAATTTTGCCAAATGCTACTCGAACCTGCACGCGAAGGGTTCCATGTATATAATTATATATCGTAATTATATACAGGATTTAAAATTATAGAGGTTTGCTTAAACTGAGCTAAAATCTATAAAAAAAAGAAGTATGCGAGTCCCTAAGGGTGGAGTTCACCAAAATTTAACATTACATTCTTTTTGGAATTTTGTAATGAGGCTACTTGGAGTGTGGTGTGCCGAAGTTTGTTTGTTAGTTTCCGCAGATCAACATAGATGGCTCTGTTTTAGAAGTATACATTTTAAAAGTTATAAGGCTAACTGTTCACCAAAATTTAAACGTCCGATTATCATGTAACCGTCGGTTAACTGTAAGGTCAAAACTGTTTGACCGACGACGGTTAAATTGATAATCGGGCGTTTTAAATTTTAGTGAACAGCAGCCTTAGTTGTAAATGTTTTGTAGAACCTTTCTAAGGGACTTTTTATTTTTTGACTAGTAGCGCCCTGTGGTTTCACCCGCGTGGATTACGGTTTTCCCTCTACCTGAATTATCCCACGGGAACTGTACTTTTTCCGGGATAAAAGTAAGCTATGTGTTAATCCAGGGTTTATACTATCTCCATACCACATTTTATCGAAATCGGTGTTGCCGTTTGAGCGTGAAGAAGTAACAAACATACACACATACACACATACCCACAAACGGTCTTATTTATATTATAAGAATTTGTATTTTTATTGCTTGTAGTGATAGCGGCAATAGTCGTACATATTCTGACAATATTCCAGTCCAACTATCGCGGTTTTGATACATCTCTTCTGACAGGCGGACGAACAGTGGAGACTTAGCAGTAAGTTCTTAGGAATTTAGGAGTGGAGCAATAGTATTCTGTTGGTTACCCATCTGATACAGAACCCTTAAAATAACATTCATTCATTCAGCATGGCGCAGGGACCCAAAATGAGTCTTGACCTCCGATAATAATATGTGCCACTTTGTTCGATCTTGAGCCATCTCTTGCCAGTTATCGGCTTGGAGCTCGCGAAGATCCTTCCCAACTTCATCGCTCCAGCGATACCTGGGACGGCCGACGGGTCGTCGACCTGTAGGCCGTCCCAAGTATGCTTTGCGTGGCCGAGCCAGCGAAGTCTGTGGGCTTGAGATTCACCTATGATATTGGGCTCGTTCACCATCTCTTCGATTTCAAGGTTTTCTCTTCTGCGTGTTCCTTCTTCTGTTTTCAACGGCCCCAATATCTTTCTAAGCAACTGAAAGAAAGGTGCTTAGAAAGATATTGGGGCCGCTTAAAATAACAAGCTTACTTTAATAAGTTCGTAGATTTACTGTACTGTACTGTAGATTTACAGTCGGAGGGTACCCTTCGTGCAACTAGTTCTTTAACTTAAAATATTCTGTAAAATATATAATGGCTCAAAAAGCCCTTGAAAGTAGTATCCGTGAATTAGTCAAAGGTATTTCTCACCTTAGTGATAAAGTGGGGGCATTGGAAATAAAGATTATGGAGAATAACACGATTATTTCTAAACAAGTCGAGATTATTTCAAAGCAAGGAGCACTTATTACGCAGTTAAAATCAGATGTTGAGGGTATGCGCGTAGTTGATAATCGTGAGCCGACAACGCCGGCTACTCATGCCCCGCCAGTGCTGAAGCGGCCAGTTCGACAAGCACGCATTAACGCGAAAGTGAGTGGATCTACAGGTGTGAGTGGCAATTCAGCGGCCTCAAAAATATCCAGCGCCACGGCGCTGAGCACTAGATGCTCAACCGTAGATGTGTCAGCTTCGCCGAAAACACCCGAGGTGAGTCGATCCGATCCGATCATGCTGCCAGTACAAGTGAATACAAAATCTGTCGCACTACCCTCTACTAGTGATGAAAAAATAAAAACAACTAATAAAATCGTAACAGGTACCGGCATAACGACACAGTTACTAGCTACGAGTGTATCTACCCATGAAGAGTGGACGAAAGTTGGACGAAAACGATCTAACACTTTTAAAGCAAGAAAGGTAATCACTGGGTCTGGTAAAGCCGATGACGAGCTCCAGACAGTGGAGCGATTGAGACATATACAGGCATGGTCGTTCAAGCCAGATACGACTGAAGAAAATGTCAAAAAATATTTGAATAAAATACACCAGTGTAATGAGTACACTGTTATAAAAAGAGACATTAAATCTGACAGACACGCGTCATTTATAATTAGTTTTCCTGAGCGGTTGTACGAAATGATTAGCTCACCGACGACATGGCCACCACTAGTTAAGGTGTCTGACTGGTTTCTTATCCACCGCCGCGGAGAAAGGGGCGAGGCGGCCCGCGGCGGCCAGTCCAGTCTCACGGAGCCACCGCAACCTCACGTCCGCGGACAGTAAGCTAACATATGAACTGCGGTCTACAAGTATAGTAGTGTGTCACCAAAACATTAGGTCAATTAATACAAAAACGCTAAAATTAGAAGTCTTACTACGTAGTGAGCTTAAGTGTAACATTCTGGCTATAACTGAACATTGGTTGTCGGAAGACAACTTAAAGTGTATAGAAGTGAACGGTTTCAAACTTGTATCTTATTTCTGTAGAAAACAGCTTGCGCACGGTGGTTCGTGCATATTCACTAATGTTAATATAAATTGTGTAGAAAATGTCGAAATAGCTTCATTATCTATAGAAGAATACATGGAGGTATCTGCAGTGGACTTAATTGACTTCGATATAACAGTTATATTTTGTATTTATAGAACGAACGTAGTTACCAATACGCTTTTTTTGGGTTACTTGGAAAGATTGCTCGGTAAAATTACTGAACTCAACATAGAATGTATAATTGTGGGTGATTGTAACATTAATATATTGGGTCCCTTAGATAAGGATTTAAAAATGTTATTCGACTTACTATCTGCGCATGGGATGTGCAGTGAGGTGGATTTCCCTACAAGAATAACTGCGACCACGTCCACTAGTTTGGACCACGTGTACTCCAATCTAGGAACAGGCATAGTAACCACAGCACCAGTCGCTACTAACCTGAGTGATCACCTTGCAGTACGAAGTGAGGTCGTTCGCTTTCAGCGACTATTACATCCACAGAAAAGTCTAGTCAGGCAATTTTCAAAGGCAAATGAGGTTAATTTTATAGCATCAATTGAGAGTGTTGACTGGAATTCTTTATTTTCACGCAATAATTACAGCGTGTCTAAGAAAACTAGCACAATTTTAAATGTCATAAAAAATAAATTGGACACGTGTTTTCCTTTAAGAAAAGCATACAATAATAAAAAATCGGACTCGTCATGGATTACACCTAACGTCAAAAACTTTAAGAGGCTTCTCTTTGACATTATTAGTATCAGTAAATTATATCCTAATTATAATACCATTGAAAAAATGATCTCTGACATGAACCATTATTATGACGAATTAGTTAAAAATAGTAAATGTAACTACTATTCTGACATGATTGCAAAAAGTTTGAATACCTCAAAAACTATATGGACTATAGTCAATAGGGAAAGAGGAAAAAATATTTCTCCACGAATCGATGTCGCAGATATCATCAAGCAACCTGACGGTGCACAGTTTGCTACCAGGAAATTAGCTGTTGATACAATGAATGCTAGATTCTTGAGCGCAGCAGCAACATGCGGTGCTCCTAACGCCGATGTCAATCGAGTGCAATGTACATTAAAATCCGCGCTGGCACCAGCGGACCGCTCACTCAGGTTTGTTAGGTTTAGTTCGGCGGAAGTGCGAGGCATTATTCTAACTCGTATAGCTCCGAAGACATCCGTAGATATTTATGGAATATCTATGAAGCTTCTCAGAACAGCTGTAATGCCTCTATCTTCCGTACTGGCTGACTTATATAACGATTGCTTGGCCGAAGGATCATTTCCAAGCGCTCTTAAAATTAGTAAAATTTCGGCTTTATACAAGGGAAAGGGTAAGCGTGAATTAATCGATAACTATAGGCCAGTCTCAATCATACCAGCAGTCGCAAAAGTTTTTGAGAACGGCCTGAGTTCCCGTCTTATTAAATTTTTGGTCGCAACAAACACTCTATCGGATAGACAATATGCGTACCGCGAGGGAAGATCGACCACGTCACTCACTCGTGAGATAGTAAGTCGCATCATGGCGGCTCGCGAATCCAAGTTGCAGGTAGCGCTTTTATGCTGCGACCTCTCGAAGGCGTTCGACGTCGCCGACCGCGGCGCTATAGCAGTTAAATTACAGCACTATGGTGTGGACGGTGCGTCACTTGCCCTCCTAGTTGACCTTATGAAGGAAAGATTACAAATAGTAGTCAGCGGTGGTGGTGAACTAAGATCCGATCCGTTAACATCTGTGCTCGGGGTGGCCCAGGGATCCTCAGTATCGAACATTTTGTTTTCTTTACTCTTAAACGACCTCCCAAGTGCTGTGACCGGTGCAGAAGTGTTTATGTACGCAGATGATGTGGCTGCTGTGGTCACCGCGTCGTCAGTTGATCTTTTGGAGCAGGAACTAAATAGCACCTCCTCTCAGTTACAAGACTGGTTCCATGCAAACGGTCTCGTACTCAATTTGAGTAAAACTCAATTCCTACACTTCAACCTTGCAGGAAGGCCACGAAGATCTCTGACAGTGATTGTAGGTGGGGTGACTATTGAACAGGTTGGTTCCACGAAGTTTTTGGGTTTCCACATAGATCAAGGTCTAAAATGGGACATCCATATTGACAATATCTGTGGAAAGCTTGGAAGCGCGTGCTTTGCGCTGAGCCGTGTGGCAAATGTGGTACCAGCTGACTTGGTCCGAAGCTGCTACTTTGCAACGGTGCATTGTCTGCTGCAGTATGGAGCCGAACTGTGGGCTCGAGCCGCAGACTGGGAGCGTGCATTCCGCATGCAGAAGCGTGCGGTGCGGATCATGGCGCGTATATCGAGCGACAGCACGGCTCGTCCTTACTTTCAAAAGATGGGTATCCTTACGTTGCCCTCTATTTTAGTTTATCAAGTAGCAGTGTACGTAAGGATGAACTTAGATCTTTTTCCTAAGTACAGTTCTGTGCACTCGTACCACACCCGCAAAAGAGACAGACTGATGGAAGTTTCTAGATCTTTTGCAAAATCCGATAAGTTGACTCATGTGATGGGTCCGAGTGTATATAATAGGCTGCCTATTGGTGTTACATCAGCTTCAAGTCTTCAATGTTTTAAATTCAAGCTTAAACGTTGGCTTATCGAGCAATCTTTTTACACTTTTGACGAATTTTTAAAGTTTAAATAGATGTGCTATTTTTTATAATTAGGTTATTTATTTTGCATACGAAATGTGCTTTACATGATTTTTTATTTTTTATTGTTTAACTTAAATGTCGAATTTTTAGTACTCGTGTATAAGTTATTATTATATTTAAATGACGTGTAATTAAAGTTACCAATAAATGAGTATTGAGTATTGAGTATTGAGTACTGTGAAACTCTGAAATGGTGTTACCGATAGTGGTAGTTATCGCGTGTGGTAAATTCAGGGAGTAAAAGGCGAACGTAAATTTTATTCAAATTGGCCTTCACAAAGTAAACACGAATGAAAATTAAAAACGTAGGTGTTTATGCGACAACCTAACCTTATTTCTTTATGTCGACACTCATAAGCCCAGCTCATTAATGAATTAACTTGCTCAAAGTAATGAGATTTTTTCTACTTTTCAAAGAATTTGAGAATACCAAAGGGCTTCAGAAAATAATTGGAAATCGGAGAGGCTGATAGGATTGTGAATACATATGAGTAAAAACCGTTGTCAAATTGTAAACGCATGTGCGTCCATAATTATCTGGTAGCCCTTCGTTCGCTGCAAATAAATAAATATTTCAATCACATATTATTTAAATATATAATTATGAATAAGCTTACGAACTGTCAAGATAAGATTTATCCTGTTTGATTTTTTTTTATTCCACAATGTAGTGAATATGCATAAATGTAAGTGTGTGGAGCAAACACTGAAAGCTATAAAATATCATTTCGTGCGTGACGTCACTTGCCGTTCACAAAGGAAGTACAGCGATGGCTGCTACCAGCACTATGCTGATTCGGGGCCGGTTTTGTGACATAAAACAAATCTTATTATATCCTACCTATGTTATTTAGAATAGATTGGTCTTATATTTAATGTTTTTTGTTACAAAATAAAGTTTATGTCTATTTCATCGTGCTTCCAAAAGCAAAAAAAAGCTATATTTACTGGGACCTTACAAAGAGTTGTGATAGTTCTCAAACTATGCGGAGGCTCACCAACTTAATCATTATATTTTACGTTGAGATTATTACAGTCTTCGACTACCCTGATCTGGTGAGAAGACTCAAAAGAACAACACCGTTCAAGTAAGTGTAGTGTTCAGTAACAATGTGGTTAAATTAGATCACCATAAGGAACGCATGTTAACGTGCCGTGGTGGTACCGGCCTAGAATAGTTCTCCCCCATCTCTTCCCGCGGGTGCCGTAAGAGTCGGCTAAGGGACCACGTACCAGAAGGTGGGCAGCAGTGCCTTCTGAGGATGGAAAATCATACTGCGCTCGCCAACCCGTCTGCCAAGCGTGGCGAGTATTGGCAAATCCCCCCTATATGGGGAAGGCATATGTCCAGCAGTGGACGCCCCATAGCTGAAAGAGAGAAGGAACGCATGAACAGGGTGTCTAACTCTTAGAGAGAGATATAAGGCAAGAATCTGTATCTTAAATTTTTACATTTAAGAGGTAGACACTATGTTCAAGAGTGTTTACCTCGTAAATAGAGAGAATAGGCAGAGTGATGCACACATTAGAAATTAAAAAGTTAAGCTACACTTACAAGCTTATTAGCTTCTCGATACTGTAGCGTAATATAAATATTAAATCAAGCTTTTATGCAGGTCGAATTTCCCGCCACGCTAGCATTAACGATATCATCCGTCGGGCTTTTACCAGTGCCAATGTTGCAGCCATTCTTGAACCGAATGGTCTCATGCGTGACGATGGTAAAAGACCTGACGGCATGACACTTATTCCCTGGAAGTTAGGGCGGCCTTTGGTGTGAGACGCTACATGCGTTGACACTTTGGCGCCGTCACATCTTCCAGAGACACATGTTAGGGCTGGCGCCGCGGCTTATTCGGCGGAGCAATTGAAACGGCGAAAATATGCTAACCTAGGTAGTGGTTACATATTTGAACCTTTTGGGGTCGAGACATTGGGCCCGTGGGGACCTGGAGCTCATCGGATTTTCCAAAATTTATCAGAGCGTTTGATCGATGCGACCTGTGACCAAAATGCTGGCACATATTTGGCTCAACGAATCAGCATTGCAATTCAACGTGGCAATGCTGCTAGCATTCTGGGTACGCTGCCAGCCGGTAGCGGGTTAGAACATTTTAGTTATCTATAGGCTACCAATAGCTCAAAGTAAGTGGGTTGCTCAAATGTTATTGTAGTAGCTGCAGTATTGTAATTAGTTATTAGTGTTTTATATTTATAAAGTAAAAAAAAAGCTTTTATGTATAAACTTGAAAAAAAAAAGTGTTTGACCAAAAAATATTTCCATAAATATGTTTAAACAACTAGTAGCGCGCCGCGATTTGACTCGCGATGATTACGGTTTTCCCGTTACCTCAAATATCCCACGGGAACTATACTTTTTCCAGGATAAATGTATCCTATTTGTTAATCCTGGGTTTAAACTATCTCCATACCAAATTTCATCTTAATCAGTGTAGCCGTTTGAGCGAAAACAAGTAAAGAACATAAACACACAAAATTTCGCATTTAAAATATTAGTAGGATAAACATGTAAAAACCTCATATATACATATTTAAGTTAGGGAATGTCACTTTGGGAGAGACTCTCCCTTAAAATACCTAAATTATAACGGGCACAACTTTTTTATGTATAATATCCTGTTACCCTGAGAAGCACTATAACACAAGCTTCTTACATAGCCTGGGTTTGTCAAGCTTAAAATACCAAAATCTAAAATGTTTAATAAATTGATTTGCTACTTTTGTAAATGATTAAGATGTTTTTAAGCCATTAATATATAATTGTCACTATTGTATCTGATAATATATTAAGAGGTTTCATGATATAAAAATATAAAAATCAGTGTGCGTAAAATAGGGTCGAGTAACCTTTCCCTCTCTCACAATTTACTTCACGTGCTCTTTTGTCGTCGCTATCGTAAATCTCGTTGATTTTTTTCTCAACAAAGCAAGCACGTGTTTTGTATGGCATTACATGCCTGTTCCATTCCATTGAGAAGTTTATATTATTTTCTCAATCCGGAGTTTTTTTAGGAAAAGGCGTAGGTATACTATTGAACTTTACACCGTTTCTACGTGTATAAAACGTGGCCCTTACGAGTCCTAGTTGAATATCATGATCGACAATTGTTTCGGCTTTTTCCGGAAGCCTTTATCAGGGTCTTGAGTGCGGTGCGTTCGTCGTAACGTCCCGTCTCGCACTGAGTGACATTTTAATAGTATTATACTAGTGAAGACACATAACATAGGATATCATCTTTATAGCTTGTCCATTCAATTGTAAGGTAAATAGGCATAACTTGGCAAGCGAATATGGGTACGGTGCCTTCGCTTTAAATGATATTAACTGTAATGTTGGTCTATCAGTTATATTAATAGTTTATACAATTAAAGGTAGATGGCGCTAAGAACAACATCCCCTCAGGTGTTAAAGGAAGGAATAAATTTGGACGCTTAGTGGAGTGCTACTATAGCTTAGATGGACAAAGCGACAGGTGGTGGTGGTATTCTGTAATCGTGGGTCCAAGGCCGTAGCCGATTTTTTTTGTAAATACTTAATTTACAAAAAATCGGTTGTTCTAGTTATTTTAAATAAATATGTTTCAAATCAATTTAAAACATTTTGTATGTAAAGGTACCATAACATCAATGCTAATCGCTATATTCATCTTTACGATCGTGACTAAGTTTAGTTAAACCGGTAAAATAGCTGTTAATAACCTGATAATTACTCAACACACCCTGTGTTGGATATGGGTGTAAGGCGGGTCACCAGCTCAATAAACCAAATCCAAATCAACAAACGGTAAATGTCAGTTGATAAAAATAGCAATAAATAATTGATTATATATTTTAAACGTGTAGGCTCGGGACATTGGGCATTCGAAGACCAGGAGCTCGGATTTTTCAAAGCTTAGGTATTAGGGCAGTTTAACAATACGACATGTGACTTAGGTGCTGGCACATATTTGGCTCAACGAATCAGCATTGGAAATCAATGGGGCAATTCTGGTTCTGGGCTTTGAGTATATAGGTTGGTTCATTTATCTGAGGGTTCTGGGTATACTTCTCATTTCTAGCAGGTTGGAACAATTTAACTATGTCAAGTTTTTTTATTTTTTTGGCTTCAATTTTTATATTGTTTTTTTTTTCCCTGTGTTTTTGTGTACCTACTTATTTATCTGTTAATAATGTAGTTGTGAGGCAATAAAAGTATACTGATTTGATTTTATTCGATACTAAATGCTAGCTAGTGTGTTTATAGAATATTTGTTATAGTATTATTGTAATAATTTATTAGTGTTTTATTTTAATCTGTGCCCATCTGCTCATATGCCTTTATCATTATTAAGGATACAAAATTGTAAGGAAATTAAATTAAATGATATCTACATTTGTGCAAGAATAAAAACAGCTAGAAATTAATGACGAACTTAAATTATTATTACAATAAATTTGTTATTCAATTTAAGGCAAACAAGTTAAGCTTTAATGTCGGATACCACGGCATCCAACGCTGATATTTACACAAATCTTAAAGTTAAAATGTTGTCATCATATACATATATATATAGTACATATTTACAAGCTTTATATATCTATAGCTGTAATAAAAGTACATCAACTGGTGATACAAATTCTTGTCCGGTCCCCTTACTTACGCCTGATCGGGTTGAAGGAGTTAACTCGCGTTGAATACGATCAGACGACATACTTGGGAAAAACAAGTGTCAAAGTCCCATCCGTTCTCTCCACGGAGATACGCTTTGCTCAACTTAAACGCTGTTTTGCGGCTACATAGCTAACTTTCTTAATCGTAACTTTGGCGCTAGCCGCCTCAAAACACATTGTATAAATTTTCACATTCTTAACTATACTATCGGGATCAATGTAAAGTAAATATATGCAATTATATTGATTTTAAACTCTTTAATGTTAACAACATATAGTCAAGTGAAAAAAGGCTTGTAGACAAGTACCGGTTGGAAGCGGCCTGCTTCCAGCCTCTTTTTACGACCTTGGTAAGGTTGTCTTTTAAATCAGTACAGTTGAAGGTTTTATAGGTTATGAAACTTTAAATTATCGCAACAAATGATTTTCAGAAAAGTATAGTTTGGTTATTCGCGTGGAATTTATCTAGGTGCATATAAAGTTTTGTGTCACTCCATATTTTCCCAAAAGAATCCTTCAAAAACCATTTCAATTTAGCAAAAATTTTCCTAAATATGGACGAATGCTCGCATGACACTTTTTAATATTCCCGCTACCAAATACTTGCACAATAAACATAAATTCGAATCCACTTTCAAACGATCATCTACAATACACGGTACGTGCCGAAATTATAAAGCATTTTGTGTCGAGTAGGTACGTAATGTTGTCAAAGCTTAATACGCGGAGATGACAGATTTTAATTAACTTCTGAATATTTCAGTGCGGGCTTGGATTAGTTATTTTCAGCGTCAATTAAAGTTTTAGGTGATAGCAGATTCTGACAACCCCTCGGGTATACTGTATTGTTAATGTCCACTAAGTATATTCCTAAAGTTTTCCTGAGATGTTGCCAGTTTGGTAGCTTGCTAAAGAATTAAGGTCGCTTGGGTAATTCTCCTTAGCCCTTTGTAATATTTCAGGACTACAGTCCTGATTGCACTGTAGTCTTAAAATATTTATAAACATCAGTAACTAAATTTGAGATGGCAGTGGGGTTAACATCGAAAATCCATGCTGATTTCTCACTAATTTATAACCGGGTTAGAGATATATATGTTGGCGTGTAGCGCGCGAGTGGTTATAACGCCTTAAAATACGGTGATCAGAATTGTATTTCAGGATGATATAATGCTTATATTATCATAGTCATGGACTAGCACACACTAAACACAAGAGCACACAAAATTATAGAGAACAACAGTTAGAAAGTAATACAATTAATCACTTACAATATTCCGCTATGCTCTTAATATGGCCATTCGAAGCTCCATTTGACAAGGCACCTCTTGGGCGACGAGAGCGTCCGTTCAATTCGGCTTCCACGACTAGTCTGTCTGCCGGCATTTTTTTTTCTAACGTACTAATGCTGTTTGCCTCTATCGGCATTTACAGCTTCACCGGAGGGCCTACAGTTTCACCGGAGGGCCTGTCTGCCGGCAACGGTTGCCACAGCTTTTATACTACCGTTAATCTCATACTACCCTCATTTATTGGCACAAATCGAATAACAAGTGCTACCTACCTTCATTTAGTTAACAAATCAAGTACTAGCAAATTTTACTGTCAAATCCACACTTAGATTTAGCGCCATCTACTTTAAATATTTGAAACGCTCTGACAACGCCATCTATCATATTTGTCCGACACTTGCAAGACCTAAACATTACATTTAACGTAACATTAACCATCTATCCTATTTTAATATCTCACACACTCCGACATATATACTCGATAAAATAGAGAGAGCGTGTTAAACAAGTGAAGTAACAAGTCTTGTTAAATCTTATACAAAAGTTTGCAAGAGCTGCTGTGCCTATTTGCATTACTTCAAGAATGAACAGTCCAACGCTAGTTTGTAGTTCATAACTTTGTACCGTATCAGTTTACAAAACTTGGACAGTACATTTCTTCGTTATGTATTTTAATGTGATACTGTGTTGTTCTCTTTGTTTTACATAGTAGCCTTGTAAAGAAGAGTACTAAAAAAGACTACGTAGTTTTTTGACGGAACATCTACGTAGTATTTTTTATATGGACACAAACATATTCAACTCACGACACCTGAGTTGCGTTCTGTTCTGTTGCATTGCCAATTAAGCTAATGTAGCACCAATGGTGTTTTCTTATTTCCTACTTTTCATATTTTTTTTCCATTTTACAATCATAACTAATTTTATTATCGCGACGCAAGCATTAATTTTATATTAATAAAAATATGTCCTTAACTACAGCTCATTATCACACAATTATGTTCCCAAATTTTAATTTAATTACTATTAACGGTGTCGAGACAATTCTATAAGTCAGTGTGTTGTTTGTGTTACTATTTGACAGAAGCACAGGCTTCTTTGTCACAGGACACACCTTGGCGATAGCTTTGGTTTCAACTCTCTTCACTCAAGGGTACCTAATTCTGTGGCTTTTGTTGTTCAGAAACATAAGTAGGTAAAACAAAAGACGAGTCTTGAAATTCAAATAACAAGCTTTAGAACTTTTAATTGGGTGTTGATAGCACTCAAATGATGCTGGTAAAATGACGCTCTTAACTAACTTAGGTGCGATAATACGGGTACCAATGTTTTAGGATTATAGTAAATAAAACACATGTGGATATTTTTTGGTTCTTTCTTTAACTGGAAGTGTTTTTCTAATAATATTCTGCAGGAGACCTAGAATATATACCACACCACCACATAAAAACTGTTATTTAAGCAAGATGGGTACTAAAGTGAACAATGCCAGATCTATCACCCTGAAGCTGAAGTGCTAAACGATACTTTAATAAATAAATAATAAATAAATAAATACAACATACTACTACACTACAACTACAAACTACTACTACTAAAAAACTACAAAAAATACTAAATACAAATAAATAATAAAATAAATACTGTGCTATGCGCTCAACAGGAAGTGAAATCATTGGGCAAATGAGATTAAATCAAAGTGATGTAAAAAACTTAATACAATACAATACAATACACTTTATTGCAAACCGGTCACAAAAACAACAATAAAAATACAACATAAAATATACCTAACCAAAGTACAATTGGCGGCCTTATCGCTTAAAGCGATCTCTTCCAGACTTTCTTGTGATTTTGACTGTGAAAACTATATATTTTGATAAATATATTAAAATATATCAATCAAAGTACACTGTCTTCGCAGTTGCCGTTCTCACCATCAAGCGATCCAGAAGATTTCACCATTTATTAGTATAATTCAAGTACAAAAGCACCATAGACAATGCTATAAATAATTTGACACAATGATCGGTTCAGTAAAATCGCAACAATATAAAACTTGGAATGGAGTCATAAATTTATAGAGATAAAAGAGAACATCTTCACAACAATCTGCCTGCTAAAATTATATAATGGTAATAGTGATGTGTTTTGGGCCAACAATCCGCCATTGGGCCTTGGCATCGGTTGGTGACAATGAACGCGGGCTTCTAAATATATTTTAGTACCGCACCTGTGGCCGGGGCGGCAATGTGCTGCTGTGAACTAGACTGTGCTGCTGTGAACTAGACTGTGCTGCGAGAACTAAACTGTAGATGATTGTTTTGGATGGCTTCTGTTACATTAGCGTCAGTTGATACGCTTCACTGACGTCATTTCGTTTCAAATGTTTTTCATCCATATCTTTTCAGAACGGTTGACTGCTGGTCAATTTTATTTCTTATTTTATTAATTCATTGAAATACTGACCTTCTTTCATTGTTATAAACTACGCTGTTCGTGTATGTGTTTATTTATATAGCCGTTGAGTGTAATCTTTACAGTTTTTATCACTCTGATGATAGCCAAAAAAAATTAATGCGTTCCTGCTGATTATATACTTTAATTATTATTCATCATCTTCTCTACTGTAGGACATCGGCTGTTGGGCATAGCCCTAGCCCAACCGTAGCTCGTTGTGCGAGTTTGAGCCTGCTCACAAGGCCCATAGTCAGAGACCTCGTTTCAGTTCCGTAAGTAATCACTGGTAACACACTGTTTGAAGACCTTCGTTTTCAAGCATTGTGGCATTTTGGACGAGAAGACGCTGCAGAGGCCGCTTTCTCAAAGTCGTACTTACCTAATTGGACTGTATGTTCTAAGTAGACGTATTTTTCAACAACTTTGAGAATCGAGTTCCCAATTGATACTGGGGCGGGAGAACATGGGCATTTGACATACATTTCGTCTTGTACAAGGTCATTCATTTTAAGGCCCACCCTTTGAGAATCTCTGTTGAGGCCTTCAAGCATCGTGCTGAGGTCTTCCAGCGACTCTGCCATGACCACAATATCGTCGGGAAACCGAAGATCAGTCATGTCAACTCGCTGTTGATGTTGATGCCGAATCTTTGCCATTCCGAGAGCTTGAAGGCGTCTTCCAAATGCGGCAGTGAACAGTTTCGGAGAGATAGCGTCTCTCTTTCTCTCGCCTCTTTACAATCGCCTTTGCGATTTGCTCTTGTACTCGGACCGACATGGTGGCGTTATTGTACGTCATCAAGTAAGTCATCAAGCCTACGCTCGAGACGATTCGCGATGACTCTTGAAAAGATCTTGTAAACATGGCTCAGAAGTGAAATCGATCTGTAGTTCTTCAGCAACATAACGATTTACATTTTCACAAGTTTTAATATGTGTGTTTACTTTATATATTACTATTTATTAAGATAATAATAATATACTTTTAGATAATTTATGTAATTACGACTTGAAAAAATATATTATTTGGTTTGATTGAAGAAAGAAGATAGATCATAGAAAGAAGATCTATAAAGTTTAAAAAATGAAGTGTTAAAAGCATTCTCTGAGATCGGACTATAATAATAAATAGAAATGTCAGTTCACAGTAGCACTCTGCCTCAGCTGCTGTTCATTTTACAACTCGTGCCATGACGTATGTGCAGTACACCAAGCCAGTGATCTTCGACCGCGACCTTTGGTAAACAACTTGCATTTCTTCCACATACGAAAGGATTGTGTGTATATAACACCTTCGTAATATGTGAAAATAGTAAATGGGAGAAATTTGGGGGGGGAGCTGTATCCATCGGCCGTCCATTCCACATATCATGTCCCACACGATATGTGTGTTGCACACTGCCATTTCGGCTTGAAATTTAGGTTGTCTAAATCAGTGGCAATTCTTCAACGGATATAGTCATACTGAATTGATCTTTTAGGGTAGAGTTCACCAAAATTTAAAACGTCCGATTATCAATTTAACCGTCGGTCAAACAGTTTTTATCATACAATTGACCAACGGTGAATTGATAATCGGAAAGTTTGGTGAACAGTCTTAGATAAACTTTTCCATAATTTTTTACTCATTCTTTAATAAAAGTATGGTAAAAACTATCTGCTGTTGTAACACTACTGTTTTATCCTGTGTGTCCTTATTAGTTTCACCTGACGTCACGACTGAACAAGATAATGTTATTTGAGACCGCGTCTATTTCTGGTGAGTGATCACTTAGGTATTATGTAGGAAGAATGCCGAGAACGCTACGTATCCTGATTAGCACCACTCAAAGGCCACGAAAAGGTGGCTACGGTACAGGTAACTTTCACACACAATTAACACTTAGAGATCCATTTGCTCCTACGAACATGAAGGATTTAGATCCTAATAGAATGAAGTTTGATAGGTATAAATGGGGCCCTATCCCACACTTAGAAACCTGTTGGGTATAAATACGGTATTGTATAAGATCTTTACATATCGTAAATAGTATGTGGTATAGCTTTTATAGTTTATAGCATTACACCCATTTAGAGAAATAAATATCATACTGCGCTCGCCAACCCGCATGCCAAGCGTGGCGAGTATTGGCAAATCCCCCATATATGGGGGAGGCTAATGTCCAGCAGTGGACGCACATGGCTGAGAGAAGAAGAAGAGAAATAAAAAATCTATGGCGCATCAAATGCGCTATTAAATAAGACTACGGCACTTGCCAATGTAGTTTCAAGCAAATACATTGAGGCAAGTGATGACAAAGTGAAGGTAAATCATCACATGCCCACTGTACAGCTTCTCACGAAAGCTGCCAAAAAGAGCAACGTTCGTGTGGATGACTAAGGATGGGATTCATCAAAATTTAAACGTCTGATGATTGATTAACCGTCGGTTAATCTAGTATGTATGGTCGGTATGGTAAAAACTGTTTGACCGACGGTTAAATTGATAATCGGACGTTTTAAGTTTAACGGTTTGACTTGAGAGATGTTAGCGGTGTTACCCTTAAACATTTCCACTCTTAAAGGCTTTTGTTTTTTTGCTCTTGCAAGGAGGCTTACTATAATTCTTATTAATTAATCACAGATTTATGTAAAAACCGACATGTTAACAATAATAATATTTTTTATTTTTATTTTCAACTTCATTTTGATTTGAAAAGGCTGAATTACCTTTATCGAAAATTCGTGTTCAGTCCCCATGATATATTTCAGAATTTGTCTCTTTGAGTATACTTTTATTTTACGACCGAAAGATTTTGACGGTCGCCGTGGCGCAGTGGTCAGTGTCAGTGACATGAGTTCTGTGTCTCCGGGACCCTGGGTTCGAATCCCGGCAGGGGCAAACATTTGTGCGATGAGTATAGGTGTTTGTCCCGGGTCTTGGTTGTTTGTGTGTTGTGATTGTGTGTGTCCATGCCTCCCGCGACACAGGGAATCCTAGTGCGGGGGTCTGAGTGTGATTTAAAAAAAAAAAAATTCATCGAATTAAAATATTGTTATTGATGCAAATATGTAAATTTTGTAACCGTTGAACTTGTACCAAGATTTCAACGCGATCCGATCTCGTCACTCTAAGATAAATCTTTTCCAGGAAAGCTCTAGTTAACTGTTTAGTAACCACCATCGTCATCATATCAGCCATTCAACAATCAGTGCAGGATATAAGCCTCCCCCATTGATTTTCACAAGGACTGGAAGCGACCCGCATCCAGCCCTTACCTGCGATCTTAGTCAGGTCGTCTGTCCACCTTGTCAGTGGCCGTCCTATGCTGCGCTTGCCAGTCCGTGGTCTTCATTCGAGAACCTTTTGACCACAACGGCCATCAACCATCAGTTCTTCGAGCTATCATAATCGAACACGTATATATTTCTACAATACGTACATACGTCTACAGGAATATATAGTTATGGTATATATAGAAGAGTAGACTAGTTTTAAACTAGACCGTAGGCTTGACAAATACAATAAAATATAGAGATCGGTTTGGCCGAGTTTAAGCCGGGATACGAATGTACGAGAATTAGATCAAATGTATTGATCCGGTTTATCTAACAATAGATAAGGAATCGCGATGAACTTTAGTTATTCCTTACACAAAATTTAGATGGAAATAAGTTTTATAAGAAGTAAGCTCTTTATTTTCATTCCTTAATGGGTTTCGCTTCCAGTCCTACAGAACTATATTTTTTTATTTAAAACGAAGAACTATTTACTATTTACAACTATTAAAAATAGCAGGGGCTAAATCCTACTTAATGTTATAAAGGCGAAAGTTTCTGTGTATGTTTGTACTTCTTCACGCTCAAACGGCTACACCGATTTCTATGAAATTTGGTATTTAGATACTACAGGTCCTAGAATAATAGCACATAAGCTACTTTTCATCATCATCAATCAACACCACGCGGTTAAAAGCGCGAGCGCAGCTTGTAAAATATAAATGCCATTTTATACCCCATTTTTATTTTTTAAAATACAACATAGAAAAGAATAGAGACGAAAATGAATGGGGAAAAGGCGTAGGATACGCTATATGTGCGCAATAAAAATTAGACTATACGTCGTCATAGTGAAAACAAATAATTATATTCAAACATTCTTGAGTTATAATTATATATAAGGTAACAACAGACAAGCGGAAGCGAACAGACAGACATAAATGAAATAAACGGAAGATTCTTGTTCGGTTGGTAACAAGCGACCCTGGTAAGTTTTTCCGAAAATATTTCTTAAAGTCTTCGTGACTGAAGCGTTAACAGCTTTATTACACTCCAGATCATTATACATATAAAATTAAATAGTCTATAACGAGATATCAATATAGACTATTTAATTATATGTTTATATTTTAAATATTTTTCATTTAGAGCTTTCGAAAGATTAAACATACATACAAAAATTGGTCGTTTATTGTTTTTTTTTTATTGGGAATAGGCAGGCGTTTGACCACTATCTCACCTGATGTTAAGTGATGATGCGGTCTACGATGGAGCACGCCTGCCTAGAAGATACCTATTCGCTCGTGACTTGAAGATACCCAGGCCGTATTTTTTCGGAAATACAGAGTTAGGCAATGAGTTCCATTCGTTAGCTGTACGCACTAAGAATGTGGAAGCAAAACTCTTCGTGCGACAAGTTGGAACAATTGATATTAGATAGATGGATACAGTAAAAATCTGACGTCTAAAACTGAATATTTCTACTTTATTCCAAAAAGTTTACGCTTAAATTTCAATATAAAGCAGTCTATATTGTCGAAACTGTATTAAGGGAAGTGATAAAATGAAATTACAAAGAATCATAATTAATTTACTCTGAACAAAGGTCCGCTCATACTTCTACAGGTATTACGTTGTTGAATCATGACTGGGCTGTGATGGTCTCATTTAAATAATTAAGCAAATTATTCAGAAAACCTCAAGAGCAGTTATAGAGCTCTCTTCTTTATGGGCGCGTTTATATTTTCCTCAAGTGATGAGAATGTCTCGCAGATTTAAAATAAAACTCATTACTCAGCAACTCCTAATTTTAAACCAACTTCAAAAAAGGGAGGAGGTTACTCAATTAGAATGTTTTTTTTTGTGGTGTGTTCACAGATAACTTCGTTGTTTATGAACCGATTTTGATGATTTTTTATTTTCTTTGATAGAGGTGATCACATTTAAATTTCATCTAAATCCGTTACAATCCGAGAACTGAAGTGTTACGTCTATTAGAATATGACAAATTGAGCCCGCGAGTAGCAAAGGCCACTGAAAAGTGTGGAAAAAAATGTTTACCAAAAAATGGAACCGACTTCAACACTCAAAAGTATATAATAATAGTTGCTTTTGAACTATCATGGTACCGACTTCAACTAGTTGTTTCACATCTTTGAGTGTTCCATTTTCAGATAAAAAAAATTTTTACTGAAGTATTTGAGGTGATAATAGTTTAGTCGGCCATCGACAAGGTAGACAAGATCGCAGGAGAAGGCTGCATGCGGGCCGCCTCTAAAATGGTCCTATGGAAATTAATGGGGGAGGACTATGTCCACCAGTGGACGTCCTATGCATATGGAGTGATGATAATGACTCTTAATCAATTTGTATGACTTTTATCATATCAACCATTGCTGTGATATGAGCTTTCTTTTCATTTCAAAAGATTCATTTCAATAGAATCAACTTCATTGTCAAGAAATTAATCCCTAGATTGTCTACGTCTGAGTAACTTAAACTTTAATTAGAATGATTGTAAACATTTTCAATTAAACTGTAGATCTCTTTGTTATTAAGACTTTACAATTTTGAAAGGATTCATGTTATTTTCGCGATGAGAATAATTATCCCATTTTCAACATATTCAAGGTACAGTAGTTCGTGATATAAGTAGTTCAAGAGTTCGTGATATAAGTAGTTCAAGAGTTCGTGATATAAGTAGTTCAAGAGTTCGTGATATAAGATATATACAGGATCATTAATGAAGATCATATTTTATGATGCATACAATGCAAAAATAACTACTGAAATAAAACTACATTCTAAATATTATCACAAAAAACCGGCCAAGTGCAAGTCGAACTCGCGTATCGAGGGTACCTGTAGGTATATAAGTAAAAATGTAAGTAAAAATTATGTTTTTCGCCATTTTTCATTTATCTGTGCTAACGTCACTTGACACCAAATTTCAAAATTCTGAGTTCACGGGAAGAACCCTGAAGGCAGGATGATTCAGCTTTGCGAATGTGGAAATTTGCAGCGTAAACGGCTGTATCTTTTGATTGCGTTAACTTAGAAGTTTGGTTTTTTCACAGCTCTTAAGGACAGTAGACTTGAGTATTTGATATGAACTTCAGCTTGATACCTCCTCGCGTTCCTGAAAAAAATGGTCTTGACAGACAGACTGACAGACAACAATATGATCCTATGAAGGTTCAATTTTTTCCTTTTGAAGTATGGAACACTAAAACTAATAAAGACTACAGTTTTATGCATGTAAAAATATACGGGATATATTATGATTGCTTATCTAGCTAGTCGAGGTGGTACCGGCTTAGACGATGATCACTATCTCTTCTCGTCGATGCCTTAGCAGGCAGCAAGAGTTAATAAGAGTTTGGGCCTGTGTGGCCAGTATTCAAAAACCGGCCACACAGGCCCAGGCAATGTAGATGTATTGTGACAATATAACACATCTACACGCTGAAGCAAGTTATGCAGAAGAACAATTAGTATAATCTGCAATTGTGTTGACCCTTTGTAGAGATTATTTAGGCCTTTGATCCTCTAGTGAGGTGGGCGGTGTCCCAACTCTAATTACATCGTTTTGAAATAACGACAGACTAAAGTTTCTACTAGTAATAGTCGCAAAGCTTGAAGAAAGAACCCTAAAGGTCTAACCTCAGTCAAATGTAGTAAACGATGCCGGCGATATATTTTTTTATAACAACGCGGTATCCAATTATTTTGACTTGGATTTTTAGTGAGTTCTAAATTGATCTTGAAGCAGTCTTGCTGCTTTAATTGGATCAGTGAAAAGTAAAGTGCACGAATAAATTTGTTTTGTGTAAAATATAGACCTATAAAAATTAAATAAATGTGGTGTAACAAATTGTTTTTGTTAGACATGTTGATAAAGCCACAAAAACAACATAACGTTTTCCTGACGGAGACTTTCTTTCATGTGTGTTAACAAAAGTACACAGAAACGAAACGCAAGGATTTTTTAATGCTGTATAGATCTAGCCTCTGACCACTATCTAACTTGATGGTCAGTGACGATGTGGTCGAAGATGTTATCACGTTTGACCTATAATGCTCACTGGTTCTCAAGGACTGCTGCCTGAATACACACTATGTGTTTGGTGACAGTTTTTCAACCTTGAGGGTAGTAGCTAGCCAGACAAGTATTCGAAAGTCTATTATACTGGACTTCTTTACGAAGATGTTAGTGAAAAACAAGAAACAAGTTGAAGAAACAAATGGCACAAAAAGCTATGGAAAATGCTATCCTTAGTATTCCTGTACAATTATACCAATAGGCACTTCAAATTCACTAATGAAAATCACAGAGCGTGTGTTGTTTAGTTGCAAGGAAATCCATAAGAGGAAGTCAGATGCAGGCACTTGTAACCTTTTTAAGAGTTAATTGGGGAAACTTTTGTTTATATATGCGGTAGCCTATGACTGATGACGATGACACTTACGTTTTTTTATTTACCGGTTGGATTAGCCCCTATTCAACCAGTGAAAAAATCAATATTGAGTCAGAGGTGGAGTTTTGTTTCCCAGGCTTCATTGAAAGCAGTATTTACATTACATCCAAAATATTTTTTAGACCTTGACCCTCTTCCCCTCGACCCTTGATAGAATCTCTCTTTACTCCGAACGTTTTCACACAAAATGTAAATTAGATTATATGCCTTTATTAAAATAAAATATTAATAACTAGTTACAATACTACATCAGGTCCTTGTGGAAATCAATGGGGTAGGCTTATGTCCAGCAGTGGATGTCCTATGGCTGAGATGATGATGATGATGATGATGGTGACGATGATGATGATGATGACAATACTACAGCTACTACAAAAATATTTGAGCAATCCACAAATCACTAGCTATTGTCAGCCTATAGATAACTGAAATGATTAGATTACATTGTTTATTCACGTTATAACAATAACATTATACGTTATATTAAATATGTCATTTTACAAGATATAAATATTAATGTAAATTTAATAAGGTATGCTAGTTAATAACTAGATACCTAGTACAATGGCCCATTAAACAATATTTCAAAAATAAATGATTGAAAATTAAAATAATTATTAAGATGTAGAACTTTCTTGTCTTAACCCATTTAAAAATTTAAATCACATTATCATTCATAAATTCATTTACACTATAAAATAGATTCTTTTGGAAATATATCGTTATTTTAGTTTCTATAAATCTAAGAATGGTAAATCAGATACTGTAGGGGCCTTGTTTTTTAACCTTAGCTAGCGTAACTGTTGGTTCAAATAATTGTTTATATAGTAATGAGGTCTTTATTTCTTGAATTGTAATTATGTGTATCCATTTTTCAACGATAAATGTTTCAGCATTTCTATGAACAAAGTTCAAGGTTCTAGGGCAACCTACAAATCTTAGGGTAGCCAATAGCAGCACAGTGGTACCTCTCTGCCAGCTTGCATTGCATCCCTAATGACTGATATTCTTTTATCGGTGAGAAACCCATTCTCTAGAAATGGGTCGTAAAAAACTGATTATTCAAGTACAAAAACAAATTACTCACAGAAAACGGAAAACCGCCATTTTTCGTTACAGTATCCAGCAAGTTTCATTTATCCAGTCTCTTGCCTTGCAGTATTCATTATAAATTTGTAATAATGGCTCTCTGAGAAATCTTTGATATTGACAGTATAAGTATCGATTTGCTTTCATTTCATGTTGCCTACCTTTGTTGTCTTTAGATGATTGCGTGTTCACACGCAAACTTTGTTTTCATATTCTACCAACAGGGTGCCGGGCTTTCACCCGTTATTCAGCCTATAAGTCAACATAATTTGTAAGGTTCAGTGAGAATTAGGAAACTATTGCGAAATATCGTATCGTGTTTGTTTTTTAATCACTTGTGCGTTCGTGATGCCAGTCAATGAGTTCCTACTGAAAATCAGCGCGAAGGTTGTCAAACCTTCGCATAACGCTGAGTAGGGACTCATTTCTGGCATTACGCAACACTACATTATATATTATAGTATTATTTAGTTTTTTGATAGGGAATGTTCTATAATAATTGTAACTGATATCTATGTTTTGCCTAAATGCGCCCTTCTTCTTTTGTATTAACTAATATTTATTTATTTATTTGTTTAGTCCAACCATAATGTATATAAATCTGTGTATTGTATGTAGTGCTGTTTATGTCAGTAATAAATTATTTTCTTTCTTTCTTTCTTTCTATCATAGTTGTACGATATTTCACAACCTCAATTAGCCATTACCATTGCTTGGAAGTGATTTAATTAGTAAAACAACGCACAGTTCTTAGGAGGTACACTGTATTTTTATAAATTTAATAAAGTAAGAATGTCATAATTTACGTAGAAACAACACGCCTTTCAAATCAGTCCGTCACAATAATCGTATCGGAATCGTATAAACAATTGAATAACGCACTTACCGTCTCCGTACAAACTATTCGTTCTCTGTGTCGTAGTTGTATTATACAACTGACAGTTCTGAATTCTATTGTTTAACGCCGCGATAGATTTCTGCTTTGGTTGCAGATGCCACAGAACGTTGTGTGGCGTGATGAATTGCATTAAACTACTTATCCGTTAAACATCCAATTGACTAAGTCTCCAAAGTTTAATGTGCTTAACGCAACGATTTAACACTGTCTTTTTTCTTACTAACTTTAAGAGATTTCAACAAAAATACATATATAAAATTGAATCGATTAGTAACATCAAAAGTATCTGATATTGTATAACAAATGAGATGATTATTCATCGATGACAGGGCAACATTCGTTAAATTGTAGACAGTTTCAGAAAATAGACGCATTTTAAATTTGTGGTCGTGATTGATAGGACTTTGAGTACCTACCTACCTACGAGGAGAGACTTTAAGACTGCTCTGGTTTACAATCTACCAAATAAAAACTAAAATACGTTTGATAATATAACATTCAAAAGTGCTCCTATTAACTAATAACTAAGTATGTCGTCTGATGATATAACATTCAAAAGTGCTCCAATTAACTAATAACTAAGTATGTCGATCAACACGCCTGTAAATCGCCGTATCAATCTATACAAATATCTCTTAATAACTGAACACCGTTGTAGTAGCTAAAAGATGACTCTACCTCAATAGTTTTAAACTCAGGAAGCGATTGGCATTGTAAAATAGAATGTATAAATACACTACGATGTCATTGGACTTGGCACGGGCAAGAAGCGACGGCTTTGCCATCTGTTTAATTATAAAGTACCTACTTAGTTATAGTGTGGTCACTTTTTTGTGACTTTACTGAAGTAAAAACTTTTTTAAAACATTGTTTAACACTTTGAAGCAACGTTCAAATCTTGAAGCTAATTCGGCTTCTAGTGAGATTTGAACCCACGACCAGAAAATACCGTCTTATATCTCCTATTATAACTGCCATCTAAGCTATAATAAAAGAAATATAAATATGTACAATCCTGGAGTCTTCAAGTCGCGAGTGAATAGGTACCTTCTGGGCTTGCGTGCTAAATCCTAGACAACGTCATCACTTAACATCAGGTGAGACAGTTGTCAAACGCAGACTTATTATATTTAAAAAAAAAGTTTTGTTTTAAAATTTAACCGTAAATTTCGCCTAGAATGATGGAAATGTAATGAACCATAAAATCACTTTGAAGTTGTCTAAATGATATAGCTCGGGCGAAGTATGTATTTATACATGCACAAAGTGTCCTCGTTATTAGCTAAATAAAAGTAGACCATTGGCGCTGATACACGAAAACATATTTATTTCGGGATACAATTGTAAAAATGGTTAACTTCCGCCGATACCAAACTTTCTGTAACGACAGTTTTTAAATGACAATTTGACAGGAACATGAATCACTGTGATAATATATCATTAGCCCTAAATGGATTTACTATAATCGGTGCTGGTTGCCATGCGGCAAGTCATTGGGCATAGTTACACTTTTGGGTAATCAATTTTATATGCCACACTGGCTTTGTAGATACATAATATTAATGTTAAAACAAATAATTATCTAATGCTTACCTTTTTACTGGTTGGGAAATCGCATACTTGATTATCTATCGAAAACACACTAACACACACTATAGTTACACTACTAGTTTTACTAGTTATTTAAGTCACACTGAAGATGTCTTTTAAACTTTCTACGAATGTTTGTAACACACACTGCTACGTCTAAATTTAATTGTTTTTTTGGTCGCACACTTTTATATTACTAGGGTTAAATAATAAAGGTAATGTTCAAAACCGTTTCTAAAACAGTGTAAATAGTTCATAAACTGGGTGTAAAGTTAAAGGTTGCTATCAGAAAATTTCAGTCGTTTCTTGTGTATATATAGGTTTTGATAATATTTAACTCGGTGATGCATATTTATGCGAAAATATTCTTGAAGCGGTAGAAAATATTCGGGATAGGATGCGTCAATCACATCGGGTGTAAAGTGGAGAAAAGTTTTGGGAAGTGCGTCGAAGAGTCATTGAAAGCTCGTCGAGAGGTTTTGGAAGGAGTCGAGTGGTTGATTGGAAAGTAAAGTGCGTGTTCGTTTGGTCGATCGTAGTCCATGGGGTTGTCGCGAGGGCGGGCGGCGCACGGGCGGCGGGCGCGCGGCTCTGCTCAGGACTGCCACTGAGGACTCGGAGCTCGCTCGCTCCCGTGCCGTCGGCGCCCTGCACACCCGACATGCAAACTCTGTGCAATTTGAAAAGGTCGCCAGTAAATTTTGTTCAACCCATTCGTTGTACTACTCATTAACCCAGTTTAGCCATCAATTTTAACTATTGTTATATATAATTTAATTTGCCGCAATGCTTTTAAAGCTCAAAGTTAGTTATTATGGTAAAAATTCTGTGCCATATAATTCGCGTAAACTAAATCTTACTGGTACAGCATTTTCTATATATTACATTTTACAAATAATCTATTGTTCCAGGCACATTAGAGGTTAATTGAGCGCTTATTATTATTACGCTTGTATATCGATATTTATTTACGCTGACCTGAAGACACATATTGTGCAACATAAAATATGAAATGTCTCAATCTATTTTTAAGCAAATTTAGGAATAGCCCACATTATTGAAGTTTATTTCAAATGCAAAACGCGCAAGTTTTGTCGGGCTTTGGCTCTGCAATATTTGAAGATTTTTTTGAAAGTTTATTTTTGAATAGCACTGCGAATAACAAGTTTGCCAATGTCATGCTCACAAAACGCCGAGCAAACCCGGTCGCCCACGTACAACAATTAGACTAAAATCAAAACATTAAATTTTCTTACTCGTAACCCGCTCACTAAAATACCCTACACTGAGTACCATTAAAATGTAGGTATTCCTTTTTAACGATTTAGGAAGAACTCTAAAAAGAAGGCACTTAAAAATGGTCTGTTTAATTATACACTAGCACCGATCACAATAATTTATCCGTTCATGGTTCGTACAAATTAGTAGAAAAAAATCTTGCACCATCTTTAGGCAATTTATATGTAGCTTATTTGAACGAAGCCTAGAATGCTTACCCAAACACTGATTTTTAAATCTTAGGCATCGCAGAGATAGTGGGATCGGCCGCTTTGCGAACTAGCACGGAATAATCCTTGAAATACGTGTTTTAGCATAGCAGATCGTGCTCGTATTCTTGCTGTTTCTGTGTGGAAGTCTGGTTTTTGGTTACAGATAACTCCTTCTTTTGGTACAGGTAATCTCTATGACCGATTTACTTTTTATTGGCTGCTCAAATGTTTTTGTAGTAGCTGTAGTATTGCAATTAGTTATTGGTACTTTGTTTTAATAAATGCATCGGTCCATTAATAACCAATCACACCGTCAGTAACCATTATGTGAGAAAGTGGTCAAACTCTGGATCTATATGGTGTAAAAAATAAACCTGTGAAAATATATCATAGGCACAGTCGCAAAATAAAGTCTTACTTTTTATTGACGCAGTTTCTATTCTTTGAGAATAACTTAATTATCTAAACACAGAAATAGTTATTCTGTTCAAGCGAAAATGAATCGCTTTCACTTTTTATTTGTCAACACAGATCTTGATTTTATTTATGGGTAAAATTAGTTTGTTCATATTTTTAATATGTTTTTTTTTGTGTTACAGACGAAGCATGTAAGCAGAATAAATGCAGTTGAATTGACAGCTTTAAGAAGTATGATTGGGGTTAAACTGAGTGACAGGGTAAAGAATAGTATAATAAGGGAATCTTTTGGCCTAAACGCAGACTTAGACTCTAAGTCACTAGACTAAGATTGAGAAAAGTATGTCAAGATGGTTTGGCTATGTAGAGAGAATAAACGAAAGGAGATTGACTAAGCAGGTATACATGGGTGAAGTGAATGGTAGTGTTGGAAGAGAAAGGCCGAGACGGACGTTCCGAAATCAGACTATGGAAGTTCTACGAAAGGGCCAGGTCAAGAGTAGTCTAAACCGAAGCTCTTTTATGAAAGGTCTGATAAGCGCGGATAATGCAAGAGAAGTGTGTCAGGATCGTAGCATTTGGTAAGCTGTAGCTCTGCCTACCCCTACGTAAAATAGGCGTGATTATAAATGTATGTATGTTTTTATTTTAGCTTTACTAGCTTAAAGCTATACATAAGTACGCATCGAAGCGCATGCGCATAACATTAGTCTAATATACATAAAGCCAGGTAAGAGTATGACGACAATGTTATATCAATGTTTTGTTTGATAAATCCATTTGTAAACCACTTGTGCGCGAAACTGTTATCAAAACTTTTTCCGATACCAACGCGGCAACGTTACGATAGGTTTGAATGACGTATTTCTATGATATTATGACGCCCATAGGTACTTTGCAGGTAGTGCGATAACATTCTGAAATGACGATGAAAACATAAGGATAACGTTTGAAGAGAATAAGCTAAAAAATAAGAAATGGGTGCATACTTAACGTATAAATTGAAAACAATTCTGCTTTTTAACCGACTTAATAAAAGGAGATCGCGGCCGTGGTGGTACCGGTCTAGAATAGTACTCCCCCATCTCTTCTCGCGGGTGCCGTAAGAGTCGGCTAAGGGACTACGTACCAGAAGGTGGGCAGCAGCGCTTTCTGAGGATCGGAAATCATACTGCGCTCGCCAACCCGCCTGCCAAGCGTGGCGAGTATAGGCAAATCCCCCCTATATGGGGGAGGCATATGTCCAGCAGTGGACGCACATGGCTGAGAAGGAAGGAAGGAATAAAAGGAGATTACTCAATTCGACCGTATATATGTTTTTTTATGACTTTGACATTTATAAACCGATTTAGATAATGCTTTTTTTGCTTGATAGTGTATACTTCCGTGGTGGTTCATTAAAATCGGACAAGCGGTTTTTGAGTTACACTCCAATAACTCAAAAGTGCTTCGTATACCTCGATGATACTATAGTCGCGGTTGAAGACATCGGAGAACATACACAATGACTATTGATCCCGTGAGTAGCTAAGGTCACTGAAAAGCTGAATAAAAGTTTTTTTGCAAAAATGGAACCGACTTCAAAACTCAAAAGTGTAAAATAACTTGTCGAAGTCGGTACCATGAGCACAATATAATGATGTTAGTTACTTTTGTGAACTATTACAGTACCTACCGACTTCAACAAGTTATTTCACACTTTTGAGTGTGGAAGTCGGTTCCATTTTTTGCTAAAAATGTTTTCAATCGAAGTAACGAATTCGTGCACAACAAAGCATAAATTAATATATATAATTATAATACCCTTTTTTTTTTTTTTTTACGTGGGCTAAAATGCATTTACGCACTTCCGCCTACCGGGAAAGTAGGCGGGGTGTGTCGGGCTCGCTCGAGCATCACCGCTCCCTGGGGGGCCTCATGGCCCCCAACCCTAACTGCACCCACAGCAGCCAGGGTCCACTACCGACTAAAACCCACGGTGTCCATCCTGCCGCTAGAACGGAGGGAGCGCGGGGTACATTTGCATACCGCGCCCCCACCACGGCCGTCCGTCTCCGGACCCCTCCAGGGGGGGAGGATGACCCTCCCCCTCACGACCGTGCCGGGACCAAGAGCACGGCCGCACCAACCCGGGGACCACACAGTGCAAGGAACGCCAGACTTCCCACATCCGACGCTCGTGGTCCCCTGCGATGGGCCAGATGGAGCAGCCCCATCGCCAGCCGCTTCGGCCGCCACCCTCCGACGGCGGCCATATCGGCGCCACAGCAGGAGACGAACTGAATCACTCCCGCCGCAGCGCCTCCTCAGCTGCAGCACCGTCCAACACGGCGCCGCTGCCCCCCTCAGTTGCAGTGCCTTGCAGCAGCACCGCAACCTACCGTCAAGTGGACCGCTCCTCGTCGGCTTGGCGAGCAAAGCCTATCGGGAGCAGTCCCGGCCTGAATATAATAAACATACATAAATAAATGGATATTAATAAACTTACATAGATATGAGACACGCGAGGCGCCGGACGATGTCTAGTTACGTCTAATTCAGAGGAATTAGACCAAGAACAGGCAGGACCGCGAGAAGGTAATCGCCAGACTTGCCTTGAGGATCATCACGACCTGCGCTTCCCCCAAGACCGTAACCTCCCTACCCATCACGGGATGAGTAAAGAAGGCCTGGACTTAACCAAAACAAGCAGCGTGAACGCCGCAAGCATAGGCATATCAACTATTTAATGGATAAACCCAGACCCGCCCATAATTATAATACCCGCGTGGACTACGGTTATCCCGCCGTTTTTTAATTATTTATTTTGAATTATCTCACGGTAATTATACTTATACCTGGATAAAATCATTACCAAAAAATGCAACCGACCGAATCAAACCTTTATTAGTAGGTCCATTCAAGTAAATTGAAAAGGGTAAGTGGATTATATAGATACATAGGTTAGTAAGAGAATCGGCCTCTGATAACGTATCTATAATCATGTAACTATAATCTAATACGTATTTTAGACAATACGACAGTTTTTGTTGGTTAAGGCACAACATTAAGTAGTGGCGGGTAAGCTAAGGTAATAAAAAAATATCTTGTAAAGGGCTATGAGCAGTATGAGCATAGCACAGCACCTTTTCACCCAGCAGCCCCAGTAACACGATGATGAAGGTTAAGTGTAAATTTTAATAAAATTTACCCCTCTAAAATTGGGCTATGACACCTTACCTGCACTATCGAAGCTTTTCCTGGCGGCGCCTATGATGGGAATAATTCTAGAGACTGATTCCTTACTTAACAAATTTAGCTAAATACGATCTCATTTCATTACCTAAATATTACAGATTTATATTACCTTCCATATTACCACACACACTAATCTTGCTTATAATTTGAGCTCCGCTACAAGCCAAGTAACGTGCCAGATCTGGGATCCCATCCAGGGACAAACAACAGCTGTTGACTCAGATTCTTGTTAATCAGCCTAATATTTTCGCGAGGGAAACGCTAAAAAATCCGGGCAATTGCGTGAGTTGACGCGTCCCCGTGACGACATCTGTCGACGTGCCGTCTATTCTGGTCCATGCGACATTTCCGTGGATTGCAGCTTTACAGAACGCCGTCCAATTGTCAACCTTATTTATTGTAAGCACGTTTGGTTTTTGAGCATTTTGGAGTGCACAGACGTTTTTAAAAGACGACATAGAGATAATATTTGACGACATTTAAAGGTCGGCTGTACAAACAAACATAATTTCTGACGTCTTTAGTGCATTGAAAACGCTCGTACGTAAAATTACAACTTTGGAATATCTAATTCTATGTTGGTCCTAATTGGAGGCACTTATTTATTATGGCTCAGGAAATAAGCGCAGTGAGACGGGGAAGGAGTCCAAACAGACTCTATTCGTCATCATCATCATCTCCTCCTCAGTCGTTCACTCTTGACAGAGTGGTCGTGGTTGAAGACTATGCCTTTCAACTAGACAACGTAGCCCTTGCGATGCGTCTCCACTTGTTGCGGTCTTCAGCGTCTCGGGTGCTTTGGACTATGGAGGTTTGTGTTGCAGCTTTTATAAGGTCTGTCCAACGCGTGGGTGATCGACCGCGAGACCGTTTGCCTTCTACTGGCCCCTGGACCACGAGTCGTTCCATGGAGTGGTTGTTTCGAACGATGTGTCCGAAGTATTTGAGGATTCGTATTTGCACAGTCGACGATAATCTCTCCTTTATTTTCAGTTCCTCCAAGATGGAAATATTGGTCCGAAATGCAGTCCAAGGGATACGCAACAGTCGCCGCCAACACCACATTTCAAGTGCATCGATTTTGCGTCGGTCTTTGAGGCGAACCGTCCATGTTTCTGCGCCATAGAGAAATATAGAGAATACTAAACTTCTCATCAGACGGACTTTCGTGGCTTTGGTGATATTTCGGTTGCACCAGACTCTTTTAAGCTTATCAACAGCAGATCTTGTAATAGCACATCTCCTTCGAATCTCGTCCTCACAACCGCCAGTATTCGTGATGGTGGATCCGAGGTACACGTAGGATTGAACAACCTCACAGTTGCCAATCGTGGAGATATTAGGTTGGTTTAGTTCAGCTCGGTCCACGATCATCATCTTGGTTTTATGTCTATTGATCGCAAGTCCGAAGGAGAGGCTCGTTGTCTCCAAACGCGTCAACAGGTGTTCCATTTCTTCTTTTGTTTGAGAGAGAAGAGTAGTGTCGTCAGCGTATCTTAAGTTGGATGTCTTTCGACCTCCCACTGAAATGCCCTTGTCCCATTGCTCTAAGACGATTCTCATAATACATTCAGTATATATATTAAACAGGAGTGGAGAAAGTATGCAGCCCTGCCGAACACCTGCATGTGTGTGAAATTTTTTCGAGTCGACGTCGTCGATCCGAACTGTCGCAGTTCCGTCCTCATAGAGTCGACGTATGAGCCATACTAGGTGATTAGGCACTCCCATTTGCATAAGCACGTCCCATAGCTTGTGCCATTTCACTGTGTCGAAGGCCTTGTGAAAGTCGACAAAACAGATATAGAGTGGGATGTTAAACTCTCTAGACTTCTCGATTATCTGCCGGAGAATTAAAATCTGCTCCCTTGTCCCTCGACCTTTGACAAATCCGGCTTGCTCCATAGCTATTTCAGGGTTCAGAAAAGCTTGCAGTCTGGTGTTGATGATTTGAAGGAGTACTTTGCTGGCGTGTGAAATTAAAGCTATGAGTCTGTAGTTGCTACATTTCTTTGTTGATCCCTTCTTGTGCAGTGGTATAAACACAGAGTGTGCCCAATCTTGAGGCCACTTTCCTGTCTCCCAGACGCAATTGCAAATGGCATGTAGCATATCAACTCCGTATTCACCCATTGCTTTGAAGATTTCTATGGGGATGTCGTCAGCTCCTACAGCTTTGTTTATTTTCAGGTGGTTGATTGCGGCTCTCACTTCGCTTTTCATAATAGATGGTTCTATAACATTAGGTGCAGTTTGTGTGAGGGTATCAGTGCTGCACGATGGTGTTATGCTGCTATCGGCGAAAAGTTGCTCGCAATATTCTTTCCACACGCCCACAATATCCTTTATTTCCGTTACTGTCACTCCACCTGGATTTTCAATAGCCCACGTTTTGGATTTGAATTGACGAGTTATAGTACGAATCTTCTTAAATAAGTCTTTGGTTTCGTGACGCTCCGCATTCCTCTCTAACTCCAGACAGATGTTTTTGAGATGGTCATTACGATCTCTGCGAGAAGAAGATTGAATCTGTCTACTCATCAAATTCAGCTCCCTGACAGATGTCCCCTTGGCCTTCATTTCACGGTGACGCTCTACTAGGCGCCAGGTGTGGTCTGACATCCAATGTTGGTGTTTACCTGTAATGCGAGTAGGTTGTGTTGAGCATACAGCCTTCTTAATTTGCTCTTTTGCGGATTGCCAGAGTGCATCAGGGTTATCACATAGTGCTTCTGACCTCCATGTGTTGCTATCGGCTGACAGTTGGTTTATAAATGCCATTTGGTTGACCACTTCAAGCTTTTTATTAGCTTTACGAGGAATGGAGTTACGTAGCTTAAGTTTTAGATTGCATACGAGAAGTTGATGGTCAGATTGACAGTCAGCTCCGGGCAATGTATGTGCGTTCATAATTGAACTTCGCCATCTGGATCTTATAAGTATATAGTCAATCTGATTCCGGTGTTTTCCATCAGGGGACGTCCAGGTATACAGTCGTCTGTTATGTTGTTGAAATACTGTATTCATAATGGTGAAATTGTTGTCAGCTGCGAATTGGAGCAATCTCTCCCCTCGAGTATTCCTTTTGCCGAGACCATAATTGCCTACAATATTTCGCAAACCCACATCCATTCGTGTGTCACCCACTTTTGCATTAAAATCGCCAAGCATGATCAGCAATTCTCGATTTGGTATTGTTGCAATTGAAGATTCAATGTTATTGTAGAAACTTTCTACTTCTTCATCTTTCGCTGCGCTGGTGGGTGCATACACCTGTATAATATTCAGCGGGGTGGGAGATGCATCGAGCTTCATTGTTATGATTCTGTTGCTGACCGGGTTATAACCTAACACCGCTTTAGTCCATTGTTTGGGAATTGCAATGGCCACTCCAGCGTAGCTACTGGAATCATCTCCTGAATAATAGATGGTGTGCTTATCTAAATTTCGGTGGCCACTACTTTTCCAGTGAGTTTCGCTTAGACCGGTAATAATGGAGTCACATCGCTGGAGCTCGCAGTCTAAGATGTGTAATTTACTCTCATCAAGGAGTCCTCGTACGTTCCATGTGCCTATACGGGTGTTTTTGCGTAATTTGACAAGTTTTCTTCCAGTCGCATGTTTTCCGGGGGATGCCTGGTTGCCTACACACCCTCGGCCGGTAGCACATTTCACACTTTGAGTCCCGGAAAACTCAAAGCGCCGGTCGCTACGCGGATTGTCAGGCAAACGTACGTCTCTATTGTCTTGCATTTTCATCATTCAACTCTCGTGGGAATATAATGTAGTAGTATCCCGTTGCTTTCTACATCGCGGTACTACAGACTCAGTGTCTGTAGAATTCTGTTCGTGAACCGATTCGGAACATATGGTTCTTGCGCCTCACTACAGTACTAGTGGCTACCGCTGCCCTCCACTAGGATCCAGGTACTACGCCCCTGTGGCTCGCCTCCTCCGCTGGGAAGACCGTACCGACAGTTATTGTCTCCGCTCTCCCCCACCGTTGAGGTCTTCACCCGTAACCCTGGGCACGGGCTCCGCGTTATACCCCGCAAAACTGGGTCCCTGCTGAACTTCGCCATCTATACACTCCGGCTTACTGAAATGTACGATGCCCACCCCCGCGACGTGGACGCGCCAGACAGGAATCGCCCAAGTGAAGAGTAGAGAAGGTGACTCTACTCCTCCAGAGGCCGGGTTAATGGACGTGTATGACCCCACGCCCAAAGGCATCATCATCATCATGTCAGCCATAATACGTTTACTACGCCCCCCCCCTCCCCCCCCCCCCCATTGATCGCTACATGGACCAGTTGTAAGCGGCACGAGTCCGGCACGTTCTTGCGATCTTGGTCAGATCATGGAAAGCTTACCTTAACAGGTATAGGTCTTCTTCTTCTTCTTGTCCTTATACCACACTAGATAGGGTCGACACAACATGTTTCAACATGTCTATACACGTACAAGATCATTGTACATACCTATGTATAAGATGTATTATGCACTAAATACTAATAGGTCTGAGTCACGTATTGCTCCCAAACTGCATGCACTTTTCTGCGGTCGGTAAAAATTTGCCTCCTGCATTTTAGCACAAACACTTTCCCCCTTACTTATAAACGTTGAATAAGCTGCGAATAGTAATTCAGTGTTTTGTTCCGTTCTTTCAACGTCAAACTGTCATATAAGCGACAACTATTCAGAATAACTATTCAGAGGTTATTCAACGTTTGTAAGTAAGGGGGATAATCTATAGAACTAGCGGTCCGCCCCGGCTTCGCACGGGTAAATAATTTCAAAACTAAATATTATAAGGGTCTCTAATTAAAAAAATATATAATATAGCCTATTTCACCCGGGGATAGCGTAGCTTCCCAACAATGAAATATTTTTTCAAATTGGTTAAGTAGTTTCTGAGCCTATTCAAGGCAAACAAACAAATCTTTCCTCTTTGCAATATAAGTATAGATAAATAATATTGTTTAATTCATAATAGTTTACCATTATAATTTTAGTACATTAATTTTTAACATAAATTCCTGCAAAATAACCTAAAAACATTTAAGTAGCCAATCGTTACCTAAAATTGTTTTGTCAGAAAGCTATGCATAATAGATAAACGTATAAAAGTTATCCCAGAGCGTAGTAGCTAAATGACGAAGTTGTCAAAATCCCTCGGGGCCAAAGAACAAAGTCGGAATTAACTGGCAAGAGACCGAACCTTTTGCATGAAAAGGATGAAAGCATTGTTTCGAAGTAGCTATTTACGTTAATGGATAAGTAAACTTTAGGCAATTCATGTCATCAAATTGAATTTATTTATTTATGTTAGAGGATGAAATAACTCACGTTCATTATAACTTTATTATATTTATTTATTTTATTGATATATATTTTATTGAAAACTATCAAGATCAGTGTGAGATGGGACGTTTTGACAAACGCACTGATCAAGGCTTCAAAAAAGCTCGCTTTGGATAAATGATCAAATGTTAAGACATAAGTGGCGTGCCGTGATGATACCGGCCTAGAATAGTACTCCCCCATCTCTTCCCGCGGGTGCCGTAAGAGTCGGCTAAGGGATCACGTACCAGGAGGTGGGCAGCAGCGCCTTCTGAGGATAGGAACCATACTGCGCTCGCCAACCCGCCTGCCAATCGTGGCGAGTATTAGTAAATCCCTCTTATATGGGGTGGCATATGTCCAGCAGGCCGGTACCACCACGGCACGGAGAGTGCTCTTGACCTGGCGTTTTCATAGAACTTCCTCAATGTGATTTCGGAACGTTTAGATTTTAGTTTAGATTTAATTGCTTTGCATTTTTTAATTGTAATTCAGATTGACCATATTAATTGATACATCCAGGGCACGAATTATTATTTTTGACTCTAATGCAACATTCAAAATATAACCCTGAAGAATCCCAAAGAAATATGTGCCATTAATTGTAACAAAAAACTACGATAAATACGTCACTAGTAGTTTAAATAAGTTTTTCGTATTTAATTCTGTTTAATTACTAGAACAAGCTACTACAAGTTATTTAACACTTTTGAACGTTGAAGTCGGTTCCATTTTTTGGTAAATTTTTTTCACCCTTTTCAGTGGCCATTGCTACTCACGGGATCAATAATTGTCATTGAGTATGTTCACCGACCTCTTCACCCGCAACTATAATGTCGTCAAGGTATAAGTAGCAGTTATTGGAGTGTAACTCAATCGCTTGCCCGATTTTGATAAATTTTTTTTTTTCTTTTAATTGTACCACGCGGGAAGCACCAGCTATGAAATAAAAAAAATATCATCAAAATAGATTCACCCAGTCGAAAGTTCTGAGGTAACATACATAAAAAAAAGAATAAAAAAAACATACGGGTAATTGAGAACCTCCTCCTTTTTTGAAGTCGGTTAAAAAACGCAATGCTATTCTCTTGTTTGTTTCTTAAGCATCTGATGTAGTTAGAGCAAGCTTTGAACCCTTGTTTTCAAAATTAGATCTCTTTATTATTAAGTTTCTTATACAAGTAGGTTAAGCTTTGGCTTCGTAGTCGTGAGAAGTGATCGATCGCCAGATATGTCACGTATTTCGGAGCTTTCAGATTCATAGACGCGTGTATGTATAATAATTCTGCTAAGGCAATATCAGTTTCTAAGCTATTGCATAGCTTCTATCGCGGGCCTTGAGCGTGGAGACCGAATCCAGAAATTCCGTAACGAAAATAACCTAACACCCCCTCTCCGACTCCGACCGGCACAGCGGTGATACTTTTTAGTTTAGCCATCTATCGATGAATAGGAGAACTTTTAATGACTTTTTTGAAATATTACGTTTGTCTGTTTAGTTCAGCAACTTGCCTCTAGGTGGCATTGGTTGTATCGGCGTTACTGCATAAGTTATTAATATATTATTTGCATAAGTTGATAGAAAATGCTATGCATTAGCTTTACTGCGGCAGTCCCCGAGTGCCACACGTCTTTTTTTGTATTTATACACGTAACGCTGAAAAAATTTTACTCGCTGGGATTTTCCTGTCAGATCTATGAGTAAATTAGCGATTGACAGCTAGTGTGGTGAAAAAATAATTACCAGTGATATTTAAGAGCGCAGTCGTATTCGGAATAAAATAATGACAAACCTGTCTTACCAACAAAAATGTTTAATCTTGGTAGATTAAAAATATGGTACGCTAAGTATACTTTTACATTTGTTAGTTTGTATGGTAACTACTTATACCACAACGCTCGATGTAAAATTGGCTCATCTTATAGAATAGCATTAATGCTATTATGGCTTGACCATTTGCTAAATTGACAATACAAATTACTTTATTGACATAATTGGTGTACAAACAAATAGTGAACCCAAAGACTCCTCAACTAGTGGGACTGTTTTTCAGGAGCCAATGGCCTCTCCCAAAAAAGACTTACTTACGTCAAGTACAATGTTAAGTCTTTTTATCATAATTTGTAGAAAGTCCCACATGTCCTCCTGGTGAAAATATATTTTCGAGCGACCATATTTTTCCTTTATCGAATATTGTCACAGTAACGATAAATGCGCTGGAACTTGTGTGCACCAGAAGAAAAGAGATTAAAGCATCTAAAAATATGTATAATCATTCTTTTAGCCTGTATGTCATCTGTAAAGTACATTATTATTTGCAATTGCAATATGTATTTCAATTCAACAAGCATTAGGATTTGTCCCGCGCTCTATGGCTGTAAACACCCGCGAGCCTCTGTATGTCATCAACAGCTGTTAAAGCCCTTAAGGGTGCAATTTACCAAAAAACGTCCGATTATCAATTAACCGTAACTGGCAACCGGCAACTGTATGGTAAGTACTGTTTGACCGACGGTTAATTCGTTAATCGGACGTTTTAAATGTTGGTAAACAGTTAGCCTTATAACTTTTAAAATGTATACTTCTAAAACAGACCCATCTATGTTGATCTGCGGAAACTAACAAACAAACTTCGGCACACCGCACTCCAAGTAGCCTCATTACAAAATTCCAAAAAGATGTAATGTTTACCAAACATTCATAAAGATGAAAATAAAAAATTACTATTTGATGAGAGTACTTTTCTAGAATATTAACCTAAGTATGCAATCATGCTTACTTTTTATTTGTTATTTTATTTGGTATGATTGTGTTTTGGCATCCGTAATTTTCTATGTGAAACAAAGATGTGGAGTACACGAAAATTGACATCTATGTTGAGTTGTGGGAACTAATAAACAAGCTTCAGTATAATTATACACAAGAGCAGCTTTTGATCATCTCGTTACAAAAGTACAACAGTAAATGCTTACCAAAATTTTGTACAGATGGCACTAAAACAACATTGTAGATACTAAGATTAATATTCTAGAATGTTTTAAACTATCCGATATTAGGTTATTATTGTTCATTTACATTAAATTAAATGTGAGTTCTAATATTTTTTGCATAATTGTATCTTGTCCGCATATTTTAGGATGAAAGAACGCTATGGAATATACTAAAACAGACCATGTATGGCAAGGCAGCCTTGGCTCAGTAGTAGGTAGTTTTTACGGCCTTTTAGGTAACATAACCAGTAGCAGAGCAGTTAGTAAGCAGTAATTAGGTCAAGGCCTTTCCTCTCAAGTGCTAGAGTAGGTCACGCATACATAATACTCATACTGATAATTATATGGCAATGTCGGTCTTTTACCATGTTAAGTGTAATGCAATTAAATGCATTATCAGCGTGAATTCTCAGTCATTGTGCTTACTACCCAACCTGCGGCTTTACCGGCGACGCACCCCGCCAATGGGAAGCGAATCCCATTCCATCGACTTTGATACCTAGTGAATGAACGAAACTGAGTACTTTTGACGTATCTTTGATAGCGGCGATCTACAATGGGAATGAGAAAGTGACTCCATTCCCATTTCTAACCGTCAAACAAATAATGAAAAAGTTACTAAACTGACAGCTTGCCAGCTATTTGTAATCATTACAAAAAATAAGCAAACCTTTCAATTGATTTTTAACCGACTTCAAAGAAATGACGAGGTTCTCAATTCGACCCGTATGTTTTTTTGTATCGAAAATTACCTTTTTTTTACTTATTATAAGTTTGCGTTTGACAACTGTCTCACCTAATGTTAAGTCCCACCTATAGGTTATAGACTCAACATCTTCTCTCAGCCATGTGCGTCCACTGCTGGACATATGCCTCCCCCATATAGGGGGGATTTGCCAATACTCGCCACGCTTGGCATGCGGGTTGGCGAGCGCAGTATGATTTACAATCCTCAGAAGGCGCTGCTGCCCACCTCCTGGTACGTGATCCCTTAGCCGACTCTTACGGCACCCACGGGAAGAGATGGGGGAGTACTACTCTAGGCCGGTACCACCACGGCACTCAACATAATTGGAAAATAATTAACATACATTATTTTCCAATTATGTTGAGTCTACAGTACTAAAACTTAATAGTAAATAAATGTAGTAGATAATTAGTTTTGCTGCCATTATTTTAAGATCGGTGATCAACTTTAGCAAATACGAAATTAACATTTATTTGTATGGAGGATATTTACAGGAACAAACTCTTAATGAGTTATTAGAGTTGGTTAGTAGAAATTCTTAGAAATAAGCATGCCCAGTACCGCCAAATTTATTGAATGGAAACGTCTATAGGAGTGTAGAAGAAGTGAAAATAAAATAAAACTGAATGAAATCTATTGATTCAATTTTTGACTAAATAAAATAAAAACATAAAAAAAATTATCAAACGTAAAGAATTGCCTCTGACACCGACAGTTAAAAACAGTTGAATCGGATTATAATTTATATCGCTCCAATTATTATTATATTATCTATGTACTATATTATGAGCTTTCTAGGTCTAGCGTAATAACACCTTCGACCACATCTTCACTGACCATCAAGTGAGGTGGTCAAACGCTATCTATACAGTGTAAAAAAGAAATAAAAGTTATTCGATACATTTTATTTTGAAAAGGACTAAACTTTGCTTACTTCTACCGGCATTTATAGCATCTATGCGGAAAGCGGCTACAGCACGGTAGCACAGTAATTGTGAGCATAAGAGGTTTCGCAGCAGGATTTACTACTTATTAATTCAAGGATACTGTAGTACGAACCTTGACTTGGTACAATAACACACTTTCCTATTCATAATGATTCCCGAATGAGTTGCTCCCATGATTAATAAAGATGGATAAGAAAAGTCATATAAGAAAATTAAAAATGTTTACATTGTCTTTGGAAAATCACCAGATTATTTTTATTTTACAATAATTAAAATTTTACAATAGGTATTAAAAAGAACATCAAAAAGAACATTTATTTTGTAATTAGTGTGAACATATAAAATAATGTTTATAATAAACAAATAAAAGTACCGTAAATGAAGTTCTTAGTTGAAACAGTATGATCAAACGTATTAAAAAAAAAAATTAAAATTCGACTACCTGTTATTATTATACGATTATACCATTAATTGACCTGATGAGTTAATCCTTCCTCTACCGCAAACAAAGAGATTCTGGAAAAGTACTGTCTCATTGTAACCATGAATACGCATGCAAATCGGCTGATTTTACGCTCAGAAAAAATGTAAAAAGAAAAGAAATTCTACTAAAACTAGGTTCTGTTCTCAGTCCCAGAGAAAAGAGAACGCCTATAAATAGAATTTGTACTTCATTGCAAAAACTCTGTGTTCATATATCACCTTCCTGCTTCCATGCCAACCATATTTTATAAAAATTATCGATGTGAAGGTCCTCTAAAGTCTGTGTGGAAAACAAAAGCACATTATATAAAACCCTTTTTTTAAACTCATCAAATATTTAAGAATCGTGATTCGAAACTGAGGTTTACTGGCTGTAACAAGCAGATTTTGTTTTCGAGAACTTTGATAAGCTGCAAATAAAACCTGCGCGCGCATGTTGCCACCATCTTGAATTTCCATCCCATTCCCATTTCTAAAGGAGAGGGGAGCTCGTAGCACGTAACAGCTGTGAACGTGGAACAGTCCTTAGCTCCGAACTAGGGTTATTACTCAAACAACCCTTAGAATAGAAAAACGACGCTTAAACAGTGAATAAATCTACTATACCCAGCGAATAACCAAAGTGTTGGAGAGTGCAAAAGTGAGTTACGTACTAACATTAGCAAATTATTGATTTTGTTTGTTTCGAATCGACATTGTGGCATTGTGGTAGACATTGTGATAGCTCACACGATTTCACGAAGGTCCCAATAAGTGTTGTACTTAGTTGCTGTAACGTTAACAGAAATCGATATACCACCATAACTTGCACCCGTCTTGGCTGCGTGGCTTGAATGTAAAAGAGATAGCTACAGGCGGACGTCTACAGTTAGTTGCAAGGGCGATAAAAAAATAGAATTGATAGACTCTCCTTGACGTCCCCTTACTCATTGGGTACAAGGCTGATAAGAGGTTTGTAGTCTATTATCTAGCTCCGGGGTTCATTTTGCTCATTATCTCTTTTACATTCAAATTTTTTTACTTGCTTACCTATTTTAACTATAAATATTCAGTATGTGTTTTTTGATTTAATGTTTTACTCAAGCTGTGTTCATGACACGTGATATGTTTTTTTAATTAGTTATTTTACGAAATTGGCAGATAGAAGTACATAAAATATCGAGGCCTGTCGTCAGCACAATCTCCCACGCATTCACTTGTTTATTTCGCACGAGAGAGCATACAAATTAAAGCGACCAATTGATACAGATAGGCGCTCACTGTGAAACGTGATTAAGTTACACCCACTTACTTGGAATACATGAAAACGTATTATTTTGTCATTAACATCTGTAGTTTTGTTGATTACAAATTTTTGCTTGGCACTTAACTTAAAGAGTATTGAATATGAATGTAGAAAAGTCTGGATGGATTGCGTGAAGAAATATATCTTTATGAAAGAGATGAGAGATGATATGACAGGTGACAGAGCAGAGTAGGACACAATATGCTGTGCAGACCCACTCTTAGTGCCTCGGCTAGAGAATGAAAAAGAAAGAAGAACATATTTTGTAATCATTGGTTATCTATGGTTTTAACGGAGATTTTCATTGTGATTTTTTTTCACTATTTTCGAGATAATATGCTTTTATGTTATTCCAGAGTATTTTGATTAAATGTTTCATGTAAATCCGTATCCGTTTCAGCGTGAAGGAGTAACGAATATACAAACGTCAAATGGTAAATGACAAGCGACAGACAAATTTTCGCCTTTTTAGTATCAGTGTGATGAATGATCAACATAGATGATGTGATCGACAGCTTAAAATGATGACTTCTGGCATTTTTAGCGGAGTGCTTCGGTTCTTTAGATATCATATCATAATATATTAACGGTTGATTATGTCCTGGTGTATGTCTTAAGGCGACTATTATGAATAATTGAAAGCTCTATTTAGTATTGCGCTGAGAATTAGTCGATCCACAAAATCAAATTGGCCAGTTACCTTGGTGGATTATAGGTAATACGGCTCCTGATGGGGCAAAAGGAACTTAATAGCCACAATATAATTATACTTATATTGCTGATAGTAAATACTATTCTAGCATGCGACGGAAAAATTGGTATCACTAATGACGGCCTACGTTCGCTATCAGTTGTAAATTTACAGTTAGCACTATTACTACTGATAGTTTATTTGAAATAAACTTTAATGTAACAGTGCCCAAGGTGCATTTTGTAACAGTTAAATATTGCTATTTAAAAGTTAAACCAGTCAAAGTTGATAATATATGTGAAAACGGGCTTAAACAAGGAAGGTCGAGTTTTGCTTATCAAAATGACAATGGAACATTCTATGCGTTATGACACAAACTTCAGTACATTTTTAACACTTCTTGCGATGGTTGCTTACTTTATGTGATATGAAATATTTAATTTGAAATGGATAAGTCTAACGAAAGCTCCAATGGTGATGGTTTCAATGAAGAGGTACTTACAGTAACTAATAAATAATAACTCTTTCGAAACGCCTGTAACGTATTAGTGATAATCGTTTTAAACATTTCTCAAAGGAAAGAGCGATTATAAATTCTGAACACGGCGGTCCTAGATGGTAAAACTTACTTTCAAAGTACGTCCAATTTTGTTATAAATTCTGTACGAATTTTAGATGACTGGGGATGCAAAATGGCAGAAGGATTCGGGAGACCAAAACTTCGACTACATGTTCAAGTTGCTTATCATCGGCAACAGTTCCGTCGGTAAGACAAGGTGAGTAGAAATGGCTTTTTATACATTGCTAACTGACACGACAGACATTGTCTTGTGACCTGTCTTACCTATGAACATTGAATTCGAATTGTTATAATTAATGACAATAAATCTAAACACACTCTGTGAATTGCACCAACTGTCAAACTGACAGTTATGTTAACCATCATAATGTTACATTAAATAACTTCATAAATAATGGATGCCCCCTTATTTATAATGATGATGAAATAATTAAATTTATTGATCTCCAGTATAAAAATATTTCAGATTTGTTGAATCGGAAATAAATTTGAATCTGATCTAAAATAAATAGTGCAGAAAATAACGGTGATGTAGAGATAGTGTTTTCTTGAAAACTTCAATTGAGATAATTATTATTTCATATGCTGTGGATATTAGAAATGTTAGCAGCTGCGATTTCAGCGTATTTTATTATGCAATTATATATGGAATGGAACTCGTTGCCCGAGTCTGTGTTTCCCGATATGTACAATCCTGGAATCTTCAAGTCGCGAGTGAATAGGTACCTTCTAGGTTTGCGTGCTAAATCCTAGACAACGTCATCACTTAACATCAGGTGAGACAGTTGTCAAACGCAAACTTATAATATGTAAAAAAATAAATATATATATATATATATATATACATAATTTATATCTACTAAAGTCAAACACTTGAATGGTTTAAAAATAAATTAAAACAAGTGTATTTTTAAATTCTTAAATTTTTTACATAATAAAAAGCTCATAGATTTTTAAACTTGATCATCTTTCATAATTTCACTGCCCTTAGGGATTATAATTTACATATTGATGGACCTAAACTGTTTAAAACTCCTTCAAAAGCTATAAAGTGTGCGGTCTGTAATCTTTTTATGACTTGAATGAGAAATTATGGTGTTACTCTACTCAAGAAAAAAATTGGTATCCATGAGATAAATCACACTAATATTATAAAGACGAAAGTTAGTGTGTTGATTGTCGTTTAGATGGTAATTACTTCTTCAGGCTGAAACGGCCGAAAGAATAAATATAATGTTATTATTCTTACTTCTGTCTTTCTCTTGAACCTTAAGGATTCCTCAGGTATCATTAAGATGGGGAAAGCTTCTCCTCAAGAACTGATGACTCAGACTCAATCAAATCATACTCAAATCACAGCTACGTGAACGTAACGTTACAGTTTGGCCCCCTGAGTAGGGGGTTACGTTCACGTATGGAATAGTGATTAGTCCCAATTTGTGACATTTTTTTTTTTTTATCATTATAACCGTAATATTGTGCACGTCACAAATAAACTATTCCTATAATATTCTATTCTAACCCAAAAAACCCAATAGTAGGACAAAGCGAGTATGAATTAGTAATTAATTTTTTTTAAGACTTGCGTGATTTGAACAGATTTATAAAATATATCGGGTTTTGATCGCGTGAAAACATTTAATTTTTGTTCTTTTTATGGTTCAATGAATCATTGCACTAACGTCATGCTAGGCAGAACTAACATTCAAACTTTTGAAGGGAAAAATTTAGCTTCTTGTGGAACCCACGACTACAGAATACTGTCCTATTGCTCTGCCAACTAATCTATAGCAGTACACTAGCAGTCAGAATTTATGACTTCACTAGCACCTGCGGTTTTACCCGCATGAACTACAGTTTTCCCGCTACTTTATTTATTCTAAAGGAACCATACTTATTCCGATATTATGTTATGCCGACCCTACCTAGTGTGGATAAGAACAAGAACAAGATTCCATTTCTAACCGTTCACCGACATAAAAGTATGACACGAATTTAGGCAGAGAGTACAATTAGCAAAAATACTTGGAGCTAAAATATTGTTTCCGAAATGTAAAGAACTCCTTTATACCTCCATAGTTACAAATGTGTTGTACGTAATTATATTTACACACAATGTGTTATACATATATTTACACTCAATGTGTTATACATATATTTACAGCTTCCTGTTCCGCTACGCAGATGACTCGTTTACGTCTGCCTTTGTCTCCACTGTGGGTATCGACTTCAAAGTGAAGACGGTGTTCCGACACGACAAGCGCGTGAAGCTACAGATATGGGTATGTATAAAAGAAAAAAATGATCTATGAACTATGTAAGGTATGTATTGTTGTAAAATATCTTCATAAAAGCTTGCGTTTGACAATTTTGACGGTCGTCGTGGCTCAGTGATCAGCGACACTGACTTTGGAACCGCGACCCCGGGTTCGAATCCCGGCCGGGGCAATTATTTCTGTGATGAGCAAAGATGTTTGTTCTCGGGTCTTGGATGTTTGTGTATTGTGATTGTGTGTGTCTATGCCTCCCGCGACACAGGGTATCCTAGTGCGGGGGTGTGAGTGTGCGTAAAAAAAAAAAAAACTGTCTCACCTGATGTTAAGTGATGACGTTGTCTAGGATGTAGTACACGCAAACCTAGAAGATACCTATTCACTCGTGACTTGAAGACTCCAGGATTGTACGTGTCGGGAAACAGACTCGGGCAACGAGTTCCATTCCTTGGCAGTACGCATTAAGAAAGTGGAAGCAAAACGCTTCGTACGTATAGGTAATAAGATACATTTTGCGCCTAATAGTTTCTCGCAGTTTTCAAGTTGAGTCCTTTCTCTGCTGAGCATAGAGGCGGCTCTGCTTGCAAATAAATTAAAATGTTTTTTTTTTATTGAGCAAGCTACACACAACAGACTCAACGGTCCGAACTATTAAAAAAAAAAAAAAACATTTGATTTTTTTACTAGCGTACTACACAACAGATGTGAAATTAATCTAGATAAACTAAGTAACAACTAAGTGAAGTTTCAAACTAAGTGAGTTTACACTATATGATACCATAACAACATTTTCATATTTAATGAAAGAATTAAAATGATTAGAATGTTTGACAGGCAGTATCTTTTTGTGAGAGCGAGCGTTATGGTACAGAAAGACGGGTCCAAGAGAGATCGGAAGAAAACCGATCAGATGAAGCTAACGACGGCAGGGTGCTGATAACAGTCGTCACCCTTTGCCGAATCTCTACGAAGGCTACTAAAGCTCCTTAGATAGTAGGGGACTACCGACATTACCGATAGGTGACATTTTATGCAGCTACCGAGAATTTCAGAAAGTGCACTAAGGGCACTAGTGGTTCAGTAGAAGATTCCCGAGCTCTCTTACATACCCTGAGGCAGGCACCAGAGGGTTTTTAGTGAGTGGAAAACTCACATATCCCAGCTACAAGCCGATTGCAATCGGTTATCGGTAAAAGACTTGCTTCTCGCAAAAAAGTGCCGTAAGCCGTAAGCAGATATTCAAACTAATGTGCACTTTATTTACCCGTTAGATTTGAGTGATATTAAAGACAAACCGTAAAATTACCGCACATGCGATATGTGATTTCATCATCATCATCATCGTCTCAGGCATAGGACGTCCACTGCTGGACCTGGCCTCACCCATTGATTTCCTGCGATCTTAGTCAGGTCGCCTGTCCACCTGTTCGGTGGTCGTCCTATGCTGCGCTTGCCAGTCCGTGGTCTCCACTCGAGAACCTTTCGACCTCAACGGCCATCGTTGATTAATTGATGATGATGTGATTTCAATAAGTGTAAATTGCCTGCGCAAATTCAAACGAATAAATAGAGTGAACGTAGATTTAACAAACTGCCTTCGGGACACGTCTAGTCAACTAGACGTGTATACTTTCATCATTGGGCTTCAAAGCCCAATGATGAAAGTAAGTGGTTCATACATGTATTATGTATTTTCCAGGATACCGCGGGTCAGGAACGATATCGTACCATCACGACAGCCTACTATAGAGGAGCGATGGGGTTTATTCTCATGTACGACATAACTAATGAAGAGAGTTTCAACAGTGTTCAAGATTGGTACGTACATTACTATTACAATAACATTTTTTTTTTTTTTAATTTAACATTTTCACAAGGTCTTTAGGTACCAAACTAGGCAGAGCCTGTACTATGGTGATCTGATGACTGATATATATATACTTATATAGATATCCACACCCAGATACCGGTCGAACAGACATGTTCAAACACACAAATGTTTGAATTTCTCCCTGTCCGGGAATCGAACCTGAGACCAGCGGCTCAGAAGGCAGAGTGGGCATTAATTTTACCATTACAATATTTTTAACTTTTCGTATTAAGCGTCCATTGATAAGACTGTAAGATCTAAGATATTTTTCTCTGACTAAGATCGCAGGCAAGGGCTGGATGCGGGCCGCTTCCAACAGGTCCTTGTGGAAATCAATGGGGGAGGCCTATGTCCAGCAGTGGACGTCCTATGGCTGAGATGATGATAATGTCCATTGAAATTATCTTTTTATCGTGACATGCCCGTGTTTCAGATGTTTTTTTTCATAAAGATTTACGGCTTCTACTCCAGTTCGGAATATCTGTTGTTATTTGTGGGTGGTATGGTGGGTTTGTGCCATAGTAGCCTAAGTATGTGCTATTCCAGGGTCTACCTTATCTCCATACCAAAACGGTACAGCCGTTTGAGCGTGAAGGAGTAACCGAGATTTCTGAGTTATTTGCTTATCCCACGGGAACAGAAATTATAATTGGGATGAAAGGTAGCCTATGTGTTAATCTAGGGTCTTAACATTTGTCCATATCAAATTGTATCGAAATCGGTGTAGCCGTTTAAGGGTGAAGGAGTAACAAACGTACCCTGCCACCTGCACACATGTAAACTTTAGCCTTTATAATACTAATGGGATAATTGGTTTTAATTCGGTTTAATCCGATTACGTGTTGAAACGTTATCTAACATCAGAAACACAACAAAAAATCAATATTACCAATGGATTATTCTGACCATGGTCACTTTTTCATCGACTCAACAATATTTGGCACTCAATAAATGGGCTAGTTACGTTGATTTTTTCGCATATCAAGTTGTAAAAAGTTTAATATTTAAGTAAGTTATAGTATTTCAAAACGGGTTTATCGTGAAACTTACGCGTTGTCGATATCACGATCGGCGATTGTTTCGGCTCTTTTCGGAACTCTTCATCAGGGTCTTGAGCGCGGTGCGTTCGTCGAAGCGTCCCGTCTCGCATTGTGTTTAACGGTTAACCCGTTTAAGTACTACACAGATATAATGAGAGTGAGCTAATAAGCCAATTCTCTTATTTATTAAGACAATCCATTCATAAACAATGCAATAGTCGTTCAGATGTTATTATAAATAAACTTGATATTCCGCTAAAATAACAATTGCATTCGATTACATTGTAAATAATTGAATTGCGGTAGAAATTAGATCTGTGTAGCCATTACAATTATTTTTCAAGTAGAATAGCAAAACTAAAAAAAACGACGATTCATTGACAATCTATGAGCAATGTGTTAGTAGAATTGATACCCTGAAACATCCTAACTAGGTATATATATTTCGTATCATTATTATCCTTCAAGCCATTTCCTTCAAATTTTTCAATTACTGAGTTTTCTAGAATTTTGGGCCAAAGTCCAAGAGCCAAGCATCACACAGTCCTTTAAAATGCACCAAGATATTGCATTACTGAGTGGTGGCAAAGTCTATGTGTGACTTTTACATGAAAGTATGAGGAGGACAAACAAAGACACCCTCTAGAGTGCCACCAGCACCACATTTCAAAAGCCTTGTAACATTATGAATCATCATCCAATCTGAAACATTACTTTGTTCTCTTTCCAGGGTGACACAAATTAAGACTTATTCGTGGGACAATGCCCAAGTGATCCTCGTGGGCAATAAGTGTGATATGGAGGAGGAACGCGTGGTCAGCGTCGAACGTGGGAGACAGCTTGCAGACCAGCTCGGGGTGGAGTTCTACGAGACCAGTGCTAAAGAAAATATTAATGTCAAGGTGAATATATTTTAATTGCTTAAACGGAAACTAAAACCGGTCTATGGGATGTAGGTACTTGTAATTATCTTCCCGAAAGAAAGACAGACGGAAAGAAAGAAAGAACATATTTATTAAATATTAGATTGGACAGTGCTTACATATAGCTCATAGCAATAATTTTCTTCTTTAATTCTTTATTTTTTCTTGATAGCTCTGTTATGGATATTTATAAATTGTAAGTAACACAAATTAATGGTCATGTAATTACGCAGTTTAAAAACTATGCAAACTGACCTCCACTACCGTCAAAACATGTAACCAAAATTTTGCTACTGTGCTATTTTGCTTTTTTGTTCCGTTTCTCAAAAAGCCCTAAATCTCTTTTAATAAAATTTACAAACGCGGTTTTGGAAAATATATATTTGTTAATATAATAAACTTAATTACGTGTTGAAATATTAGCTTGAAAAATTTTCATGCACTTTTTTTACTTTTCAGGCTGTATTTGAACGGCTGGTAGATATCATCTGCGATAAGATGTCAGAAAGTCTGGACTCGGAGCCAGCAATGCTGGTCGCAGGGGGACAGCGCCTAACACAACAGAAAGAAGGCCAGGGTACCACCACTCCTAATTGTAACTGTTAATAGGACTCCAATATCCTCAAATGTTTCAAATTTTTATTTTGTTAACAGCATATAACATACTATCTCTTACAAATTACCATAAATAGCTACTCGAAAATTGCATATAAGCTAGGGACCCTTACCAACCCAACATCAGTTGTGTCGGTGTATTTTGGAGTTCGAAGTGCATCATGTAAGTCTTCAACAAAGATTTTAGCAAAAGTAGCGTAGGGACCTTTGATTCACTGTACTTCACTTTCGCATGTGTTGTAGACTGAGACAGCTGATTTTATGGTAAATGCTTCATAAGTTGTAATGTTGCACTGTAATCAAAAATAGTCTATCGTATCTCGACTATCTGGCATTGGTGAGTAGGCATGAGGCAACGAAATTTCTGTACCATTCCCTATTATTCAAATTGTTTTAAGATTTATTGAAGTGGAAGCTTGAGATATTTTAATTGGCGAATAAATGTTATTTTTATATTAACAGTATTAATGGACTACAGTCTTGATGTACCCTCTCGCCACACGCCTCTCACGCTCTGTAACGTCAGATTCCAATTGATACTTCTTTTGTTTCTTCTTTACCTTGAAATAATTGTCTAATTATTTCCATACTTAGATGTTGCATGTTATTGTTACAACTTCGTGTTTTCTTTAAGCACGTTTGAATTGTTGTTGAAACTTGTGTAACTATAAATGAAATTATGCATTAGTATTATTAATTCTATAGGTGTTAGTTAGCTATGTATATGTATTATGGTGAGCTGGAAGTAGGATCTGATGTTCTATTAGCTGCTATTGTATCTTCATCATAGTAAGTTGATCGCTATTCTCATACTTTGACTTGCGTTAATTATTTTCACTTAGAGCGTGTGTTGCATATCTTAAATAACTAACAGTTAGATATTTATTTAAAGGCAGATGCATTTATTAAAATAAATCACTAATAACTAATTACAATACTGCAGCTACTACAATAACATTTGAGCAATCCACTAGATGTGGTAGCCTATAGATAACTCAAATTCTCTAACCCGTTACCGGCTGGCAGCGTGCCCAGAATGCTAGCAGCATTGCCACGTTGAATTGCAATGCTGATTCGTTGAGCCAAATATGTGCCACCATTTTGATCACGCGTCGCATCGATCAAACGCTCTGATAAGTTTTGAAAAACCAAAATAAAAATAAAATTTAATTAACTTTGATATTTAATAAATATCATATGATACAATCAGTCGATCGCAGGTCATACGATCCACAGTTGAAAATTGTATAATCACAAAATACAAATGTTGTTTGTGTATGACTCAAAAGAATTGTGGTTATTAATATGGGGCGATGTATTAAATATAATAATACTAATGATTAATAAGTCTCAGATTGAAAGAAATGGCAACGTAATGCGTCATCAAGGAATAACAACTTTGGGAGCAAATAACCGCCTAGTTTATATACCAAAATAGTAAATGAAATATATTATTTTAAATTCTAGAGTGTAGTTTAAGTTGTGGGTAAATATGTTATGTGGTTTTTAGTTTGAAAGGATCTGAAGGAAGAATGAACACCAACTTCACGATACGTAGTCGATATCACGATCGATAATTGTTTTAGCCTAGTCCGGGACGTGTAATTGGAGCTTGAGTGCGGTGGCGTGTGACGTAAGTCAATTGCCGCGTGTTGTGTACGGTGAAATGATGCTGCCTATAGTATTGGATGTCGCGAAAATCAATGCGTCATTAGTTACATTAGTACGGAAAGGGTCCTTTTCATTGCTACTTTTATCAGACGGGATTGTTGACGTCTGACATAAATGCGGGAAAGGAATTCTCGCATAAAAGTTTTCCCGCGAAATTGGTGAGCCCATAGAAATATGTTGCTGTCATATTGTTTCAATATCTATAAATGTGATTGTTATGATGAAAAATATGATAGAACAGAATGAGAACACAGGTGCCAGCGTGTGAGACTAAAAAAAAACCAGAAGTGATGGTGAGGCCTGCTGGCTGTTGCAATGTTGCGCCGCGTCAGTTACCACTCCAGCCCAGGCCATACCACAGCAGTGCCTGAAGCATGAATAAATTGCGTTACAGTCAACGCACCGCATTCGTATAAACACGTACTGAATTGAATAACCCACGTACTGGCTGTACAAACAATTATAGGGGAAGCATACGTCCAGCAGTGGACGCCTTATGGCTGAGATGATGATGAGATGACGCCTGCGCTAAGTCTGCGATAGTGATTCGTGCTTCAGCGATAGGCGAAATAACCTTCAAGTGAATCCCGTTTTTGTTATCTTTTTAATTTTAAAAATTAATAACATTAACGTAAAACCTCAAATCTTAAGATCGATAGAACTTTTTTACCGAGAAACATCTACCAAAAAATAGTATTTATGTACATGAATAGCTTCCTGGACCAGGCTTTTTTTACGAACTGTCCCAAACTGTTTTGTATAAATCTGTAATGGCGCAAAGTAATATTTAGTTAGATTAATTCATATAAATATATTTATTGTTGTGGCTTTTGACTAGCTTCCACGTCTTCGCTTCAAAGTAATGCGTTATTAGGTGTGGCAACATTAGTTGATGTGTAATATTAAAGTAGATTTATTAGATGTTCATTGTTATACTTTGGCATATAAAATGTCTCAAAAAATATAATAACGATCCTCAGTATTCATATTGTGTAACTGCTTGCAACTGATTGCTTTCAAATTCCTCGGCCTCAAAAAATAATATTCAAATACGATTATAATATTATGACTTAAATGTTTGTAAATACGTTATCCAATGTATAAATAATTGTATAGTATGATATCTACCTAGTTATACATCCGCCCGAACCTTCCATTTTAGATTAATAAGCATTGTTCTCGGTATTCTTCCGCTGACTTCACATCGTCAGCGGTTTATGTAAAAGCTTTCTCGGAACGGCCACACGCGATGGTGTGCCTTCCTGTAGGTTAAGTTTTATATTATGGACACATTAAATCGAGCCTCCAAATCGGCTGGACGTAATTGTCGTTTTAATTAGTTAATTTAGTTTTTAAAAAGCCTTTAACCCGAAAGGGAAGTTTGACTGGCGCAGCCGGTAGGATCGTTTCGATAAGGCTGTGTCGCTTTCGGTGAAGTTCGGGTGTCCAAATCCACCTGGAAATAACGCGAGTGCGGCGCGAATAGCTGTGGAACGATCCACGAACCAAACAAATTCGTCATACTCCTGATGGTGCCGAGTATGGGAGCAGCGGTCGGTTGGTGAGTAAAACTCTTTGCCTTCCTTGCCATTACCTGTCCCATATTTTTCATTGAAAGGTTTTAGTTATTAGTATTTTTATTGTTATAATCGAGATCAAAATTCTCTCATTATAACGTATCTGGTTGTTTGATATAAAACTCTGTCGAGCAGCTATCTAATTCTAAGAAAGTCTGAACCATTCTGATAAGCGTATGAACAAAGATTAAAGAAAAATAGATGTGGCATTTAATTGAATTTTAATAATTGAGAAAATTGTGAAATTAGAATATTAATTTGTTTTAAGGATATTATACAGTTTTATTTTAATATATATATATTTTATACAATTTTATATATGATTTAGGATTTTACTTTTATACTTTTATGTTGATTTTATAACCGTGTTTTTTTGTTGTAACTTGTGCATTTGTGTAATTGATTTAGAGTTTAATTTCGGTGATTAAATTTTTACGTAATTACAATGGAATCACGTCAAGTTCCACAACCAGCTGAAGCAGCTACAACAATTCAAATTATAGTTATCCCTAATGAAATTTTACGGCTTATCCCATTATTTGGAGGCGATAAGCGACAACTTAGTTTATTTATAAGAAAGTGTGAATATGTTATAAGCCGATATAGAGGTCATGAAGAACAAAATGTTTATGTACTGCACGCGATCACGAGCCGGTTAATTGACAATGCAGCCGCGTTATTATCTGAGAGAGAAGATGTTACTAACTGGTCTTCTTTAAAAGAATTATTATTACAACATTTTGGTGATCCGCGAAGTGAGGAGTGCATAAGCATTGAGTTGGAATCATGTAAAATTAAATCAGGTGAATCATATCTGGATTTCTGTTGTAGAGTTCAAAATATTCGGTCTCTGCTTATTTCGAAGGTAAATTTATTGGGTGATACCGAACTTAAACGCGCAAAAATAGCTATCTACAACAACACGGCTCTGAATGTATTCCTATATAATTTACCCGAGAATATGGTTCGTATAGTTAGGCTTAAGTCACCAGCCACTTTAGAAGACGCTCTAGGCGTAGTACTAGAGGAAGTCAACTTCCATGAACAGTATTCTATGCGAAATCGTATCAATAATAATAACCCAGTGCAAAAGCCAGCAATGACGTCACAACTTCAATTCGGCTTTAAGCCCCAAAATAATTTCACAACACCACAAAAATTTAATTTTGGTATTCCACAAAAATTTAATTTTGGTATTCCACAAAATTCAAATAATTTGAGACCACAATTTGGACAGCAACAAAACTTTGGACATAAGCCCCAGTTTGGTTATCGTCCCCCACAATTCGACTCTCAGCAACAATTAGGTTATAAACCTCAACAATTAGGTTATAAACCTCAACAATTCGGTTACAAACCTCAACAATTCGGTTACAAGCCGCCACAATTTGGTTATAGGCCACAGTTTGGCAATAGGCCTCCGCCTAACTTTGGCATGACCCCTCAACAATTTGGGTACAAACCCCCACAGGTACAAAGCCCTCAACATCAAACGACTGACGTGTCCATGAGGACAATTCCTTCCAAGCCTCAGCCCCAAGTACAAAATCAAGGCTTTAGGCTAAACGAGCTTACCTCGGATAGTAATGAGACGGTATTTTATGACGGTTACTATGACAATGACTATAGCGACTATTACCCTAGTGAAAACGTAGAATGGACTCCAACGCAGGACTGTGTAGATGATACGACACTGACAGAAAGACAAGATACCTCTAACACTGAAGCTGAAAATTTTCACATAGCAGCCTCACACATAGCCCAGAAGTTATAGAACTTAACTGTGACTCTAACTTAAAACTACCTTACATCTATATACCGGAAATCAATGCCAAGTTTATGATAGACACGGGAAGTACTCGTTCTTTCATAAGCCCTCGCATGGCTTATTACTATTTCTCAGCTTTTATTAAACATGAACCATTCCAAGTAGTCAGCACGCATGCAACTAGTCGACATAACGAGGTCATAGATATACCACTGCTACCAACATTTAACAGTAACGACTATCATAAGTTTTATTTGTACGACGTAGACGGACGGTATGATGGACTTATTGGTAATGACTTACTGAAACAGTTAGATGCAATTATCGACTTAAAACACCTGGTATTACGTACTAATACAACTTGTATTCCAATTGTAAATAATTTAAATTACGTCATTGAATTAAAACCACGATGTGAACAACGCGTTAAAATCCCGATAGACCAGCACTCAGGCGAAGCTATAGTTGAATTCAAAGAATTCACCTCTGGTGTACGTATGCCCAGTGCCCTGGTCAACTGCACAAATGGGTACGCATCGACTGTCATACAGAACATCACTGACCAGCCCTTAACTCTAACTGTATCCCGGCCTTTCACAGTAACACAGTTTGACGCGACTGACTGTAACATTAATTTTACTAGACATAGTACAGACATAGAGACAGACCAACTACTGGAACAAAACCTACAAAAATTAAGGCTTGAACACACTAATAGTGAGGAACATGAAAAAATATTGCGACTTTGTAGAGACTATAAAGACATATTTTATTGTGACCAAATTCCTTTGAGTTTCACAAATCAGGTTAAACATAGGATACGTACAAAGAACGAAGACCCAATTTTTGTCAGACCTTTTAGACAATCGCCTGTTCAAGTAAATGAAATAAACCAACAAGTTGAAAAGCTTTTGAAAGATAATGTCATTCAGGAATCTCATTCTCCCTGGAATGCCCCCGTCCATCTCGTTCCAAAGAAGATGGATGCATCCGGAGAACTAAAATGGCGTATGGTAGTTGATTTTAGACGACTAAATGACATCACTATTGATGACCGTTACCCCTTACCTAACATAAACGACTTATTTGACAAATTAGGGAAAAGCTCATACTTCAGCACGCTTGATTTAGCTAGTGGATACCATCAGATTGAGGTCGAGGAACAGGATAAAGAGAAGACAGCATTCAGCACGCAGAACGGCCATTATCACTTTTTGCGTATGCCCTTTGGCTTGAAGACAGCCCCGGCTACCTTTCAGCGAGCCATGGATAATGTGTTAAGAGGATTGCAGGGAATACACTGTATGGTATATCTTGATGACGTCATAGTGTTTTCAGCGAGCTTAGACGACCATATCCAAAAGCTACGGACTATATTTGACAGACTCAGGGCAACCAATCTTAAAGTTCAGTTAGACAAGTCTGAATTCTTGAGAAAGGAAGTCCTTTACTTAGGTCATACTATTACAAAAGACGGGCTTAAGCCCAACGACGATAAGGTTACTGCAGTATTGAACTACCCTTTACCCACGACGACTACCGAAATAAAAAGTTTCCTCGGACTTATTGGTTATTACCGACGCTTCATCAAAGACTTTGCACAAGTGACTAAGCCTCTAACATCATGCCTAAAGAAACGTAACAAAATAGTAACTGACCAAAATTACATTGATGCATTCAACAAATGTAAGGAACTTTTGACAAATGCCCCGTTGCTTCAATACCCTGACTTTGATAAGACATTTATACTCACGACTGACGCATCGAATGTTGCACTTGGCGCTGTTTTATCACAAGGCCAAATAGGCAGTGACAAACCAATTGCATACGCGAGTAGGACCCTCAGCGATACCGAATCACGCTATAGCACGATTGAACGAGAATGCTTAGCTATTATTTGGGCCGTTAAACATTTTCGTCCGTATCTTTACGGTCGTAAATTCACCATCTATACTGACCACATGCCTTTATCGTGGCTTGAAGCCCAACAAGATTCCAGTAGCAAACTTACCCGTTGGAGACTGAGACTACTCGACTATGACTATGACATTGTATACAAGAAAGGTAAGCAGAACACGAATGCTGATGCTCTATCGAGAATAAAGGTAAATGCTCTCTCTGACACTGACGACGGAGGTCAGTCCATGAAGGTTAATGTTGACAGCAAAGAACAACAACTTAGGGAACATGTAGATAATTTAGTAAACGACATTGTACGACTGACAGCTAAAAAGAAAAATGAACGAAATGACTCCTCAACCATTACAATATCTGACGCTAGCGCCACAGTTTCAGCAAGTCCTATGTCCATTTCAGGCTCTGATACGCTGTCTATTGCAAGCACAGATAGCGAAATCAGATACCCTATTAGAGAACCATCTCTTTCTAACACAGTGCATTCTGCTATGGATGTAGACGTAACAGATATACCGATATTAAAAGAGGCTATTGACACAAAACCAAACCAAATTCTTGTCTTTACATGGTTCAATAATGACATACAGGTTAAAGACATATCTCGCCTTAAACAAAAGGTGCTAGAAGTGTTTTTACCCATAGATAATTCAGAGTTAGTAAAGAAGTTTCTCAAAGAATATATCAGGCCAAAGATAAAATACTTTATATATTTCGAACATGAAGAACATCGCCGTCAGTTTAGTCGTATAGTGGTAGAGTTGTTTAGGAAAGGTACCGTACAGTTAATTGAATGTACAGAACGCGTAGTATATGTAGAGGATGAAGGAGAACAGAGAGCTATAGTGTTGAAGTACCATGAAGGAAAAACGTGCCATCGTGGCACTAAAGAGACTTTAGCTAACATACGTAGAACTTATTATTGGGTCAACATGCACGAAACAATTGCAGCAATAATTAACGCTTGTGAAATATGCCGTAAAATGAAATATGATCGTAAGCCCCTCAAACCCTTCTTACAGCTAACTCAAACGCAAGACGCTCCGTTCCAAGAGCTATTTATAGATCTATTCCAAATTGAAGGTCAATACTTTTTAACACTTGTAGACGCTTTTAGTAAGTTAGGCCAAGCTATACCAATTACCAACAGATCAACGCCCGAAGTAGTTCGCGCGCTTATGAAATATTTCTCATTCTATGGTATTCCAAAAAGAATTAGTTCAGATCCAGGCACAGAGTTCAACAATGAGCTAATTAAAGAATTTTTATCTCTACATAAAATTGAACTTCATATTGGCACACCCAATAACCCTAACTCGATGGGTCTGATAGAACGTTTACATTCTACTATCTGCGAAATCTATAGATGCGCTAAGTATGAACAAAAGTGTACAGATGTAGCATCAGTCATGATGTACTCTATAATCGCATATAACAATTCCATCCATTCAGTCACGGGCCTAACCCCATTCGAAGTAGCTTTCGGACACACCGACTCAGGTAGTCCTTTCGGTATAGAATCGGAAAGACAGTATATACAACAATTAGTGAAAGACCACGCTAAGCGAACGAAATTTTTATACAAACAATTAGCAGAGAAAATGACAGAGTGTAAGGAAAAGATCAGGGAAAAGAAAGGTGGGGAGGAGAGAATAGATTTTCAAGACGGAAAAACTATTTTCGCCAAAGACGTGAATAAAAGGAAAAGTAAAGACAAACCCAGATATACTAAAGCAAAAGTTGTAGGCAGGACAGATAGGAATGTAGTACCCATACAAATAGGCGAACGAGTTACGAAGGTACCTATTAAAAACATAAAACGCCCTCCGCAGGTGGAGCGTTCTGATCGTAGCGATGCCGGTGCTGGGCCTTCATCTGCGATCACTTGAGGGAAACCCAGGCATACTACCAGTAAAAGAAGGTCAAGCTCATATGCAAACTGATCATTGGACTATTATTAAAACTTTGGACTTGGAAAGAATCTACGATGATTTATGCTTTGTAATACATAATTATAACGAATTTAATATTTTAATAAAACAAAACGAATCATATCCTCGTGATTTTGTGACCATGAATATGCATTTGGATTACTTACGTGATATAACTACTCAGAAATACAGACAACTTGTTCCGCAACAACGATTTAAGCGAGGTTTACTTAACCCTTTGGGTTCACTCATTAAAATTATAACAGGTAATCTCGACCACGATGATGCAACAAAGTATGATCAACTTACGTCTAAACTTGGAAAGAACCAAATTATTATTTCAAAGAAATTAACTTTAGTTTCACAAGTAATTGATAGCTTTATTAATACAACAGATACCATGTATAAGAACTCAGTTTTATTAGAGGCACGCATGAAAATTTTAGAATCAATGTTAAAAGAACTGGCGTCTCAAAAGAAACGCTGGGACGTATATTCCACGTATATTGTTAGCTTCTATAATCTATTCATAAGTAACTTTAGGACAATATTTGTAAAATTAGGTGAAATTGAAACTGCCCTAGCCTTCAGCAAATTATCAGTATTGCACCAGTCTATAGTGAACTCCACTGAACTGTTACATCATTTAACGCTTATAAGTAACACCGAAAACTTGGTATATCCTGTAACTGAAAGAAATTTGGTAAAGCTCGAAGAAACATTTAGCATTAAGTCTTATATCAAACATAACCAGATTACGTTTATAATAGAGGTGCCCCTTACCGACAATACTACTTACAATTATTTTAAACTATATTCGTTACCAATGTTCCATGAGTTTGAAAATAAAACCTTATCCATTTTTCCCCAATATCCTTACCTTTTGGCAAAGGGAATGAAATACCTTCCGATTGAGAATCCATGCCGACCTCTTGCCGCTGGAGACCACTACCTGTGTGCTGATAACAACAAGGCTCCTTACCCAGAGCCTACCTGCATCGAACAACTCATGAGGTTTGATACTAACCTCACTCGCTGCGTGCAACGACAAATCCAACTTGAAGACGTACGTGTTCAACAAATTGCTGCTACTAGTTGGATTTTATATTCACGACTTAAAACTGTAGTAACAACATATTGCGATGCCGAGGTTACTAAGCATCCAGTCTTCGGAACATATATTGCAACTCTGGACAAGCCCTGTGATTTTGAAATCCACGGCATTCAGATCCGACATCATCGTGCCTACACCGAGAGCATATTTGATGACCAGATTCCTGTCATCGATCTGCCTCGCCTCCACAACAGTGCGAGTATTGGCACATCGCTATCCAGTACAAGTGCACTAAACATGCAAAGAATCAGTTTAGATGAAGTGAAATATATGTCTTATGCGCTAAAGCACAGTGAAATGGTGAACAGTGTTTTTGGAGAATCGGACTCTAACTTCAGTGTAGTTGTATACTCTTCTTTAGTTTTAGTTATTATATGTTTCTTTGTAATTATGTCATATGTGTTTCGAAATAAGATAATTTTAATTTGTTCACGAAATTATCGGCACGTTATTAAAAACGAACGCACCGATAATTTCCCTCTTGGGGAGGGAGGAGTTATACATCCGCCCGAACCTTCCATTTTAGATTAATAAGCATTGTTCTCGGTATTCTTCCGCTGACTTCACATCGTCAGCGGTTTATGTAAAAGCTTTCTCGGAACGGCCACACGCGATGGTGTGCCTTCCTGTAGGTTAAGTTTTATATTATGGACACATTAAATCGAGCCTCCAAATCGGCTGGACGTAATTGTCGTTTTAATTAGTTAATTTAGTTTTTAAAAAGCCTTTAACCCGAAAGGGAAGTTTGACTACCTACATAATAAATCTGTTTGTATTCTTGTTACTACGCTGTGTTTATAACTAATTATAGGTGTTTATTTCATCACTGTCGTTAGCTGTAAGAACCACATACTAAAAATTGCATCATCAGTGCCCGAAACAGGAATAACAATTGAATAACGCCTGTACCGTCCGTGCACACTATCAGTTCTCTGAGTCACATTTGTACAGTTAGTACCGAGTTCAACTGTTTCACGCTGCGATACGAATACTTCACGAATACGATAGTGATTCATGCTTCGAGCACTGAGTGTGTATCTTACTTACGTGTACTACTATCGGGATAACACTAGATCTATTTATCTGTAGAAGACATAGACAATACGATTTATTATATCAAATTCTGTTGAATGATGAGCACATTTATATTTTAGTCTAATTGTTAAGTGAATTAATTTAGTGTAATATCTCGGCGTCTACCCGATGATTATGAACAAATATACGTACACAATACTACAATATGCAATATTTAATTGCTTGTATACTTACTATCAATAAAATAATTTAAAGATGACACATGTATAAAAATTGCTATAAAATCAAATGCTCATGTTTTTTGCATCAAAAGGATCTGTGTAAATGGAATGCTTATACATTTCAATAATACACCTATAAACGTTTCAATTATTTATTACTATAATCACTTTATTCTCTTGAAATAATTGAATAAAAGGAGAGTAAAATTGCATTAACATAATGCTAGGCGCAACTTATGTTCAAATTTTTGATGGAAAAAATTAGCTAAGGTATGGTTTAATCGCTCGATACGTTGCCAAATGCAATGTTGTTCCATCAATCCGATTAATAGTTCGTACAACTAAAGGTAGATGGCGCTAAGAATAAAATTTTCTGAGATGTTAAATACACTATGAAAGAATAAATTCGGACAGCTAGTGGAACGCTACTGCTTAGATGCTTAGATGGCAAAGCGACAGGTCGGTATTCTTTAGTCGTGGGTTCAGTTTTCACAAGTAGCCGATTTTTTCCTTCAAAGTTTTGAACGTGAGAATTAAGTTGTTTTTTTTTAATTAACATGGTCACTAATACAAGAATTAGCATTATTATCAGGATATTTATGTAAATCTTACTCATAAATATGACGCATGTAACTGTGCTAAAATATTAGCATTTAATTTACTACATGCATTAGGCAATGCAAGTTACTGAAAACACATACAATAGATCAAAAGACGTTCGTTTGTTTTTGATTAAAATTCAATCATTTCATGGTTATGGTATTACAGCATGGCATAAAACATAACATAGATAAAACATAGTCATATTGTTTACCTGAACATTGTATTATTGAATTGTGTAGTGGTGTTATTATTCAGAGCGGAATTGGTATACCACGAATATTAGAAAGATCTTTAAAGCACCACTAATGTGACAAAAAAAGTCGGAAAACGCATTTTTGTGAGTTTCTTTCAAAAGGTAATTGTTTAACTATGCCATTGTCTTTTTGCTGTGTTATTCGTCTGCAATACAATTTTGACTTTAATTTAACAGGCACTTGGACTGGATATTGTTTGTGTATCTTATCAATTTCAATAGAGATATTTAATTTACTTGTTACATAATAGATCGAAGAATAAATTATAATAACCGAAGAACGAAGAACGAAGAATAGCTTCAAATTTTGTTTCTTTTTTGATTAATGAACAATATTATATATTTCAAATTATATATATATATATATACCACATCTTCACTGACCATCAAGTGAGATAATGGTCAAAAGCTAGATCTATACAGTATAAAAAATATATATATTCTTGACACATAAATATTAATTAGACCCCTTTTCAGACGATGCTTAGTTAAATGTTAAACGCTAGAGTTTATTATCAATGTATAAAACACGGGAGTTACTCACGTAATAAGTCAGAGGGTTCCGACTATAGTTTCAACCACATTCGGTGGTCTTTTTCAAGGAGAATACGGGACGAATCGCGACCGCGTCCGCGAGCGTCTCAAAACCACGTCAGTTTTAATAACAAAAGCTAGAGTTTATGTTTTATTAAGCACTGAGTTTTATGGTTGTATTTAAATCTAAATGTAAACTCTAAGGCTTTCACGGCCGGCGTTGCATGTCCTCCTACTCTCCTCCGCGGCGTCTTCTCTGATACTGATCATCAGTATCAGAGAAGACGCCGCGGAGGAGAGTTCTACGCTCTTGTCGCCGCTCGGACCTGAACCACTGAAGATGTCGACCGCAGTGATCGACGAAACGTCTGGAACAAAAGTTTCACATAGACCACGGCCAAACAGCCCGGAAGCAATACATACAACATAAATCTAAATATTTGAAAACTCATTCTGAGTACATCACACAATGAGGTACGATAAAAGGAGATGTGAGTGATACTTAATAATATAAAAACATAATTTGATCGGATCCAAAAAGCTCGTAATTTGGTCATACTAAAAGTACTAAAATAATTTTATGAATATACCTTAATATTTTAAAGTATAAATAAGAGCTAAACCGGTGATCGACGATCACACCCCTAAACGTTTGGTTGGTGATGATATTTAAAGTTGTGACATATTATGTTAACTTTATAGTTGAGGTGTAACTCATAACAGTGCAAGACATTGTATCAAATTGACGTTTAATAAGCAACTAACCCTAAGTTAAAAAGGTAACCATTTCTCTAACAAGTGGCCCTTACCTTGTGAAGTGATGTATCTTTTCATACTAATTTAATATCGCTCTGTTTAATATCTGTCTAAGAATTCGTGGTATCCTAATAACGCGGCGTGTGTGAAGCATATCGTAGTGTTGGGCTTATTGTAGAGATATTATAATTATAGTAAAATAATGTAGACAATTTGTAAACGACATGAATATCTATAACGAATGTCTATTTTAATTTATCTAATAAAGGTGAAATCTATAGATTGTACCTAAACTTTGAATCAGCTTTGGATGCTGTGGGAACGCTGTTTTAAATTATTAACCGACTTCAAAAAAGCAAGTGGACTGTACCTATACGTTCAATGGATATTTTTTACTATTTTCACCGATTTGTAGACTATACATTTGTAGACTGAACGTCAAAATATTTTTTTTTGTTTAGTAGAATATTCTTTCGAAGTGGTCCCATTTAAATTTCCTACCTACACTCGAATAACTGAAAAGTGATACGTCTATTTGGATCACTTCCTCATTGAGGGTGAACGACAATTGATCCCGCAAGTAACAAAGCAACTGAAAAGGTTAAACAATGTTTTTACCAAGAAATGTCATCGATTTCAACACTGAAATAACTTGTCGAAGTCGGTCGTCGAAAAATTATTTTCATACATTCAAGGTGTATAAACGGTTGAGTTACAAATGTCAATTTTGAACCAAGGTATTTGCGGGAAATATCCTTACCCATGTCCAAGTTCAAACTAAGTATGTTCTATAAATTTCATCGATTCGTTTGATTTAGTATTGTTCCAGTGGCTTTTCATTTACATTCTTCATAAAAACATTTAAAAATTTCACAAAAATTAGCTGTATATTATAAATGTATGTTAAAAATTGTTGTGTGTTTGAAATAAAGGAATTATTTAAAGAATTCACCCCGTGTAAAAGATTCACGAATATAAATATATTATATTAAAATAATTGTTTGTTTCAAATGAACATGGCGAATATATGGATAACGCATTCTCATCATATAACAACTAAGATTTTAGCAGCAGAAGAAAAAAGCAGATTATACTGTTCATTAAAATGTTAAATTTAATGAACAGTCTAATCTGCTTTTTTGCATGGTGGTAGGGTACTTTCGGGTATCCGCCTGGCTAGCTACCACCCTCAAGTTTAAAAACCAAACACATAGTGTGTTCAGACAGCAGTCATGAGAGCCAGAGCCAGTAAGCATTCTAGGTCTATAGACCTAGGCTATAGCGTGATAACATCTTCGACCACATCCTCATTGATCATAGTGGTCAAACGCTAGATCTAAACAGAATATAAAAAAGTCGAATAAAAGTAATGCAACCTGATTGAGAGGTAAATAAATTAAATATTGGTTTCTCGTACAATTACGTTTAAAATTAACATTATTATAAAATATATCTAACAATGGGATATACCTATGGGATAAGCCTATGGGATAACTACGCCCATAGAGAAGTACTGTATTAATTTGAGAACTACGCCCAAGATTGCACAATGAAATATGAACAGAGCAATGATCGGGGTTTTTCAACGAGATCGAATAAGAAATGGGGAGACCGAAAGTCACCAACAAAGCCCAGCGGATTAGCAAGAGCTGGCAGCGGACTCATATATCATAGAACATCGGTCTAAATAAACTTAAAGGGAACCGTGGACTAGCAAGCGTAGGGTAGGACGGTGGGCCAAGATCAAACCAAGTCACAGGAAGAGGCTAGCTGTGTTCAAGCGCTTCCAAAAGGGCCCTGATGGGGATCAAAGAGAAACGCATACGTCCAGCGGTAGGCATCTTATTGCTGAGATGATAATGACATTTTATAAACTCCTAGCGGATAAGTAATCAATGTTAATTCTGCGATATAAAATAGTTCCCGGCTAGGATACAGGGTGGCGTGTCCTCCCCCATGCATAAATTGCATGCAGGAAGTATGAAAATGAAAAATGAAAAATATATTTATTACTGCAAAAGATATAAAAGCTATTGCTTATATAGAACTTAAATTACACACATAATTATGACACTATTTGACATGCTTCGAAAAATACACTATATATATATATATATATATATAATATATCTTTTGTTATCTCTTAGCGAGAATATCTTTTGTTTTCCTCAATAACAAAATATAACGTCCACATAATATGGAGATTTATATACTTTGCTTGTATACAGTACAATATTTCACCGAGTCAACATCTGAGAATGCTTCGTGCAGAGGCGAAACACGTGTCGAAAAGGTTTAAGTTGAGTTTTTTATCTCACGAAATTAACACTTAATATTGTGTATTAAATATTATTTTTATCTACTAGCGGTATCGACAGATAGTGATGTTCATCGAACTGTTCCCAGCCAGTGCTGATGTAAAACTTTACTTCTTGCCGTTGTGTATATTTTTTTCGAACTACGTTTTTACAAACTAAAACAAACATATGTTGCTATCAAGAAATCAAAATTTCCGGTCAATAATATTTAAATTTTAGACCTTTACCTCTCTACATAAGAACATGACTGTATCGTCCATATATCGATCGATATGCACATAAATTATAGAATTGAGTGCTCGATCTCATAATTATTTGATTTTTTTCCGAGTTGCACAATATCTTCCCTATGAGCATTGTGAGATAATCACACTAATAAATACGTTTGAGGTTTTTTAATAAGAGGCGAAAGTTTGTTTGTCGTTTGTATGTGTTACTCCTCCACTTCGAAACGGCTAAACGGATTTGCATAAAAGCTGAAACGAAGATAGCTTGGCTTTTTAAAGAATAGTTCCCGTGGGATAATTGAGGTAGCGGGGCGCAGCTAGTTAAAAATAAATAGATACAAAAACGACGAGTGTTTTTGTGTGTTATGGACGTGCTAAACATCGTCGGCGATGATATTTTTCCCGCCCCGTGAGTGCCACGTTCCCGTCCCGTCCGTGTCTCCGTCACGCACTTTCACATACATTTTGTATAAAACGATATTTCCAAAACTTCCCGTCCCGTCCGTGTGAAAACCTGTCACGTATGCAGCGGCCTTTAGTCTTTCGTGGGATCGAACAATCGACCGTGTTGCTTTAAGAAATCCCATCCCACACGTCAATTTTTTAACACAAAACGGCCCGAATATGCTACTCATACCTAGTTAGCATAAGCTCACCGATTTACTTGCTTCGCTAAATTATCCAACTAAAACAACATTTTTCAGTCTTATTTCTTACATTCCACACATTTGAATTTTTTTTTTTGCAATATATTCTTTTTATGTTCCTTAAAGTTAAGCAAACATTCTAATATGCTTCATCCAGGGAGTTTACGGTAGTGTACATCATTTTCCAAAGATTGCTTCACTATGTGAGTTAGATATAACATGGCAGTTTTTGTATGATGCATGTGTGTGCCATGTATATGGATGAAAACTTATGAGTCGTTCATAAGAGCTCATCCTGTTGAATAAAGAATGCTTACTACTACTTATTACTCTCTTATTTATCGAATAGGTGTACTATAAAAAAAAGAATAACGCCCATATTCCAATATTAACTATATAATATAAATAAGATGTTAACGAACATCTTTGTTAAATATAATTCTAAACTAATATTATAAAGAGGAAAGATTTGATTGTTTGTACCCCTACTGAGGAAGTTTTCACTTCAAAAATGTTCAAATATTTCAAAATTTTCCATACGTTAAAAATGCCAATAGCCTTGAAAGGATTCAAGCAGAAAATAGGACGTGAAAAAGTCCCATTTCATATAACGTCCGCCTCTGTTTTTGTCGAGCTGCCTTCACTTAGATCGGTTGACAAGGGAGCCGGCTAATCAGTGAAGTGTCACTCAACGATTCGGTGCGCTACCTACGTATCCACATATACGTCCGCTTATTTGACAGTCGACGTAAAAATTGGGGTTCTCGGCGCGTGAAAATGCTAGTATTTTCTTGGATGAGTAATTACGATATTTGTCTTGGCTTGAGTATGTTTTGCTTGGATGCTTTACATTTTTAACTTAATTAAGTCGGAATAAGATATCCAATTTTATTTTTAAATACGAAAATTAGTCTTTTTTATACTGCATATAGATCTAGCGTTTGACCACTATCTCTGCTTATTTGTCAGTGAGTATGTGGCCGAAGATAGTATCACGCTAAACCTAGAGTGATTACTGCGTCTCAAGGACTGCTGCCTGAACACACTATGTGTGTGTTTGCTGACAGTTTTTCAAACTTGAGGGTGGTAGCTAGCCAGGCGGATATTCGAAAGTACCCTACCACCATGCTGGGAATTTGATAGCGGTGTTACCTTTAATTGAAGCTCAAGCTGTTGTTGGAGATCGAACCAGTGTCCGTCAGTTTGACAGGCGACGCTCCCCCCACTAAGCTATCATCGCTTCAAAACTCTCCGGTGAAGATCGTTATCAAAAAACACCGGGCAAATCCACGCCAGCTTGCACTTGACCACTATTTTGTCTTTGTTTCTTTGTCTTTCATTCTGTAAGTTTTTGAATCAAACCAAATCAAATCATTCATTTGCTAGAAAATATTATTTTGTGGCATTGTATTCTGTCTGCAAGCAGACGTGCAAATGTTTAACTAATTTTACTTTAACTTGAAACATAATATAACACATCTATTGCTTACAATTAACGTTTATTACAAAAATGATTAAATAGAAACAATTGCTAAGTCTTCATTCATCAAAACCACAAGTCACCAAAGAAACTTATTTCAAATATCTAAAAAAATATCTCTATGGTACACATCCGCTGCATTCCACATACATCCACTACCAGGGTAAAAAAAAATGTACACTAATCGCATAAATGTTTGCCCCTGCCGGGATTCGAACCCAGGGCCCCGGAGACACAGAAGCCATATCACTGACCACTGAACCACGGCGATCGTCATATTATTTTGCATACATAACTGGTGAAAAGAAGTTAACAATATCTTATCAGGGAAGACACCATCATGGGATACAGATGTCTCCATCAAAGTACAGGAATATAAACTGAACATCTCATGTCAGGGTATCAAGTCTACTAATTCAAAGTTCATATTCAGTCTGCTGCGAGGCCGAGCCGATGCCAATAAGACAACGTCAAAAATCCGTAGTCTGCTAATCCATAGCAACCTGAGTCTATGTTGAATCCATGCCTATGTCGGTTTAGTAAGGCATTTGACATTTAATATGCTAACAGACTATGGAAATAACGCGCTGTGTCATTGAATCTAGAATTGAATCAAGATTGATTCAATATGGACGAATTTAAAATAGCAGACTACCAAAGCTGTCAAATTCACCAATTGTGAGCTGATCATATTGCCATATTGAATAGTAGACTTAGGCCCCAGGTGGTGGTCCTGTCTGATTCTTCAGCTTCGTCACTGACCATCGAGTGAGTCAGTTCTAAAGCAATCTAAAATGTACGAATAAATATATAAAAAGATGCAAGTTGTTGCAAAAGATTAAATCAAGGACAATAACTAGTTTTGCTGTGTAAAGGTCATTGAATTTATGTGACCTTGTTATTGGTTTTATGCATCTTTGAATAACGTTACCAGACAAGTGACCTTTACATGTTTTTATTATTCATTTTATATCGTCACGCATATTTTTATTTTTATACTGTATAGATTGTTCGACCACTACTTATCTCACTTGATGTTCAGTGACGATGTGGTCAAAGATATTATCACGCTAGTCCTAGAATGAATTGGCAATTATGCAGAAAGTGAGTATGTAATTAATACCGTGTTTATATTCTTAGTAAGTATTTACATTGAGCGAGTTTCACTCACTGTTTAGAATCTTAATAACGTGAAATATTTAATAATCGTTTTGTTTTCCACAGAGAGTTCAAGGGGGGGCTCATCATCATCACCCATAGGATATCCACTGCTGGACATACGCCTCTAATTTTAAAATTCTTAGATCAAATACATAGTCTCATAATTCTTATGTGCAGGAGAACTAAAATTATTTTAACGGATTGGCTGTTATTTAATTTTAATAACAGGCTTTTGAATAACACTAAAAACATTATAATATTTTCCAATATTATTATTTAAAATACTAATAAGTAATAACAATACTACAGCTACTACAATAACATTTGAGCAATCCACTAGCTATTGTCAGCCATAGATAACTCAATATTAAATGCTCTAACCCCCTACCAGTTGGCAGCATGTCAATGGAAGCATGCAGAATGCTAGCAGCATTGCCACGTTTAGCTAGGTTACCGTATTTTCGCTGTTTCTGTTTGCTCTGCCGAATAAACCGCGGCGAATAAACAGCTCTAGCATGTATCTCGGGAAAATGTGTTGGTGCCAAAGTGTCAACGCATGTAGCGCCCCAAAAAGGGCCGCCCTAACTCCCAGGGAATAAGTGTCATACCGTCTCGTCTTTTACCATCGCCACACATGACGCTATTCGATAAAAGAATGCTTGTAACATTGGCGCTAGTAAAAGCCGGATGATATCGTTAATGCTAGCGTGGCGGGAAATTTGACCAGCACTTCTGGAACAAGAAAGCCCGTGGTGACCGAGTTGATCAACTGCAGTACCACACTGGCAGTGATGGGTTTCATAGCATTTCGCACTCAACTGTAAGTGACAGCTTATGCTTATCATTAAATGTAAAATATTATCATATTCATAATACAATTTCATAAACAAATAGACTCAACCTACAATAGATATTAAATACTAATAATAATAATAATAAAAAATAAATAAATAATAATAATACTAATAAATACTAATAATACAATACTAATGCATACACTCTGCAACTAATATGTCCATATTATATGTTACAAAATTCTAAAGTCGAATTTAAAAATGGAAGAAGCTTTAAATTGAATTCGTCCCAAGAACAAAAGCCTCTTTCACATATTGGAAGTAATGGTTCTTCATTCCAGTAGAACACCACATTAAAGTCAGTCTCCCCATCTGCATTGCACCTGATGGACAAAAATAACTTCATTAAAACAATGTGGTTACCTAGTAAGAGCGTAATCAGTAAACGAAGGTAAGTGGGCTTTTTTTTAAGTTAATAATTTTTGTTTTTGTTTATTCATAACCAAATTATTGTTTTTTTAACCAATCTACTATTGTGAGGGCCAATACTCGGGTGAGAAATACAGGCCGTTCCTGGGGGATATAGCGCTGGAGAGTTATCGCAGACAATGTAAAATATGCAGTACTTTAAAACCACTGACCTATTTAGCACTGCTATTAGGTTGGCAGAGAAAACCGATAGCTTAGTATTCCTCCATTTTCTCTTAGGATCTCTCTTAGCACTAAGTGGATATTCATCTTTAAATAAATTTAACGCTGTGGCCGCCATATTCAAAGCAGCAGTATCTATAAAATAGCTCGTAAGTATATGTCCTTTTCCGGACTTCGCCTCTTGAAATTTTCTTAATAAATCAGCTATTGGAAGCTTCCCAAGAAGTGTGTTTATGTCATTTCCGTAACCGTTTTTGTAGTAATATTCTAGGTCGTTAATATATTCCAGGACTTTTAAATCTTCGGTCGTAAACAGAGCACACCAAGGACTAAATTCGTTGTTAATTCCCGACCAAATGTAGCGACACATGTCGTAAAGAGATTTCACCTTCTCGTCTGACAGCTCGTAGTCGATTCCGAGGCGTCTCTGAATTCTATCTTTTGTCTGTAACATACATTCCATATGTAAATATATTTTTTATGTGTAATTTATTGTTTTGGAGTTTTGTTATTGATACTTACAGCAAGATACTCCCCGCTTTTCTTGTATTTTGTTACTTCAATATATGTATTTGGATCAATGATATTATTCTGATATTGCTTACATGTTTTATGAGGCTGAAATAAATTGTCAGTCTTATTTAAATTAACATGTATAACAGCGTATTATAAATATATTAGCAAGGGCTGGATGCGGGCCACTTCCAACCGGTCCTTGTGGAAATCAATGGGGGAGGCATATGTCCAGCAGTGGACGTCCTATGGCTGAGATGATGATGTTTACACAGACATAACTTTATTTTTGATTGGAAATTCGCGTGAGTTTAACACATTATTATATATATGTGGTATCCGGCTTTACTCACGTTTATAGTCGAAGTTTCGACCTAGGTTTCGAGCATGTCCAATGCTCTTCCTCAGGTGAGTTTACGCTGCCAGATCGCGGCAACCACTGTAACCAAGGTCTAAACTTCGACTATAAACGTGAGTAAAGCCTCATACCACATATATAGAATAATAACTATATTTGTGCAAAAAATAAAAATACAATAAAGATGATGTAAACTCTAAGGCTTTCACGGCCGGCGTTGCATGTTGTATGTATTGCTTCCGGGCTGTTTGGCCGTGGTCTATGTGAAACTTGTGTTCCAGACGTTTCGTCGATCACTGCGGTCGACATCTTCAGTGGTTCAGGCCCGAGCGGCGACAAGAGCGTAGAACTCTCCTCCGCGGCGTCTTCTCTGTTACTGATAACAGAGTTTACTGATAACTGACTCAGTACAATTCGACATGCGCGTAAATTGACAAAATTTTACTGATAACTGACTCAGTACAATTTGACATGCGCGTAAATTGTCAAAATTTCTAAAACAAAGCTTTTAGATTAACATTTCGATTCGTAAAGTAAACAAAAGAACCCAGCGTTCACTATTAGGGCTATGTAGATATCTCATCGATATTGAAACCAGTTACAATTGGAAACAAAAAGACTACAATTTTAATCAGAGTTCGATTTGCAAAGTGCAGCTGGCGTGCAATTAGGGTTTCTAGGGGTCTATTTCATGATTGCACAAAGGCAATCTCTACAAAGGTGCATACTGGAAGCATTTTTTTCTCTAGATTTCAAGTTTTTCAAGTTTCATTAAGTACTTCCTGTGACTAATGGCATACTTTATTGAACGGTGGGAGTAGCTTAATATTATAAGTATGGCAAGATATCAAGCCAACATAAGTAAAATAAAATACTACAAAAAAACCTACAACTAATTACAATATTACAGCTACTACAAAAACATTTGAGCAATCCACTAGCTATTGTCTGCCCATAGATAACTCAAATGCTCTTTTCCTAACCCGCTACCAATTGGCAACCAGCCCAGAATGCTAGCAGCATTGCCACGTTGAATTGAAATTCTGATCTGTTGGGCCAATTATGTGCCAGCATTTTGGTCACGCGTCGTTTCGATCAAACGCTCTGATAAGTTTTATACAACATATTAATAAGTTGTATAATGTATTTGTGTATTTTTGTTACCATACTCTCACCCCCACTAGGATTCCATATGTCATAGGGAAACACACAATGACATCACAACAAAACATCTAAGATCCGGGACCATCATCCATGCTCATGATTGTATGCACCTGCCAGGATTCAAACCCAGGGTCACCAGGGACAAGAAGTCAGCACCAATGAAGACTGATCCATGGCGACCGCCGAGTTGTATAATGTGAGAATGCTTAACTAACACATGCATCCCACGGTGCAGGGAATTGAGAACAAAACAAGGACAGTAATTAATTTGGAGGTCATATTTATTACATTTTAATGTCTTTCTTTTATCAATACTTTTTACATTATACTTTTTAAAGTAGTTAATTTGAAGGGCATATTTATTATAGGAGGATGGCAGACTCCCATACATTTGCAGCCTAGAAGAAAGAAACCGCGTTCATGATTGACACTTATACGTATCGATAGAGCAGTAAATACTGTTGTAATAGTAATAATTGTTTATTGTTTATTTAATCATTTTCCTAGAAGTTGGGAGTAAAATGTTATCACGAAAAATCATCTGTATCAGTATGCTAACTACACTTCCATTTGCTAAACATTCAATGGATCGCCATCCATGTATAGCATCGTAGACAGAGAAAGTAATATTTAATATGGATCGCGATACAGATCACTTACTATATTCTGGAATAAACTAGGCATGGCTGTGTTTATGAACGCAGTCCGGGTCTACAGAGCAGCTGACTACAGATTATAGAGTAATACAATTAATGTCAGAGCGTAAGTATTCGAACGCAACAAACATAATGAGAAGTATAGGTTGCGTTCGAAAACTACAAACATCACATAAATATATAAAATTAAAGTACTTCTAATTCCCAATTTTATAAATAATGCAAATTATTCACGGAATCCACAAAAAGATAATCTAAATTTTCATATATAAAGAATACATGTACGGGTTGTCATTTTGTTTTTCAGGAGCACGGCTGGTTCTGCCATCCTCCTTTTATATAATAAGATGTCATACTTATTTCATTTATCAATACTTTTTACATGATACTTTAATAGCTTACTTTAATACTTATTTTCGTACAAATTCATCCAACAAACTTTTTGAAATATCAACACAATCTGAGTTTACTTTATGAAGTCAAGACCGGGGTGTGATGTCACAAAGTTATGGAAGAGGGTGAAATATTGGCTCCAAATAAATCATTCCCCATTACTTTTACATTACTTGAATAAGTAAAATGAAGCGCTCGAAACGAAGTCTGATATATATGCGATATATACAATCAATTGGGTAAAGAAATGTAAGCTGCTGTCACAGATAGGATGGGTCGCTGCTAGTAGCATTTTCAACCGATCGGTTCTAGGCTTCAGAGTGCACGTCGAACCCCGGTTGTTTAAATATTAGGCAAAGATTTTTTTAGACCCAAGCATTACCTACGCACTTTAACAAGTTATGATTTTATTCATCTGTATTTTATAAAGATTCTCCACGATATCGTAAAAACTACTAAGCCGATTTTGATAAAATGTAAATAGGACCACCTCGGGACCGGTACTCTTTCAAAGGCAAATTCAATTTTCAAAATCGATTAATAGTTGACGGAGCAATCAGAAAACATACAAAAAAAATGTACTGTGGAACATAAGATCTCCTTCGTTTTTGAAGTCGGTTAAAAACCAAACAGTTCTTTTAAGATAGGAGAAATCGGAAGAATCATAGACTGTACGGATGAAACCGCAGGGCGTAGCTGGTGCCAGGTTTTTTTTTAAAGATTATAAGCTTACGTTTGACCACTGTCTCACCTGATGTTAAGCGACGACGCGGTATTAGGTGTATCGAAGATACAAGCTGGCATCTCAAGGACTGCTGTCGGAACACACTATGTGTATGGTGACCGTTTTTCAAACTTGAGGGTGGTAGCTAGCTAGGCGGGTACTCAAAAGTACCCTACCACCATGTTGTGGATTTGATAACGGTGTTACCTTCACCAGAAACTCAAGCTGTTGTTGGGGATCGAACCAGTGTCCATCAGTTTGATAGCCGACGCTCCTTCCACTGAGCTATCATCGCTTCAAATGTTATTCAATACTCACAGCTACGATTTTCTCGTCCGCCTTCACGATATTCAAGTGTTCGTTTGAGAAGCCTTTGATGAAACTCTTAGCACTTTCTTCTGTATCACGACTAGAAGCCGGAGAGATGGTGTAATTTTCTTTGAGGTTGTGTAATAAATTGGGAAACGCCTTTTGCAATCTGTGTGCGATCCCTTTTAAATCCACGGAACCTTCGTCAGTTAAGAAGTTTGAATTGCCAGATATGCAGCTATCTGTGTTCCATGTTTGAATATTTTCAATGTCTTGGGCACAAATGGAACTTTTACCTTGCTCATAACTGGATATGACAGTGCTCCTTATGGCTATAGACTCATTGATGCTTTTTAAAAAGTTATCCGGGAGGCTTTTTCCTGCGGTAAAAAGTGCCCAAACGCTGATTGGTTGGCATCCTATGAAACAACATAACTAAATTTAATTATTCGCTCGGTGACAATAAAAACATTAACATTAGTTACATAATTATTATACGTTTTGTTGAAAACTGTCACTCGGGCTTACTCGTATATCCGACAGATATATTTTTACTAACACGTTTTTAATGTTACTGACGGCCACCGACCAGGTGGACAGACGACCTGACTAAGATCGCAGACAAGGGCTGGATGCGAGCCGCTTCCAACCGGTCCTTGTGTCAATCAATGAGGGAGGTCCTCAGTCATATGGCTGAGATGATGATGATGATGACCAACTTCGCACGGGTAACACATTTCATAATGAGAAATTATAAGGATCCCTATTTTTTTCAAAATTAAATATAGGCCTTAACAGTAAAAGAATTTTTCAAATCAGTTGAGTAGTTTCGGAGCCCATTCAATCCAATCCAAAAACAAACAATCAAATCTTTCCTCTTTTTATTATATTTTTTCTTTATATTATATATTATGAATGATTATATTAAGTACGTTATTTTGACATCGCCAACATAACTTTAGTTACATGTTTTAAGCAACTTAATTATTATCGTTTTTATCTTTCCTTTTTACTTACTGTGAAGTAAATCGGTCGTGGTGGTCGTTATATCTTGATATATATATCTGGCCTTCGGGTCTCACCCTAATTTAGCCCGGAATATTATTACTTTTTTTGGACATATAGGTTTTCAAATACATAAATTGTCTTAAAACCAAGTTAATTTAATCTTTATCATTCATTGAACTTCTCTCTCAAAAACCTACCTATCATTGATTTATAAATAATTAATAATAAATGATAAAAAATATGCTAATTCTATCAGTCTATAGGTAGGAGGTACCGTCCTACTAATATTATAAATGGGAAAGTTTGTCAGTATGGATGTATGTTTGCTACTCTTTCACGCTAAAACTACTGAACGGACTAAAGCGGACTAAAAAATACGAGCATAAAAAATAAAATTTGTTCATTTCACGCAATAAAGCTACAGTTTGACTAATAAAACAGTACGTACCTTTTAGTTTTACGATCGAGTCCCTTATATCACCTCTGACGTTATTGTATGAGGTTTTATCCGAAAAATATTTATAGGGGCAACCCGAGTTCCAGTAACAAAAGGACGACGACACCTTATTTAGTAAAACACAAAAAATAAATACAGACAACTTCATGTTTTTAAACATGTTAGCTTTTATTGTAAATAGTTTTTTTTTTAGGTCAGCGCGACATAGTTTGTTGAACAAAACTAGATTACGAATGCAAATAAAGTTGTCAGATATATTATGCCACCAATGAATTAAACGAAACCGGTTGAACATTGCTAAATCTGTTCAAAGCATATTTTCGGAGCGATGATAGCTCAGCGGAAGGAGCGTCGGCAGTCAAACGGACGCTAATCGACCCCCAATTACAGGTTGAGCTTCCGGTGAAGGTAACACCATTATCAAATCCCCAGCATGATGGTAAGGTACTTTCGAGTACCCGCCTGGCTAGCTACCACCCTCAAGTTTGAAGAACTGTCACCAAACACATAGTGTGTTCAGGCAACAGTCCTAGAGAGCCAGTGAGTATTCTAGGTCTAGCGTGATAACATCTTCGACCGCATCGACACTGACCATCAAGTGAGATAGTGGTCAAATGCTAGATGTATAAAGTTTTAAAAAAAATATTAACCAACACGAGATTTTTTGTTGGTATTGAAGTGTTAGAAATAAAATGAATACGATAATTTAGCTTTGATGGCATATTTAATTAAACTTAGTTTAGTCATAGTTATTACTTCATCTTAAGTAAACTAAAATATAATACACAATGGTATGACGTCAACATTTTTCTTAATCACATGTTGATCTTGGCTATAACTCGTAGTAAACTCAACAAAAATTGGGCTTGTCAGATGAAAATTCTTTTAATTTGCCTTCAAATTCTCGCCAAGTGCACACCCCGTCCTTGCAAATGGATATCAGAGGTTCTTCGTTGAGATAAAACACGACATTGTAGTCGTTCTCTTGATTGCACCTGAAAACGTATCAAATAAAGATAAAAGTGAAAGCAACAGAAAACTGAAAATGAGCGCAAAAAGAAATGAGATGAATGAGATCCTCTGTTCTCAAGCAGTAATTTTATTCTATTTAGAGAATTATGAACGGTACATTCGATACCATTTCTTTGTTTATATATAAACTATAAATGAACTATAATTCTACGACCTACGATCATAAAAGTCTTTGCAGTCTTTGCAAATGGAAAAATAATCTACTACAGATATATACTATGAGCATATTTAGGGATAAATATTATGAGAATACTATTATAAATGGGAAAGTTTTGATGGATATCTGTAACTCATCTACGACAGGAATGGTTGAATGGATCTGAATGAAATTCGGTACAAAGATTTCATAGTCCCTGGAAATAATACCTAGGATGCTTTTTATTCCAAAAAGATAACAGTTCTGGCTGTACATCTATTTACTGGATCGTTTACTAGGACGCGGGTAACACCGTGGGGGGAAAGCTATTATTGAAATAAAAGATATGTATATTTATACAAGTTTATTGAATAATAAACAAATAATCATTATTTTAAACAAACATATTTACTAAAGTAGCATTGACAAGAAGTATCTTTATTTATCGTAAAGTTAAAAATTTGCTTATATCACCGACATAATTGATATTTAAGGCAGCCCCGAAGCAGCACATCGGGTTGAGAGCAGGGCCATTTTGAATGCAAATTATTGTAACACGCTTATTTTATTTATTATATAAATAAATAAAATATTAATTGTTTTCACTCACGGATCCTCTTTTTTACTATTGATTTTTTTAATACCCTCATAGTTACTAGCAGAACAACGAAACAACGACTTGCTAACACAACCGCAAAATAAACGAAATGCTAACAAAACCGCAAAACAAACGACATGCTAATACAACCGCAAAACAAACAACATGCTAACACAACCGCAAAACAAACTACATGCTAACACAACCGCAAAACAAACGACATGCTACCACAATCGCAAAACAAACGACATGCTAATACAACCGCAAAACAAACAACATGCTAACACAACCGCAAAACAAACGCCATGCTAAATATACTTGTTATTATCACTGCAACATTTTTTCATTCTTAATACAAATTAAATGCGCCAATTTTAAGTTTTTTTATATGGAAGGCAAATATTATACTTGTGAAGTACAATGATCGATGATATACAAACCTATTCAGTACAACGAACAGGTTCGAGGAGAATGGAGAAAATTTACTATTTCTCCATTTCCTCTTGGGGTTTTTACGTGCTCCAGTCAGAGGGCTATCATCTTTGAAGAGATTGAGGGATGTGTATACCATTTCAATCATAAAACTATGAGTGAAATATGTTACTATATTTTTTCCCTTCCCCTCCATGGCTTCTTTGAAATGTTTGAGCAAATCGGCTAAAGGAATTTTTCCGAATTGCTCATTCATTGGAGATCCGTATCCGTTTTTATAGTAGTGTCCCAAGTCTTCGGCGTATTCCAAAACTTTGAGATCTTCAGTTGTGAATAGTGCACACCAGGGACTAATACTGTTGTCGATTCCAGACCAAGTGTGACGACACCAGTCGTAGAGAGCGGTGATGTTTACGTCAGATAAAGCGAAGTCGAGGCCGACTCTTCGCCGAATGCGATCCCTCATCTAAAATGTGAAATAAAATGTATTAACATCCTTACTTATTAACCGACTTCAAAAAAAGAAGGAGGTTCTCAATTCGAACCGTTTGTTTTTTTTATGTTCATTACCTCAGAACTTTCGACTGGGTGAATCACTTTTGATAATTATTTTTTTATTTCAAAGTTGATGCTTCACGTATAGTGCCATTTAAATTTTATCAAAATCGGACAAGTAGTTTTTAAGTTACACTCCAATAACTGAAAACTGCTACTCATACCTCGACGACGTTTTAGTTGCGGGTGAAGACATCGGTGAACATACACAATGATCGCGTGAGTTCATAGCAAAGATCACTGAGAAAAGTAAAAAAAAATTGAAACGACTACGACACTCAAAAGTGTGAAATAACTTGTCGAAGTCGGTGAGCACAATATTTTGATAATAGTTTTATATAATATACTTTTGAACTAACTTCAACACTCAAAAGTGTAAAAATAAAAATAAAAATATTTTTTTCACCGTTTTCAGTGACCTTTGCTACTCACGAGATCAATTGTCGTTGTGTATGTTCACCGATGTCTCCAACCGCAACTATAATAATTTAGAGGTACGCGTAGCGCTTTTCAGTTACAGTGTATAACTCAAAAACCGCTTATCCAGTTTTGAAAAAAATAAATGGGACTACCTCGGTAGTATATTCTATCAAACATAAAAAGAATCATCAAAATCGGTTCATAAACGAAGAAGTTATCCGCGAACACACATAAAAGATATTTTTCATTCTTACATCCAGTTTTACATTGATATTTTAATGAAATGAATTTATTTATTGTACTCTAAAATACATCGCTTACACATTAACTATCCATATGATTATCATGAAGAAAGTATGATTCCTGGATGGATGGAATGATATATATGATAATTTTCCTTATATCTTTCAAAGGGGTTTCAAAAAGATCTTTATCTATTATACTCACCGCGAGATATTCGGACGATTCGTGATATTTATTCGTTTCGACATAAGTCTTAGGATTATCCAAAACTTCCGTTTGATATTTTGCACAATCTTTGTAGGGCTAGAAAAGATAAAATGAACTGTAGTTTGAAAGCAATCATACTTTGTTTAGGCCCATGTATTGTTTACTAAATAGAACTTACAATCATGATATCGTAATCTTCTCTGGCTTTGTCAATAACCAAGCCCTGGCTTTGGAGACCATTTATGAAAGCTTTAGCGCTTTCTTCGATCCAATTTCCCGGAGCGGAACGAAATGTGTAATTTTCTTTGTCAAGTTTTGCTAAAAGCTTAGGAAATGCTTGTTTAAGCCTAGCCCCTATGCCTTGCGAGTCTTGATAACCTTCTTCGGAGAGTTGGTGTGTTTTACCAAACATTTTGCTGTCTACTACCCAGGAACGTAAATTGTCTACGTCTTGAGCACAAAGGGCACTATTTCCTTTATCGTAACTGGATATAATATTTTCCCGTATTACTATAGAATCTTTCATGTTTGCGGCAGAGTCGAGACCAGGAAATGATTTACCATTTCTTACTAAGCCCCATATGCTTACTGGTTCACAACCTGTTGGAAAAACTATTGTATTAATTACAATTTCATATATTTTTGAATAATATGTTTTCTTATGTGTTAGGTGATGCACGTAGCATATGACCTTATTTTTAGTTTAGTTTTCTTGAAAATCGTATCACTCATGTTAGTAAACAAAATGAATAAATTAAAGATGTGTTAAATTAATGGTCAAAGATTAACATTTTTTATTATTGTCACCCAACAGTGTCATGGATTAAACTACTTCACGTGGCCAACTATTTCCTCATTACGTGAATACCTAGTAATACCACAGGAGTTGCTTATTTTTTTGGAATAAAAAGTCCACTCCTTCCTTAGAACTATAAGGGAACAAATTGGTAAATAATATGCAAACATAAACTAAAATACTGAAAAATAAGATGAGTAAGAGAAGTTCTTACGTGGTAACGATAAAGTCTAAATTAGTATGACACATAATAATAACAAAAATGATAGATCTTTTTATAAAAATTGCAGAAAGTTTTGGGTGTAATATACCGCCACATATATAATATACAAATATACGCCAAATATACGCCACATAATGGTGTCGAAAAAAATTCCAAATTTGGCTAGCAATTGAATAAAACTCGTCTAAAATTAGAAATAGCGTCGTATGGAGTTATACGAATTTGAATTTTAACTTAAATATCATACGAGCTATTTTATTTTGAAGAATTTTAGTCAATAAAGCTAATATTATATTAGGATTACAATATAGTTAAAAAGATTACCTGTTAATTTGACAACGGAGTCCCGTATGTCACTTCGTACAGCGCCATAAGGAGTTTTACTCGCTAGAAATTTGTAAGGACATCCCGTGTTCCAGTAACAATATAGGGAGCTTGCAGATTCTATGTATATAAAAGTAAAAATTGTGACTACGAACTTCATATTACAGGCAAATTTAAATTAAATTATTAAATTAATGCACTTTTTACTGCAAATCTCAATGCTGTAATGCGATGACAACTGCATATGCCGAGTTACTTCGCATAAATGTGCCATTTGAATGCACAACATGTGCCATATCAAATGACCTGTTTGAAGCGAGTTATTATATTATTTATTTTTAGATCTTATATCAAAAGAACACCTACTAATACCAATCAACTTTTACGATCAAAACGAGATGGACACATTAAGTTGTATTAGGAATTTATTTACCTTTTATAAATATTAGTTTATTTAGGTATGGCGTGGAAAAAACACAAATGTTACGAATAAAAAAAGATAATATAAAACTCAGTTGCTTACATTTAGTTGTAATAGTATAAACTTTTGGCTATGATTTATTACGGTGCTTTCCATTCCTGTTTAGCTAGCTAAAACCATTTGCTTGTCAGACAAGCTGTCACTAAACACACAATCATTGACAATGAAACCTGGGCGTAAGATTTGTGCACACAACACACAGTACAAGAAGCGATGAAAGCTCAGCAGTGGGAGCGTTGGCTGTCTGATAGACGCTGGTTTGAGCCCCACCAATGGCTTGAGCTTCCGTTATGAAATTCCCAGCATAGGTACTTCCGAGTACCCGCCTGGCTAGCTACCACTATAAAGTTTTAAAAACTATCACCAAGCACATAGTGTTCAGGCATCAGTCCTTGAGAGCCAGCAAGCATTCTAGGCCCAGAGAGATAACATCTTCAACCTCATCTTTACTGACCATCAAGTGAGATATTGAATATGTGAAAAAATAAATCTATAGATTTATACAGGATAAAACAAAATCTTTATTACCGAAAGCTTGTATTCTATAGTTGAATTACAAATATAAACTCTAAGGCTTTCACGGCTGGCGTTGCATGTTGTATGTATTGCTTCCGGGCTGTTTGGCCGTAGTCTAAGTGAAACTTGTACACATAACATACTCACACACTCACATAACATACTGAGTATCTGAGAAGACGCCGCGAAGGAGAGTTCTACGCTCTTGTCGCCGCTCGGACCTGAACCACTGAAGATGTCGACCGCAGTGATCGACGAAACGTCTGGAACACAAGTTTCACTTAGACCACGGCCAAACAGCCCGGAAGCAATACATACAACGAATTACAAATAAGTTACATACCGCGCAATACTCTGTCATTGTGACTGTCATGGAATCACCTATCACACATCGCCTATCACCACAATGTCAATATCGCTTCAATTCAAATAATGTGCCTAGACAAGATGAATTGCTTCACAGCGATACTCTTTCTCAAAAGGCATTTGTCTACAAATTTGTGTGATTTGTATGGATTCGGAGCTCGGCAGGATAGAATCGCTCGTATTGTACATTGTCTGCCAATTTTCTATCCTCTTTCGTTGATCACTTGATATATCGCTTTGAAGGTTCAATTTTACATATTTTTTTGTTATGTCTCAGCGATACCGCTCGTAGAATGTTACTTTGTCTAGGCCTACTGCGCTGTTTAATGTCAGTGTACACAACTGGATATTAATGTACTATAGGACATGTCTTATAGTGCACAATCTGCAACACCTTTAAGCCTCAGGTTAGAAATTATTGTCATTCTTTAACCCCACACAGCCATACGTATACAAATAAAATATCACACCTGTTTTCGGATTTCACTTGCGTACTTTTCCTATTTCTTTAACTCTCATCAGATTCTTTATACTCGCCTGTTTTTATACGCCCGTCTTACCACTAACCCTGGGTTAGTGATTTGTGGTGGAGAGTCCTCCTGTTCGCCTTGTTTCCGGCTCGTGGCCAATCTAGTCAGAATATGGTTAAAGTTGCTCTTTTTTAAAATTTGGAATATCATTCGTAATTGTTTTTTTTCTGCTATAATATTATGGCAACCACTGGAGAGTATAAGTTCGCTGACTTAGTGATATGAAACTAATTCTTATGAAACTAATTCTATTAATAAATCAAAACAACATTACTTTGGCACAAATATTTTTATTTTATTCAACTATTATTGATCATCTCAGCTTTCATTAACAGGACAGTTCGTACAATTAAACAAAGTTTTATTACATTCCTAAAATCTATTGCAGCTTTGAAAATAAATAACATTGCACCTTTAGAAATATTAACTTGAGAATAAGAACTAAACCTACCTACACCATACATGTAAAAAAATGCAGGCGCTGTATTATAGGTACGTTTTCGATTGAATGAATATTGTTTATGTTAATCACGAAATCTTTTGTTTGCGGCAGTGAGATGCTAGTGACTAACTATTTATAAGCCGCCTACATAGTAATATAGAAACAGGTATTTAAGTTTCATATGAGCACGTGATTTTACTGGGTGACTGTGCAACAGACAACAGCTATACCACGTTTTTTTACATTACATTTTTTTCATGTTGGCTTCGCATGGTCTGCTAAATTCGCGGTCGCGTAAAATAATCATCAGGCTGTTCCGTACCTATAAAGTGAGTGTGAACTGCAAGCTTAATTGAATGTTCGCTCCGCGTTTTCCCTTTGATTCGTTAAAGTAGTGGGCATTTCACGTGGGAATCTTGGGATAAAAAAGAGAAATTTTGGCACTTTGTACCGCTCTCCTACACTTTTGAACATTCGTAAACACTTAAACGTGTCTAATCCACAAATAATACTTATGAACACCCAAAAAATACCTACATATTCTTATCTTGAACATTGTTGTTAGGTTGTTACCAATTCATCGAAATCTTTATTTTATTAAAGGATACAAGATTTAGTGTTGATTCCGCGAGAGGTCAGCGCACACTGCATGGTGCCTGGAATATTTTTTCTTGCGGAATTAATACAACCTAAATAACTTTTTGATATGGCTTCCGCAAAGTAACGCCGGAATCTATAATTTTATTCTTATGTTATTTCCTCGAATACGCGGTTCTCTCGACCGAATTACATAAAGAATTTCTAAGAATTGCACGTCTACGAGCTAAATGACGTCCCCAATAGCCACTTATAATAATCTCTACACTCACTTTTTGTTGTACAATGTCAACTCATACAAATGTAATAGTTGTATTTTATCCATCAGGTCTAATCTTTAGGCCACCACAAACAACAAAATTTTTAAAAAAACCCCATTGTTTCTCTCGCAAATATTTTTGAATTGCCGAGTCAGGTAATTAATAAACGTACTTACCTAACTTATACTCTTCTGTACGTTATTTTCATTTATTTTGTCAAACTTACGAAACCGTCCTGCTAATGAAGTTTACAATATCATTTTTATAATATTTAATATATTATACTCCACTTATCTACTTAGTAAATATTTACAATAAATATAAATAAATAATGACGCAGCATCTGCGCTAAGTCTCTTATTTGAAATTGGCGTTTGGTATTATAATGTAAATAACTTAATTAGTGAAACGATTGACAGGTTAATAAAACAAGTACGTAATTGTATTATTGCACTTTTCACAAACAAACTTTATTCACAACATCTCGTAGTTTAACCCTTAATCTTTGTATCGTATTGTTAATACACGCAACATTACTTGAATAGAGGTCAATTAAGTAAATGTTAAAGCTAGGTAGCGGATATTTTAGTTGTTCAAACTCGGTTTATTATTAATGTGTTTTTGTTACAAACATATTAAGACACCCTTACCTTACTAAGTCACCTTGGCACTTCTCTTCATTATTAAAAACCCTTTTTTGTTAATTTAATGGAAATTGGATTACGAGAAAAAAACTACAAATAATAATATAGTCTACCCCAATACTTTGCTAATTGGCATTCCGTTTTCATAATGTTAACATACAATTTCTAAGCTTACGTACTGCACATTTTGACAATAGGATGTTATAAATTGCTGTATGACAGTTTTTTAAACAGTAGCGTCTTATTTTTATACAATAATCAGAACCCTTGAATTTTAGGGTTCAGTCCGCGTGAAACTTTCTAGCCGCCGCGGTTTGGTATGTAGCAGAGTTGTGCTGAGGGACACCTGCCCGAGGTGCGTTTCATTCCCCTGCGGTACCCCCCACAGCACCGAAAGCACAACCAAGAAGTTCCGTATCCTATTCTGTTTTAATAGGGATAGTTTACACGGTAATAATGATTATAACTTTATTTAGAAGAATTCTACCACGATCTTCATATTTTCGTTCATGTTTATCTGGGAATAAAGGTTTACTTTATAATCGTAAAAAATACGTAGAAAATTGCCCATTTAAAATTGTTTTTATTTATCGCCAAGTACAGTGATAGACTAGCTAGTAGAGTTAGTTAGTACAATACAGTTCCCGACAAAATATAATACAAAATCTAAATATATATATAACTCAAAGGTGACTGACTGACTGACATAGTGATCTATCAACGCACAGCCCAAACCACTGGACGGATCTAGCTGAAATTTGGCATGCAGGTGTATGTTATGACATAGGCGTCCGCTAAGAAAGGATTTTGATTAATTCTACCCCCAAGGAGATAAAATAGGGTATGAAAGTTTGTATGAAACTTTATCAAGTTTAAACTGATCGGGCTGAGACTTTGCATGCATATAGCTAAGCTAGAAAGGTTTTTGAGATTTCCCCTAAGAAAGTTTGGTTCCCGTGGGATAATTGAGGTAGCGGCAAAACCGTAAACCACACGGGTGAAACCGCGGGCCACAGCAGATATAAAAAGGGTAAATGATGAACAAGGGGTGGGCAACACCAACAAATTGCGCTCGCTAAAAGAGTCCCAGAGTATTGACAAAAGATCTCCAAACATAACTTACAATAAAAGACCAGGCCGCCAATACCTGGTTTTGCACCCAAAGAGTTTTATTAACTGGTCAATCTTCACGCAATCTAATAAAATTTCAAAAACCGAATGCACAAAAAACTAAATTTACATTAAAATTATTGGCAACATTTGAGCTGCTCTTTAGTACCTAAACAATATAACTTAAGCTATAAACTTGAACTATAAAACATGTTTTGTATATATAAAATGCAATAAATGTATTATTATGTCTTTGACTGTGAATCTTCATACAAAATTTGATAGTTTTGTTTTAGCATATGAGTAGGCAGGTTGGCAAAAACCAATACTCTCGTACTTGAATGTTGACACATAATACGATAATACAATAACTGGCAACCATATCGTAAATTAATAATAATTATACATCTAATCAAACTTTACTCATAAATTGCTTGTCGTTTTTTACGTCTGTTTCCGCAGAGCCTTAGAGGGTGTTTCATCATCTAACAATGCTGTTTTTCACAATCACAAATTATGGCGGTACTTAGAAATTATTTCGTATATTTATTAATTTACTTACGTATCTAAATACAGTAGAAAGTGAAATAAGACAATACTTTACGCATAAGACTTTAATATCACTAGATGACTCACATCCAATATATTTAAATTTACAATAAGTTATTAATAAACTCATTTGCAAAAAAATCGGGCGGTTTTGATTATTATCGGGAGAAAAAAAATATTTAATACTAAAAAGTTCATCGCTTCAACTTGTTACTGACCAGTAATGAAAGTACTGTGATGTTTAAAAAGTACGTTCCGAATTCAAACTTTTGATTATGGCTGGTTATTAATGAAACTAACTGTTTACTACATAAATTGCAGCGAATTTGCGAGATTATAAATAGTTCTAAATAACTTTTTGACAATTTTATTAAATTAGCTCACGTACTTGACATTTTAAAGTATTGTTATTGATGTTTAACAGGCTCGAATATAGTAGATAGAGTGATTAAAGCCAGCAAAATTATTGCGCTGCGGCAGGATGCAGCAATGCTTCGTGACTCGGAGGCTAAATTGTGTCATTCGACAGCCGCAAGGACATGACAGCTCAAATACGAGACCTTCCATCAAAAGAAAGCCCTGTTCTGAAAGAGAACCATGTACCAAACCACTGGATGATCGTTTTCCAGTAACGAAAATTTGTGAAACGAATAAATCGCAAATTTTCGTATGTGAACCTCAAGAACAACCTCGAAGAAGTAAGAAATGTGCATATTTTAGTCTATGGACGGTTAGGAGGAAGTTTGTCGCTGCTAACGCTTAAGTACGCAAGGCTGCGTTCGGGTGCGGCTTCGGCCAAGCCATATCTTGCTCTGACAGCGGATATGCGGCGTTCACGAGCTCAATTAGAGCATTATTTGCTCCACCCAATATTTGATCATGACCGTTCACATCAACCAGTCAGATCAAATTATGGTCGACTAGACCATAATCTTTCTACCTCTAGAATCGATCAAATCTTGATCGGCTGTCAAAAGTGACACATGCAGCAGTAACTATCACGTGATCTATGATCAATGTAAGTGACTTCTTCTTCTTCTTCTGTGACATGCTATGGAGTAGCCGTTCGTGAGACATCGAACAAATATTGGTCGATCAATATTTTGACGAAGCCGCTCCTGAACGTAGTCCAGACATCGCGCGGCCCAAGGCCCTAAATTACTCCGTGAATACCGAGTTGCCAGGCTTATAGCTTCGCTCGAAATTGTGTGCCATAGACTCAAGAAAACTGAGATAAATATTGTAATCCGATGAAGCCAGGATATCTCTGTACGGTGGTAGACGTCGGCGAGTGCTACGGGGATGGTGTCTTCATAACATGTCTCTTTGACACATGTTATGAAGACACAAGCTGAGGTTTCAGCAAGAGAAGGTCATACTCGCTACTAAATTTTATCTGCTTTTATTTTACTCAAGTATAAACAAACAAAAACGACTTGTTTTTAACATTATTTCTCATTAATTTAATTAAAATATTATGATAAAAGTGAATTATAAAACAAACTAATAGTAACATTAACTATTAGTTTGTGTATAAACAGAGTGTATAAGGAGAAGGGGGGAGGGGGGGGGGGGGGGGGGGGGGTTTCATTGTTGGTCCGGAATTGGAACATTAGGAGGAAGAAAGAAGATACAAAATATAGTTCAATATTTTTGAATACTAACCCAAGCTGAAGTCAATAGATAAATACAATAAAATTCCGCTTAATCTTTTATCTCGTATACCTTTAAAAAATACTTTAAATTGTGCAAAAATAATTTTGCGCTCTGATTATGATTTACAACTTAATCTCAGTAATGTAAACCTTGCCTCACGGAGATTCTACTTATTGGTTACATTCGTTTAGCTGTACAGTATTATTTTTCTGGTAACAAAAATAAAATATTTTGTCGTTTACTCTCCAAGAATGCTATTAGCAATTTGAGTTTGTATTGACGTTATGGCGTTTGTAATTTTTAGATTTTCGCGATTCGAACACATTGTTAATAAATCAATCGTGATCAAGCCCCGATTGATTTATAACAAAAAGTCATGGCGTTTATATGGAAAAAAGATAAAGTATTGGAACAAAATATGCAATGTCATAAAAATATTTTTAAATATTTATATTCCCGATTGACACAATACTATGTATTCTGCTGTTTGTGTAACTTGAATTAGCGAAATATGTTGATAAAACGAACGTATCTTATTAGACGATAACACGGTCACAGTCCCAAAGACAGGATCTACAATTAAAACTGGCCGGTTGGCTCAGTTGGTAGCACTCTGCCTTCTGAGCCGCTGGTCCCGGGTTCAATTCCCGGACAGGTCAAACATTTGTGTGTATGAACATGTCTGTTTGACCTGTGTCTGGGTGTGTATATGTATGTAAGTATATGTATATATAAGTATGTTTATAAGTATATATCAGTCATCAGGTCACCATAGTGCAGGCTCTGCCTAGTTTGGGACCTGAAGACCTTGTGTGAATGTTGTCCCATATTAAATAATCTCAACTGTGTAAAATAACAATGGTCTTATTCTGTGTAAGCCCCAATTCAAGTAACAAAAGTATAAAGTACTTTTAATGTAGGGCCGCTAAAATGAGCTCTTTAAATAATTGCGGGTATTTACGCTGGGATAAATCAACGATGTGAAGTAATTAAACTACATTGTAAGGTTATACAAATTTAAATTTTATGATAACATTCGAAATTTAAAAATTTACCATGCTATGAAATATTTCATAAATGGTTAGTAAGATATATATATAGTTCAATTCTTTATTAATGATTGTGTATGTTTAATGAAATCAAAAGTCTGAATTAATAAGGTTTCATAGATTTTATTTCAAAACTAATATATATTGAAATAAAAGTTTAATAAAAGAAACAGTATCAAATTCAGTTAACCAATCGTATCTTGGAGGTAATGGTATTGAAAATAAAAAAGTATCTTAATACTTATATCAGGTATTTGATTGTATTTATACAAAAGGTCTATTCAGAAAATATTGCTTTTTATCAGAGTTTTAGGTAACGTAGTGCTAATTTAAATCTTAAAGTAGCATACATTGAGCTCGTTTCCTAATAACAAGCATTTTGAATGTTCAAATTATTGATGAAGTACGTTTAATATTTTGAAACAGAAATTGCTTCATGTTAGGATGACTTCGTCATGTTTTATCAAAATATTTATTCTATTCTTTGTAATATAACTTAAACTTAAAGCTATGTCACGTCAAAGGTTGTCTTTGACTTGACTTCAGTTTAACTTTGGCTGACAGGGCAACACAGGCCGAGGGCGGTGTAGGCCGGAGGCTGAGAAAGTTGCCTCGGAAAAACAAGCCGAGGCAAATTCCTGTCGGGACTCAAGTACAACGTTAAACAAAAAAAAACACGAATATATTTTGCAGTAGTTTTGTCGAAACTTTTAAGACCCCACATAACCTTACAAGCACTGGGCAACTGGAAAAGTCAGTGCTTAACTACTGTTCAAATTAAGGTCAAATCAGCATAGTGGCAAAAATAGTCAACATTGAAATAAAGTTTAATATTGTATTATTACAATAATAATGTATATCCAAATATATATCCACAATATTCATATATATACATATTAATAATTAGAAAAAGAAGAAATAATTAGAATGATTTCCACCTCCGCTCATATTTTACCGTAAGCGGATTTAAAATAAAAAAAATATGAAATTTTTGGCTGTGTTTTATTGTACTTTACATTTTATGCCTAAAACAATAATTTTGGTAAACTTTTTTTTAACTTTTACAATTATTATATAATAGATTATATAATAGACAACAAGTACTGTTACTTCAGCTATTAGTTTTTTTATCCTTACAGATCAAATGTAAAGTACAATAAAACACAGCCTAAATTCAAGATACGCTCAAATTACAAGAAAAGAACAATTACATATCTATAAATTGCAAAATATATGCCTGGCGCCCCGCTCTTCAGCCCATATATTATGATTTATTTATTTATTGTTATAACAAAAATGATGGCTGGTCTGGCCTGGGCTAGGTAAGCCTGGTGCCGCTCATGCGCATTTTATACAGTTTCAAGTACCACAACTAGACCTGGCTTCCGGCCCATATTCACCCCACGGCCTTTGATGTAGCTTTGGTTTCATTTTCAGTAGAATTATTTTAAATTTACATTTGAGAAAACTTATATATTTTAAGATTTTTGATATAATTAACATTGTCACTTATTTTTAAGCAACTTTTAATTACGCTTAAAAATAATAAGTAAATATAAACAATTATTAAATTAGTGCTCAACTTTGCCTGCCCAATTTCGACTCTTCACATATTAAATCATATTATTAGAGTAAGGGTTATTCTAAGTAAATAGAGTGCAATTATGCTTGTGATGTTATGTCAATAAGTTAGAAATAGATAAGGATTTGTAGGAAGAGAGAAGAGAAAAAATCTAAACTAAACTACAAGTGTGCAACTCTATGTAGAAGTGTTGGATATTTTTTATTTTATTTCTATCTATCTAGTTAGATAAAATTTGGCAGTTTTCTTTTTATTGATTAATTATGTACTTATTTTTATTCTAATAGAATAAGACACAGTCCTAATTTTAGGCATTAACATTGTCCAGCTTTGTAATTTACATCAAGGCTATTCGAAAATCTATCCATTGATAGGAAGAAAAAATTCACGCATAAACAAATCGTTGAGTTTTTATTGCTTTTTGTATTTAATGGGGGTAGTAACCGTAATTAAAAAGAAGGGGCTGACGGTATACGTAAAACAACACATCGTTTCGTTTTTTTTTATAACAAATAAATATGGTCATCAAACACTTTATATAGTTATATGACTGCCACTTTTTACCCACTTAATCTTTTTGTATGAATGATTATGAGTTTATAGAAATTTCTACAGTAAATTATTTGCAGGTTATTATGTTTTAGAGATTAAATTAAATACACCAAAATTAGGAACGTTAATCCTTTTACTTATAAAGTAAGGTTTAAAATGTTTACTTATAATATATTATTCAAGATTTATGAAACTAGGTATATGACACTCAGTATTAAAACTGCTAAACTATTTAAATATTATTACTTCACTTTAAAATTGAATGAAATATCTATAATCAACTAGGCTAAAGTTTAAAGCACTTTAAATATCTCTGGTCATAGCTATTCATACTATAAACACGTACTTTCTTTTTCTATTCTAAACATTTACACATCTAATTCTAATCTCATCTTACTGGACGTAAACAGGTTTCGCCTAACCAAGTACCGAGTTTATACTGTTTGACGCAGCCCACATTGAAGAAGCAACAATAATTTTAAATAAGGCAGCCTTTCCACTACAATAATACCAAGACACTAAAATGAACACCAATCGTCAAAGTGACACCTGGCAAACGTGTCCGCATCAAACAATGTAAAGAAGGCACTAACTCAACCACCGTGAACATATGTTCCAGTCAATTCTCTTTATTGTACCCCTCGCGAGCTACCGACGACGATAAAACCACTTGATACGGACCAATTCCTTTCCAGAAATACGTCATGGACCTCTTTCATCCAGGGTCCTGCTTCGGATCTAGGTTAGCTCTCCGTTCTTGAAGAGCGGCCAATAGATTTTCTCTAACTTCTCTTTCAGAGCTTCGCCAGAGCCGGATGAGTTCGTCTTCTGATAGCCTTGCGAGTTCTGATCTGGCTCCAATTGGAGATATTCTTGGATAAGGTGGAGCCGGAGGAATAGCATGCTCGTCGGAAACTAATATCTCGACACTGGTACGTGAAGTAGGAAACTCGGTACTGAGATAGTTTCCTGATGTCTCTGAGACATCCTGATATGATCTTGTAGAATAATCTTCTGCACGACGAACCATAGGTGACGGGGTGCGGAGACGCGTGTTGATGTCGGGGGGAGAACTGGATAAGCAAGTAACATCTCTGCTGAGTCTTCTACCGATATTGAGGCTGGTTTTTTCGTATATGTTGGACACTGAGACATCTGACCCGAGAACAGAGTCAGTACTGAACCGTCTAACATTCAAACCGGCGAGACTACAACGCTTTTTTCGACCTCTTGGTGACCTGATTTGTCTCGGAGACCGACCTTGTCGAGGTGATCGGCTAGATACATCTGGAGATGGAGACAAAAACTTTGATTCGGTCAATTCCTCGGATACTTCTGACGTTTCAGCTGGTTCTTGTTCCTTTATTGAGCCCAATGAGTGGTCGCGTTGTTGCACTCTGATTAAAAAACATATTGTTACAATTTCTGTCATACGTTAATTAAAATCTATTTAAACAATACCAATAAGGGACGCACCTTCGTATAGCTTGAATCATTTCATACAATTGGGCTTTACTTTTTCGTCTTCTCCGCTGTTCGTGTTCCTTCTGAAACAAAGGCACTCACCTGACGTAATCTGATTTATGTTTCGACAATATTGACAGAAATCGAATAAAAAACGAATTACCCTTTTGACACTCTTCTGAAACAGCGATGTGAAATGGCCCTGGCGGATCGTATTCACCAACTCCCGAGCTGCGTGGTGTGGAGACACCAGCTCTACACAATTGATGAATCTGTACAATTTCTGTAACAATAATACATAATATTGAAGTTGCCATCTTGTTTACTCTGAATCCTACTTCGTACTAATATTAGAGAATACGGGGCGCTCGCGGACGCGGTCGCGATTCGCCCCGTATTCTCCTTGAAAAAGACCACCGAATGTGGTTGAAACTATAGTCGGAACCCTCTGACTTATTACGTGAGTATCTCCCGTGTTTTATACATTCATAACATATTATTCGTTATATTTGTTTAATTATTCCGAACCATTTCAATGTATTTATTATTATAAGCATTAACTAAGACATCGCGGATACGTAGCGGGCAATAAGCTAAAATCCGGGCTGACGAGGTCTCGGTCGACATAATCCCAGCAGGTTCGGATTCATGGTTGAGTAAGGCAAACAAAGTGCCCTCAATGTGTGGGTTAACTCCACACGCAAAGTTATAAGACAGCCTTTGACTTTGCTTCACCGAACACCAAATACATAGTTACTTAAACAGACTTAAGCGTATTATGATATATGTGCACTGTTCATGACGTGCACCAAACATTACTGAGACTGTGAGCAAGTTTTGTGTGCTTTGGTTTGGGTGCTGTGACTGTAGAAGGTATCAGGCGAACGTCTTGAGTTAATTACATAAGATAGGATTACGAATTCTACTAAAATGTATCAACTTCAACTAACACTTGTATTGTTATCTTAATGCTTACTTGAAACAACAACAGGTGGTGCTAGTATCAACGCGCACAATTACTACAACGCGCTAGCATTTGTCGCATGAAAAAATGTAATAATTTATGTAAACTCTAAGGCTTTCACGGCCGGCGTTGCATGTTGTATGTATTGCTTCCGGGCTGTTTGGCCGTGGTCTATATGAAACTTGTGTTCCAGACGTTTCGTCGATCACTGCGGTCGACATCTTCAGTATTTTGGGGCTCTTTTTGTTTAACGATGGAATGTATTTCAATATATTAGATTGACATATGTAACGTCGCTAAGCTTTTGATATGTCACATGACAGCGTTGAACTTCTCTCCTTAATATGTAAAATCTCCTCAATATTTTTTTTTTATGAATGTATTATATTTTATATGACCTATTTAATATTATAGGGCAAATGCCTTTAAAATAAAACACTAATAACTAATTACAATACTGCAGCTACTACAATAACATTTCAGCAATCCACTAGCTTTTGGTAGCCTATAGACAAATCAAATGTTCTAACCCGCTACCGGCCGGCAGCGTGCCCAGAATGCTAGCAGCATTGCCACGCTGAATTGCAATGCTGATTCGTTGAGCCAAATATGTGCCAGCATTTTGCCTATTTAATTATTATTATTGTATGTGTATTTGATTTTTTTAATTTTAATTGTAATTGAATTTGATTTTTGTAATTGTGATTGACGTGTAATGACTATTACCAATAAATTGAGTTTGAGTATGTTCCTGGATGCCACCTATCTATATACCTTTGGTGGCAGATGATTCTCTCTCTCGATAGGGGATGTACTCTAAGTGGGGAGGCTATGTACATTCGTTAACGTCACTTTGGTATGATGATGATGGTGATTCATATTTTTTTTTATACTGTATAGATCTAGCGTTTAAGTTACTTTTAAGACATCTCACCTGACTGAAAAACATAATATTTCTGCTTCTCCATATTGTTCCTTTAGGTTGGTGTCTCAAGACTGGCAGCGTGTATTTGTAGAACAAGTGCTCTAAGATTAATATAAGAAGACCCAGGATCACTCCGACACCCAGCAAAATAAACACACCAGCAACTGCAGCTACTCCTATAGACAAAGAAATTAAAATGTTCACATATTTTTGAAAGGAAAAATTTGGCTACTTTTGGTATTTGAAGAATACCGTCCTGTCGCTTTTCCATCTAAGCTATAGTAGCACACCACTATCAGTGCCGTTGTATTCCTTCATTGCCTTTAGTTAATATCTGAAGGGATGTTAATTAAAATTGTTCTCAAAATTAATTAGATAAAACGAGATGTTCAACTTCAGTAGAATATAATTAACAAAATACCCGGGGCAGTTCTAGAGCCCTGTTTTCATTTACTTTTAATAGGTTTCAGCTTGATTTAATGATTTGTTTTGTTTCAATATTTTGTTCGTGTCCATATTATTATTATCAAACAACAACAAACGCATTCACACTCACATCTTCGCACTAGGATACCCTGAGTCGCGGGAGGTATGGACATACACAATCACAACTCACAAACAACCAAGACCGGAGAACAAACATTCTTTGTTCATCACAGAAATGTTTGCCCCGGCCGTGATTCGAACCCGAGACCGCTGTTCCAAAGTCAGTGTCGCTGAACACTGAGCCACGACGACCTTCAAAATATTATATAAAGTAGTACAGTGAAATGTCTAAAAGTTTGTTTTTTATTCTTAGTTTTTGGTTGTTGGAATCGATTTGTTCTTGCTTGTTGGACTGATTACTGGTTTCTAGTTTTGCTCATATTAAGCCGTACATTTTCTTAGTGCCGTTATTTTTTTAACTGAAATATTTTAAAACAATTTCAAATGTCACTGAAAATCTATTGTAACTCTAAATTTGGGATGGGCCCACATATGAGCCTTGGGCCTTCTGAGCAGGCTCAGAGTCGCGCAACGAGCTATGGAAAGGGCTATGCTCGGGGTTTCTCTACGCGATCGATACAGAAATGAGGAGATCCATAGACGAACGACAGTCACCGACCTAGCCCAGCGTATTAGCAAGTTGAAGTGGCAGTGGGCAGGGCACATAGTTTGAAGAACTAATGGTCGTGGAGGTTTTAAGATACTCGAATGGAGACCACGGACTCGGAAGCGGAGCATAGGACGGCCACCGACCAAGTGGACAGACGACCTGATAAGGAAAGGTCTGGATGCAGCCGCTTCCTTTTTTTCCTGGAAATCAATGGGGAAGGTATGTGTCCAGCAGTAGACACATACCGGAGAGATAGGCTGAGATGATGATAATGATGATGATACAAAAGTACTGATAAGACTTCGTTTTGATGAATCTATGAACAAAGGCCATTAAAAAAATAGTCAGGGCTGTTTTAGCACGTCATTCTTGAGGAAGACAATACACTTGATACAGAAACTAGTGGTGTACCGCTTTCGATAGAAATTATCTAACACTGACTAACTAGAGCTGCTACAAATAATCTGAGATAGATTTATAAATGAGCGCACGCAAATGAGTAAAATCCGTAGAAAACGCTCATGCATTCATAAAATAAGTTTTATGCAGAGCAAGATTGTTACATTGAGTTTCAAAACTCCAACACAATGAACCTGACAGATATTACGCTCCTGCATAAAGCGGATGGCTTTATTCAACAAAGATCAAATGCTCATGATTTTAAATGAACTCTGATTACTTTATTTATACGCATACACATTTAATATAATATCATTCACATTTGTCTAAAACCTAAATAAATTGTGCAAAGTCGAAATGAAAACGAACATAACAATTTATTTGAAAACTTATCCAATACTGAACACAAATAAGAAAACTTTAGCGCAATACATTCAAGAACTATGAAACTATTGTAAAGTACTGCGACATCACACATTTTGAAACGAACAATGACTCTTTTATTCTCGTTACAATTTTACTGCCTTCAAGAAAAAATAAAATCCTCCCGCTTTTTATATCTTTGACGTCAACATTTTAGGGTGAATAAGATCGTCATGTAAATGTATAAGTTACTTCCAACCGATATTGTAATAGAATATGTGGTTGTCGTCCTTAACATTGAAAATGCCACAAACATATTGCCGCCCCCTTTAAATGGAAAGGTCCCTAATGTCGTTTAATTTTAATCGAATCGCTTCGTGAATGTATCGCAAATACGAGTAACACACACTTTGGGTGTCACCTCATTTTTTGAGGCGATAAATTCCATGTTTAATCTTTTAGGTCGACTGGCGGTATAGGTAGGTGCCTCCCCTGCCGAGTTAAGGGGCGGATTAACTGTGGGGTGGCGATAAATTCTAATGAAATTTCCGCTAGAGACGAACCAGCTGACTGCGAGGACGTAGCGCGGTGTAACGGATATATATTGAAATAGTAAAGTACTATTAAAACTTTAATTGGTGTAATATAACGAAGGAATAACAAATCACTAAATCATGCGTAGAATATTATAATTATTATTAGGAGCGGTATAAAAGTTACATAGTTATCATTTCTTTATAGTTTTACAGATAGCCTTCCGCCACTATATATCTTGATGGTCAGTGAAGATGTGGTCGACGATGTATTCACGCTAGACCTTTAGAATGATTACTGGCTCTCAAAGAGTGCTACCTGAATGCACCATGAGTTTGGTGACAGTTTTTCAAAGTGAAGATGGTTGCTAATCAGGCAAGTACTCAAAAGTCCACCATGCTAAGAATTTCGGTAACGCATCGTAAGCTCCAGCAATTGGTGGGATCAAACTCTCCCACTAGCTAAGCTAACATCGCTTCAAAAAAGTGTATGAAATTTACATATACATATGTCATACCTAAAGGCTTAGGTTGTATCCCATAATCCGGACTGAGTTTGAAACAAGGTAAGCCACCATACCATTTCTCGGTTAATATGTCCATATAACCATTCGACGAATATTTCGCAATCACCGCGGATATACTGTCCTGGAAGCACAAAATAACAGTGTACAATTTGCAAAGCGTATAACAGATTCGAGTTTGCGTTGGCTTTGGATAATTTGTAAATGTCTGAACCATCTGCGTGAAAAATAAAAACATGGCGACACATCTGCGCCGATTTGTCGCATTTAACAAAGCTTCGAATTTTTTTTCTGATGTTGTCACTGCTTGAAACAAAAACAGTATCTTTGAAAGTGATTCGAATAAAGCCAGATATATATATTGTATGTACAACGTCAAGATAAAATGACGTATAATCGGCTGAGCAGGGGCTACATGACACCCGACTATCGATCACGCCATTAGAAGGTTCGCGTCATCCATCAATCTTTCGAAGTACAGATCCGGAGTTTCCCGTTCTCAGCTTCAAGAAAGTCTTGCTTCTCATGTTAATCCGTGTTACATTGCTTAAAATATATGCTAATATATGAGACGCTTACATTTATGTATCCATATACATTAAGGTACTTAATTAAATCGAAGCACAGATAAAATTACACTAACTAAGCTCTGGTATAGTATACACATATGATACTCATACAAGAATACCTCCATAACCAACTGTTTCATATAGTAATTAGATTGATTAAGAGTAATTTAGCACCTTTCAAGAGCTACAAACATCAATTATTTAATTTACAGATGAGACATATATAGTCTAACATATTGTACATGAATACCATTTTTGACATAGTTTCTATAACTGTGTCGAAAATGGTGCGCATGCTAAAACTGTGTCAAAAATGGTATGCAACTTATAATATGAGTTCTTTAACATTGTACATACAGTTAAATAACTCATGTTATAAGTTGACTCTGGGAACAGGACATTCAAAATGTATTTTGATATTATTGGCTCTAGATTGTTCGTCACTATTCCAAGTCATTTGTGATCATATCACTTGCAACATTGCCGAAATATTGACAGTCAAAAACATCAAATTTAAACGGTAAATATCCTGCTTCTCTCTCTCTGTGTTTTTCCAGTTATTTCTTATATTATTAACCGTGACCGTTTAAATTCAAATTACTCATATTAAAACTAAATTTATCTTTGCCTTTACGTACCTTTAAAGGAAACCCCTTTGCCATACCAATAGCGTACGTATCAGCGTTCAGGGCATGTTCTCCGATGCGCTGCAGCTTACAACCATGGTCAGTCGCTCTATAATAATCCAAGACTGGCGTGTCTGATATCAAAAGATCTAAAGTTCCATTCCTGCAACAAGTATAGGTACTGAGAAAAGCTAGAAAATCTAAAGTTGGAGAACTGTTTTATGGCTAGTAGTAAAGTTCTGTTGCGCTTCTTTACTGAGCCATTCTAAGCGAACAAAGAATGCTGTTCGAAATGGCGCTAGTCAAAGTTAAGATTGTCCAATAACAACCAAAACTTGACTAGATATACTTCAATTTCAACAACTGAAATATTAATAACTGGCGGTAGACAAATCTAATTCATATAATTTGTCATAAGTAACTTCGATGGTACGATAGGATAAAACTCGTGTTTTTAGCCCACTTCAAATAAAGGAGGATGTTTTTTTAAAATAAAAATATGGGACAACATTCACGCAAGGTCTTCAGGTCCCAAACTAGGCAGAGCCTGTACTATGGTAACCTGATGACTGATATCTATACTTAAATATATACTTATATACATATACACACCCAGACACAGGTCAAACAGACATGTTCATACACACAAATGTTTGACCTGTCCGGGAATCGAACCCGTTTTGTCGATTTGACCCGTTTGATCGACTTCAACAAGTTTTTACACTTTTCAGTGTTGAAGTTGGTTCCATTTTTTGGTATTTTTTTGCGTACTTACTGCAAAACACTAGTAGTACAAAACATAGCGGGAATCCAAAATGTTTGAAAAGATAATAACAAAAATGTGATGATTCTAGGTTAGCGATCTTCATGATTTTCACAGCAGCATTTCCACTTATACTTTAACATTTAACATTTAACATATATAACACCAGTGTGAAGTTTTAATCACGTTAATATGTTAAGTTACACACAGGATAAATAATATATCAAAAGCAAATAATCTACTTGTACAGTGATCCAAACAATCATAAGCTCGTTGAATTGCAACGCAAATACAAAGCTTAGGCAATGATAATGTCAATGAACTTGCCGCAGTATTATGACATGTTGACACTTGATTAAAATATGCTGGAGTTTCGAAATTCCTTAAATAATTTGTTAATATGTAAATTTATTATTTTTCCGTGTTTTTAAATTGTGATCTATTTTATTTCATTTTATTCATTTTAGTTTCTGTTTATGGGTGTCTTATTGCCTGAAATAAATGAATTTTATTTTATTTATTTGTTATTTAAAGCCCTGATATTAAATGAATGAATACAATTAATATCAACTTTAAAATTATTCTTTATCGATATCTCCCTTTTGACTGATGTTTATAGCTTAATTAGGGGAATGTCATAAAAACTGGAACATTATAAAATTTACTTGAAAGACATTATGTGGCCATTAATTTATTTGAGGTTAGACATTTTAACGACTTCATAATATAAATTATTTTCTTCTTCTTCTTTCTTATCCGAAGCGTGGTTTCGTGCTGATAGCTATTACGATTTCAAAAGTGTTCAACGGGAAGCGTTAATAATTAACCATGCAATCAATGAAGCTATTCGCGTGTAAACTCAATCAATTCAGTTTCGTTGGGCTTACGCAAACAGTTTTTTACTGAAGAGGGATCATGGATTAGCTGGCTCATTTTTAGGGTTCTGTGAGTTTACAACCGAGCTACCTATTAACCTTTATTTATCGCTTTATATATCAGTCCGTCGCATGGTATGTTCCATAACATAAACCATATTATCATAAGCTGTAAAGTGACATATTTATCAGACAGGCGTGTGTGAGAATTATTGCGAGCATAAAATCTTAGATTGTAGAAGATTATTCTTTCTCTAAGCAATATGGAACCCTTAAACGTGTGGAAGCATGGATGATAACTTATTGTTTCAGGATCATCATAATATGATTATAATATGTTATGTTGGATATGGTGTGTACGTTTTCGCAAAATGTTAACCATCTAGTTATATTTAATTGTTATTGTTAGTTTTTAATGGGAACTTAACGATTTTTTGATAGTTTGTTACACGAATATCTAGTAACTAGTGGAGTAATAATTAATCTAGCGGTGTAACACCATCTATAGGTACTAAACCCCTTTACGGCATGTTTTTAAACCAAAAAAATTTCTAAAGTGAAAATATTTCGTGAATAGTATGACGCTATTGAAAACAAACACATGAATACATTTAGAAATAAAAACAAATGTGTTAAGATAGCATGCCTAAAAATTTGTCTATGTACGTGATTGTAATTAAAAAAGCAATTTAATAAGTGATGGAAATGTTGCTTAAGACAAATTTCTCTATTTCCATATTATTTACTTTACAGTATTGTGTATGTATATGGACAGATGATCTGACAAAGATTCCAGGAACAGACTGGATGCGGGCCGTTTCCAACTGGAAATCAATGGGGAGGCCTATGTCCACTGGACGTCCGCAGATATATACCATTTCCTTTAAAGACTCTGTTCACTCACCATTTGGAGTATCCCATAATGTAAATACTCAGGAATACCGCGGGAGGACGCTCTTTCCACATTTACCAAGTGTATCAACAATTTCTTGAATTGCACAGTACTCCTATGAGTCAATTATATTTAGATGAGCTTTCAGGTTTGTTGATAATTTATATCAAAAGAATTTGACGCGTGGTTAATCCCGCATAAATTACCGAGGCCTTGAGATGATAACCTTAATTATCTATACCTTGAATTAACATACACTAAATTCACTTGTTACTTTAACAAAAACGATGTTTACCTTAGCCTTGCAATACCCTCTTCAATATCCTGAAGAGCGTAACGCCTCATTTGCTGTGCCAGCTGCGGATTATTCCTATGTACATAATATTCTGACACGGACGATCTGGCCGTACCCACTCGCAGGAACAGCCACTGTAAATATATTATTTATTGAACCCTACGTATTATACAATAAAAATTCATGATCAGAGTAAAAACTCACATTACTTCTCCCTTGAATGTCATCCACGGCGTTATGAAAAAACAAACCGGCGATCAAAGCGGCTATGTTAGCGGTGTAACTGGCCACAAATATCACAGAAAATCCACCCCAAACGTTAATTAGAAATTTGTTAGGCCAACTTTTTGGAGCTTTGAACGCAACCAAGTGTCCGCAAAGCAAACCCCACATCACCCATAAAGCGCTGGATATACTGAAGTTCTTCGATCTCTGGCGTCCCCAAGGATTCAATCCAAATGGTGAAAGCCACTCGTATATAGCAACTGCAATAGCAGTTACGTTTAGTGAAGTAAATATAGCGACCCAAAGCTCAGGGGAGAACGGTAAGAGAAACGCAAGTAAAGGTATATCTGGTTTCTGATTTGGGGCAGCCAGGATTGACACTCCGCTAAAAAAGTAAGGCTGACTGAAATCAATCACTTCGGCTCTCGCCGACGATACGCTAAGTGCCGCAAATGACATATGTGCTGCTCCAGATACTAAATCTCCCACAACGCCGTTCCATTTCATATTATCGTCATCTAAATCCGGTGAATTTATTGTTTGTCCTCCATCTGTATCCACAACTTTGTATCCGTGTCTGTACTGCGATCGATAGCTTTGTTGATTTTCTGTTGAAACATCGGCCTCCACATTTTTGTAGTCATCTATTTTGTGAAATGGTTTGATATGCTTCCTTGAACCAAACAGCCCGTCCTCAACGAGGTATAAATGAAACTCAAATTCGAGTTCCTGCGCAATGTTTTCGAGAAGGTCCATTGCTAGTCCGTAACAGCAATGAGTGGCCATTTTGATAAATTTTGGTTTGGGCGTAGGAAAGAAAAATGTTTCTGGTTCTTGTTCAAAATCTCTTTCTAGTTCATTGAAGGCGAGCGTTAAGTTATCGCGGTCAGACGTTTGGGGTCGATGACAAGGAAGGCCACGGAGACATTGCCCGTCTTCATCGAGTTCACCTTCCATTACAAAAGGGGGGGCTAGTGCTGTTACTATTCGAAATATAGTACGTGCTCCTTCTGACTGTCCATGAGCAACAAGCCTGCCTCCTGGCCAGACGATTGTATGTAATCTGACACTCCGTCCATGAACTCGGCCAACTTGCCGCCACATATTATTGCCACCACCTCGGGGAACTAGGTTCAGGAGCGCAAAGGAGGCTGTCAGTTCTTCCGATCCTTCGCTACTTGCTAAAGCATCTGTTGCAGATATTCGCATCTCCCTGAAATAAAAATAACTCATTAAATTTTTGAAGACATCTTATAGAAAAATATGTTTGTTTTTATTTACAATATGTAATTTCATATATTTTTCTTTTGAAACCATTTCACATTTGAACGGTTACTTTGAAACCATTAGCTTGCATATATTATGTGCTCCATAATAATTTAGGATAATACAGGTTAGTTAAATTAAAATTTTATTGCAAACTATTGGTTTCAAAGGGAAAAACTCAAATGACATTTAAAAAATGTCTGCTTCGATCTCGGATGCCTTTTAATGTATCAAATCTCCAAGACTAAGATCGTTATCTGTTGTAACTTTCATAATGATTGAGACATATCTAAATCTATAGGTAGCCAAATTATTGAAATAAAAACTTTCATATAAAGCACTTTCGCCATGTTGGTGTATTATTTTTGTAAGTAATAATCTGGGTGTAAGTCATCGTATTTGTCTATATCAAAATTATTTAATTTATATTGAGAATCAATTTAAAATGTTCTCAACTGAGAACAATTTAAAATGTTCTCGGTTGCAGTACATACGATGCCATTAATAAAAGAACGCGCTCAATATTGTCTGTGATATTGCCAACTAAAACCCATTAGCTTCCGCGCAACATGGGAAGCAAACAGCACAAGCTATTGAACGCAATAAATGTAATTTATAACAAAAAGATCGATATTTTGTTACGAGGAAACTATGAGTTCGTTGATATTCTGCGAATACTTGAAGCGATGATAGCTCAGCGGGGAGAGCGGCGCCTGTCAAACTGACGGACACTGGTTCGATCCCCAACGACAGCTTGAGCTTCCGGTGAAAGTAACACCGTTATCAAATTCCCAGGATGGTGGTAGGGTACTTTTGAATACCCGCCTGGCTAGCTACCACCCTCAAGTTTGAAAAACTGTCACCAAACACATAGTGTTCAGGCAGCAGTCCTTGAGAGCCAATGAGCATTTTAGGTCTAGCGTGATAACATCTTCGACCACATCGTCACTGACCATCAACTGAAATAGTGGTCAAACGCTAGATCTACACAGTATAAAAAAAAGAATAAGTAACATAAAATATACAGGCAGAGAGGGACGGAAAATTCTGGTGCGTGTTGATTTAAAAAAATACAGATTACAGAATTGTACTTTACAAATGAATCACGAGCTCAAAAAAATTCTAGTCACAATTTTAGACCTTTTAATTTTCTTTCTTCTGGTGTAAGAAACAGTTTGAACTGTTTCTTACATGTGGTCGCATGTGGTCGTTACCCCGAGAATAATAGATATAGGAAAAATATGGACGTTATACATTTTTTCACACTAATTTTTTCACTAATAAATTAGCTAATAAATAAGAATTTTAATTAAAATTGACCCGCATGAACTGTTCTTATTTATCAGTGGTACTTTTTCAATTTGTTTAGACATAGTAGGACTTTCAACAAAATACGCTGAAAAGACTTAACATTTTTTGTTAAAGCCTTAAGATATCAAGCTCTAACTACGTCCCTGCACAAACCAGTAAGACATAGTTCAAAAACACGAATTCTGTGTATTTTTATGCGACCAATAGTTTTATGATGTTCTAAATTTAATTTGCTTCACAGAGGTCAATAGTAAACTAGTTTATTTCTCGTGCGTAAACCTTCTGATTTGGGGTCTGCGGAAAAGGAAACGGTCCTGAACATGCAATATCCGCCGAGCCTCGTCGATATATCCCCGAAATTGATAACAAAATGACGCCATATCCACACATGGGGCCTTTTGTAATTCCGCTAAACGCGACAAAAACCAATCAAGGAATGCGTACTTTTTACCGGAAAATGCCGTAATTGCAATGAATATTCATGTTGATACAATGCAATCAGCCTTACGAAAAAAAAGGTTAAAATCTTTTTAAGCTTTTTATAAAAGCTCGCCGAAAAACTTTGTTAAATAACGCGCGAAGTCTTGCCGCCAGTTTGAGAATTGTTTACTTACGGCTTAATTAACTTAACGATTGTGCCTTTTTCCTGGCTATCAAGTGTTTTTTTTTAATTTTAGACGCAGACAAAAAAACATTTGAAATATTATGAAACATGTATTACAATTGGGTTTATAAAATAAATAAAAAAATATTAAATGTTTACTAAATTCGTCCACAACACGATAATCTACACTTATATATTTTTTATACTTTTTAGATCTAGCGTTTGAATACGACCTCACTTAATGGTCAGTGAAGATGTGGTCAAAGATGTAATCACGCTAGACCTAGATTTAAAATACAAACATACAATTATTATATCCATGTTCTAAGCTTATATATAAAAGTTATATATTGTTTATTTAAGGTGTTAAGATTTGCTTTCTTTATACATTAAAAATTTAGTCCATATATTTATATATATATATATATATATACAAAACCTATACCTGGATAAAACCAAAACAGCAAGTATCATTAGATTAGAGATATCGTTTTTTTTTTTTGCATAGTGGTAAGGCACATTCGAGTACCCGCCTGGCTAGCTACAACCCTCAAGTTTGAAAAACTGTCACCAAACCGGTCAAAATCGATCGACCACATCGTTACTGTCCATCAAGGGAAATGGTGGTCAACTGGTTTATGTATACGGTATGAAAAAAAATGATAATAACAAAACATTATCTAGACCATCAACAATTTTACAAGTCACAGATTTAATGATTACAGTAGACCAAAATGTGAGGTAATATTATATAATGTAAATATAAAATGCGCAGCACTTACGTAAAGAAAAAAATACGAACGTGAACTATATTCAATAGGCATAAAAGATAAGGATTGCGGAAAAGAAGGATTATAAACGTAGGGCGAGTGCGTAAAAGCGTATCCAGTGACCTGACCTATTTTAGTCGGCCTAATTTCTCAATGAACTAAAAAGGGGCGCTATCTGCCTGAAGCTGAGTCAATATCGCGATCGACTTGCTGAGTCAGCCTGCTACGTCTGGCCAGCAGCCAAAATTTGCTTCCGTGTAGCCTGACCGATTTATGATAATGCGATCAACTTGGACAATACCCAAAAATATGACAATTTCAAAATAACCGACAGTTATCTGTTAATAAAAGTGTTCTCTCACTATAGGCCTTGTCAACAGGGTCAAAGTCGCACAATGAGCTATGGAGAGGGCTGTATGTCTATGTTAGAATTGACTAAATGCTGTTTGCCACATGGGGCATTTACGGCGTCACCGGACTTTTGGCGAGTGCAGAGGGCACTCAGCCGATTGCGGGTGGGGGTGAGGGGGTAGCGACTTGCGCAAGGGCACCTCTAAGGTTCGGACCTCGGCTTGGGCTATCGCCTAAACAAGGTTAGCGTCTGTGTGTGTGGACTTCGCGGACTAAGGCACGGCCGATCGGTTAGGGAGCTATGGACAGGGCTCGGGGTTTCTCTACGCGATCGAATCAGAAATGAGGAGATCCGTAATTCGATCCTTATGTCCAGCCGTGGATATCCTATGGCTGAGATGATGATGATGATGGTGTGGATAATGATCTGATAAGGGTGCGCTTCCCATTGTCCCGCGCCAGAAGCAGCGCACGCACGATTTGACACGATTAAAGCTGCATCCACTGTCCGCTACCGCGACATTTCATGATGATTCGATGACGGTAAGACGTGTACTTTATGGTGGAAAACCCGGCTTATATTTAGTGTTTGATTTGTAAGTATTTTTAACCGACTTCAAAAAAGGAGGAGTTTATATGTTCGACTGTACCTGTGTATTTTTTTTTAAAGTATGTTTACTGATTTCTCCCCCATTTTTGGACCGATTCTCAAAATTCTTTTTTTTTTTTTTTTTTTTTTTTTTTACATATTATCTCTATGTCTCTATCTCACCTATTTGAAATAAGTGTACCTCTGAGGTAGTTCCATTTCAACTTCATCAAAATCAGACAAGCGGTTTTTGAGTTACTCCAATAACTGTAGTATTGTGAATCGTCTACTTGGACGACTTCCTTACTGCGGGTGAAAAAATCGGTAAACACACACAATGACAATTAATCCCGTGAGTAGCAAAGGTCACTGAAAAAAGTGAAAACAAATTTTTACCAAAAATTGGAACCGAATTCAACACTCAAAAGTGTGAAATAACTTGTCGAAGTCGGTACCATGCGCACAATAATTTGATAATAGTTACTTTTAAACTTACCGACTTCTACATGATATTGCTTCGAAATACGTTCACTTTGAAAAATACAATGTTACGCTGAAAGTATTGCAACTATAATTTATCCAGAAAAGAATGAATTAACTTAGAAAGAAAGAAAAAAAGAAAGAAGGAAAGAAAGAAAGAAAGCACATTTATTCAAGACACTCACAACACACATTACACAAGAGATATACAAGAGGTACCTACAAAAACAATATGTATGTGTATGAAATAAACATGTGTATGTGTGTATTGATGTTGTTCACTTAGCAGCACCGTGTAACACCGCCGCTAGTGATATTGAATTTTAGATAACCTCGGTGCATTTATCTACCTACTTTTTGCCATGCACCAACTAAAGTACCTATGAATTTTAGCTGGTTTGTTATTATGAACGATAAGTTAAATTTTTCGACAAAAACAACAATAACTTTTTTTTTATCACACGCAAACCCCCGCACTAAGGTTCCCTGTGTCGTGGGAGGCATGGACATACACCAACATCCAAGACCCGGGACAAACACCTACATTCATCGCACAAATAATGTTTTATTGTTAAACAGTAAGTTACATGGTGCACTAATGTTTGCCCCTGCAGGAATTAGAAGCCAGGGTGCCGAGAACACAAGAAGTCATGTCATTGAGCACTGCGCCTTGGCGACCGGCACCTTAAAAAAATAACTTTTTGAACTGGTCACTAATACAAGGGTTAACTTTTATTATCGGGATATTCTATGTAAGACCCGAAAATGTTACCAAATAAATACGCGTGCGGAACCGTGCGTTATGTGTATCGTGATCAAAATCGAGTTTTGAGTGACTTTTGTGATAATGACATTGGCAACACCACTACATGCAACAAACGTGAAATAAATAGAATGTAGACCGTATTGTTTGCTACACGCAGAAACTTCAGTTTACTCATGAACATTGCGTTGGTGGGGATCGAACCAGCGTCCGTCAGGTTGACAGGCGATGCTCCCACTGCTGAGATATTATTAAACAATTCAAAAAAAATTCAAATTTCGAATCAGTGATAAGTGATTCGAAATTTGAAAATATCACTCGAAGATCTCGATCGCGTGATTTATTTGTATGACATCTATCAATGAACGCTACAAAGCTACAGACCCACAAACAAACCATTATACTATATAAGCCAGCAGTTCATTAAATGAGTAAAGTTAGGAACCGCAGTTAATTCAATGAACCCAGTTATCTAACTCCATTCGCGATACGAGCTTTTCTGGTCCACTATCGGAAAACCTAATGGCTGAATCGCCGAGGACGACTGAACTAATTGTATTGTTAATCATTGTAATTAATAACCCCATCCACCAGTCAATCGATAAAATTCCGTTCAACTGGGTTCCATCCGTTGCACAGACTCTTATGAGACTGGTGTTCTCAGTGGAACGCTCAGCACAAATTTGGTCATGTCCAAGGTAAGCATTAGCTCTTTGGTCTTTAAATCCTCGAAATAAATTCTTGACAGAAAACTCTTTATTTGCACACTATTTCCAAAACACAGGCGTAAAGAAAACAAACAAGAATTTATAACAATATTGTGTTTGTCCATGCCTCTATATCTATATATAGTGGTACAACGGTGGTTCGACGGTCGCCGTGGCGCAGTGGTTAGTGACATGACTACTGTGTCTCTGGAACCCTGGGTTCGAATCCCGGCAGGGGCAAACATTTATGCGATGAGTGTAGGTGTTTGTCCCGGGTCTTGGATGTTTGTGTGATGTGAATGTGTGTGTCCAAGCCTCCCCCGATACAGGGAAAGCTAGTACGGGGGCATAAGTGTGATAAAAAATAAATAAATAAATAGTAGTACATACCAAGCGGAGTAATCTGCATTACCAAAAAAAATGTAAAAAGAAAAAGACAAAGGGCGGCATTATCGCGTACAGCGATACTTCCCGGTAACCAAACAGACAGGATTTTTCGTTCTAATTATACGAATATTTTTAAGAACATTAATAATATTTTTTTAAGGGCGCACCGTTCGCTCGCATTTCATGTTCCGGGCGCCCGAACAACAAATGCGGCGCGCGAACGGTGCGCGAACGGCACGCGAACTGCGCGCGTACGGCGCATTCGTCAGGTCTGGACAACGACTTAAGATAAAAATAACAAATGACTGTTCATTAATACGATTATCTTTACATTAACTCAACCTTATCCTGAAGATGATTAATTCAATGTTCTACTGATTAATCATTACCGAAACTGGAACAGTAACATTTTTTATTAAGGTACGTTGAGACGGGACTGAACATGACGTCATTCCAATCACGTATTTTATCGAATCCAAAGACGTGCCAAAGACCGTACGCCCTCATTCAAACACCACTATTAGACGGGAGAGGAGTGACCGGTCCTTGAATTTTCCACTTTGAAACTAAAACGCTGTAAATTAGATAACCTGGATGCCTATAAGGATTACCGACAACGAGCTAAAGCAGGTTTGCTACCTCTTGGCTATAAGTATTACCCGTGTCAAATGGAGATCTTCATTTATTTGGATTCACTTTCTAAAAGTTTGTTATCTCTTGCATAACTTTACAAACGGAAAGGTGCTTAAGGAGATAACTAAGTGTCTAAAAGGTTTCTAAATTTAATCAAACGAAATCAAATCAAATCAAAATAAATAAAAATTTTAAGGACATTGTAATGTAATTAGAGTGCATCATTAATGATATAAATGTATTAATTACTGGTATGAAATTTGATAAGAGTAATATAATAATTATTTTAGAAATTAGATGTATATTTGTAAATATCTAATGTATAATTTTTCATGCTAAAGTGGTACGAGCATAGAGATCTTAAAACTACCTTTAATAAGAGCATTATGTGTACCTGCCTATGTTTCTGCAAAATAAATAATTTTGTATTTGAATTTAAGTTGGCAAAGTTTCAGATCCGAAATTCTCCACAATGTTACACAATAGTTGTGCTATGTTGTGTTATTATTTATCAAGTACACATGTAGGCTACAATCGCAAGTGAAGTTGTTACATTGAATATTTAACTAAACTTTGAGAGGGGACAACTAGTTAGTAGTGAAACAAACGGCCCTTTTGCATATTTTATTTTGTACGAAGTGGCAGCGCGCCTGTACTGTTCCGTAAGACTGCTAAGCTTGTATTTGGAAACTATGGCTCGGGTTGTTTGTTTATGGAGATACTAGCTGCACCCCGTGGTTTCACCCGCGTGGTGATGAAAAACGGTGATGATGCTGATGATGAAAATAAACCTATGTTATAGGTTATGGGTTATCTGTGTTTTAAATTTCATCCAAATCCGTCGTGGTGATGATTGATGATGATGATGAAAAGTAGCCTTTGTGTTATTCCGGGACCTGAAGTATCTACATGCCAAATTTCATCCAAACCGTTTCACCTGCCTGGTGATGAAAAATAGTGATGATGATGAATTAGGTACTAGGCGAACCGAATAAAATTATAAATGTATTTGCCTAGTACTGGCGAATCGCGACCGCGTCCGCGAGCGCCCCGTATTCTCCTTGAAAAAGACACCGAATGTGGTTGAAACTATAGTCGGAACCCTCGTACTTATTACGTGAATAACTCCCGTGTTTTATACATTCATAATGTGTCAATACCACGTCAGTTTTAATAACAATGATGAATTAGGTGTTGCCTATGTGTTAATCCAGGGTATACACTATCTGTGTTTCAAATTTCATCTAAATCCATGCAGTAGTTTTTGCGTAACAGTAACAAACATACATCCATACTTACAAACTTTCGAATTTATAATATTAGTAGGATACTATGAAGTGTTTCCGCTCAGTGTTTCTAATTGCTACTTATTTTATGTAACTTTATATTAAAGTATGAAATCAAAGCAAGTTCTTTCCTTTGAAACGTTTCTAAAGACTAAACTTTATGGTTTCTTTGCTTACATTCTTAACTGAAGAGGTATTCAGCATTCCCGTTAAAAACGCACCCTCACCTTTATAATGTTTTCGTTTTCGTTGTTACAATCAACTTCAAAGTTAAAAAAATAATTCTAATTTCTTTAAATGTCTGTGTCTTGTAAATGAAACATAGGAGTGTATAAAAGAAAAAACGAGACCAAAATACGATGAGTGTGTTATTTTTGTGAGATTATATTTTGCAAAGTTTATAAAACATTATAATACTTTGTTTGTTTACTCTCACGAGATCAGGGTACTAGCGCTGCCGTTCCTTTTATTATTATAGCACATGAGTTCTATGCTCAGCAAAACTGAAATGGCTGAACTGAACTTAGCGAAACTTTAACTTAACTGAAAGCGATGATAGCTTGCGGGGGGAGGGAAGCCTGTCAAACTGACGGATACTGGTTCGATCCCCAACATCAGCTTGAGTTTACGGTGAAGGTAACACCGTTATCAAATTCCCAGCATGGTGGTAGCTTACTTTCGAATACCTGTCTTGCTAGCTAGCACCCTCTAGTTTACAAAATTGTCACCAAGCATATAATGTTTTCAGACAGCAGTCCTTAAGAGCCATTGAGCATTCTAGGTCTAGCGTGATAACATCTTCGACCACATTTTCACTGACCATCAAGTGAGATAGTGGTCAAACGCTTGACCTATACAGTATTAAAAAAACTTGGATTTATTTATTTATGTATTTATTATCATTCACACAAGGTCTTCAGGTCCCAAATTAGGCAGAGCCTGTACTATGGTAACCTGATGACTGATATACATACTTACATACATATACACACCCAGACACAGGTCAAACAGACATGTTCATACACACAAATGTTTGACCTGTCCGGGAATCGAACCCGGATTGTAGGTATGGTATCATTGTAGGTACGGTATCAATAATCTGAAATAGGATTGGCATCGATTACAGATTCTAAAGTACGTCCAGATTGTACAGTAAAGGATCTCCTAAAATTAGTCGAGATACCCTTGTCACTGTCAGCTGGGGTCGCGAGAGGCGACGCGCCCCGGATCGTGGGCCGTAGCAATAAATAAACTTAAAACGCACCTCCTACGATTAACTGTCTATCACTTATGTATCTCCATTTGAAACGTTTGAAATTACTAGTTGAGTTCTTTGTTAAACAATTCCAAATGTTTTATGACATTTTCCGTAAAACAGTATAAGTATGTATTAGTTAGTGACATTTTACTTGTCTAAGCTAGTGGCAAAGTCGTTGGATTAACGGTTATTCACCGGACACAGTCGGTGAAGGTGCTTTGGGGCAACATAATTTGATTCCTACTTCCCTGTTCCATTTAAGAACGACATGGGGGTCATCCGCCTAAAAATATTGCCTTGACTATTGCTATGGCTTTCGACTTTTGAATTTCGACTAAGAATGCTTCAAAAATTAATTATTTATTAAAAAACTAATTTTGAAATTGATTTATTAACAATTAATGAATTGTAGAAGGTTTCTTAGGTTCAAAAAGACGGAAAGATAGTCGAAAGCTATAGCAATAGTCAAAGCAATGTTTTTAGGCGGGTGACCCCCAGGCATAATGATGGCTATACATCATTCTGCCTGGGGGTCACCGTTATAAAGTACACGTTTCGAAAATTCTCGCGGTAACGACGAATGCGCTTGGAGAATTAAAAGACCGAAAAATGTTATTTGTATTTTTTTTTGAGCCCGTACTTCGCTTACTTCGTCGTTACTTTTGAACTATCATCTATCATGGTACTGACCTGAACAAGTTATTTCATACTTTTGATGGTTGAAGTTGGCTCCATTTTCAGTAAAAAAAAATTTTTTTTAATTTATTATCTCTATATTGCGTTATTTGTCCACAAAATGAAATCATTGAGAAAGTTCTTTTAAACAGTTCTGGGCATTATAATAAATCCATGTTCGTCCACATCAAATTTCATTCAAATCAATTCATCAAATGCGCCACCTAGCTATAGCCTGTATATCCCTGCACATGTAACCTTACCAAACGCCAGTTGTCAGATAGGGACTTGCACATAAACGTAATCTTGACTTGCTCCCGGAGTGGCAACTCGATTTTCTTTTATGACACTTTGTGATTGTCACCATTTGCTTTTATAAGTTTGTTTAAATTGTAATATAGCAATATACACTTTGGGTTTACTTCAAATAAAATCGTATCATATATGTATTTTTGTTAACTTACCTCTATATATCATACTGTAGTGTTTTTCTATTATATCTTTTTAATGGACAAAACGCATGGCATCCGTATTACCAATCATGACACTAATATTACAAAAGCGAATGTTTGTGTGTTTGTTACCTCACATCTTAATGGCTTCGTTTTAAAATCGTTTAAGATTTGATTGAAATTGAAAATTGATTGAACTTTTTGTCCCGAAAAAATTAATGGCTCTTTTCTTCTTCTTCTTCTTTGTCGTTACACTCTTGGCAGAGTGGTCGTGGTCGTCATGACAGGGGTGGTGGCGAGCTTCACAATTCGTCGCCATTCCTCTCGCACTGTCGCTTGCCTCGTGCATTCGTGGAGTGGACCATTAAATGCAGTTTTGATTTGGTTCGTCCAGCGCATTGGTGATCTACCGCGCGCTCTCTGGATGGCTCTTTTAGGATACAAAAAACCTGATAATATTATAACTGTAAGAGTAAATCTGTCTGTCAATTACTTTTGACAGTCTGTTTTAGAGATAGATGGGCCCTTTCAACAAGATATAGGCTAATTTTTATCCCAAAGTACGATTCCCATACGATTACTGATTTATCGGGAAAACCGTAGTATACACGAGTGAATCTGCGGAACGCAGCTAGTAAATAATATAAGTACAGCAATGAGAATACATATAAATACTAAAGTAGATAAATATATGCGTTCATAAATTGTAGTCGCATCAACGAGACTCGTAAGAACGATTTAATAAGCGTTCCCACAAATGGAATGAATCCATCATGACAACGGGAGCAATCAGTCACCGCAGGTTCGCACAATAACTTCATGTCTGCGCCTGAACTTAAATCGAGGTCATCAGCCGATTTATGGCTCAGAGCAAAGTTGAACAAATGACAAAAGAAACTCACCCTAAGTGATTTTCACACCATTAACATTTTACTAGTCATATTTAAAATTGGAAAATTCTTAGTAAGCCTAATTATGGACCCTCATACCATTGCAATATGAATGTTATAAAAAGAAACTTCAGAAGTGTATTACAGGTCCGCAATTTAACCACACTAAACAAGGTATTCATTCTATAAGTAAATTCTAAAAAAATATTTTCAATGAAAATTGTTTCAACTAGAAATTTTACGATTTGAAGAAACTTTCAGCAGTAAAACTATTGTATAGAATTTTAAGTAATTGTCGTTTTAGTTCATACTGACACCTCGTAACGTCGAAATAACTATGTATAGATTAAAAATAATATGAAAAGAAATGAGTCAAAGGGAAAACAACAAATTGATATCCATACAAAAACTACTAAATTAAACTTTAAACCGCTAATTCGCTGTTCACAGCTTATTAATAGCTTATATATTCCAACCCGCTACCAGTTTACAGTGTATCCAGATTGCTAGAAGCATTTTCACATTGAATTACAATGCTGATTCGTTCAAATATGTTCTTGTCATCATTTTGGTAATGCGTCACATTTAACAAGTGCAGACAAAGGAGTAATGTTTTGTCATTTGGATTCGAGCATAACAATTTCCTTTCATTATCAGTGCCACGAGAATTCTAGTAAGATATGTATAATTTTTTTTAGCAATTTCGGCCTTTTGAATTCATCAAAATTCTATAAAACGGTTTTATTTACAGATTTTTATTATTAATTTAATGTGCCCCTCAGATTTACAGCCGTTACATATCTGATTACAACTTGGTAAATCGTAAACAACGTCTACTAATAAGCCGTTGGCACATGAATATCGTGTGCAAAACTCAAAAACTCTTGGGGAGAATCTAGGTATATTGTGCCTATCCGCAATCTTAGGATTTCAACTATACCTTACGAATTCTGTCGAGAAATCGGCAGCTGCATCACTCGGTTCCTCCCAACACGAAGCAGTTGCGTCGCTAAAAAACTGGGCTTGAGCCGACCAAGCGTCGCAAGCATATAAAACTCTTCTCAACGCTCCAACTGTTATCTTTAATGCTGCTTGTACAAATATTCGATCTATGAAAAAGAGACAGACATCAATTATTTTGAGCAAATATTTACCTTAAAGCTTTTTATATAACAAAACGTACCAATTTTAGCTGGCTGAGGATGTAAAGCCAGAAGACCCACTGGAAGGCTATTTATGATCACAGATATATCGGCGCTACTCGCTCTTTCTGCTACTTCTTCATCATCAAAACTAATATTAGGTTTCATCATTTTAATCTTATCACTCCTTTTTTCTATAGTATCTCTAAAACTATTATGCATCTTATAGGTATGCACCGTTGGATTCAATAAAAAATCACTAATATCACTTGCTAATGATACTTTATCTTTTATATCTGTATTATCTTCTTTAAACATACTCAATTCTCGCTCCAACATTTTCGTTCTTACACCATTCATGTTATCTTTTTGTATACTATTTACATATTTATTGAAAGATTCATTCTTTTTTTCTTTAAATCTATTACGTCTATTATTACTATTATTAATACGAGTGGGTATTTTCCCCTTTTCAATTGAATTGTTTTCAACTTTAGAACTTTCAACGCCTTTGTCTTTATTTACATTATAATATTTTACATTGTTCAAACTATTATTGCTAATACTATCATACGATTGACTAAAATTTACATGTAATAATTTGCCATTAGCAGTGTGCGTATTCGAAATATTTATATCACTACCGTATTTACTAAAATCTGAATTATTTTTTACAATCATATCATTTATGATATCTTCTAATATTCCATCAGTATTTTCTAGGTGTATTCTGGGGTCTTTTATTTTTATGGTATTATTGTCTGAATCGTCGCGTTTACTTCGGTCGAAGTGATCATTAAACTGCACTCCGTTAATTTCCATTAAGTTTTCAATTCCAGGATCAATTTCACTAGTATATTGAGTTTTATTGCCAACATTATGAAATACATCTATGTCCTTTGAAGCATCGATCCATAGCCAAAAAAAATGACCATCGAGCATATTCAGTCGTTTTGCTTCATCCATAACCAGTTTAACGTAATGGATATCACATATCAGGACAACGACGCCCCTTGTTAACCTTGAAACTTCGGCGAGGCGCCTAAAAGCAAAATAATTGTGAAGTTAAAATATTGCCACGATGTTCATTATTGTACATATATCTCTATATCATACACACATATAACATACCTAAAAAGAACATGGCGGGAAAACTTTTTAGGAAGTGATAGCCATTTAGGACTTAGAGGTTGAGTAGTAAGTATTGATGACAAATCTTTTCGAAGAGACAGCGTGGAATAAATATCTTCTTCTGCAAGCAACGTAAAACTATGCCAATGTGTGTGAAGAAGGGTTGCTCTGAAACAAATCGTATCATTCAATTAACGGAAAGTAATTCATTTAATCATACATGCTAGTAATGTGAGAGTATTTACTCACCTAAGAGCATGTAAGGTTTCTCTAGCAGTAATTTCAAGACGAATCTCCAACGGAAGCATTTCCTAGAACAAACAAAGGCATTAAGTGTTTCTTTAGTACTGATACTAACGAGATGATATTCCAGAATCGTAGCAAGTGGAGTCTCTGATGTATGCCTACCCCTCCGGGATAACAGCATGACTATATGTATGTACGCAACTGAAAATGTTTATAAACTAATAAGTATTTATTGGCACAATAGTTTAGGCAAACAGTTAAGTTAGTGTTTCTTTGTAACACTTGTTATGAAGCTGAAAGTTTGAAAATAAATAAATATGTATAATAATATATGTTATAAAAAAACAATTCCTGGGAACGTGCTAATAAAATTACATACACAATTTTGTTTTTTTTTTGTTTTTTTTTAATTGTAATTATTGTACGGCCGCTGATACAATGCATTGATATTTTTGAGTACAAAGTATACATACAATCTACTATACTATATATTACTAGCTGTACCCCGCGGTGCTACCTGCGGTGAAATAGTACGTGATATTGACGTTTTGTGTTATCCCGTCATCCCACGCCAACAGTCAATATTTTCGGGATACGTAGTAGCCTATATGTCATTCCAGGGCATAAGCGTAATGTTCATTCCAAATTTCATAGAAATCTCTTCAGCCGTTTCAGCGTAAAGAAGTAACAACTTCAAGACAAACTCCAACGTTTTTTATAATTTAAATGTGATAATGTCCGTGTGGTGTTCAAATTTCCAAGTATGTTTAGATTTTAATATATTCCAATGACTAAAGTAACAACGACAATAAGAATATGAACTGTCAATCTCTCTCGACAGTAAGGACGGGTGTCAAGTCTATTAAACTCGTGTTCTTAATCAGTTCGGTGCGAGGCCGACACGATGCCAATAAGACCCCTTTAAAAATCCGTAGTCTGCTAAGTTCCTAATGGCATGAAACTAAGCTCGGCCTGTGCTGGTTTTGTACAAAGTTGACAAGTCAGACACTAACAGTCTACGAAAAAAAACATACGGGTCGAATTGAGAACCTCCTCCGTCAAAAGACGGAGGAGGTTCTCAATACACATGTACACATACAATACAGTGACATAGCACACCATTTTTAACCGACTTCAAAAGAAGTCGGTTAAAAATGGTGTCATGTCAGTGTCATGTCACTGAATCTAGAATCGAATCAAGATTGATTCAATATGGACGAGTTAAATATAGCAGACTACCAAAGCTTTCAAAATTAGCCTTTGTGATCCAAGCATATATTGAATAGTAGACTTAGGCCCCAGATTATTTGATTGAGTGCTTTTTCACAATGCTTGCTATTCATTTTAAAAGAGGTTTAGTCCAGTATTATTTGTCGACGTCAAATTGTAATCGTCACTAAGTGGGTTATAAATGACCATCATTTTCAGGCGGCATCCGTTCTGGACACACGTCTCTCTCGCCACTAAAGAGAAATGCGAGGTCCGGACGAATGTCTCACCTCAGAAAATAAATTCCTTGCAAAATGAGAAAAGAAACGCCTCCTGGTTCAAGGCTATTATACACATCATAAAATCTGATTCTCGCGGCGGGAAAAATATGTATATTTTCATTTGTGTCTGTTTTGAAGATATTATATTTTCTCGAATATGTTTAGCTCTGGGGCAGATGTTAAATTTGAATGGGGAATAAGGAACAAAAACGTGGCGCGTGGTTAACGCGTGGGTAACACGCCACAAAGTTTTCCGTGGAAAATTCAATATAAGCCCGCAGCTTACACATCCAGTTTTAAACGCCGGCAGTGAACTAATTTGCACTTGCTGTCAGAAACGTTGGGATGAAATTGTGAATATTTGCAATTCAGATAGCACACAGTCATACTAAAGGTGTGTTTAAAGTTCAATTTTGTGCAACATGATATATTAAGGGTTTATGGGACACTTAGAATTCTTATATACAAAGTGAATATAAGAGACAAAGTTTATTTTTCACCGCACTAACAACATGTATCTATAAAATGTTGTAATAAATATACTTCAACCATCATTTATTCTTAATTCTTATTAATTACATTAATGGCAAACACCAACCGAACGGGCCGCCTGATGGTAAGAAATCACCGTCTATGGATATCACGGGGAGCGTTACGATTCGTTGAAAACCCATTTTAGAACCCCATTAACACTCCTTTTAAAGAATCCTATATTGTAGCTACTCGGAAATATCGATGGAGGAAGCTCGTTCCACATTTTGCAGATATATTATGGCAAAAACGATCGGTTGACCTCACCCCCTCCGGTAAAGCTGTAAATGCCGGTAGAGGCAAAGAGCATTAGTCCGTTAAAAAAAGAAGAAAAAAACGATCGGTTGAATCGCAGTGCCCCATGTGTCAATTATATGTGGATGATATATATCATCATCATCTCAGCCATAGGATGTCCGCGGCTGTAAATATACCTTCCCATTCATTTCCATGAACAGATGGAACCGGCCCGCATCCAGCCCTTAGATCCAGCGCCTCTCGCATCTAGGCGATCGTAGTCAGATTGTCTGCCCACCTGGTCGGTGGCCATCCTATGCTGCGCTTGCCAGTCCCTAGTCTCCAATCGAGAACCTTTTGACCCCAACGGCCATCAGTTTTTCGAGCTATGTGCCCACTGCCAATTCAACTTGCTTATCTGCTGGGCTATGTCGGTGACTTTCATTCTTCTACGGATCTCATCATTCTGATTAAATCGCGTAGAGAAACCTGGAGCACAGCCCTCTCCATACCTCGTTGTGCGACTATGAGCCTATTCACAAGGCTAATATTTGAGCAATATTACCTATAATATATTACAAAGCTATTACACTATTGAATATTTTTGCGGTAATCCTACTAATATTATAAATGTAAAAGTTTGTGTGTATGTTTTTTACCTCTTCACGCTCAAACGGCTTCACCAATTTCGATGATATTTGGTATGGAGATAGTTTTGACCCTGGATTAACACATAGGCTACTTTGCATCATCATCATCATCATCATCATGCGATCACCACGCGAGTAAAACCGCAGGCCCTACTATTAAATATATAAATTAGATCGTTCAAAAACTTTGCCGAAAAATCAGGAATAATAAAATATTTGTAAAACGTATGTAATACGTTCCTCAAGTGCGCAACCATAATTACCTTTTTTTTATTCTGCGATATTGTAAATGGTTTATTATTGAAAAAACGGCACGTCATATGACGTTATTTAAACATTCTCATTGAATACATTCTGAACGTGTGAGATTCCTAGTCGGTACTTAAGTCACGTAGTGGAGCTTTTTCAGAGGGTAGTTGGCTATTTTCTTCATAACCGTGACGGCCACGATAAATAGTTCTGCATGAACAAAATCGTGATGTATTAGTTTAATTTATAACAAGCAAATATTAAAATACTAGCTGCTCCCCGCGGTTTTACTCGCGTGGTTACGATTGATGATGATGATGAAAAGTAGCCTATGTGTTATTCCGGTACCTGAAGTATCTACATACCAAACATCATCCAAATCCGTTTTCTTTAAAACTTTCGCATTTTTAATATTAGTAGGATATATATAAAGTTAATTATTTAAGCAAATAATGGACAAAAGTTTGTTAGCCAGAAATGTTTGTGATAACTGAATTGCTGTTTCTTATTTTATTACTATATTTATTACATTTATTTTGTATGTATTAAAACCGGATAGCTTTGCTCACGTTTATAGTCGAAGTATTTTGACGTAGGTTTCGGGCATATCCGATGCCCATTTACAGGTGAGTTTACAATGCCAGATTGCAACAATTAATTTTATTAATATGTTTTATTTATTTAGTCGATTAGGTGAATTAGCATACAATGATAGGTCCTATGACACGAAAGATTATTTTGTGATAGATTATCTATTAGATGATATTGTAGGTATGTTCTTGTGTTGGAATGATCGCTGATCAGGTAATTGAAATGATCGTAATATGCATCAGATATGTTATTGACTTCTACAATACGGTACCATAAGCGGGTTTCCTCCTTACTCAAACGAGTCTAGAATCGAAGCGCACAGACTAGTTATACATAGTTCACACAGACCAAAACTATAACTTGCGTTTCTGGCGACATTACCAAACTTTATGGAGCTACCCAAGAAAATCTTCTTCTACAATATCGCGGAATTTTCACTCATTCACCGTCAACTATGTGTCTTTCTTTCTTATCAGCAATTAGCCATCCACTACTGGACATATGCCTCCCTCACATAGAGGGGATTTGCCAATTCTCGCCACGCTTGGCAGGCGGGTTGGCGAGCGCAGTATGATTACCGATCTTCAGAAGGCGCTGCTGCCCACTTTCTGGTACATGATCCCTTAGCTGACTTTTACGGCACCCACGGGAAGTGATGGGGGAGTACTATTCTAAGCCGGTACCACCACGGCTACTACAACTATGTGTATGTGTATATAAGTATGTATGTCAGTCATCAGGTTACCATAGTACAGGCTCTGCCTAGTTTGGGACCTGAAGACCTTGTCTGAATGTAGTTAAATAAAAAAAAAAACAACTATATTACGTTTCGATTCGTCGACAGTCTCAAAGGCGGCGTTAAAAAATATGTAGGCGTCCGTGATTTGATACTATGTCACATATTCATCTCGCTATTTATATTGTAGTTTGTTGTTTGTAACTGTTTTTGATATTTGCCGCGGACTGGTCCAATAACGTAAATTAAGAAGATCATATTTCATGGACTGGGTAGGCGACTGTCACGAACAGAATTAGTAGGTAAGGATTTCCCGCCGCGGAAGTTTACTTTAGGCCGCATAATGGACGCAAATTATACAGCGCTGACAACAACAATGAGGTTTGGACACACACCCCTTCCATGTTTTTATGAGTCCAATTATACAAAAGCGACGGAAACGAGGAACAAAATTGAACTCGCCTGTGACAGGAATTTGTGAGATAAATTACAAATACATACAACATTTGAGTTATCTATAGGCTACCAATAGCTAGTGGATTGCTCAAATGTTATTGTAGCAGCTGCAGTATTGTAATTTTTTTTTTTTTTTTTTAATACACTCAGACCCCCGCACTAGGATTCCCTGTATCGCGGGAGGCATGGACACACACAATAACAGCACACAAACATCCAAGACCCGGGACAAACATCTACACTCATCGCACAAATGTTTGCCCCTGCCGGGATTCGAACCCAGGGTCGCGGTGACACAGAAGTCATGTCGATGACACCACTGCGACCACTGCCACGGGACCGTCTACCGTCCTTCTGTAATTAGTTATTAGTGTTTTATTTTAATAAATGCATTAATACATCTGCCTTGATATAGAATGTAATTTTTAAGAGTATTGGTCTGAGTAATTAAGGATCCCCTGCAAGACGCAATCGTGGCTAGAGCTAAATAATTCGTGTTAAGAGTTTTTAAGTTCATTGTTCTGACGTCATACTAAACGGGAATCTATGTCAAATTTTAAAAAAAAATAATTTTCGAATGTGCTTGAACCTGAACCCAATACTACAAAATACCATCAGTGTTGCTTAGTACTCTATTTTGTATACTTAAAAAAATTGAGATTAGTAACAGGACATGACAACAATTAACAAAAATTATGTAACACGAAATTACAAAAATAATACGAAGATTAAAACACATGATAAAAAGTACACATAAATAAGAACATTTACTTTAAAATGAATGGAGGTATTAGATCTTTTTTCATGAAATGGGAATTAATACACATTCAAGTAATCTTAGGTTTAGGCTTTGTAAAAATAAATATTTTTGAAATCTTGTAAAAATGGTGGAGTTCTGAAAGGACGCACGTAAAAAATGAAAAATAAAGTTGATAAAGTAATAAGGACATTCGAAGATAACTCAACGAATTTTTGAAAATAACTTTGTGTGGAGACTTTATATTGTAAAGATTAATATCAAAATAAGTATGTTTTCACACTGAAGCACCAATACTTGTAATGTGATTGTGTTTGTCCTGGCGTCCTCTAGCACAAGAGATCTAGAAAGAGGTGTAAAAGTTGAATTAAAAAAAAACATCTCTAATTATGTTCAACCGACCAAAAAGTAAAGGATTTTGATGTATTTTAACCGATTACTCAAAGACGCCTAAGCCGATTCGGAAAATTATTTTTTATTTTAAGGGCTTCGTTAGTGTTCACATTTACTGCTTACCATAATCAGTCGTGTTGTTTGTGAAAAATTAAAAAATATTTTAAAGTTGTATACATCGGTGATATTATTAAATTAAATAATAGTTTGTTTCGCCAATTTCTCCAGCCATTGTAGACTGATTTTGGAAATTATTGTTTTGTTTGCAAGACGCTTTCGAGGTGGGTCCATTCAAATTTTACCAAAATTAGTTTAGTAGTTTTTATGATGTCAAAGATAATCTTTAAAAAATACAGGTGATTGAAGTCAGATGTTTCAATTATTTCAAAACATATGATGGCCGTTGGGGTCGAAAGGTTCACGAATTGAGACCACGGCAAGCGCAGTGTAGGACAGTCGCCGACTAGGTGGACAGACGACCTGACTAAGATTGCATGCAAGGGCTAGATGCGGGCTGCCTCCAACCTGTCCTTGTGGAAATCAATGGGGGAGGCATATGTCCAGCGGTGGACATCCTATGGCTGAGATAATATGATGATGAACTGCTTATATCAATTATAAAACAGAATTTGATGCGTACTTACGTTGGCGATCGTGTAAGAGAGATGCAAGTGTGAAGGTGAAGTACGCAGCACCGGGACGCCGGCGCGGGTCGCCGCGGTCACCACGGCAGCTGCGGCGGGCCCGCCCCCGCACACCAGCAAAGCGGCCACCCGCCGCCCGCCCAGCATCGCACACGTTCGCTGAAGCAACCGAGCGCTGAACCTAGAAAAAAAAGCGACAATTTGAAAACCATTAAAAGTTCAAGTCAGTATACTCAAGGAGAAATGTGATTTAAATCAAATAATCCGTCGTTCACCACGTACAAGGAATATCTAGGAAAAGCATTACCTACATATATCATTGAATCACCACAACAACTAAATTACGCAATATAAATTATAATGCATGAGCACTTCACTTCACTGATCGTTTACAGAGCTACATACAATGATGTTTTACTAAAGATGACGTATATTCATACTGCGCGGTGCTCAGATTTTGTTCTTTTACGACATAAACATGCTTACTGCGACAGATAATACGGACAAATAATATAGAAAGGGATAGCTATATGCTTAGACTTGCGCTTGATATACGCGTCGTAATCAAAATTACTACAATTGACTTAATTTTGCCGCCTCAGTTTCCGCGCGCTTGTGCGACAATTTTTCTCAATTGTTCTCTGTCGAGCAGAACGTTTAAGTTTTCAGCCTCAATATGCAAATATATACATAACATACGGTGTGTGTATAATTGTAAATAAATTTGGTAAGTAAATGTTACGCCACAATTATTTATATTTCATAAGTAAAAGTATTTTATGAGAAAATGTTTAAAATATCCGCTTAATGTATTCAGTCAAGGGTACTACACTCACACTGCAGAAGCATTGTTTTATTTTATCGGTCGTCTACTTAACCCAAGGTGAGCACTCTAAACTAGATCATCACGAGCATAATCATAAACAAATAATAGATTTTATTAAACATTCTTAGGATACTTATTAAAAAAACAGAACTGGAAATAAGTAGAAATGTTAGTTAAACACTTTGCTTGTTAGGTTTTATATTATTTCACAATGATTATATTGAGGAAGCGCAGTTGCGGATTAACAATTTCCATTTCCTATACACTCTTATGAATACTTAGTATTTATAAATATTAGTCAGTAACTCGCAAAAAACTACCAACGTTTCTACCATGAAAATGACGCGCTTCCAAATGGCGCCTCGTCAGCGTGGTGAAAATTAGAACTACGTACATATTTTGTCTCATTTTCTCTTTAGTAATAAAGTGAGACAAATGTAATAAGCCGAAAAATTTTCAACGAGGTTCTGTCATTCAGCTAATTTATTCTTGTAATAAAATTATTTTTTATGAAAATTAAAACCTAACGGTTTATTAAGATTCAAGCGACGCCAACGGAGTACGCAGCGTGAAAGTCAAAAAATACGGGTGCTTTGGCGAGAGTACACTAGATACCGCACAAGTGCGTAATTTTTAATTTTCGAACAATGATGTAGGCATGTTTTGAATAAAAGTGTTGAAAATATCTAAATAAGAAAAAATCACACTTTGTTATCTTTTAATAAAATATAACCAGCCTTTAGGGTAACTGTCGATGCGTGCATTTGTAAGTGTAAGCAAAAACTGATCAATATAGTTCATACTATTTAAGAGACACAGGGAATCCTAGTGCAAGGGTTTCAATGTAAGAAATAAATATTTTGAAAAAGATTACTTTTTGCTAACAGACATTTGAGATGACCTGTTGAAGTCAAGCCCAAGTTGAAGATTTTATTGGAGCGTTAGTTATACAGATTCTGATGTGGAGTTATTTGAAAACCAGCGTACGAGTACAACTAACAATAAAGATTTGGACAATGAGTGAACTAGGTTATATTTACATCTACGAGTTTTGTGTCGGGAATTTAAGCATGTAGTTATTTAAAATTAAGTGGGTACGCTGACCAAACAATGAAGAGAAAACAATGTTGAAAGCATAAACTTCATAACTATAATATCAACAAAGTAGTCAAACTTCCCTTTCGGGTTAAAGGCTTTTTAAAAACTAAATTAATTAATTAAAACGACAATTACGTCCAGCCGATTTGGAGGCTCGATTTAATGTGCTCATAATATAAAACTTAACCTACAGGAAGGCACACCATCGCGTGTGGCCGTTCCGAGAAAGCTTTTACATAAACCGCTGACGATGTGAAGTCAGCGGAAGAATACCGAGAACAATGCTTATTAATCTAAAATGGAAGGTTCGGGCGGATGTATAACTCCTCCCTCCCCAAGAGGGAAATTATCGGTGCGTTCGTTTTTAATAACGTGCCGATAATTTCGTGAACAAATTAAAATTATCTTATTTCGAAACACATATGACATAATTACAAAGAAACATATAATAACTAAAACTAAAGAAGAGTATACAACTACACTGAAGTTAGAGTCCGATTCTCCAAAAACACTGTTCACCATTTCACTGTGCTTTAGCGCATAAGACATATATTTCACTTCATCTAAACTGATTCTTTGCATGTTTAGTGCACTTGTACTGGATAGCGATGTGCCAATACTCGCACTGTTGTGGAGGCGAGGCAGATCGATGACAGGAATCTGGTCATCAAATATGCTCTCGGTGTAGGCACGATGATGTCGGATCTGAATGCCGTGGATTTCAAAATCACAGGGCTTGTCCAGAGTTGCAATATATGTTCCGAAGACTGGATGCTTAGTAACCTCGGCATCGCAATATGTTGTTACTACAGTTTTAAGTCGTGAATATAAAATCCAACTAGTAGCAGCAATTTGTTGAACACGTACGTCTTCAAGTTGGATTTGTCGTTGCACGCAGCGAGTGAGGTTAGTATCAAACCTCATGAGTTGTTCGATGCAGGTAGGCTCTGGGTAAGGAGCCTTGTTGTTATCAGCACACAGGTAGTGGTCTCCAGCGGCAAGAGGTCGGCATGGATTCTCAATCGGAAGGTATTTCATTCCCTTTGCCAAAAGGTAAGGATATTGGGGAAAAATGGATAAGGTTTTATTTTCAAACTCATGGAACATTGGTAACGAATATAGTTTAAAATAATTGTAAGTAGTATTGTCGGTAAGGGGCACCTCTATTATAAACGTAATCTGGTTATGTTTGATATAAGACTTAATGCTAAATGTTTCTTCGAGCTTTACCAAATTTCTTTCAGTTACAGGATATACCAAGTTTTCGGTGTTACTTATAAGCATTAAATGATGTAACAGTTCAGTGGAGTTCACTATAGACTGGTGCAATACTGATAATTTGCTGAAGGCCAGGGCAGTTTCAATTTCACCTAATTTTACAAATATTGTCCTAAAGTTACTTATGAATAGATTATAGAAGCTAACAATATACGTGGAATAGTCCCAGCGTTTCTTTTGAGACGCCAGTTCTTTTAACATTGATTCTAAAATTTTCATGCGTGCCTCTAATAAAACTGAGTTCTTATACATGGTATCTGTTGTGTTAATAAAGCTATCAATTACTTGTGAAACTAAAGTTAATTTCTTTGAAATAATAATTTGGTTCTTTGCAAGTTTAGACGTAAGTTGATCATACTTTGTTGCATCATCGTGGTCGAGATTACCTGTTATGATTTTAATGAGTGAACCCAAAGGGTTAAGTAAACCTCGCTTAAATCGTTGTTGCGGAACAAGTTGTCTGTATTTCTGAGTAGTTATATCACGTAAGTAATCCAAATGCATATTCATGGTCACAAAATCACGAGGATATGATTCGTTTTGTTTTATTAAAATATTAAATTCGTTATAATTATGTATTACAAAGCATAAATCATCGTAGATTCTTTCCAAGTCCAAAGTTTTAATAATAGTCCAATGATCAGTTTGCATATGAGCTTGACCTTCTTTTACTGGTAGTATGCCTGGGTTTCCCTCAAGTGATCGCAGATGAAGGCCCAGCACCGGCATCGCTACGATCAGAACGCTCCACCTGCGGAGGGCGTTTTATGTTTTTAATAGGTACCTTCGTAACTCGTTCGCCTATTTGTATGGGTACTACATTCCTATCTGTCCTGCCTACAACTTTTGCTTTAGTATATCTGGGTTTGTCTTTACTTTTCCTTTTATTCACGTCTTTGGCGAAAATAGTTTTTCCGTCTTGAAAATCTATTCTCTCCTCCCCACCTTTCTTTTCCCTGATCTTTTCCTTACACTCTGTCATTTTCTCTGCTAATTGTTTGTATAAAAATTTCGTTCGCTTAGCGTGGTCTTTCACTAATTGTTGTATATACTGTCTTTCCGATTCTATACCGAAAGGACTACCTGAGTCGGTGTGTCCGAAAGCTACTTCGAGTGGGGTTAGGCCCGTGACTGAATGGATGGAATTGTTATATGCGATTATAGAGTACATCATGACTGATGCTACATCTGTACACTTTTGTTCATACTTAGCGCATCTATAGATTTCGCAGATAGTAGAATGTAAACGTTCTATCAGACCCATCGAGTTAGGGTTATTGGGTGTGCCAATATGAAGTTCAATTTTATGTAGAGATAAAAATTCTTTAATTAGCTCATTGTTGAACTCTGTGCCTGGATCTGAACTAATTCTTTTTGGAATACCATAGAATGAGAAATATTTCATAAGCGCGCGAACTACTTCGGGCGTTGATCTGTTGGTAATTGGTATAGCTTGGCCTAACTTACTAAAAGCGTCTACAAGTGTTAAAAAGTATTGACCTTCAATTTGGAATAGATCTATAAATAGCTCTTGGAACGGAGCGTCTTGCGTTTGAGTTAGCTGTAAGAAGGGTTTGAGGGGCTTACGATCATATTTCATTTTACGGCATATTTCACAAGCGTTAATTATTGCTGCAATTGTTTCGTGCATGTTGACCCAATAATAAGTTCTACGTATGTTAGCTAAAGTCTCTTTAGTGCCACGATGGCACGTTTTTCCTTCATGGTACTTTAACACTATAGCTCTCTGTTCTCCTTCATCCTCTACATATACTACGCGTTCTGTACATTCAATTAACTGTACGGTACCTTTCCTAAACAACTCTACCACTATACGACTGAACTGACGGCGATGTTCTTCATGTTCGAAATATATAAAGTATTTTATCTTTGGCCTGATATATTCTTTGAGAAACTTCTTTACTAACTCTGAATTATCTATGGGTAAAAACACTTCTAGCACCTTTTGTTTAAGGCGAGATATGTCTTTAACCTGTATGTCATTATTGAACCATGTAAAGACAAGAATTTGGTTTGGTTTTGTGTCAATAGCCTCTTTTAATATCGGTATATCTGTTACGTCTACATCCATAGCAGAATGCACTGTGTTAGAAAGAGATGGTTCTCTAATAGGGTATCTGATTTCGCTATCTGCGCTTGCAATAGACAGCGTATCAGAGCCTGAAATGGACATAGGACTTGCTGAAACTGTGGCGCTAGCGTCAGATATTGTAATGGTTGAGGAGTCATTTCGTTCATTTTTCCTTTTAGCTGTCAGTCGTACAATGTCGTTTACTAAATTATCTACATGTTCCCTAAGTTGTTGTTCTTTGCTGTCAACATTAACCTTCATGGACTGACCTCCGTCGTCAGTGTCAGAGAGAGCATTTACCTTTATTCTCGATAGAGCATCAGCATTCGTGTTCTGTTTACCTTTCTTGTATACAATGTCATAGTCATAGTCGAGTAGTCTCAGTCTCCAACGGGTAAGTTTGCTACTGGAATCTTGTTGGGCTTCAAGCCACGATAAAGGCATGTGGTCAGTATAGATGGTGAATTTACGACCGTAAAGATACGGACGAAAATGTTTAACGGCCCAAATAATAGCTAAGCATTCTCGTTCAATCGTGCTATAGCGTGATTCGGTATCGCTGAGGGTCCTACTCGCGTATGCAATTGGTTTGTCACTGCCTATTTGGCCTTGTGATAAAACAGCGCCAAGTGCAACATTCGATGCGTCAGTCGTGAGTATAAATGTCTTATCAAAGTCAGGGTATTGAAGCAATGGGGCATTTGTCAAAAGTTCCTTACATTTGTTGAATGCATCAATGTAATTTTGGTCAGTTACTATTTTGTTACGTTTCTTTAGGCATGATGTTAGAGGCTTAGTCACTTGTGCAAAGTCTTTGATGAAGCGTCGGTAATAACCAATAAGTCCGAGGAAACTTTTTATTTCGGTAGTCGTCGTGGGTAAAGGGTAGTTCAATACTGCAGTAACCTTATCGTCGTTGGGCTTAAGCCCGTCTTTTGTAATAGTATGACCTAAGTAAAGGACTTCCTTTCTCAAGAATTCAGACTTGTCTAACTGAACTTTAAGATTGGTTGCCCTGAGTCTGTCAAATATAGTCCGTAGCTTTTGGATATGGTCGTCTAAGCTCGCTGAAAACACTATGACGTCATCAAGATATACCATACAGTGTATTCCCTGCAATCCTCTTAACACATTATCCATGGCTCGCTGAAAGGTAGCCGGGGCTGTCTTCAAGCCAAAGGGCATACGCAAAAAGTGATAATGGCCGTTCTGCGTGCTGAATGCTGTCTTCTCTTTATCCTGTTCCTCGACCTCAATCTGATGGTATCCACTAGCTAAATCAAGCGTGCTGAAGTATGAGCTTTTCCCTAATTTGTCAAATAAGTCGTTTATGTTAGGTAAGGGGTAACGGTCATCAATAGTGATGTCATTTAGTCGTCTAAAATCAACTACCATACGCCATTTTAGTTCTCCGGATGCATCCATCTTCTTTGGAACAAGATGGACGGGGGCATTCCAGGGAGAATGAGATTCCTGAATGACATTATCTTTCAAAAGCTTTTCAACTTGTTGGTTTATTTCATTAACTTGAGCAGGCGATTGTCTAAAAGGTCTGACAAAAATTGGGTCTTCGTTCTTTGTACGTATTCTATGTTTAACCTGATTTGTGAAACTCAAAGGAATTTGGTCACAATAAAATATGTCTTTATAGTCTCTACAAAGTCGCAATATTTTTTCATGTTCCTCACTATTAGTGTGTTCAAGCCTTAATTTTTGTAGGTTTTGTTCCAGTAGTTGGTCTGTCTCTATGTCTGTACTATGTCTAGTAAAATTAATGTTACAGTCAGTCGCGTCAAACTGTGTTACTGTGAAAGGCCGGAATACAGTCAGAGTTAAGGGCTGGTCAGTGATGTTCTGTATGACAGTCGATGCGTACCCATTTGTGCAGTTGACCAGGGCACTGGGCATACGTACACCAGAGGTGAATTCTTTGAACTCAACTATAGCTTCGCCTGAGTGCTGGTCTATCGGGATTTTAACGCGTTGTTCACATCGTGGTTTTAATTCAATGACGTAATTTAAATTATTTACAATTGGAATACAAGTTGTATTAGTACGTAATACCAGGTGTTTTAAGTCGATAATTGCATCTAACTGTTTCAGTAAGTCATTACCAATAAGTCCATCATACCGTCCGTCTACGTCGTACAAATAAAACTTATGGTAGTCGTTACTGTTAAATGTCGGTAGCAGTGGTATATCTATGACCTCGTTATGTCGACTAGTTGCATGCGTGCTGACTACTTGGAATGGTTCATGTTTAATATAAGCTGAGAAATAGTAATAAGCCATGCGAGGGCTTATGAAAGAACGAGTACTTCCCGTGTCTATCATAAACTTGGCATTGATTTCCGGTATATAGATGTAAGGTAGTTTTAAGTTAGAGTCACAGTTAAGTTCTATGGTTTCTGGGCTATGTGTGAGGCTGCTATGTGAAAATTTTCAGCTTCAGTGTTAGGGGCATCTCGTTTTTCTGTCAAGGTCGTTTCATCTACACAGTCCTGCGTTGGAGTCCATTCTACGTCTTCACTAGGGTAATAGTCGCTATAGTCATAGTCATAGTAATAGTCATTGTCATAGTAACCGTCATAAAATACCGTCTCATTACTATCCGAGGTAAGCTCGTTTAGCCTAAAGCCTTGATTTTGTACTTGGGGCTGAGGCTTGGAAGGAATTGTCCTCATGGACACGTCAGTCGTTTGATGTTGAGGGCTTTGTACCTGTGGGGGTTTGTACCCAAACTGTTGAGGGGTCATGCCAAAGTTAGGCGGAGGCCTATTGCCAAACTGTGGCCTATAACCAAATTGTGGCGGCTTGTAACCGAATTGTTGTGGTTTGTAACCGAATTGTTGAGGTTTATAACCTAATTGTTGCTGTCCAAATTGTGGTCTCAAAGTATTTGAATTTTGTGGAATACCAAAATTAAATTTTTGTGGAATACCAAAATTAAATTTTTGTGGAATACCAAAATTAAATTTTTGTGGTGTTGTGAAATTATTTTGGGGCTTAAAGCCGAATTGAAGTTGTGACGTCATTGCTGGCTTTTGCACTGAGTTATTATTATTGATACGATTTCGCATAGAGTACTGTTCATGGAAGTTTACTTCCTCTAGTACTACGCCTAAAGCGTCTTCTAAAGTGGCTGGTGACTTAAGCCTAACTATACGAACCATATTCTCGGGTAAATTATATAGGAATACATTCAGAGCCGTGTTGTTGTAGATAGCTATTTTTGCGCGTTTAAGTTCGGTATCACCCAATAAATTGACCTTCGAAATAAGCAGAGACCGAATATTTTGAACTCTACAACAGAAATCCAGATATGATTCACCTGATTTAATTTTACATGATTCCAACTCAATGCTTATGCACTCCTCACTTCGCGGATCACCGAAATGTTGTAATAATAATTCTTTTAAAGAAGACCAGTTTGTAACGTCTTCTCTCTCAGATAATAACGCGGCTGCATTGTCAATTAACCGGCTCGTGATCGCGTGCAGTACATAAACATTTTGTTCTTCATGACCTCTATATCGGCTTATAACATATTCACACTTTCTTATAAATAAACTAAGTTGTCGCTTATCGCCTCCAAATAATGGGATAAGCCGTAAAATTTCATTAGGGATAACTATAATTTGAATTGTTGTAGCTGCTTCAGCTGGTTGTGGAACTTGACGTGATTCCATTGTAATTACGTAAAAATTTAATCACCGAAATTAAACTCAAAAATCAATTACACAAATGCACAAGTTACAACAAAAAACACGGTTATAAAATCAATATAAAAGTATAAAAGTAAAATCCTAAATCATATATAAAATTGTATAAAATGTATATATATTAAAATAAAACTGTATAATATCCTTAAAACAAATTAATAATCTAATCTCACAATTTTCTCAATTATTAAAATTCAATTTAATGCCACATCTATTTTTCTTTAATCTTTGTTCATACGCTTATCAGTATGGTTCAGACTTTCTTAGAATTAGATAGCTGCTCGACAGAGTTTTATATCAAACAACCAGATACGTTATAATGAGAGAGTTTTGATCTCGATTATAACAATAAAAATACTAATAACTAAAACCTTTCAATGAAAAATATGGGACAGGTAATGGCAAGGAAGGCAAAGAGTTTTACTCACCAACCGACCGCTGCTCCCATACTCGGCACCATCAGGAGTATGACGAATTTGTTTGGTTCGTGGATCGTTCCACAGCTATTCGCGCCGCACTCGCGTTATTTCCAGGTGGATTTGGACACCCGAACTTCACCGAAAGCGACACAGCCTTATCGAAACGATCCTACCGGCTGCGCCAGTCAAACTTCCCTTTCGGGTTAAAGGCTTTTTAAAAACTAAATTAATTAATTAAAACGACAATTACGTCCAGCCGATTTGGAGGCTCGATTTAATGTGCTCATAATATAAAACTTAACCTACAGGAAGGCACACCATCGCGTGTGGCCGTTCCGAGAAAGCTTTTACATAAACCGCTGACGATGTGAAGTCAGCGGAAGAATACCGAGAACAATGCTTATTAATCTAAAATGGAAGGTTCGGGCGGATGTATAACTAAGTACTGTTTGATTATTTTACAAAATGTTTATTGACGAAACTCATGTTGAGTTTCGTCAATAAACATTTTGAAATGTTATGAATTTGAGTCTGAAAACTATCGCGAGTTTGATCCATAATTGTAATGTAACAAACCGACTAGGACTCACGTGGTAGACACTGGAAAATTACTCTGTTAATATAATAAGTGTTTACCACGTGAGTCCTAAGTAAATAGGGTGATTCCATACATTTGATATTTTTCCATAATATATGGTCCAGAATTGCTAAAAATAGACCATAGAAACATACAGTAAATAGAATAATTTTAGTCGAAGAGTTTGTTTTTTTTTTTACTTTTAGGTTCGCAAACTGAGCGAAACAGCATTTACAAAGTTTCAATATTTAGACACAGTGAGAACATGGATTACTTAACGCCCTGCTCTGTGCGAACACAGCATGCACAATGATAGTGCTTTCTAAAACTAAAGAATAATAATTTATACAAAAGAAATTAAAAAAAATAAAAATCAATTTAAACAAAAGAAGAAAAGAAGAAAAACAACATAAAAATTTGAAATAATTTACTTTTAGTGTTTTTGACCGATGCACTGAAAATATCTGATATTTTAAGGGAATTTATTATTTTGATTTAAATTTTAGACTTAATCCGGCACTGCATACAGTGGGTACTATATTGAAGAAATACTTCGACTATTGTTACCAAGAGTATTGCTCCGCCGCAATAAAAGAATATATCAGTCTCATTATCACTTCTATAATTTATCAGACGATTTGTGTCATGTCAATAGAACTGTTTATTGCAAGACCATAATAAATCTTAATACGAAATTACAAACTTAAATACTATGTATCCCAATGGGCAGTATTATCGCGCAGAGCAATCTCTGTTAAATAACCTCTTGTGGAGGAAAAGCAAAATGTTAATTATTTGGCGTTGTTTAAAAAATTATATATAAAATAAATATTAATTTAAAAACAAGCAAGAAATCCATAACAGACATTTTGAATCAATTATTTAGGTACAAGAATATACCTAGTAAATAAATAAATTAATAATTTTTTTTGAAATAGGTAATTATGATTATTATTATTATATAATACTTTTTAATTGTGAAAAAATGTTTATGATGGGTGAGAGGTATGTCGAATAAGACAGCGATTTTTTTAAGTCTATAGGCTGTAGCGTTTGATCACTATCACACTTGATGGTCAGTGACGATGTGGTTAAAGGCGTTACCATGCTAGACCTAGAATGCTCCTTGGCTCTCAAGGACTGCTGCCTGAACACTCAATGGTTTTGGTGACAGTTTTTCAAACTTGAGGGTGGTAGCTTGCCAAGCTGGTACTCGAATGTACCCTACCACTATGTCGGGAATTCGATAACGATGTTACCTTCACCGGAAGCTTAATTCGTCGGTGGGGAATGAACCAGCGTCCGTCAGTTTGACAGCCGACGCTCCCACCGCAGAGCTATCATCGCTTCAGATCCTTATTTGAAACAGCTAAGCCAAGAAAGCAATACAAATAGTAGCTGTGTATGCCTATACACAGCTACTATTTTGTATTGCTCTGTTTATTGTAATGTATTGTTCTTTAACCACAATTAGACCTATGAGTATCGTTTACACGGATCAGAACACATTGCAATGACCCATTTGCCTCAATGACAACAGGTAGCTACAGCGGGATGCAAATTGATGTAGAAATATCGCCCTTAATGGCAAGCCATTAATCAGGGCTGGTAAACAAGTGGTAACATCATTCATTCAAATTACTTAATTGTTTAAGTAGACGCGCTTTTTTAAGTTGTATAAACAAAAGGAACATAATTTTCTTTTTGTTTATAAAATTAAAGTGATTGTTTTGCATTCCATGTTTTTCAATCCAAAATCTGAAATTAACAATTTCTTTCAATACTATAACAACCAATGTTGAAAATGTTCCTGTAACATATGTAGAAGTATGAACCCTATTCAAATTTTGATAAAGTTTTTATGGGACGAATATTTTAACACAAAAAAGAAAATTATTAAATTGATATTCACATAATATCCACAAAAAACGATTTTCGGAGGCAACAAACACTGTAAAACTACATTGATAACATTCTTCTTTTTCTGAAGGTTCTCATACTATGAAGTCATTTTTATTTGATTTCATTTTATAAGAAATTAAATAGAAACTAAAAATATTTAAAAAAAATTGCAAAGGAAAATTGCAAATGAAAATAAACAGCCTGTATATGCTCGTACCTGTATAATGTTACTGAATCACTTGTATGAACTCTTAACGCTACAGCTCAGTATAGATATTATAATCTTAAAGTGTCACATTAGAAGTACACTTCACTCGAGATTTAGACGTTCGACGCCTCAGAAGTCGTTTAAATTTAAAGCTCTGAAAGCGTCTCGGCTCCATTGTGCACTGGCGATAAAGCAATGTCTACGCGAGAATATCCGAGGGTGTGGAACCGCTTTGAACGAACCGTGGAAGGTGAGAGAACGCTCAAGTTCGAGATAGAAGATATACCGCCGTCTATGTGGAGTACAGCGGTTGAGTTCATGCTCGGGAAATATATCAGAGAAGATGTTTGGTGGGTTACAGCTGGTAAGTAACAATATTAGTAGAATGTTGTTAAATTGCATAATCTGATTCCACTATTATCTTTCTATTATCGGTCGACTCGACGTACGGCAATTCGCCATCGCTATATGGTAGATATACCACCTATACGCACAAAGCGTTTTGCTTCCACTTTCTTAATGCGTACCTACTGCCAAGGAATGGAACTCGTTGCCCGAGTCTGTGTTTCCCGATATGTACAATCCTGGAGTCTTCAAGTCACGAGTGAATAGGTACCTTCTAGGTTTGCGTGCTAAATCCTAGACAACGTCATCACTTAACATCAGATGAGACAGTTGTACGCAAACTTATAATAGTAAAAAAAAAAAACACGGGAATTGCTCACGTAATAAGTCAGAGGGTTGCGACTATAGTTTTTACCACATTCGTTGGCCTTTTTCAAGGATAATAAACGCGTCAGCGTCTTGATTAATTCCCGCGTTTTATACATTCATAATGTGTCAAAACCACGTCTGCTTTAATAACAAAATATTAGTAGATTAACCGGCTTCGCGTATAGCGTGTTGGTTTTACATACACATACTATTTAAAAACTAAAAATGTATCTATCATATAATATGTATAACCAATAATCTATAACAAATGAACACATCACATATTTATCACATAAAACATTATAAGTTGCCTGTGTCACCTATGTCACCTATTTCAGGCACCAGTCTTACAAAATTAGGTTTTTATATTTTGTACCTCTTGAAGTGTAATCTTGAGTATAATTATATTTTTTTACGAAATGAAATAACAACATATTTTAAAGGTTTATCTATTGAAGTTGTGTAACATAAAAATGTATAAAATAGGAAATATTAATAACCTATACTTTAGGGTTTTTTTTTTTTTGAGAGAAATCAAAAGAGCTTTTTCGCTAATGCGAATATGCCGCTCTGTGAAACATAAACCTACCCTTTAGGTATTGTATTATATCGTAGCAAGCAATTTTTAAAAGTTAGCCATCTATGCAAAATCTCATGAAATCAAAGTATAATTTTCCATTTCTTTTGACGTGATTACGTTTTATAAATTGATGAATACCAGCAACACTCATGAAAAATAGTAACGTTCCGCGTAACGTTCCACCTGAGTTTTGTATTACATAAAATAATCAAAGTCAAAGTCAAAGTCAAAGTCAAAGTCAAAGTCAAAGTCGAAGTCGAAGTCAAAGTCATAAATGATTATGGCGTTATCACGTAAATTTATCGTCCGTAAACCGACTTTACAGACAACCAATTTTTTATGAAGCTTTGCTCCTTTCTACTTTCTGCAACGGCTTAGAAAGTGTTACAAATATATTTAGAACAATGCACAGAACCAAAAGTCAGCACGAGCTTTAATGATGGTTCCGTGACACATTAAATAAATCTGCAAAGAGAATTATAATTTTTTGCAATTAGCAAATTGCCAATCTTAGGCCGTTAAACGCTCTCTTACGCAAAAAGTACGTAGGCAGTCATTAGCCGTAGCGCGTCCCGTTGCCCAATTATGTAGGGGCCTGGGAAAAACCTCTAATGTGACGCCATTAAACACCGTTCTCGTAAGGGCTCTATCTCAACTCGATTCGGAAATTTCAACTTTGTTTCACATCTCGAGTAAGGTAATTGTCCGAAAACGTTCGGGTCCCGAACCAATTTGCTTTAAGCACAGATTTCAGTTTTCTAATTTATATAATGGATAAAATTTGCACATTATTAATCCCAGCTTTACACACCCTTTGAAAAGTTAACAACTTGTTTGTATCCGGAATAATATTTCAAGTGAAATTCGAAAACAAGACTCTATATGAATGATGCATAACTTTTAGAATATAAATAACAGACATGAGACATAAGCTTATACTTATATCGATTACACATATATTCTCATCCTTACCTACTAATATTGTAAATGCGAAAGTTTGTGTGTATGTGTGTATGTTTGTCACATCTTCACGCTTAAAGTATAGAGATAGCCCCGGATTAGTACATTGGCCTATTTTCATCATCACCGTTTTCATCACCACGCGGGTACAACCGCGGGGCGCAGCTTGTAAATATACAAGTCTTCAAGTCGCGAGTGAATAGGTACCTTCTAGATTTGCGTGCTAAATCCTAGACAACGTCATCACTTAACATCAGGTGAGACAGTTGTCAAACGCAAACTTATAATAGTATTAAAAAAAAAACATATAATATATATAGTCTTTGCTAACTCGTCACGTTGTTTCTTCATTAGGTACTTCCGACGATTTAGATGCAGTTCAGGAATATCGTATACTTCTGTCATCGATCATCAGGCAGAAGATGAGCTTGGCTTGCTTCTTAGCCGAGGGAGACGGCACTGGCCGCACGCTCGTCGCCGTCAACATGTGCTTGCCACAGGAAAAGGGACGCTTCGTTGGGCACAACCCGGTAATATTATTGTGTACCCGACTCTTACCCCCACCCTCCACGTCCTTTATTACACGCTTTGTGGGACGTAATAATCTTGTCTTTCAACAAAATTTCAGGTAAGTCGACCTCTTGATATAACGTGAAACTTTACAACTGAAAGCTTACCGTGATCACTTTATATCTCGATTAATTTCGTTCACACTGTCGTTACTTCTGGATTCGTTCTCATAATCGCGTTTTTTCGTTTTCGAACTTGACCTAGTGGTATACCCTCAAACCTATTTATCTTTTCTGACGGCTTAAGCTGCTCTCTGAAGCGCCGAAGCACTCAGATGACGGTCTTCGTGGAACAGACTTTGTAACCAAGACCCCGGGTTCGAATCCAGGCTGGAATCTCCCGGCTGGAGTCTTGAATGTTTGTGTATTGTAATAGTGTGTCTTTGTCCATGACTCCCGCGACACAGAGTATCTGAGTGCGAGGGTAAACACACTCACAAGTATGTTTAAAAAAAGGAAAAATGATAACTTTACTATATGTATATAATTTTTGCTTTGCATAATTGCAATAAATAGTACAAGCAATACTTAACCCTTACGGCACCGCGAATTAAAATTTAGTAAGGTTCGTCTAAATGCGTTAATCATTACGTGTAGGAAATGCCAGATAAGACACGTCTTCAACGAAATATTTTGTATGCGTCAGCAGACAGTTGTAATACAGTAGAAAACTGCTAAGTTAAACTAAGCCTCTTTTCGTAACACACGCCGGAGATATTTCAATTCATTCTCTCAGCCATGTGCGTCCACTGCTGGACATACGCCTCCCCGATGTAGAGGGGATTTGCCAATACTCGCCACGCTTGGCAGGCGGGTTGGCGAGCGCAGGATGATTTCCAATCCTCAGAAGGCGCTGCTGTCCACCTTTTGGTACGTGGTCCCTTAGCCGACTCTTACGGCACCCGCGGGAAGAGATGGGGGAGTACTATTTTAGGCCGGTACCACCACGGCAGGTATTTCAATATGCTATCCTAACCCACATCATACATCATTAATACCACTTCACCTATCGCTTTCCAGCCGAAAACTAAAGCTGGCTTATTATCCCTGCGTATGTTTGTGGAGGCCATGAAAGTGACAGCTATTTATGACAAGTACGACGTCACTGCATATCTTATGGGGGCAGGGCTGTCAGTGGCCCCGGATTATCGCCGCCTGGGAATTGCCGTTGAGTTGCTTAAGGCGAGGTAAGACAAATAACCGTTTATTTTTTCATGTAATAACTTCCTCTTTGTCACATCAACGGAGAAAAGAAGGAGGGAAAATTAAATGAAAATCTTTTAAGCGAGAAGAGATTTTGCTTGTTCTGATGTTTGTGTTATATTTGGGATTAAAAAAGCTGGCGCTTTTCTTACAAAATAGGATATCGATTTATGCAATAAAACAATAGGTTTTCGAGATATTTCAGAAATGGCTTTAGGCGGGGTTTACCCAATTGCTTAGGCGCGACAACTAATCGGTTTAAAATAAGCTAATAATTTGGGAGTCAGCAGAACGATGAAGCATAGGTTCGACGATGACAGTGGTCGCGGTCAGAATGAGCAGGTCAGAAGAGAACGGCGTGGTGTAGTCCAAGTAGCTCTGTCTAAGTAGGGCCATGTCAGTCACGTGATATTGGGCGACAGTAGAAGTTTGACAAAATAAATGCGAATCAAATCAAAAATTATGAATGTGGCAGTAAAAAATCCTGACCGTGTCTTGATAGGTAACTAGTAGCGCCCCTCGATTTCACCCGCGTGGATTACGATTTTCACGCTGTTTACAATTATCCTGAGGGAACTATGTTTTTTCGGGATAAAAGTAGTCCATATGTGTTATTACAGTGACTGACCATCTCCGTACCACATTTCGTCGATATCGGTACAGCCGTTTTAGCGTGAAGAAGTAACAGACATAGACACAAACTTGCTTTTCAAATATTAGTAAAAAACCCAGTTTTATATGAAATTACGTATTATTTTGAAAGATATACATTTTTCAGTTTATTACAGGTGTGTTTTTGAAAATATAAGTTTATCTAGAGGACATAATAGAATTTTAACCTCCTGAACGCTCATACTTCATACTGAATCATAGACACTCAAACAGAAAGCTCTGTCTCTTATTTTCAGTTATGTTTTAAAAGTTGCGATTTGTTTATGTACAGCGCTATGTATTCTAGTAAAGGTTAGTTATTAGCGGCTTCCGAATTAGGTTTGCAGTTCTCCCTACTCTGAGACAATCCGCAATAAATTTACGTGTTCATTACAAAACTTGCAACTTTGTCCTTTGGTTATTACATTCCATTCATATTGGATTATAGTATGGTGCGTAAAATATAATTATTTAAGTAAAAATAAGTTTCAATAATTTTATTACGGTTGACAAGATTTTATGCTGTGTACACACAAATCAAAAAGTTTAAGACCTTTACGCACATTCTTACATATATACCATAATATTATTCAGGGTCAAGAGTGATGGCAGTGTTCAAGAAATTATTATATATATATCAAAAAGTTATAACATATCTTGCGATAGGCTCGCCGATCATGTCGAGCAATTATCGAAGACTCGCAAGACATGGCGGACGCATTCAGAATAATAATTTATTAATTTATATGCCAGTGCCATAAAAAGTTCACCGTAGGTTTCAAAACCACAAAATTAAATGGGCATAGGCCACACACAAAGATAGATTAGATAGAAACGCGCGGTACGAGCCATTGTTGTGAGGATTTCGCAAGAGACGACAGTGAGGCCGTACTTCCAGTCTCGTAGAATCTTGACTCTGCCATCAATTGTCATATATCAAGTGGCGGTATATGCCAGAGAAAAAATTGACTCGTATAGTTAACTAGGAGACCCTCACTCGTACTCGACTCGACACAAGGGTCGGATGGCGGCTGCAGCCCATTCCCTCGCTAAGTCGGGCAAGTTGACTCATGTCATGGGACCGGCTGTCTATAACCGACTACCGACCGGAGTCACAGAAGCTCACAATTGTATTAGTAGTAGTTATTTAAAGTAAGATTGAAACATTGGCTTATTAACCAAAGTTTTATAGTTTCGATGAACTTACAAGATTGAAAGAATGAATATGTGACATATTTGAAATTTTATAAAATATTATTTTATATTTTTTGTTATTTTTAGTGTACGTTTTTTATTCTTATTTTTGTGACAAAATATGACTGAACTTTATTGTATAAATAAGTGTTACTACGAATTGATGTCTATATATAATATTGTTAATTTTTCAAATGTAATGTCTTGATATTATCATTTATTTAAATGCTAATTTGACCTGTATACTTAAACCAATAAATAACTATGAACTATGAACCATGTTACCAGCTACATACTAGAAATGCCCGCAGCCAACATCACTAGTTGGTCAATTAAGAGCGTTTAGGTGATTTTTGCTACAAGTACTTCCATTCCAAAACCAATATCACATATCTAAAAATTTATTTATTTATTTTATTTATTTATCTACATTCACACAAGGTCTTCAGGTCCCAAATTAGGCAGAGCCTGTACTATGGTAACCTGATGACTGATATACATACTTATATACATATACACACCCAGACACAGGTCAAACAGACATGTTTATAATCAATGTTGATGCCACACAATTTTGAGGTGTTACTTGTTTTCAGGAAAGGTCTATCGAAAGAATTGGGCTTCCGAGCAACAGGCGGCATATTCACAAGTGCAAAAGCTCAAAAATCAGCTGAAACCGCGGGCATGGAATGTTTGTATCGGATACCGTATAAGAAGTTTGCGAAGAAATGTAATATTACATTCAATACAGACACGGAGGAGCTGAAGATTTTTGCTATCAGAACCTAAAGAAAATGTATATTTATTTAAGCTAGTGTACACTCCTGCCTTTTTGTTTCATCAGTATTCTTAAATAACACTTATCGATTGAGAAAGTTATGGTAAGTATTGTTGTTAATTAACCTTTTTTTGTAATATATTATTGGATAATTTGTTTAGTTTTTTTATTTAGTTCATTTGCTAGCTGTCATCACTGTATACTTTCGTTCGTATTTTTTTTAAATTAGTTACCAGACAAATGTGCTTCGGATGCTCCACCTATGTCAAGTCACCACATCAACATGGAACATATTAAATTGAATTATAAAACGGGTACGAAAAGTAGGTCTTCTGAGGCTTTTTCTTAGTATCAATTGTGGATGCGGTATTACAGTTTTTTAAATATTCGTAAGAGTATAGACTTAAGTTAATAAACTAATATTTTAATTTACTTGTGCATACAAGTGCATTGCCTTCGATAGACTGATATGTATTAAAATAAAGTAATAAAATATTTAAATAATCTAATATCAAACTTGTTAATTGTTTGGAATTATAAAAATACCACCTCCGATTTCAGTATCCTATTTTGGGTTACAACGCCATTTTATTTCCAAATGCAACAATTCCGAAACCTTGTTCATTGTTTGACCTACAAATAGAATCATTTAATTTTTCTTTAATAGGCCTAGTGACCACAGGCTCAAAGTTGCATAACGAGCTATGGAGAGGACTATGCTCGGGGTTTCTCTACGCGATCGACTCAAAAATGAGGAGATCCGTAAAAGAATGAAAGTCACCGACGTAGCCCAACGGATGAGCAAGTTTGAGTGGCAGTGAGCAGGACACATAGCTCGAAGAACTAATGGCCGTTGGAGTCGAAAAGTTCTCTAATGGAGACCACGGACCGGCAAGCGTAGCATAAGACGGCCACGGACTAGGTAGACAGAAGACCGGAATAAGATCGCTGGTAAAGGCTGGCTGCGGTTCTTTCAACTGATCCTTGTAAAAACTAATGAGGGAGGCTAGTATTCAGCTGTGGGCTTCCTATGGCTGAGAGGATGTTGATGATGCATAGCCTAGAAATATAAGCGACAATTTGAAAACCATTAAAAGTTTAAGTCAGTATACTCAAGGAGAAATGTGATTTAAATCAAATAATCCGTCGTTCACCACGTACAAGGAATATCTAGGAAAAGCATTACCTACATCATTGAAATACCACATCAACTAAATTACGCAATATAATGTATAATGCATGTGCACTTCACTTCACTGATCGTTTGCAGAGCTACATACAATGATGTTTTACTAAAGATGACGTATATTCATCCTGCGCGGTGCTCAGATTTTGTTCTTTTACGACATAAACATGCTTACTGCGACAGATAATACGGACAAATAATATAGAAAGGGATAGCTATATGTTTAGACTTGCGCTTGAAATACGCGTCGTAATCAAAATTACTACAATTGACTTAATTTTGCCGCCTCAGTTTCCGCGCGCTTGTGCGACATCTACCTCATATAAACATATAATGTCATTGGCTACATAATAATATTATGTTAGTGGTCTGTTCCTAGCTGCTCTTAAACTCGAAATATTTCTAAGATACGTCGAACATGATATTTATTGTACTTACTGACATTACAACTTGCTACCTTGGGCTATAGTTTTTGTTTGTATACGAACCTACCAATCTCTAACTAGGTAATATCTTAGTGACACCCGTATCACAGTAATAGCTTTATTGTATGCGTTACCATGCCACATTAATCTTGCTTTTGAGGCCCACAGCGACCACATTTCAATACCACAGATTTTATATATTAGTAGAAATAATACCGTTCTTTTCTACATGACTATAAAATATGCATCTCAACAACATAAATTACGCTGTAGTACATAAACCATGCACTGCTTTTTCACTCAAAGCGTTTTTGATCGAGCTCGCACACAGACAGCAGAGCGCGCCAAGTATAAATGTTTTTGTTCTCCATTTTGGCTCCGCATTTTGCCTGCATTTAGTCAGCGTCAATTTTAAAATTCTTAAAATTTAGTTGAAGATTTAGTTGTAGGTTATAAATAGCTACGGTTCCTCTTGTTTCCTTAAGATTTAGTAATGTAGTGGTGACTTTACTGGAACTTTCCTACACTTGTGTACATTTATAGTACACTAGCTGCGCCCCGCCGTTTCACCCGCGTAGTGATGATTATGATGATAATGAAAATAAGCATATGTGTTAATCTAAGGTATAAGCGATCTGTACATCATATTTCAACCAAATCCGTCGTGGTGATGATTGATGGTAATGATGGTGATGATGAGAAGTAACCTCTGTGTTATTTCCGGACCTGAAGTATTTACATACCAAATTTCACACAAATCTGTTTTACCCGCGTGGTGATGAATAACAGTGATGATGGTGATGATGAAAATAAGCCTTTGTGTTAATCCACGATATAAACTCTCTGTGTTCCATATTTCATCAAAATTCGTTCAGTAGTTTTTGCGTGAAAGAGGAACAAACATCCATACATCCATACTCACAAACTTTCGCATTTATAATATTAGTAGAATTTAACCGTTAATAATTCAATCTTATACTATCATCTAGCTTCCCGCGGTATAATCTGCGTGGACTACGGTTTTCCCGCTACCTTCCACGGGTCCTATACTTTTTCTGGGATAAAATTAGCCTATGTGTTACTCCAGGTTATAAGCTATCTTTATTCCAAATTTCATGCATATCAGTTGAGCCGTTTTTACGTGAAATAGTAACAAACATACAAACAAACGACATAAAAACTTTCGCTTTTATAATATTAGTCTGATTACCACCCAAAGAAATACTCTTTTTGGATAGTAAAATAATAAGTCTACGTAAATGTTCTCTGTCAGAATTTCCAGCCTCAATATGCAAATATATACATAACATACGGTGTGTGTATAATTGTAAATAAATTTGGTAAGTAAATGTTACGCCACAATCATTTATATTTCATAAGTAAATGTATTTTATGAGTAAAAGTTTAAAATATTCGCTTAATGTATTCAGTCAAAGGTACTACACTCACACTGCAGAAGCATTGTTTTATTATATCGGTCCTCTACTTAACCCAAGGTGAGCACTCTAAACTAGATCATCACGAGCATAATCATAAACAAATAATAGATTTCATTAAACATTCTTAGGATACTTATTAAAAAAACAGAACTGGAAATAAGTAGAAATGTTAGTTTAACACTTCGCTTGTTAGGTTTTATATTATTTCACAATGATTCTATTGAGGAAGCGCAGTTGCGGACTAGCATTTTCAATTTCCTAGACACTCATATTACTACTCAGTATTTCTAAATATTAGTCAGTAACTCGCAAAAATCTACCAACGTTTCTACCATGAAAATGGCGCGCATTTCCAAATGGCGCCTCGTCGGCGTGGTGAAATTAGAACTACGGACATATTTTGTCTCATTTTCTCTTTAGTAATAAAGTGAGACAAATGTAATAAGCCGAAACACTTTCAAGAAGGTTCTGTCATTCAGCTTATTTATTCTTGTAATAAATTTTTTTTTTAAGAAAATTAAAACCTAACGGTTTTTTAAGATTCAAACGCAGCGTGAAAGTCGAAAAATACGGGTGCTTAGGCAAGAGTACACTAGATACCGCACAAGTGCGTAATTTTTAATTTTCGCACAATGAATAGATGTAGGCATGTTTTGAATAAAAGTGTTGAAAATATCTTAATTAGAAAAAAATCACAAATTGTTATCTTTTAATAAAATATAACCAGCCTTTAGGGTGACTGTCGATGCGTGCATTTGTAAGTGTAAGCAAAAACTGATCAATATAGTACATACTATTTAAGAGACACAGGGAACCCTAGTGCAGGGGTTTGAATGTAATAAATATTTTTAAGAAGATTACTTTTTGCTAACAGATATTTGAGATGACCTGTTGAATTCAAGCCCAAGTTAACGATTTTATTTGGATTTATTGGATTTATTGGAGCGTTAGTTATACAGATTTTGATGTGGAGTTATTTGACATCCAGCGTACGAGTACAACTAAAAATAAAGATTTGTACAATGAGTCAAATATGTTATGTTTACATCTACGAGTTTTGTGTCGGCAATTTAAGCATGTAGTTATTTAAAATTAAGTGGGTACGCTGACCAAACAATGAAGAGAAAACAATGTTGAAAGCGTAAACTTCATAACTTTAATATCAACAAAGTACTGTAACATGGGTTTCGTCAATAAACATTTTGAAATGTTATGAATTTGAGTCTGAAAACTATCGCGAGTTTCTTCCATAATTGTAAAGTAACAAATAATTCTTAACATTGTAATGTAACAAAACGACTAGGACTCACGTGCTAAACACTGGAAAATTACTCTGTTGTTAATATAATATGTGTTTACCACGTGAGTCCTAGTCGGTTTGTTACATTACAATGTTAAGAATTATTATGAGTGGATGATGATGTGAGATGAATGGATTTTAGAAACATAATCGATCATTAACCCTTGCTGAGAAAGGAGTAAATGGGGTGATTCCATACATTTGATATTTTTCCATAATATAAGGTCCAGAATTGCTAAAAATAGACCATAGAAACATACAGTAAATAGAATAATTTTAGTCGAAGAGTTTGTTTTTTTTTTTACTTTTAGGTTCGCAAACTGAGCGAAACAGCATTTACAAAGTTTCAATATTTAGACACAGTGAGAACATGGATTACTTAACGCCCTGCTCTGTGCGAACACAGCATGCACAATGATAGTTCTTTCTAAAACTAAAGAATAATAATTTATAGAAAAGAAATTTAAACAAATGAAAATCAATTTAAACAAAAGAAGAAAAGAAGAAAATCAACTTATAAAAATTTGAAATAATTTACTTTTAGTGTTTTTGACCGATGCACTAAAAATTATGTTTGATAGTAAATCTTCAGCTCCTCCGTGTCTGTATTGAATGTAATATTACATTTCTTCGCAAACTTCTTATACGGTATCCGATACAAACATTCCGTGCCCGCAGTTTCAGCTGATTTTTGAGCTTTTGCACTTGTGAATATGCCGCCTGTTGCTCGGAAGCCCAATTCTTTCGATAGACCTTTCCTTAAAACAACTAACACTTCAAAATATGTGTGGTATCAACTGATATTGTTGTTGGATTATAAGTGCTTGAAACAAAGTTTATGTATTCTTACACGCCCCTAGCGGTAGTAGTGGGGCGAGCGGCAGACTGGCTATATAAGCCAGACAGAACCGAAGCGCGCACACTTTTACTCGGGCGCTCGCCGGCATCGGACGTCGACGCAATGACGTAGCAAGTGGAAGGGGCGACCGACGTTACGTCACCGGCGCGTCTGGCTTGGACGAGTCATTCTACTTCGGGACATCGTACTGAGCGGACGTGCCTTATTTAGTCCACTGTTGGACACTTCTACCTGGGTACTCGGAGACATCAGACGTGACTTAGGAGTCTACGTGAATTGTTGTCGTGTTTGGTGATATCGCGTTTTGTTATTTAATTTCAATGAAAAATGTTGATAATTCGCTTGTATTTTCTGTTTAAAAATTGAATACACTTCTGATCGTCAAGAGTATATATATGTATATACGCTCTTAACTGACCAACTAGTAATGTTGGCTGCAGACATATCTGGTACGTAGCTAGTAACATGTATGGCGTAAAGGCCCATTTCATTTCGGGATTTTGAAACCCGAAATTGGCATAATAAATTAACGAATTATTTTTCTGAATGCGTCCGCCATGTCTTGCGAGTCTTCGATAATTGCTCGACATGATCGGCGAGGCTATCGCAAGGTATATTATAAATTCTTGTTATTATATTATAGAAAATAATTTCTTGAATATTGCCATTACTCTTAACCCGTAATATATTTTGAAATTAGTAGCGCCCCGTGGTTTCACCCGCGTGAATTACGGTTTTCCCGCTACCTTAATTACCCCACGGGAACTATACTTTTTCCGATATAGAAGTAGCTTATATGATAATCCAGGGCTTAAACTATCTACGTATGTTTGTAACCTCTTCACGCTCAAACGGCTTCACCGATTTCGATGAAATTTGGTATGGAGATAGCTTATACCCTGGATTAACACGTAGGCTAATTTATGTAGGCTATATTAATTGAAGTATTCTTAAGAACTCGCCTTTTGTATATGTACAGTAGAAAGAACACAGAGACCCAATATCACTGCGCATACTGAGGGGTTCTATGTCTTTGTTGATCATTTTATCGTTTCTCATTCGATATGATATAAACTTCCGTATTGGTTCCATACAAATATTATATAAACCAGATCAATATCACTCTTTCAACTTCGAATAAAGTCTTGAGAATGTTTGATGGTAGTGGATGTTTTTTAATAATGTAATAAGCGGCAAACGAGCACACGGAGCAGACGGATCGGCGCCGGGACGACGCAGGGACGTGACGGGTAAGCGTTCACATTAGCCTATGTATATCTGTAACAACGCGGGGCCCTGCTAGCAGTAATGTCATTGCTACTCTCTAATACTTTACAGTTGCGTAGCATGCTATAACCATCGTGGCCAAGGTGGAGGTACTGCTTCACAGCCAGCCGGTACTTCTGATCCATCTGGAGATATTCGTCACCAACTTTCACCACTTGTCCTGCAACTCGTTGTCCGGGAGGTTTAGATGGGATGAACGCGAATGATATACCAGCTACCTAGAAATAAATGTAAATGTTCTTAATTTAAAACAGCAGCACCCGTGACTGTAAACGCTCGGAGTTGGAGCGTTCGTACATAACGATTCCTCGATACGATATCGGGACAAGTAAAACGTATGTGATATTATGTTGTTGGCAGCACCATCGGACGATAATGTATTCATGTGTGCCATACGTATATCAAAATTGTCTCTGTGTGCGCAGAGATGAACACATTTATATTTGGCATGTATACCAACATTACCTACAGATATAATTTTAAAATTGTGTCAAATTATTGCCAATAGTACCTAATTATAGTTTCACCATTATTGATTTGATTTTTACCATGGAGCAATATACAAGAAGACTGACAAGCGCCTAAAGAAAATCGTATAAAAATCTTACGCCGGAACAAAGCTCATAATTCCAGGCTAAATCTAGATGGCACTACAGGTTTGGAACATTTTGTAGTCACCGAACGAGTACCGACTAGTTTTACTAAGGTATAGATTTCTATACTTTAATCGAAATTTGATTTGATGTTGACTTAATCTATAAGTTGAGTATAAAATGTATAATCCTGTCGATTTATTTTTATGTATGCGCCATCTAGTGAACCATCGATGCGGTATTTTGAACAAAACCTGTCTTACAATTTTAGCTACTTACTAGATTTTGGTTTTCTTCTGAACATTCCAAACGGCCCTTTTGGCGCCCCAAGAGTATGGTATGTATGGTGTTGGTAGTTTGAAATTTGAAAATGAGTATATTTTTTTACTATTACGTGAGCGATTGATATTTGTCTCGAGGAAAAAAAACTGCGACCCAGAGAAATGATAACCTGTGTGCATGTGCATAAGGTGCGATATTTGATTGTTTATAAGATGGCTACGCGAACATTCTGTCGCAAGTTTAATATAGCTCGTATGATCGTAGATAGATCGCGAAGTGTGAACTCCCCAGCCGAATGAACTATAACATAACGTTCTAGATTTAAAAGCAGGTACTATAAATATTTACAAATCAGTAAATATTCATGAAATATTATTACATTTTGTTAAATAAGACAGAAATAATCAACCTCGATACATAAATTACCTTAAAATAGCCAGTTCAATGTCAATTTATAATATATAATTTGCTTACACAATCTATTAGTCGATTATGGCAGCTGCCATGCCATGGCTTTTTCAAGCATGTTGTCTTCCGTCGTAACTAGTCGAGTTGACTTTAGAACCGTGTATTTTTGATCGTTTTGAAAATCATGAATATCCTTTAATGCTTCTTGTCTTCAGGGGTCCTAGACTTTTTCCGATCATTTAGTCACCTCTATTTGATAACTTTAATAATTAGCCAAGTTGTATGCAAATGTAGCATATTATTATATACCCCTTGTTAATTATGTGTATTCTGTGGGCTTACTTGATCACTTCAGAAAGTTCCAGAGTTAAGATGATCGGCTGCAGTGGCGCATAGTAGAACGTCGCACACACAGTTTCCCAAGTTGCTCTCCGAAGCACGAATTTTGGCAAACCTGCCCTCTAGAGGCACGCAAAACTTGCCCAACACTTCGTCCATCTTTCCCTCGATCATCGCTGTTGAGATACATTATTTTGTATGATGACTCCAGAAGCTTTGACATGAAACAGAAACTTGTTATTTAACGAAACAGTGTCTGCAAGTGAGCAATTTTAAATTTCGATAACACTTTAGGGAGCTAAGTACTACAATAATTTGGGTGAGTTTGATAAAAAAACGAATGGGAAATTGTAGTAACATATCTCTTTTTTTGTCATTTTTATTATTGGATATTTATTTTAGACCAAAGGCAGTTGATATGTGGAAGAGAAAAAAAAATCTTTCATCTCACTATATTTCTTCAAGTATTCTCAGCCAGACAGGCATATTAATGTGTACTTTGCACCTGTACGCCACGCAGTCAAATCTGCGAGAAAGTCATCTAGATAATAAAACAAATTAATACTTACAAGAATATTTCTCCAGTTTTCCCTTAAGAATCTGGTCTTCGGCATATCAGCTAGTGACGAGGCAGTCTGCTATGTCGACCCTGGTGCAGTCTTCGCCGAAACTGATGCTGATTTTAGAGAACTGACGGAAATCTGTACCGCTCTTCACTTTGTATTTGTTGTTTACCTGCAAAAGCAATTATACAACTTTCAATATAATGTATCTTTTAACTTCATTCGTGATTTACGTTCTACTAACTAAATAGCTAGCTACTACCCTCATAATTACAAATCTTTCAGCAAACACACAGCATGTATAGATCTGGCAATGACGGCCAGTGGGCATTCTACGTATTGCGTGATTCCAGTTTCGATCACCAGTTAAAAAAGTGATAATAATCACTAACACTACGGTGTATACTAGATACATGATGTGAACATTATAATATTTAGATTAATCAACGAAGCTGTACAACGTAGCAATACAAGATACATATATCAAGACAATCGCTAGTCAACTATAGAAACATACATCGAATTAGTACTTGTGCTCCAGCTGAAAGGAAAATGGCGCGAGCATTACCCCCTACCTCTAAGCCTTCGTACACGTGGTTATGGCCACCTAATATGAGGTCTATGTCTGTTGAGCCCTCAGCTAGTCTTATATCGTTAGAAGTACGCGTGTGCGTCAGTGCTATTACGTATTCACAGCCCTGAAACATAAAAAATACAGTATAAGGTCAAATCAACATACTTTGCATATTTATACTGTATCCCAAGATTATTGGGTCACATATCTGTAGACGGCATTCAAAAAGTATATTATGATGAAAAAATATTAAAAGCAGGAATGGTTAGCATTGTCCAGCGACATTAATTAGTTAAAGTACCATTGTACCCCTCTCCCCCCATCTCTATTCATAGGTGCCGTAAGAGTCGGCTCGATCAAGTACTAGAAGGTGGCCAGCAGCGCCTTCTGAAGATAAAATCAACCTACTGCGCTCACCAACCCGCCTGCCAAGCGTTGCGAGCATTGGGGTACGTAAAAAGACACTAACAACATTAACATTTTATTACTTAACCCATTTAACATATAATAATTCAATTCAGGCATCTATTACAAGTTATGATTGTCTATAAAATTATAAGTATTTGTAAGTATATAAAGCCGCATTTCAAACTCAATAAAGCCGAACAAAGAAGCGGCATCGGAGGCCAGAATGTATCAAGTAAATTTTGCAATGACTTAGCTAAAGTATACATATATTCAATTTTATCATCATGTCAGCCATAGGGCATCCACAGCCGGATATAGGCCAGTTGGGGGAGACTGATCGGTTGGAAACGGCCTGCGATCTTAGTCAGGCCGTCTGCCCACTTTGTCGGTGGCCTTCCTATGCTGCGTTTGCCAGTCCATGGTATCCATTAGAGAACCTTTCGACCCCAACAGCGTGTGTATGCACAATTACTTATTTAGTTAGTATGTACGCGTAGAGTAAAAGGTGCGCTGCGCTACGAATTACTAGCTAAAATTGATACTTTTTTTTCTCCATTTAGTTTTAGTAATAATCTTCTATGACTACCTATATAATTCGTTTGATTGATTCGTTCACTGGATAAAACATTTAAAAGAAATATCCCTTACTTCTTGCTTCAGTTGCGATGCCAGCTTGGTACCAGCTTGTATAAAGTCGATAAATATCACTTTTTCGGGGTTGATCGTTGCTAAAGTTTCTAGCCATTCCTGCAACGAAAACCTATATTCACTGATGTTCAAACCATTTTTTAACCGCAGTCATAATAGCAAGCAATACGCATTCTTGGTCTAGCGTGATATCATCATAGACCACATCGTCACTGACCATCAGGTGAGATAGTAATCAAACGTTTGTTACCCCTGAACCTTAATGCTAATAAAATTAAATTTAAAAAGTTACTTGTTCCACGAGGCCGATGAGTCCAATCTTATGTCCGTTACATAGCAATACGTGTGTGATCTTTCCGTCCCCTAACGGCCTCCCAGTTTCGTTATCGATCACATTCGACATAAGCCAGGGGAAGTTGCATTGTGCCACCAGTGCTGACAGGACTTCCAAACCGAAATCTGCGGAGGATCTTACAGAAACTGTCATGGTAACTTGTAATAGTAGATTTCAGGGGTTGAAAGTGACCCAGATTACCCGAGACATCTCCAATAGGTCGAGGGTGAAATGGGTAATTTCTACTGAGTTAAACTCTCTACTTTTCATTTGACTGTAAAGAAACTAAAATGCTAAGCACACGCGGCAAAATGATAAATATTCTGGCGGAGGTCACAAAGATTTTGAGGAGGGAGTCACATGGTTTAAGAGGTTTTTCAATGTGTTGTTATGTTGATGATGTTACCACACTGTTAAAGTTTTTGGGGGAGGGGAATAACCCCTATAGCCCCTCACCCTTCGGTTATTTAGGTAATTTTTTTTTTCACTTTTCTCAGTGTTTGACCTACTCTATTCACGGGATCAAATATTGTCATTGTGTATATTCACCGATTTCCTCACCAGCAAAAAAGAAGTCGTCCAAGTATATGTAATACTTTTCAGTTATTCGAGTGTACATAAATGAAACTGTAATGCCCACCCAAAGGAAAGGAAACCAATTAAATAAATAACTCAAAAACCGTTGAATGATTTTGATGAAATTTGGAATAAAGGAGATTTCCAACTCCGAAGCACAAGCTTTAAAAAAAAAAGAATCATAAAAATTTGCACACCCAATCGTAAGTTCTGGGTAACAAACAAAAAAAAAACAACTGGTTGCACTCCGGCAGTGCCGGCAGAAGTGAAAACATGAACATGATTGTTGATTATGATGAAAAGTAGCCCATGTGTTATTCTGGGACGGGTGTTGGCGGTTTCAATATTCATTTAAAAAAAATTGTATATTTACACAGTAGGAAGGTAGAAATTTTTAAGACATTAAAATAATGTCCAAACGACTCCCCTCAGCTGCTTGACACTCTTGGAACCGAAGTTGCAATTCTGGAAAACTCGTTGAAAAGTTGCTCTCGATATTTTGTTACTTTCCTGAATAATATTCTTGAGCTTCTCTGAATTGGTCGGATTATTCTCGTAGACCACCGATTTGAAGTAGCCCCATAGAAAATAATCACATAACGAGACATTGGGGCTATGTGGTGGCCATTCAATATGCCCCCTTTTTGAAATGAGTTTTCCGGGAAATACATTTTTCAGCAGCTGTATGTATACACTAGCCGTATGGCATGTGGCCCTATCTTGTTGGAACCACATCCTTGAGGTATTGTCTTGAAGTTCTTGCAAAGCTAGCACCAAAAAGTCCCAAGACACAAAATGCACGCTGCGCTCTCGTGTACGGCTCCATCCCGACTAAATTTCCAGGAAACGGCGCGGCGAACAACTTATTCCCACGCAGCGCCGCTCCCCGCGTTTCTGAGAAATTGAAGAATTTAATCGCCAACACCCTTATGGCTCACCTTGTATCAACATACTAAATTTCGTCCAAATCCGTTCAGCCGTTCTGGCGTGATTGGGTAACAAATATCCATCGATCCATCCATCTGAACTTTCCGATTTATTTATAATATTAATGGGACCCATAGAATTAACATGACGTTTTTTGAAGTGAAAACTTCTTTAGCATCGTGTGCACTTTTGTATGGGGAAAAAAATGTTAACCTCGCGTCAGATCGTAAGGTCGTCAAATCGTCAGGACCGCCGTTGATATTTAAACTTAAATGTATAACGAATCAATAACATTTTCTTTTGTTGGTAGTTTTGTTTGATAAAGTCGTTTTGTTAAAAGTATTATTGAGTTTGGTTATCAAAACGCTGATATTATAAAGAGTAGAGATTTCATTGTTTGATTACAGACATACTCTTCTTATTCTTATGCAAATGTTCTCTTCTACACTATTACATCACTATTCAGTGCTCATAATTCAATTCAATTAAATTAGCCTTTTTTAACAATCTTAAAGTAAGTTACCTATTAATCTGTAAAATTATAAGACATCGACTATTTCCGGATTGTTTTGCTTTTCAGCAAAGGCCTCCCAAACGTCACCATAAATGAGCTTTTCTCCTCCAAGTTGCTCCCGCTGTAACTCGTATGTCGTCTTCCCATCTTATGAATGGTCTTCCCCTTTTCCTATATCCTTCTCTTGGGTACCACTGTGTTATGTCTTTTGTCCATTTATTTTCCTTACTTCGAATAATGTGGCCGACCCATTTCCAATTTAGTTTTTTAATTGTATATTTGACATCTGTAATTTTTGTTTTGTTCCTTATAGTGTGTACCTTAACTTTATCTTTTCTCTTTATATTTAACATAGATATTATATACATATACATATATATAAGCATAAAATACTTTATATTTAACATCCTTTCCACATTGTGCTAACATGTTTCTAATTTTTTTATATTTTCTTTTGTTAGCGGCTGTCTGGCAGCCGCAGGTCATACAAGGATGACTTCCTTGTATGAGTAAAGAGTTATTATTATTTATACACTATCAAATATTTTTCAGACCTATTCTCCACTAAGTCCAAGGAAGTGGCAACGGAAACAAAACGGAATCGATCATAGGACCGATTCCGCTCTCCGCCACATGCGAATTGTTGGGATAAGCCATATATCCAAAATTAACGCCGCTGTTCCTATTGTAAGAACATTGAAGCCAATAAATAGAAACAAGGGTGTGAGAAATCAGCTATTCTTTGAACAATTTCCTAATCAACTGAGTAAAGTGAACCATCGAGTTAAACCAAATATATTAAGAAAAAATGCGCGAAAGACACGGCCCATAGTCTCACTTCATAGTTTGATAGTCAAAATGCAAGATATTGTTGACTGCGAGATTGATCACTGTTCTTTCAACAATTTCTCAACAGATACTGAAACAGAAACTACTGCCAGAAGCGAAAATATTGAAAATGTTCAAAGAGACATGTGTAATGCTGTAGTGATCCTTAATTGATTGACAGAGAGTGCAAGTTGTGGGACAGAGACGCAACAACGATACACTGGTAGTGCAAATTATGCACAGTATCGCACTGAAATTACAAATCAAGTCACAAAAATCCCAAATAGTAACATTACAAAACTCGCTATAGTAAACGGACCCAGAGAAGTGCATTCTGCTATGGAAAATATAACCTGTAATTTTTGTTTTGTTCCTTATAGTGTGTAACTTAACTTTATCTTTTCTCTTTATATTTAACGTATATATTATATACATATACATATATATTAGCATAAAATACTTTATATTTAACATCCTTTCTAAATTGTTCTGACCTATTTCTAATTTTTTTATATTTTCTTTTGTTAGCAGCTGTCTGGCAGCCGCAGGTCATACAAGGATGACTTCCTTGTATGACTAAATAATAATTATTAATTATACACTATCAAATATTTTACAGACCTATTCTCCACTAAGTCCAAGGAAGCGGCAACGGAAACAAAACGGAATCGATCCTAGGACCGATTCCGCTCTCCGCCACATGCGAATTGTTGGGATAAGCCATATATCCAAAATTAACGCCGCTGTTCCTCTTGTAAGAACATTGAAGCCAATAAATAGAAACAAGAGTGTGAGAAATCAGCTATTCTTTGAACAATTTCCTAATCAACTGAGTAAAGTGAACCATCGAGTTAAACCAAATATATTAAGAAAAAATGCGCGAAAGACACGGCCCATAGTCTCACTTCATAGTTTGATAGTCAAAATGCAAGATATTGTTGACTGCGAGATTGATCACTGTTCTTTCAACAATTTCTCAACAGATACTGAAACAGAAACTACTGCCAGAAGCGAAAATATTGAAAATGTTCAAAGAGACATGTGTAATGCTGTAGTGATCCTTAATTGATTGACAGAGAGTGCAAGTTGTGGGACAGAGACGCAACAACGATACACTGGTAGTGCAAATTATGCACAGTATCGCACTGAAATTACAAATCAAGTCACAAAAATCCCAAATAGTAACATTACAAAACTCGCTATAGTAAACGGACCCAGAGAAGTGCATTCTGCTATGGAAAATATAACCTGTAATTTTTGTTTTGTTCCTTATAGTGTGTAACTTAACTTTATCTTTTCTCTTTATATTTAACGTATATATTATATACATATACATATATATTAGCATAAAATACTTTATATTTAACATCCTTTCTAAATTGTTCTAAACTTTTTCTAATTTTTTTATATTTTCTTTTGTTAGCAGCTGTCTGGCAGCCGCAGGTCATATAAGGATGACTTCCTTGTATGACTAAATAATAATTATTAATTATACACTATAAAATATTTTACAGACCTATTCTCCACTAAGTCCAAGGAAGCGGCAACGGAAACAAAACGGAATCGATCATAGGACCGATTCCGCTCTCCGCCACATGCGAATTGTTGGGATAAGCCATATATCCAAAATTATCGCCGCTGTTCCTCTTGTAAGAACATTGAAGCCAATAAATAGAAACAAGAGTGTGAGAAATCAGCTATTATTTGAACAATTTCCTAATCAACTGAGTAAAGTGAACCATCGAGTTAAACCAAATATATTAAGAAAAAATGCGCGAAAGACACGGCCCATAGTCTCACTTCATAGTTTGATAGTCAAAATGCAAGATATTGTTGACTGCGAGATTGATCACTGTTCTTTCAACAATTTCTCAACAGATACTGAAACAGAAACTACTGCCAGAAGCGAAAATATTGAAAATGTTCAACGAGACATGTGTAATGCTGTAGTGATCCTTAATTGATTGACAGAGAGTGCAAGTTGTGGGACAGAGACGCAACAACGCTACACTGGTAGTGCAAATTATGCACTGAAATTACAAATCAAGTCACAAAAATCCCAAATAGTAACATTACAAAACTCGCTATAGTAAACGGACCCAGAGAAGTGCATTCTGCTATGGAAAATATAACCTGTAATTTTTGTTTTGTTCCTTATAGTGTGTAACTTAACTTTATCTTTTCTCTTTATATTTAACGTATATATTATATACATATACATATATATTAGCATAAAATACTTTATATTTAACATCCTTTCTAAATTGTTCTAAACTGTTTCTAATTTTTTTATATTTTCTTTTGTTAGCAGCTGTCTGGCAGCCGCAGGTCATATAAGGATGACTTCCTTGTATGACTAAAAAATAATTATTAATTATACACTATCAAATATTTTTCAGACCTATTCTCCACTAAGTCCAAGGAAGCGGCAACGGAAACAAAACGGAATCGATCATAGGACCGATTCCGCTCTCCGCCACATGCGAATTGTTGGGATAAGCCATATATCCAAAATTATCGCCGCTGTTCCTCTTGTAAGAACATTGAAGCCAATAAATAGAAACAAGAGTGTGAGAAATCAGCTATTCTTTGAACAATTTCCTAATCAACTGAGTAAAGTGAACCATCGAGTTAAACCAAATATATTAAGAAAAAATGCGCGAAAGACACGGCCCATAGTCTCACTTCATAGTTTGATAGTCAAAATGCAAGATATTGTTGACTGCGAGATTGATCACTGTTCTTTCAACAATTTCTCAACAGATACTGAAACAGAAACTACTGCCAGAAGCGAAAATATTGAAAATGTTCAACGAGACATGTGTAATGCTGTAGTGATCCTTAATTGATTGACAGAGAGTGCAAGTTGTGGGACAGAGACGCAACAACGCTACACTGGTAGTGCAAATTATGCACAGTATCGCACTGAAATTACAAATCAAGTCACAAAAATCCCAAATAGTAACATTACAAAACTCGCTATAGTAAACGGACCCAGAGAAGTGCATTCTGCTATGGAAAATATAACCTGTAATTTTTGTTTTGTTCCTTATAGTGTGTAACTTAACTTTATCTTTTCTCTTTATATTTAACGTATATATTATATACATATACATATATATTAGCATAAAATACTTTATATTTAACATCCTTTCTAAATTGTTCTGACCTATTTCTAATTTTTTTATATTTTCTTTTGTTAGCAGCTGTCTGGCAGCCGCAGGTCATACAAGGATGACTTCCTTGTATGACTAAATAATAATTATTAATTATACACTATCAAATATTTTACAGACCTATTCTCCACTAAGTCCAAGGAAGCGGCAACGGAAACAAAACGGAATCGATCATAGGACCGATTCCGCTCTCCGCCACATGCGAATTGTTGGGATAAGCCATATATCCAAAATTATCGCCGCTGTTCCTCTTGTAAGAACATTGAAGCCAATAAATAGAAACAAGAGTGTGAGAAATCAGCTATTCTTTGAACAATTTCCTAATCAACTGAGTAAAGTGAACCATCGAGTTAAACCAAATATATTAAGAAAAAATGCGCGAAAGACACGGCCCATAGTCTCACTTCATAGTTTGATAGTCAAAATGCAAGATATTGTTGACTGCGAGATTGATCACTGTTCTTTCAACAATTTCTCAACAGATACTGAAACAGAAACTACTGCCAGAAGCGAAAATATTGAAAATGTTCAACGAGACATGTGTAATGCTGTAGTGATCCTTAATTGATTGACAGAGAGTGCAAGTTGTGGGACAGAGACGCAACAACGCTACACTGGTAGTGCAAATTATGCACAGTATCGCACTGAAATTACAAATCAAGTCACAAAAATCCCAAATAGTAACATTACAAAACTCGCTATAGTAAACGGACCCAGAGAAGTGCATTCTGCTATGGAAAATATAACCTGTAATTTTTGTTTTGTTCCTTATAGTGTGTAACTTAACTTTATCTTTTCTCTTTATATTTAACGTATATATTATATACATATATATTAGCATAAAATACTTTATATTTAACATCCTTTCTAAATTGTTCTAAACTGTTTCTAATTTTTTTATATTTTCTTTTGTTAGCAGCTGTCTGGCAGCCGCAGGTCATATAAGGATGACTTCCTTGTATGACTAAAAAATAATTATTAATTATACACTATCAAATATTTTTCAGACCTATTCTCCACTAAGTCCAAGGAAGCGGCAACGGAAACAAAACGGAATCGATCATAGGACCGATTCCGCTCTCCGCCACATGCGAATTGTTGGGATAAGCCATATATCCAAAATTATCGCCGCTGTTCCTCTTGTAAGAACATTGAAGCCAATAAATAGAAACAAGAGTGTGAGAAATCAGCTATTCTTTGAACAATTTCCTAATCAACTGAGTAAAGTGAACCATCGAGTTAAACCAAATATATTAAGAAAAAATGCGCGAAAGACACGGCCCATAGTCTCACTTCATAGTTTGATAGTCAAAATGCAAGATATTGTTGACTGCGAGATTGATCACTGTTCTTTCAACAATTTCTCAACAGATACTGAAACAGAAACTACTGCCAGAATCGAAAATATTGAAAATGTTCAAAGAGACATGTGTAATGCTGTAGTGATCCTTAATTGATTGACAGAGAGTGCAAGTTGTGGGACAGAGACGCAACAACGCTACACTGGTAGTGCAAATTATGCACAGTATCGCACTGAAATTACAAATCAAGTCACAAAAATCCCAAATAGTAACATTACAAAACTCGCTATAGTAAACGGACCCAGAGAAGTGCATTCTGCTATGGAAAATATAACCTGTAATTTTTGTTTTGTTCCTTATAGTGTGTAACTTAACTTTATCTTTTCTCTTTATATTTAACGTATATATTATATACATATACATATATATTAGCATAAAATACTTTATATTTAACATCCTTTCTAAATTGTTCTAAACTGTTTCTAATTTTTTTATATTTTCTTTTGTTAGCAGCTGTCTGGCAGCCGCAGGTCATATAAAGATGACTTCCTTGTATGACTAAAAAATAATTATTAATTATACACTATCAAATATTTTTCAGACCTATTCTCCACTAAGTCCAAGGAAGCGGCAACGGAAACAAAACGGAATCGATCATAGGACCGATTCCGCTCTCCGCCACATGCGAATTGTTGGGATAAGCCATATATCCAAAATTATCGCCGCTGTTCCTCTTGTAAGAACATTGAAGCCAATAAATAGAAACAAGAGTGTGAGAAATCAGCTATTATTTGAACAATTTCCTAATCAACTGAGTAAAGTGAACCATCGAGTTAAACCAAATATATTAAGAAAAAATGCGCGAAAGACACGGCCCATAGTCTCACTTCATAGTTTGATAGTCAAAATGCAAGATATTGTTGACTACAAGATTGATCACTGTTCTTTCAACAATTCCTCAACAGATACTGAAACAGAAACTACTGCCAGAAGCGAAAATATTGAAAATGTTCAAAGAGACATGTGTAATGCTGTAGTGATCCTTAATTGATTGACAGAGAGTGCAAGTTGTGGGACAGAGACGCAACAACGCTACACTGATAGTGCAAATTATGCACGGTATCGCACTGAAACTACAAATCAATAGGAATAATACAAATAGGAACATTACAAAACTCGCTACAGTAAACGGACCCAGAGAAGTGCATTCTGCTATGAAAAATATTACCGGATAACCGACCCACATACATAGATAGTATAATCACATACTTCCTTATATTTTTCCATAGCGGAATGCACTTTTCTGGGTCCGTTTACTATAGCGAGTTTTGTAATGTTACTATTTGGGAATTTTGTGACTTGATTTGTAGTTTCAGTGCGATACTGTGCATAATTTGCACTACCAGTGTAGCGTTGTTGCGTCTCTGTCCCACAACTTGCACTCTCTGTCAATCAATTAAGGATCACTACAGCAATACACATGTCTCTTTGAACATTTTCAATATTTTTGCTTCCGGCAGTAGTTTCTGTTTCAGTATCTGTTGAGGAATTGTTGAAAGAACAGTGATCGATCTCGCAGTCAACAATACCTTGCATTTTGACTATCAAACTATGAAGTGAGACTATGGGCCGTGTCTTTCGCGCATTTTTTCTTAATATATTTGGTTTAACTCGATGGTTCACTTTACTCAGTTGATCAGGAAATTGTTCAAAGAATAGCTGATTTCTCACACTCTTGTTTCTATTTATCGGCTTCAATGTTCTTACAAGAGGAACAGCGGCGTAAATTTTGGATAAATGGCTTATCCCAACAATTCGCATGTGGCGGAGAGCGGAATCAGTCCTATGATCGATTTCGTTTTGTTTCCGTTGCCGCTTCCTTGGACTTAGTGGAGAATAGGTCTAAAAAATATTTGATAGTGTATAATTAATAATTATTTTTTAATCATACAAGGAATTCATCCTTGTATGACCTGCGGCTGCCAGACAGCTGCTAACAAAAGAAAATATAAAATAATTAGAAACAGGTTAGCACAATTTAGAAAGAATGTTAAATATAAAGTATTTTATGCTAATATATATGTATATGTATATAATATATACGTTAAATATAAAGAGAAAAGATAAAGTTAAGTTACACACTATAAGGAACAAAACAAAAATTACAGGTTATATTTTCCATAGCAGAATGCACTTCTCTGGGTCCGTTTACTATAGCGAGTTTTGTAATGTTACTATTTGGGATTTTTGTGACTTGATTTGTAATTTCAGTGCGATACTGTGCATAATTTGCACTACCAGTGTATCGTTGTTGCGTCTCTGTCCCACAACTTGCACTCTCTGTCAATCAATTAAGGATCACTACAGCATTACACATGTCTCTTTGAACATTTTCAATATTTTTGCTTCCGGCAGTAGTTTCTGTTTCAGTATCTGTTGAGGAATTGTTGAAAGAACAGTGATCGATCTCACAGTCAACAATACCTTGCATTTTGACTATCAAACTATGAAGTGAGACTATGGGCCGTGTCTTTCGCGCATTTTTTCTTAATATATTTGGTTTAACTCGATGGTTCACTTTACTCAGTTGATTAGGAAATTGTTCAAATAATAGCTGATTTCTCACACTCTTGTTTCTATTTATCGGCTTCAATGTTCTTACAAGAGGAACAGCGGCGTTAATTTTGGATAAATGGCTTATCCCAACAATTCGCATGTGGCGGAGAGCGGAATCAGTCCTATGATCGATTTCGTTTTGTTTCCGTTGCCGCTTCCTTGGACTTAGTGAGAATAGGTCTGAAAAATATTTGATAGTGTATAATTAATAATTATTTTTTAGTCATACAAGGAATTCATCCTTGTATGACCTGCGGCTGCCAGACAGCTGCTAACAAAAGAAAATATAAAATAATTAGAAACAGGTCAGCAAAATTTAGAAAGAATGTTAAATATAAAGTATTTTATGCTAATATATATGTATATGTATATAATATATACGTTAAATATAAAGAGAAAAGATAAAGTTAAGTTACACACTATAAGGAACAAAACAAAAATTACAGGTTATATTTTCCATAGCAGAATGCACTTCTCTGGGTCCGTTTACTATAGCGAGTTTTGTAATGTTACTATTTGGGATTTTTGTGACTTGATTTGTAATTTCAGTGCGATACTGTGCATAATTTGCACTACCAGTGTAGCGTTGTTGCGTCTCTGTCCCACAACTTGCACTCTCTGTCAATCAATTAAGGATCACTACAGCATTACACATGTCTCTTTGAACATTTTCAATATTTTCGCTTCTGGCAGTAGTTTCTGTTTCAGTATCTGTTGAGAAATTGTTGAAAGAACAGTGATCAATCTCGCAGTCAACAATATCTTGCATTTTGACTATCAAACTATGAAGTGAGACTATGGGCCGTGTCTTTCGCGCATTTTTTCTTAATATATTTGGTTTAACTCGATGGTTCACTTTACTCAGTTGATTAGGAAATTGTTCAAAGAATAGCTGATTTCTCACACTCTTGTTTCTATTTATTGGCTTCAATGTTCTTACAAGAGGAACAGCGGCGTTAATTTTGAATATATGGCTTATCCCAACAATTCGCATGTGGCGGAGAGCGGAATCGGTCCTAGGATCGATTCCGTTTTGTTTCCGTTGCCGCTTCCTTGGACTTAGTGGAGAATAGGTCTGTAAAATATTTGATAGTGTATAATTAATAATTATTATTTAGTCATACAAGGAAGTCATCCTTGTATGACCTGCGGCTGCCAGACAGCTGCTAACAAAAGAAAATATAAAAAAATTAGAAATAGGTCAGAACAATTTAGAAAGGATGTTAAATATAAAGTATTTTATGCTAATATATATGTATATGTATATAATATATACGTTAAATATAAAGAGAAAAGATAAAGTTAAGTTACACACTATAAGGAACAAAACAAAAATTACAGGTTATATTTTCCATAGCAGAATGCACTTCTCTGGGTCCGTTTACTATAGCGAGTTTTGTAATGTTACTATTTGGGATTTTTGTGACTTGATTTGTAATTTCAGTGCGATACTGTGCATAATTTGCACTACCAGTGTATCGTTGTTGCGTCTCTGTCCCACAACTTGCACTCTCTGTCAATCAATTAAGGATCACTACAGCATTACACATGTCTCTTTGAACATTTTCAATATTTTCGCTTCTGGCAGTAGTTTCTGTTTCAGTATCTGTTGAGAAATTGTTGAAAGAACAGTGATCAATCTCGCAGTCAACAATATCTTGCATTTTGACTATCAAACTATGAAGTGAGACTATGGGCCGTGTCTTTCGCGCATTTTTTCTTAATATATTTGGTTTAACTCGATGGTTCACTTTACTCAGTTGATTAGGAAATTGTTCAAAGAATAGCTGATTTCTCACACCCTTGTTTCTATTTATTGGCTTCAATGTTCTTACAATAGGAACAGCGGCGTTAATTTTGGATATATGGCTTATCCCAACAATTCGCATGTGGCGGAGAGCGGAATCGGTCCTATGATCGATTCCGTTTTGTTTCCGTTGCCACTTCCTTGGACTTAGTGGAGAATAGGTCTGAAAAATATTTGATAGTGTATAAATAATAATAACTCTTTACTCATACAAGGAAGTCATCCTTGTATGACCTGCGGCTGCCAGACAGCCGCTAACAAAAGAAAATATAAAAAAATTAGAAACATGTTAGCACAATGTGGAAAGGATGTTAAATATAAAGTATTTTATGCTTATATATATGTATATGTATATAATATATATGTTAAATATAAAGAGAAAAGATAAAGTTAAGGTACACACTATAAGGAACAAAACAAAAATTACAGATGTCAAATATACAATTAAAAAACTAAATTGGAAATGGGTCGGCCACATTATTCGAAGTAAGGAAAATAAATGGACAAAAGACATAACACAGTGGTACCCAAGAGAAGGATATAGGAAAAGGGGAAGACCATTCATAAGATGGGAAGACGACATACGAGTTACAGCGGGAGCAACTTGGAGGAGAAAAGCTCATTTATGGTGACGTTTGGGAGGCCTTTGCTGAAAAGCAAAACAATCCGGAAATAGTCGATGTCTTATAATTTTACAGATTAATAGGTAACTTACTTTAAGATTGTTAAAAAAGGCTAATTTAATTGAATTGAATTATGAGCACTGAATAGTGATGTAATAGTGTAGAAGAGAACATTTGCATAAGAATAAGAGGAGTATGTCTGTAATCAAACAATGAAATCTCTACTCTTTATAATATCAGCGTTTTGATAACCAAACTCAATAATACTTTTAACAAAACGACTTTATCAAACAAAACTACCAACAAAAGAAAATGTTATTGATTCGTTATACATTTAAGTTTAAATATCAACGGCGGTCCTGACGATTTGACGACCTTACGATCTGACGCGAGGTTAACATTTTTTTCCCCATACAAAAGTGCACACGATGCTAAAGAAGTTTTCACTTCAAAAAACGTCATGTTAATTCTATGGGTCCCATTAATATTATAAATAAATCGGAAAGTTCAGATGGATGGATCGATGGATATTTGTTACCCAATCACGCCAGAACGGCTGAACGGATTTGGACGAAATTTAGTATGTTGATACAAGGTGAGCCATAAGGGTGTTGGCGATTAAATTCTTCAATTTCTCAGAAACGCGGGGAGCGGCGCTGCGTGGGAATAAGTTGTTCGCCGCGCCGTTTCCTGGAAATTTAGTCGGGATGGAGCCGTACACGAGAGCGCAGCGTGCATTTTGTGTCTTGGGACTTTTTGGTGCTAGCTTTGCAAGAACTTCAAGACAATACCTCAAGGATGTGGTTCCAACAAGATAGGGCCACATGCCATACGGCTAGTGTATACATACAGCTGCTGAAAAATGTATTTCCCGGAAAACTCATTTCAAAAAGGGGGCATATTGAATGGCCACCACATAGCCCCAATGTCTCGTTATGTGATTATTTTCTATGGGGCTACTTCAAATCGGTGGTCTACGAGAATAATCCGACCAATTCAGAGAAGCTCAAGAATATTATTCAGGAAAGTAACAAAATATCGAGAGCAACTTTTCAACGAGTTTTCCAGAATTGCAACTTCGGTTCCAAGAGTGTCAAGCAGCTGAGGGGAGTCGTTTGGACATTATTTTAATGTCTTAAAAATTTCTACCTTCCTACTGTGTAAATATACAATTTTTTTTAAATGAATATTGAAACCGCCAACACCCGTCCCAGAATAACACATGGGCTACTTTTTATCATAATCAACAATCATGTTCATGTTTTCACTTCTGCCGGCACTGCCGGAGTGCAACCAGTTGTTTTTTTTTTGTTTGTTACCCAGAACTTACGATTGGGTGTGCAAATTTTTATGATTCTTTTTTTTTTAAAGCTTGTGCTTCGGAGTTGGAAATCTCCTTTATTCCAAATTTCATCAAAATCATTCAACGGTTTTTGAGTTATTTATTTAATTGGTTTCCTTTCCTTTGGGTGGGCATTACAGTTTCATTTATGTACACTCGAATAACTGAAAAGTATTACATATACTTGGACGACTTCTTTTTTGCTGGTGAGGAAATCGGTGAATATACACAATGACAATATTTGATCCCGTGAATAGAGTAGGTCAAACACTGAGAAAAGTGAAAAAAAAAATTACCTAAATAACCGAAGGGTGAGGGGCTATAGGGGTTATTCCCCTCCCCCAAAAACTTTAACAGTGTGGTAACATCATCAACATAACAACACATTGAAAAACCTCTTAAACCATGTGACTCCCTCCTCAAAATCTTTGTGACCTCCGCCAGAATATTTATCATTTTGCCGCGTGTGCTTAGCATTTTAGTTTCTTTACAATCAAATGAAAAGTAGAGAGTTTAACTCAGTAGAAATTACCCATTTCACCCTCGACCTATTGGAGATGTCTCGGGTAATTTGGGTCACTTTCAACCCCTGAAATCTACTATTACAAGTTACCATGACAGTTTCTGTAAGATCCTCCGCAGATTTCGGTTTGGAAGTCCTGTCAGGACTGGTGGCACAATGCAACTTCCCCTGGCTTATGTCGAATGTGATCGATAACGAAACTGGGAGGCCGTTAGGGGACGGAAAGATCACACACGCATTGCTATGTAACGGACATAAGATTGGACACATCGGCCTCGTGGAACAAGTAACTATTTAGATATAATTTTATTAGCATTAAGGTTCAGGGGTAACAAACGTTTGATTACTATCTCACGTGATGGTCAGTGACGATGTGGTCTATGATGATATCACGCTACACCAAGAATGCGTATTGCTTGCTATTATGACTGCGGTTAAAAAATGGTTTGAACATCAGTGAATATAGGTTTTCGTTGCAGGAATGGCTAGAAACTTTAGCAACGATCAACCCCGAAAAAGTGATATTTATCGACTTTATACAAGCTGGTACCAAGCTGGCATCGCAACTGAAGCAAGAAGTAAGGGATATTTCTTTTAAATGTTTTATCCAGTGAACGAATCAATCAAACGAATTATATAGGTAGTCATAGAAGATTATTACTAAAACTAAATGGAGAAAAAAAAGTATCAATTTTAGCTAGTAATTCGTAGCGCAGCGCACCTTTTACTCTACGCGTACATACTAACTAAATAAGTAATTGTGCATACACACGCTGTTGGGGTCGAAAGGTTCTCTAATGGATACCATGGACTGGCAAACGCAGCATAGGAAGGCCACCGACAAAGTGGGCAGACGGCCTGACTAAGATCGCAGGCCGTTTCCAACCGATCAGTCTCCCCCAACTGGCCTATATCCGGCTGTGGATGCCCTATGGCTGACATGATGATAAAATTGAATATATGTATACTTTAGCTAAGTCATTGCAAAATTTACTTGATACATTCTGGCCTCCGATGCCGCTTCTTTGTTCGGCTTTATTGAGTTTGAAATGCGGCTTTATATACTTACAAATATTTATAATTTTAAAGACAATCATAACTTGTAATAGATGCCTGAATTGAATTATTATATGTTAAATGGGTTAAGTAATAAAATGTTAATGTTGTTAGTGTCTTTTTACGTAGGATACGCCAATGCTCGCAACGCTTGGTAGGCGGGTTGGTGAGCGCAGTAGGTTGATTTTATCTTCAGAAGGCACTGCTGGCCACCTTCTAGTACTTGATCGAGCCGACTCTTACGGCACCTATGAATAGAGATGGGGGGAGAGGGGTACAATGGTACTTTAACTAATTAATGTCGCTGGACAATTCTAACCATTCCTGTCTTTTAATATTTTTTCATCATAGTATACTTTTTGAATGCTGTCTACAGATATGTGACCCAATCATCTTGGGAAACAGTATAAATATGCAATGTATGTTGATTTGACCTTATACTGTATTTTTTATGTTTTAGGGCTGTGAATACGTAATAGCACTGACGCACATGCGTACTCCTAACAATATCAGACTAGCTGAGGGCTCAACAGACATAGACCTCATATTAGGTGGCCATGACCACGTGTACGAAGGTTTAGAGGTAGGGGGTAATGCTCGCGCCATTTTCCTTTCAGCTGGAGCACAAGTACTAATTCGATGTATGTTTCTATAGTTGCGTCTAGCGATTGTCTTGATATATGTATCTTGTATTGCTACGGTACAGCTTCGTTGATTAATCTAAATATTATAATGTTCACATAATGTATCTAGTATACACCTTAGTGTTAGTGATTATTATCACTTTTTTAACTGGTGATCGAAACTGGAATCACGCAATACGTAGAATGCCCACTGGCCGTCATTGCCAGATCTGTACATGCTGTGTGTTTGCTGAAAGATTTGTAATTATGAGGGTAGTAGCTAGCTATTCGGTTAGTAGAACGTGAATCACGAATGAAGTTGAAAGATACATTATATTGAAAGTTGTATAATTGCTTTTGCAGGTAAACAACAAATACAAAGTGAAGAGCGGTACAGATTTCCGTCAGTTCTCTAAAATCAGCATCAGTTTCGGCGAAGACTGCACCAGGGTCGACATAGCAGACTGCCTCGTCACTAGCTGATATGCCGAAGACCAGATTCTTAAGGGAAAACTGGAGAAATATTCTTGTAAGTATTAATTTGTTTTATTATCTAGATGACTTTCTCGCAGATTTGACTGCGTGGCGTACAGGTGCAAAGTACACATTAATATGCCTGTCTGGCTGAGAATACTTGAAGAAATATAGTGAGATGAAAGATTTTTTTTTCTCTTCCACATATCAACTGCCTTTGGTCTAAAATAAATATCCAATAATAAAAATGACAAAAAAAGAGATATGTTACTACAATTTCCCATTCGTTTTTTTATCAAACTCACCCAAATTATTGTAGTACTTAGCTCCCTAAAGTGTTATCGAAATTTAAAATTGCTCACTTGCAGACACTGTTTCGTTAAATAACAAGTTTCTGTTTCATGTCAAAGCTTCTGGAGTCATCATACAAAATAATGTATCTCAACAGCGATGATCGAGGGAAAGATGGACGAAGTGTTGGGCAAGTTTTGCGTGCCTCTAGAGGGCAGGTTTGCCAAAATTCGTGCTTCGGAGAGCAACTTGGGAAACTGTGTGTGCGACGTTCTACTATGCGCCACTGCAGCCGATCATCTCAACTCTGGAACTTTCTGAAGTGATCAAGTAAGCCCACAGAATACACATAATTAACAAGGGGTATATAATAATATGCTACATTTGCATACAACTTGGCTAATTATTAAAGTTATCAAATAGAGGTGACTAAATGATCGGAAAAAGTCTAGGACCCCTGAAGACAAGAAGCATTAAAGGATATTCATGATTTTCAAAACGATCAAAAATACACGGTTCTAAAGTCAACTCGACTAGTTACGACGGAAGACAACATGCTTGAAAAAGCCATGGCATGGCAGCTGCCATAATCGACTAATAGATTGTGTAAGCAAATTATATATTATAAATTGACATTGAACTGGCTATTTTAAGATAATTTATGTATCGAGGTTGATTATTTCTGTCTTATTTAACAAAATGTTATAATATTTCATGAATATTTACTGATTTGTAAATATTTATAGTACCTGCTTTTAAATCTAGAAAGTTATGTTATAGGTTCATTCGGCAGGGGAGTTCACACTTCGCGATCTATCTACGATCATCCCGATGCGGGACCCAATAGTAGTGGTGGAGGCGTCTGGTTCTGTCATACTCGAAATTGTAGAGAACGCCGTCAGCAAATAACCCAGCTTGGAAGGAAGGTTTCCACAGGTGAGACTTCATTCGACCCTATTTCTGGAGCAATATTAAACTTGCGACAGAATGTTCGCGTTGCCATCCTATAAACAATCAAATATTGCACCTTATGCACATACACACAGGTTATCGTTTTTCTGTGTCTCAGTTTTTTTCCTCGAGACAAATATCAATCGCACGGAATAGTAAAAAAATATACTCATTTTCAATTTTCAAACTACCAACACCTACCTTTTGGGGAGCCAAAAGGGCCGTTTGGAATGTTCAGAAGAAAACCAAAATCTAGTAAGTAGTTAAAATTGTAAGACAGGTATTGTTCAAAATACCGCATCGATGGTTCACTAGATGGCGCATACATAAAAATAAATCGACAGGATTATACATTTTATACTCAACTTATGGATTAAGTCAACATCAAATCAAATTTCGATTAAAGTATAGAAATCTATACCTTAGTAAAACTAGTCGGTACTCGTTCGGTGACTGCAAAATGTTCCAAACCTGAAGTGCCATCTAGATTTAGCCTGGAATTATGAGGTTTGTTCCGGCGTAAGATTTTTATACGATTTTCTTTAGGCGCTTGTCAGTCTTCTTGTATATTGCTCCATGATAAAAATCAAATCAATAATGGTGAAACTCTAATTACTATTGGCAATAATTTGACACAATTTTAAAATTATATCTGTAGGTAATGTTGGTATACATGCCAAATATAAATGTGTTCATCTCTGCGCACACAGAGACAATTTTGATATACGTATGGCACACATGAATACATTATCGTCCGATGGTGCTGCCAACAACATAATATCACATACGTTTTACTTGTCCCGATATCGCATCGAGGAATCGTTTTGTACGAACGCTCCAACTCCGAGCGTTTACAGTCACGGGCGCTGCTGTTTTATATAAGGAACATTTACATTTATTTCTAGGTAGCTGGTATATCATTCGCGTTCGACCCATCTGAACCTCCCGGACAACGAGTTGCAGGACAAGTGGTGAAAGTTGGTGACGAATATCTCCAGATGGATCAGAAGTACCGGCTGGCTGTGAAGCAGTACCTCCACCTCGGCCACGATGGTTATAGCATGCTACGCAAAGACATTACTGCTAGCAGCGCCCCGCGGCGTTACAGATATACATAGGCTAATGTGAACGCTTACCCGTCACGTCCCTGCGTCGTCCCGGCGCCGATCCGTCTGCTCCGTCTGCTCGTTTGCCGCTTATTACATTATTAAAAAACATCCACTACCATCAAACATTCTCAACAATTTATTTGAAGTTGAAAGAGTTATATTGAACTGGTTTATATAATATTTGTATGGAACCAATACGGAAGTTTATATCATATAGAATGAGAAACGATAAAATGATCAACAAAGACATAGAACCCCTCAGTATGCGCAGAGATATTGGGTCTCTGTGTTCTTTCTACTGTATATATACAAAAGGCGAGTTCTTAAGAATACTTCCACTTTATTACGGTATTCTTCAAGGGGAGAGTTAATAGAGTCTTAAAAGGATTTGCAACGTTTCGTAATGCCACCAAAAATGAGTCGAAAAGTTCTCGAATGGAGACCACGAACTGGCAATCGCAGCATAGGACGACCACCGACTAGGTGGACAGACGACCTAAGATCGCAGACAAGGGCTGAATGCGTGCCGCTTCTAACAGGTCTTTGTGGAAATCAATGGGAGAGGCTTATGTCCACCAGTAACGTCCAGTAATGCCCCCACAGTGTTTCAGATGTCGATGGATGATGATGGAATCGACCCGTCTGCTTAATAAAAAAAGGAACACGTTTAATTGTTATGTTTATATATGTTTATTTTGTAGGTGGAAGGAGACATGTGCCCGGAAATAGGCATGGCTATTCAGAACCACTTTGCAGCTATCAACGTGCGTACTGGCAAGTCGCGGCCCTCCAAGCATCGCCAGTCGCTCGTCACTCTTAGTCGCAGGTACTAACTGGGCTGCAGTAGCTAGTTATTCATATTATATCATTCTATTATAAATTATTCTTGACGATCAGAAGTGTATTCAATTTTTAAACAGAAAATACAAAGCGAACTATCAACATTTTTCATTGAAATTAAATAACAAAACGCGATATCACCAAACACGACAACAATTCACGTAGACTCCTAAGCTACGTCTGATGTCTCTGAGTACCAAGGTAGAAGTGTCCAGCAGTGGACTAAATAAGGCACGTCCGCTCAGTACGATGTCCCGAAGTAGAATGACTCGTCCAAGCCAGCCGCGCCGGTGACGTAACGTCGGTCGCCCCTTCCACTTGCTACGTCATTGCGTCGACGTCCGATGCCGGCGAGCGCCCGAGTAAAAGTGTGCGCGCTTCGGTTCTGTCTGGCTTATATAGCCAGTCTGCCGCTCGCCCCACTACTACCTCTAGGGGCGTGTAAGATTATAGTTATACATATGGGGAAATTCTGATGGGTCAGTATCGGCAAGTCTGAAACTATAAGACATACAAAGATCAGTTTTTAGGAACCATGTCAATGATTTAGTCAAAAGAAAATCTGCTTTTATAGATTTTTCTTATACTCAATTCGAGAATCGAAACTCTGTTAATCCAGGGTCTAAACTATGTCTATACCAAATTTGGTGCAGCCGTTTCAGCGTGAACAGGTAACAAACATATACACATACACACAAACTTTCGCATTTATAATATTAGTAGGATAACGGGTAGTTTGAGTCGGCATCAAAATACTTATTATGCCTAATATTGCCCTCATATTAAAAATATATAAATAACAACAATTAAGTAACAGTATTACATAAAGTGTACATTACACAAGATGATGTTTGCTTTGCAGAAATATTGATAGGTGTAAACTGCACATATGGGATCTTTAGCGAACAATTGGGGCCTTCACACACATGGGGTTATTTTAATCATCACCATCATCATCGTTTTTCAACACCACGCGGGTAATAGCGGGTAGTAGCTTTTTCTTGTTAAAATAAATGTTTTAGATTTGTTATAAATTTATGATGCATAAGCTTAAGAATAGCTCGAAGAACCGATGGCCGTTGGGGTCGAAAGGTCGAAAGGCCTATTCACTCGCGACTTGAAGACTCCAGGATTGTACATATTTCTTGTCTATAAATACCTACAGCATTCTTCGTAACATATTTTATTACCATGGCAATATAAAGTTGTAGGCACTTTGCTGGAATACACAATTTGGGAATCCAAAATGTTGTCAGGAGTGCAAAAAGGATAGAAAACGTATCGTGTCCCAGTGTTACAAATTTCTGTAGGCGACGTTGGTTGCTTACCTATAACTGTCCTGTCAGCTTGTCAATTATAGCATAAAAAGCATTTTAGTTGTAAATCGCAAAAAGAAATAAAGAAGTGAATATTTGTCATTTTAGCCATCTTGTTTTATTTTTCTTATATATATATTCATATTTTGGGAATATATCACTGGCCCTATGGTAGGTATACAGATGGGTCACAGGTATATTTGAAGCCCACTGCAATGTCTTTTATTTATATTATCATTTCAAGATGTCATGTTTTTTTTATACTTACTAGAATTTACTTTTTTTTTAAGGACCTTGAAATATTCAATTATTATTTGTTATTTCACAGTACATCCTACATATATTATAAATGCGAAAGTTTGTGTGTATGTGTGTATGTTTGTGACTTCTTCACGCTCAAACGGCTACACCGAATTTGATGAAAATTGGTATGGAATGTATACCCTGGATTAAGACATAGGCTACTTTTATTTAAAAAAAGCCCGGAAAAAGTATAATTCCCGTGGGATAATTGAGGTAGTTTGAAAACCGTAATCCACGAGGGTGAGACCGGGGGTGCTGCTAGTTTTTCGTAGACAATAAAATGCTTAAAGCTGTCTTACCAACGTTCTATAGTACTTAAACATATCTGACTTGATTTCCTTGTTAACCGACTTCAAAAAAAGGACGAGGTTCACAATCGGATCTGTATGTTTTATTTTTAATGTTTGTTACCGCATAAATTTCGACTGGGTAAACCGAGTTTGGTCGTTTTTTTTTTTATTTGAAAGCTGATTCCCGTGTGGTTCCATCTAAATTATATAAAAATAGATCAAGCGGTTTGTTAGTTACACTCCAATAACTGAAAACTGCTACGCATACGTCGATGACATTATAGTTGCGGGTGGAGAAATCGGTGAACATACACAATGACAATTGATCCCGTGAGTAGCAAAGGTCACTGTAAAGGATGAAAACAAAAAAAACTTACAAAAAAAAATGAAACCGGCTTCAACACTCAAAAGTATGAAATAACTTGTCGAAGTCGTCGGCATTTTTGGGTAAAATTATTTTTTCTTTGTTAAGTTTCTTTACTTGTAACGTTTAAGATATAAGTAGGTACTTGAATTTAATATTATGTATGATATCACCTGTTAGCCAAGATCGATATAAGTAAGTACACTAAATAAAACTAAACTAAAATAAAACTAAAACTAAAATAAAAGTACACTATGCTCAAAACCATAATTATGTTTTCACAGGGTCTACTATTGGCTGTAGGTCTCGGCAGAATACCGGCGCTAAGCTACATTATTTTGATGTGGTTAGGCAAATTTATATCTAACATCAAACTTGATCGTTTATATGACTGAAATTATAAAAAAAATATACCGCATCCGATTTCTTAATCTAACTTATCTATCACTATTAACGTCAAATTACAGGAGAGGGTTTATTTTTGTAGCTGTAATTTTTACTTGGTAACCCAGGTACAGCAACTCATAGTTTTACATTTTGTCTAGTCTCTTAGAATTACGAACAATAAACATAATATCGTCAGTATACCACTGTCTAGATCCTCACACATCTAGGTCAAGGCATTTACCTCATACATCAACGTAGATACCACATGTTGTGAGTTTAGAGTTCTAGCTTGTGTGCTAGAGCAGTATAAATGTCATTTATAGGTTAGGATTTTCAGACAATGGAATAATGAAACCAGTGTAGAGGAAATTACTCGTTTTATTTATGGTAATTCTGATATTTTATTCTGATACTGTAATGAAATGAGATGAAATGAAATGAAAAATCATTTATTCAAGACGGAACCGCACACTACAACATAAAATACGAACTAGATGGTTAATATAATGGAATAATATAAAGTGGTTAATATAATGGAATAATATAAAGTGGTTAATATAATGGAATAATATAAAGCTGTTAACATAATGGAATAATAAAAAGTGGTAATGTAACCAAATATATGTTGAAAACAAAATCAAGAAGAAAGAATTGAAAATTATCTATAAAAATCTACTGACCTTATTCCTAGCAAGCGCGTCGGGCGAAGTCACACCACGAGCTAAGCTGAAGAGGACCAGGCTCAAAGATATTCCGCCAGATCGAATGAGAAATGAGGAGATCCGTAAAACCATATACACTGACATACCCAAGTGCATAAGCATGTTCAATTATGGCTGTAGGCGGGTAAACATCACGCAGGACTCATGGCTTTTACCATATAATAATGTTTTCTCATACTGTGCAGATCTAGTGTTTGACCACTATGCCAATTGATGGTCAGTAACAATGTGGTCCATGATGTTGTCACGCTCTACCTGAAATGCTTACTGGCGCTCAATAACTGCTGCCTGAACACACTTTGTGTTCCGTGACAGTTTTTCTAACTTAAGGATGGTAGCTAGGCAGGTGGGGGTGTTCGAAAATACTCTATCACCTGGGAATTTGATAACGGCTTTATCTTCGCCGGAAGGTCAAGCCGTTTGTGGGGATTGAACCATCGTCCGTCAGTTTGACAGACATCGCTCCCACCACTGAGATATCATCGCTTCAAAATGGCTAATGTGGCCGCAGGGTTCTCGAGTGGAGACTAGAGGCTAGCAAGCGCAGTGCATTGATAGGGAGACTGATAAGGGTCGCTAAAAGAAACTGGACCCGGGCTACTTTCAACCGATCCCCGAATCTAGAGCAATAGGTTATCCGATCCGATGTAGACTTAATATAAGAAAAAAGGAATTCTTATGGGCATAGGTAAAAATACCTTTTTATGTGTCATGTCTTCATTTAAAAAATACCTCAGTTTAAGTGTTCATATACATATATATGCTTAAACGAAATCTAAATCAAATCAAATTAGTCAGTACATCTTTTGTCTCAGTTTAAACTGTAAGTATATAAGGTTCCTTCAGGCGTGGCAGGGAGAAGTTGGGTTACGTTGTTCTTGTTATGTGAACTGAACAAAATCGCCTCACTGCCCTTTGTTCGCCGACTCCTATCGTCTTTTGTCTAGCGGTTTTGGTCCAACGTTAATGGATTTAATGTATTGGGGTATATTTCTTTGGAAATGTTGGAAAATTAATTATTGAATGATTAGAACTTTCACCGGGTACCCTTTACCTTCAGCTTTCGTTTAGAAAGGACAGAGCCTTTCAGTGAACCAAGCAATGCAATAGACTAAAACACATATAACTATTAGTTATATGTGTTTTAGTTAGATAACTGTTTGTGTCCTGCCTTATTTTGTATGGCTTTGAGGCAACAAATTATTTTATCTCTGTGAAATTTCTATCCATAAGATCTTCGAAAGTACTTATCACTCGCAATACCTGCATATTATATTAAATGAAATGATATCAATTAACACAAATACAATAATGTAGGCGCGCGTAGAGCAAAAGCGCCGAAGCTCGGTCAGTATGGTGTATCGGTAACATTATCATAGCCAGTTCTTGTCCTAAAAGAGCGAACTCGGTAGCCCTGGGACTTATGACCCACGATGGTGGATTAAAGAGCTCTTTTACATCATGACAGAATCCAAGTTCGCTTATTGGTCCAAATCGAATACCACGCGATTCCTACCTTCACTCAGTTAACCAATAGAACACTAGCGATACCTAGTCAAATCCACAATTTACGTTTAACGCCATCTATCGTGTTTCAATATATAACACGCTCCGATATACTTAAATTAACAAACTTGCTTGTTAATCTACCCTATCGAGTATACCGTTTGTACAGAACAGTTTTGTTACAATAACATTTCTGCACTCACAAACTATAACATGGATATATAGGTAGAGGAAGGCCGAACAAGGTATGGATGGACCGTGCGAGGAATGATGTTTATGAAAGGTTTGAGCACTGAAACGACTAATGATAGAAGAGAATTCAAGAGGAAAACACGTTGCCCCGACCCCACCTAGTGTGGGATAAGGACAGGAAGAAGAAGACTCTCAAACTATAATATGATGTTAACGTCTGCACTACTGCATAAAACAATGAAGCTATATTGAAAGCTACCAATGTTCAAATTGAGGCCTAAATGTTAATAACTGAGAACCGTTAGCCAGTGGGTTCTAGCCTTTGACCCTATACATATTTAGGAAGGAGATATGAATAATTGAATACTAAATTACCAGCCAATAGAGTTCTTGCCGACACGACTGTTTGATCGGTATCTTTATTTATTAGGCTTGTGCAGATTATAAACTATGTTAGATAAATTAAAATGGTATTGTTAAGAAGTATAATTGGATCTGCACGGTAACACACTTAAGATAGTTAAAACAAAAATCTGGTTTCCAGAGCCGTGCCTTATCGCTCCCATCAGTGTTAATTATGTTCATTAATGATGCCATTATTTTGAACATTTTGGAGGAAGTTTTTTTCTAATATTTTTAAAAAAAATTGTAATATTGTGTAAGACACAGTTCAAGCGCATTTGTCTTTAATGGACAAATTATATTTAGAATGTTGATAGATGAAAAATATGGTAGTAAATGAAATCAAATTCTGTTAAATAAAAATTAACCTTCATGAACCGTTCTTATAAGCAGTTTTTTAAAAATTTATTAGACACGTAGGATTTTTAACAAAATAAGGTGAAAAGATTATAAATTGTCTATTGAGCAAATGGTCTAGCCTTAACGTCAAAACAAAATAAAAACTATCAAAGTAGTACACTTCACGCCGAACTGTCTTTGCAATCTCTATAGTGTCATTTCGATGAAACGAAATTGGTAGTGTTGCCGCGTTGTACAATATAAATTTAAAAGTACACTTGAAATAAAAGAAACAAATGTGACTTTTATAATAATACTCTTGAACTCAGCACGACATCAATATTTAAAAATCTCGGATAAAGTTGTTATGGAGTTACCTTTTGAATGTTATAAGAGTCAAAGATCCGTTTCAAATGCAACTTATTGAGGAAGATATGCGCACAGAAAATAAAATGTGACTGTGGTGCTTATAAAAAACAAACTAGGTATATCCATATAGAACGTGAGTACGGGTATAAAGATTCAGTACATGGAGAGATGACTACGAGATGCACTACCATAAAAACTCAGTTTATTTTTAACACACTTGCACGTAAAATGAGCCTTATTGCATCGCTTTTGGGGCCATAAACCGTACACACACGGTGGCGGGTTAACTACATAGCAAGAGAAGCAAATGCTAAGGGCCTCGCGCATTTGGGGGCCCCGCATACAAACCATTTCTGGCCACAAAAAAGTATTTCGAAAAAAAAAAGTATATCGAAGTGTGAAAATATTTGATTGAAATGTTTTATTTCCTTCTTTCAAATGTTAATTATCCTGTTGTGACTAATTATGAATAGGAAGAAGCAAAAGACTCTGCAACTACAATTTTACAAGTTTACCGTAAATTATTCTTTAAAATCTTATTTCTTAAACGTTGATAACATTAGTTTACTTATAAACAGAAACGTTTAAAAGACCTAAATTTTATTGTATATATTAAATATTAAACACGATTTACTTAGACTGTGAACAGTGTTATTTATAAATTACCGCATTTTTTTTAAAGTTTTATTTAATACCATACCACTAGCTTGATAACCTAAAGCAATCTAACATCCCCATGATAGAATTTGCTACAGGCCTCGCACTGGCTTGATCCGGCACTGATAACATGACACACTGGTGCGTAATAGAATTATTCCTACACAGTGAAATTAGTACTTTACTGAAAATTATATACGAACAATTAGAGCATTCATCAATGTCTTCGGGTTTTCCTCGGAAATGTGTTGAAAAACGTCGAATGCAACTCGTGAGCTCCGCTCATTACACAGTCGGCTGAATTACACCCTCGTCTGCGGCTCCCACTGCAACATACACTCTCGAGTGTGATGAGCAACTTCATCATCTTAGCCATGGGATGTCCACTGCTGGACATGGCCTCCCCCATATAGGGGGGATTTGCCTATACTCGATACGCTTGGCAGGCAGATTGGCAAGCGCAGTATGATTTCCTATCATACTGCGCTTGCCTCAGAAGGCGCTGCTGCCCACCTTCTGGTACGTGATCCTTTAGCCGACTCTTATGGCACCCACGGGTAGTGATTGGGGAGTACTATTCTAGGCCGGTACCACCACGGCACCTTATCCTAACCTAATGAGCAACTTAGTTCTCTTGTATCATAATATACTATTATGTGGATTATCTACTCCTATTTCCTGGGCCATTGCAATGATTACGATTACGAACTAAATTTAAACAAAGTATTTATTTTGGCCGACTTATATTTGTGTCCGTTGAACATTTTATACAGAATTATTACACGAAATTAAATGTTGGTGCCAGTAAGACGTTTTGGTTGGATTTATTTTGTATTATTTTGATTATGCCTAACATTTCTATATTTAAATAGTACACGATCCCATTTCTCGTAATAGATATAATATAATAAAGTTTAAAAAGCAATTGTAACGTGAAAATCGAAATAATAAAATAAAATCCTACATAAAATGTGATATACCTAAGGCATTAAGAGATGTTAATTATTTATTTTCCAATTTCCGTTATGAATAAATTGATTGACTCATAAATAAGATAATCAGAACCACATCCTAAGTCAATTTATTTACCTTTCAAATTGGGTAAAGCCAACAACGATACGAAATAAATCAAAGTACAAAAACAGTCCGAAAACAAACTCTTTTCTGCCAATGAAAACCACTCAAACAATATCCATAAAAGTGTTTCGCTAAACTCGTTCAAGCCATGTATTGGTCTTGTTTGAAATCGAACCGGAGCGGTTTGATGGTGGCTGTCTGTTATATTGTCGTGCAGCTAGATTGACATTTGTTCCTTACGATTAGTGACAACATACAAGTGCTTTAACTCGTCAACTAAGTTCTAGTTCACGAATTCAAGCACGAGTATACGTGCTTTATCTCGTGAACTAAAATCTAGTTCACGAATTATGCGTGCTTTATCTTTTTAACTAAAATAGCTCTCTTGTTATGCGTGCTTTAACTCGTGAACTAAAATCTAGTTCACGAGTTATGCATGCTTTATCTTTTTAACTAAAATAGCTCACTAGTTATGAGTGCTTTATCTTTTTAACTAAAATAGCTCACTAGTTATGCGTGCTTTAACTCGTGAACTAGAATTTAGTTCACGAGTTATGCGTGCCTTATCTCGTGAACTAAAATTTAGTTCACGAGTTATGCGTGCTTTAACTCGTGAACTAAAATTTAGTTCAAGAGTTAAAGCACGAGTATGTCACTAAAAACGATTAACTATTTAAGATTTAGCGTTTTCTGAACAATGAAAGAGGGAAAAACAAAGTAAAAGTACCCTAGCTAACAATTTGCAAAGATCGACTCATTCCCAAAAGCAATGGCAGAACTAGCGTTGACATCAGGGTGGGGGTCATAAAGTCTACGTAAGTAAGAACATGCGTTAGCAAAGGAGTTCCACAAAAACTTTTGTTCGCGGTAGCATAGAGGTATTTAAGTATACATTTTTCAGGTATCGTAAACATTTTACTGGTCATTTTTTTGTCTATGGATTGTCACAACTATTGGACCTTGAGCCAGGCTAGAGAGGATCATGACCCCTTTGACCATTCCTCTGAATCCAATTGCCCAAAAGAGTGCTAAGAACAAATTCTGGTTGAACTGTAAATGTTATTAGTATTTTTATGTTAGCCTGTAAGTTTTTTATAAAGAATAATATATATTTGTAATATTTTAAATTAACACGCATCAGAGTTTGTCCCGCCCTCTCTGCCTGTAAACACCCGCGAGCCTCTGTAATGTCATCGGCACCTGTTTAAGCCCTTAGAACTTCTGAACATCTAAGAATTTCCACTACATAATCAGAAACCTCAATATGAGTTGATAAAATGGAAAATAGCTATTTCGTTGATGACAACGACATTGTTTAGTTTAGACTATTGTTGACCTAATTGTTCTTTTGTGACACTGCAAAAAGGTATTCGTAGAACGCACAAAGGGAAGGAAAACTCAGACACAAAGCTATTGTATCCTTTCGCGTTTAACAGGGACGCCACTATTGTGTATATCACCAGAACTAGCCGGTTAGATAGTAGATCATAAGATACAGTTTCTAACAAAAGATCACTTTAGTTTGAATGAAAACTGTAATGAGTACGACTCATTACTATTAATTTAATTACTAATAATGAAGAAATGATATATTATAACTCAAGTAAAAGCGTTTTATATGATATCAACGTAGGGGACTCCCAAGGTCATGATTTTTTTTAATACTTTATAGATCTAGCGTTTGACCACTATCTCACTTGATGGTCGGTGATGATGTAGTCGAAGATGTTGTCCCGCTAGACCTAGAACGCTTATTGGCTCTCAAGAACTGCTGCCTGAACACACTATGTGATTGGTGACAGTTTTTCAAACTTGAGGGTGGTAGCTAGCCAGCCGGGTACTCGAAAGTATCCTATCACCATGCTGGGAATTTGATAACGGAACACCTTCACCGGAAGCTCAAGCTGTTGTTGGTGATCGAACCAGTGTCCGTCAGATTGACTGCCGACGCTCTCCCCACTGAGCTATCATCGCTTCAAAAGATGGATATATGACTTGAGCCTAATTCTACCATTCAATAAGGAAACCACTCGTCATAAACTGTATTCTCCTTGAAAAGGACCACCGAATGTGGTTGAAACCATAGTCGGAACCCTCTGACTTGTTACGTGAGTAACTCCCGTGTTTTATACATTCATAATATTACTGGAATAGTAACAATGTATATTATTTGTTATTGGTATTTTATAATTTCGTTTATTGAGCATGGGCAAGCGTTTCACCACTGTCTCACCTGTGGGCCTAGACAAGATGCATCGCTTTGCATGACTGATGCATGTTTTTCTCTAACCGCTAACGGTATTCCTTCTCGTTGATCACGAGGTATATCGCTTTTGAAGTGTAGTGATGATGCGGTCTTCGATGGAGCACGCCAGCCAAGAAAATACCTTTTCAATCGCGACTTGAAGACACCCAGATTTTGCTACTGCGGAAACACAGATTAAGGCAATGCTCGTTAGCTGTACGCACTAGGAATGTGGAAGCAAAACTCTTCGTGCGACAACTTGGAACGTCTATCATGTATGGATATCGCATTGCCGTCCGTCTAGTCGTTCTTAGATGGATTTCTATTATTTCGACACAGTTGCATGCATCATGTATACGAGTAAATAGTTATTACATAGTTCTTACCTTTCATCTTCTGGAAGCTCGATATAAAGCGGTAGCAGCGTGACGTTGCGAAGATAGAGCGGAGAGTCGCCGGCCAGATAGGTTCGCGAGAGCTCCGCGAGAGATCGGTTGAACGCGCGCACGGCGGCGGCGGCCGAGGGCGGCGCGGCGATGCCCACATAGAAGGCGGCCTTCGCATCCGCCTGCAGCACCTGCAGCTCCCGAGCCACCACCGCCGCCGCCACACACACCAGCAAGCACACGACCGCTGCATGTGCTCGGCGTTCGCGCATCACGCCCGCTCTCACCGCCGCCCGCGCGCCGCCCGCCGCCGCCCGCACCGCGCCGCCATACCCCGCGCTCGCCCAACACCATCCACGCTCAACGCTCCCCCACTCGCACCAGTTTCACATCTCGAGGTTTATCACAAAGCTCAAGTTGACGGCCACGTTTCTAAGTCCAATCTATGGTTGATCAAGCGTTAGTGTAAATCTGCTATAACTGCACTAATCACAATTCACCCTTTGGTGTATCTGTAACAAGAGAAAACGCAAATTAAGCAGTGACACACACACGTATCTACAGGGAATTGCCGCCTATAATAATTTATGAACTTTCCTGTCCGTCTGGTTGCCTGGAAGAAATCGCGTTAAGCGATAAGGCCGCCCTTTTTTCACCATATTTATATTTGTTTGTTATCTATATATGTGTTTTTTGGAAATAGTGTGCTAATAAAGAGTTTTCTATCTATCTATCTGTACTGTGCGCGTGCTAACCCTTGGTTTAGGATACACTTAGGTCAGCCGCATGACGTCATTAGTGACGTGATTTTAGTATTGTCACAGTCACAAAGAAACCTATATAGTGTCTCTGTGGTCACAGTGCACACAAAATCAAGTAGATCCATTACTCAGATAGAAAGACCGACACTGGTACTTATACCGATTGATGATGTGCTTTTTACTTTATTTCAATTTGTTCACGTTTCTTATAAGTTGCTTTAATTTTTTTTATTTATGCTATTTTGCGTTTGTCTACTATCTCACTTAATGGTCAGTGACGATTTGGTCGAAGATGTTATCACACTAGACCTTGAATGCTGACACATTATGTGTTTGGTGAAAGTTTTTAAAACTTGTGGGTAGCCAGACGGCTACTCGAAAGTACTCTACCACCATGGGAAGGCTGTCCACCGTTATCAAATTCCCAATGGGAATTACATTTACCGGATGCTGAAGATAATGATGGGATCAAGACAGCGTCCGTCAGTTTTTGGCAGACGACGCTCCCACTGCTGAGCTATAACCGCTTCAATATTACGCTCTGATAGTATTAGTATAGAAGACATACGATTTCAATATAAGCCAACCGTTCTGAACGTCTGCAACGTTTGTATCGTTTGCACAACTTGAACCACAGTATCAGTGATAGTGACTAGAGTGCACTCGGAAACAGATACAGCGCAACCGTCTCTATACGCTATTTATTTGCTGAGGCTTACTTCCGCCACCTGGAACAATGGCGTGACTCCTAGGTGACGAACTGCAAACTGGTTTGAACTGGCTGGATTGTTTTCCGGTAAATGGCCCAATTCTGATAATCACTCGAACTAGCTACTACTAAATACACTAAATTTCAAAATGAAATAGGTCGTATTCTATTTTCGCTTAAATTCAAATTCGTCTAGCTCCATACAACGTTGTCAGTATTATTAGACGAGTTTTATTCAATTGCTGGCCAATTGCAGGTAGTTTTAGCAGGCGACAAATATAAGTAGCGATCTAATTTACATAAAACTGCCCGCAAATTTAATAAAAACATCTAATTTAAGTGTTTTACATCTTGTAATTATGCAAATTACTGTAGGTATATTTAAATTCAGATTGAATGCGTTTGAATGCAATTCAATTATTCTAAAATCATGAAATGGCTATGCAATTAGAATATGGGAAAAAGAGATGGAATGAATGAGTAGGTATTTCTAATTTACATGTAAGAAAGAGCCCAAGGATTTTGGACTGATGATTGGAACCAATGATATTATATGTTTATATGAGGTAGATGTCGCACAAGCGCGCGGAAACAGGCGGCAAAATTATGTCGATTGTAGTAATTTTCATTGCGACGCGTATTTCAAGCGCAAGTCTGAACATATAGCTATCCTTTTCTATATTATTTGTACCGTATTATCTATTGCAGTAAGTATGTTTATGTCGTAAAGGAAGAAATTACCGCGCAATATGAATATACCTCATCTTTAGTAAAACATCATTGATTGGAACAAACAAAACAAATGAATGCAAAAATGAAATGCCTAGTTGTGAGATAAGGTAAAAATTAAAGAGATAATGGAGCTAATTAGATAAGTTTATGGATGTGACAATATCAAGTTAACGAGCGGAGAGTTAACAAATATTAGTTGTACCAAGAAATACGGAACAATACTTTAATTTGGCAACTCGTGCAATAAGGCATTTATTTTCTATATTTAATCTGTTATTACCGCCAGGGGAGACGTTAATAAAAAATATTTTACAAGCAAAAAATCCAAATCTCTATAATGGGTTTTTATGGCTTCAAATCTTGTAGATAATTTGTAATTCTGCAATGTCAATAGAATTAAAAATTAAGATGCAGAAACAGAATCAAACAAGATTCTATGGGATAGTTACTTGAAAAGGTTTTTACATAACCCTAATAACAATAAAAAAAACACAGATGATTGAAACAGTTTCGTATTTATTAACATAGTTACTTTCTAATAAATATAAAAACTACATTCTCTTTATGCCTTTAGGTATAGGTAGACGAAAGCTTCGCTGTTTCAGTATATGCAGTAAATCATACACCCTCTGAAAGCCAGATCTCATTTTGCCTGGGAACACTTTTTTACGCCCGATTTATTTTATCTTCTACAACGTTCTATAAGTTTGTTCCAGAATATTCTAGTTCCCCTTACTTTGCATTTTATCGACTACCTACCTGGAACACCATGGTCGTATTCACAATACATTGACTTTTGCTAGCAAGAAAATAATAACAGAATAAAACTTTATTATCTCAGGAAAACATCATAATCGCTGCTTTAGTGTCTCTTCTGTAAGAGATAGTTAAGAGTGAATTACAAAAGGACAATATATCTTATTACGTGTAACGAGTTCAACTACATCTTTAGAACATAGTTATTAGAAACAATGATGAGCCTGCTGTTTAGTCAACGTCGGCTGTCAACCTGACGGTCATCGGTTCGATACCCACCCGTGGCTTCAACTTCCAGTGAAGATAGTATCGTTATTAGCCGCACCCCGCAGTTTTATCCGCGTGGTGATGATTGATGATGATGATGATGCTGAAAAGTAGCTTATATGTTATTCCGGGACCTTAAGTATCTACATAGCAAATTTCATCCAAATCCGTTCATATTTATAATAATATAGTGGGATAAAATCCACAGCATGTTTGATGGGTACTTGTCAGTTCCCGCTTGACTACATGTAAATTTGAAAATTTGACACCAAAAGCACAATATGTTCAAGCAGCTGTTCTCGAGAGCCAGTGAACAGTCCAGATTTTACCTTCGACCACGTCATCAATGACTATCGAGTGAGATAGTAGTCCACCGAATACTATAAAATAAAATAAAATTAAAAACCTACCATATTTTTTTATAAAATTGTAAACATCCCAAAAACATCAAATAATGAAATACGTAATATAAATTCAATTACATTCAACTTATTGTAATTAGTTTTAGTTCTTTAGACTTTAACAGTTTTATATTTTTATACCCAGACTTGCTCTGAAAAAGAGAAACAGAAAAAGTTGCCATACGAAATATAAAAAAAAAACGCTTTCACGAACATTCACGTGAGCTAGTGTGTGCGTGCTTTACTGTAATGTTACGTCATATAGCGCTTATACGATTTTGCAGCGCCTTACTGACAATGGGTTCACTTTCCGCTTATGTGTGCAGGCGTATACTGTACTGCTTACATTGCGGTATCACCGGCTTATATCAGGAATGTGTCAGTCTTTAAATACGCAAGCGATGGTATTGTTCACAAATAATCGGCCACTTTAACGCTTTAGTTACAATTTCCAATTAAGGCTTGATGATATTAACAAGTGTTTTAGTAACGGGCAGCAGGTTGTAGGATTCTGAGAATGAATTCTTTCCAATGAAAATATAATTTCACTTTTACATTTACACTATTTCGTTACATTTACACGAGGACTTGTTCAACTGTTTACAGTATAATAATTTATTAACTTATTTATTCGGATCATTTAATAATAATAAACTTCAATAATTTGCAACGATTGCAATGAATAGACATTTACTTTTCGCTAAAATTGTAATACAAGAGCCCTCTTTAGCAAGGTAGACTTGTTTTAGAAGTGTGGGGTGGCGAGAGATTAAGTTATCCGAGGTAAGCCTCTTGATCCCCGAGTGGACAGCGGAAGCCTCCGTAACTAAACAGCTGACAATTTATGCGCAAGGATTTACAAATATTGTTATGGAAAGCAACTGCTATAACTAGTGTACGGCAATACCTTTACAGATGTAGAAAACGGTTATTATAAATGTGAAATGCTGTGTAATCAAAAGTTTGTAATTAAATGGATCGGTCGCCGTGGCAAAGTGGCTAGTTTCAGTGACATGACTACTGTGTCTCCGGAAACCTGGGTTCGAATCCCGGCAGGGGCAAACATTTGTGCGATGAGTGGATGAGTATAAATGTCCCGGGTCTTGGATGTTTGTGTGCTGTGATTGTGTGTGTCCATGCCTCCCGCGATACAGGGAAATCTAGTGCAGGGGTCTGAGTGTGACAAAAAAAATATATAATTTTTGTCTGTATGTCAAAACTCAAGTTGTAGTGGAAATCCTTTATCTAAAATGTGGTATGGTCTTTATTGGAAATCACCGGTTGGAGAGTCATTCTTTAAAAACGAAAGAAAAATATTTAGACTCCTTTTTTAAAATATACTCTAGTGTACTCCTTATACTTTAGTATATTTTGAAATTACTTTTTAAAGCAATTTTACACATTACGTGCATAGAACATTATAACTGTACAAAAAGTAAGATGCTAAATCAATGCATTTAAAAAATATACTACTTTTTCGCCATCTGTAATAAAAGTTTTTTGTAGGGTGGAGAATCATATTATAGGTTTTTATTAGCGAAAAGTTAGGTGATCAATCACCTAATTTTTTCGCTATTTTATCAATCCTCCTTTTTCAAATTGAAAAACTGTCACCAACAGTGTTTAGGCATTAGACCTTGAGAGACAGTAAAGATTTATAGGTCTAGCGTGATAACATTTTCAACCATATCGTCACTGACAATTAAGTGACATAGATAGTGGTCAAACGCTAAATCTATAAACCATATAAAATAATACAAATAATAATCTCTCAACTTGCGTCTAAACTACATGACAACACTATTTTCATAACCTCTAAAACAACTTGCTAAATTCTTTTTTAAAAATTTTAAACCGGCAAAACCTTTGTTCCCCAAAGAGATTCATTCGCTTCACGAATATTCGAGATGAATTGTCGATTTCCGCGGGGACCCTCCGCGTTTCTCCGCCTATATGGCATGACGCATTCAGGACGTTTTGAATGACAATATTGAAGGTTCGTGATTATAGAGGCGGGCGTTTCTTGATTGATCGTCTTTGTGCCAACATTAATCAATAAGGCTTTGTAGATATTCGTAGTAGGAATAAGTTCGGATCAGAGTTTTGTTCCTCAAGGACATGTCCTCAAAAACAGGGCAGTTTCTACCTACATCAAATAAATTGTAGTCGTTAGGAGAACTCCAGTACTTTATCGTGATCTTCGTTGAGGGAAAATGAATGGCGATCTCTATCATAATAGTGCGAATTCACGTTAGGACATTATATCATATCATATAATATGTCGAACAAGGTTTGTTTTTGTTTATGTATTCTTGACGATCAGAAGTGTATTCAATTTTTAAACAGAAAATACAAAGCGAACTATCAACACATTGAAATTAAATAACAAAACGCGATATCACCAAACACGACAACAATTCACGTAGACTCCTAAGCCACGTCTGATGTCTCCGAGAACCCAGGTAGAAGTGTCCAACAGTGGACTAAATAAGGCTCGTCCGCTCAGTACGATGTCCCGAAGTAGAATGACTCGTCCAAGCCAGCCGCGCCAGTGACGTAACGTCGGTCGCCCCTTCCACTTGCTACGTCATTGCGTCGACGTCCGATGCCGGCGAGCGCCCGAGTAAAAGTGTGCGCGCTTCGGTTCTGTCTGGCTTATATAGCCAGTCTGCCGCTCGCCCCACCACTACCACTAGGGGCGTGTAAGAGTATATATACAAAAACAAACCTTGGTCGACATATTATATCTACCTACATAGGTAGTAGATTCCTCAGAATTAATTTATTAGCCTGTGGTTTCTTTATAAGATGAATTCCAAAATTTTCTTTCTGCATAGTCTCGAAATTCGATTTCATAGAAGGAAGGTGAAGGTCAAGTTAAGGTTGAATTATAAGCGATTATATATATATATAATATATATATACCATTACTGCTCTCACATTTAAAAACGTGTTTTTAAAAAAACCTAAACTCAAAAGACAAAACACCAATGACGGATAATTATAGGTAGCTTTATGTTAAAGAAAGCTAATTTATCATATGACTGTCATTCACTGTTGTAAGTACATATTATTATTGTTACTCCTTCTTCTTCTCGTCCTTATCCCATACTAGGTGGGGTCGGCCCACGGGCCCAATGTCTCGACCCCAAATAGTACAATGGATTGGAAGCCATATTTGATTAAAACGCGTTGGAGAACAAGTTGTCATGGCAATGTAAGTACAGAATTGAGTAGAGCAGAAACATTTTAGGAAATGGGATTTGCGCGAAGCCGGAACAATGCGTTTTATTTTGTATACTACATTTGAGTGGTTGATGCACACCAGAGCTTCAGATTTATGTCTTCTCTACTCAGATAAATGTTTCTGAACGTAACTTTTATCATAATTATAGTGTTTTCTTTGTAAAATCAGATAATCAATTTATTGGTAAAACATTTTACAATTCAAACAATAATTGTACACGAAATAAAAATATCACAAGTATAAATACTTACTACTGCATAATTCAAAATAAATTTATATTAATATAATTAAGAAAATGCATTACAAAGGCTGTCTTTTACTTCTTTACAAGATCTAATTTCTTCAATACTGTAAAACGCCTTCTCGACGCGCCATGACCATGACTCAAGATTTGCTGTAAAGGACGTTACGTTGGATGCGTATGTAATAAACCCAGGTAAGCGGTTATATATAGTGGTTCCTAAAACTTTCGTAAGTCTGTCAGATTTTGCAAGTCTCGTGCTCCTTCTGCGAGCTTACCTGAACCACGTCGCATGGGAGTCTGCGCGAGATTTAAGAAGATTTAGCCTAGATTTAGCCTCATAAATATGGTAGAAATATTATGATTGAGATAAGCGTGAGTGTCTAGAGGTATGTCAAACATGGTTTTACTGACACCTCGTGTCACAGATTTGCTATAGCTTCTACAGCACGCTTATGCTGAAGATGCGATCTTTATCAGAGGTGCGCCCCCACAATACTGCTCCATACTTGAGAATAGAATACACTGTGACAAAGTAACACGCACGAGGCAGCCTATGCAACGCACAACACGAACTTCCTAATTTGATACATAATGTGTATACCATAGATAACCTTCATTCACGTCATACACAGACGCACACGTGTAGCTAAAATATATTCGCAGTTATTATTGGCCGTTTGTGTCAACTAACCGCCGCCGCCGTCGCGCCATCACAGCGCCGCTACAATCACTTAGAGAAATATAATGTTGTATACATATAAAGCTGGCCGAGTTTGCAAAGCGAGCAGTGCGGATATGTAAAGCAAAGATGAATTATTTAGATGACCATGAAAAATAATTCCCATTACTCGTGCGTAAAAAATAAATCTTTACCAAGCTAAGCAATAAAATGTAACAGATATTATACTATTCCGCTAAGGTATATCTATTTATTGTTTAAAATGAAATTCAGAACTATATTATAAAACAACGTTATACTCAAACCGCAATTGGATAACTATTATATTTTAAAATGGTAAACTGTATCAGATTACCATTTTCCTCATTAAATTGTTTATATTTTTCTAGATTTATATTATTTATGCATAAAAGGTTAAAATTTTAAAATAAAAAAACGAAGATATGTATTATTAGTAATATACCTAATAACAAAAAAAGCTTTAAAACATATATACACATTCTATATAATCAAACACAATAAGTACACTTTTCGTCAACCAGTTTAGAAGTGTTTACTAATTAAAAACTTTATGTAGTACACTATTCTTTTATCTAAGAACAAATAAGATTGTTTAAGATATTGTGAGGTATTCATAAATTCTTAAAAAAAAACCTAATTTGTTCGTTTACGACCAGAGACCCATAAACGAATAATCGCATTGGAATAAAAATTTGGAAGCATTAGTATAAATGGTTATAGCTCTGACAGCTACGTTGGAGATAAAACCGGAAAATAAATTAGCAGCCTTTAAAGATTTCGCGGAAGTAAAAAGAGGTAATATTTCTTTTTATTATTTAAACAAACTCGACCTTATTTCTTTTCTGTCCATTAACACTAAGGATACGTAATAACAAAGTTATTATTAGGATTAGCACATAACCACTAGTAAATCTCATTCTACATGTCAAAACTAAGTTTTTTTTTTCTTTATAACATTCACACAAGGTCTTCAGGTCCCAAACTAGGCAGAGCTTGTACTATGGTAACCTGATGACTGATATATATACTTATATACATATACACACCCAGACACAGGTCAAACAAACATGTTCATACACACAAATGTTTGACCTGTCCGGGAATCGAACCCGGGACCAGCGGCTCAGAAGGCAGAATGCTACCAACTGCGCCAACAGGCCAGTCCGTTTGTGTCTTTATTATTATTCTGAATTATTGTGACTTATAGACATTCGCGATAAGAGCACATAGACGGCATTGTCCAGTCTTCTCGTGACCACGGTCAATGCAACTTGGCTAAAACGTCGAAGTAAAATTACTAATACCATATAACACATCACACTAATATTATAAAGGCGAAAATTTGTCTGTATTTCGAATCGACACCGATTTCAATGATGAGATAGTGGGCAAACGCCTGCCTATTGTGAATAAAAATAAAAAATAAAAAATTTGGTATATAGATAAATTAGACCCTGGATTAACAAATATAACTACTTTTCACCATCATCATCATTATCAATCACGCGGGTAAAACCGCGGGGCGCATCTAGTTAAAAATGAAATTCTGAAATGACAGCATCAACATTCATATAACATAGATGTAATGTTTTTATAAGTTTCCCTTACAATTGCGTACGTAACCGCAGTTACAATTCTCATACGTAACCAGTTACATTACCAGTATACGTCACAAAACAGAGAGAGAAACAATGAACTTACAGCTGTATCAAAGCGCTTACGGCTTAAGCTTGTGGCAATTTCTTCTCGTTTCCCACGAACACACGCGTCAGTAGCGACAGCGGCGAGAATCGGCACACTGAGTTAAATCCATCTTATTATTTGAAATTTCCTTGGACTCTATTCATAATCTTGATAGCATTGTGAATTTGAATATACTATTGTGTTGAAAATTGATTATTGAATAACGAATAAATGCGTTATTGAGTTTTTATGTTTGTGACTATTAGATGAAAGATTCGTAAGTATTCGACATTATTAAGCCTAACTACGGTAACAAACCGACTAGGTTTGTTACATTACAATTATGGAAGAAACTCGCGATAGTTTTCAGACTCAAACTTACGTATAGTAATCGAGTAGGTATCCCGCCCCGTCTTGTGACCTTCTGAGTCACTTTTTCAAGAGAGCAGTCCACGCGCGGACGCGGCCTAAAGTACGTGCTTTCTATGAAAATGTGACTCGTCAGAGTCACATTTTCGGTCACAAAACCGGTCGGGATACCTAATCGACTAATATACGTAAGATAAACTATAATTTAAGTTTGCTAGAATGGAGTTCGGCAACTAAAACAATATAATATAAATTGCAAGTACTGATAAACTGATAAATTAAAGAATAATTTATTTGTAAACTCTAAGTTATAAGTTAAGTTTAGTAAGTTAATAATTTATTTGGTTTTTCTATCTTCAATTATTATGTTGTTAAATATTGTGTACCTAAAAGTGAAAGTATTATGGCAATTAATATTTTTTATTTTAATTGTCAAGTTTTTCTCTCCTATTTTAAATAATAATTTATATCAAAAAGTTTTAAATGTTCAAGACTCTTCTAGAAATCGCATAAACGAATTAGTATCTCTCGAAAACAAAGTCGTTTATGCGATCCTTTTAAATTCAACTAAAACTTATGTTGTCATTACTACATCACTAATGTTGTCATTTTAACAAAAGCTTATGGACTCGTTATTATAAAATTAAAGTTGCTTGCGTAAAACTATTGCCTACTGAACTTTCCTTTAGTTTTATTCAATATTATAATTTGAGTCTGAAAACTATCGCGAGTTTCTTCCATAATTGTAATGTAACAAACCGACTAGAACTCACGTGGTAAACACTGGAAAATTACTCTCTGACCAGTTTCGACCTTATTTGCAGTTCTTCATCTGGGAGTTATGTTAATGTTAATAATATGTATAGCTCCCAGATGAAGAACTGCAAATAAGTACGAAACTGGTCGGAGAGTAATTTTCCAGTGTTTACCACGTGAGTCCTAGTCGGTTTGTTACATTACAATATTTTGATTACTTTTAGAAAAATAAACGGGATTGGAGAAGCCAGAAAAGGCACAAGTTTGGGAGACCGCTGCCTCCGGCAAAAACTGTTCATTCTGTATTTCAAACAATTTAATTGAAAAAATAAGTTAACCATTTTCTTATTATAAAATATTACAACATTAAGATAGAAGTACAGGGAAGGTAATGGACACAGCATGAAACATTAAGGGCAAATGCTTCTATTTAATTACAATTGTGTATGAACATGTCTGTTTGACCTGTGTCTGGGTGTGTATATGTATATAAGTATATATATATATGTATATATACATATATACATACTTATATATATATATATATATATAAGTATGTATATATGTATATATCAGTCATCAGGTTACCATAGTACAGGCTCTGCCTAGTTTGGGACCTGAAGACCTCGTGTGATTTTTGTCCCATATTATGATTATTATTATTATTATTACATTTGCCTCAGGTGAATATAGGATGAATAAAATAAATTAATTCTCAAGGTCAAATGATATTTATTCATTTATTTATTAAAACGAACACCAATACGCTGTACACTAATACAAATGCCACAGCAGTTACAGGTGTAGGCAACCTGCAAAAATATTATTTCTCAGAAACACCGAGACTAAGATGAAAGCCTCATTTAAAAAAAATAAAACAAAAAACACTTGAAGTGAAATAATGATAATGCCTTAAAATGTAAGTACGTGAAAGTCGTTTCATGAGACAATAAACCCACAAGTACTTAGCATACGGTACAATTTTGATGCATGTGTATTTTTTTTTTAATACTGTATAGGTTTGGCGTTGGTTTAGCGTTTGGCCACTATCTCACTTGATGGTCAGTGACGATGTGGTCGAAGATGCTATCACGCTAGACCTAGAACGGTCACTGGCTCTCTGACTGAACACTATGTGTTTGGTGACAGTTTTACAAACTTGAAGGTGGTAGCTTGCCAGGCGGGTACTCGAAAGTCAACCACCATGCTGGGAATTCAATAACGGTGTTACCTTCACCGTGAGCTCAAGCTTGGATATCGAACCAGTGTCCGTCAGTTTGACAGCCACCACTCCTCCCGTTGAGCTATAATCATTTCAAAATTGGTGAATATATACTCCCTTATTTTGGTATATTATTTTATTTTCTTCGGAAAACATACAGTGTTATATTACTAATGTAATAAAATATAAGTTTCTATACACCATTAAAAAGTTTTTGCATACAAAACCTATAATAAGCTTGTTTGCTAACATAAACAAAAAACAGATATTGTACAGCATAATATCCATTATAACAAACAAGACAGTTAGGGAACAGCACTAAACCAGTTTTGGGTCAATCTGAGTATACATCCTTGCACTATCATATACTTACATCTATATACATTCTATGTATTTAACATAGAATGTACATAACAAGCGAGATACATTATAGTTCCCGCGGGTGCCACAGTTGTAAGACCCCTGCGAGTATTTATGTATATTGACCCCGCAAGGAAAGATTGAGTAAAACACAGGAAGTCTGTTCCAGAACGTCTATTTACGACGACTATCTCGTTTCGGGTGTCATTCCATTAAGACCCTTCCTTAATGGCAGCTGTAATTCGACATCTGTATACCTACATATACATATTATGTGTATTCGAAGATATCCGTGGTTAATATAACACGTGTATCTGCTATGTAAGTACCTCAATGAAAGTTTGGTTTTATAAATATTCTAACGTTTCCAATTAGTTGAATTACTTTTAAGTCACGAGTGAATGGGTACTTTCTAGGCTGGCGTGCTCCATCGCTTAGACCGCGTCGATACTTAACATCAAGTGAGGCAGTGGTCAAACGCAAACTAATAATATTTTTAAGCTATTGCATAGCTTCTATCGCGGGCCTTGAGCGTAGAGACCGAATCCAGAAATTCCGTAACGAAAATAACCTAACACCGACCGGCACAGCGGTGATACTTTTTAGTTTTGCCATATATCGATGAATAGCAGAACTTTTATTGACTTTTTTGAAATATTATGCTTGTCTGTTTAGTTCAGCAACTCGCCATTAGGTGGCATTGGTTGTATCGGCGTTACTGCATAAGTTATTAATATATTAATTGCATAATATGCGGCCGTGGTGGTACCGGCCTAGAATAGTACTCCCCCATCTCTTCCCGTGGGTGCCGTAAGAGTCGGCTAAGGGATAACGTACCAGGAGGTGGGCAGCAGCGCCTTCTGAGGATCGGAAATCATACTGCGCTCGCCAACCCGCCTGCCAAGCGTGGCGAGTATTGGCAAATCCCCCCTATATGGGGGAGGCATACGTCCAACAGTGGACGCACATAGCTGAGAAAAAAAAAAAAAAAAAAAAAAAAAAAGAATTGCATAAGTTGATAAAAAATGCTATGCAATAGCTTAACCGCGGCAGTCCCCGAGTGCCACACGTCTTTTTTTAAAAAGATTATAGATTTTTCATCCTTTCTGACTATCTTAATTCTTCTTCTTCTTTAATTATGACTCCTGAGGCTACTTGTCACAATTCTGAAAATGTCTGTTCATGCTAGTACCTTAAACCATGTAGGAATTGAGTAAGATTGTTTATGGTTTATTGCAATAACAACATGCTATGCCTAACCATGGACTATTTAGTCCATGGCCTAACTTACGTTTTAATTATTTGAAGAAAAAAATTCGGCTACTAGCGGGACTTCAACCCACGACTACAGAATACCGTCCTGTCGCTTTGTCCAACTAAGCTATAGCAGCCCATACCACTAGCGCCAAATTTCTACGTTCCCTTAACATCTGAGGGGATGTTGTTATTAGCGCCATTTACCTATAGTTGGAAAGGAATTCGGCATCAACATCAACGGCGAGTACATCACTCACCTTCGGTTTGCCGACGATATTGTGGTCGTGGCAGAATCCATGGAAGACCTCAGCACGATGCTCGAAGGCCTCAACAGAGTTTCCTTAAGGGTGGGCCTTAAAATGAACATGGACAAGACGAAAATTATGTCAAATGCCCATGTTGCGCCCGCCCCCATATCAGTTGGGAACTCGACTCTCAAAGTTGTTGACCATTACGTCTACCTAGGACATACAGTCCAATTAGGTAAGTCCAACTTTGAGAAAGAGGCCAATCGTCGAATCCAACTCGGCTGGGCAGCGTTCGGAAAGCTCCGAGACGTCTTCTCGTCCAAAATACCGCAATGCCTGAAAACGAGGGTCTTCGAACAATGTGTGCTACCAGTGATGACTTACGGAACTGAAACGTGGTCTCTGACTATGGGCCTTCTGAACAGGCTCAGAGTCGCACAACGAGCTATGGAGAGGGCTATGCTCGGGGTTTCTCTACGTGATCGAATCAGAAATGAGGAGATCCGTAAAAGAACGAAAGTCACCGACATAGCCCAGCGGATTAGCAAGTTGAAGTGGCAGTGGGCAGGGCATATAGTTCGAAGAACCGATGGCCGTTGGGGCCGAAAGGTTCTCGAATGGAGACTACGGACTGGCAAGCGCAGCATAGGACGGCCACCGACCAGGTGGACAGACGACCTGACTAAGATCGCAGGCAAGGGCTGGACGCGGGCCGCTTCCAACCGATCCTTGTGGAAATCAATGGGGGAGGCCTTTGTCCAGATGATGATGATGACCTATAGTTGTATGAAGAATTAAATAATGATGACCTACGTTACAGTTGATATCGTATCAAACGAAGGACCATACCGAATTTTTTCCTTTAAATAATTTGACCCTTGAGTAAGAATATGAACAACGAAATCAAGATTCTTACATATTCTACAAAAGAATGTGACTTACACGGTTTTCAAACAATAAGAACGGAACGCGTGTTGCCAGTATCAGTATAATCTGAAACCTTCTATCAAAATACGAAATATAACTGCGTAGGTGACATTTGTTTCCTTAATAAAAGTTAAAATGCATGTGGATTCAGTGAACTCTGCTAAATATGACAAAATCAGAAAAAGCGATATTTTAGCACACATTTTTCCAATTACAAAGTTCAAGCATTCGTATAATATACATGTAGGTACAAAGTAAGCCATGATACGGATAATAGTGTTTGTTTATTCGTCTTTTGTTATTTGATGAAATTGATTAGATACGGGCAAATTGAAAAACGAAAAACTAGATATTCGCTACTCGGATTTGTGCAAATAATCTGATTTCAGCTGTATCTGACTAAAGTCAGCTATTTTGTACGACGGAAAATGAGGATATTGTGTTAAACAGTCAATGTTTGTATGTTTATTCTTGTTCTAGAGACCAAACTTGCAGGCATATTTTGATGGGTCTTACGTTAAGGGGCTACGGCGGAAATAAAACTTCTTTCATTGGGCGTGGCCTAGTTCTGCCGTCGGGAAAAAAATATCGTAGCGAGAATCGAGTGTGTTTGGGCGATCACGCAGAGCAGCCGTCGCCACGCGCCGCTAGCTTAAAGTCCAGTCAAATAAACTCTTAAATCAAAATTTCAGTCTAAAGGCTGCATTTTTGATATTATGTAGTTTTAATATCGTACAAAAAAAAAGTGTAAAACAGTTTGTAGTAAATATAGAAGACATCTTTGGCAAAAAGCAGTCAGAAATATCAGAAATAATATGAAGAACTCACAGCAAACCTCCAATAGTGGAGATTCGAACTAAGAAAAAGTCAAAGGTAAAAAAGTCATAGGCAAAAATAGTGAAATAGACTTTGCTATGTACTTGAAACAACAACTCTGCAAGTACGTCCTTTCAACAACAATGTAACTAAATATAAGCTAAAACTCTCTTAACAAGACTGAGAGCCTGAGGGCCATCAAGCAAAGCTACTAAACTAAACGCAATAAACAGAGTGCCGCATACCGCCAATGCAACATCGAAATGGCCTTTTAACGAAAATTGCTTTGTTCATACCATTTCAGTTCAAAATAAATCCAAAATACTTTGTATGAACTGGGATACAGACACAGAGCAGTTCATCTCATTAGAAGAAATGAAGGCATTTATCTATATAACTCAAACTTATGGACTTTCCAAAGTTGGAAACTGGGAAAATTTACGTGCAAACTACTGGTATAACTGAACCTAGGTATCTGGCCCAGAGGCTTAGGCGAAAAAACGTAACAAACAGATAGAACTCCTTTCACATATATAATATTACTAGCAGTCCACCCCGGCTTTGCACGGATAAACAATTTCAAATATCAAAATTACAAGGAGCTCGATTTTTTTGAAAATATAATGTAGCCTATGTCACACGGGGATAGTCATTACCTATTTCCAACAATGAAAGAATTCTTCAAATCGGTTCAGTAGTTTCGGAGCCTATTCAATGCAAACAAATATTCAAAACTTTCCTCGATACAATATTAGTACCTATAGATTAAGATTTCATTGTACTTAGAAGAACCATAATTGTATCAGGATAAAAAATAATCTATGTGTTACGTCAGGGCTATATTAAGGTAGAGTGGGTCTCATCAATTTCATAGTTGCTAAGCATATGCTTGTTTTGGATAAACCCAGGCGTTGCTTATTAATCCCGCGATGGTTAAGGAGGCTACGGTCTTGGGGGAAGCGCAGGTCGTGACAATCCTCAAGGCAAGTATGGCGGTTACCTTCTCGTGGTCCTCCGGCGCGGCGTCGTGTGTCAAACGTAGCGGGAGAGCGATTCAGCGCGCCACCTTCCGTGGTATATTTTATGTGTGTAGTGATAATCCGTTATTGGCCTTAGGTGTAAGCTACTTGTACAATAATTTGTTTATAAAGGGCTGTAGATCTCGTAAATAAATAAATAAAATTTTTTGAAGAGACTAAAGCAGTGTAAACTTTAATATAGTAATAGAAAAATACCCGACCTCACTTGCCAGAGGGTGGATTAATATAATTTTTAGAATGTGAAACAAGAAAAAATTTTTTCTCAATTAATCTGAAAATATTATATTTGATTAGATCGACTCTTAAATGCTCGAGTATTTCGATAACAAACGTTAAAAAATTACCGTTTTTTTTGTGACGTTGATTCATAAATATTTTGGATATGGGACAATTATCCAAGACAAATTCAAACATATGCATAAAACATGCATTACCTAGATGAGATTCAATTTTCGAACTATCAAGACAGCTCTCACGAAGTTCACCCTCAACACAATCGCCTTTTAATCTTTGTATCAGAATCACATGACGCCCTAAGCTAGTAGCGCAGTCAAAGTACGTAACAAAGAGCCACTTAGCTCGAGACCCGCCACTTTTGAATATGCATGACTTGTCGCGACTTTAGCCGTTACCACGTAGAACTACTTCAAGCGTTTTACATCTAACCCTTGCTTTAGGGAGCGAAAGTGGGAGATTACGCGGAAGATTTACGTTGTAATATGTAGACGGCTGCCGCATCGCGTCGTTATAATAACCAACTAGGTCTTTAGAAGCTTTCTAGCACTTAATCTCTAAGAACAGTTGGCCTGAAGAAGATGCATCGCTTCTCTTTCTATAACCGCTTACGAAGAATATTCGTTCTCGTCGATCACGCTTTGAAATGTCAGATTTCATACATTATTTTGTATTCTCTCAGCGTTAACGCTTATCGAATGTTACTCTGTCAAGAGCTACGGGTCATTTGTGCATCTTAGATATGTTTTGATAATTGTTTTGATTATAGACAGGTGTTTGACCACTATTTCACCGAATGTTAAGTGATGATACGATCTTACATGGACCATAGTATAATTTATCTACTATTAACAGCTGCATACAACTAGAGGTATCTGCAATGAAAATAGAATAATTACATGGAATAACGATTATATTATCTCAAAAAATGTCCCTAGTTACATTATGCAATTGTATTAACAAAGACATTTTTAAGGCACATTCTTCGCACCAATATCAACAACAAACATACCAACGACGCCAATTTAGAAGAAAAATAAACAATATTGTCGATGGTGTTGCAAGCACCTACTGAATAACCTCTTCCAACAATAGGCCGAATCGCGAACTTAAAGGATAACTAAACTAAACACTTGTTAAACATAAATATACATTTCATAAAATCATATCTGATTGCCGGTAAATGAAACGCTTGCGCGAGCTAACTTTACTCGTGCCGCCATCTAGTTTCATGTTACGGAACTAAATGGCGACAATCACTAGGAATACAATCCTACACATGTCTTTGACTGACCACCTACAAAGATTATTTCAAATCTCGATAAAATGGCGAAAGTGCATGGATAAGAGTGGTACATACTTTGAATTCGGTTAAAAAAGTATTAACAAAAAATGGAACCGACTTCAACACTCAATAGTGTAAAATAACTTGTCGAAGTCGGTACACAATATTTTGATAATAGTTACTTTTGAACTATCACGCTACCGACGCCATTTTTTGGTAACCATTTTTTAGCACCCTTTTTAGTGACCTTCGCTACTCACGGGAACAATTTGATTGTCATTGTGTATGTTCACCGATTTCTCCACCCGCAACTATAATGCCATCGCCGTATGCGTAGCACTTTTCGCACGCTACGCATATTCAAAAACCGCTTGACCGATTTTGATGAAATTAAAATGGGACCACACGGGCAGTAGCAGGTTTCAAATAAAAAAAGAACGATCAAACATAAAAAAAAACATACGGGTCGAATTGCGAACTTGCTCCTTATTTTAAAGTCGCTTAAAAATCGTTTTGCTTTCTCAATACAAAACGCCAATTTCATTATGTGAGGCCATAATATGTCCAGCAGTGGATGACCTATGGCTGAGATGATAATGATGATGATGAGTACATAATATTAGTGTAAATGGTGTAGATCTAGAAAACTTACGTATTCCCTAACCATCGTGCATGTCAATATTTCATTATGCACAATATCAGAAACCAAAGAATTCAAAACAATGTTACGTCATCATAGTTTCTATTGACATAAAGCCTATGTCAGAGGTACGGTCAGGCTATAATTCAATAGCACATCGCAATAAGGAGCATTTTCGTGATACGTGCCCGGCACGTAAAGCACTCGTAAATAATTGCCACGGAGAAAAACATTTCGGAGATTACTGGCGAAGCTTTATGGATGATTTAACGATGTTTCTTCAGGATTCCAATTTGTTTTTTGCTTTATTGATTAATTATCGTTTGTGTCGTTTGGGTTCATAGCTATGAAATAATATAACATCAATAACACTAATTAGATATCAATTAAATTAATCATTTACTTACTACAGCGCGAGCCTCAGCACGTAACTGCTTTACGTTGCGTAAAGCAGTTACGTAACTGCGTTACGTGCTGAGGCTCGCGCTCGCCGCCTGGCACGATCATAACTCCCAGATGAAGAACTGCAAATAAGTTCGAAACTGGTCGGTGAGTAATTTTCCAGTGTTTACCACGTGAGTCCTAGTCGGTTTGTTACATTATAATCATTTACTTATTAAATATGTACTTTGCTAATACTATACTAATTTCATTTTATTATAATGATGCTATAGAATTATATTTTGTTGAGACTGCAAATGTTTTCTATTTTAAAAATATTTGTGTCGCTTTTTACAGATACCGGAAATGTACAATCCTGGAGTCTTCAAGTCGCGAGTGAATAGGTACCTTCTAGGTTTGCGTGCGAAATCCTAGACAACGTCATCACTTAACATCAGGTGAGACAGTTGTCAAACGCAAACTTATAATATGTAAAAAAAAAACTAAAAAAAAAAAAAAACCGGTGTAACCTAGTTTCTCTTGGTAGTTGAAAGTTCAGTGCTTTGTTAACATAACCATCTGTACATTACGGTACTATTTAGTAGATGAGAAAGAATCTTGAAGAACTTGGTAACAAAGGCATGCTACTGGATCGCTTAAGGCGATACGTACCAAAGTAACTCCACATCGCTTTGTCATCTTTCCTATATTATTGTTATCTCTTTCAAACGCTCCTAGTTTAAGTTGAATGGTTATAAAATAGGCAGCTTAACAGTTCAACCAAGCCAGAATCTCTGTGAAGTTAAACGACTTTTGATTCATTTATTAATAAGGGGTTCGAGTTATCTTTGACTTGAAATTAAGAAGGGATGAGACTGGAAAAATATTGTTTAATAATTTTGATTTGAGTACATTTATTATCATCATCTCAGCCATAGGATGTCCACTGCTGGACATACGCCTCCCCCATTGATTTCCACAAGGACCTGTTGGAAGCGGCCCGCATCCAGCCCTTGCCTGGATATATAATATTTATTATAATATTTTTAAAACGTTTATTGGTTATTCTCATGTAAATGGTACATTATACAATAAATAACACTGAATTCTCAACAATCAATTGGAATTTCGATGTTATTTTTTCTATTCGTAAATCGAACCACCTTTAATGGATACGATATAGTCTAAATTAGTATGACACCAATAAAAACACAAAAATTAGATCTTTTTTATAAAAAATGCGGATATTGTTTCATTTTAAAAATGACCCTAACACCCTAATAATAGAGTCGTAAATATTTGTAAGAGTTTTTTTACATACGTATCTATTATTTAAGTCCTGAGTCATGACGTAGCGCTTAAGTTTAAAAATAGAACGGCGACATCTAGCTGTGAGAAACAATTTTATGAATATAATTTTAATTCAATTTTGTTTTGATATCATATATTATATTCAGTGACTTGCAATGATAAGTATTGTATACCTTAAATAATAATCTATATCATAATAAATGTTCATGGTAGTGGAGAGGTTTAAGAATATTCAAATGTTTTTTTTTCAAATGTCCATTATATTTACAGTGATATAAGATACGATAATTGATTTCCATCAGACGAGATCTCCGTTTGTTTACAAGTCTGCCAAAAGAGAAGACAATCCTGACATCTTTGTCATGACTGCACAGATTCTTGCCAAGTTACCAGACATGACTGGTAGCTATAGGTTTTATTAAAAGCAAGTCCTGCATGAAGCTCATAGAAGTAATATGTACTACGTTACTTCTATGATGAAGCTTTACAAACATTATTTGAAAATCTTTTCTCGTGTCGCCGAGACTTGTCATAGATTGAGAGGTTTGAAATCCCTCAAGTGAAGAAAACTCGGATAAGATATTCGTGACATGTTAGCCTGAAACATTTGGTGAATTAAAGTTGTAAATCAAGATAAACATGTAAGCGCAAAAGTTATCGCAATAATATATTGAAAAGTAATGAATTCATTGTAATAAACTAATTAATTCTATGGTCAAGTTTTTTTAGTATACTATGCCTGCAATATGACTTTAATTTTATTTATTTATAACATTCGTGTAGAGAGGCACATTTATGATGTATTTATTTATATTATCTGTTATTATTGCCTTAATAAAATAATGGTAGAGTAGTTCTTTAATAAAACTAACTATAATAGTGTTAAATATGATTTTTAGAGCAGACAGTATTTTTATTAGGAGTAGTGTAGGTCTTTATCGGTACACATCGCAATAAACCTTAGATCTTTTTTCGTATAGTCGTAATTATTATGGGCTCGACAAAGATCTCGAAAACTAAGCGGATCGTTTAGTTTTCAAGATCTTTTTTCGAGATGTTGGATTTATTTCAGATTAACCCAGTCTTTGAAATTAGAAAAAAAAAAACTAGAAGAGAAGACAGATTTATATAGACAGTACAAAAACACTGAGGGTCGAGTTCAAAATTTAGAACATTCGATTATCAATTTAACCGCTCGTTGGCGTCGGTAAAACAGTTTTTACCATAGAGTTAACCGACGGTTAATTGATAAGCGGACGTTTAAATTTTGGTGAACTCCACCCTTAAATTAGTGATACTTTTGTTTTTCTAAAACATTTCGTTAACATAAAATACCTATAAATTTAGATAAAAATAAGCAGAGGAGTGGGATGAACCTTCCTTTCCTATCCAAGAAGCCTGCGAATAATGGTACTTGTGAGCATAAATCGTGACGGAGGGACGCGTATGTTTGGCAGTTTACCTCTTCCGGCAGATTTAGGATGAAAACTAGATGTTGTAAAAAAGAATACCCGGAATGGATGCTGTAATAATTTAGACGGATTGTTAGCGCTATTAATTCAGCGGTTCGTAATAGTGCCGAAAAACTTTATTTTTCTATTTAACAATAGAAAAATAAAGAATTTAGAAGAATTTAGAAAAAATCAACGAGAACCCGTTGATTTTTTTTACCTTAATTCCTATGAGAGATTAAACTAGTAGTCATTGTATACTAGCTTCGCCCCGCGGCTTCATCCGCGAGGACTACAGATTTCCCGCTATCTTAATTATCCCAAGGGAACCATACTTTTTCCGGGATAAAAGTTGACTATAATTCTTCTCCTTCATCAAAATTGGTTCACCAATTATGACGTGAAAACGTAACAGACTAACAGAGTTACTTTCACATGTATAAAATTATAAGGTGTTTTTCGTAAAAAGTACGTAGCTTATCTACACTAATATTATGAAGAGGAAAACTTTGTTTGTATGTTTGTTTGTTTGTACTGAATAGGCTCAAAAACTACTGGACCGATTTTAAAAATTCTTTCACCATTCGAAAGCTACATTATCCACGAGTAACATAGGCTATATTTTATTTTGGAAAAAAATAGGGTTCCGTAAGATATTTGGGTTTTTCGGACACAAGGTGTAAAAAATCAACCAGAAAAGTTACTTATTTTGCGTACGCTGCCTAAACTAATTAATTTTAGATATTATAAATATCTACAAAAAAGTCCACGACACACTATACCTATCTATGTCGAGTGAGGCACAGCAACCATTTTTTAAATTTTTTTGGACTACATTTAAACGCGTTTATTTTACTCATGCTATTAATCCTTATCAAAATAAATTATTTCATCACTAAGTACAGTTTATGGAGATAATATTTGGTCTGTGAATGATTAAAATTGGACGTTTGGTTTTGAAGTTATGGCGAAATTAAAATATTACGATTTCTGCTGCACGGCCCGTTGCGAAGTGGGCGTCACGTGCGGGAGGGGAGTTTAGATCTATGAGTAAGGTACCCGCGCGGCTCAGTCGCGAGGTCGGCTCCCTACGCAGCGGTCGTGCGCGAAGTCTAATAATCCACGCGGGCGGAGCCGCGGGCGACCGCTAGTCTATTATAATACAGGTTATGTGGACGGTACCAACATTCTGACGTTCATTAAAAATTGTATATATATCAGTAAAATAACACATATACACGAACTAGCTGCGCCCTGAGGTGGCACCTGCGTGGACTACGGTTTGCCTACAAGCTCCATTAGCCCACGAAAATTATACTTGTTCGGGAATAAAAAAGTATGTAGTCTATGTGTGTTATAGGCTATCTTCGTTCCAAATTTCATGCAAATCTGTTACGCCGTTTCAGCATGAAGAAGTAACGAAAATACAAGCGACAAACGACAGAAAAATTATAATATTATTGTCATTTATCTATTTTTATGTCAAAACAGCTATTACGATTCCAATACACATTACCTATGCTTGAGTGTTCCACCTTAGACCGCGTCGTCGCTTAACATCAGGTGAGACAGTGGTCAAACGCAAGCTTTATACATAGATTATACATATACTTTAAAAAAAATTGGTAACGCCATCTTGTAGATACCAGTTCAAACTTAGTCGCCCAGGAATTATAAATTTATTGGCATGAGTACATCCATTTTTTTTCTCATATACGTATTTCTGATGATAAATACCCATTTCGGTTATATGTTTGTATGAGGCACTGGGCATAAAAATAATATTAATTTACGAAATATATTGTTTCAGACAGCATACTTACTTTCAAATATTTGAAGGAAAAAATTCGGCTGCTAGTGGGACTTGAACCCACGACTACAGAATACCGTCCTGTCGCTCTGTCCAACTAAGCTATAGCAGCCCATACCACTAGGGCCGAATTTTTCAATTCAATTCAAAAATACTTTATTTAACATTAAATTATTCTAATTGTACATTTCCAGTGTAAATAAGTCCTAGAGTATACAATTCTTAAAGTATTATGTTTCGCAAGCACTAAACGCTTATATAAAACTTTAGACAGGATTGATAACTACAGTTAATACTTATTATTATTCTATAAATGTGAAATTTAGTTTTAGGTGTTAATCTGCAATCTTTAGTGTTAGTCTCACAGTTTTAAAATATATTTCCTTACCATAATAACCTTAGGCGGTAAACAAAACAATAATAAATATAAATATAAATATACTAGGGCCGAATTACTTCTTTCCTTATTAACATCTATGGGGGATGTTATTGTTAGCCGAATTTTTTCCTTCAAATATTTGAATATAAGTATTTCCTAGCATATGGTTAATGCGATACACAATAAAAACTATTAAGGCATACTTACATTTTTAAATGAAATAATTATTTAACCCATCCTCTACATTTAAACTAACTAGTGTAGTTTTATGAACCGGAATTGTTCTAAAATGCAGTATAAGTCAGGAGATAAATAATCAAACAGACAACTCGACACTTAGCAACGAAAAGCAACAAAATTTACTCTCAGAAGTTGTGAGGAAACTCGCTGTTAATTTTCGCGATGCCTACGTGTTTATAATGGCTTCTTTAATAGTACTCCCTAGAGATATCTGTCTTGAGAGATCAAATTAGTGTGAACTAGACGGCTTTGACCGAAATGCTTAGGGGGAGGAAAAAAAAGTTAATAGTATTAATTGTTTAAACAAAAAAAACCAAGGCGTGAATTCTTTCTTGTTTCCTGAACTTCATCACGGTTTTCTGAACCTTGCAGTTTATACAACCTTGGAAAACCTTTATATTATAAATTTGTTTCAGTTTTTCAATTATTAACCAATTCAAAATGTGGGTTCATAAACAAATTTACATGAATTAATGAAGTAGTCCTACATTTGTGAAAATATGTATAGATCGAAAATTCGAATCCCTTGATATCTAAATATCACAAAGTTTTTCTCTCAAAAATAGCTTTACGCAGTTAATCTATACCAATGAGCAGAATGGAACAAATATCACGTAAGTCCGCAATACAATTGCACTCAGTCCAAAGTTACATACTATCACTACAAAGAAATATTATTAGAAGGTTAATTTTTTTATATTATTTCGGTATTTGTGAGATTTTATTTTATATTTACTAGTGATGAGGTTTTAGGAGATTAGATTTCAAATATCAAAACTTCATAAATAATAAAAAGTTTAGGTAATTTAAATCAATTTCTATTTTATTTGGCTGTATTATAGTACTTGTTATAAATAGGGCATAATAAGTGTATTAATTATTCACGTATTAATAATGTAATATTAATACGTGAAATAAAAACTTTGTAATCGTTATTCGTAATAAATGAAATCGTGCGCACGGAAGAATATTAAATATCCCACACATGTAGTATATATACAGAGAAGGAGTGCAGAATACTTTTTTTTTTTTAAATTATGTTTATAAAATAAATAAAATAAACATTACACACTTTACCATGTATTTGAGACACACAAGCATGAATACAATTTTGTTTATGGTTAGTCTGTGGTCACAGTGAATATAAACTAATATTGTTTGCCTTCTTATGGTCGAATTTCCAGCAATGGGCGACCACTAGTAAGATTTATTGCTTGACTGATAAGGTAGAATATCTACTACTAGTTAAAAGTTGTAGTATCTATAGATTGCCTTCCGTCTACTAGTCATTTGTAAAAGGCGTAGAAAGAAGATGTACCTTTCTACAGTAAAAAGTATTAGACGTTTACCGCCATTGGTTTTTCGCAATATTTAAATTGATGGATAGAAGTCATTTGTCAAAACTGAAATAAACCAGCAGAAAAGAACATCAACAAGGAAAATGTAATATGATTCCAACTCAAGTTGAAATGATAGATTCAAATGAGGATATCTGGATTCAGTGATTGTTCAATATTAATGTCCGATTTCAAAATGGCTCCCGACCGGCTGCCCTCAATAGCTTAATGATGTCTACTTTACATGCCATCAAATAAAACAAGATAACCTCATTCAGGGATCATTAAAGAAAAGAAAGTTTGCGTCTACGAATAAAATAAGAGATACGTTCGTGGTCGGATAGGCTCTTATACAATTTAAGGGTATTGAAACTGGATCACAGGATTTAGGCAGCTCTCAATCCGAAAAATAAAAACGACCGTCTTTACAGCCCTATAAAAATTACACCGCTGAATCGTTTGATTCGTATGATAAGATTTTTATTGCGTGTGGCTATTAAATCTCACATCGCAAATATTTTCTCCGTAGCTGTAATAATAATTGTATATGGAGGCCCAAGGGTTCAATTTAAACTGCGAAAAGGTTGCATTAGAGACATTAGGCTTTTATATGTATATATTATATGTATATTATATTTTTATGTTAATAATGTAAAACAAATTATGTCACATATAATAATAATTTTATGGTGAATATCGCGTGGGTCCCAGCTGGTTCTAAGATAAAAATGACGGACGGCCCTGGCAATAGTTTTAAAACTAAAAACTAAACTAAAAGTAAAACACTTTTCTTATCTAATATGTATATTTTGAAGCTAATACAATTTTACACCAGCAGCGAGCTTAAACAAAATGTATCGCTTCTCTTTCTCTAACCCCTAACGATGAATATTTGTTCTCGTTGAACACGTGATATATCGCTTTGAAGTGTCAGTCTCTTTTTTTCGATTTTTCTTAGCGTTAAAGCTCGTAGAATGTTACTTTGTCTAGGGCAATACCTAGTGCGGAGTACATAGCTTCAGGGCTACGGTAAGTGATATTTTTTACATCTAATTTAATACCTACATACATATCATTTAGTGTAAGGTGTCTGTAGCAAATCATCCTTGGAATCATTTTTTTTTTACATATAAATTTGCGTTTGACAACTGTCAGTTGACAACATCGTCTAGGATTTAGCACGCAAACCTAGAAGGTTAAGAATTAAGAAAATTAAGAACATGAGTAAATGATCTTACTCGGTCCATGTAAAATCGAAAAAAAAACTAATTTATTCATTGATTGATACAATGCACGCTAAATTGTACAAAAAAAGCATATAACTGAAGACGTTAAAAATACTTAAGAAAATTTCGACAAACGGGTTCATTCCTAGTCTTCAATCAAATATACTATAGATACACAGTCTCTATGAAAATCAAACCTATAGGTATATACCTATCCACATAATATAAAATTTGTCCACAAGCGGATACTGTTTCACTTTAATAATGAACCTAAGCACCCTAGCAAAAGCGTTGTAAAACATCTGTAAGAGTTTTTCTGACCGCTGGCCGCAAGTGTGCAGAGCATGTGTAACGTACTGTGAGATGATAGATAGTGTGAGGAATAGCACCATATTATAATTGTACCTTTCATTATTAGCTTATCTGTATTTCACGGCGCAATGGTTTTTAACTGTACTGTAATGTTGTGTACATTTTTTGGAATAATAAGTAATAAATAAATCTATTACTTTTTGGATTCCCATTTCGGCATCGCAACACGTCACACAATTGGGGGGGGGGGGGTCACATGCGACTGAGAGGAAAACAAGGCATAATGCCTTTATTTATTAAATAAAATGACCAAATTTACAAAAATAAATTACATTAACCTTTATTTCACCTCTCTACCTGCCTTGTTTTGACGGTGCCGTTTTTGAGCGGGCGATCGGGTATCTATACTCTGTTTGATATCACTGTTCCTAGTACACTTATTTGCTGACGAGAGCCAGCTAGCCTAATTAGGGCAGGCGTCAAGGTTTTCGCTGCCTGTTTCAAGTTTAAGAATGTTCGCGACCTAAAAAATCTTTCAGCCGCATTCGAGTATCGGCAAGTCACGAACTTATCTTCATTAATCAAACAACTTCGAGGCTCCGAGGCTTTTAGATGGAATATATCCATATATGTATAGTAAATGTTGTTTTTATATTCCCGTAACGTTTCAATTGTATTTGTGATATATATCATGGACTAAGTGCGCCCCGCCGTTTTACCCGCGTGGTGATGAAAAGTAGCCTATGTGTTAATCCAGGGTCTTAGCTATCTCCATACCAAATTTCATCAAAATTGGTGTAGCCGTTTGATCGTGAAGAGGCAACAAACATACACACATACACACATAAACACAAAATTTGGCATTTATAATATTAGCAGGATTGTATTTGCGAAACAATGATAGCTCAGCGGGGGGAGCGTCGGCTGTCAAACTGACGGACACTGGTTGGATCCCCAACAACGGCTTTAGCTTTCGGTGAAGGTAACACCGTTATAAAATTCCCAGCATGGTGGTAGGTTACTTTTGAGTACCCGCCTGGCTAGCTACCACCTTCCATGTTTGATAAACTGTCCCCAAACACATAGTGTGTTCAGGCTGCAGTCCTTGAGATCCAGTAAGCATTCTAGGTCTAGTGTGTAAAGTGAAATATCTTCGACCACATCGTTACTGACCATCAAGTGAGATAGTGGTTAAACGCCAGATCTATACATTCTATAAAATAGATATATAATATAATAATATATTTCTTATTATATAATATGAAGGAGAATCAAACTTTAACTATAATATTAGTGTGATATGTAAAGTTATAGGTTTGATGTTCAGTGACGATTTGGTCGAAGATGAAATCACGCCAGACCTAGAATGTAGACTGGCTATCAAGGGCTTCTGATTGAACATTAGATGATCAGAAATGAGGACACGAATCTTACGCGTTTTCAATTTCGTAGCTTTTATTAAATAATTAAAGCATCTTAACTACAACAAAGAGGGAGGAGACACTCAGCTAAATCTCCCTGAAGATAACGCCTATGGTGATTCCGATAGTCGAATCCAAGGGAAGCCACCGAAACTCGTTAACAAAATCCGTCTTAACAACTGCCTGATAACAGAAACTGATATCGAAGGCGATGCGTACAGTCTGTAATTAGATTTTAACTAAGAGTCATCATTGGCAAAAATGCAAATTATTAATTTTCATCATAAAAATCTAATTCGCCTGAGGTTGGTCATAGTTAAGCCACATAATCCTTCCGACTAATAATATAAAGGCGAAAGTTTTTTTTATTTTATTTATTAACATTCACACAAGGTCACAAGTTTGTGTGCATGTTGCATGCATGTTTGTTACTTCGTCACGCTCAAACGGCTTCACCGATTTCGGTAAAATATGGTATGGATATAGTTTACACTGTAGGTTAACACATAGGCTACTTTTCATCATCATCATCATCAATAGTCACCACGTGGGTAAAACCGCGAAGCGCAGCTAGTGTATAAATAATAATTTCATCAACTTCCTTGGACCATACTTATATAATAAAATGAACAAAAATTTAGGAATGTACTCTCTGACTGCTTTTGAAACAAAAAAGAAAGTGATAAATAAACTCATGACCATGAACTACGATGAAACCGAGAACATGATCACCGATGTAAATAATTCTACTATACACTCACACACACTCACTAACTCGCCCACACCTTACACTAACACAAATACAACACACACAACCACACACTCACCCTCACAAATACCCTCACAAAATCAGGAATGAATTTAATTATTTGTAACTTTGTAATTTGGACAATTGTATCGTGTAAATGTTCTTTTGTTGTTTGTTATTCCATTCTTATGGTTATTTGAGAGGTTAATAGATTAGTGGATATCTGATTTTTAAAAAAGAATTAAATGGGAATTTCAATACTTTTCTAGCTAGTAATGTCGTTAGATACTTAACACTAATATCCGGAACTGACTACAAACAAGAAGTACTCAAAGTAATGGCCCGGAACGAATTAGTTGGAACCCTGCCAGCCACTTAAGAATGTAGAAATAAATTGTTATTGAATGAAACTCGACCCAGCTGCGAACAAAGAACAGATCTGATAATCCGATTCATTTTCATCACAATATAAAATTCATTTAAGTAACTCATCGAAAGCCCTTCATACATTTTGTATTGGAAAGTGTCAATGCTTTATCAGTATTATTCGCTTTGATTTCCATTTCGGGTCGAATTAACAATAAGGGATGTTAATGGCGAATTATTAAGTTACAGAGTCAATTACGTTCATTAAAAAGTATAATCCAGTTCTTATTATTAATGAAAGGAAGTTTTAAAAAAACTTAAACTCACGTTCAAGAAACAGCCAAGAACTTAGGTATGAAACACCCCACTTCAGCTTAAAGTTAAGTTTCGTCGTTGTTTTACGACCCAGAATAGATGATAAAATAACTGTACTTTGCTTTTCACTAGTTAACAGTAAGATTTTCGTGAGAAACTCTGTTTCTTTTTACAAAAACATCCTAAAAATCATTGAATCCTTGCAGAACATTAATTTGAATTGACTACTATATTAATTTAAAACTGCTATTTTTTAAAAAAAATAATTGTCATTTATTATACGTACCGTGATCTGTTCTCTAAATATTTAAAATGTCCGGGAGTTATGAGGGATTATTATAAATGTGAAACCAACTCTGTCTATCTGTTACCATTTCACGGTACAAACTTCGATTCATTTTGGTACAGAGATAATATACGAGTCCTTGAAAAAGAAACTACTTCAAAAAGGTACTTTTTATTTAGGAAAACGTTTGGCTTCCGTGGGATAACCGAAGTGGCGGGAAAACTATAGTCCAAGTGGGTCCCTGTGGGGCGCAGCTAGTTGCAAATAAGGCTCCTCATTGGTGTCATCCGGGGACCATTTGAAGGGGTCCGATAAAGGGGCCATTGCATAAACATTAAAAAGGCAGAACGTGTAACAAACGACTTAGCAATAAATGTTAACAACATTATTTCCTATTCCAATGTAATCATTACCCAAGACCAAGAAACGTTCGTTTGAATTTCGCTACAAATGGATGAAAATAACGCGCACCGGAAGGGAGTACCCATCTAATTTGATTAAAGTACACACTGAATTTCGGATAAGCCTCCCTCCGTAAATGTGTCGGGCTTGAAACCTTTGAAATTAATAATAATAATATACAGTGTTCTTTTGGAATTTCGACAAATATTCTTTATACGGAGATTTGACTGCACCTTTTCTCAACTAGACGCCGCCGCCGCGCCGTAAGGCATTCAGTTAGCTAATAAATGTGAATGACGGACAAAAAATGGCTGGAGGGTGATTGTGATCACGATACAAGGAAATTAAATAATTAATATCAAGACAATGTAATCACATTATTTTTTCTAAAGCGCATAGATAATCGAGATACTTTGTTCTCTTCTTTGGGAGAACTCAATGGCCGAGTATATGTATGCTCAAAATCTGTCTTAAATATGCGTTTATTTTTAGGCTCAAAATCTCTTAACATGTCCTGAGAAGCATGCATCTGTGGCTTTGAGACATGTAAGCTTGCAGTACTGTGGCAGGCAATATTGCCACACGCTTTTTTAAATCTGAGACTGACTAAAATTGAAATTATTATCAGATGATGAAAGTGCCGTGAAATTTAAATATTTCATGTTTATTGTATATGTAGGTGACATAGCTTAGTTGGCAAAGAGACTAGGACGATATTCTGTGCTCGTAAGTTCAAGTCTCAATTTTATCCGATTTCATTTTCTTCATTTTAAATGATTAAGATTATTTTAGTCTTTCATAATACTTAGCTTTGAACAGCACTTACTTTAATTTTAATTATCCATTCAAATATGAAAAGACTGTAATTTAATTTAAGAGCACTTTAAATAATCAAGCTCCAAAGATATCGGGATGTTGGGATCAAATAATTGATGCTTCTGTCAGAACGGAGCTTTGTTAGTCATTAATGTGATGTAGGACTTAAAAAATATTCCATTACCTTTTAATAACGTGGCACTTGAATCACAATTTATAAAAGAACTAGCTGCGCCCGCGTTTTTACCCACGTGGTGATGTAAAACGGTGATGATTGTGACGATGAAAATAAGCATATGTGTTAATCCAAAGTATAAGCTATCTCCATACCCAATTTCATCGAAATCGATGTAGCCGTTTGAGCGTGAAGAAGTAACAAACATACACACAAACTTTTACCTTTATAACATTAGTAGAATAGGATAGGATTAACGCAAAATAAATTTTAAAAAAACACTAAGAGATTGTCTTTTTAACAAGGTGAAGGTGCATAAAATTAAGAATCGCTGTACATCGAGCTCAGTGGCGCGTACTGGAAGAGGCGTATGTCCAGCAGTGGACGGTTACAGGCTGATGACGATGAAAGTACGTAAGTTTTGACAGTAACAAAGAAGATGCGGTTCTAAAATCAACTCTTAATCTTCGGTAAGAGCAGTGAATGTTGGTCCGGAGCAATAAACTGAAAATATTTTGATGAAATGGTAAAAATGGGGACAGCTCACTCAGTTTATATGATGATAGTCTTGAGAAAACATTTGCCCATAGCCGACGAGGTTGTAGGTATATTATCTTTTCGGCATCGGGCCTGAGAATGAAAGGCTGGCGCCGCCAAGGCCGAGGGTACGACCGACCCCGTCCAACCTCCCTACACATACTTAATAGGTCAAAGGATCGAAGGACGCTGTGGTGACATAAATCTTCACAGTCGTTTAATCGCGAGTTATACTTACTTCCACTTTTTTTCTACAAAAAAGCCTTGTACAAGTTATTGTTCAACTTCATGCCCATTAAAAGCAAAATGAATGAGAAAACTTTTGAATGAAGATTATTTTTAAATGATTTAATGAATGATATGTTTATTATGTCTAAAATAAAAAATTGTTTGTGTGCTGTGATCGTATTTATCCATGCCTCCCGCGATACAGGGAATCCCTTATAGTGCGGGAGTTTGAGTGTAAATTATTATAAATAAACATTTCCATGTGAAAAAGTCACTATGTGGTGCGATTTCGGAAGAACATTTTAGTTTCTTATTTTGAATATACCATTATTGTAACTGGATGTGTGCCACTTTCAACCAGTCCTTGTGAAAATCAATGGGGAAGACTTATGTCCAGAAGTCCAGAAGTGAACGTGTTATGGCTGACATGATAAAAAGGATCATGATGAAACCGTAGGAAATCTGTAGAGTCTATTGAAAGGCAAACCTTAAAGATCATCAGCAGTAACTCTTTGGTAAAACGTAGGCTTCAGAGTTTTGAACACTGGCGTAGAGTAGCATGCATATCAGTTGTCTATCGGATATTTATCGGAGAATGTGCAACAACTGGAATTACATATTTTGATTCCACCATTCCGTTTCTATCTTTGGTGGACATGACGTACGGCAATGCGCCATCGCTATGCGCCCGATATACCACCGTACGAAGCGTTTTGCTTTCGCTTTCATATTGCGTACTGCCAAGGAATGGAACTCGTTATCCGAGTCTGTGTTTCCTGATGAGATTCCTGGAGTCTTCGGGTGCGTACACCCTGGACTGCATCTGGCATCTGGTGACATGTGCTTCGTTTTACAATCCCAAAAATGACTGATTTAATTTTAGTTTGTTATTGATAAGTGTCATACTTATTTAGACATTGTCGTTCAACGACAACTGACTATATAAGAACTTATCTTCCAGATTTTTAGTTCAGCTTATTTGAACAAGACATACTCTAATATTTATATAGTTAATGATAGAATGCGAAAGACTTATACAGGCTTATAGCTTCTAGTTAGTCAGACTGGTACAAACACCTGTCTGACCTTTTCGGCATTTCATTCCGAAATCAAGGTTTGAACCAGGCACTGCCAAATTGACAGCAGTCTCTAAGATCGGTAGACTATTTTCTAATATCTAAAGTGCATGAAAATAAATCATAAAATATTATTTATTTCAAGTTACTATGACTCATACACAGCACAAAATAAATCAATTAAATGAAAACTAAATGTAATTAAAATTAAATTAAATTAAAGTCTAATTTAGTCACACGCAAAATTCAATAGCTCCTAACAAACGACTCTGCTGAAACATGCCTATTGAAGCAGGCATATAAACTGCACATAAACTGAAAATAAAGTAGCCGTAAGTAATCTGATACTACAATATAACAGACCACAGGGATGTTACTAAGTGTTTGACAAAAACAGATGTGATTAAAACACGAAAGTGAACAAACAGTGAGGTGGAGCAGCGCCAGTTAAACATTTATGAAACTAGTTTTCACACAAAAGTATAACAACGCTTGTGGATTCCGTTGTGCGCTTGTTGTTTGCGGCGATCCCGCCGTTTTAATGGTTTGTGACTGATATTTTTATAATTATACTGCGTATTATGTTACAATATTATCACCATTAATAACAAAAAAAAATTGTACCATTTTCGATCAATCGATTCTTCTAGAAGCATGCGAACTAGAACGTTCGGGAAATTCAAGGTTCGGGTATAAATACTGGCGCCGAGTGTCACCGCAGTTCAGTTCCTTTTGCAATAGTTCCCGTGGGATGGGAATTAGCGGGAAAACCGTAGTCCACTTGGGTGAAACCGCGGCGCAGCTAGTAATGTTTACAAAATATATCATCATCATCTCAGCCATAGGACGTCCACTGCAGAACATATGCCTTCCAAATTGATTTCTATAAGGACCGGGAAGCGGCCGTAATGCAGCCCTTTCCTGCCATATTAGTCAGGTAGTCTGTCCACCTGGTCGGTGGCCGTCCTGTACTAAGCTTGCCAGTCCGTGATCTCCATTCACCTTTCGACCCCAATGGCTATCGTCTCATCGAGCTATGGCCCTGCCCACTCCCGATGCAACTTGCTATTCATTGGACTATGGCGGTGACTTTCGTTCTTCAATGGATCTCCTCATTTCCGATTCGATCACGTAGAGAAACCCCGAGCATAGCCCTCTTCATAGCTCGCTGTGCCATTTTGAGCCTGCTCACGGGCCCATAGAATCATCAATCAAAATAGATATAGGTAAATTCATAATTTGCACTCCCAAAACAGCATTCTCTAAATACAAAGCTTGCATTTTTCAAGGAAGTAAATTCATTCATTGTAGGTCTAGCGTGATAACATCTTCAGCCACATCGTCACTGGCCATCAAATGAGATATTGCTCAAACGCTAGATCTATACAGTAAAAAAAAAAAACCTGAACCTAAAAAAGTAGATAACTAATTTTTAAGCATTATAATTTTCAAAATAAACAGTTACTTAATTAAGGACGAAGGCAATCAGCTAATCGCCATGGACGTGACGTCCCCACTTCCCAACAAGTCGACAAAGTTACTTTGATATACCAAAACTTAGCAGACAGAAAATCTTTTGCACGGCTCTCGTCACCCAAACATGGGGTCGAAGCTTACGCTCTCTTTAATACGAAAAATTATTAACAAACTCAATATACGGAGAAACGTAACTCGATCAAAAAAATACCCGCACGAAATAGATACCGTTGACTGCGGCGTACCATTAAGTCTTGGCCGTGCTGTTATGAAAAGTTTTACCGAAAATAATAGATTTTAACTGATTTTTGAAATGATAACATATTCCAGTAATGCCTTTGTGTGTCGTGGCTTAGAAGACACACAAGGTAAGTAAACAAACAATTATAGATTCCTTTACAGGCAAATAGGGATAGTGCTATGCAACACGTACCAAAACATATGCTTACAACCATTTTAAGAAACAATTTGACTTTTTATTTTAATGATATTAAATGAAAAGTATTTTTAAACTACTGCTAAAAAATGACCTGTAAAGTTTACAGGATTCATGGGTACGTATGTGCAGGTATGTATGTATGTATTTCACATATGTATGTTAGTTAATTTATGCCACCATAAATTAAATGCCTAAACAGATTTGGATGTATGGGGTATCTAAAAATTGGGGTATTCTAAAAAGTAACTCTTATAAATATGTAAAATAACATTGTTTTTTTATTGACTTGGCCGGTCCATTTATTACATAACATCATCCACGACGCCGCTATGACTCCGCTTTCATAGAGACATTGCAGCACGTGCGCTGACCAATCCCTGCATTCGTTCTAAATTTAAACTAATCAGCAAGCATTCCTATTTGTAATATTGAAAGCGACGTATTTTGGATCATACATCGTTATGGTTAGAAGTCGGTACGTCGTTTTTACGAGGAATTTGTTCTGAATTAGATTTCCTGATGTTATCAGTTCGTAGAAACATAACTTCCTCATTATAGGAAATACCTTTTATTGTGAAAATCCAACGCCAGTTGGAAACAAATCCGTAATGTACGGATCATATTTCAGTGGTGGATTACACATAATACACGAAAAAATGAGCAGCGGGCTTAGACAAGATGCATCGCTTTTCTTTCTCTAATCGCTAACGATGAATATTCGTTCTTGTTGATCACGTGATATATCGCTTTGAAGTGTCAATCTCATTCATTTTTGAATTTTCACGAAGTACATAATATTTACGTTCAAATATTTGAAGGAAAAAATTCGGCTTCTAGTGCGACTTGAACCTACGACTACAGAATACCGTCCTGTCGCTTTGTCCAACTAAGCTAGTTACTTCACTAAGATATTTATTTCATTTGTACCGTTTCACTGTTCGATCAAGAGTCGTAACGCCTTACGTTAGAACTTAAACGTCGCTTAGTATAATATAATAAAGAATAATGTATTAGTTACGTACTGGAGATTATTTTAAATCAACCATTTACTTATTATAAAAATTAGACTTTATAAACAAGATAGTTTGAATTGAAACATTTATGTACCATCCAGCGTTTCCACAATATCGGACAGCTTTAGTATCTGACATACAGCTTATTGTGCTAGTTTGGATGCTAACAGATTCCACTTCATAATAATATTAAAACTCACGTTCATAATAACTTTACACTGTTTTTTACGGGTATAACGTGGTACTTACGCGTAGTCGATATCACGATCGACAATTGTTTCGGCTTCTTCTGGAAGTCTTCATCAGGATCTTTAGTGCGGTGCGTTAGTCGTAACGTCCCGTCTGACGCGACGTTACAACTAACAATTGTCGATCGTGATATCGACTACGCGTAAGGACCGCGTTATATCCGTAAAAAACAGTGTAAAGATTCCACTTCAATAATTTATTGTTATACATTAACGTGATTATCTCTAATGTTACCAACTGTATATTGTCTACGGGAGGAGGGAAAGGGAGTGAGATGCGAGCTCACATGTGTCAGATATGACTATTACCAACCTAAAACAAAAGATGTATACACACATACCCTTCGCAGTCGGAAACAACAAATTGCTTGTAAAGTGTACCGTGGACACTTATTACGTGAAGCTGATGAATTACGAAATTAAAATGGTACACCGATGGTCCATAAATTAAGGATAATGAGGGTAGCGGAGGCGTCATGAAAATGAACACCATTCCGAGTGCACTTGACATCGCCCTGCTTTACAAACTGAGCAAACATTTGTGTTATTTAAAATATATAATCTATTAGATATTTAATCCAAATTTAGCTATTTATGTCTCTCTATATATATAAATGTCGTGTCACAATGTTTCTTTGGGTTGATTTCAGAAACATATCTATGCAGAATTAAATTTCGCATGGATATGTAACTTTATCCAACTTAAAATATAATCTATATTTTAATTTGTTAATGTTTTTAACGCTATTTTATTATTTTAATAAGACCAATTACCCAAAAATTGTATCTTCGTTAATTGACGTAAGGTAATTTAAATGAAGTGTTGTGTCACTTTGACATTTTAATCATTTATATGGCAGAACGTTTACCAGGTCTACTAGTATGTGCTATAACTCGACGGTGCGGTGCGACATACTTATCTATGGGTGCGACCGTGATTTTGTTATTGATTGTAATTAATTATTTCGATGTTTCACATCTGCCAGGCGTCTCGCGACGGCTCACATTTCTTTTTATCGAACTTTGTGTTTCTCTACGAAATTATATCGCAAGGGGATGAAGAGTATAGAAATGCACAACATGTGGACATAAGGAAACAAATACACGTGGATGTTATGTTAAATTGAACCACTTATCCTTTGCGCTCAAAATGCCACACTCTCAGCCCAATTTAGACGAAACTTAGACACGGAAAGTTGTCGATCACAGAAGTGTATGTTGATCGGAGCTCGAGAGTGCTCCACTTCGAGATTTGTTTGCAACTTTAAAATGAGCTGCATTTTTGATCTGCAAAAGAATCAAACATCGAACTTGGAACTTACAAAGTGTCCGTTCGATAAGTAACCTTCAACTTTTCTATTTGTACTCCTATTATTGTTTTCGCTGTTCGCCTTTAGAATTATTTTGTGTTCATGTTTCTCGGGACGCTTTTATTAAAACTTTATTGTATAATATCGCAACAACGACGACGTATTTTCAACAACAGTTTTGTAACTTTAATAATGCTATTCATCTATATTTTTCTTGTCCTTGTTCTACGCTAGGTGGTGTCGCCATAACATGTTTCTTCTCACATTATATTCCATCACTAGCCATCTCGTGTGTGCCGTTGTACCGGCCTAGAACAGTACTCTCCCTTCTCTTCCCGCGGATAACGTAGGAGTCGGCTAAGGGATCATGTACCAGAAGGTGGGCAGCAGCATCTTCTGAGGATCGAAAATCATAGTGCGCTCGCCAACCCTTGCCAAGCGTGGTTATGATTTGGAAATTCCCCACTCCCTCCTATATGGGGAAGCATATGTCCAGTGGACGTCCTATGGCTGAGATGATGATGATGATGACTAGTCATCTCAGTACTAACACCTTTCATAAACATGGAATTCCTCACTCATTCGATCCATATATACCTTCTTCCGCTTTCGATTCACACTCATGCTTAGTATTTCTAATTTTTGTTAATTCGTCCCTAGTTGATTGATTTAATTTTATTTTAGTGGCAATCACAGAAAGGCAATAAAAACACACTTGTATTTCAATAAATACTATTTCAATTTTGGGCATTGCCCATTTGAACCTTTATTCAACTATGCACAAAAATGTCATAAACATGAAAAATATTCTACGCCTCTTCCAAATTGTGATATTTAAATGGCAACACACTGTCTAGGGCAGCCAGGATATGATAAAAAAATCCGATGGCATATAAATAAATGTAACATATCCTAAATTATGTATAACTTGCGTGTGTCGGAACGTATTCTTGTTATTATTTCTGTGATAAATGGAGCGTTTCCGCATTTTGAGTATTCCACTGAGATATGATGTGAGACGTTAATATACTGACGCTGGAGGTTGTATTAAAATAATAACCTTTTTTATACATCTCCAAAATTCCCTGATGATAAAATAGGAACAAGTAGTCATACCCTGGAATTGATTTACATAAAAATCGATCATTGTTTTTTTTAATTGTTTTTGTACTTTGTAGATCTAGCGTTTGACCACTGTCTCCTTGAGGGTCAGTGACGATGTGATCGACAATGCTATTTTATTTCTAACCCCCGACGCAAAAGAAGAGTTTCATAAGTTAGACTTGTAGTGTATGCGTGTCTGTCATCGTAATATTAAATGAATGGATCGATTATGATGCGCTTTTTAACCGACTTATAAAAAATACACCAAAAAATCGTCGGTTCCCGACCTCAATTAAATTTCGCAGCATAATCAGTCAAGCAGTTTTTGAGTTGCACTCCAATAACTGAAAAGTGTTACGTCTACTTGAACGACTTCCTAATTGAGGGTGTGAGGGTAAGGGGAAGATATCGGTGAACATACACAATGAAAATTGATCCCGTGGGCAAAACAGGTCACTGAAAAAAGAGAAATAAAAATGCAATATCACCAATAAAAATGATACCAACTTCAACAAGTTATTACACACTTTTCAGTGTAAAAGTCGGTTGCTTTTTTTGATAAAAAAATAAATTATTTTTATCGCACCAATGAGCTAACGATGTTACATGTATTTTATTTGATATATATATTTGATGATATAGCTTAAATTAATGTCTAGCCTCGCCTGAAAAGAACAAATCAAGAAAATATCACAAAGTCATGTAAGTTCAATTGTTGTTGTGTCCGAAAAATCCTATATATGTATAATTATTCTTTAACCGGGTTAAAGGGTAGTCTATGTAATATTCCAGGGTATAAGCTATGGAAAGAAAGTTACCAATTTTACCTTTATGTTTTTTCAATGATTTTTACTTCGGAACTTTCGACTGGGTAAACCGATTTTCATGATCCTTTTTTTATATGAAAGTTGGTGCTTTCAAATAAAAAAAGAATTTTTCGTGGGTACCGACTTTAAGCTATTTCACACTTTTGAGTGTTGAAGTCGGTTCTATTTTTGGCATTCTTTTTTAAACAGCATAAACATACGCATTGCGTATTCATACAGAAAATTGGAACTAAAATAGCTTACAACCTGAAATAATAATAACACATAGGGTACCTTTTATCCCGGAAAAAGTATAGTTCCCGTGGGATAATTGACGTAGTGAAAAACCTTGGTTCACGCGGGTGAAACTGCGGACCGCAGCTGATACTTAATTATGATTTATTTTAGATGACATTTTTATAGGAATGTTTTGTTTTTCATAGCGAATAATTTGAAAATCTCACAGAGGAGATTATGGAAACAAGGTCAGTCAATGTGGCTTCTTAGAAAACTTTGCAGCAAGACATTTCAAATTAAGCTGCTGCAATAGAAAAATATAAACACGGACTATAATTTAATACACATTTGTATAAATACGAGACAAAAACCTTTTGATCCTTTCGCAGTACCTAATAAGGTCGCTTGATGCGGGTTTTGATAGACCGCACACATATGTTGTGGGTACCTACTCAAAAAAGTAAAAAACAAGACCCTGACCTAAGCCATTGCGCGAACAAAACCAAGACGTCCCCAAGTAAGATCCCTTTGTGCCTTCTAATATATAGTAAATAAAGGTCAGCCCGCAGTTATACGATACGCCCAGGTTTAACCTTTTAGTCATCACTTTTTATGATTTGTCATAGATTTCATACTCATAATGTATAGGGTCAAGTTTAAGGTCAAAGGTCAAACGCAATACTAACTTTTGGTAATATATTTACGCTTTTTACGCGAAGAAGTGTAACGAAGTCTGCAATCACACTTTGTTCAGGTTTTCAAATATAGCTTGAGGTTGAGCAAAGACTAGGTTTTCTGAGTAATGTTATCGTTTAAGACACCTGTGATTTGCGAACAACTTTGACACACGAATACGCAATTTATAAAGGAATGGTCCCACTGTAACTCTTCTCGATTGAACGTATTAGTCCAAGTCGGGTCCAAGGATACTGTTTGAATTATATCTATCAGGATTACAGCCTCCGGTGGACGAAATAAGGTTATATTTCGTTTTATTGAATCACTGTCCAAGTTTTGCTCATATCAAAGGCGTGAAACAAAATAAGAGTTGAAAAAACTAAAAAACACGTTAAAGTAGATAACCAAACTGAAGAATCCGGTTATTGGATATAAAAATTTGTTTTTGGCCTGATGACCCTAGTAAGGATATTTTTTTTTACTTATCACTCTTAAATAAATGCACTTGAATTCCCTGTATCGCGGTAGGCGTGGACACACACAATCACAGCACACAAAGACCCAAGACCCGGGACTAACACCTACAACGATCGCAAAAATGTTTGTCCCGGCCGGAGTTCGATCCCAGAGCCCCGGATACACAGATGTCATATCACTGACCACGGCACGAGGCATTGAGGCACGGTGACCGTCAAATGACTAGACAAACTTTCAAATTATCGCATTGTGAACGGTCAAGGATAAGTTTTTCAAAGAATCATATTAATCTGCCGTTTTGAAAGGTGTGAAAATCACGTTCAATGATCCTGTAACATTAATACAAGGGAAGCCAATAAAAGTGTGTTAAATTAACGGTTGATATCATTGTAGGAAAGGACTACAATACAGTCTTTGAAAAGGCTATCCACGGTAAATCATAACTTATCGCATTACGTCGTTTGCAAATATTAATATGCGTAATACTGTACAATATACATTACCATACGTGAGTTAATGCATTTGGATCAAATCCAAATCCATCAGCTAGTCACTTCCACATCGTTGAAATTAACATGAGGCCTGAATTTCCTCGGAATATCAATTCTGATAGGGTATCCATCATAAATAATAAATAAATCATCTTTGTGGAATTCTATTTTCAGAGATTTAACGTAGAATCTGGGACACTTCCAGCCAGGTTTGATACTAGCATATGCACAATGATATTATATGTTTATATGAGGTAGATGTCGCACAAGCGCGCGGAAACTGAGGCGGCAAAATTAAGTTATTTGTAGTAATTTTCATTATTACGCGTATTTCAAGCGCAAGTCTAAACATATAGCTGTCCTTTTCTATATTATTTGTACTGCATTATCTGTCGCAGTAAGCATGTTTATGTCGTAAAGGAACAAAATCTGAGCACCGCGCAGTATGAATATACGTCATCTTTAGTAAAACATCATTGCATATGCGGCTTTGTACGCCGCGTTATATGGATATTACCTTTGACCTCTGAAATCTATTAAAGGGAAATCTGGCTGAGTATAAATAACATTGTTCGAAAAGGGTTAATTTTGAAATACCCTTTAGATTTTGCAGAAACGACTAGTGTTCGAAAAACGATTAAATGCATTACCAAAACATGTTTAGGTTCGTAATTTTGGAAGTGTTTTATTTATCGCTATATGTGAATAGTTCCAGAATCCTACTAATATCATAAATGCGAAAGTTTCTGTGTATGTTTGTTACTTCTTCACGCTCAAACGGCTACACTGATTTCGATGAAATTTGGTATGGAGATAGTGTATACCCTGGATGAACACGGCTACTCTTATCCCAGAAAAAGTATAGTTCCCGTGGGATAATTTAGGTAGCGGAAAACCGTAATCCACGCGGGTGAAACCGCAGAGCGCTACTAGTACAACATAAATAGGATTGAGTTAAAAAATATTCAAAAAACCTATTTAAAATAAATTGATTTTTATATTTAAAAAGTCTACGTAAACTTGTAAATAGACGGTTTTATACGGATTATATTCATACGGATTCAGGGGGGAAAAAACTTTTTTCTTTGAGAGGCTATAAAAAAGGCAAGGGCCAACCGATTTACTTCTTGATCCTCCATAATAATATAAGTTTATTGTAATCCTGGAAACTCATTCATGTCATAACATGACATAAAAAGACATAAAACGTTTTCTTTCACAGTGGACCTTCATTTTTTCCGTTACAATTAGTTAAAAGACGTAACAGGTATTTTCTTTGTTCATATGTCTACAGAATCACATAAATCATTCTCAGAAATTGTAATTGACATTCCTTATGATTTCTTAAAGCGAATACGCAATTTATTTACTTGATACCACAATATATTGAGAGAGAAATACTCGCAGTAAAAAGAAATAGATAAATTGGAATAGGTAAACAAGGTTTCGGATGTTCCCGTCTGTTAGTTACGTAAATATTTTGACGAATAGGTATTTCCTCCGGGGCACTCCTTAAAGTTTATCCGTGCCGTCCCAAGTCAAGCAAGTTTACATAGTTCCGTGAAATAACACGTCGGTTTTTCTTGGCATTTTCTTTTCCCGATATCTCTTTGAAAGTAAAGTTCTTGAAGTTGTGATAGCTCACGGGTGGCATCGTCTGCTGTCAAACTGATGGACGCTAGTTCTATCCCCACTTGAGATTCCGGTGACGGTAACACCGTTACCAAATTCCAAGCATGATGTAGCCCCACCTGGCTAGCTACCACCCTCAAGTTTAAAAACTGTCACCAAACACTTAATCTGTTCAAGCAGCAGTCATTGGGAGCCAGTCAGAATTCTAGGTTTAGCGTTATAACATCTTCGATCACATTACTCATTGAACACTTTTGTGTTCAATGAGTGAGGCCATAAATAAAATAAAAATATCGTGTTGATTGCAAAATTAGGGTCTAAAGCTTCTATATTTTACGTTTTGCTAAAGATATATCGTCACTGATCATCAAATAACATAGTAGTCAAACGCTAGATCTATACAGTATATTGACCCTTAAGCACGCGGCCGCCATTTTGGTGCGCCCGCTCGCCCAGTACCTACAGTAGTTTCCGATTCTCCCCACTGAAGCGGATATCCGTTGCTTTACAAATATTTTATAATCATACCATTTTAATTCAACAACAATATTGGTAACATTCGTCATCAACAGACGTTGGTCTGTAGAATTCATTTTATACTTTTGGTCTACACCAATAAACACAACATCAAATTAACAAAATTACCTTGTTACAATACTACTATAATACTAATGGCCGCGTTGGGTATATTTCGTACTCCGGCCCTCCATATAGCGGTGAAAGATAGTGGTGAAACAGAAAGAAAAAAAAGTTTAAATTATTATTATTAAAATAAAATAATTGTATTAAATAATTTAATCACCACCAGCTTCATTTCCTTTGTAGAAGAACTGTACCTAATAATGCTCTCGTAAATTTTTAACAAACTTATTTAAAATCTATATTACTTAAACTAACTTTATTTTCTAATTTTTTACGGGCCGTCACCTATGGATATCTGTAACACTGAGGGCATTATGATAAGTTACCAATCCTTTTAAGACTTATATTGATATAACCGGGCCTAATGAAAATTGACTAGCTTTTAATAAATAATGGCCTCAGAACTGTACTTATCTCTGTACTCTCTGTGTCGCGAGAGGCATGGGCACACACAAATACAGCACACAAACGTCCAAGACCCGGGACAAACACCAGCACTCATATGAAACCACTAATTATTTTATTCAGTTAAATTCATTCTCAATTCTGTTAATTGTTAATTATTGTCATCAACCACCGCCCCAAACAAAACGAGAACTTAAATTTAACGACACCACATATAATTCGCCGGGCTGAATATCCCATTGAATCGTGATTTATGTCAAGTGCGGCGCCTGTCGCGAAAATTTTATTTTATGCCTCACATAAATCCAAATATGAACCGTCCGTTAATCAGGTATGAAAGCGCTCATTGTGTATTAATTATTACCATAGTAAAGTTATCGGTTATAGGTGTAAGTACGTGACATCGAATAAATAGGGAGGTGCCGCAGCAGGTGTAATAGCATATTCTATCGATGACTGTAAAGTATAAAAGCGATTTCTTCTGCGGCAATCGTTATCACCTTTATGACTTCCATTTAGGGTTCGAGATGCTTTGAAACAGATAATGGTTACCTTTTAACGGACACAGTTCAGTCTCAGTTTACTATACAGTTAAGTGGTTTAGTGAGAAAATTATCTCGATCGATTACTTATTATAAAACGAAGAGACATATTAATTCTATTAATTTAGTGGGTAGACATAAATCATTCTCAGATAAGACAGCGTGGCGTGGCCATGTCAAAATGTGCAGGAGATTAAAAAAAAGATAAATCATTTATGACTGTCAGATTGGTGTGTCCAAACGGAGCAGTCAAGCTTACACCGTTTGCTTGGCAATCGTGTGTCGGGTAGCATCTTTCCACAAATACGGTTGAGGAAGGCGATGGCTGGCTCACGTGTCCACTCGTGTACAAGTGCTGTTTGCGGACTAAGGTCTGCTCTGGATTCATACGCAAATTGGACTTAAGTAAAATATAATATCGTAGGTAAATATTATATTCCTCTAAGTAAGTCAGAATGTCTTTGTTTTATGTAAAGTCTAGTGTAACAAATTAAGTTCAATGTAAAAAAATGGCAGAGACCCTGAAGTGTCTGAAGTGTGATTTCAAATAAAAAAATGCTAATGTCTTAGCATTTTTCCAACTTTTTGACCCCGTTTCGTTTCATCTAACCATTTTCACCATATCACGTCTCGAATCCATCTCAATATTTACCCCCACGCTTTTCCGGCTTGAACATCCCACAGGGTGTATTTTAAGGGGTATCTTTTGCCACACAGAGTAAAAGTGAGGAACGACTTTTCTTTTTTGTGTTTTTTGAGGTACAGAATGGGGAACGATATTCATTAAAAAAAAATTCATGTCGCTGATACCCTAAATAGAACCACACCAGATAATTAATACAAGTAAATATATTTATCTGATCGCATACTGTAAAATAATGATTAAAAAAATCAAAAACAGAACTTGAATGAAAGTCTTTATAGACATCGAAATAAATTTAAAAAGTCACATTATAATACAGATCTCCTATGGACAACTGTATCATAATGTAACTTTTTTACCATTAAGGTACAACTTCTAAATGAAAACATATGCTGTAATTTAACGTAAATTTCATTATCTATTTTATAATATTAAAGAAACTAGTGTATGAAACTGCGCGTAATTTGGTTTTAAAACACTCGTGTAATGCTATAAAAAATAAACCCGCTCACGGATCATTTTGTTAACTTACACTCTTATTTTAAGAACCCTTATTATGATACTATTATCAAATATTTAGATACTGTATAACACAAAAAAGTGTTAATATTATGGACAACATTTTAGCACCATTTGAGAAAAAAATAAAATATGTATCACTGTGCCCGCTTCTTGCTAATTACGTTTTACTTTTCGTAACATAAATTAACGTAAGTCTCTTTCATTTTTCTTGTAGATTGAAGTTACACAGAGCTTTCTAAATGAGTTTTATTCTTTATCTTTCCATAATTTAGCAGAACAATAATAAAAGTGGGCATAATTTACGTGCTCGAAATGACTTTTTAGAATGATAAAATTAATCTTTCATTTTGACAGGGAGAAAATTCCATCTTGGTAAGTATTCATAATTCTATCCACTTTTACCACAGAGAACTATATATATATACTAGCTGACCCGGCCACGCGTTGCTGTTGCCATGTGGCGCCATCTATTGATTACTTACTCAACCCAGTCGAAAGGTATCGACATCTGTAAGAATCATTTGGAGTTAACAGATAATTGTGACTGTCAAATAATAACAGACAACTTACCATAGCAGCGCCATCTATTGATTACTTACTCAACCCAGTCGAAAGGTATCGACATCTGTTAGAATCATTTGGAGTTAACAGATAATTGTGACTGTCAAATAATAACAGACAAATAATTAGCAATAAACAAAAATTGCGACTATAATTTGAGATTTAAACTATCCTATATCTCAAGTTGGATCGAACTGCACATGGTGTGCGAATTTTATTATAATCGGTTAAGTGGTTTAGGAGTCCATTGAGGACAAACATTGTGACACGAGATTTATATATATTAGATATATACTAGATAGGTTAAAACAAGTTAACGTATATATCCAATAAACCATAAAACTTTAAATTCTCGATGTTTCCCATACCTTATTATATTTTTCGTACTTACATTTTTGTACTTATTACAGTACTTTCCCACACTTCGAGATAAAACGAAACGACTTTCAATATCAATGTCTTCTATCTTGATTATTTCCTATGTCTTAATAATAATAATAATAATAATAGCTTTATTTGATTCCACAATAAATCGTTACAATTAATTCATAATTATAATACTAAGTAGACTAAGATATTTAATAATTTGTATTTATATTTTTATTTTTTAATCTACTAATGTGGACCCCCCAGGGTAAAAGCCTCCTCCAAAGAATTCCATTTTTCCCTATCTTTAGCAGTGGTCATCCAGTCTCTTCCTGCTTTGGATACAATGTCATCCTGCCATCGAGCGCCTGGGCGACCTCTACTTCTCACGCCATACGGTCCTTTCCATTTTGTGGTGTTAATTGTCCATCGATTGTCACTGTATCTCCCAATATGGCTTATGTCTTACCTACAGCTTATTATATGATTACTAGCTGATCTAGCAAATTAATCTTATTTGGTCTGCCATATAAATGATCGAAAAATCAAAGTGTCACGACACGTCTTCTAATTGCATTACTTCACGCCAATGAACGAATATTTGTTCCTACAAAAATACTAAAATCGCAAAAAAAAATGGCAGAATGAGATAAGATACAATTGGATTTTTATAGTTTTTTTTGTAAATATCCGAGATTTTCTATACTTTCATCAACACTTAAACTACTTATGTTTATTTTTTATAACTGTGAATGATTCGTGGATAGTTTTAATCTTGAAGTTGTTTTCGCTGGATTCAAACACTTCAGTACACGGTATTTAAAATTATCTGCTGATCATTTTCTATTTTCTCATTATCTTGATTAACCTGTTTTATCTTTGAAGATGTTGACTCCGAGTTGAAAACCCTTTCCCAAGTTAAGAGGTGTTAGTAAACCATTTTGATGATATAACTCGAATGTTTCTTTGTGTCAGATTATACCCCAAGAGCTAAAAAATTAAATTAAAATGTTCATATTTGAATTTAAACATTATCATCGTCATCATCATCTCAGCTAGAGAATTATAATCCGCTCCAATTGTTGAAATTGTTGAATACGTGAAATAACCCTATATGAACAGACTCGTTGCACGGGCGAAAGTAGTTTTTAAAAAGTGATAACTTTCTGTAAAGGCTGTAAGATGAAACTATCACAAAAATATATCTACATCATTCCGAACAAATATATAATGTATCTTATTTATTATACAGAACAGTATATATCTTTTAATTTTACAATAATGACAACACGAACAAACCAACGCATAAAACAATCTACACATATTTGTTTTCTCGCCGACAAAAGTAAACACGCGCGGTGATTGTGTCAGTTGTACAAAAACAAAACACTCACGTAAAAAGCCAAAGAACGCTATAGAGCAAGATCCCAGAGCCACCAGACGTCACGTATTTTCTGACGAACGAAATGTGGATGATCGAGTAATGTTGGCGAACATATATATAAAAATGGAGCATCAGAATTTACGTGAAGGAGCTTTGGGAGCTTTAAAGCGTCTGCAATGCAATGCGCAGTCTGAAAGTGTCTTGGAGTATTGGCCACTTATTTTAAATGATATTGTCTAAATTATACGTAAAAATCATCTTGGAGATTTTACGTGAGATAAGTAATATTTTTAATAATGTTTATTGAGGTCGCCGTGGTGCAGTGCTTAGTGACTTCTGTGTCGCCGGGACCCTGGGTTCGAATCCCGGCAGGGGTAAACATTTGTGCGATGAGTGTATATGTTTGTCCCGGGTCTTAGGATTTTGTGTGCTATAATTGTGTATGTCCATGCCTCCCGGGACACAGGGAATCCTAGTTGCGGGGGTTTAAGTGTGATAATGAAAAAAATGAACTTAGGTTACCTGATACCTGGACATTGGCCGCTTGAGCAAGCTCGCAGGATGGCCCTGGCATCTTGGACCATTATCTGTTTGCATAAAATGATAAAATCTGAATGAGATACAACCCACTGCATACTTAATACATTTTTGTTATAATCTTCCTACTTTTATCCCTTTCATATGGGGTACTTATACTTTTGTCTATCATAGATGTACCTACTACCCCCCTTACTAATAAACATTGATTACGCTGTGATTTATTTATTTTAGAAATGACTTAATGCTGTTTACCACATGGGGTATTAACGGCTTCACCGGACTTTTGGCGAGTGCAGAGGGCACTCAGCCGATTTTGGGTTGGGGTGAGGGGGGGGTGCGACTAGCGCAAGGGCACCTCAGGGGTTCGGACCTCGGCTTGGGCTATCGCCTAAACGAGGTAGCGTCTGTGTGTGTGGACGTCGCAGACTATGGCGCGGCCTATCGGTTGGGGAGCCACCAAGATGGGTAGTAGCTGAGTGATGGGTGATACGTCTAATCGGGGGCCTGCGGCGCAGTGGTCTACGGCGGGCTCGGTGTCTTACCGTGAAGCCAGCGAGCCCGAAGCCGCTGACTAGGTCACGGTTGGAGATCGAGTTATGAGAGCGCGGGTCATTAGCCGGAGTTTGAGCTGCCTGAAGCACGGTTATCGGGTCGTCTGCGTCTACGAGCACGTGACGGGGGCGCCGGCGAAGGGGCGTGAACCACGGGTCGGTCGAGTCAGTTGAGTAATTGGCCGCTTGGACTACCAAGGGATTCGGATGGTGGGCCGCGGAATCGAAGTATCGGCGTGAACAGTTTTTGATGTGTTGGGCGATTGTGGGGAGGCCTAAGTCGCAATGCAATTCGGCGTTCCGTACGTACCACGGAGCGCCGGTTGCATTGCGCATGAATCTATTTTGGATTGCTTGGAGTGTATGGAGCGGAGTTTTGTTCGCGTGACCGAATACGACTGAGGCGTAAGTCATAATAGGGCGTATACAGACTTTATACAGTGTTATCTTATTTCTAAGGGACATTTTACTACGTTTGCCTATGAGGGGACTGAGGCGGTTCATAACGAAGGCTGCTCTGTTGCGAACCGTTTTGATGTGTTCACGGAAGGTGAGTTTACGATCGAGTGTGACACCTAGGTATTTAGCTGACTTAGCCCAAGAGATGGGTCTATTGAAGAGGGATAGCGGTTTGGGCGTAACTGACTTGAAAGTGAAGTACACTGCTGTGCTTTTGTCTGGATTGACAGAGATCCGCCATTTACGGAACCAAGCACCGATGTCGGTGATGGCTCGCTGTAAGGCGGCTCTCTGTCTATTCGGGTGCCACCCAGTGCAGTAGATGGCTGTATCATCTGCGAACTGGGCGATCTGAACTGAGGGTTCGGAATGTGGGATGTCACTAGTGTATAGCGCGAATAGTACGGGAGAGAGCGTGGACCCCTGAGGGACCCCTGCTGTGATAGGGTGAGGGGTAGAGAGTGTTCCCTCGACGCGGTAGCTAAAGGTTCGATCTGTGAGAAAGTCTTGTATTATTCGTACAAGACGATCTGGCACGCCAAGAACGTATAGCTTATATGTTAAGCCATTGTGCCAGACTTTGTCGAACGCTTTAGCCATGTCGAGGAAGACGGCTATCGTGGATTGAGGTTTGGGTTTCCGATTGAAACCTTCTAAAATGTGCTCGGTGACGCGGTGTAATTGATGTGTGCAACTATGTCGGGGCCTAAAGCCAAATTGTTCATTTGGCAGAAGGTTTTTGGACCTAATGAGGGGACAGAGGCGGTTAAGGATGATGCGCTCATACAGCTTCCCCAGAGCGCTGAGGAGGCTGATGGGGCGGTAGCTAGACGGATCGCAGGCTTTTTTACCTGGTTTGAGTATGCCGATGACTATTGCATGTTTCCAGGCGGCTGGGAACATGCCGTTAGCCATGGCGGCATTGAAAATGCTAACTAGCAGGTGTACTAGGGGAGCGGAGAAGTGTTTGAGCAGTTTGTTGCTAATCCCGTCTGCTCCTGGAGCGCTGCTTCCGCTGTGAATAGTAATTCAGTGTTTTGTTCCGTTCTCTCTACGTCATTCTGTCTCTTTCTTACTTACTTACTTATCTAATTAGCGACAAAGACAAAACACTGAATAACTATTCAGAGGTTATGCAACGTTTATTAGTAAGAGGGTAAATGTATAATTTTTCAGATAATATCTATATGTACAAGTATTGAAAACAATAGGCATTTTAAAATGTTTTATATTTTCTTTTGTAAGAGTCATAGCAGCACTTAGTTAATTAGCCAAGATCCCATCCATATTTCTCCGCAAACACAGAGGAACGATTTCGCATTTCAAATTCGATGTCAGGATAAACCATTCCGGGATAGGAAAACTTTAGGCGTGTTATGTTATACTCAGGTCGTTTGCGGTAGTTTTCCTACTGCGTGCTAAATTACTCGTGAACAGATAAAACTGTTATGCTATACTAAAACTAAATTAATTGACTAAATAACTGCGAGAAACTAATAACTATAATCACAGAAAGTGGATGAAAGCACTACATTAAATCAGAATTAATGCATTTTTTTTTCTTTATATTGTATAGATCTAGCATTTGACCACTATCTCTCTTGATGGTCAGTGACGATGTGGTCGAAGATGTTATCACGGTAGACCTAGAATATATAATAATAATTATTATTATTATTATTATATATTATTCTCCGGTAGCTTGGGCCCTGCTGGCGGAACTCTGGGTTTAGGTTTTTTATAATATCTTTATTAATTTTTGTTTTTGATATTTATACTGTAAAAAAACTAAACCTAAGAAAAAAAGAAAATAAGGAGATAATAACAATTAATCATTGCAATAATCAATGCTTACCGGCTTTCAAGGTTGACGGTGGTTGCTAGCCAGGCGGGTATTCGTAAGTACCACCATGCATATTGAAAAGAAAGCTTGAGAAGTATGATTGGAGTGAGTCCGTGTGACAGGGTTAAGAAAAATGTGATAAGGGAATGATGCGGTGTAAATGAAGATAAAGTGACTAAGATTTATGAATATGAATGTTAATATGGTTTAGTCATATAGATATGAAGAAATTAAATGAAATTTATTTATTTATAACAATTTGACCACAGGCTTTAACAACAAACAAAAGAGTATTTCGTGTGTGTGAAATACATGGTAGTGTGTGGAATGTATTTTTATTAATTTACTGTGTTTTTTAAGCATAATAAAAAAAAGATTAGCATTCTGCACTCCTTCCCTATATAAACTATAAGTGTGGGAAATTTGATACTCCTCCGTCCGCGCAATTTTCGTAAAAAGGTTTACAAAGTTTTTGCTTCAGACGTTTGTAGTATTAATATAATGAAGCAAATATAAATCTAAAACGTGTAATAAGTACATAGGTTCGTATTATTCTCGAATTAAAAGCAAGGTATAAAAAAAAATAAGATAGATAGATAGAAAACTCTTTATTTGCACACTATTTCAAAACTATACACATAAAAAAACAAACAAACAAATATAGATACAGTGATACAAAGGGCGGCCTTATCGCTTAAAGCGAGTTAACGAAAGAGTAAGAGTTTAACGAAAAGAAACAAGAGAAGCAGATCGACTACATGCGTATGTATAGCTTATAATGGTACTAGTGTCATGTCTTAAAGTTTCCTGCTGGCTCTAAAAAAAGGTTCTTTTTTCTGACGGACTAATGCTGTTTGTCTCTAACGGCATTTACCGCTTCAGCGGAGAGGGGAAAGGAGATGGACTAAGCAGGTATATGAAGTTAATGGTAGTGTTGGAAGAGGAAGGCCGATGTTGCGAAATCAATTAGACAAAGTTCTCAGAAAGGTCCAGGTCAATGACGGTTGCCGTGGCGCAGTCGTTAAAGTCAGTGACATGACTTCTGTGTCTCCGGGACCCTGGGTTGGAATCCCGGCAGGGGCAAACATTTGTGCGATGAGTGTAGGTGTTTGTCCTGGGTCTTGGATGTTTGTGTGCTGCGATTGTGTGTGTCCATGCCTTCTGCGATACAGGGAATCCTAGTGCGGAGGTATGAGTATGATAAAAAAAAAAATTGGTTGCCTGTAAAGTCGGTTTACGGACGATAGATTTACGTGATAACGACATAATCATGTATGACTTTGACTTTGACATTGACATTGACATTGACATTGACCATTGACCATTGACCATTGACCATTGACCATTGACCATTGACCATTGACCATTGACCATTGACCATTGACCATTGACCATTGACCGTTACGCGGAACGTTACTATTTTTCATTTTGGCATTCATCAATTTATAAAACGTTATCACGTCAAAAAAAGAATTATGAGCGTGATTGAAGCGAAAGAAGTGTGTCGGGACCGTAGCATTTGGAACGCTGTGGTCTGTGTGTACCTCTAAGAGAAAAAGACTTGAATGTATGTATGTATGTACAGCCAGTGGGCTCCAAGTACATTTAGATTTATGAGGAGAACGACTCGTACCTCCATATTGACTTTGGCTTTTAGTCGTGTTTGTTTTTCCCGTTATTCTTATCTCTTATATTCAAATACCGTTGTTGTCTTTCCCCGATACGATATCCCGCATGGAAAATATGCGAGAATACTTTCCCGTAATCGGCGTTTCATTCGAATACCTCTCCAAAGTTGAGCCATCGATTTCATCAGGGACAAAACTCGGGTTTGATTTATGGCACATACCAATATGATTACGAACGAAAATATTGTATAAAAACTTTTTGTTCCGATTTTGAATCTTTATAACGAGTTACAACTCGAAGTGAGTATAACCTCATTTTAATACCTATTTGGGATTGAAAATCAGAAAGCGCGGTGTGGTCTGTGGTGTAATTAAGGCAATCGGTTGGCAAATTAAACAGTTCGCCCATCTGTGCTAAATACCTATATATAAATGAGCACAGACTACACCTACTTTGAGTAACTACGTGCAGCAAACAGGCAGTGTGGAATACTCAATGAAGTCTTTAGGTTAGGTTTTAGAATTTAAATATTCTACAAATAGGAGTATGTAAATACAAACCAACTTACTGTCACACAAAGTGAAAGGCAATGTTACAATTTTGGTTTGAAAACAACAATGTAAAGAAATAACTATAACTGACACAGATTTATTAATTTATTTTTTAACATTCACACAAGGTCTTCAGGTCCCAAACTAGGCAGAGCCTGTACTATGGTAACCTGATGACTGATATATATACTTATATACATATACACACTCAGACACAGGTCGGTAGCAAATTCCAGTAGTAGCCGGATTTTTTCCTTCAAATATTTGAATGTAAGTAGCGAAATGATGTTGTGAATGAAATGATACTAATATTAAAAACGCGAAAGTTTATATGGATGTTTGTTAATCTTTCATGCTCGAACGACTACACCGATTTTGATGAAATTTGATATGGAGATAGCTTATACCCTGGATTAACACAGGCTAATTTTCATCATCAACGTTTTTCATCACCACGCAGGAAAACCGCGAGGTGCAGCTAGTGAATCATAAATCTCTTAACATAAGAAGGTTTTCGGAACAGAAAGTATTTATCTGTTAGAATAATAGATGCAACAGTGCAGAATATACACCTATACCTGCTTCGAAAGACATTGCCTTCGAAAATGATATTACCTACATCGAGAGAATAATGGAAGGTGATGTAACTTACAACCATCCTCAAAGCCATAAAACGGTCGCCGGTCGCCGTGGCTCATTGGTCAGTGACATGACTTCTGTGTCTTTGGGAATCTGGGTTTGAATCCCGGCAGGGGCAAACATTTGTGCGATGAGTGTAGATGTTTGTCCCGGGTCTTGGAGTAAATTTATATGGGACCACCACGGAAGTATAATCTATCAAACAAAAAAAGAATCATCAAAATCGGTTCATATACAACGAAGTTATCCGCGAACACTCATAAAAAAACATATATACGGTCGAATTGAGTAACTCTTTTTGAACTCGGTTAAAAAGATACTATCGCTTCTAAAATTACAGTCGTGCATATAATTTTATTTTTTTATGTTACAATTTGTGTGATCCTGTACCTCTGGTTCAATATGGAAAATTTCGATAAGTCTTATACCGAAGCGCAGACTAAGTTTCGATTAACCTCAAACTATCAAGTATTCTCGATCGCGGCCGCGGAATCATTTGTTTTCTCTTCGACTCGTATCTTAGATAAGTTATTCCACTTAAAAGTCCTGGAAATTCTTTCCTAGTTTCACTGTGAACATTTCTTGACGCTTAATAGTGTATGCATTCAGTAGTAATTAAACTAAGAAATTCACCCTGTAATTAACGAGTTCCCTTGAACTTCGGAACGTAGTCGTAATAAATCAATAGTTATCTATCAAGTCATATATAAGGCACGTCTACACGTTCGAGCTTTCAAGGATTACGAGGGAAAATAAATCAGCCAAAACGGGAGAATTTATCGCTTCTCTTAATCCCTGTTGACATACACTTAACACACCTAAGGGTAGTTACAGATAGGCAGGAAACACCTTCTAATAATGTATACGCGTTCTTCACAACATAATATGTATACCTATATACCCACGTAGTCAATTTTATATAGTCAATTTTAGCTTCACTTATTTCTATATCTTTGTATTTATACTATTACTGTGCAAATTGCAGCTAAGTGAATCACAACTAGGCTATTTCAAAATTGTAAAAAGTTAAAATGCTGCGTGGGCGCAAACTGTATGATGGGACGGTCGGTATAGACCACCTATACGTAGGAGTCACAAAAAGATGTGACTCCATAAGTTTAGCTTTAAGATGTATAGAATATAAATTTTATGAAAGAAAAACAAATGAAAAAGTTTTGGCAATAAAACAGCCACAGTTGTCTATAACAAACAAAAAAAAAAAAAAAAAAATCGCACGTCTTCCGAAATATTTCAATTTTCAATGAGCTCATTTCAAGACTGAAGAATTTCGTGTTAAGTTTTATTAAAAGATTATAGACAGTAATTATGATTAAATATAAAGTTCCTTTCGTTAATTTATACTAACTTTTTATAAAACCATTATCTTTACGTTGTGCATATATGAAAAAAACGTTAAAGCGATTAGAAAATCGGTCGAAAATATGGGTAATGGGAAATTGCCCCGTGTACTGAGATAGTCCTCTAACCCCGATCAACGAACTCAAAAGGGGCTCCACAATGTTTGGTTAACCTATCCAAGCTAACGATAAAGACTTAACAGCTTAATTTACTTTGAATTCTATTAAATAGGGTAAGGTAAAGAAGATCAACCATTTTACGTAACTTTAAATATTAGGAGCACATTTAATAATCCATTAACTCTTAATTTTTTTGTTAGTAGCGATGAGATTGAAAGAAAGACTTATAGCTTAAGAGACAACAAATAATGTTAATATTTAGAGTAAAAAAATATATATTCTTGACGATCAGAAGTGTATTCAATTTTTAAACGGAAAATTCAAAGCGAACTATCAACATTTTTCATTGAAACTAAATAACAAAACGCGATATCACCAAACACGACAACAATTCACGTAGACTCCTAAGCCACGTCTGATGTCTCCGAGTACCCAGGTAGAAGTGTCCAGCGGTGGACTAAATAAGGCACGTCCGCTCAGCACGATGTCCCGAAGTAGAATGACTCGTCCAAGCCAGCCGCGCCGATGACGTAACATCGGTCGCCCCTTCCAGTTGCTACGTCATTGCGTAGACGTCCGATGCCGGCGAGCGCCCGAGTAAGAGTGAGTCCGCTCCGGTTCTGTATGGCTTATATAGCCAGTCTGCCGCTCGCCCCACTACTACCGCTAGGGGCGTGTAAGAATATGTTATGTTATAATAAGAATAAGAATAATTTATTTGCTCATAACACGAATACACATACATATTTTGAATTTTTGTGTTGCTGAATACTAATTAAATACTAAGATTTAGGATTTGACTCTGGTCTCCACATTGGATTCCCTGTGTTGTGGAGAACAGTTACATATTGGCATGTTATAAAGTTATGTGAGCGTTACAAGCAACAAAAACAATCTGTATCGCGCGATGTACACAGTATAATGTAAACACGCAGTAATTTAGCCTAAAATAGTCTTGAAAATAAGTACATGGTAGATATACCACCGTTACGCACGAAGCGTTTTGCTTCCAGTTTTATAATGCGTACTGCCAGAGAGTGGAGCTCACTGCCTGAGTCTGTGTTTCCCGATATGTACAACCCCGGAGTCTTCAAGTCGCGAGTGAAAAGGTTCCTTCTAAGTTTGTGTGCTCCACCTTAGACCGCGTCGTCGCTTAACATCAGGTGAGACAGTGGTCAAACGCAAACTTATATATTAAAAAAAAAAACACATTTTGAGAGCAGCATTAGATACATACAAAATTAATTAAAGGTAACAGCAGACTTAATAAACAAAAAGGATTTAAATAATAGTAATATAATAATGAGGTATTGACATAAATAAATAGCTTGTTACCGGTACCTACTGATATTCAAAATAACATAAGTAATAGATTGTTACTCCTTACTGCAGTTGGAAAGTTATGTTACTTTTAAATTAAAAAATTAAGAAAAAGAAAGGAAATATTCAGAGAAAATATTACAAAGAGGAAAGATTTGTATGTAAGTACGTTTGTAACGAATAAACTCAAAACTACTGTGCCGCTTTCAAAAGTTCTTTCACCATTGCAAAGCTACATTCACTCTGAGTAATATAGGCTATATTATATATTCAACAAAAATAGGGATCCTTAAAATTATTATTTTTAAATTTTTTACCCGTGCGAAGCCGGAGCGGACCGTTAGTTTGTCATAAATTAAAAAAAAATACGCTAAAGTCAAAATAACTGTTAACGTAACAGTGGAAGTACCTATTATCAATAATATGTCCACTCCACTCCAGTCTATTTCATTATTTTTTAAACAAAGATACCAACAAATAGAATATGTCAAGTTGCCTAGAGTCTATCCCGAATACGCCATGCATTATAAACTATGCTCAGTGTGTACATTAACATATCAGTTAAGCATCTACACGTATTAGTAATAAACTGAGTTAGCAAACTTTTTTTATTGAGGATACGCAAGCTCTCGACCACTATCTCACCGAATGTTAAGTGATAATGCGGTCTACGATGGAGCACGCCTCCAACTGATATGAAAAATCATAATCCTAACATGTTATTATTCTTAATTAGAAAAACTCGTGAGTTTGACACAATATTATACATATATGTAATTATATGACTTTACTCTCGTTTAAAGTTTTTTTTTAGTACTGCGTGGATCTACGTTTGACCACTATCTCACTTGATGGTCAGTGATGATGTGGTCAAAGATGTTATCACGCTAGACCTAGAATGCTCACTGGCTCTAAAGGACTACTATACTATATTACTGCTATATTATCATCAATGTACAATCCAAACAAAAGTATTTGAAATGACGGACGCCGTGGCGCAGTGGTTAGTGTCATTGACATGACTTCTGTGTCTCCGGGACCCTGGGTTCGAACACCGGCAGAGAAAACATTTGTGCGATGAGTGTAAATGTTTGTCCCGGGTCTTGGATGTTTGTGTGCTGTGATTGTGTGTGTCGATGCCTCCCGCGATACAAGGAATCCTAATGCAGGGGTCTGAGTGTGAAAAAAAAATTGTCGATATGGTTTTTAAAACGGAAGTAAAGCGAACTAAGAACACAGTTCGATGCATTCAAAATCTTTCAATCAAATTCGGCTTACCGCTGGTGAATGCAGCCACGTACGAATATTTGGTAACTAAGAGTGCTTTCGCACGATATCAATACTTGTGTCGTACAGTCGCACATCCTAAGCCTTTTAACATATAATATAATATAGGTAAACTTATGTAGATTACATGTATCAGTGAGCTTACTGTATTTTATTAATGTCATATTATCCCCACTTTGAAAATTATATACATACAATTTTATATAATTTTTACTTTAAAAGTGTAATTTTAATGTTGATAATGCTATGCATGAACTGGTATCTTTAACACATTTGTGCTGTAAACGTACGAAAAAGCTGAGTAGTAAGAATAAAAACAATTATTATGTTATGTTACACCTGACTACCTTCTAATTTAATGAGATTTTTCCTGGATAACCGAACTTTACTCAGTTTTTCAATAATATAAGTAAATTTCTTGGTCTACCTCTAACAATGCCATCTATTGTCAAGTAGCTTTAGTGTTGCAGTGTCGGTAAAACAGTTTAGTTCTTGTTTAAGTCGTATTACTACTCGCTAGCTGTAGATGTCAAGAAGAGTCATATTCTAATGATATTGTAGCAGTGTTTTCATTGCTTGAGAACACGGGTAAATCGACGTTTTTACAAATGAAACCTAGCTAAAAAGATTTATTGGTCCCGAAACCTCCTTTCTACTAAATTTCATAAAAATCGCTGGAGCCGTTTTCGGGATTCAGATTATATACATATAAGAATAGACTAGATTAAAGGAAAAAAAGGTTTTGAAACTTTTAAAAACGTGGTCCTAGCCTGTAATACTAACATTATGAAATGATAGTTGTAACTAGATCGTAGCGCTGAGTTGTACAAATCTTAATAATGTATGTATTTATGATAATGAAGTAATTGAAAATTAATCAATCAGTGGAATCGATGTGACATAATTTTATAAGCTGGCATGGCCACATATGCCAGATTAACATTATTATAGGCATATTTAACTATATATTTTATATGTTTAATTTGCTAGATATTTTGACACAGTTGTGTCATGATTTTGAAATATTTTGCTATGGCAATCAAATAACTATACCAATATTCTGAAATAGCAACATTGTAGTGATTTGTTTTTGTAAGGTGGTTGTACTGTAAGGTGATTTCATTTTGTGAAATGTGGTAGCATTGGATGACATTACCAATGTGAACGTTTGCCCAATCAGAATACTGGTAGAACTGAAGGTTTACGACCGGAGCTAAAAAAGTTACTTGAGCAGTATTGTAATCATTTTTGAGGCATTCTAGCCCGGATCGTCAGCCAGTAAACTCAAACAGAGATGTGGAGTGTAAGCTAATAAAGTAATTGTTATTAGATACAGTATAATATTGTCACTAAGTATTGTGGACTGCAAATTATAACGAATAATTGTACAAGCTGAGTTTGATTTATTACAGTTGTATGCATGAATAAACTGTCGGTATGAACTGATAAGCTCTTGTTTCAAATTACGGTCATACTCAATTTTTTTAATTTGGATTTGCGCTAAACCCTGATCAAGAATTTTCTGAAGCAGACTTTGCCCAAATACTTGGTAACTTGATTCGCATAGCTTTTAGCCCTCTTCTTATCATACAGAAATCGTTATTATCATATTTTAATATAAATATGATAAAACAAAAAAGTCTAATACAAAGAGGAAACGCTGCCAGCATCTTGGGTACAATGCCGCAGGGGACCGTTTTAGATTTAATTTAGTTTTTATTAAATTTTTAAGGTTTTTATTTTAAGTTAGATTATTTTATTGCTATTCTAAATTATTTTTAAATTATGTTAATGTTACCTTGTTAATGTTGTGTATCTAAGTAATAATTTTTTTTTTTTTATTTAGAAAAAAAAAGTCTAATTACATTATTAAGCCAATTTGCGTAAGTTTACAAACATTCTGAGATAAAACATGACGAAGAATTCGTATATTCTGCGATGAAGATGTTACGGCCGCAAAGTCTGTGCCTTACATTTTACTTTCACGACAACTTTTCAAAGATGGTGGCGATAATGAAATCCGTGTACTTGTCTATTTTTGTTAATGTATATATTTAAATACTGTTTAATATACATCTTACGTGAAGCTAGTTAAGTTCAATGTCAATTTTTGTAATTCCACTTTTTCAAATGTGGTTTAATTAAAAACTTTGGTAATAATAAGACATGAGAACTATTTCTTGGTTTTGAAACTGATCAATATTTTAATAGGAAGTTTTATACCTTGATTTTGGCGGTAGCCTGAGTCGCCATGTTGCTTTTATTTTATATAGTGTGTTTAGGCAGCAGTTCTTGAGAGCCAGTAAGCATTTTAGGTCTAGCGTGATAGCATCTTCAACCACGTCGTCAATGACCATCAAGTGAGATAGTGGTCAAACGCAAGATCGATACAGTATAAAAAAAATCAGAATGTAGGTACCCTATAATCTGAATTAATCATAGACTACTTTTTATCTTCATAATTGATCGAGAAAACCGAGCCCATGCAGGTGAAACCGCGAGGAGCAGGTATTAAGATATAAAAAAAATCGTGTGTTTCTGACTTAGTTATTAATGTTATATAACCGACGAGTAGAATCACATTTAGCTGGGGGGTGTTTTTGTAAACGTCGTGTGTTTCTGACTGAGTTATTAATGTTTTGAAACTTCGCCCTTTACCATTTTTTCTTTTTGGTTTTGCTCTACGAGTGACGTTTTGAATAGAAGTTTTTTAATTTCATTTATAATAACGGGCCAGATTGATAAATGTCTGTTTTACTTACTGAATGCGGGCCGCTTTCTTGTGCCCTTGTGAAAATCAATGGGGGGGCCTACTCCAATGTCCATCCCTTGGATGAGGCGATGAGTATATATATATTAAGACCAAACTCGTACTAAAGCGTCCGCTATCAGATAACGTCTGTTTATCCCGGAAAGACAAGTAGGTATATTATATTTAATATTTCAAAACGCGTTTAACTGCTCTTTATGTGCGAAACTCATAAACTGATTCCAAATTATAGACGGTAAACGGAATGTCCTCCTGCATTGTTTTCATTATTTTAGAGGGTATTAAATGCGGGCGGTCGGAGTTATGAAGGTGATTTCGGCGATCTCGTTTGCGGTTTGAACACTTTATAATAATGTTTCTTAATGAGGTCGTAGTTTTAAAGCTTTTAAGGATACCTACAAAGTTAAATTTGTCAATTGATTCATGTTCCAGAGTTTGCAGTTGTAATAATAATTATCCTACTATAATAATTATTATAAATGCGAAAGTTTGTAAGTGATGTATGGTTGTATGGATGTATGGATGTATGGATGTTTGGGTGTATGGGTGTGTGTGTGTATGTGTGTTTGGGTGTATGTGTGTTTGGATGTATGCATGTATGTTTGTTACTCTTTAACGCTTTAAACGACTAGGTGGATTTGGATGAATTTTACTATGGAGATAGCTTATACCCTGGATTGACACATATGCTTATTTTATCAACACCAGGCAGAAAAAACCGCGGGGTGCAGCTAGTTGTATCATAAATGAAATAGTAATCTAAGCAATAATATTTTATTTGCATAATCTATTATTACATTTTAATTTCGGTTGAGCAATTATAATGCGAGTTGCTTAGAACTGTGCGATTTTACGATGATCTTCTCTTACTCTTCTTATTTTTGTTCTTATCTCATACTAGATGGTAACGTACAACATTTGTTTCTCTTCCACGGCATCTTATTACTTAGTCATCTCAGTGCTCACACTTTTCATACATAAAATATCATTCTTCGCGCAGACCATCCATACCTTCTTTAGACTTCCTCTATTTGATTCAAAATGGTTTAACCTGTAAGACAAGAAAAAAACAAAAAAATGTAACAAAGCCTAGACCCATAAAATGTATCGGCATAGGAAAGTCAACGTTTCGTTTTTTTAAAAAATTATATAGACATGTTTTGACAATAAACCAAGAAAAACGCGATGTCTAGACAAACCGATTGAGACACTTAGACCAAATGATTCCAAGAAACTGATGTCTAGGGCCTGTTAAAATAAAATATATATGTAACATGTAAACAATAGCCGCAAGAGGCGAATCTTTGCTCCGAGTACTATTCATATGATGGCCGCTGAGGGGTTTGTCCCTTCCTAACTTGGAAAAAGCTCGCTAACTTAGAAGTCATATTGTTAGTGTAACTGGGTCATATAAAAATTGGCGTTCGAAGAAACTTCAGCTTATGTTGTTCTATAGTATAGAGTAGAGACCACGGACTGGCAAGCGCAGCATAGGACGGCCACCGACCAGGTGGACAGACGACCTGACTAAGATCGCAGGCAAGGGCTAGATGCGGGCCGCTTCCAACTGGTCCTTGTGGAAATCAATGGGGGAGGCCTATGTCCAGCAGTGGACGTTCTATGGCTGAAATGATGATGATGATGATAGTATAGAAAACTGTACGACCGAACTTCTTTCGGCGTTTTCCTTGCCAAGGAACAAATACACTATTATCTATGTACAAACGTTAGGCAGATTGTTGAGCAGCATGCGACAGAAGCAATGCATCGCGACTGTACTGATGCAAACGCGCAACCATTTCTGATGGCAACGGGGGACCGATGGGATGAGGACGGAGGGAGGGGTGCTGGGCAATGTGCCGTGCGCATTTGCATCACGACAAAAGCATCGCGACTGAAGCGCGACAGCATTGCGATACAGAATCTGGGCGAAGGTATACAGCCAGCGACAGCATCGCGGCGATATCGATACACACGAGCTACTGCATCGCTACTGAAGCGCTACAAAAAGTCGCCTTGGGCGAGGGGCCAGGGCGGTTTTTGAGGCTGCGAGGCTGCTCGTATAATAACAATATTGCCGACCCTATCATTACGAATAAGACGTAATCCAGGTAAAGGATATAGAATTGAAGGGAGGCAAGGCCAAGATTTGTAGACTAATATAGCATGAATATATTTGTTGCAAATGACGCCAGCATGTCCAGAAAATGAGCCGAAGTACTCTGTAGTACTTCGTTCAGTACTCTCTTTCATCTATTGATTTATTTTTTTCATCTTTTTTAACATTCACACAAGGTCTTCGGGTCCCAAACTAGGAAGAGCCTGTACTATGGTAACCTGATGACTGATACTTATATACACATCCAGACACAGGTCAACCGGACATGTTCATACACATAAATGTTTGACCTGTCCGGGAATCGAACCCGGGACCAGCAGCTCAGAAGGCAGAGTGCTACCAACTGCGCCAACCGGCCAGTCAAAGGGCATTAATAGGGACTACATTAAAGTTTTTTGGAACTTCAAAGAAATGTGACTCTAAGTTATCAAACAGTGAAGGAAGGCTTATAAAGCTCTCATCATCACAAGAATCTTCACCAGATGAAAATAATAAAAAATGTTTACTACTATATTGCTATCACTAGAAACAGACATTATGATATATAAATGGAATATAAAAATAAACTGATATACTATGTAAGATAATATAATATTCAATACAGCATTGACCAGAATTGGTCGTATCTTTGACGAAGATGGATATCCCATTTGATGACAATGAATGATGTCATCTATGGAGAAGTCTGACTACAGGAGCATAGTTCCAACTTCGTAATGTCCCCAGTATTACAGATATCTATAAGCGACGGTGATTACCATCAGGCGGCCAGCCTGTTCGCCGCACATTACATATATAAAAAACATAGTTTCAGGCCGCTGTGAACTTAGAATATTACGAATTTTTGACTTAATCTTATTATCATCCAGTCGGCCTCACATCGGACTGAATCTGAACATGAAATAGATTTGACACCAAGCTTAGAAGGTTTTTTATATATTCATATAATACTGTCTAGATCTAGCGTTTGATTACTATCTCATTTGATGGTCAGTGACAATGTGGTCGAAGATGTTATCACGCTAGACCTAGAATGCTCACTAGCTCTCAAGGACTGTTGCCTGAACACACTATATGTTTGGTGACAGTTTGATTGTGAACTATTCGCGGTCAGGAGTAGCGGGGAAGCGAAATAACAACACACGCGTTAGTAAGCACGGCTCGTTTATTACTGCCGCATGACAGTTCGGCACTCGTCGTCTATGTAACTATAGCTACGTGTGTACATGGGCACGGCGCATACACCTCATTCCTTCGCCTTTATTTGCAAACATCTGGTAACAAACGAAAACATACTTTTTTACTACTAAGTTACAATACATGTATTTAAGGCTTAAATCTATCAACTTTAGTTCTAGTCCTAAGGCTGTAGCGACGACGCGGTGGGTCATCTGCCTGCTTTGAAGTATCCGGCACCTCAGCATCAGAGGCTAGATGGGGAGACACTTCGCTCTCCGGCTCCGTCGCCGTTACTACAACTTGTTTTGTAAGCGTCGCAGCGCTTGCGTCCTTATCATGGATCGACTCACACTCTGATGCAGTCTCGTTCGGTATATCCTTATCATTACATGCATCCAAGCTATCTCCCTCCTGCCCACTATTGAAACACGCAGGTAAAGTGTGTGTCGACCCCTGACACTGACTATACATAGGGTTATTGATATTGCCAGAATATCTTATCAATTGATCTACGTGCCTTCTGAATAATCCCTCGTTATCGACTGATACATTAAACATTCTTTTTCCTAACTTACTGATAACGTGGCCTAGTTTCCATACAGGTTTCTGAGCAATAAAACATTTTATCCACACTTTCTGGCCTATGTGAAAGCATCTACTATTAGACAGGTCCAATGTCTTCTTGGTGGTGCCCTCTGTGAGTTTTGGCGGTAAAATAAGATCTAGCCTACTGCGCAGCTCTCTATTAAACATTAATTTAGAGGGTGTTTCACCAGTAGCACAGTGAGCGCTGTTCCTATATTCAAACAAAGACATCGATAATTTTTCCAATACATGGGCACAGCTCATACGATCACTACCTTGTAATATACCCAGTATTATCTTTTTGCATGAACGAACTGAGTTTTCGGCTTGGCCATTGCTACATGGATGATAAATCGGTGAGGTTATGTGGGTAATGCCAGCGTTTTTACAAAATCTTCGAAATTCCTCGTTACTTATTTTCGGGTCATTATCGGATACTATTACTTTCGGTAGGCCGAATGTACAAAATAAACCTTTTAATTTATCTATTAGTGCTCTTGTAGATAGCCCACCTTGCATATGCAGACATTCTAACCATTTGCTATAAGCGTCTACCACGACCAGAAATACCCTTTGACTTACTTGCATATAGTCGATGTGGATACGTTCCCAGGGGGCAGAGGGGCGCGGCCAGGGAGAGGGCGGCGCGCGCGGTGGCGCAGCACGTGTCATGGCGCACACGCTGCATGATCCGATCATGCGTTCGATATCCGCATCGATTCCTGGCCACCACATTTTACCTCGAGCATTGTTTTTGGTCTTCACGATTCCAAAATGGCCTCTGTGGAGTTCTTGTAACATTTTGTCCCTAAGACTCGCGGGAATAATCATCCTATGACCTCGCATTACGCATCCGTCCGCTATCTCTAAGTCTGTTTTGCAATTAAAATACGGTTTTATATTCTGACACGATATTTTACGCGGCCAGCCATTTTCTAAATAATTAATTACAGTTCGTAGAATCCTATCTCTGGCCGTCGCTTGCTTAATCATCTCAAATGAAACTGGTAATTGACTCTCATCAATAAAATTTAGGTGAGTCACACTATCGTTTATATGGAGCTCCCGTGACCCATCCGTGCTATTAATAGGCGCGCGCGAAAAAAAATCTGCTACCACGTTATTATCGCTTGAAATAAAACTAATTTCGTAGTTATATGCAGACAAGTAGATGGCATATCTCTGCAGACGAGACGCGGTCATTACAGAGATCCCGTGCTTTTTCCCGAATATGGCAATTAAAGGTCTATGATCTGTTTTCAATATAAATGGTTCTTCCCTTCCATATAAATACTGGTGGAAATGCTTAACACCAAATACAATGGCCGCGGCCTCCTTATGCACCTGGCTATAATTCCTCTCACTCGCTGAAAGCGACCTCGATGCGAAAGCGAGCGGCCGCTCCCGACCCTCTTCGCCCTGCGCCAGCACAGCGCCGAGGCCGGCCGGCCCTGCGTCGACGCTTAGCACAAGCCTTGCCCCGTGTTCAAAGTGCGTCAGCACGCGTTCCGAACACAACTCCTCTTTGACTGCGAGAAAGGAGTCTTGCTGCCGCTTACCCCAATACCACGTAACACCTTTTCTTAATAACTCGTGTAAGGGATCTAAAACGGTCGACGCACGCGGAACAAAATTCCTATAATAATTTATAATACCTAGAAATCTTTTTAATTCCTGCAAATTGGTGGGGCGCGGTGCATCTAATATCGCTTGCACCTTTTTAGGGCACGATCTCAGCCCATTTTTATCGATAACAAAACCAAGATACGTTACGCTTTCTTTGAAAAAATCACATTTCTCTTTTTGTAATTTAAGTCCTGCATCCCTGATTCTATCTAACACCTGGCACAGCCTAGCTATGTGTGTATTTTTTGAGGGGGCACTGATACATACGTCATCTAACCAGCAGCTTACCCCTTCGATCCCCGACAGTAAAGTCTCCATAGCCCTTTGAAATATTGCGGGCCCGTTTGCCAATCCATAGACTAGCCTTGTATACCTATATAAGCCACGATGTGTGTTGATTGTAGTGAGTAATTGTGAGTCATCATCTAGCAAAAATTGATTATAGGCATTACTCAAATCAATTTTCGTATATACCTCACCACCCCCCAGCCTAGCAAAGACCTCTTCTATACGCGGCATCGGATACTTATCTATATATAGATCTTTGTTTAAAGTCAACGAGAAGTCACCTGCTATTTTAACCTGCCCATTATTTTTTAAAACGGGCACAATCGGAGTGGCGTAGTCGGAGTGATTAACAGGAATTAAAATACCTAAAGACGTCAATCTGTCAATCTCCGCATCGACTTTAGATTTAAGTGCAAAGGGTACTGGTCTGGCTTTGAAAAATTTTGGCTTTGCATTTTCTTTCAGCGTCAACGTTATTTTAAATTTTTTAAACCTCCCCAAGCCATCACTCCATAGGTCACTATAATTATCTATTATTTGACACATGTCCTTGCTATAGCTATCTATCTCAATGTGTTTGGTAGACATCGGCGTAATGTTTAAATTGAATTTGAACATAAAGTCCCTTCCCAAGAGGGGGCTACCACCGTTTCTTATTACAAAGAACCTTATCTCTCTACTAGTGTTTAAATATGTGACTTGAGCATTTATATATCCTAATGGCATAATTTTATGGCCGTTGTAAAAACACATTCTAGCCTCACACTTCATTAAGGGGACATTTGCAAAACTCTGTTTGTATAAAGATTCTGATATAGCTGAAATTCCAGCCCCAGAATCCACTTCCATACACATTTTTTTACAATTAATTAATACGTCTACCGTGAAAGGTTTTATGCTATCGTACCTTAAGTTATAAAGATTACATTCCTGACAGTCATCTTCGCGTTCTTGGTTGTCCGCACTAATAGCGTTTAGCTGCAATCTACACACTTTTCTTAAATGTCCTTTTTGCCCACAGTTTTGACACCGATAACTTTTAAAACGACAATTTTCGGCGCTGTGGTTTTTCATGCCACACACTTTGCAACGATTTTCACCACCGCCACTGAGTACGCCCGCGCCGCTGCCGCCGCTTCGCGCCCCTTGCTCCCGCCATTTCGCGGCCGCGCGGCCGTCACTGGCACCGGCGGCAACGCTTGGCCTTCCACCTTCTTGTGGACTGGATTTAGGCTCCCAAATCTTGAAAAACGGCTCTTCTTTAATGAAGGTATCACTTACGCTCGGTCCTTGCACCGACAGTTTTGCTTGTCGAGCGCTAGCCACTTGTTCGGCAATCTCTAACGCTTTTGTAAAAGATAGACTATCCGCGTTATGTTCAAACAATTTGTCCCGCTCGGGTCCTGGGGCCAAACCGAGCACAAAACGGTCTCTAAGGACCGTTTCCAAGACGGCACCGAAGTCGCAATAGCTTGCCAACCCGCGTAATCGCGCCGCCCAGTCTGCTAACGATTCACCTGGATTCCTTATTGCACCATAGAAATTCGCTCTGTCCGCAAACGAACAGCGCTTCTGCTTGAAATGCCCACTCAGGGCTTCGGCTATTTCACTGAACGAAAGTTTGTCCAACTCCCGGGGATAAACAATATTTCGCACCAAACGGTATGATTCATCCGAAAGATGTGTAATCAGAATGGCACCTTTGTTTGCATCCTCCACCTCGTTCACTTTGAAAAACTGGATCAAGCGACCGTAAAATATTGACCAGTCACTAGATCTGTGGTCAAATGTTGTTATCGTTCCTATATAAGGCATTTTGTTCGAAAACACACCTCGTCGCCAATGAACTATTCGCGGTCAGGAGTAGCGGGGAAGCGAAATAACAACACACGCGTTAGTAAGCACGGCTCGTTTATTACTGCCGCATGACAGTTCGGCACTCGTCGTCTATGTAACTATAGCTACGTGTGTACATGGGCACGGCGCATACACCTCAGATTGGTACCACTTATAGGTATTCACTTGCGACTTGAAGACTCCGGGGTTGTACTCAGCGATAGCGATGATTACGTGTAATTAGCTGACTTAATTACGAAGGCATTTATAAGAAAGTCTAAAGGTTAAATGTACAAGCTATAATCCAAAATACGGGATTAAATGATGGAGGATGACATGGAGAAAAAAACCAAACAGGAATTTCCTTTTCGTAAACATTCCTGTGGTGTTTTTCTTTGGCACTTTCCTGTTCCTTTTCTTATATTTTTGATATTATTTCGCTTCGAATCCATAAAATATTATGTCTTGGTTCTTTTCTCCGACGCGAAATAGGTAAAAACGTCGACTAAAATGGTCTTTGATATCTTCTAAGCTAACTTACTTTTCGACCACCATTATAAAATGCTTGAAGACTTACGAATTAGTTTATCTAATTATCTATAGTTAGTTCATTTGCGGATAATTCAGCGAATCTGAAACTACAAGCATGAATTCTGTTCCTTTACTTATATAAAATCTTCTACTATATGATTAATCTTAGTAAGAATTTAAAAAAGAAGAAACATTTTTCTACTTCATAAGCTAGTGCTTAGAACTCTAGATATGTTTGAGTACAAGATGTTTTCAAAGATAATGGATGTCGTAACCTGCTGCCACAAAGTAAGTATACAAGTTTCCGCAATGCTTTTAACCTAGCTACCGACCTGCTTACTTATATAAGCGTACATCAGGGCAACCCTTAAGTGGTTGTTGAGTGTTGTCATTGAGCGTCACAATCTAAATTTAGCCACATTGTAAATAATATACGGACGGTACCGTGGCGCAGTGGTTTGTGTCATCGACATGACTTCTGTGTCACCGGGACCCTGGGTTCGAATCCCAGCAGGGGCAAACATTTGTGCGATGAATGTAGATGTTCGTCCCAGGTCTTGGATGTTTGTGTGCTGTGATTGTGTGTGTCCATGCCTCCCGCGATACAGGGAATCCTAGTGCGGGGGTCTGAGTGTAATGAAAAAAAAAAAGGCTTTATGATGTTTGGCAGAGAGCAAAAAAGTTTGAAAATCTTTGGTATATTTTTTTTTTTTTTTTTTTTCATCACTCATTTATATACCATGTTCTAGTTACCTACTTTCGAAACACAGTTGCACCTGCGTGGACTACGATTTTCCCGTATATTTTACCAGAGAAACATTAGTCGATGTGTTTTTCCGAATATATTCCATCTATGTACCGACAAATAATATATTTTTTTTGTTATAGTTAACCATGCTATTTTAAATGTGAACAAAAGCTACCAGTAGATACTCTAACAAAAAAGTAGTAAGTGTCAGTCGTTTGCGACACGAGTAAAGAACATGATTCAACATAAATACTGCAGGCGTATAGATGAAAAAAAAATAGATATAATTTAGTCATTGTACAGTTTTTAAATTGTTATAATTTTTGAAACAGTGGTACAAAAAATAATGTACAGCAATAAGGGCAACAAAACGACAAACTCGTAACAAAATACTCGTATAATGTAAGTAAACTTCCATAAAACGTATGTATTTACCGCTCTTTTGCAACAGTCAAAGTCAAAGTCAAAGTCAAAGTCATAAATGATTATGACGTTATCACGTAAATCTATCGTCCGTAAACTGACTTTATAGACAACCAATTATTTTTTTTTCGACGTGGATCGAGTCTGAATCCTTTCAAGAATAGCTCCAAATAAGGAATAATCTCAAAGGACGTGGTCCACTTGTATGGGCCTTTCGGCTTACTGTGGAGAGACACTATATGTGTAAATATTATAAAGGTTGAATAGCTTTTACCAGGAGGTCAAAGAAAATCGTAATTATTTTGTATCCAGATGTCCATAAATATTTTTATTCTAACAAAACTCTATGAACGTCTTCTCAAAGAGAAGACGTTCATAGAGTTTTGTTAGAATTAATTAATCAAACACGCTTACTTTTGTTATTTAAACTGACGTGGTTTTGACACATTATGAATGTATAAAACACGGGAGTTACTCACGTAATAAGTCAGAGGGTTCCGACTATAGTTTCAACCACATTCAGTGGTCTTTTTCAAGGAGAATACGGGGCGCTCGCGGACGCGGTCGCGTATAGTACTGTTGTACTAGAAAGGTGAAGGTAAAAAGTCCACCGAATGTGGTTGAAACTATAGTCGGAACCCTCTGACTTATTACGTGAGTAACTCCTGTGTTTTATACATTCATAACGCTTACTTTTATACTACATCTTACAAAATAGAATGTTTGCCTGTATGTCCTTTATAGAAACGTAAACTATGCATTTGATCATGTGATGATCTTTGAGCTTTGAGCAAAGTTGTGCATGAGCCAAAGATGGTTTTTGATATGTTACGACCAATTTTTGACAGATGGCGCCACTGTCATTCCAATCATCATCATCTCAGTCAGTGGCCGTCCACTGCTGAACATATGCCTCCCCATTAAAGGGGGATTTGCTTATACTCGCCACGCTTGGCAGGTGGGTTGGCGAGCGCAGTATGATTTCCAATCCTCAGAAGGCGCTGCTGCCCACCTTCTGGTATGTGGTCCCTTAGCCGACTCTTACGGCACCCACGGGAAGAGATGAGGGAGTACTGTTCTATATAGGCCGGTACCACCACGGCAATATTTCATTACAATACGCGGTTAAAACCGCGGGGCACAGCTAGTCTCAGAAAATTATAATTCCGAGTCATAATGTTAACAATATGTTATCCAGAAACTAGGCAAGTGGATTTATATTTTCCCAGTACCTTACCCACCTTAAATATCAAATTGCCAGTGCGCAGATTGTGATCTATCACCGCACTAATATCAAAATTATAATAATTTAAAAATAATAATAATTTTTATTCTGAAAACTATCGCGAGTTTCTTCCTTCCTTTAGTCTCAAATTCGTTTAGATTTTAATAATTCTAATTCGTTGTAGAGATATTTCTATAAGAATAGGCTACCTTTCTGGACCAGTAAATTGTTTTTATAAACAATTTACCTTACATTTACCTTCACAAACCTTATGGTTTGAAATTTTGGGAACAATTAAAACAAATCTACCTGCTATTTATTCCAAATTGAATGAGACCTTAGAGATTTCTAGCTTAGAGCACATCGCCACGAACTATTAAGAGACTTAAGGCGCTGTAGTAGAGGAATCGCTTTATTTTTATTTTATATGTATCAAGAACCATGTATGAGACAGAGTTTTTTTTTCAGTGTTAGTATTTTTGCCAAAACCCAACATCTATGATTTAATAATAAATCTATGATTTTCTCAGTCAATACATGTTAATAGTTTAGATAATGGTAAGCACCGAGGCCACGAGGCAGAAAACCGTGAAAACTATTGTTTAAATATTATCAGTCACGGTGGCTCATTCGTGGCTTTAATTTTGGTCCCCGGACACCCTGGGTTCAAACATTTATGTGATACGCATGGATGTTTGTTCTGGTGTCATAGTGTGTGTCCATGCCTCCCACGACACATGGAATCCTAGTGCACGGGTGTGAGTGTTATAATAAAAAACAAAACAAAAAATAGCACATAGAATGACACGCCTGTAAAAGGCCTTATAAAAAAGCATAACATGACTATGATATCTGAATAACTTAAATACCTACCAGGTGTTAACTAAAGTCTGAAACCAGTCTAGCATAATACGGATAATACCTAAGATTAGTTCGAACAAAGTTTAATCTGGCTATACAGCTACAAGCTGATATTACTTGTCTTGTCTTTTCTTTGAGAACAAGCCCCACGAGAACGTTTCAAAGAAATTATAGTGACATTGGAATCTCAGGGTTCTGGTAGTCAAGTCTTAAGCATTGAGTTATGGTCCCGGAGTGAATTGATCGAAACAAAGCGATTGGGACTAAAAGCAATTTCGATGCTATCCAATATAATCTGGCTGAATTGGTTTGTTGTCTACAAATTAACCCACAGACTACACGTTGTATGATCCCTAGCCATTCTAGAAAGCGGTTCTTGAGGGCGATATGCTAGAGTGCAATTTAAAATAAATTCGTCAATATATCAGGGAAGAAAAGAAGAAAATTATAAAGTAAACTCCCAATCAGACCGTGTCGTTTAATTAACACAAAGTACGTGCACAGTTCCTTGTTGGATATTCCACCCTTAACTGTGAAATAATAACAAAAATATAGGTTTGGCAAACTATTTTTGATGAAACTGTCGATGTAAACAAATGCAACTGATCCGAGGAGTTCAAACGCGGCTTCGACATTTTATATTGACTGATCGACTGGCCGGTTGGCGCAGTAGATAGCACTCTGCCTTCTGAGCCGCTGGTCCCGGGTTCGATTCCCGGACAGGTCAAACATTTGTGTGTATGAACATGTCTGTTTGACCTGTGTCTGGGTGTGTATATGTATATAAGTATATATATATCAGTCATCAGGTTACCATAGTACAGGCTCTGCCTAGTTTGGGACCTGAAGACCTTGTGTATAAAAAAAAAAAAAAAATCTATGTCTAATCGCTACACATTCCACAAAACTAATAATCCTAACTTAACAGTTGACACGACCGCTAATAGTCGACTAATATTGATGTAATTATGTCTGGTCATGTGAGAAGCACCCGCAACCACCGAACATGCATAGCTTGGTTAAGAGATGATAGACATATGCGTGGAAGAAACCACGGCCTCCTGAGAAACAGTCTCACTAGTTTGGGAACCTATGGGTTCATATATAACTTTAAAAATCTATTATGGATTGATAAACATCTGTTGTTGTTTATATGCATGACAATGAATAGCATACTTTTTGTCAATCTGCATAAGGCTTAGATGTGCTTTTGTTTATGACTACGGTACAGATAAGTATATTCCCTTACGTGTAAGATAAATGTTGTTTCCATAAATATTTAATGTTGGTCTATCTGAATTGGCGGGCTGAACACTTTCAGCGTAAGATTCATATCATAAATACAAATACAATACAAAAAAACTTTCTTTCACTTTACTTTTAATTTTATTTAGACACTGAATTAAGGGTGTATAGAGGCAGAAAGGACCTGAGGCATATTGATTGAAAATTTTACAAATATGTATTTTACAAATGACCTACGGGCTCAAAAAACATTATTTTACATTTTTAGGCTTTTTAATTTTTCTTTCTTCTGGTGCTACAGTTTAAGCGCATTTATCGTTACTGCGGCAATTTTTGATAAAAGAGAAGTATATTTTTCATTAATAAATAAGTAAATTATATTAATTTTTGTTTAATCAGAATAAACCTTCATGAACTGTCTCATAAGTGGTATTCTTCTAAGATTATTAGAGGTGTAGAACTTTCAACAAAATAAACTGAAAAAACTCAAAATTGTGTTTTTAACAAATAGTCCAGCCTTAATAATAAGTAGTTATAAATTTGAACAACCTGGAATCTTTACAAAAAACCTCTAATTTTATGTTGGCAACGTTGCCTAAAAATTCGCTGTAATTCATTAATCTACTGATATTTTTAAAAGGTTAATGGTGTGATATTTGTCCGGCTCAAGGGCCGGCCCGGTCATAATTTAGTTCGCGACACCCGGTACGAAAAGGATCGTTTGTAACTCTTGTGGTCATTATGAAATTAAGTACATACTCTGTGAATACTGTTTTTTTCGTTTAGAAAATACTACATTTATGTGAATTAATATTAACATTTCAGTATGTAATAATCATGTTTAAGACATCGCGTGCTAAATTTGGGTTAAAACTATAGCTACATTGAAAAGCTTTATTATCAATAATCATAGTAATTATCTCAATATTGTTACATAAATCATACGAAACTCATAGAATATAATAAGAGAAAACTAAGTTTATTTGTTAATCACACTAATATTTTAAAGGCGAAAATGTGTTTGTCGTTTGTATATTTGGAAAGTTAACGTTAATGCTATCGGATTTGCATGAAACTAAAAAAAAAGATTAGAGAAAGAAAGGTTTTGCTCTGGAATACCACAGAGGCTACTTTTAATCCTCATAATTTTGTATGTACCCGTGGGACGACTGGAAGATACGAAAATCGTTAAGATCACGTACCATCACATCGCGGGGCGCGGCTAGTATGTTTCATCCGTTTATGTTAAAATCTATAACTTTATAACAATAATAATATGTTATAATTAACTTTAACTACAGTTTAACTTATTGCCACAGGTTTTTAATCTATATTTATTATAATATGTGGGAAAAGATGACTTTATTAGGGACTTTTAACGTTTTAAAAATTGATGGTATATTTTAAATAAAGAATTTCTACAAAATGAATTGTACATGGTATTGGAAATGTTAAGCTTTAAGAGTCATACTATATATATTAACGTAACGTTAGTTATACTTTTAGGAAAAGTTTCGGAAAAACATTGGCGCGAATAAAATACATATTCTTACAAGAATTCTCATTGACGGAGTCCGAGGCTGGCGAATTCACGATGATGTAGTAACATAGAGCTTAAGGTTGTTTTATACATTGCGCCTTTGTGTAAAAATGGCCCGTTTTGCTGAAGCTGTGGAAACGAGGCGTCTGGGTAAGAGACTGTGCTAAGATTTCACGTTGAAGGGTAGTTCAAGAACTACCCACCTCAGTGTTTAAAATTCTTGTTGTATTCACGTGTCTGTTAAGGTTGCTATTTAATTAACTGTATGCAAATATTATGTTTTATTAAAAAAGGCGCGCGGTATGTCTCAAATAAAAACTTCTTTTTTTGTTTCAACTGCGTGGAGGAATACAGGAATACGAGTTTCCCGCTACGTCACTTTTCCCGCGGGAACCATAATTATTCCGGGATATAAAATATCCTATATCCTTTTTTAAGGTTCCATCTATATCCTAAAAGTTTAATCTGCTATTAGTTAAAAAATATTTTTGTGCGATTATATTTTGCATTTAACAAAACTGCTCACGTTAACGACAAATGCGCTTGAACTTTCTCTGTCACCAAAAAGAAATTAAATAATCTCAAAACGTTTCATGAATGTTACTGTGTTATTGACACTTACTTTGTAACAAATGAAGATCATAATATATTATTTCGAAAGTTATGGACTAAGCAAATAAATTAATCAAATTATTAAAAAAAAAAATTCGAATTGGTTTATAAGTGACGGAGTTCAAAATTTAAACATGAACAAAATATAATCACATTAAAACTTTCTCTTTTTATTGAAGTTAGTTCAAAAACGCACGGCTTTATGGCAAAAAGGCTTTATGCGTATCATTGAGTATTTCAAACCGGGCGTTGATCACAGACACAATACCATCGACAATACTCCGCTTTTACTTTTTATTTTTAGGCATATGTATTGTTTCAATTTCAGGCAACTTTCATATTAACTTATTTTTTTAATGGATGACCAACATACATCATGCAACAATCTACACAGTATATAACAATATAGGCCAATTATATTTTTGAAGCGATGATAGCTCAGAGGTGAGAGCGACGGCTGTCAAACTGGCGAACTGGTTCGATTCCTACCAATGGCTTGACGGTGAAGGTAACACCGTTATCAAGTTTGCAGCATTGTGGTAAGGTACTTTTGATTACCTGGCTGACTACCTACCACCCTCAAACTTTATAAAAACTGTCACCAAACTGTGTGTTCAGGGAGCAGCCCTAGAGAGCCAGTAAATTTGAAATATAATATAGTCTATGTCACCCGGGGATAGTGTAGCTTCCCAACAGTGAAAGAGTTTTTCAAATCGTTTCAGCAGTTTTGGAGCCTATTTTATGCAAACAAACAAAGACACATGAAATCATCTCACTCTTTGTAATATAACATTAGTATAGATATGCATTATGGTGATAATTAAACCAGATTATCTAAAAAAAGTGCCGTGGTGGTACCGGTCTAGAATAGTACTCCCCCATCTCCTCCCGCGGGTGCCGTAAGAGTCGGCTAAGGACCACGTACCAGAAGTAGTGCCTTCTGAGGATCGGAAATCATACTGCGCTCGCCAACCCGCCTGCCGCGCGTAGCGAGTATTGGCAAATCCTCCCTATATGGAGGAGGCATATGTCCAGCAGTGGGCGTCCCATGCCTGAGATGATCTAAAAAAATATCTGCTCACCAGCTGCCTCTCCGATACTTGTATATAATATTCGAACGTTCTAGCAAAGCAAGGAATTCTATATTTTTTAAATGCAGTAATATTTTCTCAGCGTTTTGAGTGAAACGTGGTTATACTTGGCGTTTGTTTGAACCCGGAGCAAATATTTATCCTTTGGGCGAGTGAAGTAAATGTTATCGATAAAATATTTTCTTTCTTCAAAATCTAATATTGCTTTTCAATTTTTCTCACAGTTTAGTTTATGACTTTTCAACAAAATTAAATTGTATATAACCTGTCGTCGGTGAATTATATAATATGACTCTTTGTGTACTTGCAACATTTTGATTGCAGTTTGACTAAACATGTTGTTTTCTTGTCTTGATTGATTAAAACTATGCAAACTGAATAAGTACCGTGATCAAAATCGAGTTTTCAGTGACTTTTGTGATAATCATTCAGTTTAATGTTGCCAATAACATTCAAGTTGTTATTGGAAACATTAAACGCAACAAACGTGAAAGACAGAGGGTAGACCGATTTATCTACTACTAAAACACATACCCGCAGAAACTTCAGTTTACTCGTGATTATCAATTAATTATGCAACTGTCCGAAAATAGCGAGAAATAAAAACAGATAAAATACACGAGTCCAGAGAAAATAGACGAAATAAGATGCTGAGTTTGCATTGACTCTTAATAAGCTGGATTTTTGTACAGGTCTTGAATACTATAATTGATGAATGATGTGTCAAAAGTCCCCATCGATCCAGGTTGTGCGTTGTTTATTATTTGCAGGGGCAAATATTTGTGCGATGAGTGTAGATGTTTGTCCCGGGTCTTGGGTGGGGTGCCTCCCGCGACACAGGGAATCTTAGTTCGGGGGTCTAAGTGTGATAAATAAATAAAAACGTTGGTTACTACATACGACTAAAACGCATATAATACTTGAAGCAAAGTTTTAGAGAACATTTTCCACTCTAATATTGTTAATCAAACTTTACTGCCCAACCTAACCCAATTATCAAACTAAAGAAGCAACACGACAATACCTCAATTAGTTGAACAAACTGCTTCCAATTCACGTAAGGTTTATTAAACCGGCCCTTTATCCCGGTGCAAGCAACCTCCCTGTAAGCTTGTGAAAAACGGCTCCAGGTAGGCGTTTTATTTTCACAGCTTCGGTTACAAAGAACTCATTTACATGTGACTTCGTAAACGTGAGAAGTGCTCGAGTTATCTCGAGGATTCAAATTGATATCGGCGAGTTATTTTTGGAAGAGTGCCCTTAGGGGTACGAACGACGTAAATATTTATATGATATTTTTCACAAATGTTGATGCTACTAGGTTTGCAAATATTTTCAAGCATCAATGCCCATATAATGTTGGGTACGTATAAAAAATATTTCAAGTGACACGGGAGAGATTGTAATCCGAGCACTATAAGACGTGCATAATCTCTGATTTTCATGGATTGTGCTCGTCTAATAGTGACTAATAGCCAATTATATTATATGTTTATATGAGGTAGATGTCGCACAAGCGCGCGGAAACTGCGGCGGCAAAATTAAGTCAATTGTAGTAATTTTCATTACGACGCGTATTTCAAGCGCAATTCTAAACATATACCTATCCTTTTCTATATTATTTGTACCGTATTATCGGTCGCAGTAAGCATGTTTATGTCGTAAAGAAACAAAATCTGTGCACCGCGCAGTATGAATATACGTCATCTTTAGTAAAACATCATTGCTAGTAGCGCATTCCAGAGGCGCACTGCCTGCACTAAGAAGGATGTTGAGTTGAGTTATAAAGTACATTGTACATTGATGGTAGGCTGGCATTAGAATAATGCTGTTGGTTGATCTGAGATAAACAGATTGGGATGAATATACACCGTAACCGTATGAAACCAATCAAATGAGTTAAGTGAGTTAATCCAGGGTCTAAACTGTCTCCATATCAAATTTTATCGAAATTGGTGTAGCCGTTTGAGCGTGAAAAGGTAACAAACATACACACAAACTTTCGCATTTATAATATTATTAGAAAGGATATTTTTTTTTCAGATTTGCAAGAAGCAATATTTATATTTCAGATTTGTGATAGAGATAATGTGCCTTGTTAGCTATTGATGGTAATTACTCAAACAGTTAATCGATATGACAGATAACAAGTATAAAATATTTAAATGGATCGATATATTACCTATTTCAGAACCAAAAAAAGAGACAAAGGCGCAAGCATCATATAACACGGATGATAACAACCCGAAAATTGGCAATAATAATAAATTAAAATTATTATTTTATTAAATAATTTTATTTAATAATTATTAAATTAAATAATAAATCGTAAAATTGTTTTTATAATGTCGAGTGTATTTTTTTTTCAAATAAATCGATGTTTTTTTATTGCAGGACTATATAAGGAGGCTGAAGTCGCGACATTCGATGTACTATATTATTAAAATATTATAATAATGTTGTTTACTGATGGGTGTATATATTTGATATGAATGAGGTATGTTTTACTGCAGGAATAAGACTAGGAAGTCAAATGCGCATCTTTTGAGATCTTACTCTTGCAGAAAACGTAGAAAATTGAAAACCAAAAGATTAATATAGATAGATAGAAAGCTAGATTACAATTTATTTTATTTGAGAAAAAAGGAAACATTAATATGGTTTTCGGAAGTTTATATTTAGTCAGGTATATTTTATGGCAGAACTGATAAAGATAACATTTAAGATTGACTTCTCTATAACACGAGAAATGGAAACCAAAAATTGCTGAAGTCAGGTTGCTAGGCTGACTTTGTCAACTATTAGAGCGTCTAGTCTGAGTTGCATTCACATATTTTTGTGACGTGTTCACATTTCGATTGTACGGTTTTGTATGGTTCACATGAGGTTCACAAATGAACTGCCAAGGGCGCTTTTTGTAAAACCATACAAAACCGCACAATCGAAATGTGAATACGTCACAAAAATCTGTGAATGTAACTCAAACTAGACGCTCAGGACTGAATAACCAAAAAAAATGTTACCGAAAAATGGAACCGACGCCATCACTCAAAAATGTGAAAGAACTTGTTGAAGTCGGTACCATGATAGTTCAAAAGTAACTTTTATCAAAATATTGTGCGCTTGGTACCAACTTCGACAAGTTGTTTCAGAGTTTTGAATGTTGAAGTCGGTTCAATTTTTTGCCCGATATTTTTTCTCCCTTTTCAGTGACAAACTACTCACGGGATCAATTGTCATTCACCTTCAATAAGAAAGTCATCTAGATAGACGTAACACTTTTCAGTTATTGGAGTGTAACTGAAAAACCGATTTTGATGAAAATTAAATGGGACCACCTCGGAAGTATACTCTATCAAACGAAAAAAAATAATCATCAAAATCGGTACATAAACGACTAAGTTATCCGCGAACATGCATAAAAAAATATACGGCTGAATTGAGAAACCTCCTCCTTTTTTTTAAAGTCAGTTAAAAATGACTCGAAATAACTACTCGGATACTAGATAAGTAACTCGGAAATCTGGGTTTCAGAGGAAGCACAATCGTAAAACGAGTAAGGTAGTACTACAATAAATCAACTAAAATATGTATAGGTACTCTTACAATAGTACCATGAGTAAGGAAAAGGATTCCGAATATAGGGAGCAATATTTCACAGGAACATGAAGATTAAATGGACCGAATCGAGAATAAATCAGTAGCCCACTTTAGGAGCAATGCCAAAAAACTTCTACCTTAGATGTTCAATTCGCCTAGGTCAGACCCACAATAAATAAATGGACAGACTTAAATCCCGTGTACCTTCTGTAAATGAGGAGCTAAAAGGCCATTGTAACCTCTAACAAAATGGAATAAGACAGAAACTAATAAATATTGCGGTCATTGCATAGGTAACCATATCCGCGCAACTATCTTCACGGGTCTTTTTATTATTTTTGGTGCCAACAAGCAAAACCATTTTACTTCGCTAGGCTCCCTAATCTTAGTCAATTTGACGCTAAATACAGTGACTTGGACATACAATGTCCTATTAATATACTAAATTTTATATGAATATAATATTCATATAAAATATGCTAATTAGTGAAATTCACTGATGCATTGTGTTAGTTCTGAAGTTTACTTGCTGTGTCGAATTGGTTAACATCTGTGATTTTTTGACTTTTTAAATTTAATATGAATAAATAAATTATTAAAATTATTTATTTCATAAACCATATCTCCCAGTATTTAATAAATATGTGCAGTAATAGTTACACGGTATAACAGGCAACTATGTACCTAATGAATAATTATGCACACAGTTTAAATTTATACAAACCAATTTCTCTTACTTCATTGACTTGTGTATTATTTTCTTGAAAATGAAAAAAGCTACTAAACAGAGAGCGAACAGATCTACTGAAAATGTTCAAACGCTAAAAGAATTTGCTTTATAAATGATGGAATTCGGAGTTAACAAACATTATAAAAGTTAAAAAAACTCCCCATATTCCAAGTTTGTTAAACACTAAATGTATAAAGGCGAAGGTTGTCTGTCGTTTGTCGTTTGTATGTTTGTTACTCCTTCACGCTGTAACGGCTGAACAGATTTACATGAAACAAAAAATGAAGATAGTTTTTACCCTGGAATATCACATATTATCATCATAGCCACTATTATCGCGGAAAAATTGTAGTTCACGTGGGGGTAGTGGGTAAACCGTAGTCGACGCGGGTGAAACCGCGAAGCGCAGCCAGTGTTTACAAACAGAAGAGGCGGGACTAATGCTGATGCGTGTTGATATAAATATTACAAAAATGTACCGAACAGATGACATAAGTGCTCAAAAACAAAATTATTAATCACATTAATAAACTTTTTAATTACCTATCTTCTGGGGACCGCAGAAGATAGGTATATTTTTGCGAATATTTTTTACACTAATAAATTAGCGATTGCTATTAAGTTTTGTTCAATCCGAATTAACCTTCATGAAATGTACTCAAATGTGATATTTTAAGAAATTGTATTATACATGTTGTATGTATTGTTTTCGGGCTGTTTGGCCGTGGTCTATGTGAAACTTGTGTTCCAGACGTTTCGTCGATCACTGCGGTCCCCGATACTGATGATCATCAGTATCAGAGAAGACGCCGCGTAGGAGCGTTCTACGCTCTTGTCGCCGCTCGGGCCTGAACCACTGAAGATATCGACAGCAGTGATCGACGAAACGTCTGGAACACAAGTTTCACATAGACCACGGCCAAACAGCCCGAAAGCAATACATACAACATGCAACGCCGGCCGTGAAAGCCTTAGAGTTTACATGTATTATACATGTTGGTTTATTAATAAAACAAGATGAAGAAGCTTGTAATTGTCTATTTATCAAATGGTAAAGCCTTAACTTGTTCAACCGTGAATGGAAACTGGAAATGGCGAAACTATGTAATCTTATCAAGCGACTTGATTTATGTTTGTGACGTCACCCTCTGTGCGTGAGTTTTCCTCTTACTTTGTTGGCAATAATACCGATTTGTACGCAAAAAGCCATAGAGAAGTAGCAAAGATCAATTTTGCATACTTTCGTGGATTTTATGCCGCCTTTGTTGTATCGATTCAGCGACTCGTTATTTTTTAGGCTCTGTCCCAGTTCAATTCAGACAAAAATAGTCATTCGGCTCTTTTATCACACTAATTAAAATTACGTCACATAAGATATAAGAAAGTTCTTTTCAGTTTGCGTTAAACTTGAAACCGGTGAATGACCATCTTGAAGTTGTTTTTTTTTTCTGTATTGTGAGTTTTTTTTTCAAACGTAAAGTAGTTGTCTGTGGTGATCACAATTTAATTTAAAAATGAGTTCGTTTTGATCATAAAATAAAACATAGTATGATGTGACATTATTTAGAACAGAGAGATCCATTTTTGTTTATTTATATCAGGATCTACAAACAGTACCTAGTCATGCGACCAGAACCCCACACGATCACCATACGTGCTGACTAATGACAACCATATCTTGCTGCGTTGCATTCACACGAGGCGTATGATGCGATAACGCGGGTGGTCTTCGGTGTCCGGTGACGGCAGAGATGTCTAGAATTAAGTTAGAATTAAGTTGGCTCTTGCATCAAATAGACGTATAAAAGTATCTTGCGTATCTTTTTAAAAAAGCATCCTGGTTCCGTCCCAATTTGACTACCTACTTAACAAAGAAAAACAATAAAGTACAAAAAATGTATATTATGTCTAGATAGTTAGAGCACCAACAACGTAGAAGCATGGAAGGTTCTAGTTCTGTCAAGTCATCACATTCATGTATTATCTATGTAGTTAATTGAATATGTATAGTAAGCATGTTCTTAACCATGTTGAACAAAAGAATGAACTGCGAGTTTCTTGCGCATTTTCTCAGTAATGGCTATATTCAATTCTTAACAAGGCGTTAGACAGTTTGAAAATTATAAAAAACATTAGTTCATGAGTGCCTCCGAAATGCCTAAATTGAATAAATAATAATATATCTGTCAGACGTCAACTTTCATCGCAAGGTAACTTAATAAGTTCATAAGTTTATAACTGTTCTAATTACTAAATATTTGAATGTTTTAAAAACTCGATGATTGTTTATAAAATTGGACATTCACGGTTATTTAAATACAAGTAACAACAACGATCAAAGTCTTATGTTTTATAAATAAAATTCATTACAGTAGAAACACCAACGAAATATATATTTCAATTCCATTGCATTACAAAATTGGTTTCCACAAAAGGAATTTATTCGCTCCGGCTGCGTCATCCCTGTTCAACATCAACACCGTTGATCAAAATTGAATTAGATATTGAAGATACGGATACCACAGAATCGCTCACCGCTTGGCGTCGAATTCTGACAATTCCAAGTGGTTTGCCGATGTCATGTATACAAGTCACATAGTTCTGGTTATTCGCCAAACTAAAGTGGTTTTTATTCATGCAATCCATCCGTTCTAACTTCAATATTAAAGCGATACGAGTCTTTTCACTGCTGCATCATATCTCCATTTCATTTAATTCGTTTATTTTTTCTATGCAGAACGGAGACAAACGTTTACAAAAGCACTGCGTCCTATTACATTTTTAGTGTCGCAGTTCATTATTTTAGCACTAGCTGCATCCCGCGGCCACGTCTCCGTGGCCTACAGTTTTCCCACGGGGAACGTACTTTTCCCGGGATAAAAAGTTGCTTATATCATTCTCCAAGGACCCATCTATCTCTATACGAACCTAAATCAAAATTGGGTAAGCGGTTTAGGTGTAAAATCGTAACAGAGTTACTGTACTTATTTCGTCTAAATCAGTCTCTCGCTATGGCAACCCAACCATTTGATTTGAAGAACAACTGGACTTGATTACAATGTAGCAAATTTTATTGGGGTATCCAAAACAGTACAAGTCTCTTAATTTAAAAAATCACAAAGCCATATGAAGGTTCCCGAATGAAATGCTTGCGCGATCTAACTATCCATCAGCGCCATCTGTTGAGGATCCGTGGAACTTAATGGCGAACAAGCAATGTACAACCCTTGCGATGATGTTTACACTGGTGAGTTAGGTACGTGGTTAATTTTGTAACCCGCGGACTAAGAAATAAAACTAAAATTAAATGAACAAATAGGTGTATATAACACTGATTTTGGACAGCTACTTTCACATTTATATTGTTATACCGAAAAAAGAGTCCTATGGGTGGGACACAACATAGAAGTTGTTGTGTCCCACCATAGGACCACCACGATCAAACATGATCAAGGAGGGCATGATCATGTTTTGATCATACCCTCCTTAACAAATAAACAATAAAAATAAAGAAAATCTTTTTTTTCGGTATAAAAAGGAGTCAATAGATAATCCGGGTTCAAATCCAAACATACAAACTTGGATGTTCATATTATAAGTATTAAAAAAAATGATCCATAAATATTTTAGAATACAGCGTTGGTTGATTGTTATGTTTTGCGTCATGAGCGTTACAACAATAATGGGACAAATTGCTGCGAATGAGTCATGGAAAGACATAAAAAATGCATAGCTTCGGAACATGAGCGAGTGGAGAAGAATCGAAATTTAATTAATAAATAGTAAAAAAAATTGTACAACTGTTTATTTTTATTCTGAGAGAACACCTCAAGAAAATATTCATATAATATTGTGATCAAGACTCGTTAGCATGAGGCTCTCAAGGCTACTGAACTCATTGTGATTACTTAGCTATTTCATACAGTGAACGGAAAACTGTATTCTCCGACAAATTTACTTTAATGTAGTTTCAGCCATAGAAAAATAGAGCGGTACTTTTAATCTAAAAACTTGTAACGTACGTATGGCTTCCGGCGGAAGTGATTTAGTGCTTCCGTTGCAGAGAATAAAGTTAAATTCATGTTGCTCTACCGGATAAATGGAAACTGTACAAGGAAGTTTTGGAGGCTGACTAGTTACGCTGCCAATTGACAGTGGGCTGAAACAAAGGCGGAACATTTGTACTATCTTTTAGTTTAGACTAACAATAAGGGTCAGTTTGTAGGTTACTCATACGGCATCATTTAAAATGTAATCTTTTTTTTAAATTCGTCTACGTGCTATACCGACTACAGTGGAGATAAGCTTATAGGTAATTGACATTAGGTTTTTATACAGAATTTGCAGGCGTTTGATCAAAAACTCAGCTGATGTTAAGCGATGATACGGTCTACAAAGAAACACGATTAGATAGTGTCATACAACGACAAATCAGGACTGACTTGACTGAAAATAAAAAATACTTACATTAGTAAATTTAACCAAGAATATGATGAAAAAAATATTACTAGTATACGAAAATAGCTCAAAATATATGGATGTTACAAATGTATAGAAAATATTAAAAAGATATAGACGTAGAGAAATCTACTTCAAAAATGAATAGTTTCTATTTAATAAGTACATGACGTAGTCTAGAGACTGGTAGTATATAAAGATTTTAAATAAGCAACGTGCTTTTAAAATTTTAAAAGGTGTCGATGGCCTTACAGTCTTGCGGGTGTTTACAGGCAGAAGGGGCGGGAGTGATGCGTGTTGATTTTAAATATGACAAACCTATTTACCTATGTTACAGACGCCCTAGGGTTAAAAAAAAATACTAATCATATTTTAAACTAAAATGGATGGGAGTCTCGGGTCTTGGATGTTTCTGTGATCTGATGGTGTGTCCATGCCTCACGCGACACAAATATGTGAGAAAGACTAATACTCAATAATTAATAGAACAAGGAGAAACCTAAGCATCAGTGACGTACGCCCCATGCAATCCTATGATAAATCTAATGTCAAATCTGTACCTACTTGTAATACTATCAACAAATTCCATTTTCTTTTAAATAGCATAACATACATTATCGAATGCCCGCCATAGCACCATAGCACTTAATTTAATTTTCCGTTCCACCGCGCGATATCACAATAGCATTTAAAAGTCAATAGATAACCAGAAATAGGTCACGTATGAGCAGAACATCTATTATGGCTCTGTATCTACAATCCACAGAACACACTTGTTATACCACATATTTAAAAAGATAAAGATCTCAGTGTTTTTTTTTTAAAACCAGAAATTGTAACAATAACGTAAAACTATGTAGAGAATAAAGTTTATGGTAAAAATATTCGCCGCGTTCAAAAGTACTACTGCAGTCTATTGATGGTCATGTCTATGGGCACCGACTGAAAATCAGTGACTGAGGCTTTTGCCTTAGTTTTATGCTGAGTCGGGGCCCATATTCATGACACTCACAACATCATTATTACTCTGTTCTTTATTGTTTTTGTATGTATTTCTTGTGTAATGTGTGTTGTGAGTGTCTTGAATAAATGTGGTTTCTTTCTTTCTTTCTTTCTTCTTTCTTTCTATTGAAATGATTTATTTTCATATCATACTAATATTTTATACGCGAAAGTTTCTATGTAAGGATATTTGTTACTCTTTCACGCCTAAACGGTTCGACGGATTTGGATATAGTTTGGCATGAGGACAGCTTAATCCCTGCATTAACATACAGGCACATTTCAGTATCACCATCATCACCACACGGGTAAAACCGCGAGGCGCAGCTAGTTAGGAAATGTATGCGGTTCGATCAACGGCGATACGACATTTTAGGAAAGTTATTGCATGTAATGACAACGCGTAGAACACGGCGTCATGTTTACACAAAGAGCGTAGTACTAGAAAGCATTTACATACAAGAATTATGAGATCGGAGGCGATGCTAGGTTTATAATACATTTGATGAAGCACACTTATATAGGGATTTCTAATTCAATATCCTTAAATAAAATATAATTGGTAAAAAGTTAGCACAACGTGTGTACGTATGTACGAGATCAATCTAATATGTTCATTCGTATAAACGCCCACTGGCACAATCCTATCCTATTTCCTGCTATCCTACTTCTTTTTATCCTACTTCCTGTTATCCTACTTTCTATGAATATGTGAAAGTTTTAACCGAAACCCGGTTTAAACAAACAATTGGGATTAATAATCCAAATCCAAAAGAAAAAACTAATCCATACGTGTGTATGGATTATTTTTTTCCATGGTACCACGAGATTGTAAAAATCACACAAAAATTAAAAAAGCGGAAGTTTGCATGTCGTTTGTATGTTTGTCTCTCCTTCACTCTGAAACGGCTGAATGCCTAGCGTAGTTGTGCTCTTAATAGCTAGTTCTATCTGAAGAACATACATTATATATTATATAAAGTTTTATACAACCTATGTCTAAAACACGCAAATAATGATGCCTGCATAAAGTTAACATTCCGTTAACTTTGCAACAGCTTAACAGTTGCGATTCGTAATGCAAATCGTATCTTTGTTCTAGCTTATCAACACACACGTTCTTTATTGTCTATGAGATGCAGGAGGTCAAAGGTTAAATGTGACCTTAATTGAAGTCATCATCAAGAAGATGCAGCAAGTAACAAGATAGGCGCTATTATTGAATTGCATTTTAACAGCGGTACGAGACGAGAGGCGACGGATTGTCAAGGATGCCAGCACTCCTGATGAGATGCCCACGACCACTCTGTCAAGAGTGTAATGACCAAGACGAAGAAGATTTGATCTGTAGTAATAACAAACTTTCAAAATTGTCAGAAATTGTTATGTTTCCAAGATGTTTATGTCTCAAATAATTTCTTAAATCATTTTTGTGATTTCAGGTTTGCTTCAAATGATCATAATGTAAAAAGCACGTAAATCAAGAATTTATTATTATTCGACAGTCTTGATCTGGGTTAATTATTTATAGTGTGTAAGTTTTGATGGTCATACTACTTATGTCTTGAAAACAAAAGAAAACAATCTGCGCGCCACTATAATAGCAACCTCCTTTGTTAAGAGTTTAATAAAGAATCCCACTTAACTCCCATTGAAAAATCAGTCCGCCATTCTAAAATGAACCCGTTTCTCTTCACTTCGACGTGGATACGTAACACTAAGGAATGCTCAATCTCGATATAGAATCATTCGATTACAACGCGTTGTTAGATCATAATACATATGCTTAATTTATTTAACAGCAGACGCCATAACAAAACAAACAGAACAACACGTTCAATCCAACGAAACAAACACTTGGTTTCCTCCGAAATGAAAGTAGATGATAGAGGTGACATAATACGCTGTTTCATAATCGCAGGGTTCAAGTCTGCACAATCCTTTTAATGTTTGTATAGGACGGACTAAGGATTAGAATCGGTTGTATTTAATAGTTTAATCATTCGCGCGGTGGTGGGGTTACAGGGGCCGCGATAGTATTTCGGCGCAGCCGTTACGCAACCCTATCTCAAGTGCACTGGACCACTACTGCGGTCATGATAATTAGATAATACCTTACATATATGTATGTGTAGGGTCAATATTTTAAATATGTATGTACATACTTAAAATATTGACCTTTGAAAAATTTACCAGACTATAAATTGTAAAATGTGACCGCGAGTTGCGTTCTAAATCTACCCACAACATCAAACTTACCTGAAGTTTTACGAACTTTTCCTACGGACACTGAAACGATTTTGTCGTGTCAGTTCACTGAAAGCTGACCTCAGTCCATGGGAGAGTCCACGCACTAATAACTGAAAGTTTATTTTATGTCATCGGCGCGGGTAGGCGAAAGTTGAGACGGGCGGGCGAACGAGTGGCTTCTCCTCGCGCCTGTCTGGAAGTGGCGGGCGGGGTATCTGCGCGGGGCGTCAGGGTAGTTTCGTGGGAGCGGGGAGGTAGCACGCATGCGTGGCGGGGTGCTCGTCCGCGCCCGGACTGACGTCACGAGGGATCCGCCACACTGCCGCCCGAATCGTAGAGGCCGACCTCGACCCCCCATTTCGCGCGCTGCCTGGTCTAACGGCGCCGCCGCCGGCCGTCGTGACATCAAGCGACCCACATGGCACAGTAGGTGTAAATAATCAAGTAGACTCCATCTGTCTGCCTGGTGTTAGAATTAGTTACCTTATGTCACTCTTGAAGTCATGCTACTTCATATAAAATAAATAAAAATAAAAACAGAACATACATATTGACAACTAGTAGCGTCCCGCGGTGTCACCCGCGTGGATGACGGTTTTCCCGCTACATCAATTATTCCACGGGAATTTTAACGAGATGAATAGCATATGTGCTATTCCAAACTATTTCTGTACCTACCAAATTTCATCCAGATACGTTCAGCCGTTCTGGCGTGATCGAGTAACAAACATCCATCCATCCATACAATCTTTGACATTTATAATATTAGTGGGATTATATAATTGATTTACCGTCATTTAAATGACTCAGCTTCTTTGACGAAGTCGGTCCAAAACAAACTAATAAGTGATCGAAAAGAAATAATATTTCCGCATTACCGAATTTCCTAATCTTATTGAACTTCACGAATATTTTCAGGTCGGCCAGTAAGTATTTGATTACTTCAAAATCTTCTTGGATTGGTAAACTTTTTAATGCTTTCATTTTCCGTCTAAGGTCAACCCATAAAACAGTTTGGTGTTGCCTTGGTTGGAATTAAAAATAAACAAGCTCTGACTCTTAGAAAAATAATCTGACTTTGTGTTACTAATAACTTTGTTTTAGAAGTGATGGTGAGCTTCGGCAAATTTTAATACCAAATACATATCATACGCTGATTATTATGTCTCTTGCCGTGGGGTATCGGCTTAGAATTGAACCCTCCCATCCCTATTTATGGGTGCCGTAAGAGTGGGCTAAGGGATCACGTACCAGAAGGTGGGCAGCACCGCCTTCTTCAGATATGGAATGAATGTACACTGGCTGAGCTGGTGATGATGATGATGATGATGACATTTCATAACGCATATTTTTTATACTTTGCCTTACCCTTTTTTCCTTTATGATACTTCTTGAATTACCAAGTTTTTTTTTTCAGACTTAATAGTATTAGTAGCAGATGTATTCATCTTGATTCTAGAAATTTCCATACTCTTTAAGGTTTGACAACAAAACTTCAAACTTTACACCTTGGGCTAAACCAACCAGCTGTGCAAATTCCTCAGGGCAATGCTGCAAGCATTCTGGGTTCGCTGCCAACTGGTGCGTCTCACTCGAGAGCACGTCTTGAGCTATATATGTAGGTACCTATGAATGGGCAGGAAACAGCTGATTTATTGCTTATATATCTATTTCTATATTATTATCATATAAGTATCTATTTGTACTAAAGAAAAAATATGCAGAATCCGACCATAAACCTCATGTACGTCATAAAACCGAAGTACATGTAAAATATCACACTCACAGCAGCAGTTTCTGAGATTTTGTATGCATAACTTTGCACCCTCCATAAATTGCCTCTAAGGGTTGAAATCGAAAAGAAATATAAATTACATTATATTCTCTTTCTTAGACGTAAGTATTAAGTGTATAACATATTTTCGAAGTAACAATGTAAAAAGATGTATTTTTCATTTAAAATGGCAAGCTTTATTTCATCTGAAATTTGTTTTAGCATTAATTTATTACATCTTATCAATAAACCGAATGCAGAATACCAAGTTAAATTAACTAATGATGCTTTCAAATAGAAAAAAGAATCATCTAACTAAGGTAACAAACATTAAAAAAACATACGCGTCGAATTGAGAACCTCCTCCATTTTTGGAAGTCAGTTAACAACGACCACCATTATATATTTTGGTGGGAAATTCAAAATTTATGTACATATACTAGTTTTGATTTACCTATCTCGCTGATAATGATGATGGCTTCCATTGTATTTGAACCCACGAACAACAGAAAGCCATTCTGCTGCTTTGCCAACTAATGTTACAATATTTTACGCTTCGCTATTCTTGTTATAAACTGTATACTGACTCTCTATCACCCATGGGGCTTCCACAGCTGGACATGGGCCTCCCCCATATAGGGGGGGATTTACCAATACTCGCCATGCTTGGCAGGCGGGTTGGCGAGCGCAGTATGATTTTCAACCCTCAGAAGGCACTGCTGTCTACTTCCTGGTACGTGATCCCTTAGCCGACTCTTACGGCACCCCCGGGAAGAAATGGGAGAGAACTATTCTAGGCCGGTACCACCACGGTACACTATATACTGACATGATGATTGAATTGTTTCGTAGGAATGACAAATTAATTTAAAAAAAACCAAAAAATATGAGTTTACACGACCTTTTGGTAGACATTTTATTTTATAGTAAGTTAAGCTATATTATTATCGACTTCAGGTTTAAAAATGTATAAAAGGCTATCGTGCCTGGTACACAGACTCTAAAGCAATAATAATCCCACGAATATTATAAATGTGAAAGTTTGGATGAATGGATGGATGGATGTTTGTTACTCAATCATGCCAGAACGGCTGAACGGATCTGGATGAAATTTGGCATGAAGATATAAATGAATGTATTAACTTAATAATTTCTTTGTATATCCAGCCAATCTACCTGCATACTGCCTTGTCTCACATTATCCTTGCCAATCTTGGATATTATACAAAGACACAACAATATATATTTCTCAGCGTGGAATGGCGATAATTATTTTGAACATTAAACTTAAAGATAAACGCACGAATACTACCATTCACAGCAAGACAAAAATTAAGCCGCACTAAAATATGCACAAATTCTAAAATGTAATTGGGTTGGTCATGTAGCGAGACCCCCCGCAGAAAAATGAACCAAACAAATAGCTCTGTGGTCCGGCCCTAAAGGAAAAAGAAAAGCAGGTCGTCCTCTTGAAAAGTGGGCAAATGAAATAAAAAAGACAGCGGGTGCTAAGTGGCTCATAGTGGCTCATACGCGAAATATATGGACAAAAATGGAGGACGCCTTTACCCGCAGAGGGGTCCATAGTTGATTAAGCATCGTATATATCAAACTAGTTTTTTTTCTTAATTATTAAATAAAATAGCGTTTTTACTCCATAATTGTTATATTAGGTAACAGTTATGGAATAAAAACGCTATTTTATTATTTATATTTATTATATCCGGCCAAAACACCATTCACTAACACATCCCTAGTTTTGACCTGTCTGTCGCTGTAGATTTTTCACCAAGCTACCGGTACTAATGGATTGGGAGCTTTATCAAGTGCTTTTCCGCAACTTTGTTTCGCTCCTAGCGACCAACATTTATATCCTTTGAGTTCGTGTGTCTCACGATGTGTGGCAAATTTTTGATTGGAAATTCTCACGTTATTATAATATATGTGGTATCCGGCTTTACTCACGTTTATAGTCGAAGTTTCGACCTAGGTTTCGAGCATGTCCGATGCTCATCCTCAGGTGAGTTTACGCTGCCAGATCACGGCGACGACTGGTCGCCTATAAACTTCGACTATAAACGTGAGTAAAGCCGGATGCCACATATATATATGTGTGGCAAACTTTAGAATGACCACGTCGCTGCTGAAATATCAATATCAAAAAATAGATAATGTATAAGCTAATAGTACCTAAAAACATTGCTGTTGTACGTTTTTAGTTTTACCACTTACCATCTGACTTAGATATGCATATAAGATATATCATGGATATGCTATATAAGCAAAGTAAACTCATCATCATAAAAAAAGAAAATATCACAGAAGAAGAAAGTATAAAACACGGGAGTTACTCACGTAATAAGTCAGAGGGTTCCGACTATAGTTTCAACCACAGCACACCGCGAGCACCCCGTATTCTCAAAAAAGAAGAGAAAAAGACCACCGAATGTGGTTGAAACTATAGTCGGAACCCTCTGACTTATTACGTAACTCCCGTGTTTTATACATTTATAAGAAAAAAGTATTTTGTTTTTTGTTTATATTATTTAATTTTAATATATGTCATAGATTAATTATATTCGGAATGCACGTTTATAATTATGTATCTGAAAGATTATTTATATATATTATTTAGCTATTTATGTAGATATATTGTGTATATATGAAATATTAGTATACTAGGTTAGTAATTGTGTTATATTTATGTGTATACTTTAGTTTCTTGTTGCACACCGCCGTGTATCTATCTTTTTTGTATCTATCCCAAGGTTGTCTGTAAGAGATTGCATTAGCGATAAGACCGCCGATTGCTATACTATTTTAGTGTAATATTTTATATTCCTGTTTCTTTTACATGGTATGCAATAAAGAGTATTTGTATTGTATTGTATTGTATTTTAAGACGTGATATTAAGTGACAATAAGACCACTTCACGAACGGATGGTAAGGCACGTCCAAGACTAAGAAAGTGTCACACTAAATTTTAAAGGTGAAAGCTTGATTGTAGTTTATTTTATGTATGTATGTTAGTCCTTGAATCTGAAATGGCTGAACGAATTTGCATGAAATTTAGAATGAAGACTAATGTTAAGTATAAAGGAATATATTATTTGTCTAATAATCTAAAAGAAACTGTCTCTAGTAGAAACTGCTTTGATATTACAATGCACCATTGCATAGTTTACTTACAGACCTATGTGCTGTGCCTTCCGAAGCGCTCAATAGTAAATACCGCCAGCAGTCCATACTAAAAGAAACCTCACCGCATTGCTTGGTCCTAACCGATAGGTTAGCTCTGCTAAAGTGCAATGATAATTAAGAGCTCAATGTACGCGTGGCAAATTACTTTGAAACTACCATACATTTTATTTTATTTTATTTTATATACTCCAAACCCCCGCACTTGAATTCCCGGGAGGCATGAACACACACAATCACAGCATACAAACACCCAAGACCTAGGATGTGTATCATACTGATCTTTGCAGCCTTGACTGTAATATTCAAAATATATGTTCTAACTTGCGAAAATTAGCTAGTTTTATGTTTCCAGGCTGATATATATGCAGTTTGTAGATATCTCAGCCCGTTTCGAATCAGTCAACATTGAATTGAATTTCAATTAATATTATCGAAACGAATGCACTATAAATTGGCCCTTATTGTAGTCGCTGCTTCACATTCGAGTGGAAAATAAATACCCACGGCCACAATTCCCGGGAACATTAGCGGTCATCGGGTTGCAAAATGTTTTACAATTAAAATTAACCGCGGTACTAACCGCGATATAAATCTATGTTACCTTTTAGATTGGGATATAAGGGTAAGTAAAGTTACGAGAGAATACACCAGTGTTAAAGTTAGATATTCAAGCCAGAAACCACATCCACAAAATGGGGCGTTTATCACAAAATATTAAAAGGCAAAATAGAGATCAACCGTGGTGTTCAACTTTTGTTGAAATGCGTGCAGAATATAATTATTGCGTTTTGAAAACGCCTTTGGCTTTGGCAAAACCTGGACTGTTATTGAGCCTTTGAATGATCCGGGTCATGTGCCACGTCGAGTGCTAAGGAATAAAGTGGGTCCGAGGACGCTACCTTGAGGAACATCAAATGAGAGAATTTCCTCGCTACTATCAATACCATTTACAGTGGTGTATTGAGTTCGATTTCTTAGATTATTTTAAATATTTACTGCAAAACAAGTCATAAGTTATGCCTCTAATACCAATGTGATACAGTTTAGACAGAAGAGTAGAAAATACCAACAGTTTTATACTTTTTGTTATAAAGTCAGAGACCTAACTCTGCGTCTTCTGTAAATTTTCCACTTCTGAAGCTAAATTGCGTCTGTTGATACTTTATTATTTTTTATTATTTATTAACATTCACACAAGGTCTTCAGGTTCCAAACTAGGCAGAGCCTGTGCTATGGTAACCTGATGACTGATATATATTATACTTATACATATACACACCCAGACACCGGTCAAACAGACATGTTCATGCAGACAAATGTTTGACCTGTCCGGGAATCGAACCCGGGACCAGCGGCTCAGAAGGCAGAGTGCTTACCAACTGCGCCAACCGGCCAGTCGCCGCATACTGTGATGGAATTATTCAAACATCTGTAACCATATCGTACAACCGTTTAGTACTATATCTATTGTGCGGTCTCAAATTACGAACGTCAAATGAAAGTGGGGTTAACGGCCCATCAGAAATTTTAACCGATGGTCCTCATTGTGCAGGGGGTGGGTAATAGAAACGACTCATTTACATAAATTTTGTGTTAGGAGATATTGCTACAGTCGTAACTCGGTGTGGAACAAACAAGTTTTGTTGTTCCATTTCATGGTACGTTGTCGGATAAAATTCGTTTATGATTATGTGCAAAATTAGTAGCGAAGAGATAAACCGTCAGGTGAAACGAAGAGGTATAGAAATATTTTAATTATTTACAGCTTATTAACAAAAACTGAAAAATGAAGCTCATTCTATTGCACATGATTTTTAATATTTTAAAAAAAGTTACGATTTGTGTATTTACAGCGCCTTAAATTTGCACGTTGGGGGTTGAAAAGTTGTCGAATAAAGACCACGGACTGGCAAATGCAGCATAGGACGGCCACCGACCAGGGTGACGGACGACCTGACTAAGATCGCAGGCAAGGGCTGGATGCAGGCCGCTTCCAACAGGTCCTTGTGGAAATCAATGGGGGAGGCATATGTCCAGCAGTGGACATCCTATGGCTGAGATGATCATGATGAAGTTTGCACTAATGTTATTTGTTCCCTACTCTCTACTATACATACGATCTACTATTCGTCAAAAGCCGGGGTTACATAAATATATTTTATTTCTAGTAATTACCTCTATCTACTATATGTGATACGATAAGATACAGTTATAGGATTATTTTTCTATGCTCATAAAGCTATATTTTTAACAGTAGTAGTGCTGTATTTAAGACGGAAACAAGCTGAAAGCTCTGTGTAAAATCCAATTTCGGGATCAATTGCAGGCGAAGTTGTATACCGGAATTTTTAATAAACGTTGTTCGTTGAAATAGAATGGATCTCATTTCATCTCAAAATCAGTCAGTTCACATTACGTAAAGGTAAACGGAATAATTAAAATATTTTCAATAAAATTGATTTTCCCGCGTAAATAAATCGGTAGGTATGTTTGTATCTCTCACAACATAAGGAAGGTGCTACACTGGCAACCTACAAATGTAGCCATTTTTAAAATGCGTGTGCGTGAACGAGATTTTATCTGAAAGAAAAAGTGCTTTTAATTTGAGATAGTTTTTAATTCGGCACTTTAAACATTGCTTTTTTATAATTAAGATATAAAATACCTATATCCAAATCCATTTTAAAATATAGTTACTTAATATTTGTTTAACCCTGAATTGTTTAAGACATTTAATGAACCATAAAACGTAGAAAAATTATTAATGGTTAGAAAGTGGATGATATATTAATATACGACGGTGCTACAATATTATATAATCGTGTGATATTTGGAGCAATTTGAAATCATATTCTGAAAGGACTCTCACGTACTTTCTCCACTTATTGTTGTATTGCCAAGCAAAATTCTAAGAACAGGGTAAAGATTTTCTTCTCCGCTGTCGTGATGCCAATTATTAGAAACGAATTATTAGTAATAGTAAATATAGAGCAATAAAGTCTCAAAATCAATGATGCTTCACTAAGCACAAGCGCAGCTTTGAGTGGCATTAAACAAGCGTACCGTTTTCAATATATCAATTCTTATTAATAATTATTATTATTATTCAATAATTGTTTGTAACTTTGGCGAAGTTAAGAGCCGTATCATGTTTGCGACAATTTGGCAGCAACTCATGGCTAATTGTCACAAAAATAATTCAATGGGTCAATTTGGTAAATAGTATAATTTAATACCGAAAGGTTCTCGAATGGAGACCACGGACTGGCAAGCGCAGCATAGGACGGCCTCGGTGGCCGTCCTATGCTGCGCTAGGACACTCTAAGTGGACAGACGACCTGACTAAGATCGCAGACAAGGGCTGGATGCGGGCCGCTTCCAACCGGTCCTTGTGGAAATCAATGGGGGAGAACTTTGTCCAGCAGTGGACGTCCTATGGCTGAGATGATGATGATGATGATAATTTAATAATTTGTTAAATTAAATTGAAATATTTTGTTATCGAACGAAAATATGAAATCATTTCATCTTACCATACCTACCGAAGCCTCTTATTCAGGAACCGACCATTACTGAAATTACTCTGAAGTTTATTACAAACCGAATTTGATAGGGTTCCGTCAATTTATTACCATCGTGATAAGATAAGGACTATTTGTGTGATCCAAATGGGAATCTAAGATTTAGATACATTAGTTTAAATCTAAAGCGGTTGTTGGGAAGTTCTAAATTAAATCAATTATTAATTGAATCAGGTATTTGTAATTTTCGGTTTTCGTTCCTCAATAGTTTTACAACATATAACATTTTTTGCAAAAAGCAATATAACATTTTTTGCAAAAAGCAAACTTTAATACTTTTATAAATGAGCAAATTAAAATGTTAAAAACAGATAACCAATTAGCATGTTTTGAACTTTCGCGAATGAAATTCATGTTTCATTTCGACTGTATGGTCGAGTCCGCTCGTGACCATGATCAAAGTAATTCGGTGTAAACTTCAAGGTTAGTAACAATTATATTATATTAATGTATGTATGTATGTATGTATGTATGTATGTAATGGTGGAGTTCACCACAATTTAAACTTCCTACTATTATTTTTTTAATACAGTTGCTCAAAAAGTGGCGTATCGCAGGGACGTATAGCGTTCGCGATGTGGGCTATTACATACTCGAGCTTTTTCTTTACCTTTTCCGAACTCGTGCGTTCTCTTTCTCAACTGTCAAAATAATGTCTATTAAAAAGAAAAAACCAACCACGAAATTTTTACTAAAAAAAATCATAGAAGTTTTTATGATTCATGCAAATATTTCTAAAAAGAAGCTACTAATTTGTTTCAATATCAGATTTAATGATTTGATTCAATGAGTTAGGTTAGGTTTCATTTTATTTCATTTCATCTCATTAAATTTCATTTCCATTTCATATTAAAAAAAAACTTCTACTGAAGACTTGGCTGTATGGGCATAGTTCCCTTTGCCTACCCAGAATGGGTGAAGAAACCTAAAAAAATCTCTGCTTATATTAAAAGAATATATGGTGTACATAAATTACAGTTGCACCGAGAATAATCATTAAAGAATTCTTTTATATTATAGTAGGTTTTGGAGACCAGCCACGATTTTAATTTACGCCGGAACAGCTTAATGTCTAATACCTTTGAGAAGTTTGAGAAGAGTATTTGATTGTTTGTTTTTATGCATACAAAAAATAAAGCACATAAGGAGTTATTAACAAACTGTCAATGTAAAGGAGGGCGTTGGTGTTTGCAACACAGTTTTAAAAAAAACTATCGCTGACACCATGATGTTTTCTTTATTATTTGTGTTTAACGAAATTCCAAGTGTTTATTATAAATGTATAAAACACGGGAGTTACTCACATAATAAGTCAGAGGGTTCCGACTATAGTTTCAACCACATTCGGTGGTCTTTTTCAAGGAGAATACGGGGCGAATCGCGACCGCGTCCGCGAGCGCCCCGTATTCTCCTTGAAAAAGACCCAACTAATTTCTACCACTACAATGGCTCGTCCGAATGTGGATACGATATTTATATGTATTTATATTTATATACCTACCTATTACACACACCCTAACTATATGACTACCTAGTCAAATTGGGACGGCACCAGGATGCTTTTTTTAAAAAGAAACGCAAGAGACTTTTAGACGTCTATTCAATGCAAGAGCCAACTTAATTCTAACTTAATTCTAGACATCTCTGCCGTCACCGGACACAGAAGACCACCCGCGTTATCGCATCATACGCCTCGTGTGAATGCAACGCAGCAAGATATGGTTGTCATTAGTCAGCACGTATGGTGATCGTGTGGGGTTCTGATCGCATGACTCCTCCCTCCTCAGATTCGAAATTATCCTGAATTGGAGAATTTCGAATTGTACACTTATAACCCATTTTTACTAGTCTAACATATAAAATAACTAATCCGCTAACTGCAATAATCACATATAGTATGATCGTCCAAACACTGACACTATAGATTTTAACTTCACTTATTTCACTTGAGTCAATGCTTTTTATGGAGTTAATCTTCAATTGAACCGTTTTCAAATCCATACTTTCTAGTACCACAGGATTTCCTCTTTCAGTATGTACTTCACTTATATGAGGTAGGTTGACAATAGGCAGTCTGGCATATTCTACGTTTTCCAATTGATGCGCTCGTAGTTTCAAAGAAAACTTATCTATTTTTATTTCACAGGTATCTTCTAGCGTAACTATGTACGTTCCTTGAATGAATTTCTGCTCTATTTCATTTGCGCAGACTTTTTGAATACGTTTCCGGTTTTTGGAATATACTATCCACCTATTAGGCTGTATGTGCTGAATAAGTGTATTGTCTATTTTTACTGGAACCAGGGTACAGGAACTCATATTTTTCGCGTATTTCATTAGATCGGAAATGCATTTGTCTTCAATGATTTGGGCAGTGCTGTCTTCAAAACACATGAAACTGGAGTCACCCAACGGCTTACATGGCTGCGATAGTGGCTCGGAGGTAAGTCCATTCACTAAAAGGTAAGGGTATTTAGGTAGGATGATGTAGGTATTGTGATCATGGAGTACAGGTATAGGATACAATTTGTAATATATATAGATCTCTTTACTAATCAACGGAACTTCCATTACAAATGTTAACTGATTTTCTTTGAGAAATGACTTCAGCCCAATACGCTGCTCAATTCTAACTAGGTTTTCATGGTTAGCCGGAAAAGGCAACTTGTCTGTTTGTTCAATCTTTTTAAGCTCAGTCAACAAAGTATTAGAATTGATAATTGATTGATGCAGAGTATTAAGTTTACAAAATGCTATAGCAGTTTCGACATCACTTAGTTTCAAAGAAATACTTTGGAAATTATGTAAAATCACAGAGTATAGATTTATTATCATATTGCTAGTAAAGTGTACATTTTCTGCCTTCAGTGCATTTTCTAGATTTTCTTGAATATTTTCCAATTTAACATTGAGCTGAATCACATTTTTCTTAATAGATTGTGTAATATTATAAAACCCTTCAACAACTTCGGAAACCAGCGTGACCTTTTTAATTTGATGATTCTGTTTTAACTGGATATCGTTAATTAGTTTGTCGAATTTGATTGCATCATCATTGTCTAAGTTTCCTGTAATGATTTTAATTATAGAGCCTAAAGGGTTAATTATACCTCTCTTTACCCTATAACTAGGGACTAATTGTTTGTACTTGGTGATAGTTTGGTTCATTACATATTCGGTTTGGATTTTAAAATTAGAGAACGTAATGGCTGTATACGATTCGTTATAAGTGGTGTCTATAATACTATTTAATTCTGAAAACTTCAAAATGTTAAGATTTAGATCTTCTGATATAAGGTTAAGGTCTAGTCTTTTAAGTAACGTCCAACTTTCAGTGCTGACGACCGCAGTTCCTTCTTTAATAGGTAAGACCCCGGGAATGCCCTCAAGTGACTGAAGTTGAAGGGCCTGGAGTTGGGTCACTGCCATCAGGACCAGCACCAGGTTTCGGGTGTTTCTGTGAAGGACGTTTGATATCTTTAATAGGGACTCTTACCTCGCGATTTTTGGCTGTAACAGTCACTACATTTCTATCAACTTCTCCTACAACAACACCTCGTTCATACCTGGGTTTGTCTTTACTCCTTCTCACATTTGTTCCTTTAAAGAAAACAACGTCATCGGGATTTATATGAAACTGTGTTTCTCCTCTCTTCTTCTCTATGGTATCTTCTTTTTTCCTAATCATTTTATCAGTTATATGTTTATATAAGAATTTAGTTCGTTTAACATGGTCGCTAATTAATACCTGCATGTATTTTTTATCTAAGTTTATATTGAATGGACTCTTAGCTTCCGTGTGTCCAAATACTACTTCAAAGGGCGTGAAACCCGTTACCGAATGGATGCTGTGGTTATAGGCCATAATGGCAAAAGTCATTACTGACGCTGCGTCAGTCAACTTTTGTTCGAACTTAGCGAGTCGGTATGTCTCAAGAAGAGTGGAGTGGAATCTTTCTATAAGACCCATAGAACTCGGGTTATTCGGTGTACCTAGATGTAGTTCGACCTTATAAAACGTTAATAGCTCTTTTATGAGCGCGTTGTTAAATTCTGAGCCTGAATCAGCACTTATTTTATTAGGTGTTCCATAAAGGGAAAAATACTTAATCAAAGCTCTTACAACTTCTGGTGCAGATAAATTAGATACCTCGAATGCTTGACCTAATTTACTGAATGCATCTATAATAGTAAGGAATGATTTCCCTTCTATTTTGAATATGTCAATGAATAATTCCTCGAAAGGTCGGTTCTGAGTTTGTGTGAGCTGTAATGCGGGTTTAAATGGTTTTCTATCGTATTTAAGTTTTTTGCAAGCCTCACATGCGTTTATTACCGCAGCTACGGTAATATCCATGTTGTGCCAATAATAAGTTCTTTTTATATGCGATACTGTTTCTTTAATACCGCGGTGGCAGTTCTTGCCAATGTGGTACTTTTGTATAATTTCCTTTTGTTCGTCTTCATTTTCTACGTTAACTACCCGTTCAGTGCATTCAAAAATATTAACTGTACCCTTTTTGAATAGAGTTATTACTGCTTCTGTAAACGCTGCCCTATGATGTTGGTCCTCAAAGTATATGAAGTATTTAATTTTATTTCGTATATATTTCTTTAGGAAGTCTCGTATAAGGTCAGGTCTATTTAAAGGCATGTGTACTTCTAAAATTCTTTGCCTTTTGTTTGAGATATCCTTAATTGCAGTTTCATCCCTAAACCACGTGTATACCAATATCTGGTTCGGCTTTGTGTCGACCGCTTCTTTTAAAATAGAGATTCCTACCGAGTCAGTGTTACGTTCAGAGTGCACAGTCTCGGAACCTAAATGAATCGACTCTGATTCTGATGCTGTGATTGTTACACTAGATGGTGATGGAAGGTGATATGAACCATGTTCAGATATGCTGATTGTGCTTTCTAAATCAGAGACAGTTAGAGTTTTTTCTGAATCAGAAGAGAGAGCGATCGGAGATTTTGGTTGTACTTTCTTTGTCTTCTTTTTGTTTCCTAACTCGATTATTTCATTAGTTAAGCTATCACAATGTCTTTGCAATTCCATTTCACTTTGAGCTACATTGACTTGTATAGAACTGTCATCGTTAGCGGCTTTTCCTATTGCATTTATTTTAACCCTAGAGAAATTTAGCTCTGGATTATATATAAATGGTATAGCCGTATCACGAGTATGTATCATTTGATTTTTCATATCTATGTTAGCATCAATTTGCGCCAACAGATCGGAACCAATAAGTCCATCGTAGTCTTTGTCTACTTCGTATATATAAAATGTATGTTGTTGGTTACTTTTAAACGACTTCAAAAGTGGGATGTGGATTGCTTCTCCATGGGCACTTCGGCCATGAGTACTTACTACTTCGAACGGAACTGAGAACTTATACTCCTTAAAGTACTCATCAACCTTATGGGGGCTTATAAATGATCGTGAACTACCGGTGTCAATCATGAATTTTGCGTTTATTTCAGGTAATCTAATGTAGGGTAGTTTAGCAAAGTTATCGCAATTAATATTTATTATTTCGGATTGTCCGTGTCCGAGGCTGGTTTGTAAAAATTTTCATCGTTGTTTGTCTCGTCATAGGTCTCGGGCATGTCAACGGTGTAATCGGCTTGTTCATAGTAATTGTCATAGTCGTAATAGTCATAGTTGTCACTATACACTTCTAATTCATTGTGGAATACAGCGTTAGGTCGTGCCGCAGGCAATGCTGTACGCATTGTAACGTCTGTGTTGTCAAGTTTAGATTGGGATGGTATTCCGAATTTAAATTGGTTTGGTTGTTGCTGGTGGAACGCCTGCCTAGGTGGTGTTTGACCAAAAGTGGGTCGATAACCTTGAGGTCCTGGTATGTTGGGTCTGTACCCTTGTGGAGTACCATGCCTAATTCCTTGATGAGGAATACCAAATTTGAAATTCTGATTAGGTTGTTGGAACTGTTGTTGTAGTTGTGGTCTATAACCTGAATTGTGAGGCACTCCGAATTTGAACTGCGGAGCCTGTTGTGCCCCATAGTTTGGATTTTGTGGGACGTTGGGCTTGAATTGGTTAGGAATACCAAATCTAAAACCTCCTTGCTGCTGAGGAGTGCTATTGGCCGAGAAGTATGGTTTTAGACCAAATTTTTCGACGTAAGGATTGTGAGACGATGATGGTTGTGGTTTATTTGTACCTATTCGCAGCATCTTATTTCGAGCATTGTACTGAAATTGGAAATTTACTTCTTCCAGCACCATACTCAATGCTTCTTCTAGAGTTCCGCTACCCTTAAGCCTGACAATGCGTATTAAATCCTCAGGAAGGTTATAGAGGAATACGTTAAGGGCCATATTATCATAAATTGTGATCTTACTTTTCCTAACATTGTTATCTGATATCATATTAACCTTCGCTATTAATGTACTCTTAACCTGCTGGATTCTATTGCAGAAGTCTAGATATGACTCGTTATGGTTAATTTTTAAGGTCTCCAGTTCAATGGCAATGCATTCTTCTGAACGCGGGTCTCCGAAATGTTGAGTTAAAACGGCTTTCAACTCGGCCCAAGACTCTATATCCTGTCTTTCACTTATGAGGTGAGCGGCTTTGCCAGTAAGCTTACTGGTAAGAACGTGAAACACATACAACTCTTGGGCTGGGTTGGTTCCATGTACAAAACAACTAATCACATATTCGCATTTCTTTATATAAAGATTTAGTAATTTTTCATCCCCGTCAAATTTAGGGATGATCGAAGACATCTCTATCGGCACAGATTGGATTTTAGTAGTACTAGCTTCCGTCATTTTAAAAGTTTAAAGAATACACTTTTACACAAATTAAAATTAATATATAGTCGTCTAAGTATGTAAATCAATCAAAGCTAGACAGTAAATCTAAAATGTCACGGTTTCAAAATTGTTCTATATTCTCAATTATAATAATATTTCTCGTCAATATGCTAAACTAAAAACACTTTTGTAAAGATTATATAATTATATTATATTATACTACGATATATAACTGTCAATTTTAGTACAATTATAATACGAGTAATACTTCTCGATCGAAGTCAATATGCTATACTAAAATACTTATGTAAACTAAAGATATATAATTGTCAATTCTAGTACAATTATACCGAAAATCAGTTAACGCAAATTAAATTAGGTAATTTCTAGACCTAAAATACAGTATAACCGATTTTATGGATTGGATAAGATAGGGAAACAAGGAATAGTGAAGTGAACTACTCACAAGCCACACATCTCCTCTCCTGAGAATCAGCTGCTCCTTCACCCTGGATTGCGCGTCGCGGGAGACTTATTTGTTTGTTCGTCAGGATACTCGAACCACTTTCACCGTACTTGTACGCACCAAAACCGATTTATGGGCCTTTACTAAGCGTAAGCACGGCAGTAGGACAATGCGAGTATCCTACCGGCTGCGCCAGTCAAATTGGGACGGCACCAGGATGCTTTTTTTAAAAAGAAACGCAAGAGACTTTTAGACGTCTATTCAATGCAAGAGCCAACTTAATTCTAACTTAATTCTAGACATCTCTGCCGTCACCGGACACAGAAGACCACCCGCGTTATCGCATCATACGCCTCGTGTGAATGCAACGCAGCAAGATATGGTTGTCATTAGTCAGCACGTATGGTGATCGTGTGGGGTTCTGATCGCATGACTACCTACAAGTTTCAGGGTTAGTAAGACATGAAAACATATTTTGTATCAATACTACATCACTGATCATCAAACAAAATAAGAATCCTTATATTTTTCCCGGCAACACAAAAACTTTCAAGTAAGGCGGAAAGTGCGTACAGGAAACTCGACTTTACAAGCGCCTACCGATAAGTTATGGCCACACTCATTGGTTTGTTTCTTCAACTAACAACCAGGGGCTATCAACGATTTTCCATTATGGAAAATTGCTATTGAATATTTAATATTCCTGTTCAACGAGCAATAAAGGTTAAAATATTAAACAAGTAATTTTTCATTTTAACTGATAATTATATAAATTAAGAAGAAAATCGAATAACAATTATTAAAATAATAATAGGTACCTACTACTTACAACTTTAACTAAAAGTCTAACAGCGGAATGAAAAGCTTACAGAATGTGGCATTGCCTCGTTGAATAGCGAGGCGCAATTTGTATGTCGAAAAGTCGTTCTATTCATACAGTGGCGGATTAGCAGATAGCAAATGATACGGGCCTCCCGCATTAAGGGGCCCCTCCTTTCTTTATGTATACAGTGTATCTTTTTATATTGGAGTGTTAAAGTTTTTTCAAATCATTTACCTCTGATATGGCTCATGCATTACCGGTATGGCGAATACCGCAAGAAGCACTGATCAGGCAAGAAGTAGGTACGTGGTATTGGAATTTTACAAGTCTTTGTAATATAATTCTTTACTTTCATTTTTCCCAAACGTTGAAATTGCCTTGCGCATTTATTTGATGATCACCAAGTCAAATGATGAACGCACGTTCTTAAAATTAAAACATGCTAAAAACGCTGAGGATCATGAGGAGCCAAGAATATAATGAGAAAGAACCTTTATACCATCCCACTAATATTATAAATGTGAAAGTATAAACGATTTAGTAAAACATTTTTCTAACTTATTCCTGTTCTTGTCTACGGAACTTTATTTGCGTGAAATTATACAAAATAATTAAGACTCTATTTTTTGCCGCCGATCCCTTTTTTATAAATCAAATTCCCTAAAAGCCTATGTTTCTTACTCCAACATAACAATAAAAAATTCTTGTAGAAAAACGCTTGAAATCGGTTCAGAAGGTCACATCACACTTTATTTATTACAATAACACCTAAGAATCATATCGTTTCTATTAATAATAATAATAATTATGTCTCTTCATATTAATTATTTTCAAGGCCCAGTTTTGCAATACATATATCAAAAACAATAATTAATAATCTGATATCTTAAAAACATCGAAACCCAGAATGCCGCGGACAGGGGGGGCAACAATAATAATAAATCGTAACAATAATAATAATAATAACCCGCGCTCGTCTGTCATGAGACTGTACATTCCGCGGAAATGGGGAGGTCGTGGCTTTTTAAATGCCAAAAACCTTCACAACCGCGAAGTGTACAATCTCAGGACATATTTTCTAAACAACGAGAGCGGGATGCATCGTGATGTTGTGGCAGTTGACAAAGGCTTCACCCCTCTCTCCTTGGCTATCGAAAACTGGCGTAAACCAACGGTTGACCACTGAGGATCGCAAGGACATATGGAAAGGCAAAGAGCTACACGGCCGGTTCTATCGGGCCTTAACAAGACCCGATGTAGACCTACTCGCATCCGTGAACTGGCTACGTTTCGGTGATCTAGGTCCGGAGGTTCCTCACTCTGCGGCCCTAACCACCGGTAGCTTGGGCCCTGCCCTGCTGCTGGCGGAACTCTAGGTTTAGGTTTTTTATAATATCTTTATTAATTTTTGTTTTTGATATTTATACTGTAAAAAAACTAAACCTAAGAAAAAAAGAAAATAAAGAGATAATAATAATAAAAATATTATCGTTTAAGTGAGGTCCCTACGGCAGATTCAGATAAATAATTCTCAGATCGAAGACCAACCCTGACCTCTATATTTGTTTTCTGCCAAAGTTTCCGTCGTCATCACATTACTTCCACAACCAAACAAAACGCTACATTATAAAGTTACCTCATTGTTCCTATGATTCTCTACAGATGGTGCTGCCATAGATGATGGACATTTAATTTTGGATTAAGAGACTACTCCTAAGAAGAAATAATTCGAAAGGATCAAAACCGTACATGAGATTATCTTCTTTATTATATATATTATTCTACTATACGTGTGTATGTCATAATATCACTGAACTCTTCCTAAACGGCTGGACCTATTTGAATGAACTTTTTTGTATGCGTTTGGGTGACGCCCTGGATGGTTTAGATTCAATAATCGGCCCGGCAGATGGCGCTGCAGTCGGGTATGTCAGGTCCGCTAGTGCACTAAAAAAAATATTAATTAAAAGCAAAAATGTTCACTTTAGAGGATGTGTTCTCTCCATTTCAAATCTGCTGTTTTTGACTGTCGGGTGTACAAATTTGATATTTACCAAACCCAATTTGTATCCTCATTATACCCAAATTTCCCAACAGAAAAAATATTTCGGAAAATTTATTGAATAGCCTAATCTAACCTATCCTAAACTTTGATTCTTTCATCCTTTGATCCTGGAATTCTTTTAGTTCTTGTTTTTCAGAGAGCGATAGTGCATCGCTAAAAAAGAAAACAACCTGCCTGAAAACTGATAAAAAAAATGTTAGATTATATTATTATTCAGTTTACTCATTTTCCTTTCCAATGTGATTTTATTTGTGTACATGAAATAGTATATAAAAAAATACTTATATAGTGAACAAAAAGGCCGGTATATACTATTCTTATGGCAACAGCTGCGCTCCGCGGCTTCATCCGCGTAGTGATCGTGGAAAACTATGATGGTGGATGGGGGATGGTGCAAAAGCCGTGGTGATGGTGATGATTATAAACTTATGATAGAGGAAAGTGACCAAATATGACATAGTCATCCCATCCATGGGCTGTTTGACCGTGGTCTAAGTGAAACTTGTGTTCTAGACGTTTCGTCGATCACTGCGGTCGACATCTTCAGTGGTTCAGGTCCGAGCGGTGACAAGAGCGTAGAACTCTCCTTCGCGGCGTCTTCTCTGAAAACACTAGTTTCACATAGACCACGGCCAAACAGCCCGGAAGCAATACATACAACATATATAACAAATGTAATTAAAATCCATCGAGACCTCATTCCGTAATTTGATAAAACGAACAGACAATACTTTCGCATATAGCTGTTTCATTTTATGGTATTTTAAAATAATAATCTACTTAACATGTTTATGACCTCGCCATCTTGGGTTGTCCACTCGTTATGAAGTATATCATTAATTTATGATCAATAATATTATAACTTGTATTCCTGCCTTCATGTTCCCATATATCATAAATTAACTATGAAGATAAATTAATTGATATGGCAATATAGAAGCCTTATACAATATGAATGAAACTTAATCCGTGACCTTGCCGCTCACTACATGTTCAGTGTTGGGGGGTCCGGTGACTCTGGTTACAAGAAAATGCCAATATATTGCGTTCGTGTGTATATTGTTACCAATCGACTACGGATATTCTATATTCATGAATAACCATGGTTGCGCTAATTCTTAAAAGTTGTACGTATTCTTTGGGAATAACATAAAAATAATTATGTTTATTTGAATTTTGCTATTCAGTGATGTAATGAAATGTAATTTGAAATGAATTTTTAGAATGAATGTAATTTAGAATTAGAGTTTTTTCTCGGCGGTAGTTTCATTTATGTCAAAAGGGATATTTATGCCATTAGATCAGTTTCTGTGAAAATTGAGACGTTTTTGTTTGTTTTAGTCAGATTTCTGTCTCCTAGCAGTTGTGATGTCACTTTCGATGAAATTTGGTATGGAGATAGTTTAAACTCTGAATTAACACATAGCTACTAATAAACACAAGGCTACTTTTATCCCGGAAAAAGTATAGTTCCCGTGGAATAGTTGAGGTAGCGGGAAAACCGTAATCCACGCGAGTGAAACCGCGAGGCGCGACTAGTTAATAATAAAAACCATAAAGAAACTCCGACACAAAACTCTTGTTCGTAATAGTGTAAAGGGTTTTTGCTAGATGGCGCTGTTATCTCAGTGCTGTTTCCATGATTAGAATTGTGTAACTAGGAAAAAATTTGCATAAAGGTTTCATAGTATTGTTGACATGGGCCAGGATTTTAAATATCGAATTCAAACCTATGCTTTATGCCACTAGAAAAAAGGGTGAGGAAAACATGCAGTCTGAACAGATTTTTTTTAAACATAACTTAGAGAACTCTCAGTAATAAAAACACTTTTTGCGTTAGGCGTTAAAATAGCCTGTAAAACGATTAATAACTGAATCAAATCTAGTAAGGATTTATTTTCAAGATATATGTGATTAATATAATAGGTAAACCGTTATCTACATCCTCTTTATTGTAACAAAATAAGCAATTACAATGTAATAATGTATCCATTGCCGTGGTGGTACCGGTCTATAGTACTCCCCCATCTCTTCCCGTGGGTGCCGTAAGAGTCGGCTAAGGGATCATGTACCAGAAGGTGGGCAGCAGCGCCTTCTGAGGATAGGAAATCATACTGCGCTCGCCAACCCGCCTGCCAAACGTGGCGAGTATTGGCAAATCCCCCTACATGGGGAGGCATATGTCCAGCAGTGGACGACCTATTACTGTTATGAATGAATGTATCCATTATTTATTACAATGTAAACGTGTAATTTTAACGTGTAATTAAATAGTTTTAAAAACTTGGAGATTGACTATGATAATATCATTAATCTCTTATAATTGTCAAGGTGCGCAGGTTCTATCGGATATGAGTACCATAATCGTTGCAAACAATTTGATAATTGCATAAATATCCGATCACATTCCTTCAACAAATACTTAAGGCCAAATTACTAGTTATATTTAATTACAAAGACCTGTTTTTTTATTGGTAAAGCAACGAACGGTTTAAATAATAAACAAATTCTTAAGTTTCAATATGTTCAATACAACACATTTTTTCTTGTTCTTATGTCTATAACGTAATTTGCGTGCTCCACCTTAGACCGCGTCGTCGCTTAACATGAGGTGAGACAGTGGTCAAACGCAAGCGTATAATCTTAAAAAAAAAGTAATATAATATCACTATCTGTGAGGAGGAAAGTTCTCGCGTTTTATATGTTTGTAGTAATATAATTTCACCGGCTGTGAGAAGGAGGTTTCACGCTATTAGATGACAAAACGAATATAATTTCACCGGCTGTGAGAAGGAGGTTTCACGCCATTAGATGACAAAACGAATATAATTTAACTGGCTGTGAGAAGGAGGTTTCAGGCTATTAGATGAAAAAACGAATATAATTTAACTAGCTGTGAAAAGGAGGTTTCCCGCCATTAGATGACAAAACGAATATAATTTAACTGGCTGTGAGAAGGAGGTTTCACGCCATTAGATGACAAAACGAATATAATTTAACTGGCTGTGAGAAGGAGGTTTCACGCCATTAGATGACAAAACGAATATAATTTAATTGGCTGTGAGAAGGAGGTTTCACGCCATTAGATGACAAAACGAATATTATTTAACTGGCTGTGAGAAGGAGGTTTCACGCCATTAGATGACAAAACGAATATAATTTAACTGGCTGTGAGAAGGAGGTTTCACGCCATTAGATGACAAAACGAATATAATTTAATTGGCTGTGAGAAGGAGGTTTCACGCCATTAGATGACAAAACGAATATAATTTAACTAGCTGTGAGAAGGAGATTTCACGCCATTAGATGACAAAACGAATATAATTTAACTGGCTGTGAGAAGGAGGTTTCACGCCATTAGATGACAAAACTAATATAATTTAACTGGCTGTGAGAAGGAGGTTTCACGCCATTAGATGACAAAACGAATATAATTTAACTGGCTGTGAGAAGGAGGTTTCACGCCATTAGATGACGAAACGAATATAATTTAACTGGCTGTGAGAAGGAGGTTTCAGGCTATTAGATGACAAAACGAATATAATTTAACTGGCTGTGAGAAGGAGGGTTACGCCTTTTAAATGTTTAAAGTACCATAATTTCAATGGATGTGTTTCACATGCTTTAGAAATTAGGAAATGAAAGATTGTGAGAAGGAAGGTTCTCGTCTTTAAAATTGTAAATCTCACTAATGTTACAAAGTAGAAAGTTTGTATATGTGTACGTTTGTTACTGCTTCTTGCTCAAACGGCTGCACCGATTTGTATGAAATTTGGTATGAAGATAGCTTAGGCCCTGGAATAACACATAGACTAAGGAATTGTTCGACTGGAATAATTGAGGTTGCGGAAAAACCGTAATCTACGTGGGTGAAACCGCGGGCCGCTAATAGTTGTTAAAAAAAGCCTAGGTAGCACACAAATGAATTCAATTTATTTCATCATTAAATGAAACACGCAATTGTCACAATCTGTTACTAAACCACTAGGGCTGATGTTTGATTTACAATTATTTACAAATGGATAAAAGTAAAAACAAATTGTTAAAATGTGATCAATACGTTTTCTGATCCGTGGTCTGCTAAACTTTGATCGACGATCAAATCAATATCCAAACGAATATATGCCATGGTTAAAGCTATTGACTAATTCCAATAGTTTTATTAGAATTAATCAATAGTTAGTACTATTGACTAATTAAACTAGTAACTAATATTAGATGAGTTTTATTCCATTGCTGGCCAATTGCGGGTAGTTTTAGTAGGCACCAAATAAGTGGCGACTTAATTACGCTAAAACTACCCGAAAATGTAATAAAAACATTAAATTTTAATGATGCTATAGATAAGTCTCATACTAATTTAGCCTTTTCGTTACGGTCTATAAACTGATTAAGTTTTCCAAAATTTTCGTTTAGTTCAGTTGAATAAGCGAATCACTACAAATATTATTAAAACTCACGTTCTTAATTACTTGTGCTGCTGTGCAAGACTGGACGTTTCGACGACGGAAGCACCGCACTGAAGATCCTGATGAACGCTTCCGGAAGAAGCCGAAACAATTGTCGATCGTGATATCGACTACGCGTAAGTACCTACCACGTTATACCCGTAGAAACTGTATAAAGTAATGTGTAGATAAATATTATGAAATAGTTACATGTGAAATGGATTGAATCAAATAAAGTTTTAAGGATAGGTAATAAAATAAATACTTAAATTGAGTATACACTTAATGTATAAAATAACAACGTAAAACGATTATTCATGCAAAATGCTAATAAAATATGTTTAATTAAGATACTCTAGACAGTGATTTATTGGCAACACGTTTATACTTTGAAATCTTAGTATAATAATAACAATTATGCTTAATTTTAACAACTAATAGCTCTGATGGACTTGTACGGCTATATTCAGTTGAAGCAATAAAAAAAAATAACATTACAGTGATTTGACTATCATCATTAAGAGCAGGTAGCGTAGACTATAAAAATGTGATAGGAATCTATAATACTACTATTAGCGCCCCGCGCTTTTACCCGCGTGGAATACGGTTTTCCCACTACTTTAATTATTCCACGGAAACTATATTTATTCCGGGTTAAAAGTAACCTATGTGTCACATAGTCTAACCCATCATTGTACCAAATTTCGTAGAAATTGGCGTAGTCGTTTGAGCGTGGAGTAACAGAGATTTGTAAATTTGCTTATCCCACGGGAACAGCAATTATTTTTCGGATGACAAATAGCATATGTGTTAATCTAGGGTCTAAACTATATCCATCACAAATTTCATCGAAATCAATACAGCAATTTGAGCGTGAAGGAGTATCAAACATAGACGTGTACCAAGTTTCGCCTTGATTCATTTAGTGTGATTTTTAGTCAATAACTTTGAGCTTGTTTCTTTTGCAATTCCTATTTAAATTCAAAGTTATTCGTATGGATCGTCTCCACAAGCGGTGGCTTGCTTTGTTTGGCGATGTTTCGTAACCGCTGACGGCTATAGTGCATATAGTGTGCATCGCATTAGAAGAGCTATGTATTTGTATATATACTTACCACAGAAATGTGTCTTATATGTTGTATGTTCGAATGGACATAGCTGTTGGTACTAATCCTACTAATATTATACATGCGAAAGTTTGTGTGTAAGTGTGTATGTGTGTATGTTTGTTACCTCTTCACGCTCAAACGGCTACACCGATTTCGATGAATTTTGGTATGGAGATAGCTTGTACCCTGTATTAACACATAGGCTTATTTTCATCATCACCATCATCACCGTTTTTCATCACCACGGGGTACAACCGCAGGGCGCAGCTAGTAAAATATATTTAAGAACTGAATGTTATACAAGCTAACAATAAATTAAATCGGAATCTGGAATGACACTAAGAAGAAGTAATTAACCACAGTATGCAATGATGTTTTAGTAAAGGTGACGTATATTCATACTGCGCGGTGCTCAGATTTTGATCCTTTACGACATAAACATGCTTACTGCGACAGATAATACGGTACAAATAATATAGAAAAGGATAGCTATATGCTTAGACTTGCGCTTGAAATACGCTTTATAATCAAAATTACTACAATTGACTTAATTTTGCCGCCTCAGTTTCCGCGCGCTTGTGCGACATCTACCTCATATAAACTTATAATATCATTGACCATATGGGTACTTTCGCTCCATAGTATTCTATCTAACCCTAAAAATATTATCTTACATATATTTATAAACTTGAAAGACACTTTTAGTTTTGGTTACATTGGATAAATACTAAAATATTACTATTATGTGAGAACTCATAGGTGTAAACTGTGTCAGGTCGTGTCACCACTTTTCTACACGTATCCAATAAAAAGGACATGATTTTTTAAATATATAGCTAGCACGAGCTGTCAAAAATTGACGCAAAACAAATAGTTCCAATTTCGACCACGGGCCAAAAGATCCTTCTCGCACGGTAGCTCAAGATACCACGTGAAGAGTTGCCATTTTAATTTTTAATTTCCAACACTCATATTACCTACTCGTAAGTATATATTATAAACATTAATAAATGCATAATCTGTTAGCATTTTCTCTTGATTATCGGATGGATACAAAATACCCAGCTAATTTTTTTTTAAATTTACGTTGCAGTGATTACTCATTGCCTTAATTTTTTAAATAAAATAACCTTAGCGTTTTTACGAAAGTAAATCGGCGGTCGCTTCATGCAGTTTTTCTAGTCAAGAGACCTAAACTGTCATCTAAATGTGGGTGACACTGGCTGACGGAGCTTTGCTCAGCTTATTCCCAGGTGTGACGTTTGTATAAAAACAACATGTTAAGCTTAATCATACATGAATTATAGAAACATGTTCCTTAATATAAAAAACCTATCACTAATAATTTGACGTATTGAATACTTCGTTTCAATGTCGTTTGCACAAATATAATAATATAATTATAAATATAATATAATTTAGATCGATACTATTATTGTATAATTACGTCAACTTGATAAGGAACTGCCGATACATAGGCATAATTAAATCATTTTAATGGCATACCTGTCTATCAACATAAAAACCAATCTAGACTGTGAACCGAGTATTTATGAAATAGGCTATATAATTTTAACTTCCTTAATTTATTCTTATGCGAACTTGTAGGTATGTCGCGAACTAACTCAGGGTATATGTACATTAAAAATACTCGCTAAAGCAAGTACAGAACATGTATAAACACCTAAGTAACTAATATTTGTGCACCATTAAATTCTGGACGAGTATCTGAACATTTCAAATGCTTTTCTGTAGGTGCATACAAGATTATAGAACACATATATATAGGCCGATGCCTTTATTCAATTATAATACTAATAACTAATTACAATACTACAGCTACTACAAAAACATTTGAGCAATCAACTAATTATTGTAAGCCTACAGATAACTCAAATGGTCTAACCCGCTATATACCGGCTGGCAGCGTGCCCAGAATGCTAGGCAGCATTGCCACGTTGAATTGCAATGCTGATCCGCTGAGTCAAATATGTGCCAGCATTTTGGTCACGCATCGCATCGATCAAACGCTCTGAAAAGTTTTGGAAAATCGGATGAGCTCCCGGTTCCCACGGGCTCAATGTCTCGACCCCAAACGATTCAAATATGTAACCACTACTTAGGTTAGCATATTTTATTTTCGCCGCTTCAATTGCTCTGCCAAATAAGCCGCGGCGCCAGCCTTAACATGTGTTTCGGGAACATGTGACGGCGTCATACCTATATACCTAATTATAGTTCACGTAATAGAAAGTATGTATAGATCTCAAATAGGCAAATTATTTAGATACACATCGATCACCGAAGTTGATAATTATATAAATTCAGGTTCCACAGCCCCGGTCGTAGGTAAAGTATGCAATGTGATTGAAGCTGTCATATTGTTAATAACAATGGCAGGAATAGATTACTTTTAATTATTGTAATCACATTTTTTGTTCCTAATCGTATGTCTCAATCTTAATAACCCTACGACTTAATAACAAGGTACATACATAGGTACTTGACACAAATGACATTTTGACAGTCAAAACTCTTTGACATTTAAGATGCTGATCCGCTCGCAGCTGCGCCCGCGAGGCCTTCAGAATATAGAAAGAAATACCATATTTTACACACTAACGAATTTTATTTGAAACGCGTACGTACTACGTGAAAAAATATACCACAAAATGGAACCGACTTCAACACTCAAAAGTGCTTAGCCGCACTCATTCGGCAGTGGGCGTTGTGTGGCTAATATGATGATGATGATGATTCAAGAAACTATCCTTGAGAGCCTTTAACCACATCGTCACCGACTATCGACTTCGATCAACGTTTTGTTAGTTTTTGTGTTACAAAACATTCATACAGATAGTAATTATTATTTCATTAAATAGAGTAACCTTCACGGCTTATCAAAAAAGTAGAGCTACTGCAAATCACGACCGATTGCGCCTACGCATTACAGATACAACCTGACCGACGAAATTTAATATCGATCACATGTCTATTAGGTTACTTAATCAATTCGGGCGTATCAAATTATTTAGATCCGAGGTCGCAGAAAGCACGATTGGGTTAATCCCACCACTCTATCACATCATAGACAATGCGATTGATGCAAACCCTTGAGCGCATGCGCAGGTTGCAACACTGACAGGGCTGCCGGTGAATACAGAAACATATTTCCAATTATCGTCTGGTTAAAATAACAAATTTACTAATTCCGCGTTCAACTTTTTGGTACTTTGTTGAACTTAAATTTGGAAGAAACTTCCTAAGAAGTATTCAATCCACGCTATGACGACGATCCACGTTGCTTAGAAAGCGCCTTATAAACTTTGACACCGCGTTGACCGCGCCGCATAGATATGCTAGCAGGGAGACAGTTCAGTTCACCTGATGAAAAGTGTCACGATCTCCAGTTGACGTTCACGAGCCGGATCTGCCTGCTAGACTATAAAAAAAATTTTTTTAACAAAAAATGCAACTGACTTCAACACTCAAAAGTGTGAAATAACTTGTTGAAATCGGTACCATGATAGTTCACAGAAAAGTAACTATCATCACAATATTGTGCTCATGGTACCGACTTCGACAAGTTATTTCACACTTTTGAGTGTTGAAGTCGGTTGCATTTTTTGTTAAAACAATTTTTTTCACCATTTTCAGTGACCTTTGCTACTTATGGGATCAATCAAATTAATTGTCATAGTGTGTTCTGCGATGTCTTCAACCGCGACAATAATATCATCAAGATACGCGTAGCACTTTTCAGTTATTGGTGTATAACTCAAAATCCGCTTGTCCGATTTTGATGAAATTTGAATGGGACTACCACGGAAGTATACTCTATCTAGAATAATCCAAATCGGTTCATAATCGACGAAGTTATCCGCGAACACACATAAAAAATAAAATAAAAACATATATACGGTCGAATTGAGTAACCTCCTTTTTTGAAGTCGGTTAAAAAATGACTAACGTAACAACCCTAACAGAATACCTTTAGTCTTTTGGCAATAAACACAACTTATTAGCCAACAAGGAATTTTGATTAACCTCGCTAGAAGGTGAATGTGTCAACGGTAATGCACTTTTGACTTATTCAATACGACTTTGCTTTCGAAATAAATATAATTTAGTAAACTAGTGTAAGTAATTTTTTTTTTTTTAATATAAAACCATTTTTTTAAATTTAGTAAAAGTTTATTTATTTGGTTTGTAATGCCACGTCTGTAATATCATCATCATCTTTATCTCAACCATAGGACATCCACAGGGGCTGCACATATGCCTCCTCACCTGCTTCCAGCTTCTTCCTGCGATCTTGAGGTCATATTGTATTCATGTGGGTCACATTAAAGTGGTTAAACTGATTTTTTATTTAGATTAAGACTGAAGTAAATGATAATAAAATTAAATTATTTAAGATGTGCACATTGTAACTTGACATGCCTAATGTAACATTCCCAGTTATAAGGCCAATAAATGATTTTACTTTTTACTTTTACTGTACAAACTGTGTTTTGAAGAAACGTTTGAATGATACAATAAGGACAAGTAATCTCTTCTTGTTTAATTACTATATGATTTGTGTTACATTGTTTACAAAGCTGTTTGTTTTACTGTATCGAGGTTTTCTTAAGCTGACGGTATTTGTTGTATAGATTTATAGAACATTACGTAGACAGTAAGTCAAAGTTTTTGTCACGAACACAAATGATGTTTGACGAACACCAAATACTGGTACAGAATGTGTAACGGGTAACAGATACCTTTCAGATCAAGGTTTATGAGTGGCTTTATATTGGCATTATATCCAATCCACGACATTGGACATAATACTTATGCAAATCAGAACGAGATCAGAAAGAAAGAAAGAAAGAAATACATTTATTTACGATTATTACAAACTATTATAACACAAAAGATAGTATATTACTTAACATGTACGGACAGATTATACTTAACGTAAAAAAAGAAAATAATCAGATCAGGCCGTATTGTTTAAAATTAAATAACTTGTCCAAGCTGGTAATGAAAAGTATAGGTAGGTATAACACTTGTGTTCTGTATCCAATCTGAATATAATATATTAATAAGAATTCTTTGGCAGCGAGTACTGGATTCTGCGTTTTAAATTGTAAATCAGGCAATATTCTATACACTTCCTACCCTTTCTGACCAACTCCAAAAATGAAGGTTTTCAATTCGACTGTATTATTTTTTTCGTATGGATGTGCGATCATTCCGTCAATTATGAATTGATTTTAATGTTTCTTTTTTTGTTTGGTAGATCATACTTCACAGATGGTCCATATAAATTTTATTAAAATTGATTTAGCGCTTTTTGGGAAAAATCAACAAACATAAAATATTAATTATCAACTTATCACTTTGATATCAACGAATCGGGACTTTATACAAAATATTATGCGTTAATAAGGAAAATCTTTTAGGAATGCTTAGAAGAATAGAAAAATAAGTTATCCCGGTAGCACGTTGGAGGCACTGAGATAACTCTGTTTTTCTCTTTCACGATCGCAACTCCACAGTAAGTTTGTAGGCGCGACGGGCGCAAGGTCTCCAGCGCCTGAGCCGGCTGCGGCGCGGGCGCAAGCACTCCGCAAGTCGCGCAAGTAAAAGTAACTTTAACAATACCTTGGCGGCGCCTGCGCGCTGCGTACGTCAGTTTTGCCAACTCCTACCGCGGGACTCTACGTATCGCGCATTCGTTTTTCGGACATCGATATCGTGGCCAGTGTTAGTTTTCAACAGGGCCAAGTTTGTTTTTCCCGACCTTACATTTTGACGCATATTATCACAGTGACTGGATTTGTTTTTTTTTGTGATAAAAACATACCGTGTTAGTATTTTAAGACGACAAAGTTCAATAACGTTAATGAGAATTATTATTTTTTGAAGTTGTACTCTCCGACAATATTGGATGTTACGCTCACTTGAACGTAAGTATTTTTATTACATTCTTTATTATATTAACCTTCCATATTATTATTGTATTCGAGTTAAACCTCACGCAGTTCGTTCACTTTATCCAAAAAAATGTCTACCGGATTCGTACCTATGCTGTGACCTTTTTAATTTGACATTAGGCGATACGCGTAAGGAATACCATATGAGTAGGGTTGTTTGTGGGTTTGATATTATAAAGATATCGTGATGTGGAACGGTTAACGTTGTGTTCTTTAGGTTTATTAATGAGGTGATGAAAGTGGTCGTGCGTTTTCCGCCGCCCGCGCCGGCGCGGCGACGGCGACGGACGGCCGGTTATGTGCTCACCGGCTACTCAGTGAACGAGTGGCTAAATCAACTTGCAATCGGATCACTAGAACTGGTTTCGAACTGATTGTAGACACGTGTCGCCCTGCTGAGACATAGACAAGTATTTGTCAGCCACCTTTGTTTAAGAACCAGCTTTGCCGCGCAAATCCGGTATCTATACTGCTCCTTGATATTGTCAATAGTAGCCATTATGTCATGATAAATTGTTGGTCGATGCTTCATTATTTTTAGATGTTATAACCATTGAATTTGACAAAGAACGATTGAATCCGGAGTCTTCAGGTCGCGAGTAAATAGGTAGGTACCTTCTAAGTTTGCGTGCTACATTTTAAACCGCGTCGGCACTTAACATCAGGTGAGACAGCGGTCAAACGTAAGCTTGATGCCTTTAATAAAATATACCTTATGTTGAAAGCCTCTTAAATACGTACTCAAAACTTAATATTAATTAGGGGTAAGCTAGGAAAAACGAGCACCTGAATCTTAAATGAAAGAATACGAAACTCAATAATTACTTCATAAAGGGGAAGTTAGAACTACGTAAACCTGTACTAAATACATAAATCAAAGAGAAATCCAATGTGACGTTTAATGAAGGTATACGTGTATTGAAGCATGTATAATATGACTTGAAGTAACAAAATAATATATAAGTCAAGAATAATAAAGCTAAAAGTATTTAAACCGACAGATTTTGTAACGCTGCATCCCGGATAGCGCTTAAATTAATGATGACATTAAGGAAGATAGTGTAGATTATATACGAAGATAACTTCACGACGAGAACTTGAAATAACAAAATTGCAATTTTGTTTATTTTGCGAAATTAATGTTTCTTCGGATGCTAATGAGTAATAATGTTGTAACTTTACTATGAATGAGTGTGTATTTGTTCATGAGTATTGGAAAACGAAACATACTAGCGTAATTTAGAGTCTATTTTCCACAAAGTTCAAGATACATTTCGGAAGTGTCTACTACTTTGCAGAAGGGCCAAATGGTAAGGCTCTTCAGTTAGTTACAGTCAAGTTAGTTATAGTCTCAGTATGACTATAACCGTTTTATTTTACCCAATAAAATTTTATGATTATTAAAATTGATAGTCCTTAAATGCATAAACCATGCGGAGCCACGAGGAAAAAAACGCAGACAATGGTTCTTTAAAGTATTTATTATGTATCAAATACTAAGTAAGCAATTCATTGTTGTCATTTTATTTCTAGAATCTCTAGAGTCATTCGTTTATCGAAAGCAGTAATAGTGATTACACACTCCATATTTTGCTCACGGATAAAATGGACAATTATGTGCTTTCACTTGTCTATTGTATTTACTATTCACAGTGTATAATAATGTCGTTTAACTGCGCCTTCGTTTTTTGAATTTATTTGTTTTTGTCTTGACATTACTCTGTGGTCTATGAAATGTTTTATTTGTCTATTGCATTCAAAAACACAATACGCATGATTACCATCAGATCTTTTGAGTTTCATTGCACCCCATTTTGTAATCTTACAAGCCTTACTTACGTGTGACTAACAATTAAGAATACATTAGTACAAAGTAGTTATTGTTATGGAGGACGTTATATTTATAGTTATTGAAGCCCAATGATAATGAATATTTAATTAAAATTTTATTTAAAAAGATTTTTCATAAATCGTCACGATAAGTCCGTCCGATAAATTTATCGAATTGTTTTCACGCAATAGCGGTAAATTATATTTTAAACTTTTATGGCTTGATTTTGATATTTGACATATGGTTAGGGTTCGTTTAATAACTGAACATAAAAAATAAAGTGTAACCGGAAAACGACGAAGCCGCACTGATACCGCAGAACGAAATGCTATTCAACTTTACAATGGATGATATTCGAATCTCCGAACCACAATGACTCTCCAGTGGCATTGTAAAAATTTACCAGATTGTTTCACCTCTAACATTTCCTCGTTCGCAGCCTTGGTATCCTCAAAGGTAAATGTAGTAATTAAAAAAATGATCAATGTTACAAATATTAAGTTTATTTTTTATTAGATGATAACGCACGAAGGCAGAACTATGCTGTCGCCACACCCATGACGGGTTTCGCATACAGAGGTTAACAATTTCACGTACAGTGGCTAAAATAGGAAAAAAAAAGAGTATCGGCGGTCATAGAGCAGCCGTTCTGTAGCGTTAAACAAATGAACTCAGCACTAGCCGTTGAGTAATTATAGTTTGTACGGACCGTACGTGCGTGTTCAATTGTTCATATGAATGCGATAGGGTAAATGTCACACAAATAGTTCCTGCTTTAGGCACTGAATATTTTCGATGTGTAATTAAAATCATGAATAAGATATTGGTATAGTGATTCGCTTATTCAACTAAAAGTGTGGATATAAGACAAGTAAGATAAGTCCTTGTATTGTTACGATATAATTAGTATGATACTCGTACTTATCAACAACAACACTAAAATTTGATGTTATTGCGGGTAGTTTTAGGTAAATGAAGTTTCCACTTATTTGGTGTCTACTCAAACTACCTGCAATGGTCCAGCAATTGATTAAACTTTTCTATTATTACTATTATTAGTGATAGCGTTAATTGTGTTATACGAGTTTTAGCTAGTTCGAGTGATTAACAGGACAATTGTCTTTAAAAATGTAATTCGATTTTCGTGTTTCTTATTATTCAAGTGTTAAGAGCACTATATATAGTTTTGACCAATTAGGCCTATTGTTTAACCATTGCATCACATTATATTACATTTTTTATCAGATGTAATAGAAGGTGATTGCAAACATCTGCATTTGTCCATCTGTCCAGCCAAACCTAAGACATTTCGTAATTGCCAGCGCTCTGGGGAAGTTTCCTTGCACTGTTGGGCCTTTAGATTAAGTTTTAGTTTAGATTATTTTTAGGTTTTAGTTTTATTAATAACACTTTGTTTTCAGTTAAGTGTTTCCTATGTTTTTAAAGTTTAAATAATACATTTATTTATAAAAAGACAAGTCGTTGCATGGGATAAAAGACTCCTTTGTATCTACGTAATTATATTTATTCGTCGATGTATTGATTAAGTACTAAAGAGATTATCCTAAACGTCTGTTCATTTACATTCCAATTGATGCAAAGTAGAACCTATATGAAACTTTACTCGACGATTATAACATAGATGTTATAAAGTGTTTATTATTTAAGGATGCGGGAAGATAACAAACAACTTTTTTTTTTTTGTTTCTTAGGTTTAGTTTTTTTATCGTTTAAATATCAAAAACAAACATTAATAAAGATATTATAAAAAACTTAAACCTAAAGTTCCGCCAGCAGCAGGGCAGGGCCAAAGTTAATTATTATTATATATTATTGCTGGCATAACATAACAATTACAGTAATATACATAAACAACTAAAATGTTCAGTTTTAAAACACCACGTGTTTTTCAGAAATCAATATTACCTATCAGTTCTGTATATTATAATCATCATCATCATCATCATCTCAGCCATAGGACGTCCACTGCTGGACAAAGGCCTCCCCCATTGATTTCCACAAGGACCGGTTGGAAGCGGCCCGCATCCAGCCCTTGCCTGCGATCTTAGTCAGGTCGTCTGTCCACCTAGTCGGTGGCCGTCCTATGCTGCGCTTGCCAGTCCGTGGTCTCCATTCGAGAACCTTTCGGCCCCAACGGCCATCGGTTCTTCGAACTATATGCCCTGCCCACTGCCACTTCAACTTGCTAATCCGCTGGGCTATGTCGGTGACTTTCGTTCTTCTACGGATCTCCTCATTTCTGATTCGATCACGTAGAGAAACCCCGAGCATAGCCCTCTCCATAGCTCGTTGTGCGACTCTGAGCCTGTTCAGAAGGCCTATAGTCAGAGACCACGTTTCAGTTCCGTAAGTCATCACTGGTAACACACATTGTTCGAAGACCCTCGTTTTCAGGCATTGCGGTATTTTGGACGAGAAGACGTCTCGGAGCTTTCCGAACGCTGCCCAGCCGAGTTGGATTCGACGATTGGCCTCTTTCTCAAAGTTGGACTTACCTAATTGGACTGTATGTCCTAGGTAGGTGTAATGGTCAACAACTTTGAGAGTCGAGTTCCCAATTGATATGGGGGCGGGCGCAACATGGGCATTTGACATAATTTTCGTCTTGTCCATGTTCATTTTAAGGCCCACCCTTAGGGAAACTCTGTTGAGGCCTTCGAGCATCGTGCTGAGGTCTTCCATGGATTCTGCCATGACCACAATATCGTCGGCAAACCGAAGGTGAGTGATGTACTCGCCGTTGATGTTGATGCCGAATCCTTGCCATTCCAAAAGCTTGAAGGCGTCTTCCAATGCGGCAGTGAACAGTTTCGGAGAAATAACGTCTCCCGTGTCTCACGCCTCGTTGCAATGGAATCGCCCTCGAAATTTGCTCTTGTACTCGGACCGACATGGTGGCGTTATTGTACAAACACTTCAGCACTTCGATATACCGATGGTCAATACGGCACCGCTGGAGAGACTCAAGCACCGCCCACGTCTCGATCGAATCAAAGGCTTTCTCATAGTCCACAAACGCTAAACATAAGGGCAAGTTATACTCTTCGGTCTTCTGTATAACTTGCCGCAGCGTATGGATGTGGTCTATGGTGCTGTAGCCTTTTCGAAAACCGGCTTGTTCGGGAGGCTGGAAGTCATCAAGCCTACGTTCGAGACGATTCGCGATGACTCTTGAAAACAGCTTGTAAACATGGCTCAGAAGCGAAATGGGTCTGTAGTTCTTAAGCAATGTGTTGTCACCCTTCTTAAAGAACAACACCACTACGCTTCTGTTCCATGCTTCCGGCGTTGACCCTTCGAGGACAACGGAATTAAAGAGCTTCTGAAGGACTTTCAGTATCGGTGATCCACCCGCTTTCAGAAGCTCTGATGTGATTCCGTCGTCACCCGGTGCCTTGTTGTTTTTAAGCTGCTTCAGAGCCATCCTAATCTCGTATAGGCTGCTGTCCGGGATGTCTTCGGTATAGTGCCGGGTCAAGTATCCGTATTATTCTTTGATATTAGTCTGTGTTTCCCGATATGTACAATCCTGAAGACTTCAAGTCGCGAGTGAATAGGTACCTTCTAGGTTTGCGTGATAAATCCTAGACAACGTCATCACTTAACATCAGGTGAGACAGTTGTCAAACGCAAACTTATAATATGTAAAAAAATAAAAATAAAATCATTTGCAAACTATCATTTGCGCAGTATTTACACGTAAGCAGCTAGAATGCTAGAATATATAACTACCAAAAATACAGTCTTACTAAGTTGTAGTAATCAATCAATCCATATATCAACGGCCTCTAGGTGATGGCGCAACTAATGCGCGCACCCGCTGCGATTCGCTCCACTGCACACTTTCCAACGACCCCCCGAGTGCAGAAAGCCTAAAGCCTTCTGCTAAAGATTATAGAAAATGACCTTCGTAAATATAATTGAGCCATTGAGCTCAGAAATATTTCCGCACGAACTGTGAAAATATTTTCAAATTTCACGGACATTAAATTTTCATAATTAATTCATGGCAACATTACATCGAATTTTTATGGATGGTAGTGCAATATGTGTTTTGTTGTCCGCGATATTGGATAACGAGGTGTGTCGACAGGTGTTTAGCATGCGGCCGACACGACGATTCGGCCTCGCGCAGGCTCTCTAATGTCTGATGACTTTGACTCATCCCGACCTTCACTTTTTGTAATCACAAATTGCTCTACGGATATCTCGTTTTTTTCATGCAATGATAATGCCGACACGAGTTAAAGGTGGCGAGTTGGCTAACTCTAGCTAATCCAGCATGTCTTTTGTTTGTCAATGTGACATGAAATGTTAAGATTGCTTTGCGCAAGAATTCGTAATTACTGATCAGATGCTAAGCGCATCTAGACATTAAACAAGTACGACCAACAAAGGAGGTAACACTTTTTAATTTTACTATTTCACAACAGTACTATTTTATCAATTGTTTTGACCCACCATTATGCTGATCAGAATGTAAATACTTTTGCATCTAACAAAAGACTTAAATTAATAGAAGATATAATTATAGAGATCTACTCGTAGGTCTTGAAATCACTGCTTGGAACCGGATAGTTTTCAGATTCTTAAGGTTCTATATATTCAGTTTCGGTGTTCACAAAGAATATTCAAGGTCTTGTAAAACTCCAAAAATGTGACAATATCAATCTGTCGCAAGAAACCAGTGAAGCAAAGTGGTTACGCACTCGCATGTCGGAGCTTGGCTCAATCTATGATGCTATGGCAACTTTGTAACAGAGCTGCCGCCAAAATCACATTTCCATGATAATCTAAAATTATTGCTGAATTTTTCTTTACATTAATTTGTGGGCATCGAGACACAGCACACAGGCTTTTGGCAAACTTGCCCTTCCAAAAAGAACAATTTACAATCGTGCCATTCGCAAAAAAAAGTGTAAATCGCTTGAAAAGATTTCATCGTGTTCACACCTAGTTCGCGGTGGTATTTAACTGAGGAGCCGAAGGTCAGCGAGTCGCGGAAGACACTCCGATGCGCCTGATCGCTGACGCAAGCGCAGTGAAGCAACGCAGTTACGCGCTTGTACGCGTCGCTCAGCTGCGCGCTGGCACCACTTGGCACTACTTGGCACATTCGGCTCGAAAGCTGGCCCCGTATGCTAAAGAATTCGGAGGAATACATTATAAGTACTTGGTATTCACTTGTACATGTGAATCCGCAATTTTGCTGCTTTTGAACGCACAATTGACACTATTTTATACGCACATGGAAAAGAACCCACGTGATCGTCATCAACTCATGATCATGACTTCAAAATATGTCATTATTAATTTATATTTAAAATTAATAATCTTTTTTTAATTGGGAATACGCAGGCGTTTGACCACTATTTTACCTGATGTTAAGTGATGATGCGGTCTACGATGGAGCACATTTGAAGTTATGATCATGAGTGACCTAATTCAAGTTACCGACTTTTAATGTTTGCGTTTTCGAATCATTTCCCAGACTTCAGATTTCGATTTTCTGACTGACGTTACAACTGCCCCATAATATCATTAAAGTTGTGACTAGAAAATTATTATATTAGAATGATCAAAGTTAAACAAGAAAAAATCATACAGATGAACTTATAAGATATAGCAAATAAGAAAAAAAAAGAATACATATATCCTTTTGCATTTTGCACAATTAATTTTAGGTCTGCAGGATTGTCATTTAAATTAAAAGCATAATAATGTGAATGATTAATTCTTAGAATAAGTATTGTTACAAACTACTTAATTTGGTCAATTTGGTTGGTACCACGATAGTTCACAAAAATAACTATCATCACAATATTGTGCTCATGGTACCGACTTCGACAAGTTATTTGACTTGAACACTTTTGAGTGTTCAAGTCCGTTCCATTTTTTTCAAGTTATCCGCGCACACATAAATATATATATATATATCCAGTCGAATTGAGTAACCTCCTTCTGTTTTGAATTCGGTTAAAAATGGTGTCTATTTTGCAGTTTAAATATACCTACAGTAACCCTGACTATAAGAACTTTTTGTAAAAAATTAAAATGGTGTTTTTGAATTTTTAACCGACTTCGTACAGGAGTATGTTCTACTGTATGTATTTTTACCCATTTATGGACCGATTCTCAGATTTTTTAGTTTGATAGAGATACTTCCGAGGCTGTCCCTTTAAAATTTCATTCAAATCGGTCAGGCGACTTTTGAGTTACACTCCAATAACAGAAAAGTGTTACGTTTATCCTGATGACTTCCTTATTGACGGTGAATAACAATCAACCCCGTGAGTAACAAAGGTCACCTAAAAGAGTGTAAATTTGTTTAACAAAAAATGGAATCGCCTTCAACACCCGGGACAAGCACCTACACTCATCGCATAAATGTTTGCCCCTGTCGGGATTAGAACCTAGGATTCCGGAGACTCAAAAGTCACGTCACTAAACTAGGGCAACCGTCAAATTAAAAAGTAAAATAGTCGGTCAATCTTATTTCAAATGTCGTAGGTCTTATTTGCACTCATCAGAGACTGCGATAGGCCATTACTACATTGAAGAACAACTATAATATAAAGCCCATTAATGTTAAGTACATATTTTCCAAATACACTTGTAACCTCTAATATCATTGCAATTGAATCTATATGATTTGTCATAGCCTCTCCAACAAATGCAATGAATGATTGCCACATTGTACCATCCAAATCCATTATCGGTTGCCGACATATTTCCCCAGGAACTTTATTGAATTATGGAGTAGCGCCCAGTACTTAGGTATCCGAGAGCTGAAGACAGCTTTCAAAAGCTTTAGATGTTAATTATGTTGCTTGAAATGGGTGCACGAAGAGTTACTCGTACTGTAATCTGCTCCTCTATTATTTACTGCGCAGTTATTTCAACATTTCAAAAGACATTTTCTGGTTATAACCAGAAAATTGCAACTGTCTTTGTACGTGATGACACAGTTTTGACATTTTAATTGTCATCATCGCTAGGTACAGTGTAGTCAAAAAGTCGTCAATGGTACGTCTGAAATGTCACATAAACACGAAATGTTGGCAAAATCGATTTAGCATCGCCAGGACAAAGAAGCAGAGATAAATTAGTTTGATACTTTAAAGGTGTAGAATCTTATTGCTGTTTTGAGTATTTATAACAAAAAAATTATACCATACCTAAGCCTATAACCAGCCCTATACATTTTTTTTTTTTTTTTTTTTTTTTTTTTTTTTTATTTTTTTTTTACAAATACAAATATATTTATTGGCACAAAACACTTTCAATACATGATAGAACATAATTATGTATGTGAATACAATAAAAAAAGGCCTTTAGCAGCCGTGCTAGGGTCACCTGTGTTACGGCTGCTAAGCTACTTCCTATAATCAAGCAATACATCTTATGCAACGAGCATCTTGACTATTCATACCTAACTTAATAAATATATTATTAAAACAACATAGAACAGATACAAAGAAAAGCCAGAATGTTATGTTACTTAACTAAACCTTACATAACCTAATGCGCGGTATAAAGAAATGAGGGAGTAAGTAAATTTTATAATTTAATATCACTTAACAATCAACCCATTTTTTTAACAAATTTTCAATGCAAATAATTCGTATCAGAAAATGTACACATCAGAACAGCTAATACAAGCTATCGATGCCGCTTCTAAACAAAAACACAACAGGTTTAATACAATAGACATTCCATTCCGGCGAAGTGACTCGGAACAGAGACGGATACAGTAGCTATTGATTTTGTTATTTTTTTTATATTTTTATTTTTTTTGTTTCTACTATAACTATTTTAATTAATCATGTTATTATTTGTCTTGTTTATAAGTAGTGTTCGAACAGTTTTGTATTTTATATTATTATTAATTATTACATTTCATTACATTTCACTACATACATGTATTTAAATGTCCACTGAGTATATGTGTGTATTGTGTTGGGAGGGGGTGTGGGTCTTGGCAATGTGGGTGAGTGTCTGGGGGTGGGGGAGGGGGGGGGGGGGGGGGCTGTTATTGAATGTGTGGTTAGGTGTATGTGGGCGGGCTCAAGTACATTGCCTTTGATGCCACGCGACACGGGTGCAGGTTGGCGTATATAGGGTATTGACCAGCCCTATTTGCAAGTTTTCAGACCACCCAAGAGCCCTACATGATCTGATAATTGTACTGATATTGTGTGTATTACAGTAATTGATCGGGTAGGATCGCATAAGTAAGTTTCGCTACTAATTCTTCGTCTAAAGGAACGTATACATAAAACATACAAACTTATGAACGTTTATATCTCTCCTTTTTTATTATTGTATTGTTTCTTTGTTTTCTCTTTGTTTTAGGTACTTATTTATGCGTAGTACTGTTGTTGTGAAACAAACAAATACAGTTATTTTTAACCGACTTCAAAAGAGGAGGTTATCCAATTCCATATATATATATTTATATATATATATATATATATATATATATGTATATATATATATATATTATATTTATTATTTATATATCTATTTCGTGTATGTGTATATTTTTATTGGCAATAGGCAAGCGTTTAACCACTATATTTGAATATATATTTATTTATATATAAGTATCTATTAATTTCTATTGAACTATTAAAGGTATATAGGTACACTATACATTATACCATAGACCTAAAAGTATGCTCTAAAACTACGGGCTATGGCTAACGTTTTGAAAGTAGAATAGAACGTGACCGGGAAACATCATTATAAAGTGCACGTATGTATAACTAAGTGCAACTCGCTCAATTGCAGTAGGGTCATTATTGCTTGCTATTAATAACCGACGATAAGCAATCACGGCGGCGCTGGCTCACGCGACAGAGATGCGCGGGTCGTCGACCCACACCATGTGTAAATACTCCACCGGTGACGCCGTGCCTCCACCATACACTCCATTGTAATTGAAAACCAATGCCGTTACGAATAAGTCCATTTTAGTTAATCTTTATCCAAAAGTTTCGCTGTTACCGCGATCGTACAATGCATATTTGCAATCCGACGACGCCACCCGCTTCGCATTCTTGCCATAACTTTTTTTCTCCATTTATTTCTTCTATACCTACTTGTTAACGACCATCTGCTTTATACATAACAAGTAAATGTAGACGTTACGCAGTTTTTTGGACATAAACTCACACAATAAGTAGTGAAAGTGAACAAACGCTTCGCAATCATTTTTGCGCGTAGCTACACAGAGTTTTTGCTTCATATTTTTTTGTACAAACTTTATCAAAACCTACTGGAACCTTTAATAGGAAAATATAACTGGTGCGTGTAATTATGTATATTCGCAATAATGCTGCGCAACTTATTGGTAATATTACTTAAAACGCCTTTATCATTATGAATATATAAAACACGGGAATTATTCACGACAATAGTTTCGACTACGTTGATAATCGGAACCCTCTGACTTACTACGTGAGTATAGTTCCCGTGTTTCATATATCTCTAATGTGTCAAAACCTCGTCAGTTTTAATAACAAAATAGTAGTTTATGACTATTTTATCTAATCTCTAATATATAATAAAATGTATGTAAAATCACAGCATATTATGTTTGCATGTATGTATTTGCCAACGTTTAGCGGCAAAACCCATTTGCTGGTCGCGCATGCGTGTTGCGTGGCGTCCACAGACTATGTGTAAAAAAACTGCATTGCAACCACTGAGTACCTTTTAATAGAACCTCAGTGATTGCAACCTTCTTGGTCCAGCTGAAGTTGTATCTTAATGATAAAAAGAAATTAACATTTCAATAAAGTTCTCATAGAAGAGCTGTATCGGAATGTTAAATTTATTTCGATATATTGTCTATAAAGACTGTCATTCAAGTTCTGTTTTTGATTTTTTAATCTTCATATTTCAGTATGAGATTATATAAACGTCATTATCAGCTGACGGCAATGTATATTTTTACAGATGGTCTGCTGAACTCGTTAACTGAACAAACCATGTAAATCAATCTCTTTAACTGAGGATTAAATCGCGTGCCGTGGATCGCTGTATCGTTAATCTTGTACCCATATACGGCCCTCTATCAGTTGCCACAATGCGAACAGTGTATTGCGCAGACGACTAATTGTACTAGTGTCCAAGTTATAAGTGATCGTAGGCACCGGTCACGACTAAACTAACAGACATAATTCTGATCGATTACTTTCTATCATTCACAATTGAGGCGACAATCTGCAGACTATTATTTATTGCCTACGCTCGTGCCTGATGGCCTTCTTGACCACACTTCAATAATAGAATGGGTGTATATAAAAGATATAAATAATCTCGTAATTACGAATGTGTCAAGAAATAGATCGCAGCTCACGAGACTTCTAAACCAATACAGTGAAACCTGGTTAAGTGAGACTTCAAGGGACCTGCAATGTTGTTTCACTTATATACAATGATATTGTATGTTTATATGAGGTAGATGTGGCCCAAGTGCGCGGAAACTGACGCAGCAAAATTAAGTCAATTGTAGTAATTTTCATTGCGACGCGTATTTCCATCGCAAGTCTAAACATATAGCTATCCTCTTCTATATTATTTCTACCGTATTATCTGTCGCACGAAGCATGTTTATGTCGTAAAGGAACAAAATCTGAGCACCGCGCAGTATGAATATACGTCATTTTTAGTAAAATATCATTGCTTAAATAGGTATTCAACTTTCCCAGTGTCTCAGATATCCAGGTATAAATATATATCCGTCTCATTTACAGAGGGTTCCATTAATTGAGGTCAGAATACAGGTTATTTCATTTATAGAAGTGGGATGATTAAATAAAATAACGTGTTATGTAAAAAATACCAAAAAATGGAACCGATTTCAACACTCAAAAGTGCGAAATAACCTGTCGAAGTCGGTACCGTGATAGTTCACAAAAGTAACTATCATCACAAGATGCTCATGGTACCGACTTCGACAAGGTTAATTCACACTTTTGATTGTTGAGGTCGGTTCCACTTTTAGGTTAACATTTTTTTTTTTCATCCTTTTCAGTGACCTTTGCTACTCACGGGATCAATTAATTGTCATTGTGTGTTCTGCGATGTCTTCAACCGCAACTATAATATCGTCGAGGTATGCGTAACACTTTTCAGTTATTGGAGTGTCACTCAAAAACCAATTGTCTGATTTTAATGAAATTTATATAAGTTATCCGCGAACACACATAAACAAATATACGGTCGGATTGAGTAGCCTTCTTTTTTGAAGTCGCTTCAAAATGATTAATGAGATAAAAAATAATATAATAAAAGGAATCATACAATTGTAATATCACGAAGCCATTGCCCGTTGCGAAATATTGATTAATAATATGACAATTATTGAAACGGTTTCTGGCATGACACACCGTCTGCCGGTTGCACTTTTGACCTTGCACGTGCTACTTTCAAAATAGCGCCGCATTCCAAAATAGCACGGAGGTGTCTATTCGCACTATTCGCTCTATTGTTCCTGCGTTTAAAGTTCGCACATTGACATTCTTGACATATTTATTCACACGCCTTCTGTGCCAGCTGCGTCGTAGCTAGGGTTGATGATGGTTCAGATTTGAACAGTATATACCATATACATAACAGTACATAATATATATACAAGACTCGTCAAGGCGTGTCTATTCACTACAAAACGGACTGAAATTCAACACACCCCTAGTTTACGAGATGTACCCGTTCCGATAGCCAAATAACTGGAGATCTTGGCGTAACAGTGACGTCTACGCTGAACTTTGGAAGCTATATGGAGTCAAAAGCGCAATTGGCTGCCAAGAAGTTAGGCATATTGGCCAAGGTGAGACAGTACTTCTAGCCGGCCAGTCCTTCTCCTGTGCTTGCCACGAGCCTACGAAAATAATATATTTATAATTTTCTCCTTGATGAGATTTCCGATATTGATAAATAGGTATGAATCCAATATATATATAATATATAAATATAGGTATTTTTGGCTGAAGAATCTAGTCGATTGTTTTATTTATACATTTAAAAGGGTCATTTTCTAAATATTTGTTGTTGTTGTACAATATAGTTCGATGCGTAGCAGATCGATTAAAAAGAAAATAACCAACGCTAATTCCAATCGGTTAGTCCACGGTTAATATCTAAATCTAGTAGGCGTTCTAAAGTGTTATTCAACTTGACGTAATAATAGACTACCGGATTTAATAGCTGTATCGTGACGCCGGCCTTCCGCCAGGTGTGACAAAAACTGAAAACCGGCGAACGGAGCAAAAAAAACGTCGTGACTGAGGTATGCCAAGCCAAGTGAAATTTGTACGACGACGCGGTTGCGACGGGAAAAATACTATTTTAACCGACTAAAAAAATGAGGTTGCTCAATCAACCGCATATAAATTTTTTGATGTGTGTTCGCGGCTAACTTCGGTTTTAATGAACCGATTTTGATGTTTCTTTTTTTGTTTGAGGTGGTCCCATTTAAATTTCATCAAAATCAGACAAGCCGTATTTGCGTTACACTGCAATAACTGAAAAGTGTTACGTCTATTTGGAAGACTTCCTAATTGCGGGTAAGGAAACCGGTGAACATACATAATGACAATTGATCCCGAGAGTAGTAGCAAAGGTCACTGAAAAGGTTGAAAAAAGCAATTTTACCAAACAAATGGAACCGACGTCAACACTCACAACTGTGAAATAACTTGTCGAAGTCGGTACCATGACTGTCATGGTACCGTCTTCGACAAGTTATTTCACCTTTTGAGTGTTGAAGTCTAGTTGCATTTTATGGTAATTTTTTTTCACTCTTTTCAGTGACCCTTGTTACTCATGGAATCAATTGTCATGGTGGTGTAGGTATTTTTACCGATGTCTTCACCCGCTACTTTATCGTATAAGCACGCACTTTATGAACGATATTCAAAACGATCTGCATAGATTACTAATAGTGTTTGAAAAACTACTCTTTCATGCTTGTCACCTGTTTTCCAAATCTTTTACCAGTCTTTTGCAGCAATTAAGCTGATCGTTGTATTACAAGTGAACAAGAAGTTTTCAATTGCCACGAGCACAATTAGACCAGAGTACCTGAGGCGCACAAGGTCACAACAACCAGCAACTGTGGTTGACTTAAATATGTGACGAACAAGCACCGCGACCTAATTCTAAAGTGTAATCCAACAATGAACTTTGCATCTTTTACCCATAGCTAAAAGCTAAAATATAGTTTGCAGTAAGGTGACATACTGACATAACATTTATCTGTGTACCTTAATATAAGGCTTGACCATTTGCTAAATAGGCAATTTTGATTTTTTGCAGCTTATTTTGTTAAAAGTCTCACACGTGTAATAAATTTTAAAAAAGACCACTTATGAGAACACTTCATGAAGGTGGAACAAAATTTTATTTCAATTGCTCGTTGAGTAAAACTAATTTAAAATTAAAATTAAAGTTATTTAGCAAATTTTAACGAGCAAACATATTTTTCTCTATCAAAGATTTTCTCGATGACTACTTATGCGCTTGAACTGAGTCAGGAAAAAGAGAGTTAGAGCATTTAAAAATGTGATTATTTTATTTGTTTTTGAGCTCGCAGTTCATCTGTAAAGTACATATATATCATATTTTAAGTCAAAGCGCATCAGTATTTGTCCCGCCCTCTCTGCCTGTAAACACCCGCGAGCCTCTGTAATGTCATCAGCACCTGTTAAGCCCTTAATGGCTCTGTAGACAGCCTTATTGACCTACCTATCAAAAAATTTTTACCAAAAAATGGAACCGACTTCAACACACAAAATTATGAAATAACTTGTTGAAGTCGGTACCATGATAGTTCAAAAGTAACTGATACAAAAATATTGTGCTCATGGTACCGACTTCGACAACTTATTTCATACTTTTGAGTGTTGAAGTCGGTTCCATTTTTTGGTAAAAATTTTTTTTTGCACTCTTTTTAGTGACCTTTGTTACTCATGGGATCAATTGTAATTGTGGTGTAGGCATGTTCACCGATGTCTTCACCCGCTACTATAATATCGTGTAGTATAAGCACGCTTTTTTCAGTTTTTGACTTGTAACTCAAAAAGTGCTCTTCTTCTTCTCTCAGCTATGTGCGTCCACTGCTGGACGTATGCCTCCCCCATATAGGGGGGATTTGCCAATACTCGCCTACGCTTGGCAGTCATATCCTATTCTTACAGATATTATTTTAATAAATTGTATTTGTATTTAAATCTTCAGTACAAAATCACGACCATGAAATATACTTGCGGCAGCGATCGAATAAAAAGTTATTAAGTATGTATTTCTTCGCGGGGTTGCGGTCACTCTTAACCGTTTTGGGACCTTACACATATTAATGACACTGTGTTTGATAAGGCTGACAGTAAAATATTTATTAAGGTTCCTTAAATTATGTAGATGTTATTCATAAAAGTGATGAGATATCCTCTTAAGTGATGACGAATTTAAGTGATTGCTAGTAGGTTCTTAAAATACCTCAAAAGCGAGTTATTTTGTTGAGACTAGTGAAAAACAAGCATATGGTTCGCCTAAATGTAAGAGGTCACTGTCGGCCTTGGTAACCTACAATAGTATCCTTCGATGCGTTCTGACCCTTAGACTATGGAGGATGGTGTAACAAGGTTGTCCCACATTTTAACGTACGATTCATAACATACAATAAATAACGCCTTTATAAACTTCTTCACTACACACGTATTTTATTAAGCTGATACTGTACTGATTTTGATACAACAATTATATATTGAATTATTTAAAACCAAAACTAGTCCAATGATGAAGGTCTTATTGAATTGGTAGACTTGTGACACAAATACGTTTTATTATTAGCATAATGTAAGCATGTCTTCGTTGACAATCGAAATCACCTTGGCAAAATATTATTATTAGATTCATTGGGTACTTTCTCATTTTGGAGACGTACACTTAAGAAAATATCCGAATAACCTGAAAATCTAATGAAATTGTAAAAATGAAATGAATCTGTTCACGTTCGACTGTTACAATTATTGCGACCACTTCAAAGTGGGACTATTTCACAAACGATATTTACACGAAATCTAATAAATATAGTACGTCAAACTCATTGCCGGCTCAATAAGCCTTACCCAGCAACAGGACAGATCACAGTTACTATGATCTACGGCTATGATGGAATCATCCTACTCTAGGGCACCCTTTAGTAGTACAAAATGTTACGGACGAAATTGTAAATCCACTGCTGGACATAATATGTCATATTATAGGCATATTGTTTGTTTTCCATTGATTTCCACAAGCACTGGACGTGGGCCGCATCCAGCCCTTACCTGCGATCTTAGTCAGGTCGTCTGTCCACCTTGTCGGTGTTAAGTCAATAAATGAAGGGAATTAGATTGAGATTGGCTCCGCTTTCCGTAGATGGCTAACTAAGAGTAATATGAACACTTGTGTTGTATGGTATACTAAAATCTAAATTTTTCACTAAGTATATATATACTATCAGGATCATAATATATATACGAGTATATATTGGAATAAAGGGGCAAATGCCTTTATTAAAATAAAACACTAATAACTACAATACTGCAACTACTACAATAACATTTGAGCAATCCACTAGCTGGAATAAATCAACAGGTACTTCCCACGGCTACAGAATTGGGTAATTCCAATATCTGACTGACTTATTGTAACCCTCCCCCCTACACCGATAAAACTAAACCCACAGTTTTCCGTGGAAGTGCTATCTTGTCTTCACGGACACAGCACGTCACAGTACAGAGTATACGGCCAGTTACAATCATAAATCAAAGAAGTCAAGATCCTTTTAGCTTCTCTATTAATGGACACTTAAATATTTTTTCCAAAGCGTCGTTTTGCTTGAGATATTTGTGAATAAATGGCGTTAAATGTACAACATGACAACATTTTTTAAGTGCGTATATTGTAAGTATGTGTACTTACAAACACAAATGCAACATTTCATTCCACTATATGTAGTTACAGAAGAACTTGCACGCGACCATAATTGCTCAGAAACTTGTGATTTACTGATTATGTTTACACATTTTGCAACATATTTTACACAACCTCTGTGTCTACGATACACCTCCGACACTCCGGTTTACATTGACATTAAGAAAAATAATAACCGCGTTTGAGTAATGTAGTGTCTGTTTTAAACATTCGCTCAATTGAGCGCGGTTGACGGAAAAACGTTGTAGTAATCCATCAAAAACCACTATTATGTAACTTTATGCTGTATTTTTTGTTGTTGATTATCAAAATAACGAAATTAATAATAAATGATTATTAATAAAATGTAACTGCTATATTGCATGAAAAACTGTATTGATTTAGTTGTTTAAACTGACGTGGTTTTGACACAATAAGTATATAATATACGGGAATTACTCACGTAGTAAGTCGGAGGGTTCTGACTATAGTTTCAACGGTCAAGTGGTCTTTTTGAGGAGAATACATATTACATATACATCCGGTAGGAACAGGGGTGGTCATTTCGGAGATAAACGTCTGTAAACCCACGGATTCATGGATCACTGTTCACCATGGATTTTACCTGATGCTACAAGCCCAGCCACGGCTATAAGGTCTGGGGATTTCCGTTCGAAACCATCTCGCACTGGGAATGGCGAGCGGACGAACGCATGTGCCTTACTGCACACTCCGACATAGTCTCTCGATTCCAACTCTGGACCTACATCGATTTAATTGTACGGCTTGCGAGTCTCCTCAGCTTGACTCAACATCAGTTTATTAAAGATCCATTCTACAGACAGATCATGAAAAGAGATGTATATATAAACAATACATTCAAGCTTAAGGTTTTAAAAGATGCCGATGACCTTGCAGAGAATGTCAACAGGCAGTGGTGCTTGTAGTATTGAAGTCGGCGCGCGGCGGGGCCCGCGGACTAATCCTGATGAGTGTTGAATATACAAATATGTAGGAATATGTATAATATGTAATAATATGTATACTTTACAGATGACATACCTATTAGATCAAAAAATAATTAGATACTAAACACATTTATACATTTTAATTTCCTTACGTCTTTCTACTTCTTATAATATTTGAGGATAGTATGGAATAATATGGTCGGTCGATATTACTTTTAGTAAAAAAGCCTTAATCTTGTAGTTTATTTGTGGTCTTTATAAGGCTGCACATTTAGTCGATAGCATAATAATTGATAATAAATCAATCGGGGCCTGATAGCGTAAAAAAATGTGTTTTTTATTTAAAGAATTAATATTAATATATATAATTATAAAATAATTAATATATTGAAAGAAATGTTATGTGGAACCACATTGATTTGCGACACAAGAACACGTTATTAGGTTATCTTGTACAAGGAGTCTGTAAAAGAGAAGTAAACGATTTTTTTATAAGGTGATGTTTTTTTAAATGTTATTCTGATTAACCTTTGTTTAATGTTCTTTGATCGTAATGTTAATCATCACTATGATATCCATTAAAAACCTAACCTGTTACAAAATTTACATAAAAGCATTTTGATAAATGTCGTAAGTAACGCCATATGTAAAAAACAAAAGTTTAAGGAATGTAGGCATATCCAGCTGGTAGCATACCCAGCAACACACAGTTATATAGTATGTATTAATGTGATAGGGACATGAGATAAAAGTAATATTTTTTTTAAATTATTATTGCGTTAACAACATGCTAGGCGGAACTTACGTTCAAATTATTTGAAGGAACAAAATCGACCACCATTTTTTATGTGTTTTTATTGTTATTTATAGAATTAAAGATTTTATTATGATAAAAATTATAATTTTTTAGTATAAATTAATAGAATAAAAATTATTTCTTAAGTTTTCAAAACGAATGTTTTAATTCATAGAATTTTTTACCTTTAAATAATTGGAACAAAAGTAATAATGTTTGCAAACAGATAATCAAACTCGCATTTTGGATAAGCTTTCTGTATTCCAATTTCAAAACTTTTCTGTCCAGCGCTTAGTTAAAAAGTTACTTTAAACGATCAAAGGTATCTTAGCATTAATCGATGCTTCTTATTCGAGTTGCGAGTGCTGAGTCCTGCACCGAGTCCCGCTTGGGGTGTTTTGTGCATTCCCCCCGCCAGCCATTAACCCGAGGCATCCTAACTCTTTTATTTGACGGAGCATGGCCCTGAGTGGCTGGCATAGCTGCTCCAGCGGTGTATGTGCTTGTTTCATAGACAATAGCGAGTCAGCCTTACGCAGTCCGGTGGTACTTCTTATACTTTCTGTGGCCTCACAGTCCAATAGCCTGGTTCCACAGTCTCGTTTTCCTGCATACATCCCTGACATAGGAGAGCTATTTGGTACCTACTAGGCCTATCAGTATACGCGTTGCAGTTTCAGAAAATTGTTTGGGACGTTTTTATTCAGAATTGGAAACATGGCTCTCGCTTTTTTACAATTGGTTCTCTAATCGATGCATAACACAAAGGTAGTCAATTCAATTATGTGTTCAAACTGTGTATTAGATTCATAGCTATATTTTATGGAGATCTATCGAACAATTATTATGCCTATTATTTATATATTTTTTTACTTTCGTGATTAAAACACATTGGTAATAAATCAATCGCGTGGAGAAATTTAGGAATTTATTGAAGTATATATTCTTAAATTTAAAAAATATGAAGGCTCTGTTTACTCGTATATAACTTGCAGTAAGGTAATAATTTAACTTTGTAGTAATTATTCTGCTACGTACTAGTGTTTAATGTTATTACGCACGTGTTTTCTACAGCTCGGTTTATGGTCCTAAAATAAAACACTAATAATTAATTACAATACTGCAGCTACTACAATAACATTTGAGCAATCCACTAGCTATTGGTAGCCTATAGATAACTCAAATGTTCTAACCCACTACCGGCTGGCAGCGTGCCCAGAATGCTAGCAGCATTGCCACTTTGAATTGCAATGCTGATTCGTTTAGCCAAATATGTGCCAGCATTTTGGTCACGCGTCGCATCGATGAAACGCTCTGATAAATTTTGGAAAATCCGATGAGCTCTAGGTCCCCACGGGCCCAATGTCTCGACCCCAAACGGTTTGAATATGTAACCACTACCTAGGTTAGCATATTTTCGCCGTTTCAATTGCTCCGCCGAATAAGCCGCGGCGCCAGCCCTAGCATGTGTCTCAGGAAAATGTGACGGCGCCAAAGTGTCAACGCATGTAGCGTCCCACACTAAAGGCCGCGAAAAAAAAGCGAGGTAATAAGGCTCATTTTTGGAGCAAGTATATTGAAATAAATGTTATGTGTAACCACGTAACACTTCAACATCACATTACATAACATTTCACTCTTTGAATTGATCCATTAATTATTTTTTTTATAATAAAGGACCAGCAATGAATCGTGTACAGATACTAAGCAAACATAAGCAAACGAATCCCATACTTGTAAGGTGTATTGCATTGCTCACATAGTACAAGTCTATTACGTTGGGTAATCGAAGATGCGACCCAGATTAGCATCCGTCCTCATAAAATGCTACCTCCTTTCCTACGTGAGTATTGAACGAACTCATTGTGTGTCATTGTGCGACTAAGATCGCAGGCAAGGGCTGGATGCGGGCCGCTTCCAACAGGTCCTTGTGAAAATCAATGGGGGAGGCCTATGTCCAGCAGTGGACGTCCTATGGCTGAGATGATGATGATGATGATGATGATTGTGTGTCTAGTTCAGTAGTAAGCTCCCAGCTTACGAGACTCAAGTTTTTTTTCAAATTCCTCGCCGTCTACCATTTAAAGGTCATTCCTAAACAGTAAATCGCGATTGGACATGCATTAAAATCTGTTCCGTGGTTAAACAAACATTAATTTTTCAAGCACGATATTATCATTAGCATCATGCTCCTAAGCTACTATGTTTCATTCAATACATAACCGGCATTCTTCATTAAACACACAACGATTAAGCAACGCGTGCATTATGATTATTGCAAAACGGTTAAGTGAAAAAAGTAACTATGTAGAGTTTTGTATCAAGGAAATTACACTGTTATTATGAACACGTATCTACAATATTACGAAAACAAAATTATTATTATTGATACTAGTAGCGCCCTGCGGTTTCACCCGCGTGGATTACTGTATTCCCGCTACCTCGCGTATCCCGCGGGAACTATACTTTTTCCGGGATAAAAGTAGCCGATATGTTATTCCAGGGACTAACCTATCTCCATACTAAATTTCATCGTAATCGGTGTAGCGGTTTGAGCGTGAAGGAGTAACATGCATACATACAAACTTCCGTCTTTATAATATTAGTGGAATTGTGATACGGAGAAGCGTTCACTCATAACGTCTTACTGGACTGATCTACGAGGAGCCTTAATAATTAATCTACTGAAGCCAGCACGAAACGTGCAAAACATATTTAACTTAAGATTCGTTAAGCCAATAGAGAATGCACGAGAGTTTTTTTTTTTTACATATTATAAATTTGCGTTTGACAACTGTCTCACCTGATATTAAGTGATGACGTTGACTAGGATGTAGCACGCAAACCTCGCGATTCGAACCTCGAAACTCGCGACTTGAAGACTCCAGGATTGTACATATCGAGAAACACAGACTCGGGCAACGAGTTTCATTCCTTGGCAGTACGCATTAAGAAAGTGGAAGCAAAACGCTTCGTACGTATAGGTGGTATATCTACCATATAGCGATGGCGAATTGCCGTACGTCGAGTCGACCGATGATAGAAAGGGGATGGTGGAATCAGATTGTGTAACTTTTTGTTTGACTTGTAATAGTAGTTTATTAAACTTTTTTTTAATATGGGACAACATTCACACAAGGTCTTCAGGTCCCAAACTAGGCAGAGCCTGTACTATGGTAACCTGATGACTGATATATACTTATATACATATACACACCCAGACACAGGTCAAACAAACATGTTCATACACTCAAATGTTTGACCTGTCCGGGAATCGAACCCGGGACCAGCGGCTCAGAAGGCAGAGTGCTACCAACTGCGCCAACCGGCCAGTCAACTGTATCATAATAAGGGTTCTTAAAAAATGAGTGCAAGTTAAAAAAACGAGCCGATTATCAATTTAACCGTATTTCAAACGGTTTTTACCATACAGCTCACCGACGGTAATTTTTTTTTCTTTCTTTATTTAATTTAGTTTTATTTAAGGTATAAACGGACGTTTCAATTTTGGTGAACTCCACCCTATAAGGCTGCTGTTCACCAAAATTTAAACATGGTGTATTTCACCAAAATTTAAACCTCCGTTTACCAATTAACCGTCGGTCAAACATTTAGTAAGTTGTTGTTATCACATTGTTTTGGCTTCCGCGCACCTCACGTACGAATCGAGACGATATTGTTCAATTGACTTCGACTATTGTGCTTCGGAACATAACTATACTGTCGGACTATTGTTACTAAAGATCACGGTGGGTGAACAATTATTGCATTGTTCGATTGGTTATTATTTGTCCGTGGAGGCCAACGCAAGCGTGAGCTTTGCGACCCCGCCGCCCGCCTTGAACAAGACCTCAAAAGGCTGGTCAACTAGGAAAAAAACTAGACCTGCTTTCTTAAACTAAATAAACTAAGAATATTATTATACACGTGTCGTGTACCAGTACCAGTGCCGTGGTGATACCGGCCTAGAATAGTACTCCCCCGTCTCTTCCCGTGGGTGCCGTAAGAGTCGGCTAAGGGATCACGTATCAGGAGCCGGATAGCAGCGCCTTCTGAGGATAGGAAATCATACTGCGCTCACAAACCACATTGGCACATCCCCCTATATGGGAGATACCGATAGCCTAGTTATAATTATATTCGCGAAGTATCAAATATTCTCCAGTAAAACTGTATATGATTGCTTGCCATCTTTTTTTGTATACTGTAGGTATAGATCTAGCATTTGAGTTTGAACTTGATGGTCATGTGGTCGAAGATGTTATCACGCAGACCTTGAATGCTCTCAAGTTCTGCTGCCGTTCAGGCAGCACACATGTGTTTTGGTGACAGTTTTTCAAACTTGAGAGTGGTAGCTAGCGAGGCGGGTACTCCAAAGTACCCTACCACCATGCTAGGAATTTGATATCGGTGTTTCCTTCACCGGTAGCTCAAGCAGTTGATGGGGATCGAACCAGCGTCCGTCACAGCCGACGCTCCCACCGTTGAGCTGTCATCGCTTTAATTTTGGATGTAGTTAGCGAAGTGCGGCCAAATTTGATGGATATGTATGCTGTTTAATATTCGGTCTCGTGGGCGATGTACCGATGCACACTTTCACGTAATCGCAGCGAAACAATTGTGTAAGCCCGCGTTCGTTTGTGTTAATTTACTATGTTAGACGTCTTGCTTAAAAGAGTTACATGTATCTCTGTTTTAGTAGAAAATAAACATTTATTTTATTTCAAGCTTAGGTCAGCGCAAACAATAGACTTCTAAAATATACAGGTATTTGTCTGACATGCGTGCAAAATATCGGATAAAAATAGCCTAATGCGGTATTGGGCGGTAACCTCTTCAAGTTTCTCGGATTTCGTCCGAAACACTTATACCGACGGTTTTCAGGAAAGGAGGATGTTAATACTTAATAAATTAACTAATTGTATGTAATGTATATATACCAATATATGTATGCCCAAGTATAGTACCATTGATGACAACATTTTTTTTATATTGGTAATAGGCGTTTGACCACTATCTTACCTGATCTTAAGTGATGATGCTAATGGAGCTGAAACGCCTGTGGACAAGTTGGACCGTGGGGCCTTTGTTATTGACTTTGTATTTGTGAAGACCTATCGGGGCGACTAAAGGCGGCCGCAGACTTTCGATTTCGTCATCCATGCAAGTTCCGAGCAGTTCTAAAACCTGGCTTAAACCACTTAGTGTTAAATCATACCATCACCACCGCATCACGCTCTTTCAGATGTACGGTTTGAATATTGACATCCTCAAAGGTGAACGGTTATTGCTGTCTCTGGCATGTTTTAGCCAGGTTTTAGAACTGCTCGAAACTTCCTTGGTTTTTATAAAGCTGATAGTAAGACCGTGGCCGTGGTGGTACCGGCCTAGAATAGTACTCCCCCATCTCTTCCCGTGGGTGCCGTAAGAGTCGGCTAAGGGATAACGTACCAGGAGGTGGGCAGCAGCGCCTTCTGAGGATCGGAAATCATACTGCGCTCGCCAACCCGCCTGCCAAGCGTGGCGAGTATTGGCAAATCCCCCCTATATGGGGGAGGCATACGTGCAGCAGTGGACGCACATGGCTGAGAAAAAAAAAAAAAAAAGTAAGACCCAAGAAACCTGAATGCTCTACTCACATACAAAATGTTCATAAGGCGCATAAGTTCCTATTTGAACGGAAAAAAAATCTACGTTGCATAAAATACGTAGTATAAAATTTCTAATGCAAAATCCGGACGTTTGCGGTCTCACAGAATTCCGAATCTGAATTCCTGATCAGGAAATCTAATCAGGAAACCGAACGTCTGTGGCCGCCCTTATGGAAACAACACGTGAGCAAATGCTAGCCTTTATCTTTCTTAAAGATTAACCATTGCTGTTGAACGTGGCAATGCTGCATCCATTTTATGTTATTGTTTTTATGTAAAGGATATTATTAATGTTTTTTGAAGTTATGTAAATAATTGATTCATGATTTAAATTATATTAGCAACAATATTAAATTCACAGCCATGAACGCTTCGTTGATCGCAGTTGACATTAAGGCAACCGGTCGGGCGGCATTCAATGAGATATCAACTTTAACATTCTCAATCATCTCACCTTACTGATGACCCAGTCTTTTGTACTACTATTCGTTGAAATATACATTTTTTTCACATGACAAAGATTTACAATCTGCCATTTCCTCCGCTTCAGACTGTTCAGCAAAAAGTCGGTTAAGTACACCGTTGCATAAATCATCACTATGTGACCTTTCGGATGATTTCATCATGAACAATGTGCATTATTTCTAATAGGATGTCTATATTTAAATAGCGATCGGCGGTTACTGTTATTACGAGTACAATACGCAGGTGTCATCGTCGAGTCTGATACGCCATTTCAAACAATGTTATGTAAAAAGGGTAATTAATTTTGCACGCGCCCACCGTATCTTTGGGTATAATTTGAACGGTTGACATTTGACCGATCGCTTAGTTTTATTTTTGGAATATTGATTTAGTGTGAAGGTCAATTGTGCTGGTTGTTTCAGAGAATGGTCGGGTTGTTTGGCGAGTATGCGGATTCGCTGTGAGATGAGGCGCCGACACCATGCGGTCGGGCTCACGAGTCGCTCTCGCTAGCGTCTAAGTCTAGGCCATACAGTGCACGGCCTCATTGCGCATCTCTCAGATCGAGGTAAGTGCGGTGACGTTGCAGTGCCTCCTATAACGTTTTAAAAGGTCTGAGTATGCATAACATTTCGAAGCTTACGACGGGACTTACCAATAATAGTTTTACTTTTATTAGTACACTAAGAAGTAAAGACAAGACGAGGAGATCAGGTGCTTCTTGTAATTATTTACGTAATCGTATAGTGGACAAGAGGGATGCGCACAATATAATGGTGATCGTTTTCTAAGATAGGGCTAAAATTCGGTATTTAAAGAGATATGGGACCTTTGATTCTAAATATGAAATAAAATCGGATGTTATTTTTTTATACTGAATACGGATTTTTGTTGACTATACCATGTCACCTTTGCGAGGCAGTAGGCCGAGATAAAATATTTCCAATGTAGTAAATGAGAAGGAGTTGAAAAGTTATTGCGGTCGCGCATTCTTAAACTCGCCGTCTCTTGTAAACCATTACGTACCATATACCATTACGCGCACCTACGGCTCGTCAAACGAAGTTTTAGACAAACAAATACCTAGTTGCGAAAATTTTCACGCCAACACTTTAATGAGGCGGCAGATGAAGCGTTACGAGAACTTTGCAGTTGCGTTTTAGGATTTCCCGGGCTCCGAACTTGTCATCCAAAGTTTAGATACGACTACTCGCCCCCATTTTGTCGAGAGAAACTCTAATACGTTAGTGTGCCAAGGCCATCGAACAAATTGATATTACATCTAGTGAGAGTTTGCGCCGACTTGAGCACCAAGCTTGCCGTTTGTCACGATTTTATGCGAATGCAGCGCTCGCTAATTATCGTCTATTCTTTCAGCCTGTACTCGGCAACTATTTTGCATCTCGTTTTTTAATGAAACACAATTCGAACGTTCTGGAACATAATTAAGTTGAAATTAGCGTAGGTTTCTTTAGCAACGACAAGTTGAAAGGTTAACGAGTGATCGTTTGTCTTAAATGACTTGAAAATTTTATTAAACATTACTGCGCAGCTGTGATTGTTTTAAAGAATTTATTGACTCACTTGATGATCAGTGATGAGGTGGTCGAAGGTGGAATTATGCTAGACCTACATTAACTGGCTCTCGAGGACAGCTGCTTGAACACACTGTGATTTGTTGACAGTTTTTTTTCTAAAATGAGGCTAGTACTCGTAATATTAGTAATTAGCCAAGTGTTGAAAAGTATATCATCATGCTATGAGTTGAATAATGATGTAGCCATCACTGCTAGGGGTGTGAAACGAATCAGCAGTGCGAGTACGGATCGTCGACTAGATAAAATTTGTCAGTAAGTGCTTGTTCAGACACAGCGATTTCCGCTTGGATTGAAGATCCGCGATAAATAGAACCCGCGCCGACGCCGCCGCCGCCGCGCCGCGAGCCACACGTTTCGCGTGTACCTACGCAATGTCTGAACAAGCACTTACTGTCAAATTTTATCGAGTCGTCGATCCATACTCGCACTGCAGGACTGTTAGAATGACAGCCGACGCTCTCACCGCCCGAGCTGATTCTTTGAAATCTTGGTCTGACTGGCGTATGGCCAGTCAAACCAGGTTGTCTCGTTCGTAATTAATTAATGCCGAGATATTGCACGCGTGTACCGTTGCTATGATATAACTATGTTTCTACGTTGTATACGACCGACATAACTTCCACTCAAATTGAATTGAATTTCATTCAAATGCCAGACAGTTGTAACGACTTACAAAATATTGTATGCGAATTGTGCTACATGGCATCGATAGTTGGCTGACCTTCGAGCATGTCACATCACATACATAGCCACAATATCGTAATATTACGTGAACATTCCACTTATGTGATTCCCAGACCTTTGGTGATCTTCGTCTCGTTAGCTTTAATTGTTTGATTCTTAACGTATAGTACGAGCAATGAGCATATTATATAATTGCAAACGTGCCAATCAAAGTCGTTTATATTAAAGTTACATGATTCGAAGATTAAAGGGAAGGACGTCGGCTGTCAAACTAACGGACACTAGTTCGATCCCCAACGACAGCTTCAGCTTCCGGTGTAGGTAATCACATCCCAGAATCAAATTCCCAGCATGGTGGTAAGGCACTTTCGAGATTCTCAGTAATGAAGAAGAATAATATTCAAATAAATAAAATTAAAGAATGTTGCAGTTCATTTCGAATACGCTCATAACTTTTTCGGGTGTGATTTAATTATTTTTAACGATCTAAGCAGTACGGTAATAAAATTGAGTATGCAAGAATACCAAATCCGATTGCGATGTATTGCAATATTAGTACGATCAATAACGACGCTCATCATCGATCATTGCGACGAAAGTTAATATAAACTCACTAATGACTAGCGGCAATCATCAAAAAGCATAATCTATGACCTACATTACAGTTCAAATGTGATATTTCTACAATAATGATGCAGATACATGATCAAGTAGATAAGTATCTTCGATTCGATCCAGTGGTTTATGTACACATAGATAATACTCAGTGTCATTTGAGATGCCGGAGTTTTTGATCTGTCCATTAGCTTTTTTTCTAATTGAAAGTTTGACATATTTTTTAAAGTTCTTAGGGCAAGTCGACAGCAAAAAAATATTCCTTTCCATGACTGAGTACGCTCGTTTACGTAGTGTTTCATTGTTTCTATGATCTTAATAAAACAAAGAGTTTATATTATTTTATAATCCTTTATAAAGGAAAACTATTATGAGTAGAATGATTCAGTTACAGTTTGGGCGGCTGGTTTTAAACTCTCTTGTTCATAGACAGCCATTTTGCAAGCGCATTAAGCTATGACCAATAACCCATCCTACTATCCTACTTAAATTATAAATCCGAAAGTATGTGTGTATGTTTGTTACTTCTTCATGCTCAAACCGCTACACCGATTTTGATGAAATGGAGATAGTTTAAAGCCTGGATTAACACATAGGCTACTTTTATCCCGGAAAAGTATAGTTCCCGTGAGATTATTGAGGTAGCGGGAAAACCGTAATCCTTGCGGCTGAAACCGCGGGGCACTACTAGTATTAAAATAAATAGGGTTGTAGAAATGCCTGTCTTTGAATACATGTTCAAAATAAGCCGTCCAGACTGTGGCTGACATAATAGTACTTAATATTTCTCGTACACATTCAACCCGCTAGTTTTTCCAATACACAACAAGAAATTTAGCCTCACTAAAGAAATCTAGTTTCGTTTGCTATTTAATAGGCAACAGAGTAGTTTATTGTAAACTTATATTAAAAACACAATACTTTGTGAGAATGCAGTCGTTAGGATGCAGTGTTCACAACCCTTATTCCACAGAAAGGGATACAAACAATTCACACCAGCCTCCGCCTTCCACCCTCCAACTGTAACCTTTACACTAATTAGATACTTAAATTAGCTTAGCGTAAATTGCAAAGCGTGTCAAGTGACCTTCACTACATTAATCCTTCTTGGTTTTGTACACATCGCTAAAGTTATAAAACTCGCGCTCATTGAAACTTTTTAACGCTTGAAAATGGAAATTACACAACGCTACCCCTAATACTAGACAGTTTTATTCAACTACTGGCCAATTGGGGTAGTGTTAGTTGTACATGTGTATATGTGTCATACTAATGTGGACTTTATCATAACCATGTAAGAATTTATCTTGCTTAGACTATTTATCAGTATTTTCGTTAAGTTTGGTTGAATAAGATAATCACTACCAATGTTTCACGTATCATGATTGCATATATCTACAATGCATTTGGCACAGAATATTATTATAAGTTTGATACAACTTTTAACACACCGAAGACGTTTCAGTTGGGTGCTAAAACAGAATGACAAGGTAATATTCAGCATATGTATACGTTTATGCACATCACATCCACAATGTTTAATCTATCCTGTCCATCCAAAGGTTGTCTGTAAGAGATTGCTTTAGCGATAAGACCGCCGATTGTAACCATAAGCTAAAATTAGTATAAAATACACTTTTACATTTTATGATTTGCAATAAAGAGTTAATCTATCTATCTAAATTGTACGGATTATAAAAAAAAAAACAATGGTGACGTCAGTTTACTATTAATTTATTGCAATTAAAGTTACCTAACTAAAAAAAACTTTAATACTAAAAATAAATAACTCATGAACTAAAATCCTGAAAGGGTAATTATAGAACATGTAGGATTATGTGATCACGTTCCTATAGTTATACGCTAATTATTAGATAGAAACCTTTGTTCAGCTGATGTTAGCATTTCTGTAACTGTTTGTGATGAAAACGATGCTGTGACATCAGATTCCAGTGCTGTAAGTATTTTCGCTATTTGTGCTATAATAGTATCATTCGGGGAATTAAAGTAAGTCATAAGAATTTTCTCAAAATTTTCAAATAGATTTAGGATCCACTCGTAGCTTGAAAAGCATCTTTCTACATCTACTGAAGTAAGTGGCGCGCATTTGTAAATCTCAACCTTAGATCACTTGTCTTATGAAGCTAAGGTTATCTTTATTATAGCATACATTTATGACATTTACTGACACATTTCTACTAAAATATTCATAGTAAATAAAAAGTATTACATTCATAATTTATTGTCTGCAAATAAGTTCTTGCATATAATTCATTTCCATTAGATTTCACAACTATTTGCTTTGGAGAGATCAGTTCCGGTTCTCGAACCAAAATTCCGTTCGAAGGTATCCTTTTAGTAAATGTGCGTTTATTATGTGTTCGTGGCATATATTAGACAATATCTTTCCGAGAAATAAATTGTTCCAAGTGATTAAATCACCACATCGTTACCGTCCATCAAGTGAGATAGTATATAGTAGGTATATAATAGGTAAATGGACCTATGACACTAATATTATAAATGCAAAAGTTTGTGTGATCAAGTGTGTTTGCTACTTCTTCACGTTGAAACGGCTGAACAGATTTGCATAAAATTTGATTTATTTATTTAATTATATTTATTTACAAGGTAACATTAACATAATTTAAAAATAATTCAGAATAGCAATAAAATAATCTAACTTAAAATAAAAAACCTTAAAAAACTTAATAAAAACTAAATTAAATCTAAAAAGGGCCCCTGCGGCATTGTACCCAAGATGCTGGCAGCGTTCCCTCTTTGTATTGCTAGGCTAATACGTTGAGCGAGGAAGCTGCCAGCTCTTCGGTCTCCTGAGACGTCAACCAGCCTCTTGGAAATTTCCTTGAAGAAGTTGAGCGCGCTAGGACCCCACGGGCCAAGGGTCTCGACACCGAAAGGAACAAAATTGTATTCCGCGCCGAGACCCCTGTATTTAGCTGCTTTTGCCTTTTCGGCCGATTCTGCCGCCGTTCCTGGCCTCGTGGAGGTTTGGTGGACATGGGAAGGGGCTAGTTATTTATTTTATTTTATTTTATTTTATTTATATTCTTGTGCTCCATAACAGTCGCCCAATTCACCTACACAAGCTTAATTATATATTACAAACACATACCTAGCATACAATAAAACAAAAATAAATTAACAATATATGATAATACAAATTATAAACCATGGGTTTCATAGTTAAACTAAGTCCATGATTACAAGTTTGCCTCTGCATATTCTATTACCGCCCTGTGAACCTCTCGTGGCGTATGATGGAATATGTCCACATCTTGGCGCTGGTGCAGTACAGCATTGAGAAGATGCAAAGCTCGTGGAAAAGGAGACATGCGTCCCAACTCATTCCTATACCCTCGTATGGAAAACAGATTGTGTCGCCTAGCTCTTATATAATTGATGATTCCATATATCCTGGAATAACATATAGGCTACTTTTATCGCAAAAATATTGAATGTTGCCCGATGAAGGGAAGACACAAAAACCGTCAATACCATGTTCCTACCTTATCAACGCTGGTAACACCGCGGGGTGCAGCTATATAGAATTATGAAAACCACTTTGTCTGTCTGTTACGTTTTCACGTCTAAACCACTAATTCTGTCTGAACCAATATTGATGAATTTTGGAATAGAGATAGATGGGACCTTGCTGAAGGACATAGGATACTCTTTGTCCTGAAAAAAGTATGATTTCCGTGGGACAACTGAAGAAGTGGGAAACCCGTAGTCGTAGCTAGTAAGTTATAAAAAAACAAACACTAATTAAAACTTTATCATTTTTACAGCATTCCAAATAAAGAGTAGTTGCTAGGTGTACCGTTGGCATAAAATCAGTCCAAGGCTTGCGGCTTACTTACCCACTTACAAGAAGCTCAGTCGAAAGTTCTCAACCGCTTTTTTTGCCATCAAATGTCGAAACTTTTACTGTAGTTGCACGATTCGCTAGTTTTAATTAAATCATAATGAGCACCTGCCGGGTAATTTAATTTCCAAGATTATATTAATAAAACTGTATAAACTAATTAAGATGGGTTAGTATTAGATGCTCGTCCTACTTACCTACATAGTAAATTGAAATAATAATAATCATCATCATCATCATCTCAGCCATAGGACGTCCACTGCTGGACATAGTCTCCCCCATTGATTTCCACAAGGACCTGTTGGAAGTGGCCCGCATCCAGCCCTTGCCTGCGATCTTAGTCAGTTCGTCTGTCCACCTGGTCGGTGGCCGTCCTTTGCTACGCTTGCCAGTCCGTGGTCTCCATTCTAGGACTTTTCGGCCCCAACGGCCATCATCATTATTATTATTATTTCAACGACTTTGAAATAATAATATGGGACAACATTCACACAAGGTGTTCAGGTCCCAAACTAGGCAGAGCCTGTACTATGGTTACCTGATGACTGATATATGTAGGGGAGACCGAGGTGGGTTGACACAAAGGTGAGTTGACACAATGTCAATATCTCAGAAACTATTACCGAACTATTACTCGTATTGGTGTATATTGAGCTGAGATATGCGTTATTACGTAAAAATTGTGTCAACCCACCTCGGTCTCCCCTACTTACATACTTAAATGATCATTATCAATATAGGTATAGGTTTCTTAAAGTTATACTATAATCTATAAACTATCCCTAACATAATCCCTAACATACTATCGCGTAAAAGGATTATCCAACAAATGTATTTTTCAATCGACTTTGAAAATATGGGAAAGTTATCAATTTGAACTGGTGTCATACAAATTTCATGTAAGTTAGTTAAGTATATGTTATTTATATATTATCCGGCTCTAGCCATCTTTATTATCGAATATTTCAATCTATTTCGGGCACCTCCAATACCCTTAATCTGGATAATATACAATGGGTATAACTAGCTGTCCTGGATAACGTTGGTCTGCCATATAAATTATCGAAACGGCAAAGTGACACGACACTTCACTCAAATTACTTCTCGTCAATGATCGATGTTAAATTATTTGGATATTTACTCACGCAAAATACTAAAATCATGATAAAATGGCTCAGACATGCCAAATATACAAAAAAAATGGTTGTCTGTAAAGTCGGTTTACGGACGATAGATTTACGTGATAACGTCATAATCATTTATGACTTTGACTGACTTTGACTTTGACTTTGACTTTGACATTGACTTTGACTTTGACTGACTTTGACTTTGACTTTGACTTTCACTGACTTTGACTTTGACTTTGATTATTTTATGTAATACAAAACTCAGTTCTTTTTTCTTTTCTCAGCCATCTGCGTCCACTGCTGGACGTATGCCTCCCCCATATAGGGGGGATTTGCCAATACTCGCCACGCTTGGCACGCGGGTTGGCGAGCGCAGTATGATTTCCGATCCTCAGAAGGCGCTGCTGCCCACCTCCTGGTACGTTATCCCTTAGCCGACTCTTACGGCACCCACGGGAAGAGATGGGGGAGTACTATTCTAGGCCGGTACCACCACAGACACCATTACTATAGCATAATTAATTAATATTGTTGACTAATTGCATGCCTTGGCGTTACTGTAAATGTAAAATGTAACTATTAATTGAAATGAATAAATAAAATAAATTAAAAAATTAAGGAACCCTCGATATTAACCCTCTGCAAAGCTCGTTGTGTGGTTTTGAGCTTGTTTTGAGACTTTTTAGTGACCGCTTTTCAGTTCCTTTTGTACCTTGTGTAGCAAACACTAATCGATGGCTTTCACCTTGAAGCATTTGATATTATAATAAGGGATTTCGGTGTAATATTTTGTTCACAATATAGGTACAGATAGCAAAGCCTCGGCAAAAAGAAAAGGGGCACGATACTGGCCCACCATACAACCTTGACATTTCGTTATACTTCTCTCATCTCGTCTCAGACCTTAAGCTATTTTACAGTTATTTACGAGTATTAATTAACATTTTTACGGTATAAAATTGGATAAGTTATTGTTTTATATTTTTATCTTAAATTGGCGGTTCGCAATTAAATTGCGATAATAAAATATTGAGTCAAAATAACGGCTGGGTAATTTACGGCAAATTATATTGTCTTTTGGGAATTTTTGGTACTGAATAGGCGACGATATTCATTTTAAAGTGATGAATCAAAACTAAAAAAAACTTTAGCAAATGATCAACATTTGCTAATAGACATCATACATAAGTATGATAGACATTTTGAGCAATGATATTATATGTTTATATGAGGTAGATGTCGATAGATGTTTTGATCACGACGCGTATTTCAACCGCAAGTCTAAACATATTGCTATCCTTTTCTATATTATTTGTACCGTATTATCTGTCGCAGTAAGCATGTTTAAGAGATTTTATTGTGTATCGCATTAACGCTATGCTAGGCAGAACTTCAGTTCAAATATTTGAAGGAAAAAATTCGGCTGCTAGTGGGACTTGAACCCACGACTACAGAATACCGTCCTGTAGCTTTGTCCAACTAAGCTTTAGCAGCCCATGGGCTGCTATACAGCATTTACAGAGCTACAAAGCTACAGGACGGTATTCTGTAGTCGTGGGTTCAAGTCCCACTAGCAGCCGAATTTTTTCCTTCAAATATTTGAACTGAAGCATGTTTAAGTCGTAAAGGAACAAAATCTGAGAACCGCGCAGTATGAATATACGTCATCTTTAGTAAAACATCATTGCATTTTGAGTCTTTTCATCTTATTTTGTTGAAAGTCATAAAAGTCTTATAAACTTTAAATACCATTTATGAGAACAGTTCATGAAGCTTAATTCTGATTGAATAATATTAGATTTTATTTGCTGATCTAATTTCGTGCGACCATAATTTTTCTTGATCAAACATTCTCACAGTAACGACAAATGCGTTTGAACTGGGTTACACCAGAAAAAGGACATTAAAAAGTCTAAAAATGTTATTTGTAAATATTTTTTTTGAGCACCTTTGTCAACTCTAAATTATTTCTTTCTCACATATTAAATCAATATTTGTCCCGCCCTCTCTGCCTGTAAACACCCGCGAGCCTCTGTAATGCCATCGTTGATAAGCTCTTAATTAGTTTTTTTATAATAATATATGCCCATATTCCAATCGCTTATAAACTCACGATATTATTTGTATTTTTTTTTTTTTTACATATTATAAGTTTGCGTTTGACAACTGTCTCACCTGATGTTAAGTGATGACGTTGTCTAGGATTTAGCACGCAAACCTAGAAGGTGCCTATTCACTCGCGACTTGAAGACTCCAGGATTGTACATATCGGGAAACACAGACTCGGGCAACGAGTTCCATTCCTTGGCAGTACGCATTAAGAAAGTGGAAGCATAACGCTTCGTGCGTATAGGTGGTATATCTACCATATAGCGATGGCGAATTGCCGTACGTCGAGTCGACCGATGATAGAAAGGGGATGGTGGAATCAGATTGTGTAATTCCAGTGCACATTCTCCGAAATGCACCCGATAGAAAACCGATAGGCTTGCTACTCTACGCCGGTGTTCAAGGCTCTGAAGCCTACGTTCAACCAAAGAGTTACAGCCGATGATTCTTTTGGCTCGCCTTTCGATTGACTCCAGAGCTTCTAGTTGGTATTTGGCTGACCCATCCAAAAGGTGGGAACAGTACTCCATGCACGACCGGACTTGTGCTTGATACAGATTAAGATTAAGCAGATTAAGCAACTGCCCCGACAACATTAATTGTCTGAATCACACTATTTGTTTTTTTTTATTTACTCGGCGATGAATATGCATGTCAATCGACATTATTACATAATCGTACTTGTATGTATTATAAATGCGAAAGTGTTTGAGTATGGGTGTATGTTTGTTACTCTTTCACACCTAAACGACTGGATGAATTTGGATGAAATTTGATATGGAGATAGCTTATATACTGTAGTAACATATAAGCTTATTTTCATCATCACCATCATCACTCATCACAAGTTTTTCATCACCACTCGGTTTGATTGCTCAGGAAGCTGATCTAGATATCTTCCATACTAAACTTAATATATTTTTAGACCTATGTATTGATTTCATAAGTAAGTTATAGGATAATGTGAATATGAAAATGTGTTGATGTGTGTGACTTGTTGTGCGATTTGGTGAACAACTGTAAGTGCAACAAGTATTTTATTACAAATAAATAAATAAATAAAACCGCGGGGCGCAGCTAGATAAAAATAATAATTTTAAAGCAATTATAGCCTGATAGGTCCTAATAAGACGGTAACTATCGATCGGCACTTGGGCTTAAGGTTGTTACTAAGAAATAGAATATAAGATAAATATCATATACTTTATTGACACGAACAAGAAGTTACAAATAAAATTCAGAAAAAGTATGAACAATAAGCGGTATTATCGTTAAGAGCAGTATCTTCCTGACAACCTTTGGATAGAGAATAAATACTAGGCGGAGAAAGAAAGAAAGAAAGAAGAAAGAAATAGTTTATTTGTGATATGCTTACGATTTTGATCTTGATTGTGTGATACACAATTTTGTACAAATAATCATCACAACAATACGTGCAATCAATAACAATAGGTTATGAAGGGATTTAAAAAAGTACTACAAATTGGCCCCAACTCAGCATAATGTTGGCTCGTGACGATGTGGTCGAAGGTGTTATCAGGCTAGTCCTAGAATACTCCTGGCTCTCAGGGACTGCTGCCTGAATATACATACTGTGCTTGGTGACAGAAAATGGATTACACAACATTCAAATATAAATATATTTCATATTACTATTAATTCATTTATTTATTGTTACAGCATACGTATTATAGATAAAAACTCATAGCTGGTAGGAAGCACTTTTTAGTGCATTCCTGGCCTTTCTGGTTAGCTACCTGAACTCTCAAGAGTGAAAGCTGTCACAAAACACACAGCGTCTTTAGACAGTTCTCCTCGCAAAACAGTCTATAAACTACAGACTTTTATGCATGGCCTAACTGTCGCTACAGCTCTAATTTTTTTTGAAAAATACAAAATTTTTCTGGTGAGTCTTTGGTTCCTGTAAATGACTAAATAAACGTGTATCGATGTCAGGTCAAATAACTAAATGAACTTAATTACATTCTTATTCTGTAAACAACATTTATAATTTATGTTAAATAAACATTTTCCTGTTTTATGTGATATAATTTTATACTGTGGATGTATAAAACACGGAAATCACTCACGTAGTAAGTCAGAGGGTTCCGACTATAGTTTCGACCACAATCGGTGGTCTTTTTCAAGGAGAATACGGAGCGAGCGCTCGCGGTTTGCCTAGTACTGGGCAACAGTACAAGATACAGTCGGAACCCCCTGACTTACTACTTGAGTAAGTCTAGTGTTTTACACATTCATAATTTTATTTAAATTTAAGTTAATTGACTATAGAAAAAGTATATAATATATTGACCAAAAAACTCAATTTCGTGTATATGAACACTCCCCAAAACTATATTTTCTACCTTAATTCGTTCTCCTCATGTCTGAGGGTTACATGTGACCTCTACCTTCTATGACCCTTCTCCCAATGATGTAACGCCATCTTCCCCGGTTCCTGGCGATGTGGACCGCATCATGGACAGATGTGTCCAGGGTGAAGTGGACTTGCTCGGACCAACGCATGGGGCTCATTTACCATTACATCTCAACAAATCAGTACTGTTTTATCCAATTACACAAACTACACTTAACATCCATCCGGCGATACACACTTACAATATATTATACATGCGCATTATATTCTAATAGATGAAGGATTTCCACATAATCTTTCGTTCGCAGCAGCCGCAGATAGATTAACACAAATATATTTTTTCTCACGCTATCAATCATTGATTCATAAGATCATATAAATGTTATTAGCAAAGACATCATCGCCATAAACAGTATATTGCTTCACTCTCCATAATGCCCACCATTGATTGGCCAGTTCAAATGTGTTCAAACTCTGGTTCAAATATCAGGGCCAATGTCAATTTATGTATACATGCCGTCAGGTTTTGAACAGCCTTCAAGAATGATGTTGATTATACAAGTGTGTTGTAAATTTTTTTAATTGAGCCATAGGTCGTAAAATAAATTTGTTTATCGCTTGAATATAGTATTATTGATTAAATCAGCTCCACTTTTATTATAATATCAGACCCACCATTCACGACGGCTACTTCAACCGTTTTTGCGTCAAATGATGAAAAAGCAATTTTGAGATTAATTTTCAAGTTTACACAGTTACAAGTTTACAGTTAACATTACTGTAACAGTTTCTATAGTTAACTGTGCCTACAGAAGGAATAATTTACGTCAAAGTCACCGCATCGCAGATAAAACGCTTAGCATCCCTAGAAACATTTAAAAAATTAACATTTAAAAACACAGAGAATTATCCTTTCTCTGTGGCACAGATTTTTTTTATGTCAGCATCATCATCATCATCATCTCAGCCATAGGACGTCCACTGCTGGACATAGGCCTCCCCCATTGATTTCCACAGGGACCTGTTGGAAGCGGCCCCCATTTTTTTATGTAATAGGTGGCAAAAAAGCAAACGGCCCGCGTGCTGATAAGTGATCACCGTCGCGGATATCTGTAATACTAGCGGCATTACAAAACGTTGCCAATCCTTTTTAAGAATTGTTAACTCTCTTTTTGAAGAGCCCCGTGTTGTAGCTACTCAGGAACACCGAGGGAGGAAGCTCGTTCCACCTTTTCGCGTATGGCAAAAACAATCGGTTGAATCGCACAGAATGTGAATCCCACGAGCCGATAATACGTGAATGATTTTTCGAATGGTGTCGGCTAGTGCGGTGGTAATACCGTGACGCCGGAATAAGGTTGAAGAGAGAGCAACCACTTACCGTAGTAAGTAGATGTATGTTTGTAAGTCACCGATATATTATGCAAATAAGTACGAATATGAATACAAATATATAACGGTCGCCGGAGCGCAGTGGTTAGTGTCAGTGACATGACATATGTGTCTTCGGGACCCCGGGTTTGAATCCCGGCAGGGGCAAACATTAGTGAGATGAGTGGAGGTGATTGACTCGGGTCTTGGTTGTTTGTGTATTGTGATTGTGTGTGTCCATGCCTCCTGCGACAGAGGTAATCCTAGTGCGGAGGTTTGAGTGTAATAAATAAAATATAAAAATAAATAATTTCAAACTTAAACGTTCGTTGAAAGTCGCATCGTTACTAAATCCAATGCGTGGTACTTTCGGACGCCAGCTATTCAAACTCTAAAATAATAGACAATAAAAACTTAAAGTATTTCACATACATTTTTTCCGAATATACTTTACACACAGTTACGGAACTCTTTTCTAAACAAGACTTCATTATCTTCGTAATCATTAAATAATATACCAAAATGTTGTGTTAAAAGTGTATAATAATTACATACTATTATGAAAATAAAAAAGTACCCACGGTTTTCAAATGTTGGTCAAGCCCAGGGCTGCGTTCAGGAGCGGCTTCAGCCAAGCCATATCTTGCTCTGACAGCGGATATGCGGCGTTCACGAGCTCAATTAGAGCATTATTTGCTCCACCCAATATTTGATCATGACCGTTCACGTCAACCTGTCAGACCAAATTATGCTCGACTAGACCATAATCTTTCTACCTCTAGAATCAATCAAATCTTGATCGGCTGTCAAAAGTGACATATTCAGTGGTAACTATCACGTGATGTATGATCAATGTAAGTGACTTCTTTCTTCTTCTGTGACATGCAATGGAGTAGCCGTTCGTGAAACATCGATCAAATATTGGTCGATCAATATTTGGCCGAAGCCGCTCCTGAACGCAGCCCTGTACGCACGCACACTTCCTCCTTCTCCTTGAAAGATGATGATTTCTCCTTGCTTCGATTTAATTTCTCCCTAATCGATTTGATTTCTCCTTGTTTCGATCCGATTCCTCCTCATTCATTCCGATTTCTCCCTGTTTCGATCCGATTCCTCCTCATTCATTCCGATTTCTCCGTTTCGATCCGTTTCCTCCCTATTCGATGTGATTTCTCCCTATCTTGGTGAAAGCTCAAGCTGAGGTTCGTAACACAGTAGTATTCTAGCTAGTCACCGTGTACTCTCCCAGTGGCACAGCGCCTTCAGCGCTAGCTTCACTCGCCTTCTGCGCCCGCGCAAGAACTCGGCTAAATAGCCGGTAGTGGCTAATAGAATTAATCCATTCAAAAAAACGGGTCTAAGCTCTGGATTGTTACCCTTCCTGTTGACGTTTGGTAGATACTGGTATTTGGAGCTCGTATCAAAGTTTCAAAGTTCTTTAAACGTCCATCCTGAGAGGTTATTCTCTCACCGTTAGTGTTGCATGACCAGCCCATCAGATTCCCCCTACTGAAAGGCTCAGGAAGGAACAGCCATCATTAAAAAAATATAATCGTCGTCGCTTAACATCAGGTGAGATAGTGGTCAAATATAAGCTTATAATCTTTATTGAAAAATAGACTAGTAGCCAGCACAGTGTTACAGACGCTACCTCTAAATACTGTTACCCTATCGATAGTCCCATAGATTAAATAGTACAACCAACTCTTTTATGGTCTCGTTTTGTTTTTGTATATAATATTTATTTCACAACCCATGAATGATCATGAACTTAGACCATTAACATTATAACGACTAACTTTCGTAATAAATAAATAAATTTGTACGGTCTGTATTATGTGTTTTCAAGTTTGGAGTGCTGATTTATCGGGTATCATGGTGTTTGCAACTGTACCTAAATATTAGAAAATGAAATAGTCTCATCGTTACCATGGTAATAATCGCGCGTTTAATTCTAACAACTTTCTTCAGTTCATATAAATTATAGTACCACTCGAGTCCCCGAAATAATATCAAAAGTTACGATTATTTTAATAGCTAGCCTTATTAAGAAAACCATTGCGTGGAAAGTAAAAGTGGGATTGCATAAGTAAAAGATAGATGCGTGTTGCGCAGAGAACTGCTCTGGTTAATGTTGAATTCTACCTATTGTGAAAACTCAAGGGTTTAACAGCTGCCGATGTCTTGATATAGGCTCTCAGTTGTTTACAGGCATTGAGGATGGTTTATAAATTTAAAAATATTACAAAATGTACTTTAGAGAAGACCTACAAGTTCGAAAAAAGTTATTAGTTAAACACATTTATATACTTTTTCATTGCCGTTCTTCTGGTGTAAGACGCAGTTGAATGTGTTTATGGTTAATTGCATTAACAACATGCTAGGCGGAACTTACGTTTAAATTTTTGAAATAAAAAATTCGCTGCTAGTAGGGCTTGAACCCAACGACTGGACGGTATTCTGTAGTTGTAGGTTCAAGCCCCACTAGCAGCCGAATTTTTTCCTTCAAATATTTGAACGTACAGTTCAATGTGTCTTACAGCGCGTCTGTCGTTACCGCGAGAATTGCAACAAAGAAAAATTAAGGCTGCTGGAAAATAATTAGTAATAAATTAGCAAATCAAATCAAATTTTGTCCAATGAGAGATACATTTCATGAAGTGATCTCATAAGGGATTTTTCTCATAGTTTATTACGTATATTTTTTTATTTTTTTATTTACATTCACACAAGGTCTTCAGGTCCCAAACTAGGCAGAGCCTGTGCTATGGTAACCTGGTGACTGATATATATATACTTAAATACATATACACACCCAGACACAGGTCAAACAGACATGTTCATGCACACAAATGTTTGACCTGTCCGGGAATCGAACGAGGGACCAGCGGCTCAGAAGGCAGAGTGCTACCAACTGCGCCAACCGTCCAGTCTCCATACATTTATTTATGTATCGGTGTACAAAAAAATCACAGCATGTTATTAAGGTTACTGTTATTTAATTTTACAATTAGCAAACAACGTTATTAATTGTAACGAATGTCCTGCAGTTTTAGTATCTGCATAACGATGTAATTGGCAACTGTTCCACTTATAACAATGTCCAAACAAGCGGCCGGTTACGTTACTTTACTTTACCTTACCCGTTAATTAAATATCAATTACCTACATTTCTATAGAGATGTGGCAACATACGTAGTTAGACACTGCATGTTGAAATAATGCAAGAATCTGTACCATGGAGTTCAAAAAAGTTGACAGATGACAGTTTGAGGGATTTGAAGGATGTATATTTTCAAACGTAAAGGCCGTCCCACACTGAAGCGTTAATGTCACGAGATGATATTAAAAAAGATAAGGATTTTGAGCAACGATATGTCCTTCCAATTGATAGAGAAAATCCAGAAGTTTCTCAGGTGGATCTATAAAAACCAGTATGGATTTTAGGTAAGCTATTTATATGGTATTATGCTATATTACCATATGAATGGCCGTGGTAGTACCGGCCTAAAATAGTACTCCCCCATCTCTTCCCGCGGGTGCCGTAAGAGTCGGCTAAGGGACCACGTACCAGGAGGTGGGCAGCAGCACCTTCTGAGGATTGGAAATCATACTGCGCTCGCCAACCCGCCTGCCAAGCGTGGCGAGTATTGGCAAATCCCCCCTATATGGGGGAGGCTTCTGTCCAGCAGTGGACGCACATGGCTGAGAGAACCATATGAATGAATGAATCTTGACAGCTTGATGATAATGCTATCGTGCTATAACAAAATGTCCATCTGTTATAATACCATTTCATTTTATATTATAGCTGGTGTGTATGTGACGAACTTTACTTACGGTAGACAATCTCCAGCAAACATGGGCAACTAGACATCGTAAATCGCAACATAGAACGAGGAAGCGTTTAAAATGAGAGATAATATTTGACACATGTTATTTTATTAATCGACTTCAAAAAACGAGGAGGTTACTCAATTCGACCGACATACTTTTGAGTGTTGATATCGCTTCCATTGTTTGGTATTTTTTTGCTAATTGAGTGCATCTACAAGTAATGTATTTCCTATAAATAATTTTAATTCCAGTATTCTGTAGAAATTGGGTCGCCTGTATATGGTAATACGAAATGCTATAATCAGTATACACTAATGCACATTGAGGATTCTTCTCCTTATCTTCCTATTATCTAGGTAAGCAGTGAAACAATTACGAGTAAACACTATAAAAACTGCCTGCAACCTCTTTTTCTTTTTTTTTTTTTACGTGGGGAAAATGCATTTACGCACTTCCGCCTACCGGGAAAGTAGGTGGGGTGTGTCGGGCTCGCTCGAGCATCACCGCTCCCTGGGGGGCCTCATGGCCCCCAACCCTAACTGCACCCACAGCAGCCAGGGTCCACTACCGACTAAAACCCACGGTGTCCATCCTGCCGCTAGAACGGAGGGAGCGCGGGGTACATTTGCATACCGCGCCCCCACCACGGCCGTCCGTTTCCGGACCCCTCCAGGGGGGAGGATGACCCTCCCCCTCGCGACCGTGCCGGGACCAAGAGCACGGCCGCACCACCCCGGGAACCACACAGTGCAAGGAACGCCAGACTTCCCACATCCGACGCTCGTGGTCCCCTGCGATGGGCCAGATGGAGCAGCCCCATCGCCAGCCGCTTCGGCCGCCACCCTCCGACGGCGGCCATATCGGCGCCACAGCAGGAGACGAACTGAATCACTCCCGCCGCAGCGCCTCCTCAGCTGCAGCACCGTCCAACACAGCGCCGCTGCCCCCCTCAGTTGCAGTGCCTTGATCTGCCTTGATATTGCCTGCAACCTCCTAGGGCAATCAGTATTATTTTTAAAATGTTCTTTTAAATAAAAAGGAACTCATCCAAAGCGATCATATCCTGGTGGTGGGAGGGTCAGCTGTGTAACGAACCGACGCTAGTTCGGTCCCGACCAAGCTGAGCTCCCGGTTAAGGCAACACCATTATAAAATTCCAGCATTGTGCTAGGACACTTTCCAATACCTGTCTAACTGGATACCACACTCAAGTCTTAAAAACTCTCACCAAACACATAGCGTTTAACGTGATTACACCTTCGATGCCATCGTCACTGACCATCAAGTAAGGTAGTGGTCAAACGCTCGATCTGTAGTAGAGGTATAAAAAAAAGAAATAAGTATTATAACTAAATAACTATATAAGTAATAACTTTGAACTAGAGATTAATTTGCAAGATATACATTTTCCGAGAAACGGTTTGGCTGTCAGCAGCAGAGAAGTTTATGTTCTTCAAATTGTAGTTGGTACCGACATTGAATGAAACTAGTACCTACCAGTTATAGTTGCGGCTGTTATGGAGTTAACTTTCCGGAGTTGTGACTTTAACCGCAAAAAGCGGAATCTGCGAAATAAAAAACATTATGCGTACGAACATACATTTTGAGACAGTTTTACGTAATTGGTGCGGTCTATGTAAACGAATAGTAAAAGCGGCTGGTAGGGTTGCTACATTTGAGTTGTGAATTTGTTTCGACTGGTTTATATAAGGATTAGGACGGCCACCGACAAGGTGGACAGACGACCTGACTAAGATCGCAGGCAAGGGCTCGAACAGCGGCTTATAGCTTATTTGTTATTTATATATTTCATTGTTATATCTATAACATATCAAAGAAATGGTACTTCTTCCTAATTTTGTTATTAAAACTGACGTGGTTTTGACACATTATAAATGTATAAAACACGGGAGTTACTCACGTAATAAGTCAGAGGGTTCCGACTATAGTTTCAACCACATTCGGTGGTATTTTTCAAGGAGAATACGGGGCGCTCGCGGACGCGGTCGCGTTTCGCCTAGTACTGAGCGCGTTGTGACTTATTACGTGAGTAACTCCCGTGTTTTATACATTTATAATTCTTCCTAATTGTTACTTGACGGCAGAAAGAAAAAATATCATAATAAATGTGACACTTGGTTGGTTGGTTGAATAGCGTAACTAAGCTAGGAATCAGGAATGGAACGCAATAAATTAATTTAGCGTTGCATTAATGTCAATGTAACGAATAGTTAATAATCAATTATGTATATTTGCGCATAGCAAGCCCCTATCGAATGACCCCTGGAAATGCGGACTAAATAAGATGGCAATAACGGAATAAAACATTGATGACCTTTTGGATGCGGGCCGCTTCCAACAGGTCCTTGTGGAAACCAATGGGGGAGGCCTATGTCCAGCAGTGGACGTCCTATGGCTGAGATGATAATGATGATGTTGATATAAAGATTGGTTACTTGAGTTAACGATTCAATATGAATCGATTCATAAACTCAAAATACTTACATCATCATCATTATCATCAAAATACTTACATAAAATAGTAATTATCATATTGAATCACAGGCTAATAAAACACAATTGAAACAGACCTCATTTCGAAGTATGCTTAACCATTAGACTGCAGTGCTTGAGTTAGGCAATTTGCAATTTATTGTTTAACTAGTAGCACCCTGCGGTTTCACCCGCGTGGATTACGATTTTCCCGCTACCTCAATTATCTCACTGGAACAGCAATTATTTTCGGGATGAAAAGTGGCCTGTGTTTTAATCTAGGGTCTTAACTCATCTAACCATAGCAAATTTCATCGAAACTGGCGGAGCCGTTTTACTTGAAGGAGTAACAAACATACAAATTTAGATACTTTCACACGTACAAACATTCGCCTTTATAATATTAGTGGGATGGAATTATTGGATAGTGAATGGTTTGTGATTTTATTAAAAGTTGCAATGAAAAGGCAATAACATCCATAAACTTTTACTTAAACTGTATTTATTTTTCTTTTAAAAACTTTCTTGATGGTAGCAACCCTATAGTGTCTAGTTATGTAACCCTACGTCCAAGTAAGCGTCACGCGTGTGGTGCCACATGTTATAAAACAAATGCAGACGAAAATTTTCACAAACATTTACTCCATGTCCTACCTGACTGCTGGCTATGCCTTGAACATTGTAATATTTAAAAAAATACCTTCATTAATCATTTATTTACACAATACGCAAATAATATATATTTTTTTATTTTTTACTTTATTTATTTACATAATCCAACAGCGTCACATTAAACACGTATGTAATAAATCTAAGCTTAAGTATGGCCAAAATAGTAAATATATATATGTACTTATGTTAAAAAAATAGTGAAAATTTTTTTTTTCCAAAAAATGGAACCGACTTCAACACTCAAGAGTATGAAATAACTTGTTGAAGTCGGTACTATGATAGTTCACACAAAAGTAACTATCATCACAATATTGTGCTCATGGTACCGACTTCGACAAATTATTTCATACTTTTGAATGTTGAAGTCGGTTCCATTTTTTGGTAAACATTTTTTTTTCACTCTTTTTAGTGCCCTTTGTTACTCATGGGATCAATTGTCATTGTGGTGTAGGTATGTTCACCGATGTCTTCACCCGCTACTATAATATCGTGTAGGTATAATTTTTCAATTTTTGACTTGTAACTCAAAAAGTGCTCGTCCGATTTTGATGAAATATAAATGGGACCACACGGAAAGCACCAGCTTTTAAATAAAAAAAAAACGATCAAAATCGGTTCACCCAGTCGTAAGTTATGCGGTAACAAACACATATAATAAAAAAACATACGGGTTGAATTGAGAACCTCCTCCTTTTTTTAGGTCGGTTAAAAATGGAGCCGACTTTAACGCTCAAATGTGTGAAGTAACAACTTACGATAATTTATAATTCAATGTTCGGAGTCATACCTTTTGCACCAAACTAAGAATGACCGTCACACGGCTGATGGATTACTTGCAGTCAGTCTCATCATCATCACCTAAACAATATAGGACGTCCACTGCTGGATATATGCTCCCCAAATCGACCGGTTGGAAGCGGCCCGCATCGAGCCTCTTCCTGCGATCTTAGTCAGGTCATCTGACCACCTTGTCGGTGGCCATCCTATGCCGCGCTTGCCAGTCCGTGGTCTCCATTCGAGAACCTTTCGACCCCAACGACCTTCAGTTCTCTGAGGTATATGCTTGAGTGCAGTCAGTCTCGTGTCACCTAAAACATGAGGGCGGCCTTTAACTATGGTCTTCACTCTTCCTGTTGTAATGGGAAGCAAATATCGATTTTGTTACGTAACACGTTTACTACTGACATAGCTAGGGAACTACATGCTGTACTTCGTTTACTTAACTCAGTCCAATCTACACTTTCAATGGAATTAATGAAGTTCAACCTATTTACTTGCGAGTAATTTCTGCGTATCACTGTGGTTGGTTTATGCGCTGTAATTGTGCGAACTATCTCGCCGCGAACTGCCAAATGATCACTCAACTCTGTAGTCACGGGTGCTACAGTAATTGTATGAGATATGGCATTACTATAGAAATGGTCGAGACAGGTTGCACTATGTGATGTAATGCGGGTAGGAAAGTCCGCTAGGTTCACTAAATCAAAGGATGACAGGAGGTCGTCAAGTCGCTTTTTCTCAGGTGTAATACCCCCGATACAATTAATATTTATGTCTCCAACGATAACAAACTGCAGATCAAGGTCACTGATCCTATCAAGCAAGCGCTCCATGTACGGGAAAAACTCATTTGCAGAAATTTGGTTCGTCCTATATATACACACTACTGACATCTGGTAGTCTATAAGATCTACTGCAGAGATTTCACAATATAATTCAGAAGCTAGTTTTACAATTTCCAGATTTTCTATAGCTTTAATCCGTCTTAAACTTCGTAATTATTTTTTTTCCCTTAGTCTACTTTTTTATAATTAAACCTCATTGCTATAAACAATTATTGCTGGTCAGTTAGTAGCCAGTCTGCCTTTAACGGCATTCATACAACTCTGGTACCGACTACAAACTAAAAAGAATGAATTTAAATAGAAATCAATTTAAATCGGCTGGCCGGTTGGCGCAGTTGGTAGCACACTGCCTTCTGAGCCGCTGGTCCCGGGTTCGATTCCCGGACAGGTCAAACATTTGTGTGCATGAACATGTCTATTTGACCTGTGTCTGGGTATGTATATGTATATAAGTATATATATAATTATGTATTTAAGTATATGTATCAGTCATCAGGTTACCATAGTACAGGCTCTGCCTAGTTTGGAACCTGAAGACCTTGTGTGAATGTTGTAAAAAATAATAATTAAATTAAGCAATTAACCATGAAATAAATAGCGTCCGCCTGCAAAACAAAGAAAATGTTTCCACAGTTGTCAGCTATATCAGTTTACGGCTACCCATATATTTTTTAAAAACATTTGAACCCCCGCACTAGGATTTCTTGTGTTGCGGGAGGCATTGCCACAAACAATCACAGCACACAAAGACCCAAGACCCAGGACAAACTCATCGCATAAATGTTTGCCTCGCGTCGGGATTTTAATTTACCCAGGGTCCCGGAGACATAGAAAGCATGTCACTGACCACCGTGCCACGGCCACCGCCAATGTGCTATTGCAATATGTTATTGCACATTTCCATAGTAGGTACCCCACAATCTACCACATGACTTTCATGAAGCGGACATAGAATAGCAATTGTTAAGACAAATACGCACGGCAGTTTAAATGCATTGTGCACCATACATTCTCACGCAGGGCATTTATGTATACTAGAAATGGCTAAAAAACAGTTGAAAGCATGCAAGCAATGCAATACCATGCATTGATAGACCTACTATAGAATAGAATCTGGTGGTGGTTTCCGAGGTTGGCAGGTGGGTTGGCGAGCGCTGCCATTAGCCGACTCTTACAGCTTCCACGGATAGAGATGAGTGGGTACAATTCTAAGCCGGGGTACATCATACTGGGCAATATAACATAACCACACGCAATGCGTCGATGTTCGTTAGCACGAAGCGTTACTACGATATGCAAATTACATTAATCTCCAAATCATCTTGCGTTAAACAACGACCACAGAATACAATGAAGCAGTTGTACATGTTGCACTCTATCACTGTATCTATCATAGTTTATATGGTACGGGATAAAATTAAAAGAAGTTGAGTGATCGTCTTTAAAACGCTTGTTGATTTTCCATTGGTTCTTTTCAAGAATTTTACTTAAACCTGCATCGAGGCAGCGATACGTAATTGCGAAATACTTGCGTTTGTTTGATTCCTTGCTGGATCTTTATTACTTAATGTTTAGTTATGTTATTACTAAAATTTTCTTCAATTTAAAAAAACAATCAAAATGACATTAACAAAACTAAATAAAACTCTTAGTATGGCGTTATTACTTCGCGGAGAGTCACCAGTTCTTGAATAATAATAAAACAAATGTTTTCTAAAACGTATATACATTACATTTTCCAAATACGTTCTTGTTTTAGTAATACGAAGGAAGTAGCTAAATTCACGCACTTTCTGCCCATTTTACATCTGTGGAGAGATGGATAAACTAAAACATATTTCTTAACACAAACACAAGGACTGCTGCCCGAACGCACTATGTGTTTGGTGACAGTTTTTCAAACTTGAGGGTGATAACTAGCCAGGCGGATAGTTATTCGCTTTATTTGAAAGTATCCTACCACCATGCAAGACTGCCAGTAAGATATCGGCGAACACACAATATACAAGAAACATGCGTACAAACGCTTATTCCCATAATTAACCACTGAAACTGAACTTAGTGTCTGGGCAAACCTAATTTAGGTTTTTAGACATTTATAACATTATATCACTATTGTAATTTTTTTTTTATATTGATAATAAATGAAAAAAAAAAAACTGCATCGAAAGTTCAAATAGGTACTCATCTCTACTTACCCTACTGTTATTTGTTTACTGTGCGATGGCCTTGAAGTTGAGACATGGAAAATAATCGCTGCCCTTGGCACAACAATGATTCCCAGCCTATGCACGCGTACTCCCACCGTGATGGGTTTATTGATAGAATAGCATCCGATGACTCAGTGAAGCACTTAGCATACGTCTTAGCGCGCATATTATGTAGCTCTAAGTCACTTTCATAGCACCTGCTTACATGCGTCGACACGAACAATTCCACGAATGTCGCTTTGGTGAGTGCAATTAAATAATTTAAAAGGATATTCCCCAGACATACTTTCTGCTTTGGTTACTGTACCATTTATCTTTTAAGCAATGGTATTAAAGTAGAGTATCTTGGTTGTGTGTTCATCCAGTCAAGTACTCTATGAAATATCTTCGAGCAGCAAATAGACACTAATTAAACGAATATGATCACAAGGTAACATAACGATCAATGGCCAATCAAATATAATATTAATTAATATTTTAGAATTATTTACTCTGGTAGTAAATGACTTATTTTATTGCATGTAGTAATAGAGTAGATTTAAGACTATGTGAGAGTTCGCCCGGGGAAGTACTGCCACCATATTTATTTCTACAGCCAGGCAGTAGTGTTCGCATTACTGTGTTCCGGTTTCAAGGGTATGGTTACCGGTGAAATTACAGGTTCATGAGACTTACCAACTCTATTTCTAAGGGTAACGGGGACAGTGTAGTTTTTTACGAATTGTACCTATATCTCTATAAATAGGAAGAGGTTATCACTTAACATCCTGTGGGCCTTTTGCTTGTTCTGTTCCATTATCCGTTAAAAAATGTTGTGTAGTAAAAGTGTAAGTGTGTTTGAGTATGGTCATTAGTCTCTTGATTACCCTAACTATAATTCTCTGGAATCCGAAACTTTTTATTTTATTTAGGAAAAAATTCAAAATCGTCTCGTATTCAATTGCGGTTAGTATAAGTCGGAACTCCATAACCTGATGACATACTTTGTTATTAAATCAAACGGGGCTTGATCGCGAGAAAAAAACATTTAGTAATTTATTTACTTCTTCGTCTCGTCTTCTCGTGACCACGACCAATGCAACTTGGTCGAAACGTCGAGGTAAATAAATTACTAAATGTTTTTTTCTCGCGATCAAGCCCCGTTTGATTTAATAACAATGTGTTCGAATCGCGAAAGTCTAAAAATTACAACTGATGACATACCTTACGTAAAACTACCCGCTCTTGCTAAAAAGATCTAATTCTTGTTTATCGTAATGGTGTAAAAAATCTTACTTTCACTATTTTAGTTAGTTTGAACAATAGAAACACTGTCTATATTAAACCCACTAAGACTCTAACTCATCAAAACTTTCAAACTTATCGTAACTTTATAGCAAACATAGAAATGAAATCTTTAACAATAGATTTGTTCAAATGTTTATGATAGCCATCGTACCATTAAAAATGAATTGAGACAAATTGGAATGTTTTGTGTCTGACGATTTGAGATAGTCGATAAGAGATTGGAATAACAAATCTTTTGAGTCTTATTTTAATTCATTTGACATTTTTTCTATACTTATCTATAGTTCTCAATGTTCACCACCATCTTACTTGAAAATCGATGATGATGTCGTCGAAGGGGGACATTTACACCCCGAGTATGCCATGTGGAAAATATAAATCTTACGTTAGAACAATTAATCTTTTGTTTGTTTTATTATTTCAGTTTTTTTATAACTTTATATTCTTATTAAATTAATAGTTCTAAATGTGACTCACCATCTCACCTGAAGGCCGGTGAGGATGTGTTTAAAGGTGGATATTTACAAGATGACATGTGGAGACAAGAAAATATAAACATAACATGCCATTCCAAAAAAGTCGTCTCCACAGAATATTTTTTTATTGTTCGCTTTCTACGTCATTCAACATTCTACCATCATTTTGCAAACAGCGATGCGAGTTATTTAAATACGCGTCGAGAACTTAGTGTCTGGGCAAACCTAATTTAGGGTTTTAGACATTTATAACATTATCACTATTGTAATTTTTATATAGATAATAAATTAAAAAAAATTTTTTTTTTAAACCTCTAAAATATGGAAGCAAACTGGTTCGGGCATATTTCCAAATACAGTGCATTAAGATGTTTGTCACATATTGCGGTAAATCAATATGAACTGTTTAGAAGCACCTATGTGTCCAAAGCGTTTACTTCTCTCTCGCTGGGACGTTTTAAGTTTATTTATTGCTCTCTCTGCCAATCCAACTAAGCTATAGTAGCATACTTTACCATTATTTACTCTGTGGTAACACCGATAGCAGTGTCCCAGTTTAACTTCCCTTGTTACTACACCATCTCAAGGCGATGAAAATTTCACTGAAATCACGCCTATCGGAGCGTAAGGATAACATTTTTCTATTGTAAATATTATACTACTCAATATGTATAAATGACCAACCATTTTTCAATAATGGTATCTGCTTTTATTAATATAAAATTACTAGTAACTTTAACTAATGCCCCCAGTGTTACAAATATCAATATATGAAGGTGATCGCTTACCATTAGACGGCCCGTTTGCTTTATCCACCTTTTTCATAAAAAAAAATACCAACAATAATATTACAGCTACTACAATAACATGTGAGCAATCCACTAGCTGTAGACAGGCTATAGATAGTTAAAATGCTTTAAGCCGAGTACTCATTAGCCCTTATTCTGCTAAAATTCCCTAAAATTCTTCAAAATAAAATAGCTCGTATTCTTTTTATGCTGAAATTCAAATTCGTGTAACTCCATACAACTCTAATATTAGATGACTTTTATTCAACTGCTGGCCAATTGAGGGTAGTTCTACTCGGTAGTTCGACTCAGTAGTTCTACTCGGCAGTGCTACTCGGCACCAACTAAGTGGCGACTTATTTTACCTAAATCTACCCGCGATTCTAATCTAATTTCAGTGTTGTACTAATTGAGATAAGCGCCATACTAATTTGGACTTTATCGTAAATACATAAGAGCTGAACTTACATACTTTCCACAATTTTAGTTTAGTTTCGTTGAATTTATACAGCAATATTACAGATAAGAAATTTTGTTGCAATCATATGTAATTATTTAAAAAGGACATATAAACAAGAAAAGTTATGTATACATATAATCAAATTAAAATAATTTATTAGCTTGAAGATAGATACAAAAATATCTTAGGTTAAATTTATATGTTGCTCTATATTCCAACCTTTGAAGGTGTGGAAATTACTATAGAAGTTCGCCGTGGCGCAGTGACATGACTTCTGTGTTCTCGGGGACCCGGGTTCGAATCCCGATAGGGGCAAACATTTGTGCGATGAGTGTAGGTGTTTGTCCCGGGTCTTAGATGTTTGTGTGTGTCCATGCCTTCCGCGACACAAGGAATACTAGTGCGGGGGTTTGAGTGTGATTAAAAAAATTTTAAACAATTATACAATTATGTTATATCCCCGATGGTATCCTCGATTACGTAGTAACGTTCGCAAACGCCTCTGCTGTGTTCCACAGTGCAGGCACAAGCACTTCCGCGGTCTCTCAGAGCTCTGTCTGTTTATCTGATCGCCATGGGTCGACGTGCAATTGTTAAATCATGATCTAGACTCAGGGTTTGATGTCGTCGCGCACTTTGTGCAGAGAAACATGTAATTGGTGTTTGCTTCATATATATATAACTAGCAGTCCGCCCCTGCTTCGTACGGGTAAAACATTTTAAAACTAAAATCCGTGCTGATTTGTAAATCTAAACCATCCAGGGCGCCACCCAAACGCATAGAAAAAAATTCATTCAAATCGATCCAGCCGTTTAGAAGGAGTTCAGGGTCATACACACGTACAGTGGCATTATTATATATGAAGAAGATATAGCTTTAACATATTATATAAAAGCAGAAATAAATATATCATATAATTTTCCTCATTTTATGGTCATCTGAACTGATATTTAATACACCCGGTCATGGTTAGATCTGCTTGAATTCACTTTCATAAATACCTTTATTGGCTTTTTGTTTTTACATATTATAAGTTTGCGTTTGACAACTGTCTGTTGTGTCCGTTGAAATTGGTAGGGGCAAAATTTTTGCTTTGTGTTTAAACCAACACTGTGATAAGTGAATTGAATCGAAACACCACGCTTTTAAAATATATAAATTACATATAACCAGAATAATATGTTGAACTATGTCATAGCATTGATATATTTTTTGAATACCACCCATCGACTGGCCGGTTGGCGCAGTTAGTAGCACTCTGCCTTCTGAGCCGCTGGTCCCGGGTTCGATTCCCGGACAGGTCAAACATTTGTGTGTATGAACATGTCTGTTTGACCTGTGTCTGGGTGTGTATATGTATATAAGTATATATATATAAGTATGTATTTAAGTATATATATCAGTCATCAGGTTACCATAGTACAGGCTCTGCCTAGTTTGGGACCTGAAGACCTTGTGTGAATGTTGTCCCATATATATATATAATATATACTCATTAAACGAATTGGCTGAAATGCGTCGTCAAAGAATATTCATTCATCTCGTAGAATTGTATAATATGTTTTTTATTTTATTTTATTATTAATCCCTACGTTCTTATGTATTATAAGCTTATTATTGTAATTTTGACTTGCCCAATGTAACGACCATTGTTATAAGGCCAATAAAGTTTCTTGTTCTTATTCATGAACACAGTATAAATATAGAAACTAGACAACCATCCCTTGACCGTAAGACGTTTGTTTACAATTCCATTCCTGAGATGCATCGCTGCTGGGCGCACGGCTGGTGTCCAAACAATCATATCTGGAACAAGACAGTATAGTTAGAGACAGTTATTAACTGTTCATTGGTAGTGATTCTCTTGTTGAACTAATCTAAATTCAAATTCTGAAAAAAATATGATATGTAAGATAAGTACTTATATGGTTACGATAAAGTCCAAATCAGTATGACACTTATCCATAACAGCACTAAAATTAGATGTTTTTACTAAAATTGCGGTTAGTTTTACGGAAATTAGGTCGCCACTTATTTGGTGCCCACTAAAGCAATTGAATAGTACTCATCTAAAATTAAGGATAGCATTAAATATAGTTATACGAATTTAAATTTTAGCGTGAAAATAATACGAGCTATTTCGTTTTGAAGAATTTTAGTTAGCTCGAGTGATTAAAAGAATTAATTCTGTTAATCACTATTACTTGTTATCTTAAAAATTGCATTGTAGGCATTTTCTGTTTTCATTGTGCTTAAATTTTAGTTGCGTCACTCAGCCTCTACCCACTTAGTTTTAACATTATTTTATTGTACCTTGCCATGAAAATGCATTTCATATATTGGAAATGCATTTGTATATTGTACATGTATTTGTATATTGTATATGTATATATTACTCATCTTTTAACGAATTAAATGTATCTTATCTCTGTATGTACTAGCACTAGCTTGCTCTACACACTAGTTTGTAAGCGACTTACCACTTTACAGGACAAGTAGGTACAGGAGTACACTGTCATTCATGCACTACTAATGTAACATGTCACTTATAATTTGTAAGCTAATTTATCACGTGGATTATTGGAGGCATCTATGTACTCTTGTCTATGGCACTTGCAGTGACTACACCAAGATCAAGAGCCGTTACTGCACTGATATATTCGCTACTTTTGGAGTTTCAATATATGTATATATATAAGCTAACAATTCAACATTTGACTGACCGGTTGGCGCAGTTTGTAGCACTTTACCTTCTGAGCCGCTGGTCCCGGGTTCGATTCCCGGACAGGTCAAACATTTATGTGTATGAACATGTCTGCTTGATCTGTGTCTGGGTGTGTATAGAGACGTATAGAGAAGACTTTGTGTGAATGTTTAAAATATAAATAAATATTCATATTACTCTTCAGTCTTAACCAAGTGTGCTTATACTACAAATGACAAAACAAAACAGTTTCTTACACAAAATACCAACAACATGTGCTCAATATTTTTTACCAGCAATGGTACTTGTATAACAAACGTAAGTTGACGTACTGTGTGCATCAATACTGTTGCTGTGTGACTAGTAGCGAGTCATGATAGTACCTCTTACAAATGATGCACAAATAATGGATAACAGACCATCAATCGGAGAACATCAGTTTTATTTATGATTTGATTTGATTATGATTTGATGCCAAAGTGTTAAGTAACATCCGAGATCGAGTTTCGTAGACAGTGACATATGAATGATAGTTGTGTTGCGGTTATTAAATGCCAAATTGATGATGTGGCCCTGGAGAGAATGGTCGAAATCTAAATGAACCTTAACTTTGAAAGGTCATATCAAAAGTCATCAGCATGATAAATGTAGTAGGAATGCTGTCGCTGATAGTCAGAGAATCTAAATTGAATTATAAATCTGAATCATAAAATTAATAAAATCCTAACCTTAATAACAATCCAATAATAATGGATTTACGATAGTGATGTTGGTTAACCACTGAACGCTAAAACGGCTAAACGGATTTATAGGAAATTTTGTCCGAATATTTCGTAGAACTTGGAATAACACATTATGATACTTTTAAATCTAGAATGCTACGTTACTCTCAAACCGACGCTCTTGTATGAAACGTCTGCTGAGTGTGGATGAAGAGAAAGAAGTGTCTCGGGATCGTAGCAATTGGAAAGCTGTTGTCTCTGCCTAACCCTACGGGAAAGGGTCGTGAATATATGTATGTATGTAATTCTAGAAACGAATTAGGTGTTGTGGTATCACTAAGTTTACACGAGGCACGCATTCAATCCTATTCTACACGGAGCGCTGGTCATTCTATGAATTGTAATAGATTCTAATTTCCAAACATTTAATTTTACGCCAATGATAAAAAATTTGTTCTGAATCAAATCTGCTGCTCGACTGCCTCTACTCAATAAAGCCAACTACGTGACAAAATGTACCAATCACTGGCGCATGCGGTCATGAACTAATAAACTTATGTTTGCTCCGCGTCTCTAAGCCCCCTTTACTCTTAGGTCATACAAAGAGTAGTAAATCTAGACCTAACTTTTGGGTCACATTCTGTATTAAATAAGATAATGTTCAATGAATTAAGTAAATGCAGGGAGTTTTTACAAGATTCTGCTACTACAATGTGTAGGTATGCTTAACTTTGTAATGTAGTGTTAATGCACTTAACAAACTTCAGAAATGTGTTAATTATTTTTTTTGTATATACCTTGTCGAGTTAAATTTGGTTATCTATGGTATCACAGGTATGGCCTGTCTGGTAAAGACCGGGATACGACTTTACTTTCGTTAGCAGAACTCTTCGTGCATAATATACATTTTATTATTATTTTAATGGACTTGTGGGCCCCTTTTTTGAGATCTGTTACTATGGGTGAATGCAACATTCTTTCTTTCTTTTTCAGTGTTATTAACAGGATGAAAACGGTTTCGAAGATTTTTATAACCATATGACTTAATACAAATTATCGTTTTAGTGGTCATTCAAAGTCGTTGTACGACTTTCAAGGTTCATCGGACCACACAATCTTTTGCAGTTTATTATAGTACTTATTTCATTTGAGTAAGATTGAATTAACTAAATATTTGCGTGAAAAGAAACATTTTTATGTTCGAAATGTCGAATGTATCAAAAAACAGTTGTAGTTTCAATGAAATTGCATTTCACAATGCAACAGTTGATGAATAACTTTTGATTGTTCTTTATTAGTATTAGTACTTAACATAATTTAGTTTATATACATTATGGTTGAACTAAATAAATAAATTGTGCCACGTGCTAGGTATTTTGTTTGTTACCGCGATTAGAAAAGGCACAATATGTATGAAAACTTATTGAAATGACAGCTGTTTTATGATACATTCGACATTTCGAACTTTAAAATGTTTCTTTTCACGCAAATATTTAGTTAATTCAAATGAAGGTGTTTCGATAATAATAAAAAGAATCTTCAAAAAAGTTTTATTCTAAGTTATAGGTACGGTATTTTTAAAGTTACCCAACTTTATGGTACTTAGATGCAGGTAAGTTAAGTAGGGCCGTTTGTGTAAAATTCGTGTGTAGTTCATGGTCTTTACAATTCCCTATGGTCATGTTTAGTAGGATGCCGTGGTGGTACCGGCCTAAAATAATAAGCCCCATCTCTTCCCGCGGGTGCCGTAAGAGTCGTCTAAGGGATCACGTATTAAAAGGTGGGCAGCAGCGCCTTCTGAGGATCGGAAATCATACTGCGCTCGCCAAGCCGCCTGCCGAGTTTAGCGAGTATTGGCAATATGGGGTAGGCATATGTCCAGCAGTGGACGTCCTATGACTGAGATGATAATGATGATGATGATCTTTAGTAATTCTTGTATGTTCGAATCAGCCTTTATTTTAGTGCGGTGCCTTTCTTTAGGCTATCTTAACCTATGACATCATTACTAGAATTCAGATCGTGTGGCGTCACTTGGGAGAGGTCTGTAAATACAACGTAGACATTTGATGAACTTGAGTTTAATATAATTTTATGATTTATATATTTACACATCCGAAGTTTAATCTGCAGGCAATTTACTAAGTAAAATATACCTTACAGCCGAGATTTGAAAAGGTCACGGGTTTCGAGAACTACTTAGATATCTATAGAGCAATTAAATAATAATAATATAATAGTAAAAACTTTATTGAAATTTTTAAAGGTTTACATGTACATATTAGTACTCTTAAACTAGGTATGCACACAAGGATAGTATATACAAACAAACTACAACTATAAATACAAACATCATGACTTTAAATCAATATTGAATTAAAAATGCCTACTTTATTTCTACTACTCTAGCCTATTTTTGTATAATTATGGTATAAGGGGATTATTATAACGTAAAAATTAGCACCAAAATAAAATAAAAATAGACAGCAATGTCCGAGTTAGAAATATAAAAAAGAAAGCTTTTCATTTATGGAAAAAACATACAAAACTAACTTAAAAATTAAGTCAACAACAAAAACAAATGGCGTTACGCCATGATGTCCAGATATAATTCGAATTTTATCAATATCTAAATCGTAGGATGAATATTCATCAATATTTTTAGAGAATGCCTGACGTTAATTATATAATATTAATTATATTATATTTAAAACTTATCATAAAATTAACAAAATCTGAAATTATACAATCAGACATTCACTACTCATGCGTAGAAAATGCTCAACGTGTTCTTGAAAGAAGTCGGTTAAAAACGAGAACATCATTAATATATTCCAATTCGAATATACATTCTTGAATGGAAATTACTCGTGAGTTTTATATCTTATATTATCCAGCTTTACTTTTTTTTTTACAATAGTTAACCGATTTATCACCATCTCATGCGGTCTACGCCGGAGCACGCTTGAATATAGAATATTGCAACCTAGGTTTCGGGCATGTCCGATGCCCATGGGCGCCGCCAGAATTATTTTTAGGGGGGTGCAATTGCATCTACACACATCATAAAAGTCTAAGTAACTAAGAACATGTGCGGTTTTATACTTTTCAATGATTTTGAGCGTTCCGTACTTCAAAAGGAACCCTTATAGGATCACTTTGTGTCCGTCCGTCTGTCAAGACCCTTTATAACGCGCGGAAGTATCGAGTTGAAATTAACACGACACACTCAGGACTACATTATCTTGAAGATGTGAATAACGTGTAATAAAAATAATATATGATAAAACCTACTGCCGTTTATGTCGTAAAAACATATATTTCGAGACTCTCAAGATAATCAAAATGTATAGGGAGAAATTGAAATTGAATTTATTATTTATTTATTTACAATAAGTATTGCTCACTGAGGTCAAATATTATATGCAGGCGACGCGATCTAAACCAAAGTATTGTGGAATATAACTGTTGTACTGTACTTGTTCAGTGGAACTGTCTAATACGTTATAAATACGTATATATATAGATATAAATTTACGAAGCAAATAGTCAAATATTTTATAAAACAAACAAAAATGTCATAATAATTGGCAATGGAAATAGTTGTTAAGTTGTTCTCTTTTCCTAGAGCGTGGAATGTCAGAACTACGTGAAGTTGCCAATTATCCTATTATAATTTCATTCATGAGCTCAAATTGGCGAACAAACAATGAAAAAAGTAATGAATGACAGAGGAAACGTCGCGGTATGCGATGGGGGCGGAGTGACTGGCAGACAGGTGATGAGTGCAAGTGACAAGTGAAGGGCGTATATAACACTTATTTTAAATACTCCCACATTGTGCAACGTCGCCAATATTGCAATCACTATGTCATTAAAAAATAATCAATTTAAATATCATATTAAGAGCTCAGTTGCATCTAAAGCATTTTATAATTTGGCAGAATAATTTGATGTAAAATGATTCCTTAAAGATGTTAGTGTAGAAATACATACTTATATTAAACATTATAAATTCTTACGTGTTAACCATTATCATTGTACGTCCGAAAAAGGATAAACTGTTGAAACTTATATATAACTTTTCACAATCTGATTCCACCATCCCCTTTCTATAATCGGTCGACTCGACGGCGACGTACGGCAATTCGCCATCGCTATATGGTAGATATACCACCTATACGTACGAAGCGTTTTGCTTCCACTTTCTTAATGCGTACTGCCAAGGAATGGAACTCTTTGCCCGAGTCTGTGTTTCCCAATATGTACAATCCTGGAGTCTTCAAGACGCGAGTGAATAGGTACCTTCAAAGTTTGCGTGCTAAATCCTAGACAACGTCATCACTTAACATCAGGTGAGACAGTTGTCAAACGCAAACTTATAATATGTAAAAACAAAAAAAAACCTTGACCATCTTATAAACACAGTTATAAGCAATCAATATAATATGCTGTATTCTGTGACACACATATATATGTATATTCACATCACATCACACGCACATGTTATGTGTGTGTGTGTGTGTGTGTGTGTGATGTGCCCTAATATACAATTTCTCAAACAGTATACTCTTTTTACACATACATTATCAAAAGGAAACATTCCATTAAATAATTTCTCGCTGCAGTTCATGAATTAGAACATCCTAAAGGAAGAAGAGCCCACACAGAGTTTTAACTGGAAGCGTGTGTATTTGACCTTCATCCTGCATTCCCGCGTACACTCACACGGGAAACGCACTATTCATTATGGGACACTCACCTTTTTAAATGTACATCGTAGTGTAGGCGTGACGCACAAATACTTAGACCATATGTGTCTAAATAATCCAAGTATCGACACCATGTTTTTCAACTCCAATAGGTGCACCATTAGAAGATCGAATGTAGCGCGAGAAAGAAGAGATTTAGAATATTGCATCAAAATTATGTGTATTACGTGTATCCTGATATATCTGATGATCTGATGATATCTGATATGAATCTTAATGCCTTTATAAAAATAAAATACTAATAACTTATTACAATACTGCAGCTACTACAATAACATTTGAGCAATCCACTAACTATTGGTAGCCTATAGATAACTCAATTGTTCTAACCCGCTACCGGCCGGCAGCGTGCCCAAAATGAATCTTAATTGCATGAGACGTTAACATACTATAATATAAAATATAGGCTTTAAGACCATTTTGGCGGTCTGAAAACTAGAAAACACAATAATCAGGCAAATTAATACGCTTGTGGCAATTCATACTCAAGACGTGTTTTAGTCCTTTTCATTAAAATATTTTGCTTTGTTACCAGTACCAGTTTGTACCAGTCAAAGGCTCCAACATTCCCGAGATATACTATTGCAGGCCGCAGTCAGGCTTTTAAACGGGTTTTTTTTTTATCAGTTTGCGTTTGACAACTGTCTTACCTGATGTTAAGTGATGACGTTGTCTAGGATTTAACATGCACACCTTGAAGGGACCTATTCACTCGCGACTTGAAGACTCCAGGATTATACATATCGGGAAACACAGACTCGAGCAACGAGTTCCATTCCTTGGCAGTACGCATTAAGAAAGTGGAAGCAAAACGCTTCGTACGTATAGGTGGTATATCTACCATATAGCATAATACAAAGTAGTATTGTCTACGCAGTTTTTAAACTACCTTAGTCACCTTCTAAAAATTCTCCTAACTTTTCGAGTAGTCATTCGTGATTGCCGTGTATTACATTGGGCAATACAATAACAATACTATGTACCTACTAAGTGCCTACTTGCGCCAATTGGCAAACGAAAAACATTTTCCTTCTTTGACGTAATACATTCTACTGAATCACCACGACACTTTTCGTTGAGCGTATACGAACATTGGTAGAAACCCTATACCTAAACATACATAATCGCCACTCTATATTAGTGGTTACAATCACGTCCACACTCCACTCACATTCTTCGCTTGACTGAGGTCAGGAAGTTCCTTCACGAGCAGTTGCGAAAACGACTTACCTCAACTAATCAGGTACGTGATACTTTTAAGAGCGCGCTGATACACTTGCCAAGATTTCAATGCTAAAATTACGACACTCGACAGATGTGATTTAAGATGAGTACAAAGAAAATGTGCACCTCCATAAGCGTTCAACAATTGAGTGAGTACGAGACGAGTGGGCGAGCAAGGCGCGTCATTGATAAGGATAATCGAGACATGAATCAACGCCATATCGAGTACAAAACCGGTAGTTAAACATCCCTAATATGGAACAGATACCTAATATTCAGTACGCGTGTCGACATAGGTCATAATTATTAACTTAATTGTCTTTGCAGAGTAGGCGAGTCATTGTTCGCGAGTTTGGTACGTGTATCGTATGATCTCTCTCATTTCAGACCATATTCCTTATTTATAGTTCTTGTTTCATCACATTCATCATCATCATCATCATCATCTCAGCCATAGGACGTCCACTGCTGGACAAAGGCCTCCCCCATTGATTTCCACAAGGACCGGTTGGAAGCGGCCCGCATCCAGCCCTTGCCTGCGATCTTAGTCAGGTCGTCTGTCCACCTAGTCGGTGGCCGTCCTTCCCCTTCCCCTTCATCACATTACCAGACCTTAATTCTTGACAGTCCCAACTCTACTAAGCCTCTGTCGATATCTCTGACGTAGCTTAAGTGGTCAAAACATATCGTCCGATCAGAGGCCAACGTTATGCAACGATTCTTTTTGAATTACATTTTATTCGTCACGAATTGTCTTCCTGGATGTCAGAATATGGTAACAGATTATGACATTTGGATAAGTATCGCATCGGATTGATCTGCTTCAGTTGAAATTGGAGTGGGTTCGTGAGTGTGATCTATGAACTTAATCCAACTTAAGCGGAGCGTCAGCCCATACTTATTTCCTAGACCTACTTTATTTTGTAAGTCTAGATGAAACATTAAAATATTACCTGAACTGTACATTAAGTAATTAGACATTAATTATGTTTTGAAAGTTTCTAAATTATATTTCTTTGCACAATTTGATTAATTTGCTAAATCTCTAATTACAGTTAACTATTTTAAAAGTTTTTCATGCAAAATTTAAATTTATTATTTAGTAGGTAGCTAGGTGGTCTGGGATTACATTTTGTATAAATCGCATATCTAAGGAAAGACATAATCTATACTAATATTAGAAAGAGGAAAGATTTGTATGTAAGTATGTTTGTAACGAATAAACTCAAAAGCTACTGTGCCGATTTCAAAAATTATATCACCATTCTGGAGCTACATTCACCCTGAGTAACATAGGCTATATTATATTTTCAAAAAAGTTAGGGATCCTTATCATTTTTAATTTTCAAATTTTTTACCCGAGCGAAGCCGGAGCGGACCGCTAGTAATCTATATTATTATTGTGTATACTTATATTATCTCATAATGTATGTCTTCCTCGATAAAGACATAGGTCTTTATTTATTACTAAAATTCAATACATTATCATCAATGATGTTTTACTAAAGATGACGTACCTATATTCATACTGCGCGGTGCTCAGATTTTGTTCCTTTACGACATAAACATGCTTCTTGCGACAGATAATACGGTACAAATAATATAGAAAGGGATAGCTATATGTTTAGACTTGCGCTTGAAATGCGCGTCAAAATGAAAATTACTACAATTGACTTAATTTTGCCGCTTCAGTTTCCGCGCGCTTGTGCGACATCTACCTTATATAAACATATAATATCATTGATTATCATAATGCAAATTTTTATACAAATCGCAACAGCTGTTTTCTTGATACCAATACATAATCGTTCGATGCCGAGCAAATTTCAATCGCCCGGACTCTAATCCTCCAAACAAAAGCCCCAGCCTTGTTTATGCACACATATATGAATATGGCGATACAGAGTCTAGCTAAGCCTCAATGATATGTCATAACAGACGTGAAGACGTATGTGACACGCCGGCACGAGGGCACAGTGACCGCCGCGTCCGCGTCGGCAGTCGGTGTACTGATGACATAACGGCGAGCCCACGCGGCCCGTTATGCATCGAGACGCTTTTGTTGCACTCCGTACGTACATTGAGAAATAGTTTGGTCTTGTCGTTTTGCAAAACGATCACCTTGTATTTTTAATGGCATCAAAAATAGGTAATTGGAACATTCACTAAATCGCTCTTATTTCAAAAGTCTATATAGTCGATATGTTAAATGTACGGAAAATGGCACTTCTTACTCACGCTAATCGTACTTATAAATTTTAAGCTATTGTATAGCTTATATCGCGGGCCTTGAGCGTGGAGACCGAATCCAGAAATTACGTAACGAAAATAACCTAACACCCCCCGACCACACACTCCGACCGGCACACCGGTGATACTTTTTAGTTTTGCCATCTATCGATGAATAGCAGAACTTTTAATGACTTTTTGAAATATCACGCTTGTCTGTTTAGTTCAGCAAATCACCTCTAGGTGGCATTGGTTGTATCGGCGTTACTGCATAAGTTATTAATACATTAATTGCATAAGTTGATAAAAAATGCTATGCATTAGCTTTACCGCGGCAGTCCCCGAGTGCCACACGTCTTTTTTTACTAGCACCTTTCGTGTAAAACATACTAGTAGGTGGCACTTCGGATTTGCATATAACATATGGCGATGCAGCGACAGGAGAAGAGCGATTGGGGTATACATTATAATACAATATTTTCCTAATTTTGTGAATCACACGAACTAGCCATAATTCACTAAACTTCTTAAAAATAAAACAGCTCGTATTATATTTACGCTACAATTCAAATTCGTATAACTCCATACAACGCTATCTCTAATTTTAGTCAAGTTTTATTCAGTTGCTGGCCAATTGCGGGTAGTTTTAGTCGACACCAAATAAGTGACGATTTCATTATCATCATCACCATGTCCGTAACCGAACTGTCTGACGGAAATGGACTGATGTAGATTTAATTCAGAAAAATCTATATCGCAATACGACCTTGCTTGAGATGCACATCAAAGCTTATTTGAACATTGTAATCGTTGAAACTGCTGGCAAGCACCTACGCAGATCTTAAACTGAGCGCGATTTACCTCTCAGATCACGCCCAGGTTATATATGGTTCCACAGAGCTGTAAGTCTGGATGACCTTGAAGTTAATAATGATTAACTTAAACTTAATTTCTCGCTTTCAATCCTCCATACTCTATCACACTTTGAATACATCGTTCGAAATACCTAGAAAATGCGAAGATTAATTGTACTTATGCATTACATATCTACTTCTCTTTACAGAAACGGATCACGAGATCTATTTTTTATAAAATATAACAGCTACCTCTATGGGTATTGGACAGTAGTACTATTATGAGTTTTTCAATAGATACCTATATTTGCTCCATCATATCAACAACAAATCGGGCAATCCTCTTCTCATTTATGTTAAGCATATGTTATTAAAAGACATAAAAGCATAAACGCGCCTAACAATTTGCTTAAATATAACGTGTTGTATTCTTAGTTTATCAGAATAATCAAAACTGTTTGTGGCGCCATCTCTTAACGTTTTAGTTCATAAACTCGAGATTTACATTAAATAACTCGTTCGCGCCAACGGAGACGTTAATGTCTACGAACCAATAAGTCTATTTAGTTCGGTCACTGAGGAGATAAATCATTATCGCAAATCACGGGTGTTTAAACACCTTCACCAATGGTATCAACCATATTGCAAAGTTTGCAAATACTTCACACCTAAACCATGAAATGTTAGAGGCAGTTCAACTGCTTCAGGCTATTTCAACCAGGTAATCATATTTAAGTCCTAAATAGTAATAAATGATCAAAAATATCGCCAGCTCCACAGCCCAAAGGATAACGATAAAGTCTTGGCAACCAGTCGGTTGCCATTTTAGTGTATTTCGTGTCGTGCTCCAGTTTCGTGTCGGTCCACCGCGTAGGCCTTACACGAGGAAACCACGCCCAGGACAACTGACACAACGACCATTGCGACAGCTCTCGCGATACCACGCTTACTGTTTAACAATTATTATGTGGTAGGTAAACAACCAGTGCATTTGGATATTAGACTAAGTTGTTTGACATAAATACGTCCTTAAGGCTTGACCGTTTGCTAAATAGTCAATTTTGAGTCCTTCGGTTAGTGGGAAAGTATCGATTGACTCAAAGCAGCGTATATTTAGGGTTGAATTCACCAAAATGTAAACGTCCGATTATCAATTAACCGTCGGTCAAACAGTTATAATAATTATAATAATAATATCACACAGTTAAACTGTACATATGCCTAATAAACTTTGAAAAAATATCACGTATGACAACAGTTCATGAAGGTTAATTTTGAGAGAACGAAATTTGAATTCCATTGCTGATTTATTAATAAAAGCTTATTTTCGACAGATCATATTTTTTCTTTATCAAAAATTCTCACAGTAACGACAAATACGCTTAAACTGTGTCTTACACATGAAGAAATAAAATTAAAAAGGATAAAAATGTGGTTCCTTTTTTTTGAGCCCGTATTTCATCTGTAAAGTATACATCTGTAATATTTTATTTATTAGATCTCGTCTCTCAATTAGAATTACTGCCCCTTCTCTGCCCGTAAACACCCGCGAGCCTCCGTAATGTCATCTGAACTTGATGAACCCGCAAGAACTTGGAAAAAAACAAATTCGAATTGATATCTACACTGTTACACTAAATACGGAAAGCGTCGGCCTCAGATAAAATAAGAGCGGAGTCTGTATACTCAAAGGCGTCGGCTGTCAACATAACTGACGCGTATCAAACGAACATGTTATCCAACCCAATGCTTAATTTGATAATTCTTGATAATTCATCATAGTTATATAATCTATCAAGAACTATCGTCATCTGATAATACAAAAAACAACTTGTATGTACAACATATACCCGTTTAGCATTAATAAAATTAGAATAAAACTAAAACGAAACAAGAGTAATGAGCCGTTTTTAACGATTATTACATGATAAAGCCCCAGTTAAGTTATTCTTTTTATTCAATATGTAATGATAACGTTCTACCGGTGGATATCATAGCTGTATCTCGTAACAAATTACCGAATCGACTGATACAAATGAAATGGATATTACATAACAATAATGGACTTAAATAATGATCTTAATAAAAGGAATTATGGCTTAGTTGTCAGCCAGTGCCTACGTTCTAAAACCACAATTAAAAGTTATGAACTCCAGTTGTGAATTTAAGAAATTGTGATTTGTATTTATTATTCGATAATGAATTAGTTATATTTGATTAATCCGGCAACGGGACACAGTGCTTCGGAATTAAAATTAGAAAGGCTTGTTATATTTAGCTAATGATCTGTCAAAACATCACGTATACATACTCTACTTTCAAAAGTTGGAATGCATTTTTGATTTTTTTTTTTCTTTGTTAAAGTAGGAAATACGGTGTATAATATTACAGTAATGCCAAATACCTGCCCATACTTATTACACTAATATTATAAAGGCGAAAGTTTGTTGTGTATGTGTGTATGTTTGTTACGCTCAAACGGCTACACCGATTGTAATTTTTAGACTTTTGCTGCTTTGTTATTAAATCAAACGGGGCTAAATGTTTTTCTCGCGATCAAGCCCCGTTTGATTTAGTAACAATGACTACACCGATTTCAATAAAATTTGTTATGGAAATAGTTTAAACCCTAAATTAACACATAGGCTACCTTTCATAATCATTATCATCAATCATCACCACGCGGCGCGGGTAGAAACGCGGGGCGCAGCTAGTTGTATATCACACTCGCAATAAAGATGTCTAATCTTTAACAAATAGATGTGTAGGAATATTGAACTATTTATTATATATGATTAAGTTGACTGGAAGCTGGGGGCGTGTTTATAATCAGCTTACATTGCACCATTGTTGAAAGTATTGACACGTATTGATATCATACAGAAGCTTTACAAAAGTACCTTTTGTTTTACAATAAATATAAGTAGACGTTTATTGATTGATTCAATTTTAGCGACTTATTCTAAACAACAATAATCATTTATTTTTTAATTGGGAAATGTCTGCTTCTAACTCACGACTCCAAAATACAAGCAGTGGAATTTTCTTCTCAAGTTCTGTTCTCATCTTTGCATTTCTGGGTAGGTAACGTTCGTTGTTTCGTTTATTCTCAATCAAATTAATGTAATATCAGGTACATTCATATAGCGAAGTGTACGAAAAAATCAAAGATAATTGTTTCACATCACGCTCCACTTACCTAATTATTCTCGAAAAAAGTAGAACATTTTAAACATCGAATACATAATTGTCGTATTATGTAATTTTGGATAAAGCATATCGGAACAATTCATTGTTACCGGTTAATTGTAACACAACGTACCTAACTAGAAGTCAGTAGTCAAGATTCATACAATGCATTGAGTATGATTATATTGATAATATATTAGTGAGTTTATAATCAAAATTAATAATAATAATTATTATTATTAGTATATTATTTATTGTCTCATATTCTAATACTGAAATTCTATTTCTATACTAACAATGCAATAATTGTTAAAAAACTGTCAGTGTCTACGAGAAGATTAAACGGACATTTACTGAGTATTTTTTTTTGTTTTGTGTTCTTAAAATATCAGCAGTATAATTATGAGAACATAAGCATTGTTAAATATCGTGCCCGTAAAGACTGTCATAATGAACCTTATCTCACAAAAAGAGTCAAGTGAAAAACCAAGTTTTTTTTATATAAGCTCTCTTGATTCGGGCACTGTAAGTTTTTTCGGAATAACGCTTATATAAAAAATAAAATAAAAAAAAATATCTTTATTGCAGGCAAAAGGACCCATACATCACAAAATTACAAAATATAAATGGTCAAAAATAACAAACTAAAACTAATATATATCTATCTCAAGGAATAAAGATGACTACACTATAGCAGTTCTTGAGAGCTCGTAAGCATTCTAGGTCTAGCGTGATAGCAACGTCGACCACATCGTCACTAACAATCCAATGAGATAGTGGTCAAACTTTAGATCAACATAATATAAAAAACCGTTGTTACAAATAATTGCGAGTACGTATGTTGGAGTATGAAAGTTGCTTAACAGTGCAAATTTGCACACCATAATTTCTTTTGCAGTGTAAGGCCTATTGCTTACTCATTGTTCTTCTGTATCCGTTGGCCCGGTAGTCAGTATCCGGTGAGTGTGATCAAAATGTCATCGAAAGTTGAAATGTGTAGTATGAATTGATTCAACTACCGTCTGATTAACAGCGGGCACTCACGACCCCAAGTTTATTATCGGTTGAACACTTTGGCTCGAAAGATGTGTTGATTTGACTAGATAAGAAATAATTGAATGTGGAGTGGCCACATTCAATTATTTCTTAGGTATGTGAGTGGAAATTGAAAATGATTTGCTTATTTATTGTGTCCCGCTTCATGATCTACGTTTGAATTAAAACACATTTCCAAATAAACTGTGTACCTGAAAAACAAGTTTCGTAACTGTTATGTAAAATACGGTAACATTTAGATCGTATTGTTGCAATGGGTTTGCGAGACGATGCGTGCGAATAGTCCGACCCCAAGTTAGTACACAATAGCCGTTGTGTATAGATAAATTACATTGGTTTTTTATCGAGATTGAAGCTGATTAAGAACTGATCACAGCGGTGGACCATTGCTTAATGTCTTAATTATCGTTTTCAGATGCGACGGCAGGCTCGGATCACAGCCGGCGGCGCGCTCGTGTGGCGCTCCGCCTCTGCTTTGCAAGGTAATTAAATGGTATATTTAGTACTAGTTATTTTTATAATTAATAGCCTAGTATTGTACTATTATCTCACTTAGTGATCAATCTACATTGTATAACTTAGGTATGTCGCTAACGGCACTAAAGTAACTTAGGAACGTCAGATGTAGTCGCTGATTTCCCGTTTTGCAATCAAAGTACTATTAGTATTACTATTATGTATGTACTAGTACGTACTATTTGTTTTTTTTTAACGGCCCGATTCATTTATTTAAATAAAATACTATTAACTTATTACATTACTACAGCTGCCACAAAAACATTTAAGCAATCCACTAGTTATTGTCAAGGGTAACTCAAATTCTCTAACCCACTACCAGTTGGCAGCGTGCCCCACATTGCAGTGTAGCAGCATTTCAGTGTTGAATTGCAATGCGGTTCCGTTGAACCAAATATGTGCCAGCATTTTGATCACGCGTCGCATCGATCAAACGCTTTGATAAGTTTTGGAAAATCCGAGGAATTCCTGATCCCACGGGCCCAATGTCCCGACCCCAAACGGTTCAAACATGTAACCACTACCTAGGTTACCATATTATAATAATATAGTATTTATATAAAAGTACTAATTATACCGGTGAACTGACATTCGTTTGGCGATTCAGGATGTTAGTCGACTCTAAGGGCGTGTACTTGCGTCTCTAAATATTATAGTTTTAAAACAAGTCCTAACTCCACTCGTATAGTAGTTCCAGAAGTAGTCGTAATACCTGAAGGTATACGTTCCAATAGTTAAAATACAACCTATGTATCGCAATAATAGTAAAAAATGTTACCAAAAAATGAAACCGACTTCCACACTCAATAGTGTGAAATAACTTGTCGAAGTCGCTACCATGGTAGTACAAAAGTAGCTATTATCAAAATATTGTGCGCATGGTACCGACTTCGACAAGTTATTTCACACTTTTGAGTGTTGAAGTCGGTTCCATTTTTTGAATGGAAAATTTGAGAACGATATTGGCTTCACCCAAAGCTCAAGCCGCTGGTGGGGATCGACCCATCGTCCGTCAGTTTGACGCTGACGCTCCCACCGCTGAGCTATCATCATTTCACTTCATCACACACACTCTACTTACAAGCTGTGTTAGTTAACGGTTCTTGTAACTATCTAATGATATATTATTACGTTTTTCAGTTTGGCTGTGGTTGCTGATATTTATATTCCAAAACGAATTCCGGATATCGAGGTCCATTCAACCCGGTGTGAGTATTTTCATTTTTTAAATAGTATATAGTATTTTTTTTTAAATTAGAATTTGCTATTTGGTTAGACTGCCTATAACCTGTTTATTAGATCTCGCAACTATTTTTTTCATGGTCTCTAGTGACCGAAACAACAATACAACAAATTGAAATTTTAGAGCGGGGGTGTGAGTGTTATGAAAAAATAGCCACAAAGATATATTAATTTGTGAAGTAAAAATGTTATTAAATATAATATATACCTACATAACATATTACACGATTTTATTGCCAAAGACAACTTGAAAGAATAAAAATTAAACCCGTATAGATGCTAAAAGTACCAACTTGAAATGCCAAAATTAGTTTTATACCAATTTGCCAAAAACGTTTTTTGTCTACCTCTAAAACAGCCAAAAAATGTAGCTCGATTTTGTTATAGAATTATTGAATAGCTTACGCTAACGTTTGTATTATTGGCAATCTTACAATTAACACGATTACTACCAAAATAATTGAGTTAGTATAGTTAGTACGAATCATCTGAACCTCCAGAAGAACGCGCGGGGCTTCGGCGTCGGTCATAGATAAGTAAGACAATTATACAGCCGTCGAATGTCTGTGTTTGAGCCTAAAAGACATACATAGTTGTAGTGTAACTGAAAAACCGCTTGACCAATTTTGATGAAATTTCAATAAAAAAATAATCATCAAAATCGGTTCACCCAGTCGAAAGTTCTGAGGTAACAAATTAAAAAAAAATACGACTCGAATTGAGAATCTCTTCCTTTTTTGAAGTCGGTTAAAAAAGGAGGCAGTCTACAATTTTGACTACACAAATTTGTTATTATCAGGAAGTTGTTAATTTTGCACTTAATAAAAAAAGAACAACAATGTTTCCAAGTATTGTACATCTAGTATGGTCATGTTATAATGACGTGGCCAAATGTGGAGAAACAAATCTTTAAACATTTATGAATATTCTATTTGGCTAGTACGAGTATAAGCTTCTTTATGAACTATTTTTATAAATCTTGTTATATCGTGCATGTCATTGGTATTGATCGAAAATCTACACATGCCGTGGTCGTACCGGCCTAGAATAGTACTCCCCCATCTCTTCCCGTGGGTGCCGTAAGAGTCGGCTAAGGGATCACGTACCAGGAGGTGGGCAGCAGCGCCTTCTGAGGATAGGAAATCATACTGCGCTCACAAACGCCTGCCAAGCGTGGCGAGTATTGGCAAATCCCCCCCCCCCCCCCCCCCCCCCCCCCCTCTCTCTATATGGGGACGCATATATCCAGCAGTGGACGTCCTATGGCAGCGATGAATAAATGAATTATCGAAAATCTTGATATTTCAACCATAATTACATGCGGTATTCGCCCCAGGGTGTCAATTCTCTTATTTATTAAGACAATCCAATTCATAAACAATGCAATTGGCGTTCAAATGTTATCATAAATAAACTTGATACTTCGCTAAAATAACAATAGCATCTCGATTGCATCGTAGACAATTGAATTGCGGTAGAAATTAGATCTGTGTAGCCATTAGCATTATACTCCAAGTAGAATAGCAAAACTAGAAAACGATTCATTGTCAATCCATGAGCAATGTGTTAGTAGAATTGATACCCTGTAATAATGTTAAATTTTCAGTTATGAATGGCTTCCTTTCGTTCAAGCACAATCGACCGTGAACCTTAATTGCAGAAAAATTCTTCGACCCCACAAGCTACGATAATAATATTATCGACAGCAAAGGAATAATTGCAGTGGTACAAGAGCAGGGCCTATGTCCAGCTGTGGACGTTGTATGGCTGGGATGATGAATGGCAGGGCTCGATCCCTGGGTTGCCAGCCCATTCACCCTAATTCAGAACAATACATAACTAATCGAATCCGTTCAACTCGATATTGTTTATACATTTTATATATTGAACTCTATCAATTCGCACATATTTTGTGTATGTATTGAAATATAAATGAATATCTGCAATATTTTTCTCAGTATCGAAATTGTCGAACAAATATTTTTAATGTGTCTGTTGAAAGTCTCTAATGCATGGTTTAGCCATTACCGCATCGATTTGGTCAGTTATTGAAGAGTTCTGAATCGGGAGACAGTTGCCTTAACACGTTATTACGCTACTGAGAAACTAGTGCACGCGTAGAATTACTCCATTAATTTTTGTACATAGATGGCGCTACCGGTATTGACCTAAGGTAGCCATACATTTTTGACTATCTTATGCTATTTAAAGTTATCTTTTTACACTATGTTTTAGTCCTATATATTATAATAATATTATAGCATGAGTGATTAAAGTTCTCCAACATAGGGTACCTTCTTAACTTGATTCAGTTAATGACTAATTTGTTTTAACATTTCCAGTACTTGGACTTCGACAATCTGCCTGAAACCAACTTCACATGTGCGGGAAAGGTGATAGGAGGGTATTACGCAGATCTGGAAACCTCGTGCCAGATGTTCCATGTGTGCACGGTGGGCCAGCAGGAAGAGCCCATGGATATCAAGTTTCTCTGCCTTAACGGCACTGTCTTTGATCAGGTAATTTAATAGTAAGAACTAAGATAAGTTAAGGAAGTTAGTCATTATTTAAGTAATTGCTCAATATTAATATTTAAATGTCCACATCTAACTACTAATATTGCTTTATAATTAAAATGCCCGTAAAACAAACCTACTTTTGTGCCTACTCTACGATTGATACAATCAACTTACAAAGGGTTTTGACCTGAGATTTTATTTAGTAAATCTGTGGCCTGAGCACGAATCACTATCGTAATCGTATCAATGTTGATACAACTCAGATTGTTGCAGTGTTTTCCATTGTTATTGATTCAATAACAATTAAAAACAACTTGTGCGGTCTAAACGTTTGTTTTCGTACTACAGTGACAAACTTGGAATCGTTTCAAAACTATGAACAAAACTAATACTTAAGAAATAACCTATATCGCAGGGTAATCAATTTAATCATAACTTAGAGCATCCATAACCGACGAACCATACCCACATACATATCATATCATATTCAACCTAAAACTAGCCACAGATGAATAAATATAAACCTAAATATGCCACCCGCATTTCTCTAGTCTTCTCGTGACCACGACTAATACAACTTGGTCGAAACGTCGAGGTAAATAAATTACTAAATGTTTTTCTCGCGATCAAACCCCATTTGATTTAATAACATATATGAAGTTGTTTACTTGTCCTATTGACCACGTTTTTATTCAATTCCAGGAAACAAGAGTTTGTGAACGAGTAGATGAAGTGGATTGTACGAAATCCGAAAAATTCTACAGTTTAAATTTGGAACTATACGGCAGCACTGCACCACCTATCATACAACCAGACCAAGAGAAACCTGAAGCTACAGAACAGTCGCAGCAACAAACTAAACCCAGTAAAGAAACACACACAGATCCTTCAACAGATGAGAAAACAACAATATTACATGATAAACAACAATCAAATGCACCAGACTTTTCAGACTCGACTGAAGATCCTGTGCAAGAAATAAAAAAAGAAGAACCTAAGAAACCACTTCCAACATCTACAAATCCACCTATACAAATACTGGAAAATGATGAACTCACTGAAGGTATTATTTAAAACCATCTAAAAGTTTTACTACCATTGCATTAAACATTTTGTTTAGGACATGTTTTCACGCAGGTATCTCTTTAACATTTTCAGAGTATCAAGAGGAAGGTGGAATTGACGATGATTATGAGGACTATTCACGCTTGTCAACGACAACTCATGCACCGACAACAACAACGGTGACAACAACAACTACAAGCAGGCCCACGACGACTTCAACATTGCCGCCAACTTCATCACACTTTCCCTCTCCAATAGCGCATTTACATTCTTCTCCAACACCACTACTATCTTCGTTATCACCACCGGTTCCATCAATACAATCAATAGTACCTCCTTCTCAATCTATACCAACGCTAGATCCTGCACTACTTTCGCCACAAGAATTTCTTTATCGACCACGCAACCCAAGTTCTGACGCTATCTCAATCATTCAAAGCTACCGCCCCGCTGATGGAGTCTACATCACACATGCCCCACCTCAACAATATGACCATTTTCAATATGAATCTTCAAGGACTGCACCGCGCCCAACACAACAACGTCCAGCTCCATTTGTGCAACGGCCGCAACCTCAACCATTCCGACCGACGACGCTGGATCCACGTGATCAGCTGTTGCGCCCTGGACCAACGTCACAACCTTCTGAGAGACATGAAACTTCCATCAAACACAGACAACAGAATTATCCTGCGTCAGTACTTCCAGCACAGCGACCTTTACCATTTAATCCTTACTATTACGATAGAAAACGAAGTGACGACTCGATTCCAGAAAACGAATCATCCCTTTCCGCTCGGTCTGTCGCACCACCCACTGTCACCGAACGACATCCTCCTAAACCGAAGAGTCCACCACGGGTCATTGTTACCGCCAGTGCGTCGGTCAGTGACAGCAATGGAAAGAGGTTGAATTACACCGTCGGTAACGTAGTTAGTGCAGTAAAACCGATCGTAGCGATTAATTACGACGATTACAAAGAGTCGGATCTCATATTCGATCCGTTCTTCCTCGATGTGCCAAAATTACAAAAACGACGAAAGACTAGATCAAATACGAATAGAAAAATATTCACCATTCCCGCTACCGCAACTGTTTCATCAGAGATAGTAACAGATAAATCAACGACAACGTCTATCCCAGTGACTTCGAGAGCAACTACTACTAAAAGAGCGTCGACTAAAGCTTCAGTCATTACTACGACTGCGGCTTGGAGTCCAGACGATTATGTAGACGACAATTACGAGCCTCATGCGTACATTCCGCCTATACCACCGCTTGCAGTGTTGGTAGCCCACGGTCTTAACAAGCCGACAAAGGGAAGGCAGACGATAAATGAAGTTAAGGGCAATAAAGGCCACAGAGAACATCTTTTAAAGGCCGGTCGTGTGGAGCATCTAAAGCCGACAACGCCGTCTGCTCTGCAGACAACCTCTAGTCAAAGTGGTGCAAGAGGCGCGGTGCCGCCCGCCTTGCCACCGCCACCTCCGCCTGTGGAAGCTTCCTAAGCCTCCTCGCGCTCCACTGACTGTCAGACTCGTGCCTAATAAACTAAGCTCCTCATAAACCTAGTGTTATAAATTTAGGTAGGTAGAAAATTTTTAACAATTTTTGAATAATATTTTTAATGATCAAACTACCGATCTGTGAACACAAGAATTGTTTGAATTAATACTCAGCTTCAAAAGTTTTTGTGTCCTGGTGGGGAAGTCAATTGTAAAACGAAAGCGTTAGGTTCTCACCAACTTAAGTATAGCTTACTTCAAAACTCTTTTTAATATAATGGCGATATGTGAAATACTTTTTGACACCTAACTTTCTGTTTTCTAGATCAAACCTATTTGAGTTTTTGACATTCGACTTCTTCTCCCTTCGTTGAAAGGATGTTTTGCTCAACTGTTATTTTTACGACTTTTGTATATTCTTACTGCAGTTTTCTGAGAATTTAGGATAATAATTTATAATGTATGTACTTTTAGATCAAACAATCAATGTAAATACGTTTGAAATTGAATTACCATAGTAAACTTTTTACGGATCAGTTCTGTTCATTAGTTGTCTAGCGATATTTATAAAGGAATTCTTGTAAATACCTTTTGAATATACATGTGAAATTTTTATGAATATCGTTTTTTTTTTTTTTTTTATATAATATCTCATCTGTCCAGCGCCATTCGACACAGTCACAATATGCCTTTCGAGTAATTGTTTAAGTTAAATATAATGTTCGATAAAAAATATACCTATATTATGCGATGATGGATATTTTTGGAGAAACATTTATCATATCTCCCATCTCACAGTTCTATCTTCGATTAGCCTTTGTATCCTGACTCGCCCTTGTGTCCGGAATGGATCTTTGAGTATACAGCTACGTAGTATTGTAATCTCTTTAGTATACAACCCAAATGAGAGCCATATAGCGGAGACCACTGTGGATAGTATCTTATTTATATATTGTGGCTCATTCCATAGAATGGTATACAAATATCATCATCACAGTGGACTAGGAATGTGACAGAGTCTTTTTAAGATGTTTATTTATGTCGATGGTGCATATTTACACCTAGATACAGTTCTTGGGCACACTCGCACTATCATCCTGCACTTGAAGTTTTATTTTTTTGAATAATATGACTGCGGAATGCGGATACACCTACTTATTATAAAATACAGTTCCATCTCTATACATGCCACCTCACAGACGCCTTCAGCAGATTATCTGAGTTTGTCACTTTTTTCTTTTATAATACCTACACCTAATGTACCTGGTCTACCAAAAAAAGTGGAATAACCAAAATACTTCTATTATAATAATAGTTTTTGTACAGTACTATAGAAACGCTTAGTAGATAAAATAAATAAAAATCTGCCGTGCTTCTTTGAGCGTTAATTTGCTTCATTGATTCGCGTTTGTGGCCGTGTGCGATGCTTTTATAATTTAAGTCAAAACATTTTTTTTAAATGAGTATTTCAATGTCATGGTCACTAATACAAGAATTGATAAAAAAAAATATCACACTCAGACCCCTGCACTAGGATTCCCTGTATTATCGCGGGAGGCATGGACACACACAATCACAACACACAGACACCCAAGACCCCGGACAAACATCTATACTCATCGCACAAATGTTCGCCCCTACCGGGATTCGAACCCGATGTTGTTATCTTTAGATATTTAATTTATTTTCTTTGCTCGATATACTTAGCAAATAACATGGTAAATATCCTGATAGCAATATTAATTCTAATAAAAAAAAAGTAATATATATTATGTATCATACGTTGTCTTCTCTGATCCTCGCTCAGCACAACTTTTCCGACCGTGTGCCATGCACTTTATCGCGTTGTCATCAAATATGATGTAGGCAATTTTGGAGCGGGCTCACGGACTATTATAGGTATAGGTTCGTGATATACGATGCTAACGCATATGCAACCATATCATTACATTATCATTTACAGGTTATCTTTTATATCCGTTTGCTTTCGTTTAGCAGCCAGCTTACGCTTGGGTGCAAAATGCTTTGAAACCCATCACTGCCAGTGTAGTACTGCAGTTGATCAACTCGGTCACCATGGGTCTTGTTCCAGAAATGCTGGTCGAATTTCCAGCCACGCTAGCATTCACGACATCATTCGTCGGGCTTTTTTACCAGCGCCAAAGCTGCAGATATTCTTGAACCGAATATACGTGACCATAGTACAAGACCTGACGGTATGACACTTATTCCCTGGAAGTTAGGGTGGCCTTTAATGTGGGACGCTACATGCGTTGACACTTTGGCGCCGTCACATCATCCCGAGACACATGTTAAGGCTGGCGCCGCGGCTTATTCGGCGGAGCAATTGAAGCGGCGAAAGTATGCTAACCTAGGTGACATATTTGAACCGTTTGGGGTAGTCTTGGGACCCGTTGGGACCAGGAGCTCATCGGATTTTCCAAAACTTATAAGAGCGTTTGATCGATGCGACGCGTGACCAAAATGCTGGCACATATTTGGCTCAACGGATAAGCATAGCAATTCAACGTGGCAATGCTGTTAGCATTGTGGGCACGCTGCCAAGTGGTAGCTAGTTAGAGCATTTGAGTTATCTATAGGCTGGCAAGACCCAGTGGATTGTTCAAATGATTTTGTAGTATGTCCTATAGTAAAATTGTAATTAGTTATTAGTATTTTATTTTAATAAAGGCATCGGACCGTTGAGCATACCATGCCATAATCAGTAGCTACTCTATTTAGTTTGTGATTAGTTACTAATCTATGGTTTGTGATCATAATGTTCAATGCTCTCTGCATACAACCAACCAACCAACTCGATTTTTTTTAAACGTTTTAAGTACCGTAAAATATTTTATTATGAATGTAATTTAATTTTAATTTAAACATGAACTCGAGTGATTCGGATGAAACCATTATGAGTGTAGCGGAGTTGATTGATACTGCTTTTGGGAGGCAAGAAGTAAGTTTGTTTTTCTCATCGGATATAATACTTAAAATCTCATACCGATCGCTTTTTGATTCTTAGGCCGTCTTGCACCAACCAACTTAGCCCAGATATTGGACTATTTCACAGATTAAATCACATGTATGCAGACGAAAATTGTTATTTGATCCGAGATCAGGCAAAAATCTCGGTTAATTTGGTTGGTGCAAGATGGCCTTAGCATATCAGGGTTCTTATCAAATAATAATTAAAGTACCGTCAACCAAGCTTTTCTCGGCTCCCAGGGAAGACTTATGTAGATAAACTTGTTAAACTTTCATAAAAATCGTTACAGCCGTTTTCGAAATAGTGTGTATAAAAAAATATGTGCTAAAATGGCTCACGAGCAAAACCCAAGTTTGCTGCGGTCACAGCTTAAAGAACAGCTAGCTAGCTCACTCCATAGTCAAGGCTGCCTTACAATCGCGTTTTGCGCAATATAGATTTCTATAGCTCCAAAATAAGGCGATTATAGCAACGCGTCAGTGTGGCTAGCGCCGGCGGCCGAGAACGACTTCAGTGCGCCAGTAATTGCTGTTCGTAAAAATGAATTCTGATAAAAAACGAAGACATTGCGGTGTTTATAGGTGGTTTCATATTTCTCAATATGTACTAATAAATAAGGAAAGGTATGAGTATGTTTTGATTTTTAATTGCCTACTACAAATTTATGTAATTAAATTTATGGGAACTCAGGTAAAAGCAATAGTTGTAAGAGTCAACCTGTAGCGTAGTTAAGTATAACATATCTAATAGACTATTTTTCATCATGATCATCATCAATCATCACCACGACGGATTTGGATGAAAGTTGAAACACAGATAGCGTATACCGTGGATTTACACATATGCTTATTTTCATCATCACGGATTGATTCAAAAACGGATTTGGATGAAATTTGGTATGTAGATACTTCGGTCCCCGAATAACACATACCTACGCTACTTTTCATCATCTTTTTCATCAATGATCACCACTAAAGATTTTAATTAAATTTGGAACACAGATAGCTTATACCCTGGATAAACACATTTATGGCTTATTTTCATCAATAGATATTTCAGGTCACGTAATAACGCATAAGCTACTTTTCATCATCATCATCACCACACGGGTAAAACCGCGGGACGCAGCTAGTACGTAATAACTGTCCAAGAGCGAGTTAAACTCGCGCTCCGAGTAATAGGTAAGGTACGGGTAACTTAACAAAAAGTTGTTTCTGTTCCAAATTCGTAGCTAGTTAGACTCGCAATTGGCTATATTTGATTATTAGTTCGTTTACTAATAAGTTTTTTCATAATGAGCTTTATTGATGTAATGGTATGAAGTACGTAACTATCCCGTAATCTGTAACTTGGGCAAATTTGTTACTAATTTTAGATGCTGGCCGTAGATAATTTATTTTAAGCACTTCAGTAATGAAGAAAATTAATATGCTAAAACATTACACAATAATTACTGAAAAAGAAATCACCCGTAAGTAATCTGTTATATGCCGCGCGCTGAAGCCGAGCTAACCCTAGCGGGTTGTGTAGCGTTTAGGCAAACAACGCGGTCGTGCTTGCAGAGCCAACCGACTGTTCTATAAAGGCTGTGCCGTGGTCGAACAATGCTCGTGCAGCGTTGTCGCGCGATGGCGTTACGCACTTTGAAAATTGAATGCGCATTTGCAAATGGCGCATCGTGTGCGTTATAAAAAATTTTAAAAAAGTTAAATCGTTTCCAAGAAGAGTTCAGTCATTCTGTAAGCAGAATGACTGAACTCTTCTTGGAAACGATTTGTCGCAATCCGTTTGTCTCACTTGAATACCAAAGGGAAAATGAGACGAAAGCTGTAGGTTGATAAACATTTTATAACGTACACGATGCGCCATTTGCAAATGAGCATTCACAGCCGATTCACATTGCGAGCATATATATATGCTCGCAATGTGAATCGGCTTGATGGAATTCTTATATTTTATATGGAAATTAATAATAAATCGTAAAGGATACGCACATTACTATACAATAGAGTATGTGGTAAAATAGATACTTGGTGAGAGTACTTTACCGCACATAACTACCCGGTGCAACTTTTAAAGCACATGTTCGATTTTGCAACTTTTAAACCTTAATTAAAAGTTAAAATTAAGTTATTATTATTAAATCATACTGCACTCGCCAACCCGCCTTCCAAGCGTGACGAGTATTCGCAAATCCCCCCTGTATGGGGGAGGCATATGTCCAGCAGTGAACGCGCATGGCTGAGAGCAGAAGAAGAAGAAACCTTAATTTTTTTTATTTTGATTTATGGGTACATTATTATTTGTTTTTACAGTGTCTCGAGTTTTATGAACTACCTACATTAATCCACTAAACGTTTCAAACTTGTTATAGGTAAATGTCGTCAACCATAAGCTTCTACAAACCATACTATACTTACTAGCTCGGCAATTAAGAGTACTAGAGAGACGCGTTGTGGTACAGATAGGCCCATTGTATACTAGGTCTTCATCCAGCCTTTCAGTTACTGAGTTAAAACTACACGCAATGTTAAAAAAGAAAACAAAGCCAAAGTTAAAGACAGGAAGCACACCTGCAGGAGATAAGATACTAACTGAAAAAACTTCACCTGAAGTAAAAGTCTCGACGAAAAAAGCTACTATTAAAACTCCTGATGAAACTTCAGCCGGTAAAACCGCAACTGATAAAACAACACGTCAAAAATCTAAGCCCGACAAAACAACATCTGACAAGACATCATCTGACAAGACATCATCTGATAAGACATCTACTGATAAATCTTCATCGGACAAAACATCGACAGATAAAAGTTCATCCGGTAAAGCGGTGACCGATAAAACCTTGGTGGTTAAGGATCAGCCAGCAGATACTGAACCTAGTGGTGTAAGTACTTTTCACGATTAAATGGCCTGTTCCGCAATTCATTCCATCTACATCATCATCAATTAAGCCGAAATCTATTTATTTCCAGAAAGTCTCTTTGACAGCTGGGCGATGCCTTAGTTCGGCGTTGCTTGTGACTTTTCTAAAGTCATCTAATTATATCTTGCATGTGCAAGTCGTAAGCTGCGCTTATAATTGGCCCATGGCACACCCCTAGGTCTACACTCGAGAAACTTCCGGCCTGATCGGTTACCTACCTATATCATAAGTGCCGTCTCGTCTTACGAGTTTAGTTCTCGATCAGCTTAATTGTTGACATTGTGAAGCAGGCCCTTTGGAACATAAGTAATAGGTACTCATTAATAATCTTGCTTATTTTACGAAATTGTATTGTTTAGCCGCAGGATTATCAAAAGCTGTTGGAGACCATAGAAGAGCTGAGAGAACGAGAGCTTCGTATCATACACCAGGTGCAATTTATGACCATGAAATATGATTTTTTTTCAGTTTTTTTTCCTGTTCGATCCTGATAGTGCCGATTTTTTTGTTATTTATTTCGATGCTAATATAATTGGTAAGTTTATGCTAAACTATTGATGTTTATTCACACCATAAACCATGTATCAGAAAAAGTTTAATTACGCTAATGTTATAGAAGCGATTGTTTGTCTGAAGTTTGTCATTTGTGGTTTGTCGAAACTGTTGAAGGAATTTTCATGAAATTTTGAATGAAGATGGCTAAACCCTATAACACCATAGGCTACTTTTTATGCCGAAAATATTGATTGTTAATAAATAATGACGGGAAGCCACAAAAATTTTATTGTTTTTTTTTTCACAGCGGGCAATACCGCGCAGCGCAGCTAGTGATACAATATGGCTTTTTGGATTGACTTACCTTTTATTATGCATTTTTAGAGAGCTGAATCTTGGGTAGAGCATGAAAAAACACCAACTCCCATGGCGTCACTCGACTCCGTTGGTATGACTTTTTTAGCAATAAAATTACTGTTATGCTTATATTTAGAAATTTAAAGGTTGAATTAACAATGATTTACTTTCACTTTTCAGAAGCAACTTATGAAAAGTTACTTGTAGGTAAGAATATTAAATAAATATATGTGTAGCAATATTTATAGATGTATCTCATATACATATTTATATTCTTATCATATGTACTGATTCTTTTCAATTTCTTTATCCACAACTTTACCACGTGAAAGAGTTTAGTATAATTTTGTATGGAGCTTCAATAATTTAACTTATATTTAACCGACTTCAAAAAAGAGGAGGTTCTCAATTCGACCCGTATGTTTACTTTTTTTATCTTTGTTATCTCAGAACTTTTGACTGGGTGAACCACGTTTGATGATAATATTTTTATTTAAAAGCTGGTGCTTGCCGTGTAGCCCCATTTTTTATATTTTTTTCACCACAATCGGTCAAGCGGTTTTTTAGTTACACTCCAATAACTGAAAAGTGTAACATCTACTTGAACGACTTCCTAATGGAGGGTGAAGAAATCTGTGAACATACACAATGATAATTGATCCCACGAGTAGCACTGAAAAATGTGAAAAAAAAATTACCAAGAAATGGAATCGATTTCAGCACTCATTTTGTGTGTCTTGTCAAAACTTGTCGAAGTTTTTTAAATACCTATCTTTTCACTATACATCCAATTCATAGTAACGCTAAAGCTCAGTCATTCGCTAGTTGCGAATGACAGCTACTGACTTTTTGTATAGATAAGTTTGGCTTTTATCTCATGTAAAGACCACCAGATAAATGATAATCTGGTGGTGTTCAGTTTGGTGTATCCAACGAGTGTTCCTCTCAATGGTAGCGTACCTCTTTAATGGGCTTAATAGGTTGAAATGTCAAAGCTGGGCAAATCGTATTTAATTTATAATATCGTCTTATTATTATGTTCAGTGGAGCGGATCCCAATCGAAGAAGCAGAAGCCAGAACAGGTAAATTACAAAATAATATGTTAGCAGTGTTTTAAGTATTTAACCTGAGGCTAACATTTACATTATTTATCAGCTCGTGAAAAGTCTGGTACTCGAAGCACACAAGCAGGACCTCGGTTATCAATAGTTACACAAGATCAATTTCAAGAGTTGGCTTTAGCAGTACGCCAACTAGAAGAAAAGTTTGGGCCAGTTGGCGTTCCGGGATTTCCCGAGAATGCTCAGCTAATGAACGAGCTCCGGAAAGGGGCTTCTTTAACAGATGCTATGGCAGCAATGCAATTGTCAGCGCGCCTTGAAGCTGCAGAGAAAACAATCAAAAACGTGCTATCTTTAGTAACAGTTTTGGCTCGTCAAACAGGTGTGAATTTAGGATCTGATTCTCCTGATGTAAGTTTATGGGCTATTTATTTAGATATATTATGTTTTTAAATTTGGAAGCAATTAAGGCTAGCAGGCGAGGCGTATGTCTATGACGTAATATGGTTGACATGATGAGGTATGCCCCTTTTTTCCAATGGGCTCACTGATTATGTGCTCAGGGTCCCGCGATCTATAGGGCCCATCTAATTCGTCCCAGATTACTAAACGATAACCCATATTTATCTGCAAATCAGGCTTGATTTTGAAAAAAAATCCAATGATAATGACTGCACAAGTGTACGATAACGGTTTGCTTATTTCATTTTTCATGCCGGAAGTTGAGTTACTTTTATGTAGTAAATTATATTATCTAATAATTTAATGTGATAAAGAAATAAAAATAAAATGAGCACCTTGCTTATCCTACTTTCTTTTCAAACTATAACAAAGTGGTGTGTCCTACATTATCCTAGTGTATTCAGGGCCTCCGATAGGTTAAAGATGATTATTCAGATGGTCTCCAATCATGGAGAATCAATCATGTGTTTTTTTTAAAAAAAAACACATGATTCTCCATTTAATTAATAATTAATTTAATCTACAATTACAAATGAAAATTAATTTTAATCACCCTTATCATTTAGTTAATTATAGTCCTTGACCTTTAACCGGAGCTATCGGAACTATAACTTTAGTAACAGGAATAATTAAATAATTCCACAATTTTAATATAAGATCATGATTAAGAAAAACACACTTCGATTTGATTCACAAACTGGTCGAATACTTCGTCCTGATGCATTGAGGTGTTAATGGGGAAATTAGGTGTTTGGAAAATATTAACGTTTTGCTTGTGGTGGTAATTGAAAATAATATCTAGATATTTCTAAGATAGACGTGTCATTTATTACACAACTATGTTCACTTACTACTTATATTACAAGTATTGGGCACTCTCATAATCATCATCATCATCTTTCTTGGCATGAGAGGCACTCTCATTGTTATCTAAAATATACTCAAAATTCTAATCCGCTTGGATATGTTACTAACTTTTGTTATTTTATGTATCACTTCATTTCCTATTCGATTCCGTCCAGGAGCCCCGAATACAGCCTTCTCCATAACTAGTTGTGCAACTTTGAACTTAATTATAACGCCTGAATTATATTATCATAATTGTATGTTTGATTTTAATAGGACATAGAAGTTTTATTTGGGGTAGCAGGTGACAAAACCCGGCAATCTATGTCCAAAGGAAAATCTTCCAGTGCTACTAGAAAAATGTCACAATTATCATCAAAATCAAAAAAAGGATTAGGAGTTGAAGCGTCTGAAACTGGGTCACCGTCGCGGATGTCCCTACCACAGTCTGCGCCACAGTTGGATACTTCGGTGACCAAGACAGACGGCTTAGATCAAGAAGTCAAAAAAGACAGAGTCACATACGATGAGTTAGAGTACGTACCATTTACCTGATAGATCTGAAGAAAATATCCACATTGACGGTTCTTTATTGAATTATTTTTTCTCGTAGCGCTGCCATTCAGGAACTGCATAGTGAGATAATGAAGAAGGTCAAGAGTTCCATTACACGGAGCTCCGCAAATGCTGACACTGCTCTTAAAATTGCAAATAATTTAGGTAATGAAATATTCATACTTAATTTGAGTAGCAACGTGGGGCGCAGACACACTTCGGGAAGTGCGCTCTGGAGTTGCATAATTTGATTCCGCCATCCCCATTCTATCTTAGGACGACCAGACGGACGGCAATGCGACATCTATACATGGTGGACGTTCCAACTTGTCGCACGAAGCGTTTTGCTTCCACATTCTTAGTGCGTACAGCTAACGAATTGAACTCATTGCCTAACTCTGTATTTCCGAAAAATACGACCTGGGTATCTTCAAGTCACGAGTGAATAGGTATCTTCTAGGCAGGCGTGCTCCATCGTAGACCGCATCATCGCTTAACATCAGGTGAGATAGTGGTCAAACGCCTGCCAATTATATATATAGTATATTCCAAATAATAATAAATAAAAAAAACACGATTATATTCATTTTAACTTGACGATTGCACTCCTTTCCTTACATCCTGAAACGTAGTACGTTTTTTTTTTTTTTTTTTTTTTTTAACGTGGGCGAAATGCATTTACGCACTTCCGCCTACCGGGAAAGTAGGCGGGGTGTGTCGGGCTCGCTCGAGCATCACCGCTCCCTGGGGGGCCTCATGGCCCCCAACCCTAACTGCACCCACAGCAGCCAGGGTCCACTACCGACTAAAACCCACGGTGTCCATCCTGCCGCTATAACGGAGGGAGCGCGGGGTACATTTGCATACCGCGCCCCCACCACGGCCGTCCGTTTCCGGACCCCTCCAGGGGGGAGGATGACTCTCCCCCTCGCGACCGTGCCGGGACCAAGAGCACGGCCGCACCACCCCGGGGACCACACAGTGCAAGGAACGCCAGACTTCCCACATCCGACGCTCGTGGTCCCCTGCGATGGGCCAGATGGAGCAGCCCCATCGCCAGCCACTTCGGCCGCCACCCTCCGACGGCGGCCATATCGGCGCCACAGCAGGAGACGAACTGAATCACTCCCGCCGCAGCGCCTCCTCAGCTGCAGCGCCGTCCCACAGCGCCGCTGCCCCCCTCAGTTGCAGTGCTTTGCAGCACCGCAACCTACCGTCTGATGGACCGCTCCTCGTCGGCTTGGCGAGCAAAGCCTATCGGGAGCAGTCCCGGCCAAAATACTATAAACATACATAAATAGATGGATATAAATAAACTTACATAGATATGAGACACGCGAGGCGCCGGACGATGTCTAGTTACGTCTATTTCAGAGAGAATTAGACCAAGAACAGGCAGCACCGCGAGAAGGTAATCGCCAGACTTGCCTTGAGGATCATCACGACCTGCGCTTCCCCCAAGACCGTAGCCTCCCTACCCATCACGGGATGAGTAAAGAAGGCCTGGACTTAACCAAAACAAGCAGCGTGAACGCCGCAAGCATAGGCATAGCAACTATTTAATGGATAAACCCAGACCCGCCCTGAAACATAGTACCTGGGGCAAGTGGGCCTAACTCCAGGTTAGGCCCACTTGCCTTAACCAAATTATCCGAGATTTCCACCTATATCACGGATTGAATCGTATATTTGCACGCAAAAATCATAATTTGATCGGAGATCGGGCGAGAATCTCGGACAATTTGGTTGGTGCAAGAAGGCCTCAGACCACTGCATACACGTCTCAGAGTGAACAGTTTTACCTCAGGAAATGCTTTACCTAGATGTATCTATCGAGCAGCGCGCAGTGTGTGATCCGTCGGTACATAATTTATTAATATACTCAACACAATATGAACAAAAATATAAGCAATAGCTTATATGAATGGCGTACTAAGATAGTTCAGATAGTACCTGAGCGAACGGTGGAAACATTTGTCATTTTGTACGTACTGTGTGTATACTAGTACATGCGTAAGTATTTCATAACGTACAATATAAAGGTGCGATATAAAACAGAAGCCACAGTATAGAAAGCTTTATGTAATTAACAATATTTTATTTAACAGAAGGGAAAATAGAATCGTCGTTGGATCTCGGTAACAGGATGGAAGACTTGGAACATTTAGTATCCACTTACGTAGAACAAATTAATGTTCTCGACACTGGCCTCTCGTCTCAGGTACAATCTTTACATTATATGCGTGTATGTAAAATATAAAATTTAGAGTTCCAAAAGTGACATTTACATCCAATTTGACTGACCGGTTGGCGCAGTTGGTAGAACTCTGACTTCTGAACCGCTGGTCCCGGGTTCGATTCCCGGACAGGTCAAACATTTGTGTGCATGAACATGTCTGTTTGACCTGTGTCTGGGTGTGTATAAGTATTTAAGTATATATATCAGTCAGGTTACCATAGTACATGCTCTGCCTAGTTTGGGACCTGAAAACCTTGTGTTAATGTAAATAAATATAAAAAAATAAAAAATTGGGGATGGGATGTAAAAACACTGAACTTACTTTCTAAGAAATTTATTGGCTATTAGGCAAAAAAACAGCTTTCATGTGCTTTAACAAAATGCATATTACAATGCTCGTTTAAAATAAGCAAATAGGTGTGCGTTTGCTGTTGTTTTCCTAAAATAGTTGAAAATGAAATTAGCTCGTATTCCATTTGTGCTAAAATTCAAATTCGTGCTAATAAATATTATATACTATATAATATCCATACAACGCTATCTCTAATATTAGAAGACTCTAATTTTATTCAATTACAGAACAATTGCGGATAGTTTTGATCGGCACCAAGAAAACGGCAAACAAAAAGTGGCGACATATTTTATCTAAAATTTCAATTCCATTACCCGCAATTTCAATTAAATGATATTTTTTTGTCACACTCAGTCTTATCATAATTTAGTGTTTTTGTTGCAAGTATACAAGTGACTAATTTGGACTTTATCGTAACCATAATAATAAGAACTCATTTTCCAAAACTTTACGCTAATTTAGTTGAACAAGAGAATCACTATAAATAATTTTCATAAAATACAAAAAGTATGGTGAAATGCTGAAATTTTTTTTAGTCCATAACAAAGTATAATTTAATTTTGAATATTTATTTCGGACCGGAAGTGGGTCATTCCGTTCGTCGTAGATATGTCACTCGTCACACCGTTCTATGTGAAATAGACATAGATTATATATACCATTTCCCCATTATACCATTTACCCATTATACCATTTACCCATTATACCATTGTTTACTTGTTACAAAACTAGTTTGTTTTCGACTGCATTATTTTCTAGATTTCATTTTGTTTTACGAATTACGCGCACTTAGCCGCCAATTGCTTTGTAGATGACAAATTACCAAGAAGAGCTGACTCAAATGCAACATGATTTAGAAGTTGGATTAGAGACAATGGCTGATGTATTAGCCAATGCGGGGGGCGATGCTACTGGTAAATTTTTTAGAATATTATTAACTTAATACAATTCTAACTTGAGCTAGAAACAAGATGCTTCTCAGAATATCATTATCTGATATGTACCATGGCCAAGGCCATATTCCTATGTAGATACGAACAGTCAAATTATTATTTATAAAGTTTAAATCGGTGACTTGTAGGTAATAATGACCATGATGCTTAAACAAAATGCACGTACGTCATTTAACCGTTTTTAAAAAAGGACGCGCTTCTTTTTTATGTTTGTTACCTCAGATCTTTCGACTGGGTGAACCGATTTGGATGGTTTTTATTTGAAAGCTTGTGCTTCCGTGTGGTCCCATTTAAACTTCATTAAAATCGGACAAGTGGTTTTTTTTGTTACATTTTAATAACTGAAAAGTGCGTGCTCATACCTAGACGATATTATAGTAGCGGGTGAAGACATCGGTGATGACTGTGAACATACCTACACTACAATAAAAAATTGATCCCATCCCATCCCACAAAAAAATGGAGCCGACTTCAACACTCAAAAGTGTGAAATAACTTATCGAAGTCGCTACCATGAGCACAACATTTTGATATTAATTACTTTTGAACTATCATGGTACCGACTTCAACAAGTTATTTCACACTTTTGAGTGTTGAAATCTGCTCCATTTAATGGTAAAAATCAATAAGATTATGTATATAAAAAGCTAAAATTTTTAGCGAATAGTTTATCTAAGAATTTCGGTGGATAATGTACAAACGAGCACAAGTGGTAGAAGTCCATTGTCTAAAGAGCCTATGATTAAAATCCTTTGCTTCTTCAAATGAATTTAAAAGCTGTTTGCCTCTATATAAGTATAACGGAATTCCCTGCATTATCGGGAAGCAAATTAAGGAAGGCAGTCATCGTGATGAAACCGCTGCGCCTAACTTTCTTCACTATAAGAAGTTGGCGACTAGCTCAAAGGCACCGTTATGGTATGAATCACGGCTGGACATACACTTCGCCAGTGCGAAGAGAAATGGTTCTTTTCGCCTCGAACTTTTTATACTATATAGGTCAAGAGTTTGACCACTTTCCACTCTATGGTCAGTGACGATGTGGTCAAAGATGTAATCACGCTAGAATAATATTTACTGGCTGCCAAGGACTGCCTGTACACACTATGTGCTTGGTGAAGTTTTTCAAACTTGAGGGTGGTAGGTAGGCATGTACTTGGAAATACTCTACCACCATGCTGGGCATTATATCATGGTGTTTCCGTCCCCGAAGACTCAAGCGATTGGTGGGGATCGAACCAGCGTTCGTCTGTTTGAAAACAGAGGCTCCCTCGGCTGAGCTATCATCACTTCAAACTAGTCTTTGGGCTAGGTGATTTACTGTACTAAAGTTTATTTAATCTTTTCAGCTGTTGCAGAAATGAATGCACACTTCAGTGACCTGCAAGCACATATAGACGAGACTGTTTTAAAGCAGACGGAGCTAAGAGACAATCAGACTGGTTTAGCCGTGAACCTCGACGTATACTGCATCTACCTTAATCATCATCATCATCATCATCATCTCAGCCATAGGACGTCCACTGCTGGACAAAGGCCTCCCCCATTGATTTCCACAAGGACCGGTTGGAAGCGGCCCGCATCCAGCCCTTGCCTGCGATCTTAGTCAGGTCGTCTGTCCACCTAGTCGGTGGCCGTCCTATGCTGCGCTTGCCAGTCCGTGGTCTCCATTCGAGAACCTTTCGGCCCCAACGGCCATCGGTTCTTCGAACTATATGCCCTGCCCACTGCCACTTCAACTTGCTAATCCGCTGGGCTATGTCGGTGACTTTCGTTCTTCTACGGATCTCCTCATTTCTGATTCGATCACGTAGAGAAACCCCGAGCATAGCCCTCTCCATAGCTCGTTGTGCGACTCTGAGCCTGTTCAGAAGGCCTATAGTCAGAGACCACGTTTCAGTTCCGTAAGTCATCACTGGTAACACACATTGTTCGAAGACCCTCGTTTTCAGGCATTGCGGTATTTTGGACGAGAAGACGTCTCGGAGCTTTCCGAACGCTGCCCAGCCGAGTTGGATTCGACGATTGGCCTCTTTCTCAAAGTTGGACTTACCTAATTGGACTGTATGTCTTAGGTAGATGTAATGGTCAACAACTTTGAGAGTCGAGTTCCCAATTGATATGGAGGCGGGCGCAACATGGGCATTTGACATAATTTTCGTCTTGTCCATGTTCATTTTAAGGCCCACCCTTAGGGAAACTCTGTTGAGGCCTTCGAGCATCGTGCTGAGGTCTTCCATGGATTCTGCCATGACCACAATATCGTCGGCAAACCGAAGGTGAGTGATGTACTCGCCGTTGATGTTGATGCCGAATCCTTGCCATTCCAAGAGCTTGAAGGCGTCTTCCAATGCGGCAGTGAACAGTTTCGGAGAAATAACGTCTCCCTGTCTCACGCCTCGTTGCAATGGAATCGCCCTCGAAATTTGCTCTTGTACTCGGACCGACATGGTGGCGTTATTGTACAAACACTTCAGCACTTCGATATACCGATGGTCAATACGGCACCGCTGGAGAGACTCAAGCACCGCCCACGTCTCGATCGAATCAAAGGCTTTCTCATAGTCCACAAACGCTAAACATAAGGGCAAGTTATACTCTTCGGTCTTCTGTATAACTTGCCGCAGCGTATGGATGTGGTCTATGGTGCTGTAGCCTTTTCGGAAACCGGCTTGTTCGGGAGGCTGGAAGTCATCAAGCCTACGTTCGAGACGATTCGCGATGACTCTTGAAAACAGCTTGTAAACATGGCTCAGAAGCGAAATGGGTCTGTCGTTCTTAAGCAATGTGTTGTCACCCTTCTTAAAGAACAACACCACTACGCTTCTGTTCCATGCTTCCGGCGTTGACCCTTCGAGGACAACGGAATTAAAGAGCTTCTGAAGGACTTTCAGTATCGGTGATCCACCCGCTTTCAGAAGCTCTGATGTGATTCCGTCGTCACCCGGTGCCTTGTTGTTTTTAAGCTGCTTTAGAGCCATCCTAATCTCGTATAGGCTGATGTCCGGGATGTCTTCGGTATAGTGCCGGGTCAGCTTGGCTCTTGGGTCTTTGGCCAAGCTGTCAACAGGTTTAGCGACCGAAGTGTATAGCTGTCCATAGAACCTCTCGATCTCTCCAAGCACCTCTGCTTTGGTCGACGCTATACTGCCATCATCTCTCTTCAGCTTAGTCATCTGGCTTTGCCCAATAGACCTGTCTCTTGCAAACACTTTGGAGCCTTTTCTCCGTTCGATCGTATCTTTAATACGATTTGTACTAAAGGTACGGATGTCGTGTCGCAAGGATTTCCATATTCGTCTATTGAGCTGCCTATATGACGCAGCATCATCGGATGATTGCAGTTGCAACGAGCGTCGTTCAGCCATGAGGTCGAGGGTATGGCTGGAGAGTTTTTGAAGTCTATTTGTACGGCGGGGCTTAAAGAACTTAGACCCCACTTCGTGGACAGTTTCTACAAACCTGTTGTTGGTCTCGTCCACCGACGCAAAGTTCTCAAGGCAAGCAAAGCGATTGGATAACTCAAGTTGAAAGCTCTCGGGGTTTTGGATATGGACATTTTGAGGTCGGAGCGTGGATTTCATCAAACGGGACCTCTCAAGTTTAACATTAATATTCAATGTGCCTCTTACCATGCGGTGATCACTACCGGTTTTGACCATGTTGATCACAGAGACATCATTGAATATTTGTTTCTTGGTGGTCATGATGAAATCGATCTCATTTCTTGTGGAACCGTTGGGGCTCAACCAGGTCCATTTCCTTTGAGGCGGCTTCTGAAAGAAAGAGTTCATCATAAAGAGTCCCTCTTTCTCCATGAAGTCGGCCAGCCTCTGTCCCCTAGGGTTCCGTTGTCCATAACCAAATTGCCCCACTCTCAACTCTCCATCACTTCTTTCGCCCAACTTTGCGTTAAAGTCCCCCATAACAACATTGTAATGGGTCTTGGAGGTATGTATGGCCCTACTAATGTCCTCATACATAGCCTCTACCTCCTCATCGGTTCCGAGTTTCGAGGTCGGTGCATATACCTGAATGACCTTCAACGAATATCTGCTTGATATTCTGAGTATTAGGTATGCCACCCTGCTCGAAACGCTGTCGATGGTGATGATGTTGTTAGCGAGGGACTTGCGAACGAGAAATCCGACACCACCTTGGGACTTTTGGTCGCCTTCCCGGTAGTAGAGCAAGTTACCGGATTTGAGAGTTATGGTGTCCTCACCCTCTCTACGGACTTCACATAACCCTAAGATATCCCAGTGTAACTTACTCATTTCTTCTTCCAGTTCGACGATCTTCTCGTCTGCCAACAAAGATCTTATATTGTGTGTTACCAGGGCCAGAGGTCGTTTTTTCAGGGAGTGGTAGCCGGGAATCTGCCGGAGATTCTTAGCACCCCCTGCTCCACCGTTACACTGGCCGCTACCGGAGCCAGCATTAGCGGAGCTGCCGGGGACTGGGGGCCTGGTTTTGTTTTGTACTGTCATAGGGGGGGGTTTGCCAATACTCGCCACGCTTGGCATGCGGGTTGGCGAGCGCAGTATATAAAATACGACCCTCAGAAGGCGCTGCTGCCCATCCTTCTGGTACGTGATCCCTTAGTCGACTCTTACGACACCCACGGGAAGACATGGGGGGGTACTATTCTAAGCCGGTACCCCACGGAACCTACCTTAATACACATTATTAATATTATAACAGCGAAAGTTTGTCTGTCGTTTCTCGTTTAAGTATAGTATACCGATGCTTGTTACTCTCACTCTAAAACGGCTGAACGGATTTGCATGAAATTTGGAATGAACATAGCTTATATCCTGAAATAGCACATAATTATGCTACTATGTATACGGGAAACGGTATATATATATAGTTCCTGTGGGATAATTTAAATAGCGGGAAACCGTAGTCCATGCAGGTGAAACCGCGGGTCGCAGCTGTTTCTTTATAAACGTGCTTTAATTTCGATCGAATATGTGCCGTGGTGGTACCGGCTTAGAATAGTCCCCCATCACTTCCCGTGGGCGCCGTAAGAGTTGGATAAGGGATCACGTACTAGATGGTGGGCAGCAGCGCCTTCTGAGGGTCGGAAATCATACTGCGCTCGCCAACCCGCCTTCCAAACGTGGCGAGAATTGGCAATTCCCCCCTGTATGGGGAGGCATATGTTCAGCAGTGGATGTCTAATTGCTGAGAAGAAGAATTTCGATCAGTCACATGTAGATGTGCCAAAGACTTTAGGACTGCTTACAACTTAAACTTTGAATATCGAATGACCATGTCCGTTTAGAAAACACACACTTTTTATCTATTATCTATGCGTAAAGCGCAACACACAATACTCATGAACATTTTATAAAATTGTATTAATATATTAACGTTGCAGGCGCTACGCAAACAGATAGAATTATTACGCGAGACTAAAGCAGACCGCGAAGAAGTGGTAGATGCTCTTCGTGATAAAGCTGGACTTGGGGCTTTAAACGGACTGGTTAGTGAGCAACAATTCGCCGCTGTCCGTGGAGATTTTGAAAAGCGTATTGCTACTGCATATGATAAGTTTAACAATCAAGAAATAGTTTGGCAAGTAAGCTCGTTATTTTTATATGAGATCGACTTGTTCCTAATTGCATAATTATTTTCTAAACGACCAAGGTTAAGAATTCACTACAAAACTAAATATTTCTGTGAACAGAAAGCTATCGATGACCTGCTGAGGGAGTTCAATGAAAAAGCGGACCTGGTTCAAGTGCAGGGTTTGCGGGATGAAATCTATCGCTACTTGACAGAATTTAGAAGCAAAGTGAAGTTCATCATGGATATCGTTGGAGAGCCTAGTGCTGCGGCTCTGTCAAAGAGACTAAACCGGGACACTGCGTGCCTTTCTTGTGCCGCTCCAGCACATATGAAACCAGAAGAGACAAGTGGAACTATCATGCCAGCGATGAGACCGCAAACTGTTGGATCTGAAACGCCAAAACCAAAAGGAGATGGGGACCACGGTGTGTGCATTCCGGGTCAACCAATACCTCATCCACGAGATCCTAGGTAACATTTCTGTTTCTGTGTTCTCCCTGCTGTATATCAGATTTGAACTCTTAGAGACTTTACTAATGTTGGTATTTATGCTTCAGATCTCATGTATGTCAGCGATGGTGTGGAGGCTCTCACACTGTGGTGAACAATGCATTAAGCCGCGCTCCACCAGGCGTGATTATAATACAGGCAAATCGGACAGTTACAACGGAAGAGGGGGTGGATGGAAAGGTATTTAATGCGTAACGGCAGCTTTTGTATGTTAAACAGGAAAATTTCGAAAATAGACATAAACATAAATACATAAACATAATATATAACATAGACACAACTTTATTGATAATATTCATTACAAATCAACTACAAATTTTTTATGTAATTTAATTTAAATAATATATTAGTAGAAGGTACATAACTACCTAAAAATATTTCCAATAATAATGTTTCTCAAATATGAAATTATTGTCAATGTGTCAATCAGGTTAAAAAGATAATTTAATTAAATAAATAATTATTAATTTCATAATTGTAATAATTAAAAATAAATAATTTAAGCGTAAAATTACGGAATTCGTTTTTGATTTTCAATAAATTCCTTATAAAAAGCGTTTTGTATGAGCCAGCTTAGAAGTTCACTTTTAAAACCTCGTCACTTGTTGCTTCCGTGATGAGTATTGGCAATCGGTTGTAAACCTCTGGTACCATTACAAATAGCGTTTTTGCGGTCTTAGTAAGAGTGTGTGGGATGCCAGCTAGTTTCTTTCCATTTCGAGTATTGTACTATGATTTTCTCCCCTTTTTTATAAATATATAACACCCCATTGTTGGAATACTTGGATTTTATAACATAAATTAAATATAAATATAAGAAGTTGTTTTTGGATGCCTTTACTGTGATATAAGATTTATAGACTCCGTTTTCACAGGTCTTTAGCATCTAGTACCTATACTGACTACCAATATTTCATCATACTTCTTTATTTTAGATGTATGCGGTTGATAAACCGAGAGTACCCTGTTCACAATGTGTCCTCCCGGCTATACCTCCTTCACCTGAGCCATCTGAACATCAAGCGGACCTCCCAGATGGCGGTGACACAGACACTTTACTGATGCCTTATCATATGTGTCCTGGCTACGTTTCTTACTCAGAACCAGAGGCCGATCATTTCGAGACTCCCCCGGCTACAGCTGATTCAGATTAAAATTTGACTACATCGTTATAGAGTATTTTATTTAAAACTTTCATTTCCTTGAGAATAGTAATAACTGATAGTACTTGCCTGGAAAAATGAATAACTAGTCTTTTTTAAAAAAAATATCTTGTTTAAGAATTTTGTAACTTAATTGCAAATATTAAGTACATGTAAATATTTAATAATACTTACCACCTATTTACTAAGCTCAAACTAGTTGGCTTCAATAATGCTAATATTTTTAAGTCATGTAGTTTTAGTCATTTTGAATAACACACTCTGTTTAATTATAATCTTCAGTCGGTACTAAGACCAGGGGCCTTACTGTCAGCTTTGTAAAATCCATTCAAGTTCTGAGCAGTTCTAAAACCTGGCTTAAACATGCCAGAGAACAATAACCGTTCACCTTTGAGAAAATCAATGTTCGAACCGTTCACTTAAAGGAGCGTAATGCCGTGGTGATGGTAGGTATGACTACTCTAAGCAGTATAGGCCAGGTTTTAGAACTGCTCGGAACTTGAATGGATTTTACATAGCTGATAGTAAGGCCCCAAGTAGAGAAAATATTCTTATACCTAGAAATTTATAACAGAAAGCTGATGTTTTGTACCATTACCTTTTAAATTTAATTCAAGTCAAAAAAAAAATACTTGGTTATTTCTACCTACGTACATTTTACATGCAAAAAGTACAATTCTAAGTATTTTTTCAAACTCTGCCCTACATCTTTTTTAAAATGCGAGTTGGCAACCCTGATTGGTATAGTCTACGCCATTTATGTAATGTACCTATGTACTACACATAGAAGTAATATGTACTACGTACAACTAGTACATATTACTTCTATGGTACTACATATTATGACTTATCTCATTATCTCTATGGGTCTACATGATAATACTACAGTACCATAGATTATACTTAATATACGGAAAATAAGTAGGTGCAGTACTTGTAATCCTGATCTATGACACTTGTTATTGCAAACTTAACGAAATTCATGTCATGATAAAACTTTGAGATAAGGTAGGTTAGGTGTTGTGTTTGATCACAGCAATATCCTAATGTACCCAACCCACAGTAAAATGTCAGTTATTGTGTTTTATAACTAAGTACGTAGGTACAATACTTGTATTCATGATATATCTACATTCTTCCAGGTGAACTAAGGTTTGAAAATGCACAAAATATTAGAATTCCAAGCTGTTGTGCTGGCAGCGGGCAGAGGGTCGCGCCTCCCCGACGTAGGAGGTTCAGTGACAAAATGTTTGCTGCCTGTTGGCCCATATCCAGTGCTGTGGTATTCCTTGAACATGCTGGAAACTCGTGGTTTTCAAGGTGGGTAGATGCAGCTTAGGTGGGCTGTTTACAACCAAGCTACTACGCAGCCCTTTCTTTTTTTGACCCATTCTTTGTTATTACTTATTAAAACTAATGCTGCAACAAACAGTGTGTCTATTGGGAATATTCCGAATTTTATTACCGGTATATTCTTATTTTTACATTTAATTATCACCCTAGTTTATTAGCATTTATAATCTAACCAACCAAATAGTAAACACTTGTTAGTCAGATTTTAGTGCATGTCCTTGATTTATTTCCAAGTGAGATTGTGATATACTAGTCTAGTCTTGCAATGAACATGATGAACTTCTTTGTGATTTTTACAAACTTAATTTTGCTTTCATTTCACACATCAGATGCTGTTTTGTCTGGAAGGATTTTATTTTATGAGTAGGTGTACCTTAATTATTAGTTGCATAAATGATTTGTTTTGATGCCATAGACTAGACATAGTATAGTTTGCATTGCCTGGAGCAATGCCCCAATATGACTTGTAGTTTGGGGTCAGCATATAGGAGTTCCTTGTTACTAGCATTGCTGATTGGAATTTAAAACCTTTCCCATCTTGTATGGTGGACTTTTGCTCCCTTTCTTATAAGTTTAGTTATAGTATTTATATGCACATCATCATCATTTTCATTTCAGCCATAGGATGTCCACTGCTGGACATATGCCTTCCCCACATAGGGGGGATTTGCCAATACTCGCCACGCTTGCCAGGTGGGTTGGCGAGTGCAGTATGATTTCAGATCCTCAGAAGGCGCTGCTGCCCACCTTCTGGTATGTGATTCCTTAGCCGATTCTTATGGCACCCATAGGAGGAGATGGGGGAGTACTATTATAGGCCGGTACCACCACGGCAAAATATGCACATACATCAGTCTAAAAAAAATGTATTCTACTCTAGGAAAATGTAAGAAATAGCGTTCAATTGAATTGTGCATAACTATAAGAATTTGGCTAATCTGTACAAATATCAAATAGAGGCTGGATATTTGAACCTTAACATTATTATTTTTATTAAATCTTTACAGAAACTATGGTTGTAGTTCTTGATGAAGACAAATCAAATATCCTCAACGCTTTGGAGAAATGCCCTCTCAAAATAAAGTATGAACTCATTGTCATACCCTCGGATGAAGACTGGGGCACTGCCAACTCATTGAAACATATTAGCAGCAGAATAACTACAGATCTCTTAGTTGTTTCTGGAGATCTTGTAACTAATGTGAACCTAAATGAAGTCTTAAATCTTCATAGAAAACATGATGCAACTCTAACTACTTTATTTTTCAATAATGGTCCAGAGGAATGGATAGAACTCCCTGGTCTTAAAACAAAAGCAAAACCAGATAGAGACCTGGTTTGCATTGACACAGAAACAAATAGATTAGCGTTTCTAGCTAGTGCCAGCGATTATGAAGATAATGTTAAATTGCCTAGACTTTTATTAAAAAAGTATTCTTCATTGTCGATGTACAGTAGGCTATTAGACGCCCATATATATGTAATGAAGCACTGGGTTATTAACTACCTTGTAGAGATGGACAAGTTTACATCTATCAAAGGAGAGTTAGTGCCGCACATAGTCAAAAAGCAGCTTACAAAGCCGAAAAGTCCAGCTGAAAAGAAGGGAACTTCAGAAAAGAATGTTGAACTCACTAAGGACATCTTCTCTTTTGCTATTGAAAATGACTATGGATGTAAAATCAGAGAAATGTCTGGTTTTAATGACCATGCTCTGGGCAGTAAAGGAGTATACTCCAATGATATTTTGAGATGTTTCGCTCACATTCCAAGCAAGGACATTTTTGGTATCAGAGTTAATACATTGTCGGCATTCTATTTGTCCAACAGCAAGGTAAGAATGTTGTTAGGAAGAACATCAGAGTTGATGTGTACCATATTCAAAAAATTATGATTTTTTTTTTAAAAAAAAAAGTTATAAGCTTACATACTATAATCACACGTTTACCACTGTCTCACATGATGTTAAGTGACGAGGAGGTCTAAGGTGTTGCATGTAAACTTAGAAGGTATCTATTCACTCGCGACTTGAAGACTCCAGGGTTGTACCTAACAGGAAACACAGACTCAGGAATAAGTTGCACTCCCTGGCAGTGGTCTTATAAAAAAACTACAGCAAATATGCTTGTAATAATGCAAATCAATTGTCATTTGTTTCTCTTCTAAATTATATTCTTTTGCACAAAGCACTTGAAGAAAACCTTTTTGTTGTGGAAAGTCAAGTAGATTGTCATCAATAAATTTACTATACTACTTAAACAAAATTATTTTCACGAATCTACACTATATTTGATGTCATGCACATGACAGATCTTAACTTCGATCCTTTCAGCTCATTGCATGAATATAGACATAGTTCATTATACATCCCAGCAACCGCTAGATATCAATGAATTTTCAGGGCTTTATGATCAAATCAGCACAAAATACTTGATTGCATTGTCACAGGTTAAAAAAAAATTGGTCTTACAAAATCTTACAAAATGCCTTGCTGTGACATACCACCTGGGTGTGTAAAATACATACAATTATGATTATTATGTTTTAAATATTATATGATCACGAAAAAGTATGATTACCTACTTCATGCCATGATCATCAGAGTCAGCATCAGTGATCATAGCATACATTAGTTGCATAGCTTACTCATAGCGGTGCTGATTTTGTGAATCTATCCATTGTGATGGCAGATAATGAATAAGTACTAACTATTTTTGATTGGAAATTCTCGTGAGTTTGACACATTATTATATATATGTGGTATCCGGCTTTACTCACGTATATAGTCGAAGTTTAGACCTAGGTTTCGAGCATGTCCGATGCTCATCCTCAGGTGAGTTTACGCTGCCAGAGTAAAGCCGGATACCACATATATATAATAAAGTACTAACTAGTAAACCAGAATTCTAAATTTCATACATATTTCCATTTTAAATTAGATTAAATTTAAATGTCATTTAATTTTGTGTTTTCTTTTGAGAATCGCTACTGTTGTCTTGTAAATTGCAAAATATACCACCATTAACTAATATACAGTTTCAAAACAGATTTGAGAAAAAATGTAATACTTCCACTCCACTTTATTTTGTATAGGAAATTACATGTCAATCATTTCTAACTTTAACTAGCTATAACCAGATACCTAATATTCCAATGTAGTATTCAAAAACACAAAATATACTTCTTGCAGATTATTTCCAACTGGGAACAACTAACAGGATCCCCACTCACTGAGAAATTCCATCCAAACAGTGAGGTCAAAACAAAGCAAATAGATGACACCTGTACAGTTGGAGAGAAAAGTGTTGTCAGCGAGAAAACCTCAATCAAAAGCACATTTATTGGGGCAAACTGTACAATTGAAAACAAAGTCCGATTAAATAATTGTATCCTGATGAACAATGTTACGATAAAAGAAGGGTGAGTAATTAATGGTTAAACTGGACAGGAATAGTAACTTATGCAACAATTTAGAAACTTAGAACTTAGCTGCTAACTGCTAGTAAGGTCCTGGAAGTTCAATAGACGAATAGAACTAAACTGTAGATACCAAGTTAAAAAGCTTTTGGCTTTGTTGAAAACTTTTTGATTGAATTGAATTAATTCAAACACGCTAGTTGATGCAGCAAACCCCCTAAGAATAAAAATATTTGGAGCCTGACTGCAGCAACAACCTACCAGTTGCAATTAGAAAACAAGTCCATAATTCCATACATCTCTCGCTCTAAACCATAATGATTGTGAAAAGGAAGACTTCACTGACATAACATATTCATGCATATTGCTCTATGTGTTCATAGGTAGTATCTATTTCCGAGGAATCCCTTGTCACTGATGGTGAATTATTTTCAGATATTCGTTTACTTTGGCTCACAGTTTATTTTTTCCTTTGATATCCTAAGCAGGGAATAATAACAACGAAATAGACCATAATAAACATGATGTTTTAGGTAACTGGGAAACCACTATGTCAGTGACTACACGCTCTTCTGTTGAGAATACTCATGACCCTGCCTTTTACCAGGATAATAATTACAATAATAATATAATAATAATAATATGGGACAACATTCACACAAGGTCTTCAGGTCCCAAACTAGGCAGAGCCTGTACTATGGTAACCTGATGACTGATATATATACTTAAATACATACTTATATATATACTTTTTTTTTATACATATACACACAGACACAGGTCAAACAGACATGTTCATACACACAAATGAACCGAACCGAATGAAACGAACCAAACTGTCCGGGAATCGAACACGGTACCAGCGGCTCAGAAGGCAGAGTGCTACCAACTGCGCCAACCGGCCAGTGACAGGATGTCTACAATCTGTTCATATTCCCATTCCATCTGTACCCTTCACACTCACCATTTATACTTGTTTTGCCCCAATAAAGAATAAAAAATAAGGAATCAAAAATATTTTATTTTATGTTACCAATAAACAGTATCTTAATATAATTGAATCATTGCTTCTTAATTCAAATTTATTTTATTTACAGCTGTGTTCTACAAGACTGTGTCATCTACACTGGTGCAACAGTGGACACTGGATGTTCCCTGCAATACTGCCTCATCGGGCCGCACCACTCTGTCACTCAATCAACCACCGGCAGTCACCAACTGTATGCAGAGACTACTGACAACATGATTACTCTTGGATAATGTCCTAGTTATTATCTTCTTCAATCGAATGGAATAAAATCTTTTATACTAAGAAAACTCTTATTTAGCTACGACACAGTCTAAATTGATATAACACTTATAAATGAAAATCAAAAATTTAGATACTTTTGCAGGTAAATAAGATTGTATGTTATTTGATGCGGGCTAAAAATGCCCGCAACGGATTAAAACTGTTCTAATATTATAAATGTCAGTGTTAAGAGTTACACGTATTTATGCGTAACAGACAAAGAGCTTTTAATATATAGCATTTGTGCTAGATTAAGTGAATAGCAGAACTAGCACTGTATACTTAACTTTAAAACTTGTTAGCCTCGGTAACTAATGTTGTCGAAAGATTTTATGTCGGGAATAAATAATTTTGTATTTGCATAATGAGTTTTTATTTAATTTAATTTATTGCACATATGTCACGGCAAACTGCTTTAGGCAGTAAGCATAATACAGTTTAGAGTTGTATAGTTTGTTATTTAATACGTAATAAGATTTGCTTCAATGATGTTTTACTAAAGATGACGTATATTCATACTGCGCGGTACTCAGATTTTGTTCCTTTACGACATAAACATGCTTCTGCGACAGATAATACGGTACAAATAATATAGAAAAGGATAGCTATATGTTTAGACTTGCGCTTGAAATACGCGTCGTAATCAAAATTACTACAATTGACTTAATTTTGCCGCCTCAGTTTCCGCGCGCTTGTGCGACATCTACCTCATATAAACATATAATATTATTGGATTTGCTTATTTGCATTAGACCATTCAAGCAAATAGCCTATCTTTGCTAGGAATGAAGAAAGCAATCTAGACAAGTTCGAACTAATTAAATCTAGAAATATTTTTTTTACTTTGTGGGTTAGGTTAGGCTCATCGACCGGTCGCTTCGAACCGGGATCTCTATCAATGAGGGAGGCATAGGTCCAGCAGTGGACGTCCTATGGCTGAGATGATGATTGAATTTGTCGGTTGACATGCGTGATTAGTAGCAAGCAAGCAAGCTAATACAAGATTGCTTTAGAAAGACTAAGTTTTTTAAATATTTGATCCTATACTAATATTATTAATACTATACTACTTAATATTATAAAGAAGTAAAGTTTGTGAGGCTGTAGGGGGTAATCTCTGGATGAACTGAACCGATTTTGAAAATATAGCGAGAGAGTATAGCAGCGTGAAATAGCAATCGGAGGGTACGTGGGTTAAACAATTCATTTTTTAAAATTACAAACTGTTTTAATATACCTAGTAAGAAAAAGTCTACTGATCCTTCTGATAACCCTTTAAGATATTTTAAGTATACCTAATCTATTGGTCACGAACAAAATCCTAACATTTTTTTATTTTTATCACACTCAGACCCCCGCACTAGGGTTACCTGTGTCGCGGGAGGCATGGACACACACAAACAACCAAGACCCGGGACAAGCATCTATACTCATCGCACAAATATTTGCCCCTGCCGGGATTCGAACCCAGGGTCCCGGAGACACAGAAGTCATGTCACTGCCACTGACCACGGCGACCATCGAATTAATGTGTTGCTAATATTGGTTGACAATCATAACTTATAATTTAAAAATAATCTCTTTACCTACTTAAGTGAATAGAGAGACAATCATTGGAACATAAATTTAACGCTCAGTTCGTCTATATCTCCGTAATCGTGGGTGGTTTGGGGTAATTTGAAACCTTACTCTGGTAAGTATCGCTCATATTTTATCACCGTTGTGGGCAAGTTTTCTCATGTACGTTTATTCTCCAACTACAACTCAACTATACATAACAATTCTTTAAGTGAAAAAATTGGTTACTGGTCGGAATTGGACGTGGATACCCACGACTACATAATACCGTCTTGTCGCTTTGCCATCTAAGCTATAGTAGGACTCCAATCGCCCCGTCCGAATTTATTCCTTCCTTAACCATGATATCTGAGGGACTGTTTTTCTTAGCGTCATCTAAGTATAATTGTATGTACTATTAATAGGACTGACAGACCAACATTGCAGTTGGTAACATATCTAACGAAGACACCATACCCTGGTTTTTACAGCTTCACTAGACTTGGTAATGATACATCTTTCATTTTTTTTCTGTCTGACACTTGTTATTTACGTGCAAACTTGCGTACAAATCGTTAGAGCAATTTCAAAGACACCTTGTAGATATAATGTAGTAAACTGTATCACATTACAAGATTTGATTATTTGCTAGTAAATTATATAAGATATTTTATGTTCAGATAAGAAGATGACCCAATAAGTAAAGAAAATGTTTATTTTATCAAGCAAGGGTGTGTTTTCAAATTGAGCTTTGAGCGCTTTGAGCACAGAGAGCGTGCTTAAAGTCACTCCAAAATGCACTGACAGCTGCACACAAAATGTACCTATATGACGTCATCCATGACATCATCATCCTGTGCTTAGAACGCTCACGAGTACGACGTAGAGCAGTGTGAGCGTTGTCAAACACATAGATAAATAACTATGCACTGAGAGTCAAACATCTGACGAAAAATTGGTAGTTCGTCCACAAAAAATTAAAAACGTAATTTTATATATCAGAAAAAAATGACCCATTTAGTGACCATGAAGTACGGAAAAGAATGATTTAATATGAATTTAATGGGAACTGACATTTAAAGAACTCGCGCGCATTCACACACAAAAAGCCGTTCCGATTTGCTTACGAACGTCAGCACTGTTAGTACTAACTTCATCTCGGAACAGCTAAATCCTTACGTACGAACGTGTGCACTGTGAGCCCAAATTGAAACGCAGCACAAGTCTAACCTTTTTTTTTTCCTGGGTAACATGCATTTACGCACTTCCGCCTAAAGAAGGCGGAGTTGGGCAGATGGAGCAAATCCTGCCAAATCCAAATCGCCAGCCGCTTTAGCCGCCATCATCCCACGGCGGCCCCATCGGCGCCAAAGCAGGTGGTGAACCAAATCCCTCCCGCCGCAGCGCCTCCTCATCAGCAGCGCCGTTCAACACGACACCGCTCCCGCCTGAGTTGCAGAGCCTCACATCACCGCTGTCAACCTACCGTCAAATAGATCGTTCCTCGTCGGCTTGGGGAACAAAGCCCGTCGCGAGCGGTCCCGGCCAAAATACAATAAACATAAACAAATAAAGGAATATAAATAAACTTACAATACAAGACACGCGGCGCCTGACGGACGATGTCTGGTTGCGTCTCTTTCAGAAGGAATTAGACCAATAATAAATAAATAGGTAACCGTCACACTTGCCTTGGGGATCATCACGACGTGCGCTTCCCCCAAGACCGTAGTCGACTTTAGTCGGTTGCTTTTTGTGTAGAAGATACAAACAAATTATACTGGGAACAACATCAAAAACTAATATGTTTTTAATTTTGCCCTACTATCACTATTTATTAGGCTGCTTTCACAATATCATTTTTTTTTTACATATTATAAGTTTGCGTTTGACAACTGTCTCACCTGATGTTAAGTGATGACGTTGTCTAGGATTTTGCACGCAAACCTAGAAGGTACCTATTCACTCACGACTTGATGTGGACCTGAGTGTGTTTGTATACCTATTTTGTGAGACAGTAGGTATTCCTTAAGTCAGCTAAGGATCGGTGGCCCATGACAATATGAATAAATACCTAGTTATATTATTGCATTCTAAGACTGGGTGATTTTAGCATGAAATATCTTCAAATTCAACGTAAGCGAAACCGCGTACAACAGCTAGCTGGATGTAAATGGGGAGCACTATCCGCGTAGATATGTGCCAAGAGTGCGTTACCTACATATATAGTTACACATAGGTGCGAGTAGGTATATACCTACCTAGCCTCCTTGCTTTCTACAGTTTAGAATGCATGCGGTCGGCGATTACGTGAGGGACCTTTGCAGCATGTGTGCAAGTGTTGGAATGCTGCAATCAGCAATATCTTGAGTAAGTATCGCTCTCTGATGATGCGCAACTGTTTACATTTGGTATTACAAATTCTGCCCCGATATTTATCTGCATACATATGTACAACCTACCTACTACATAAATATATCCGTTCCTATATACCTAGGTACCTATACCTATAGAATAGAAGCTCAAAGGATCGTTAGATCCACAAAATCATAAGTTTCTAATAATTATTAGCTCTTGCCGCTCAATATTGTGCCGGATAAGTACTGATCAAACGCAACTTAGGTAGGATAAAGAATATGAAATAACAATAGAACTTTTAAACTTACTTATAACTGTCATCGTCTACCAGTAGGCACTATGGATAATTTAGTTTAACTATAACATCATTATATACTTCAAAAATGAAAAATGAAACAACTACTTAATTAAGTTTTTATTTGTTAGCGCCGATGATTTTATTAAAATAAAATACTAATAACTAATTACAATACTGCAGCTACTACAATAACATTTCAGCAATCCACAAGCTAACGGCACCATATAGATAACTCAAATGCTCTAACCCGCTACCGGCTGGCAGCGTGCTCAGAATGCTAGCAGCATTGCCACGTTGAATTGCAATGCTGATTATTTGAGCCAAATATGAATACTTATTAGATTAATTAACTTTTGATATAATAGGTACACAAAAGTAGGTTCTGTGAAGTTCAGACACATCACAGACAGACAGACAGACGCATCACGGATTAATATTGAAAAATTCTTGTGCATTTTAGATACAGAATATGATTGTTTCGTTATTTGCAATAACTTAATGAGCATGCAATAAGTCGTTACTAAAAATCGTGTTCTAAAATGTTATTTTGTGATAATCAAATTTTGCAATGTGACGGTCGATGCAGGTCGGCGCGCGGCGTCGTCGGCGCGGCGCCATCTATTACAGCAATATTAGAGAGATACGTGTTTATTGGGCATTGCATATAAGATCGAGCCCAGCAGATACCGCTACTGAGGCAATTCAAAAAGAGCCTACTGGAATTCTACCAGCATGTATTATATAACCTACTAACTGTGTCTTAACTAACCTGAGTCAGGATTACTGAACACACTCCAATGCGTCATATCGCGTGATTGCGTTTTTTTTCAGCCTGTAACTGAGAGTAAGCTTAGCTTTCATTTTCTTTGAAATTTTTATTGGGATATCTCGTGAGTTTGACACATTATTATATATATTTATACTAACTGGCCTAGCAAACATTGTTCTGCCATATAAATTATCGAAATGTCAAGTGACGCGACACCTAACTGAAATTACTTCACGGTTAAATTATTTGGATATTTGTTCATACAATAATACTGAAAACTTGATAAATAGATTGGGGGTCAGGTCGAACAAGCCGTTTCGAAAATCAGTGACTGAGTGCCTTAGTTTTATGCTGAGTTTGGGCCCATAATCATGATACTCACAATACAATTATTATTCTGGTCTTTCTATGTTGTTTTTTTATATATCTCTTGTGTAATGTGTTGTGAGTGTCTTGAATAAATGTAGCTTCTTTCGGAGGGGGAGTTCGGATACAAACACAGTGACCCGATAATTTTAAATATTAGATAGGTATTACCCGGCTCTACTCACGGTTTTAGTCAAAGTATTACGTCCTAGGATTCGAGTCGGACATGTCCAATGCCTATCTGAAGTTGCCTCTTCAAATCTATAATTACAATACCTACATTCTTTTCCACGACACCACTCTCATTCAGCTTATACGATACAATGATCTCGTAAGAAAGCCTGATTGGTGAGTCAAAGCCTGGTCAAAGCAATGTTGTTGTCAGCGATATGATTTTTGATTGAAGGTTGTTGTCTTTCTTATAGGGTCATGTCCTCCTCCTTAAAAAGTCTGTCATTGTAGCGCACCAGAGCGGGGCTTAAATAGCATAATTATCTCTAAGGGCTGAAGTTTTTTAAAATGTTTGCCTAAAAAAACGAAAAAGTTTTTGTAAGGTTTGAAACTATTTTTAAAACATTTTGCATTGCCATAGCCAACCTTCATAGAACACCTAATAAGCCCGTGCAAGCGTTTTTGAAAAGAGACTTATAGCGGTGATTTATGGTCTTTGGTCACGTATTTAATTATATTTATATTTATTTAATTATGTTAGCTTAGCATACCACAAAAATATAATATAATAACTTTGGACCAGCTGATGTCTATGCAAACATATCTGTACAAGCATGACTTTATTGAAGCAAACTAAACCTTGGCAATTAGCATGTATAAAAATTAACGGTTTCTATGAACTATTTTGCAGGCCCGCCGCCTCTAAGTAATATAAAGACTTCCCTTTCTCATTAAGTTTAATAATACCTTGTTTACGAGTGAAAAGATATCAAATCAAAAAGGATATGAACAATTATCTGCTTGGATATCGACGCTAATCTAATTCTAACACCCCATTTAATTGATTACGTCGGTGTGTCAGATATTGGTGCCTACTACGCTGTTGACCAACGTCGACTCGCATGCATGATCTATCGACCCTCTTAGATCAAATATTACCAAGAAACGGAAGTAAGTATGCCATATACTTCCGTTATGAGACAGGAAACTACCTTTGAGCTTGTTGCGTCACCTAAGTTTCATATTATTTTCATTACCAAATTGAATTACCAATTGCTCGTCACGTTTGGTAAGTTGGCGAGCGCAGTGTATTGTTATTATACGCAGAAGGCGCTAGCCACAACTAGTTTGTTTTTCTAAGATACCCACTGGATGAGATGGAGGGTAGATTTCTAAGGCCTGTACGGCACGGCACACGGTTGTTGACCAGTACACGTCTACAGTCCTACCCAGAGAACAGTCCGACTAAGCAAATAAGTTGTAGAATCTTCCACGACAGCGCCACTCACTAAATTCGACGACTTCTTTTCCTCCAAAATACCATAATGCTACAAATTTAGTCATTAATCTTTGTCTGCTGCTAGTGATGTTAAATGAAAATTAAACATGTAGGTACTCTAATTATAGGTCTCGCATGGACCTATAATTAGAGTACCTACATGTTGATGTAGCAAGTTTTATGTATGGAGAGCGGTCAGTTCCGGGTTTCTCTGCGAGATCAAATCAGAAACGAAGAGGTCCGTAAGAGAAAGAGAGTCACAAACATATCACTGTGAACGTCAATTGGGGAAACATACCTTAATAATCTTCATCCCACAGCGGACTCCTTATGCCTGAAATTATATAAAAGAGAGCTCTGAGAGTCAGACTACTTGCGGATGATTGCATCGATACAACATAAATTAGTTGCTTATTTGATAAAAGTATCATGTTTCTTAATTTCTTTTTTTAAATTATCATTCACATTTTGCGTTTTATAAAATTTCTAATGCAGAGCAAATATTTAAAAAGAACCTTTATCTAATAAACATATTTATCCCTCATCCTTGAAGATGGTCTACTTTTTGTCTATTATGTATATTCCCAACCTGGGAATTGAGTTGCCAGAACTCAATTTGACCGTTAGTGATATTAAGGGTATCATTGACACTGAAGAGTAAGAAATCATCATAATTTTTTTTTTATTATTAATTTGTTTTTTATATTCTATATATTTAACTTATTATTTTAAACTCGTCATTTTAACGAATTTAGGATGAAACTTACATGTGACGTACTCGTAGATACGGCATTCAAACTACCTATTTTAAATAAAAACTTTTTGGTACCTATATATTTTAAATTATAAAACAAATGATTACAAAATGATTTATCTCCAATTGTCAGCTCGAGTCAAGGTTGTAAATGTAAGAATGATTACTTAGTTAGGTATACGCTCTGTTTGCTTTCCCTTCTTAGACAGGCCATAGAACATTAAGTAGAGTTCATTGGCACAGTTCCGATAGTTTTGGTCGGTCTCTACAACAGAGATAAACTTAAATGTATAAATTACTTGTCTAGCATAAACATAGTATATTTTGAATTAGTTTACAGCATTGACACATGCTAAGCAGCAACTACGTAATAGTGCTTACAGAAACAAGAAACTTCTAGTATACAATATTATTATAAGCTCTTAACTAAGCCCTCATGGTAGTTTTATTAATGTTGTGGTACTCCATATTAAACAGGAGTAGGTTAGCTCGCGGGCCGGGCCTCAGAACCCGGACAGGAAAAAAAAAAAAAAAAAAAGGTTAGGTTACGTTGTTTTTTTTTTTTTTTTCTGTCCGGGCGCTGAGGCCCGGCCCGCGAGCTGACCTACTCCTGTTTAATATGGAGTACCACAACATTAATAAAACTACCATGAGGGCTTAGTTAAGAGCTTAATAAGTGCTGATAACATTACAGAGGCTCGCGGGTGTTTACAGGCAGAGAGGGCGGGATAAATCCTGATGCGTGTTGATTTAATAACCTTAAATCATTTAAGGGTACATAATTTAGCCTTAAGTAGTAAACCAACAAACACTGACGTTTTTTGAATCGTTATAGATGCCCATCTTCATGGAGCATGATAGAACTAAACTAAACTGGCGGCGGCCCAAGCTGTTAGACCTCGCCCTCCTTATGGATGGGCGTCTATACAGCCCGAACACCGCGAGTGAAGTAACACTGATTTGGTTTACCATTTAACTTCTAGTATACACTAGAAATATCGCGACGGTTGCTTGGACCTTTTGAGTAATGGAGCTTCTTCTTATATATACTTATATTATATATTTGATCATAATGTCTAGTAAAGTCTTCGGTCGACCACGGGGTTCATTTCTTAGGTTGACATTTCCAGAAAGGAAGCGGGCAAACCAATAACGGGTGGTGCGGTCGGCGGTAGTACTCGCTCCGTATACCTCGTTGATGTTGCGAGCAGCTTCTGCAGCTTTGCTGCCACGACGGTACTCATACTCCATAATCACTCGAATTTTCAACGTATTCATGATGACGATAAACGTACAAATGCGATGAAAACAGAACGCTGACCATTAAACAAATGACAGATATTCAAAAATTAATTCCATATTTTAAAAACATAAAATTATTTGAACTTAGAATTCTTAGCAAAAAAGAAAAGATGGACTTTAAATAGCCAGTATGGCAGAAAAAGGCAACTTTATAGGTTAAGGGAAAAAAAGGACCTAATATTAGTCGCACGTCGCACTTAAAAAATGATTTCAAAGTTTCTAATTTATCATGGCTTATATAAATAAGTAACAGTAACAGGTAAGCATGCTTAAACTTACAAAAATATTAGGTTCGTACCTCAGAACAACTTTCTCTCCTTACGAATTCCGTGTAGAATCATAAGTAAGTTAAATAAACTCTTATCAACGGTCGAATAATCAAAATCGTGACCAAACACCTTGCAAATATCCACTTAAACATTATCTATCTGACAGTTAAGAGTTTTATGTAATCCGTCTTGTTTTCAAATTGCTATTAGTTATTAGTTCACGCGACTCCACACGCTTCGTTTGAAAGTACCTATTTCTGGTTCACCATTACAATGTCACATCGAAAAACCAGACTCGTTTCATACTTTATCACAGAGCTGTCCTAAACAGAAATATACGATTCACTTAACTTTGGAAAAATCTGACACAAATATAAGTAAGTAAAAGTAACAAGATATTTATTTGGAATTTATTAACATACTATAAGTAATTCAAAAAATCTTTAGTTAGTTTACTTTTTTTTCATACTAAATAGCGAACCATGGAATATTTATTATTTCGAAACTTCATAATTATTAGTGTGTTTAGGGTTCTGTACCTCAAAAGGAAAAAAATGGAACCCTTATAGGATCACTTTGTTGTCCGTCTGTCTGTCTGTCAAGACCCAACAGCTGAAATTCATATCAAATATTCAGGTCTACTGTCCCTTGGAGCTGTGAAAAGCTCAAGCTTCTAAGCTACTGAAAGCTACTTATACTGAAAATGTTTGACACTCGCAAGGGAATCAAAACCTACAGGGAACTTCCCGTGAACTCAGAACCTTGAAACTTGGTTCGAAGCAACGTCTTATAACACAGATAAGTAAAGGAAAAATTGCGAATAGCATACATTTTTAGTTACATTTTTAATTATGTACAGGTTTGTACGGAACCTCACCTCTGTGCGCGAGTCCGACTCACACTTGACCGGTGTTTTTGTTATTATAATCATCATTTTGTTATTAAATCCTCTGTAATACTATTTTTCATAAATTTTTTTTAAAAGTGAATTTTTTGAATGCTTACATTTTTATAGCTACAATATTAAATTATTTTTTATGAGAATTGAGATATCGAGTATAATGAGAGTGAGAATATGTTCGAGTATCTACGGAAATGATACAATCGTAGCAGTCTTTTCTCTGCAGACTTCGACTTGCAGAAATTTAAAATTAAAAATCAAAATATCTTAATCATTTAATAGTCCATATTTTAACAATGAAATACATCACAAATCTTACCTACATCCAGTACAATGGTATTCTACAAAAAAGAGGCCCTAACGGTTTCAGTATAATACTACATGTTTTATAATTTAGAAAGTAGTGAAAGCATTGAGTTAATTAATAATCTGATCAACCCTTTAAACCGCATCTCTATCGTAATCGTTTGTAATTAGCAATAATTAGCAATCGGTTACATAAACAACTGAGCATATCGTGTTTCAAATTCTTGATAGGGTTAATACTTGGTTATACAGCCAACATTGTAGTTCTACACTGATTCTACCTTCGGCCACATCGTCAATGACTATCCAACGGGATTTGGTCAAGCGATTGATGTGTGAAAATTGTAAAACAAAGTGCGAAGATCGTCACGGGATAAAGAAGCTGTCCCGGGGTCAATCAACGTCTTCCATCTTTCTACTGTTAAATTACAAGAGCTCCTTATGGCTAATACGCAATCGTCCACTACTAGCATTTATCACTTCGCTTAGTCTAGTTTAAGTTTTCGTAACTACCAATGTTTTTGTATATGGTACGTACGAATTATGTAATTGCACATATGTACATAGTAATTAATTTAATGAGTATCGACGTGACGTATGTTTTTATACAAACAAACAAACAACATATATGTTTATTTGAAATAATATTGTCTTATTGTAGGAGCGCCGTGGTGGTACAGACCTAGAATAGTACTCCCCCATTTCTTCCCGCGGGTGCCGTAAGAGTCGGCTAAGGGACCACGTACCAGAAGGTGGGCAGCAGCGCCTTCTGAGCATCGGAAATCATACTGCGCTCGCCAACCCGCCTGCCAATCGTGGCGAGTATTGGCAATTCCCCCCAATTGGGGGAGGCATTTGTCCAACAGTGGACATCCAATGGCTGAGATGCATGAAAAAAAATAGTAGGAGCCACAGAAGCGATCATATAAGAAGAAGGGAATGTGATATATTAGCCGTTCTATCAAGTAGGTACATGAATCAAAAATATTCTACGTATTTACGTAGTTACTTGATGAAATAATTGATTACTTTTATAGTAAATAATTGAATTATGTGCCACTATCCTAGTGGCACCTGCACCACGGCGCACAGCCTCAAAAGACACCGCATAGTGGCACCAAGTACACGGGATGCAGAAGGTGATATGTCTGTAGCCGGTCTGGCAATCCCACCGCCGCCGCCGCCGTGCCGCCGCCACACCGACGCTGACCCGCACTAGGCGCTTAGCACCGCCATCCACCAGTCAGCAGAGTACTTTCCCGCGTCACGCACGCAACACAACCGCCGCGCCACACGCGCAGCACTCGGAAACGCGCCGAATTACGTGTTCCCATTTAAAGCCATTCCTATTCAGTGCGAACACTTAAATCCTTTGGAAGCAATAAAACATTGAGTAACGGGTCGCATTTTACTACCTCGAACGTAGTTTTGTATGTGCACACCTCGAGTGCAACACAAATCGCGACAGAAAGCGGAAGAATCAGCTGATCATACGCTTTGGGGTGAGTTTAAGTCAAGCACATTCTAGAAGGATGAATGCTGTATATGTGTGTGTGAACTGCAAAGTGGCATAGGAGTATGTATTCACGTTCATAACTAGTTCATAACAACAAACAAGTCAATCGAAGTTGAGCGAAAAACTGCAATCTTACACAAGCATGACCAGCGCGGTGCGGCGGCGCGCGGATTTCGTTTTATTGAATTCAACGTTGAATTCTACATTATGAAGACCATTGAACATTGTATATACCACTTATAAACATTCACCGATTTCAAAATAAACAAATCTATTAAACAAAAATAACCACAATATACAACAATATCGTAATTATGTCAATAATGTCATCTGTTGCAAGTCTCTATACAACATTACATAATGTAAATAAAACGCCGCATATTTTAAGCAAGAACGTATTGGCAAAGAATGGAAAGGAGACCACGAGTCCAATGTCAACAGGTATGAACGTAAACAATAACCCTCCTTCTTTCACAGTCGAGTAAAAAGGCAACGATGTCAAGTTAATTTAAAGGAAATACTTCCGAGTGTGTAACGATTAGGAGTTGCTTAGTCACGTAAAGAGTATCACGCCTCAATGAGAACCGCGATCAGTTTCCAACTAACACGTAATCATTTGAAAACTATCATTACGTTAGCTCCTCGGAGTTGGGTTTAAATGAACCTGCTAATAAGGAACACTAAGTTAAAAGTTTATGCTATAGAACTAACCGTTTCAGGAACAGCTTATGAAACCATAGATACTCAATGTTGGAAATTATAAAATAGAAGAAAATTTATCAAACTCACGTTTAACGTTAATTTGAATATCACTCTGGTTCTTGACAGGCACATGAGCGAACCTTAGTATATTGCTATATGCGAGGATATCAAAATCATCAAAATTATAAATCCATCGAGGTTTGATCGAATAAAAAACATTTAGTTTTTTTTCGATGTTTCGAACAAGTTACATTCGTTGTGGACACGAGAAAACTTCTCGTATCTCATCTCATGTGTACGAATCGCGAAAATCTAAAAACTACAAAAATGTAGATACATATCAAAATGGCTTATTGGCGCGAACAATTTTGTAGTTTGTAGTTTATTAACACTATTAACAACCAATTAGTATTATTCGTTTCTCTTTATTTTGGTAACATTGAAGTTACTTCGGCAGATTCTAGTTTCAGGCAATATTTTCCTAGTTAACATCTATCTTAGCTGAAATCTAGATTACGAAACCGTGCTTGTAACAAACTGTACCAAAAACTTAACTGGTGATTAGTGGGTCGGTTAACATTTCGGTCGACCCCATTTGAGAGTGCACAGATTAAGTATTCTTATAAAATGTATTATGAAATGTTATTTGGCCAGAATGGCTGTAATTAATTAAAGTTTAAACTAACTGTTCACATACTCTGTATGTGATGTTCTCAATTACGATTATACAGGGGGCTCCAACTACAGGCATAGCCTGTATCTTGGGCGAAAAATGAATGATAATTTCTAAAGATCGATCAAATTACTGATGACAGTAATCTAATAACACCTATTTGTGGCTTTTGATTGTACCTGCCTTGAAACTAGAAAGAAAAGAAAGAAAGAAAAACTTTATTTGTAACAATTACATTTAAGGCATACAGAAAATAAAAGAACGAATACAATATTTAATGTTACAAAACGAACCCAACTCAGCAATGCTGGCTAAAACCAGCGCTGGTCTTCCGCTGGGACCGGTTCGTGACGTCACGGAAGAATATTTGACAAACTAATTCAATATAACAGTGTGGTTCCAATTTTCTTTTTATATCTGGTTTAGCTTGCCTAGCAAAGTCATACAGAAAAGGAAAATGGGACCCATGCGAACTTTATCAAAGCACTAGAGTATAATCGTTTTTTATATCAAATAATACAATTTTCCTATTTAAATCCTATTAATTTATCCACTCCCATAGTTTACCATTATTTTAGAAGGATTTTACAAAGTAATTTTATTATATACAACCACAGTTAGTTGGTTATTTTTGTTAATTTGTTGGTCATCACTTTAGCAAAACTTGAATTAGAATGGCAAATTTAAATAAGATATAGCTGACCAATAGATTATTTTTATTCAGCAATTCGCAGATGTGTTCATCGACACATTCCTACAAAGGATTAACAGGAAATCCTTTGTTTGGTAAGGTTAATGTTGAGCAAGATTCTATCTAATTCATTAACCTACGCCACTCCAAAACTCCCAGGTAGTTCAAGGTTGAGTTATATCACTAAGTTATATGCCTATATTAATATTGTTCAATAGCTTAAGTTATGAGATGCCAAAGGCTATTTTGCAATTTAAATAAATGCTCATAAGCTCTTTATCCTGCTTTAAATATATATGAGAGTAAACCTGCTCACAATGGGCCCAACCCAATGTTCAAAACCTGCTAGTCAATATCAAATAGTGGTCGAAATGTTCGAACGAGATTTATATGGTATAAAAATCAATGGGGATTTTTTTACCAAAGATTTTCTATACATACCAGCTGGGCCCCGCGGTGTTACCCGCGGTGTAATGGTATTGACGTATCCCACGGGAACAGTCAATATTTTCGGAGTAAAAAGTGGTAATGGGATATGTGTTATATAGTATCTTCATTCTAAAATTCACGCAAAATCCGTTCGGTAACTTTCGCCTTTAGGTATAAAAATCAATGGGGATTTTTTTTACCAACTATTTTATATACATACCAGCTGGGCCCCGCGGTGTTACTCGCGGTGTAATGGTATTGACGTATCCCACGGGAACAGTCAATATTTTCGGAGTAAAAAGTGGTAATGGGATATGTGTTACATAGTATCTTCATTCTAAAATTCACGCAAAATCCGTTCGGTAACTTTCGCCTTTAGTATTAAATGTGATAAATTTTCGACTAAGTACTCTTATCAGTTTAGTAAAATCACATGGCGCACCAAAAGGTTCTAATATAATATATAGCCACTACTAAGGTTTGCATATTTCCAATATTTCAAATTATAGGTCCAAAAACTTATAAGCTTTTAAATGCTTAATATGACCTAATCATATTCATAAGTATAATTTTAATGTAATTATTGTGCTAAATTACATCAAGATTTTGCACTCGACGACCGATAAAATTGAGGTCAAGAATTATTTAAGTTATACTAGTATCTGATTAAAAACGTCCTTTAAAATCATTCAGCCTCGGTTCAAGGTTGTGTTATGTCATTAAAGTAAGTTTAATAATGTTAAATAATTCAGAAATGTTAATATTTTTTTACGTGGCGATGATAGTCGCCTACGCAAAGCGAGAGTAATTGGCGTCTTAAGCGCATTGCTTTTGTGTGTATGTTTACAGTTTGATACGACCGAAGATAACTTAACAATGACTAATCATATGTTTGGAATTTCACTGAAACATAGTTCTGCGTTAAAATTTACACATAAGTGTACCAAAAATCAATTAGGGTCTGTGTGGGCTTTTCAGTTCCTTCAATTATATGTATTATATATATAAGTATGTATTTAAGTATATATATCAGTCATCAGGTTACCATAGTACAGGCTCTGCCTAGTTTGGGACCTGAAAATCTTGTGTGAATGTTGAAAAAAAAAAAAAAAAAAAAAACGGCTAACAATGAGGGTAGGTAGCCATTAGGTTAGCCATCGTTACAGCCTTACTATAGATCTAAAAAAAATGGAAACAAAATGTTATTTTTAGAAAAACTAAAGGAAACTAAGATGATCACGGCTGGTAACTTTAAGATTTGTAAGATACTATCACAAAAGTAGAGTACGCTCTAAGATCACGTAACTCAAAACTAGACTAGACACAACTACAGGGAAACTCATATCCAGTTGTTAGTTTTACAAGAGCTATTAGCAAATTTTGTAAAAGCACGAGAAGGCATTTTTTATGCGAAATTAAAATATTTTGCGAAAACCTTACGTGCTGTACAACTGCCGGCTCAAATGCGACTAAAGCAAATTAGGTGAATGAACCTAATTAATGCGGTCTATGACCGAGCACCCAGTGCCCCATCTCCCGTTTATATCAATATTTTTCATCATTGCTTGTTACACAATTTTTGTTGTGACTTGCGATGTGATGTGATCCTTGGCTTCGCCGCCGAGCGCGTGCTCTGCATCGCAACGCAGCGCTCGCTTCGGTGCGGTGTTTGGAGACACTTGCAAAACCCACGCTTTCTAATGGCTCTAAAACATTCTGAAAACTGATTTAATTAAGAAATAAGTGCTTTTGTTTTTGTTTTTTACTTCACGTGTTTTATTTAATATAAACGGTGATACGTTTGTAGAGGTTGCCACCATAGCGCTGCCTTGTACAATATCTAAGTATGATTTACTACGTGGAAATGCATACCCGGAAAATTGAAAGTATAGGTATTTATAAGCTTAGGTAAATTTATCGTTTTTTAATGACAACAACATGGCAACTTTATATCTGAAATTCTACATAATATCTATCCAGTTTACTGATCAACTATTTATTAGTTTAAAAAATTATCAAAACATGGAACCGACTTCAATACTGAAAAGTGTGAAATAACTTGTTGAAGTAGTCCTTGGTCCTCCATTTCTTTTTTATTCTCCTACTCAATTCGACCGTATATATTTCTTTTTATGTGTTCGCGGATTACTTCGTCGTTTATGAACCGATTATGATGATTTTTTTGTTTGATAGAGTATACTTCCATGGTAGTCCCATTTGAATTTCATCAAAATCGGACAAGCAGTTTTTGAGTTACACTCCAATAACTGAAAAGTGCTACGCATACCTCGACGATATTATAGTTGCGGGTGAAGACATCGGAGAACATACACAATGACAATTGATCCAGTGAGTAGAAAAAGATCACTGAAAAGGGTAAAAAAAATTTACCAAATAACTTGTCGAAGTCGGTACCATGAGCACAATATTGTGATGATAGTTACTTTTGTGAACTATCATGTTACCGACTTCAACAAGTTATTTAACTCTTTAGGTTGTTGAAGTCGGTTCCATTTTATTGATACATTTTTTTTTAATTCGCTTAAATGTACGTGATTGCCGTCATTCTCAGTTTTAGCCAGCATCTAAGCTTGATATGCATCGGTCTTGCAACGCCGCCCGTCGCCTTCGCAGATGTGTAATTACGATAAGAACATCCTCTGCCCAAATGTGGTTCTTGAGCAAATGCATATGTAATGATATGAATTTAGCTAATACATTCCATCATAATGGTAAATCCAAGAACCAAACTACAAATAAACTTAACATAATATATGACTACACGATATACTAGCGGTCTGCCTCGGCTTCGCACGCATAAAAAATTTCAAAAGTAAAAATTATGAGGATCCCTATTTTTTTTTTTAAATATAGCATAGTCTATGTCACCCATGATAAAGTGTAGCTTCTCAATAGTGAAAATATTTTTTTTATCGGTTCAGTAGTTTCGGAGCCAATTTCCTCTTTATAATATTATAGTATATATGATATACTATATGACCCCGAGTTTGTTGCCCTTTCTTCTTAGTGTGGTTATATTTATTTTAGAACGCGGCGGTGGAGTGTGAATATTTTAGCAATGTTGGCATTCATAAGTGCGACCTTGACGTCTGAATTGAATTAATAATTTTGTATATTGATATAAATACTTAGGTAGGTAATGGGACCACAATGGCATGGACTGAAACTGTTTAGTTGCGAAACCTAAAGTCTTCATTGAATAATTCTTATGATAACGATCATTTGGGGAGGGTATTCGTGACGATTTAAGAGGTAGGTTATAATATATATATATATACCCTATATACGAATACCCTGTATTGTATTTTACTTTGGTTTTTTATATGTATTTTCATCTTATTAATTTTCAAAAAAGGAGGAAGTTCTCAATTCGTCCGAATCTTTTTTAAGTATATTCATCGATTACTCGAAGACGCTTGAGCCGATTAAGAAAATTCTTTTATGTTTAGTGTAATATAAGCTAATTCAAAGTAGTTGATAATGGTACCCCATTATCAATTCTTATATACCGGAACGGATTGTGACATGTAATGCGTGTGCAATTTTTCTCAACAAATGCATCCCCATTGAACCTCAGGAAATGTTCGCAAATGTTTCAATTATAAGTACACTTCAAGACTGTTATTAGAAAGCTTCGCAGATCAATAACTCGAAATTACTGTCTGTCTTTAATGTTATTATTATTCTCGGTAATTCTTGGTTGGTAATTCTCACGCTAAGTTCTCATAATAGTTTCTAGATTGTGATAGTGAAGTTTTTCATTGATAATTGTCGCCACATTCTAATTCTACCAGTTCTCCGTATCGATTTCGTTTTGTTAGGTCATTGTAACTGTTTTATAGGATCTATTAAATATAGTGGAATGACAATGATAAAATAAAAAAAAGGATAACTTAATATATATACAATATATCATACATATATGTCACACATTCCCGAGACACCTTTCCGACACACTTCGGCAGAACCATTGCAGCGGCGAAAATAATAATATGCTAGCCTAGGTAGATGGCTACATATTTGAACCTTATTCGAGAAATTAGGCCCGTGGGAACTGAGAGCTCATCAGATTTTCCAAAACTTTTTTTTTTTTTTTTTTTATTGGGAGTAGGCATGCGTTTGACCACTATCTCACCTGATGTTAAGTGATGATGCGGTCTACGGTGGAGCACGCCTGCCTAGAAGATACCTATTCACTCGTGACTTGAAGATACCCAGGTTGTATGTTTGCGGAAACACAGATTTAGGCAATAAATTCCATTCGTTAGCTGTACGCACTAGGAATGTGGTAGCAAATCGCTTCGTGCGACAAGTTGGAACGTCCACCATGTATGGATGTCGCATTGCCGTCCGTCTGGTCGTCCGACTTATTAAGCGTTTGTCCGACGCGATGCGTGACCAAAATGCTGGCACATATTTGGCTCAACGAATCATCATTGCAATTCAACGTGGCAATGCTGCTAGCATTATTATTAGAGCATTTGCGTTATCTGACAACAGCTAGTGGATTGCTCAAATGATATTGTAGTACCTGCAGTATTATTATTTTTTATATGGGACAACATTCACACAAGGTCTTCAGGTCCCAAACTAGGCAGAGCCTGTACTATAGTAACCTGATGACTGATGTATACTTATATATACACACCCAGACACAGGTCAAACCGACATGTTCATACACACAAATGTTTGACCTGTCCGAGAATCGAACCCGGGACCAGCGGCTCAGAAGGCAGAGTGCTACCAACTGCGCCAACCGACCAGTCTTCAGTATTGTAATTAGTAATGTCATAGCTGGTTCGTACCCAAACTGACATAATAGTATGTTCTCCTTCTGTGAAAGGATACAAATATATATATATATAATATGTCCGCTTGCTCGCGGAGTGTTGCGATATTTTTTCAAATGTATGTTTTGAGACATTCGTCATTTGACTTGATGTTGATGCTAGTTCAAAATATCCCAGAAACAAAGTTAAATATATAATCATCATCATCATCATCATCTCAGCCATAGGACGTCCACTGCTGGACATAGGCCTCCCCCATCGACAGCTCGACAGCTCGACGAACTGATGGCCGTTGGGGTCGAAAGGTTCTCGAGTGGAGACCACGGACTGGCAAGCGCAGCATAGGACGGCCACCGACCAGGTGGACAGACGACCTGACTAAGATCGCAGGCAAGGGCTGGATGCGGGCCGCTTCCAACAGGTCCTTGTGGAAATATATAATAATTACAGAGAACACTGGACTGATCATAGAAAATATATTTTAGATGTTCTTCAGTGTCTTATTAATTTAGTAAGCGGCAGCCACTAGTTAACTTTCATTTCGACTTCCGGTTTTGTTATAGGACAGATGATCAGAGTGTTATCTGTTTTATTACACAAGTATGGCCCTATTATACTTCCCATTATAAACTGGTTTATTTACTTTCTTTTTTAACAGACTTCGAAAAGAGATATGTATATATTTTTGGAACTTTTCCTGGATAGGTGTTTATTTTATAATGTGAAGTACATGCAAGAAATAAAATAGCCAATGAGGATATTCATTGACGGTATATAATAGAACAAAATGATCAATCGATAATTATTTAAAGTCATTTTTACCTATTTCCTTCAACATTTCATAGGGCTTTCAATGCAAAACACAAGAATTCTACAGTCCGACACCGAGCTCGAGGCAACAACATCCTGGTAAGATTCTCTCCAAATAGTCAAAGAGCAAACATCCTTAGAGCCCACTTACGGACCACTCTGGTACCGGGGCAAGTCGATCCGATAACTCCTTTGCTCCTCCTTGAGCTGTCCTGGCGACAGCTCAAGCCGAGGTCCGAACCTCAGTGGTGCCCTTGAGCTAGTCGCCTCGTCCTCTCCTAGTGGCACAGCGCCGTCAGCGCTAGCCTCACTAGGCGGTGCGACAAGAATTCTTCCACAGAAACAATTTATAAATAGCTATATCAATATTATAAAGAGGATAAATTTGTATTTTTACATTTTTTTTTATATTTTTAGTTGTTATTTTTTGTTTGTGTGTGTGTATGTTTGTAATGAATAAACTCAAAAACTACTGTGCCGATTTCAAAAATTATTTCACCATTGGAAAGCTACATTCACCCTGAGTAACATAAGTTATATTTATTGCTAGAAAAGATTAGGGATCCTTATAATTTTTAATTTGTAAATTTTTAATCCGTGCGAAGCCGGAGCGGACTGCTAGTCTACTATATGTCTGCTCATGAACTAGATGGACTAGTGAGACTTATACATAATATCCTACTCCTCTGTGGCTTTGAGTACCGCCAAAGAACTGCCATATCAAAATTAGTCTGAACAAACAGAAAGAGACAATTAAACAAAATAAAAACCTTTTCCATAGGATAGAGTATTCCTTTTTTTAAAAAAAAAACATTCACACAAGGTCTTCAGGTCCCAAACTAGGCAGAGCCTGTACTATGGTAACCTGTTGACTGATATATATACTTATATACATAATTATACACACCCAGACACAGGTCAAACAGACATGTTCATACACACAAATGTTTGACCTGTCCGGGAATCGAACCCGGAAGCAGCGGCTCAGAAAGCAGAGTGCTACCAACTGCGCCAACCGGCCAGTTTTATACTAACACATTATTTATGATACTGTGATAAAGAATAAATTATTAAATTATATAGGCATTTCATAGGCACGTAGTGAAAAACCTGGCAGTACAAACAGAAAACAGATACTTTCAATTAAACCGTTGACAGCATCGATGTTCTGAACGTTGGTCAAAGCTTGTTCGATTCACACAACCGCTTGAGCTTTCGGAAGGTATAGGCAATATCATTATATTGGCACGTTTCATTATTTGCTTGTCTACCCTCAATTTGGTAATACAGTTACCAAAGACAAGGACTCCTTGACTGAAAACACTGTGTGTGTTTTCAGTCAAGGTGTCCTTCCTCTACAGTCCACCGCTCTACTAACTGAGCTATCGAAGGTTAGTCAAGGTGTCCTTGAGAGCCAATTCATATTGGAGGATTAGCATGATTCCGCACTGCACTGACTACCGAGTGAGATAGATAGTGGTCAAAATAATAAAGTCCTCAAAAATGAAGCAATTATGTATGTAAGCACAAACGTAACTCAATTCCAAGCACTGGAAATGTATCCAAACTGTTGTGCAACCCGCTTTACGTGTGCACTCACTCAGTGCAGTGCAATGCCTAGTCACCCATTGCCGAATCAAATGATACGTTGTTGTGCAAACATCATGAACTCTCTCTGATTGGTTTCCTTGAGATCTACTTATTAAATGGATGTCCGCACTCAGGGATTCAAATCGCGTTAGGACTCTGTGCATGATATTAGTTCGGTGAATCTTTACTGTTCATGGGTACATTTTAATAATAGATTTCATTCTTGAAGCGATGATAGCTCGGCGGAATGAGCGTCGGCTTGACGCTGGTCAACGCTGGTTCGATCGCCACCAATGGCTTGATGGTAGTAGGGTACTTTCGAATACACGCCAGGCTCAAGTTTGAAATACTGTCACGAATGTGACAGTGTGCTCTGGCAGCAGACTTTGAGAACTAGTAAGCATTCTAGTTCTAGCGTGATAATATCTTCGACACACTATACATCGTCACTGATCATCAAGTGAGATCAGAACCAGACAGCGTCTGGCTAGTTGGCGCCAACAAGCGCTAAAGAATTTGCAAACAACTATATACCATCGTACAGGTGTAATTTAATAACTCCGCTTAATTGATCAAGTTCCTGATAAGGTTTTGTAAGATGATCATGTATTTGCCAAACTATCATATAATTTGGAAAAGATAGATTCCCTTACGTTATACAGTTTCCTTTGAACCTGGTATATAAGGTAAACTAGAATGCATATCGTTTTCTCGATTTTGTTCCAAATTACATATATAAACATATATACTCGTACATAAGAATATGCATGTATACCTATTAAGTATGTTAGTGAGTACATACTTAAACAATTCACGAATAATTAAGTGATTCTTATATTTAAAACAAAAATGAAAAGAAAATAGTACAAAGAGCGGATGCATTTATTTCAAGGAAAGCAACACAGATCTGAATAATATCATAAAAAGTGAGTTTTATTTTTGAAACGAGTCCGACTTTTGACCTTGTAAATGTTGAAGGTTCTTCATATAGTGAGCTCATGAGTTTTTCGAGCCACCTTATAATATACAACAACGGCGTATTTCAAAATCATGTAGGTAAGCAAGACAACTTATGAAAGAAAATAATTATAAAATAAAATAACTCTTGATTGACCAAAACTAGCTACGTCCACCTAAGCTGCTATACCTTAGTTGGACAAAGCGACAAGACGCTATTCTGTAGTTCAAGTCCCACAGGTTGCCAAATTTTTGCCTTCAAATAATTTTAACGTAAGTTCCGCCTAGCATGTTGTTAATGGAACAAACCATAAAACTCTTAGAATAAGGGCACGGTGCCTTTGCTTGATACGATATCAACTCTTACGTTGATCTATCAGACCTATTAATAGTTCATACAATTAAAGGTAGATGGCGCTAAGAACAACATCCCCTCAGATGTTAAAGGAAGGGATGAATTCGGACGCCTAGTGAAGAGCTACTATAGCTTAGTTGGACAAAGCGACAGGGCGGTAATCTTACAGGTACATTTACAGTTAAATGATGGATACCAAAAAAAAAATTAACATTGCAAGCACATTCAATTTAATATAAACTATAGGCGATAAGTTTAAATTAATAAGTGCTATGCAATTGGCAATCTATGTCTATGTAACTAATATCAAAGTATAAATAACTTTAGTTACTGGTTTTATGAACAAAATATATCGGCTGCTTACGTTTTCCTCGGCGGCATCTTAGATGCATCTCATTTAAACACAATATAAGTATTCATAGATTCGTATAATTTTAGCTTTAATAAAACCAAGGTCTCATATGTTTGCTGAAGCGTGAACTGTTGCAAACCGTCAAGAAGAGAAAGGTTGCTTATCTTGGCCAGGTTTTGAGCCATGAAAGATACCTTCTCCAACTTATCAAGTGTCAAGTCGAGGGAACGAGTCGAGGGAACGACTGGTTGGAAGAAAAAAGTCGTGGTTCGAGAAATATCTGAGAGTGGACGAATCTTGCCAGCGTAGAAGAGCTAGTTCACATGGCACAAGACCCGGAAACATTCACTGAGCTGACGGTCAACCTCCGTTAATGGAGATGCAAGAAAGGAAGAATAATAATATATTGTAAGCTATGAAGTACCTGGCGTTCACTAGTAGCGCCCTGCGGTTTCACCCGCGTGGATTACGGTTTTCTCGCTACCACGGGAACTTTACTTTTTCCGGGATAAGTAGCCTTGTGTTAATCAAGGGTATAAGCTATCTCCATACCAAATTGAAGCGAAATCGGTGTAGCCATTTGAGCGTGAACTGGTAACAAACATACACACTTACACACATAGATACACACAAACTTTCGCATTTATAATATAATATATGGGACATCATTCACACAAGGTCTTTAGCTCCCAAACTAGGCAGAGCCTGTGCTATGGTAACCTGATGACTGATATATATATACTTATATACATACTTATATATATATATACTTATATATATACACACCCAGACACAGGTCAAACAGACATGTTAATACACACAAATGTTTGACCGGTCCGGGGATCGAACCCGGGACCAGCGGCTTATAAGGCAGAGTGCTACCAACCACGCCAACCGGCCAGTCAAATATAATAATTCATCATCAAATTTAAAATAAAAATCATAATTCCGGTATAATATTAGTAGGATTAAGATTTATTCAATTATTTGCATACATACATTTATTTATTTATTTACATTACATTAGCACGGATTAACCTATTACACTAACAAATAAAATTTACAATCACAACTTATATTAGAATTAAAAAATATCACGTATTGGTCTCACTGTATCTGAGACACTTAGACATGATCTATCTATCTATCTACATGAATATACTAGGTAACTACCTCCCCACAACTCGCTGGAGGAGCGGCACGCAACCAAGATATTAAACTTGACAGTTTCCTTTTCGCACTGTCAAGTTGCGTGTATATACAACAATCAAAATTTCTCGAAAGTTGCATTCATTGCCTGCAATTGCTACTGTGGTTTCTCTGAACTAGTCTGATAGTTATTTATCTCAACAACGCTCAGAACGACAATGTGATTTTAATGTCTTAAGCTTGAACTGAATTTTATCATAGTACCTAGATTATGTCTTTGCGCTGGAATAGATTTCAATTAGCGGGGGAACAATTACTTCTTCTTCTTGTCCTTATCCCACACTAGGTGGGGTCGCAACAACATGTTTTCCTTTTCCATTCTATTCTAGCATTAGTCGTCTCGTTGCTCACACCTTTCATAAACATATCAATCCTCGCACAGTCCATCCATACCTTCTTTGGCCTTCCTCTACCGAGGGAACAATTACGTTCCCTGTAAATTTGAATGAAAAGTTCCCAACGTCTTAGCATTTTTAACTGGTATGGTCTGGTCTAAAAACCAAATCTCGTAGGCTCCGAGATATCATTCTTCTTTCTGTTGCCCGAAAGGTCAAATTACACTTATGAAACAAGATATATTTCTTAATGTATCCTGAATGAATTATTTTCTGAACGTACGATTAACTCGAGTAAATCGTGTTTACAGCATATTGTCCTATCACGAATAACTTAAATTAATTAATTGACTGGCCGGTTGGCGCAGTTGGTAGCACACTGCCTTCTGAGCCGCTGGTCCCGGGTTCGATTCCCGGACAGGTCAAACATTTGTGTGTATGAACATGTCTGTTTGACCCTTGTCAGGGTGTATATGTATATAAGTATATATATCAGTCATCAGGTTACCATAATACAGGCTTTGCCTAGTTTGGGACCTATAGACCTTGTATCATTGTTATTAAAAAGTATTAAGTATTAAAAGTATTAAGACTTAAGTATTAAAGTGTTAAATCTATTCCTTAATACAGAATACTTAATTGCCTGGATGTTCTGTCGCGTGGCTAGTAAGTGTGGTGAAAGAAAAGAAATGTTGTGTTTCTCTCATGGGTAAAGTTTTTTTGCCATTTCGGGTTCTACACTCAGCGTTCTTCTTTTCAACCACTCGCTTCGCCGAATCCTAGAACTCTTCGCTTGCTCAGGTTTCAATCCAAGCACTCACGCCGAAAACCAATTTTATCCACATGTAAAACAAATAACTATTTCCTCTCTGTGTGCTTGAGCGGTCTCATCAATGATGTTTTACTAAAGATGACGTATATTCATACTGCGCGGTGCTCAGATTTTGTTCCTTTACGACATAAACATGCTTACTGCGACAGTGTACATGGTACAAATAATGTAGAAAAGGATATATGTTTAGACTTGCGCTTGAAATACGCGTTATAATGAAAATTACTACAATTGACTCAATTTTGCCGCCTCAGTTTCCGCGCGCTTGTGCGACATCTATCTCATATAAACATATAATATCATTGGGTGTCACACGTTTTTACGTATTAAAAAAGAGAGGTAATAACATTTTATCACGTTTTAAGGATTAACAGTTTAACATTAATTTCACTATCCGACTGCGACAAAAGGAGGGTTATTCCAGGAAAGAGAACTTATACGCAGATATTAAGTAATGCGTTCTATAATTAATATACAAACAACCATCAGTCTCAAAGTGATCATATTTTGCACGTTTTACGACCTCGTCGTCTTGATGACTTTTAATTTTACGATTAGATAGAACCGGAGTAAATCAACAGACATAAGTAAAACGTTCGATGATATTCTCTCGCTTACAGACGTTTAATTTGGTATTTAATATATATCTAGAAACAGATAATCTTGTTCAGCAATAAAACATTGTTTCATCATTGTAAAAATATTTACAAATCAAAAAGAATGTAGTTTTGTGATGGCCTCGATAACGAACTACACGAGCAATCTCTGGTGGATTTGCAATAACCTCAAGCCAATCGGAGTGGCATTGCGAACAATATCACATTAGTTTTTAACTACCAGTCTTGAATCACCCACTGTCTTTCATTTTATAAATAGCGGTCTACTATACCGCCTCATTCAAAATACAATTTACTGTACTATTACGGAAGCAATTAGTTCTACATTCCCGTGTTATTGTTTACTTAATTATACGGTGACAAATGTCTCGATCGTGACGTTTTAAAGGCATGATGTTTGTCAAACAAATCATCAGGGTTTTTGAAACAAACTCGTGAAACTTTTTTACTCTCTTGATTGATTGTCAATTTAGTGACAGTTAGGTACTATGTCTCCTTTCCTAAAAGATAATATTTATTATTTTTTCTTCTTCTCCTTCTTCTTATCTTTATTCATGGACGAGTATATTATTACGTCCATATATTTATCCCACAATAGGTGGGGTCGGCACAAGATGTTCCCCTTCCATTCTCTTCTACCATTAGTCATCTCTGTGCTTTCCCTTTTTCACCTTTCACAAACAATCGTGGGGGAGGCCTATGTCCAGCAGTGTACGTCCTATGGCTGAGATAATGATGATGATGAAACATATCGTTCTTCACACAGTCCAGCCATACCTTCTTCGGCCTTCCTCTACCTCTATATCCATCCACATTCATGTTAAGTACCTACTCTTCTTGTTATTTCTTTTGCATGACATGCCCCTACCAAGCCAATTAACCCCTTTCAACTTATCATTCACTGGTGCTATTTTCAAGCTTCCTGTGAAATACGCATAAATATAGGTTGATCACTATAACTCCATCAAAACTTAAACAGAAATATAAATTGTACCAAATGAATAGATTTGATACAATTTATACATCTGAACTAACTTGTAATCTGTACTTCTTGACGCTCATTGCTACCAAAAAAAATTTTTACCAAAAAATGGAACCGACTTCAACACTCAAAAGTATGAAATAACTTGTTGAAGTCGGTACCATGATAGTTCAAAAGTAACTGATATCAAAATATTGTGCTCATGGTACCGACTTCGACAAGTTATTTCATACTTTTGAGTGTTGAAGTCGGTTCCATTTTTTGTTAAAAAATTTTTTTTTCACTCTTTTTAGTGACATTTGTTACTTATGGGATCAATTGTTATTGTGGTGCAGTATGTTCACCGATGTCTTCACCCGCTACCATAATCATCATCATCATCTCAGCCATAGGACGTCCACTGCTGGACATAGGCCTCCCCCATTGATTTCCACAAGGACCTGTTGGAAGCGGCCCGCATCCAGCCCTTGCCTGCGATCTTAGTCAGGTCGTCTGTCCACCTGGTCGGTGGCCGTCCTATGCTGCGCTTGCCAGTCCGTGGTCTCCATTCTAGAACTTTTCGGCCCCAACGGCCATCAGTTCTTCGAGCTATGTGCCCTGCCCATTGCCACTTCAACTTGCTAATCCGCTGGGCTATATCGGTGACTTGCGTTCTTCTACGGATCTCCTCATTTCTGATTCGATCACGTAGAGAAACCCCGAGCATAGCCCTCTCCATAGCTCGTTGTGTGACTCTGAGCCTGTTCAGAAGGCCCATAGTCAGAGACCACGTTTCGGTTCCGTAAGTCATCACTGGTAACACACACTGTTCGAAGACTTTCGTTTTCAGGCATTGCGGTATTTTGGACGAGAAGACGTCTCGTAGCTTCCCGAACGCTGCCATAATATCGTGTAGTATAAGCACGCATTTTTCCGTTTTTGACTTGTAACTCAAAAAGTGCTCGTCCGATTTTGATGAAATTAAAATGGGACCACACGGGAAGCACTAGCTTTTAAATAAAAAAAGAACGATCAAAATCGGTTCACCCAGTCGGAAGCTTCAACTTTTTACTTTTTTATTTGTGTTTGTTACCGCATGGTAACAAACACAAATAAAAAAGTAAAAAGTTGAAGTCGGTTAAAAATGGTATGTTCAATAATATAATTCTCCATTCTCACCTCTGAAAAATGTATTTATTATGTTTTATTTACTATAAAATATATAAATTGACCTAATTGAGGTCGCCGTGGTCCGCCTTAGTGGTCTTGACTTCAGGATATCAATAATTCTACTAACACATTGCTCATAGATTGTCAATGAATCGTCGTTTTTACTAGTTTTGCTATTCGACTTGGAGTATAATTGTTATGGCTACACCGATCTAATTTCTACCGCAATTCAATTGTCTACAATGCAATCGAACGCAATGGTTATTTTAGCGGAGTATCAAGTTTATTTATCATAACATTTGAACAACTATTGCATTGTTTTGGAATGGATTGTCTTAATAAATAAGAGAATTAGCACCCTGGTCCTATTGGCTTTGGGTTTAAATCCCGGCAGAGGCAAACGTTTGTGCGATGTGAATTTGCGAGTCAATACCTTACCGCAACACTTGGATCCAAGTGCGGGGACGTGAGTGTGATAAATAAATCACCTATCTTGCGACACCCAACAGAATGTCAATATAATAAATTACCGTTTCAAAACGTTAAAAGATTACCGCATCATAACATTTACATTTTTCACCTATCTGTATGCTTTGTCGTTGACAAGTTCCTAATCTATTAGAATGCACAGGCAATACAGCAATCAATTAAAACTTTCGCATTACGCACATTTAGTAGATTGTTAAGTAACATAGTGCAACACTGTATATCAACAACTCGCGCACTGTGGAACATTTATATCTTGAACTGCTTTGTGTTTTTGTGGACCTCAAAAACGCGACCTACCGACCCCAATCGTCGTGAGTTGTACATGACATAACTAATGACAGTTACGTGCAAGTTCTAGTCCGATGCTCCCGAGCTACCCATATTGTCTCATAATACTTTACTAGAGTACTATTGCAATAACGGTTTCCGTATACACAGTTGCAACAAACATCATTTTCTAATGATATACTGTCAGCGGATAACTTGTCACTGTCATTTTTGATTATTATAAATTACTAAATTATCATATCACATTTTATGTCTACTTATTTTAAATATTATTTCATGTACAACCAAGTTTACTCGGTCTATTTGAAGTAGTATTACCTACCCGTAAGATAAATGTATTTATCTAAGTGAGTGAAGGGAGTGGGTTGAAAATCAGCGCTGCGTGGTAGATATCTACCCGCAGCATAATGCTGAACTTGCTCCTTTTATGCACGAACATACGAAGATTTGTCAGGTATGTTTATACTTGTAATGTGTTATTTTACTTAGTTAGAGAAGTTTGTGCATAATAAACATTTTTCTTTCTTCTTTCTTTCTTTCATGTTTGAGGCATCGTTGCCATGGTAATTGCTCTTTCTTATATTGTAACAGCTATTAACTTTTATTTGTAAACGACTATGTTACTAATTTTATGTAAGAATTTCGATGCACGTTTTTAGGACAATTTGATTTTCACTTATGAAAAATTATAAATACTATGTCTGTGCTTGGTATTAAAAATATAATAAATATTGCAATGTGCTTTGCGAAAGATGCTATTACACATACAAGACTAGACATGCACAGTTCGGTGATGGGACTTTTCCTATTACAAATGCAAACTTCTTAGATGTAGGTAATGTGTTCAAAACAGGTCCTTATAATCCACTGCACCTTTTATAGGTAGCTAAGGGTATCAATCCAAAGACACTTGTGCTGAACTGTCTTATAGTAGTCTGTAGTTCCTGGATCGTAATTCAAAATATTCCTTCCATACATTTAAGGATTGTTGTTAACCAAACAAATATGATCAGCAAAATAGAGAAACTACATGTTCATTATAATCAATTGGCAATGTAACGGAATACACCGCAACCATATCTATTTAGAGTTTGATGTGAGCTCATAAGGACCGAGTAACCTGCGTGTCGGTGTGCCTCGTTTTCACGAGGTATAACGAGCAAAATGCTGGAGCACGCCTTTCGATTCTCAAGTAAATACCACTTTTATATTGTGTTGTATCAATGGAGTGTAAGAAAGGGTCTCGGAGATCTCGATAAACCGGCTTTCATAATGAAAATATCGGCATCTAACGTTAGTTTTAGCGTATAGTGTCAACGCAAGTAACAAATATATAATCAAATAATTCGAAGATGTTTAACAAACTTTCTGTCTGCGACCGTATTCTGTATTGTTAAGTCTTTTTTCCGTGTCTTTGCTCTCCATTAAGCGTATCTTATCTAAATACTACTGACAAAAATACGTTGCGGTCAATGGACAAAGTATTTTTTGCGCTCACAAAAATGTAGAGCAAAATCTATGAACCAAAAAAGTTGGTGATGACGTTTCTAGATGCGTTCATAGATTAGTTTGGTAATCAGAGCGCGAGTTGCATACCAATGATCGGGTTTTTAGCATTACGAGTGGCAATAGTCACTATGGCGATAATCGGTTGGCATCGTCGCCGCGCGGTTACACAATAACTATTGTTTAAAATTAGCATTGTCTGATTTTTTGTCGTTGCGGTTTTAGGTTATCTGCATTTCCATAGATGTTTGCTATTTACACATGATGTTGTTGGTACTTTGAAATAACTAAAAAGTTCATATTATTTCAGAATCTTTTAAATATAAATATCAATGTACAAATACCGCACATATAGTCCTAATTCTGTTCTAATTACTCGAACTAGCTAAAATTTACTAAAATTCTTCAAAATTATATAGCACGCTATATAACGCTATTTACTTTAGCGTAAATAGAACACGAGGTATATCATTTAAATTTGAGTAACTCAACACAATGCTGCAGCAGCTAATCCGGACAGGGTTAAACCGGCCCATGTGGACTTTTGCAGACGTTACTCGGTGTTCGAATGGACGTACGGTGCGTACGGTTGACAGATTGATGTAGCTGCGAAAATCTTGATTACCCTTTAGCATCACATTTTCGAACCTCATATTCATATTTATTCATATTACAGTACACGTCGAAAAAGCTTCAAATTCTTAATAGCCTACACCGAGTGTGTTGAAAAAACTAAGGAATAAATAATCTCCCATGTCTTGTCAATGATTAATAAAATTAGAAAAGAAAAATCTACAATTACCTAAGCCTTAATTAATCAAATTTCCTGGAAAGTTTACTGTGTAACAACGTGCTACGATCCAATGTAGTATCTATTTTCTAACATAAATATCATTATTTTCATATGAGTGAATAAATGATTTTTCAAAGCATTTTCATATAGCTATTGGAAAAAGAAATTCGATACGAGACCGCGCCAACAAACAAAACCAGACCGACTCTCAAGAGAAAACAAATACTTTCGCTAGCTGACTACTGACCTGCTCCTGCGCACACTTGAATAACATTATTTACTTATACTAGTTGCTGCCCGTGACATCAAAAAACAAAAAACAGTGTGAAACACTTATATATTGGTATTAAAATAGATACGTCAATTGTGTCGTTAAGATGGCATTAGTTGCCTATAACATCAAAAACGGGATTCCTTTTTCGTGTAGGATGTATAAATTATAATATCAAATGAGGTATGTTTTATTGCAGGAACGAAACAAGGAAGTCAAGGCGCATGTTTTGATATTTTACACTTGCCTCCAACGCGTAACATGAAATAGTAAATGTCAACTAGATTATATTTAGGTCATTTAAGAAAAAAAAATACCCAAAAAATGGATCCGACTTCAAAACGCAAACGTGTGAAATGACTTGTTGAAATCGGTACCATGATAGTACAAAAGTACAAGTTATCGGAATTTTGTGCGCATGGTACCGACTTCGACAAGTTAATTAACAGGATACAAGGAGTAACAAATATACAAACGACAAACTTAGTTTTTTATAATATTAGTGTGATGTTATACTTCGTAAACAAAAGTATTAACCAATAGTACCACAGTACATTCAAATAAGCTAGGACAAAATCGCACAGTGTTGTTTTTACGTGACGGAAACGATATTAATTTCACACCAAGCATTACAAAAATGACAAAAAATATAGAACTAAACTCTTGTATAATTTGATCTTTAACCTTAGACACTTTCGCTCAGCTAAAGCAAAAGGAACGAATCGGACAGACTGCTGCGTTATACATACTTTCATTATAGGTTCATTTATTCTTATACTATTTTTCTAAGTACAAATACGTAATACCTATTAACAGATAATCACGTGATGCTCACCGATAGCCTGCAGGGCGGAATGGTGCTCACTTTTTAACCAAATTAAAAAAAGGAGGTTACTCAGTTCGACGGTATATATGTTTTTTTATGTGTGTTCGGAGATAACTTCGTGGTCTGAAAACCGATTTTGATAATTCTTTTTTGTTGGAAAGAGTATACTTGCGTGGTGGTCCCATTAGAATTTCATAAAAATCGGACAAGTGGCTTTTGAGTTACACTCCAATAACTGAAAAGTGCTACGCGTACCTCGACGATATTATAGTTACGGGTGAAGACATCGGAGAACATACACAATGACAATTGATCCCGTGAGTAGCAAAGGTCACTAAAAAGGGTGATAAAAAAAATTTAACCAAAAAATGGAACCGATATCAACACTCAAAAGTGTGAAATAACTTGTCGAAGTCGGTACCATGAGAACAATATTGTGATGATAGTTACTTTTGTGAACTATTATGGTACTTCAACAAGTTTAAGTCAATTTTTGAGTGTTGAAGTCAGTTCCATTTTTTGGTTAAAAATTATTTTTTTTAGTTTCAAGAAACAAGATGAGCCAGAAGTCACGCGTTGTATTTAAACGTTGATGCGTTGTTTCCTGGTGATTGTCAACCGTTACGTGATTTATACTTTTTCTTCTATGGAGGTACGATTGTTCGAAACACAACTTTAATGATTCGCCAATTATGTCGTTTTTCTTTTTTAATGTAACAAATTCAACCATTTTAATTTTACAAAATTTAAGTTATTCGTTGTATTCTGTTGCTTTAAAAATAAACCTTTCTGAGTTACCTATTTTTCTAGAACATTTTATTATTGCTGTATACAAACTTTCTTGTCACTCGGACCCACCAATATTTCATTGGCCTTGTTTTTCATCCCAATTTATAGTTATAGTAAAATCAAAAAAGATCTATCAACAGCATCATAAGATCTCGGCTAACGATAAGATTTTTTTTTCTTTTCTAGCCGACTAATGCTGTTTGCCTCTGCCGGCATTTACAGCTTCACCGGAGGGGCTAACGATATATGATGTCATGCGAAGACTTATAACTGCAATGAGTTAGGCACCATTTGCTAAATAGACAATTTTAAACGTTCTCAGCTTATTTTGTTGTTTTTCTCTAGTTCTACATGTCTTATCATCTTTAAAAAAAACCGCTTATGAGAAAAGTTCATAAAGGTTAATTCTGATTGAACAAAAATTGACTTATGTGTTAATTCATAAGCGAAAAATTATTCAAACGCCCATATTTTTCCTTTATCTGAAATTCTCACGGTAACGACAATGCGCTTGGGTTACCTGTAAAGTACATATTTGTAATATTTTAAACAAACACGCATCAGGATTTGTCCCGCCCTCTCTCCCTGTAAACACCCGCGAGCATCTGTAATGTCATCAGCATCTGTTAAGCCCTTTAATAACAATATAGTGAATGCAAGTGATTTTTAATGATATCCGAAAAAAATGTGTGTTAAGTGTTTACTTTCTGTACTTAAGTGTCTAGTATATATATATACACAACACATATATAAGTGTAAGTGTGTGTGTAAGTACCTTTTCGTTCTTATCTTCTTTTATTGTTAATAGCATCACTAGTACAAGAAATAATGGATTTATAAACTATGACCTGGTTTGGCAGCCCCGCAGAACATTTGGGTAACCATGCGAGTGCAGTGTTCACTTAGTGTTAATCTAGTGACTGTAACTGTTATCATTCTCACGACATACATTATTAGCATTGCTTAATCATTATGCAGGTTTGGTTTACTTTATAAATTATGCTATTCGTGTTTTCTTCTCGAAGACGCACACGTGTTTGGAATAATTGCACCCCAACGCCTTTCTAATATTGCAGAACTTAAGGCGCTGGGAGTAGACAAACCGCTATTTTTAAAAATGTATTTTAAGCCATGTGTAGAAGACAGAGCTTTGGTTTTTTCAGTTTTAGTATGTTTGGTTCAGCATAAAGGAACAGTCAGGATTCAAAATCCGGTTAAGTAAAGTTTTCTCGATAGTTTAAATTTTTGAAATATATGCTTTTCAAATATTAAAACACGTATATCTTACAAAATAATAACAACATTCATATGAACCTTACTTTGTTTGATAGATAATGGCATTGTCTAGGAACAGTCAAGATTTTTTTTTCTGGCTGAGATAGGCAAAAATGTGATCTAGAGAATTTAGTAGCATCGTCACTAGCGACACAGACTTCTTGCGAAGTCGTAAATAACTTAGCGTAGCTAAACATGACGAAAAAGTCACAAGCCTTTTTTGTCAATAACATTTCACTTACTTTCTAATATGAATAGGTATTAATAATTTACAAATAAGAAAACTACGATGAATGTAATACATTAATTCTTTGATATAAGTAATAAGCAAATAAAAATACAAATATAAGAAATGAAAATATGTAGCGATAGTTATTGGTTTTGGTATTGGTCACAGGTCAGATGTAGACTTCCACCCCCCCCCCGACTTTTTAAAGAATCGCGTCCTCTAATCTCGACTGCACTATAATGCAATTGCGCTTTACGTAAATAATTCTTATTGTACTCATATAAAGGCGAAAGTTGTGTTGTGCGTCTATATGTTTGTAACTCCTTCACGCTCAAACGGCTACAGCTGGTTAGTTCCCGCCCTTTGAGTATACAGCCTATATACATTTATCTTAGTTCCCTTCGTATAATTGAGGTAGCGGGAAAACCGTTATCCACGCGGGTGAAAACGCTGAGCGTTACTTGCGATATTAGTAAATTTTTTTTTCATCCATGCCATGGCTTGAAAAGTGCAAAAAGTTAAAACATTTTTCGTCTGTAGGGTTACTATAATAATAATAATAATAATATGGGACAACATTCACACAAGGTCTTCAGGTCCCAAACTAGGCAGAGCCTGTACTATGGTAACCTGATGACTGATATATATACTTAAATACATACTTATATATATACTTTTTTTTATACATATATACACCCAGACACAGGTCAAACAGACATGTTCATACACACAAATGTTTGACCTTTCCGGGAATCGAACCCGGGACCAGCGGCTCAGAAGGCAGAGTGCTACCAACTGCGCCAACCGGCCAGCCTACGCCAACCGGCCAGCCTTTACTGAAAATAAAAAATAATTATGTCAATGATTTAAAACTAATTTATATTTACAATTGATATAAGATGTGTATCACTTTCACGCGAGGTGGCTATATGCTCACTGCGCAGTCAATCAAAACTGTATTGTTCCTTTATATCCCCGGAGATTATTTTTATTTAGTACCACAATAGACTTATTGTGGTAAATAAAAGTACCCGCCACCTGCACCACAAAATAATTAACGGTGTACCCCCCACGAAGAAAAAGTAATCTAAAACTGTCCAAGTGCCTTTTATAATTATTTATTTATATATTCAATCAGCCTTACAAATCTAAGCAAGTAGCATTTATTTATCAAGCTAGGTGCGTCTTTTGTTTTTACTTCTAAGCTTGCGTTTGACAACTTCTCACCTGGTTGTCTAGGATTTAGCACGCAAGCCTAGAACTTCACTCGCGCCTTAATGTCACAGCAACATAAATATTTAAAAATCTGTAAACTTAAGTTCAATAGAATTATAGCCTTATAGAAATGTATTCATTTACGTAATTTACTTCTTACTTAGTTTCCCTTAATTTACCTTTTGCTGGCACTCACTAGCAAAAGTACCGTTGACAACATCTTGATATAATCCGGTAATATTTAACGCGATTCGAGCAATAACCGAGTCATTTACCTAAAGCGTTATCGGTTACGTCACCAACACGGAACGAATATAGTACGACATGGAAGTAGATAAGTACCTAAATAATGTTGGTATGGTAAGTTGGGAGAGTGAAAGTGCAAGGAAATCCAGGGATTAAATCTTCAATGCCCGATAAAAGGCCAAACGGATTACATCCAACAGCGTAAGTATTTTAGTTATAACGAAGGTTTCTAGCGACTGTAACTATCCCATGATCTCGTTTAAAATAAAAAGAAAGAGTCATCATCATCATCTCAGCCATAGGACGTCCACTGCTGGACATAGGCCTCCCCCATGGATTTCCACAAGGACCGGTTGGAAGCGGCCCGCATCCAGCTAATAAAGATAAATATAAATATAAGATAAAAATAAATAAAAAAGCGATAAAAGAAAGAGTAAATAAATAAAAAGAATCATACACACATTAGGGAATGCTGGCAACCCGTCAATATTGTTCATAATCCCTTTTAATGCATAGGAGATCTACTGCTGGAGTTAGGCTTGAGAATCAACGGGAGGCTGATAACAAGGACGGGAAGTAGCCCTCCTACCTGCGATCTTGAACAGAGGCCTTCTGGGGAGTTACATACCGATTATGAAATGTCTCTTCGTCTACGTTCTTATCAGTGTTTCCACTCACAACTTATGTCATTGAATGACATAAGTTGTGAATAGAATTGATGGTCTCCGTGGCGCAGTGGTTAGTGTCAGTGACATGACATCTATGTCTCCGGGACCCTGGGTTCGAATCCCGGTAGGGGCAAACATTTGTGCGATGAGTGTAGGTGTTTGTCCCGGGTCATGGATGTTCGTGTGATGTGATTGTGTGTGTCCAGCCTCCCGCGATACAGGGAATCCTAGTGCGGGAGTATGAGTGTAATAAAAAAAATAAAAAAAAATAATGAAGTTCGTCTCTATTCTCATTGGTCTCTGAGTGTGATGAAAAAAAATAGGCGATTCGTGTTTAATCTACCAATGATAACTATCATGAAGTGAAATTTCATAATGGGTAACAATAGCCGGTACGAGTGAATCCACTTTCTTGGGGCCGTCCTACGCTGCGTTAGCCATATAACCTTACAGCCACTTGTACACTTGATACACGTTAGAAACCACGTTTCGGTTCCTTACATATCATGTGCTGTTCCAAAGGTCGCCGCATGCACTGATCACAATTCAAGCTTTCTTTCATCGCCCCGCGAAAACTGACAGGATCAATGATATCGAAGCAAACTGTAAAATAAATATCTACTGCGTGGCGAAATTTTAACTAGCACGCAATGGGTTAAATCAGCGAGTCATGAAATGTTTTTTTAGATAGATCTAGCGTTTGTCCACTATCTCACTTGATGGTCGGTGACGATGTGGTCGAATATATTATCACGCTAGACCTATAATGAGTACTGGCTCTCAAGAACTGCTACCTGAACACACTATGTGTTTGGTGACAGTTTTTCGAACTTCAGGGTGGTAGATACCTCGGTTCAGGGTTCTGGGTCTATTCAATGAAAACAAACAAACAACACTTTCCCCTTTATAATATTAGTATACGTCATTGACTGAGATTGCTGCTATGTACAGTGCGTCAGAAAGGGTAAGGGTTCAGCACTATGCTGCAGACTAATCCACAGCGCTGGTTTTAGCTCTAACCGTTAGTGACGCAATGGACGTATGCAAGTATTACCTATATACTGATTTGTTCTCATGTTCATGATTTGTTTTTTATGTACGTTTTGTCATTAAATTTAACAAAAACATATAAATACAGAAAACAAAATTCACAAAAATAGTTTTCTCTTGCATTTACATAATTACGAAGTTTCGAATTTTTTTTTTGTTCTTTATTAAAATCTAGTAGCACCCCGCGGTTTCACCCTCGTGGATTACCGTTTTACCGCTACCTCAATTATCCCACGGGAACTATACTTTTTCCGGGATAAAAGTAGTGTGTAAATTCAGAGTTTAAACTATCTCCATACCAAATTTCATCGAAATCGGTGTAGCCGTTTGAGCGTGAAGAAGTAATAAGCATACACACAAACATTCGCATTTATAATATTAGTAGGATATATAATGTACTAGTAGCGCCCCGCGGTTTCACCCGCGTGGATTACGGTTTTTCCGCTACATCAATTATCCCACAGGAATCATACATTTTACCGAAATAAAAAGTAGCCTATATGCTATTTCAGACTATAATCTATTCCTGTGCCAATTTTCGTCCAGATCCGTTCAGCTGTTCTGACGTGATTGAGTAACAAACATCCATCCATCCAAACTTTGACATTTATAATATTATAAGTGAGATTACAAAAAAGGACTTCTATTTATTAACCATGATAGTTAACGCGTCTTCGATCCGTGCAAGTGCATTATCCAGTTAGGTGCGCTTTCACTCCGTCTCCACCTGTGACCCCATTACTCGAGCCTCAGATACAGGTTTTGCTCCCATAAGGCTTTGAAACGTTTGACGGCCGAGAAAACGTGTAGGTACTTTCTACATTGATTTAATGTGTCATTTAGTTTTACTTGTATTTATAACAAAAGATATAGCATTTGTGTGTCGTTAACTCTGCGTTGGTATGTTGTCATATGTTTAACCGACTTCAAAAAAGGAGGTTACTCAATTCGACCATATATATGTTTTTTTTATGTGCGGATAACGCTCGTTCATGAACCGATTTTGATGATTCTTTTTTTGTTAGAGAGAGTATACTTCCGTAGTGGTCCCATTCAATCGACTGGGTATCGAACCGGTACCGACTTCAACAAGTTATTTCACACTTTTGAGTGGTGATGTCGGTTCCATTTTTTGTTAAAAAAAATTTTAACATGTTATAGTTCTTTTCTGTTTTGTATATGTAGTTTGTAATTAAATATGTAAACTAGAATGTACCACGCTTACACTTCGTATGTTTGTTCTTCTTTTTGGCTCCTCTCTGGGCTAAAAGCGCAGCCAGAAAATTCTCCCTTCCCTCATAGGGGAAACAGGGAGACACTGTCGGGATACTCTTAGTTTATGCTCACAACTTGATTCGACGAAACTTGAAGAATATTAAACTTGATACTGGGAGCGAAATGCGGAAATGCGGAGCGAAAACGAAGAACAAAATAACTCAAAATTAGGCCCCCCCGCCTGCCTATTCCCGATTCTATTTTGTTATAATCCTGTACGATTTTTGTTACGCTTAGTACCCGTTAAAAATAATTATAGCTACTTAAAATTGGTAATTAGTAAGGACGATAAGAACTTTAATAATGAAAACAATTCTAGTGATGTAAATTAAATAAATCCTTGTAATAATTTAGAAACCCGAAAGTTTGCGTGTCTTTTTGCATGTTTGTTACGACTTGGCGCTAAAATAGCAGGATTGATTCGGTTAAGATTTTACTTTAAAACATTATATAAGATATTTTTATTTCAAAAATCTAAGCACACCTTGTGGAAGAACTAGATTATTACGCTAATAAATACGTGAGTGCAACCGCGAGTCACAACTAGTCAATTATAAAGCTTTACTTACGTTCGGCAGTGGCCATTTAATTTTTTTTAAATGACGAACTAATTACATAAATTCGAGCAATATATCGACCACAGAACAGTGTACAGATATACAGCTTTTCTAGACAAGCACAGAATAGAATGTACCGAATTGCTTTTTACGTAACTTATTATCTGATCCTTTTGCCGAAAACCAAACCCGATATAGCCAAACAAAATACAATTTAACAGAACATAAATGGGTAGTAAATCTTTATATAAACCAAATTTAATTGAGAATCACTGACATAATGGGCTTATAATGAGATAGTAACGGCGTCGTAACCAATTTAAAATAAGTACTAGTCTACACTTGTATTCAATGATGGTAAAAAAACATGTCTCTCAAATTATATAATGAATTCATAAGACTGACACTCATGCTGTATGTGGTCTGTGACTCCCGTACTTTTTTAACAGGAACACCAATTTATTTAATTAAACGTAAATTGCTCAAAGCATACCATAAATGATATGACGTTAGAAAGCTGTAATTTTGAATTTTACGTAGGTAAAGTAAAAGATTCAAAAATAGGTTATTGAATGCATCCAAATAAAAATGCAAGCAGGTGTAGCTTAGGTTAGGCTTAGGTTACGTTGTAGCCAAAATTATAAGTCAAACGACTGCGAGATTGCTATAAACCAACACCAACCTACTACAGGTAGAAAATATGACTACACTCCCGCACGACCTAAAAATACGTTTACTAAAATGAAACATACTTTTTTAAAATGAGACATACGTTTACTAATTTGTTTAATTTTATTAGGGCGTACGTGAACTTTACTTAAACACCTTACCTTATAATAATTAAACGATACTACCAACGTATACACCATACTAATTTTTAAAGTTTTTTTTTTGTCACACTCAGACTCCCGCGCTAGGATTCCCTGTGTCGCAGGAGACATCGACACACACAGTCCCAGCACAAAACACCCAAGACCCGGGACAAATATCTACACTCACCGCACAAATGTTTGCCCCTGCCGGGTTTCGAACCCAGGGCCCCGGAGACACAGAAGTCGTGCCACTGACCACTGCGCCACGGCGCGCGGCGTCTTTCTGTTTATGAATGATGATGATGTTTTAAATATTACTTAGTTGCTTCCACCAAAACGGTTGTGTAGGGATTATATTATATTCTATAAAATACTTTGCATTTGAAAGGGCAGGCGTTCAGATAGATCTCATAAAAATATTTTTTAAAGTGTTTTTAGTATTTTATCCATTTTTGAGAAAATGATGAAAATTCTGTGCAAGTAAATTTTAATAGCATTGTAACCGCCGCAATTATGTTCCATTGTATTAGAGAGAAATAGAAGCGATAATTGCTCAGCGATGGAAGCGTCGGCTGTCAAATTGACGGACGCTGGTTCGATCCCCATCAACGGCTTGAGCTTCCGGTGAAGGTAACACGGTTATCAAATTTCCAGCATGGTGGTAGGGTACTTTCGAGTACATGCCTGGCTAGCTACCACCCTCAAGTTTAAAAAACTGTCACCAAACACATAGTGTGTCCTTGAGAGTCAGTAAGCATTCTAGGTCTAGCGTGATAACATCTGCGACCACATGATCCTATTTCACCATCAAGTGAAATAGTGGTTAAACGCTAGATCTATACAGTATAAAAAAATCCCAGCACTCCAGACCATATTATATGAAAACATTTTCAATGTGCAATCATTTGTTTTTTACAGCCGTGTTATAATAGATATAAGTACGCGATATCGTAAGTATCTGCGAGTTATTACATAACATGTAATCGCAGAACTATTACACATACACACGAACAAGTAAAAAAGAGGAATTACTCTGGTCGACGTGACTTGTGTATTTTTTATACATGGCAACGCAAATCTGTTTACTGAGTTATTGGATTTTAATGATTCTGTTTTGTTGCATAGAGTTCATAGAGTTAGCCATTTATCACTCGTTTGAAAAGTTTTCAAGTAGATAAGGCTAAATTAATAAATAAGCGTATCTAATCAAGACAGGTGGCAGTTTTTGTTCTATTTTTAATAAGAAACTTCTTTTATTTTAGTATTACGTACGTAATTGTTTTTGTCCGTAACATCCATTTGCGCGGTGTAATTAAACTAAAACTAGCTGATACTCAGGACAAGTGGCAGTGTTTGTTGTAAATAATACTAGTACTAGTTGCCCCGTGGTTTTACCGTCGTGGACTACGGATTTCCCACTACCTTAATTATCCCACAGATATTATACCTTTTCCGGGACACAAAGTAGCCTATGTATTATTCAAGGGTATAAACTATCTTAATTTCAAATTTCATGCATATATATATAGCCGTTTCAGCGAGAAGGAGTAACAAACATACAGACAAAATTTCGCCTTTATAATATTAATACCTATTAACAATGCCACGTATATTTAACACTATTATTAGACGGTCGCCGTGGCGCAGTGGTCAGTGTCAGTGACTTGACTTCTGTGTCTCCGGGACCCTGGGTTCGAATCCCGGCAGGAGTAAATATTTGTGCGATGAGTGTAGATGTTTGTCCCGGGTCTTGGGTGTTTGTGTGTGTGTCCATGCCTCCTGCGACACAGGAATCCTAGTGCAGGGGTCTGAATGTAATAAATAAATGTTAAAAGAAATTAAATTAATTTAACTATAAATGTAAACCAATTCCTCGCTAACATAACCATCCGTTGTTTCTATTCCCTTCGAGGATCTACAAGGATCCAAGCAACCTATTTACTGTTACCTTCTCGATTGTCCATAGGATCAACAGCACCGGCAGATGGCCTACCGGCCCGCTCACGGAGACCTGAACAACTTATTAAAAGCAAGAAGATGCTTAATTAAATAAACATGAAGAATCAGGTACATACACTATATTACTAATCATCATAAACAATTTAGTTATAGAGGTCTGCTGGACATAGGCTTTTTCTATTGATCTCCATAAGTGCTGGATGGAAGATGTCTACATCCACTTACTCACTGCGATATTTATCAGATGGCCTGTTGACCATGTCAGTGGAAGTCCGACGCTGCATCAGTCTGTGGTCCTCTCAGCCAGGCTTCCACCCCATCAGACATCACTTCTGTGTACAGTTATGTACCCCGCTCACTACCATTTGAACTCATCAGCTAGTCAATGACTTGTTTTTCTACAGTGCTTATTTTTTATCCGATAGCCAAGATCTTGAGCATATTGAAACGAAATCGAAGTAAAGTTAGTACTATCTTAAGTATAAGGCTACATGTACAGGGCCATACTTAGAAGTTTCAATTCTAAATGTCTTCACTGAAAGCACACTCTGATCCGAACGCTTTTGTCTTGAGACATGATATACGCTTGGATATATTGGATGATTACACCTAAGTGTCAATGATGATACAAAGGTAAATTGAAACTCAAGACATAACCACAAGTAAACCCGACTTAGCTGATATTTTAAAGTTTGAGAAAGGTAAAAAGTCACGCGCTTACTACATATTGTGTTTTAACAGACTTCAAAAAAATGAGGAGGTTCTCAATTCAACCCGTATGTTTTTTGTATGTCTTTTACCTCAGAACTTGCGATTGGGTGAACGGATTTTCGTGATTCTTTTTTTATTTTTTGTAAGCTGGTGATTCCCGTGTGGTCCAATATAAAATTCAAAATTGGACTAGCTGTTTTTGAGTTACACTCCAATAAATTAAAAGTGCGTACTACATCAATGACATTATAGTTGCGGGTGGAGAAATTGGTGAACATTCACAATGACCATTATTATTGATCCCGTGAGTAGCAAAGGTCACTGAAATATAACAGCTTCAGTTAGTGTTCACATCTTTTATTGGGAAGCGATGTAACGTGAATACCGCGAGGCGTACGATGTTCCAGCTACCTCTCGTAGAAATGAAGTAATCCCACAGGAAGTGTTTTATAAATAAATAAATTAAATTAAAATTGTATGGAACCTCCGACTTAATAGAACGTTAAAAAGTAAAAAAAAAACATAGTCACAAATATGGCATTGTTTACTGAAGATATTATAAAATGTATGAACAATACCAAATCCAATCGGTTAGTTATCGATTGTTATGAATCAGGTGGCTGGTAATACAACAAGTGATATGTTGAGTGATCTTTTTTATTATACTGTATAGATCTAGAGTTTGACCACTATCTCACTTGATGGTCAAGGACGATGTGGTCGAAGATTTGAATACACCATGTGTTTGGTGACAGAAAAATCACTATTTTTTGAATATATTTTTTACCATGAATGAATTGCTATACATATTCTTAACACTAACTATCATGGGTGTATCGCTAATTCGGTCTGTAACTAATGGGCATAACATAAAAGTTGTTTTACTTGAACTGTGTAATTTGTTGGAGATATATGTAGTCCACCATTTATTACCATTTTAGTCATTTACCTCGATATCTATATTTAATGACAAGGTTTTGTGTTCAATCAATAATTGATCATAATTAATTTTAATAAATTTATCTTTAATTAAATTTAAAAACCTAATCGATTATGTGAATTATTCTTTAATCTTTTATTTTAAAGTAAGTACAACACTTTTACATCGTCACATCACTAAGTGATGTCGATAGTCTCTTTTGATTTCAACGCTGTACGATAAGCAGCTCAATTAAATAATTTCTTCAAAATATTCACAGGCATTATAATTTACTCTAGGCCGTGTGTGGTCCTTCGAAACGGATATGAACCAGTGACCTATGTATCTACGGTCCAATTCTGGTTATTGTAGATTAGCTGAATCTAACAATGTCTTTAGAACAAAGTGAACTGAAGAAGTCTAGGAATATTTTTATCTATATGTGTCAATCGATTTCCGTGCGAATCGAAAAATTCATGATTGGTTAAAATGCAAGCAATTTTAAAACAATAATATATTACATTACGATTCTAAGAAGAGACAGGAGGTTACAACAAAAAGGCGGTATACTTTCATGTAGCGAAAGCTTCATAAACTTTCATAAAATGGTAAACACAAAAAAGTTAATGTCCTTTCATAAACAAAACTGATCTTACTTAATTGTTTTTACGATTTTAAAGAAAATTTCTTAAAAAATATTTGTATATTTTTTACATAATCTACTTTGGAAACAGGAATGCTTACGAAGACTGTATAATTAGTTTAAAATTAATTGTAAGCCAGTTTGTAATGCTTATATAGCTGCTATACATAGCATGTATAGCAGCTAGCAGTATTGACAGGTAAGGAGAAAGTGAGAGCAGATAAGGACAAGTAGGCTCTATAACTCACCTGGAGTTCCAGGTGAGTTTTAGAGCCTACTTGTTCTTATATTTAGCATTACTTTAAAATACATTTGACTGCGTTATGCCTTACGTGTACCATATTATTAGTATATATAATAAAGGTTTATTTTATTATTATATATAATTAATCGCCACATGATTGCATCACTACTTTCAATTTTCGTTTATTTTACTATTGTACCGCTAGCACTTCTTTTTCACCTTGTGAATGACTGGTAGAAAATGCTACTCAGCTTTAAGTCCTCCAGGTATTGAAATAATGCTAAAATGTATATAAATAAATAAGGTGTTACAAAGTAACTTCGAAAAAACATATTTTTTAAATATTAAAATAGCGTTTTTGTAGCTTCCAAATCGATCCAATCTGATATAAGAATTCATCATAATAATGCCAGTCCACTGCTGGAAATAGGTCTTCCCCATCGAACTTCATGAGGACTGGTTGGAAGAAGAAGAAGAAAAATCATTTATTTTGGAAAACATAAACAACAAAAATAAAGAAGAAAAACAGATACAGATTCATAAATTACTAAATAATAATTAAACAATTCTAAAATATATAGAGATAGTAAAAGTATCATTTCTGCCTTGTGTAGTCCAAAAATGGACTTGGCTCAGCAAAATGCTGCCGGATAATCCCACAGCGCTGATTTTCAGCCAAGACCCGAGTGTCGTGGACAGACTACAAATATAATAAATAGAACAAAGAAAGAGTAAATAAAAATATCTATTTAAAAAAATTACAAATACAATAATATTTACTATAAAAATATAAAAGTGAATGCGTTCAGGAAGCGACACGCATCAAGTCTCTTGCAGCGATCTTAGTCAACTCATTTGTCCACCTGGTCAGTGGACGTCCTACGCTAGATAGATAGATTTTTATTTTTTTTCATCGCACTCAGACCCCCGCACTAGGATTCCCTGTATCGCGGGAGGCATGGACACACACACATCTAAGACCCGGGACAAACATCTACACTCTTCGCACAAATGTTTGCCCCTGCCGGGATTCGAACCCAGGGTCCCGGAGACACAGAATTCATGTCGATGACACAAACCACTGCGCCACGGGTCCGTCAAATATATAGATAGATAACACCTTATTGCACAACATTAGTACATTTGACATTGTTAAAGTATTACGGTATGGTACGGTTGAGCGCCTGTCATCAGCGGTGCGTACACTACCGCAGAATAAGGCATACGAGCTAGAAACCGGCAAGAGAATTGACGCCGAGCGCGTTGATATCTTTCCTTAGCTAAACGATTAACTATGTACACGGCAGAATATAGTATCGTCTACCACCGTACGGTTGAAAGTCATTTGAGTTCATAAAACAACAAGTTTGATTTTGCCGTGCAATAATATTGAGTACATATAAAATTAATATTCTCGATTCTTTTTTATATAATAAAATATCTCATTGTGAAACATCGTATACTTACGAATGTGCTCTTACGTGATTTTTTTTCTGTATCACCAATACTATTAGGTATATCTTCTCAGTTTCATTTCTATCATACAAACATTATTAAAGGCGAAAGTTTGTGTGTATGTTTGTTACTTCTTCACGCTCAAACGACTACACCAATTTCGATGAAATTTGGTAAGTAAATACTTCAGGTCCCGGAATAACACATAGGCTACTTTTCACCATCATCGATCATCACCACCGGGGCGCGGGGCGCAGCTAGTAGATTTATAATTTTAGAAATCCATTTGGTAACGGTATCGAATGAAAAGGCATTTTTTGTGTATATCACGAGAAATATTACACAAAGTTATTGTGACTTAAATGATTAGTCTTCCTGATAGATGTGACGTATGATCAAATTCCTTATTCTTGTCTGGCTCAATATACAAAAGATTTTTGTTGCATTTTTTAAAATAATATAAGCTTCCATTTGACAACTGTCTCACCTGATGTTAAGTGACGATGTGGTCTAGGATGTAGCACGCAAGCCTACAACGTATCTATTCACTCGTGACTCCAAGACTCCAGGGTTGGAGTCCAAATTACCAGGAAACACAGATTAGGGCAACAAGTTCCATTCCTTGTCAGTACGCGTTAAAAAAGTGGAAGCAAAACGCTTCGCACGTATAGTCGTATATCGAGTCTCTCAGTGTATAGTTACTTATCTATGATCGAGTCGACCGACGACCGATTGCAATTGGGAAGCAAGCCGATTGCGAAGCAATTGATGGAATTTAATGAATAACCGTGCTGTGTTTTTAACAATGACTAGCTACCGGTTAGAATAAGAACTGTATCTGTTGAAGAAGGATTGTTGCACCGAGGTTGTATTAATAGAGGCCCATTAACAAATATGCTGACGATTGAAGGACAACAGACGGTTTCAAGCTGTGTATAACTTCATTGAGATCAACATAATCAAACTAAAATTGAATTTGACTTTGTTTTGTAGAACTTATTACCTGCTAAATACGAGCATGATTATATTTGCAAAATATAACCTATACATATATCGTTTTTATGTATATATAGAGCCTAGTGATATGATGCAAACGTCCTATTGAAGAACAATGAGTACCTTTTTATTCGAGTTATAATTTAAATTGTCGCTCTATTACCATTCCAAACGCGTTGTTTCCTTAATGTGGAGTTGCGTACTACACGAGCAATATACTTACAGATAAAGGCACTTGCATACTTGAGTCTCGCTGGCCAGTTACGAACTGATTTGCCGTTCTTCATCTAGGAGTTACGATCGTGGCAGGCGGCGGGCGCCAGCTTCATCACGTAACTGAGTAGAGTAGAGTAACGTAGCAGTTACGTGCCCCAGATGAAGAACTTGCATACTTGTTCATATTACTTTTCTTATAAAAGTTTCAGAAAGACTTACTCTGCATCATGCAGAGTTAAGTCTTTCTGAAACTTTTAACTCTGCAACATCTATTGTTACTTAATGAATGAACAATTATGCAGCTTTGATTTATAGTGTTACATTTTATACTATTGTAGGTATTTGAATGTATTATGTTTATATAAGGAACTGTGACTCATGCCAAAGCGATTACACCCAAGAGATCACCTGGCAGGACCACAGATTCGGGTTACAGCCTCTCGGTCTTTCATTTTTCTGATAAGTAACGATTAATCTTTCAAATGTGTCAAGATTTTTGCGTGCTACGTCACTAAATTACTGTAGGACCCATTGAAGTTAGAAGACACAGCCTCTATTTTTAGGTTTTTCAGCATATATTAATGTATTCTGAACTCAGTCTAGGGGATTCTTAACCATCAAAATACAAACTAAAGTAGTCTCAAATATATTTAAGCAACTTGAAGTATTAAGACATAATCAGAAACTCGTCAAAATCGAATTGTACGTTACACGTAATGACTCTCAAATTATTTTACAGTTGTCGATTTCAATCAAATCGTACCGCATTATATCATAATGATAATATAAGATAATTCAACTTCCGCATCAAACCTTATTATCTGTTTGGTCTGAATACACAGCTGTATTTATTTGTCTGTATCAAGTGAAGTTAAGTGACGACCCATTCTAAGGTATTATAGCACGCAAACTTAGAAGGTACCTATTCACTCTTTCACTTCATTCATTCTTCATTCACTCGCGACTTGACTTGAAAACTCCGGGGTTGTACCTATCGGGAAATTAAGTATTAAATTTAATAATACATTTGAAAGTAATAAAGTAGTATAAAAGCTATAAAAATCTACTTCTGACTTATGGTGTTCGTAAACGTTTTTAACTTTTTTTGAAAAGTGTCCGAACTTATTTTAATAAAATCTATATCGACAAGATTGAAAGGAAATCGTATAATATTTTTTTTGATCTTTTCATGACATACGTAGTTCTGAGGAAACAAATATATTTTTTAAATGACATCCACTTTATGATGTTGTCAGTGCACTCGACTCGATCTCGTTATCATTATTGTGACATATCGTTACATCTGCCTTGGCTTGATTCACAAGTGTGTTGCGCTCTTTATTAGAACGTTATGTAAATCACTTGTATACGAGTGTACATTACTCACGATGCGCAGTTGAACACTACTGGTTGGTAATTTCAAGCGATTTCAGAATAATAAGTTCTTCGTCTCAGCGCTTAGACAGTTACGACATACGAGTGGCGGATATAGGAAAAACTAAATGATGGGGCTAGAGATAGTTCATAGTTTTATCGAACATCTCAGCCATAGGAAGTCCACGTGGACATAGATCTCCTCCATTGGTTTCCACAAGGAACGGTTTGAAGCGGCCCTCATCCAGCCCTTGCCTGCGATCGTAGTCAGGTCGTCTGTCCACCTAATCGATGGCCGTCCTATGCTGCACTTGCAGCGCTTGCCATTCCGTGGTCTCCATTCGAGAACCTTTCGACCCCATTAGCCAATCAAGTCACAGGCAATGTTTAAGAAAATTTCATATGATTATACACACATGACGATGCCATATCATGACATAAAAAGGGTACAATTGTGGATTTCTTATTAAAATGATGAATTCAGTGCGCCTCTCCCGGCAAATTATGGCGACCCCGCAAGGGGCAGGGCGCCCGCTGCGATATACATACACAAGATATTTTTTATCCAATTGAACACTATGCGGATGGGTTTAAAAAAAATAAAAGTATGTAAACTTCTTATACAATTTGCTAGCGCACAAATAAGAGTATAACAATAATTCTATGGTTACATAAAACGTTTTATGGTCAATAAACTTGAATCGTTTGACATTGTGACCACTAAAACGTTTGTTTGATCAGTTTATTTGAATTTACTTACATTACTAGCTATTCACACGTACACAGGTCAAGGTTGTAAGATATACAACATATAACATTATAAGAAAGATGTCAATCTATTTAATCGCGGGCGGATTGTTGCAGGCCGCTTTCTGCCGGTCTTTGTAAAAGTAATGGGGGAGGCATATGTCCAGTAGTAAGTCTCCTATGACTGAGATGATGATGAATCTATTTGAAATATTAAAGACTCATTTTTGGTACAAAGTAAAAACAACCAAACATTTGAAGCGATAAATGATTGTGAAATTTCTGATAACGTAGATCCGTAGTCTCAAGACCAATGGTCAAGATTTACAACTATTGATGAATTTGAATAAAGACAAATAACCACGGCTTCCTAAAAGGAAGGTAGTTAACATTTTAATAACAAGTTAATGTATAAGAGGATGCCTGACATAGATTTACCAGAAACGGACCAATAATTCATTTCAGAAGGTGTATAAAAAATAGTGAAATAGGTGAAGAAACAATTAAAACTACGTAGATAAATACTCACTTTTGAGAATAGTTTGGAATTTAGTATCTTATTCGGGTAGACGAAGACACCTAGTCTAAAAGTAATACTTCACTGACAGTGGGTATAAGTCCTTTAGACTAACTATGAATTACTATAGTATAAGTATATATAGTATAGAGCAAATCAATAAGATTTGCGCTTATTATCCATATTTTGATCAGTTGAACCTATAAGTGACAACGTAAGACTATAGGGTGACAAAGAGCTGGCTGTTTACGAAACCCGTTAAAATATGGTACACAAATATCGAATGTATACTTTGGGATGTTATTCGATATGCGAAATGAAGCGACCGAACTTTTGTCCCAAATAGTTAGCCATTGACGCGGCACGAGTAAATATAATACTTTACCTACCTACCTACCTCGAGACGCTTAACAATTTGTTTAACTTCAATACCAGCATGGTCAAGTATCCAGGGGCCTTACTATCAGCTTTGTAAAAACCATGCAAGGTCCGAGCAGTTCTAAAACCTGGCTTAAACCGCTTAGTGTGACATCATACCAACGGTTATCCCGGTTAAATGTTGTCAACAATAACCGTTCAGCTTTGAGAATATCAATGATCGAACCGTTCACCTAAAGGAGCGTGATGCCGTGGTGATGGTATGATTTCACAATAAGCGGTTTAAGCCAGGTTTTAGAACTGCTCGGATCTTGCATGGTTTTTACAAAGCTGATAGTAAGGCCCCAGGTGCCATTTATATAGTATTCAACAAAGTAACGAAAATCAGCTTATTATTTCCATAATAAGTCGTCGCGTCTACGAATCGTTGTTTTTTAGAAGAGAGAAGATTTAGCATTTTTGAAAGTAGTTTTGTTTTTGTTGTAAATAGTCTTTTTTTGTTTAATTTTATTTAGGTGATTTTTAATTCAATAGAGCTTAAATATTTTCCGTTATTATTAAAATAAAACTGACTCTGGCAAGATTCTAAATGAATATTGATTTGATCATCTATATTCCTGCTCGTCTTACTTCTTATCTTTGTGTCATATCATAATTATGAGCACCCATCTAAAATTAGATAAACTATACGTCAATTTATCGAAGCATCTTCGTATCTTAAATAAGTTGTCTTTGACGGTGAAAACTGCAGTTTTTTTGACATTTTTGACAGTCTTAATGATATTACCAGAACTCTTATTTTTGTCTAAATGTAATAAAAATTAAGAATATCACTTACATCCTACTTTATCTCTTATATCCTACGATCTCTTGAAAGCTACTCCAGTTGTTGGTATAATCCGAATTACACATTGATTATTATAATGTGATACCTAATCTTACTTACTTCTTATTTATTTGTTTAATGACTAATAATTAAAGTTAAAATTACCTTTCACCCCGTACACCATTAATTAAATATTCGGTACAGAAACTGTATGCCACCAGACTTTAGAGTAGTTATATAACAATACTAATTACCAATTAGGTATAAAGACTTAAATACTATATACAGGGTGGTTTTTAGAGAAGGGCGGTGATGGCCAAGTCTGAAACCACGAGAGGTACGAAAAAGTCGTGAAAGGCGTCATGCCCTCGACTTATAAGAAAACAATACCTGCATATTATTATTTTTCAAAAATCTTTTTTGGCGGAAATGGACCCGAATGTTTTTTTTTTAAATGCACTTTTCCTTAACTCTCGTGGTTTCGGACTTGACCATCACCCTTCTCTAAAAAACATCCTGTATGTTATGTACAGTCAATGTCGTATGGGTGGAATGTATTGTGCATAGCTACAATAATACCTAATTATTAATTTGTTAGCAGTATCAAATCCATACGGCCTTGCATGGCCTATGCTATTGGCATGTTATGGTAATTCATAATATTAATATCTCTTATAATAAATATGAAGTAATACTGTAATTAAGAATGTTACAAACCGTATTGCATGTGTTGCGGTTATGTTGCCCAGACTGGCATACATAATATGTGTTTTAGGTCACAAGAGACAAGAAGGTTAACATGCAGTTATGAACCCCGTAACTGTTCTGTGTATTGCCAACATGAGAGACAAAACACGCATGCGTTAGATAACCACGATGCAAGTTATTTATTTATTTTGTCCTCTAAAGTTGACAGTTGTAAAGGTCGGATGCAGCAATATTGTTTCGAATTAATTATGACATTTAAGAATTTTATTGACAAATACATAATAATGGCACATAATTGATCACTGACAACCAAATAAATAAATAATCATTTAATGACATCCAAAGAGTATTTATTAATGTCAAGAGTTTATAGTATGTTATTTTTTATTGAAATAGCGGTAATGTTTCCCACTATACATAGGTTTATTTTCAAGGTGATAAATCTCATTTTAATCGGAAACTCATAAAAATAAGTATGGTATGATTACATATCATTTCCGTGAAAATAATAGCTAATAAAGAAGGGCGTACCAGGGCGGCAGCAGCGCCTTCTGAGGATCAGAAATCATACTGCGCTCGCCATCTCGCCTGCCAAGCGTGGCGAGACTTGGCAAATCCCCCCTATATGGGGGGAAGCCATATGTCCAGCAGTGGATGTCCAATTGCTGAGAAGAAGAAGAAAGAAGGGCCTTTCTTATCATTTTACGCGTGTTAGTATTTATTTATTTACTTAATCCAACAGCGTCACGTTAAACATGTATTTTGTAAATCAAAACATAAATATGGCCAAAACAGGATTGCAAATATTACTAAAATTATATGACTGTGTTTATAGCGCTCGTGAGTATAAAAACAAATAACCGTGTATGTTTTTGTGTCGAGTGTGACTGGTTGTGGAGTGGAGGGTTGTGTGTGTGTGGGGATGTGTGAGAGGGTGAGTGTGTGTGTTAGTGTGATAGTATAATATTATTAGATATTCACAACCAAATACAGAATACATAATAAAAATTCCTTTATCTAAATGCTTTCAGAAATAAAATAGGTTTCATCGACATTCAGGACACAAAAAGTTTAATAAGAACTGTCGCCAATTATTTTATTACGTAATTAAGTACCGTTAAATGAAGAATATGTGTATATTTAATTGAATTCGAAGATCAGTAAGCAGTTGGTTACGTAAAGGCCGTGCGAACAATAAGTTGCGAAAGAATTCGAGCAAACCGACCGACGCGACGCAGGCAGACCCGCCGCGCCGGTTGGAATCGATCATGCGTGCACGCATTCGCATTCGTATTTCGAATTCAACGATACGATGATTATTTACTTGAAACGCTGTGAGTTATCAAAAATTTATTGTGCATCTCTTCAAACATAATTGCAATATGCGTATACATGGTTGATCTAATTATTATCATCACCATCACTTTTTCGTTGTTGCTAGAATCTAAGGTAAGGCATTTCTGTGCTATTCCTTTGATTAAAAATTATATTTAGTTGAATATCTATAGTTTACCTTACCTATATTAGTCCAGACCAGTTTCGTGACTTTCTGAAAAAATGTATGCGTTTATCGGTGCCAAGGTTTTATATCGATTATGGTAAAGTAATAGTTTACTCAAATGTAACTAGTTTAAATGAGTTTAATCAAATTCAATTTTTATCTCTCTCGCCGTTTCAAACATATCGTGATCTGGAGATAATGAGCACGATTTGTAGAGTCGAAAATAAATAAATGTATAAGTGATTAAATAGGTTTAATTTAATTAATTTCGATGCATAAAAATAGGGAACACCTCGAATTATCATTTATTTTTATTCCTGCGTACTTTATCTCTCTCTACTACTCTATCTCTTTTCATTTTTGAATTCACCTTCCTGCAAAGGATTCCATAACTGAATCTTACAGCACGTACGGGTAGGGAGGGGAAGGGAGGGGGCGGATACAATTCTACCCCACATTTGTATAAAATGTATTATTTAAGGGTTTCGATTTATATGCATGTAAACCACCGATTTAGCGCTCAATTACAGAGTTTTTAAGCATTATATAACGCAAATTTTTACACGTTTCATAGGATAAAGACAAACACTAACAAATCTTGATCATTTTCAAAAGTGGACCCATTGTATGTTTAAAAATTGTCACAAACGCATTCTAGTTCATATTACGAGATCCATTTTCCTTACATAAAGTTCCCAAGCTAACAATGCTGACATTACCCAGGTTATATCAGAGTTAGGAGGTTAAGGTACAGTGATTCCATTGCATCATCGGACGCCACTTCCGCGCTGCTTTTCGAACTTCCCGAAGGCATTACAGTATTTTGCACACAATGACTTTATAACCACAACCCATCGAAAGAATGGTCTTAATTCTATTAAGCAGAAGAGTGAAAATTGTCTCAAATTCTTTATAATGAAATAGCTTATTCTTATCACTCTGAAATTCAAATTTGTATAGCTAGCTCCTACAGAGCTATCTCTAATATTTGACGAGTTTTATTCATTTGCGAGTAGTTTTAGTCGGCATCATATAATGTGACCACATATTTTACCTAAAATATTTTTACCTTAAACGCGGGTAGCGTTTCAATAAATAATCTAATTTCAGTGTTGTCATCGATATGTGTCAAACTAATTTGGACTTTATCGTAACCATATAAAAACTATGTAAGTTAACACCATTATCTGTTAGTTTAATTGAACAACAGAATCACTACCGATGGCGCTATGATCGCGGCACTCCTTCATCTGAGATCGCAATTAGATTCCAATCTCAATGTAATTTCGGTGACGAGTGAAAGTGAGTATGTCCCCTCGAATTGTGTTTCTACTTGCTCACTTGTCAATTAATGTTAGAAAAGAGATTCATTTTTGTTCGTGTAGATAGATAATTAATTTCTGTCGCGTGTTCCTTAGTATTAAAATGTTGAAATAGTCCGTATCGGGCTACAATTGACCTCAGTTTAATATTCATAAAATTAAAATCGAATGGTTTTGATGTCGTGACTACAAGAGCGAAATACTTTGGTTTCGAAGTTTCCAGAACATTGCATGTTTAAATGTTGACATAGATTTTGTTTAATGCAACCACTCCTGTGAACCGTGACAACAGTAATCAAACGAATCACGCTAATTATTAAGCATAATGTATAATCAGCCCAATACATTGTCACTACTGCGACACGAGCCATCTGTGAAAGAAAGGAGTATGGGCCACAAAACACCTCAATAGTCAAGATGCGGAATAGGCCGACTTTATGTCGAATATTCCAACCTTATGTCGAATATTCCACCCTTATGTCGAATATTCCAACCTTAAGTCGAATATTCCAACCTTATGTCGAATATTCCAACCTTATGTCGAATATTCCGACCTTATGTCGAATATTCCAACCTTAAGTCGAATATTCCAACCTTATGTCGAATATTCCAACCTTATGTCGAATATTCCAACCTTAAGTCGAATATTCCAACCTTATGTCGAATATTCCAACCTTATGTCGAATATTCCAACCTTAAGTCGAATATTCCAACCTTATGTCGAATATTCCAACCTTATGTCGAATATTCAGACGTTTTCAGAACGCCCTAGGGCCGTCGGCACCGTGACCCAACGATAACATTTGAGGCGGTCTGAAGTACGGAAGTTTGGTCGGAAATGCTAATACCGGTCTCCGATACATTTTGTGACCACAAAGTACATTGCTTAAACCAGTTGATCAACTCAGATCGCATATGAAAGTTCCCTTAAAAGCGCTTACATAATTTTTAATGAATAAAATCAGGACATATCGGATAATATAATGAAACATTTAAAATTTTCCATTGATATATTAGGTATATAATAAATTAATTTAATTTAGCATGTATCAATTTTTGCAAGTTACTATCACAAATAATATTTAATAAATATGATTATTCATACATTCATATAGTGTCAACAGAAGTGTTTTTTTAATTATATAAACTGCATTCCAAGCATCAAAAAGCTTTGTCTTCCAAATAATGTTTTACATAACAGTATGCGTTTTAGTTACACTAGTGATGATTCTGATATTCACTGAACCTAAGCAAAATAATTAAAATACTCACTAATTTAAATTTTATCTCTAACGGAATAAGGACTTACTAACTTCACACAGTTTTAGTTAAATTAATTGCATAAGTATAATAGTATAAGTACCTACTGTGTATTGCAAAGTGCCCTAGTACTATTTGCAATGCACAAACTTAGTTTATGGAAGGAACAAAGATACACGCGCAGAGCTGTCACTGTACCTAATACTCGTAAATTTGTCTGTCATACCCGCCTGGCTAGCTACCACCCTCAAGTTTGAAAAACTGTCACCAAACACATAGTGTGTTCAGGCAGCAGTCCTTGAGAGCCAGTGAGCATTCTAGGTCTAGCGTGATAGCATCATGTGTAACATCTTCTATCGTCACTGGCGATCAAGTGAGATAGTGGTCAAACGCTTGATCTATACAGTATACATAATAATAATAAATACTAAACCATCCAACCATTTGATCATGCCCGTTCACGTCAACCTGTCAGACCAAATTATACTCGACGAGACTATAATCTTTCTTCCTTTAGAATTGTTCAAATCTTGTTCTGCTGTCAAAAGTGACATATTTATTAACATCGTCTTCTCTATTAGCCAAAGAATAGCCGTTTACGATCATATTTTGGTCGATGATGCTGCCGAACGCAGTCCTTTTATGTTCACATTTCACGCTACAACTAGAATTTACACTAAGTGTAGGTACTATCGAGTTTGACGACACTATACACTTAACCAGCGAGTGCTAAGACCCAACGTCAAAGTACTAATGCTAAACAAAACCAAGAAGCGATGCAACTGTTTAAACAGCCACTGGTTCGTGTTCTGAATTCTCTTGACAGTTATTTTCGTAATGGACCTTACTTGACTTAAACGTTGTATGCACCTTGACTACGTTGGTATTGAAGAAGCAGGCATGGCGAAAAATTGTGGTCAAGGCCAATGCCCTTAAACAAACATTTAGTAACTATACCTGCACTGAACTGAATATTAGTCAAAGAATTTGACGGCTGTTTGAACTTAGGGGGATTGAGGCAAACTGGGGATAAGTCTAACGTCACACTCAGCTAAGTGAGCCTCCGTGAGCAACCATCCCCCTTCTTGGATACTTCATTCTTCGTGTAAATGCTCCCCACACAGGGTTGAGCCGTGTAAACCAACCTAGTATAAGTAACTATATATTTTCTATTCTACGTCCGGGTGTGTTAAGCCGATTAAGCTTCAAATGAGTTTATCCTACAGGACAACATTAATATTCAACAACATAATTAATGTTTATGAAATTGTGTCACTTTGAAGAAGCCACTCATTAATAGTTCTTGAGGGCTTATATGAACATAGGAATTAAATCTTTAATTCGTCAATTCATATGCCACAATTAAGATATAATAAATAGTTTTAACGAAATATTATTTTAAGGTGTTTTTCAACGTCATATTTTGATTCTCCAGACAGTAATGTGGCGGCTCCACCTGACGGACAGCCATCTACGTGTAATGCTTTGGTGCATACTTCTGGGTTTGCAGCCTGCCTTCGCCGGCATTTTAGATCCCTTCAACTGGGCGCGATCAGACAGAATAGAGGTCAACATACCGTGGTTGCCATGTAAGTATTCATAAGTTTACACATAGATATAGATATAAATAGAGACAATGTTGTTTTACTAAAGATGACGTATATTCATACTGCGCGGTGCTCAGATTTTGTTCCTTTACGACATAAACATGCTTACTGTGACAGATAATACGGTACAAATAATATAGAAAAGGATAGCTATATGTTTAGAATTGCGCTTGAAATTCGCGTCGTAATGAAAATTACTACAATTGACTTAATTTTGCCGCCTCAGTTTCCGCGCGCTTGTGCGACATCTACCTCATATAAACATATAATATCATTGGATAGAGACTTATCTTCTCGTATCAAAAGTAACAAGAATAAATCCACAAAATATCTAAAAAATATATAAACGTATTTAATCTGAGTTTTTGACTAAAACCTGTCACTTAGCGAAGTGCAGTGACCAATTATCGTTGTTTTTTCGTTGGGAATAGCCAGCCATCCGAATGCATCACATTTTTATAACGAAATTGTGATTGACACAGTTATCATCATAGAAAAAGCGACATTAGCGACGAAGTAAGCATAAATGTAGATTTAAATGTTCAAACTATGTTATACTGTTTTTGTCTATTAGAAGTAGCCCCCGGTTCGTCTATGCTCGCTTAACTACCTTCCTCCTTCGAGTTTGAGCATCTGTAATATAAACCCACTACTTTGGTGGGTGTTGTTGAGATGCGGTCAACATTCTGGTCTTGAGTGATAGGTACTTCTTCTTCTTTAATTATGGCTTGATTCTAATTTCAACTACAATATCACTAACGATAAAGTGAGGCTGTGGTCAAACGTTTATGATTATAAAGTAAAAAAAAGCTGCATTTATAGCAGATTTTACAATTTGATGTGCATTCCACAAAGTAAGCATATCAAATTATAAAAAAAACACTGGTTGAATTGAGAACCTCGGTTAAAAATTTGTCCCCAACCGCTGATTTCTAAGCTATTCAACTACGAAACATTTTCACGATTTTAGAACCTTTTTTAAAGACTGCTTAAGTCAGTGTTAGCCATGCGATGAGGTATCGGAAGGGCCTTAGTCCACATATCATTTCACCTTGAAAAAATTACTGTATTTTTCTTGGATATGACATGAATTTACGAAATTTTATACTGAACAATGCCCAACATACTGTTGGTTAATTTGGTTTATTTCATATATTAGTTTTAACTGCGTGAAAAAGAATATATTATAAACTTACAACTAAGTACAACTGATAGTTCACATTATCATTTCAGTTGAAAACGAGACGAGATGCTACGATGAACTGGGGTGCCTGAACATCACGAGGAGCTGGTACCACCTCATCCACAGGCCCTTCAACGTATTTCCTCTGCCGAGGGTAGTCATCAACACTAGGTATTTCTGATAGATTACGATACATGTATATGGCGATAGGTGTATGGTGCCCGTATACACACAGACATATACAGCTAACACAAAAATAAGGTAATTTTAGGATTGTTAGAATAAATTAGTAGATGCCTACAAAATGTATTTGGTAATTGGTTGGTATGTACTGGACTTAACAATTTTAGTGTTTATGAAGTCTATTTTAGTGTTTGTATTGTGTTTTAGATTATCCTTATTATGAGACAGACTTTTGCACTTATAGGCTGAAGTTTTAATTGTTATTATTTTTAAGGATTAATTTTAGTATTTAGAGGAGTATTTTGATGCTGAAGATAACTGTTTCAAGTTTTTTGGGAATATGTTACTATGTAATTAATAAATAGGAATTAAATATAAATGTATGCGTTCCGACTCATACCAACTAGGTTCTAGTGATTGAAACTGTTCTTGGAGCTATTATTACATTACGGGCCGGTATCATAATTTAAAATTTGTACTAGTCATAAGACTGAAGAAATTTCTGAGCACAGTGTACTCTGTACCCATTACGGGGGCAATTTGCTAGTCACATATTGGTGGTATTGTACTAATTCTGCTCATCACTCAAACTATCAAGCTTTTTTTTAATAATAATATGGGACAACATTCACACAAGGTCATCAGGTCCCAAACTAGGCAGAGCCTGTACTATGGTAACCTGATGACTGATATATACTTATATACATACTTGTATACATATACACACCCAGACACAGGTCAAACAGACATGTTCATACACACAAATGTTTGACCTGTCCGGGAATCGAACCCGGGATCAGCAGCTCAGAAGGCAGAGTGCTACCAACTGCGCCAACCGACCAGTCATATGTATGAAAGCTTTTATTCTGCTTGTAACAATACAGTTTTAATTATTAGAACAGATGTAATTGCTTGCGGTTGGTTTTAATCAACACCAAATTACGACGGATTAATTTGCGTAAAAAATAAAATTAAAATGAATTTTATGATTTTAATACATAACAGGTACACCAATTTTGACTTTATCGCAACCGTCTTAAGAACTTTCTCATTTTATCCAATTTTATCACGTTTGATTGAAGAACATAATTAGTATCTACTCTATACTTTGTACTGTAGTTATTAAAGTACTAAAAACACAGGAAGTAGGTATTGTCATGATCAAAAATGATATAAAAATACTTTCATTAACTAAGTTCAGCACTCGCAAAGTTCTTATTGCGACATTTTGTTATGCACACATATGTGTGCATGCCACCTCTTTCTCGTAGGGGTAGGCAGAGATCACAGCCTTCGAATTGTTACGATCCCGACACACTGCTATCGTTTCATCCACGCTCATCAGACTTTTCATACAAGAGTGTCGGTTTGGAGTACCTACTCTTAACCAGATTCTTAGTGCTTCCTCCATCAGATTTCGGATTGTTCGCCCAGGCCTTTCTCTTCCAACACTATCATTAACTTCACCCATGTATACCCGCCTAGTATTGTCCTTTCGTTCATTCTCTCTGCATGACCAAACTACCTTTATAGTTAACTTACATATTTTATTATAAATGTCGCAATAAAAACTTAGGTACGTGAAACGCGGAATGATTTTAAATAATCATGTACTAATGACGATCATTATTTTAATATATCTTGATTGCCACTTATATACCTATTGTAGTACCTATTGTAATAAGTTAAATGTATATTTTTGCAGGTTTATATTATACACAAAGAAGAATCCGACAGATGGACAAATTCTTAATGTGAATCTCAACAAAACTATAGTAAAGTCAAATTTTAGTCCACACAAATTGACGAAAATGATCATTCACGGTTTCATTGACACACCACTTTCAAATTGGGTTAGTATTTGCACAGTTTCATATATTTTCAAAATTGTATAAAGATTTTAGACCTTATATTTGTTATTCCCTAAAAATTCCCTCAATCAATATGTTAAAACTAGTTTTATTGAAGATCAGAAAGTGATTTTACTGTTTTATTAGCAAACATTGTTGACCTGACAACTAACCGACGATTGACCACGCTGTGTGGTGGACTGCCACAGAATTATATCAAAGTTAAGAGAATAAGAACGAAGAAAGTGATCAGTCATGAAATATTCAACATAAGATTGTTTACGACTTAACTTGCACGCTTCGCTAATAGAGATTTGGCTAGCACTATCATATGATAGTGCTAGCATACCGAATCAGGTTAGGTACAGACACTTTCTGCAGCATCCAAGCGAATCATTGTCCCATATTATTCAGGTCAGCGAGATGAAAGACGAACTGGTGAAAGCTGGTGACTTCAACGTTGTCATTGTGGACTGGGCAGGCGGAAGTCTGCCTCTCTACACACAAGCTACGGCAAATACTAGACTCGTAGGCTTGGAAGTGGCACATTTCATCAATACTTTACAGGTGAGATATACATGAATAATAAGTAAAAGCAAGTCTTCTCTATAGGCGCGAAATGGTCATTGTTAAACTTGAAACGTGATCATTGTCAGGAGTGACCGGTGTAACTCGTATATATATAAGATGTACCAATAGTTGACTAGTTTGCTTTTTGTTTTTCAGAAAGATCATGGTCTAAATCCGCAGGATGTCCACATTATCGGGCATTCTTTAGGAGCTCATACAGCGGGCTATGCAGGAGAGAGAATACAAGTAAGCTTCATTTTTACTGAAAGCACCTATTTTGCAGATCATTTCGATACGAAAAGTATTCAGTCTTCATATTGCCTTTAATGTAGCCTTTATTTTTATAGGGCTTAGGTAGGATCACAGGTTTGGATCCTGCGGAGCCCTACTTCCAAGGAATGTCAACTAACGTCAGGCTCGATCCGACCGATGCATTGTTCGTTGACGTTATACATACAGACGGAAAAAGCATTTTCCTTTTAGGTAATAAATGTTCATAAGTTTGTTTTTTATGTTACTATTGCACGTTTGCTTTATATCTACCTAACCATTATGCACCTTTCCTTGTTGACCTCATTAACTAAATGTTGATTGAAATATTAGCTTTGTTGCTATGAATCATTAATATACTAACCCATATTATATAGAGTATGTATTTATTATGTAAATATTACGCTATACTGCTTGCAAATCCATCATTCATGTATAGAAATTATATGTTCATATGGTATTCGCATTGGAACTAATTGACCAACGTGTTTATTTCACGCGTGCGACAGATTTTGTGTTTATGGCAGGATACGGGATGTCGCAACCCGTGGGTCATTTAGATTTTTACCCGAACAATGGAAAGGAACAGCCGGGGTGTGATCTCACAGAAGGGCCCCTGGTGCCCCTGACGCTCGTGAAACAAGGCCTCGAGGAAGCCTCGAGGGTGTTGGTGGCTTGTAATCACGTTAGAGCAATTAAATTGTTCACCGAGTCCATAAATGGAAAGTGTCCGTATATCGGTAAGTCCATTTCTTACTTCGTCGATGTACCTACAAATGATAAGGGTAATTAACGAATTCTTTTCATTATTCCAGGCCATCAGTGTCCATCTTATCAACACTTCTTAAATGGCAAATGTTTTCATTGTGGACATGGCTGTGCGGTTATGGGGTATGATATTATTTTATCTACACTCATTTTGAAAAATCCTGACCATGTATTAAGAACACGTTTTATTGGTCTTAGATACGGCTTAAGAAATATATCCCCTCATCTGTTATTTAAATATAAGAAGACTTAAATGTTGGATAATATGTAGAGGGATAAAGTGCACATGGGTTACCGAGCTAATCGCAGTCCTATACTGTCAAATAACCCAATACTTATAAAAAAAATCTCTCCGCTTCTTTGTCACATGTAGTGCGCGCAACGCCTCTCTGTCACTCTCCATACTCGCGCTTCAATCTGAACTTTAAAAAAATCTAAGCATACATGGAGTATATGAACATGACAAAGTTTTAAATAGCCAACCCCATACTGTTGGATAGGCAATAAAATAAGCTTTAATTTAAAAATAAATCCAGTCAAATAACACTGCTGAATATTAAAGTTAATAATATTATTAAACAGTGTAGGTACCTACGGGATTTCGCTAGGCAACCCATGTGCAATGTATCAATCTACATACTAATTAACATATAATCAAAGTCAAAAGTAAATAACAGATGAGGGAATATATTTATTAAGCCGTATCTCGTACTATATAGGTACCTATATCTATTACTGGCACTACTAAATGATTCCATCATATTTATATGTGCAATTTATATTTCTTTTAGATTCCATTCGGACAGCTCCCCAGGACTAATCACAAATAAGAGTAATCAGACTGAAAACGAAGTGTACCCGTCAGAGGAACAGGACACTATCGGAGCTAGATACTACTTGAGTACTGGCAAAGAAAATCCTTTTTGTCGTAAGTATATAATTTAGTAATATATAACGCCGGCACGTGTTCTCACTGTATACTTTGGTTGAGATGATTGATTAAGATTGATTAAAATAGTGTTTTATCCAGAAAATCTAGTCACAAATTAGATACCTAAGAAATTTTTAATTCATTACATTGATATGATACTAGGCGGAACTTACGTATAGCCAGCGGCGGATTTACACATTTGTTGCTAGGAGTCTATTCAAACTTTGCCGCCTCTAATAACTTTTGGATATTTTCCATGATAGCAAACAGATATTTCGGCGTAGAATCTTCACACTACTTTATGATGAACTGGGCTCAAAGAAGTAAAAAACATTCCATATTTTATACTCAAAGGTTAAATTCGGTTATTCATAAATGACGATGAGTTCATAATCATAAAAACATTCAACCCATATACACTGACCACTATCTGACACACACACACACACACACAGTCACACACACCCACACGCACACATTCTTTGTCATATGTATCGTTCATACATTATATATAAATTGTCAATTTTAAAATAATTACATATAGTTGCATTAGTATGATTAAAAAATGTAAATCCGTTATTGGCTTTAAGCATAATATATATGTTACATGTATTGTTACACCTAAGAGCTGTGGATTTTGTTAAATAAATAAACTTCTGCAAATCTATGCCCTAGTGTCGGTAATGTACATAAATTTTTATTACAAGAAGTTGAATCCTTGTGATTAGTGCAATACATCAGCTTTTTCTCTTTTTTAAAAAAACAATACTTCACACTCCCCACCTGATTCAAATATGGGGTACAAGTAAGCTTACTCATCCTTTTGGTAAATCCGCTACTACGTCAGAATACGTCCCTGCCGCTTTAGACGAGAGCAGCACGAAGCAGGGATAGGAATCGGCAAGCGCTGTGTCAGGCGTCCACTCACGTGGTGCGCAAGCGGTCCAGTAAGTGTTGAAGGAAAAAGTTACATGATTCCAACAACCGAACCTTGGATCCAGAAATAAATACGAATACCAGCACCAAAGTTGCCGATCACTTCCCTACTGGGGAACTCCGATGGACTACCATCTATGCCTCTCTGTTTCACCACCAAATCGCACTATGTTTCGTCGTTTGGATATTTGTTAATCTTTTACGCTGAAACAGCTCAACGGATTTGCTTGAAATTTGTAATAAAGATATTTTATACTCTGGAATAACACATAGGCTTCTTTTTGTCCCAGAAAACGTATAAAAGTATAGTTCCCGTGGGATAATTGAGGTAGCAGAAAAACCGTAGCGCACGCGGGTGAAACCGCGGGGGCAGTTAGTAAATATCTTTTATATTTTGACAACTCTGTATGTAAAAACATAATAAAATCTCCTTGTTTTGTTTGTTTATGTTTCAGAGAGGCATTACAAAGTGTCTATTCAGTTAGCAAACCCAAAAGGTGCCGAGTCGTGGGTCCAGGTATGTACCAATCTTAACAAAACTAGATGATTATATGAACAGGTATCTGCTTTAGCCATTATCTGCCGATTAGACTGTTCATGTAAAAATTTATGTGTTATTTATTATTTCTCCGCTTTAATAATGTTATCATATCGTTTGTTTTTTGTTTTACCAGGGGTTCTTAAAAGTAACATTAATGTCCGACAAAGGAATGATACGAGGGATGGATTTGACACCCAACAATTACGTGAAGTAAGCTTTTTTTAATTATTAAAATGGATATCGCTAACATATTTTTACACCATACTTTTAAATATTTACTTTATAGTGACGTTATTACATTTATCTATTTTATTTGCAGGTTAGAGCATGGTACTTCATATACTATCGTGGTGACTCATCCAATGGACATGGGTGGTAAAGTAAGGAAGGTAATATACTCACCAACAACTAATTTTGAAGCAATGATAGCCTAGTGAACTTCGACTGGTTCTATCCCCACTCACTCCTGGCTTGAGCCTCCGGTGAAGGTAACATCGTTAGCAAATCCACCTTGCCTTTGACGGTCGCCGTGGCGCAGTGGTTAGTGTCACTGACATGACTACTGTGACTCCGGGACCCTGGGTTCGAATCCCGGCAGGGGCACATTTGTGCGATGAGTGTAGGTGTTTGTCCCGGGTCTTGATGTTTGTGTGGTGTGAATGTGTGTGTCCAAGCCTCCCGCGATACAGGGAATCCTAGTGCGGGGGTTTAAGTGTGATAAAAAATATCCGCATGTTTCAAACTTTTACCCAATACACAGTGTATGCCGGTATGCAGTCCTTGACAGCAAGTTAACATTCTAGATCTAGTGTGATTCCAGCTTCGACCACATCTTCGACCTTCAAGTGTAATAGTGGTCAAACGCTACAACTATAAAGTAAAACAAAAAGTAAACGGATCTACTGGGGATGTCGCTAAACAAGTTTTATCTGTATTCCATAAGATATGTATGAAAATCAATTCAATAAATGAACCTTATTTCGACGAATGGCCTTGCAAAAACTGAAAAAGTAAAATAAAATCATGCAACGATATTTCTGAACTTTTTTACAACATATTTATTTGCTGTACATACATACACAGCCATAGGAACTACGTTCCTAGAGATAGGCCTCCCCAATTAATCCGTTGTGCGACTTTGAGCTTGCTTAAGGGGCCAATAGTTGGAGAACACCTTTTCTCTGTATATAATATATAATCAGGTACTTAATGACGAAAACATTTGACGATGTGATGTTAATGGTACCGTTGTAACTGATCTTCGGTAAGCTGGTTTAGGCTTAACTTTGGTATCTTATTACGTTCAGAACCGTAATAAAATAAACAAGAAATACACATCTACTTATATGATTAAACTTGAGGACTGAATTGTTATCACAGTACAAATTTCGACCCAAATCATCTGCGTTAGCAAATACCTATATATTTTGGCCTGTAAGGTCGGTCAGGACGGGTAAAAGGTGGTCCTACAAAAATATGTAAAAATACTGCGAAAATTCATATTCCTAATTATTCGATATTCATCTAGGTGGAGCTATCGTGGGAGTACGACATGAATGTACTGGAGCCGCGATCTCTATGCATCCTGTGGTGCAACGACCGCTTATACGTCAAGTCGGTTGTTGTCGACCAGATGGAACTGCCTAGCAGAGGGTACGTTTTCATAGTTCAACAGAAAATCACAATAAGCTCTCACTTTATTCTCATATTGACCTTTTCCCCAGGATAGTTTTTTGTTTTACATTTTGCTGAATAAACAAAAAATTTGTTAGGTTTCTCAGATTTGGTTATGCAGAGGTTATAATTACCACTTATGCAAATTAATTTATTTTCACATTTCTGAAAATGATTGTATAAGTGAGAGTGTACTTACTTACTTGATTTGTAGTAACTGGTCACCTCTAATGCAAATAAGATAATTCATTTCATTACATTACAATTCAAATAGCATTACAAATGTCCAGGTGATAATAATGAATTAAATTTAAAAATAATGTAGACACAGTTATTATTTTTTGATTTTAGGTACGTTGAGTGATTGACTAATAATATATTATATTTGTAGAAAACGGAACGTGGACTTCAGCACAAAACTGTGCACACCGAAGCGTGAGTTTGCCGAGATCCCAAACCGTGGTTCTGCAAGTTTCTACGATTGCGGGCGGTAGCAACAACTGTGCCATACCTCTTAACGACAATAAATGTTCTATAAAAGTTTCCACAGGAAACTAGTCAATGGGTGGTATCCTTATGAAGTAAAATCTAAGAGGAAAATTCTTAATACAAGATATTTTCATGGCGTTGTGTCTATGAATCGAAGTCGAAGATAAGATCGGATGGTATTATAATACGCGAGACCCGACGCTGTGCGAAGTGCGCGTCGTGCGGGAAGACATTGTGTCCAAGTGGTTATTTAAAACAAAAGAGACTTTTTGAGAAAAAAGACTTTAATAAACGTGTAAAATACGTTTAAAGCCTGAAGTGAGTGTGTTACTAGTAAGTAACGTAATATTACAGGGAGAGTGACTTAATTATATATTTGAAATTGAGGGTTTAACAGAACACCCTCACTTAGTCAGTCAGCAAAAACGTGAAATTCTGTATAATCTATTATAAAACTATAACTTAATTGCTTTGTTTACGTTGCTGGCTGAATATGTTTATTATATCTATATTAGATATATTTTTAAGGAACTATTAGGGTTATTAAACGATATTCGTAATAATAGGTAATTTGATAATACAAATTATAAATTATAATAAAAGATGTTCTAATACGTTTAGTAGGTATGGTACTTACTAGACAAACTGGCAACTTGTATAAAGTGTTTTATTTAATAAAAGTACTTATTTGTATAACGTGTTTTGCTTATTTAGGTACATAAACTCTATTCATCCACCAATCTTGAAGGCTCGCCTGATGTAAAAACATTATATGAAAGTGTGCAACGCCAGCTGTGGCAGTGCCAACATACCGCCGACCTCTAAGAAGTTTAATGACAGACAAACATAGGTACCATTACTTAATCATTGAACAGTAATCGATATGCGGTGTAACCAGAGTTTTGTGAAGGCGGGTTATTTGCACTTATTCACACTCCAATCCTGGAGTCTTCAAGTCGCGAGTGAATCGTACCTTCTAGGTTTGCGTGCTAAATCCTAGACAAAGTCATCACTTAACATCAGGTGAGACAGTTGTCAAACGCAAACTTATAATATGTTTGAGTGTTAAAGTCGATTCCATTTTTTGGTGAAGTTTTCTTTTCATCCTTTTTAGTGAACTTTACACTATAGGTAGGCAAGTTTCTCCAGCTCAGTCGAAGCCTAAGCCGCCCAGCCTGGCAGCCTGATTTTATATTATGAGTGTATACTCAATCTGGCAGTCAACATGTTTACTGCTGAGCGCTACAATCAGACCATAAGCATAGTCACAAGGGTAGCAGAAGTTGAGAAGCACCGTATCTGACGACGATTTCCCGCCTATACGGATCCGACGTTGCCCCCACCCATCGGACACTGCTAGACCGGTGTCTATGGGTTGTACCCATACTGAACTATGTAGGTAAACCAATATTGGAAATGGACAATGGACATAATGTTCCTGGGGCACATCAATGTGTCCGAGCTGTTCCGCAGTATGTCCTATCCTATCCCTAATCCTATGACACCAAGTCAAAAGCTTTTGACAAGTCGAGTAAGCAAGCAAACGTTTTACGCTGTGTTTAGTATTTAATTATATGTTTATAAGACACAGTTTACCACTTCCAGTGGACAGTTAAGGGTGAAATCCAAATAAATAATCAAATATCGTGAGGTACGTATTTGCAAACTGTCAATTACTTCAGCTAAGTTTAACTGTAGCTGTAGGTAGACATATCCCTGTGGTTGAGTAGGTAGATTGGAAAGTTTGCCGGTTTTTTTTTTAATTTAAAAGCACAACTATGGTGTTCATTAATTCAGCTGGAAAGTAACAATGATTAACGCACAAGGAGTAGAAGATACCTAACTAACCAGAAATATGTGGTACAACGTACAGCAGGTCTTCAATGCTGAGATGAGTCCAACATAGGTCAGACATATCCCGGGGCCTTTCACAATTAACCTTATGTTTTACGTTCATTGTCTATGCCAGAGCTTTCATTGCTACTTACTAGGTGGTACTAGTTTAAACTTTTATTTCAAAACTTAAGTACCGTATGTAGCACTTGAATTCGGTAGATGTATGAATGGGAGCAAAGTACGTACTTATGTAAACTTTTTAAATGTCTTTTCTTTTTGCTTATAAACTAGTAGCTAATTGTATGTGGTAAATATGAAGTAGGTATGTCCGCAGTACATCTATTACATCAAATTGGTTTAAAGTTTAGAGCTACATCGTTTAAGAACTCGATTAATTTCACTATCGTTTTTTGCGTGGCTTAATACTTAATAGGTAGGAGATGCTATCTTCTTAATAAAATTTAATATTAAGTAATAAACAAAAGCATAATACGGCTTCGCCGATGGAGTTACCCAACGCAGCCCAGGTAATATCACAATACATATTAAATCTATAGACAACATTGTGTGTGTCAAAGCGGTAAGGTCAAAAAGACTTTTGCCTGCTGATAGGGACGAATGAAAAAAAATACCGTATCCGAATCTCTTCGCCTGCCAAATGTGACAGGTGACAGTGACAATCATCAAACCAATATCAGCTGTTTGCGCTCATTTATGTAAATAGTTAGAAATTTTATATCCAAGTTTGGAATTAAACAAGTCTCGTAATCTATTTATAAACAAGTTTAGCCCTCCCTAAAAAGACTTACCAAAATATAACACGTAATTGTATTATGAAAAGAAACAGATAACATTATGTCATCACATATGTCCAAGTTTGTTTTAGGAATTTCTTTAACTGGTACTATTGGCATTGTTAGCTATGTTCACATAAAGCAGCAACAAGACAGGTATTTACATGCATAAAGGTTTGTTTGTAAGAACTATTTTGCTATTCAAATTCTCACTTTATGGATGAAGTATTCATAGTGTACCTTGCTAATAGGGGTTTAGAGCTACAATGATAAAAATATGTATATTGTAAAACCAAGCTCACAGAAACTGTATGGTTTGTAAGTATGTGTACTCTCCTCTGATACAAATAAGAGTTCAATTTTATTACAATGAACTCATACTAGGGTGTGTACATGACATTAGAGTAATAATTATTATTTAATATCTGTTTGGAGTGTTCGAGACGAGCAAGTGGCGTTTTTAGCAGTGTAGAACTAAACAAGTGTTCGATTTGGGAGTGTAGCATTTGTGGCAAAAACGATCGTTCCCTAAACAATCGATGCATACACGTCATTTACATGCGAGCTGACAAGTATGACGATTCATTTGCATATTCATGACTTAAAAATGTTTCAATACTTATAATATGAGCTTGAATCATAACAAGAATTACATTTTCATAATGGAAATAGAAAGAATCAAATACACTGGTGTATTTTTTCAAGTTTGTTTATCTACTCACATCAGCTGTAACTGTCAAAAAACGCTCACAAACGACCCAGCCTCAAAGGTGGGTCAAAAGTGGCAGATCATGGTGGCATTTTTGACACTTTTCGCGTATTTCAAACAGTAAACGAAAACAATTTAAAACACCACCTGTGCCAAAAAGAATGAGTGTGAGCATTTTTAACTGTTCTCTAGCTCATCTCGAATGCAAGGAATATATGACAGCACACAAAGATTATAAATACGAAAGGTTGTGTCTGTGTTTGTTACTTTGTCGTGCCTTGAAAGATTTGAATGAATTTCAGAATCGAGATACCATTTAATCTGGATTAACACAAAGCCAACTTTTATCCTTGCAAATTGATGATTCCTCTAGGATACAACAAAAACTAAATGTTATTTTAAATGAGAAAGTAACTCTCTTTTTGTTATGTTTTGACAACTAAACAGCTGGTTACTGGTAGCCTACATTTTGGCAAATATTGGTATAGAGATATATGGGACCTTGGAAGACATAGGCTACTCTTATCCCACATAAAGAATAGTTTGTTAAGGGTTATTACCACAGTACATTTTAGATTGAGGATTTCCACAAAAACATTTTATGTACAAAGGAAATTTACTACTAGTTGTTATTGTGTATGTTTGAATATTCAGATAGCCTAAGCTTTACCATTTCAACAGACTTAAATAATTCAAAGTTCAGTAACACGTATATAGAAAATCTATATTAGAAAATTGTATAATCTATATGATTACTATCAATGTCAGCTTTTCAATTATTCTTGTATTTCAGGGATAAAATGCATGAAGGTGTTGTCCGAGATATGGAAAGACAGCAAAAGAGAAAAATAGAGAACATTTATGTGTTAGAGAAACAAAATGAATTAGCAAAGCAAATGAGAAAAGAATTAGAAAGTTCATAGAACAATAAAATACTCTAGTTAGTGTACATACTTTAATACTAGTCTAAAATAAATGATATAATCATAATCCTACTAGTTTTTGCTTTCCTTCAGCCAGTGTTCTAACATAACATCTTTTAAATTCAGGTTCACTCCTGTGGGGTGCTTTTTATCTGTTCCATCAATGACTCCATCTAATTCAAGTTTCTGTTTGGCAATTGCAGCCAAAGATTCAAAAGTGTGCGGCTCCCAACATGCTAAATCTGACAAAGACTTTCGATCCAACATAATGTTAGCTCTTTCTAACCCTTCCATGAGAGAAAACCGGGTCATGTTGTGTTGTTCAGCAGCAGCAGTGATACGTGTGTTCCACAGATCTTTCATGTCTTGTTTTTTGAGACTTCTGGCTTTTGTTGCATATACGAGTGCTCTGTGTAAATTACGCACAGCTATAGAATAGCAATTCCTACGTCGACCAATGTAGTGAGCCGTCAATCTGAACACTCTTCTTTTTCTCCAAAACTCATCAGGACCACGGGCTCTGACCCAATTGACGACGGAGAGAAAAACCATGCTGTGAATGAATACCTAATTTAATTGAATAGCTATATATCGGGAAGCTAATGCTTTGTTTACTCTTCTTCTTTTTTGTCGTAATAGATAAAATTTACAGTAATTCAAACCACAGCAAATTGTTCCCAATTAACCTCACAAATGAATTTTTACTTTTTTTTTTAATCCTGGCCTCTAACTAATAAAAATTTACACTGACATGACATGTCAGAGAAGTCTGACATTAGACGAAAGTGTGATTGACATTGATATAGTTTAGGGCGGCCGAACATCGATTTGAAACTTTACGACTTATGAAATATATCCCCACATCTGTTAATATATGTAGAGGGATAAAGTGCACATGGGTGACCGAGCTAATCCCAGTCCTATACTGTCAAATAACCCAATACTTATAAAAAATCTCTCCGCTTCTTTGTCTCTTACATGGAGTAGTGCGCGGAACGCCTCTCTGTCACTCCATACTCGCGCTTCAATCTGAACTTTAAAAAAATCTAAGCATACATGGAGAATATGAAGATGACACAGTTTTAAATAGCCAACCTCATAATGTTGGATAGGCAATAAAATCATTAAATGTTGTGTGTTCGAAGTGACATAGCTGTTGATACCCCTATAAAACATATTAAGAACTTAATGTATAACACAGCTAGCATCAATAAAGAAATCTGAATCTGAAAATAAGCTTTAATTTAAAAATAAATCCAGTCAAATAACACTGTTTAGTATTAAAGTTAATAATAATACTATTAAACAGTGTAGGTACATACTAATTAACATATAATCAAATTCACAAGTAAATAACAGATGAGGGAATATTATTTCTTAAGCCGTATCTCGTACAATACTTAACGGGTTTGCAGACTCGGAAACCTGAATGCTCTGGGCTGCGTTCAGGAGCTTCGTCGGCCAAATATTGATCGACCAACATTTGATCGATATCTCAAGAACGGCTACTTCATAGCATGTTGCGGAAGAAGAAGAGAAGTCACTTACATTGTTCATGGATCACATGATAGTTACTACTGCATATGCAACTTTTAACAGCCGACCAAGATTTGATCGATTCTAGAGGTAGAAAGAAGGTCTCGTCGAGCATAATTTGCTCTGACAGGTTGACGTGAACGGTCATGATCAAATATTGGGTGGAGCAAATAATGCTCTAGTTAAGTTCGTGAACGCTGCGCATCCGCTGTCAGAGCAAGATACGGCTTGGCCGATGGAGCTGCTGAACGCACGCCTGCTTACATACAAAATGTCCAATATGGCGCACATGTTGTTACTTTTTACGAACGGAAAAAAAGCTATCGTTCTTATCGAAATTTTCAACGTGCGTTCGGATTAACAATGTTTGCCGAGACAGTTAGCAGTATATTTATTTTTTATATGTATTAAGATATACCTATGGTGTTGCAATAAGTACTTACCTAGTCAATATATCTATCAAAATACCTACCCCTAGTGTTAAGATCCTTACCGTAGCTAGCAAAAGAATGAATGATTTTGAAACGCCTGAACAGATCTTCATAGTTTGTAGCTAAGAACCATTTCGATCTAGTCAGCTTTCAATGAAAGAAACTTCATCAAAATTGCTTCACTCGTCAAGGAGCTACGATTCCACAGACACACAAACACGTCAAATTTTTAACACCTCGCTTGTTGCGACGCAGCTTAAAAATAAGCGCGAAGGATGCGAAACCAAGGACTCATTCGTGGCATTTATATCTGTTTTATTTATTACTAGCTGCGCCCCATGGTTTCAGTCACGTTTCCCGCTACCTCAACGAGAACCATATTTTTACCAGCATAAATAGGTAGCTTCTGTATCAATGTTGTTGCGGAAGCAGAAACGTGAAGTTGAGTAACTGAACAAAACTAATATGTTTTTTTTAAATCACACATGAACTACTAATATTATTAACGCGAAAGTTTGTAGTGATATTTGTAACTCTTTCACGATCGTCGGATTTGGACAAATAATTTGGTATGTAGATACTTCAGGAGCGGGAATAACACATAGGCTACATTTCATCATCATCATAATGATCATAGTCATCGCCACACGGTTAAAACTGCGGGGCGCAACTAGTAGAAAATATTAAGCAATAACGTGTCGACAGTAAACAAATAGGAATTAGTCGGTAATTTGTTAGCTATTTGTAATTTCAAAGTTGGTTTTCGCTCTCTTGGCAGCGCTTTCGCGTCTCTTGCTATAGTTTCGTAAATTGTGATAAATATGTATATACAAAACTTTTATGTAATTTTAACATTGTATACATTTTAGGACGAAACTACTGACCCATTTCATTTTTAATGGGCTCACTCCAGCAATACTATTTTTTTACTGTTAAGTACAATTATTTACTAGCCGCTGTCAAAAAATAAAAATCCTGCTATTTTAAGCATCTCTAATATCTCATTTAAAATATTCAATGTTAAGGAGGTACCATAGGCATCTATCTTCTTTACCTTCAACAGATTCTTACTAGGTTGCTCTCATGGCGAATAACTATTTTTCAGTGGGGTACTGGCTCTGCTCGAAAATCTCTCATATCTTCCACATCAGTGTCATCAGGACATATAGAAGTGGAACTACTAGTTTGTTCAAACTTATTATTGACGGGCATAAGGTGCCTCACATTAAATTTATTGCTCCGCGATTTTCTGGCATGTGTTTCGTTTTTACTGATAATGCACATCAGTAGTGTTATCTGTTGAACAAGAGAAACTGCATTAGATAGAATTGTTGGCACTAGTAGTGAATCTCTTGCAAAATTGCGGGTAGTTTTAGATAAAATAAGTCGTCACTTATTTGGTGTCAACTAAAACTACCCGCGATTGGGCAGCAATTGAAAAAAACTCGTGTAATATCAGTGACAGCGTTGTATAGTTATATACATTTGAATTATAGCGCACATAAATAACCTTTTGATTTTAAAGAAATTTAGTTAGTATCTGTGATTAACAGATTTAGGACTTTCTCAATAAATGTAATCCTAAAACTACATCTATCTAATCATAAATCATATTTAAAAAATCGTAAAACCTAAATATACTCAACTACATTAATCAATGCCCACTGGGGTTCTCGATGTAAAACTCTGTGTAAAACGACACCAGCCAAGTACAAGTCAGACTCACCGAGACGCACGGTTTTTTGCAAACACGAGCAAACATAAAATTGTCATTGGGAAGCTATTACATTCATTTCTTCACAACTTTAAATATAATTCTCCTAGACAAGTAGGTCTCTATCCTAATTTTAATCTGCAAATTCGCTCATACTATATGTATTTATTGTCTAAGTAGGTGTGCCGATTACCTATCGTAGAGATTTCTTGAATAAGTTGGTAGATGTTAATATACAAACCTCAGCGACAACTATCAAAAAGAAAATGATTAGTTGCACGTTCATTGATATCATGTAGATGCGGTACAATGAAGGCTTGCATCCTTTTGTGTGAATAGAGTGAGTACCCAACTCTAGAAGGTAATTTGGTACACATGTACCGCTTTTACAGCAGCTGCAAGTAAAATAAAACTTGTCATTACCTCAACAACGTAAATAGTCTTAGACAAATACCGTATATTTCCATATGTAAGCCGTAAGTTAATGCTCAGTCACGATGTGACTGAGCATTAAATTAGTACGGCTTATGTTTAACTGATCACCTAATATAGTAAAATATAGCACCAAAAAAATACTTTGCACCAAAATTAGAACACCAATTTATTTTATAACGGCCACCAAAGATTACACATCTTGCTATCCACAAAAAGAAATAAACCCAAGACTCCAAACTAATATAATATAATGAACAGGGATCGATTTGGTTCTGGCACTCGCCGGCCGCCACCGCGGCACCGCTCGCTTGACTCGTGCGTTGTGGTCGCAAGTAACCTAACGAACCAAACGAGTCCTATATATAAGGTAGAAATGGTGTATTAATTTGCTCGCCATATGCATTTATTTGGACAGAAATTGTGCAATTAAATGATGGTCAAGATTTGGTGACCACTTACTAAATTTGGTGCTCAGTTTTTAAATTTGGTGTTCGAATATTGGTGCACATTATATTTATCTGGTGATCATTATATTTGTTCCCTTAAATTACATTGAACTGAACAAATGCTATAGATTATAACATATCTTATTGGTTTTTTATGACCACATTACAAATTGGACCATTAGTTATAAAACTCGACGAAAGATATAACGTCAGGAGAATAACACCAATTCTTAGCAAACCGATGAAATATTTATTTCCCGAAATAATACAAACAGTTTACAGTTTTAGGTAAATGGCCAAGTGCGGCCAAAACTGCTAGTCCACCACTGGGGCCTTACTATCAGCTTTGTAAAATCCATTCAAGTTCCGAGCAGTTCTAAAACCTGGCGTAAACATGCCAGAGACAACAATAACCGTTTACCTTTGCGTAATGCCATGGTGATGGTATGACTTTACACTAAGCGGTTTAAGCCAGGTTTAGGAACTGCTCGGAACTTGAATGGATTTTACAAAGCTGATAGTAAGGCTCCTGGTCACTTGTAACCGCCTTACTAGAAGACCTGCGTTTTGATGTAATTGGTCTTATATTGTCGAAAAGAATATATCCTGTAGTAGAATTGTAAATATCACTTTACTTACATGGTTAGCCCAAAAACAAAATAATATCTTACCTCAAAGGCACACTGTCTGATACAGCCGAATCTCTTTTATATTCTCTAGATTTCTGTTTACTAGGGTCCCATTCATAGTCTCGTATTTTCTCATACCAATTGAAATTAAACCAATCCTTGTATGATTCCATCTGGAAAATCAGCGTAACCTACATACTTACCCAAATAGTATATACCTACCTACCTTTACTACGTAAAAGATGTAAGTATTTATCAACAATTAAAGAAGTCAGAGTATGGATTCCTTAAAGTAAACTTACTCCACAGCATTTCAAAGACCACTGCAGGTTATCCATAAACCATTTCGACTTCGGCAAGCTCCGATAGTGCTTCATGCCATGAGATATGATTTCTTGAGTATGGGCACTACATAGACAAATCTTATGGATGCACAGAGTGATGCCCAATAAGTTTATAACTATTATCCATATCATCAATATCCAGAGAGGACAACAGAGAACTGTCGATTTGTGTCTGTAATATTTATAGCATATAATTATATATATTACTATTCTTAAAGGCTATTGACACCAAATAAATCCGCAAAATTCGTGGCGATAGCACCTTGCGGTAGACTAGTCTTTAACGTCACCTTGTATAGTTAATAGGCATAAGAAAAAAGCGCGCAATGTGTTACGAGCTTTTGAGCCAGGCTCTAAAGACTTTTTGGTCAATATTGCGAGAATTCGACTCGTATTGCACTATTCTCTATCTTGCGATGATCTCCCGCCAAGTAGTGTGCGGTACCAATACAGTCCTTACTGCAATGACTGCGCACAGTATGTAATATATACAGTACGTAATATTGTAAGTAACTTACTGTATTTTATTTCCATGTGCTATGGCACACATCATGTGGAAGTTAGTCGGAAGCATTATGATGCCAGATAAAAGAAGTAACGCTATTATTATGTCCATACCGCTTAAGAAAACCATGTCCCCCATACCTGACAAAATTTTTAAATAAAAATAACGTAGGTATCTAAGCATAATATGTATAATTATTACGAAAAATTGAAAAAAATTATAAATACAAATATATTCTTTTATTCACAGAAGAAAATACTATGTAAGTGTACATACATACAATACATATTTTCGTGGAGTCAGGATATTCAACGATAAAAGACTCCGCGAATGACCAATATGGTCAGGACCCGTCCTCTGTTATTATTTCAATTTAATCACCTATTTTTTTGTTGATCAGAGGTATTCAATGCACAGTATTAAAATATACCTAAGTATACCAAGGTATACTTAGGTATATTTTAATACTGTGCATTATGCCAAGGCATATATGTTCTGTATTAACTCTGCATTCATTTTATCGAAGACTAGATTCCCACGACACAGGAAGTCTTAATGTGAAGAGTTCAATGGTCCCTTGGTCAAATATAGTAAACTACCATAATAAGAGATATTTTTTTGTACTGGTATCCCCTTTGTTTACATAAAATAACTTGGCTAAAGGACTTGTATCCAAAGCCGTGATATCATTTTAAAAAAAAACATAAAATATCAAATATTTTGGAACAAAGTTTAATCTGGTTAAGTGACTGGCCGGTTGGCGCAGTTGGTAGCACTCTGCCTTCTGAGCCGCTGGTCCCGGGTTCGATTCCCGGACAGGTCAAACATTTGTGTGCATGAACATTTCTGTTTAACCTGTGTCTGGGTGTGTATATGTATATAAGTATATATATCAGTCATCAGGTTACCATAGTACAGGCTCTGCCTAGTTTGGGACCTGAAGACCTTGTGTGAAAGTTGATACATAATAAAATAAATAAAATAAAATAAATCACATTTTAGACCTTCAACTTCTTTCGTTCTGGTGTAAATCACAGCTCAAACGCATTTGTTGTTACCGCGAGAAATTATGACCAAGGAAAATGGTCGCCCGAAAAAATTTTCTTACTAATAAATTAGCAAATTAAATCAAAATCAGCATTCATGAATTTTTTTAAATTCATTAGACGTGTAGGATTTACAATAAAATAAGTGTGTAGTTCACCATAATTTAAACGTCCGATTATCAATTAACCGTCGGTTATGTTAAAAACTGACTCACGGTTAAATTGATAATAGGACGTTTTAAATGTTGGTGAAAATGGCCTAAAATGAGCAGACTCAAAATTGTCTAATTAGCAAATGGTCAAACCTTAATAGATTTTTTTTAGACAAGTTGATCGACAAACTTTGCGTATGTGCTTAAATTGACGAGCCCGTCTTGATTAGTACTTACAAAATAATAAAGCCAGGGACCAGGTTATAGAAAACATCGAAATAAAAAATAGAAAAGCCGAGACCCATACAACGCATGGACGGTTGGACGAAGACATTATTTTTTTCCTTACGTATACATTATAGAAGAAACACTTCGTTTAAGTAAATAGATACTATTAAATTGCACACTTCAATAAATTAATGTAAAATATAACGTAACAATAACCAAGACCCAAGGTAATAACAGATCTGTGGATCTGTGACATGTGTCTTAATTCTCAATAATTACTTATCTATGATGTGAAGTATCTATGGATTTTTATAACTTCTTGGATTTTGAATATAATGTTCATTAGACTCAAACATTTACTTTTTTATGTTAAACTAGCTGCGCCCAGCGGTTTTACCCGCCTGTTGATGATTGATGATGATGAAAAGAAGTAGCCTATTTGTTATTCCGGGACCTGAAGTATCTATATACTAAATTTCATCTAAATCCGTCCAGCCGTTTGAGTGCGATTGAGTACCAAACATCCATCCATCTAGCTGTAAATACAAACTAAAGGTTGGCTTAGGAAGCTGATATAATATCAGCTTCTTGGGATCGCTGTACACTAAGAAGTCAGACATTATCGTCATCGTAAATAGCTATACAAGTCGCCGGAAGTAGTTCACGCGCACTATAGAACTGCGACCCCAGGTTCAAATCCTGGCTGGTGCAAACATTTCTGTGATGAGCATAGATATTTGGAGCTATGCCAGCGGCTAGCCTTTGTTATATTAACGAGTTAGGATGGCTCGGATAGTGGCTAGCGGGGGGAATGCATTAAGCCCCCCAAGCCGGCCGTCAGCGTCAGCGCAGGACTCGGCACCCCCAATCCGAATCATAATAGATGCTTGCTCTGACTCAGGATATCCCAGGGTGTGTGTCAATGTGTTTGTTTGAAAGTATTCAAAACAGGTACACTAACATACCTAATAAACAAGTGATAGTGTCTTACAAGATTTTTTATTACTCTGCACTGCCTGTTAATAAAGTGGGTAGTTTACTATTTCAAAAGTTCTATATTTCCATTGCCCATTGCTCTGGCAAACATAACTTTATATCACCTTTACTAATTCTCAAAGTTCCCTATTTAGATATGGAATAGTACTTTTACTTACTATTTAATTAAATGCGACACGTAACCAACATGCAGATGCAGAAACATATTTGGCTTAACGAATCATCATTGCAATTCAATAGGCATTGCTGCAGCATTCTGGGACCACTGCTCAGTGATTACTATATTTTACTATTTCCCGTCCAGACTAAGAAATAAATTAAAAACAATCTTCATACATAGAATATATTTCATGTAAATACAATCAACAACTTATAACTTTGAAAATTACATAACAAAAATCTATGACACCAAGAGTAGCATACTTTATAAGTTTTTACTAAATTATGCATGGCAAGGGCCGTGGTGGTACCGGCCTAGAATAGTACTCCCCCATCTCTTCCCGTGGGTGCCGTAAGAGTCGGCTCATGGATAACGTACCAGGAGGTGGGCAGCAGCACCTTCTGAGGATCGGAAATCATACTGCGCTCGCCAGCCCGCCTGCCAAGCGTGGCGAGTATTGGCAAATCCCCCCCTATATGGGGGAGGCATACGTCCAACAGTGGACGCACATGGCTGAGAATAGAAATGCATGGCAATTGATCAGCAGTCATTCATACAGTTTCTTTATTAACCGTCATAAATCATGCCATCCCAGTAAACGAATTAAGGCGATTGAAGCCAGTTGTCGTCATTTTGGTCAACAAATAATAATAAGTACAGATTTCCACCTAAATCTCGGATTAAATCACAAAATTTGCAGCAGATCATGATTTGATCGGGGATCAAGCAAAATTTCGGATAATTTGGTTGGTGCATAACTGCCTAACATTATCTATATATATATACATTAAATGTTAGTACTTGGTACACATTCACTTAGAATTAATGATAAAGTATTATTAATATATTGGAATTAAAATATAAAACCCTGTAATAATCGATCCTCACAAAAATCTTCACTTAATTTTTTCCCATTTTTTTATACCTTTACACATGTTTGTATTATCTGGATGCATCTTGATGCTTTCACCGCACGTAGTCCTACGTACCTCCCCTTCCATTACGGAAAACTTTAGTGTGGCTGCTGAGAGAATGCGATTGTCAGTTCGTTTTTTCATCTATATTTTCCCCAGTCCAAAATATCATTCGGATAACAGTCTGTTGCAGTCAGGAATTTAAATCAAATATATAAAAAATTTATGTCACGGTGTTTGTTATCGATCTTTTCTAAAACTGTTTGCCTGGATTTTATGAAGTTTTTTTAAGTATATTTGGTAGGTCTAGGAATAGGTAGTAAAGTATGTTTCATCCTCCTACCCCCAATCCTATCCCATCCAATTTTTTTATCGCGATTTTTGTATGAACCATCCAGTTAATTAACCGTCGATCATTGACTTAAAGTAATTTAAATTAAGTGTCGTGTCACTTTGACATTTCGATAATTAATATGTCAGAATAACGCATAAGAAACTTTTATTTACACCTTATAAATGTCATGACAACACGCACTATCAAACGCATTCTCTCGGCAGCCGGACCTTAGAGATGGCGCTACACCAGACGCATTACATCTGCCGCCATAAAAACTAAATAATATTTACGACCGCTCTGTCAAGAGCGTAACAGTGAGAGTGATGAAGTGATCACTACCTACGACAGCTAAATCTCAGGATAAAGTCCTGATTCTGGATTATCAACGATTATTCGGCGAGTTGTGCGGTGACGTCACCCATCTTCTTAACTTCGGTAGCGATGTTGAATTCGCACCCGGTGCCTGCGACTATCTCTTGCATGGTTACTCCGTCAGCCAGCTCGGTCAATGTCAGCCCCCTTTCTTTGTCCACTTCAAACACGCACTGAAAAAACAAAAATATGTCTTATTATCTGATGATAATAAGATCATCATAGGATGTCCACTGCTGGAAATATGCCTCCCCCATATAGAGGGGATTTGCCAATACTCGCCACGCTTGGCAGGCGGGTTGGCGAGCGCAGTACGATTTCCGATCGTCAAAAGGCGCTGCTGCCCATGTTCTGGTAAGTGATCCCTTAGCCTACTCTTACGGCACCCACACGGGAAGAGATAGGGGAGTACTATTCTAGACCGGTACCACCAAGGCACCATAACGTGGTCTTATTATGTGTAGGTCTAATACAATAGTAATACTTAGGTATTTGACCACTATCTCAGATAGATGCGTTATGGTCAATAGACTGGATTCAATAGAATAGCGCAATACATAGAATGTGACAGGCTCTCTAAAACAGCTGCCAGCAGATAGTACACATGTTCTTGGGAACAGATTTCATGTCAAGGGCGTTCTCGAAGTTTATCTTTTTACTCACTTGTAAATAAAATAGAATTGCCCTGTCAGAAATCGAGGAGTAAAACTAGAGATTCCTCTAACATATCATAAATATTGGCAGTTTTCGACATAAGGTATTATTTTCACATGAAATTTTGAGGGAGAAACGATGTCAAAATAACAAAACAGTTAGAGGAACCTAAAACTGTGTGTATTATGATAAACAAAACTAGCAACATTCAAACAAGCTATTTTGACGGTCGCCGTGGCGCAGTGGTCAGTGTCAGTGACATGACTTCTGTGTCTCCGGGACCCTGGGTTCGATTCCCGGCACGGGCAAACATTTGTGCAATGAGTGTAGATGTTTGTCCCAGGTCTTGGGTGTTTATGGTGTGTGATTGTGTGTGTCCATGTCCCCGCGACACAAGGAATCCTAGTGCGGGGGGTCAAAGTGTGATAAATAAAAAAATTGGATAGTCTCAGTACATTGGCAAGGCCAGCTACAGATAGCCGTAGCGAGGAGGTTATAAGGATTCAAACGATGCACCATACAAACTGAACAACTTTAGGCATTATAATTACAATAGAGAACAAGAAAAAATATGAGAAGTAAATATAGAGAAAGCATAAAAAAAAACACTGAACTTTTTAGGATACTATTGAGGCACATCCACACGCGTTTAGCCACAGACGAAAATAAACTTCGTTATTTTTTATTAATGGCAAATGTTAGAGTACAATATTGCCAGTGTCAAGACAAAATGAGAAATACAAGAAACTGAACGATATAATTTTGAATTTGGATTGTCTGAAAAAGAACGAAAATATATAATGAGTACAAACCTTTTCCGTAATGATCATATCCACGCAGTTTTTCCCGGTGAGAGGGAACTGACATTCAGGCACTATTCTGTGGGCGCCGTTCTTCGACGTGTGCTCCATCGTCACTACAACTTTGGTCCTCGGCGCCGACACCAGGTCCATAGCACCACCCATGCCTTTCACCATTTTGCCCTAGAAAATAAATTGAAAGCATTTCAATTTTACAATTTTCTTTCGTAGGTAAAGGTGACAATAGTTAACAGAACTAAAAACACGCTTTTTTTTAGTCAGCGAAACTAAAATCGCTAATCGTGGAGATCCTGGTAAAGATAATGGGACAAGCTATTTTAATAATTGCATTGTCGTCGGTCCATGATAAGTCAGTCAGTCAGTCAGTCATTGGCCATTATTTAAGTCCATGATATGTAGGCAGTTTCAAATCCGACGTTTTGAAGGGAGTAAAAATCACATTCAAAGATTCCGTTACACGTATACTGGCGGAACTAGTACAATCGTGTTAAAAAGATTGATTAAAAGCACGCTAAAAATATTAATTTCTTTACTTTACTAATTAGTCTCTACATCAAATTCTACGTACTTTAAACAATTTAAAAAAATGAACATTTCGAAGACTAATGACAGAAACTAACGAGAAGCAGCAAGAAACTTGAGGCCATCTTTTCTCATATATCTCATTTTTTACAATGTTTTTAAATTATATAACCGATGTTTTTTTCGAGTTACCTGCCATGGCTTGTACAAGTCCATCGGTGATGGGCTTTTTCTCAACATTTAAGATTAGTTCTCTATTTCTGAGATTTCAATTTTGTTGCTCTATGAAAAAAATAGGACGGCCACTGACCAGGTGGACAGACGACCTGACTAAGATCGCCGGTAAGGGCTGGATGCGGGCCACTTCCAACCGGTCCTTGTGGAAATCAATGGGGGAGGCATATGTCCAACAGTGGACTTCCTATGGCTGAGATAATGACGATGCTGATAACATTTTCAGACACAAGAGCGTGCATCATTTATAAGGAATTTTTAATGGAAGCAAGGAAGCAAGGATGAAAGCAGCCCGCATGCAGCCCTCACCTGCGATCTAAGTCACGTCGTCTGTCCTGTCATCTGAAAAAATAATAAAAAACCATCTTACAGGAATCATCCAGTTAGCCAGATCTCCATAGCGAGAGACTTGTAGAGCGCCGAGAATAGTCAAGTCGATGTGCCCACCACGAATCATGGCGAAACTGTCATCAGATCCGAAGTATGACGCTCCTGAAAACAACAATCACTAGTGTTATTAGATATTTTCTTCTTGTACTTACCCTAAATTAGGTGGGGTCGGGGCAACGGGTTTTTCTCTCCTTTCTGTCATCTCAGGGATCAGACCTTTCATAAACATACCATGCTTCAACGCAATTCATCCATTTTGTCTTGTTGGGGAATCTAAGATCAGCTTTTTGTAATGATGTTTTTTTTATGTATAAATATCGCGAATTGGATTGATTCGGAAATTTCGGAAATAAAACTCATTGTTTTTTTAATGTTATTGGATTCTTTTGTCGTTTGACCACTATCGTAATTGCTTGGTAATATCTTTGAGGATGGGAAGTCCGCTAGACCTGAAATACAGCCTGACTTTCAAGGATTCAGAGCTTCAGGCGGCTCAGATTTTCAAATTTGTGGTTATTTTTGAAGCAATGATACCTCAGCAGCAGCCTATCTCTTAGCAGGGTAAACTGAACTAAGCTTCGCAGCCATAAGACGTCCACAGCTGGAGATAGGCCTTTACCGTGGCTTTGCGATGTCTACGGTGCTTTGGTCAGGATCCAAGTTTAGTTTGCCCCAATCAGGGACCTGTTCGTGGGAAGTCTCGATTTCAGACACAAGTTTTTTTCTACTTTCGTCCACAACGGCGCAAGGGTACGTACGGTATATTGTGCATCACCAATGCTGTCTTTCGCATAACAATGCATCCTGCTATTATGCAACATGTCATTGATGTGGAGAAAACAAGAGCGTTGGCGACAACACAGAGCCCTGTGAAACGCCAGTATTTAAGAGTTTGGAGTCGGAACAAGAACCGTCGATCCTCCGATCTGATAAATAACTGGTGATCCAAGTGCAAAGCCCCTCGGAAATCCCGTAAGATGGTAACTTGGATGAGAGCGCCCTATGCGATACGCGATCAAACGCCTTAGGGATATCTAGTCCAACCGCAAGCGCCTCCCCTCTACTCTCAACGGCTTTAGCCCAGCGGTGAGATAGGTAGACTAGAAGATCAAGATCACCAGACGGTCGACTTTGGCGAATACCGTATTGACGATCACTGATGAGCTGATGTTCTTCTAGATACCTAAGGAGCTGGGTATTACTCACTCGCTCCATCACCTTCCAGAGGAGAGAAGTTGCCAACGATGACCTTCACCGGATCCTTAAGCCCGAGTGATCGATCTACGATCGTCTGATTAGCGGTCGACACTCACTCTGATTGCCGCTATCGATTTAATCGTCTACTACAGACGAGCAAGTCACGCCTGCGCATGAAGTGGAATCGTTGAATGAAAAATCGTTGCTTTTTACTCATAAAAAAACAGAACACACGCCTTTCGGCTACCAGATACCCGTGCAAGCAGGAAGTCAATAAAAATGCTAGCAGCATTTCCTCATAGTATTATAATGCTGTTCGTATGTACAATTATATTATTACGTATGTAACATTTTGAATGAGAATACATGTAGATAAAGTCGTTTGATAAGAAAATAGAGGACGTACCTTAAGACAACAAGAGTTGTGATATGATTTATGTATAGGTAACGATAAAGTGAGATAACACAGCGGCAAAGGTCTTGTTACTATGCCCGCATGACTCGGCCGTATGATGAATGACTAACAAAAATTACAGATAACCAAACGATTGTGACACAATAAATTTCTCTATTTATTTGATGCATGTATTTTTTGGTCTGCTTCCATCCTCTCCTTGTGGAGGGCCATGGGGAAGGCCTAGAAGTGTACATCCAATGGCTAAGATGTATTTTTCAGTCATTTATATGTTTATGCGCTATCTTATATGATGGTCCAAATCTATCTATGACGCTAGAATTGGAATGTTGAATGGCTCTCAAGGATTGTACTGATAAGTACCATTCTACCCCGCAGTGGTTATGATAACAATGTTACCTACACCGAAAACTTAAGCCGGGGAACCAGCGTTCGTCTGATTGAAGACGGCCGAAAATCACTTACTCGAGACTATCATAGCTTCAAAATTATATATAACCTACAACTAAATAGTACTTATTTAGTTTCACGTCACCGACAATGTGTATACACTAGCCCTGGAATGATGAGTGGCTCATGGTTACCCAAAACACACCATCATTAGTCCGATCCAATCACTGATTTTCAATCGAGAATGTGGTAGGTATCCAGGTGAACTCTAGGTACCCTACCACTATGCTGGATTATGTCACAGTGTGAACTTCACTGAAAGAAGACCCTATTTAGCTGACTGTTTGATTTACTTATCAGTCTTTTTGCCTTTCGGTTAACACCAGTCCTTGTGCTTGGTCAGGCAGACAACTATATAAGCCTGATTAGTCACAGATGCTAAAGATGGTGGTCACAGAACCATCCATAATATTAAAATATCAGTAACATACCAGGAATAACGGTAACTGTCTCCTTTCCAGCATTAATAAGGTCAGCGTCGACTTCATCCTCTGTAGGGAATGGCCCCAGGCCAAGAATACCGTTTTCTGACTGCAGAAGCACTTTTACGTTGCTAGGAATGTAGTTACTAGCCAACATGGGCATACCTGAAAAATATATAATTTTAAAACCCTGAAGCAAAAAGAGAGGTGTTATAAGTTTGACGTGACTCTGTCTGTCTGTGGCATAGCAGCTCTTAAACGAAACGACAGATTTTAATGCATTTTTTTTTATTGTGAGTCAACGAATTTGAGTACTTTATATTGACATTGAACAATTAGCATGGAATTAGCATATTTAGCATCAACGTCGATGATAAGACAGGTAGGATCATATATACTTCATATGGAAACATTTAAAGACCATATTCCCTAAAGCTATTGACTTATCCAGTGAAAACTGGAAAGAAAAGTTGAGCTGCAATTCCAAATTTTGGCATTGGCACAGTCACCAAATTTCACACAGATCTGGCCTATAATATAATATTTTTGGAGATATGAGTGTTCAACATTGCCATACAGGTTTTTTAATTTATGACTAGTTATTCTAAGCGATATCACCCGCATGGACTGTGTTTTAATTTTTTACTCCATAACTTTGCAACCAAATTTTATGGCATTGTGTGGTTCCATTACTTTTTCAGCCACATGCGCACAGAAAATTACCTACTTGTATTTTGATATAATAAGTGCCTATTTTATTTGCATAGGATCTGAGGAATTATCATATTCAATTTGCATGCAAATCCGTTTTTTTTGGGCTTGCTTATAATATTACCTATAGGGTCAAATACGCCACTGAATTTACAATACACACTACTGATCCCAATATTAAAGACTTATCCAAACTTACCGATTCCAAGATTAGCATGCATTCCATCCTTGAACTCTAAAGCTGCTCTTTTAATAATCCTTTCTCGGGTAGAATCCTTCTTGGCTTTCTCATTTGGATTAGAAATAGTCCTCCTTTCGATACGTTTCTCGTAACCCTCGCCTTTGATGACTCTGTGAACGAACACTGAAGGTACGTGAACTGAGTTCGGATCGATTTCGTCAACAATTTCTTCGACTTCAGCAATAGTTATTTTAGCTGCTCGGCACATAGCTGGGTTGAAGTTGCGCGCGCTCTTTCTGAAGATGAGATTTCCGTGTCTGTCGGCTTTCCATGCTTTGATAAGCGCATAGTCGCCGGTGATAGCTTCTTCCATGATATAGTCTTTGCCGTTGAACTGTTGTACGATGCGAGGTGAACTAGGAATTTCAATCTGTAATTAGATTATAATCTGTTGTAGGTACACTGTGATCTGTTATATACATACATAGTTAAAGATTACCATGCTCAATACTTCGAGTTGGGTTTAAAAATTGTCTCACTTTTCCCAAAGGCGGTTCGAGGGGAGGCATTTTAATTATGAACCCTCCCCACCAAAAATTTAACATCACATTGATATAACTCTTAAAATATATTACTTGCGCAGAAAGAAGTAGAACCAGATGACCTCCCTCCCTCCCTAAATCTGAAGCTGTATCCGCGCCTGAAGGCAACCAAATACTGGAGTTTGTTATTATTAATATGTAGTGAAGTGAAGTATTTAGTATTCTACTTAATTTATCCGACTCGCTTATACAACGGATTTCTAAGAAGTCAATTGTCCGCGGAGTTGTATTATTTGAGAATAATTATATAATATTGACGATTGCAAGTTTCGAGATCACAGGTCAAGGGAACAAGTGATAATGCTAATCAGTTTGGAGCTCTTAATTTAAATATACAAAACGTTTATAGGCTTATATACCAGCCGCGCCCCGCGGTTAACCGTAGTCATAAAACTTTTGTTTTATGACAGGTATATACTATATCGTTCGATTCCTGAAAAATATAATCTAAAAGTGCCGACTAATTCGGATCACAGAACTAATGATCATCATAATATTAAAATGAATAAGAATGAATTATGATTAAAATGCATAGTTCTACTTCAGAATTATTCATTTAAATTTGAAGAAAATGTTCCAAAATTTTTGTCGACACATGTTATTTGCGACAGCCGTAGATCCCTAACGGACAAACAGGATTTACTTACATTTTACTTACTGACTTTTCTGAACTTTCTTTTTTTTCTTTTCTTTCTCTACTGAATTTTGCGATTCAATCACATTAATAAATCGATGAGGCTTGATCGCGAAAACATCTAGTAGTTTATGCACGCTGCCAACTGGTAGCGGGTTAGACCATTTGAGCTAGTGGATTGCTCAAATGTTTTTTTATAGTAGCTGTAGTATTGTAATTAGTTATTAGTATTTTATTTTAATAAAGGCATCGGCCCATTAATCTGTTTAGGCATAATATGATAATATACCATAAGGAGTTTGAAGACTCATTGTATTGCATTATACTAGAAGCTAAACAAACACGTTTGAGTCAGTTTTATTTGTGCATATTTACGGTGTCTGGCGTGATTTCCCCTTTGGCTACATCGTAATTTATAGGATTGAACTGGTCGATAAATACTAGACCATTATACATACAGCCTTTAAATACTGGATAGTTTACTGCACTAGTGATTCAGATAAGGATCACAATAGCTTGACAGCTAATAGATGCAAGCCAAAGCAAATTCCAACAGCATTAACGGATACAATAAAAGGCTATTTGTTACAATTCTTATTACCTTTCCATCTTTAGCGTATTTGATAGGTGATCCACCTTCCTGAATCAGTGTGCCGAAGCCAGTTGGTGTGAAAAACGCAGGTATACCCGCACCACCTGCTCTTATCCTCTCAGCTAAAGTTCCTTGAGGTGTAAGCTCCACCTGTAAACACAATAAAAAAAATTTGCTAGTCAGTGATTAACGCGGATTAGGACCACAGAATATAATTTGTCATAACTAATTATGTAATGTAGTCTAGAACTCTAGACAGTTAACAAAAATCAATAATTGACTAGTTTAAAAATGAGTCAGCTACTATTACTAGTAACATTTTCATAAAAATATAAGTACTTTTCACACACAATTTCTACGAACTGGGTCTTCTGGGTCCCATACACAAGTATGGGACCCAGTTGAAAGTAGGCCTTTTAAATTTAATGATATTTAAATTGTTTACTGAAATACATAAAAGTGATACCTATTATCTCACCTCTAGCTCTCCACTGAGATATTGCCTCTCAAATTCAGCATTTTCACCAACATATGAAGAAATCATTCGCTTGATTTGTTTGTTCTTTAGTAAAATGCCAAGGCCAAAGTCGTCCACACCTGTTTGATTAATTTATTCATGAATGAGATATCAGGTTGAACAAGAATGTATACATTTAAGTACCTAACGACCTACCGACTTAATTATTATTATTATCATGTTTTATGGTTAAATGCATTATGAAAATTACTTTACTTACAGTTATATATCTACAATCTAATGTTCCTTATTTAATAAATCACCTGCATTGTTAGACACTACAGTCAGTCCTGTGACATTTTTGCTATACAAAGCTTTTATTAGGTTCTCTGGTATCCCACATAGTCCAAAACCACCAACTAAAACTTTAGATCCATTTTGAAAGTCTTTTATAGCTTCATTGATGTTGCTTAACACTTTACTCCTGTGTGACTTCGTGCTGTAGCTTCCCCAAGATGTTATCTGTTTAATCAATATTTTATATAAACTTATCAACATAGTTGAGAATTAGTATGTTTGTAGGAAGTAATTTGTGGAATAATAAAATTAGAAAAGAGTCTTTACTGATAATCAGAGGATGACCATGCAATGCACAAGATGATGACAATAGCTATCTTCTCATTAAGTGTATAGAAAGATAAGATTATAAAGTAATAATTTTCATAATATTAGCTTTCCTGGTCTCACTCATTATACACATGTCATTAATCAGCCATTAGGTGAACCTGAAGGATCCTGGTGTGTTCCAGCAGCACAATAGTGGGTATAAATCCTTCCTTGAGAGACCATCTTTATGGTAACACAGATGTGCTAGAAAGATATTGATAGATAGATATTGGTAGATATTGATATATCAAACTTTTTGAAAACAGTATGTTTTATCATTATTAATGCACTAGTTCAGAGGTTCAGCTTTAGTTTATAAAACATCGATTTTAGGGGGGTGAGGGAAGGGGAAAGAGGGGGGAGTAGGCCTCCCTCTATAAAGGGGAAGTAGCGACCCCCGCCCCTGAGATATGATTTTTTTCAATTTCTAACCTTAACTTTCAGAAATTGTTTTTTTTGGGTGGAAAGAGGGCAGGTGGGGGGACGAGCGAGAGAGTAGGAGGTTGGGAGCCCTCCTATGAATGGTAAATTGCGACAACACCTCCTTCCTGCATTGGCCCAACTAGATGTTTTATATTCTAAAGCCAAGTCAGTTCAGAAATGGTCTAACATACAGGCTGTCTTTGGTGACGGTTCCAGTAGCTCAGTCATGAGTGGCTTGACTACTGGTCTTCGGGGACCCTGGGTTCGAATCTCAGCAGGGGCAAACATTTGGGCAATGAGTGTAGGTGTTTCTCCCCGGTCTTGTATGTTTGTGTGCTGTGATTGTGTGTCCATGCTTCCCGAGACGCAGGAAATCCTAGTGCGGGGGTTTGAATGTAAAAATAAAAGACACAATCTATTTTATCCCATCCTCGGTCTAAACTGTATCCACAAACAACAAAATCAGCTGCAATAGGTGAGTTTTGCACTAGAATTTTTGCTTATAAGTAATGTGTAATAACAAAAAAACACAAATCTTGATCTTCTTGTTCCGCTTCCTTTTGTCATAGGTATTATAGTTACTTTGTATAGAATTAAGAACATAAATTACACTTACCTTAGAAAAACTATAGCCCTTTTTTGAACTTAAGTGCGCACAAGTTTTTACACTCAAACATCTCCCTAAAAGAATTGCAGACATTATTCTGTCTAAGTTACAAACAAATCAAATTGATTGGACTTGAACTCTTGGATTAAATTTTCGGCATATAATTACCTGTCTTTATTTTAAACTTAGAACTACTTTTTGACAGTTTTTGACATTAGCGCTAACGTTAGCGCGACCTCAACAAAACAAGTGTTTGATTTGTTTTGTTGTTAGGTGCTGTGTTGCCGCTACTACTAGCTACCTTTACCGTGCAATATGAGAAAATTACCCGTTTTAAAAAATAAATATACCGTCATTAAGACATTTGATGTGAAATAACAAAAAAACCAAATGCCTTTATTAAAATAAAACACTAATAACTAATTACAATACTGCAGCTACTACAATAACATTTGAGCAATCGACTAGCTATTGGTAGCCTATAGATAACTCAAATGTTCTAACCCGCTACCGGCTGGCAGCGTGCCCAGAATGCTAGCAGCATTGCCACGTTGAATTGCAATGCTGATTCATCGAGCCAAGTATGTGCCAGCATTTTGGTCACGCGTCGCATCGATCAAACGCTCAGATAAATTTTGGAAAATCCGATGAGCTCCAGGTCCCCACGGGCCCAATGTCTCGACTCCAAACGGTTCAAATATGTAACCACTACCTAGGTTAGCATATTTTCGCCGTTTCAATTGCTCCGCTGAATAAGCCGCCGCGCCAGCCCTAACATGTGTCTCAGGATGGTGTGACGGCGCAAGTGTCAACGCATGTAGCGTCCCACACTAAAGGCAAAATTCCACAAACTAGATGTTAGTTTTGATGTATTGCTTTTGCCCAAGCCTAAATAAAGCATAAATATGAGAAATTAGGCTACATCTGTAATATCATGGAAGATTTGCAATATGTTCAAAACTTATAATTACCTACCTACTTACTTATAATTTTTTAGAAATTTGTCGGTTCTATAGTATTCTAAAGATTAGCAACCGTTATAATTAAAATTTAATTGAAATTCCCGGGGAATACTGAAACATGAAGCTACTGTAAGTTGAAGTTCTCTTCATTTAATTAACGTTACAATTAATGAACTACCTATATCACTAGAATTGCACAATTTCATTCCAACATCTCCATTCTATCATTGGTCCAGACTATGCGCCACCTCTACATGATAGATATACCACTTTTATAATGTGTACTGCCAGGGAGTGTAACTCACTGTCCGAGTCTGCGTTTCCAGATAGGTACAATCCCAGAATCTTCAAATCGTGAGTGAATAGGTACATATTAAGCTTGCGTGCTGTGAAACAGTGGTCACAGTCAAGTTTAATTTATAACCTTTAAATATTATATCAACCGCCCAAATAGGAAGCAACTGTTCAACCTGTATCCAGCACAAGATACATATTTTTCTATGGAGTGCAAATTGAAAAATCTTGAGTTCGTCGAGAAACGATTTAAGAAGTGCAGCAGCTTCAACTCTCTCAGTGAGGCAAGATCCTTAGACTATGGTGTTTTCTTCATTCCGATATTTCCGAGTATATCTACGGAGTAATGGACCACAATGCGAAAGCCCATAAATCCCACCTTTTCCACGAAGCGTTGTGCTTCCACATGTATAGTGCGTGTAGCTTACAAGCGGCATTGATTGCCCTATTCTGTATTTCCGCAAACATAGACTTAATCTAGGAGACTTCAAGTCACGAGCGAATAGACTTTTTATACGTAGTCTGGATCAAAGTCAGTCATTTATTCAATTTAGGCATCCCAAGCCCAATATACTTAAGGACGTTTTTATAAACGAAATTATAAATACCTACTTATTTTAAAAGATCTCACGTCCGGTTCATTTCTTATCACTTAATATCACATGAGACAGTGGTCAAAGTGTGTATATTTATATTAAACATATCTATGTTCCGATTTCAATGAAAAAGCATTTGGTATCAAGCTGATCTTAATTATTGGAAAGAAAATCCTTTCAGTAGTTTCTGAGATTAGCGTAGGTACGCGCACAGACAGACGAACAGCCAAAGAAGTAAGCGTGTTTCCGCTTTTTTATTATTATATTATTAAATGTTTGCACGGTTTCTACTGCTTCATTATTACATATATAAATTAGAATGCTATTATTTGTAACTAATTTATTAAAATAATTAAACAAATTCAATTGAATTTCTATAAGTGGTTATAAATACATTAATTAATATGAAATATTTGCACGTTACTGATAGTAACATAATATTAATTTTATTATACACATTGATATGTAGAGGACTTTATAATACCAATAAATACCTACCTACACTAGTAGGTAGCATAGACGAAGATACAGCAAGTACTTACTAGTAAGTACTTTATAGTATATTCGTCTATGCCTACTAGTAATTATTTATTATTACTATAGGCAAATGCGCCGTTACATACAGTTCGCATTCGTTTTTAGCATCAGAATTAAATGGAGTAATTCCACAATAAAATATATAAAAATTTATGAAAACTAAAAAAATATGATACATATCCGTACCTATCGGTACCTACATATATGTAAATATATGAAATAAAATTATGGCCTGGGACGACTTTCTCATCTTGTACTTATTAAAATTTATTCTATGGTAATTGGTACTTACCTACTAATTCTGTGGCCGAGTTAAGGGTCGGAGGTATTTTGTTGTTTCCCGCGCTTACAATGTATTCAATTAAAAATCCTTTTTTCTTGAAGATAGTATATACAACGTATAAGATCATACATTTAAGAATCATACTGTCTGTTACTTTGAACTTGCGAGATCCGTTCTCTAAGGCAGGGATAGGCAAAAAGTACGGGCCAAGGGCCAACCCTGGCCTACGAAGAGTTTTATACCGGTCCTTCATAAAATCCTTTCTGAACTTTGTACAGTACAGCATTTGGAACTATGGACAAGGAACAAACACCTTTTCTTGCATACAGAAGCAGTTCCAATTATCACATAAACCTAGCATGGAAAGGCCTTGAAACATAATGTTATATATATTTTCTAACTTAGTAGGTACTTAGTAAGTATGTAACATCGATATCATATTTTGAAACATCTCACACTTTATTGTTATACATCCTTTTGAAGTCGCATGATGCCATACGTGTCGCTTATAACAATACCTTCAGGCACTTGATGGGGCTAAAGCGCTATTGTAGTGCTTCTGAAATGTTCACTCAGGCCCGTGTCGACTCCTTTAACGCTATCCAACGAAAACGTATATCGTCCTTTATGTCCAGAGTTGACAGGTGTAGCAATGCTATAGTTAAAAGTCTGGCAGAGCGACTAATGCTGACTGCGACCTACAGACGATGGGTGGAGATTGTCACCTAGGACTAAGTATAAATGATTAATTATGTGCTAATTTTATTTATTTTTATTTATTATTATTTTAGTTATATATACAATATGGATCTTGTGTCTGAAATAATGTGCTATTATTATTATTATTATTATTATTAATTGTTTAAATTCTTTTCAGGCCTCTTTAGAATAGTTTGCCCACCCCTAGTTTAGTATTGTCTAGTTTGTCTAAGGGCTGGAGGAAAAATACCTAATGAATAATAATAATACTATCTATCAAGTGAAACAAGCATAATGACATTGGGTTGGCAATGTTGGCATCACTCTATAGGTACGTAAGAGTTAAAAGAATAAATAAATAGCAAATATATATTATTATATCATTATATAGGTATACAATTACACTTGTACTCTACTTTCCTACTTACATTTGGTAGTTATCTACACATTGATACAAAATATCACAATCAAACATTGTACTTAACTTAAATATTTTCTTCGTCTATAGGTACACACTATATTATACGGTTCTCTAGGGTTAGTACTTATATGCTACCTAAGTATACATCAACAAGAATACGAATAATTCTTTTGCGGTTTAGTAACCTAAAGTTCTAAATTGGCATCGTTCTAGCTTAGTCTTCCAGATCTTGCATCAGTGATGACTCCCCATAACTCTATGATAAATTCATCCGTGAAACCGAACTCTTGCAGATCACTATTGTCAATTGCTTCTGCTAGTTCCATGGAATTGCTCTTGCCCTCGGCAAGATCCCACATCTGGGACGCAAGCTCCGCGTCATTGATTCCCATGAATGATTCAAGCAGTCCATTGATTTTGTCGATGCCGGCTTTTGACTTTTCATCATGCTGGAAACAGAAACACACGATTGTGTCATACATGCTTAAAACAATAACACCATATCTAATTTTTTTATTTTTCCTATTACAATAAAGAAATTTAATTTTATAAATTAATCAAATTTTACATGTACATACATACATACATTGTATTTATAACAATTAGAAATACTGAAAACTTTGAACAACTGTATTTATGGAGCCAGCTTCTAAGCTCCTATTTATATTAATCAACACTAATTTAGCACTAGCTGCGCCCCGCGGTTTCACCCGCATGGATTACGGGTTTCCCGTTACCTCAATTATACCACGGGAACTATACTTTTTCCGAGATAAAAGTAGCTTATGTGTTTATCCAAGGTTTAAACTATCTCCATACCAAATTTCATCGACATGGGTGTAGCCGTTATGAATAAATTGTGTATAAGTATGAATTCGGGCCGGTTCTAAGACAATAATGGTTTTCAAGCTGGAATCATTTCAAATATCTTGTTGGTAAGTAACTAAGTTTTTTGTCAAGTTGGGTAACTGTGAAATGTACACATTGTTCAGTTTTTTATATATACTTACCTACTGAAAAATAAATGCATGTATTAACCGGACTAGGTACATAAGTTTTTCAGTGTGGTAAATGTTATTTTATAGGTACCTACTCTTTAATTTATTTAACCAATATACGGATATAAGTACAGAAATGTTTGAGAAATTTGCGATTTATTTGTCGTCCAAAGTTAGAATAAGTTTTGGGTAACACTGAATTGAAATAATAACTGGCACGAAAAGAAGTAGGTATAGAAATGCTATGCAGCTTACTACTTATTTGAATTGGGTAACATTGAACATTGTTTCACACACATTTTCTTGTTCATAACCGCGAACAGAAAGGGCGCGAATATTTTAAAACTTATCGACATGACTGCTATTTTAAGACACATTAGACATTACAAACTTATAAGCGTACTGATTCACATAATTTTCATGTAATCGCAGTTACCTAATGTGTTTCAAGAACAATAAAATAAATCATCAAAAAAGTTATCCAACTTGTCAACCTAAGCTCAATTGATAACCGTATTGTACCTATCGGAAGATATATTTTTAAGGGAAGAACCTTATAAGGATTTGTATATCGCCACTTTAGCCAACGGCATCAATGTTAATTATAACTAGTTGCATCGCTTAATTATCTAAGCAGTGCTTAGAGAATTCATTTCTCTAAGTTGCTGTGGACCTATAGACAAGATGCATCGATTCTCTTTCTGTAGCGCTTTATAAATATATTTGTTTACTAGCTGCGCCCCGCGGTTTCACCCGCGTGCACTACGTTTTTCCCGCTGACTCAGTTATCCCACGGGAACCATACTTCTTCCAGGACAAAAAGTAGCCTATGTCCTTCTCCAAAGTCCCATGTATCTTTATACCAAATTTTATCTAAATCGGTCAAGCCGTTTTCATGTTATGTCGTGACAACGGAAAACGGGTTTCATTTTTATATATATAGATTATGTTGATCACGTTATATATCGCTTTGAAGTGTTCATTTTATTCATTTTTTTATGGTTTCTCTCGGCGTTAACGCTTGTAGAATGTTATTTTGTCCAGGGCTACAGTAACTTAAGTAGCATAAGAATCCCGTATTTGTGTTACAAACTATTAAAAAATTTGTGGGCACAACCGCTGTATAAATTATAACTGTAGCTTGCCAGGCGGGTACTCGAAAGTACCCTACTGCCATGCTGGGAATTTGATAACGGTGTTAAATTCACTGGTTGCCACACAATTGAGCTTCCGCTGAAACTGAAGCCGTTGGTGAGGATAAAATCAGCGTCCGTCAGTTTTACAGCCGACATTCACACCGCTGAGCTATCGTCGCTTCAGAAGGCCTTACCTACAGTGTATGAAAAATAATTGCAAATTATATCAAACTTTATAAGAAAACCGCACATTTCCATAAATAACTATCATAACTTTTTTCCGCAAATCGCAAATACATAAATTACAAAATACTACCCTTTAATGCATTTGGATTTCCCAAATTAAATTAAACACACCGTATCGCTCAGCTCCCGAAAATCTAGTGAAAACAAATTTCCGCAACTGATTATATAAATGATAAATGCTCCCACCGTTAAAATCGTGCCGTATTATATTTGGTAAATCTTGATTTAGTAAACACAAAACTAGGCTCCCTGACATCCTATTGAAATTATATTCACTATACCTACCTGGTAACCTCAGTTATAAGAAACGCAACTGTGACAATGGTTTATATTAAATAGTTCTTGAGTGGTGGTAACAAAAATAGACGATATAAATGGTATGAACGCTTGATTCTTGTTTGTTTAGTTATGCCCACGGATAGTAATGTTATGCCGAGCATCCATGACAGGTGTTTCTGGCAACATCATGTACTTATCAACAGACTTTCTGGCTTTTATAGTTTTACTACATAGGGATATGAAGATAGATATAGAAAGATGTGTCTAGATTGTAAAAAACCGTTCTTACCTCGTTTTCTATAGATGCTTGACCATTCGATTTAAATCTAAGTGTTTCTTTCCCAGAGCCAAAGTTTTGTTTTTTTCCCGACTTGCCACCGCCACTTTTGGGGCCGATACTTCCAAAACCACTTTTCAAGGGTTCGACGAGTCGAATTATAAAGGTGGTTCCTTTCGGTATTTCCTTTAAAATTTTAGCTACTTCGTAATGTCTCTTGCCAATCATATTCTCTCCATCCAACTTCTCAATGTGATCACCGACCTGTAATACGAGGAACGAACGAGTTAAATAGCGTAATAGTCGGCTTCCTGTTAATTTATTGTCAAAGGGAAATGGACCACCGCTTTCGTGCAAGTGCAGCGTGAGTCCCTAATATCTAAGTATGTAATGAGGAGCTGTAAAGTGTATGAAAATTTAACCTTTTTATCAATTAAGTAAAGTAGGTAATAGGACCTTAAAGTGAACCTTATATAGTTGATTGTTAAAAGACTAATATGGGTCACAATATTATTATTATAACTCACAATAGTAAACTGTCACTTCAGAATTTGAATGCTCGGTTGGCACAGTTGGTAGCACTCTGCCTTCAGAGCCGCTGGTCCCGGGTTCGATGCCCGGACAGGTCAAACATTTGTGTGTATGAACATGTCTGTTTGACCTGTGTCTGGGTGTGTATATGTATATAAGTATATATATCAGTCATCAGGTTACCATAGTACAGGCTCTGCCTAGTTTGGGACCTGAAGACCTTGTGTCAATGTTGTAAAAAAGAAAAAGAAATTGCCCGTCTGAGCCTGGCTATTCAGCGTATAACAATTTAATTAAGTGTCAAGAAGGCAGAATTCTGAGTTGACCAAAAGCCGCACTTTGCCCACGACAGTCGCAGTGCCATCCGGATATTTAGTTAGTTACTTCATAGTTAGCACCTTAGAGTATCTTAGCACAAGGTAATAAGTTGAATGAACAATGAGCTTTGAGAATGACGGAAATCATTGTAGCGAGAAACTAAGCGTGAAGAATATTGAAATTGACAGCACGTGAAATTCGGAACCAAAACGAAGAACAAAAAGGACCAATATCTGTTATTCCGGTGATCCGAAACAGGATGGCCCAAAATGATTCGATTATGGTATTCAGATCACATTATTGTGATGACGAGACTATATAAATATGTGTTTGCATTTATAAAAGTGACCTTATGCAACGGAAATATCAATTCATACTTACGTATTTCGAACAAAGAAAACACAGTCAGCAAAAAATCTATCATAAAATTCTTGATGATATACACTATGCAACGTGTATGGCTAAAGTACCTACTTACAGAACAAATACGCGTGCGTAACCCATTCTTAGTTTATTACTCAATTATCAACAATGTGTATGTTTTTATGAGGTAGATATCGCACAAGCGCGCGAAAACTGACGCGGCAAAATTAAGTCAATTGTAGTAATTTTGATTACGACGCGTATTTCAAGCGCTAGTCTAAACATATAGCTATCCTTTTCTATATTATTTGTACCGTATTATCTGTCGCAGTAAGCATTTTTATATCGTAAAGGAACAAAATCTGAGCTCCGCGCAGTATGAATATACGTCATCTTTAGTAAAACATCATTGATCATCAACGTCACAATGGCTACATAGCATAATAATTAATTCACATTTACCTCTATATGTGGTATTCTTGATACAATTGATCCTTCCTTTATCCTTTTTATAAATGCGTATCCCGCACCATTGTCTGTAATTGTAAGTCCCAATGCGTCTTCTGTCTTCACAATTTCGATTTCTTTCGGTCTACCTTTTCTATGTGCAAATATAAAATCTTCTAATCCTATTTGTCCACCGAGTAATTTCTTCATGTCCACTTTATGAGTATTTAGCGTGCAATACAGAATCTGAAATGAGGAAAACAGTTTATGTTAATTAAATAATAATATTGTATGCACAACCACAGATTTACGCTGGTTCCATCTGTGCGCACAGCAACATAACTGACTGAAGTGTAATCATTTTGCCTAAGCAATAAATAAGTTGGTAACAATTAATGTGTACCGTGTAGTCACGAGCCTAAGTAATTATGTCAAAGGAAACACATTCTAAGTAGCAAGTACGATGTATTTATTTATGTTTTTGGGGATTTTGTAGTATGAAGATTTTGTAACCGTAAAATAAAATAATGAAATGGATAGGATCGATAAACGAATACGTATTTTTATAACTAAATTGAGTCGTAACAAAGCCACTTCAAATCAGTACATTTCATCCCAAAAAGCGACTGTCCGTTAAGAAAAAAATCATCACCTGCGTATATATAGTACCTACACTTATCTTCATCATCTCAGCCATAGGACGTCCACTGCTGGACATATGCCTTCCCCATATAGGATTAGCTAATAATCGCCATGCTTGGCAGGCGGGTTGGCAAGTGCTGTATGATTTCCGAACCTCAGAAGGCGCTACTGCCTACCTTCTGGTACGTAATATCTTAGCCGAATCTTGCGGCACCCGCGGGAAGTGATGGGGGAGTACCTACTATTCTAGGCCGGTACCACCACGGCACTATATGTAGAGTATACTTTGTATGATAAAATCTAAAAGAAATGGTGGTTCGGAACCGACAAATAGACATAGGTACTGTAGTAAATAAGTGCCATAGATGTAAGACGACGTGGCGCAGATGCTCCCTCCAGACAAATAGATAGACAAAGAGAAGCAGGAGAGAGGCAATAATCAAATGCAAAGAGCTATGCCGACAGAGTTTTCTTATATCAATGTACAAATAAAATACTTAATTGGAGAAGTGTTTCCAACAGTTGAGAGCGTGGGTTAATGATGTCTAATTAGTAGATACTTACCTAAGTAAAACATTTATAGACAATAGACATATCAATAGAACATAGCAATTGACCAAAGCTCTGCACATACGTCTAGCACAAAACAGAAAGATCAATCACATTTTAATGTGACATTTCTATAGTCTGCAGCAAGTCAGCAAAATACATTAGCCTAATTATTAACACGCCCAGAGTTTCTTTCGTGACTAATAGGCGTTAGTTTTGACAGGCAAAATACGGCCAGTAAAATACCTACCTTGTAATTTTTTTTTTTTTTTCTCACCTAGTAAATATTATATTGGATTTCCCTACATCACACTAATATTATAACTAAGGCGGAAGTTTCTTTGTCGTTTGTATGTATGTATTTCACGCTCCGTATAATAAGACTTGGATTGAAGATAATTTTATTATTATATCCTGGAATAATATAACACATAGGCTATTTTTGTCTCGATAATGTTGATTGTTCCCGTGGGATAACGGGGCGACACAAACCCTTTCACCGCGGGACGCAGATAGTTACTAATAAAACATCTATAAGTAGCCCCTATATGCGTTATGTCTACCAAGCTACAGTATTTTGAATATAGAGATACTTGAGATTTAAGATAAGATTATAAATTGTAGTTTTAGATATCAATTCGGTCAAATCTAAATGTACTTCATGTTCAAATAAATTATTCTATTTACAATCTGCGTTATGGTACTTATAGGAATAATAATCGAGTGGTATTTGACTGATATGAAATTAATGGCTTTATCAATGTACTACCCAACAGCTGGCTGATAAAAGCATTGGCGGTGGAAAACGCCGAAAATACGAAAATATTCAATGATAGTTAATCGTATTTGATGTTGTGTTTAATGTGTATTCACAATATAATAATTATATGTCTCAAGGAACAACCATATTCAGGTTTCTTCTATATGCAGATTATATTCAAAGTTTAAAGAAAAGTTAATCCCACCAAAAACATAAATGTAAAAAAGGAGAGCCAAGTTCAATACAAAAATTATGCTTGGTTGTGGGCTTCGCCGCAAAAAGAATGAAGATCTAAATGATTGCCAAGTTCTATGCAAAATCGAAATATGTATTTATAGGAACAAAATAACACTATGAACAAGTATTAAACTCTATTTCTTTGCTTTATTGGATACCTATAACAATTGCTGTTATCTTTGATTGGAAATTCTCGTGAGTCTGACACATTATTATAATTTGTCAATTTAGCAAATGTCAGCCTTGAATGAAACAATTCAATGAAAACGCAGTTGAGCAAAGACTGTATAAGCCTGTTCAAAATTCAAATCGTACAAAATACAATTTAATAGGAGGTACCTATCAGAGAGAAAATTACTTTACGACCTATACGACGACCTACCAAATATACACCAAAAAGTCGTAAAATCAGACAAGCCGTTTGATAGCAAACGCTGTGACATGAGAATTTTATATTTTAGACAGAGGTAACTAGAAGGTACTTCAGTTAGTAACTAATCAATTTTACTTATATTTAAAATTAATTAAGGTTTTAGTCTAGTGTTTACTATGTATACTGTAATTGTTTTTAAGTGAATAGAATAAATACTATATACATATATAAAGCTATCGTAGGTAACGAGCGATCCCTTCATGTGAACATGGCTGCGCGCCTATAGGTGAGGTGGTATGGCCGCTCGTTCGGTCCTTGACCCAAGCGTTGTAGGTCATCGCTCAGCAATATACATTACGCATTCAGTACGTCAGTAGAGCGTATCTGCAGTCACTTGCTTCGTTCGTTTGCATGATTCGAGAGAGACTGCGCCCCTGGGCTGATCCACTTCCTGGCTGCCCAGCCGTCCGTGATTCCGATCGCCATGACGTTTTTAAAAAAATATTTAATTTTGACCACGTTATATATACCTACCTAGTATCGCAGCGTGAAACAATTTAACTCAGCACTAACAGGCGGTTATCATCCCGTAAAACGTGAGTAAAACTGTCACAGATAAATAGTTAGTTCGGACCGGACGGTACGTGCAGTATCCAATTGTTTATATAACTGCGATAGGTAGGATAAGTTTGATGCAGGCACTGAACTATGCAACTGCAAAATTTAAAACATTACGTAGAAACTATAAAGTACCAAGCGCGGCCTAAGTCAAGGTCGGAATCTGAAGTATCAGTTACACCGAACAGAGATAAGACGAAGATAAAGCTTAAACTAAAAATATAATATGTATTATGCATTTCTATGGTAATCTGGAGGTATATCTTTTCATACAAAAAAAAACTGTCTCCAAACACATAGTGTGTTCAGGCAGCAGTCCTTGAGGGCCAGTGAGCATTCTAGGTCTAGCGTGATAACATCATCGACCACATCGTCACTGACTATCAAGTGAGATAAACGCTAAACCTATTCAGTATAAAGAAGGACATCTCGCATTTTCACATTACTAATGACAGCTATGAAATTAACCTTTTACTTTTAAGCATGGCCCGATGTTTTTCTTGGCATTTAATTTTTAATTATAATCGGTGGCTATTGTAACAAAAACGAAAGTGACATAGTTACCTATAGTTACTTAGTCAAGAAGTTATACAAAGCAGTGGCGTTCGTTCTCACGAGTATCTAGGCCTCGAAGACGACAGCAACCACCTACCAAACTTGCCAAGTTATATTCACAAGGCGTGAAATATCAAGAAATGATCGTCGTCGTCGTGCCATTTTCGTGAGTGACCTTTACCCGCAAAACGGTGCTGTCAGCGCGGACGGACGATTACACAAATGAAAGCTATCAAGAAAATATTGTCAAGGAAACGTTTTTTGGCGTAAATATAACTAGCTGTAAGGTATAATCTAAGTTTTAACCTGCAGATATATCTATCTAATTTAATACTAACTAAATAAATCTGAATAAGAGGCTCTCATGATCACAAACTATTTTTTATACTGTATAGATCTCACGTGATGGTTGGTGACGATTTAGTCGAATATATTGTACAGTGCTTCATTATATTCTGTATTATATGTTGCCTTTATTAAAATAAAACACTAATAACTAATTACAATACTGCAGCTACTACAATAATATTTGAGCAATCCATTAGCTATTGGTAGCCTATAGATAACTCAAATGTTCTAACCCGCTACCGGCCGGCAGCGTGCCCAGAATGCTAGCAGCATTGCCACGCTGAATTGCAATGCTGATTCGTTGAGCCAAATATGTGCCAGCATATTGGCACATATTTGGCTATTATTATTATTATTAAATTATCAGAGCGTTTGATCGATCCGTCGCGTGACCAAAATGCTGGCACATATTTGGTTCAACGAACCAGCATTTGACGAATGCAATTCAACGTGGCCATGCTGCTAGCATGCTCAGAAGGGCACGCTGCTAAATGGTAGCCAGTTAGAGCATTTAGTTTTAGGTTTATTAGTATTTTATTTTAATAAAGGCATCGGCCCCGTGTATCTTGTTATTTCAATGCATGTATAATATACCTATGTCTAGTTAATTTCCACGCTAGGAGAGCAACGCTAATCTCTGCTGCTGTGAACAATTGATTTAAAAAAATCCTTTGCATAACTAAAATGTACAAAAAGCATTACGCGAAGAACTAATAGGTACTATAAAGCAAATACTGATTGGATATAAGAGGTATGATGAATACGTATGCAGGTTCAGATTCATGGGCCATTTATCTCACGGCAGCTTCGACTAAAGTAACATTATTTTCCTTACAATTATTTACCTTTTATTTTTCCTGTATCTTATGGTTTTCTTTTTTTACCAAAGTGCTCTTTAACTATGCATTTTTTCTACCTTTACCTACACAATAACAATTTGATTCAATAGTTATAATTCTGTAAACTCTAAGGCTTTTACGGCCGGCGTTGCATGTTGTATGTAGGTATTGCTTCCGGGCTGTTTGGCCGTGGTCTAAGTGAAACTAGTGTTCCAGACGTTTCGTCGATCACTGCGGTCGACATCTTCAGTGGTTCAGGTCTGAGCGGCGACAAGAGCGTGGAACTCTCCTTCGCGGCATCTTCTCTGATACTGAATAGACCACGGCCAAACAGCCCGGAAGCAATACATACAACAGTTATAATTCTATCCGCTGATTATTACTACAGCATTGTGTTGAAATCTTCTATTGATTCTGCCAAAGTGGCAGTGCCATGATTACAATAATAATAACGTCGGAAAACCCCTAGGTACATTGTCGGAAACAAAAGGTTTCTCGGAAAACAGAGTTCTTATATAATATCATAAATTATATTATGATATGCGTTATGGTTAGTACCTACCTAACTGTTAAAAAGATTTAGAATTTGGTCACCAGGAATCCTATATGGTCAACGCGTTGGTGAGTTGGTCGAAACCAATCGTCAATTGGCTTCTATTGGCTGCATGTTAGTTGTTTTTGTTTTATCGGGATTAATAAACATGTCATGTAAATTTATATGAACTCATTTTAAATGTGTAATATTTCGAGAAGACCATATTTCCTTAGCAGTTACGAAACATTAAAAGAAAAAAGTACATTTTAAAAGTCATTTCAACAAAATTTTTCGTGAATAAATGTAAGTAAATGTGTATTTACTTAGATATTAATATATTTTAGTTCAAATTAGAGTGCTGTTAATCCATTTCATAACGCTATATCATAAAATCAAAGGATAATAAAGTATGTTTTAATATATAGGTAAAGATACATAATTTCAAACCAATTATAGCTGGTATAGAATTGCTTCCTAGTGATACTTTCGTAGAAAGTGGAACTACCTAACCACAAAATCGCGAATCATATCGGCAGTAAGTAAATAATTAAGCTTTTCGGAAAAATTTAAGCAAACATGCTTCAGCAAAAATCACAGCAGAATTGTTTTATTTTATTTTCTTCTGAAACATCGTGTTTTATAACTAATTTGAGAAAATATAAGTAGATAATTATATTTTCTTACCACGTTTTGGAAATTTGTACTTAAGTTCACCAAAATTTAAACGTCCGATTATCAATTAACCGTTGGTTAACTGTATGTTAAAAACTGTTTGACCGACGGTTAAATTGATAATCAGACGATTAAATTTTGGTGAACAGTAGCCAGACTTTAGACCACTTGCAACAAAAGAAAAGTATGGACCGCTTTTGCGAAAGAGAAACTTTTAGCATTGGGGTCGCCGACTACAATGTAGGTATATTTTCTACGAAATAAAATGAAAATCAACTTATCTGTTCCAAAATAAGATGAGAACTACTCGTAAAGAGTAAACAAGAGTAAGAATCTTATCACAGTTATGTAAAGCAGTTAGTCCTTGAAATGCGATAATGGTTGCCCTGGAAAATGTAAACCCAAACGTGCTAAGTACCTACATGATTAATTCAATTATGTTAATTAGCTGAATAGGTGATTAGCAAAATCAGTCATTAATTATCTGCCTCTACTGATTAAGGAATTCTATATTCAATGTGCCTAAATGATTTGATGATAGCTTTCGACCTAAGTAGATGCAATTAAAATATTTGCGGTTAGTCATCCATCATAGGCTTAGGTGTTATGGTGTTTCAAGGTTTTATGATAAACTAATATGTATTTAAAGTATGGGCATTCTTGTAATCGTTGAGTTAATCATATTTCTTTTGGAACAATTATATTGCTAGCATTGCTAAAATACGATACCTATATAGTATAGGGCGGTAATAAATTGAGTATATAAAGTAACCCTCTGAATACATTATGTGGCCGGAAACCAGAACCGGATTGTTTTATATTAAGCAACCTAAACTTAAAGAATCAGCTTCTCTTAAATAATAACTGGTTGGTTGATTGTATTTTAAACACTGATTAATAAGGTTCACCAACATTTAAAACGTCCGATTCTGAATTTAACCGTCAGTCAAACAGTTTTTACCATACAGTAACCGACGTTTATTTGATAATCGGACGCTTACATTTTGGTAAACAGTAGCCTAAGAACGGTGATAAAACAGCAGTAACAAGATTTTAATGAGAATATTAAACTGGAAATTTAACTGGTCGTAGAAAGGGTAGACAAGGTTAAATTTTTTTTACCTGCACTGAGACAGAGCTTCATTTTCCTAGTAGGTACGTCAGTGTTTTTCTGCTTGGTGAAAGTCTTGCACCTAGCACCACTTTCAACCCCATATTCCTCAACAGCAGCTAACCTAAAAATGCTTCATTGAGCAATCAAAACGAGCGAATCAAAACTCACTCAATCAACCGATAGCAAGTCATTCCTGACAGATCCTAAGCCATTTATTTTCGTAATATTGTTACATATTCAGGCGAATCATATTCAATTCCTCATTTAATTTTTGTTTCGTGCCTATCGTAATGGTCACTTACGTAACTATAAAAGGCGTAGGTATGCAGCATTCCAGCGCCAGAATCGTCGTTACCTACAAGTTTTCTGAAATCTTTTCAGTTGGCGTTTTAGAGGACAATGGCAATACTCTCTCGCAAATTTGTTTATCTAATACGTTACACGACGTATCACGTAGGTTATCATTACGTAATACATGAAAATAACTTAATGTAGCGTAGGTTACATTATATAATAGATGTTGGAAATTAACAATTACAAGTTTATGGTTACCAGAAAAAATTATGTAGGATAACACTTATGGAGTCAAGAATTTATTAATGTGTTTCAATTGTGTTCGACGACGGTAAAAGCATTATGCTGGCATACACATGTTATAAACATAATACCAGCACAAACTGAAGAGTTATTTTATTTAATATCGTTTTTAAGATAATTAATTAGGTCCGTAATTAATTGTGAATAAGGTAGGTAATTTAATCCGTAACATTTAGTCTCATCATGTCATGTCTGACCTAATTAGAGAACAAAAATGTTACTAATTTCGTACAATCCTTTCATAAAAAAAATACCATGGGAGTTACGAAACTTTGTATTATTTGGTGGACTTAGATGTTTTAGATATTAAGTACATTTAACTTTATCGGAAGGGTGAACAAATTATTTGACACTTCTAAATATCGTTTCATGGTAACGGTCCCAGACTACTACAACTGCTTGTCTGCTAACTAGCTCCGTTTATGACGTAGCAAAGCAGAATAGGAAAAAAAATCATAACGGCAACATTAGCACTATTGTAAAATAGGTAGGTTCAGAGAGTTAGCTAGCCTCCATAATACACGAAAATCCGTAATATCATGTGACCGATAGCTACTTTCATATGACTCTAATAACCTTTCACTTTTCAAATGAAAAGTGACAGTGTGTATAGAGCCTAATATAAAGAGCTAATCTTGCGTCAAATTGTTCCTAGGAATCGTCTTCGTATTTGTAAACAATTGAATACTAGGGTAGGTCATAGATTCTCTAGACCTCTAGGGCACTGCTTTAATTAGGCACTAAATATCCTGACAGTACTGAGTAAACTGAGTTCAATTTTTTTTTGACGTGATAACGTTTTATAAATTGATGAATGCCAAAATGAAAAATAGTAACGTTCCGTGTAGCGTTCCGTTTTCGTTTCCGTCAAAAGTCAAAAGTCAAAAGTCAATGGTCAATGGTCAATGAAAGTCAGTCAAATTCAAAGTCAAAGTCATACATGATTATGTCGTTATCACGTAAATCTATCGTCCGTAAACCGACTTTACAGACAACCAATATTTTTTTTCAATTTTTTCAACGATGCAATGTAATTAACATAGTGATTCGTCCTCTGGTCTCCGATTGATCTAAGGTACAAATACGTACCTAAGGTAATGTACATGTAAAGGACAAATACGTACCGAGAAAATACCATTAAGAATCAACGTACCTACGTAAAAGAGTAAATTAACCTGTGTTAATGCAATTTTATTATTCATTTGATCAGGGATCGCATTTTATTTCGCTTGAGTCTTGAGAGCCGGTCGATTAGTCAGAGGTATTTGACCGAGTCATACATTCGTATGAGACTCAATAACACGTAATGATTAATGAGTTGCTATACTAACATTACCTACTTATTAACCTACGTAGCTACGTAGGAATCTTCTACCCTCTGAGGCTGAGAGCAATAATTAAAATAATAGTTTAGCGTATAATCATAGCGTAGCAGGAGCTTTGATCAAGAATGTTGTATTCTTGATCGAAGAGCGGGAGGGAAGCAGGCGGGGCACACTGTATTCTGACCTCGAATAATTTTATCTCGCGGAATGAAAAAATAAATATTGGATATTTATTACTCGGCAAATTTTACATTATAGCTACAAATACTTAAATCTATGCTTTCTTGTAAATAGCTCTAACGTCTGCCTGGACTGGACTACGGCACCTATTCCCGCTACCTCAATTATCTTACAGGATCCATTCTTTTTTCGGGAGTAAAAGGGAATTTTGACTTTCTCCAAGGTCTAGCCTATCTCTATGCCATAATAATTAATAAAAGTTGGTTCAGCGGTTTAGGCGTGAAACGTAACAGAGTTGCTTTCAGATTTGTTTCATATCAAGTTATCCATTGGTGACTAAGTAACTTACCTACTTCATTGTAGGTAAGATATTGTTACACCGCAGAAAATAAACACTTACAACTTAGTTACTTACAATACAACTGAATTGTTATTTTGTAAGTTTGCCAAGTTGTCATATAGAATGCACATCATATTATCAATAAAGTTTATTAGATGGTATACCTATAGATATAAGATAGTACCTATATATTATCAACTAACGCATATCTTTCCATATTCATAAATAATGAACGATCTTCAAAACTAGAGTTGACTCACCTACCTGCATAGGTACCTACCGACCTACTCGCAATTTATGAATCACAAAAAATAAATCCCGATTGAATATTGGAACCAGTAGGTACCTACGTATCGATCATTTGCCTGCCTATCTAAAACAAAAGTCGAGAACTGTCCATTACCATTGATTATTAATTTGATACTATGTGTGTATCAAATGTGCTAGTTAATATATTTTTACATGAAACTGAAAATATAAAGAACTTTCTTACATCTTCAGGTGGAAAGTCGTAGCATTCTGCAATTTTCTGGTATAATTCTTTTACGTTTGAAAATCCAGAAATTAGTCCAAGGGGGCTGCCGTGGGCCTGCTGACAATGGAACACCAGCTGCGACTTTTGTGACCCATTGTTATTATCAACACCATTGGAATGCTGTGCCTCCTCAGCTGGTGGCGTCGGCGGCACTGGAGGTGGTGCATATTTTGGCGCTTTCTTCTTGAATAACGACATATTAAAAGAACACTACGTAACGGTAATAAAGTTAGACAAGAACGTCACTGCGCGCACATTCTCCACTCGTGCACAGTACAATTTTAATCACCACACGTTCGCTTATCTTTTGAAGACTTTAAAATGTATCGCCGCGTCATACATGATAAGTTATCGCACCACGGAAATATTGATAGATATTATAAGTGTGTAAGTACATTTAGGTAATATAAGCGACAACTTATAAACCGGCGGCGCTGGATAGTGGCAGCCGACAACTGGCGCGTTGTGGTGGCGTGGCGTGACTGGTGGGTGGCGCGCGGGGCGGGTGTCACTCTTCCACCCACAGCCTCGCTAGGCTCTATCCAAAAGCGCTGCGCTGTCTGTGGTGGCACGGCAGCGCAGCGCCTCAGTATAGTATTGTAGTCTTTGGGCAGCGCGGCACGCCCTGGCTTCACTCGGCTTGTCGAGCAGCAGTGGTCAGACGGCGCAAAATATATGAGTGACGCATTATACTCCTAGAAGATAAATAATCCTACTAATATTATATGTTTATGTATGTTCGAAAGGTTGTGTGTATGTTTGTTACTTCTTCACGCTCAAACGGCTACACCGATTTTGATGAAATTTGGTATGGAGATAGTTTAAACTCTGGATTAACACATACGCTACTTTTCATCCTTAAAATAATTGGTGTTCCCGTGGCTTAAGCATATAACTCAAAAACCTCTGTTAGTCCTTCACGCTGAAACGGCTAATTATGAAATTTAGAGTGTGAAGGTAGCTTATATACCCTGGCAAAACATAGGCTACTTTTTATCCCGGCAAAAGTATAGATCCCACAGGGTTATTGCGGTAGTGGGAAAAGCGTAGTCCATGCGGGTGAAACCGCGGGGCGCAGCTAGTTTATCCTACTAATATTATAAATGCAAAAGTTTGTGTAGGTATGTTTGTTACTTCTTCGCGCTCAAACGGCCACACCGATTTTGATGAAATTGGGTATGGATAACATATACCCTGGATTAACACATAGGCTTATTTTAATGATCACCGATTTTATCACCACGCGGGTAGAACGGCGGGCGCAGCTAGTTTATAAATAATCATATTTTCCAACTGGCCAGTCTCTCATACAATTCCAACGGTCACTCATATTAAGCGAGTTATCACCAACATGTAGGTACCTTACTTCACATTCAGTAAATTCATCTCATCCTTCAATCTCCCTCAGATTTTGCATGGTGGTAGGGCACTTTCGAATACCCACCTGGCTAGCTACCACCCTCAAGTTAGAAAAACTGTCATCAAGCACATAGTGTATTCAGGCAGCAGTCCTTGAGAGCCAGTGAGCATTCTAGGTCTAGCGTGATAACATCTTCGACCACATCTTCACTGACCATCAAGTGAGATAGTGGTCAAACGATCTATATCGATATAGATCTATACTCTATAAAAAAAATCATCTACCTTAAGCACTTCCACACAGAAGCTCTCACAATAACTGTGTCCATTGTCCATGCGCCACGCCGCACCGCAGCAGCTCCGTCCAGCGCCCGTTTGGCTAGTCGGGACTTTAAAATGTCTCATCATGACTTACAGTAGGCCCTGGATATTATGAAAAAGCGACCCGCCTCAACACCACAATGGTGAAATTTAAGCAAAAAGAGGACAAGAATTTGTGAAGAATTAATAAAGTTACCCCTCACAAATCAAAAGCGATTAGTACAAGATACGGCTTAAGACATAATAATATACCCTCATCTATTATTTTCCTATGACACAGATTATATTATGTTAAATATGTAGATTGACACATTGCACATGGTGCCTAGCGGAATCCCGGGACTATACTGTTCAATTATATTAGTGCAGTAAAATTACTAGCATTAGTTTTTTTTTTAAATTATTGCTTATTTTATTCCCTATCCAACAGTATTAGGTTGCCTACGAACGGTGTCATGTTCATGGCTGCTTAGATTTTATAAGTTCAGATTGAAGCGCGAGTAGGAAAGAGGCAGAAAAGCTTTGCGCACGCTATTCCATGCGATAGGTAGGTACAGATTTTTTTATAATTATTGGGGGCCCGTGGCTTAGCTCGGCAACCCGTGTTCAATTTATCCGTCGACACAATTATTATGTAACATTTAATGCTTCTCATCATTAAATAACATCTTGAGGCGTATCTTAGACTAGATGTAGTCGCTCTGAAAAACACCGTAACAATTTTTTAAACTTTGATGTCTTTGGTAACCGTGCTTAGCTGTTTATTGGAATACGTTTATTTCAGGTTACTATGACCCAAACCAACTATGACAAACACCACAGTACAATATAAATTAATCCTACTTATATTGTAAATGCCAAAGTTTGTGAGTATGGATGTATGTTCCTCTTTCACGCAAAAACTAGGTAGGTACTGAACGGACTTTGATGACATTTGGAACATAGTTTATACCCTGGATTAACACATAGATTTATTTTCATCACCGGACCATAAAACGGATTTGGGTGAAATTTTATAAGTAGATACCTACTTTAGGTCCGGGTCTAACACATATGCTACTTTTCATCATCATCTATCACCACGCGGGTAAAACCGCGGGGCGCAGCTAGTTATAAATAAAGTTAAGTCACGCTATATTCAATTCAATAGCCCCCGGCACTGCTGAAACATGCCTGTTGCAGCAGTGTCGCATGTAGGGGCAGTCCAGCCTATCGGCGATCATCGCCAGGAGTGCGTTGGAGCTGCCCCGTACTCTGCGCACCAGGGAGGCGCTCCGCCTGCGCATAGTAGTATAAAAGCAGGCAGGCTTTATACGCACCGAAATGATTACCTTCATAGGTGATTACAGATGTTTTCTGTGCAATGGGTGACAAAAGCAAACATGCCGTTTGATCGGTGAAAACTGAAAATAGTGTCAATTACTGAAGTGAACTTTACAGAAGCGCAGACTGAAGATGACCAATATGCAATCATGCGACACCGATAGCCAACTTATCCAGCAGCAATCACATCTTTGAGTAATGACTGTTCACCATACTGCTACAACTACACAGCTGCTGCATTCTTGTTTATGATCTCTATGACCAGTAACTGGAGCATTGTAAACATAGCCTGTGTGCACTGGTAGTTTACATTTCCCTATGTAAGTTGGAAACAATCGTTAGCTGCTGCTGTGTTGTAAGCAACATTTTGTCAACCAGACTTCTCCTCCCCAGGAGCACAAAACAGAGTTTTGTGCCAGGAGGCCCTCCTTAGTCTTAAATGTACGTATTTGTATAATTTCATATTTGGCAATATGATTTAGCACTACTAAATCAGAACACCATACCAGAAAAAAAACTAGGTTAGGTTGAAACTGCGACAACGCAACGCGCGAGCTGAGCGAGTGGCGAAGCGCTAAAAAGTCTATTAAAGGCTAAATTAATAAAATTTAATTTTCAGTAATATTATTTACCACTACTTAATCAGAACACCCCACCAGAAAAAAAACTAGGTTAGGATAGGTCGAAACTGCGACTACGCAACGCGCGAGCGAAGCGAACGTGCCGCGGCAGCGGCTGCCGAAGTAAGGGTAGACTCAACCCCCTTCCCTCCCCCTCCTACGAAGGCAACTTATTAGAAGATTTTTACCTCCTAGTAAAATATAACATGAAAGTTTTAATATTTAATTATTTATTTTGCAATAAAACTATGATGAAGCGACAGCCTTCTTCGGTGTGGGTTTTCCTTCCTTGAAGCCGTTACGGAAACGTCTCCTCACAATTTTCAAGTGACGCATGCGGCCAGTTCCTGTGGTCTTCCTGCGCTTGGCCTTCACTGACCAGTGGTCTGAAATAGATATAATAAAAAACTTAATGATAAAAGATTTATTACCTTGTGCTTCTAGGTAATACAGAGTGGTGTTGAATAGTATATGTTGAACATGCCCATGTTAAAGTAAATATACCAGTAATGATGACTATAATTAGGATGGTGGTATATTGATTCCTATGTGATTTTTTCTGAATGCAAACTAATATATTGTTAATAAACAAATGGGGCTCGATGGTGTGAAATACATTGAGCAATTTATTTATTTATAACTCAACTTTTCGACCAAGTTGCACTACTGGTAGTGGTGATGAAAAGACACTCATGAACACTTTCAAGTTTCGACCAAGTAGCACAACTAATGTAACTTGTTGAAATGTAAAGGTAAATGAATTACAACATTTTTTTAACATGATCAAGCCACCTCCAATTTATTAACAATGTGTTTATGCCTCGAAAGTCTAAAAATTATAAACTAATATGGTTTTTACATTCAAGAAAATTAACAAATTCAATTGTAAGAAGCATCCATAAAGATGAATTAACATAGTCATCTTGTTTAGAACTTCATATAATTTACCTACTTATACAAAGAAATATTCCAGCACAGAATATCACTCCAATTAGAGTAGGATCGGATCGTTTATAAGTTAATAAGTAAGCTATTCCATAATTGTTTCTTCTTATTATATAGGTAGTTATACTTGCAAAAACTTTACAACTTTAGTACAATTTTAAATATTACTCATCTTCTTGTCCTAATCCCACACTAGGTGGGGTCGGCACAGCATGTTTTCTTCTTCCATTCTCTTCTACCATTGGTCGTCTCAGTGCTCACACCTTTCATAAACATGTCATTCTTCACACAGTCCATCCATACGTTTTTTATCCCTCCTCATGACATGCCCATACCAGGCCAATCTATTTGCTTTTAACTTATCATTCACTGGTGCTACTTTCAAGCTTCCTCTGATATACTCATACCTTATTTTATCCATCCCAGTCACACCACACATCCATCTCAACATTTACATCTCTGCCACATGCACTTTTCTTTCATCCACCTCCCTGAGATCCCTGAGCCCTGTCTCCATTTAATCCAACCTGCATTTATCCTGTTCCTTAAGTCTCTGTCAATATTGCCGTCATTTTGGATCATATTATTTTTAAAACATACCAGTATTACATAATTTTATTACAGATCCAATGTAAAAGAAAATATTGTTTCCATAACTATATTTTTTATATCTATCCCTTTATTATAAGAATTACAGGGTTCAATCAGAGTCCCCTCTCTGATTGAACCCTGTAATTCTATGTTTATAGATGTGGAGAAAATGTCCTTTTAAGAAAACAATTAAAATTTAATTATTAACCTACAAAAAATTATTACTCATTAGTTGAAGTTTTTAATTGATTTAGAAAAAAAATATAGAATAGGTTGAGTTTTATTTGACTCAGTATATATAAGTAATAATAATAATAATAATATGGGACAACATTCACACAAGGTCTTCAGGTCCCAAACTAGGCAGAGCCTGTACTATGGTAACCTGATGACTGATATATACTTATATACATATACACACCCAGACACAGGTCAAACAGATATGTTCATACACACAAATGTTTGACCTGTCTGGGAATTGAACCCGGGGCCAGTGGCTAAGAAGGCAGAGTGCTACAAACTGCTCCAACCGGCCAGCCAGATATAAGTGCAAATTATTAATTGTTGATTGTGTATAACCATGGACTAATATACTACAAGAAGACTGCCAATCGCCTAAAGAAAATCGTACACTGGAAAAAACCTCATAATATCAGGCTAAATCTATATGGCGCTACAGGTTTCACTAGGACGCAGTCTTCTTGTAGTATATTGGTCTATGGTATAACTATTCAATGATAAAAAATTACTGTCAAATATTTTCATAGCATATAATCAGTTCACGCTGAGTGCCTAATTATTCAACATGCCAAGGGTTTGTGCAAAATCACATTAATGGGCAACTTTATATAACATATGGTATAACTATTCAATGATAAAAAATTACTGTCAAATATTATCACAGTATTTAATCAGTTCACGCTGAGTGCCTAATTATTCAACATGCCAAGGGTTTGTGCAAAATCACATTAATGGGCAACTTTATATAACATATGGTATAACTATTCAATGATAAAAAATTACTGTCAAATATTATCACAGCATTTAATCAGTTCACGCTGAGTGCCTAATTATTCAACATGCCAAGGGTTTGTGCAAAATCACATTAATCAGCAACTTTATATAACATATGGTATAACTATTCAATGATAAAAAATTACTGTCAAATATTATCACAGCATTTAATCAGTTCACGCTGAGTGCCTAATTATTCAACATGCCAAGGGCTTGTGCAAAATCACATTAATGGGCAACTTTATATAACATTGGAGCCATCCATTGAAGGATCATTACTAAAAGTAAAACTTAACAAAAATATTTAATCAATATAAAAGTATTTATTTGATGGACCATTACTATCTCCAATTATTAGTTCGCCAACAACCATATAAACTTATTTTTTATAATTAAAAATTTATAGAAAAAATAGCATAAAATTTAAAGCAAAAACCTAATTGTAGTTTAAATAATCAGCAGCAAAATCTTATTCCTCTAATTGTATCAAGCAGTAAATCAGTATCAGTATATATTTTATTGTCTAATCTTGAAACCAGAGAACACTAACAAATAGCTCATAAGAAATTTTTAATTAATGTAGGTGCAATTTTTACTTAGGCATGCCATAATTAACTGCCCTTATTAATATCACTGCTTAGCCGTGCTACAAACACGCATGTTGTATGACACAATTGCTATCAGAAAAAATAAACAAGTTAAATTATGATATGGAGTATATAGTATGATCCATACTTTAGAATAAGACAACCTATTGTAAAATAAGATAGGTTCGTGAGACCGGCTACATACAAACTTGGAGGTTGTTATAACCAAATATTTTCAGAACTAAGTAATGTTATGCAAGGGGAATACATTGTTCAGTTATTAACGTAAGGCAACGTAAGGATGCTCGATGCTCAAATGTTTAATGCAACTAGCATTCATGTAAAAACAGAGGTAATTAAATTTGAATAACTTACATGATCGCAGTTTAGCTGCGGGGTAACCGCATTGCGCACATTTCGACTTTTGAATGTGATAAGAAGATCTGCCACACCTCCGACAGAGTGTGTGTGTCTTATTTCGACGTTTACCAAAGCTGCTGGTACCCTTCGTCTGAAATCATCGACATAGGTTATGATCACAGTAAGAACAAACTTAATAATATATATCACAACATATCACTGAAATAGTGTCATCACTTAAAACAAGCAAATCAAATTATTTTGTAAAGTAGCATTACAGATTAATTTAGATTACGAATTTATTGAAACAATATCCCTACCATCTTGTCAGTTTTTGACAATCAAAGAGAAAAAGAGCGGATTTCGTAATTACAATTTACATAAAAAGCGTGGGGTTGCCATTGCCAGTGCTGCCAAGGATGCGTTCGCTCGCTTCCCCCATTAGTCAAACCATGTTTCGCTTTCTATTTCTTTTGATGGTGTCAAGCGTATGTCGTTGCATTGAGAAAAAAGTTTATAGTCTGGTAAAAAAAGTCGTGATGATTAAGTTATCTTGAGGGAGGATCATTAAACTGTGTTTCAAAATCTTATTATGATATGTAAACGAAGTGTCAAGACATTATGCCAGTTGCCCGAAACATTTTTCACCAGTGAAAAATGTTTCATTCATGTAAATTGTGGTCAATCTTTTTCAATACTATAATACTATTCTACATTACAATGCTACTGAATAACAATTAAACATTCAATACTCAATACTCATTTATTGGCAACTTTAGTTACACGTCATTTATATATAATAATAACTTATACACGAGTACTAAAAATTCGACACTTAAGTTAAACAATACAAAAAATCATATAAAGCACATTATAAACAAAATCTTTATATACAAAATATTGGTAGTATATAAAGTAAGATTTTTCAATTAAAAATTTTGAAAGGTAAAGAAGTTACAGAAAGACGTAGTAATTTAATGGCACTATTCTTGTGCACGTCTTATAATCTAAAGGAAGATTAAACATTTAAAAGAATATAGCTGAAAGTGTTGTCTTTCAGCTTCCTGCATATTACACAAGTGAAAAATGACCACTTGCGCCAACCAAGTTATCTGAGATTAACTTGGATTTAATCATAACGTTTGCTTGCAAATTTGTGGGTTAATCTTAGATGGTGTCTCAGATCATCTTGTTTGTGCGTCTAGGATTAAATTACAAAATGCAGGCTAATATTTTCATGCATCTTAGATAGAATTTCTTTTCTTTAATTTCTATTTTTCTAATTTAGTTGGTGCACGTATTGTAATCTCTTTGAAGTCAATGACCAAGGACTTATATACTTCGTACACAATGAATTGGTGCAATTTAGGATAAATTGTTTGTATGGCATGGTTTTGCCTCTCCTGTGTCTACAAGTCCACCTTCTAAATAGTATTCAATGTCAACCAATCAGGGGCCTTACTATCAGCATTGTAAAATCCATTCAAATTCCGAGCAGTTCTAAAACCTGGCATGTACATGGCAGAGACAACAATAACCGTTCACCGAAAGGAACGTGATGCCGTGGTGATGGTATGACTTTAAACTAAGCGGTTTAAGCCAGGGTTTAGAACTGCTCGGTACTTGAATGGATTTTACAATGCCTATGTATTGTAGTCTTTTGCAGTCTCTGGCATAGACACAAACTCAATAGAGTACTGCGCGCAGACGGTCATGTCTAGAACATTGTTTTCGACCATAGAAATGACAGAATAATCTATAATATGACTGTTCTCCTTTTTCTTAATTTTGGTGCAATGTTCAAGCAAAAAGAGTACGGTCTAATAGCCCTACCATATTTTTGAATCCCGATATAAAATGTCTTAGCATTTTATATGGGATAAATGATATGTAGTAATTATATGAATAATATATTTTTGTATGCGTCTGCTACAGGGGATCTCTTAGCTGAGTACTTGTACTAGTGAATAAGTCAGGACGAATATTAAATGTATATTAGCTCACAGTTTATACTTGATACAATAATGCGACGTAATGTAACAGTAGCAAGATCAAAGAAGTAATTATTTACAAAAGTGCGTGCGCACGGCTTTTATTACATGTATGTTTCTTATAACCATAGTCACAAAGTACGATTAACTTAATTAGGTAAACCAACAATGCATCATCATAAAATTAAACTAGTATTTGGGTGGAACATGAGCTGCGAGCAGCCCGCCTTAACGAAGTGCAAGTCCATGTGTTTTAATATATAGCAAAAGCCGTATGCAGTTAAATTATATAGAGAAAAACATTCTAAATGAACTCAACTTATAGCTACTTGTAGTTAAAATACTACATATGACGCAGGGTTGAAAAAAAAACAGTTTGAAAAAAATATATAAACAAACACTTCAAATTGTTTTATACAAATGTATTATTTTTGTTTTTTACTTTTAATTTTCTTTTTAGTTTTTTTTATATTTAAATAAGGGGAATACCAACTAGTCCATTGAACTACTTTCTTTCGACGGCCGACATAGGGACTTGCCTAGCGGGCCTTTACCAGCGGACTTCACTTTATAGAACTAGGTGGACTTGTGAAAAGAATGGAGGCACACTGCCAATGTAGCACCACCGGTTCTAACCCTGGTGCAAATCTGGACGCGGTTGATTACTTTGTGGTGGAGGAGTTTTTGATGTTGAGTCATGGTGGTTCTTCCCGATCTTCAAATAATTCTTCTGCCAATTCTGCCACAACAACACCAACACATAAACTCCCATTTAAAAAACACTAAACCCAACGTAGAATCTAATTCAGATAACAGCATTAGTTCGAAAATCGGTAAATATTAAAATCTTAGTTTGTGATTTTAATATTTAATATTTATTTGTTTCTTTGTCAAAATGATGACCAAAAACAAAATAGTGATGAGGACATAGAGAATACTATTTGGAGGAAAGGGGAAATACGGGTCGAGGGCGGGGGGCGATAAACTTCATGTAATGGATTGTACACAGACTATAATCGCGTGTTGTACGGTCAAAACATTTTTGTCGATGATTACCACCCGTGGGCATAGAGTTTGTATTTGTTTATAGTCTCTGATATTGATTTATAATTTTTAATTTAGTATTTACATCACTGATCAGAAAGCTTCACATCAAATATTTCTAATTTCCTGCGCAGTATACTATTTAGTTTGTGCTGTGCATCAAATTTACGTTAATTATTAGAGTTACAGACAAATATTTTGGAAGATAAATCTAGATCAGGCTCAATATATATATCTGCCCAGAGGTAAGCAAAGCAAATACATCTCATGATTTTCTTTAGCTTAAATTGGAGATCACATCGTAACTTCACCAACAGTTATCGACGAGCAGTACCTACAAGTTTAAGTGCCCGCTTTATTATGTTCTGTTTTATATTATCTTACTAGACAGGGTAAAAAAAAAAGTATATAGGTTGAAGGCTACTCCTATCTTTCCATAATGATATAGCAGTTGTATTTCCCATGTTTCTATAAGGTCTTATAGTAGGTATAACATATGAAATTAAATTAAATAATTATGACTGGAAAAAGATTTACACACCCATCTTAAAGTTTGCAGGAGAGTAAACCTATTCCTTACCTCTGTTCTCATTTCTTCATTAATATATTTTGGCAAGACTGCCCTACAGACTTACACCATTTATATAAAAAACACTTCTAAGTGCATCTTTCCTTCATGATTTTGTTGAAAATATAAACTATCACAGGATTTCCATATAAACCCAATTAGGTTCTTATATCATTGGAACACTTATTTTGTAATAATATGTAACAAATGTGGCATGTCATTAGAGTAACATAAGTTGTTTAACTTTTTTTGTATTGTTGACTGCATTAATATATGGTATTAGCAATGTTTTGAATGACAATATAAAATAAACATTTGTTAAAAAGATTTTTATTTCAAATATTTCAATTTTAGAACACTTTCCGAGACAATGGAACTGTTAGATGTTATGAAAAATCTAACTATAACACCCACCAAAAGTGAACAAAAGCTATTCAAATCTGTAGCTGCTGATATTGATGATGTTCCAACTGAAATAGTTTTAGCTGAATACACTGATAAAACTTTGCTAATAGTTTCGCAGTATCAAAAAATTGGCAGTATGTTACTGATACAAAAAGATCAAGTCCATAATCCTTTAGGCACTGATGATATTTATACAACAAAAGTAATTTTTGGTGCTTCTGCAGAAGAACAGCAAGTGGCAGCAAGGTACCTGGCAGAGGCAATTAAAATCACAAACACACTGTGTATTTTCATTAATTTAAAGTCGTATGATATTGAGACTGTGAAAGCTTGCAAAGACGTTATCCTAGATCTGAAAAGTGAAGAGACCAGGTAAATGGAGTTAACAAATTTGAAAAGATTCAAACCTGCACAAAGGTATTATGGTCAACTGGTTATTGGCCCGCCTGGAGCTGGGAAGACTACTTACTGCACCAAAATGTCAGAACTATTAAAGAAACTGGGCAGAAAAGTTATTATTGTAAATTTGGACCCAGCCAATGAGATGATGTCATATAAGCCCGATATTGATATAAGACAGTTGGTGGTATTAGAAGATGTTATGGAGCAATATAATCTCGGGCCAAATGGAGGTCTGCTATATTGTATGGAATATTTAGAGAAGAACGCGGATTGGCTTTTGGGACAAATAAAAGGAGAAAATAATACAAATTTTATATTTGATTTACCAGGACAAGTTGAGCTTTACTCTCATCATGAGAGTTTGACTAAAGTTTTTTCTCAGCTGGCCAGTGCTGACATGCAGTTATGTGTAATACACTTGGTAGATTCTCACCATTGTTCAGATGCAGGCAAATTCATATCCGCATTGATGTTGTCTCTCAGTGCCATGTTGAAAATCGGTCTGCCTCATATAAACCTTTTGACCAAGGTAGACTTATTGAAGAAACATATGGATAAACTGCAATTTGGTATAGATTTCTATACTGAGGTGTTAGATTTGAACTATTTATTGGACTGTTTAGATTCTGACAAATTTACAGCTAAGTACAAGAAACTCAATAGTGCATTTGTTTCCATTATAGAAGACTACAGTTTAGTGACGTTCCAACTAGTAAATGTGTATAAAGATAAAAGTTTAATAAATGTGAAAAATTTAGTAGATAAGACAAATGGATATGTATTCAAAGCTGAAGAAGGTAGACATATAAATAGTATGCTTGCGTGTGCTATGGGTGTTGGTGATCCAGTTGACATTGATACCGATATTTAATAAATGCAGTTTTTGATAAATATGTTTTCTTTTGTTTCTCATAAAAAGTATTTTTCTGCACTATCCACGATTTGGTGTTAATGAATTACATTTTACCTGATATTGATGTCACCGCCGCCAAATTCGAAATAGTATTGAATGACTAGAGCGTGCATGTCTTTTATAATAATAATAGCTTTTTATTCCTAAACATAGGGGTACAAGAGGTCCCGAAGTTCGGTGTGCCTTTTGGCATAGGCCTTCTCCAATTCCTTCCAATGGGTCCTGTCCCTTGCTACTCTCAACGAGAGTGGTCCCGCTGTTTCAAGTCATCTCCTGACTTGACGACCCCTACCTCTTTTGCCGTCTCTTGGTTGCCAGAGGGTGACTTGCTTGCTCCATTTGTTAATGGGGTGTGTGTCTTTTATATTTCATGCCTAACATAATTGTCTATACTGTGACTGCGAAAGTGTGAGAACCCACAAGGGTCTTAATTATGTAACAGTATATTATCGCTTAACAGCCTGCAACATAACGGATTCTTTGTTCCGCTATTTGTGAATTACCCTTAGCTTGTATAATTCTTTGATGGTATTTGCAAATGTTTAACTACCAACCAATAACAAAAACCGTATCACAATACAGTTATCCTTGTCCTATCCTATTATACAATGGGGTGGACACTTTTCTCCAAAGACAAGAGCTTGAAAAAACAATAAGTTATCTATTCAAAATATTGCTTCAACACATATTAGGCGGGACTCCTTGAAATAAGTTGCTTAAAGGGTAAATTATTTTTAATAACCAATGGATCAAGAATCAGCTGTTAATTAACCTGTTATAGACTGTATTTTATGTACATTATTCCACCTCACAGGTTGAATACTGGTTCCTGAGTTATAAATGAAATATTAATCAATATCATTTTCCGTACTTGTATTTTGGTTTACAGGTAGGGTGTTTATAATACACCCTATCTACGCCATTCAATACATTGACGGTCGTCGTGGGTCAGTGATACTGGCCTTTGGAACCGCGATCCCGGGTTCAAATCCCGTCTGGGGCAAACATTTGTGATGATGAGCATAGATGTTTGTTTCCGGGGCTTGGATGATTGTGTCCATACCTCCCGCAACAACGGTATCCTAATGCGGGGTGGTGCGGGGGTGAGTGTTAAATCTTCTACCGTTTGCGATCGTCAAGAGAATGTCCGTACAAGTTCTTAGCGGTCGTCCTCTGTTGCGATTGCCGGTAAGTAGGTGCCTCCACTCGAGAACCTTTAGCCTATCGGTTCCACATCACTCGAGACTTGAAGACGCCTAGATTTTTCCAGGGGAAAACAGACAGGCAATAATACTATATATAACCGTTTTAAAAAAAAGGAGGTTACTCAATTCGACCGTATTTATATATATATTTTAAAGTATGTTCGATAATTTCGTCGTTTATGAATGATGTCGATTTTGATGATTTTTTTTCGTTTGATAGAGTATACTTCCATGGTGGTACCGTTTAAATGGAATCAAAATTGGACTAGCGGTTTTTTAGTTACACTCCAATAACTGAAAAGTGCTTCGCATACCTCGACGATTTATAGTTGCGGGTGAAGACATCAGAGAACATCATCATCTTAGCCATAGGATGTCCACTGCTGGACATATGCCTTCCCCATATAGGGGGATTTGCCAATACTCGCCACGCTTGGCAGGCGGGTTGGCGAGCGCAGTATGACTTTCGATCCTCGAAAGGCGTGACTCTTACGGCACTCGCGGGAGTACTATTCTAGGTCGGTGCCACCACGACACATACACATTGACAATTAATCCCGTGAGTAGTGTCACACGTGTGAAAGGTGTGAAAAAAGTGCAAATCGTTTACGACTTTTAAGAGTTAACTACACAGGTTAAGATCAGATTCCTACGAGTATGGTTAGATTATCCAGCGAAACATATTTTCTTGTTACTATGGGTGGATTTTCTACGCTAAAAGAACTTTAAAATTAACCGCGACCGGTGGAAACTAATTTCCACCGGTCGAGATAATTTAATGCTGAGGTTCTTTGGTAAAACTGCTGTGGAAAATACCAATTCTTCAAGCTCGCCATATTTGTTTGTACACTATAATGATGTTTTTCATTGCAGATGTCCAAAAGTAAAAGAGAAGTGTATGATAAGCTTGTAGAAACAGAGATGATGATTGATCAGCTGCTCGATGAAAAGAATAAACACCTGCATGTCCGACTCTTACATCAGTACAACGACATCAAAGATGCAACACAAATAGTAATAAATCACATAGCTAACATTGAAGGCACCACTGTCACAAAAATACATGAACGGCTAAACCTTGAGTCATGAAATAAAACAATCACTTTGAATGGAACGTTTTATTTGAAGACAAATACAACTCTTTACAATTTAAATTCATCCAATATTTTCTGTCCAAACTAAACATAGTAATGAACTTTTCTAAAATTTAACATGCTGGTTCACATATAGGTGTTTAAGTTATAAGTGTTTTCAAAAAGCCACAGTTCCACGTTTGCTACTTCAATTACGAAAAAATGTTATGTAGTACATATGACAAGTATTCTAATATATTTAATTACCATATTTGATAATAATAAGTGACCGTTGTCAGCAAACAAGTTTACAAAATGACGAAGTATAGGTATTATACTGTTGAACAATCTAAAACTATAGCGAATAATGATTTTTAAAAGAAAAAATAAATCTACTTCCTCGAAATCTAAGTTTTAAAATATGTTATAGTAAAATAGCATATAATGTGGTAAATTAACAAAGGCTAGTTATTCACCACATCGAGTTATACAATATTCTCATTAAAGCGCCCTTTAATCAAGAAACCTCTCTATACAGCGAGAGTTGACCAGTTCCCTTCCCGAGAATTATATTTTTAGCATGCTTCCGATACACATCTCTTACAAATCAAAATACTTTGAAATTCTATACGCTAATATTGTGTTTATTTAATAAGCAAGCAATAATATAATGTTTAAATGTATAATATTAAAGTGTTAATCGCTCAAGGCGTTAGCCCGCGAATAATGAGCAAAGCTCACGCCGGGCGCCCGTGAGCCGGGCGCGGCGCGCCGTCGCGAGCAGCGGCCGCGGTGGGACGCTGCCCGAGCCCGCACACTGAGGTGCGGGCATTGCGACCAAGACAGTTGCTTATACTTTCATTTGCAATAACTCACTTGGAACAGCGTTGTGGCTGTTGTGTGTTCGTGTGCACATCACTACACATCTGATCATGTTCCGATTTGATAAAATCATTACATGTAACATGTTATAGCAGCGACATATCTCTCGTATGTGCCGGCCGGGGGTACAAGCGTTACAAAATTGTAAAGTCTTCATTAAGTTCCATCCTCGGTCGGTGTCGCTCGCCGAATTGGTTCCGAACGTTCGCGCATTGGAAATGGAATGTAACTTGGATGCAGAGAGTAGCGAAGGCCTCTACACCGACCGAGATTCAAGACGATGTCTTATATATCCTTGTTTAGTCATTCCAGCTAAATTTAAGTATAACAATATAACAAATTTACAAAAATACATATAAACTGAACAACATTCGCAGTCTTGATTTTCTGAAAATGCATATAAATATTATCACTAACAAATCTAAGATTTTTTTCTACAGAATTAATACCCTATCGGTGTCGAAAGCCAAAATGCGAATGTTTATCCAGTTTCAATAAACGTTTATCGTTAGACTTAAATCTACAAGTTTCAGACTCGTTTCAGGCAGTCCCACAAATTTCAGAGCACCAACAATCATTCAATAAATGCAAATTCTATCCTAATTATCATTCACCCTAGAATTACAGTAATAAGATCGACCAAGATATTCCAAACACCAAATACATATCACGGCAAGAGGATGCACGCTCTCGCAATCCGTAGACCGTTCTGTGGACCCTTCGGGCTGCAACAGTGCTCAGCGCGCTACCGCTATCCTATACATTCTCACACACGCAATACGCCTAAATAATCTAATGTATCAAGAAATCCCAAAAACAAGTCTGAAAACCGATTTGGTTTAATCTATGCAATCGAATACGACGAAGGTTTATTAAACCAATTCCTAATAAAAATCACATGTTGTCGTCAATTTTATTGCTAATTTATTATAGTGACATAAAGTGGATTACATAGACTAAACCATCTTAAAAAATAAAACAATGATTTGGTAAAATGTAAATATACTATGTGTAAATAAATAATGCCGACTTAGTACATTATATGCTTATAACGAAACATATTACTTACTAAGCCATCTCACTATTAAAAAACGATGACGTAATAATCAACAGGTCAATTTAGTTTTACATATATTAACCGTCACTTGTCAGATAACCGGTGCTTTTGGGTTCTTACCTGTCTAAAGATATCGTGCTACCTCAACCTTGGGTCATCTTACACTCTCTAATGATACATATATATTTATATAATATATAATATTGTTCAGTAGCACATTACTATACAACCAGAGAGGCATACTTTCGTCTTAATAGGGCTGATCGAAGGTACAAAATTAACCTCGATACATGTCTTTATCATATTATTATCAATTGACAACTGATCGTGTCAATTATAGTAATACAAAATCAGTCTCACGATAGGGAAGTCTTTTAGATCTTCAGGCACGTATACAAATGAACTATCATCATTGTTTGACGAGCACAACACAATGCAACCTCAAAAATACGTGCTATGCAATTACAATCTGATGTTCCGATAGTCCCCGAGTGGTTTATGTAATTCCAATGGTAGTATCATAGTTGTGTATGAATGCTTGTGAAGATCACAAAACTTTTTACATGGGTATTAGTTTATCAATTAAAATGTAGAAAAAACCTTGTCTCAATTTAAATGACAAACAGATTACAAAATAAGTCTACGACTAGTTCCAAAAACTAAGCAACGGATCCGCATTATTATTGAGACATTTCTTTTTGTGATTTGCACTTAATACATAAAAGTTTCGTGACCATCACTAGCAACCTTTATTTATCCATGTTTATCTAGTGGTAAGCTTTCCTTGAAAAAAAAAAAAAACTAAAACAACATACAATACAAAATGAAGCGTGTACTAACTACATAGAAACCATAATATAACAACGTAAAGTTACCTTCGTGCACTAACGTTTAATTCGAAACGGGTGCATCACCTTGGCCGATGTGTTCGTTTTGAGAATTGTGGCTTTGCTCCGCCACCTAAAAATATTGTACAATATAAGAACTAAGTAACTACAAAATGTGTAAAACGAAATAAAAGGAAAGCTTGTCGTATAATCCTGTGTTATTGTCGTATTATTGCAATAGGTGTGCTCTATTCGGTGGTAACCTTGTTTTTGTCGAGAGGGCCGTTGGCCTCCAATGCTTGGGCGACCTCGGCTTTGGGACCGGACCCCTTCCTCTTGCCTTTACCGATATTCTTCTTTGAATTTTTAGATGTTTTGCTTTTCTGAGGTTGCATACCTACGAAAATAATAAGACTATTTATAGTCTGCTAATACATTAACAATATCATAATATTTATTACCTATGAGATCGAAATATTAAAACATAATTTGTTTTATATAATACCTTCGGCTTCAGGGTCCTGCGCGAGATTTTCATCATGCTGAATTCCATCCTCCCCTTGGGGTATATCTTCCGGCCGCACAGTTTTGCTGCGAATTAATGATTTACTTGATCAGACACAAATGGTCGTTATTAATATAATGTCATCAAGAGATCATCACGAGCTAAATGCACACGTGCGACGCCACGAAACTAAACATACCAACCTAAAACTAAGCCTTATTTTATTTTTGATTAATAATTAATTAAGAGCTGGTAAATTATACACAGAATAAAGGAGAGATACAACTCTGTCACTGGTGCCACTGATCACTATACACGTCGTAGCTGTGCGCCATTGGTCGCACAATATAGCTTGCGAATCGTTGCGTAGTACGTAGCACACACCTATCCGTCTATACGCGATAGCGTTCGGGCGCCAGTTGTCACTGTCTGGCGGATGATTGCCATGTCTGTCACGTCTGGATAGTATTCAAAAAGGATTAGTGTCAAAATTAGCAACGTTACCCGTTGACGGAGATGGTGGCGGGCTTGGCCGGCTGGTCGTCGTTGTCGCGGCGCACGCGGCGCTGGGGGCGCGCTGCCCCCACTCCCCCCGCGGATGCTCGCCCGCGCCCCCCGCCCCTGCCCCCGCGACTGCCGCCCCTGCCGCCGCGCCACGCGCCGCGAGCCCCGTACGAGTTGCGAGTAGGGGGCGTATAGCCCACGTACCCCACTTGCTGCTGTAGCAAACACAAATAAATAAAATGTGTACCTACAAACATAATTATTTCATATTAATGAATAGGTACTTCATTTTATGTTATTGACAGACATATAGGAAGCACATGTATTTTTTTTACATGGAGGTTTACCCATCAAACGTTATATCGTTTGAGGAGAAGACGTCGCCAAGTTACCAGATAGTGGCACGTGGAACCAAATGCAAAATGTATGTGGGTAGGTATAAATGTATTACCTGCGGGTAGCGCTGCGCACGAGCCGGATAGCTGCCGCCGCCCCACTGGCCCACGACCACCCCCGCGATCTCGAGGCGCGCGGCGCGACCCCGCCCCCGCCCCCACCCGCCCAGCGCACCGGCCCCAGCGCCGCCCACCACGCCCGCCACCAGCGGCAGCGGCGGCATCGCGAACTCCACCTCCAGCCCCTCCAGGATCGCCTTGCGCATGCGCTCCACCTGCGCACCGTTTCATACCGGTCATTTACAAGTATACATACGACATGTGCTTACAATAGAGAGACTGGCTTATCATTACCATTTATTTTAGCGCATAGAGAGCGTGGATATAAATAATACTTTTAAACTTAAGTTTCTGCGTCAGAATCGCGGTGAAGCGAGATCTTTAGCCACAGAACAATTTATTATAGCTCCAAAGTAAACATTAATATTTTATTAATAATTATATATATATATTTATATATTTTTATGTATTTACGTTTATATGTATTTTACTACATTCTTTTCATTTCACACTTTTATTTTTATTTACATTTTACGTCTGATTTTAAAACATATAAATAAACCATTTTAATTTTATTTATTACATGATACATCACATAGATCGTATACCTATCCATACAGTTGTATTATGAAAAGCCCTTAAACGGGAAGGCCGTGTACCCTGTAACACAGTTCTCAACTAGTACTGGGACAGGAGCTCGTTATTCGAGAAGTGGTAACTTAATTTAATGTGAGTTAAATTAAATTAGTTAAGATCTTTAGATCATAAGAGATCACAAATATTTATTATTAGAAATAAGTGTCACTGTGTTTTGTGAATAAATAAATTTATCATTATCATTATATCATTATCTTCTTGGCGCCTTTCGATCCACGCTTTTACCTCATAACTAAAATGCAAGTTATGAGGTGAAAGCGTCGATCGAATGAGAGAGATAGATTACACTTTACAGCTATGCTTAATTTCGATCGTCATGGAAATGCGAATGAACCTAAAAAACATATTTGTTATTGGGTAGTTTTATTCCATCATAATATATGGAATTTGATTTTGTTGTCTGTAGGGCGACTGGAAAATATCTCAAAAGCCTGGAAAACTGCTATTTATTTTATGTTTAAGTTTGGTAAGATCATTGGACTGGAGAAGTGATCAAAGATTTGAAACTTCACTCCTACCTCGTCAATTCTCACTCCATGTAGCATCTCATATTTGAGCGAATTTCCACAAGTATCAAACACGAATGCATGCCCTGACGACTAAATCGCAGCGATCGCGGAGCTCGACAACAGATGTGTCGAGTGAATGACGGAGCTCGACGTGTCTAGGTGTCGAGATGCTTGCAGTGCATGTTGTGTGCGTGCGTGCGGCGGACGGTGTAGGTACCTTGACGACGGTGTCGAGATGGTTGTCGCAGAGCATGGCGAGGTGCTTGCAGTGCGCGGCGCGCTGCAGGTTTCGCTGCAGCAGCTTCCCGTCGAAGTAGAGCCAGGGCGCGGCCACCAGCCACGGCACGGGCGCGCCGCACGCGTCGTTGGCCACCAGCGCCGCCTCCGCGCCGCCCATCACCAGCGCCGCCAGCTGCACGCCGCGGGAGCTGATCGAGTTCACCTGCGCACCAACACGACACATCACGTTACAATCAACACTTCTCAGATTTTTATTATTCTGAAAAATAAATGCATCGTTGGACTACGTTTTTCATTAGCGTTGTTTGGTTGTGGTCATGTGTTTTTTCATAATAAAGAAAGGCTTGAAGACTATCACCATAACTGTTGTTTTATGACACATTTGACATGTAATCGTTTCGTTTAACGTAATCTTTCATATAATTACAGTAAACTTGTTAAAAGAAATGACTCTTCAAACAAATTTTATTAGTCGGTTTGTTGTACGGAGTCGAGTATAACAATCCATTCAAGTAGCAGGACACGCCAGTGTGTATTGCGACCGACTAAAACTTCAAATACCTTATTGAAATATAATATCTGGTATGACCAATATTGCTATGCTTCGGAATGACTTATTCCGGTATTTAAAAATGCACAGATATTTTTGACACATTATGAAATCTATAAAACACGAGAATTCCTCACGTAGAGTTCCAACTATAGTTTCGACCATATTCGGTGTTATTTTTCAAAAAGAGTATGGAGCGCTCGCTGATCGCCGATACACGCGTAGCCGGGTAGCTCAAGTTTGGAAAGATTTACTACCAAGAAGCAAATGTTGTCAGGACCTGTGTGTGTTGTCTATTTCTAACATAAACCTGAAAATATTGGTAAGGCCTATCTATGATTAGAATAGACCAAATCTTTCAACCGAACGACTATAAATCTTGTATCACATCTAAACCTAATAGCTAGGCATATTAACAAAACGGTGCGCAATCTGGACATCAATAAAACTAACGGTGCGAAAGGTGTTTACGCTCTGCGCATGAGAATTCGTGCGAGCTTTCTACTACGTTTTTCGGCTCTTTTGATTCTGATACAGTACCCAAAGCCCTAGGTGAAATTCCTAGCTGTGAAGTTTTAACCTCACCTGAATACACCACAAAAAACGCGTCATTTACCATGGTAAGGTACTGTGGAAATTCGTTTTTAAACAAACACATATTACGTCGAATTCGCGGCGTACCTCCGCTAAACTATTCATCTTACAAAAAGGGTTATAACATAAATTATATAAATATTTTCGGTGGTTTTAACCAGTAGCTACTTCTTTAATTATAAAACGAGTAGGCAAGGAGATGTCAAGACTCTTTTAAGGATCCATTTTTATAAGTTCATTTTATTCGTTATGACGATATTATATTGCCTGAACCAACAAAAACTGATCTAATGAAAGCAATTAGAGACTGCTAATCGAACTTTCATACGAATGGAGCTAGTGGTGCCGAGTTTGGGTTTGTTTTGTACCTATTTTATGAAACAATGTATATCCTGAAGCATCTGAACTGACCTGCAGTTATGCAGACCGTCTCGGATTCAGGAAGTTTCGTGAAAAAACAATCAGAGCGGCATTTATTGTAATTTAAGTTATGTTGCCAGCTCGAATATCTGACTTAACACCGCTGGATCATTTCTTGTGCGGTTGTGTAAAAGATATAGCCTATACGGATCGAATCGAATCGATTGCAGCCTTGAAACCAAAATTCGTGAAGTGATTAACGAATAGACCCAGAATTTTGTCAAAAAGTGTTGTTATTGCTGTATTTTCATTTACAAAACAAAGTTCTTTTTGAAAAACCATGTTTGTAGTGTGCTGAAAAACCTTGAACTGTATATTATGATACATGTAGTACATATGTTTCCGGTGTTTGTCTCGCTAAAGTAGTAAAGTACTGTGGTGTATATAAGTATACCTACACACATATCTACACACATTCATTCCATTAGCGTTTTGCCACATAAAAAGTGGGCGATATTAAAGTCACATATTCTCTTATTTATTTCTTTTTTCTATTTTCTTGCTGACAAAACGTCAAATTATGACTCTCCTCAATATTTCAAACAGGCTGTAATTTTTTAATGTGAGTATTCAGTTTTCTATAGCAATAATAGCATTTGTCAGCACCTTACGCACAACATCAGGCGGTCATAAATGTACGACCCACATTTATCTACCAGAAACATACAGTTCAATGGTAATATGATGTCGGCCCTACCGCTAAAGCAAACAGATATGTATATTTAGAATATCATTACATACAATTTACCATCGAATTCGATACGACAAAAATGCTTAAGATTACTTCAAATAGAAGTCCGAAGGTTTGAATACAATAAACATCAATTAACAAGATATATTGAATTCAACAATTAACAGTATGCTCTATAATTGGTTTAGTTAAAAAGAGAGCAGTGTCGAATCAAGCAGACAACTAACAGTGAATTTACGCTGTCCGCGACATTTGTTCAATTAAACTTTGCAACAAAGACTGGGAACCAATTTCACAATATCAATAAATATCACATTTATGATTATTTATTTCCTGAAATGGGCCGCGTGTGATGCGCTCTACTGTAGTTGGTGTTTGAGAAGGTTCATGCTGTTAGCATATACTGTAAAAACTCACGTTATGATCAGCCAATTGAGCCAGCTTGAATGAAAATTGTATATATTAATCTTCCACATACATAGATGCACACAAACATTTTTGGTGTAAACAGTAGATAGCTGATAATGTTGTATTATATTTTATACAATAGAAGTATTTAATAAACGCACGAATGAAAATACATCGTATATTCGCGGCAGCCGAGGTGAGGCACCGCTACCGGGCCGCGTAATAAAATAACTTTATATGTCGACATACAAAGAAGGCTAACTAAAAATACCTTCACGCCAGCAATTTGAATAAATTATGGAAAACAGAGAAAGTCGGTTATTTATTATTGGTCAGCAATCTGTTTATCCTTTGCTCGCTTCGTTGAGGGTTAGTTATTATTATTTAATAAGAGTTTGTGACGTTGCGCTAAGGCAAGCATTCTGTATAAAAATAACTTTTTTTTCGTCATAATAGATCTTGGTTTTGCTTTTTGACAATCAATTTTTTATTCCGTATTTGTACCTAAATGCACTACTGGTAAACATTTGCTACAGGTTTGATGAGTACTTACGTTGAGCTCTTGCAAGTGGAGAGCGTTCATGAGATCATTGGAAAAAGCAGTTGCCAAAAATGCATCCAATTCTTGGCGCCGCAAAATTTGGATCTGAGATGTCATGATGAATCTGTAAAAGTAAATAAAAAGTGGCGTTCAGTTTTAAGAAAATATCAGTTGTTTTTGTTAACATAAACAAATGCATAAATAAAACTTTAGAAATCATGATCTATAATATGATATCATGCTGTGTGTCGCATCTTCCAGACATGTCACATTTTTATTGTTCGAAAGAATGGTCAACCGGGTTGTATAATAAATATAATGTACCTATTTTTTATTCAAATACAAATACAGTGTAATCTCACTAATCCGGTACTATTAAAAACCAGAGGGTGCCGGATTATTGGAATGTTCGGATTACTGTATTATAGAGAAAAAATCATAATAAATAAAATAAAGCATTTCATAAAGAGAATATAATGTGTGTATGTATATATTTGTGTTTTATTGTAACTGTAACATATCTCATGATAAGATTTGAGGTTAGATTGCTAGACGACGACGCGGTGACGGACCGCATAGGCGTAGAGGGACGAGGGAGGTGCGGGCGGAGCGTGCCGGATTATTGGACGCATCGGTCTATTGAAGTGCCGGATTAGTGAGATTATACTGTACAAAGATATTTATTTGACATATCAATAGGTCTGACAATACATGAACCCATTGGCTCCCCACTAGTTTTCACTGTGTTTTGGGGCTGAAAGCTCCCTTTTCAGCATTCTGCAATTTATAATGATTCACAACTACGTAATGCTAATTTTATTGTAATGTAGTAAATTTCCTAATATGATAAATTAACATGAAACATAATTTTAATAGCTAAGGATTAAACATCTGATAATTTATCACTGATGTTCAATTTGTGACTATGCCATCCTAGAACTTTTGAAAATACACTTTCTTTTTTTTTATACACTGGCCCATCTCTGTTAAATATGATGTTATCATTTCCAATAATGAAAAGCGGCCGTCAGGGCCGTGGGTCACACATATTGTACTTCTGTTTTGTACATATTGTAGCAAATACTATGCAAGCTTATTTTAATTATGCAAAATTCAGATCAAAAACAATGAGGAAAAGAAAGTGTACGTAAAAAGTAAACTATTAAAATAATAATGTTCAACTTACCTGAGCACAGTGGCCAGAATGAGCAGGTGTTGTGGCACATAGGAAGTATTCAACATGAGCGGCGTGTCCGAGCGCATGCACGAGAGGAACGCCCTCATACGGCGGCACTTGTCATCCTGAGCAGTTCTAGAACGGAAACAAACTTTCAAATACACATAGGTGAACCACATCATCAGTTGCCGATGCCACAATGTGTAATAAATACTAATAGTGGGTCAACTCAGCGTCCCGACGGAGCAACGCTGGGGTGCGGTATGAAGGGGAGCGGAGTCCCCCCGCTGCCCGCGACGTGTGTGATAGTACGGTCGGCTGCGCTTGCGTAGGCGTGCCGGTACGCCTGTTTAGGGTTGTCATCGGTTGCACGCCTGCAGTGTTGATGCAACAAACTCCTATTATTTTAAACCGACTTCAAAAAAAGGAGGAGATTCTCATTTCGAGCCGTATATTTTTTAATGTTTGTTACCGCATAACTTCCGACTTGGTGAACCAATTTTGATCGTTCTTTTTTTATTTGAAAGCTGGTGCTTCCTGTGTGGTCCCATTTAAATTTCATCAAAATCGGACAAGCGGTTTGAAAATGTTTTGTATATTGTACAGACAGAGAACATATTCTGTATTAACACTATTGCCCGTTTTATCATGTCTGATCCCCAAAAACAGCTATCAAGGTGTACAAATTCCTTTATCATCCAAAAGCATTAAATTTGCAATTTGTATTATTCTACATAGAATAAGTTTAAAATATAAAAAGCCATGGGCTCACCCGAACCAAAGCCTTTGTACTGTGGGGACAGGCCAGTCCAGGACAACTCCGGGCACCAGCTCAGGAGACTTGCCAGGATTCACTCGGGAATAAATCCACTCAGCCACTTGGACGACGCAAGGACGTTCGTTGACGGTAGCGGTACTAGTTGCACCTTCCTCTGGAAGGTCAAGATGAATAATATATTCAAGATAATCGTTTGATTAACACGGGCTGAGCCAAAAGACAAGAGCAGTACATAATATAAAGTATATCATTTTATGGACTCACCTTTAGCCTTTTGCGCCATAAATCGATGATGATGCATGTTGTACAGTATAGCGTAGACATTCTGTCTGATGGGCCTGAAAAAGTGGTGCACCGAGGGTATTTCTCGATGGTTGTCGTCTTCCATGACGACGGACAGCGCGACCTAAAGGCGGAATCGTACACAATTTGTTAATGTAGAGAACCAAAAAAATAGGTCAAAATGAAAATTCCCTTAACAAAAACTTATGAATGAGTGGTAGACACACACGCGAGGGTTCACAACCGAGTAAAACATAATAAATACCAGTTGAAAATAAAATATATATCTCGTTGTCTCGTTCTCAAACTGGGATACATAACGTTCGCGGCCACATGGAGTTGTGACCGCAGACAACTTTACTTACCCAGTCGATCGGTTGAGTGTCGTGTCGTTCCACTGGAAATCTTTTTTGGGGGTAGGCTGAGTTATATACTGTTAATTTTCGTTTAAGCTTCATTAGGCGATTATGCAAAGAAAGGCAGTGTGAGGGCAGGCTAGATGCGCGGGTGTACCTGTCGGTGCGTGAGTATGGAGAGCAGATGCGGGTGCATGAGGCCGCGCGCGTGCCGCTCGGCGCACGTGCGGAGCACCTCGCCCGGCGCCGGCGGGCACGTGTCCTCGCTCGTGGGGGAGGACCACTTCGACGCGCCCGCGGGACGACCCTGTGGGTTAACACTGTTTTTCTAGTGGAACTTCTAACGGTTCTTCTACACAAGCGTCATCTTTGCCTCTGCTTCTAAGCTGTAACTGACAAGATATGAGTACACTCAGTTAGAGAGCGCTTACACAAGGTAGACAATACTAAGACGATTCTTGTTCGTCCTATAGCTGCGCTCGTTAAAAATGGAGTTATATAAATCACGTTTTTAATGTAAGACATGTAAGTGTTAACGTAATGAGCAATGTTGTCGTGCGTGTTCACACCTAGAAGGGTGTACGCATTTACACGCCATAAAAAATTGTATCTAAATGATTGTGAAGTTTGTAAATAAATCTAAAAAAAACATGTTATCAACGGGCTAGATGATTTTTTTTAACAGCAGGTAAGCCCGAATTTGGAATTGTAGGCAAGACGATGATGAAGGGCTTCCCTTTAGCTTTATCTGCTTTATGTAATTGTTACATAATCAATTGCCAAATGCGTTGTTTTACATCATGCTTTAGGTTTTCAGGGCAAAGATGAGTTGCATAGAGAAACGCACATTCGTTACCAATTTGTAAGACGGAATTTTAATTATAAATATAGACTCTAACCATAATTTTCATTTTCAAAATTGGTAATGAAAGTGTGTTTATCGTTATTAAACACTAATAATTCTCAATTAAAACAATTACATTGTCCTTAAAATATAACACACCACCAAACCATTATAGATGTTAAAAATTCACACCTCTTTAGAAGTCGATGGTTGCTGTTTCTTTTCTTTTTTGTCAACCGGGCTGGTTTTCTGTTTTGGAGCGGTGGCGTCACCAGAATCCAGGGACAATCCCGCCATTCCGTATTGTACATCGCCGACGTTCTCCACAACACTAAAGTCGGCATTCATAGACGAGTTCGCTGTAGCCAATTTGTAATCTTCCAAGCCTTTTTGCTGCAATTGCAATAGTCAACTATCTGAAGTGCATTGTGAAAAATCAGAGGACCAAAACATAAATTAATAATACATATACTATATGAAAATGAGGAAATGGGCATAAGTAATATAATGAAATAAAAATGGTAAAAAATTTGGGGAGCCACTCCGCACTTAGATGACACATCAATTTAGAAATTTGTTATTCCATGTCAGTAAAAAGATTGAAAGATGCCAATGGTGTATAGATGACAATGCAAAAGGCGTGGACGACCATAGCTAAGTTTGGTTCATACAATTACAAACCTCATGTTCCGATGTTTCTGTTGCAAGCTTGGAAGTGTCCATGTCTGCAGAAGTTAGAGCGGTAGATTGGTTTTGATCAGTCTTCTGTCCTTTTTTGTTGTTCTTTGGTCGGCGTCCTGTCAGAAATAAAAAAAAAAACACACCTTACATCAATTATTGTAGTTTACTTTTAATAACAAACTAGGATGCTACGGTCACGTTCGCATAATGATTGTATGTAACGTATTATATGTATGATGGCAATGTAATGCCGAGGGTCTACTTGTCTATAATTTATTTTATAATTAAACTTGATTCAGAGTATGGCACGGGTGTAGAAGTACAAAACAGTGAGACGGTACATTTCCTGTAGATTTATTAGCAGCGAAGATTACAGATACAAGTTCTAATCGTATTTACTTCAAATAATACATAAAAAAGACATCACCTGAATCATTTGTTCATATAGTGTAAGAAGTGTAGAAGTAGTAGAAGAAGTGTAAGATTTCCCTGAATATATCTTTTACAACAATTAAATTATCTTTATTATCTGAGGACTGGCCAGGACTCACGTAATATTTGGAAAATTACTCTCCAACCAGTTTCAAACTGATTTGCAGTTCTTCAACTGGGAGTTATGATGATGTCAGGCGGCCACCGAGCCTCAGCACGTAACTGAGGCAGTTTGACACGACAATATAGCTCGCGATAGTTTTCAAATTGGGGTCTTGGGTGTTTGTGTGTGTCCATGCCTACCGCGATACAGGGAATCCTAGTGCGGGGGTCTGAGTCTGTATTAAAAAAAAAACTCCAACCCAAATTGTCTGTTGCGATATTTTTGAAGTCCATTACTTATATTGAACTCACTGACTTACAAGGCACAGCCTTAACCCAAAGTGCCAATACATACAAGCAATGGCAAGATCAGGTGATCTCGCGTTTGGAGTCTAATCATGATTGTAACAAACTATGCGTTTGAATATTGTCTCATTCTCAACACAAATCTTTGAACCATATTGTACAAGATACTCACCTGAAGCTGTCCTATATTTGAGGAAGCCATCTTTAGTACCATTCAAATAATACTGTACGGCTTGTTTCAGTTTGGCAGCCCTGAGATCATTCATATCGCCAAATACTTCTACACACGCTGCGTCCACGTCAGACGATGGCAAATCCTTGACGAATTGGCAAATCGTCTTCACTACAGTCTCAGGTGGTACTGGAGTCTGTAACATATTTATTTTTTAATTGGTGTTCAAATTACCAGAACTGTGCATATAGGACTGTTTACACATAGCGACTTTTTGCAGCATTTCTGCAGTGATTTAGTTGGTAATCCTTGAGCACACACGTTCTACGTTCAGCAGCGATACAATCGTGAAAACTTCATGTCTCTTCAGCATTCCTCCCATTCTATATAAATTAATAATAATGTGCAAAAAAGAGCAACTCTATATACTTGTGCAAAGATCGGCAGATTGAAATATGACGACAGCCGAAACACGAAGATGGCCGAGAGACATTAAGGAAATAGAAGCACTGTATGAATACATAGGTGAAGGCGACACGCGCTTGTTAATTATTAGACACAGTCGGTGGTTGCCAAACGTGCGTTTGTATCACTGCAAAATGTCGCAGTGTGTAATCGGCTTAAATATTGGTTTTCTGACTTACGGTCAGAGGGTCGGGTGTGTTCCCATTGTTAGGCTGCAATGAAAATCAAAATATTGTTGCTTTAAAATATTTAAAATTTCTTTTTATTTGTCTGTTTGCTTCAGATATGATTCAGATGTACAAGTGGGTATACAAAGAGATTTTATTTATTACTCTGGGTATATGAAAGGAGAAAATTTTCTTTAAAAAGTGAACACCATATGTAACCAAAACGATAAATTTCTAGAATATATTTTCGAATCTTTTTCATTTAAATATAGCTTAAATAAGCTAAAGACACAAGATTTACATATATACGAAATGAACAACAAAAAATCGACGGACTTTATACAAACATAAATATCATTTATTGAGAAAGTTTTATAGAAGGGCAGAAAGGCCATAATATGAAGATTCAGGCGTTACCTTGTAGAAATCCCTATGAAAAATATATTAAATACACAATATTTAGTGTTGATTCCGCGACTTTAAATTATTCCAGGCTATGAAGCAGTGTGGCGCGCCTTCCCTCTCGCATAAATTGCATGCAGGAAGTATACAGAACGATATATACATGGAATGTTAAGTATCGGAACCGGAACCTCTTTGACATGTGACTTTTTGACCATCAGGACGAGCGAGTCAACTACTCAGCAGCTCCTGAGTATGCCTAGTGCAGATCCGAAACACGTGTCAAAGTATATTTAACACGTAAAACGTGTATTTAATATGTTCAAACCATTTATTACAATTCCAATTATATAAGTCAACAAAATTTACCTTTTTGCCTAGGTTATCTTTAAATAACAATAATAATTTACCTTTTTTTGATTAATTCCCAGACGTTTGTAAAAATCGGTGAGACTTTGTTCAGAGAGTATGGTGCCCCCGAGCAAAGCAGCGGCCAAACAGAGCCGATCTTGAGGCACATCCAGCAAGTTGGGCAGTTCATGCACCATGTACTCTTTGGTCTCCAGGGACGACTGGAATGGGAAACATGTATGAGCTAAAAAGCATAGCAAATATATAACAGAATATGTTCCATATTGATAAGGCCAATGCATTAAAAATTGTAACCTTGATTGTGAAATCATTCAAAACACAAGAAGTTTTCTCATAGTCTAAGATGATGCGTAAGAAAACATATATATACCCTCATCTGTTATATAATGATGAGAAAGATTAATACGATAATATGTAGATTTATTAACGGGGAGACAAGAGGATACTGCGTGGAGTGAAGCACTATGCTGTATAGCACCGGTCATAGATAATCTCCAACAGTATTGTTAATTGTATGACTTGTACTCTGTATGAAGGAAACTGGGTTAACCCTAATATTTTGCTAAAACTCAACACATACCCTGTATGTAAGCTTCAGCTGTGAAGAGCTGAAGTATCGTGGCGGCTGAAAAATTAGATATTCTCCGGAGCACCCCACCAGGCCTGCATAGGTTTTCTCACGGCACAGGCCCACTACTTCTTGCCAGTGGTCATCTGTAGATACCATCTGGGTGCAAAAAGGTACGTATAAAATATTAGGCACATATTGAAAAGTAAAACAAGTATTTACGGACAAAAATCATACTACAATGTTAATTTGTTAGTCTATAAGACTAATTAGGTATTTGACTGTAAATAGAAACTATTAGAAATTATTGTCTATCTATTATGTGCAACTTCCTAATATTAAGAACGTGAAAGTTTGTATATTTAGATGTTACTGTTTATCTTCCAAACGCCTACATAGCTTTTGATGAGATGTCACTGCGATATAGCGAGTTGTGGCTCGCCGTACCGGCTATCTTGGCCCATTATTATTCCAAATAAAAAAAAATATGAAAGGTCACTTCATATCGGTTCTCGTTGGTGGTTCAAACACCAAACACGATCCACCATTACAATTAGAATGGAGATGAACTAATGAACATTCAGTGAGATTTATTGGATGAAAGCATCAACGAGAATGCAGACGAAGCGACTTTCATAATGGGTCAAATTTCCCGGTAAAGGCGCTGGTGTCATAAGGGGTGACAGACGCAACTTTCATTTTAGAAACAGAATGAGGGTTGCGCGCGCTTTTCATAAATTGAACCTATTCAATTGTTAAACGTTTAACTTACTATAAAAATGAATATTAGGTTATATATGAAATATAATAGTAATTTCTTTTGTTTTCGCACCATTTGATTTTTCTTTCATATCGTTCTGTTCACAATATGGAAAACTTAAAATATCGGGTTATTTAAGAATTTGAGTTCCACGGTGGCACCAGCGCTCCAAAAACAGCTCGAAGGATTAATTATGTGCTTATATAACTACCGTACATGAAAACACGTCACGTTTTAGTTCTAACGATTTCGTTAGGGTATTTTTTACCTACAGAATGTGGACGAACGGAAACCCTAGTTGACGCAAACCAACAAATAGGAGTTGAGTGCTGCATTACATAACTCAAGCGTTATAATAACGAGCTCATAAGACGCTTATCACAATGGTTGAGGCCATAAGAATCGGCCAAATCCTGCCCAAGCGAAAGTTGACTCAGTAACAGGTACCGGTAAGAGTCTAGTGGAGCAGTGCTGGTGGCATCCACTACAGTTTCCTAAGATCTGGCCAGACAATTACGGCAGATCTGTATTTTCAACAATCGCAAAACATGATGGACAAGCTAAACGTTAAACAAAGAAGATTGGTCAGTTGTTCTAGCCCACTGTTGTTCAAGGACACCGCTAGATCACACACTACACAATCGACGGTCGCCACATTAGAGAAGCTCCGATTGGAAGGTCTCCGTCACCCACCATACTCCCCGGACATTGCTCCAACAAATTGTCATTTTTTCTGGAGTTTGGGAAACTTCTTGCTGGGAAATAAATTCTTATGAGGCTCTTAAAACCGCCTTATTGCAAGATTTTATAGGTTCTTGCTTACACATTTTTTTCAAATAAAGAGACATACCGATAAAATGGCGCAAGCGCATAGATAACAATGGTATACACATACTTTGATTTAATAATTAAAATAGTTCCATTTGAATAAAATCGGTTTGCTTTTGCCATACATAATGCCAATTTCATATGTAATAAATATCGTTATAAATAGTCCTAATAAATAATGTTAAGTGCAATTGCAATTTGTATAATAAGTTAAGAAATTGCATATCAGGGTAGTATTTACTTTTACTGAGGGGAGACTCTAGATATAGTTGAGTTTCAAGAATAAACTAGCTAGAATAATTGTCTATTGCCTGCGCTGATTGGGTAGGAAAAATAAATAACGTACACCTCTCTTTTAAATTTTCACTTCAACAGTTTGTTTCTGTCTCACTTTTGTAATGTGTAATATAATATATTTTTCCTTTCTGGTAACAGAAATCGCAACCCAACGAACAATTTTAATAAAACTGGTCTCACAAGCATGTCAATGTCAAAGTCTCCAACAAGGTGGACAGATAACCTGACTAAAATCCCAGGGAAAAGTTGGACTCCAGCTGCTTCCAACCGGTCTTTGTGGTGATTTTAGGAAAGGAAAATGGAATATTCCCAGCAGTGGATATCCAATGGCTGAAATAAACGAACAATACCATGCAGACGGAGTCAAACAATAATAACTACAGGACACCTTATTTGACACTCTAGTATGGAACTGAAAAATATGTACATTATTAGCCATCAAAATAACCTAAAGTAGTGGGGGAGAGCAGTTTCTATAAAAGGCAGTGCGGGTAGTACTAGTGGCACCTTTTCTTTGACCTTGGTTGTGCGCAGCTCTGTTTTTTTTCTCTTTTTTTTTTATTGAAAAAACTACACACTACGGACTCAACGGACCGTACCTTTTTTGATTGCATTTGATTTTTTACTATTATGCGTACTACACAACAGGTGTGAAATTAATTGAGATGAACTAAATAGAAACTAAGTGAAGTTATAAACTAGGTGAGTTTGCTATATGAGCTGCTCAGCGCATCTTTGCTGGTTTGTGTTCGGTGCGATTAGTGAGTAATATATGTATTCCGAATTAAATGTAGTTTGGTTTGCGTCTGTATATATATTTTTTTTTATTCACAATTAAATTGTGTTAAATTCTTATTTGTTATTAATGTAAAATTAATCATTAGAAAAACCTTGTATATTTATATCTATATTTAATTTCTGGCTTCCAACAATATATACTCACAATAGGTATGTTGAGGTATCTCAGAGCAGTCCTGAGGCAAGAATGCAGTCCAGTAGGTGGTACCCACCATACTTTTGGGGGTGGAGTGCCTTTTGATACAATATGACGCAAAACCTGCACAAAAATAATATTGAATGGTGAAATCATGTGTTTCTGTAAGTAATCACATTTACGAAAAATTCCGAAACTTGTAATAGCATCATGCTTTTCAATTTCATTACACGTATATTATATCTCAGAGCTACATTATTTTGAAAGTAGCTTATTACTTACAATAAATGCCTTACTTTATTTAGGAATATATTACATTATTTATAATAACAAATTATTATATAATAGCTTTTGAGCTACTTTACAATAATCGTACTTGCTGTGGCAAGTGACTAGAAACATAACAGTTGGTTCACATCACTTGGTATCAAATACCCAAATGCTTCATACTTTTACAGCCATCCACAGAAAATACATTAATTTTCATGAATTATCTACTTACTAATATGTATTACCAACAATGCCTTATTGGTTGTGTTATGTAGTGTGTAGACAAGCATGTATTATTATTATTTTGTCTGTAACGAGGGGGTGCGAGTCACAGAAACATTCTTTGAGTTTAATATGTTCTTTATTACTGGCACACATGGCATTCATACGCTCACCTAAGCATTACAGACAGACAATACATAGCTTGTCTACACACTACAGTTAGTTACCAGATGATGTCACAGTTGTTGCACATATTTTAAGCCAAATGCATCAATAGAGTACAATATTACGAGCACAGTATATACAAACTCAGCGTTCTATGGACTAATCCTAATAATGACTAAAAATATTATATAGATCTTCTTTTCTCAGCCATGTGTGTCCATTGCGTGGTCCACTGGACATATGCCTCCCGCATATAGGGGGCTAATCCTCGGAAGGCGCTGCTGCCCACCTTCTGGTACGTGATCCCTTAGCCGACTCTTACGGCACCCGTGGGGAGAGATGGGGAGTACTATTCTAGGCCGGTACCACACACAATCAACAATATTAAAAAAGATCTTTAAAACATAGTGGGCAATTATAATTTAAGAATGAAGTATTACTACAAATATTATCCCACAAGAGTTAGGTATATTGTCCAATACTGTTGCCATAATTAAATTATATAAATGTAGAATTATGCTATGAATAAATATAGTAATGTGTTTACATATAATAAAAATAATAATTTGATTAATGATATAGTTAATCTCGTAATATAAACTCCATCTCAATTAATGTATATAGCACTTACAGAATTAACTCTCTGTCTATAAGTGGTCTGGGTTTGCATCCAATGTTGGGGTAAAGCTGGTGGTGTTGGGTGAGATCCATTGAAGCAGACGCACAGGGCTACCTGGTGTTCTGCAAGAGCTTGTGCAAGTGTCGTAAGGAATTGGACACAGCGTGCCCATTGTCCTCCACAAGCCCAATCTACAATATAAAAAAATAATTGACATAATTATCAAAGGACCACAAGAACCTTCTAGCCTCTGGGGCCTTTTACCCAAGAGGCCATATAATAACAATAGAAAAACCAAGATCAAGCATAATAAATATATGAAACAGAGCTGTACAGTGGAAAATAAAGCTTCATTATTATGATTTGGTAGTTCTCATGACATGAGGATCTCTAGGAAGCAGATACCTAAGACATATATGATAACATTGGCAATATAATAACATTTAGAATAAGTTTAGTCTGTATCCATCCTAAAAAAATGAATTCTTGTAATCAAACTAAAAGGCAATATCCAATGTTTTAAGGAGTATCTTGTAACTAAAGCTTTAATGCAAATACACCGAATATATGCAAATCTTTGTTATTCCACTAACTATTTACTACAATACAACTATTTCATACAAAACATTATAGTCCGGTCAAATTTGTCCTTAAAAATAGTAGTACAGCTACAAAAATTTGAAGAGAGTAGGTTGAGTAGAACTAGAGCCTAAAAAGAGACCTTAGCATTGGTATGAATGTTTGGAACAACATTATAATTGAATGCTGAAAAGTCCCCATTGTTATTTGAGTTGGGGGTGCTGTCATGTTTGGCTGAACTCTTACATAAGGAGAGCAAGCAATTGGTTTAACAAAATTGGCAAAAGCATAGATATTGATTCGTTATGTACTAATGTTTCATTGGCTCCACAGAGGTTGAACAGTGATTTCTTTTATTCCGTTTTGTAAGTATTATTTGTTATTCCTATTTAATTTAGGGGTGCTGAGTTCTGCAGTGACATCCCGCTTAGGGTGTTTTGTGTATTCCCCCACACCAGCCACTACCCGAGCCATCCTAACTCCTTTATATAACAGAGCATGCTGCCCCAGCTGTGTATATGGCTTGGTCCTTAGATAATAGTCAGCCTTATGCAGTCCCATTGTAATTCTTGTAATTTCTGTGGTCTCACAGTGCAGTAGTGTATGTGTTCCACAGTTTTGTTTTCATGCATGCATCCTCGACATAGGGGATGTTGTCCCATATATATATATATATATTTATTCTGAATAAGAAATATGGTCTTGCTTGTTTGCAATCGGTACTCTTATCCCACAGGTGTTGTTGTTCTTTCTCAGCACAGTGAAGTAGCAAGTCTCGCTCTTGCATCACTGATGGTATACAGAGTTTCTTCGTCAAGTCCCCGTCAATCCCTTATCTGGATTTTTTTTTTCAAACCACAATTGTCTCTGAAACAACCAACTGTACCACTGGAGCAGCTTTACCAGCAGCCCAGGGTCAGGCACAACCAGAAACCAACAAGCAGATGAGCTGGCAGAGCATGTGGTGCTGTATCACCAGCCCCCAAAGTATGATCCTTTTCCCTTGTCCTTCGCCAAGCACCTCATTAGGGTTTCTACTCTAATGAGGTGGCAAGGCATTACGAAAAATGAAACTCCGGTTCAGTCACAAAGATGTTTCCACCCAACGTTATACAAGCATACAGGTCTCTGTCGGGTCTGAGGATGACAAATTTACGCTTCAGCTGTTAACCAGGCATGGCGGCTTTAGATCATACCTGTATAGATTCAAACTAGCACCACAACGGTAACTGTGTTTGTGATCATGAATCAGAAGAAAGGCCACATTCTAGAATTCCGAATGCCCTAAATTTGCCGCCCTCAAGCTCGAATCCAAGTCAGAGTTAGGTACTACATTACTTAAGGAAGTAGCCGGGCCATTTTCTTAAATTATGTGGAAAAAGTCACCTGTATCACTGTTCTGGCCAATGGGTCAACGGTTCAAAGAATGGATGAGGTAGAGATAGATGTGTAGGTGTATTCAAAGCGAGCACAGTATTCAAATAAGAGAATCTACATATTTTTTTGTACAAAATGTTCCTAGATTAATTAATATTTTAAGTGGCCTTACATAGCTCCTCTAGCTTGAGCTGGTTGATGCCTCCTAGACTTAGAAGACTTTAGAATCAAATTCAGTTACCTTGATTATTTATCTATTTACTTATTTATATTTTATATTATACTAGTATTCTAGACAAAATGAAAATTACATGTGTAAAATGTTACCCCATTTAAACATATGGGTAGGAAATATTGTAATAATAATAAAAAAAAAACAAAAAGAAACCCAGGGCCATGCTCCCTTATACTGAGGAGTTAGGATGGCTTGGGTAGTGGCTGGTAGGGAGAATGCACTTAACACCCCTAGCTGAAAGTCAGTGCAGAACTCAACACCCTTAAATTAAACATAAATAACAATTAATACTTACATTTGGAATTAAAAGAAATCACTGTTCAACTTCTGTCGAGCCAATGCAACACTTGTACATAACAAATCAATATCCATGCATTTACCATTATTGAAACAATTGCTTGCTCTCCATAAGTAAGAGTTCAGCCAGTAGTTTACATTGACAACAGACATATTTAAGACAGGGTTATTTCTAAGCAGAATGTGTTTGATGTACAGAGGAAAGAGGAATACTTAGTTTTATTTTTTATGTTTGGGTATTACAATGACCCTTTAAAATGATGCCATTCTTCACAATGTACTGACAACTCATTGGATACAAAACAATAAAAATAAAGGAATAGCTTTATATAACAAGTTTGAGTTTTGTTTTGGATAGTGGCCATATCAAGATTCTGAGTCCTCATTTTTTTAATCTCAACCTTATTTTTAGAGCTCAAAATTAGATATGTGGGAAGATTAGAATGCTTATTGGTTTTTAAGTGGGTTGCACTACTATTCTTTAAAAAAAGTAGGTAGTTGATGTTGGTAGTTTGAGTGGATCCAAACTTATTGCAAAATACAAAATAATGCAAGCAGTACTACATTAAAAAAAAAGGTGAATAATTACCTGAAAAATATCCACCATAAAGGCGGTCTAAGCACCCTTCTGCATCAAGGACCAGCCTGAAGCCTCCCGGGTGATTTCTCGCAATTCGAAACAGATCGACCCCTATACCCTCATTTTCTAAAAATGTTTGTATATCTTGGATACCCATGATTCTTCAACTGCTAGTAGTTAAAACACGTTCGTATCGACAAGACTAATGTTCTGGAATAGAAATAACAATACACTTAATAATATTTTCAAGTCCGGTCAAGGCATGATTACATTATCATCGATCTCACTATGCCGCCCATCGTCCAACCCAATTCAAAGGGAGCAGTAACCTATTTTAACTTTTGTGGAATTGCAAGTAAACTGTTTGATTAGATGATTGAAGACATGCAAGTATAAAAAATACTTATGCCAAAACCACACGTTAAAAATTTGCTTGCCGGCATGTAGCATAATTGATCATATGGATAAAATTGATTAAAATAAGGTATAAATACGCGTTAAAGCTAAATTAAAACTTTGCGGAATCGTTTAAAGAAGAAATTTCATAATAAAAGTCACAAACCTTAAACAAAAACCATGAAATTATTTTAAAGCCGTGAGATGAAAATGGAAGCCATTTATACAGTTGCATAGATAAAATATAGTCATAGTCATGCCAATAAATAGAATGCGTTCTAATCTACGACGAAAGAAACAAAGATGAAAAATAAATTGATATCATGAATCGTCATTGGCCCAATTAATTGACTCTTTTTACAGAAATGCGTCTTAAATAACTGATAACGTTCTAGTTGATACAGCAGTTTGGATCCCCATATATAGAATAGTTTTGAGTCATAATTAATGTCTTCCTTTTTCTTCCATATTTTCTGGTGAATCGGTGGTCCTTTTTAACCAACTTCAAAAAAAGGAGGAGGTTTTCAATTCGACCCGTATGTTTTTTTTATTTGTGGTTGTTACCACATAACTTCCGACTGGGTGAATCGATTTTTATCGTTCTATTTTTATTTAAAAGCTGGTGCTTATCGTGTGGTCCCATTTAAATTTCATCAAATCGAATCGGACCAGCATTTTTTGGATTACAAGTCGAAAACTGAAAAATGCGTGTTTATACTACACGATATAATAGTAGCGGGTGAAGACATAGGTTAACATACCTACACCACAATGACAATTGGTCCCATGAGTAACAAAGATCACTAAAACGAGTGAAAAATCATTTTTTTACTAAAAAATAGAACCGACTTCAACACTCGAAAGTATGAAATAACTTGTCGAAGTCCGTACGATGACCACAAAATTTTCAACAACAAGCTATTTCATACTTTCGAGTGTTGAAGTCGGTTCCATTTTTTCGTAAAAATTTTAGAAGCAGTTAAATATGTCGAATCACATAGATTATATAAGCCAATCTTCTCCGATTATCTTAGTGGTTTGCAAGCCATCATCAAATTTCTATTTAGATCTAAAGAATTACTAATTACAAATCATAGAATTGTTTTCTAGGTGTCACTCTTCTGAAATTAAAGTTGCTTTAGCCTGGATTCCAGGTCATTGCGGTATTTTAGTTAACGAAATCGTTAAAAATTATGCAAAACAAGCTGTTGAAATAGGTCTAGATACATACTCTACGTCTCCGAGACGTCTTCTTGTCCAAAATACCACAACGCCCGAAAACGAGGGTCTTCGAACAGTGTGTGCTACCAGTGATGACTTACTGATCCGAAACGTGGTCCCTGACTGTGGGCTTTCTGAGCAGGCCCAGAGTCGCACAACGAGCTATGGAGAGGGCTATGCTCGGAGTTTCTCTACGCGATCGAATCAGAAATGAGGAGATGCGTAGAGGAACAAAAGTCACCGACATAGCCCAGTGAATTAGCAAATTGAAGTGGCAGCGGGCAGGGCACATAGCTCGAAGAACCGATGGCCGTTGGGGTCGAAAGGTGCTCGAGTGGAGACCACGGACTGGCAAGCGCAGCATGGCCACCGACCAGGTGGACAGACGACCTGACTAAGATTGCAGGCAAGGGCTGGATGCGGGCCGCTTCCAACCGGTCTTTGTGGAAATAAATGGGGGAGGCATATGTCCAGCAGTGGACGTCCTATGGCTGAGATGATGATGATGATGATGACATACTCTAAAGGTTTTTCCAAAGACTTACGTGCTTTAGCGAAATCACGTCTTCATGCCAAGTGCTCAAACATTTGGAACAGATCTAAAACAATGAAAGGAAAGTATTATAGAGAAATTCAACCGGATATCCCAGTTAAACCATGGTTTTTCAATTATAAAAAAGTTGATAAACGGGTATGCTCCACCATAATTCATTCCCGTCTAGGACATGTTTGTTCTTCAGTTTCTCATGCCAAAATCAGGGTCAGGGATCATTCTCTTTGTGAATGTGGTTTATATGATGGAACATTTGATCATATTTTCTTCTGTTGTACCAAGTTATCCTATTATTTATATGATGTTTTAAGTCCTGAAATCACTCGTCCTGTTAATTTCAAATATCTACTCTCCTTCATTTTTACTCCATTTGTTTATATTTTGTGTAATTGTATTAAGTCTAATAATATTTGTTTGTAGATATAATAACTAAATCTATTGCTTTTAATCTAAGCCATGTATGTACTAATATGTAATAATACTTATAGTTTTATCTTCTTGTACCGGGCATTTGTTTAAATACCGGGCTGCGTTCGAGAGCAGCTTCGGCCGAGCCATATCTTGCTCTGACAGCGGATATGCGACGTTCACGAACTCAATTAGAGCATTATTTGCTTCGCCCAATAATTGATCATGACCGTTCATGTCAACCTGTTAGAGCAGTTTAAGCTTGACGACACCTTAATCTTTCTTCCTCTAGAATTAATCTTAACTTGGTCGGCTGTCAAAAGTGACATATGCAATTTATACGCTGTAGTAACTCTCATGTGATCCATGAACAATGTAAGTGACTTTTTCTTCTTCTGTAACATGCTATGAAGTAGCCGTTCGTGAGACATAAATCAAATATTGGTCGGTCAATATTTGGCTGACGAAGCACCGAAGAGTTCACCGAAAGGAGCGTGATGCCGTGGTGATGGTATGACTTTACACTAAGCGGTTTAAGCCAGGTTTTAGAACTGCTCGGAAATTGAATGGAATTTACAAAGCTACACGGGCGGCGGCGTAAGCCATTATTGAAGAAGAATAAGATATAACAATTAGCATAGTTAAAACCAAGGAATTTATATACTACGTAACGTATCTAATTTCCTTGGATAAAACAGCAATTTAGCAGATTCTTCATTTGTCTTGGTGGCAACACTGGATATGGGATTTGTTTCGTGGTGAATTAAATTCATCAATGAGTATTGTATTGAATATGTATGTAACTATAAAATTCATAAGAAATTTTCGAGATTTTCACTCGTATATTCATTAATAATGAAAATTACACTTTGTGTGTGCGGTCGGTGATATAACGGTTTCCTTGAAACACATTTTCTCAAAATGTTATAATAGACCTGCTGGCTGCCGTCGTCATATATAACTTGACTTGAATTATTTTGAAGAAATCTCTTGAGGATAAAGTTATGCCGGAGCAAAGCAATGATTACCGTGTTGTAGTCTTCGGAGCGGGCGGTGTTGGTAAAAGTTCTCTTGTGCTCAGATTCGTGAAAGGTACATTCAGAGAATCCTACATACCTACTATTGAGGACACCTACAGACAGGTAAGTTAGTCGAAGTATAAGTAAATGTTATTTTAATATTTCTACGTAGTAACAACTTAATAATTCGGGTCAGGTTTGTACCAAGTACTTGTTAAGCTCCATTATTTTTATTTGTTTATGGATCAGCAGTATTAATGCTGCTAGTATACAATTAATATAGTATTTATTTTAGATGTTTAAAATTAGTTTATTAGTTCGTAGATAGTTATTCAGGGGGTCCAGCAAAATCTCACAACATCTTACCAAGGGGAGAGGGGAGGTCGAAAAGTCTCTAAAACTATGTCACATAATTTATGGACCAAAGTGTCTTATAAAGACTGTTTGTACCTTTCTATTTAATAATCAACAAATATCAAAAACAATGAAATGTAGAAACCTATAAATTTACTAGTTAAATCCAACTTACTTTTAGAATCTACTATGAAATGAAATAACTTTATTCATATATATGTCACTGAATCCTTGTCCTATTGCAATAGCGAAATATGTATGCTTCAAATACATTTTGACTGGCCGGTTGGCGCAGTTGGTAGCACTCTGCCTTCTGAGCCGCAGGTCCCGGGTTCGATTCCCGGACAGGTGAAACATTTGTGTGCATGAACATGTTTGTTTGACCTGTGTCTGGGTGTGTATATAAATATAAGTATATATATCAGTCATCAGGTTACCATAGCACAGGCTCTGCCTAGTTTGGGACCTGAAGACCTTGTGTGAATGTTAATAAATAAATAAAAATAAATAAATTTTACCTTTGTATTTCCAAATTCTTGTTGTAGATATACTATGATTGGTTTGAACTATTACAACATTTAAAAGATTAAATATATAAAAAACTACTTAATGTGTTGTTTTGGGAATATCTATGACCTCGTTTAGCTACTGCTTTAACATTACAAATACATTTATAGTCAAAACTAGATATAATGACATTGAAGGGAACACAGGATTTTGGACAATATGTCTGATAGTTGTTATAAGAAATATACACAGTCATATTAATTGTGTGTACATTTTTAAACATGTATTAAAGGTATATGCTATGTTTATGAACTTGTTTGCAAATAAAATGTCAAAAAAAGAAGTAAAAATATTTGTTCTGAAAAAACTTGCAGTACCTACAGTACAGTCTGTACCTTGCCATTTGTTCATAATAACAAGAATCAATCTGTTTTTATTAACAATGTAATTATATAACTATATTTGGTTTTGACTGTATTATGAAAAGAGGGTTCGCACAATGAATAAATAAGTATAATAATAATAATATAATGGTCAAACGCCTGCCTATTCCCAATAAATAAAAAACAATGATTTAGTACAATACTTAAGAATTGCTCGGATCTTCAAGTCAGGTGCAAAGACTGAGCCCTCAATTTATAGACTGATATTTGTGCTGCCAGCATTTAATAGAGTTTTTAAAAAAATAATACTTGATAACTATCTCACGTGAATGAATATAGACTTCATTTATCAAAGCACAATTTCATAAAAATCATTCAAGTTGTTTTTGAGTTACACTCCAATAACTTAAAAGTATTATGTCTACTTGGAGGGTGAAGAAATCAGTGAACATACACAATGACAATTGTTCCCATTAGTAGCAAAGGCCACTGAAAAGAGTGAAAAAAAAATTTACCAACTTCAACACTCAACAGTGTGAAATAACTTGTTGAAGTCGTTAATAAGTGTTACTTTTGAACCCACTTCAACAAGTTATTTCACACACTGAGATCTTTTTGTGGACAAGTGTAAAGCACAAAGTGCTTGTTTTGATCAACTTAATGTGACAATGTAAACAAGGAAAATTGATTTATGTAATAACATAATGCAGTATAATAAATCATAAATAAAACATTTTTTGTCCTTGAATTTTTGCCAAAACCATGAAATATTATTTGGGTACATGCCAATTTCTCTATGGATATATGCCAATTTATCCATGGCTTTATCCTTTAATAGCGACAGCTAAGTTGCGACTTAGTATGGGTACACAACATTTTTATTAATATTGCTTAATTCTGTTTCATCATTTTGAATGTTTTTGACAAAATTCACATATGCATTGAAGCAGTGAGACCCGGTAGGTGCAGAAATAAACTGTGTAGTTAAGGTCAATCGAAGTCGAATCTCTATAGTTACAGTCTTACATGTAACTATCAGTCATAAGTGTAAATTAAATAATGTGAATCAATTTCTGTATTTATGCATTTATATTTTAGGTGATAAGCAGCAACAAAACAATATGTACGCTTCAAATAACTGATACTACTGGATCTCATCAGTTTCCTGCTATGCAGCGGTTGTCAATAAGTAAGGTAAGCATTGTATTTGGATGACTCGACATGCACGTTGACATGCAGTCAACGCCCCTTGCACCACAGTACAATTTAATCTATAAATTAGGCATTAAAGGAAAATATGCCCTTGTCCCTGATAGACTAGGCATATATTCTGTTTCATCATTTTGAAAAAACAAACACAAACAAAATGTGACAAAATTCACATTCGCATTGTGAGACCGGGTAGGTGCAATAAACTGCATAGCTTAGCCTGATCTAAGTCGAATCAGACGTACAACTATGAACCACCGCTACATGGTAGATATACCACCGTTACGCACAAAGCGTTTTGCTTCTGCTTTTATATTGCGTACTGCCAAGAGTCTGTGTTTCCCGAACAACCCAGGAGTCTTCAAGTCGCGATTGAATAGGTTCCTTCTAAGTTTGCGTGGTCCACCTTAGACCGCGTCGTCACTTAACATCTGGTGAGACAGTGGTCAAAACGTAAGCTTAGCTTTTAAATTTTTAAAAAAATTAAAAAATGTAAGTTCTGGAAATAACAATAAATTGTTTGTGGTTTATTTTCATCAGACAAATTGATAAAAATTGCTGAGTTTTCTTCGCTGACTACATTTTTTCAAAATCAATAATAGCAGTTCAGAATATTTCAAATAGTTATGACAGGTCCCCTAAGAATTTTTTTCCTATAACTATAATGATTAAGGTAACTGTCCTTAATGTTCAGTGTTAAAAACCCACCCTGTACAAAAAATGAAAAGCGATTTAGGCCTGAATGCGTATATTTTTTTTATTAATTATGGCTCTGAATTTAACTAGGTATGTGCCATTAGACATGAATCTATAGAATATTATGTTACATAGAAGAGTTTTAATCAAAAAGTCATTATATTATAAGCTCATTTATTTATTATTACAATTTGTTTTTTATTTCTCAGGGACACGCCTTTATACTTGTATACTCAGTAAGCAGTAGACAATCCCTAGAAGAATTGAAACCAATATGGCAGACAATAAAGGAGATAAAGGGTACAGAGCTACCGAACATTCCTGTAATGCTAGCAGGGAACAAATGCGACGAGAGCCCAGAGATACGTGAAGTTTCAGCATCAGAAGGCCAAGCGCAAGCTCAAACCTGGGGTGTATCCTTCATGGAAACTTCAGCCAAGACAAACCACAATGTCACACAGCTTTTTCAGGTATGTAAGAAAAGTCCATAACAGAACAAAAAAGTATACCTTTACATGCTTTCAACTTTGTTATTGGCTGTAACAGATGTCCACTCAATAAGCTGCAAATGCCATAAATGCCTGACAGTTAATTGACATTCCACTATAATACTTAATAGTTTGACCAATGCATACCCTATGTGTCTATAGAGATCATCAGTATACTGGAATGTGGGTGATAAAATTGGTGAGAGAGCGTAGTTTCTCTAGATTCTCGTCTTTGGACAAGCTTTTGATCTTGTTAACATGTGTGGCTGTCACAGTCCTGCAAAAGCATAAGGTTGCCACGACTCCCAACACTAACATCGACGTAAATAAATAATTTAAATGTTTTTCATGTGATCCAGCCCTGTTTGACTCATTGATGTACCTAGTTATGAAAACTGACATGGTTTACAGAAAAGTTTCAAATGAAAACTGGAATCACTGACTTAAATAAAAATATTAAAATCTTTCACCAATAGACAGCGACGATATTTGTGAGTATCATAGGCTCACCGTTTTCCATCACCACACGAATGAAACCGCGGGGCGCAGCTTGTATGTTATAAAACTTTATTTCTGTATTCATATATGACTGTATATCACGTTTCAGGAACTATTAAACATGGAAAAGAACAGAAACGTGTCGCTACAAGTGGACGGCAAAGGGAAGAAGAAGAAAGACAAAGTTGTGAAAGACGCAGGTGAGGGGGGTTCGGCCGGCGGTGGCCGAGAGAAATGCCTCCTTATGTAAATACGATTAGGTACGGTATTCCGCTTAGACATGTAAATCCACCGATTTATTTACAAATTTACAATAATTCGTAGTCATTTTGATCCTAGTCATTAAATCATGTCCTGATCAATTTAAGCACGGACTTAGTTTAAGTATTATATCGCATTGAAAAGCAAAGTAGCATAGTACAGTAATGCCTTTTAATAATATTAATTTCTATTGTGATGGAGCTTAGAAGTCATCTAATACATATTTTGCTAATAGTAAGTTAATTGATAATTTAACTATGACTGAATTAAAAAGAAAAATATGCCATATTGTAAGTGGTGAAAATACAACGAAATTAAGTCTTAGGGACTTACTGTTAATCAATTGTATGGTACTGGTTATATTATAAAACAATAGTAGCACATATATTATAGTTAATCGGCATGATGTGATATTTATTTTTATTTTCAACCAGCCCCCCGATATAGGACTCATCGTTTTCGTAACTTATCGATTCACTTGAATGTAACTAACATATTGCAGGTTTCATATCGAGCAATTAACATATAGGCCCCGACTCAGCATAAGACTAAGGCAAAAGCCTCAGTCACTGATTTTCAGTCGGTGCCCATAGACATGACCTCACGAACCTCAGGACAACATTAACGTTTATAAACCTATGTAAATAATAATAATAATAAATATACTTATATTTAAACAAGAAACACAACAAAAGAAAGAAGAGAAAAAGTAAATTAGAGAGGGGACGTTTCATTCCAGTAGTTTTCAAAATTACAGTCAATTTGTGCAATTTGCTTTCAAATGAAACGCACCCTTAATTTATTAACATAGATCAAATCAAAGACGTGTTTTATACATTATGAATGTATAAAACACGGGAATTACTCACGTAATAAGTCAGAGGGTTCCGACTATAGTTTCAACCACATTCGGTGGTCTATTTCAAGGAGAATACGAGGCGCTCGCGGTCGCTGTTCGCCTAGTACTGATCGAATGTGGTTGAAACTACAGTCGGAATTAATATTATCATTCATTAGAATATTCCATATCATCTCTAAAATATGTCTGTCTTAAATATTCTCAAAACATATGTTTAAGAAATATCGAATTGGATCGAACCAGTTAGTCACTGATTATTCTGAATCGGGGGGCGGGATTCAATTTATTTATTTTAAGTGTGACATGTATATATATTGTGATTTTCGGAGTTCAGGCATCATCAATTTAATTTATTTGATATACAAATGCGTTCTCTGTTCTAATAATGTAATAATATACAATCATAATATAGCATATTCTTGAGAGGTATAATCCCGAAGGAAATATCCCGGCAAAACAAGATAAAAAAATTTCAGTACAACATACATATTTGTACGCTAAACAATTCACTTGTTCCCAATTCGAAAAGCCAATTATACATCAAGCTTGTTGTAAAGCTGTTGTAAAATAATACACCATTTCAAATAAAAATATAACATAATTATGTAGTACAAAAATAGCTTGATATTAACAGTTGCAGTAAATTACTGTATCTATAGTTGGTATGTCGTCATAGATTCAAATAGGTTTGTTAGTGAAAGTTTTAGTTCGGCGTTGTATCTCGTACGAGAATATCTCTGTTTGAAGCATAAAGCGACGGATGAGCCTACTTAGAGAATGTACCCATATTCCGTAATCTTTTTTTTCACATATTTAACCCCCTCTTCCGCTTTTGTGACCACGTATATACCAAGACCCCAGATAGTTTTCACTTAGTAATTCAGAAATATATTGAGTTAAATAAGGGTATATAAGTGTGTAAGGGTTAAATAATGTTATGAGCAAAAAAAAATTCTCGAAAAACGCGGGATTTCCCTTTAGTATGTTGAGTACGTCACGAAAAACTAAGCCCGCTTCCACTGAACGGGTCGCGTAGTGTGGGTACGTTCCCTTATCAGTAACTCGAATGCAAAATGTAAAAATGCATATATTTCTATGAAACAGAAAATAACTAGCAACGTAGTGGTGAACAGACAGTACCGAGATATGTATAATATTGAACGTGGATTCAAAAGGAGGTATGCCATAGTGGGAAATGACATTGGTGCCAAATCGTAGCATTTTATTATAAAAGAGGATCCCCAGAAACAATATTTCTGAACCACGGAATCAAGCAATTGATATGTTTGTGTGTCTAGTGTATCGAGTTATGATGGGCTTTAGTTGTCTTATTTCTATCACTGGAATATTATTACTCCAAACTAAGCTCGATTACACTAAGGCCTTCTTGACACGTATGCAGGCCTCCAAAGCGACGTGTGGTGGGCTCGAACGTACAACTGTTTCGGGTATTTACTTTCGTGCACTCAAAGTATACTAGGGCTTATTTACTTCATTTGTTGTGCTCCCATTTAAGATTTCGAATAATCTTCATAACGAGAGTTATAACTTGTTGTATATTGGATGCGAATACGATAAGGTGTGAACAAGTAGTGTACGAGCTGTTACTCGAAACGATTTATTTCTGGCTAGCTTGCGGCGCATGAAGCGCTCACGTTGAGTCCACGCGCTAGAGAAACTATTGCTTCCGGGCTGTTTGGCCGTGGTCTAAGTGAAACTTGTGTTCCAGTGAACATCTTCAGTGGTTCAGGTCCGAGCGGCGACAAGAGCGTAGAACTCTCCTTCGCGGCGTCTTCCCTGATACTGGGTATCTCTCAGTATCAGAGAAGACGCCGCGAAGGAGAGTTCTATGCTCTTGTAATAGTAAATGTGTCCCACATTTACTATTATGTGTATTATTTTATGCGCATAGAACTAAACTACTTACCGTTCGATTACTAGACAATTTAAATCTCACAATATTCCCGAAAAACCCAGTAATGTATCTTTATTTCCTGCTTAAGATTGTATTCTAATATTTTCATTAAAACCAACACAAAATACACAACTCGTATAGTGAAATGAAAGAGATCAAGTAAGTTTTAATGTGATAGATATATAAGCTAAATTTGTGTGACAATACAGAAATCGCGCATAGTAGTAGATATTTCTCGCGTTGGTATTACCAATTTTGATCTGATGAAATGTTTCGAATATTCATTATAAACTTTCTAATCCTGTACCAATTTATTAGAACGATTAAATAAATATTCTTTACTGGAATAAGAGTAGCTGAAGCTAGTAAATAATACCCTTAATTTGATATCACTCACTCACATATCCGAGTAGATTTTGCCATACTACTTTGTAAAGTTGTATCTAATCGATTCACTGCGCCGGTGAACTATATAAGAATAAGACAGTGAGTTTAGTTTTATCTCGATAAGTTGTACATAATAAGAAAGTTTCCATACTGCAATATAGGTAATTTCTAATTACGCTAATGATATGTGGTGTCTGGTTTCGGTCTAATGGCAGCACCAGACGTGCGTTGTATTCGCTAACGGCTTAGGCATTAGTCACATAGTCGCCTTTGCTTCGTTAAATTGAACTGGTATTCAAACTTTTACATAATTCATAGGAAAATACACCACGTATCGTATGTTACACAGGCTTTATCAAATATCAAGAATATATTTTATTATATTGTGAACACATTGATAAGAAATATTTATTTGTATTTGACATTGTTATATATGATTTGTTTAAATTTACTTAAACTATAAATATTTTTAAATAACTTAAAATGTTATAATAATGACAAACTTACACACAAATGGTCGTTTAGAAAATATTACTAAATTGTACAAATGCGACTGCACTAAAACATGCTGACATAGAAAATATAAGAACGTCAATAGTAAAGTGAACAGTGCGAATTTGGTACTTTAATGAATATCAAAGTAGATTTCACTTTTTTATAATATTGAGTGAAATTAACATTAATAATGTTCATTTTTCAAGTTTGTTCAACCAGTGCTGTAAAATATTGAAACGAACGTTATAATAATTAATTAAAACACTTATTCATACGCACTTAATTGTCGAGATCTCGTTTATAGTTGCACTATTCTTTGCTTATTGGCAGAATTGTATATTTATGAGATAGTGATTGTTGAATACTTAATTGTTATAGCTGGACCAAAGTTGTTTCATGTTGATCGATGTAAGTTTACATTATGTACTTATTTTATTATTGTATCATAGAATAATAGTTGTCAATTCTATTTATCTTTCTGGCACGAATAACATGCGTAAATATGCAATGGTATTGCTGTAGTTAACTATAAATATTGTAATGTCGTTAAGAACTTGCACTAAGAGACTATAGCATGATGATCGCTGTGAAGTAAGCGCAACTCGCTGAGTTTTTACTCGCGTAATAAAGTATAAAATATCAGTCACACGGGCGTACAAGTTGTCATAGAAAATGCCTTTGGTTGCATCTGAACCAGGCAGCTCGCGAGCAGTGTACACTTTATTTTTCTTTTTTTTTAAGATCTGCAATCAGTACATAACAAAGAAATACATTTAAAATATATATATATATTATGTTAGTCTAGCTAGGTTGTTAGTGTACCTAGCAACATCGTAGACCACAGATTAAACAGCTTGTTCAATTTGCGCATTCACACTTGTGCGAACTTCACAGCCACCGTTAAGTTTTCATCACGCTATATCTATTTACTATCGTTTATAAACCGCGTGTTAATTATATTAATGTACTTACTTGGATGATTTCTTTCAGCCCTATGTATTACTTTATATTTCGCGAGTTATTCGTGCTCGCTTCTAGGGTATTTTTATTTATTTATATTTCCTACTTAAATCTTTGTCTCTTTTTAGCTTTAACGAAAATGCTAGTCCAGGAAGTTTATACCGAAGCTTACATGACCGTTGTACTCTACAAGGTAAATAGCTTGAATTGGCAGGTGTTCTTAAAGCGAGGGTTACAAAAGACAGACAGATCTTTTTTGATAGCATGCTTATGCTATCAAAACGTCTGAAACACCGCTCAACTATACTATTCACAAATTGGTTTCATGAAACAGATAATTAAATGAGCCAAAAAATAAATATTAAATTCGGACCGTCCTGTATGTTTCTTTAATAGTATCTTCAAGTCACGAGTGAATGGGTATCTTCTAGGCAGGCGTGCTCCACCGTAGCCCGCGTCATCGCATAACATCAGGTGAGATAGTGGTCAAACGCTTGCCTATTCCCAATAAAAAAATTATTGAATTCGTGATTTGAATTAAGTACGCGCTTTATATACCTCGAAATTGAAAATTTGTGAATAGTTTAGAGCGCTACCTTCACTGCTATGCTATTTGTATAGTAGGTTGATGAAACTTGCATAATTTTGTAAGTACTTACCTTGATAAACAATATGGAACACCTGGGCTTTAGTAAGCTGTTATATCATACACGTTATTATTTATAAAAGTATAAGGATAAATAATGTACTCACATTCCAATCTTTGCCATTTCCAGCGTCTGCTAAACTATTAGTCAACTAGTATTCTCTACATTATCTGGCAGTCATCTACGAAGTATTCTATATCGTAGACCTAGACAATTTAAATCTGATAATCTCATCTTCTATATGTACTCTATACTTACGAAGAAAACATAGTCAGTACGATGATCTAGGTAAATTTTTAAATTTGGATCGAAATATTTCTTATAAGTAGAACATAATCGCGTAAATCAAATTTTATTCACCTCGCCGTTTTCTTCATATTCTGTTGATCGTTTTTAAATATTGCACTTATCAATATCATATATGTATATAATAATATCTATAGTGATCACGTTTTTATCCAACTTCATATGTTTCATTTATATAAAGACCCAGTGCGGTGCAAACTTAATGAAAGCCGTGAAGTTCGCACAAGATACATTCCAATATCAAAAGTTAGCACGTTCTTGAAGCATTCATTCAATTACGTGGTCATTAAAAATACGTCTGGCACTCGGGGACTGCCGCGGTAAAGCTATTGCATAGCATTTTTATCAACTTATGCAATTAATATATTAATTACTTATGCAGTACCGCCGATACAACCAATGCCACCTAGAGGCGAGTTGCTGAACTAAACAGACAAGCGTGATATTTCAAAAAAGTCATTAAAAGTTCTGCTATTCATTGATAGATGGCAAAACTAAAAAGTATCGCCGCTGTTCCGGTCGAAGTGTGGGCTGTTAGGTTATTTTCGTTACGGAATTTCTGGGTTCGGTCTCCACGCTCAAGGCCCGCGATAGAAGCTAAGCAATAGCTTAAGAAGAATCTTTTCTGCATTTATTTAATATGGGAGTCAACATTTGTAGGTCGGCTATGCCTGTCATACGGATATAGTTGGATGACGCTCCATCCTAGATGATTCAATCAAATTAGCCCCTCTTTGTTTCAGTTCACGCATAATATTTTTATAATATTAATTTAATAATCCAACATAAATGAATGTAGTATTATAAATAATCAAATTAGTGTTAATAAAAGCACAGGTCCACCAGTAGTGGATGACTGGTGTGATTTGATTAGTTACGACCTACAAAGATTTTTCGGACCTTGATATAATTTTAAACAGTATTTGAATCCCACTTTTTACTTGCCGAACTATCTACTACTACTTTTTTTATTTATATGTGATTAGATTTCATTTAGTTATCCATGTATCCAAGATTTTGTCTGTCTCTAGTTTGGTTCACCCATCTAAGTCCAGTCAAGAGTAGTGCAAAACCGACTTCAATCAGTTCAAGATCGTTTGCAGACTCAATAAAGGCGCCATTAAGGTTGCACCATACTAAATCTATTAACTATTTAGTTCCTTCAAACATAGACAGAGACATAGACACAGGCTAAGTTTTGCGTACAGTGATATGAGCTATTCATTTGTTCTAGTGCGATTTATATTAGTACAATCTAAAAATGTAACTCAGAATGGTGCCCATCGAAATGCATACTCGGCAATAATTTAGTAAATAAGTATACAACTTGGTAACTACCGAGTGATAGGCCGCGTACGGCGTAGAATGAATTTTTTTACAGTATATACTTAATGATCGGAGAATATCCATGCTACTTTGTAAGACTTATAATATAATATTATACCTACCTATTCATAATTTTCATAGTTTTCATGCTACAGGCTTCGGGTCGCCAGAGTATGGTCTGATAAGGTCTGAGGGTGAAGAAATATTGGAAGAATATAAACTTCATCAGTGCAAAGTAGCAGGATTTATTCCTGATTATTTAACAAAGAATGTAACATTAGAAAAAGTTAGCGTAGTGTCGTCCATTGACCAGTATGTTATTAGTGATAGCATGGACATTCGTTTTGTCTTAATCTACTTGTGTCTGTATTTTTTGCACAGATCTTTTTACTAAGTAAATATTTCAAATTGAACGACTGTCACGTTAATTTATTCAACTTTACTTAAAATTATGCAAATTGCATAAAGCATGGTTTTTTGTGATCGCGTTTAGTTAACGGTGTTTTATTGATGTAAAGAGGAGTGTATAGTGCGATGTAAAATTAAAGGGGCTATGAAATTACGTATCTGACGCAGTGCAATAAATGTTAGTTATAGTTTAGTCCTCATAGTGACAACGTTGTCGAAGTTGATATCATTGCACCTAACGTGTCAACTTGAAATCAAGCACTATTGGACGGTGGTAGATATAAACTTAATTATATGAAGTAATGCCACCGTGGAAAGTACTTTAATATAATAAAATCCTCAGCAACATCATCGGATCCAATGCAAAAGTTGGAGTGAAAAAGGAAAAGTGATTTACATGCATAGAATAATTATATCTGCCAGACGTCCACTGCTGGATATATGCCTCTCCCATTGAACCCTACACAGACAGGTTGAAAGCGTTCCGCATCTAGTCTCTTCTTCTGCCATTGAGGCAGCAAAGAGAGCCGAGACTGCCCACTGCCATTTCAACTTGCTAAGTCGCTAGGCTATGTCTGTGACTACGACACCCCTCACTTCTGATTCGATCTTTTAGAAAAGCTCCGAGAATAACTCGTACGCCTTGAGCTTGTTTACAAATCCCATAGTTAGAAACTAGGTTGCATCCTCAGTATGCATGCTGTAAAATTTAACATGGATGTTTATTTAGCGTTTATCAAGCTCGAGCGTTTGGTTCTCTAGTGACTGATTGATCATCAGCGGGGCCTCGCTACTACCCACCGAGCAGTGTAAGCCTGACTAGGCATCTGTACTTCAGAGCCCCCATAATTTTGATCGCTCTATACACATAAGGACCACTTGTTGCCTACTTTATAAAGCTACAAGTGTTTCAGAGAGCAGTTGCACAAAGCTACCTGAGTACAAGTTACCAATGTTACCAGCTACAGGTGCGTTACCTACCACTAGTCATTACGATCAGGCGTTTTGTGAACATTCCATATCAACAAGATTGTCCTGAATACTTTAAAGTTTTTCGGTACAAGTGTGTTTTGTAGCTTTATGATATAGTATATAATTACTTTCCATTCTATTGTACATAAAATGTTTAGTTTAATGTTATTTATACCGAAGTTGCTAATGTTTGTTGCAAAATAGATTTAAGCACATTTTAAAATCTGTACTAGTATTTGCTTCACATTTTAAAATCCCGTTTCTATAGTTTATTTGACGAACTATTTCGCTTTGTCGAATGAACTGAAAGTTGTTACCATTATTTGTATTTAAATTTAATTAATCTTGTGACACTTATCACTAAATCATCACGAAAGTAAAAACTAAAGCATACACAGTTTATTATTATTTCAGTAAGCGATCCTTGCCCACGTTTTCTCATAGGCACATTACCCGTCAGGTGTTGGAGACATATGGATAAAGGGATCAGTAATGGACACCCGTCACTTAGTTATTCCTCTACATTGGGATTGCACCAAGAACACCCAGTTGGACACTTAACACCTGTGGAGCATCTAGATGTTTTTGCTTGTGGAACATCTAGAATGCATTTTAAGGTGGATTCCAAGCCCTACACACGACATTTGCTGATAGAACACGGAGTTGATCCAATGGGAGTATAATAGTAGTTATATTTATTTGAAAGTAAAGATAATAAATTAATCATTATATATAATGTTATAGTGTCATTTATCAAATATTACATTGAAATAGTTGATAAATCACTATAATAAAACGCGAATGTTTGTTTCTCCTTCACGCTGAAAGGGCTGAACGGATTTGCATGAAATTTGGAATTAAAATAGCTTATATCCTGGAACAACACATGATACTTTTTATGGCGGAAAAGTAGTTCTCACGGGATAATAGAGTAAACCGTTCCCGTAAAACCGTAGTCCACTCGGGTGAATCTGTGGGGCGCAGCTACTCTATAATATAAACACTTTTTTAGCAAAATTAACAATGTATTTATTATCACAGTAAACCTTAACAAAATATAAAAAAGTCTTTCAGTTAATTATCTTTAAAATGCTTCATGATTAGTATATTATTAGTCACCAATGATTAATTTAAATGGCGTCTCCACTCCCATCGTGAAGTCTATTTCTTCTTCGGACTATATTCTCTGTGACTAGAGTGTCGCTTTGGAATGAAGAGCTTAGGTTTGGCAATCTTCCTGTACTGGCCGACCTTCGTATGCTAGGAGCATTTATTTGACTTGCAGTGCCTTGTAATGAAGGGTTAGCACGACCATTATTACCCTGCGTATTACTAGATAATGCCAGGGTACATACATCTAATATTCTATTGACAGTTGCTTGACTGATTCTATCCGCGTCTTGAATTCCTGATGGCCCTCGATTTGTGTTGTCATTGTGAGTTGTATTGTTTGAGAATATTGTTCTCTTCCGTTGTTTTATGCTGATGCCAAAAAATCCAAAAGGAATGTTGAGAAGCCAGTTAAATATAATCATGATAAAAAAGAATATCAAAGAAACATTGATGGCTACAACCAATATTCCATACATTAATTTGTCGAACGGGAACCATAACCCATCTGAAAAGAAAAGTAAAGTAATTAGACTCGGTCGTATTTAACCCATATATATTGACTTTATCCATAATTCATATCAAAATGTATTAAATATACAATCTCTCAACAATATACAAATTTCTCTCGAGGAATTAACACTAAATGTGTGTGTGTGTGTTATTATGAATATTTTTTCAAAGTATGTTTAGTTAAATATCTAGAAATAATAGACTGAGATGTGTGATAATAGATGTGTGATCACAAAGTTACCGTCAAAGTACGGGTACTTCTAGTGGCCAACTGGCTGTTTTTCCACAGTCAACTTTGACAATCGGACGCCAAAAAGTAAGATCAGGCATCTGTGTTACAGACCCAGTTAATACTCCAATTTGTTTGACAAAGATCAGTAATTATGACAATGTATAATCTACACGCGCAAGTCGTACCTCAATCACTCAGTAGCCAACCAGACAATTTTATTGAAAACAAACTGACTGAGAAGGAAGTAGCCACTGGCTGCTATATTTAGCGACTTTCGGTTGCCGAACGTAGCCACGTTTTCGATAGCAGCTACGCCACGGCGGCGCCGCTCCGACGCCCCGTGGCGTCCTGGTGATGTAGGGCCCTAAACCTAATAATCAAATCTTATTAAGGCTGCGTTCCAAAACGGGTGGGTAATTGACACCCAGCAAGGGGGTAATTGTAACTCTGCCTCATTTTGAAACTGGCAAAATTTCATCTCACAGATGAATTCTATTGCTCTGGAATAATGGGTTAATTTTTACTTATCTTGACAGTAACAAGATGTCGTTCCAAAACTGAAATTTACCAGGCAATCTTTACTCGACAAATTTTTGAATGCAACCTAAACTACCGAATAACTATCTGTAATAAAATAAAAGCTTGTAACTCACCTGTAACACCATGAAGAATAGTTTCAACTGTGCCACTCATGGCAACTATAGGCTCTGCTAATGCGGTTGTGAACATCCTCATAGCAATCTTAAGAGGGTTCATGTGTTTTAAAAATATGAGTGGGTCAGGTGATGGAACCTCACATGTCGACTTCCAGAAGAACCATTTACATTTGTCCACAGCTGATAGAAACTTGTCAAGCTCTTTTTGCTCAGCTTCCTGCAATAAATTTAAAGAAAATCACAGCTCCACATGATGCAACGATGCAAACGAACCAGTTCGACGAAAACTTCCTTAATGTGTTGATGGACTCGCGTGCGGATTGGACAATTATAAACATACTATCACCTAATCAACGGTGGTAGTGACACTACAACTGTTTACATACCATTGACGGTCGCCGTGGCGCAGTTGTCAGTGTCAGTGACATGACTTCTGTGTATCCAGGCCCTGGGTTCGAATCCTGGCAGGGGCAAACATTTGTGCGATGAGTGTAGTTGTTTGTCCCAGGTCTTGGGTGTTTGTGTGATGTGATTGTGTGTCTCCCGCAACATAGGGAAAACTAGTACGGGGGGTCTAAGTGTGATAAATAAAAATATTCATAGTTTGATACACATGCAATCTGAAGCCCAACATGCACTGTACTAAAATGCAGTGAGATAGAGCATGATTTTATCTTTTCAGTTTTACCTGATAATAATTTTTACATGAGGTGAACATCTTGCATATGACTTTTCATTGCGTTTTACAGTGAGTTTAATTTATATGATAAAGATTTTGCAGATTTCACTAATGGTTGAACATTTATTATTTATTCATAGCATACATGCTATTGAATTTACGTTTTGTAAAATTAAAATATTGCAATTTTTATCAGCAACACACACCTCACATAGGAAGAAATTAATAAACAAATAAGTACCATATTTTACCTTGTAAGATATAATAACTTCATAAGCATAAAATATGATGAACATTATTATGATGACATGTTTGTGTGACATATGACTCCAGAGCCAAAGCAATCCGCCAGCGGCAGCAAAGAAAGATAAGGTCCAAGTTATATACGTCTGAAATAATATAAAAATAACATTTTTGACATGAAGGATAAAACAGCATAAAGAGAAAAATTAATATTTAAACTGCTGGGGCGCTATTTTGAATTCAGAGTGGAGCGAAGGATTTTTAAGTAGAATCCCAAGTTTGGTGAAGGATACACTCTACTTTTCATCCCACTATAAGAAAAATAAATCCAAACGGACGCGTTGGATGGATGGATGTTACTCTTTCATGCAAAGACTACTAAATGGATTTGAATGAAATTTGGCACAGAGATAGATTATATTTTGGAATAGCACATAGGCTACTTTTCATCCCGAATATAGTTGCTGTTACTGTGGGATAAGCAAATAATTCAAAAATTTCTGTTACTCCTTCATGCTCAAACGGTTGTACCGATTTTAATGAAATTTGGTATGGAGATAGGTTGGACAATGGAATAACGCATAGACTACTTTTATCCCAGAAAAACAAAGTTCCCGCGGGATCATTGATGTAGCGGGGAGACCGTAATCCACGCGGTGTCAGTGCAGTTATTGCCTGAATTACTCACTTTATTGCAGTTACCTACCTACGATTACAAATGTAACTAGAAACCAATTAAATGATGTGTCATACATCTAAAATGGTATTTTTGAGCTGATTTTTAGAATAATCTTTTCCATTATTGCAAAATAACATTTAATAGATACTGTAGCGGGTGAATCGGTGCGGGAGTGCCCTTTACGTGTTGGTCGAGGCAAACTGCCTGCGCATAATTCACCCATACTCTAGTTGCGTGATTAGGAACGCGCTGCGCTGTAGGATTGCGCCGATCAATCACAGGCAGCCTACAGAGAGACGCGGGAGCTATGAGAAGAATGGTGTGATGGCGGCAAGTGTAATTTTGTGTTTTGCATTTTTGTGTGTATTGAAATATAAAGTTTTCACCCGGAAGAAGGACTCCATTTAAATAGCTGACCCACCCCAACTATAGTATATGATACCAATTTGCCTACTTAGGTTGGCACTCAAATTATTTTTAACTACAGCATTAAAATATTTCAACAAAATCTAACATATGGGCAAGTTGTTGAATTAATATATTATAACTTTATCCTTCCTAAATATGTACATACGTACTGTATATTGTTTAGCCCAATGAAAGGTGAATTTTCTGCTACAGAACATATTTGTACTGATATAACAGGAAGTCTAATTTTGTTTTTTCGTATGTCATAGACACATAGACCACTACCAGACTTGAAGTTCACTATAGATAATACTTGGCATTGGTGTTTGAGTAATGGTTAACTTAAAACCAATTATTTTTCAATGCTCTGGTACTTCTGAAGATAATTGTTCGATGGCTTATATGAGAGTCAACAAATTGTAGTTTTTATAATCAGATCCATATTCTGAAGTGGAACTCAATATAATAAAATCAACGTGCCTTCCCACATAGATTATGCTACTGACTTGACATTAAATTATGCCTAGGACAAGGCTGTGGGCATGATGCTTCCCTACCTTCACCAGGAGCCCAAGCTCAGATTGGGGATCCAATCAGTGACTGCCAGGTTGACAGTCAATGGTCACTACCCTAAGTTCTCATTGCTTTAAATTTAAAGAAAATGTATTTCTTATATGTGGCCTATAAAATCAATAGCAGTCATTCTGAATTCCACTCAATATTTTATTCATACAATAGAAAACCGTTTTTTGTTTCTTTTACCTGTATATGATTCTATATGCCACATACTTGTATCTAAAGAAGATATAGTATAACATTTATATTAAGTATGTTTATATATTATATATATCCTATTATAACAAGACAATAACACACATTAGGACTCCATTGTATAGCTGATAATTACCTTGTACTCTGTGAGATAAATCTGGACATAGTCACTCCAGGCTATTACAATTTTCTCCACAATGGAAGGCTTATAAATGGATTCCTGGACATATCCTATTGACCTGCGAAGCATGTCCTCTGTCAATGGGGTCTCAGATTGTATACTCTCTTCAAGAGTCTCCCATTGTCTCCGTTCAAACTTCATTGTAAGTGATATGTCAACGCTACCATCTTCATTTTTCTGCATTCATATAAAAAAGTGCACATTATTATTAAAAGGTTGCTAATTTGTTCTGAAAATCGTAATAGTGTCCATGGTTCCAATAATAACAATAAAAAGTTCCAATAAAAAACGAAAATATTGTATGCTGCTAATGCAATGTTACAAAAAAGACAGTTCAACTTTAGTTCAATCATATGTAATGAGACTGTGTGAACACTATGGGACTGACATAGTCGGTGTACGACTCAAAGTCCCTAAATGAAAAATAGAATTTTAAAAAAAAGTTAGTTCGATATACAAAACATCTATTTTAGGGGGAGGGAAAGGGGAAGAGCAGACCCTCCCATTTAAAGGGGAAGTTGCGGACCCCCCCCCCCCTTCACATTGTTTTTTTGAATGTTTTGTCTCTGCTGCACAGAGACCAAAATATCGGGAACTCACATAAATTCCTGGTAAATTTTTCGCCTTTTTGCTACCTACATAGTACTTATTATTACCTGTGTTTGTCCTCCTTTAAGAATAACAGCAAGGATTCTTCTGAAGAACCACTCTCCGATTCCCAGCTTGTTTTCGGTTTTTGCTTTATTTTTCAGTGGCATTCGTATATCGGGAGGAGTATTAACCTCATGGCTTATTTCTTTTAATTTAATATCGTAGTGCCAAGGATCTGGCCCCGACTGGCAGTTGGTTTCAAAAATATTAATCAATATAATTAGCACAAGGTACAGCACACCGAAAGAAACCATTACTGATAAAGAAAAAGCTCTCAGTTAATTAATTCCGATTTATAAGCGATTTTATTGAACACATGAAGAAAAACCGATTTTATCTTATCTATAGATCCCTGTCCATAGATCAGATAAAATCACAAATTACTTACGGTTGATAGAATACATACTATTTCGCTTTCTGATCAGTGACTAATACTCTGATCATATCAACACTGGCGTGCGTTCAGCAGCTCCATCGGCCAAGCCATATCTTGCTCTGACAGCGGATGTGCGGCGTTCACGAACTCAACTAGAGTATTATTTGCTCCACCCAATATTTGATCATGACCGTTCACGTCAACCTGTCAGAGCAAATTATGCTCGACGAGACCATAATCTTTCTACCTCTAGAATCGATCAAATCTTGGTCGGCTGTCAAAAGTGGCATATGCAGTAGTAACTATCATGTGATCCATGAACAATGTAAATTACTTCTTCTTCTTCTTCTGTAACATGCTATAAAGTAGCCGTTCGTGAGACATCGATCAAATATTGGTCAATCAATATTTGGCCGACGAAGCTCCTGAACGCAGCCCTAAGCCCATAAGGCTGTATACTTATAAACAGCCTTCGTTCAAATCAACATGACATCCATAGATAGGTTGTAACTTACTGATGACATCTTACCGTGCGTTCGAGATAGGCTAGGGAACAATAGAAATCGCCCAAAACGCTCTCGTTCCGCGTTCGTTTTGGCAGAGGTGGCGTTTTTGATTATACTCGTTCACCGTTCGAGATGCATGAAAAGTGTTAAAAACGGTACCGTGAACTGCCACTTTTGACCCACCTCCGAGGCTGGGTCTTTTGGGAGCGTTTTTTGACAGCTGAGAGATTGAAATAATGCGCCCAGTGTAATGTTTTCTATTGTAATAAGATTCAAGTTAATATTATAGGTATTTAAAACATCTTTAAGTAAGTAATGAATATTCAAATCAAATGAATCGTTGTACTTGTCAGCTCTCGTGTAAATGACGTGTATGCGTCGCACTGATTAGAAGATGCCTCGTTCGAGTTGGGAAAGATCATTTTTGCCACCAAAGCCACAATCCCAAATCGAACGCTTGTTCAGTTGTACACTGCTAAAAACTCCACTTCTCCATCTAACAAACTAAATAGAGTACTGGGTCTAGCTGATAATTATTATATCGCGCCATTCTTATCCATTGGTTTGTTTACGATTTTGGAATTGGTGATCAATGAGTATGTAATCACTCCGTTTTATTTTTCCGTTTCGCTTTCTGATCAGTTTATTTGTTGATCTAGATCTAATCCACTGATTAGAAAGATCTAATCAAAAATGTCATCCATCGACTTCGACCCGGCTATAAAACTTTGCCTCAAATATTTACATTCAAGCGCTCTTGATTCTACTGAGCAGCTGAGGTTGACTCTCGACGATCACATACGCCAAACTTTTGGCAGCGCCAAGACTCTCGGGAATGTCCTGCCCAAGAAATATCTCAACGAGGAGAAGATGGAGTCTTCAAGGTCTAAGCAGAAAGAAAAGTCTAGTAAAACTGTGCCAGTACCACAACCCAGCCCACAGCAGATTCAGATTCCTGAGCGGGATAGCGACGATATGGATGGAGAGCTAGCGTTTGATCTCTTGGAAGAGGATTTGACATGTGTGGTTTGCAGACAGATTGCTGTACAGGCTGGGAACCGTTTAGTGGAATGTGATGCTTGTCATGCATTGTATCATCAGGTTAGTCTGGGACGTATTGAGGCTATAATGATATGTGATACAGGCTGCACTCTAAAATTAAGGAAAATATCTGAATACCTAAAAACTGCAGCCTCTGCAAAGAGGACTTACCTAGCCCACAGAGCCCACCCACATAGACAACCTATGGGTGTCTGTTCATTGTGCACACTTAATGCAGCTATAGCCCTTATAGTGTTTCAATAAATCATTTTTAAATGTATGTTACATCAATTCAATGATTTGTGTGTTCATTGACTTTACAAAATACTTAAAAAGAGAACACAAAAGTTACAAGTGCATGCCATAAATTGGTGCCCGACTGTTGCAGTCTAACATTGCTCATATTCCCTTTGAAGCTTCGAGCTTCAATGAAATAGGGTCAGATGGTTTCTTATTGTAACTAAACAAATGCAAAGGTCTTTATTATTTGAATTTGGGATTTGCTTCAGCTTAATACCGGCTATTTTACTTGTTAACAAATCCACTTAAATTTAAATGAGCTTCATCAGAAAAGGTAATATTGTTCAAACTTTGAAAGCTCTGACATTTCTGCAAAAGCAGGGCGTAGATGGTGGTCATTTGGTTACAACTCCTACATTAATTAAAGTTTATATGGGTGAAATTTACGATCTTTTGCCAAAATACCCCATAAAGATGGTTATTATTTAAAATGGCGGGCTCAGCTGGTCTCTCTTGGGATGATAACTGGGGATCGCGCCGTATGGACATTGCAATTTCACTTACAGTTTCTTCTGTTTCTAATGATCTTGGATGCCTGCTCTCACCAGTGAAACGCTCCATGGAGACTAAATTTCCGAGAACCAAGCTACGCCCGCACCCCGCTTTGGTGTCTGTTGAGAGAAATGTGGTTTAGAAATGCATATCTGCATGCAGAAAGCATGCGGATTTGGATGAACTTTGGTATGTAGATACTTCAGGTCCTGGAATAACACTTAGGCTACTTTTCATCATCATCATAATCGTCAAGCATCACCACACCCGTAAAACCGTGGGGTGCGGCTAATAATAAATATATTTATCTTTGACGCTAGTTGTCAATAACATTAATGTAGGTGGACTTGTAAATTGTATTTTTATTGTTTTCAGGATTGTCACAAGCCAGTGATTAGTGATAATGACATGAGTTCTGGATGGCAATGTGCATCCTGTCTGCAGTCCCAAGGTTTTGCTATTGGCTTTTCAAGCAAGGCGTCCTCATCCTCTAAGTCCCCCTCCCATGTCTCTGGATCTACAACTCCAGTGAAGATGTCCTCAAGCAGTTCTGCATCATCATCACCATCTAAAGTAGTAACTCCTAACATTAATGTCATAACTGCAGATAAAAGATTACAAATTATGAAAAAGAAAGCTGCTAAGCAGCATGAGAAAGGAAGAAAGAGTTCTAAGTAATTACCTTGTAAATTAAGTTAGATGTGCATGCAGAGTTTGTATGTAAATTTTTTTTCAGTAAGCATATTTTGGCGCGTATAGCGCGCGAGTGGTCATAACTGGGAAGAACTGGGACTGTTGACTCACAGGATTAAAGGGCCCTTATCATCATGAAAACATTCTCTCTCACTTTCAGTTCTTAAGTTTCTCCAGTAAAAGCACTGAGAAAGAGAGATAGATCCAACAGTTATAAGATACCACAATAGATTGCTTACTATTATTACACTTCATGTCTGTTCGGTACAACTTCCTCGCCTGTTTGCTGGCTTCGGTTGCCACAACTTATGTACTACCTTGTTCATACTACCCACATTTATTGGCACAAATCTCATAACAAGTGCTATCTACCTTCACTCAGTTAACAAATCGAGTACTAGCAGAACCTACAGTCTAATCTATTACTTTTAACAGCTATTTCGTTTGAGTATCTCACATGCTTCAACATATATTTAAACAAAAATTACCTAATTAAAATTAAATAATAGTTTCCTTTACATATTCATAAATTTAAATACACACTCGCTCGCAGCTAGTGGCTATTTAAACCATTGGTATTGCAACAGTTATGTCAATTGTGAGCCATGTATGTGAATTACAGAATAAATATTATGAATAATATAACTAGCCTAATTATTTCACAAACTCCTGTCATAAATGTGTGTATGTAAGTTTCCGAGTTTTAGTAGCCAATTAGATAATATACTTTTTTTACAACTTCCACTGTTACAAGTTTCCTCAACCGCCAGTTTGATTGGATGTCTTCTGTGAAAAAAAAATGCACAGCAGCAGTAAATTTTAAAAATAAAGTATTTCAACAGAGCAATGACCACCGATCACTATAAAGACTTGCTTCTTGCGCGTCTTTCTTCGTTCTTTTTTTCTAATAGTTTGTTAGATGCTTACGTACTACTATTATTTATTCTATGGCTCAAGATATCGGTTTTCTGTGAATTTATTTTAGTTTCTTTTTAAAATTAAACATATGTTTCCTCTAAGTAAATTGTACCGATCATAAGGATTTAAGTTTTAAAAGTACCTAAATAATAAAGTGGTTCCACTACAGCGTCCATTGTTTTTTCCGCCCTATATGAATACAGGGCGCCTTATATAAAAGGTAATCCAAACTAAGAAACTAATTTTATAAATGGGAAAGTAAGTCTGCCTGTTACCTACGTTTTCGCGCCTATCTGCTGAGCCAAATATTGATCAGATAAATGGAGAAAGATAGGCTTGTTTATTTCGAAAAAAGTTGAATCCCTAGGGAAAATAAAAGTATCGGGAAATCCGTAGTCAATGTGGTGGGACGCAGCTAGAAGAATACTACAGTATACATCACTCACCATCAAATGAGATAGAATAGAATAGAATAACTCTTTATTATCAGTACCAAATAACATACCATACTTAAAGCTAAACTTAAATTGTAATACTTGATACGATAATGGGCGGCCTTATCGCTTGTAGCGATTTCTTCCAGGCAACCTTTAGAGATAGTGGTCATGCACTAGACTGAACATGAATATAAACTTCAATTAAAGTAGTTTATGCGATTTCGGTGTTTATCATGTTACGAGCCCGTGTTTTTTGAGAAATAAATCATTTTAATTTAATACTATAATTTATTATACATTATAGGTATATGCAACATGTCCCAAAATTCAACTCTAACCGGGCATCAGATGGTGGGCCTGCTACTCGAAAAAAAATATACCTAGGTATCTAATTTTATTTTAAACTAGTATACTAGTAGCGCCCCGCGGTTTCGTCCGCGTGGATTACGGATTTCCCGCTACCTCAACTATCCCACGGGAACTATACTTTTTCCGGGATAAAAGTGCGGTTTCCGGGTAATAAGCTTATGTGTTCATCTAGGGTTTAAACTATCTCCATACCAAATTTCATCGAAATCGGTGTAGCCGTTTGAGCGTGAAGGAGTAACAAACATACACAAAAACTTTCGCATTTATAATATTATAGTAGGAAGTAGGATCAAATTTGATCGAAGATTGTCAATCTTATGACATTATTAACTAGTTAGCACGACCACAATTTGTCAAATATATATATATATTTTTTTGTATCGTAAACCTCAGTAGCTCTGTTGTCGACAATAAACCTTAGATCTCAGAATGCCTGTAGTTTTGACACCAAAATCAATTTGTTGACACAAAAGTGCGTAAACGTTTATCATTATCGTTATAATTATAACACGATAGCTTCAAATAATAATATGACATATTTAAAACAATAAAATAATTACTTACTCCGTCTTTTAGGTTAGGTTGTTTTTATACCATGTAAGTATATAATTTAGCGTTTGACCACTATCTCATTTGATGGTCAGTTACGATGTGGTCAAAGATGTTAAAACGCTATAACTAGAATGCTTACTGGGTCTCAAGGACTGCTGCCTGAACACACTATGTGTTTGGTGACAGTTTTTCAAACTTGAGGGTGGTAGCCAGTCAGGCGGGTACTCGAAAGTGCCCTACCACCATGCTGGGAATTTGATAACGGTACTACCTTCACCGGTAGCTCAAGCCGTTGGTGGGTATCCAACCAGCGGTGTTCATCACGTTGACAGCCGACGCTCCCACCGCTGAGCTCATCGCTTCAAATCTTCGCCTATATCCTTGACGAATCCTTTCGATATGTTGTCGATGACAAGATTACATGGTTTTAAATCTATAAAAACCCGACTTCCACTATTTATCCGTAGAACATTTTCTTAAAAAGAGAAATACTAAGCCGATTTTGATAAAATTTAAATGGGACCAATCCGAATTTGGTTCTTCCAAATGATAAAAAATGACTGGTTTTATAAATTGTTTAAAATATAAATCCAGTTAAACAAATGACGGAGTTCTACCCGAACATTTGTAGTTAAATAAATAATAAACATCCGTATTGATAACCTTCGACATTTTTGGAAGTCGGTTATAGAAAAAAAAATATGGCCAAATTCGTATAAATAACGTTAATTATTGACGTGATAACGTTTTATAAATTGATGAATGCCAGCAACACAAATGAAAAATAGTAACGTTCCGCGTAACGTTCCACCTGAGTTTTGTATTACATAAAATAATCAAAGTCAAAGTCAAAGTCATAAATGATTATGACGTTATCACGTAAATCTATCGTCCGTAAACCGACTTTACAGACAACCAATTTTATATATCTCGTTACCGATACCTTATTGACAATAACCATGTTAGTGATAATTTAAATAAAAATGAGAGGTAATTGTAATGTAACAAACCGACTAGGACTCACGTGGTAAACACTGGAAAATTACTCTCCGACCAGTTTCGAACTTATTTGCAGTTCTTCATCTGGGAGTTATGATCGTGCCAGGCGGCGAGCGCGAGCCAAGCGAGAGTAATTTTCCAGTGTTTACCACGTGAGTCCTAGTCGTTTTGTTACATTACAATTATGGAAGAAACTCGCGATAGTTTTCAGACTCAAAAATGAGGCGGCCTTTAAAACGTAATAACATGGCACACTTATAGGTACTGAAAAACCTAATATTTTATTTTTTGATTGTTGATTCCACTTAAGTCAAGTTGACATTAAATTATGTTTAATTAATTGTTGTTTATCTTGATGAAAATAAAATTCACGTCAGTAGGTGAACCCTTAATAGGTATAATAGATAAAAAAAGATAAATCAGTCAATTTTTTTCAGTGTAGTTTGTTTTCCTCTACCATTTAACGTATTTCTTCCGATTCAAGCGTAGCTACATAAATCCCCCACAGCTTCCTAAGCAAACAAAACTCAATACCGCTGAAATGAATTTCGTATGTATGGTACATAGTAAACTAGTGTTCAAATGAAACATAATAATAGAGGATCATTTTCCACTGTTTTCACAGACATGTAACCAATCCTGAAAGGCGCCCTCTCTCATTGGCCGTTTTCAATGTGGGCGGCACGGGATACACAGACTCCCGGATTCTGTGTATCTCTGCTACTGAAGCTCCAACCTGACATTTGTTACCATGATAATGTGGTACAAGTTCGAGTATATTTTGAAGCTGCGTATGTTACGCCTCTTGCAGTTTGTCTTCTTTCAACAGTCAGTGTCCATAACGGATTGGTTTCAGTCTTGAGTGAAAACTTGCTGGCCTGAAATATAGGCTAATTTATCGCTGTGTACCATCACTTTGCTACAAAATCTACGAAAATAGCTACATAAATGTAATTCAATTACTTGATAAGGTAATAATAGGTGTTTTGAGTGCTAGTGAAACGTTTTCTGGACTATCTGGAAAAAAAGTAAGTGAAATCTTATGCTATCTTAAATTTGCTTCTATATACATACTTACAGAACATTTTTTGAGAATTTTAAGTTTATGTATATAGGTCTCTCGTCAGGTCTTTCGTTCGACCACAGCGCTGCTGACTTTATAGTGTGACCAAAGGTCAGTAGCGGTGTGGTCGAAAGTGGAAACACATTTTAATTTTTACTATAAACAGTATTACCTATATTATATCATGTTGCATGATAATGCTGTGTAATATTCAAATCCGAATTAGTGTGACAATTCGATATACATCAAAGAATGATGTAACTAGGTAGGTACAGGAGTGACATTTTTGTTTTGGCGGTAGCGTTCGTGATTTAAAAGTCAAACAATTGAGATAATAATAGAAGAACCTTATACTGGGACAAATTATTTAAATTTTTGCATTGTCATCTATCCTTGATAAGTGTGCAAAGCTTCAAATTAATCGGACGTTTTGAATGGGGCGAAAATCACGTTCAAAGACTCCATTACATAGATAAAACTAAACGCGGGTTAATTTAAATAAAATGCATTCTTCATACATTTTTAACGGGTATAATTTTAGCCAGGAACTCTGCCCTTTTATGACCCGATTAAAGATGATGCAAGATTGGTAATCTTGTATTTAAGTACCATATTATTTCGTGAAACATTGCTAATTTTGTATACATGAAACTGTTTCAAAAAATCTGACTTCGACAGCCTGAAACGAGCTGCACCTGCCACAAAATGAACAGCGGCAGAGCAAGGGTGCCTAAATGCGCTCGCTGCCGCAACCACGGTCTGATCTCAAGCCTTCGAGGACACAAGAAAGCATGTGCTTACCGACACTGCCAATGTCCGAAATGTGGACTCATTAAGGAAAGGCAACGGATAATGGCTGCACAGGTGAGGCGAAGTAGAGTTTCCTGAAGCGAATTCTAAAGGACGTTATCAATTCCTTTGTATTTTTTTGTATGTTTGTTACCGACGAAATTATTTATGGACATATTTGAAATGGCTTTCAGATCGATTCAGCAGTTCACTTTATTTTAAGATAAACGTTGAAAATGTTCCACTCAGTAGAGGATAGCGGTTTTTTTAGTGTTTTAGAATACGTACTGATTTTTAATTTATGTCATAATGTTGAATTAAAAAAAATAACTCCAAATTATTAGCGCACGTAGTGGAGCTTAACCAAGCGATCATAACTAGGCAAGGGGTTTTGTGGACACAACTTGTTTCTGTGGTATTTTAAAATGAGCACTTTCGCGCTTCGTATATGTCACGTGTATGAAGACTAGCAAGGAACGGAAGGCAGTGAGAACGTAATGCGCTCTGTCTGTATTCATTATAGTAGGCTATATTGTTCATGACTCTATTACCATTATACTGCTCGCGTGTTGTCGGTACTACTTGTTATCTCTAACAACGGAAAGGATAAAGCAAAAGGAAACGCAGGTTCTTTTCAGGTAAGTATTACGCAATAGACGCCACGATACCTATATATAAATGTTATAATTCCTAGTTCCAACTCTAATGTGACATCACTAACGCGTCATGCGTTAAATCTTTTTGTCACACATCGGCTACTAGGTTCAGAACAAGCCCTCTTTTCGGGGTAATGTGGTTTGCGTAACCGAAATATAATAAAGAAGTGTGACTGTTGAATATATTTCGATAGCGTTTTCACAGTTCATGTGTCTATATCCAGGTCCAGGTGGAGGAGCTTCATAGGGATAGGACGTTATGGAGCTGAGTTGTATATTTAATTTTAAGAAGTTCCGAACGTTATATGTTAGCGTTTTTATAGTTAGCTTTATAAACTTATGGCCACAGAGGGTTGGTTTTAAATGGGACTAGCTACATGGGGAATCCACAGGTACAGAAGATGAGATACAGGAATGCTGTCAATGGGTTCTTTAAGTTCTTTTTATATAATTAAACATAAATAATCGAAGTATAAGAATCACATCAAACGTCCACTTGAAAATTTTTCATCAAAAGATTGAAGTTTTACTTTTACAAATAGCTTTAAAGTTTCGTTTTATTAACTAAGGTAGCTATTTGTGGAAATTTATAATTGGCCGTCAGTGAATGTATACTTGTATGTTTTATCGGCTGGCTGTTAATTTACCCTAATAAATTTTAAAAAAAGCTCTTTCTGTCTGTAACATTTCATATAGATTTTTATGCAATTTTATGCAAGTGTAATTTCTGCACCATATCAGTTGAAATAAATAATTTATTTCGATATAATATATAATATATGTCACCTGCTTTAGAGGGACAATGTTACTTTGCAATAAAATTATTGTAAATCCACATTATCCCGTCAAAGCAGGTGCAATCACTAGCAAGAGAAGACCATCTTGGAACGTATTGGTCACAGGGGTGGTAAATATTTTTCATGTTGTTTGTTTACGTGCTACATCTTAGACCGCGTCTTCATCATGTATGCGATGCATCAGCATCAGGTGAAACAGTGGTCAAACGCAATATTATATAAAAAAAATAAAAAATCTACTGAATACCTTTTCTGCCGTGGTAAAGTGTTTTGTGAAGACCGTTTATTATAGGGTTCCGAGGTAAGGTAACACGAGACCTTATTACTAAGACTCTAGAACTAGACTACTACTAGACTAGACAGTTGAAATTGTTACAAATGATGTATTTCTGTTGCCGCTATAACAACAAATACTAAAAACAGAATAAAATAAACATTTAATAGGGCTACCATACATCAAACGTGATTTTTTTTTGACCGTTTTTGTTCGATATTGATAACGGCAACAGTTAGACGCTTGAAATATTTACAGAATATTTACTTATATATTCACTTTACAAATAAATAATTACAAATATTTAAGGAGGGCTCCCATACAACTAACTTTTGTGCTGTTTGATAGATAATGGTAAGGAACCCTTCATGGGGGATCCTCACGAAGGGTTCCTTACCATTATCGATGGACAACGAAAATAAAAAATATAACCAAGATGTAATTACAAATAAAGGTTTTCTGTGAATTATGGGGGAATGACGGTAGCTGTTTCAAGTAAATTATAATTATGAGATTTACACAGCGTCGGATGTACACATTTGCCGCCGAGGGGCTATTCAAATTTTGCCGCTTCTACTAACCTCTGTAAATCGATGGCCTAGTCATGGTAATATACTAACATCCTATTTGACAAGAAGTTGAATATTAGTGATTAGTGCATGAGAACATCAGCTTTTTTTAAAAAAAATACTTCACATTCACCACCTGATTCAATAAAATATATGCTGCCCTCTAAAATCTGCCGCAAATCTGCCGCTCTAGGTTCCGGCCTACTCAGCCTATTGGTAAATCCGCTACTGGATTTACAGAGCAGGTAGATTTCGTAAGCTTTTATCATCAAACACAACGCACAAGATAAAACCTTATTGAATACAGAAATAACACCAATTCCGAGGCGTTAATGCGTTTTAATGTAGTGAAATCGAGAGCAGCTAATGCTGTCTAAGTTTATTTAAACAAGTGGCCCGTGTTTACACGGAGACGCCGGATGAGCCATCGATCGGTTGACTCAGTAACGCATCGCTGTCGATGCCCCGCCACCACAGCCGCCGTGCGCAATGCGCGTAGCCGCGTGCATCTCATCTATTCTGTGTTTTAGTAGTATTTTACGAGATTAGGTTCTGTTCAAATTTCACATTGCGACGTTACTTAATCTTAGTACAATTTATTTGTTTCTTGTGCTCGGATATTTATGAGAGACCTGTTTTTTATTTTCTTATTAATCAATGGATTTAAGACTAAATATTGTGTATCTATTTAATCTCTTTGGGATTTTGGATTTCCGCAAAGTAACGCACGAATCTATCTTCTTCTTCTTGTCCTTATCCCATACTATTTAGGGTCAGCACAACATGTTTTTTTCTACTATCATTAGTCATCTCAGTGCTCGCATCTTTCATAAACATATCATTCTTCACACAGGCCACCCTTTCCATGCCTTTTTCGGCCTTCCTCTACCTCTATATCCATCTGTCCTGTAACGCCTGAATCTATAAACTTTTTATTTAGCTTGGCCTTTATATAGATTAATCGACCGACCAATATTGAAGCGTTTATTTTATTTCTGTATATTAACTGCCATTGCATTTTACCAGCTATTCAGGTACTTCACGAACTGCTGAAAATAATTTGATACTTACTGTTTTTGCAGCTGTATTCTTTATAATTGGGATTCCACCCGAATAAAATAAGAATAAAATAAATGTTAAGGAACATGAAGAAATATTCTTAAGGAGAGGAGAGATTATGTAACTTAAAAAAACATTTATTTTTTATTTGGTTTCATTTTGCCAAATATTAAATTTTGGCTAACTGCGAGTTGTTCATAAAAAAATTAAGTGGAAAAGGAAGAAGAATGATAATGCTCCAGACGAAAGTTTAGTACCTTGTAACTTTAACCCTTTCATTTGAACGGACTAATGCTGTTTGCCTCTACCGGCATTAACAGCTTCACCAGGGGATCTCTCATGAACTGCTGCATCAACGTCAACGCACTATACGTATCTTCTCCGGAAGTTGAAGCCAAGAAGGGATCGAACTGTCAGTTTGACAGCCGACGCTCCCATTGCTGAGCTATCGTCGCTATTTTTGTTGACCATTAACTACATCAAACCATTTATTTAATGCACGGCGATAAATCTACAAATCCTCATCTCAGCCATAGGACGTCCATTGCTGGATATAGCCCTCCTCATTGGTTTCCAAAAGGACCGGTTTGCAAGCCGCCCGCATCCAACCCTTGCCTGCGATCTTAGTCAGTTCGTCTGTCTAATCTAAACTACGAATAATCACTATTAAATACAGCTTATATCACTCAGGAATAATGTATTTCTCTATTGGTGAAATAATGTTAATTCTCGCTCGGTACGATAACCTGTTCATAATCCACGCGACAGCCCGTTCTATTCAGAATAAAACAAAATTGTTAATCACAATCAGATAATCAGCTTCGTACTGGAGAAAGAATGTTCACAATCGCTTTAGTAGTTCCAGAGATTACTTCATACAAATGTGTATTACAAACTTTACCTGTCTTCAAGTCGCGAGTGAATAGGTACCTTCTAGGTTTGCGTGCTAAATCCTAGACAACGTCATCACTTAACATCAGGTGAGACAGTTGTCAAACGCAAACTAAAAAAAAACTATATGTAAAAAAAAAACAAAAAAAAACCTGTTTATAATATTAGTGCGTAGATTTCGGCCGGCAAACGTCTGCGATCTGAGTAATGCGATACTGTATTCAACGCGGGTTCGCCGGTAATTTGATTTCACAAGATTGAGTTTTGTTTAGCTTTCCAATGATGTGCGCCGACCCTAGGCTGTGGACACGGCTCGCCGCGGTCTCTCCCCGGGGCGACCTCTCCCCGGGGTGACCGCTCACCGCAAACAAACATTCTCTGTTTGTCATTGATTTAACGCTAAATTAATTTTGTCTTCATACGCTTTGTCATTTGTATGGGATGTCTGAGCAGGTTGATGTTTAGGAGTTTAGGGTCTTGTTTTTTATTATCTTCATGTTTAGTATCTGTGTTGCAGTGATCACATTACTACTATCTCACTTGATTGCCAGATGAAATTAAAGGTGGTATCACAGTCGATCTAGAAGGAAAGAAACCGCGAAGCGTTACTGCTATAATATACTAATATATATTATAAAATATTAATAAGGAAGGTGTAAGACAGACTTTACATATGTAAATATCATCATACAAAAATCATTGGTGCCATTTCACCAATACTGATTTATTCCGTCAGGTTGCTCTGAAGCGACAGCAGGCAGCAGAAGATAAGATAGCTCTTCACCTGGCGTCTGTGGAGAGCGGCACAGCTCTTGAAGCGTTGCCGCCGGGCCGGATCTATGGCATGCGGGTTACGGAGCCGTGCCCTAGCCCTGGTCCGGAGCCAGACTCGGCAGCCGACGACCACACTGTAAGTATTATAATCATAAAGGAACTAGTCGCGAGATTATATCTGTTGTGTGGGCGTCAAAAAGAAATAAGCTTCGAGCGATGATAGCTCAGCGGGGGAGCGTCGACTGTCAAACCGACGGACACAGGTTCGATCCCCAACAACGACTTGAGCTTCCCGTGAAGGTAATACCGTTATCAAAATTCCCAGCATGGTGGTAGGATACTTTTGAGTACCCACCTGGCTAGCTACCACCCTCAAGTTTGAATCAAAACTGTCACCAAACATAGTATGTTCAGATAACAGTCCTTGAGAGCCAGTAAGCATTCTAGGTCTTGGGTGATAACACCTTTGACCACATCGTCACTGATCATCAAGTGAGATAGTGGTCAAACAAATAAATGTGAATTAAATCTATATAGTATGAAAAAAAGGTTGATGACCAAATTGATCTTCTACAACAGTATTACAGCATTTGGGTCCGTGTTGAGAAGGTCGGGGGAAATAGAATCAGACCATTATAATTTGAAGTAAGTGACTAAACACTAGCTGGCGAACCGCGACCGCATCATTGAGCCGTATTGGCTTAGAAAATAGTCGGAACCCTCTGACTTATTACGTGAGTAGTTCCCGTGTTTTATTCATTCATAATATGGTCTTGTAGCGTCCTTGTAGCATTTTCAGTAAATTATTAAAAAAGACGTGTGGCACTCGCGGACTGCCCCGGTAAAGCTATTGCATAGCATTTTTTATCAACTTATGCAATTAATATATTTATAACTTATGCAGTAACGCCGATACAACCAATGCCACCTAGAGGCGAGTTGCTGAACTAAACAGACAAGCGTGATATTTCAAAAAAATAATTAAAAGTCCTGCTATTCATCGATAGATGGCAAAACTAAAAAGTATCACCGTTGTGCCGGTCGGAGGTCGAGGTGTTAGGTTATTTTCGTTACGGAATTTCTGGATTCAGTCTCCACGCTCAAGGCCCGCGATAGAAACTATGCAATAGCTTAAAATGTGTTTAATTATTTGTGTAGCCGATTCACATCGACAGCGAGACGAGTGACTCGTTACCAGATTGCTGCACGGCATCTTCAGATTCCACCGGCAATGTCTCAGCATCTTCATTACGGTATCTTTTTGAAAATTCATTACATTTAGAATAATTGACTCTACATTAACCCTATTTCCCCACTTAGATTTTTATGTAAAGTGTTTGTAATCATATAACGTTACATGACAAAATACCTTTTGTAAAGAATCATTGGACTTGCAGCGCAGCCTAAAGGAAGTCCACCGGACCACAAGATGACGGTAGTGGACTTACGGTTTGAGATCCATTTCATACAATGACAAATCGTTGTAAATTTAGTCTTCACCATTAGCTAAATAGATAATTTTTAGTTTTTTCAGCTTATTTTTTTGAAAGCCCTACATGTCTCATACACTTTAAAAAATACCACTTACAAGAACACTTGAAGCACGTTAATTTTGATTTATAAAAAAATTGATTTAATATGCTTAATTTTATTAATGAAAAAATATTTAAGAGCCACCATATTTTTCTTTTGACAAAAATTATCGTTGAATAACAAGTGTGCTTAGAACGCGTATTACACTAGAACAAACGGAATTGAGTGTAAAAATGTGACTAGTAATTTATTTTTAAGCCTGTAGATCGTCTTTCAAGTACATTTTGTAATATATAAAATCAACACGCATCAGGATTTGTCCCATATCTTCTAACTATACACACCCACGTGACCCGTGAGCCTCTGTAATGTCATCGACACCTGTCCAGCCTTTAAAAATGTCACTCGCGCAGTATGAATATTTGATTAATGACAGACAAATCTGAGGCGGCTGACGGTGGTGTCTCTGAATGAAGATTAAAAATTGTAGGTATTAACTTGATGCAGGCCGTTTCCAGGTCTCTGTGGAGACGAGTGGGGAAAGCCTTTATTCATCAGTGGTCGTCCTGCTGATGAAAGACGAAGAACCAAAATACAGTTGTTCTATGAATTTGTGATTAATTATTTCCCCTTATTTAACAGCATTGGACCAGAAGTTGGCCCAGAAGATGGCACAGTGAGCACGGCTGGCCTCGAAATGCTGCGAAAACTGTTTCCTGGCAAAAAGCGCTCCGTGTTGGAACTTGTTCTACGGCGATGTAACCACGACTTGCTGCGAGCTGTCGAACATTTCAACGCAACACACGTAATTTGTATTTATTATGGAAAAGTTTATGGCTAGTTCCAACTGTCCAACCTCGCCGCTGTCACGAACCAAATATTTTCAAGATTTATTTACCTAAATGCGGCAAGAATACCCGTGCGACTCCTCGAATAAATTTTACCTTGGGTTCCTTAACTATAAATGACGGGGTGCTGTCGCAACCTGACTGCGGATGCCAGAAAAGTGTATGCATTGTACCACGCAGTCGTGAAGACTGGGGCTAGTTAATTGTTGTAGCTTAATTTGATTATCAATAAGGTGAAGACTGGGGCTACTTAATTGTTGTAGCTTAATTTGATTATCAATAAGGTGAAGACTGGGGCTAGTTAATTGTTGTAGCTTAATTTTACTATCAATAAGGTGAAGACTGGGGCTAGTTAATTGTTGTAGCTTAATTTGATTATCAATAAGGGTGTCATATTCTCTAAGAAAAAACCCTGCATACAAAATTAAGATTAAAAAACAAAACTATATATGAAAACGTTTTTTATTCCGCGAGACTGGTGTATGACTGTCTGTATCTACTCCATTTCATAAATTTCTTTAGTAAATAGTTTGTATTGATGCGAGGACTGTAAATATTATCATTCACAGTCAATCTGAAAAGCAGAAGCGACAATTGAGAATGTAAAACGATTACGTGATGTACATATATACTTCATTGTTATTATGTTTTATACTATTACGTAACATTAACTTAGTTTTACTAATGTCGAAGCATAATTATTTTTAGATTGGGAATATTGAATATGATATTCTCAAACACTTTAGCCATTTGTTATCATTGTACCTAAAACGCCATAAGCCATAGTCTGTCACATATAATCACTCAAAGTGTTTTGTTCTTAATCCAACACCTTAACACTACTTTAAAAAATGCTTTACTATGCATGTCTATGAAACATTTAGTGTTTACTTAATGTTTGCGGATTGCTATGTAATTTGAAGAAGGTTACCGCTTAAAATGCTGTATACCCAGCTTTGAAATATTTCTAAGAAAAACTTTACATCGTCAACAGGATCCCAGAGACAAAAGTCTCGGCAGTCACTCAACCGGCCGAAGCTTAGACGCGTCTGTATCGAGCTCGGAAGAAGTAGAGTCCAGATGGTCTGCATTCCGACCGGTCGGCCCCCGCCCGCCCTTCCTCCCCGCTCTGGTCATGGGTCGAGTCTGCGGCTCCGACTGGCTGGTCCCATTGCCGACACTGCCAGCGTTATCTACGCCTTTGTTCGCGCTTCAGCATCATCCACCGCCGCCTCAATGCAATCCTTGCGCTCCTGATTGCCGACAATGCAATAATCACCGTTAGAATAAAAGATGCAAAAAACAATCGCTTTGCGGCCAGCAATTTGTGTGTGTTTACGAATGTAGTTATGAGGGAAGTAATTTAAGATTATCCACACAAACCACCATTGGGTTGTTGGGAAAACGCAACAGACGGCGCAGAGTGAAAATCACATTACATTATCAGAGATTGAAACTTCATTGAAATGAAGATAAATTATTGTAGGATGAAATAAAAGAAAAGAAACCTTTATAAAACTTAAAACAATCTCACTGTTTTATATTTTACATATTTGAAATGACATGCAATACCAAGACAATAGTGTAAAATCATTTTTAAAAAATGTGCAGATAACCGTGCTATGTAGGTACTACTCGTATGTGTATGTATGGTCAAAACCAGGGAAGTGATAAAATCGAAGCCAAAAAAATTAAAAAAAATATTGTGAAAGGTGATAAAGACAAAGAAGGTAATAGTTTCGATTTGATGATAGATAGGTACCTACGTATGCCATGATACCTCCCCCATAATGATACCTGAACGATTGAAGTCTATGATCCCAAGTGATGGTCATATATATATGCCATAAACTATACATGTTCCTCTTCAGATAAGATTGTATTATTAAAGTTAGTTGTAAGACGTATTCTTGTGTATAAAAGGTTCCTGTGCAAAGCTTATTCATACTCGTTAACGCCAAAAATTGTTTAAACAATAGAGCTTTAAATATGGACATAAGTTATATGTTTTCATAAATAGTCGTAGATACCTACTTACTTAAACGTATAATGTAAATTTATTATGTTATAGATATCATTATATAGTTAATAAATGCAATTATAAGATTAAATTAATTGTCTGATTTATTTAGCATTATAGACTACTAGCTGCATCCCGCGGTTTCACCAGTATGGATTACGGTTTTCTTGCCAGTAGCGTTCAACTCCTGCGAACTCGAGCGAATAATCTGGCAGTATAATGTCAACAATGTTTTTCTAAAATATTTTATAAAGAAGATATTATGCAACCTCTCAATAACAGTCAGCAGGCAAAAATGAACATTACATTTTTTTTTTTTTTAAGATTATAAGCTTGCGTTTGACCACTGTCTCACCTGATGTTTTTTACATGTTTTTTATACAATGAATAAATAATCGTTGATTTTCTGAGAATCCGTTTTAACTACATTGTAAAGAAAGTAACTGAGTATATTATTTTTTTTTTTTCGTTGTTTTTTCCTGATTGAAATATTACGGTAACGATTGACTCACAGATTTATTAGCATTGCTACGCAGTAATTTTGTGGAGTAATGTATAATAATTATGAGAAGCAATACAATATGATGCACATAAGCATACACGGTATAGTAGTGTATTTGTCAAATGTGACAGATCCATTTTAACAGTTACCAATGACATTGTATTACGAGTACAAAGGCTCGCGGGTGTTTACAGGCAGAGAGGGCTGGACAAATCCTGATGCACGTAGACTTAAAATATTGAAATTTATGTACTTTAAGGGTTACTTACGGGCTCAATAAAAAAATAATCACACTTGTAGACTTTTTAATGTCCTTTCTTCTGGTATCAGATACAGTACAAGCGCATTTGTCGTTACTGCGAGAATTATTGATAAAGGAAAAATACGGTCGCTCTAAACCATTTTTACACCAATGGTTTAGCAATGAAAATCGCTTTGTGTTCAATCAGAATTAGTTTTCATAAACTGTTCTCATAAGTGGTATTCTTTAAAAGTTTGTTAGACAAGCAGGAATACCAACAGAATGAGGTGGAAAGACCCAACAATATCTTTTTAGCGAATGGTAAAGCCTTAAATTGTTAAAGTCCAAATTTACTGCGTTAAATTAATCAGTAACTGAGGCTTTTGCCTTAGTTTTATGCTGAGTCGGGGCCCATATTCATGACACTCACAACATCATTAATAATCTGTTCGGTATTGTTTTTGTATGTATCTCTTGTGTAATGTGTGTTGTGAGTGTCTTGAATAAATGTGGTTTCTTTCTTTCTTTCTTTACTGTTCGGTCAGGTCAAATAATGGTCGCCCAGCTGGTACCTATTTAGCCGATGGGTTGCGCGAAAGAAGCCTGGAGTTCTGAGCTCTCAAGGGATTACGATGGACTGTTACAAATCAGTGACAATGTTCCAGCATTCTCCAAATAGAAATAAAGAGGAGACGCTCTATTACCGGCTCTAATGTCTAGTGTAAATACAAGGGGCTGTCAAACGCATTTTCCGTAGCGTCTCCCCCCAATTTCGTAACATTGTTTTGCCAAATAGTATTTAGTATTAATAAAATGAAACGCGAATTTTACTGTCGTGGAGTTCAGGTATAAGTTGTTTTATCGGCGATTCGCAAGCGTGCCTACCAATATTAATATAGCAATTGAATACCAAATTTAGACCATCAGGAAATCACGTTTCTCTGCATTTTTTGCTAGTACTCGAGGGTGTCAAGAAATTTATGACCACGTCGTCACCATCTAAAAAATGAAGTAGACCTTTAAATAATAGAATTTTAAATAATAATAAAGTAGTGAACTCTTCTCATATTGATACATAGTTACACTTTTAACATCGTACTGTTGTATAAATCATCTGACTCAGAAGAGTCATGGCTGAGCGAGCCATTACTTTTAGGCGCGGAACGGACGCCGGGCACGGCCCTCGGCGCGTCGTCGCCCACTTGCTATGCCTGCGGACATACGCCGATACTGCTCGCACTCATAATGCACCCCCCGCTCTTCCTCTTCATGTCTGAGCGTCGTGACCTCTTCTTTCCGTGGCCCTTCTCCGAATGATGTTACGTCATCTTCTCTGATGTACAACATTCATCGCTACAGTGATCAAACAATCCTTCTAAGTTTACGTGCAACAACTTAGACCGCGTCGCCACTTAACATCAGGTGAGACAGTGGTCAAACGTAAGCTTATAATAAGTAAAAATAAATCATTAAGTGACATGATCACTCAAAATCCAGATGTGAATCTAGGTATATAGTGATAGGGTATACAAATTCCATACGGAACTAATGGCTTACCTTAGTCTTGCCTTGTACCTTGGACGTAGCCTGTGCATAGCATGTGCTGTTAAATATAATTTCAAATAATCAAAGGGGCAGTTTTTGGGACCGCTGATAGAAGTGAAAACTACAGGGTTTCTAAGCTTACATGGAAAACGTGCGATGACGATGACGCGAGTTCCATAATTTTTGTTCACCCAAAAAGTGCACAACGCGCCTAAAGAAGTTTTCACTTCAATAAACAATATTCGTACAGTAGCATTGGTTCCCTTCTTACCACGGGATATTGAAATGTACTACACACTAATACTACATTATAATTATACATACTAATTTCCATACAATTGATATTCGATCGACGTATGCCACTCATCGACGTTCCTTCTTTCAACTATTAATCGGCATTTGAACATTCCCAAGATGTTATATCTGACTTTAGTTTCGCTTTTTATATTATTAAACATAGTTTGTGACGTGAATTACTTTATTAGAACCTTATTTACTGTGTTCAGGGCGCGAATATTCCAGCAGAAACGTAGTTTGAAAGAGGTCACGACATTATACGGTAAGTTGAGTTCGAAGCTTAAAGATACAAAGAAATTGTATAATCTGACAAAACCTAACAATATACTTAGCTAATTTCATTTGAAATATATTATTGTATACTACATATTATTTTAATACACATATTTTATAGGTTGTTAATTTGGACAGGTTAAGTCGGGTCATAAAGAGTTATCGCCTCGTCATAGCGTATTATACACTTTGTTCCCGGCGTGGCATGTTTTTGTTTTTTGATCGTCGTCATGAAATGTGCCTATGTAATTAATGAAAATATTCATGAAGCTTGACCTCTTGGCTCGTGAGTGTCAGAGATTTGTCAATAGATTGGAAAATCGATCAATACTGTATATACAATAACTACATGTGAGTATTAGACCCAAAATATAATGTTGGTTAACTTGCCAGGCATGCAAGTGGTCAAACGCCAGCTTATAATATTTAAAAAAAAAATGCAGTCTTGGCGTTCATCATCAAACGACTTAGATATAAGATTAGCTCGTCAGGTCACTCAACACCTGGTTCCTGGAAATATTTGATTTAATTGACACATCTTTAGTAATGAAAAATCACATGTTACAGGCATAGGCACTTTCCAAGATGGCGATGTAAAGTTACGCTTTGTTCGCTTAGCCAGACTGATCCGGGAACTAGACATGGCAAGATACCAGTTCTACGAGTTAACGGGCATTTACTGCCGGAGCCAGGAGCTTGGCATCAAGTCCTTGCAAGGATGCACTCTGACTGTGACCATGGAACCTGTCCCTATATTTATGCCTTATAAGATAAACACAAAGGTACAGTCTGGATTCTATACTTATCTATTTTTTTTTTTTTTCACACACTCACACCCCCGCACTAGGATACCCTGTGTCGCGGGAGGCATAGACACACACAATCACAATACACAAACATCCAAGTCCCAAGAACGAACATCTTTGCTCATCATATAAATGTTTGTCCCGGCCGGGATTCGAACCCGGGGTCGCGCTTCCAAAGTCAGTGTCGCTGACCACTGAGCCACGATGACCGTCTGAATACCGACTGTCGTGACCGTCTATATTCTATTCTTCTCACTTAGTGTTAATGCACTGTATGTTGGGTTTTTTAAACATGAGCGTGGTAGCTAGTCAGAGAGGAAAGTGCCATACCACCAACCACCATGCTGTGAATTCGACGTCGCCTTCATCATAAGCTCAAGCAGTTGTTGGGGATCGAACCAGCAGCGTTCATTACGTTGACTGCCGTCGTCATGGCAACGCCGATTGGATATTATATTTTCCTTAGTAATGAGTTTAATTAATTTAATTGACCACGGACTGGCAAGCGCAGCATAGGACGGCCACTGACTAGGTGGACAAACGACCTGACTAAGATCGCAGGCAAGGGCTGGATGCGGGCCGCTTCCAACCGGTCCTTGTGGAAACCAATGGGGGAGGCCTTTGTCCAGCTGTGGACGTCCTATGGCTGAGATGATGATGATGATTGAGTTTAATGACTTCTACTTACTTTTATATCTCCAACTCGAGAAGCAAGTTCCTAAAGTTTAAATAAATAAATTAAAAAATATGTATATTTGCAGTTAGTTCACTGGGATGACCGAAGCTTATTCTTAGAACATGAAGTCATTACCATTGGCGATGGTAGAAGGCGGTGTTTCCTTCTTTCCCGCCAGTATGCAATTGGTACCCACGGAGACTCTACAGAAGCACTTCTCAAAGGCCTGAATGGATCAGAAGCAAAACCAATACGCCCAGATTATATAGAAAAGTGGTTAGAGAGTATGCAAATATCAAGCTCCAAATTGAGATAATGTCTTGGTTTGTTCTCTAAGGCAATTCACGAAAATAGAGCGCGTTGATGTCTTTCATCTACCTAAGAATTAGAAAGAAAGAAAGAAAATAGATTTATTAGAGACAGTAACAAAAACACTTAAACATTTTTAACATGCCTATAGTGTGTTAAATGTCATGTCTCAAATTGGTCCCAACTCAGCATAATGCTGGTTCTAAGTAAACCAGCGCTGGTCTTCCGTGGAACCATTTGAGCCGGCACAGAAGGAACCAAAGAACAGATTATAAAATAAACAATTAAAAATTAAATAACAATAATATTAACATGCACTTAGTCTAATAACTATGTCTATTAACTAAAATTAAAATGACAACGCTCTAAGGGAAGACGGGGCAGATGTTATACGTACTCCTGCGACAATATTACATGCAAATTTTTTCGGTACTTTACAGACAAAGCATCACTAGCATTATAATAGTACAGAGCGGTTTATATTGCACTGGTGTTATGCCTAAGCTCTGCCTGCTTCTTTAGGTTTTTTTTTTTTTTTTTTTTTATTGGGAATAGGCAAGCGTTTGACCACTATCTCACCTGATGTTAAGTGATGATGCGGTCTACGGTGGAGCACGCCTGCCTAGAAGATACCTATTCACTCGTGACTTGAAGATACCCAGGTTGTATGTTTGCGGAAACACAGATTTAGGCAATAAATTCCATTCGTTAGCTGTACGCACTAGGAATGTGGTAGCAAAACGCTTCGTGCGACAAGTTGGAACTTCCACCATGTATGGATGTCGCATTGCCGTCCGTCTGGTCGTCCTAAGATGGAATGGGGATGGTGGAATCAAATTATGCAACTCCAGAGCACACTCCCCGAAATGTATCCGATAAAAGACCGATAGACTAGCGACTTTACGTCGGTGCTGCAGGCCTTGGAGTCTCCTCTCGACCAGAGAGTCATTGTTGATGAGCCTTTTAGCTCGTCTCTCTATCGACTCAAGAGCCTCGAGTTGGTACTTGGCCGAGCCGTCCCACAAATGAGAGCAGTACTCCATACACGATCGAACCTGTGCTTGATACAAGTTGAGCAGTTGTTCAGGTGTACATGCTTAAACTCTTTCAGCCTAAATTTGAACCTATAAACGTTCTGCAGGTCCCTTATCGGCAGAGGAATATTATTCCAGCATTTGGAAGCAGCATATCTAAAACTACATCTAAACGCTGCCGTCCTATGCTGTTGTGTTGAAAGATGTTTTCCATAATGTATTGAGAATTAGACCTCATTTAAAATAAATCTGTTTTGTAATCACGGAATTATATAATGTTTCTGTAGAATAAATAAGTATGCTATTCATAATGATAATAATTACTTACTGCACATCGGATATTATTAATGACAAAAGTTACGTTGCTACTTTAGATAATAGAGATATAAATATTAGTTTTGCGATACGCATAAGTTACATTGTAGCTATGCTTGCCTTGTGCCTTATAGCTAAAACATTTCCACGAAGTCTTTTATAGAGATATAGCGATGGAAAAATTGTAAAAAGCTAATACATTACATGAACCTGTCCTTTAAAAAAATCAAATATAGCTCTCTATCTATATACTAATTACTGAGACATGAACTAACCTTCACGATCCTTAGAGTATTTTGAAAATTCGGACGCTCCAAATTCAAACTAGGGTAGGTACTTTGTTCCAATTAAAAAGTTTAAGTTTATGTACTATATATATTTAATTAATAAATAATTGCAACGTGGTAACAGTGTTAAAGAAAAAAAAATTTTTGTATTAGTTGCCTGTCGCAGTATGCTTAAAATCACTCAATTATGGAATTTGCTAACTAACTTTATGCACAGTAACGTAATACTCGTTGAGGCCAAGTGCGGCGATGGTCAATGACTTCTTGCATAAACATGCTCGTGAGCGTCATGCGCTTACGACCTATCGGTACTACGTTACGTCAAACTCTATGTTCCCGTCCTTTTCTACCTCATTAAGGAATCGAATGAAAGAAAAGGATAAAAATACCATGTCTCCATCGTAACTATGAATAAAATTGTGGAACAGGTATTTTAGACCGTAGCACCAAATGGTGCTAAGTCACTTCGTGGTAGTGGCGTCGACCTTGATTATAAGTTTATGTAATTACGCCGGTTAGTATATGTTTGTGTTTTATTGAGGTAGCTGGTTTTTAGCTGTTATTATTTTAATAGAATAGTTTAAAACAAATATGTATTGCCTAATAGCAACAGTGGTAGCTTTAGCGTATATATTCTGGGATGTGAATTATTTTCTTCGAATAGCTTTCACTATTGGTATTGGTAGATTGTTCCAAAAGAAATGCGGCGTGAATGATACAACGACTGTATATGGTAAGTTAATATTCAATAATTAATTAAATTCAGTGGCAGAATTGTCTGTATACTAAAGTTCACAGGTACTCTAAATCTTCATGTTATGATGACGACGTTCCAGGATTCTGCACAACCCAAGATGTGGACATCTTCCTCCGCCACATGAACAACGCTCGCTACGTGCGCGAACTTGACTTCGCGAGGTTCCATTTCTACGACAGGACCGGGATATACGAGAACATCAAGGCGGTGGACGGGCACGCGCTGCAGGGGGCGTCGAGCATTCGCTATAGGAGGACCATACCGATATTCACGGCGTATAAAGTTGAAACTAGGGTAAGATTACTTTGTCACTCTTTATTCCATCAGGAATGCTGCATACTTCCGAACTACTTGTCATCGTGCCGAAAAAATTTGTGAAAACTGTTATATATATTCATGCTTTTCGCGGAGTTATTAACAAATTTAATCAACACAGTCACCGTAATATGTTTTTTTTTTCAAACCCCCGCACTAGGATTCCCTGTGTCACAGGAGGCATGGACACACTAAATCACAGCACACAAACATCCAAGACCCGGGACAAACACCTACACTCACCGCATAAATGTTTCCCCTGCCGGTATTCGAAGCCAGGGTCGTCGCGGACCAGAAGTCAAGCCACTGACGACTGAGCCACGGCGACCGTCAAATCGGTTTTGGTTTTTATTTGTTCAGACTGTTGAGACACAATATCTCTAATCATGCTAATACTACAATATCATGCTAATCTTCTAATCTCATTTATCCAGTTTTTATTTTATTTCATTGTTTGTTTACTCTCAGTGATAGCACACTCATTCTTAATATAAATTTTTCGTAATTCTGTTATTAAAATTAAATTACACCTTCTTGTGCATATATAAAAGATCTGGTGATCACAATGATATTAATACAAGAATATTCATACTTATTGATCGATTTCATTAGCCCATATGTAGCCGATGGCTGCATATCTTTGAACCTATTTAGAAGGCTTTACATTTATTTTTACGAATTCCATTTAAGAGTAGAGATGGATTCAATAGAAGTTTAACATTTTGTTCAGTTTCCTTTAATTAAGGAAAATATTTTCCATGTCCGTTTTACATTTGAATTTCGAATATGTTTTTAGACCTATATTTTTACGTAATGTACAAAAATAAGCAACGAAATGACTAAGAAAATGATGTGGCAATTGACAGCCTCCAACACTTATATAATTTGAGTCTGATAACTATCGCGAGTTTCTTCCATAATTGTGATGTAACAAACCGACTAGGACTCACGTGGTAAACACTGGAAAATTACTCTAAGTTCGAAACTAGTCGGAGAGTAATTTTCCAGTGTTTACCACGTGAGTCCTAGTCGGTTTGTTACATTACACTTATTGCAAATCAAATCTTTGTTACATTTAATTGCAAATCATGTTTATAACTCGTTAGTATGATTAGAGATATTTAGAGACACTTAAGTATTCATTACTTAAGACTTAAGTGTCTCTAAATATCGTTAAATATTTAGCGGCTGAAATGCAAATATTATACAATTAGGTGACAGCATTTTTACGCTAATTTATTTACTCTCCAGCTATTAATATTTTTATTTTTTTTATTTATTAACATTCACACAAGGTAGTCAGGTCCCAAACTAGGCAGAGCATGTGCTATGGTTAACCTGATGACTGATATATATACTTAAATACATATACACACCCAGAAACAGGTCAAACAGACATGTTCATACACACAAATGTTTGACCTGTCCGGGAATCGAACCCGGGACCAGCGGCTCAGAAGGCAGAGTGCTACCAACTGCGCCAACCGGCCAGTCAACTAATTCATCATCATCATCATCATCTCAGCCATAGGACGTCCACTGCTGGACATAGGCCTCCCCCATTGATTTCCACAAGGACCTGTTGGAAGCGACCCGCATCCAGCCCTTGCCTGCGATCTTAGTCAGGTCGTCTGTCCACCTGGTCGGTGGCCGTCCTATGCTGCGCTTGCCAGTCCGTGGTCTCCATTCTAGGACTTTTCGGCCCCAACGGCCATCAGTTCTTCTTACGCTAATTAAATAATATAAATTAATTTTATAATTTGCTTTAATAAACTCAAGAATGTATATCCCATACATTCTTGAGTTTAATTAAAGCAGCCATTAGAAATTATTATCATTGTTATTGTACGAGCTATATTATATGTATGTATATTGTAATGTACATTTTCGATGACGCGGGCGGGAGGTTTCAGTGCTTGCGGTCTTCTAAAAAACGATTTTCAGAAAAAGGCTATCATAATACCTGTACCATCCAATGATCGCATTGCCGCAGGTACGTCTGGTCGACTATTGATAGAATAGGCATAGTGGACTTGTTGTGATTGTATAATTCCAATGTATACTAACCGACCAATGATGTTTTACTAAAGATGACGTATATACTGCGCGGTGCTCAGATTTTGTTCCTTTACGACATAAACATGCTTACTGCGACAGATAATACGGTACAAATAATATAGGAAAGGATAGCTATATGTTAAGACTTGCGCTTGAAATTCGCGTCGCAATGAAAATTACTACAATTGACTTAATTTTGCCGCCTCAGTTTCCGCGCACTTGTGCGACATCTACCTCATATAAACATATAATATCATTGTAACCGACATAACTAGAAATCCGATAGGTAAGCAGCTCTGCCTCGGTGTTCGAGCCTCTAAAGCCTACGTTCTACAAAAGAGTCGCTGCCAATGATCTTTTAACATTCAGCCTTCAATTGATTCTAAAGTGTCTCTGCTCCGTCTAGCCAAATACCCAACATCGAACGCTATTAAGGCTCTCTTATAGCAAATGTTTAGGTATTTAACGCGCGTTAGAGCAGGACAGTAGCGGAAGCGGCGCGTCGCAGCGCACCGCGCCGCCGGCCTCGCGCCGTACGCACGCACGGCTCCAAGAGAGAGTAATATTTAACGCCTGGTAACAAGCTGTTGGCAAAATATAGCTCCACATATTTTGGTAGGCGCTAATGAACATCTGATTGGCTTTAAACATAGTCTGTTTAGAATAGCTGATCCCCTCGTGGCTTTTTGTATGGCCTAATAAATATCTCGATTTTACTTCTTCAAAAGGACCATTTGACTGTTACTAAGTTAATGTCTAAACGGAACATTATCGAAGAAAGAAATCTCCGAACACTAGTACTTTGTATTACTCTGATTTAAAATACATACTAGTACTGTACATGTGTTGCGTGAGTAAGGTTTATCGAACTAATATACCTAAATAAGTTCTATATTCAATAAATTTGTGCCATGTATAGGTACATAAAATATTACCATACATAAATAGTACCATAAAATATTGTTTTTCATAAGTCTTTCTAAATTTCAACGTAATATGCTACTGTAGGTTGAGGAGAAGACGTCGCAGACTAAAGACTAGCAGTTCCGTGGTTCAAATCCCATGGTGGTGTATAGATCTAGCGTTTGACCACGACTAATATACCTAAATAAGTTCTATATTCAATAAATTTGTGCCATGTATAGGTACATAAAATATTACCATACATAAATAGTACCATAAAATATTGTTTTTCATAAGTCTTTCTAAATTTCAACGTAATATGCTACTGTAGGTTGAGGAGAAGACGTCGCAGACTAAAGACTAGCAGTTCCGTGGTTCAAATCCCATGGTGGTGTATAGATCTAGCGTTTGACCACTATCTCGTTTTATGTCATTATCATCATAATTATTTTTTCTTCTAATCATACTCAAATCCCCGCACTATAATTTCCTGTAGGCATGGACACACAAACATTCAAGACCCGAAACAAACACGTACACTCATTACACAAATGTTTGCCCCTGCCAGGATTCGAACCCAGGTTCCCGAAAACACAGAAGTCATATCACTGACCACCGAGCCACGGCAACCGTCAATCAGCCATAATATATATAAATAGATAATAGATCGCCATAAGGACCGGTTGGAAGCGGCACGCATCCAGCCTCTTTCTGCAATCTTGGTCATGTCGTCTGTCCACTTTGTGGTGGATGTCCAATGCTGTAGTATATATATATATATATATAGTAGTATATAATAACAAGTATTATACAGAGGAAAGATTTGATTGTTTGCATTGAATAGGCTCCGAAACTACTGAACCGATTTGAAAAATTCTTTCATTTTTTGCTACACTATCCCCGGGTGACAGAGGCTATATTATATTTGCCTAAAATTGGGGTTCTTATAATTTTGGATTTTGATTTTTTTACCCATGCTGAGGCGGACCGCTAGTAATAAATAAAATAGCTTCAACTTATATTACCACTTGTGAGTATGTACTCTTTGGCCATTATAATATGACACTTTATTGAACACGTTTACAGCTGGCATACTGGGAGGACAAGACGCTGTTCATCGAACAAAAGTTTATAACTGTGAACGACGGCTTCGTGCGGGCCATCGTGCTCTCTCGGCAGAACCTCATCAACGTAGACGCTGAGAGACTTTTCAAGGGCATCCCTGGAGCCGACCAGAAGCCGGAGTGTCCCGAAGAGATCAAACACTGGCTTCAAGCTATAGAGATCTCTAGTGCGAGGTTGAGGAAGAAGGATTGATTCATTTGTATTTAGAGGTTAAGGGCTTTAATCGATTTTGGCATAACAATTTATATTAAGACTTGCTGTAAGATTTAAAATGTATAATATTAATACTGTTGGTACTGGTTTCAAGCAATATTTTTTTTAGCTAAAATAACTATTTACCAGTTAGTATTGTTCATCAGGTTCTATCCAGAGCATTAATTCTAAACTATAAAAATAGATATTGAATAAATGTACGTTTGAACAAGTTTCTTTACTGGTGTTTATTAAGCAAATTGCACGCGCGTCGATCGGCACATTTAAATTATGCTATTCTAAAAAAATATTGTATACAGCGCTGAAATGCTTAACAATTATTTTAAAAAAAAGTGTATTGACCCAAGCGATGTTGCAACGCAACATTATTTTACTATGGTGTCAATTCTTGTATTTATTTAGACAGGTATTCATAATCAATGAAACAGTAATTGACATGTAATCATAATTAAACTTGGTATTCCTCTAAAATTGCATCTGGAATGCATTGTAGCTACTTAATTCCATTGCAATAAAAATTAGAGTTGTGTAGCCATTACAAGTAATACTTGAAGTAAAAAACGCAAAAATGGCAAAAACGACAATTCATTAACAATCTATGAGCAATGTGTTTAGTAGAACTGATACCCAGAATACAGAAAGTCAAGTTAAAATAACATTAATAAATAAACCAAAAATATTACCTACATAAGTGATGTAGCTAATGGCGAGTGTCAAACCTGTTGTTCTGTGGGTAATTTGGTAGAGAAGTAGTGCGATGGTGGGTGAGCCAATGAATAGTCAGATGATGAAAACGGTCCCACTCCACTGGGCTTCTTCTCAGATACTTTGGCAAAACCCACCACGCTGGCCAATGCAAGTTGGCGGTTAGGCCAGGCCAATGACCATAACCGCTCAATGGCCTTTAAGTCTAGGGACTTATCCTGCGACAGCAACCGGGACCAGGTATCGGTCCCGGTATAGCATACCCTCCGAAGCACGGGATCGCTTAGTTGAAAGCGCCACTAGCGGTCATCCAACAAAATTGTGACGCACAGTTACGCTGTTCAGGTCAGTTGACCAGTTAAGGAGTCATAAAGGGTTAGATGAACTGGGTAATACAGTTTTTATGTTTCCATTAGAAGCATTGCACAAAACTACATTTTTTTAAAATATATGGTAAAGCTGAAATAAAAAATGAAAGCTAAACATAGTTAAATAAGTATCGCGTTTCTCCCGCACGGCACTCTGGCGCTTGTCACTGCCTCGTATAGTATTTCTGTTTACACAACCGGCACATTATGGATACGAAGGGATTCAGAGAAGCATTCTCAACAAATGAATTCGAAACTTATTGTTAACAAAACAGTGAATACAATCACTTGAAAAGGAAGCCGTACTCTTTACTGCATGACAGTTGTGATAAATATTAACTGTTTTCCTCTAAAAAGCTAAAATTTCGTATCGCTTGTGACGAGTTTGCGCGAATGTGACTGGTGAAGGTAATTTTGTGACATTCTTATAGTTTTATGCTCAATTGCATTAATAACATGCTAGGCGCAACTTACGTTTAAATGTTTAAAGGGAAGAACTATAGCTTAGATGGCAAAGCGAGAGGACGCTATTTATAGTCATCGGTACAAATACAAATTACTAGTCATATTTTTCCTCAAAATTTGTAACTGATAGAATCAGATTCTTACCTGCAAAATTTTGTAATGAAATTAATTTATATAATTCCGCCAAAAATCTAGTATGTACGGTTTGTGACGAAAATTGTCTAACTGGAGCTTGAAATGCTCAACGGTCGTATGTTAGGATCGTCTTCATCAGGAGTGTTAATGAGAGCAATGTTAATGACATGCAGAAAATGTAATGGTTAAGAGAGCTTAGATGATACTGCATCAGTCATGGCCAGACGTGGCGATTAACAGAAGGCAGTGGACAACAGTCTAGACATCGTCACTTGCCTATGAATAAAATACGTACGCTCTAAGAACACGTAACTGGACTAGATACAACTACACGGAAACGCACACAAAGTCGTTTGTTTTACAGAGTTATTTGTGCATTTTGCAAATGTACATGAAAGTATTCTTTCCGCCTAATTATAAAAATAATTAGTGAGAAACATACTTGCTGACCCGACTCTATCTTATTTTTTAAATAAGATTCATGCACTAATGCGGTCCACGCCCGAAGAGCCAGTGCCCCATCTCTCTTTTTTAATTATATCATTGGAACTGGTAAAGTGAATTAATACAAAAATAAAAATTGCGCATCGCATAATCACAGATACCTATAGTAAACCTGTGTGTTCTTCAATATCATGATAATTGAGAAATTTTAATACTCAAACAGAGTAGCCGCAAACTTCGAATAATGACCAAGATCACAGCGTTACCTTTACCTTTTACCTTTAGCCACCGCAACCGAATAATTTCGAAGAAACGCTCCTAACTGTCTCGCCTTGAGTGCCAATCACTAAAAGAAAAACAAATGCTATAGGTTCTATCGTAAGATTATATTATGCAACTAGCATGTCACCTGTGTGTGATGCGAAACAAGGTGTGTCATATTCATTGAGTGGATAATGGAAATGAATATTCTTGTTATTTTTATAAGCTCTTTAATTAGCCGGGCGTTTGTGGCAAGGAAATCGCCGCCCGCGCCGTCTACCCAGGCTCCTGGGCTTCCGACCACACACCGTCACTTTTGTACAGAGCGACTGAGTTGTCTTGATCCGCTATGATGATGCGGATATATTGTGCTCTTATACGCTGTTTCATATTGGGATCCGATCGGGATACAAACGACGGATAAGGCTGGATTAGTGCCGTAATAGAGCTATACTAAACTCTTCTAACTAAATGTGTTGCTCATTTTATTTTAGAAGATATTCGTTTATTTATTTAAATAAACTAAGAAAAGAGCTTATTACCATCACAATTCTCTAAAATCGGTGGGATAAGAATACCTAAGTACCTAGTCTGACGATGATAGCTCAGCGGGGGAAGCGTCGCCTGTCAAACTGACGGACACTGGTTCGATCCCCAACAACAGCTTGAGCTTCCGGTGAAGGTAACACCGTTATCAAATTCCCATCATGGTGGTAGGATACTTTCGAATATCCGCCTGGCTAGCTACCACCCTCAAGTTTTAAAAACTGTCACCAAACACATAGTGTGTTCAGGCAAAGCAGTCCTTGAGAGCCAGTGAGCATTCTAAGTCTAGCTTGATAACATCTTCGACCACATCGTCACTGACCATCAAGTGAGATAGTGGTCAAACGTTAGACCTATATAGTATTAAAAAAAGTATCTAAATTGGACAACAATTAAATAAATCAGGCAAGCGAAGTAATATTTTAGATTATTTAACATTAATAAAATATATTGTTTTGATGAATAGCTAATTACTAATCAAATACCTTTATAAAAATAAAACACTTATAACTAATTACAATACTGCAGTTACTACAATAACATTTGAGCAATCCACTAGCTATTGGTAGCCTATAGATAAATCAAAATATGCTCTAACCCGCTACCGGCTGGCAGCGTGCCCAGAATGCTAGCAGCATTGCCACGTTGGATTGCAATGCTGACTCGTTGAGCCAAATATGTGCCAGGATTTTAGTCACGCGTCGCATCGATCACACGCTCTGATAAGTTTTGGAAAATCCGATGAGGTCCCCACGGGCCCAGTGTTTCGACCCCAAACGGTTCAAATATGTAACCACTACCTAGGTTAGCATATTTTCGCCGTTTCAATTGCTCCGCCGAATAAGCCGCGGCGCCAGCCATAACATGTGTCTCGGTAAGATGTGACGGCGCCAAAGTGTCAACGCATGTAGCGTCCCACACTAAAGGCCGCCCTAACTTCCAGGGAATAAGTGTCCATACCATCAGGTCTTGGCGTGGTGACGGAGTTGATCAAATGCTGTACCACACTGGCAGTTGAATATTAATTTACTTTCGCCGATGAATATTATTTAACTAAATATTAAGCCTCGTCACCTAAACCTACTTGCACGCTAGTATCAACCTTACTCAATCCCCAATCGATGGTTCCGTGGCGCTGGCGCTAACCACGTGTGTTTTGTCGCGCAGCAATAACAAAATATCCATTAGCTTTAGTGGTTTCCATTCCACACGAGTATTCAAAACATCAAATGATTTTTTCTTCTGTTTATATAATACGCTTTATTTCTCACACTAACGCTGATGTGCTTCAGTGTAGGTAAGATATTTATGACCGCATCGGTCGCCAAACAGTAAATAAGGACGTTATTAGCTTCAAAAAATAAATATTCTTTGAAACAACACCGCAAACAAAAGTGAAGGCAAATAAAAACAATGGTTGTCATTTCAGCGAATGCCTTTTTGAATTTTATATTAGACTTTCACGGTGTCCCACGCGAGCCATGGTTCCGCAGATATCTGTATTACAATATTTACATTCATATTCGTACCTAATTACAATCTATAGGTACCAGATACTTCAATAAGAAAAGCTGTTGGCGTGTTGATTTCTATTCTTTTTCATATCAAGAAATAATTAATGTCTTTAATTATAGCTTGAATGTTTGCGATGATGAAACCTCTTGACATTCCACTGACCAGTCAAGCTTTTCACGTAGAAAAGGACTATTTGAGGCAAAAATAGTCAAATAGAGGGGTAAATCAAATAGGCTTAATATAGCAAACGTAATATTTTTATATAGGTACTATATAGTTCTGCGGGCTCACACACGCATTCAAACTTATTATATTATATAATTATATTGATAATCACAAATTTTAAATCAACTCAAGTAGAAAAGGATATATATATATGACATAATTTCTTAAAAAAAATTTTCTTCAATCGGAACGGATAATATCAATGTTCTACTTACCTCTTTTTAATAATACTTCTACGTATTCATAAAACTACAGCAGGTTCTGAATAGATAAAAACGAAACTACTGGCAGTATCGATCAAGAATATATGAAATATTTTTGACATAAAATAATCTTTAAAAATTATATTTACTCTTAGTTTCGCAAATTTGTTGGTTGTTGGATAGTTTATTATTTCTCCGAGGAAGACTCGATTACTGATGGACGATCTGATCCTGAATCTATATAATACCTAGTACATACAATTCTTCATTATTTCCTCGATAGCTTTGACCCCTTGAAGAATAATACTATTTAAATAATTTCAGAATAATAAATAAGACTCAAACTTAACATTAACTACATCTACGTCCAAACAATCTACATCACAATCTACACTAGTCCGTCCATGCATTTATATATATTTTATACGTATAATAATGTCGATAGTACATAGGTTTCTTTTTATCCGAGAAAATATCCAGTAACGGCAAAACCGTCGTCGACGTGGATGCAGACGCGGAGCACAGCTAGTATTATTGTATTTGTAGATCTATTATCTGTTAGATACCTAGCAATGTCAGCATAAGCATTAAGTCGTTTTTTAATTTTTTATATTTATCATTATTTAAACGAAGGTTTCATATCTACATTAAGGAACTCCGTAGAAACTTTGCGGGACGTGCCGCGTCCGTATGTACCAAATAATTGTAGTTTTTCAAATAAAGTAAAAGTAGTCTGTTACGAAATTGCAACGGTTATGACGTTTTTTGACCTCATTTCCCCGTTGTTGGGTGCGCCGCCAATAAGCATACTGCTTCAATCCATAGTCAATCAATACCTATCCAACTCATATTGCTTAACCCTCGTTACAGAAGATCCAACCGATTTTAAATTCGATGCTAGTTTTACATACTTAAAGCCCAATGGAACAGTGGACGAATTAACAGCTCAATTGTTAGTTGTCTCCGAAAAAGGATGTTCAGATTATATAGTAAACATGAGAGACCCGCGGAAGTTCATGACAGCATTTGATGTCGTGAGTAAATCCGGGAACGTTCGAAGAAGTGATAGAAAAGTTATATTTTTGCCAAACTCTGCGCATGACACAAACATATCTCTTGATGTGTTTTCTATGAAACAAACAAATTATATTGCGAATCTATTGATGGTTATGCCAAATAGAGAAGTTCAGTCAGTCTGTGAAGTATACGATATGATAACTCATACATTTTCGGGATCGGAAGCTAGAGAAGCTAATGAACTGCTGTATCTAGATCAATGGAATTCCTGTACAGGAGCATTTAGATCGAATTCTAATTTATTTCCCAACGACATGAATAATTTACATGGTAAAATATTAAAAGTAGCTTGTTTCACTTATAAACCTTATGTATTATTGGATTTGGATCATACAAAGGCATCTAATGGAAGAGATGGCTTTGAGTTAAGAATTATAGAGGAATTCTGCAGGTGAGGTACAATTATTTTATAAGAGACAATGTTTGCAAATTTTTAATTTATATTATACTAGCTGCACCCGCGGTTTTACCCGCGTGGTAAAGCTATGTGTAGTGTGCCTATGTGTTAGTCCAGGACCTGAAATATCTATATACCAAATTTCATCGAAATCGGTGTAGCTGTTTGAGCGTAAAGAAGTAACAAACACACACACGTACACACAAACTTTTGTCTTTATAATATTAGTAGGATACGTGCCTTTTTCAGATGGATTAATTGCACAGTTGAGATAGTAAGAGAAGATAAAGATCAATGGGGAGAAATTTTACAAAATGGCACTGGTGTTGGAGTCATTGGAAGTGTTGCTGAAGATCGTGCTGACGTTGGAATCGGTACGTTTATATAATTTTCAACACACTTGCTCGTAATATGAGTCTTATCACATCTGAGATATAACTGCGGAGTAAAATTATCCTTACTAAGTGGACTTAGTACCTTCCTGCTAGTTATATGCGAGTAAACATAGCATTCTCAATTTAATTATTAAACGTATTATTTAAATGCTGGGCACGCTGCCAGCCGGTAGCGGGTTAGAGCATTTGAGTTATCTATAGGGTGCCAATAGCTATTGGGTCGCTCAAATGATATTGTAGTAGCTGCAGTTTTGTAATTAGTTATTAGTATTTTATTTTAATATATTATTAAACGATATAAGCTATATATTATTGTTTTTCTCGCAAATGTGTTGTAACTCGTTTGAATCTTGCGAGCTCTGTTACGCCCTCGCCTGCGTTTCCTACTGCAATCTAAAGCTTGTGTGTTGAGTAACTTAGCTCTTTTGTGTCATACATTTTTCAATTAACGTGTAATATATATGATTTATAACCAATATTTTTTTTATTGTTTAAGGTGCTTTGTATTCTTGGTACGAAGAATTTATATATTTGGATTTTTCTGCGGCTTATATCAGGTCAGCCATAACCGCTGTCGCGCCATCGCCAAGGTTGATACTATTTTATTAATTAGGTATATTATAAGATTTTGATGTTACAAACAGCTCCTCTTTTTCTATGTAATTTTCAGATTGTTAGCGAGTTGGGAGATGCCGTTGATGCCATTCAGCTGGAACATCTGGTACGCTGTTTTAATAACATTTTTATTTGCTTCAATTGGCCTCGTGATAGCGAAGGGATGTTCTTTTGATGGAGCTATGTTAACCGTTTTCGGGGTGATGATTTCACAAGTAAGTAATAAAAAACATTTATTATGAAGTGATTTTATTTATTTATATGTAGCTGAACCCAGTAGTTTGACATGCGTTGACTACGGTTTACCCGTTGTCATACATTTTTGCGTAATTTTCCCATAACCTTATTCAAAATATTAGCAAGTGTGCTAAAAATGTAAAGGCGTTCTCAGGTTCAGGCGTTATCAAGAGATATTATAGGGATTTATTTATAGTTTGTAGAGATGCTAATGAAAGTTGTACGCACTATGTTTCATAGTACCAAAGTTTTCTACAGTAGGTATATTAACAATTGTATTCATGGTTTTAAGAAATGAATATAAATAAGTACATATACCAATATATTACAGACTCTCGTTATACGAGTTCGCTTCGACATTCTTTCATTACAATTAGTTATTATATTTATTTCGTCATAATATTATTTCATTTTAGATATCCGCAAAAACGACCCACACTTTTTATAAGTAACCTTTTCGGAAAACAATTTAGAACTTTACCATTTGTAAACTCCGCAGTCTCAAAGCAACGCTGAGTCGACATGGCGGGTGCGAAGCGTGACTGGGTGGCTTCTAGTCGCAGGTTTGATACTGGTGACAGCTTACGGAGGTGGCTTGGCGTCCGCGTTCACAGTTCCCAAGTATGAATCTTCTATCGACACTGTACAGGACTTGGTTGATAGAAATATGGAATGGGGAGCCACGCACGACGCTTGGGTATTTTCTATAACTTTGTCACAGGAGGTAATCGTTATAATTTGTCTTATGTTCGGCCAAACAGTTATATAAAAAAACAACCTAAAACCCGTTTTAACACATAAACCACAGTTTCATGGTACTAAGACATTTAAGTATAAACTGTTCGAGAACAGCGAGCTTCAGAGGTTTTTTTTATTTTTTACAAGCTATATTGCTCAATCACATTATATTTTTTACATAAGGCCATGTGCTAGGTATAAAAAATTAAAATCCTATGTTCTATCCTGTATCAAGCTTTGACATTTTACATTTAGTAACAACTTTCGTTCAGTATAAAGGCGTGCTAGGATTCAAAATAGGGTTAAATATTTTAGTAAGGTAATCTCTCTATAGTATTACTTTTTCAAAACCATGTATTAAAAAAAATTAAAAATGCATATCTTCCAAAATAATAAGGAAATTCATCCAAGGATTAGATTGTTGGGTAGGTAATGGCAAAATCTAGAAACGCTCAGGCTTTTTTACAATATTCGAATTAGTTTCGTCAAATTCCTAGTGCCGCGTTGTATCACGTACCCGCTCAGTTTGACCGTGACTACCTTCGATCAAAATATACCCGGTATATTTTGTGTGACCTCTGTGAACGTCGGACCTAGGCTAGATCACTCCAATACATTCCTAGTTTTTTTTTATATATTGTCGGGACAACCTCGCCTTAATCGACTTGTTCAGATACAGCATCAAGGCATGGCCTGAGACCTACTTCATCAGAACAAGGTGTAAAGTAACAGTAGGTACATAAAGAAGTTGCAGGCAGAATTTTCTTATTCTTGCTCTAGTCACAAATGTCACAATTCAGTTGAGGTCGGCACAATACATTCTTCTTGCACTCTTTTTTTTTTCTTCACACACTTATACCCCCGCTCTAGGATACCCTGTGTCGCGGGAGGCATAGACACACACGATCACAATACACAAACATCCAAAACCAAACATTTTTGCTCATCACAGAAATGTTTGCCCCGGCCGGGATTCGAACCCGGGGTCGCGGTTCCAAAGTCAGTGTCGCTGACCACTGAGCCACACGACCTTCGTTTTATCATTCGTCAACACATCAGTCACATTCTTCTCCTTCATATCCTCCTTACCAGAAAAATTTTTTTTTCGGATACCATGGGTTATTTTTTCAACGTTTCATCATATTTCCAGCCATTAATATTAAAGTTATTGAGTCAATTTCGAGTTTACTCAGCAGAAGAGCTGAAAAGGAAAAGCTTCACGAGAAGTATGGCGTTTAGCATTGAAAAACTACCAGCAGGTTAGTCAAGTTGTTTAATTATGATTTTTTATAATACTATATCCACAGATGTTAGTTTGATTATTGTACAATGGTAGATATATTTTATGCTTTTTACGCACCAACCATTATCCATTATCTAAATTGGAAAAATATCACGTTCATTGTATGGGAGCCCCCCTTAACGATTAATTTTATTTTAATTTAATTCTATATTTTTAAGTGAATATGTATATAAATAATATTCTGTGAATATTTCAAGTGTCTTCCTGTTGCCGTTATCAATATCAAACGAGCAAAAACATCACGTTTATTGTACGGAAGCCCCATATTTATTATATTCTGTTTTTTAGTATTTGTTGTTAAAGCGGTAACAGAACTGTCAACTGTCTAATTACCACGGTTCATGAGATACAGCCTGGTGACAGACAGACAGGGGAGTGTTAGTAAGAGAGTCCCGTTTTACCTGTTGGGTACCGAACCCTAAAAAACAAGAAACATGAGTTATGAAAATCATCAGCTGATTTGCCTTGGTAGTTCGCTAATATAATAATAATATAATATAATATAATATGGGACAACATTCACACAAGGTCTTCATGTCCCAAACTAGGCAGAGCCTGTACTATGGTAACCTGATGACTGATATATATGCTTATATACATACTTATATATATACTTATATACATACTTATATATATACTTATATACATACTTAAATATATACTTATATACATATACACACCCAGACGCAGGTCAAACAGACATGTTCATATAGATGTTTGACCTGTCCGGGAATCGAACCCGGGACCAGCGGCTCAGAAGGCAGAGTGCTACCAACTGCGCCAACCGACCAGTCGAATGTTAATGTTTAATCTCAAAGATTTTGGCAGCCTTGTTGTAAACTCTTGGTAGTTATTTAAATCTGGGTTAAATTGAAATGTAGGAAGCAATTTTATTGGCAGGTTATTATGCTATTGGAGACTACATAACAAAAGAGGCATTGCTAGATCTCACCGAGATGGTGGAACATTTTTACTACGAAGAATGTGTCGCTATGTTGCGAAAAAGTTCACCTTACACAGAAAAACTGACCGCATTAGTGGGCCGCCTCCATCAGTCTGGTCTTTTGTATGCTTGGGAAACTCAGGTGGGTTACAACTATGAGATTTAAAAGACAGAAAAAAATATTTTAAATCTCTCGTAAGTATTACACATTTAAAGAAAGAAACCGGCTACACTCACGAAAAATAGTTAATGTGTAGCCAGTTTTCTTCTTATAAGTAATAACAAATCTGTTCCGATGCAGTGAGACCTCGATGAGTGGCCTGAAGCTTATGTCATAGTCGCGAAGTTAAATGACCAGTTAAAGTTAAATATTATAAAAACTCGTTTTGTTAATTAAAATAAAATACTAATAACTAATTACAATACTATACAGCTAATACAAAAGCATTTGCGCAATCCACTAGCTATTGTCAGCATATAGATAACTCAAATAACCGCTAACCCGCTACCAGTTGGCAGCGTGCCCAGAATGCTATTACTGGCCTGGCATGGCCACGTTGATTTTTTTCTTTTGTATAACGTAGTAGGTATGTCAAATATGTGTTGTCTCTCTCAAACCGAGAGAGAAAGACAGTTCCTTCAATCATATGAAAACTTGTTTTTGTAAATTAAGGTTTTCCAAATGGCCATACACTGATTATAAAATGTCATATAGGTTTTAGTTTTTGCAAAATGCATGTGCAGTTTTATCTTGAATCCTATTGCTGCTACCGTAAGAATGTTGGTCCAAAACAATGTAAGCTACAATTACAGTAAGCTTCATAATGAATGATTTTTCCGTAAATTATATTTTATGAAGACACCACACACAAAATTAAAAGACATAATAGATACTGATTCTGCTTTACAGGTAGCTTTAAAACATCTGAATTATGAGGTGCAGCAACAAGTAAAGTTATCGCGGCTCAGAAGCGACGTTGGCTTTACGAAACCTTTGGACTTACGTGATGTTGCGGTGCGTATTGGAACAATATAGTTTTACTCTTAACTTAGCGAACAGTTTCACTTCATTTACTCTCACCTCCTCGTAGAAGTTTGCAAATATGAATATCTAATTATTGAAGTTTCTAATTAAATTATTTAAATTGTTTCAGGGTATATTCATATTATATGTCATGGGAATATTAGTTTCTATGTTTGTGTTCTTTGTAGAGAGAACCACACAAAAATCAAATAAGCACAAATAGATGATTAAATATTACACACTATTACTATTAGTAATACTTTACTCCCTACAATAGAGGTAGAATAGACAGGATTTCCGAAGCACTAGAATCCAGCACCAAGAAATGGATGTTAACTTCAACCGGAACGGGACCAAAGTGATGGAAGCCATATGTTTAAATATATATATTCTATGTACGGGATTCCCTTGTGAACAGATACCCAACGGTCGTTTAGTTTTCATGTACATGGGAACAGCCATAATCAGTAAATATAGTTGTAAACCTGAAAGCAGACGTCAGAATGGCTGCAATCAATTATGTTCTAAAGGTCTAAACAAACCGAAACATCCCAAACTGAGCGGAAATTTACGTAGATGTACACACTAGTTTTGTAAGACTCCAAGAATATTTGATTTATGTAGTGACAATCAGTTTATCTAAAAAAAAATGTCTATTGACCGTATTAGAATTTACAATTATGGTGACTATGATTTTTCATTGCTTTGACATGTGGTTATAACGGCATACATGTAAAAATGTGTTATTTTGTGGCTGGAGGTGGCTTAAGTAACCGATAATATTAAAGCTGTTTTGATCTAGTCATAATGGTGACAATTTTGCATTTTAATCCCGAATGGATTAAAATGCAAAAACTTCACCATTGGTGTATTTTATTACGGTAGAAATAAAAACGATATTCAATGATTCGTTTCTTGTATGAGATTTCCGGACCATCCATATTTCAGCCACTTGTACAATACGCACAATGTAAGTTTGTGTCTGTGAAAGTTGCCTTCATGTACATGCTATTTTTCTACCATTAGAGACTGGCTGGCTCGCTTCATTGAAATGGCACTGGGAAAGGCTTGTATCACGCAGATCTAATAAGCAATGGAGTAGCAAGGATATCGAGTGGAGACCACGGACTAGCTAGCATAGCACAGACAATCCATCGGATGAAAAATGACCTGAATACTATCGCGGGAAGAGACTGGATACGGGCTGCTTTCAACATGTCCTTAGGGAGATCAATGGGAGAGGTGTGGCCTGTTATGATGATAAAAATGATGAATATATGATTACAGGTATACTGGGCGATTATTTCCACAATGGTGTTGATGTGTTTCATCTATAGGCGAGTATTGATTATTCTGTTCGGTAACTGATGCTCAGTTACCGAACAGAAAACGAAGGTGTAATTAACAATTTCAGGAAATAAATTGCCTCATAAATAAAGCTTGGATGTATAGACAGAAAAAAGATAGGTGTCATTTTATCAAATGTATTTTTGAATTTTATATTAAACACACAATTTGTGACTTTGAGTGGTTCTGTCGATTTTTTGGTTTTTAATTTTAATGTCTAGTTGCATATCTTGTAGTATAATAAATATTATGTTGTTATTGGCAGTGGTTCTGTTGTTCAATAAAAGTAACTAAAAGTGTGTATAATAAGTTTTGTGGTAGGCTACTGTTCGCCAAAATTTAAACGTCTGATTATCAATTAACCGTTGGTTAACTGTATGGAAAAAACTGTTTGACCGACGGTTAAATTGATAATCGGACGCCTTAAATGTTGGTGAACAGTAAGCCTGTGAAATAAAGATTTTAAATTTTAGAATTCAGGTATTTTTGAAGAACTCAAAATTAGAATGGTATAATGACAACACAAAATTAGATTTTCAATGAAAATGTGGGAAGGTTAACGTAAAATTAATGGTGAATTTCAGCGTATTTCGATTTTTAAAGAATTTAAGTAAGTTAGAGTAATCTATTAATATTATAAAGAGGAAATATTAGTTTGCTTGTTTCTTTATTGTTTGAATTGAATAGGCTCCGAAAATACTGAACCGATTTTTTTTTCCCTGTTGAAAATCTACATTATATTATGGGTGACATAGCCTATATTATATTTTCAAAAAAAAGGGAAACTTATTGCTTTTAATTTTGATTTTTTTGTTAAATACTCGTGCGAAGCCGGGGTGGGCCGCTAGTTAACAATTAAAATAAGAACTACAACGAGGTTATCTATCTATTTGTTATTATACCAGGGTTTTAATCATTTTCAATACTTATTAGAAATTAAAAAAATACCTAGGCACCCGCGGTTTAGAGAAAAAAAATATAATTTCTTCAGCGATTTCACTTACGTTTAATTATTTGCATGTTTGAAGATTTCAAAAACACGTCAAGGAACTCAAATCAATCAAATAAGTTTGATGTCAAATTTACAATTAATTATTGTTACTCGTACAAAGTGAACGAGCCAGAAAACACGTATATTTTCGTAAGAATTCTTGTGAGGTATTTTTACTGTCTGATAGAAAATTGATTAATTATGTTGCTCTCTGGCTTACCAGCGTTGCTGGGTGAGATGCCAATAATGATACTGCTTCAAACGATAGTAGATCAATATCTTTTTAGTTCGTATTGTTTAACAATAGTTTCAGAAAAATCTATCGATTTCAAGCCGAACACTACTTATACATATTTAAAACCCGAACTGAATGGAACAGTGGAAGAACTAACAGCTCAATTATTAGTTGTCTCCGAAAAAGGATGTTCAGATTATATAGTAAACATGAGAGACCCGCGGAAGTTCATGACAGCATTTGATGTCGTGAGTAAATCTGGGAACGTTCGAAGGAGTGATAGAAAAGTTATATTTTTGCCAAACTCTGCGCATGACACAAACATATCTCTTGATGTGTTTTCTATGAAACAAACAAATTATATTGCGAATCTATTGATGGTTATGCCAAATAGAGAAGTTCAGTCAGTCTGTGAAGTATACGATATGATAACTCACAAGTTTGCCGGATATTCAGATGGAGAAACCAAGGAGTTGGTGTATATAGATCAGTGGGATTCCTGCACTGGAAACTTTAAATTTAACTTAAATTTGTTTCTTAACGATATGAATAATTTATTTGGAAAGATTATAAAAGTAGCTTGTTTCACTTACAAGCCTTATGTTTTATTAGATTTAGATATTAAAATAGCACCTAATAGAAGAGATGGCTTTGAGATAAGAATTATAGAGGAATTCTGCAAGTAAGTTATTAATATAATTCCAAGATTAGAGTTAGGAAATTATAAATTATATTATGTTTCATTTTCATTCTGTGATGTTTTCAGATGGATTAATTGTACCATTGAAATAGTAAGAGAAGATAAAAACCAATGGGGTGAAATATACCAGAATGGCACTGGTGTAGGGATTTTAGGAAGTGTCGCTGAAGATCGTTCCGATCTAGGCATTTGTATGTATATTATGTTGTTTTCGATTCCGATGTAAGATTTTAATCGATTTTTTATTGAGTGAGATATAACTATAATAATACTGTTTCATATTTTGTTTAAGGTGGTTTGTATTCTTGGCACAAGGAATTTCAATATTTGGATTATTCCGCGGCAACTATTAGGTCAGCCATAACTTGCGTCGCGCCATCCCCAAGGTTAATATTATCTTTATATATATTATGTGACTTACATACATGTTATTATGTAACTAGCTGCGCCCCGCGGTTTTACCTGCGTGGTGATGAGAAAGGGTGATGATCATGACGTTGCTTTCTATTCGTAAAATAGTTTTCAAAATTGGTTCAGTAGATCCAGAGATTACCCACAAACTACCTCTCTAACTATGTATAGTTAACTATAGATTAGTACTTAGGATAGCCTACTAAGAGAATTACATAGTTTGTGTTATATTTTTAGGCTGTTATCAACTTGGGGAATGCCGTTGATGCCATTCAGCTGGTACATCTGGTATGCTGTTTTAATCACGTTTATATTGGCGTCAATTGGCCTCGTGATAGCCAAGAAATGTTCTTCTGATGGGGTTTTACTGTTAGTGTTCGGTGTAATGATCTCACAAGTAAGTTAAAACAACGGAACATTACCTTCTATTGTTTCGATATCACTTCCACAAATAACAAATTCAAATACTTATTTTTGGCTTTTTGTTTTTTCTTTTATTTTAGTGGCAAGAACATAATATAAGTGAGTGAGCCCAAAAGCGCCCCAACTATTCAGATATATATAGTAACTTATTTATTTAGTGGGACTGTGATTCAGCAGCCAATCAGCGACTTTCCCCAGAACATAATTGCAACATAATGGCGATACCTCCTTATTTTGAATAGTCGATCGAAATCTTGATATTGTACTTGATTGTCCAGTCTCAGAGTCAGTCACAGTCGACGTGGCGGGTACGAATCGTGATGGCGTGGCTTCTGGTAGCAGGAATGGTCCTGGTGACGGCTTACGGAGGTGGCTTAGCATCCACGTTCACAATACCCAAGTACGAGCCTTCTATCGACACTGTACAGGACTTGGTTGATAGAAATATGGAATGGGGAGCCACGCACGATGCTTGGGTATTTTCTCTTACTGCGTCACAAGAGGTATGACTATTTGAAAAAAACATTTTAATATATTATTTTTCTTGTTTTTTTTTACATGTAAAAACATCTAAAAGGAAAGGGTTGTTTCTTGTATCATTGCTTTAACGTTTTAGGACAAATGAACAAACACAACACAACACAGCACCAATGAAAGTTACAATCACACTGATATTTTGAAGGCGAAAATTTGTCTGTCGTTTGTATGTTTGTTACTCCTTCACGCTGAAACGTCTGAACAGATTCGAATGAAATTTGGAATGAATGTAGCTTTTACCCAGGATTAACACATAGACTACTTCTTGTACCTGAAAAAATATGGTTCCCGTGGGATACTTGAGGTGAACCGGGAAACCCGTAGTCGACGCGAGTTATACTGCGGGCCGCAGCTAGTACTAGTTCACTTATAGGACATAGATAAAGTTGTAAAAATAAAAAAGTATTTGGGCCAGATATGTTATGACATGACATGACATGACATGACATGACATAAGTAGAATGGTAAACATATATTTATGAACACACAGCAACAAAAATAATCGCGGATCAGCATTTTGCATTATCACATCAATATAATTTAGCTAGGCTAGGTATTCTGGCGAGCCTGTAGACCTTGTTTTTTTTTTTCCTGGTATAGTACGCATACTGTACTGTACTGTATAATGCATCCTATAAATATATTACAATCTAGTCTAAAAAAGCTAATAAGTAATTTAAATCTAACTTAACTTGCTAAATTTACTGTACTAAGAATGTGTCCATCAACACTTCTCTTATTGTCTCTATTTAAGGGGGAGACACTTGATTCATGTGTTCTCTATGAGCAGTATAATAACCACATTACACTAGCACTCTGTCACTGAACACTACACTAATTCGAACGGTTTTGTTCTTTTGAGTCTTCTCACTAGATCGGTCTGGTCGAGGAGCATAACTGCCTCAACATTAACGTGATGATGAAGTCTTTGTTGGTGAGCTTCTGCCACCTATAGTTTTTAATCACTTTGTCAACGAACTTTATTTATCTCTATTTATTATCTCTATCTCTATTTATCTTTAAATAAATAAATAAAATAAATAAATATTTGTTCTATTCTATTTTTAGACCTTGTGATGGCATAAATCATACAGTATATTGTACTTTTATGTAACAATTGATTTAATATGATACATAAGTTTATATAAACAGTGTTATCCAAATCATATTATTATGTAGAATGCGATGGGAATAAATATCTAGGCTCACGGGGGTCGTATTATCTAGAAATTAAAGGCTATTTACCGACTTCAATAAAGGAGGAGGTTATATGTTTCACTGTATTTTTTTTTAAGTATTTCACCGATTTTTTCCCCATTTTTTCTAATTATCTGGAACACTAATGTGACAGGATGTATCTCATATGTAAGAGTAGTAGTACTCTATGTGAGAGTTCGCCCGGGGCAGTAGTGTTCGCATTAATGTGTTCCGGTTTGAAGGGTATGGCTCTCGGTGAAATTACGGGCACATGAAAGATTCCCAACTTTATGTATGAGGGTGACAGGCGAAGTGCAGTTCTGTACAAATTGTATCTGTCTATAGGCAGAGGTTACAACTTAACATCCTGTGGACCTTTCGATTGTTCCGCCATCTAATAATAAAAAAAAGTAACAAGGGCTCAAACGTGTAGGTACGTCGTTTTTATATATTTCCAGCAGTTGATAAAACAGTTGGTGAGCCAGTTCCGCGTTTACTCGGCCGCGGAGTTGAAGAGGAGAAGCTTTACAAGGAGTATGGCTTTGTCCATAGAAAAACTACCGGCAGGTTAGTATTAGTGGGCGTAACCAGGGCCCGTAGACAAAATCCATCGCTACATAGCGATTCTCTGTCTCTAACCATTGAATGTTCGTTATCGTTGCAAAACGAGCGATAAAGAGCGAGATAGAGCGATATAAAACTTTGCATACCAGAACAGGATGGGACGAAAGACATCAACGCGCTAATTTTGCGCCAATCATTTTCGTCTTAGAGGAATTCAACAGATTTCATAGTGATTGCATATACCTATCACGTGAACAACGAGAACGAACATTCAACGGCGAGAGAAAGAGAATCGCTATGAAGCGACGCATGTTGTCTCGGCCCACAATTGTATGTTGCCAATATAATAGCGACATACCTTGATGTAACACGCACCAATTTCACAAAGCAATTACAGTGATATATTTTTCTTTAAATAGCGGTTTCCAAAATGATTCGCGCTTTTCTATCTTCGATCATCAAAGTCTCCTTATTTTCTCCTAAAGCCGTCTTGCTGCCAGTATAGCTTCAGTAACATGTGAAGTGCAGGAATTTTGTGTTTCGTGTAAAATTATACATATTGTATAAAAAATAAATGAGCGTGACAAGTTGTTATTTTTTTAAACTACTCGATAGGGCCGCACGACAGTTCGTTTGTCGAGAAATGCTGGAGACTATTATATTAGTAAGATAAGCAAAAGTAGAGATAAACGAGATTGTTTCCATTATATGGGTGTCAAAATTATTGGCAAAGAATTGTAATCCCTCCAGTTTTATAGGCGACGGTAGTTACTTACTATCAGGGCTTATACCGACTTATTTTAAAGAAATAATATTGATATGTCCACGCAAATGTTGATGATTCTTTTTTTATTTGAAAGCTGGTGCTTCACGCGTGGATTTCATCACAATCGGTCTAGCGGTTTTTGAGTTACCTTTTGAGGTATCCTCCATAACTGAAAAGTGTTACGTCTACTAGGACGACTTCCTAATTGATGGTGAAGAAAATCGGTGAACTACACAATGACTATTGATCCAGTGAGTAGCAAAGGTCACTAAAATGGGGGAAATTTTTTTTCCATGAATTGGAACCGACTTTAACACTCAAAATTGTGACATAACTTGTCGAAGTTCATTACATATATTGTGCACAGTATATTGATTATAGTTAATTTTGAACTATCATAGTACCGACTTCAACAAGTTATTTCACACTTTTGAGACGGTTCCATTTTTAAGTATTTTTGTATTTATAAGGGATATGCAACTTCTTTACCAGGTTACTTTGCTATTGGGGACTATATAACAAAAGAGGCGCTCGAAGATTTAACCTTGATGGTCGAGAATTTTTACCATGGAGAATGTGTTGTTATGTTGCGAAAGAGTTCACCTTATACTGAAAAAATGACTGAACTAATCGGCAGGCTTCACCAGTCTGGCCTCTTGTATGCTTGGGAAACTCAGGTTGGTGGCACATTTCAATATCACTTTTTTACAGTTGATTAGCTCTAGTTTCGACTGTCGAGATTGAAAATTAGGCGGATCTGGAGTTTTTGCAACCGTGCGCTAAGTTCATTAGGGAAATATCGTAGTGATTAAATAGTATTTTACGCGTCTCGAGCAAGATCGATGGTCTCCGAGGCATCTGCCCACGGTTACTACTGTCATTCGACGTGGGGTCCTTTAACAAAAGTTGTCTACAATATTGGTCCGATTTTACCGCGACCAGATTTTTATCGAATTTCTAAACTTGCCCATATTATGGTAGCCCCGTTTCGGTCACCTACCAGACTTCGGGTAAATATAAACTTAGTTGATCAATAGTGACTGGCCGGTTGGCGCAGTTGGTAGCACTCTGTCTTCTGAGCCGCTGGTCCCGGGTTCGATTCCCGGACAGGTCAAACATTTGTGTGTATGAACATATCTGTTTGACCTGTTTCTGGGTGTGTATATGTATATAACTATATATATAAGTATGTATATAAGTATATATCAGTCATCAGGTTGCCATAGTACAGGCTCTGCCTAGTTTGGGACCTGAAGACCTCGTGTGAATGTTGTCCCATATTATTATTATTATTATATAACAACGTTTTTGCTATTTTTCTCGACTGTATATACGGCTTTTGCTACAAAATGACTTGCACATGGATAACGCGAGCTGTTCGCAGCCCGCGCGTTAGTCAAATAGTAGATTGTATCGTTGTGTTACGCTGCTATCTTGACCGTCACACGTACAAAACCAGAAAACTAAACATGTCGACAAACCTTAAAATCAATTACATATTTAGGTAAACTTCGGGAAAGGTAATTGTCTGGAGAATGATCAGAACCAGTGTTTGGTTCTAGGGATTGAGGTTATTATTCCTTCTATAAATGTTTTTTTTTTTATAACCTATCAAATATTGTATGAACGTAGCCGGCAAGTTTACGAAAACTATATTTCTATATCTACTTCTATCCCTCATCCCGGCCGATTATATCAATAAGGATAATATGAGGTTGGGTTCTCTTATATTACAATAGGCTACTGGCGAAATATGGACAGGTCAAATTGTAAGCTCCTTTTTAGGACTAAATATGTCAAGCTTTTATGCGTTCAAGAAACATGTAAATAACTGTTGTATGTATTGCTTCCGGGCTGTTTGGCCGTGGTCTATGTGAAACTTTTGTTCCAGACGTTTCGTCAGAGATCAGAGTATCTCTCAGTGTCAGAGAAGACGCCGCGAAGGAGAGTTCTACGCTCTTGAGTCTGAAAACTATCGCGAGTTTTTTCCATAATTGTAATGTAACAAACCGACTAGGACTCACGTGGTAAACACTGGAAAATTACTCTCCGACCAGTTTCGAACTTATTTGCAGTTCTTCATCTGGGAGTTATGATCGTGCCAGGCGGCGAGCGCGAGCCTCAGCACGTAACTGGCGTTGAGACGGCTGCGCTGCATCAGTCAAATTGTCCCGGTGCGCACTGTCACTTGAGTCATTGTCACTGAAAGTGTCATTGTTACTGTCACTTTGGTGATGATGATGGTAGGAGGCCGGTTTACACACCACGCTTGTCGTGTCGTCCTCATGTTTCCATAGCCCGGATGTATCGCCTATATTTAAGACTGGTATCCAGGCCGGCGGAATATGCCACCCATTATCCCGGTTGAAATTAGGGTGACGTCTGATTTCGATCGCCTCTCGAACTTCTACGCTCTTGTCGCCGCTCGGACCGAACCACTGAAGATGTCGACCGCAGTGATCGACGAAACGTCTGGAACACAAGTTTCACATAGACCACGGCCAAACAGCCCGGAAGCAATACATACAACATGCAACGCCGGCCGTGAAAGCCTTAGAGTTTACATGTAGATAACTGGTATAATTCTGTTTTTTTTCAGGTAGCATTGACTCATTTGAATTACGATGTGCAGCAACATGTGAAGTTATCGCGGCGCAGAACAGATGTGTTCACAAAACCCTTGACCTCATGGGATGTGGGGGTTGGTATCATATCGTATAATGCACAGCATGATATGCGATGTGTACCGTGTAAGCAGGAATCACTAGCGCGGTCGCAGCGCAGTTTTTTAGCAGCGTGATACAATTGAGCTTAGCACTAACAGTTATATATATATATAACAAACAAACAATCATACTCCCATTTCTACACTAGGATAATACTGGCCACTACCAGGCATAGACACTAATAATCACAAAACACAAACTCACAGAAAAGTTTGGCCCAACCGGAATTCGAACTCGGGTTCGCGGTTCCAAAACCAGTGTCACTGATCACTGAGCCACGACGACCGTCGAATGTAGTACAACTTTTTTATAAGCTTTTGTACAGCACTTTTATGCTGTATAGATTCGTTTGATCACTATCTCACTTGATGGTCAGTGACGAAGTGGTCGAAGATTTATCACGCTAGATCTAGAACGCTCACTGGCTATTAAGGACTGCTGCCTGAACACACTATGTGTTTTGGTGACAGTTTTTTTAACTTGAGCGTGGTATCTAGGTAGGCGGGTATTCGAAAGTACTCTACCACTATGCTAGGAATTTGATAACGGTATTACCTTCACCGGAAGCTCAAGCTGTTGTTGGGGATCGAACCAGAGTCCGTCAGTTTGACAGCCGACGCTCCTCCCGCTGAGTGTGGTACTAAACCATTGTTTTTATAAGTGAAATCACACTATAACATTATAAATGCGATAGTTTGTGTGTTATTAACTTAAGTATGTGTGTTTATTACCGTCTTGCGCTATAGCAGCTTGATAGATTTGAATAAGATTTGGAAGATACCTCATAACTTGGATTAACACATAGGCTACTTTTTATATCGAAATAATGATGGTACCTCTGAGAGACAACAAGAAACTAAAAGTATCTCTTCACTTCGTTACGTTTTCACGCCTAAACCACTAAATCAATTTTGATGAATTTTGGTACAATGATAGGTGGGACCTTGAAGAAGGACATTTGGATGATATTTAGTATGGAGATGTATACCCTGATTAACACATAGGCTTATTAGGACCTCGAATGGTGGATATATGACCTGACTAAGATCGCAGTCAAGGGTTGAATGCGGGCCGCTTCCAACCGGTCCTTGTGGAAATCAATGGGGGAGGCGTATGTCCAGCAGTGGACCTCCTATGGCTCAGATTATAATTATTTTCATCATTACCATATATTTTTGTAACGTGACATGTAAACATAGCTTTTTTATTTTTTCAGGGTGTCTTCTTATTGTACATCGGTGGAGTTTTACTTTCACTACTAATGTTTATAGGAGAAGTATTCACGACGAGGGTGTTACACAATTGGTTTCGACATAAGTAACTGATAGGCTTACTGATGATAAATGATAAAACAAACGCGTATACAGTGTGATTAATGCAATATAATGAATTATAATACAAACCGAGGCTGTTTTAAAGTTCGTCTACAGCGAACGATAGCAGTGGTGTACCCAGGGTTTTAGTTTTTTGGGCTTAACCCAGCGGTGGGTAGGATTCTGGTTATTACCCAATTTCGAGCAGCTCTCTAGTATCCTTTGTTCTATTATTTGTTTGAATAATTAAATCATCCTTCAAATCGTTTGAATTGAAATATTATTTCAAACACGGAATTATGATGATAGCTCAGATGAAATCCCAACTCAGGCTTGATGCTTCAGTCAGGGTTGACGGGACGTAATGATGAGTTGTTTTGTTGTGATGTATTCCATAGCATTAAGATATGAATATCACCAGGTTAATTATACTTATACACGCAGAAACATACTGTCGAGATGTCTTTAGAGTGTTGATTGACGTTCTCGGTCTAATGTGAGAATTCAAGATTAGTGATTGCATTAACAGCACATAATATTATGTATACTACTAACCAATGTTATATGACCAATGTTACTTTTTCAATATGTATTTACAAATGCAGTAAATACATTTAGGCGTATCCAAAGTTAAAGTGAATCTGACATCTCTCAAAGTGTAATTGCTACCAGGTAGGTACCTACGTATTAATGGAATGTACCTTTCGATTCACTCATGAACAGAGAAAAGATGATTTCAGACTGAAGACTTCAGCTATTTTCCGTTAAAATATGATTCCATACTTTAAAATAAATACTATAGTCTTTTTGGCTGTATCAAAATTCTACTGGTAAGTTCATGTATAAATTTATTCTAAAAAATCCTGTTTGGACTAAAAAGCAACTTCACACTTGTGCAAACCATTGAACGACAACGCTAATAATCTTATGTAATTGATTTGGTTGCTCAGTATTATAAGTAATACCTGCCTACATAATATGTAATGGTAAATATAATTTACCAAAACCTAACTAAATTTACATAATTACGTAAGCGTCTAATGCAAATATTGTTAAAGAGAAGTTTAATTGATCATTTCAAAATTACTGAGGGGCGAAATATACTTTATCAGTTCCTCCAATTATATTATAAGGAAGATAAGCTCTTAGATAATTGTACATAGTCATATAGATACTTAGATAGTTTTATAAGAGCTATTTGTACATTTTGTTAAAGCATATGAAGACATTATTTCTGCCTTATTATACAAATATTTAGTGAGAACTACGAATGCCATGCAACTGCCGGCTCGATTGTTAAATGAAATTACGTGCATGAACCTAATTTTTTCGGTCCATGCCTTTTTAAATCATTTCATTGCGGTTAAGCCAAGGACTTAATCACCGAGAAACTATAGAGATTCCCTATTCCATTTTCTTTTTAGATAGAGGTGAAGCCAGTGAGCGTTGGACTTTACAGTCTACATGTTATTAATATCGTAAAAGCTACAATATTTTTAAAAGTCACGTTCATAATTACTTTATACTGTTTCTACGGGTGTAACGTGGCACTTACGCGTGATCGATATCATGATCGTCAATTGTTTTGGTTTCATCCGGATGCCTTCATCAGGATCTTAAGTGCGGTGCGTTCGTCGCAACGTCAGCAGTGGGCAGTGCGGGACGGGACGTTTCTAAAAACGTTTTAACTAACTTTATAGTTAACTTTAGTTATAACACCTACAAACGAGAAGACTACACTGCTGACTGAGAGCTCTCCGGCTGCTGCAGTCTATATCAGCAAGCGACTTGTCTACACACTATAAGTCTTTTAACTAGTGAAATTAACTAATTAATTTTGTAAATGCAAGTTCTGTATTTTACTTTTACAGAAGTTAAATATGAAGTAAAAACTTTATTTTTCCTTTCTACGTTAAAAACCCAAGTGCTTTTTTCTTCAAACGCCGACCACTTCATCACCGTAATTTTAATAACCTTTTTGACTAATTTATTTAATTTTGAGATTACTTCTTATAATGTTTCTTACTGGAGGAAACATTGAACACTAAACATTAAGTCCAGGTGTTTGAATTACGAACTGCAACAAGGCAAAACATAAATTGTAAAACGAACTAATTCAAATAAACACTAACTTAGATAAACTGATAAACGTTTCAGTAACTGATGATTCCTGTTCTTGTGTTGGAATCTTAAGGTAAGCGCCTTCTCGTTATGTTTGTAACCTTTTTTTGTTTTTATGGTGTCGTCTTCATCCAAATGAAGAAAACATTTTAAACTATTTTTAATTAGCTTCCATCCTTCGCGGTTAATAGAATGAAAGTACTGATTTTTAAAGAAATATCGGTAAGGAATCTAGAAGAAACAACAAATTATACTGAGAACAACATGAAAAACAATTATTATTCACACCAGATGTTTTTAATTTAGTACCATTTATTTATCAATGATCAGTCATGACATCTCCCCCCGATTATTTTATTTCAGTCCTTAGTACTTTCTACATGCTACTTATATAAGGATTTCTACCTGGCACTAGATGGCGCTTAAAACAAAATCTAATACATTATCAAACTTTCTAGATTAAATTGAAATAAAATGTAATCAAATATTTACGAGTGAAAAGATAGTTCATTCCATCCGTGTAACTTTTACAAACAATTACGCAGCACACCGCTAATTGCATTAATAAAAATATGCGTATTGTCCGGAGGTTCCTCACTCTGCGGCCCTAACCACCGGTAGCTTGGGCCCTGCCCCGCTGCTGGCGGAACTCTAGGTTTAGGTTTTTTATAATATCTTTATTAATTTTTGTTTTTGATATTTATACTGTAAAAAAACTGAACCTAAGAAAATAAAGAGATAATAATAATAAGAACTTTATTGTCTTAAGAAAGAAATTAATAAAATAAAGTTCAAAATTAATATCAATACATTTTTGGCTGGCAAGATAAATAGCGAGACACACCACATATATTGTAACTGTCTTTCTCGGCCCGGATTAGCCTCCTTAGATATCTTAATTTTCAAGTATATTTCCATAAAAAGATTTTTCTAAGTTTTCAGTCCTATTTTTTTATTATAATATGTCAAGAGTCTCCACTCGTCTAGTCTCTAATTTAATAAATACATGTAAATTAGAGTGTAATTTAATATTGTTCTAGCGTATTTACTTGAAAATTCGAGTTTATACTAACTATAAACTATAAATAAATCTATGTAGTGAATATAATTGTTGTAGAAAGAAAGCGAATACTATAAATAATTTGACATGGAGAATAGCGAATGTCAAAACCGTACGAATCCATTACTAAAGAAAAAACAATCTGACGGAAATGACGCATTTGTTGACCTTTGCTAGAGATGACTGTTCAGAATTCTATTTATCCATCCCGAATACCGAGATATCTGTACTGAAACCTGCCGCTAGCTCTTGTTTTTGACGTGATAACGTTTTATAAATTGATGAATACCAGCAACACTCATGAAAAATAGTAACGTTCCACATGAGTTTTGTATTACATAAAATAATCAAAGTCAAAGTCAAAGTCGAAGTCGAAGTCGAAGTCGAAGTCAAAGTCATAAATGATTATGACGTTATCACGTAAATCTATCGTCCGTAAACCGACTTTACAGACAACCAATTTTTTTTTATACATAAATACTTTCGGTAAGGTCTATAATTGACGACTGTACATAAAAAGATTACTGGATTATCCATGGCATTACTAGATTAGCTTGCTGGTACGAGTAAAAATAGTATATAGCACTTAAACAAAAATTCCTGACCGAGATCAATGTAACAAGTCTATTATTATTAGTAACCGACTTACAAAAAAGGAGGGGATCTCATATATGTATTTAATAAAAATGTAAAACCAGACATAATGCGTCATTTTTAATATTTTCCATCGCTCAAGTATTTTTTTTGTATTTAAAGATAATGTTGCATAATTATGTTTCATCGATAAGTAGTAGAAGTCGATTTATTTAGTTTTAAACTATAAAATTACAATAGTGGGTATTGCAATATCGAAACGCAGTTGTATCTCATGGAATAACGCAGAGTAATTTAATATTAAATCAGTATAGTTATTAAATAATATTGTATACATAATGAATTAATTGGTAAATCTGTAAACAAAAACCATGCTTTATGAGGTGCATAAATTTAGTCCTAAGTTAATATACTTATTTTTCTTATAATAGACCTTACGATTCTTTAAAGTTTAGCACGTTTTTATAGATGCGAAAGACCAAATCAAGCCAATACTGCATACGGTTACGAGTAAACACAGAATAATTATTGTATTCATTCACAGAATCGAACACAGGCGCTGTTTCCCCTCCCTAGTTATTAGTTGTATGTGAATGTGGGTGTGTCATGTCATATAAAGCGAAGGGGGTGTTGTATGTGTGCGTGGCTCATTGACGTAGGTTTGCGTAGCGTGTCGTGTAGCGAACAGCGAACGAGTGTGCGGCGCGCACGGGCGGGAAAATCGATCGATAATTTTATAAAGAGACGTGTATCGTGCAGTTTGTTTGTGCTCGTCAAATATGCTTAGATAAATCAGTATTAAACAAAAAATATGGCTATTTATTTATTCTTGTGTTTAGTGCTAAGTGCTACGGCTTCAGCAGAGTTCGTTTGGAAACATCACAATAATGAGGAGCTACCCTTAGTATTGGAAGAAGTGCACAAAAAATGCCCGAAAATAACGCGAGTGTACACTCTGAGTGAACCATCTGTTCGGAATGTTCCTTTATATGTTATTGAATTCGCTGATAATCCCGGTTTTCATCAGCCATGTAAGTTATAAATTTAATAATTATATTAGAAACATACCTAGGTCGTAGACATTAATACATGGTACCTATTATTACATTTTTTCTATTTCGGTCTAATTTTCACTTAAATTTAATTTACATTATTTGTTTCTTAATAGATAAGCCCGAGGTGAAATATATCGGCAATATCCATGGAAATGAAGTACTGGGGCGCGAGCTGCTCTTGGGATTGGCCCATTATTTGTGTGACCAATATTTGAGCCATGACCGTGTTATAAGGAATCTAATCCACAGCACCAGAATACATTTGCTGCCTTCAATGAATCCTGATGGATGGCAACTCTCCAGCGATCACGTAAGCATAAATGTAACTCTCTTTTCTGTACTCCTTTTCTGTACTTTTATTAAAAGTGTGATTTTTCCTTAATTTCATTATCATTCAATTTTAAACAACTTAATCCAATCCTGCTCATATCTTGAAATTCCTAGGTAACCGTGCATTGTGATACACAGAGAAGGGATGCAATTTTTTTCAAAATTTGTATCTTTTTGTGGAACAATAAAGTGTCTAAATCTATCTATCTATTTTAGGGTGGTCTAGACTATTTGATTGGACGTAAGAACAATCACTCTGTAGATCTGAACCGGAACTTCCCTGATTTGGATGCTATCACATTTGAGTTCGAACGACAAGGGATCAGCCACAACAATCACTTACTCAAGGATTTAACCCGGCTTGCTGCACCAGTGAGTAAATTTATATTATATAAATTATTTTATATGAAAAAAAAAAACTCCTGTACACATATTTATATCCACAGCGTCTTTAATATTATAATGTGGAGGTCTGTATGTTTGTTACTCATTCACGCCAGCACTGCTAAACGGATCTAAATTAAATTTGGAACAGAGATAGATTATGGTCTGGAATAGCACCTAAGCTACTTTTTATCCGGAACATAATTACGGTTAAACCGAAGTCCACGCGGGTTAAACCGCGGGGGCTAGCTAGTTATTAATAACGTTAGAAATAGTTTTCTATTCACTTTGTGATATTTATCAACTTTTTTGGCTAAAGATATATTCATTAATGTATCTCACAGCTAATTAATCATGTATTCGCGATAAAAGTACAATACGACTTTTGCTATTCGAAAGAAGCATATAGTTATTTTTTGTGGACAGACGACCTGACTAAGATCGCAGGCAAGGGCTGGATGCGGGCCGCTTCCAACAGGTCCTTGTGGAAATCAATGGGGGAGGTCTATGTCCAGCAGTGGACGTCCTATGGCTGAGATGATGATGATAGTTATTTTTTTAAAGTGTTAAATACCTTCGACTCCTTCGACACCACCCGCTTCGATACGGCCGAAACGAACCCTCCACCGAATATGTAATAATGCAGAATTGTTTTAACCAACTATAGCCATTAAGTTATTGATAGGTACAATATTTTGGTAGATATTTTATATTTATTGAAATATGAGGAATATTTATATGAATTTTGGATTTTAAGTTTTACTTTAATAATCTAGCCTAGTGTTTTTATTTTTAAAGTTACGTATATATGTTGAAATAAACATACAGTATTTAAAGGTTAGAAATTAAATAGCTGGTTCATTTCCAGTTAGAACCGGAAACGAGAGCGGTGATGCGATGGATCATGTCCATTCCGTTCGTGCTGAGCGCGGCGATGCACGGCGGAGACCTGGTCGCTAACTACCCTTATGATGAAAGCAAGAGTGGTGCTCCCGTTTCCGAGTACTCCGCGAGCCCTGATGACGATACTTTCAGGTAAACATATGCGTAAAGCGTAATTCCAACCGGTCCTTGTGGAAATCAATGGGGGAGGCCTTTGTCCAGCAGTGGACGTCCTATGGCTGAGATGATGATGATATGCGTAATCACATTTCTCATAATTATCTCACTAATATTATAAACGTCAAAGTTTGGATGGACCGATGGATGTTTGTTACTTAATCACGCCAGAACGGCTGAACGGATCTGGACGAAATTTGCACAGTGATTGATTATAGTTTGGAAAAGCACATAGGCTACTTTTCATCTCTGAAAATAGCTGTTCCCGTGGGATAAGCAAATCATTCACAAACCTCAGTTACTCCTCCACGCTCAAACGGTTGTAGCGATTTCGATGAAAATTTCGATCGGTATGGAGATAGGCCATACTTCCAGCTGGATAATTGAGGTAGCGGCAAAACCATGATCCGAGCGGGTGAAACCGCGGGACGCTACTAGTAATATTATATGGTTTCTATTTCACGTCTGTCCGGTTTTATTTCACCCGATCTCGTTATTTATAAATTATGAAATGTCTTGGAAAAAAATAAATATGTTTAATAAATCTTGATGAGAGAAACAAAGCAGTAGTGGTGGCGTGTCGGTTTGTGTCGGCCGGCGGCCTTGAGGTGGCGTGCAAGCGACACGCGCTCTTATTTGAAAGTGGTATTATCACGCTTATCACGCCTAAAGACTTGACTGGCCGGTTGGCGCAGTTGGTAGCACTCTGCCTTCTGAGCCGCTGGTCCCGGGTTCGATTCCCGGACAGGTCAAACATTTGTGTGGATGAACATGTCTGTTTGACCTGTGTCTGGGTGTGTATATGTATATAAGTATATATATCAGTCATCAGGTTACCATAGCACAGGCTCTGCCTAGTTTGGGACCTGAAGACCTTGTGTGAATGTTAATATTAAAAAAAGAAAAAAAAAGAATACAGATAGATGTTATGGATATTATATAAGTACAATTATTTGAAATTAGATCACGTAATAGTTCTGTAGCACAGTAATGCGAAACAAATAAACAGTAAAAGAATCACATTTCATAAAGGCGAAAGATTGTCGTTTGTATGTTTGTTACTCATTCACGCTGAAACCGCTGAACAGATTTGCATGAAATTTAAAATGAAGATACCATGGAATGATGCATAGTCTATTTTTCATCCCGCAATATAATGTTACATTGTGGTGTAAGATAGTTGTTCCTAGTTACAGTTCTTCAGCCTTCTTGGAAGATACCATATTAGAACATGCTTTATTTCGCTCCCTATCTACTATGGTCCGGCAGGGTTTGAGGATTCAAAAATTCTAAAGAAAAAAAGAATTAATATAATTTTCGAAAGAAAATTCTAAATCGTGTGCCAATTTCTAATATTTAGTTTACGGATCATTTGGCCTATGTAACCAATGATGTTTCACTAAAGATGACGTATATTCATACTGCGCGGTGCTCAGATTTTGTTCCTTTACGACATAAACATGCTTACTGCGACAGATAATAAGGTACAAATAATAAATATAGCAAAGGATAGCTATATGGATAGACTTGCGCTTGAAATACGCGTCGTAATCAAAATTACTACAATTGACTTAATTTTGCCGCCTCAGTTTCCGCGCGCTTGTCTACTTCATATAAACATACAATATTAATTGTATGTAACACATATTTTGGTGTCATATATGCTAGATGCTTGCTTCGACAAACCGCTGAAGAATTCTGAAGAAAAATGTAGATTAATAATTATTTTTTTCTTTCTTGATGATAATGAAGAGTCATCTGATTTATCTGTCTACGGCAATAGTGATGTTTATCTGGAACCTAAAATGTCACCTTAATTGCTTGATAACTCTATCCAAGTTTAATTATGTGCCTCGTGATTTCAGAACACTCGGGTGTCTATTGTTCAAATTATTTTGTGTAAAATTCATCAAACGCCGAGTTGAATAATTATAGTAAATTAAGCACTATTCTTTGAATTTCTCTAAGCGTAAGTAAAAAAAGTAACATAAAACCTTAAAACGTTATGTAGGTATGATTTTGTTGACATGTTAAAAATCAATAACTTTAGATTTTTGTAACCTCTCGCCTTGTAAATGGAAATGGTTCAGCGCTTCCGGACCATTATGTAACTGCTTACGAGAATATCAGTATAATAATAAACAAACGTGTCTTACCAATGTTCACAGCAAGCGTGTACGCGGCGGCCATTGTCGCGTACACAAACAATAGTTATTGCGATCATATTTACATTTGTATGAGGTAGGAATTTGAAATGTTTTTAAAATAATAGCATTTATTTATTTTACAAATCATAAATGGTTGAGTGCAAGAACCACGAATCTCAGCAGTGAGAAGTAGATATTAAATATTTTTTTAATTAGTATTTATTACATGTATGCCTCAGTTATCACAGTATATCAAGTATATACCAGCTTTAATGCAACATTGTTATCGTTTTAGCACTAATTGATAACAAACAAACTATGCACACAAACGTTCGCATTTATAGTATTACTAGCCGCGCCCCGTGGCTTCAGCCGCGGGGAGTATTGTTTTTCGTTTACCGCTGTTTCGCGGGAACTAAATATTTTACAGACTATAATTAATCTCCGTGTATCCATAGCAAGATTAAAACTAGATTGAGTAACAATTATCAATCCACTCAAACTTTCGTTAGTACACAGCAGTAAGATTAGGATAGACCAGTTTGGCGTCTCACCACTCACATCCTTGATAATTTTGTGACAGTGTGTTGGGTAAAAGGGAATCACGCTAGGCCAAAAATGAAGATTCCTAAAAAGAACTGACTGAAGACACTGTAGACATGCTTATTGAAAAGTTTTCAAAGTGTATTTTGTTATTAAAACTGACGTGGTTTTGACACATTATGAATGTATAATACACGGGAGTTACTCACGTAATATGTCAGAGGGTTCCGACTATAGTTTCAACCACATTCGGTGGTCTTTTTCAAGGGGCGCTCGCGGACGCGGTCGCGCTTCGCCTAGTTCGCCTAGTACTACCTTGAAAAAGACCACCGAATGTGGTTGAAACTATGGTCGGAACCCTCTGACTTATTACGTGAGTAACTCCGTATTATACATACGTGTATTATACATTCATAATTTTCAAAGTGTAGTGTGGTAACACCAGGCTACTAGTAACACCACCGGTAGGATGTATACTCCATACTGTGGACTTTACTTTGATAATGACTTAGCCTTAGCCGAAAGTTCAAGCCAACATAGTTCCTACAATAAAATGCACGTACAGCCAATTTTCTATATGCCAATGAATGTGAACATGCAAATATATGCATGTAAATATAATAAATAAATAATAAATTGTTTAACAGGGAGCTGGCGATGGCATATGCATCAGCTCACGCTGACATGGCTTCAGCAAGCCGACGGGGATGCCACACATCGAGCTCGGACGATTCCACCACTTACAACTTCGGGAAACAAGGCGGAGTCACCAACGGCGCTGCTTGGTACAGCTTGAAAGGAGGTAAACATCTTGTGCTTCCTTCTATCTAAAAGAAAGTTTTGTGTTTGAGATCTTTCCCACCCCTTATGTTCTTCTAATAATTATCCTTAAGTTTAAGACACTCGTCCACTCTTTCTCTTCCTATGACCAGTGGAACCAATTCACGCTGTATGGCTATGAAACGCCTTGACGTCAGACGAGCTAAATCTCTCGATTTGTTAAAAAAACATCTGCCATCACTATCTGCCGGCATCTGCTACATCTGTAGCATAAATTAGTAATTAATTATGGTTCTGTATTTTGTTACTTTACATTGTTCAATATGTATTAGTACTTATAGTATATTCATTGTCTATTTATGTTTGTATTAGAATTTTTATCAAGATATTATAAGTTCAGTCTATTTATGTTACACCGACGATTACAATTATTCTTTAAGATACTGTCTATTCAAAGGTTGACGAATGAAAGCGCTACACGCGATAAGATCGCCCATGGTACTATCTTAGTTTAAAGTAATTCTGTACTAATTTATGGTATAGTGCAATAACTAAAATAATTGACGGTCGCTGTGGCGCAGTGGTTCGTGCCAGTGACATGAATTCTGTCTCCGGGACCCTGGGTTCGAATCCCGGCAGGGGCAAACATTCGTGCGATAAGTATAGGTGTTTGTCCCGGGTCTTGGATGTTTGTGTGCTGTGATTGTGTGTGTCCAAGCCTACTGCGATACAGGGAATCCTAGTGCGGGGGTATGAGTGGGATAAAAAAAAACAAAAAAATCGTTGTATTGTAAACGCTGCTATATTACATTTGTTTTAGTATAACATTACTACTTAAATTACTTTTTAGCAATTTCAACTGTAGTGACATATATAGTCAGTACTAGGCGAACCGCGACCGCGTCCGCGAGCGCCCCGTATTCTCCTTGAAAAAGACCACCGAATGTGGTTGAAACTATAGTCGGAACCCTCTGTCTTATTACGTGAGTAACTCCCGTGTTTTATACATTTATAATGTGTCAAAACCACGTCAGTTTTAATAACAGAATATACCTCATTAACCCATATTCATAGCAGATCATGTGACTAGTATACAATAGTGTCCACTGATGAACGGCAACCTATACTTTGACAAGGTTGACAACTTACGACGCAGTATAACAACGAATTATGCCACATTGTTTTTGACGTTGCGACTCTCGCTACCGGCGTGTTTGAAGGGGAAGTGTAAAAGCGGTCATCGAGTTATTCCAAAAGTGGAGGGTTTTGGACACTGGTATCACCATCATTTGGGTATATAAAAGTCGGCAGCTTATTCCTCGGATGGATGATCGAATCTCTATATATCCTTTTACATTGCGATGTATTTACAATATAAACATATAATATCATAAAAAATAAAACACCAATAACTAATTACAATACTGCTGCTACTACAATAACATTTCAGCAATCCACTAGCTAATGGTAGCTTATATAACTCAAATGTTCTAACCCGCTACCGGCTGGCAGCGTGCCCAGAATGCTAGCAGCATTGCCACGTTGAATTGCAATGCTGATTCGTTGAGCCAAATATGTGCCAGCATTTTGGTCACGCGTCGCATCGATTATTTACATATTTGAACCGTTTGGGGTCGAGACATTAGGCCCGTGGGGACCTGGAGCTCATCGGATTTTCCAAAACTTATCAGAGCGTTTGATCAATGCGACGCGTGACCAAAATGCTGGCACATATTTGGCTCATTACGATTAAATTTAATTTAATCTGTGGCAAATCTCTGGTGACAAAGTGTCCTACACTTTGTCTTTGAAAATGTGTACCTTTTTTAAAAGTAGGTTATAAGCTTATATTTGACCGCTGTCTCATCTGATGTTAAGTGACGACGCGGTCGAAGGTGTAAATTACCTACTCAATTATCTAGTTGTACACGGGCAGGCGTCGATGTTCTTTGTCTGCCGTAAATCGTAATACCACCTTTGGCTACATCGTCACCCATCATAACGTTCCGGTAGTGCTAGACCATTTTGGGGTCATAATTTACAAAAATATCTAAAGTTGCTAATGTTTTTGATGCCGATCCGTTCCTACCTAAATAACTTTAAAGTTTTGTGTCACTTCGATAACTTGTATTTTGAGAAATTCAAAGATTAGTAGCTGATTTTAGAAATATTAAGCATGGATTTGTTTCATACAAAATGATTTAAACAAACGATATCAGTGAATCTGGTAACATAAAATTAACTCAATTGAATGTGTTTAAAGCAATGTAGTTAACCTTTTAGGTACCAGATAAATATCAGTATGCCCATGGACATGGATGACATAAAATGCGTATGCACATCGGTTACTAAGTCATTATTATCTAGACAGTAAATATTTTTCTTTTTTTTCTACCTATACTGTTCGATAACAGTTCTTCCGAATCAAGCATCTAGATTGAATGACACAATATTTTTTTTATTAAAAATACAAATACAAAACACTTTATTGCACACCGGTTACAAAAAACAACAAAAAAATAAAACATATACCTAAACAAACTACAATTGGCGGCCTTATCGCTTAAAGCGATCTCTTCCAGACAACCATTCGACGGAAATAATATATTACGAGTCTGGAAGTTCGGTGATACAAAAACAGCATGTCTAATAAATAATTTAAATACAATTTACTATACATATATAATAATTAACACTATGTTTAACTACTAATAACGATTAGTACTTATTACTGTATAGATCTAGCGTTTGGCCAATACCTCACTTGATGTTCAGGGACGATGTGGTTGAAGATGTAATCACGCTAGTCCTAGAATGCTTACTGGCTCTCAAGGACTGCTGCCTGAAACCCATATGTGGTTGGTGACAGTTTTTCAAGCTTGAGGGTGTTAATAATATTAAAACTCACGCTCATGATTACTTTACACTGATTTAAACGGGTATAACGTGGTACTTACGCGTAGTCGATATCACGATCGACAATTGTTTCGGCTTCTTCCGGAAGCCTTCATCAGGCCCAGGTGCGAGACGGGACGTTACGACTAACGCACCGCACTCAAGATCCTGATGAAGGCTTGAGGGTGTTACTTGAAAATACCCTATCCCCAAACCGGGAATTCGATAACGGTTTTACTTTCACCGGAAGCTCAAGCCCTCGGTGGTAATCGAAGCAGCGTCAGTCAGTTTGACAGCGGACGCTACCACCGCTGAGCTATCATCGCTTCAACACCTTACTATGTATTAGATAGTGCAAGTGGTCCAGAAACTATAATTGTGCAAAAAATAAAAATCTGCGTTTTGGATACTTCAAACCTAGAGCGTGAGATAGCCATGAGTCTGATGTCAATTGGTTCACTATTAACGATTAACGATAAAAACTTAACGTTTTACTGACTAAAACTGTAAAATAAAATTAGCATAAGAAACTAGACTAATTTACATTCTAGACGCGCTTTAGAGCACCTTCAGGTGACAACACATTAGTGCCACAGATAATTCAAAAGCCCAAATGAAGCATGTTGACAAGGCAAGGCCATTGAGTTTAATTCTGTCCGATACCCAGTAACAGGATTTCACACCAACGGTATCAAAGCTAAAATATGTATACTATTCACCGTTTATTGATTCAACTGAATTTATGAAAAGTTCTGGATAATTTTATCTCAATAAAAAGTTTCATGTGTATTTGTTTTAGTTTACCCACGCTAATTTAAACATACAAGTATAATTCATAAATGTAGGTACTATGTGTCATCATCATCATCATCATCTCAGCCATAGGACGTCCACTGCTGGACATAGGCCTCCCCCATTGATTTCCACAAGGACCTGTTGGAAGCGGCCCGCATCCAGCCCTTGCCTGCGATCTTAGTCAGGTCGTCTGTCCACCTTGTCGGTGGCCGTCCTATGCTGCGCTTGCCAGTCCGTGGTCTCCATTCTAGAACTTTTCGGCCCCAACGGCCATCAGTTCTTCGAGCTATGTGCCCTGCCCACTGCTTGCTAATCCGCTGGTCGATGTCGGTGACTTGCGTTCTTCTACGGATCTCCTCATTTCTGATTATATACGGTACTATGTGTATAGAAGGTTTATGATTATATTTTTTAATTTAACTCCTTGCCCTTTAGCACTACCATCCCATTCTATGCAAAGTTTGTCTGCAAGAAAATCGCGCCTTATGAGTACACCATATTAAGATGATGTCATTTTTTTATATTTGGTCTTCTTATACCCAATTAAAAGCTCTCTGTTAGTGACGATTTGACTCCATAAAACCGATGATAATAAAACTTCAGGTTCGGGGCAGTGTATATATATAATGCTTGATATGACTGGTCGGTTGGCGCAGTTGGTAGCACCCTGCCTTCTGAGCCGCTGGTCCCGGGTTCGATTCCCGGACAGGTCAAACATTTGTGTGTATGAACATGTCTGTTTGACCTGTGTCTGGGTGTGTATATGTATATAAGTATATATATCAGTCATCAGGTTACCATAGTACAGGCTCTGCCTAGTTTGGGACCTGAAGACCTTGTGTGAATGTTTAATAATATACCGGTGACACAAGACTGTTCCTTATATTATAGTGAGTTCACTCAGGTAATGAGTTTAGGTGACTTAGTATACACCTTTGCTATGTGCGGTATCTGACCATGAGGTTGGGTTGAGATATATACGACTTCTGGTGGTTCTTCGACCACGGCAGTGAGGTGGCTACAATATACAAGTTGAAGAATACAATTAATTACACTTTCAAATGCTTTCTGGAAATCAAAGTTTGTAGTTGTCGAACTGCAAACCTGCATCCATATTGGCAGTGGCGTAATTAACAAGGTTTATATTATAGTGTATATATAGTTACTGTCGACAGCCCAGCCCTTTGAGTACTTTAACTGAGGCCCGGCCAGAACTAAGGCCGGCTACCGGGCTGAGCACCATCTGTGCTCGCCCCCCCTCCGGTGAAGCTGTAAATGCCGGTAGAGGCAAACAGCATTAGTCCGTTAGAAAAAAAAAAAAGAAAAAAAAAAAAGAACTAAGGCCGTGCTGGCTGTCATCTAGATAAATGTCGATGTGCTTCACTATACGACAGTTAAACAGCTTCAAACAATTTGACAAATACTGGCAGCACTCCTGTGGGCCGATAGATTATTTATTTCTTGTCGCCCTTGTGAATGGGGTTAACACATGAAATATTCCACTTATCAGTGTTGATGACGAGATTGCATATATATATACATACAGGACGGTATTCTGTAGTCGTGGGTTCAAGTCCCACTAGCAGCCGAATTTTTTCCTTCAAATATTTGAACTGAAGTTCTGCCTAGCATAGCGTTAATGCGATACACAATAGAAATCTCTTGAGATTGCATATGTTGATATACTATGTTACATTATCATAAGATGAAAAGTGTTATCGTTATTATTACTGCTCATCTAAAAAATAATAATAAGTACTTATAACTAATTATAACGGATTAGGTATACGCGGTTTATTAGAGTCAAAAATTATTGAAGGCAAGAACAATCAAGAACTGGTCTCGATAAAATTTGAAGCGATGATAGCTCAGAGGTGAGAGCGTCGGCTGTCAAACGGACGGACGCTGGTTCGATCCTCACCAACGGCTTGAGCTTCCGGTGAAGGTTACACCTTTATCGAAATTCCCAGGATGGGGGTAGGGTACTTTCGAGTACCCGCCTGGCTAGCTACCACCCTCAACCTTCAAGTTTGGAAAACTTGTCAAGAAAATATCGTGCATTCAGGAAGCAGTCCTTGAGACCCAGTAATTATTCTAGGTCTAACGTGATAACCTCTTAGACCACATCATCACTGACCATCAAGTGAGATAGTGATCAAACGTTAGATCGAAACAGAATTTAAAAAATAAAGAGAAAAAAGTTTAGCCAAGATTTTTGTTAAAGTCTAAAGTTTTGCTAAAGTTTAGTTTAAAAAGTGAAGCCCATTAGTAGAAGAATAATGCACCAGATTTAACTAGTTCATAGTATATTCATTATAAACGAAATAGACATGTGCATCTCGGTAGTCGACCTACATAAAACTACTATTTATGTTCTACCTTATTATAGATCGCTTTCGAAACTTGAAGGCAGATGGCCCATTAATCTCGCGTCCGTTTGAATTTTATTGATATTTATGAATATGGAATATTTTTGATTGTATCGACTCGGTAGCCTTGTTTAATCTATGCGAACTGACCTACTATCACTTGAGATAGGTGATTTTCTACAGTACTTAGAATATGTACAGTTTTTCCTGCTCCTGTACTTGAAATGTATTTTATTGTACGAGAAAAGTAACGGTTGCCAAAACACAAAACATCTTCATTGAAAATGTAGCTTATTTACATAATTGGACTTTGTCTATCATGTTATTGAATACAATTTTGACTGTAATAGTATGTGCGTTCAATAAGTGCATTATTTAAGGCTTTACAATTTAGCTAGACAATTTTGAGTCTTTTGATTTCATTTTCATCTTATTTTGTTGAAAGTCCTACATGTCTAATTATGAGAACAGTTCGTGAAGGTTAATTTTGTTTGAACGAAATTTGATTTCATTTACTAATTTATTAGTGAAAATTTATTTTCGAGCGACCTAATTTTTCTATTATGAAATATTCTCGCGTTATCGACAAATGCGCTACAACTGTGTTTTACATCAGATGAAAGGATATGAATAAAGTCTAAAAATATGATCAGTAATTTCTTTTTTAAGCCCATAGATTATCTGTTATATTGTAAATCAACACGCATCATGCAGGATTAGTCCCGCCCTCTCTGCCTGTAAACACCCGCGAGCCTCTGTAATGCCATCGGCACATGTTAGGCCCTTAAATGTTTATTCGATGGCGATACTACGCGTAAGTTATTTTTGCTACAGTCAGAGTTGTCTAATAGAAATGCGTGTTAATAATTGATCATTTTTGTGTTGTGTTGCCAACGGCAACGCTTTTTGTTTCATTGTCTTATATAGGACATTAAGTAAGACAGCTGTAGACTTTTTACACTTATTATTATTTTATATACTTTGCCGCCGTATACCCGGCTCTGATGACATTTGCAAGTAAAGAGTTGACCGTGAGTAGTGGACTGGTTACATATACTAATTTATCTCCTTTTAAGCACCTTGTGGAAATGACTATGACGAATACCATCTCCGGTCAACGCTCGTCACAGAAGGAAACTAGTTAACAACCGCAAAAATTACGACAGAATACTTTTGAAAATAAAAACGAGTTATAAATTAGTTTTAGATGTATATCTAACTACACATAGAACAGTTCTAAACAAAAGATATTTTTCAGTCGATACTGTCTAGTTGTATTACAGTTGCATTATAATGTTTGCCTTATTAGAATAAATTGCTCTTATCCTGTTTCTCTACATTTACGCCACAGGTCAAAGCAAATGTTGATGTTATAACTGAGTTATCTATTCATATTACTTGTGTTTAAGGTATATTTGATTTCAAAAAGTATCCGCAGATACTTCACCTTTTTACTTTTTACCCATTCTAGTATTAGTGTCTATGGCAGTTCATAGACATACATCGGTCTGATCGCCAGAAAGCAGAAAGCACTAATCTTATAAAGGCGAAAGTTTGTGTATATGTTTGTTACTCATTCACTCTGAAACGGCTGCACCGATTTTGATGAAGTTTGGTATGGAGATAGGTTAGACCCTGGAATACCACATAAGCTACTTTTTATCCCGAAAATATTGTCTGTTCCCGTGGGGTGACGGGAGGACACAACCAAGACACGTATCATTTCACCGCGGGTCGCAACTAGTCCTATATAAATGTGATCGGTGAACGTTATTTTATAGATGAATGATGTTACAGGAATGCAGGATTTCAATTATCTCGCTACAAACGCCTTCGAAATAACTCTGGAACTAGGCTGCGAGAAGTACCCAGCAAAGAAAGACCTAGAAAATGAATGGATTCGGAATAAAGATGCTCTGATTGCTTACATATGGCAGGCTCATATTGGAATCAAGGGGACAGTATGCGACGAGGCTAACTACTTAGAAAATGCTGTCATATCTGTGGTCAATATAACCGGGAGCGTGCCGAGGCCTATCCGTCATGACGTCACTACTGCAGGTGTGTAATAAACAGATATTTACGTTTTTTTCTAAGATGACGTATGCCTAATTTATGTCACGTGTTGTGATTCTAATCAGCAATTATGTAAGAATTTGTTTGGGTGAAACTTTAGGAATAATAAATCAACCATTACGGTGATTGGCAGATTGGATAGATTTATGCTACTAACTGGACACACAGAACGGTATTCTGTAGTCGTGGGTTCAAGTCCCACTAGCAGCCGAATTTTTTCCTTTCAAATATTTGAACTGAAGTTCTCCCTAGCATGATGTTAATGCGATACACAATAAAATCTCTTAAATGTTATTTTATTAACTTAAGTGTTTTTGAAGTCATACATCGAAACTGGATTGATTCACGTGCAATCGGTGAAAGCCTATTTTTTAACTGACTTTAAAAAAAGGAGGAGGTTCTCAATTCGACCCGTATGTTTTTAATCCTCCGATGCAGAAAGGCTGGTGTTAAGTTTGACATATTTGTCGATCCCTCTACGTATCTATCTGTGGCATCACAGGTACTAAATTGATGAAACGATTTTGAAAAAAAAAGAACATGAAAGATATCTTGAACCGTATTATGCTCTTATTCAAAATTTTTTGTGTCGGGTAAATGTTTAATTGAATTATAACTTCTGAATATAACTAAGTGTGGTTAATGTTTTAAAGTTACAGTGTATCTATGTTCGTAATGTCTTTCGCCAAACTTCGTGTCTCGGCTTTTGTCGGATTTTTATCTGCTTTTAGTACTCGTTGCCGGCCGGACGCTCTCAATCGTTTTTGAAGTATCTATATAGAGTAGCTCACGTTAGTTTAACTTTATTATTTTAGGATGCGGAAGAAATTGCTAAGTCGATAAATAACCTAATAAGTATTTTATTCAGCCTGACATTTAATAACATTCATACACATACATTTAATATTTCCAGGGGCCTCTGGTTTCGTACTTCCTATAATTCTTTGTTGCCTGAAATAAATAGATAAATTGAAATTGAGTTGAATGACTTATTTTTATCTTATTTCCTAATTTTTAACCGACTTCAAAAAAGGAGGAGGTTCTCAGTTCGACCCGTATGTTTTTTTTATTTGTCTTTGTTACCATTAACTTCCGACTGGGTAAACCGATTTTGATCGTTCTTTTTTTTATTTAAAAGCTGGTGCTTCCCGTGTAGTCCCATTTAAATTTCATCAAAAACGGACGAGCACTTTTTGAGTTACAAGTCAAAAACTGAAAAATGCGTGCGTACTACACGATATGATAGTAGCGGGTGAAGACATCGGTGAACATACCTACACCACAATGAGAATTGATCCCATGAGTAACAAAAATCACTAAACAGAGTGAAAAAAAAAGTTTACCAAAAAATGGAACCAACTTCAACACTCGAAAGTATGAAATAACTTGTCGAAGTCAGTACCATGAGCACAATATTTTGATATCAGTTACTTTTGAACTATCATGGTACCGACTTTAACAAGTTATTTCATACTTTTGAGTGTTGAAGTCGGTTCCATTTTTTTTGGTAAAAAATTTTTTTTCACAAATTATTTGAAATAATTTTAATACGTTAAAAGTCCACATTTGTTTAATTCATCTGCATGTCCCATAAGAGTAAAACTGTTGAGACTATATGAAGTATGGTTATAAAACACCATTCTGTACAGTTTATCCAATAAATCACTCCTAATTCTGATATCGGAAGCATATTAAGAAATTATAAACACTCCGGGGTATTTCCTTTTTGTTAATCTTACAATTCAAGACCTTCTTTTTATTTTTTATAGGTCATTGTTAACGGGTTGTTAGCCAAAACAACTGTGAATATTCCATTGTCCAGTACATGGAATTATCAGTTGTTTGTATTCAGACTGTCGCTTAGGTCCGATGTCCGATGCTGGCGTAGTGACTGAGTGTTTCCTCACAGCTTGACACGGGTCGTGTTACTCAATTAGTATGCGCCGTTTGTCTGGATATGCAATGGTCATTTGACCCTTCGTGCATCAGGAATGCACGGAGGGTCAAATGACCATTGACCTCAATTCACACTAGTGAAACAACAATGTATATATTATTATATATATGTGGTATCCGGCTTTACTCACGTTTTTTTTTTTTTTTTTTTTTCAACATTCACACAAGGTCTTCAGGTCCCAAACTAGGCAGTGCCTGTACTATGGTAACCTGATATATATACTTATATACATACTTATATATATACTTATATACATATACACACCCAGACACAGGTCAAACAGACATGTTCATACACACAAATGTTTGACCTGTCCGGGAATCGAACCCAGGACCCGCGGCTCAGAAGGCAGAGTGCTACCAACTGCGCCAACCGGCCAGTCGGCCCACGTTTATAGTCGAAGTTTCGACCAAGGTTTCGAGCATGTCCGATGCTCATCCTCAGGTGAGTTTACGCTGCCAGATCGCGGCGACCACTGAAACTTCGACTATAAACGTGAGTAAAGCCGGATACCACATATATATAATAATGTGTCAAACTCACGAGAATTTCCAATAAAAAAAAACAATGTATATAATTGGTCATTTTATTTTTGTAATATTTAGTATATTTAGGGTCGTATCACTATCTATCGACTATTGACACGATGATACCAAAGATTGCCAGAATTATAACACCAAATAAATTTAGGAAACTAGAGTGAATGCGATAAATAAAGTACACCAGAGTAGTATTCTCAAATTGAAGCGTATATTTTTAAGTTTACACACTCATGAAACCACGAGCTTTTCACGAGCAACATTTGTCCACTATTCACTTTACAACAGATTGATTTAACTACGAGATCAGAACACAAACATTCACATTATAGACAGCTATTTTGTAAATGTGTATTTTTTCAATTATGTCAAAATATTTTTTTACATTTTAAAGGCGTCACTAGCGCTGCCTCGGCAAGCTCGCTTCACTCGCTGTGCTCGCGCGTGAGTTGGTAACCAGTAGCCTAAAGCTTGTCGCTTCGTTCCTAGTAGTATGTTTTTTAGAACAGAAGTAGGTAGAACTTGTACAATAAATAACCATAATTTATTTTATTGGTCGATTTAATTGGTATGGTTAGTTTAAATGATGAATTGGCACGGTATTGCCTGCTGTCTAATTAATGTCTAATAACTGAACTTATGAGAGGGAACTGGATAATCTGGAAATGATGTTGTTTTTGTATCTACCAGTATTGTTTGTAGATATATATTTTTTTTACTTGAAAGCTCACGTGCTATTTCCTATTATGTAAACTGAATAAAATGCATATAATGAACTAAACACATTACCATTACATTAAATTTAAATCAAATAATGTAGACTTGAAATTACATTTTGTCGTCGGCGGAAAGCAGACGTATTTTTTTTAATTACCTCATTACATAAATTAATCTCCGGCCACAAATTGATCCGATTGGTCATTATGAGAAACTCAAGGTGTGAGAACTGTCCAATAAACTAAAAGTTAAATTAAATATTCTGACAGGCTACCTTCAATGCCTACTTAATTGATGGTCAGTGACGATTTGGGCGAAGATGTTAAAACGCTAGACCTAGAATGAGTAGACATAACAGATCAAATCAGATTTCATTAGGCTGTCATTAGCCTGAAATAGGAAACACGTCTATTCGCAGATTAGTTCAGAATCTCTGAGTTTGTACGTCTATGTAGTACAAATCCGTTTATATAGTATTATATGTACTTCTCCATTCTGTACAGTATTGTCTATGTGTTTGCAGCACAGGGTTGTCTAATTGGTACATGATTGTCGATTCGGTATATAGGATTTTCTATTAGAATAGGATTGCTTTCTTTGTAGGTGCTCGTCTATTCACTGCAGGATCGCATTGGTCATCTGTAGTGTGGTATCGTCTATTCACTGCAGGATCGCATTGGTCATCTGTAGTGCGGTATCGTCTATTCACTGCAGGATCGCATTGGTCATCTGTAGTGTGGTATCGTCTATTCACTGCAGGATCGCATTGGTCATCTTTAGTGCGGTATCGTCTATTCACTGCAGGATCGCATTGGTCATCTGTAGTGTGGTATCGTCTATTCACTGCAGGATCGCATTGGTCATCTTTAGTGCGGTATCGTCTATTCACTGCAGGATCGCATTGGTCATCTGTAGTGTGGTATCGTCTATTCACTGCAGGATCGCATTGGTCATCTGTAGTGCGGTATCGTCTATTCACTGCAGGATCACATTGGTCATCTGTAGTGTGGTATCGTCTATTCACTGCAGGATCGCATTGGTCATCTGTAGTGTGGTATCGTCTATTCACTGCAGGATCGCATTGGTCATCTGTAGTGTGGTATCGTCTATTCACTGCAGGATCGCATTGGTCATCTGTAGTGTGGTATCGTCTATTCACTGCAGGATCGCATTGGTCATCTGTAGTGCGGTATCGTCTATTCACTGCAGGATCGCATTGGTCATCTTTAGTGCGGTATCGTCTATTCACTGCAGGATCGCATTGGTCATCTGTAGTGTGGTATCGTCTATTCACTGCAGGATCGCATTGGTCATCTGTAGTGTGGTATCGTCTATTCACTGCAGGATCGCATTGGTCATCTTTAGTGCGGTATCGTCTATTCACTGCAGGATCGCATTGGTCATCTGTAGTGTGGTATCGTCTATTCACTGCAGGATCGCATTGGTCATCTTTAGTGCGGTATCGTCTATTCACTGCAGGATCGCATTGGTCATCTGTAGTGTGGTATCGTCTATTCACTGCAGGATCGCATTGGTCATCTGTAGTGTGGTATCGTCTATTCACTGCAGGATCGCATTGGTCATCTTTAGTGCGGTATCGTCTATTCACTGCAGGATCGCATTGGTCATCTGTAGTGTGGTATCGTCTATTCACTGCAGGATCGCATTGGTCATCTGTAGTGTGGTATCGTCTATTCACTGCAGGATCGCATTGGTCATCTGTAGTGTGGTATCGTCTATTAATTATGTACGACACGATCGTTTATTTACTAAGATTTGAACAGTTAAAAAATCTCAAGATGAGCGGGAAGGAAATATATAATGTATGGATACATATATTTTTTATTGAACGCAATAGAAATGAATGAACAAAAATGTGTAACAATAGGCGGTGCTATCGCTATCGCGTTATGTTCCAGAAATCCTTTGGTTGGAGAAGAAAATGTAATACAAACAGACGTTGTACATAATTTTTTTAATATACATAAATAACTGTGCTATATATGTGTTAAATTCCTTCACTTTAGTCCATAAGTTATATTGACACCTAACATTGACACTCAAATAAAAAAAAAATTTAACAAATAATGCAACCGACTTCAACACTCAAAAGTGTGAAATAACTTGTTGAAGTCGGTACCATGATAGTTCATACAAAAGTAACTATCATCACAATATTGTGCTCATGGTACCGACTTCGACAAGTTATTTCACACTTTAGAGTGTTGAAGTCGGTTGCATTTTTTGTTAAAAAAATTTTTGTCACCCTGTTCAGTGACCTTTGCTAATCACGGAATCAATTAATTGTCATTGTGTGTTCTGCGATGTCTTCCACCGCGACAATAATATCATCAAGATACGCGTAGCACTTTTCAGTTATTGAAGTATAACTCAAAAACCGCTTGTCCGATTTTGATTAAATTTAAATGGGACCACCACGGAAGTCTACTCCGTTCATCTAAGTCTACTCTATCTAACAAAAAAAGAATCATCAAAATCGGTTCATAAACGACGAAGTTATCCGCGAACACACATTAAAAAAAAAACATATATACGGTCAAATTGAGTAACCTCCTTTTTAAAGTCGTTTAAAAAGAAAGTGCATAGGTACCTTCTAAGTTGGCATGCTACACCTAAGACCGCGTCGTCACTTAACATCAATTGAGACAGCGGTCAAACGTAAGCTTATAACCATTAAAGAACATTGTGCTAATTTTCACAGGAGGTGTGATGAGCCAGTTTCGTACTTTAATTGTAATAAACTTTATTTTGGACATAAAAGAGAATTTCAATAAAAACGGTAGCACTTTTGTGACATTTAATAAAGCTTCAAATACGAGTTTCGAAATGTCAGCTGAATACAGATCAAGGTTGAAGATGAAATTTCGTGTCCTAGAGAAGGTTAAATAAACATCAATGTTGATCAAGGTCGAATTTCGACCAAAGGGCGATCACTAGTTTATACGAAAATACGTACATCAATGTCAACCGGATAAGCTTATACATCGATTAAAAAATCTTTCACAAAAGTTTTGGTTTGACAAGATCATAAAAATATTTGACAAAAACTCAAGGAAAGAGAGAAGAGTGGCATTTGTAACAGTGCCAACATATTTCTATAGGTACTTATTTTATACCTACAGGTTAGATGACAAGCGACAGGACAGCCTTCTGAAGGTTCAATGCTTTTAGTGTTTTTTTCTTGACATAGTTCGCATTTTGCATACTAGAGAGCGCATATAAAAACAAGGTTTGAAATTTTTTGAAGGTTGAAATTAATTCAATACCTAATAAATGCTTTTTAAAGTTATTTTATAAATTAGAATCAACGGAAAAATGTGTAAATCAGTAGCATCCGATATGGGGGGAAATGAACTTAAAAATAATTTTAATGATTTGCGCTAAATTATCTTATATGAATGTTAGATTAAAAGAGAGTTTAGTTGGCAGATGTTGTGAAAAAGAATGACAAGTTAGCAAGAACTCGAGTTCTTTAAAAAAAGTTAAGGAATGTTTTTTTTTAGAGTTCGGGTTCTGCCCAAAGACAGCTTCACTTTAGTGCCAATACAATACTTGAATATTAGTTGTAAATACATAATTATTGTAATAGGCTTTCGCGATTCGAACACATTGTTATTAAATCAAACGGGGCTTAATCGCGAGAAAAACATTTAGTAATTTATTTACCTCGACGTTTCGACCAAGTTGCATTGGTCGTGGTCACGAGAAGACTTCTTCTCAATAAATATTGTAATAGGGTAATAAAAAAAATATAGAGTCATAAATAAAAATAATAAATTTTCGGATATAAACTATTTGTTATTATACTTCCACAAACCCATAAAATTGATACAAATATATATACAAAATCTAACGGTCATTCTTAAATGTATGTCCAAAATATGTATTTTTTTTTAATATGAATAATTAATTACGTATTACACACAGTTTAGGTTATTATTTATGTTTATTTCAGATTTAAATTTAGTGTTTCAGTCTCGTTCAAAATTTTGAAGGAAAGAATTGCCTACGGCCACATAGCTACAAGTGGGATTTCAACCCACGACTACAAAATACCGTCCTGTTGATTTTTTTAAGTCGCGTTGATATTATATGTGACACTGATCAATGAATGATGAGTCGATGACTGTGCGTGACATTAATCATCAAACGGTATAAACATTTTGACTGGCCGGTTGGCGCAGTTGGTAGCACTCTGCCTTCTGAGCCGCTGGTCCCGGGTTCGATTCCCGGACAGGTCAAACATTTGTGTGCATGAACATGTCTGTTTGACCTGTGTCTGGGTGTGTATATGTATATAAGTATATATCAGTCATCAGGTTACCATAGTACAGGCTCTGCCTAGTTTGGGACCTGAAGGCCTTGTGTTAATGTTAATAAATAAAAAATAAATTATAATTCATAATATTTTGGAATCTAATTAATTCATTGCATTATTTAGGTCCATACGGTGATTACTACCGCCTGCTGACCCCGGGACACTACGAGGTAACAGCAAGCTTCCCCGGATACTTCCCGGCGTCGCGTGTGGTCACCGTACCTTCTCTGCAGACGTCCGCAGTCGTCGTCAACTTTAAGCTAGAGGTGGGTAACACTTAATAAACTACCATACACATTTAAAAAAAAGCAATTATGCTCATGTGATCCTATTATTTTTCTAAGGTCATTGTGAATTTTTGTTATTGGATGAGATTTGATATAACCGAGTTTTCTTTGTCATGGCTGTCTTATAAAAAGTAAATACGTAAAACGCTTCAATCAGAAGAAAGAATATCAGTTTTATTCGATGCGGGTAGTTTTTGTTACGGTTAGTATCTAATATTATACGCATTAGTACCCGTGATTTAATTAAATGATCAACTTTTTGGACCGTAATTATTGAGTGTTTTGAAATGTTTCGCAAACTTAAAAAAAACTTTCATATATACACAACAACAATTATATAAATTATAACAACATATAATACACAATTATAGTTCCGATGTATTGAACAGCATAATAACTTCCATTTTTAATCGACTTCAAAAAAGAAGGACGTTTCTCAATTCGACCGAATATATTTTTTCATTTGTGTTCGCGGATAACTTCGTCGTTTATGAACCGATTTTGATGATTCTTTTTTTTTCTTTATAGAGTATACTTCCGAGGTGTTAAATGAGAACACCTCGGAAATTTTACTGAAAACGGTGAAAAAAAAATCATCATCATCATCATCATTTCAGCCATAGGACGTCCACTGCTGGACATAGGCCTCCCCCATTGATTTCCATAAAGACCTGTTGGAAGCGGCCCGCATCCAGCCCTTGCCTGCGATCTTAGTCAGGTCATCTGTCCACCTTGTCGGTGGCCGTCCTATGCTGCGCTAGCCAGTCCGTGGTCTCCATTCTAGAACTATATATATATATATATATATATGATTGACACATGTATGTGATTATACTGTTTTGGCCGTACACCTAGTATTAAGCAGAACTGCCTTCGCTAGACATCTGTTTTCTTTTAATGAATTCAGCGTGGGTAGACGTAGCAGCAATATTTAGCTATAGTGGGTAGATATGATGTTCACACATCGTGTTTGATTGTAGCATTATTGACATCTCGATAGTTTTTACCTTGAGATCGTTCCAACTTTTCTGTGACGTCATATCATGCCTCTGACGTCATATCATTCAGTTTACTGTTGTGCCGAACGGAACGTACGCCTGAGAGCTTTGACGCAAATCGATGCGTGGGTAGTGCTAGTGGGTGCTTGGTTATCTTGTTACTGATTAGATATCACTCTAATAAGTTTACTAAGCTATCACGGCGTGGAATGAGTTTGATATTGCTAACAAAAGATATATCATAGTTCCAATAACACTGAGATGATAAACCTAGAATAATAGCAAATAAGGGGATGGATAGAATAGATGGTACCGAGGCGAATATCTATCTCTGTTAGAATCAAACGCTTGTCAGCAACAAGGTTTTGCGCCGTGTGCGTTTTGCGCCTATCGATCATGGATACCTATTGTCTTAAATGGATACGTAATCGAAATACTGTCATGTTATTAAGACAGTTCAATTGATATCAATTGTTTCAGAAATTACATAATACAGGGCTGTTTGGAGAGTGAGATTTTATATATATATGTTTACTACATTTGGTACAAAGTCTTTGAAGGCAAGGGTTTGTCTTCAAGGACATTGTACCAAATGTAGATATTGACCGAACTGACAATGGAATTAATGTTTCTTCATGAAGAGTGCAGTACAGTATTTGTTATGTAAGCGGTGCTTTTGGATGCGCCTTAGCTTGCAATATATAAATACATCATAAATAAATGAATAACTTAGAATCAGGGTCTGCACTGTTGGGAAAATGCCTCCCGCAAGGACTGGCTAGAAGACTCCCGTATCGTGCCTCTTCCTGCGACCTGTATCAGGTCATCTGTCTACTGTGATGATAATGAATTATTACAAAAGACAATAAGGCAAAATGCATTTATTGAAACAAGCTCTATGGATTTATATTATTATTTCGTAACATTTTCTGATTCTCGTCGAAACCCAATCCTAGGTTCGGCGGCCAGGTGTTATAAACCAGAAGATCAACATTATTTATTTTTAAAATTCCGTGTTTATGCTATACACAGTTGGGCATTGCTTAGCCTGCAGCCAACATAGTTGCAGTATCAAGTCGTACTAATAAAAATGCACTGTGATCAAGCTGAGTCCTGTAGGAATTGAACTACGTAGGATAAGAGAAGGTGTTTCTCATTCAGCTTCGAGGCTTGACAGAAAACAACTGGTCAAACACACGCGCACCGCAAGTTAAGGGCTTAAGAGCTGCCGATGATATCACAGAGGCTCTATTTACAGGCAGAAAGGGCGGGACAAATTAAATCAAGCTATATTTATATTTATTGTCTCACAACTACAGTATTGCCACATAAATAAATACACAAAAACACAGAAAAAAAACAAAAAGCAACAATACAATAATTGAGGACAAAAGGCGTAACTCAGCATTTGCCGTGAAATCAAATCCTGATGCGTGCTGATTTAAATTAAAAATGTACGTTACAGATGACCTACGGGCTTAAAAATTATTACTAGTCACATTTTTAGATTCATAACTTTATTTTCTTCTAGAGTAAGACACAGTTAAGCGCATTTATCATTACTGCGATAATTTAATTGTCATAAAGGTAAAATATCTTTTTTTACTAATAAATTCCAAATTAAATTAAATTTTGTTCAATCAAAAATAACCTACATGAACAATTGTGATCTTTTGTTAAAAAATAGTAGATTAATGCATCGTTCAACGAAATAAGCTGAAAAAATCTAAATGGTCTATGTAGGAAATGTTACAGCCTTATATACTTTTTAAAAAGATCCCTTTTCCATGGAACTATGATCAATAACACAATGTGAGCGTGACTGTGGTCGTATCTTCCGAATGCAGGAACGTGCTGTGAGAGTGATGGCAAACATTCCTCAGGACGACTCGGCTAGGCCTCACTTTACAAGACTGGGTGTTCACCCTTCCTTATCTTTTAATACTCCACATTGCACTATGTATCCGTGAAAACCTCCTTACATTAAAAAAACGTGGAGACAATCATAGGTACAATGCTAGAAATGGTAAGAAATTAGCTAGCATCCCACACACTCTTACAAAAACCGCTAAAACCTTGTTTGTAATGGGGCCAGAGGTTTACAACCGCTTGCCAATACACATCACAGAAACAACAAGTGACACAGCTTTCAAAAGTAAACTTAAAAGCTCGCTCATACAAAAAGCTTTTTACTCCTATAAGGAATTTATTGAAAATAAAAAATAGCTAGCGTAATTCCACGCCTAAATTATTAATTATTGTAATTATAAATAATTAAATTATTAACTATTATTAAATTATGGATTATTTAAATTATATTAAGCTGACACGGCACATTGACAATAATCTCTTATTTGAGGAACATTATGAATGGAAATATTATTTCTAGGTAGTTATGTACTACTAATATATTATAATTATATTAAATTACATAAATAACATGTAGGTAATTGTAATTGACTGAAAATTGACTTGTAATAAATATTATCAATAAAGTTTTGTCTATGTCAATGCTATGACAAAATCAATTGTATCAAATATTATTGCTAGTTTTATAGAATTAGACCCAACATAATGCAGTTTATATACTAGCATTCTGGGTACGCTGCTAATTAAATTAAATTAAAATTCCTTTATTTCAGGCATAAAATAAACCCATACAGCAAATAATATTTTTTTATTTTATTTTTAATTTGTTTATTCAGGCAATAAGACCCATTTGTTAGTAAACTTATGTGGGGTGGGAGCTTAATATACAGTAAAATTGGTAGGTACAGTAACTTTGAGTTGTCTATAGGCTAGCAACAGCTAGTGGATTGCTCAGCTTGGATTGTTATTGTTGTAGTTGTATAGTATTGTTCTTAGTATGTTATTTTAATAAAGGCATCGGCTAGTTATCATTTCTAAACGATCATCCCCCTTATTTATAAACGTTGAATAAGCTGCGAATTCAGTGAGCGAGTAATTCAGTGTTTTGTTCCGTTCTTTCAACGTCAAACTGTCATATAAGCGACAAAGACAAAACACTGAATAACTATTCAGAGGTTATTCAACGTTTATAAGTAAGGGGGTATATGAATCAGGAAGTGATAATAGGCGCAATTAATCCAACATTCATTTTCGAAAGGTCTAAATCAAGGTCGTTTGTTAACTGTTTACCTTGCTCTTTATATCAAGTTCCCTATAGAGCTCAGTTGTACAGATACAAGAGTCCGGATCGCTGCGCAAGTCTCGTATATGTAACGTAGGTAATCATAATAATGTTGCATTGACCTTTATGTCTGTCTCTTCTCACTAAACATATTCGTTTTTTGTCTACATATACTTAAACTAGCTGCGCCCCGCGGTTTCACGCGCATAGTTATTGATGATGATGAAAATAAGCCTATGTGTTAATCCAAGGTATAGGCTATATGTGTTCTAATTTTCATCCAAATCCGCCGTGGTGATTATTGATGATGATGATGATGAAAAGCCTATGTGTTATTCCGGGACCTGATCTATCTCCTTACCAAATATCATCCAAATCCGTTTTACTCGCCTGGTGATGAACAACGGTGATAATGATGATGAAAATAAGCCTATGTGTTAATCCAAGGTATAAAGTATCTGTGTTCCAAATTTCATCAAAATCCGTTCCGTTCCGTAGTTTTTGCGTGAAAGAGTAACAAACATATATACTCACAAACTTTCGCATTTATAATATAAGTGGAATATAAAATGGATATCGATTGATTTAGTTTTCTGTTTATGTGTCTAGGTAGATTTTATAGTGATTATCTGGTTTTATTAGATTAATGTTTTTGTGAATTCTATCTATTTTTTATACTGTTTAGATCTAGAGTTTGACCACTATCTCACTAGATTTAGTTTTATTGGAATATGTTTTTTTGTAATTTCTACCAATTTTTTATACTGTATAGATCTAGTGTTTGACCGTCAGTGATGATGTGGTCGATGATGTTGTACTGCTGCCTAACTAAACACACTACGTGTTTTGATGACAGTTTCTTACTTGAGGGTTACCACCCTCAAGTTTGAAAAACTGTCATCAACCCGGCTAGCCGGGCGGGTACTCGGAAGTACGCTACCATTATACCTAAATATTTATTTAAAAATTAGCTGTAGTGCTCTCTTGTTCAATGAAATTAACTAAACAGGAGTTAAATGTGATGGTTTTTATACGGTTACGATTAAGTCTCAATTAATACGACTCTAATGAATGCCAATACTAAAATTAGATCTTTTTTTTTTAAAATACAGTGGTTGTAAATAAAAGTTATTTTTTTCCAAAAATTTTAGCAACCAATTTGATTCATCTGTATTTTTTAATATTTTCATCAGTAAAAAATTAATGGAGGGATTTGGATAAAATTTGAATGGACCTTGGACTTGTAATCTTTCGAACAAAACAATATTTTTCAAAATCAGTCAACAGTTGGCGGCGAACTAGGTCAACATTTTTTTTATTTTATTTTTATTTTTTTTATTTTATTTATTTATTAACATTCACACACGGTCTTCAGGTCCCAAACTAGGCAGAGCCTGTGCTATGATAACCTGATGACTGATATACTCGTATATACTTATATACATATATACACCCAGACACAGGTCAAACAGACATGTTCATGCACACAAATGTTTGACCTGTCCGGGAATCGAACCCGGCAGCAGCGGCTCAGAAGGCAGAGTGCTACCAACTGCGCCAACCGGCCAGTCGAATTTAAAAATATATAGTGGAAAATAAAACCTCGTCCATTTCTAAAGTCGGTTAAAAATAAGTCATCACGTTATTTGGCGCCGACTAAAACTACCCGCATTTGAATTAAACTCGCTCGAGTATTATCATGATTTAGTTTTAAGTATAAAATCAGTAACATTACCTTTGTTGACATTTCAGCATGCTTCAAACTGGTTCGACGACGAAGCCCGCTTCAGTTTTGAGCCGCTCGGCCATTCGGATCAACCTCGGATCTACAAACGTTCCCTCTACAACCAAGTCACCAAGACAATACTAACCATGAACACCCCCTCACACCACTAGATCAATGTATTAACCTTAATATAAATATACTTAAATCTCCTTTTGTCAAGCAGGTTTATTCTAAGGCGTCTTGCTAAACCCAATGTAATGGAAGCAGCAAATGGTCACTAAAACAGCGTGTAAAAATTGGACATAATGTGTTTGATAAATAAAATTGTACCGGATCGAATTATAACCGGTTTCGTTACATTAATTTATTTGTTCTCCACAATGATAATATTATCAGGCATTAATACAAGTCCTAAGAATTAGATGGCGCTCGTAGTCGATTTTACTTATGCGATCTGCAGATGTTACGGTCATATCTTAAAGAGGTGACCGCTAGAGGCTTCTTTCAGCTCAATAATTCCGTACTTTGGACGGCACATTAAGCAATTGATTCCGGTAGATACCCTAGTGTTAAACTCGTAAGGATACCCTTTGGCAATCTAAGCATACCAACATTGTATCATCATAGGATAGCGATATTGGGCTGGTATGTACTACAACCCTCATGAGCCACCATAGTAGCATGGCCAACACTCCTTTCTTTGAGAGAGTCTTTCTCAAACTGGGCAATAACTCACCGCCTTGTAAGCCTGGCGGCCTAGAGGGGGGCAGTAAGGGTGTCAGAAAATAATAGCACACTATAGTTAAAGTACTTAATTGAAGTAGTAAATGTGGTAAAAAAAACAATTGAGGGGCGCTGAAAAATAATAATTTTCAAGGAGGTAGACGAAGTAAGTTTGCTAACCTCTGCATTAAGAGGAAGGCTCATGCTATTATATGCTTTAAGAGGAAGGTTTGCTAAGGTATATGCTAGATACAGGTCCCATATTCATACATAAAATACACAGCCCTATATTCCGACCAATGCTAATATATAAAAACTGATAGTAGATGTCATGATCGCATGAATTTTGTCTTCAGTCATTATTAAACACTTTTTATAGATTGTTCAAATGGGGTAAAGATCCGATATATCTAAAAATATGTATTAGTATTTCGTAATGCGGGGACATCGTTGTATAAAGGCGTACCGATATTCACATTTTAAGATGAAAATATAACTACCTTGTTACATGCCATATATTGATCCGTCAGTATCCGTATGAGTTGGTAGATCCAGATTTTTCTGCGCTGTCCATGCTTACTGCGCTGTCCATGTTTACTGCGCTGTCCATTCTTACTGCGCTGTCCATTCTTACTGCGCTGTCCATGTTGACTGCGCTGTCCATTCTTACTGCGCTGTCCATGTTTACTGCCCTGTCCATGCTTACTGCGCTGTCCATGTTTACTGCGCTGTCCATGTTTACCGCGCTGTTGTTGTTTCTCAATATATTTTTTTATTTACTTTACAACAATGTTATTTTTAGTAAGTCGTTTTATACAAAACCTGCAGGCACTATAGGATAATAACTAAGTCGAATATTTTAGTTACCATTCCGTGATGCTTTAAATGTACACTGATCTAGATTATTTATATATAAGAAACAGATCAATTGAACGCCTATTTTGGACATTTTTGAGTATTATTTCGCAAATTCATGTGCATTGTCACGTGAATTTACTAAATTTGAATAATTTACAAGTTGAACCAAACGACTGCCCTAAAAAAACAGTATGAAAATTTTAAACGTATCGAATTCAAATTCAAGATTTCGACTATATCGAGTTAAACCACACATACGATATTTAGGGTTCAATCCTTTCCAAGGGTCTCGTTTGGTTTATCCTATACATGGTCCATTTTTTAAGTCAGCATGTATGCAAAGTCCAAAACACACCCTAAGTGATAATGCAATTCTAGGACGAACAACTTGCGTCGAAGTGTTGGTACCGTCGTCGTATAAACATTTGAATATCGCACCTAATTGTGTGCATAAACTATACATTCTCTGTTTCTGTACTTTCTATGACAAATGCCAGTCTTACCGAGACCAAGATCACCGTAAAGTTAATCAAAACTTCGGGATCAAATTATCTAAAATATACGCTATCATTTACGTGTAAAAGTGTAAAGTTGAATAATCACACTGGTACTGAGTTCAATTGTTTTACGCTGTCCAATGGCGACTTATTGTTGGTCGGTTCATCGACCTCAGAGTAAGAATGAGTTCTGAATATAGTTTTAGCTAAAATTAAAATCTATGCGGTTTCTTTCAATTATCATTCTTCAATTTAAAATATTATTAATATATCTTGGTATAGAATTTGAATATATCAATTATTTTAATGATACTAATAATGATCGGTGGTATAATGCACGGTTCCAGTACATAACTCGATTAGGTAGGTGTTTGCAATCGTGTAGTTCAGCTGCATAAGTATTTATTGTTAGTAAAACGTTTCTATTTAATTGACATTGATTGAACGAGTGTGTCCGATAATGAGAATATCACAGGACATGCGAATTGATAAGTGCCATAGGAAGTCACAATGAACCTAATTAAAATATAACCACCAACTAATATTATATTTTCCACAACATTTTTGTAAATATATATACACATACTAAGTAATTATGTGTTTTGTTAATACAGGAGTTGTAATTTATGAAAAATATTTTTTCTAGTCTAATGTTTGAGAATGTATTTTATTCAATTGACAAAAACATAAATGTATAATTTTAGTATAATTAGTGTTATTATTGTCAAATGATTTAACATTATAATATAAAATAAAATATAAATAATTAGCGTTTGTAATTGTGTATATTGAATTAAAGTGATATGCAGTTTCTTATTAAAAATACTATCTAATTCTCCGCTGACCGTTCATAGAATTTAATTAAGTAGCAGTGCCAACTGGCATTATTGCGGCTTGACTAAATTAGTAAACTCGGTAGTTTTTTTATAGGAAACTGTAAATCTCTGTCTATTTAAGTGTAGTAGAATGTCTTGCCACTGTGAGCCTAATTTCTTATATACATATTTATTGTTATATCTTGTAATCAAATTTAATTATTAAATTAATCCTTAGTATAATATATGTATCAATATTATATAACATTTGTAATACAGTGTTTAACACTTAAGTAAAATAAAACGGTTTGTGTGCATACAACACTTTACATTTCCCTGTTAGAACCCAGTAATATTCCATATTATTCCAGTAATGTGTTTGCAGTAGCTGTAGTATTGTGATAAGTTATTAGTATTTTATTTTAATAAAGGCATGGGCCCGTTTCATAAAAACCAGCAAGGCTTAATCATCGTAATAATAATCATTTCAGCCGTAGAACATCCACTGCAGCATATATGCCTCCTTTTTTAAGGGGGTAGGCTCGTACTCGCCGCGCTTGGCAGGCGGGTTGGCGACTCTTATGGCACGCACAGGTAAAGATGGGGGGTTCACTTCTAGGTCGATTACCCACGGCAAAGTTTAAGTATTTAATATAACATAAGCCTAAACAAATAGTATTGATAAAAGTATTAATACCATTTTGCTATTATATATAAAAAATCATAGCACTCACCTTGCCACTCATATTATATAGAGTATAACAAAAATTTAGAACATGTCTAAAAATACTACATTTTCTCAACAGTTGGTATCTAACGTAATTGTAGTTGGAATCATGGTTGACCTAATTGTTGGTCTACTAGAACCTAATCGTCAAGGGCAGCTGCCTGTACACTCTATGTATTTTATCTTTGTTAGAGATTTTGAAACGTGAGCATGGTAGCTAGTTACTAACCAACCAGGAAAGAACACTACCACCATGTAACGATGTCTCCCACACTGAAACCTTAAGCTGAAGGATCAAACCAGCGTACATCAGAATGACAGCCGAAATTTTTTTATTTCCAAGATGTACTATCTACCTGTATATATTTCATCATAAATGGTTAAATAACTACGAAGGTACGTGGTAACAAACATTTATATACAAAAACCTTCGCATTTAAAATATTTAGTAGGATGTATTACAGCGTATATTTATTGTATTAGTTAGTTACTGGATTTGAAGGTGGTTAAACAAAACTATGCTAAAAAGATTTGGATAAGCACCAGTAAATTAAACATAAGAGTCAAATAAAATAACTTATGTATTTAGTCGTTTATTCATACACACAGAAAAAAAAACAGTTAATAGTTTTGGTAATTACTCCAAACTTAGCCCATATTTTCACATGATAGACTTCTTTCTCGCTCAATGTTGTATATTTACAGGGTGAAGTCTTGTCTTGTTGAGCACGTACAATGTTAACCGCTACGCAGGCAGGAACATTAGAAAACCCTCAGAAATACCGTACTATTATCACTATTACGAGCCACCAAGTTTATTATGTGAAGTTTTGTAGATATCGGAATTATATCTAAATATACAGTTCATTCTTAACATAAATACTTTTTACGGATAAAATATTAATTAATATCGTCACAGTGATAATGTGGGTTCTTTAATAACTACTACGGTATTATTGAGTCTCCATGATGTTTTACTAAAGATGACGTATATTCATACTGCGCGGTGCTCAGATTTTGTTCCTTTACGACAAACATGCTTACTGCGACAGATAATACGGTACAAATAATATAGAAAAGGATAGTTATATGTTTAGACTTGCGCTTGAAATACGTGTCGTAATCAAAATTACTACAATTGACTTAATTTTGCCGCCTCAGTTTCCGCGCGCTTGTGCGACATCTACCTCATATAAACATGTAACACCATTGTTGAGTCTACGTTTATTTCTTATGAAAGATACACACATTTCCATTTTTAGATTTTATCGACGCTCAATTTGTGTTATAACAATTTATCACGTTAAATACAATATGTTCGATGTAAATTTTTCATAAAAATAGAATTTGTGGATTTCCCTTAAATATCTCAAAACATATAATAAAATGTGACCAGTCTCCTTTGATTTCATTTTATTCTTGTTTCTTTCTTTCTCTATTGAGATATAGCCCTTCGAGCAACCAACCCAAGAAGAATAATTTCTGATTCCCAGGATTCCGAAACTTGCAACAAATACCTACTTTAACCTACGTTCAAATTTTTAAAGGAAAAAAGTCGGGTATCCCGCAAATACGAAGACGTTCTAATTCCACTATGATTAGAAGTTAGAGCCCATGACTACAGAGTACCGTCCTGTGGCTTTGCCATATAAGCTACAGTGGGACTCCACTAACCTTTTTTCCTTCCTCATATATATTTGAGGCGTTGTTTTTCGTCTCGTGTAGTTGTAGGGTTCAAATCCGAATAGTAGCAGAATCTTTTTCTTAAAAAATTTGAACGCTTGTTCCACCTAGCATGTCGTTAATGCAATAAACTTGAACCGATCAATCATAGTCAAAGAGGACTCAAACTGTCTGACCAATTCAGTAGGTATGTTTAGTTTCTATTGGTTATTCTGCCTTGGCGAAAATTTAGATTTTACATGATTCAAATGAAAGTTATATGTAACACATCTATTTGGGTTGGTTACTCTTTGCTCAACTATTCTTTGATATGCACTTAAGCATAGATCCTAATATAATTCGATAATTCTGACGTATTCGTTGCACGAAAGCAAAGCCCTACGCACATGAAGCCAAAGATTAGTTTGAAATTATCGTATAAATGACATATTATATTATATATAATTCATGAATCCATGATTTTGTCTTGATATACGCAGGGCGTTTTATATTTGTGAAACTACAAATATTTTCAGTGTTATATTTAAATGTTTCATGAACATACATGTATATTTGTATATAGTATATAAGTACATAGAAATAAAATGGCACGAAGTGTTTATAGCATTAAAAGCAATATTTCATTGCTTTAAGGTAACGTCACTATTTCTTATGCATAACGTACATGACCTACATACAGGCCAGAGTTTTCAGCAATACGTCCATGACTCCATAGATATTTTTTACTTTAATTAACTTCACGTAAATTCGTTTGGTCGCTTCAGCGTGAAGAAGTGACAAACATGCAATTTTTTTTTCTTACGTACTAATGCTGTTTGCCTCTACCGGCATTTACAGCTTCACCGGAGGGGGGGCGAGCACAGATGTTGCTCAGCCCGGTATTTGCGCAGAAGGCGAGGCTAGCGCTGACGGCGCTGTACCACTAGGAGAGAGGACGAGGCGACTAGCTCAAGGGCACCACTGAGGTTCGGACCTCGGTTGAGCTGTCTCCACGACAGGGAGTTATCAAATCGACTTGCCCCGGTACCAAAGTAGTTCGTAAGTGGGCTCTAAGGATGTTTGCTCTTTGACTATTGGGAGATAATCTAACCCGGATTTTTTTTGCCACGAGCTCGCCGTCGACCTCGGTCCAACATGCAAACGACAAACTAACAAACAAATAAAGACGAACTTTATAATATTAGTATGATTAACTTTATCCATTTTTAATTCGTTTTCTCGAGTTCCAGGTATTGGGTATTCAAGATACCAAAACAATAATGTGTCATAACTTAAGGCGCAAAATAATATTCAAAAGTTTTTTCTTCAGTATATTAAATTTACTGTTTGCAATTTGCTTCGTCGTGAACTCTGTTAGAAACTCCCATTTAAAATATTGTAATAATATTATTAAACACATGCGATAAAAATACTCGCGTCTGTACGTACTGCTTACGTTTGTTGGCTTCACGCGATTCTTACTTGTGATCTAACTTAAACTACCTAAAAAGTTACTCCTACCTTTATACAGCACCGTTTGTATTGTTCTAGTTATAAAAATATATACATCCTGTAGCTTTAGTTGAGTTATGTCGGTATGCAATGTACATAATATAATGTTTGAGATTAATTCTATTCAATTGTAAAACTTTATCCACTTCTTTAAAACTAAAATGGGCGACATTTGGAGAGTCAACATACAGTTTGCTCATCATAGGATATCCGATGAAACTTGTTTATCTGAAATGTAAATAGAAGCTTAAGTTACTTACATTACATATTACCATAGACTAATATACTACAAGAAGACTGCCAATCGCCTCAAGAAACTCTGCGAGATGTCACACACGGGCCTTTTGTGAGAGAACAGGTAGAGAACAGTATTCGCGTGTGAGAAACTATTCTATCACCATGCAAGTGACAGCAAGACCAAAAGTTATAAGTCTAAAAATATAGTCTTAAAAAGTGGTTTTGAAACAGCACGCAAATGCGCCGGTCGAATTTGATGAATAGGAACCGAATATTCCCTTTACATATGATCTGGCACACACAACACACAAGTACATACAAACATACACATCCAATTTCATAATTGTAATCTAAGAACTGATTAGGATAATGCATACAGTCTTTAAATTCAATTTCATGTCTAGCATATGACTGAAGACCCAAAAAAATTGGCAAAGCTACATATACTAACGCGAGTTTCTTCCATAATTGTAATGTAACAAACCGACTAGGACTCACGTGGTAAACACTGGAAAATTACTCTCCGACCAGTTTCGAACTTATTAGTGTTTACCACGTGAGTCCTAGTCGGTTTGTTACATTACAATTACATATACTAAGTTTACACGAATCGATGATGACAGGAGAGAGTCGAATATTTTTAGATTGAAATATCAAAGTGTGAGTTGCGTATGAGCCCTTTGTTTACTAACTTTAATCACTGTTAGTGTAAGTACATGTTAGGACAATTCTACCTGATTAATGTCTATTCCGATGCACTCCCGAGTGTCGACTCCCCGGCCTCGACTGTACTATGGCGTAGTGGTCACTGTTGTCCGATACTGATCTGCAAATTACCACATCCACATTACAATTAACTCGCATAAATATGGCCATATTAGTTATATTAATGTTATCAAAGCTTAGCTGAATGGCATTTTAGACAAAAACACATGTTTAGTTGGTTATTACGTTTTAGCACATTCTGCGCGCGATCTTGTGACAATTTGTTGTTGAAACTGAAGCAGTTGGTAACAATTTGTTGTTGAAACAGAAGCAGTTGGTAACAATTTGTTGTTGAAACTGAAGCAGTTGGTAACAATTTGTTGTTGAAACAGAAACAGTTGGTAACAAATTGGGCGAATATTAAACTTATTGGGCTTTTCTTTTGAAATAGTGTCGAAGAGTAAAAGTTAACCACAACTTTTGTCCAGTTTCCTTTGACCAGTTGAGATTGGGATTGTCCAAAATTGATAAAGGTAAGATTAAAAATAATGTGAGAGAAGTTCTGGATTATTTCTAACCCTTCGCATCATAAAGTATATAAAAAGTAAATGACTAGAACTGGTCCCTCGCAGCCCAATAACTACCATGCGAAATTATCTCTTCGAGATAATCGTACGGTTAGAGTTGACCTAATTTTGTAAGGTTTTGATAGGGTAGTGGAAAAGGGATTTTTTTAAATTTGACGGTGTGTTCGTCTATACGTCGATAATAAAAGTTTTCATAGAATTCCTTCCTTCGCTTCGTGGTTACCTTAAGGTATAATTTATATATTTATAGGCATATGGTCATTGCAATACGAGTAAGTACATAAATAATTAAACTACTTATTGAAATAAGGTTTGGAGTTAAATCGAGGATCAGGTTTGATGAGGATGCATGATGAAACTGTATTTACATAATAAGTGAGTGACATTACCACGATATGCCAGAAAGACGATGTAGACGGCGTCATATGGGAGTGGCCGTAACATTGGCGGTCGGAAGTGTGAGATGATGATGGAGATGCTTTGATCTTACCTCGTTGAATGAATAGTGGAGGATGGGTACCTGCTGCCGTACTGGCTGCCGTGCCAGCTACGATACGGATCGTAGTCCTCTACCACTGACGGATCCTTTTCGATTACCTGAAGATGACATATCGTTTTAAGGATATACTTATTCGTTTTAAGCTGTGACAGTCACTCATGTTAGAGGTGACTATGAGAACGAGCTTTTCGTCTTATAGTCGAGAGCTCAAACTATTTGTCATATTATAAATGTATAAAAGACGGAAATTACTCACGTAATAAGTCAGAGGGTTCCGACTATAGTTTTAGACCATGTTAGACCATACCTGTCAGATGGTACTATTAATTAAAATTTATTTTAATTTATGATACCAACACTAAACTTTTTATTTGTACCTATATAAAGTACGTCTGTCAGTTAATGTACATAATATACACGTATTTATGATCTCTGAATTTAAAAGGTATATTTATTAAAACTACTGACTACACTATAGTCACTGGAACAAAGACATTAAAATTATTTAATATACATTTTTAATACAAATAAGTGACTACAACTTTGATGTAACTAAATACTACTCAGTTTGGCATCTTTGGGATTTCCTGAGACTGAATAATGGTTGGTATAAGCTGTGCCATTTTATAATGAAGAAATTGTGAAGGGGTTTAATGAAAAATAGAATCTGGTGATGTTTATTGACAAAAACATAAATGCGTTGTAAATTTTGTTAGCACATTGTTAATTTTTACGCTTAAAGTGATACCTATTAACTTACCTCTGATTTCCGTCTCACCCGTTTTATTTTATTATTCCAAACGAAGAATAAATTAAACAAATATACTGTTTAAATAGAAGTGCCTATAAAATACAGCTATAGCTCTAATAAAAAAGTACTGTAAGTGGCAATATTTAGAATAAAACTAAGGAGGTGAGTTGATTTCAAACTTAAACAAATAGGATTTGTACCTATGGATTAAAAGGCGTTCAATCCTTATGCCTAGTTTTATAGTACGCTAATATATGTTTGCTTAACGAAACCTTACTAAACATAAATGATTAAGATTAATGTGTACAATGTGGCAGTGCTATTATTATACAAATAAAAGTAAACTTACATCAGTCCTTGCGCAGGAGCATGTCATTGCAGTGCAGAGGAAACAATTGACTAGCAGCATGACGAGGAACAGAACTCCAAGAGCAATTGCCAGGTACAACAGCCAGAGCGGCCGCACCGTTCCCTCCATGCAGGATAATGCAGCGACTGTAAAAGGCAGAATAAGAACCCTTATTTTTTAAATTTAGAAATATTTAAATTTATTTTTTACGAACTTTGGTATGATATAATCAATATTAACAAAATAAACTTCGGTAACATGCTAACACAATCAATCGCTCGAAATGTAAAACTTAGATTATTAATCAAGCTTACCTATCTAAATACCATTACCGCATAAATACCATTCTCAACTGTAAATGTTCCCAGCAATAACACGATATTGCTAAAGAAATATTTTTCTATTCTATAGCGCTATCATCAGAATTATAAGTAAAAAGCGATACTTTGTCAAATAAATTCGGTTTTAGTTCGCATTAAGTTCATGTATTAGTATTTACTAATTCGTATACTACACTCATTCTACTGGCGATTCTAGTCAGTAGAACGGGGCGCTTTGACGCAGAAACAGAAGACACAGACATGACAATATACAATTTTAATGATAAGAAATGTCACTAAAAATGTTAAGAAAAATAAGTGAAAGTTGTGATTATTATTTCCGCCGAATATTTTCTTCGTTTGCGCTCTCTATATTTCGTCAGTATCGATCTAAGTGTCTGAAACGAGTTTTGACCCTTATTTTTCATTCTTATATAGATATACTAGTAGCGCCCTGCGGATTCACCCGCGTGGATTACGGTTTTTCCGCTATCTCAATTAACCCACGGGAACTATACTTTTTCCGGGATAGAAGTAGTGGGTCAATCCAGGGTGAAAACTATCTCCATACCAAATTTCATCGAAATCAGTGTAGCCGTTTGAGCGTGAAGAAGTAATAAACATACACACAAACATTCTCATTTATAATATTAGTAGGATTATCCGATTTTACTAACGTTTATAGTCGAAGTTTTGACCTGGGTTTTGGGTTTATTACTATTTTTAAGGTCAAGTATTTCACATTTGATCGTTATTACTGCTTAATTATAAAATAATTTTCACTTTTATTTTGCTCTTATTTTCCCTTTACGTTCCTTTACAATATTTAAGGAAACGTTCCAAAATGTACCTGTAGCGTCGTTAGGGTCCAGTACAAATATGCCGGTGGAGGCGGTGACAGAGGTCTCCTCGTCGCCAGTCTCTACTTTTCCGTCCTCAGCACAATCCACCTCTAAACAGCTGCTGGCTGAAACATAAGGTTTGAATTCGATACTACCATATATTTTGTATAGATGACACGGGAATGGCGTGAAGTTAGCGCGCTGAACGGAATGTGAAATAGAAGAAGAAGAAAGAAGGAAAACAAACATTTAGTTCAGACCGTAATAAATCTCGTAAGTATATTAACAACATTGAAGAAACATTCTCAAAATCATTCGTATGATAATTGTCACAAGTGTCAAATCGGTCCCAACTCAGCATAATGCTGGTTTACAGCCAGCGCTGGTCTTCCGTTGGACCCTTTTGGGCCGGCACAGAAGGAACTAAACACAACAGCATCACAAAAACAATAAAATACATATATTTAAATGACATTTACAGGTAGTTAACTCTCAGCCCATATGTAAATAATGAATTAAATAAGAACGCTCTAATATCAGTTGAGCAATTATTATGTTTTCTTTCAACCAATAATACATGCATGCCTTAAGGTAGTCAAATTGGGACGGCACCAGGATGCTTTTTTAAAAAGAAACGCAAGAGACTTTTAGACGTCTATTCAATGCAAGAGCCAACTTAATTCTAGCTTAATTCTAGACATCTCTGCCGTCACCGGACACAGAAGACCACCCGCGTTATCGCATCATACGCCTCGTGTGAATGCAACGCAGCAAGATATGGTTGTCATTAGTCAGCACGTATGGTGATCGTGTGGGGTTCTGGTCGCATGACTCCTCCCTCCTCAGATTCGAAATTATCCTGAATTGGAGAATTTCGAATTTTACACTTATAACCCATTTTTACTAGTCTAACATATAAAATAACTAATCCGCTAACTGCAATAATCACATATAGTATGATCGTCCAAACACTGACACTATAGATTTTAACTTCACTTATTTCACTTGAGTCAATGCTTTTTATGGAGTTAATCTTCAATTGGACCGTTTTCAAATCCATACTTTCTAGTACCACAGGATTTCCTCTTTCAGTATGTACTTCACTTATATGAGGTAGGTTGACAATAGGCAGTCTGGCATATTCTAAGTTTTCCAATTGATGTGCTCGTAGTTTCAAAGAAAACTTATCTATTTTTATTTCACAGGTATCTTCCAGCGTTCCTTGAATGAATTTCTGCTCTATTTCATTTGCGCAGACTTTTTGAATACGTTTCCGGTTTTTGGAATATACTATCCACCTATTAGGCTGTATGTGTTGAATAAGTGTATTGTCTATTTTTACTGGAACCAGGGTACAGGAACTCATATTTTTCGCGTATTTCATTAGATCGGAAATGCATTTGTCTTCAATAAATTGGGCAGTGCTGTCTTCAAAACACATGAAACTGGAGTCACCCAACGGCTTACATGGCTGCGATAGTGGCTCGGAGGTAAGTCCATTCACTAAAAGGTAAGGGTATTTAGGTAGGATGATGTAGGTATTGTGATCATGGAGTACAGGTATAGGATACAATTTGTAATATATATTGATCTCTTTACTAATCAACGGAACTTCCATTACAAATGTTAACTGATTTTCTTTGAGAAATGACTTCAGCCCAATACGCTGCTCAATTCTAACTAGGTTTTCATGGTTAGCCGGAAAAGGCAACTTGTCTGTTTGTTCAATCTTTTTAAGCTCAGTCAACAAAGTATTAGAATTGATAATTGATTGATGCAGAGTATTAAGTTTACAAAATGCTATAGCAGTTTCGACATCACTTAGTTTCAAAGAAATACTTTGGAAATTATGTAAAATCACAGAATATAGATTTATTATCATATTGCTAGTAAAGTGTACATTTTCTGCCTTCAGTGCATTTTCTAGATTTTCTTGAATATTTTCCAATTTAACATTGAGCTGAATCACATTGTTTTTAATAGATTGTGTAATATTGTAAAACCCTTCAACAACTTCGGAAACCAGCGTGACCTTTTTAATTTGATGATTCTGTTTTAATTGGATATCGTTAATTAGTTTGTCAAATTTGATTGCATCATCATTGTCTAAGTTTCCTGTAATGATTTTAATTATAGAGCCTAAAGGGTTAATTATACCTCTCTTTACCCTATAACTAGGGACTAATTGTTTGTACTTGGTGATAGTTTGGTTCATTACATATTCGGTTTGGATTTTAAAATTAGAGAATGTAATGGCTGTATACGATTTGTTATAAGTGGTGTCTATAATACTATTTAATTCTGAAAACTTCAAAATGTTAAGATTTAGATCTTCTGATATAAGGTTAAGGTCTAGTCTTTTAAGTAACGTCCAACTTTCAGTGCTGACGACCGCAGTTCCTTCTTTAATAGGTAAGACCCCGGGAATGCCCTCAAGTGACTGAAGTTGAAGGGCCTGGAGTTGGGTTACTGCCATCAGGACCAGCACCAGGTTTCGGGTGTTTCTGTGAAGGACGTTTGATGTCTTTAATAGGGACTCTTACCTCGCGATTTTTGGCTGTAACAGTCACTACATTTCTATCAACTTCTCCTACAACTACACCTCGTTCATACTTGGGTTTGTCTTTACTCCTTCTGACATTTGTTCCTTTAAAGAAAACAACGTCATCGGGATTTATATGAAACTGTGTTTCTCCTCTCTTCTTCTCTATGGTCTCTTCCTTTTTCCTAATCATTTTATCAGTTATATGTTTATATAAGAATTTAGTTCGTTTAACATGGTCGCTAATTAATACCTGCATGTATTTTTTATCTAAGTTTATATTGAATGGACTTTTAGCTTCCGTGTGTCCAAATACTACTTCAAAGGGCGTGAAACCCGTTACCGAATGGATGCTGTGGTTATAGGCCATAATGGCAAAAGTCATTACTGACGCTGCGTCAGTCAATTTTTGTTCGAACTTAGCGAGTCGGTATGTCTCAAGAAGAGTCGAGTGGAATCTTTCTATAAGACCCATAGAACTCGGGTTATTCGGTGTACCTAGATGTAGTTCGACCTTATAAAACGTTAGTAGCTCTTTTATGAGCGCGTTATTAAATTCTGAGCCTGAATCAGCACTTATTTTATTAGGTGTTCCATAAAGGGAAAAATACTTAATCAAAGCTCTTACAACTTCTGGTGCAGATAAATTAGATACCTCGAATGCTTGACCTAATTTACTGAATGCATCTATAATAGTAAGGAATGATTTCCCTTCTATTTTGAATATGTCAATGAATAATTCCTCAAAAGGTCGGTTCTGAGTTTGTGTGAGCTGTAATGCGGGTTTAAATGGTTTTCTATCGTATTTAAGTTTTTTGCAAGCCTCACATGCGTTTATTACCGCAGCTACGGTAATATCCATGTTGTGCCAATAATAAGTTCTTTTTATATGCGATACTGTTTCTTTAATACCGCGGTGGCAGTTCTTGCCAATGTGGTACTTTTGTATAATTTCTTTTTGTTCGTCTTCGTTTTCTACGTTAACTACCCGTTCAGTGCATTCAAAAATATTAACTGTACCCTTTTTGAATAGAGTTATTACCGCTTCTGTAAACCCTGCCCTATGATGTTGGTCCTCAAAGTATATGAAGTATTTAATTTTATTTCGTATGTATTTCTTTAGGAAGTCTCGTATCAGGTCAGGTCTATTTAAAGGCATGTGTACTTCTAAAATTCTTTGCCTTTTGTTTGAGATATCCTTAATTGCAGTTTCATCCCTAAACCACGTGTATACCAATATCTGGTTCGGCTTTGTGTCGACTGCTTCTTTTAAAATAGAGATTCCTACTGAGTCAGTATTACGTTCAGAGTGCACAGTCTCGGAACCTAAATGAATCGACTCTGATTCTGATGCTGTGATTGTTACACTAGATGGTGATGGAAGGTGATATGAACCATGTTCAGATATGCTGATTGTGCTTTCTAAATCAGAGACAGTTAGAGTTTTTTCTGAATCAGAAGAGAGAGCGATCGGAGATTTTGGTTGTACTTTCTTTGTCTTCTTTTTGTTTCCTAACTCGATTATTTCATTAGTTAAGCTATCACAATGTCTTTGCAATTCCATTTCACTTTGATCTACATTGACTTGTATAGAACTGTCATCGTTAGCGGCTTTTCCTATTGCATTTATTTTAACCCTAGAGAAATTTAGCTCTGGATTATATATAAATGGTATAGCCGTATCACGAGTATGTATCATTTGATTTTTCATATCTATGTTAGCATCAATTTGCGCCAACAGATCGGAACCAATAAGTCCATCGTAGTCTTTGTCTACTTCGTATATATAAAATGTATGTTGTTGGTTACTTTTAAACGACTTCAAAAGTGGGATGTGGATTGCTTCTCCATGGGCACTTCGGCCATGAGTACTTACTACTTCGAACGGAACTGAGAACTTATACTCCTTAAAGTACTCATCAACCTTATGGGGGCTTATAAATGATCGTGAACTACCGGTGTCAATCATGAATTTTGCGTTTATTTCAGGTAATCTAATGTAGGGTAGTTTTGCAAAGTTATCGCAATTAATATTTATTATTTCGGATTGTCCGTGTCCGAGGCTGGTTTGTAAAAATTTTCATCGTTGTTTGTCTCGTCATAGGTCTCGGGCATGTCAACGGTGTAATCGGCTTGTTCATAGTAATTGTCATAGTCGTAATAGTCATAGTTGTCACTATACACTTCTAATTCATTGTGGAATACAGCGTTAGGTCGTGCCGCAGGCAATGCTGTACGCATTGTGACGTCTGTGTTGTCAAGTTTAGATTGGGATGGTATTCCGAATTTAAATTGGTTTGGTTGTTGCTGGTGGAACGCCTGCCTAGGTGGTGTTTGACCAAAAGTGGGTCGATAACCTTGAGGTCCTGGTATGTTGGGTCTGTACCCTTGTGGAGTACCATGCCTAATTCCTTGATGAGGAATACCAAATTTGAAATTCTGATTAGGTTGTTGGAACTGTTGTTGTAGCTGTGGTCTATAACCTGAATTGTGAGGCACTCCGAACTTGAACTGCGGAGCCTGTTGTGCCCCATAGTTTGGATTTTGTGGGACGTTGGGCTTGAATTGGTTAGGAATACCAAATCTAAAACCTCCTTGCTGCTGAGGAGTGCTATTGGCCGAGAAGTATGGTTTTAAACCAAATTTTTCGACGTACGGATTGTGAGAAGATGATGGTTGTGGTTTATTTGTACCTATTCGCAGCATCTTATTTCGAGCATTGTACTGAAATTGGAAATTTACTTCTTCCAGCACCATACTCAATGCTTCTTCTAGAGTTCCGCTACCCTTAAGCCTAACAATGCGTATTAAATCCTCAGGAAGGTTATAGAGGAAAACGTTAAGGGCCATATTGTCATAAATTGTGATCTTACTTTTTCTAACATTGTTATCTGATATCATATTAACCTTCGCTATTAATGTACTCTTAACCTGCTGGATTCTATTGCAGAAGTCTAGATATGACTCGTTATGGTTAATTTTTAAGGTCTCCAGTTCAATGGCAATGCATTCTTCTGAACGCGGATCTCCGAAATGTTGAGTTAAAACGGCTTTCAACTCGACCCAAGACTCTATATCCTGTCTTTCACTTATGAGGTGAGCGGCTTTGCCAGTAAGCTTACTGGTAAGAACGTGAAACACATACAACTCTTGGGCTGGGTTGGTTCCATGTACAAAACAACTAATCACATATTCGCATTTCTTTATATAAAGATTTAGTAATTTTTCATCCCCGTCAAATTTAGGGATGATCGAAGACATCTCTATCGGCACAGATTGGATTTTAGTAGTACTAGCTTCCGTCATTTTAAAAGTTTAAAGAATACACTTTACACAAATTAAAATTAATATATAGTCGTCTAAGTATGTAAATCAATCAAAGCTAGACAATAAATCTAAAATGTCACGGTTTCAAAATTGTTCTATATTCTCAATTATAATAATATTTCTCGTCAATATGCTAAACTAAAAATACTTTTGTAAAGATTATATAATTATATTATATTATACTACGATATATAACTGTCAATTTTAGTACAATTATAATACGAGTAATACTTCTCGATCGAAGTCAATATGCTATACTAAAATACTTATATAAACTAAAGATATATAATTGTCAATTCTAGTACAATTATACCGAAAATCAGTTAACGCAAATTAAATTAGGTAATTTCTAGACCTAAAATACAGTATAACAGATTTTATGGATTGGATAAGATAGGGAAACAAGGAATAGTGAAGTGAACTACTCACAAGCCACACATCTCCTCTCCTGAGAATCAGCTGCTCCTTCACCCTGGATTGCGCGTCGCGGGAGACTTATTTGTTTGTTCGTCAGGATACTCGAACCACTTTCACCGTACTTGTACGCACCAAAACCGATTTATGGGCCTTTACTAAGCGTAAGCACGGCAGTAGGACAATGCGAGTATCCTACCGGCTGCGCCAGTCAAATTGGGACGGCACCAGGATGCTTTTTTAAAAAGAAACGCAAGAGACTTTTAGACGTCTATTCAATGCAAGAGCCAACTTAATTCTAGCTTAATTCTAGACATCTCTGCCGTCACCGGACACAGAAGACCACCCGCGTTATCGCATCATACGCCTCGTGTGAATGCAACGCAGCAAGATATGGTTGTCATTAGTCAGCACGTATGGTGATCGTGTGGGGTTCTGGTCGCATGACTAGGTACTTCAGAGACAAAAGCATCACTGCACTAGTGTCATGATGTATAGAAAACTTAGAACATAGGCCTTAAAACCTTAAAATGTACAAGAATGCATAGTAGCCACTATGCTGTACCTTAAGGTATGCATGTATTATTGATCACTCACCACTCACTTACCCAAATGAACCTGATTGCATCCACAAAACATTGAGAATTGCGGTATTATGTTATTTATGAAACGGAAAGTAGAAGAGGTAAACAATTTCAGTTTTTCGTTACATATACCCATCATCGACATGCGCAAAACCTTCTTGCTGACAAGCGTTTGATTGCAACAGTGATAATCCGCAGTTCACGAGTTTCAGTTAAATTTTGTCTAAGATTTGGTTTGACCAAAATAAGACTTTTACCCCCAAAACAAATTCAGGGATAAGCAATAAACCACTCCAGCATGCAGTAAGTGTAGGAGCATTGGTAATTATCTGTAAAGTGTAAGAAAGTGATTTCGTTTGAACCGCTAAAATGATTCAACGGAATATGACTTACTTCTACAAATACCGATTTCACATTGGAAGTTGATTTGCGAGGAGTCTGGAAACCGGAACATGTATGCTATAGACAACTCCGCAGACCTGCTCGCGGACTTCACCACGAGGCCGTGTTGTTTAGCGATTGGGCACCTGTCGATCAACACATTCACTATTACTTGGGGCTCATTGTTTTCTGTATATTCTAGCCAGCAAGATATAGACATTCGATGAAAGATGTCGGATTTTCTAGTTTCTAAATCTAATCTAAATAATAGATTCTAAACTATTCAATCTTGTTACTTCGTATAATTAGCATTTCTCAGTTAATGGTCAAGGAAGATGTGGTCGAAGATGGTATCATCTTAAAACTAGAATGCTATATAATTGTTAAACTTAAACATTTTTCATTTGATGTACGTAGAAAAGTAGATGTCTACGTCTAGTCTATTCTATCGTCTATCTAATTTTCTACATCTAGTTTTCTAGAGGTTTTACTACTGCATCTCTAGTGGTAGTACTTAGTAAAATTTCTATTAAAGCGTGTCAATCGACACGTTTAATTCAATTTCTCATTGATTACTACTGTGAAGGTATTTTATACTGTAAAGATTTGCGTTATTAAATTGTGAGTGTAAGTTATGGTCTGGTTTTTTATTTATTTCGTTATTATGACACTTAAACGGCCCTTTACCCTCTGTTGTCGAGAAGGTCAACGGTGTGATTACGCATGTTGTAAGCGAAGCAGCTCTTCAATCTGATACCATGCGCACCTGAAAAAAGAGAGAACATAAGTTAAATACTGACATGGAAGGACTTAAAATAGGAAAAAAAATATACAGACGCTTAAACTACGATATATTAAGAATACCTACTGAAATCCCACTAATATTATAAATGTGAAAGTTTGGATGGATGGATGATTGTTTGTTACTCAATCACTGTAGGCTGAACAGATCTGGATGACATTTGGTATTTAGATACTTCAGGCCCCGGAATAACACATTAGGCTACTTTTCATGATCATCATCATCATCAATACATTAATTTTATCAGCATTCCAATATACGGGGATTTTTCAATATTTATCATTTTAAATAATAAATATTGTTACTTACCATCGGGTCTGCTCATTTCAGCTTTAAGCGTATAGGGCAATCCATAGGCAGCGTTCAACACCTTACGCCCTTGGTCGTTCAAAATTCGCAGGGATACCAGGGAGGTTTCGTTTCTGAAAATAAAAGGTATTTTCATAAGAATATTTGAATGTAATCTCTAAGGCTTTCACGGCCGGCGTTGCATGTTGTATGTATTGCTTCCGGGCTGTTTGGCCGTGGTCTAAGTGAAACTTGTGTTCCAGACGTTTCGTCGATCACTGCGGTCGACATCTTCAGTGGTTCAGGTCCGAGCGGCTACAAGAGCGTAGAACTCTCCTCAGTAACAGAGAAGACGCCGCGAAGGCGTTTGACTACTATCTCACTTTATGGTCAGTGACGATGTGGTCGAAGATGTTATCACGCTAGACTTAGAATGTTCTTCTTCTTTCAAATTCTTGGTGAACTGACTCGGGTACAGTTAGCATACCGAGTCTCTTGTGGATTAGCAGGTAGTTTTGGACGTGAGAGAAAATCTGTCAGGAATAAGACGTCCATTGCTTGACATCTCCCATGACTGGCTGGTTGGCGCAGTTGGTAGCACTCTGCCTTCTGAGCCGCTGGTCCCGGGTTCGATTTCCGGACAGATCAAACATTTGTGTGCATGAACATGTTTGTTTGACCTGTGTGTGGGTGCGCCTTCCTCGAATGAACTCAACAGAGACCGGGTAGACGCGGCCTGCATTTATCAGTTCTCAATGCGATCTTAGTCAAGTAGACAGATGCTACACGGTGGCTGTGATTTGATTTGACACGGGTATTTTTTAAAGTAGTAATGTTTACCGTGCATTTCTGAAACCAGCCTTGCCGCAGGTGATGACGAAGTTCTTGTCCTCTGCCAGCTCCAAAGTTCGGTGCACACGCACCGCTAGCGGCAGAGACTTCTCCTCCGTTCGCTGGAATTTTAAAAAAATAATTATATATATTGGGCAGATAATATTATGACTATATCGCAGGAAGAGATTGATTGCGGGCCACTTCCAACCGGTTCTTGTAGAGATCACTGGGGAAGGCATATGTCCAGCAATAGACGTCTTATGGCTGAGATGATGAGGATGAAAAAAAAATTATAACGATAAAATGAACAGTGATAGTCAATTCAGAATTAGTTAAAACATTTTGACTCTGAAAACTATCGCTACGTGCTGAGGCTCGCGCCCACCCCCTGGCACGACCATAACTTCCAGATGAAGAACTGTAAATAAGTTCGAAACTGGTCGGAGAGTAATTTTCCAGTGTTTACCACGTGAGTCCTAGTCGGTTCGTAGATGACAATTAGTTAAAACGTAACATTGAGGACATGAATCGATCAACAACAGTTGATTTAACCTACTCCTTAAGGCTGCTGTTTACCAAATTTAACCGTCGGTCAAACAGTTAACCGACGGCTAATTGATAATCGGACATTTAAATTTTGGCGAGCACCACCCTAAATGTCTTTCGAAAGGATGCGAAGACGGGTCTCGCACCCACACTAGTTTCGCCCCTCTTAGTCGTAGTTTGGCTAAAGTGTCAATGCATACGTAGGTATATAGTAGCGCACAATAAAGGGTTCCCTATTATTTTATCACCATTTTACATCGTTATACCAACATGAGACGATTCCCAGAGGAAATAATTTCAAACTTAGAGCCCAAAATCAGTCAATACTGTTTGAACTACGGCACTTGCAAATCACGGTGAATGATATCACTAACTCTTAAGTGGTGGATAGGTCTGGAAACTTCTGGAAATAGAAAGTCCGTGGTGATCGAGCTGACCAATGGAAGTTTGTATAACACTGACAGTTATATACTTAATTGACGTTTGCACACCCAAAAGTATACCGTTCAGAGCATACACAATTGCATCATACGTTTTCGTAGAAATTAAACTTTCCCAGTTTGAATTTGAGTTGACATGTTGATTATCGGAATTTTTCACAAGTGACTAAATATTGCATAGTTACAGAATATCACAAGATAATATTTGCAATTAGTTAATTCGACAAAGATGAGATGAATGCAAAACTTACGTTACTCCAATAGATTCCACAATAGTCTGGCGACCCTTGCGGAGCGATCATGTTAATGTCATAGGTCAGGGACTCGGTGCCATTGCCCAGAACCATGCATGCTGGTGTTCTGAAACGGACAAAATTGTAATGTAAACGAGTTTGCGTTAATAATTAAAAATTACGAGCGGCATGCAAACGGCGGTAATACATTTTATGCCTCTAATATTATTAAGGCGAAAGTTTGTATGTATGTGTTTAATCTTGTATTCGTGTAAGCGTGTATGGTGTATGTTTGTTACTCCTTCACGCTAAATCGACTTCCCTGATTTCGATGATATTTGGTATGGAGATAGGTTAGACCCCGAAATGACACATATACTTTTATCCTCGAAAAGTGTAGTTCCCGTGGGATAATTGTGGTAGCGGGAAAACCGTAATCCTCTCCGGTGAAACCGTGGGGCGGTACTAGTATAGGTATGGTTACTAGTATAGGTATGGTTACTAGTATAGGTATGGTTACTAGTATTGGTATGGTTACTAGTATAGGTTGAGAGCGCTTCATAAATTGTTTTGAAAATTGTATTACTATAGCAAATTTTTATTGGGTGTCTATCGAAACCTATCTTACTTACCTATCTATGGCAATTTCCTATGTCAAATACTGAACTGCAAACTTTTCGTATTAATTGTAAGTCCTACGATGCGTCTTCCAGTCCGTGGTCTCCATTTGGGAACCTTTCGGTCCCATGAGCCATCGGTGCTGCATGCGAAGTGTCCGGTACAATGATTAAATAGTAAGTACCTGAATTCTCTGGCGTGCACGATACCGTAGAACGGCTGGTTGAAGTTTATTTTTATCGACATCACCCCCGTCTTGCATATTGCAGTCACTGTCGGCGTGAACTCGCCTGTTGCTTCCGTATCCTGAAAAAAAAAAAAGTGTTTGACGATTGGTGTAAAATCTCCTATCCTTTCATAGTTTGACCCGGGTCTTTGATGTTTGCGTATGTCCATGCCTCCCGCGACTCAGGGAATCCTAGTGCGGAGGTTTGAGAGTAGATAAATAAATAAATATTTTTGATTGGAAATTTTCGTGAGTTTGACACATTAATATATGTGGTATCCGGTTTTACTCACGTTTATAGTTGAAGTATCAACCTAGGATTCGAGCATGTCCGATGCTTATCCTCAGGTGAGTTTACGCTGCCAGATCGCGGCGACCAATAAATAGTTAATAAATGGAGGCCATTTATACAAAACACAGAACGGTGCTGAATAAGTCTATCACTGTGAGTTGTTTATTGTACATATTATTATATAGTAAATATTTTGCATCGTGGTAGGGTCCTTTTGAGTTCCCGCCTGGATAGCTACCACCCTCAAGTTTGAAAAACTGTCACCAAACACGTAGTTTGTTCAGGCAGCAGTCCTTGAGAGCCAATCAGTATTCCAGGCCTAGGGTAATAACATCTTCGACCATATCGTCACTGACCATCAAGTGAGATAGTGTATATAGTATAAAAAATAAATATTCCATAGCCTCAGAGTTTTTTATGGTTTATTGCATTAACGACAAAACCCATGTATACAAGCTTAATCAATCTCCTTTTCTTCATTCTCTCTACATAACCACATACTTTTTTCTCAATCTTAGACACTACATCTTCGTTTAAACCACACCATTCCATCACACTATTATTTACCCTGTCGCTAAGTTTCAATCCAATCATGACCACTTATAACAAGATGAATGAAATTATAATACACAATTATAATATAGAATAAAAACACAGATATAAAGTCGGTAATTTTCATTAATAATTTTACTATTAAAACTTCAAATGAATCTACACTCTCACCAATCACTTCATTGCAACGTTAATCACTGCCTATTTGTTATCTCTAATTACGAAGTCTACAAACGTAGACACATACAATTGACAGAGAAGGAAAGTGAGCACCTATTAGCTTTTTATAGTATTGGCAAATTACAATAGCGCATAATTCGCAACTTGCAATTAGTTTGGTTTACTCATAAGGAACGGTTCACAAGGACTTCCTGCTGTCATCAATATTGCATGTATGGACACTGCTCGCTCTGGCATGCCGCGCCCACATTAATCACGCTGCCTAAGTTAGCGCTACTGGGCAACAATTAATGCAACCACATTATATAAAAAAAATTGACGGTCGCCGTGGCGCAGTGGTCAGTGTCAGTGACATGACTTCAGTGTCTCCGGGACCCTGGGTTTGAATCCCGGCAGAAGCAAACATTTTTGCGATGAGTGCAGATGTTTGTTCCGGATCTTGGGTGTTTGTGTGCTGTGATTGTGTGTGCCCATGCCTCCCGCCATACAGGGAATTCTAGTGCGGGGTTTAAAATGTCATGTAATAATAACAAAAATCAGTCTCTCCGTGATCATGGTGCGTGGAACCGCACCGAAATATAGGGAACTCAATCAAAATCTAAATCATGGTGCGTATCCCGTGTTAAACAATATTTTTATAACAAAAATACATGTTACACTGATCTGCCTTCACATAATTTTTTTAAATTAGTTATCGAGTTTTATATATGCTTATGTGTTCAATAGGGTCTTATGTATATACACGGACGCTATATATATCTTAAGTTACAGTTACTAAAAAAATTGTTAAATCTTCGGGTCCGAAACAATATTTAAAATGAGAATTAGGAACCGTTATTAAACGTTTGCGTTAAAAGTTTGCGTGAAATATCATGCGCAGGATAGTTAGTTCTTATAACGAACACTGATGTGGTTCTACATATGAAGATGAAGTTATTTCCTTGTTGTACCTAATACCACTATTTAAAACAGTCTAAAACAGCAAAATTTGTCAAATACCGCGCTAGAAGACAAATAAAAAATATACATGTACTTTGTTCAAATTAATTAACTTTCATCTTTTATGGGCCGCTGTCTTTATTAAAATTAAATACAAATGACAAATTAAAAATACTGCAGCTACTACAATAATATTTGAGTAAGCGACGAGGTGTTGTCAGCATGTAGATAACTCAAATGCTTTAGCCCGCTACTAGTTGGTAGCGTGCCTAGAATGCTAGCAGCATTGTCACGTTGAATTGCAATGCTGATCCGTTGAGCCAAATATGTGCCAGCATACTGGCCACGCGTCGCATCGATCAAACGCCCTGATATTGTTTGTAAAATCCGATGAGTTCCAGGTCCCCACGGGCTCAATGTCTCGACCCCAAACGGTTCAAATATGTAACCACTACATAGGTTAGCATATTTTGGTCGCTTCATTGCTCCGCCGAATTAGCCGCGGAATAATTCACTTTTATTATATTTATTACTTACATGTTCAAACAAAACCATTTTACATAAAAGTAAGATAATAACACGAACGCAAAACGACAAAAACATGGAATTAAAAGCGTCACCAAAAAAAATCAGTTCATGTTTATTTATCAAGAGCCCATTATTCTTTACTTTTTATATTTTAGCGCACAATGTCGGTGTGACAAACAGAATAATTTCATAAAAAGCGTGTTAAATAGTACGCAATAAGAATAAAAATATAATTGCTTGAATCTTACCTCTGTGTTATTTTGTACGATTTTGTTATGTTGGAACAATATTTGTTGAAGGTCAAAAACTTATGAATGCTTCAGCTTGTCGGTCAAGCAATTGTACAAATAACCGTGAAATCGCTTGGTACATTTCTAATTTTTGTGTGTTGGTACACCAGTATTTTAAATAAATACTTACTGTGTTTATTTGTTAACTTAATTAGCATAGTTCTAGAAGCAACTGAAAACCTAAATAGATTTACCTACTATCTTTACCTACTTGAAGCATTATTGTTCATGTCATGTAGAAGTAACAGACAGTTCTATGTTCGTGATATGTGGTGTGGCATGGCTTAGTTAGATAAATGTGTGATATAATTAGTGAGATTGTGGTCAAACGCCTGACTATTCCGAATAAAAAAAAACAGGTATTTAGAAGTTTTTTTCATTTCTTTGTTCATTCGTAAATATCCGTTGACGTAAGCATGTATTAAACATATTTATGCTTATATCAATACAAAAGCATGGACACTTTAGATACAATTAGACTCAAACATTCCAATAATTAAAGGAGTTCTACGTAAAGACTTCTCGTGAGCAGGCTCAAAGTCGCACAGCGAGCTATGGAAAGGGTGCTCTATGCTCGAGGTTTCTCTACGAGATCAAATCAGAAATGAGGAGATCCGTAGAAGAACAAAAGTCACCGATATAGCCCAGCGGATTAGCAACTTGAAGTAGCACCGGGCAGGGCACATAGCTCGAAGAACCGATGACTGTTGGGGCGAAAGGTTCTCGAATGGAGACCACGGACTGGCAAGCGCGGCATAGATCGCAGGCAAGGGCTGGATGCGGGGCGCTTCCAACCGGTCTTTTTTAAAATCAATGGAGGAGGCATATAGATTCGGATTCAGATTCTTTATTTAGCGTTATAACTATGACCGTTATATTAGGCAAGTAAATATATAATGCTCAATATAATATATAATATCTAATACTAATCTTAAATCATTTTTAGCAAAATTAAACAAGAATAGGTAAAATCAACTACAAATTACTAAAACATAATCTCTATTAATTATTTAAATAATTATTAAAATAATGTAAATAAATTTATAAATATACCACGAACATGTACAAGCATACAAATCGATTAAAAATACATAATTTCAATTCTAGTTAAACAAATTATTCTCAAATAAATGTCAGTTTCAAAATATCATCAATTATCATATTTCCAGTAGTGGATGTCCTATGTCTGAGACGATGATGATGAAAGACGTTCTTGAATAGGGGAATACTGGTTATAATAATTACGCTGCCATCTCGAATTAATGGAAAAATGATTTATGCGTTGATACCCTGTGGGAAGTGGTAGTGTCAAACATCATTTAGTCGGCCGCTGGTTCGATCCCCACCTCACTTGCGCTTTTGATGCATATTAAATCGCTAACAATCGACAGCATAGCACTCCTTTAAGTGTGAAAATGTGTCATCAAGTACAAGGCAGCTGTTCTTGAAAGCAAGTTAGTCAGTGTGGACCTGTGACTAGATGGTTACCATCCAGAAAGTGAGCTAATGGACGAAAGTAAAGAATAATTATAGAAATAAAATGTTCACTAGCCCCAGTAACAAAAACGCCATTGAAATGTATAAAAAATCCCTTCTCATTGATTTTGAATATTACAGACACATTTTTGTACAAAGCCCTAATTTGGCCCAACATCAGATAGTCCAAAGACAGCAGTCGGCAAAGCTTAGTCACCGTGCCCACCAAAAGAAATTTCATTCATTCTCTCAGCCATGTGCGTCCACTGCTGGACATATGCCTCCCCATATAGGGGGGATTTGCCAATACTCGCCACGCTTGGCAGGCGGGTTGGCGAGCGCAGGATGATTTCCAATCCTCAGAAGGCGCTGCTGCCCACCTTCTGGTACGTGGTCCCTTAGCCGACTCTTACGGCACCCGCGGGAAGAGATGGGGGAGTACTATTCTAGGCCGGTACAACCACGGCCAAAAGAAATAGCTAAGTTGAAAATGTTGTCAAAAACCAGTCGTCACAGAAGTGACTTTAGATAACTTTTTAAAATCTTTGAACAGTTAAGGTGTCAGGGATAGATCCATAAAATATCAAGATTTCGATAGGGATAAGCACGATCTCGGAATACCGAAAGCCATATTTTAAAGGCAAAATGTTTGCGGTCCCATTACCTTATTAGACATGGCTACACCACAACAACGCATAACATTTAGAGTTCAATCACATTTTCTACGTGGAAGTAAGAATCGAAAATGGGAACATCGCTCGCAATTCGTTTTACGCAATTGAATAGATATGAATCAAGTCCGTTTGAAGAGAGCCGACAGTATTCCAGTACTTGCAATTAATCCCAATGAACTTATTAGGTGCAGTTATTTAAAAGATATGGTCTATAAATCTGCTTGCGACAACGTTCTTTGAACAAAAAAGTAAAAGTGCAACTTCGAGAGGTTGACACACAAATATTCTGCAATAGATTATAATAATATTAAAAAAAAGATTAAAGCATTTAGAATATAATCAAATTTATCGTCAGTCACCATTATAGGCTTTATTGTGATTCGTCCTTCGACCACACAGTCACTGACCATCAAGTGATACAGTTGTCAAACGTCAACAATCTATATAATATTGAATTAATTAGAAGTATTATATTAAATAAATATTGGGGTGGATATAATTATATTTTATCTTTTTAGGTATGTTTATGTCAAATTTAATAAATCTTTTAGTTTTGTTGCATTAAGGAGGTCGAGAAAATCCTGAAAACCTTCACCATTTCCTTTCTGAGGTTTTTTTTCCTTCTGGCATACACTCGTGCGTTTGCTCCAGCCGGGATTCGAACTCGGAGTCGCGGTTCTGAAGTCAGTGTCGCTGATCACTGATCAAATTTAAAAATAGTAATTTGTGTAAACGATTTGGTAATATTTTTACTTGTTCATGTAAACAGGAAAGAGGAAACAGTTAAGGTAATTATGATATAATTGGAGTAACTATATGTAATGCAACTTTAGTTTTTTTTTTCAACAGGCCGATGCCTTGATAACAGCTACCACAATAGCAGTTGAGCAATCTACTAGCTTTTGCGAGCCGATAGATATCTCAAATGCCTTTACCCGCTTACAATAAAATCATCAAAAAATGGAACCAACTTCAACACTCAAAAGTGTGAAATAGCTTGATGAAGTAGGTACCATGATGGTTCAAAAGTAACAATAATCAAAATATTGTTAGCAATGTACCGACTTCGACAAGTTATTTCACACTTTTGGTTAAAAATTTTTTTTCACCTCTATCAGTGATTTTTTCTACTCACGGGATCAATTGTCATCGTGTATGTTCACCGATTTCTTCACCCGCAACTAATATAATGTCATCCACGCATGCGTAGCACTTTTCAATTATTGAAATGTAACTCAAAAACCGCTTGACTGATTTAGATGAAATTTAAATGGGATCTTTTCGGAAGTATTATTTAATAGACTATGTATAAACAAAAAAAGAACCATCAAAATCACTTCATTGGCCACAACGTTATCCGCAAATACACATAAAAACAATAAAAAATACATATACGCTCGAGTTGAGTACCCTCCTTTTTTGAAGTCGGTTAAAATACATTACATTTATTTGTTTTTAGAGTGGAGATAGTCGAAGAAAAAATGGAATCTGATCACCTGATTTGTGTGATATTTGAGATAATGTGTAACATAATAAATATAGGCATGATGAAATAATGTATGTCCCATAACGCTTTAGCTTTTTAATTTTTAATTTTATTTAATTTTTTATTTTAGCTTTTTAATTTTTATCTTTAGCTATTATCAAGATTTGGCTTGTTGAATAATAAAATATTCGGTGTAGGAGCAGGTCAGGTAATGAAATGAAATGAATTAAATGAATGAAATGAATGAAATGAAATGAATGAAATGAATGAAATGAATGAAATGAAATGAATGAAATGAAATACATTTATTTGACATCAAACAAATAATAAAATATTAAAAAATATTTAGGTACATAATTATGTACTCGTAGTACACAAACCCCCTTACTTATAAACGTTGAATAAGCTGCGAATAGTAATTCAGTGTTTTGTTCCGTTCTTTCAACGTCAAACTGTCATATAAGCGACAAAGACAAAACACTGAATAACTATTCAGGGGTTATTCAACGTTTATAAGTAAGGGGGAAAGTGTTCAGTCGTGAAGAGCATATGAAAAATGTTAAACCATCTCAAGTACTTTTGTGATATATCAATGTGTAGCGTTCACATTAAATTATAATTTATTGTACGTATGATGGTGTTGGCAACCTTGATTAATACACAAGCCAGGGCTAAAAGAGACACAAGCAATTTGTCAATCACTATGACCTGTTGTGTTTGCGGTGATTACAGAGCCAGGGTATGAACCGCGGTCTTTGTATCCCAAATTAGATAATAATAATAGTAATTTTCTTGCCTGTAGGCTTACTTAGAAAATGAAGCACTTTAATAATAATAATTTTTTTAATAATATGGGACAACATTTACACAAGGTCTTCAGGTCCCAAACTAGGCAGAGCCTGTACTATGGTAACCCGATGACTGATATATATACTTAAATACATACTTATATGTATACTTTTTTTTTTATACATATACACACCCAGACACAGGTCAAACAGACATGTTCATACACACAAATGTTTGACCTGTCCGGGAATCGAACCCGGGACCAGCGGCTCAGAAGGCAGAGTGCTACCAACTGCGCCAACCGGCCAGTCCAACTTTACTACATGGGAATCGTTAACGTTTTTATTTTTATTATTCTGTAAGGTACATACTAATTATGTCCAGCAGTGGATGTCCTATGGCTGAGATGATGAAGATGATGATTGTACATATTTTTTTATCGTTATCTTTATTTTGTACGCACGCTTTTCCACTGATATGGTTTGATAAAGGACCTCGAAGATACTATGCTGAAACAATGATTTTATAAATTGACCAGCTTACAGCTTGGCATGATCATTTAAAATCGCTCGTAAAACAGTGTAGTAGACAATGGTCAGTGTAGATACTGACAGAGACCTTTATTTATGGTGTGGATGGTGCCCTCTGGCCGAGGTCATCGTTCTACTGGCCGGCGACGGGCACGTTGTAAGTTCCTTCACAATGTCTCTTCAAAGTTGGAGGAACAATACAAGGTTTGAACGCGGCTTTTCTATTCAACATCAGCTATGCTCGTTTATGACTGTGCTAATGACCCTGTAGACTCGTGGTAATTGAACACAAATACATTCTTCCGAAGACAGACACATTCACTCGAAGACCAATTTTTTACATTCAAATCGCTTTTCACTTTTTTTTGAATAGGTAAAGCGCAGCGCGTGAGCAAAACTTGAATATAGAAGCATTTTATTTTCACAATAGTGCCTTCACGTTCATCACGTCTTCAGCACTAAGATGGGATAATTGCAATTTATGTGAGCGAAATATTTATTTACTAAATAGCTAGCAGTCCGCTTCGGCTTCGCACAGGTAAAAATTTCAAAATTACAAATTATATGAATCCTTATTTAACAAAAAAAAATAATTATATCCTTTCATTTAACCGCTGTCTCACCTGATGTTAAGTGACATAATATTGCCTATGTGACCCGGGGATAGTGTAGCTTTCCAACAGTGAAAGAATTTTTCAAAACGTTTCAGTTTTTGCGGAGCCTATTCAATGCAAACAAAACAAAAACCAATCAAATCTTTTCTCTTTATAATATTAGTATACAAGTATAGATAAAATTAACATTTTAAACCTCGAATTCACTTATGTTCGGGTACTTTTAGGTGTAAACACTACTTATCATTTCCAACTAAAAACGGTTTTTACTTCTTGATGGCATGGAGTTTTTGTATTTATGAGGGCACAGACGTGCGGAATATGATCCAACACGGTTAGTTGCTTAGATTGTTGGGACCAATAGAACCCGTTATGACCACAGTGTCACAATAGAATTCAAAATTATGAAGGTCACTACTGCCTATGCAATGCAGTTACTTGTAAAGGCAGTTAGTATTACGAAATGAGACATTTGTGGTTGTGTATATTTTGAATGACTGTTATTACCTTATAAAACAATTATTTCTTCTATTTAATTGACTTCCAAAAGGAGAAAGTGTTTTTATTTTGGCTACGTCAGAACTTCATCGGTGGTTAATCTATTAGAAACTTATATTTTCTTTCGGCCCAATATGCTTTCATATTGGCTAATTTAAAAGTAATCCATAAAAAAATCATCACAATCGTTTTATTGTTTCTCCTCACCCCATCCCATCCCATCACCATCATCATCATCTTGGCCATAAAGCGCTTGGCAAAAGAAGCAGTCACGTATTTTATTAAACTACTACTATCTGAACACAATCTCACTGTATTGCCCTAACGATGTTTCTAAGGCGGAATCATGGTATACACTTTAACACTACCTTAAAGTCTCGCTCCCAAGGTCAGCTGCCTTAACACACTACGTGCTTTTTAAAACTTGAAGAATATTGAAACCTACCACCATGCTGTGGGTTTCATAACAATGTTAAGTTAAAGCCGAGGGTGTAGAATGTAGATCTAACCAGCGGCCACAGCGACACAGCGTCACATTGACAGCACATGCTCATACTTTGCTTGACTATCGGCGCTTCAAAAAGCTTCCTCGCCTAGAACTACAAGTACTACAACTGGCATAAAACGTATTATATACAAAAATATAACTTTTGAATCATATTCATATTGTACACATATAATGGTACATTTGGACAACTCTGAACTGGCGAAGTATTATGAACTAACTAGCTGCCAGCGGGTCCACCCGCTCGAACTATGAATTTCACATTAGCGTACATTTTTAACCGACTTCAAAAAAGGAGGTTACTACATTCGACCGTATAAGTATGTTTTGTTTTTGTTTTTTACAAATAAAATTAGTCTATGTGCTATTTCAGACTATAGTCCATCCCTGTACCATATTTCACTCGGAGCTGTTTAGCCATTCTGGTGTGATTGTGCAACAAACATCCAAACGTACAAACGTTCACATTTATAATACAAGTGGGATAATTATGTACCTACTTACATTACACGCAGTATGCAGATGTCATATTAGTTCAAGACGTATGCCATCTACCAGCATAACAGTTATATTCTTAACGGTGCTTCATAGGAAACGTCTACCTTCACTTCTGCACTTAGACCTTAATTGTATTGTAAAATTAGTATATTTTCTCATAGAGCGGATGTTAATCTACGAATTGAGCGAATTACTCGGGCGCGATACGAAAATTGATAACACATTATGATTTTAGAGGCGATCTGTGAGAAACGGTATCTACCGTGGACCGCTTCATACAAATTTGGGTTAAGATACAAGTGCGTAAATATAGAGCTCAGACACAACGAATAAATAAAGACGGGCCATTAAGAACAATCTAGTGAAGACGGTAAAACTATGCCCAGCCAGTTATCAGAACAATCATAACCATGCACAAAACGAATGCCATAAAGTCCGACAACTATCAGAGTACCTTTGGTTTCAAATTGTCCTAACGATTGTACGTGCGTGGTACAATTCACGTTTTCTCATTTTTTTTTTGTTAATAGTTGACTAAAGTCCGTCTGCTTAGACCTTAGGCGAACCGCATGATGGTAATCGATCACAGTCCCCTATAGATAGATAACCTGATAGATGACCTGTAATACAGGGGACATTACAATATATTATTATAAGCCATTACGTCTTTAGATGGGAATTGAGTGAGGCCTATGTCCAGCAGTGGACGTCCTATGGCTGAGATGATGATGACATCTTTAAATTATATTGTATTTTATATATAGGAAGAAGTTTTGAGCGTCATATATATATGATTTGCTCTCAACCAACTTAAGTTTTACAATTCATCAATTGTATATATGTTTTATGCATTTTTGATCACTACAAACATGAAGAAAATAATTAAGAAGATTTTGTTCCTAAATAATTACGGTAGCCGTGGGGAAGGAATGGTTTCTAAATTACACTATTAAAAGACATTATTTTCTTTATTGTTTACTAGCGGTCCGACTTCACACGAGTAAAAAAAAACAAAATTAAAAAATATGACGTTCCTTAACTTTTTTGAAAGCCGAAAAACCCGGGGATAGTGTAGCTTTCTAACAGTGAAACAGTTTTTCAAATTGGTTTTGTAGTTTCGGAGCTTCAATGCAAACAAACAAACAATTAAATCTTTCTTCTTTATAATATTAGTATAGAAGTATAGATTAGTAGCCGCCAAAATAACATTTTACCCAAATAAAAGGGAGTTTCAATTTCTGACATCTCTGTAAAAAAGTGGCTTCATTTTTTGTTTCCAGTGCGGTATCTTTTTTTAATTGGTCTGAGGTATCGAGTGACTAGATCATTTTAGTTCCGTTACAGCATTTCTTACAAAATAAATGCATGTTATCTTATAGCTCTATATGTATCTATACAGTCATTACCAGTGCATCCTTCACCCGCATAGATTATATTTACGTAATTATGCCGACCGGAAAATGGAATGCTCTATTCCGTTGATTCAATTTTAGAGGTTGATTTAATCTAGAATGGTTTTAACAACCACCAAGTACAATGCAAATATATATTAATTATACGTTATTAAGGTCTTAAATTGTGAAATAGATAGTTACCAAGTAATATAATGTATCTAAGGCTTTGATAGCTAATTTAATAGAAGCTTAGTGAATATTAAGTTGTCTAAAATTGCCATGTAGACGATACCCAGACTCGTGCTAACGAAAACGTTGCAATCTAACGAAAGACGATACCGACAAAAAGCTTCAAATATTTAAAAAAAACGTATTTCAATTCCAGCTAGGTTCTTTTTTCCCACAGTGCGAAGGGCCCCACGATCGATAAGGCCCCCTTAATTCTTGACAGATAACTAGATAACTAGGTAAATTATATTTATTACCGAAAAAATATTCATCATCATCATCATCTCAGCCATAGGACGTCCATTGCTGGACATAGGCCTCCCCCATTGATTTCCACAAGGACCTGTTCGAAGCGGCCCGCACCCAGCCCTTGCCTGCGATCTAAAAAATATTAATCATGAAAAATAAAATAAAACTAATTGAAAATTTGAAATGATTGAATATTGTATTCAATGTCTACTTGCTTGCTAGCTTTTGCATTAGCGAAGATGGGGTTCCTTTAGCAGATTTTAAACCTCTTAATTCAGTGGGATTATGAAGAAATCGATATAATGTTAAACCTTGCTACTTTCTTTGCTTACTATATCAAAACGGTGATAATATATGTCAATATCAAGGGGTCCCATGATCCTACAATGTGCTCAGAGTCTCTCAGGGTCAGGTGAAAGACGGCCGTGCTGCCAGCAGCAAGTATTTTCAAAATATACCTAAGAGTTATGGAAATGACGCCATAACTCTTAACATGGCCTTCAGATTTTCTGACTTCTAACGATTTCTAACTGATTTTCTAACAATTCAAACAATAAAAGAAAAAAAGTATTAACCGACTTCAAAGAAGGAGAAGGTTGTATATTTCACTGTATGTTTTTTTTTCTATCTGGCCTTTCAAACGTTGTTCTACCATATAAATTATTTAAAAGTTAAAGTGACACAACACTTCGTTTTTCGGAGGGGTTCGATTACAAACACTGTGATACGAGATTATATATTAGACAAGACCAACATACTTGTGAATACAGATATGGAGCATAGATGATAATGTAAACGCTTTACTTGACTAGGTAGATTAACACCCGCGTGAATCGCCAAAGTAACCATCACCAACGTCTTCATCAAAGCTAAACTGTTTAGCTGAGTTAAGCCAAAATCCCACTAATATTATAAATGTGTAAGTTTGGATGGATGGATGGATGCATGGATGTTTGTTACTCAATCATGCCAGAACAGCTGAACGGATTTGGATGAATTTTGGTATGATACTTCAGGGTCAGGTACTTTTGATCATCATCATCCTCATCGATCATCACCACGCGGGTAAAATCGCTGGGCGAAGCTAGTAATAAAATAAACGTGTGAATCATTTATCCAAGAAATAAACCAAATATACAAAAGTAATATCCTGGCAACTCTGACGTAAATTGTATTTAAAAAATAAATATACTTTGACATGTTGAATTGTCTTGTCATTTCCAAAGTTGGCAATTGTTTGAGTACCTATCTACTTTCGTTAGTCATGCGATTTGTTAGTGCCATCGAACCACACGCATAAATAAAATTAGATATAATATCTAATTAGCTAATATGTCATAAATAAAATTAGATATAATATCTAATTTTATTTAACACAGGAATGGATAATAATATGAGGGCTCTTACCACGTTCACAAGTTACTGAATGAGTCACTTCCATGCAGTAATTTTTCAATGTTTTAAATACTTCGTTACAGTAAGAGATAATATAACACGTTATGTAAGACCTTGTTGCCCCATTCCCATATAAATCGGTTTGATGCAATGTTTGAGTAGACCGGTTTCGGTGGCCCCAATATTTCTGCCAATAGCAACTTCACCGGTCCTGCGTAGGCGTTCCATATGCTTAGCTATTCATACGTTTGTTTTAAATGTATTACATTGATTATAATAATTGTGAATAAATGTTCTGTAATAAGAGAAACGCTTTTCTATTTCCAATTCAGGTTTATAAAGAAAGTGAAACGTCGTCTAATATGTCGATAAATTATCATATAATTATGTAGCTAAGTTTTGCGTATTATAGGAAATGAAAATCACTCTATAGAAGTAAGTTTCTATCAATCTGTGCCTTCCCACGGATACGTCGCTGTATTGTTAGTCCACGCATTTGACGAGTGGGAAGTGGTCAATGATGATTACGAAGACCGTCAGATCAGCGTAAATAATGACAAGTCATTTGTCTGTCGTGACCCGCCCATGCACCACCCAGGAATCGGTAAATTGCGCTGTTGTTGCGGTATCTACTGCTTCGGAAACAATTGCAGTTACAACATCTGCACACACTGTCAATATGTCAAGAGTTTTATGGCTTATTAATAGTTTTATAGTTTATTTCTTTCCTGACTTAATAACTAACATACGAGTAATACATTGCCATGTGCTCTGAATTCCACACTAGGATAAATCCCGTGTTGTGGGACTCAGTCTCTTCCGTTCCTCACAATACATCATATAGAATGGCCGTAATAATATGTATATTATAAATGAAAAAAGACGTGTGGCACTCGGGGACTGCCGCGGTAAAGCTATTGCATAGAATTTTTATCAACTTATGCAATTAATATATTAATAACTTATGCAGTAAGGCCGATACAACCAATGCCACCTAGAGGCGAGTTGCTGAACTAAACAGACAAGCGTGATATTTCAAAAAAGTCATTAAAAGTTCTGCTATTCATCGATAGATGGCAAAACTAAAAAGTATCACCGCTGTGCCGGTCGGAGTGGGGGGGTGTTAGGTTATTATCGTTACGGAATTTCTGAATTCGGTCTCCACGCTCAAGGCCCGCGACAGAAGCTATGCAATAGCTTAAAAAGAAAGAATTTATAAAAGAAAATAAATAAACTAATCATATCGAGTAGGTATGCTTACAATACAGACTATACACGAGTTAACGTTGTCTTGACATCATAATAAATTTAAAGTATAGGTATAGCTTATTGCATTAACAACATGCTAGGCGGAACTTACGTTCAAATATTTGAATTAAATCAGTCCTAATAATTAATTGTTCATACAATTAAAGGTAGATGGCGCTAATAACAACATCCCCTCAGATGTTAAAAAGGAAGGAAGTAACTCGGCCCTAGTGGTATGGGCTGCTATCGCTTAGTTGGACAAAGCGACAGAACGGTATTCTGTAGTCGTGGGTTCAAGTCCCACAAGCAGCCGAATTTTTTCGTTAAAAAATTTGAACGTAATATATATGTATGGTTGTATAGCAAATTTTTCCGAAGAAGGTCTTACAATATTGGAAGTAAATATCTGTCTGAACACTTGTAGAATTAGACAAGCCTTTTGAAATCGTATCGTCTGTCATCCACACTAAATAAGTTACAGACACGGTTGTAAATCAGATAAGACAGGTTGTCTTACAAAACAACCCAGCATTTCCATACACTACGTGACGTAAGTTCCAATAGTTAGTTAAATGTATCTATGTAAGCAATAGTCAATCCCTATTTACTTGCGTGTTGGTTTGGTTTTGTCATTCTTCCTGGCCAGTATTGATTACAATGGAACTCAGTAAAAGGAGTGATGATGCACAAGGTTTCTTATCTAAAAACCTTGAGACTTTATATGGAATATTTATATAAGAAGGTTGTTTTAAACAAACAATTATTTATGTATGCATAAACATATGTGTGCATATGTAGATGCAAGTATTGTTAAAATTTGGAATTGAAAACGAGTAATAAATATTTTTACTACCCACTAACAGATTTTTAACCCACTTAAAATAGGAGAAGGTTTTCAATGCGACTGTATGTTTTTTGTGTATGTATGTAACGCGATTATTCCGCTAATCATTAATGGATTTTGTTGATTCTTTTTTTGTATGGTAATCCATGCCTCACAGGTAGACACGTATAAATTTTATTGAAATCAGTACAGTAGTTTGGTTTTTAAATCAAAATAACTGAATGATACATGTCCATCCAAATCGAATTGATCGAATCAAGGCGATTAAAGTCCCGATATTTTGTCTTAAAAATTATTATTGTTGATAATAGTAGTAGTAGAAGTATATATGTGCAGCTCAAAAAAAAGGTCAGAAACAATATATTCTACTCCCGAAACTCAATGTGACGCTACCCCGGCCCTTTACCTAGAATAATATTTCGATGGTCAAGTTGGTGTTTAGGACATCGCCGTAAGTGTCCAAATGATAACGCCATATAAACACTCAATAGTGGAGTCTGGTTATTCGTCCAAATTCATCTGTATTTCTGGTGGGTTGTCCAATGTTTTATGGATTTATTAGAAACTCTTTCACGTTGATTGCAGGATTACTTGGAGAAAAAGAAGTTGTGCATGAACCAATGATGTTCGGTTGATGACAGTATTAAAATAAAATACTAATAACAATACTACAGCTACTACAAATACATTTAAGCAATCCATTAGCTATTGTCAGCTTATAGATAACTCAAATGCTCTAACCCGCTACCAGTTGGCAGCGTGCTCAGAATGCTACCAGCATTGCCACGTTGAATTGCAATGCTGATTCGTTGAGCCAAATATGTGCCAGCAATTTGGTCACGAGTCGCATCGATCAAACGCTCTGATAAGTTCTGGAAAATCCGATGAGCTCCCGGTCCTCGCGGGCCTAATGTCTGACCCCAAACGGTTCAAATATGTAAGTATGTAGACTAATGAGTATTTATCAATACTACTACTTATGTTAAGATTTCAAGATCACAATCTGTAGACATACTCGTCTAAACCCATGTAACAAAGCACAAGTGCTAACGCTTACTTAGGGCGAGTATGGTCAATATAACAAGGGTTACCTACAGAAGTAACAGACGCTTCCGTGAATGTCGTTATCGAAGCGCGATCGGCCCACGAGGCAATCAGAGCGTTGCATGCAACGCACATACTCGCAGCCAATGCGCTAGCCAACACGGATTTCAAACAAGATAATGAAGCAGATAAACAATATAGGCTTTATTTTTTTTTTTTTTTTTTTTTTTATATATTATAAGTTTGCGTTTGACAACTGTCTCACCCGATGTCAAGTGATGACGTTGTCTAGGATTTAGCACGCAAACCTAGAAGGTACCTATTCACTCGCGACTTGAAGACTCCAGGATTGTACATATCGGGAAACACAGACTCGGGCAACGAGTTCCATTCCTTGGCAGTACGCATTAAGAAAGTGGAAGCATAACGCTTCGTGCGTATAGGTGGTATATCTACCATATAACGATGGCGAATTGCCGTACGTCGAGTCGACCGATGATAGAAAGGGGATGGTGGAATCAGATTGTGTAATTCCAGTGCACATTCTCCGAAATGCACCCGATAGAAAACCGATAGGCTTGCTACTCTACGCCGGTGTTCAAGGCTCTGAAGCCTACGTTCAACCAAAGAGTTACAGCCGATGATTCTTTTGGCTCGCCTCTCGATTGACTCCAGAGCTTCTAGTTGGTATTTGGCTGACCCATCCCAAAGGTGGGAACAGTACTCCATGCACGACCGGACTTGTGCTTGATACAGATTAAGCAACTGCCCCGGCGTGAAGTTCATATTTATATATTCATTCATTGCAGCCATAGAATGTCCACGGCTGGACATATGCTTCCCCATATAGGAGGGATTTCAATGATGTTTTACTAAAGATGACGTATATTCATACTGCGCGGTGCTCAGATTTTGTTCCTTTACGACATAAACATGCTTACTGCGACAGACTACACGGTACAAATAATATAGAAAAGGATAGCTATATGTTTAGACTTGCGCTTGAAATACGCGTCGCAATGAAAATTACTACAATTGACTGAATTTTGCCGCCTCAGTTTCCGCACGCTTGTGCGACATCTACCTCATATGAACACATAATATCATTGGGGGATTTACCAATACTCGCCACGCTTGGCAGGCGGGTTGGCAAGCGCAGTATGGTTTTGCTATGCTCAGAAGGCGCTGCTGCCCGCCTCCTGGTACGTGATCCCTTAGCTGACTCTTACGGCACCCACGGAAAGAGATGGGGGAGTACTATTCTAGGCCGGTACTACCACGGCACCACGGAACTTTATATTGGGCATGATTAAATGCATTTAGGATACTAAGTTGTCATTATTCTATGTAGTATATAGTAGTGTAAAGCCCTATATGTTATGCAAAATGTAATAGCACTTTTAAATTAGCTGAAATCATAACTAGTTTCTATTTCCGGTGTGTCTTAAGGTGGTTAGTTTCCAATAGTAATCTGATACATAGTAAATATTCCATTCAATTTCGAAATAGTTTTTGTTTTTACTAAAACAAATTTAATAAAATATAACTATTTCAAGGGATAGTATCACAGGATTATTAATATAAAATTTTTTGCATGTGTGTCCATTATACAATTATCCTATTATATTAATCCTGTTGAAATTCTGCGTAACTTCAAAATTATATTGTTAAATATAGATTTCAGCATATTTACTTTTGCAATGTCTGTTTACTTTAACTATTACTACTACTAAACCTGTATTTAGTACAGACTCGATGCCAATAAGACAACGTCAAAAATCCGTAGTCTGAAAAGTTCATAGCGGCCTGAATCTATGTTGAACCTTTGCTCGGCCTGTGTCGATTTTGTACGAAATTGACAAGTTGAATGCTAACAGACTACGAAAAATGGCGTGCATCACTTTGGAATATTTTATAAATAAATTATTATTATTAACTGTTAGTATTAACTAGCTGCTCCTAGCTTATTAAACCACGGGGTTTAATTTGCGGACTACTTTTTTTTTCATAACTTCAGTTGTCTGCAAAATCTTTCTAGTTTTTTGTAAATACTAAGCCTATTTGGGTTACCCGTGCGGCCTCCGGGTTTTCCGTTATCTCAGTTATCCCACAAACCGTGTCTTTTACGGATAAAAAATAAACTATGTACTTGTGAAATTATCAATTTTTAGATTAGGTATCACCTATTTTGTGCCAAATTCACTCAAGATGCGTTCTGGCGTGATTGAGTACCAAACATCCATCCATTCAAACTTTCGCATTTATTATAGTAATAAGAAGAAAGTTAAGTAATTTGCTCGTGGCTAGTGCTAATACCTCCGCTATTATAAAGACAAATATGAAATAATTAAACGGATGATGAATAATAGAAGGTAATGAAGGAGGAAGACGCGGCCTCACTCGAGGTTAAAGGCATCGTGCGCCAGCGCAGGCCACATCACTTATAGCTCTATCACGCGAACCTAGCGCATTTTCGATTGCTAAGGAATATGTCACTACAAACTTGTACTTTCTATAAGTTGTAGATAGTATAGTCACTGTAATTGATTTTTGTAATATCTGAGTAAAACGCATCCGCTATAAAATCTAACATTATTTGAAGGAACAACAAAAATATACCTACATACCACCGTTTTATATCCATCACCCAGGACATATAAAATTATTTAAATTTTAATACTACCTGACCTGACAAACGCTGTTCTGCCATAATCAATTATCAAAATTTCAAAGTGACCCGACACTTCATTTAATTTACTTCACGTCAATGATCGACGTTTGAATTATTTGGGTATTTGTTCATACAGAAATACTAAAATTGCTATAAAAATATGAGTGGGGCAGAAAGGTGAAAAATACTTATAGATGAACTTTGAAGACGAAGATCTTTTTATTATCTACAACTTTGCCAGTTAGCTTATTTCCATAGGTTTTGCCGGAAATCGAGATAAGCCGTTTTTACCTTTAGAACCTCCCCCCTTCCTTTTCGCGACCTCAGATCGCCCAGAATTTATTTTTCCTTTCATTTTTGTCATATTCTTTTCTTTGTCCAATCGGTTTCATCCTATTATTATTTTTTTACACTTTTTATCATTTTCAAAGCTTCAGCTTTAGTCTACTCGTCTACTTAACGTGTTGCCAGATACAATCAATAATATGCAATGCTGATTCGTTGAGCCAAATATGTGCCAGCATTTTGGTCACGCGTCGCATCGATCAAACGCTCTGATAAATTTTGGAAAATCCGATAAGCTCCAGGTCCTCACGGTTAGAATATTTGAGTTATCTACAGGCTACCAATAGCTAGTGGATTGCTCAAATGTTATTCTAGTAGCTGCAGTATCGTAATTAGTTATTAGTGTTTTATTTTAATAAAGACATTTGCCATAAAAAAAAGATATGCTACATTAAATTGCTTATACATGGTGAAAAAAATCAATGCAGGGAAACGTTAAAATCCTTATTTTGCTTCAACTAAACATTACTTCATGTTTAACGAGAAACGATTTTTTATCACCGAAATCATGATTCTTTTTCTAACACACTCAAACCCCGTATTAGGATTTCCTGTGTCGCGAGAGGCATCGACACGAACAAACACAGCACACAAACATCCAAGACCCGGGACAAACACCTATAATCGCATAAATGTTTTATGAACTTATATTATGCGAAAATGTATTGTCTAAATGAAATGCACATTCTGATTTGAATCATGTGTAATTCCTCATTGTAAACTGCCTTGAACGTCACATGTTTATGCCGTGCACGGTTCATGTCAGACGTGGTCCTTTTGTTCGGGTGTGATGTCATCTCTACGGAGCTAGTGGTCTGCGTGTTCAGCTCAAGTTTATAGTTATGGTTAAGGCATCAACTTAACTAAGTAACTAATTGTTTATTAATTTCTATTAACAACAAAGTAACATATCATGAAAGTTAGACATTTATTAATATTTAAGTTAAAACACTAATAACTAATTGCAATACTACAGCTACTACAATAACATTTGAGCAATCCACTAACTATTGGTAGCCTATAGATAACTCAAATGCTCTAACCCGCTACCGGCTGGCAGCGTGTCCAGACTGCTAGCAGCATTGCCACGTTGAATTGCAATGCTGATTCGTTGAGCCAGCATTTTGGTCACGAGTCGCATCGATCAAACGCTCTGATAAGTTTTGGGAAATCAATGTCTGGACCGTCGACCAACGTCTGGAATTTTAGTTGGGTTACAATAAAAATAACGTGCAGAGCCCACGCTAAGAATAATCTTGTGTAGTGGGCGGCCGCTTTCTTCAAGGGCACGCACAATACTAAATAATGTTGTTTCACAATAGCGTTGGCATAAAGTAATTTTTTTTTTTGTTGACAACATTCACACAAGGTCTTCAGGTCCCAAACTAGGCAGAGCCTGTACTATGGTAACCTGATGACTGATATACATACTTAAATTCATACTTTTTTTTATACATATACACACCCAGACACAGGTCAAACAGACATGTTCATACACACAAATGTTTGATCTGTCCGGGAATCGAACCCGGGACCAGCGGCTCAGAAGGCAGAGTGCTACCAACTGCGCCAACCGGCCAGTCAGTTATCTGGATTAAGTTGAGCATAAAGTGTGTTTAGCACACTAAATCATCTCAATCATAGAACATTCATTGCTGGCCATAGCCCTCCCTATGTCTTGTGTGGCTTTACACCAAATAGAAAAACAGAATACTAAGAATTTGGCAACAATAACAAAAAGTCAGTCAGTCAGTATTCTCGTGACCACGACCAATGCAACTTGGTCGAAACGTCGAGATAAATAAATTACTAAATGTTTTTCTCGCGATTAAGCCCCATTTGATTTAATAACAATGTGTTCGAATTCTAAAAAAGCGAAAGTCTAAAAATTACAATAACAAAAAGTATGGACACATAAATCTAGAAGTTTTGCATGACCGTCGATGGATACGACATATATTATTATTTAGTTCATAGTTTTTCTGGAATACTTTTCTTTGCGGGAGTTTAGTAGAGAAGTTCAAAAATTATTGGTAAACCATTTTAAAATGTATAGATTAGAAGATCCAGCTATGCTATAGGAGTAAACTTTTTTGTTAAGGCGTTTGCGGCCATTTCCTAGAATTATTATTTAGGAGTGCCATCAGGCACTATCGCGGAAGGGTTAACTAAGGATATCGATCATCAGTAAATAGATACATTTATATCAACTGTGTCTATACATTGTATTTTCTACCTGATCAAATAAATAAATACACTTTACCTTACATCGGTACCCACTATTCTTACTTAACATAAAATTATAATTTATAAGTATCAAACCATACTCGTATGGCATTCCAATCTGAAACGTAAAGCATATTAGACCAGATAAAGAATCGAGTTTTTGAATAGACTCTATAGCATAATAATTGACATTCACGGAATGAACATGACCTTCAGAATGTTAAGAAAAACGTCTCTGATTCGTAAACAATATATTGCGTGCTACATTGTAACACGATCTGACGTCACGAAATATGAAGAAGTAACTATTGGTTAAGCTGTGTTGTATAATGTAGATAAGTCAGGTTCCACTCGACCTGGACAATAACCGAGCTCTACATCTGCAACAGAAACTCGGCAGAGTTTACCTATCTATGCATTCTTAGCCAATCAACGTTCTCTGATGGGTGACCTTCACTGCCAAATGTTCTCCTATTGGCTCCTAATGTTCTCCTTTGACTGGTCGGTTGGCGCAGTTGGTAGCACTCTGCCTTCTGAGCCGCTGGTCCCGGGTTCGATTCCCGGACAGGTCAAACATTTGTGTGTATGGACATGTCTGTTTGACCTGTGTCTGGGTGTGTATATGTATATAAGTATATATATAAGTCTGTATATATAAGTATATATCAGTCATCAGGTTATCACAGTACAGGCTCTGCCTAGTTTGGGACCTGAAGACCTTGTGTGAATGTTGTCCCATATTAAAAAAAAAAAAAAAAAAAAATTACCACGCCATCATTTGCAACAAATCCAGATCACTGATAAGCAGGAGCATCATCCTCATCCTCTCAGCCACAAGACGTCCACTGTTGCACATATGCCTCCCCTAGATAAATACCAGATAAAGCAGCAATATTTTATTACCTCCCGGGATATTGCGGAGTAGTAACAACAGGAAGTAACCTGTGTTAGTCATTTACGAAAATACCGTCATTTGCAGAACAAAACATCTACATCGGCCACAATGTAAGATGGCGGCCATTATTGTCATGGTTTCTTAAATTATATTCAAAAATCAAACGCAGTTCTCTATAGGAAGGATTTATTCGTCTATGCTAATCTTAAACTAGATCAATGTAGGTAACTATAATTATTGACGTGATAACGTTTTATAAATTGATGAATACCAGCAACACTCATTTCCGCGTAACGTTCCACCTGAGTTTTGTATTACATAAAATAATCAAAGTCAAAGTCAAAGTCATAAATGATTATGACGTTATCACGTAAATCTATCGTCCGTAAACCGACTTTACAGACAACCAATTTTTTTTTTAATCCTTATTTCTAGTGTTAAAATTAAAACATTCACTAATGAACTTGAGCTCATACAAGTTTTACGCACATAAATTATACCTTGCAAGGCAAAGTTAAGATATTAATTTACACTTTCTCGTCTCTCGTCATGACATGGCCAAACCAAATACCAGTCATCTTTCTGAGACAATTGACTGTGTTGAAGAAACGTTAAGGGCGTATTATGCTTCCAAAACTAAAACAGGGGTTATCACAGTTAAAGCTCGTAACAAATAAATGTCATCTGAATTGGGGCAAGGCGACCGCGAAATGCAGTGAAGTTATTGGTCACTAAATTTACGCTTATAAACGACTTCTATTGCTATTTAAGAATATGAATATCTATATTTAGCAACGCGTGCAAACTTAAACTTCACTTGTATTGTTTGTTCAATGAAACCTCCTTAACAGAATATTTGTTTTGTATGTAATATGTTAATAAGATTTCTCATTGCAGACACGTAAGGATGCAGAGCTGACGAAGACGTCAACCAGTTTGGACAAGTTTCTGTGTAATCACAATAGCGATAAGGTTGAACATATCTAGCAGTGAAAGAGATCCACGGGAAAATCAACCTTGTCATTTTCATCAACCTTTTCATGTCAAATGATCTTCAACGGTACGGTGGTAAACAATATATTTGGCCGACTCTACGTAGTTGTACATTATAATGCTATAAAAACTGGATACTTACTGAAGAGTATAAAAATTTCTACAATTTCCTGAAAATGAAAATAAGGACTGATCCAAAAAAAAATAATTTAGTAATATTTTATGAGACTAATCTGAAATAAAATATAGGTATTCTTTCAATTAAAGCAGTTTTTTTCAAAATTGGTTAATAATTTCTGAAATCTGACTCACTTAGCGACAAGAAAAAAACAACGGAATTCATGTCCTCCCCTTCTTATTTAAAGTCAGAATATACCTAATTATATACGAGTATATAGTATATAGAAATTGCGCAAACAACCCTTCAGTGGTTTGCGCACCCAATAATGTATTACACATTTTTTTTGTACTATTAAAACTACATAATATCGAAAATGCAGCCTTTATACTGAAATTTTGATTTAAGAGTTTATTTGAGTGGACTAAAATGTCGTCCCACATTTTTTCAAAATCCACACTCGCCCAAATATGTGTACCGCGTTAACTAACACGACAAATACCATATTTTCAAGTCACTTCCCAAAATTTAGAAGGAAACCAAAAGTGACGAATAAGTTTAAGAAAGGATTTTCTATGTAACTCTCTAGTTTGTACAAGATGTTCCTTCGAAATTGGGTGCATTCTTAGTTCAATACAAATCTTTAAAATTATACGCAATGCAGTGTTTTTTTTCTTCACTTAGAGACATATTTATTTAACCGTAAAATGAAGAATGTTTTCAGTATCAGTGCCCATAGTTTCCATTAAATACAGCATCCACGCTTTAGACTTTAGAGAAAGAATGTAGATTGTTATTAAATCAAACGGGGCTTAATCGCGAGAAAAACATTTAGTAATTTATTTACCTCGACGTTTCGACCAAGTTGCATTGGTCGTGGTCACGAGAAGACTGTTTTTCTCGCGATTAAGCCCCGTTTGATTTAATAACAATGTGTTCGAATCGCGAAAGTCTAAAAATTACAAGAATGTAGATGTTACTCTGCGCGACTGTAAAGTATGCCAGTTAGTAAATATACGACTACGCCGGAATATCTTTTTTTTACTATGAGAAAAATGTAATTCAAAAGTTTTGTTTAATTTACTTAATCTACCAAAATGAATAGTTGACAATGGCAATATCCAGTGCCTTTCTTAGAAAACCTAAACTAACGCCGATCGCGCTCCAATTTCAACGAAAAATTTTACCAAAAAATGGAACTGACTTCAATTTCAACACTCAAAAACGTGAAAATAACTTGTTGATTTCGGTACCATGAGCACATTATGTATAATCATTAAAATATGTGTACCTAGTCGACAGTTCTGACGTAACAAACATAAAAAAAGGATCGAATTGTAAGCCTCCCCTTTTTTGAAGTCGGTTAAAAATTAATAAATCTTTAGTTGTCTGTAAAGTAAACCCCAATCAAATCTTTATCCAAATGCGGCGACTAACACGGCTACGAATTGACGAAAGGCTAATACAACAGTTTTCAATTCGATGCTGAACATGGTAAGTAAATACTTTTATGTAATATTTTCATTACATGTGATTCATTATTGAGACAGCAGTGTACTAGTATCAACATAGTGAGTCAGTGTTGAATACTGTATAAGTTTTGATTGAGTCACAGGTATTTTCTGTGAATGAATATATAACCGAGTATGCAATGAATCGCAAAGCAGAGCTCACCACGCACCATATCATGATGGTGCGCGGTGAGCTCTGCTGTGGACAGACGACCTGACTAAGATCCAACCGGTCCTTGTGGAAATCAATGGGGGAGGACTATGTCCAGCAGTGGACGTCCTTTGGCTGAGATGATGATGATGATGATGATGACTGTATTATTAAATACAATTCAATTCAAATACTTTGGTTGTTGGCAACAGTTAATGCCGCACGTGTAGCATTTGAAAACGTGAACATATAATATTATGTAGATTTCTAGATTGTTTTATTTAGTACCAAAACTTATCTTGATCCGTTCTGCCGTAGTGCTAAGAGAAAGATAGAGGGGACACAATATTTAGTCATTCAAACTTACGCACTTACAAAAATGTAGTGCGAAAAATAAGTGCGATAATTAAATTCTATGTAGTTAGTATTTTTTTTTTTTTTTTTTTTTTTTTATTGGGAATAGGCAGGCGTATAGTAATAATAGTTACTTTTCTAAAGTTGGCTGTGTGTTTGTGTTACTTGTTTTTTTGCCACTCAGTGCTCAACTGCTGAATAGATTCACAATCGCAAAGCGACAGGCCGGTATTCTGTAGTCGTGGGATCATATCCCACTTTAGCCAAATTTTATCTTTCGCAAATGTGAAAATGCAACTCTTTTCATGATAATATTCAAACATGACCACGGAAGGTTCAATGACAATTCAAACTGCACTTAAATTGATCCCAAATACAACTCCATTTGCATTGTCTTAGAATATGATAGTTGTAAATAGCTGAATAAATAGCTTTTAAAATGGGAAAATAATATCTCAAACAAAGTATAGCTGTAACGATATTAGTTGGTACCTTTACAGGCTTATTTTAGTTATTTGCCTTAGGGAGAAAATAAAAATATAAAGGTCTAACATTATTTCTATTCGGATTTAGCAAACCGGCTACTAAATGGATGCGTAGGCGCATTATAACCTTGCGCCCGCGCCGCCCGCTACGGCCACAGCGCTTGAGTGTACATAGGCCTGGCATTGGAACTCTGAATGCCTCCTCCTGCCTTTTAAGGTTCAAATTAAAAGCATGTCCAGTCTAGTCGCTTTTACCTTATAATGATCCCTTTGAGCTATATTCCAATTACTTTTAAAATAAAGATGTTGTCCATTCTAGGTAACTCATGAATAATACTTTAGGTTTAATGACGGATATGCTGCTTGAGGCCCTACGATACGGACAGCCTAAAAAATATTTGTATACCTAAGTATGAATTAAAATCCTTAAATACAATTATTAAATTATAATATGTATATTATATTAATTCACATAGTTGTTCAATAAATATTTCTGATTTCTAAAAGCAACCTGCTGATTGCAGTTTGTAATGGCTTACGGTGTGACCATCATCTACTTTTTAAATCTTTATTTGAAGAGCTTTTTCGACCTAAATGGTTGAGAAAGCTTTTGTAATATGTACTTTTGTACTATTGTAATATGGTTCATTTTAGTAAAGGCTCGTGACAGTCATGAGAGTCATCTTCATCTATTTTTGGTTACAGATACAATTATCGAATTTAATTAAATGATTGAGAAAAAACTCAACCAACAGCAGTCTTAATTCGAATCATGTAAATGTTTAACATTATCAATTTAAAATGGACATGCAATAAAGTGGCACATTTTTCGAAATTAATTAATGTGTGTACCACGATATCAAATCTATAAAAATGAACTTTGAAATCTTCAATATACATTATTCATAACTTAACTTACACTTGCTTTGAGAATAAACGTTTCTTTTCTAATTGGAACTCGTAAATCACACTTTTTATTACATTTTAATGGCTGGAATACAACTTCTCCTTTTGATGAATAACATGTTTTAAGTACTCTGGAATAGCGAGAAAGAGAGCTCATTCCATATATTTTGTTCATGTATGGCCGAAACAATTGAGCGGATTTCAAAGCATGTGACTGCCATGAATCAACTTTATTTGAGTTTAGGTGATAGCGGGTGGTATACCGTGGTATATCTGTGACGTCAGATTATTCCGGCTTCACCCTATGGTTGAAGTGTTCTTCAGAACAGTTTCTCCGTCAGCTCATCTTTAATTAATATTGTAATTATTATGGTAACTTTCCGGTTGCGAACTATAAGGATGAAGCTTTGTGGGATCTTTAAAAAAACATTTATTTATAACTGGAACTTTGCAATATATAAAATATAAGCACGCAAAATAGATTTACAGATTTTAGTCTTTAATTTCGTTTGGTAATTCCAGTTTTATTACAATCGCTTTCTATCTTATATCAATGTAACGAGATTTGTAGCTTTCCAGGGGTTAAGATTGCTGCATTACTCGTTAACCATATAGCTGCACTCATTTACAACAATGTAAATTATTCTAACACTAAACATGGATTGAAGGGCGTGCTATAAAAAGACGACTTAATGAAACAATGCACAGCGCAGGCGCACAAAAGTAACTATTTATTCAGCCGCGCGACTGATCAACCTTCCTCGAAGCCATTTACATAAAACCCTCATACGATATTCAGAATGGGCTGAGACGAACAAAATACCATGTGTACATTAAATACTGGGTTTGATTGAACAGATGAGTGTACAGTACAGTCATAGACACTAAACTAAATTATTACTTTGTAAAGACAAGCCTGTCAGTACACATTTTAAATTTGTATCCGTAAAATAATATGACGTAGACATCCGCTAAGAATGGATTTCTGTAAGTTTAACCTCTGAATATACGAATGGAGAGTTGTTGCATTCCTTTTTTACAGACTTCCGTCCATAAAGGCAGAAAAAAATGCCTGGGTGTGGCAGAAAAAGCATGAAAGCAGAAGAAATGCAGTGGAAATGAGAGCCTTGAGAGGTATGGTCGGAGTGACCGTGACAGGGTAAAGAATAGTTTGATAAGAGGGTGTTGTGGTGTGAACGAAGATGTGAGAAGATTGAAAAAAGTACGTTAAAACGGTTTGATCAAGTAGAGAGAATGAACGTAAGGATATTGACCAAACAGGTATACATTGGGTGAAGTTAATGGTAGTGTTAAGAGTGGAAGGCCTGGAAATCAGATTGAGGAAGTTATGAGAAAAGGGCAGAGTACTCTAGATTAACGCTCTTGTATGAAAGGTATGATGACCGTAGATGAAGCGAACGAAGTCGTGATCGTAGCAATTGGAAGGCTGTGGTCTCTGCCTACCCTTACGGGAAATAGGCGTGACTGTATGTATGTAACCTGTGAAGATTTGTTAGAGAGTTTGTAATGGATATTATCTACTGAATAATATGTCTGTTATTGAACTGTACCTACTTTAGTTGAGACTTTGTGAACAGTCCGGTTAATATTTTTAATGTAATAAATTATTCCATTCTCAAAAGCTATAATGTAGATACGCGAATATAGTAGATATATTATATTTATTTTAAATAATAATCGAACATCAATGAAATTGAATTTTAGCGTCAACAGAATACGCGGTATTTCATTTTGAAGAGTTTTAGTGAATTTGAGCTAGTTGGAACGAATAACAGAGTTAATGCCAATGTGAGTTTTTCACTATTGCGTTTCATACCAAAAAAATGGGAACCCCTGTACTAGGATACCCTTTGTCCTGGAGGTATAGACACACACAAACATCCAAGACACGGGACAAACACCTACACTCATTGCACAAATGTTTACCTCGGCCGGGATTCGAACCAGGGCTCCGGAGACCCAGACGTCATGTCACATGTTACGGCGACCGTCAAGTTGCTCTTAACCATCGATAGTATAGTAAAAATATGACTGCATCAAACCAGTAAGCGTGGTGTGAATTCCTCGGTGCAGCGGTAACTGGGTTACGTCGAGTTACACGCTCCTACATAACATTCGTATTACAACATTTACAGCAGTTTATGATACGTAACATAGAACTCACTTATTTTATGATAATCAAGCTATGTGTAACTGTTGTTAATTCTATGATGCTATGGACAACGGCCTTACTTATGTTTGGTTTCCTGAAGTCTTGCAAGATATATGAATATTATAGAATATATAGTAGTATTCATGGCATTGAATTTTAGCCATCGGCGACTCGTTATGTGGCCATCGTATATTTTAGATAAAGGATTCCACGAAATAAATTGTTCGCAGTAGGCACAACAAAGGTGGCAATTTAATTTCCCATATATTGTGTTATTTTTGTGTAAGTATAGAATTGTTTTATTTGTAAACAAAGCTAAAATAAGCGCCTATTTTGTTGTATTTTAAAACTGATTCTATGAAATTAATTTATAAAATAGTAATTCTCAAAAGTCTAAGTACCTAGCAAGTAAATGAGCTTGTAATTTAATAAATATATAATATGGTAGAAAGTATGTTTGCCATACACTCACAGAGGTTTTTAATTGCATACCTACCTAATAATAGAGCTATTCTTCGCTACTACACTTATAACAGCAATTTAACCACACAAGCATATTTCAAAATAAGCATTACTAGTGTTAGTTTTATGTAAAATAATTGCAGTAAATTATACATGCAACTACGGCCAGTCCCGTGGTGGTAGGTACCGACCCAAGGATATGATTTGCATAAAAGGCTCCAACCATCTAATAAAATCGTTTAAAATGTTTTATACATATAAAATTCCTGCACAATCTTTCAGTGATTCGTATGAGATTCCGAATGTGTCTTACACATCTATGGATACATTACAAAATACTTTTAGATAATAATATTTTGTTTGGGGCAGCAAAGTAGACCGATATTAATTATGTAATATTGAACAGACTATGAAATTACATTCAAATACTTACATGGGGAACCTTGAGGCTAAGATTTACGTAAGAACATAAAAACCCAATGTCAAGTTAACAACCTACACGGTAGAGAACTGTCAAGTTGCCAATAAATGTCAAACTTTTGACTCATGAAACAATACAGCCCTAACCACCCACATCAACCAGTTGAAGGTGTCCGATGACGAAATCAGCCAGAAAGACAACAAACTCAACCGGCTAGAGAATCATGAGGGTTATTCAAAGAACTAAGGTTACCTGGGAACGGGCTGCTGCTAGCAGCGTTAGGAAGAGACCCCACAGCGGATGCATTGTACTTGAGCCTTTGGTTACCACAGAAAGCACTTATCAATTAGTTTGACAGTTGTTAGCGCGGTCTGTCAGCGAGTCATAGCGGACCGGTCGCCACGCGAGTCGGAGTAACACTGCCCCGCGAACACACCAACTTTACTTTCCGTGCGTGGCCGCGTTCACACCAGAGCCGACCAGAATAAATATATTAACAACGCTTTGCTACAATAAGTCAGCTAGTATATTTATCTCAGAACTTACCTATGTCTATGTCTATGTCTACCTTTTGGCTTTTTTTTCTATAAAGTACATACTATAACTTTGATACAGGGCTAGAATTCATCTACCTATCTACATTTATTAAAACGTAGAACAAACTTCTGTGAAATTTTAACATAGTTTTTTTTGTAACCACAATGTTAATATTTGAAAAAGATAAGTATTAAAATTGTATACTAACAGAAAATTTATAAGATTTTTGTGTTTTAATACACTGAACATGTCTGATATGATATTACTTCTGAACGTTTCATATTTTCTGGGTATAAACTCTAAAGCTTTCACGGCCGGCGTTGCATGTTGTATGTATTGCTTCCGGGCTGTTTGGCCGTGTTTTAAGTGAAACTTGTGTTCCAGACGTTTCGTCGATCACTGCGGTCGACATCTTCAGTGGTTCAGGTCCGAGCGGCGACAAGAGCGTAGAACTCTCCTTCGCGGCGTCTTCTCTGTTACTGAATCTGAATACTGATCAGTATAATAAATAACTGTTTATTTAATTTTAACAAGTAACAACAACATATAATGTACACATTGATTCTACAACAGATGTTAGGGGACAATCATTACCCGCGTGGATGAAACGGCGCGGTGCATTTTGTTATACGAGTATGTACGTAAAGTGTATAATAAATAATAAAAAACAATAACGTCTACAAAAATATAAATCGATGCGGGAGGCATATGCCCAGCCGTGGACTTCTTATGGCTGAGATGATGAATAACGTAAAAACAAAATAAAAAAACAGAATTGATCCAGTATGATCTCAGCTTAATCGCTACGCAATATAGAGACGCAGTGAGGGCCGCAAGCGGCGCCCGCGCTGGCGACGTTACGCCACACGCCCACATTGAACCCCACCTGTCTCTCACAGACACACACACTTGCAACACCAGCTCGCAGGTATGCCACGAACTGATCCTGCCGATAATCCTTCTGCATACTTATTTTTGTTTTTCCGATACATTCCGCCGACTCCTATGTTGACTATAGCAAATGTTTCATAATCTGATATACCTATTGTATGAAACATATTTTATGTACACTTAACCATTTATCACTGATATTAATTTTAATATAGCTTTTGCACTTTTGAAATGTATATTTGCTGTGGAGGGCTATATTGTTAACGATATATTCCGCTTCAAATATAATAGAAAGACAGTCGATAAAAATAGTATCGTAGACCCTAATGTAGTGAAAAAGACATCAACGCGTATTAGCGGTAATGTACAAATTTCTCAAGTTTTAAATTAAATCTTGTGCATGATGTGTATATGTTTATTAAACTAGTATTATCGATACTAATAAAATGCTTACGATAGGCGAAGTGCGTGCACCGCAGGCTCTGCGGCAGGCTATGAAGTCTTACCCTATCGTATGCGGATTAATTGACATTCTTATCGGCCTCACCTTGAATGGGTGACCACTATGTGGCATTTTTAATTGAGAGTTTCCGTGATTAAGACGCGTTTATGAAAAAATAACCAGTTCAAGTTGCAGCCATGGATGATCTCAAAGCTCCAACTCCCACATAGGGGTGCCCATTAACCTATTAAGCATTGATTATAGCCAACACTTAGAGATCCCTGAGACGCTCGCGGCCAAAGCAGAATGAATTTATTAGTCATAGTCTCTTATCCTGTCTCTGCTTAGTCTTATATGGCTAGTTAAGAAGACATTGTAATTTCATAGGTATAGAATAGAATAGAAATAGTTTATTTGTGACTTACAAAATATCATATGTATAGAACAGAATAGAAATAGTTTATTTGTGACTTACAAAATATCATACAAAAAAATAAATGAAAAAAAATGTCACAAATTGGCCCCAACTCAGCATGATGTCGGCTGCTAGCCAACCCTGGTGTTCCGTTGGAGCCATTTAATATAATTATGCATATAGCATAGTACCAATGTACACAAACAGCTAGGAATATTTTTTTAGTAATCGGTGTAGTTAAAAAACCAAACCGAATACCCGGTACTACGTAAAAGCGACGCCATCTGACTGCAGTTTTGATAACTAAACTGCTAGCGCTTGCTCACAGCTGGCGCCACCGTAGCCTCCCGCGCCGCCCGCCTCATGTCACCGCCCATAATCAATACCGCGGGGGACGCGCGCCGTCCACACCATTTAACGTCAGTGTTTCAGGAGGCATCCCCCTTATTGCCCATTTTCTTCACCCGTTAACGCGCAACCAGTGCTCTGAAGCTGTGTCTAATATTCAAGAATCTAGCACCAAAAGTGAGTAATCTCTGCTTGTCTCCCAAATATTCCAAATTATCAGCGAAACTCATTCATAAAAATAAGTTGCGTTAAAAAGACCCGCAAAAAGTGTTACGTCGAGGGTTAAGTTAGGTGGGTATATGGGGCGGGGAATGACCTCGTTGGGCGGATTTCACTTGTATCGAAAATGATGGACTAGAAATTTATTCAATATTTTAGCTGTGTGATAGATATGCCAGCCTATGCAGACAATCTTCTCTGTCATAGATATGTTTCTACTTATTGTCTAGAACAAAGGCACGTGTTTTTAATATTGTGATTTCCGTTTCCTTTTTTTTCATATTATTGCTTCTATACATGCTTATTTAATGACATTTTCGTGAAATATATTTCAAGCCCAGTGTTTTAGGTTTTTAAAAAATCTATCAAATAAAGTAACGCAACAAATGAAAGCTACGATCGTTTGTTATATACACCATCATAAGTAAGAAAGCATGCAGTAAATAACTACTTAGAGGATATGGATCAATTTGTTGGCCAACCGAAACAAACTTATTTTAAGAAACATATTGTCGATATGTGTGTGTCAAAAAACGTTTCACATTGTAGGTCTATTATTACTCTATCTTGTCTTTATATACTTTATCTCTACTAACACAAAATCCTCATATGATTGTGTTTAAAAAAAATATTTTTCTTGATGCTTATGTAAGTGTTATATAACATACTAATATTTTATCTGCTGCTTCACGTGAAACTCGTCTTCAAACGAGGCTTCTTTCTATGCTGGTATATATTTTACTTGACACTAAAAATACAATTCTTTAAAAGGAGAGCTGACTATTAAAAACAACATATCGTAATGCCTACAGTGTAACAGATACCCATAGGCGACCCATTGCTTACAACCAGGCGGCCATTCTGCTTATTTGTCACCTCATGATCATCATCATCATCTCATCCATTGGACATCCACTGCTGGATATAGGCATTTGTCACCTATCAGATTAAAAATAACAATACCCATATTGTTATTTTCAGATAAATATATTTATTTCAACGAGAGGGAGCAGAATAATGAACCTCTCACAGAACTCTCTACGCAAACGGTTTATCTTGTATGACTTGTTGGACAGAATATAATGCGCGAGTATCGATTATTTATAAAACAGTTCATTACCTTACTGAATGTCCCTAATTCCTGAATGACATTCGATTAGCCATTTCTTTTATCATTATCCGCGTTAAAGAATCTCAAAAATGTTACCAAATCTTGGGATAAAACCTCTTTACTCCTTACATTATGTCGACGACAGATGAGATACTATTATGGGTGTCATCTTGGTATATTAAGGCTACTGTTCAGCAAAAGTTGAACGTCTGATTAACAATTAACCGTCGGTTAAATTGATGGTGCAAACTGTTTGACCGGCGGTTTAATTGATAATCGGACGTTTTAAATATTGATGAACAGTAGCCTGAAAGATTCATTTATTGTTCTCAAGATCAAAACTGGTAACGTATTTAAATGAAGATACATCCTGACTTACATGAAGTATGAGAAGAATTAATACCTATTTTATGATAGACGATATAATACGCAAATAACAAGAAAATATTATTATGGTAAACAGCAGTCGAATGAACGAATGATGTCGAATGAACGAATGATGTCGAATGAACGAATGATGTCGAATGATCCAAATATTTTGCTCACGTGTTTATTCACATAAGTATTGAGTGATTAGAATACTACATTTTTTTGGGGTTGCCAGAACGTTAACATTATTTGGAGTGGTATACTGATTGACCACAATTTATATTCATTCATATTTTTATGTGTACTTATCAATCTATATCCGTTCCTAAGTCTCAATTTTAAATATAATCAAAACTTAAATGGTATATTTACTGACTATGCTTCGTTATAAAAGGAAAGGACCGCACAACGAAGCCCCAAGAGAATCGACAAGAAAGTAAAAGTTAAGTTATTGTGTAAAACCACATGGGATCCCTCATGAGATTGGACCAACAGACTTGTACGTCTATAGAATTACTCTACTAGACGTAAAAGAAGAAAAAAATATGGTGTAGGTACCTACAAATTATGTGATAGTTATCTTTAGCGACGATAGTTTCGAGGTTGTTAGATTGACTATTATTCAGACGGTCATCGGAATCGAAACTCACCCAAAACATTAACTGCATGCGGGGTATGCTTATTGGAATGAGGCATCATGCAGCTAAGACCTTATTTTTAGTAGGTGCAACTAAAAATTCGTGTAACTACTGTTTGCAAGTCAAATGAATAAATAAATAAATAACTGCAGTGATTCTCTTGTTCAACTATACTTGGAAAATAAAATAACAAAAACTACCTGCAAATTCAATAAAACGGTCCAATTTTTGTGTTGTTATTGATAAGTGTCATCCTAATTTGAAGTTTATCGTTACCGTATAAGATCTATCCCCTTTTTCAGAAGTATGGTTTAGTTGAACAAGAGATTCACTGCCATTGACGATGTGGTTAAAGGTGGAATCATGCTCGACCTACAACTGGCTCTCAAGGATAGCCTAAATCTTGCTGTACTGCTATGCCGCGCATTGCTCAGCCATAGAGCGACTTACGCGACTTAGCGACACAATACACCCCAAGCGGGACGTCTTTGCAGGACTTATCACCCCCAGTCCGAATAAGAATAAGAATAAAGCGACCTTTTCGATGGAAAGTTGACGCCGTCCTTTACCCATACCATTATAAAACCATCAATAAACATCTTGTTCACAAAATGTGAATGAACAAAAAACACATGTCATCCATGAAGTTGAATCCGAGTGTTGTTAATGAAACAACGTCTCATTTGTGTTCGCGATATAATGGCCAGTCCAATCGTCAGTGTTTAGAGAGAATTATTCAGTATCCCAATCGACCAATACCGTTTTATTACTTTTGGTATCCTGCGGAACCCCTCTGGGACATCGCCTAATCGATGTCGTTAACCCTATGAAAATTACATGAGCATGCTTCACCGCTCGACATATTGGTAGGAATATTTTATAGAGGACTACTTTGTGAAGTAATTGCGATGTCAAGTCAGGTTCTTTAATAATGAATCATTTGTTATTATTTTAGAGTCGGAAGTTCACTGTTGGCGTGCACCCGTCACAGGGATTGAGACTGATACTCGCCACTCACTCATTGTTTATTTTATCACACTCAAACCCCCGCACACACATTCACAGCACACAAACACCCAAGACCCGGAACAAACATCTACACTCATCGCACGGATGGCCCGTCAATTTGTTTGCCACCAATGACATAATAAAAATTGCATATTAAAAGATACTTTAAAATTGTAAATAACTGAGTATTTTTTTTTTCATTATTAGGTATCAGATTGAGAATATAAACATATTATGTAATGTATACATAGAATTTTGTATTTTAACTCATTATTATTGCAATACAAGCTAGCAATTGTCCGTAAATTTATTTCTGTATTAAATCCGTAGTAAAATGGTATATTTATAAGAAAAAATCAAAATCAACATCACTTATGTAGGACTTTTCTGGCCACGAGTATTACAACAACAAAGAAAAACATCGGTCACGCTACGTTTTGGCCAGATTGGATTATGAATCAGGTTTGATTATATACATATTAACATGCCTTTATTCTTATCGGCTATCTCTACATATTAATCTTTGTATCGTAGTCTAAAAAAAGTAATTTTTAGCCCCTTTGAAACGTCGGATATATATGTTGTCCCTATGTGAACAGGATCTCTACGATTACCTATTATAGTTAAGATGTACTAGTTTTAATCGGCTATCTGGAAAAGCTTGTATTTTTAGTTTTTTTGACTATTATTATTTGTGTTATTTACTAGCGGACCGCCCCGGCTTCGCTCGGGTAATAAATTTGAAAATTAAAAATTATAAGGACCCATAAAGTTTTTGCAAATAAAATATAGTATATGTTACTCAGGGTGAATGTAGCTTTCCAATGGTGAAAGAATTTCTAAAATCAGTCCAGTACTTTTTGAGCCAATTCGTTACAAACATACTTACATACAAATCTTTCCTCCTTATAACACTAGTATAGAATATAGGGTTTTGCGGTGTTTAAGCTACAGCTCATACAATCAATCTCATGTTAATATACTATTTTTAACCGACTTCAAAAAAAGGAGGTTACTCAATTCGACCGTATATATGTTTTATTTTTATGTGTGTTCGCGGATAACTTCATAGTTTATGAATCGATTTTGAATCCATTTGAATGGTACCGACTTCGACAAGTTCTTTTACACTTTTGAGTGTTGAAGTCGGTTCCATTTTTAGTAAAAAAATTTTTTTTCACCCTATTCAGTGAACTGCCACTCACAGGATCAATTGTCATTGGGTGTTCTCTGATGTCTTCAACCGCGACAATAATATCGTCGAGATATGCGTAGCACTTTTCAGTTATTGGAGTATAACTAAAAACTGCTGGACCGATTTTGATGAAATTTAAATGGGACCACAACGAAAGTATACTCTATCTAACAAAAAAGAATCATCAAGATCGGTTCATGAACGACGAAGTTATCCGCGAACACACATAAAACAAAAAAACATATATACGGTCGAATTGAGTAACCTCCTTTTTTGAAGTCGTTTAAAAAGAAAGATGTTAGTTACCATCGTTCGCACGGATCCTTGGGGTATGATGAATGTTGGTCAACTACACGCAAACTTTCCATTATTTAGTGTTTTACATCAAATGTTTGCACGATTTCGTGTCTGCTTTAAATACTCCTAAATTTCAGGGCTTTATGTCGTTTGTCACGCTACTACGGTGGTTTTGGGGAACCAGTGCTTTTAGACATTTTAAAGTTCAATATTTAATAGGCTGAGAAAGAAATTTGGCTAAAAAGATTGCGACCAAAATTCAAATTTTAAACTCGCAGCGATTTCGTTACTTGAATTCAAATATTAGTTTTTTTTTTACTGTATCTAGCGTTTGACCACTATCTCACTTGATAGTCAGTGACGATGTTCGAATATGTTATCACGCTAGACCTAGAATGTTCACTGACTCTCAAGGACTGCTACCTGAACACACTATGTATTTTGGTGACAGTTTTTCACACTTGAGCTACTTGCCAGGATTTCGAGTACCCGAAAGTTCTCAACCACCATGCAATGATATAATAAAACTACTATTAGTCAAGAACAGAAAGATTACTCCTCAAATTTAACAAAGACTGATTTGAAGACTTGTAATAGCGCTTATGGAAGATTTCATGTAATATCTTTCCAAGAAATCTTTTGTTTCCATCAGTAGAGTTGTTAATACCGTATCTCGTATTAATAGAAAGACCGTCACCCTGTAGGTTAAGCCCGGGATGCCCCAGTTTCCTAAAAAGCCTTACTATTTTAATACCAAACATATTGGCATAGATTATGACTGTATTATAGTTAGTTTAATCATTTACAGATACTTAACTAATACTGATTTTTCAGAAATTAAGTTTCTGCGAGACAATTTTGTTGGGAATAGATGCCTAACACATGGATAGATATCATGGTTTTTGAGTTACACTCTAATAACTGAAAAGTGCTACGCATACGTCGATGACATTATAGTTGCGGGTGGAGAAATTTGTGAACATAAACAATGACAATTGATCCCATGAGTAGCAAAGGTCACTTATAAGAGTGAAAAAAAAATTTTAACCACAAAATGGAACCGACTTCAAGACTCAAAAGTGTGAAATAACTTGTCGAAGTCGGTACCATGCTCACAATATTTTGATAATAGTTACTGTGGAACTATCATGGTACCGACTTCAACAAGTTATTTCACACTTTTGAGTGTTGAAGTCGATTTCATTTTTTTTTGTTGTACATTATCATCCCTACTGTAGGACTTCTTGTATCGCGGGAGGCATGGACGCACACAAGCATATCACAACAAACATACAAGACCCGGAATAAACATCAATGGTTATCGCATAAATGTTTGCCCCATCTGACATCTGATAATAGCTTCTGATATATGTTCATGTGCATAAAAATGTTTCGCAATACTCGACTGTAAACGTGAGTAAAGCCCAACAATATATTATAAAATGGAACTAAATTTGAACATAATCCAAAACTTCTCCTTCACCGCCGTGGGGTACCGGTCTTCACCGTGGAGTACCAGCCTAGAATTGTACCAAAATCTACCTGTGGCTAATATAAGATTCGACTAAAGATTCAGTGGATAACATTTGCATAATGCATCCGCCAACCTCCCTATAAAAAGAGATGGGGGAAGCCTATATCGAGCAGTGGACGTTCTATGGCTGACGTCTTCTATACACTGTTCTCTATACACTGGCAACCGCAGCCGCTAATGGTTGCTATAATTTCGTTTAATTTGTAGCAGTAATTCGCGAATTAATTCGTTTGTAGTATTTTCAATGCTGGTACCTATGAACATTGTAGACATAATATAGTATGGTGGAACTTTACTTGAAAAACACTACTACTAATCAAAGCATAAAACGAATTTTGTAGCCTATAAAAGTAGGACGGATGGCATTCATTGTTCGGCACAAAGACCATCGATTTGTAATTCGGTTAGTGGCTGGAGCGAACGTGACAGGATCATTGAATGCGAAACCGCCGCGAGAACTCCGACATTTCACCACGCCTCCGTCTCAAACTACGAAACTTTCATTTGCCTCTCCGTACAAATAAAACTGTGGATATATCGCACCTTAATCAGCCGTTCAATTAACAGCAGGGGCGTAGCTACCGCCGTATCTGCCGTATCAATTATACGGGGCCCCCGACATTCGTAAACCAAAATTAATAAAAACTTCCCAATTTTTTTTATTTCATAAATGACAAAAGTCATAAAAACAATTTCTTTTTCCCGGTGTGTTCAAAAGTTTGGAACAAATGATTTTAGAGCCTTTGCGACCTGAGTAGTATGTTCGAAATATGACAACCGTAGAAACTCCTGTCTTCTTCAAACGAAGAGATATTAAACCCCTCCGAAAAACTGTCGGCTAAATACAGTAATAAAGACATCTCAGTTAATCTTTATGACCATTTAAAGGCTCCAAAAATATGCTTAAAATCTGAAATTCAAAAATTTCATTCCATTAAAAATAACTTGAAACCAGTTTTCCGGATGTAATAACAGCATGTTTTTTATTCTTGATCCTCCCAGTTACAACCATAACTGCTGAGAGAAGTTTTTCAAAATAAAAACTGATAAAACATTACCTAAGAACTTCGATGAGACATGAACGTCTGTCAGGCCTGTAACTATGGTTCATAGAGACAGAAACTTTAGAAAAACTAAAGTCATCAGCTATAAATGATTTAATTAATCAGTTTGCCGAAAAAAGGCAAGTCTCAGTATATAGTTACATATCTATGATGCCAAGGAGAGCGTATATTAATTTGAATTGTTTGTAAAAATTTTAGCAATAGTGACAGATAGATAATTATGATGAACAAATATTTCTTTTAATTTTATGCAAACATTTTTTTTCTCTTGTGAGAAATCTTAACCCTTCATTAGGGCCTCCCAAACAAATTTTTATACGGGGCCCCGCCAAGGCACGCTACGCCACTGATTAACAGCCTAGACTTTTTATTTAACATTCCATTTAGTGGAATGTTAAATGGGCCTTCTGAACAGGCTCAGTGTCGCACAACGAGCTATGGAGAGGGCTATGCTCGGAGTTTCTCTACGCGATCGAATCAGAAATGAGGAGATCCGTAGAAGAACAAAAGTCACCAACATAGCCACGCGGATTAGCAGGTTGAAGTGGCAGTGGGCAGGGCACATAGCTCGAAGAACCGATGGCCGTTGGGGTCGAAAGGTTCTCGAGTGGAGACCACGGACTGGCAAGCGCAGCATAGGACGGCCACCGACCAGGTGGACAGACGACCTGACTAAGATCGCAGGCAAGGGCTGGATGCGGGCCGCTTCCAACCGGTCCTTGTGGAAATCAATTATTTTTTAGCCATAAATTATTTATAGCATTTAACCTTTATCTAACTTAATAGTAAGTAACGAATTTATCGAGGGTGCGATAATAATAAACCTAGAACATAAAGAAAACATTTAGTTTTCCTGTAACTTCAAAGTAGACAGTGAAACATCGTTCCACTTTATGAAATAACTTGTACACGTATCGTCCTAAGTTATTAAGTGACTTATACAGCTTTGGCAAGGTCAGTATTGCAAATATGCAGACAGCCCAATATCTCCGCGTCTTCCCTTTCACCTGTATATTGAACCCTTCTCTTGAACCCTATTATTATCAATATATATTCCTGGCTGTAACATATCTTCGAACCGTCGACCTCCATTTGCACGATTCTACTTTTCTCCGTGCCCGCAAAACTATTTTTATTGAGCAAAGAACACTTTACATAGTTAGGTACGTACGAAGGAGTTTGAGGTTGTCGAATTGTCAGCGACCCTACTTTGGGTGAGCCACAAAGCCGCTATGCGAGGTATATGCTGAAAAGTTAGAAGTTTACTGTTTAAAATATGTTTTGGAAATACACGTTCCTTTATGATAGGATAACTTTTGTTAAAATATCATAAAATAGTTACCCTTACCCTTAACTTAGTAACAATTAACCGGTTCTTCCAAAAGTGCTGCTATATTCAATTCATTGAGCCAGGCGACAAAAAGAACCCCACTATATCGTACTAATCATTTCCTAGCAAAGTAACCTTCAGCGAAAGCTTATTTCTGAGTTAGGATTCGATCCGTCGACACATCTGTGGTCTACTCTCACTACACCTGGGCTATTGTGGAGCTGTTTAAATAATAAAAATGTATTATTATATATATATATATTCATTTTACATTATCTTTTTAAGTATGGAAAAGTGTGAGCTTATTCAATGAAGGAATGATTTGCTTAAATTTTCACTAGGGCCCTAAAAGGGTAAAAATGCTTAATTGGCACGGATCAAAGGGCACGTTCTCATATGGAATGTCCCTGAAAAACCACCTCTTGAATATTAAATGAGAGTTTAAGCACATGTAAGTTGAATTTTTCACACGGGCAAGTGTTTTTATTACAAATAAACGTGACTTCTGGACAAGTTAGATACTATTACACTCCCGAGTTATTGGACAAAAAACAGCTACATACTTAATGCAAACTTACTTAACGTTATTGTAAGTGCAAACAATACAGATGGAAGAGAAATTCTACCTTCCTACGAGTAGAATTTCAAAGAAACAGACATGAATTGATTTGTAGGTAAACATATATACTGTATTATTACCCAACAAACAAATACATAATAATTATGCAAAATAATCTTCATAAACATATTAGAGTCCTTTATAAATGTATAAAACAAACTTGGGGAGTTACTCACGTAATAAGTCAGAGGGTTCCGACTATAGTTTCGGACGGGGTATTCTCCTTGAAAAAGACCACCGAATGTGGTTGAAACTATAGTCGGAACCCTCTGACTTGTTACGTTAGTAACTCCCGTGTTTTATACATTTATAATGTGTCAAAACCACGTCAATTTTAATAACAAAATATTAGAGTCCCTTTACGAAAATCTACTACTTGTACTTATCCCACATATCTTATCTTATCCCCTTTAAACATTATGTATACATTGGAGCGCGGAAACTGACACAAATCATAACATCCACATAGTGTGTTCAGGCAGCAGTCCTTGAGAGCCAGTGAGGATTCTAGATCTAGCGTGATAACATCTTCGAACACATCCTCACTTATAACAAAAAATTCTCAGCCAACGTTACAGATCGTTACGAACGTTACAAAAGTACCCCGAAAGTTGTTCTTGAATCCCTACACGTGACCCCAGGGTGGTGCTAATCGGTGACCTGGTGGTAGGATTCGGCCGTGGATATAGTGACCACCCACTCAACAAATGGGACAGCTCGGCTAATTACCAACTTGAGGCTCTTGAGTCGACAGAGAGGCGATCTAAAAAAATCATCAACAACAACTCTCTAGTCGAAAGGAGACTTCAAAGCCTGCAGCACCGACGTAAAGTTTCTAGTTTATCGGTGATTTATCGGATACATTATGGGGTGTGCTCGCACCATCGTAGACCGCATCATCACTTAACATCATGTGAAATGGTGGTCAAACGCTTGCCTATTCCCAATAAAAAAAGGTTCCGATCCTAAGGATTCAAAAGATCAATACTTACGAATATAAGTGTCGTTATTACGTAAATGGCATTTTACTAGTTACATAATTAATTTTATCTAGTGTGCTCCACTATTGTTAAAATTATAGCATCAAACTAAGTTGTATAAACAGTCAATGATCGCGGATGTAGTGGGGATCATATCGAATGCTGTCTAAAAGTCAAAATAGCACATGTCAACCTGAGAACCCATGTCACGTCACTTGGAGATGTAATCTAAAAGGGTCAACAGATTCGTATTAACGGCTCGTCTACTCCGGAAGCCATGTTGTTTATGACGAGGTGACCTACATGATGTTTTGTGAATATAAGCATGAATGCAAGATCCTTTGTAGGCTTGTTGAAATAATATCGATACATCGATATATCGATATAATTTTTTCAATATATCGATATTTTTGAGGGATATTCAATAGTTATTATATCGATGTATCGATATAAAATTCTAAGTATCGAAAAGATATAAAAATCGATATTTTTACAGACCAATAAACGTCTATAAGTTTTTAGATTAAAAAATCCCAAAAAGAAAATTCTGTGAAATTTGAACCTTATGCGCGCGGCCGGCTGTGCAGTGCGGACGCCATTTTGGCCCCCAAACGGGATTCTCGGTAGTTTCTGATTTCACCCACCAGAAGGGCTAATTAGTATTTATCTAGAAATGTAAGATGATTGAATTAGATTAGACCAAATAAATTAATTTTTAGAGCACGATTATTCTCTGTCAAATCATACCGATATATCGATATTTTTAAATAAAAATATCAATATCGATATTGATATTTTCAAAAAACATCGATACAATATATATATCGATACTTTATTGCATTTCCGACATCCCTAATCCTTTGTAAAGATTTCGCAGGATAAAATATATCTGTTATTGGCCCTTACTCCTCTAACATTAGTTAGACACTAACTAATGTTAGTTTATCCTTAACATGTTGAAGGTGCAACGGTTTTAGCAACCGTTTATTATAATTATAGACATAGACTTTATTTTGTGACAAAAAATAAATAAATAAGAACAATCTATACTGATTTAACATTAACTGGGCATGTATTAACATAGTTCTAATTTAGGTTTTCATAACTAGGATATAAGTCATGTAATAAGTTAATAGTTATAAAATACCAATTTCATCCCGCAGAAATCTAAACTTGACAAAATATTCGGAAGAAAATATTTTTTCTATATTCAAGAAAAGGAAGCTCAAGCAACATTTTAGGATTATTTGCATTAAAATTTTGCAGCTTATCAAACTACTATTTAAGGTGCTATTATTACTAATTTAATTAAGTGCCTGCTGTATAAATAATGTAGTTTTCTCCTCTCTCCAGGTAACCCTGAATCAACGCAGGATCCCACACATTCGCACGCCTCCCAATTGCTGACCTCTGCTGCACTTGCGTGTAGATATCCCCAAGGTGAGCTTCTCCGTTTTTACAATTATGTACCTATTTGATTAGGTGATCTTTCTTGCTTTTTTAACTCTTATGTACTAGCTGCGCCCCGCGTTTTAGCCTCGTGGACAGTATTCATTCTTCTGTTACCTCTGTTATCCCACCGTGACCGAACATTTTCGAAGATGAAAAGTAGCATGTATGCTATTCTAGACTATCAATCTGCCTGTGTGCCAAACCTCACCCAAATTGCCAGTTCTTGCGTGATTGAATAACAATCATCTATCCATCCAAATTATCATATAGCACTATAAACAGTATATATGTATAATTCAATAACATAGTCGTAGTCATAGCCGTGGGGTACCGGCTTAGAATAGTACCCCCCCATGTCTTCCCGTGGGTGTCGTAAGAGTCGACTAAGGGATCACGTACCAGAAGGATGGGCAGCAGCGCCTTCTGAGGGTCGTATTTTATATACTGCGCTCGCCAACCCGCACGCCAAGCGTGGCGAGTATTGGCAAACCCCCCCCCTATGACAGTACAAAATAAAACCAGGCCCCCAGTCCCCGGCAGCTCCGCTAATGCTGGCTCCGGTAGCGGCCAGTGTAACGGTGGAGCAGGGGGTGCTAAGAATCTCCGGCAGATTCCCGGCTACCACTCCCTGAAAAAACGACCTCTGGCCCTGGTAACACACAATATAAGATCTTTGTTGGCAGACGAGAAGATCGTCGAACTGGAAGAAGAAATGAGTAAGTTACACTGGGATATCTTAGGGTTATGTGAAGTCCGTAGAGAGGGTGAGGACACCATAACTCTCAAATCCGGTAACTTGCTCTACTACCGGGAAGGCGACCAAAAGTCCCAAGGTGGTGTCGGATTTCTCGTTCGCAAGTCCCTCGCTAACAAAATCATCACCATCGACAGCGTTTCGAGCAGGGTGGCATACCTAATACTCAGAATATCAAGCAGATATTCGTTGAAGGTCATTCAGGTATATGCACCGACCTCGAAACTCGGAACCGATGAGGAGGTAGAGGCTATGTATGAGGACATTAGTAGGGCCATACATACCTCCAAGACCCATTACAATGTTGTTATGGGGGACTTTAACGCAAAGTTGGGCGAAAGAAGTGATGGAGAGTTGAGAGTGGGGCAATTTGGTTATGGACAACGGAACCCTAGGGGACAGAGGCTGGCCGACTTCATGGAGAAAGAGGGACTCTTTATGATGAACTCTTTCTTTCAGAAGCCGCCTCAAAGGAAATGGACCTGGTTGAGCCCCAACGGTTCCACAAGAAATGAGATCGATTTCATCATGACCACCAAGAAACAAATATTCAATGATGTCTCTGTGATCAACATGGTCAAAACCGGTAGTGATCACCGCATGGTAAGAGGCACATTGAATATTAATGTTAAACTTGAGAGGTCCCGTTTGATGAAATCCACGCTCCGACCTCAAAATGTCCATATCCAAAACCCCGAGAGCTTTCAACTTGAGTTATCCAATCGCTTTGCTTGCCTTGAGAACTTTGCGTCGGTGGACGAGACCAACAACAGGTTTGTAGAAACTGTCCACGAAGTGGGGTCTAAGTTCTTTAAGCCCCGCCGTACAAATAGACCTCAAAAACTCTCCAGCCATACCCTCCACCTCATGGCTGAACGACGCTCGTTGCAACTGCAATCATCCGATGATGCTGCGTCATATAGGCAGCTCAATAGACGAATATGGAAATCCTTGCGACACGACATCCGTACCTTTAGTACAAATCGTATTAAAGATACGATCGAACGGAGAAAAGGCTCCAAAGTGTTTGCAAGAGACAGGTCTATTGGGCAAAGCCAGATGACTAAGCTGAAGAGAGATGATGGCAGTATAGCGTCGACCAAAGCAGAGGTGCTTGGAGAGATCGAGAGGTTCTATGGACAGCTATACACTTCGGTCGCTAAACCTGTTGACAGCTTGGCCAAAGACCCAAGAGCCAAGCTGACCCGGCACTATACCGAAGACATCCCGGACATCAGCCTATACGAGATTAGGATGGCTCTGAAGCAGCTTAAAAACAACAAGGCACCGGGTGACGACGGAATCACATCAGAGCTTCTGAAAGCGGGTGGATCACCGATACTGAAAGTCCTTCAGAAGCTCTTTAATTCCGTTGTCCTCGAAGGGTCAACGCCGGAAGCATGGAACAGAAGCGTAGTGGTGTTGTTCTTTAAGAAGGGTGACAACACATTGCTTAAGAACTACAGACCCATTTCGCTTCTGAGCCATGTTTACAAGCTGTTTTCAAGAGTCATCGCGAATCGTCTCGAACGTAGGTTTGATGACTTCCAGCCTCCCGAACAAGCCGGTTTCCGAAAAGGCTACAGCACCATAGACCACATCCATACGCTGCGGCAAGTTATACAGAAGACCGAAGAGTATAACTTGCCCTTATGTTTAGCGTTTGTGGACTATGAGAAAGCCTTTGATTCGATCGAGACGTGGGCGGTGCTTGAGTCTCTTCAGCGGTGCCGTATTGACCATCGGTATATCGAAGTGCTGAAGTGTTTGTACAATAACGCCACTATGTCGGTCCGAGTACAAGAGCAAATTTCGAGGGCGATTCCATTGCAACGAGGCGTGAGACAGGGAGACGTTATTTCTCCGAAACTGTTCACTGCCGCATTGGAAGACGCCTTCAAGCTCTTGGAATGGCAAGGATTCGGCATCAACATCAACGGCGAGTACATCACTCACCTTCGGTTTGCCGACGATATTGTGGTCATGGCAGAATCCATGGAAGACCTCAGCACGATGCTCGAAGGCCTCAACAGAGTTTCCCTAAGGGTGGGCCTTAAAATGAACATGGACAAGACGAAAATTATGTCAAATGCCCATGTTGCGCCCGCCCCCATATCAATTGGGAACTCGACTCTCAAAGTTGTTGACCATTACATCTACCTAGGACATACAGTCCAATTAGGTAAGTCCAACTTTGAGAAAGAGGCCAATCGTCGAATCCAACTCGGCTGGGCAGCGTTCGGAAAGCTCCGAGACGTCTTCTCGTCCAAAATACCGCAATGCCTGAAAACGAGGGTCTTCGAACAATGTGTGTTACCAGTGATGACTTACGGAACTGAAACGTGGTCTCTGACTATAGGCCTTCTGAACAGGCTCAGAGTCGCACAACGAGCTATGGAGAGGGCTATGCTCGGGGTTTCTCTACGTGATCGAATCAGAAATGAGGAGATCCGTAGAAGAACGAAAGTCACCGACATAGCCCAGCGGATTAGCAAGTTGAAGTGGCAGTGGGCAGGGCATATAGTTCGAAGAACCGATGGCCGTTGGGGCCGAAAGGTTCTCGAATGGAGACCACGGACTGGCAAGCGCAGCATAGGACGGCCACCGACTAGGTGGACAGACGACCTGACTAAAATCGCAGGCAAGGGCTGGATGCGGGCCGCTTCCAACCGGTCCTTGTGGAAATCAATGGGGGAGGCCTTTGTCCAGCAGTGGACGTCCTATGGCTGAGATGATGATGATGATGATGATGAGTCATAGTTTATTGGTATTAACATACACGTCACATAAAAAGTAGAGAACCTACAAGCGTAGGTACTTATTAAATAATCTTGTGTTGTGTTGCGCAAATGCGCATTACACCTTATAATTCGCTTGTAATAATAATAAAATAATATCTCTTAGTGCAAAAATAAAATGTCAAACATGAAGATATATAAATATGTCACAATTTAAAAAAAAAATGTTTTACACTTAATATATAAACTGTTAATTTTTATATAATTAATAAAAATTAACAGTATGTACAATTATTTTGCGATATGAAAACTGTTTAGTTTTATTTCAAACACCATACCATATACCAAATATATATACCAATATATGTAAGTCATATCTCCAGATTTTATATGGATCTGGAGGGTTACGAGCAAAGCTGTATGACCATATATCGACGCACGGCAATTCGCCATCGCTATATGGTAGATATACCACCTATACGTACGAAGCGTTTTGCTTCCACTTTCTTAATGCGAACTGCCAAGGAATGGAACTTGTTGCCCGAGTTTGTGTTTCCCGATATGTACAATCCTGGAGTCTTCAAGTCGCGAGTGAATAGCTACCTTCTAGGTTTGCGTCACATAACATCAGGTGAGACAGTTGTCAAACGCAAACTTATAATATGTAAAAAAAACAACCTATGGTTGATTAGTATCTAATGGTTAACTATCTTAAATAATTAAACGGAAGTTTATTTCTTTTTATTATAATTGAAAGAAGTTATTTCTCTATTTAGTTTATAAGTGACTATTTTATATTGAAGGGACGTCAAAATAGAGCGCGCGGGGTGCCCTGGGATCTGTGGCCCGCAGGCCGCGACCACATCAACCCTGTCTTTCTCAAGCTTTCGAACCTCCTTCACCAGCAATGTCAATTACCTGAAACGGAGGTACATGAAAATCTTTTAAACCTATATAAAACCTTATCTCTATTTCGTCTATTTCTTTTGCTTGCATGATATGTCCCTACGTGTGCGATTTTCGTTTTTAACCGTATTCTAGCGCCTTCAGTAGAGTTCTTTTTTCGTCTGTTCCCATGAAATCAAAAACTTAATATTGTCTGTTTATTTACAAATGAACTTTTCAACTAATCAAAGTGCCTAAATTTGACGCAAAAAGTATTACGTTGATCTGTTATAAGCCAAGCTCCTCACGCAAACATGGTTAACACCGCAGGCTAATGATGCGAGCACCTAAAATTAATTATAGAGTAAAAGTAATTTTAGCTTTGAGATTTTAAAACAAATTTATGGCACTGTAAAAAGGCCGAAACCGCTTCACCGTGCTTCCACCCCCCCCGCACCGGAGCCACCCCGTCCCACCCTCGCCGACCCCTCCCTGCCTGACTCCCTGCAAGCCTGACCTCCACTCGCATACGTGTAGCACCACTCATCTGCTCAGCCCTATACGTGATTGCAGGACAGTTGCCATTCGATGGGCTTGTTATTTTGCAATACTGAATGGCAGTCGTGGTTCCCACAATGCATGGCTCTTGCCTCGATGTCATCGCCGTGATTCGATGTTGTCGCTTCACAGATATATTCGTGCATACGAATCTTATGTTGTATTTTGTACTTTTTTCTTTTCAACCGTATCATTGGTTGATTCTGAATGTTCTATCAGTGTTACGTGGTTATTAAAAAACACCTAATTCATATGCCTTTTGATATATATATAAACGAGATATTTCGTGAACGTATTAGATTATATCTTGGGTATTCGAGTCCCGTGTTAACTCAACCTTTAAACGTTATTAAGCTCTCCGTTATCTGTGAATAGAATCCTTTTCTGGACGAGACAGGTAAATTTAAATGGAGGGATTAGTGTGGGCTACGAGTAGGGAGTTGAGTGGCTACATAGTGTGACTTGTCCCTTGCGTGGCGCACGTTCCGGTACGATGCGGTGTGGTGCGGTGTGGTGTGGTGTGGTGGCGGTGCGGTGATGTGGTGCGGAGTAGCTCAGCGGAGGCGTTGCGCAGATTCAGCTCGGGCGATCTGCAGTCTGAGTGTGATGAGGGCGAGGTGGACCCGTACACCGGCCGGCCGGCCACCACCACCCAGCCCAAGCCGCAGAATCAAAGACCGACCTCCCAGGGTGAGTCTGTTTCAGATTTCATTACATGCTCATAGTTATAACCTGCAAAATTAGTTTTATTATTTTACTTCCAAATACGGGATGGAACGGGAGACCGTACTTTACATAGGTCATTCATAGGACGTCATTGCAGCGGTGGTACCGGCCTAGAATAGTACTCCCCCATCTCTTCCCGCGGGTGCCGTAAGAGTCGGCTAAGGGATCACGTACCAGATGGTAGGCAGCGGCACCTTCTGAGGATCAAAAATCATACTGCGCTCGCCTAATTACGGGGGTGCCATATGTCCAGCAGTGGACGTCCTGTGGCTGAGATGATGATGATGATGATAGGTCATTCAATGATGGTATTTGTTAGTCCCGTGCCGTGCCGTGGTGGTACCGGCCTAGAATAGTACTCCCCCATCTCTTCCCGTGGGTGTCGTAAGAGTCGGCTAAGGGATCAAGTACCAGAAGGTGGGCAGCAGCGCCTTCTGAGGATAGGAAATTAAACTGCGCTCGCCAACCCGCCTGCCAAACGTGGCGAGTATTGGCAAATACCCCCTATATGGGGAGGCATATGTCCAGCAGTCGATGGCCAATGGCTGCGATGGATTTGTTAGTCCCTGGCTATCTACTATCCTTAATTTAATAATCTGTAACGTGATACGTAGCATGCATATTCTGTTTTCCAGTACCTAGTCATTTTTGCGTGTTAGTCATTACACTGGCCAAGTCTGTCGGGTGTAAGCAATATTCTTTATAATATCTCTGGGAAGCGTTTTGAAGTATAAGTTTTATATAACATGTAATAAAATATAGCGACCGGAGGAAGCATTGGGAGTGGAACTGGACCTCCACCGGCGCCTTCAGCGTCTGCTGCTGCCGCCACCTCCAACCCAGGCGGCGGTGGAGACTTGTCACTGAACCTCCGTGGAAGCTCTCGAGGGACGTCAGCACCTTCGTCTCCAGCAAAGTCACGAGAGTCTCTGCTGCAGCGCGTGCAATCACTCACTGGCGCTGCTCGTGACCAGGGTGCCAACTTACTTGGTAAACAATGCCATTTCATCTATTGTACACTATTCTAAACTATTGTAAGATTATTTTAAAATAGAAAGTAGATATTGTATAAATGCATAAGTATGCCAATACCTTTCCACTGCTGGGTACGAGCCATTTAACCAGAGTTGGGTGTTGGCCATAATTCACTACGCCGGAAATGCTAAATGGTGGATATATCAGAGTTTTCCAAAGATTTCCATCATAACGATTGACATCAACTAGCTCCAAAGTCTTGACGATCCGAAGTAAGGAAGTGCTCTTTTATATATGCTACTAGCATTTATAAATGCTACCAGCATTTAGCATGCTGCGATAATCATCCAAGATACGACCGACGTCCACGTTGCTTAACCCATTTGATCGCATGTGGGTATACTCCCCTATACGCTTCTCGTTTGTAAATTTGGGTAACATTGATATTGCAAATATCCTTCTACATTACTGAAGGAAACCTAGTACGGAGGACGTAATGAAGTCAGTACTAAGCGAACCGGGACGGGGACCGCGAGCGCCCCGTATTCTCCTTGAAAAATACCACCGAATGTGGTTGAAACTATAGTCGAAACCCTCTGACTTATTACGTGAGTGATTCCCGTGTGTTATACATTCATAATGAAACCTAGTACATAATTTAAAATTGGGTAAAGCTTATTATTGTTTGTAATTAATTACTTCTTATAACAGGCTCGGTCACATCAGTGGCGTCAGTAGGACGCGGCTACAACCGCGACCGCTGCGTTACCCTCTTAGTCATCGACGACCAGAACACGGACTGGTCAAAGTACTTCCGTGGTCGCCGTCTTCCGGGAGAGTGGGATATACGGGTTGAGCAAGCCGAGTTCAGGGTATGTACACAATTCCGCTTGCTTATTCGTTTCTACTATTGAGGGAGATATTAAAGAATGTTATCGATAGTTATCTTTTATAGAGGATAAGTTGTAGAAGTATTAAGATTTTGTTTTTATTGCAATATGTGATGGAATAAGCAAAAAGCCTACAGGATTTCAAGTTGTAACCTCTGTCTTTAGACAGATACAATTCGTAAAGAACTGCACTAGGACCTTCATCCTAACACATTAAGTCCCATGTGCCTGTAAATTCACCGGATATCATACCCTTTAAACCGGAACACAGTAATGCCAACACTACTTGCGTGGCGGTATAAACAGACATGGTAGCAGTACATCTCCGGACGAGCTCCCACATACAGTTCTATTACAGACTGGCCGGTTGGCGCAATTGGTAGCACTCTGCCCTCTGTGCCGCTGGTCCCGGGTTCGATTCCCGGACAGGTCAAACATTTGTGTGTATGAACATGTCCACTTGACCTGTCCTTGTCCTTGTCCTTGTCCTTGGCCTTGTCTGGGTGTGTATATGTTTATAAGTATGTATATAAGTATATATATCAGTCATCGGGTTACCATTGTACAGGCTCTGCCTAGTTTGGGACCTTTAGGCTTTGTGTGAATGTTGTCCCATATTATATTATATTGCTCTGTAAATAATAGTTGAGAAATCCTAATGGCGTGAATATAGCAGTAAAAGATGGATGCATGTGCGATAAATATAATATTTTCGGTGACTAAAGTACCTATTTATAAAGTTAGTGACAGTATAGTATAAAAAACCTTAACTATTTACAACTCTTAGTTCTGTTCTTAGTGTTCTTTAAAATTAACCCGAATGTCTGTTTGTTACTATATTGTGTATCATATTTTAATGTATTTCGACAGACGGTTCTTTATCCATATAAACAGTAAATTAAAAACTATGGAGGGTGGAGACTCTTTATAGTTTTTATGCAACTTTATGCTGCCAGTGCTCTGTCACTATTAACATCACAGCTACAAACCCAATAAAAATAAATCACAACAATATATAATTATTGGTTAAACATTCTGGTGAGTTTGACACATTACCAAATTTAATCATTTGATTTTTAATATTTAATCATATACCAGATGGCCTTCGGACGTGCCCGAAACCTAGGTCAAAATACTCGACTGTAAAAGTAAGTAAAGCCGGATAACTATATATAACTAGCTGACCTGGCAAACATTGTTCTGTAATATCATTTATCGTTATGTCTAAATATGGCACTTCATTTAAATTACACCACGTCAATGATCTACAGTCAGGTATATTATTTGGATATTAGTTAATAAATAAATTATAAAATCGTGATAAATATAGGGGTAGGAGGATCAAAAATACTTAACAATTCTTAGACTTACCAAATATACACAAAATATTCATAAAAATCATTCGAGCCGTCTTGGAAAAGTTCGATAAAAAATACTAACAAACACTACTACTACTAAACAATATATATGAGTATAGTACGAGTGTAACACACTTTATGCCCATATAATTTATTTACTCAGAACGATGTTATCGTAAATCACTTGGCTTTTATTTGAGAGCTATTAGGTACGAAATCTCGAGATCTGTCGAGCTTTGATAGGAATGATGGAAACAATTTCATCATTTATAAGTGTTTGCTGATTATTAAAATTTCCATTCTTACGGATGTGTTGTGGATGAAGGCAAATCGTTATTGTAATTACGCACAATGTCAAGCAATGGAAGCCGTAGTCAATAAGCTGTTAGAAACATTCATTTGCTTTAAACGCTTGCAATCTACTATCTCTTCTACATGGAAAGTTCATTCTCAGCTAATAAGGAACTTGCATGATTCTTTCACACTTTTCACTAGCTTCTTTCAAGTGAACTCTTCTCTTATTGGCCGGCGAGTTGACATTAGCTTTGTCAGGTGCATTCTCGAATGTTAAAAGAGTTTTACTCACTTGTGAATAAAAAAGAATTTTATTGACAGAAACCGACGAATAGACTAGTGATTGAAAGCTAGTGTGGTATAATAAATTTGACTCAACTTCTAAACACAATTTGTGCCCGACAGTATCTGTAATAGTACAAATATTGTAATCCTTGTGTTGTAATACACTTTGTATTGTAATACAATACAATACAACACTTTTTTTTTTTTTTTTAAAGATTATAAGCTTGCGTTTGACCACTGTCTCACCTGATGTTAAGCGACGACGCGGTCTAAGGTGGAGCACGCAAACTTAGAAGGAACCTATTCACTCGCGACTTGAAGACTCCGGGGTTGTACATATCGGGAAACACAGACTCAGGCAGTGAGTTCCACTCTCTGGCAGTACGCATTATAAAACTGGAAGCAAAACGATTGTTTTTAAATAAAATACGAATGTTATTGTAGTAGCTGAGGTATTGTAATTAACTATTTTATTAAAGGATGAAAAATAAGAAAAAAAAATGCAATACACTTTGTATTGTATTGCAATACTTGTACTATTAGAGACTGCAAAACAATTTGGATTTAAATGAATTGAACGACCCCAACTCATTATGTAACAAACTACAGTAGCAGACTTGCTTCAATATTCATACAGCCTGCCCCTTGACAACTCTCAGTTTGTTCCATCGAATATTAATAACTTGAAGTTGAACCCACCGTGAAATCTCTCCACCCCGCATGAAATGTAAATGATACTGCTGCGGCAGTAACCGCTTTCTTAATAGCTGTAAGGGGGTAATAAAAGTAAAATAGCGTAATATATCTGCCTTTTGGGATGGGTTTGATATTTTATTGGCTTTGACAGGATATTGACAGTTGATTGTGAACAGGAGCTGTCCGTGACGGCGAGCGCAGACGGTTCCAACGTTTCCATGGCGGTTTTTCGCAGCGGTACCAAAGTCACTCGATGCTTTAAGTGAGTAAAAAATAATGTTGAAACGATATTCCCAAAACTTAATAGAGCGTTTGATCGATGCGGTGCGTGACCAAAATGCTGGCACATATCTGGTTCTACGGATCAGCATTGCTATTCAACGTGGCAATGCTGCTAGCATTCTGGGCACGCTGCCAACTGGAAGCGGGTAAGAGCATTTGAGTTATCTCATTATCATTATCATCATCATCATCTCAGCCATAGGACGTCCACTGCTGGACATAGGCCCGCCCCATTGATTTCCACAAGGACTTGTTGAAAGCGGCTTGCGGTTGAGTTATCTATAAGCTGGCAATAGCCAGTAGATTGCTTAAATGTTTTTCTAGTAGTTGTAGTATTGTAATTAGTTATTAGTATTTTATTTAAATAAAGGCATCGGTCCGTTAAAAAAGATATTGATATATTTCTTTTGTTAAACTGAAGTAAACTAAAACTGTGAAAAATCAAAAAGTACTTATTCTATTTGCGTATAAATCTACACAAGGCCATCTGTACCTAATAATAGACGAGTTTTATTCATTCGCTGGCCGATCGCGGGCAGGACTAGTCGGCACCAAATAAGTGGCGATTTATTTTACTTAAAACTACTCGCCCTAATCCAGCCAGATTAGCGAATGAAAGCCCTTTAACCTAGAAAGACTAAACTTAAAATTTTCCAAATTGGTGTTGGTACTCTGGTCTGTTATTCTACATAGAAATTCTAATACTGGGACAAAATACTACACTAGAAATATCTGTCTGCTCTTGGTTGAGTGTGTAAGTTAAATATATAACGTCATAAATATATATTTTGGTATCTTGGAAATAAAATTTCAAATGTCTACCACCCCTCAGCTTGAGATATATTGAAATGTACAGAAGTTACTCAGGCGAGTAATTGTGCGGGCGCGCAGAAGGGTAATCACCTAGCGAGACTAGCGCTGAAGTCGCACTGCCACTGGGAGAGGACACGGCGACTAGCTCAAGGGTACCACTGAGGTTTGAACCTCAGCTTGAGCTGTCGCCAGGAAAGGGAGAAATCGGACGACTTGCCCCGGTACCGAAGTGGTCCGTAAATTGGCCTTAAATAATCTAACCAGGTTGTTTTTGCCTCAAGCTCGCCGGCGTACTCGGTGTCTGACTGTAAAACGGAGTGATTACATACTATTGTCTGATGAATGCAACAGTGTGAATGTTATGCAGGCCTGACTTCGTGCTGGTGAGACAGAACGTGCGAGACGCGGGCGCCGACCACCGCGCGCTGCTGCTCGGGCTCAAGTTCGGAGGCGTGCCGGCCATCAACAGCCTGAACTCCATCTATCACTTCCAGGTAAAACATGCAACGAATCTATTCTGCCAGTTTATAATCGTTACTCACATTAAACCTATTAACTATGAATCAGAAACCGTCCCTTTGATAGACCTTGCTCACTTAGGTACGTCATTTAAAGTAAGCTTGGCGTAAAATTTCAAATATGGAGCCAGCAGTTGGCCATTTGCGTATTATATTTACGTTTATATTTCAACATATTCTGTTTAATTATTTTTTTCGTTATTTTCCTTATTTATCATAATTAATACTATATTAATATAAATTAATTTATCTAGGCAGGCGCGCTCTATCGTACACCAAATCATCACTTAACGTCACGTGATATACTCGTCAAATGTTTGCCTATGCTCAATTAAAAAAATGTTATTAATTTACTTAGTAAGAAGTAATTAGTTTGCTATTTCTATAGTAAAGTGTTGGTTCTTACGGCGCCAAGTGACGCATAGAGCATTTCAATAATAAAATTATAAATTAAATTGTTGGATGAATGAAGTTAACAGGATTACGGAAAATAGCAATAAGAAAACCAATTAGTTGTTCTCGGAAACCTTGATTATAATGACGAGTTATTTATAAAATGGAAATAACTTTATTTTAATAGGAGGATCAGGTACTTAAGATGTTTGTGTTTCTCGTGATACAAAAAAATGTTTAAGCAAACGCAGCAGTAGACGTCCACAAACCTCCAAAATAAATCCCTAAAGGGATTATATTACAGTGATATTCTGATGGTATTCTTTCACTGTGATTATTTTGTATGCAGGACCGGCCCTGGGTGTTCGGGCATCTTCTCCAGCTGCAACGTCGTCTTGGACGAGAGAACTTCCCTCTCATAGACCAAACCTATTATCACAACCATACTGATATGGTGAGTAATATAATAGGCACTGTTAGATACAATAAGATAATAACTTTAAATATAACCATTATTAAAATATTGGAGATAACAACGATATGAGTAACTTGTGTTTTCGCTGAGGAGTGCTTTGCTGCCATGATAATAGCAGGCGTTAATGTGCTTCGCTCCGTCAAGTAAATTAAACATTATCATTTACCAGCTCACCTTGCCTGGCCTGGTGGGGATGGAAAAGTGAAAAAGACTTTACGACCTATTCTAACATCTTTTTTTTTCCATACTGTATAGATCTACCGTTCGACTATTATCTCACTTGATGGTCAGTGACGATGTGGTCGAAGATGTTATCACGCTAGACCTAGAATGCTTAATGGCTCTCAAGGACTGCTGTCTGAACACACTATGTGCTTGGTGACAGTTTTTCAAACTTGAGAGTGGTAGCTAGCCAGGCGGGTATTCGAAAGTACCCTACTACCATGCTGGGAATTTGATAACGGTGTTACCTTCACCGGAAGCTCAAGCTGTTGTTGGGGATCGAACCAGTGACCGGTTTTCACTAACACTAATATTTTTCCTAAAACGTTTATCTTATGGCCCATCCCATTTAATTTTAAAATTGAAGCTTACACAAAATTTTACTCATGCTAAGCTACAGATCATATAAACCTGACCTACCCGGGTAGTATATTATATACAAAAAATAAATGAATGTAGTGTTTAAAATTTTTAATTAACCCTAAATATCACTATAACATGTTAATGTACAATAATTAACTTACAAATAAATAATACAAAAATAACGCTACAACTAATTTTGTCTGTAGAGACAAAATAACAATTTTGGACCGTCCGCGAAATGAAGAATCACTAGGTGCGAAGTATACAAATCAAATTACTACCAGTGCGGCTGTCAACAAAAATTCTATTAGGTACATTTTCACACCATAATCGAGTTTCTAGGAATAAACTCGATCAACATAAGCCATTATAGGCATTTTAATAAAACATTGTTAGTGGAATATTTGGCTAAGTGTGACACAGCTGCATTGATTTCATTAATTAATTAGTGGTGAATGTAGTCTGTTGATTCCCATGAGGACGTGATTTATAGAAGGTACATTAAATACATTTATGTTCGTTTAATAATCAAGTCATCGTATTGTTGAAGTGCTGTGACTGCAGGCATCGCGTCAGTGCTGGAGCCCTGGAATAAAACAATTAGAATACGTTATTGTCGTATACAATCTTGCGGATCAAGATGGTTCATTTTACCGCTATCAGATTTTTATCAAAGGTTTCAACTTGTACTTAAGTATATACCTGTCTTCGAGTTACCTTACGCCGTCTTGCACTAACTTAATTATCCGAGAATCTCAAATTTGTGATTTAATCGGTGATTTTGGCGAACATTTTAGGTATATAATTTGGATGGCGCAAGTAGGTCTTAATTTGACTTTTAAAGGACCTTTAAAGGGGTGTTTCTCCTATTTCATTCAACTGCATTGGTACGACTTTTGCTACCAACTAATACTTGCACAGCCAGCGCACCACGCAAATACAAGTTCATAATAAACTTTGAAACGTACAATATAATTATTTACATCTTCAGGTACCTACTTCATTCTAAATGCAATACGCCGCGCGATAGTTTGCTGAATAGATTTAATACGGTGCTCTTAATGTGGCTCCTACCGGAACCCCCATGTTTCACCACCGTGAATTGGCGGAGCCAGACGGCCTAAGCCCTTCCCTAGGGGTTAATTTGAAAAAATCCGTTCTAAATTGATGCCTACGTTTTAATATATATCTGTATGCCTGGTTCATTCATTGGTTTGAGCTAGAAGTTTAGTTTCATTCTATACTGAATTATATCTACTTACGTTGCGTGTGTTATCTATCAATAACTTTAGTGCAGTTTATAGAGTTTACATTACAAGAAAGTCTTTCAACGGCAAATAAAGTTCATTCACTATTGTATTACTTTTGTTCGAATCCTGTGAATTAGTATGTAATTCACAGCAATCAAACAAAAGTTATACACATTATACCTAATCCTAAGATTTGATTGTCATTATAACCCTTTCGCAACTGTTTATATAAACCTTCAAAAGGTGCCATAAATTCCGGTGAATCTTACAGAAATCTCTAAATTTTGTTTGTGTTAGTAATGAGCAAAGTACATCAAAGAGTTTGTGTTTAGATTGGGAACCGCTTTGAGGGTTCAGCGGGCGTAACCGCGGCGTTCTTGGTGTTGACTTTATTTGTTTAGAATACGAAACCCACCCTTTGAGTATACTTAATCATATTTCTTTTTATATTAGTGTTACCAAAGACTACTGTGAAACTGACAAATGTCAATTAAGACTTTTTTCTGTTTACACCATTTGATTTCACTTATACTTTTTTTATTATTCAATAGTCTGCCTTGATAGGTTTATATGTTTATACATACATATATATATCTAAGGCTCAGGACATACTACAACATGATAACGCCGATTTTTGAAGTTCAGTTCATATGGGCAGACATGGCGCTGAGGGTCGGGTGATTGCTTGCCCATTTTGTCTCGTTGGTGAATTGATACTGTTTCTAATGGTATGGTTCCTCAGTTTCCCTAAGCAATATACGGTCACATTGTTATTCTAAGAAGTATTATTATACCTTGTCCACCGGCAGCGCCGTTCGCGGTCGTGCAGACAGATGCCGTGCCTCTCGAAGCATTCATCGTAGTTCGTCACGCAAGTGTTCGGCGATTTTGTTCGGCGACGGGTCACGTGAACCTGAATGTAGAAAATGTTACGTAAATATTGTGTTAGCGATATCCATATACCTTCATAAAGAAGCTTTAAAATATTTATATTCAACATTTTAAGAGTTCAATCTTGAAGTTCTGCGTATAAAAAGTTTTATTGTGGGCTTAAAGCGGCTCGATTAAAGAGTTGTATCACAGATCTGCATAATAAACACGTATTGGAAGAGTAGTCCGATTTATTACCACATCTACAGATACTGTGTTCTTATTATGACATCCATAAAGATAGATATCGCACTGACGTAAAAAATATATAAAGAAACGAATGATGAGTCCACTTGGCTTTCAATCGAATCTGAAGCCTCGTCTTTTTATGGTGCTTAGCTAGCTTATCCTAGAGATGAGAACTCCGTGTACGACCGGACTTATGCTTTATAAAGGTTACGAAATTACCGCGGTGTGAAGAATAAAGTTGTCTTCTTCTAAGTACATCACTATCATCTCAGCCGTAGGACATCCACTGCTGAATATCGGCCGCCCAATGTCTCTATAGGGGGTAGGCTCGTATTCTTCACGCTCGGCAGGAGGGTAAGAGAACGTAGTATGTTGATTTTATCAGCAGAAGACGCTGCTGTCCACCTTCTAGTACATAGATACTCCTTTAGCCGACTCTTACATCACCCACGGATAATGATAGGCGGGTAGAATTCTAGCACCCCACAGCAAGTTTAAGTCTTGCTGTGGGGTGTGTGGGTGCTTTGTGCCGAAATATACAACTTTTCTTACTCTAAGTTATCGTGGTACTAGTGTCACTCACATGTGCTCCAGGTAGTGTATGTGCTGAATGAATAATGCTAAAAGCACACCTTCCTGATGCTTTCCATATATCAAACTAAAGACATCAACGTTCAATAATTCCACCAAAAAAATCCCAAATCAACATACCTTGCAAGTGCATCCCTGTTTATAAAGCAGCCTGAATCCCTTCCTCTGGCGTGGAGTCACTTCTCTCCATTTGCTGATGTACGAGCACAGGTTGATGTGCGCCTCTAGGAGTCTTATTTTACCTGGTTTCATGCAAAAAATACTATTAAATAATACACTCTTTACAATATTAAACGTAAGTAATTCTTATACGTTTTGTACTATTTAGATGAAGATGAAGAACTGTACTAATATCATTTAACGTTATCATTACCAGTTTATCGTCTATAGAGATGTCTTGTCTAGAAAAACAACAAGCAAAGCTTCCGTCCTTTGTGTGAAGTCGACTAATTTCATATTCATATTTAGGCCAGTGCGAGATCGACTGGATGCCAATAAAACAACGTCAAAAATTCGTAGTATGCTAATGTTCACAGCGGCTGGAATCTATGCTTGGCCTATATCGGTTTGACAATGCAGATGCTACTAGCGGACTACGAAAAATGGCGTGCTATGTCACTGAATCTAGGATTGATTCTATGTGGATGAATTAAAAATAAAAGACTACCAAAGCCAATGATATTATATGTTTATATGAGGTAGATGTGGCACAAGCGCGCGGAAACTGAGGCGGCAAAATTAAGTCAATTGTAGTAATTTTCATTATGACGCGTATTTCAAGCGCAAGTCTAAACATATAGCTATCCTTTTCTATATTATTTGTACCGTATTATCTGTCGCAGTAAGCATGTTATATCGTAAAGGAATAAAATCTGAGCACCGCACAGTATGAATATACGTCATCTTTAGTAAAACATCATTTACCAAAGCTGTCAAAAACGGCTTTTGTGAGCCGAGCATATTGCCATATTGAATACTAGACTTAGGCTTCAGTTACTAAAGCCCTCAGAGAAATCAGTCAGAAAACGAATACAACGTAAAATGAATGGGCCGTTCGAGATCAAAGGGAAGTAATAAAGTAAAGACATACAATTGTTATATAAGAATGAGCATAAACATCAAATAACTGTGTTGACTGCTACAACTAATGTTATCGTCAAAGAGCAGTAGAACTCTATGTGAGCGTTCGCCCGGGGAAGTACGCGTTGTAATATGAGTAGGAAGCGATTCTTGAAGCGGTGATAACTCGTCGGTGAAGCCGTCGGCTGTCAAACTGATGGACGGTGGTTCGATCTCCATCAACGGCTTGAGCTTTCGGTGAAGGTATCAAATTCCAAGCATAGTAGTAGTGAACCGTCCCAGTGCTAGCTACCACCCTCGAGTTTGAAGCAATCCTTGAGAACTTGTAAGCTTCTAGCATCAAGCGAGATAGTTATCAAACGCTAGATCTATACAGTATTGAAAAAAAGTGGTGGCTACAGATCTATTCTGAAAATATTCTTCCTTAAGAAGTTGATGTGGCACTTCCTTGAGGGTTTTATGCTATTTGCAACATATGCAAAGCTGGATACTGCCAGTCGCTGGCATGATAATCTATTGTGAACATGTTGGAGTTCATATCAGGTACCTACCCATTACTGAGGAAGGCGATAACGAGCTCAGCAAAATCTCAATATGTGTTTATCGAATGGCCATAAACTCTGATTATTGTAGCGTAGGTTTATATGTAAATTATCATTTCTCATTTGTAAATCTATTTTATTTATTAGCGTGGGCCAAACTGTGAGCATAACAAGATATTATAGCGAAAAACAAGGCCACGAAAACAAATTAAAACTTGAGATATTACAGGGCAGAAACTTTCCACTTTGATGGAAATGTGACCTTAACTTCAGTTAACGTTAAACAATTTAGCCGTCAACAAATAAATGTTGACACACTATATTAATAACAATACCTGTAATTGTAACGTAACAAACCGACTAGGACTCACGTGGTAAGCACTGGAAAATTATGGAAGAAACTCGCGATAGTTTTCAGACTCAAATACCTGTAATGACGTAGGTTTCCCTGGGCTGCAGAGTGACTCCACATAGGGCATCCTCGGATGGTGCGAACAGCCGTCCTGATGCCAACGCAACCTTAGCTTTCGGTGTCGCCTGCAATAAAATAATTCAATATAAAAAGATTATCGTTTTCAGATACATTAAATCGCGACTTACTAAATTGTGAATTGATCAGGGCAATAAAAGGATCCGAAACCTTGTGCTCTTTACTGTACCCTAAAAATCTTACGACTGCAGTATAACGATATTACAAACTTTCACGTTTTGATCATTCTGATGTATTTATTTATATGACTCGAAACTTGTGCATGTCTGTCTATCTGTTCCTCGTGTATCTTGAACACGTATGAATGAGCCATCACGTAGAATATACATTTATGTACATATGGTTGCCAAAAATAATTAAAAAATATGCAAATATCTACAGAAAATGGGTAAAATAAACTGCCATTTACAATAATACTATTTCCAATTTTAGGGCAAATGCATTTCTCGTCATCCACAAAACGCTCTCTCACACAGGCGAAGCTCCCAAGTGATGGGTGACAATGATCACTTAATATCTTATATGTATCTATATATGTAACAACATATTGACCCAAAACTGGTTTGGTGCTGTTCCCTAACTGTCTTGTTTCCTATATTCGATATTATGCTGTACAATATCTGTTTTTTGTACATGTTAGACTCGTGATACGTTGTCAAGCAAACAAGCTTACTATAGGTTTTTTTATGCGAAAACAATTTAATGGTGCATAGAATCTTATATTTTATCACATTAGTTATACTACACTGTTTGTTTTCCGAAGAAAATAAAATAAATAAATATATATATGGATTTATGTAGTAGGTTAATTATAAACAACGCATGGATTTTGTAGTGGCCACAAGAATAGCATAATTAGGTAGATATACTCACTTTAAATATATTTCGAATTTTTACTTTGTATGCGTTGTAAAAATCTTTCCCTTGGAACGTTTTCTGAACTCTGCCAACGATCACTGAAAACAAAATAATAATAAATCAACACGCGTTTCAATTAGTAATCCATAATTGGGTATGACTCATAATGGATACACAAAAACATGTTAATTTTAGCAAATATCAAATAAATATTTTGTGTGACTAATTTTAAGAATTAATTGAATAGAAAGAATAAACTACACAGATATTGTTGAATGTATTGCTTCCGGGCTGTTTGGCGGTGGTCTAAGTGAAACTTGTGTCTGTTACTGAGAAGATCAGTAACAGAGAAGACGCCGCGAAGGAGAGTTCTACGCTCTCGTCACCGCCCGGACCTGAACCACTGAAGATGTCGACCGCAGTGATCGAAGAAACATCTGGAACACAAGTTTCACTTAGACCACGGCCAAACAGCCCGGAAGCAATACATACAACATGCAACGCCGGCCATAAAAGCCTTAGAGTTAACATACATAGATATTGTCAGCTTTCTACGTTTGTGTTTAATCGTACAAGAGACAGCGTAGGAATCAACGAATTCGGCGACTCGCAATGATGCCTATAAGTTAAAAGATTTCTACGAATTCTAAAAAAAAAAGCACGTGAAGTATATATGCAACAATTTAAAGGCCAAGGGGCCTAATTAGGGGCCGTCGATAAATTAAGTCACACGAATTTCATGACTTTTTGACCTCTCTCCCCCTCCTTGTCACAGATGGTCACATTTGTGAGACCCCCTCCCCCCTGGTGTGACGTCACAAAGTATGCAATTCTTATGTTAAAATCATTCAATTTTTTAGACATTTACAATCTGTAGATGCTTTTTGATTACTTTTAACAAAGAAGAAACTTTTGATAAATTACAGATTCTCATTCTTTTCTGAATTGCAATAATTCTAAGTTTTAATTTTGTCGCATAAGTTTTCAAAATACGAAGAGAGAAATAGTCCTACAATGGATACCGGCTCACGCCGACTTTAAAGAGAATGAAGATGTGGATTTACTAGCGAAGCAAGCGTGTACAGAGGGTATTCCGTTTAATGTTTTGCCTCTGTTTTCTGACCACTTTGAATACGTAAAAGATATTTGTCGGTCGTACTGGCAGGAATACTTCGACGAGAGGTCCCGGGAGAAAGGTATATGGTACAGAACGATCCAACCACAAATTTTAAAATACCCGTGGATTGATCAAGTAAAGCTTAATAGAAAAACGTTAGTTACCGCCTTAAGATTACGATCTGGCCATATACCATCAAATAAATTCGCATTTTTGATGAAAAAAGTAACATCTCCTAATTGCGATGACTGCGGAGTGACAGAAGACGTCCAGCATATACTATGCGAGTGTGTTCGTAACGCGGCGTTTAGATGTATTTTAGTGCTTCGAGAGGTATGGATGTTGGCCTTTGTAATAGTATTTTAGTGTATCCTTTGTCAGTGGAAGCCAAAGTCTTATATAAATTGTTGGAGTTAGCTTTAGCTAAGCGTTGATTTAAGGATTTAGTATATCATTTTGTGTTGTAATCTTACAGGGCGGTGTGGTCGCTCAGCGACAAAGCCCTTTAAATAAATTTAAAAAAAAATAAAAAAATAAAAAATTTGTCGCTGTGAACATCGTCGCTTACCGACGCACGCAAAATGCGGACTTTTAAGTGTTAAAAGAAGCATTTGATATGTGACGTCATAAAGCTTAACACTCCTCTATCCTTGTCACACGATGTCACACTTCGTTGACACCCTCGCCCCCTTTTAAAGTGTGACGTTATTTATGGGTGGTCTCTTACCCCCATTTTCTAAAGCAGATTATATCGAACAGTACAAAATTACCAGAATCGTCTGTTTGAGACACAAAATTACACAATTTCCTCGGACAACAGAACAGACATTATGACTCGTGATGATGAAGTTCCAATAAACAGATGATGTGTTGTTATTATTGTGATGAAGGAGGCCCTCACCGAAATCGCTGTTACAATAGTGTGCTTGTGGATGGTCCTGCATGCACGAGCAGCCCACGGCGACGCGACAGCTCGCCGCCACCAGCGCCAGCGCCAGCCACCTCGTCAGCATGCTATAGTCTGGAACAATCACAACGCCGCTGTTAGTGAGCCACGAAGGAAACAGATTATACATTACATTATCAGCGTAATAGCTACTAGATGCGCCCTGCGGTTATACACTCGTGTGTAATACGGTTTCCTCAGTTATCCCGCAGGGACAATACCTACCACATTACGATTTGCATGAAATTTGGAATGAAGATAGCTTATACCCTGGAATAACATATAAGCTACTTTTATCCCGGAAAATAGACTGTCCCCGTGGGATGACGGAAGGACACAAAAATGGTTAATACCACGAACCATTTCACCGCGGGTAAAACCGCGGGGTGCAGCGGTATTTTCAAACTGTAATCATCAAGAAGTGTACATATTAACATTCTCTGTAATATTTGCTGTCATTATTACCGCTCTGGTAATATATTTTTGTGGATTTTAAAATATAACTCACTCAGAATAATAATATTTTTTTTAATCTTTCCTGCAAATCACAAATGGTAATGGCTATGCTTGTTTCTTCAAGCGAATTTCAAGTGTACGAAACACGATGAACGTACGAATATATCCATCTTTTTACCTGGAGTTCGATTCCCTCAGGGGTATTTGAGTTTAAATTAATTTCGAAGAAACTAAATTCGAAAGAGATTGTCTGCAGTAAATAAACCTTTCAAAATTATCTCTAAAAGAAAAATTGATGGGTTACAATTATTCCGTGCTCTTTGGAAATTTTTGCAATGTTATTTTCTTTTTAATTTAAAAAAAAAAAATTAACATTCACACAAGGTCTTCAGGTCCTAAGCTAGGCAGAGCCTGTATTACGGTAACCTGATGACTGATATATATACTTATATAAATACACACACCCAGACACAGGTCAAATAGACATGTTCATACACACAAATGTTTGACCTGTCCGGGAATCGAACCCGGGACCAGCGGCTCAGAAGGCAGAGTGCTACCAACTGCGCCAACCGGCCAGTCAATTGGGGAATAACACTGGAGATAAACTTTAAAAATAAGACCATAATTATGTGAATCTGTGTCATGTGTTATGTGTGTCATCGCTTTGTAAAGAGACGAAAGAAATGCGACGTTGCTTTAATCAAATATGGTATAGATGCACAGTGTCTATAAAAATCAAACCTCAAAATTAAATCCTCGAAACAAAATTTCGCCTTCAAAATATCAGTGATATGAAAGGTACAGAAGATAAAATTAGTCCACAAGGGGATATTGTTTCATTTTAATAATGAACCGGTGTTAAGGCTAGCAATAGCGTTGTAATGCACAACATTTAGAAGTTTTTCATTTAATACTTTTTGGATTTTCAGTTCGGCATCGCAATAAGTCATACGATTGGCGTGGTCACATGGGACTGCAAAACAAGCTTCGATCAAGAATACAACTTATGTATTCTTGATCGAAGAAAACAAGGCATATGCCTTATTTTTGACGGTGCCGTTTTCGAGCGGGCGATCGGGTATCTACCTCATTTTATATCGCTTCGACGTTGTAAATTCGTCATCTTCTCTATCATCATTTTATCTATAGGACGTCCACTGCTGGACACAGGGCTTCCCCAACGTTATCCATAAGCCGATAGAAAGGGGCCAGCAAATGATTGCATAATATTAAACTGCCATGAAACTACATAAACATCGAGCTCTTTTAGTGGCTCTCAAAAGGAAAATTTATACATACTTACTTTTAAAATCGTAACAAAAGATCCACATACCACCCAAACAGGATATTATAATTATAGTTATAGGACTACCGAGAGTAAGAACAGCTTGCACGCTACAGTCCAGGGTACGATTATAGCAATTTTGACTTCACTTTCGAGATGTAATCTGGCAATTTACTCATTTGGGGGAAGTTCCGATTTCTGTTCATTTTAACAGTCTAGTGGAATATCACTTAAACAAAATGTATATTGTAACTAATTCATATATTTTTGTAAGCGATTTGATTACAATAGAAATATTATTTTTGAAAGCTTTTTATATAGTGTCTAGTGCTTGACCGCTATCTCACATGATGGCCAGTGACAATGTGGTCGAAGATGTTATCATGCGAGACCTAGAAAGCTTACGGCTCTCAAGGACTGCTGCCTGAACACATTACGTGTTTAGTTTTTTTTTTAATATAGGAGACTGTAATTTTTAATCTTGTGTGAATGTTACAATGTTCATAAAAATAGTTAGAGACGATTCTAAGATAGAGTGAATATCTTAGATTTTATATATTTGTTTTATATGACACTTTCAATGGAGATATATATACAAAAATTACTTGTATAGGATGTTATTTACCTACGGTTTAAGCAGGATTATAGCAGGATTTTCATAATTATCTTTTTTTTTTATCATTTCAAAACAACGCGCAACTCACAAAGAGCCAGTACGTGGTTTTACACTTAGTATGGGAAAGTGTCATCTTGTCAACCAAAGAGTGAACAGATACTGTTAGCTATTCCTTTGTGAGGCGTCAGCGTTAATCCGATTTAGTCGTTTCATCTCACGACTCGATGGTATATCCTTTTAATGTAAGAATGTTTTGAAATTAGAACAGGCTGTCGTTAAATAGGCTGGCGATGAGGATTAGATCATGACTACAACCAGTGGTTTTTTTTTCTCACAGGATTATAGCTGGTGTTCTTTTTATATTCATTGTCAGCGCCACACACAACGAGCTGATCTTATTGAGAGCTTGAGTCATTCTGTTTTTTTAAAGCTAAAGTATTTGTTTGATTTATAGGGACTAAATCTCGTCAGTTTGACGAAATCTATGTGAATAATTTTTTTGTTTACATTGTCAAATGTTAGGCGTAACTCATGTTAAATTTTGTGCAGAAAATAGTAGAAGTAAAAACTACTAGTTTGGCGTCAACCCATGACTACTAAACATCGTCCCTCTCATTTTATCCCTTAAGCTAGAGAAGCGCTCCACAAGTTTGAAAGTCCGCTTGCGGGGATACATATGGAACGATATTGAAGCGATGATAGCTAAGCGGTGGGAGCGTCGGCTGTCAAACTGACGAACGCTGATTCGATCCACACCAACGCTTTGAGCTTCCGTTGAAGGTAACACCGTTATCATATTCCCAGCATGATGTTAGGGACTTTCGATTAACCGCTTAGCTAGCTACCACCCTCAAGTTTGAAGAACTGTCACCAAACACAGAGTGTGGTCAGGGAGCAGTCTTTGAGAGTCATTGAGCATTCTATATCTAGCGTGATAACATCTTCGACCACATCGTCAGTGACCATCAAGTGAGATAGTGGTGAACTCTAGATTTATTTAATATAAACAAAACATTTATAGTACCTTAATCCAAAAATTCTAAATATTTAAAAATATAAAACAAATCCTTATGTGATGCAATATTCTTAATAATTAGATACATAAATATAAATTCAAAGGGAGTGTGTCTATAGCGCCAAGCTGTCTAAATGTGCTTAGTGTATACTGTAAAAAAATATTAAAGCTTCCACCTTCGAAATGATTAAGTAGTGTTTTCGGCTTTTTCATGGATAATTAGCATGTTCCTACTTTACACCACAAACGTCATTGTTTATTCTGACATCGAAACACTATATCCAAAAGGGCTTTTTTACATAAAACTAACAGTACAGTACAATATAGTCGTAATAAGACATTCAAGTCACTAAGCAACATTTAAAATAAGATTTGCATAATAATAAGCTTTAGTTAGCAAACAATAACCGCGTCAGGAACGGGGAGTGTGGGAGGAATATGAGATAGGGAAGCACGAAAATGGGTTCATTAGTTTGTTTATTATTAGAATAGAATATAATTATATTTATTCATAACAAAAAAATTACAAAGTTATTACATAAGATATTACTACGATAATAAAACAGCTAAAAGTTTTGCAGCTCTTTGTTACGAATCAGCCCAAACTCAACGTTGGGCTGGTTGTGAACAACCAGCGCTGGTCTTCCGTTTGGGCTGGTACGTGACGTCACGCACGTACAGACGAACGGCTTAGTTACACTCTTTTTTTATTACTTTACTTAGTTGCTAGTTGCAAATTTTCAAAACAATAGCAAAGCTATATATATAGATATAGGTTATAGTTATAGGGGCAGAACTTTTAAATGTCACCATAACAAGAATGTCAATGTCAAGGTCAATAGAAGCTATCAGCGGCCTGCTTCATAAAATAATTATTCGTACCTAACAAATGTCAGTCACAGAGGAGCAATATTTCGTTTTTGAAACGTACATTTCACGGTGTATGACTGACAATAATAATTGTTAGTTTACAACGATTTTTAGTTATTATGAAATAGGCCCCAGATGACTCTCGTAACCGTGACCTTTAATGCTGTTTCTTTATTCGGGTCAGTTTTAAAGGGACCATTATTTGTTTTTCACAGTATGTTTTATTGTCCGTCCACCAGGGCGGGTAGAATGCGTCTCTGTGTCGTCAACGATATAGATCAGAAACTTAAATATCGAATACTTTTCGTAAAGTTTTTAACTGAATGTTTAATCTGGTTCCATTAAACAAATAAACAAAAGTGCTTCATCAACAAAAGTGAGGGGAGGAACAACATATAAATCCAAATCAGCTCGTTTAATACCAGGTGGATTATTTATATAGCAGAACAATGGTTTGCCAGGTCAGCTAGTAATATATTTAATATTCAAACGTAATATGTTTCAAAAAGGATTTAAAAAAAGTTGTATGCGGATTTGAATCCATTCAAAATCTGGCAAAATTTTCAATCTACTATATTTGGACGTTCAATAAAATACAAACTAAATACATAAAACGTCTTCGGAATTCACAATACTCAATTCAAACTTATGCCTGCTCGGCAAAAAAATAAAAGTTACCTTATGTAAGTTTATAAAGAGGAGACTTTTGCTATTTCCTGGGTCCCGGGAGTATTGTCTGGGAATTCAATACACAAACTAATATAATTTTTTTTTCAAACAATAGTTTTTTCGGGTCTCTTGTCCTACGCCGAATCTTACTTCAATAAAACATGAGTCAAATTTCATAACGGTTATTGTGGAAATCAATGGAGGAGGCCATGTCCAGCAGTGGACGTCCTATGGCTGAGATGGTTTATGATGATGATGACTATAACTTATACATACATTTCAGCGACTTATAGACTCGACATTATGTATCATCCCACTAATATTATAAAGGCGAAAGTTTGTAAGTATGTGCGTAAGTGTGAATGTGTATATGTTTTTTACTTCAAACGCCTGCACAGATTTCGATGAATTTTGGTATGGAGTTAGTTTAGACACTAGATTAATACATAGGCTACTTGTCATCCCGATAATTATTGCTGTACCCGTGGATAAGCACATAATTAAAAGACTTCTGTTACTCCTTCACGCTCAAACGGCTGACACCAATTTCGATGAAACTTGGTATGAAAATAGGTTAGGCACTGAAATAACAAATAGACTACTTTTATGTCGGAAAAGTATAGTTCCCGTGGGATAATTAAGGTAGCGGGAAAACCGTGATCCACGCGAGTGAAACCGCGGGGTGCTACTAGTGCTGTATAATTTGTTGAAAAGATATTGATATTATCTCTGTTTTTAGAGACCTCTACAACCTAATGGTTCAGTTCACAAATGTTATTAACAATACACAATAATATAGTTTTCTTTTGTAGTTTATGATGTTAATAACATGCAAATCTCAGTTATTACGTCCTATTAAAATGTCTAAGAACCTTAAATTACTTATTATTATGTAGATTGTTCGTAATTGGATACGTAAAATGATATCATCGCAATGCTCGCACGTTACAGTTATGGTTTATGTAAAGTATCTACACTGATTTGCTGTGAATTTCCAGCTTTGATCGGTAATCACATTATCACACTAGTATTATAAAGGAGAAGGGCGTGTGTATGTTTGTTACTTCCTCGCGCTGAAACGGCTGGAGTGATCTGCATGACATGTGGAATGAAGATTGCTTATACCCTGGAATAATACATAGGTAACTTTTATCCCGCAAAATGTATAGTTCCGAGGTAGTGGGAAAACCGTAGTCCGAGCGGGTGAAACCGTGGGGCTCACCTAGTGATATTTTAAAGTAAGCTCTATGGCATTTTTAACCGACTTCAAAAAGGGAGGGGGTACTCAATTCGAGTCGTCATATTGAAAACATTTAGAGTCTTCTTAATTCTAGGACCCTTGACGCCAAAAGTCTCAAATTTTTTAAAATATATATTTTTTTAATATTAATTGGCTGATTCCTAAATAATAGTGGTGATTCTGTTGATCAAACTAAATGAAGTTGCATACAACAAAAAACATTATTTACTTATTATTACACAATCAAGGTAAAGTCCAAATTAGTGTAACACTTTATAGCCTATCGTAAAACATGACGTTTTAATTAAATTGAGGGTACCTTAACGTTAAATAAGCGGCATTTATTCTAATTTGGCATTGACTAAAATGACCTCCAATATAATAAAAATCACAGTTAAACGAACAGCGTAAAAAGAACACAACACATTACAAAATTAGTACTAAATTAATAAAAAAAACCAAATTAAATAGCTATTAATCTAATTGGTGGTGTAAGGGAAATAAATAACCGAAAAGGACTCACTAAATCCGTTTTGCATGTCACATCGCACACTCCGCTCAACACAACAACGTCCTTTCGAGTACGAAGCTTCATGCATCCCGCGCCTTTTTTATCCGATGCATAACTACATAAAGAAGCGCCGGCGCCGGCGTTACAGCTAACAACTAAAGGTTTTCGGATAAAATTCACGGTGCGGAAATTTTATGAGTGCGTTCCCATAGTTCCGACCTCGATGTACCTACGCGACATAACCCGGTCCCAATCCGAACAATGGCTCGTTCGTCAGGGTTCGTCTGAAGTATTAACGCTCATAATACGTTTATACTGTGTTTAGAGGGATTTGAATGCATGTCGGTATTGTTGGTATGCGGCAAGCACGTTTTATACTTCGATCAAATTGATATTTTATAACAACCCTGCAGTAAAATGAAAATGGGTTGGGTTGGATTAATTTGGTTTTATCCGATTTTGTGTCGCCCGCTACATATCAGATAGAACTGATGAGCAATGCGGCCTGAATATGAGCACTGTCAGTTTATTGATAGTCGAGATGGATTCTGTTAAGACTAGACTACCACCACGCTGTGAACGAGCACTGTCAGTTTAGAAACAGTCGAGATGGATTCTGTTAAAACTAGACTACTACCACGCTGTGAACGAGCACTGTCAGTATAGAAACAGTCGAGATGGATTCTGTTAAAACTAGACTACCACCACGCTGTGAACGAGCACTGTCAGTTTAGAAACAGTCGAGATGGATTCTGTTAAAACTAGACTACCACCACGCTGTGAACGAGCACTGTCAGTTTAGAAACAGTCGAGATGGATTCTGTTAAAACTAGACTACCACCACGCTGTGAACGAGCACTGTCAGTATAGAAACAGTCGAGATGGATTCTGTTAAAACTAGACTACCACCACGCTGTGAACGAGCACTGTCAGTTTAGAAACAGTCGAGATGGATTCTGTTAAAACTAGACTACCACCACGCTGTGAACGAGCACTGTCAGTTTAGAAACAGTCGAGATGGATTCTGTTAAAACTAGACTACCACCACGCTGTGAACGAGCACTGTCAGTTTAGAAACAGTCGAGATGGATTCTGTTAAAACTAGACTACCACCACGCTGTGAACGAGCACTGTCAGTTTAGTGACAGTCGAGATGGATTCTGTTAAAACTAGACTACCACCACGCTGTGAACGAGCACTGTCAGTTTAGTGACAGTCGAGATGGATTCTGTTAAAACTAGACTACCACCACGCTGTGAACGAGCACTGTCAGTTTAGAAACAGTCGAGATGGATTCTGTTAAAACTAGACTACCACCACGCTGTGAACGAGCACTGTCAGTTTAGTGACAGTCGAGATGGATTCTGTTAAAACTAGACTACCACCACGCTGTGAACGAGCACTGTCAGTTTAGTGACAGTCGAGATGGATTCTTTTAAAACTAGACTACCACCACGCTGTGGATTGTGAACTGTCCTTGCCAATTTACAATCAGCGTGACTCCATCATTTAAAAATGATAATAAATTTCGTACTATAGAAAAGACATAACTGTGGCTTTGTTGACGTTTTTTTTATAGATTTTTGAATTTCAATTTGAGTGCCTCCGTGTACCTTTATCTTTCTTTTAGAGTTTAATATTCGTAAATAAAAGTAGCCTATAACATTTTTGGAGTCTCATCCATCTCCGTACAAATGTTTATCAAAATCGCATCAAACGATTCAGGCGAGAAATCGTAACACAAAACCAGCGTAATTTTACGCTTTACAATTCATAATCTTACCTAGGATTGCTTTTTTATTGACTGTATTATTGTTTACAGTTTATATCACGCCAAAGTTGCGGAACAAGAAACTATCATTAGTACTGTCTATTGGTGATGTAATTTATTACACATTATGATATCATAATTCAATTTAGATACATATTTACAATATAATATTTTAGGTTGCCTCTGATATTATCAAAATAGAAAGATAAAGTATGCTCTAAGATCTCGTAATTGACTGAACTAGATACAACTACAGACAGACGGACACCAATTAGTTTGGTTTAGAAAGCTATTAGCGTATTTTGTGAAAGCATAGGAAGGAATTATATTAAATTTTTTTTTTAAAATATATACATTCACGCATATTATACTCTTCAGGTCCCAAACTAGGCAGAGCCTGTACTATGGTAACCTGATGACTGATATATACTTATATACATATACACACCCAGACACGGGTCAAACAGACATGTACATACACACAAATGCTTGACCTGTCCGGGAATCGAATCCGGGACCAGCGGCTCAGAAGGCAGAGGACTACCAACTGCTACCAATTTAAAGAAAAATCTGCCTAAGTATAAAAATATTTAGTGAGAACTGTACATTTCTATGTATCTGTATCATATTAGATCTTGCGTTTGACCTCTGTCTCGCCCGATGTTAAGCGTCGACACGGTCTAATATGGAGCACGCAAGCCTAGAAGGTACATACATGCTGCTCTGCCGCGTCCGCAAGTTTATTTATGCGATCTCCGCCCAAACGTCTAAGTGCCCCATCTCCCTCTTTTGATACTATCAATGTTTGTCACCCCAGCTAACAAGTGCAAAAACTCTGTCATGTCATGATCGTGTTTTTGCTATACATTGAATATAGCAACAGACAAGTATCCGATGAATACATCCCTAATTGAAACACGTCCCTTCAGAGTCTGACAAGACTTTTTATAAGTAGGTATCTGTTTACTACAATGGTCACGTTCTGTCGAGTATCATTTCAACGAAATTTGTGAAATAACACTTTTTGTCGGCGTTCATCACAATTATGTTTAGAGTTAAATAGAAAATATTACTTATATATCCAATACTCTAGATGTAGACGAACGTTCCGCCTGATAAAAATATTATTATAGTCTTATAAGGTACTAGGTCATTATTATATATGTGGTATCCGGCTTAACTCAGGTGAGTTTACGCTGCCAGATCGCGGCGACCACTGAGGATGAGCATCGGACATGCTCAAAACCTAGGTCGAAACTCCGACTATAAACGTGAGTAAAGCCGGATACCACATATATATAATAATGTGTCAAACTCACGAGAATTTCCAATCAAAAAGTACTAGGGGTCCACCCCGGCATCGCATGGGTAAAATATTTCAAAATTTAAAATAATAAGTATCCCTATTTATTTTTAGCCTATGTCACCCGGGGATAGTGTAGCTTCCCAACAGTGAAAGAATTTTTCAAATCGGTTCCGTAGTTTCGGAGCCTATTCAATGCAAACAAACAATCAAATCTTTCCTCTTTATAATATTAGAATAGCTTTAATACCATATTAGTACGATTTATGAATCTGATGGACATTGCTATTATGCCTCATTATGTCCATCAGATCCATATATCGTATTATATATACAACTAGCTGTGCCCCGCGGTTTCAGCCGCGTGGATTGCGGTTTTGCCGCTACCTCAATTATCCCACGGGAACCAAACTTTCTTAAGGGAAATCTCAAAATCCTTTCTTAGGGGTTGTCTACGTCATAGTAGCTTTATGCATGCAAAGTCTCAGCTCGATCGGTTTAAAATTGACAAAGTTTCATACAAACACTTTCATCCCATATTTAATCCCCTTGGAATTAATCAAAATTCTTTCTTAGCGGATGCCTACGTCATAACATCTACCTGCATGCCAAAGTTCAGCCCGATCCGTCCAGTGGTTTGGGTTGTGTGTTGATAGATCACTATGTCAGTCAGTCAGTCACCTTTGAGTTATATATATTTAAGATTATTAGACCTGTTCGTATGTACTAGTTACTAAAAAAAGTCTTTATGTCCGCTTTTTTCATTGCACATCTTGGCTTCTAATGTTCACAAATCCAGGAACATCTCAGTAAGTATCCACTTTACCTTCATAACAATAAAAACCTTAATCCTACTCCCACAAGCACGCTAACTCGAATGTCCGAAATAAAGTACAGACTAGTGTCCTACAGTCCTAGCGTGTCCTCTCCTTGTAGTAAAAATATATACAAAGCCTAGAACAAATTATGTAGCGATGTGTGAGGTGCAGGCACCATCAACATTCTGTGGTTTTACACACAAGAATTGTGGTCTGCCATGTTGAAGGTAGAGTATGAGGCAAATACGTTCCCGCTGGTGGTCGCTAGCGTACGAAACGAACGAGTTCCATTAGTAAATTGTGCACGGTGAACATTGGTTTGTAAAATTCATTCTTCTTTTTCTTTTTTTTTTACATTCACACAAGGTCTTCAGGTCCCAAACTAGGCAGAGCCTGTACTATGGTGACCTGATGACTGATATATACATACTTATATACATATACACACCTACATATACACAAAATTAGTTCAATAGTTTTTAACTGGTTTATGTTTATATTACATCAACTGTCACAATCATCAACAAAGGAATTACCTACCATAAAGAAACAGGGGGCTTAGACAAGATGCATCGCTTCTCTTTCTCTAACCGCTGACGATGAATATTTGTTCCCGTTGATCACGTGTTATATCGCTTTAAAATGTCAATCTCATACATTTTAATGTTTTGTCTAGCGTTAACGCTTGTAGAATATTACTTTGTCTAGGCCTGATAGATCATAACAGTTTTAAAAAACAACAAGTAACAACAAGGTTATGATTGTGAAGAAATATCGCAAGCTCATTTCAAATTAAATATGTTTTTTCCCTTAATCTATCTGCTGCCATAAATAAAGTATGTCGTGGAATTATTTTCTCATAAATCTGCAGAAACTTTAATAAGTCATTTAATGGTAATTAAAGAATGGTAGTTGTCACGAATTCTGTTCTTTATATGTAGTATATATAGCACTTTAGATTTCTATTTGATACCTCGTAAACGGCTTTATTGAAATAAAAATGTATAAATATTATTTTACTAGTTGCGCCCCGCGGTTTCACCCGCGTGGATTACAGTTTTCCCGCTACCTCAACTATCCTACGGGAACTATACTTTTTCCGAGATAAAAGTAGCCTATGTGTTAATCCACAGCTTAAACTATCTCCATACCAAATTTCATCGAAATCGGTGTAGCCATTTGAGCGTGAAGAAGTAACAAACATACACACATACACACAAACTTTCGCATTTATAATATTAGTAGAAAGAATAAAGTTTTATTGCAAAAATTATATGTATTAGTGGTGAAAGGATTTTACAAAAAAAACCTCGACGTTAATGAATAGCGATTTTGGTACCCGATTTTACTATTTGCTCGTCGTGGGACAGACGGTAATTTTTCTTACCGTTTGTCCCAATGTGGAGACGCGAATATTTCCACCTGACTAGACGCCCACCGCAACTCTCGCAAGGTACTATTGCAATTATTGTTAAACAGCAAAGTGCACGCCAATAACTCCTTAAAGTATATGTTGTGAGTACCGCTATATACCAATATCCAGAACAAGAATTATTAACTTGTTAGTGTGTTCTATCATTAATCTTGGATCATTAGTATCCAGTTACCCACTAACGGCACCGGCCGCTGACACTGTCCGTCTGTCAGAAAAACATACTAACCACATAAATCCAACTGCCATCCTTCCCGGCTCGTGACACATCAATTATTACTGTAAACATGTCAATCAATCTCTACACGCGGAATATTCGTCAATATTTTGTTACCTGCTGTTAGCCGTGGTCATATCTATTTATATCTATCGACATCTAGTTATCTACACAACTACTTGGTTTACAGAGAAGTGTTCATCTATAACTATATTACTAGCTGGACCCCGCGTCTTCACTCACTCCGACTATGATATTCCCATTATCACTCTAGAAGTGTGAGTATATAGTATAACGATGCTTTTGTTGCCAAAAATATATGTTACCGCCATAACAATTCTACTAACAGTACTCGTATTATAGTTAAGTACAGTACGCACAACATATCTTTGTGGTTCTGACGTTAGGCACTGTGAAGATATTATGTTCCGGTATAACAGTTGATCATCGCGCAGAGTTAGCTAAATAGGAAGATGTAAAAAATGTAAGGAAGAGAACGAGACAGTTATACAATATAATTAAGCCCACTCCCTAGAGACTCAATAATAGGTACTGCGTTAGAACATGTAGACAACTTCAGAGACATAAACTTACATTGAGCTACTGATTAGTTTTATTTCTAACAATTTTGAAGCCGTGGTTCACTTTAAAACGTTAATTTTTCTGCGTCATATTTTATCTTTGCGAAATGTCAAGTCAATGCGTTTTGAGTAGATAGGTCAATCAGTCTGTCACATTTTTTTTTAAAACAGAGAAGATTATAAAACTACACGTCAGAGATAAGTGTTTTATTACTAAGGAGTGATTTTCTGTAACAAAATACTTTATTTTTTTTTACATATTATAAGTTTGCGTTTGACAACTGTCTCACCTGATGTTAAGTGATGACGTTGTCTAGGATTTAGCACGCAAACCTAGAAGGTACCTATTCACTCGCGACTTGAAGACTCCAGGATTGTACATATCGGGAAACACAGACTCGGGCAACGAGTTCCATTCCTTGGCAGTACCCATTAAGAATGTGGAAGCATAACGCTTCGTGCGTATAGGTGGTATATCTACCATATAGCGATGGCGAATTGCCGTACGTCAAGTCGACCGATGATAGAAAGGGGATGGTGGAATCAGATTGTGTAATTCCAGTGTACATTCTCCGAAATGCACCCGAGAGAAAACCGATAGGCTTGCTACTCTACGCCGGTGTTCAAGGCTCTGAAGCCTACGTTCGACCAAAGAGTTACAGCCGATGATTCTTTTGGCTCGCCTCTCGATTGACTACAGAGCTTCTAGTTGGTATTTGGCTGACCCATCCCAAAGGTGGGAATAGTAGGTACTCCATGCACGACCGGACTTGTGCTTGATACAGATTAAGCAACTGCCCCGGCGTGAAGATATAGTAGAGTTATAATCACAGATGGTTTATGTAAGCGTCGAAAAGTTATCCTTCCAACTGACAACTGAATTGTTGGCAGCTAAATTGTATAAATACCCTCAATTGTCCCTCGAAATCTCCCAAGACGCCAAGACGTTCATTTACGTTCTTTTTTTATTTTGAAGGTGAGATATGTTAAGGTATCCTTTTCCTTTATCCTTTCGCTCCCGAAAACAAAAGTTTTTTTAGAATACCAATATTTAATATGTCATGTACTATGGGCAGTGATATGAATCGCCTGAATAATTAAATTATTTTCATCAATCTTGAAAACTGTCTTTGTTAACTCTTGAAAATACCCTTTACGTTGTTAGTTTTCCGTTAACAACAATCGTGAATAATAATGCTTCTGGATACTTCGTTTCAAGTAAAATATGTGCGTTGTCAAATTTTACATTTTTTAGACATTTATTTGAATGTTCAATTCTTGAGGCCAATTAAATGGAAAGTTATCTAGCTCACCTTAACATGCTTACACCTAAAAGTGTTGTTCCTATCGTTGATAGGACATTATAAATGAAACTGTAAATACTGGTAAAAAAAGCTAGTGAGAAATTTTATAAATTACGACTTTTGACTCTTTCGACTCAAAAGGTTGCCGACCTCTGACCTATATGAAGCAAAATCTAAGTTCTATAGATAGAACGTAGCTTTTATTGGCTACATATTACGGATATAAATGTAGCCAGCGACAAGGGTCACATCATGAGCCCTGTCATTTCGATAGGAGTATTGGCTCTTCCATGATAAACTCGAGGGATTTTATTCCAATATTACCCATGCAAACTTGTATGTACACAAGGTTCTCGTTTTCCAACTTAAATCATTCGTTATCAAGAATAAAAATAATTTAAATAAATATTAAGAACCACTTTATATTATCATCACAACATGTGGATGCATTATGCACATTATTTTAAAAAAATCAAAAATATTTATTTCGCAACCTGCAAGATTAATGGTAAAAAGCTGTGTTGAAATGTTAACGCCTGTGTAATGAAGTTTTAAATCTGCCTGTATCACAAGTGTTGACACTAATGTAAACGGTTATTTGTGCATTATTGCACACTGGAATTATTCCAAGAATATATTTTTATTTATTTCATTTTTCGATTTCGTGTGTGATGTTTACAGCAATTGTGAGCATGCAGAGGCAGCGGTCAACTCGATGTCTTGCCTTGGTATTAGATGCGGCAAGCTTAGCAAATACTCACTACCTATGTACTCGTGACTTGAAAACTCCAGAATTGAACCTATCGGGAAACAATGGCGGACAATAAGATGTTCTTCTCTCATTCTCAGATCTACTCCTTGGCATTGTGTATATGTAAAAGTGGAAGCAAAAGGCTTCGTGCGTAAAAGTTGGACACCCACCATAGATTGACGACACATTGTAGTAGGTACGTTAACAAACATCTTCAAGATAAAGTTTCTACGAAGTCAATTTATCGCGACTGCAGGGAGTTTCATATTATAATATTTAAAATGTCATTGAACTTCCTTTTTTATTGGGTACAATGTAATATCAAAATGTAATATATTCGTGAAAGGATTATTTCTCAACAAATTAAGACATAAATGCTGTAGGTACTGTAAGCGCTTTAAAAGGCTCGAAGAATGTAATGTTGGAAAGTGATCTTGCGACATCCCACACACGAACACAAACTGGATTGTTACTCGTGTGATCTCTCGACGCACTCCTAAATATATTAACGATAATTCTAATGAGCATTTTAATCGATTCTGGAGTGTTCAAAATGTTAAATTAACGTCTAATTTTAATCAATAACTCCACAAAGTACTTACAATTTGATAAAGTGTTTACTGTTTAAATTGTCATCTCTCAAAAACACGGAGAATCCTACTGTGGATGTTAGTGAACAAAATATAATCATAATCATTACAGTATCAATAAATATAATTAAAATTAAAATGACAATTATTATGAACTTTTAGCATGTACCTTATTTTAGTAATTCATTTGTTTTTATAGTGCCAATAAATATATATTTGATGCTATTTGACTGCACTGGAACATCACAGGAGTAAATGAGCACCGACAAGCTATGGATGAATTGACGATAAGTTAAGGATGGATTGACGATAAGTTAAGGATGGATTGACGATAAGTTAAGGATGGATTGACGGTAAGTTAAGGATGGATTGGTGTGAATGAGTGTAATATGCGAGTCTAAAAGGTGTGTGAGTAAAAACGATGATTAAAGGTCTGTCATGATCTTTCGGGCAGTGGCATTAGAATGAAGTGTAATTTGATTCTCGAGCTTTAAAGTTATGGGAACTTTAGCCAATAAATTTAAAACGTGCAATTTGATAAAGTTTTTTATATTGTGAATACTGTAATATTATTTGACTGTTGAAGTGTGTTAAAAGTGTCTTGTGAAGTCAACGATGACCGAGATGCTACGGAGAGGTTGGTGTCAGTGGATACTAATACATATGTGTGAGTAGGAATTATGTAATTTATGACAGGGGAAGTGGACTAAGAATCGTTTTTGACCATCCAGTGATATTCGACCTTCGACCATGTCATCACAGCAGTGGTGAGTGAATAGTTCTCAAACGTTAGTACTACAACTGCGTTACGTTAATTTACAATACAACTCGTACGATACTGTGTAAGATGACCTTCAGATAACACTATAAAACTAGATGTTATGGAATTGTAGCAATTTATGTAATTATATAAGTTGTCAGCGTGTACTTATTTAATTAAGATAATAGTTGTTGTTATTTGCATAATAATTGGTGGCATAATAATTAGAGGCTTATTGGTTTCCGTCAAGCCGAATTCTTCCTTGTCAGAAGGAGTTATGAATGTAACTATTTATGAGACCAGTCCCCGATTCAGAACGTTAGATTCGATTCGATATTATTCAAACATTTCATATTTTCATCTTTTTTATTTCGCTTATATTTTTAAAATTTAATGTGTTATTAATTACGAAATTGTCGAAAGACTGTTTTAAATAATTCTATAGGGAGTCTGTAACACGAGATTCGTACATAACCGGATCTATCCGATTAATGATCGAATAATTAATAATAATTTTCGGTTTTTGTTAAAAAATTTTTTTAAATATTTATGAAAATATGAATATATCAAAATATTTATGTATATGTGTTATTTTTTTTTTGTTCGAGTTATTTCATATTTTATAAAAACCGGTAAAAGGTTAAGTAATAAAAACATTTTATCACCTAACCTTTCCAAACGTAATGTTTGGTCAGCCAACAAAACCTCACATTATATTTTAAACGTTTAATATTTTCCCCGATTTCGTATTCCCTAGTCCCTACCGGCTCCCCGCCCCAGGGGACGAAAGGAGGCTATTATTATTTCCCCAGGGATGAAATATATTCTTCCTCGGTGACCGAAAATTAGTTTTGGAATGTTTCATCATTACACAAAACAGTGTTGAATTACTAACATGAAATTGTTCAAATTTAACAGGCTACAAAAACGGTCCTCGGTATTGAATATTGTGTTATTTTGTTGTTTAAACTGACGTGCTTTGGACACATTATAAATATATAAAAACGGGAATCACTCACATAGTAAGTCAGAGGGTTCCGACCAGTCGGAATTGATAAATCGTGTTATTCGTTTTGCGACCATAAGTTTAAATGTGTCTTTAGTTAGATACGCAATCCCGCTAATATTTTTTTTTTATAATATAATGTAAAGTGTCTTAAGGTTTATGAAAATCTAGTTTTTCATGGTGTACCTGTAGGTATATGTATACCAATATGTTGCAAACTGGAATGATTTCTTATTTCATATGATTGTAAAATGTGGAATCACTTGTCCGATTTTAAAATATTTCTCTAATTGCATTGAACGATGTGCTGTTTTATTTTGCATTTTAAATAATGTTAAAAGTTAATTCTGTAGGTACAAGATTTGTGGTTCCTATAATATTTAATATGCAGATGAAACGGCGGCATTAGTATATCTTGTAATTACTACCATACATTTCACTATTAGGTTATTTGTAAATCGCAGTGTTTTGTCATTGATTATAATACCTACCATCTAATGAAGCTCGTTTACATTGTAATGACCATAATATCGTTAAGGCGCTGTGAGTAGACAAACCGCTATTTTAAAAAATGTATTTTAAACCATGTGTAGAAGACAGAGCTTTGGTTTTTTCAGTTTTAGTATCTTTGGTTCAGCATAAAGGAACAATCAGGATTCAAAATCCGGTTAAGTAAAGTTTTCCCGATAGTTTTAATTTTTGAAAAATATGCTTTTCAAAAATTAAAACACGTATATCTTACAAAATAATAACAACATTCATATGAAGCTTACTTTGTTTGATAGATAATGGCATTATCTAGGAACAGTCAAGATTTTTTTTTCAATATTCATTTCTGTTGATTTTATATGAATTTATTGCGTTAAATTCTTAGTGCCGCGCGGGATCACGTGATCTCAGCTGGCTTATCCGCGCTGCTCTCCACCCGCGCATTCCTCCCGTGACCACTGTCAACGTCAGACCTGTGCTTGCATCGCTCTGCCTCCTAATATTATTATTTTAACATCTGAATACAAGAGGCTCTAACATATCTGTCCAAAGAAGTGAATACGTAATTGCAGCACGAACATTGTATGTGTTTGATTTCATTTTCGTTCATAATTGCAATTAATTAGAAAATATTTTGAATATGATTGTTTAGAGTGTAGAATAGTTCAAATAGTTTCAACTAACAAATAGGTATTAAGTTACGTATAGGTGACGGGCCTGCTCTTGTAGAGATCAAGAGGGGAACCTCAAGTTCAATTGTGAACGACGGTTATTACCAACTTATTTAATTTTTTTTTGCATATACATGTATAGTAAATAGTCTGTGTTGGGTATAATCTACACTGTATATGCTTCTTTCATGACAGTATGAATAAAAACCTATATGCCTATTAAATGGAAAATGTGCACGGGCGAAATAATAATAAGATTGAGAAAGAAACTTGGCTTGCAATTCTACTGTGAGAGGTTCTGCAATCACCGCGCATGTAAATGAAAGTGTGAGAAAGGAAAGGTGCAGTTTCATCCTATGGAACTATACAGCCGCAACATAAATACGGAACAAACAAGAAGCTTACGTATTGTGTGGCGAACGGTAGCCGACAATGTTTGCGGGAACGTACCAGGCGACTTTTTATGTCCAACTAAATTATACAAGCCTTGTCGGCTTTACAACATATTAACTAATAGGCAGTCTTTTGTCATAGAATTACACGTGAGATTGTTATGGTAAACATTGACATTGTTAGATGTTGAGAACTATAAGCAGTGTCGCTGGTTATGCTATGTTTGAGAGCAGCGGCACGTAGAAAGAGAATATGTGTTTGGTATGTGGCCAACTCACGTACTTGGGGTGTGGGTCGTCTCCGAATCTCCAGCGATGCCCCACAATCAGAGCCGCGGCCGACTTTCCGATTATCCACCAGAACGCTGACGACACAAACAGAAAACCAAGTAACCACGCACGAATTTAACGCTTTCATGAATAAATCCGATTCATTTAAATATCCTCCAATATATCTGGCCAGCTGTAGTCAACGAATCAATCGTGCAAATGTTATATCAGTTTCAATGTTCACTGAAGTGCTTAGTCCTTTGAATTTGAGCTTCGGATTTATGAAAATTTACTTTAATATTTGTGTGGCAACTCGTCCGCGTTCTCAGCTGTTACAGTTTATTATTACTCACGGCTCGTAAATATTGCCACTATATACCACATTCACTGAAGCTTATCCGTAACTAAACCACATTTCTAAGCGAATTACCGGGAAATGTAATAAATAACAACAGAGTTTGTATATATAAATATGACAGTTCGTACTTGATTCAGAGTGGCTCTTCTATTCTGTAAGCGGGATCGGTGAACCTATGACCTCTAACAACCATTTACATAAGCGAACTTGACCGCCCACGCGATTCACACACTTCCCTCAAGTCATCCCTACACATAACATCGTACACGCAATCAAATATTACGAGTACATATAGCAACATCTGTTTCTACTACCTATAGACGTCATGTGCGCGTGCGCCGACGCGACGCAAGCATCACAGAGAGCTGTCAAATACATCCATCAGTCAAGATCAATCATTTTCATTCTTTTCACAATACTTATTGAGTCAATTCAAAGCCTTTTGTCACCCGACACATGGCAGCTGCAAGTCAGTCTGCTGCCGGCTTTCTCGCCAAAGTGCAATGATAGCGGTTCCCTGGCACCGATATCACCCTATCGGCTCTCGAATCGGACTATTCCCTCCTTTTACGACATGAGATCTCACGTCGGCAACACGTCATAAATCTTTTCGCCAATTTCGTTCGTTCACAATACCAGTAGGGGAGACCGGGGACAAAAGTAACGGCGGGTTGAAAGTAACAAGCGCTCCTTAGCCTTGTCCAATAGCCGAAACGACACGCGCGACCGTTGGTTGTTAGCTTGCGCCGCCCCCCGCGCATGAGTTCAGTCTCCGCGCCCGCACCACGCGGCAAGGTTGTTTTAGTGGACGTATCGTGATTTTTGGCACCAAAAGTAAGTATTTGTCGTTTATGAATTTAGTGTTTACGTAGAATTAGGATGCTGATAACAATTATGACTATTAGTTCGTTGTTTAACCTTAAGATTGTCTTTAGCATGTTATAACTTGTTTTCGTGTAACACGTTCAGTTTCAAGGTTATTGGGCATCAAATATAAAAAACGGGGTTGGGTACAAAAGTAACATCTTATGGCAGGACATAAGTAACGTGTTATTTTTGTCCCCGTAGAATAGTAAATATGAGTGACGATGTTATTAAACTTTTTTTTTCCTCTTTTTGTTTAAAAGAATGCCGCGGCAGCGAATTAGCAAAACTCATAGAGGCACCACTAGCACAGAAGTCTATAGAAAAGCAACAAATGAACATTTAAAAGACAACACAAAGATAAGAGCACTAGCAAGAAAATATGAAGTTTGTCATATCACATTAAATAGATATATTAAAAAACTTAAAGCAGGAAATACTCATGCAAAAGTTGGCTACCGTTGCGTCAACCGCGCTTTCACTTTAGAGGAGGAATTAGTTTTACGGGACTACATTATTCTATGTTCCAGTGTCTATTTTGGATTGATTTCAACAGAAGTGCACAAGCTGGCCTACGAATTGGCCATTAAATGTGAGAAGACATATCCAGAAAAGTGGAACGACAGTCATAGTGCGGGTAAGGAATGGCTGGATTTTTGAAAAGACATCCATGCCTGTCCCTGAGAAGTCCACAAGCAACGAGTTTATCGCGCGCTACAAGCTTCAACAAACATAATGTTAACAACTTTTTTGATAACTTTGCTGAAGTTATGGACAGGCATAACTTTGCGCCAAAAGATAAATGGAATACGGATGAGGCCGGGGTGACAACGGTACAAAGACCGAACAAAATACTGGCACAGAAAGGAGTTACACAAGTAGGTGCGGTAACCTCAGGTGAACGTGGGAGGCTAGTGACTGTTGCAGTTGCTGTTAATGCTCAAGGAGGACATATACCACCATTTTTCGTGTTCGTACTATATAACTTTGAAATAAATAATTTGATTGAAACATGTGTTTTTTATTGTTATTGTAACATAGGAGAGAATTTCTACAGTGTTACTTTCGACCCACGCTCTGTTACTATCGCCCTGACCATGGGGTCGAAAGTAACAATCTCCATTTTTTTTTGGCAGCATAATAATTTACAGAAACCATGACATATCATATAAAATTATAATGTACATTTATAGACCATAAACGAAAGTTTATTATGGCTATAATTATTTTATTACAAATACTATTACTAACGAGAAATCTGGCATGGAATACAAACTGTTACTTTTGTCCCCGGTCTCCCCTACCCACGCCGCGCCGCTACCTAAAGTATTGTGAATATCTCAGAGATTTTCCCTCCGATCGAATCTACTGTTATTTCGTAAATTGATACTCACTGTGATGTATCGAATTTACCGAGTGATTTATGCAAACGCTTCCATTTCTCTGTATTGTTCTCTAACGTTCATATTGTCTTTAATAATTATTATTGTCATTAGAATTAAGCCTTACATATTTTTATGAAGATCAAAGCATCGATTTAAATTTATAAATACAATACCTTCTGGGGAAATTAAGCGGCTGTTAATAAAATACTTAGCAATGTTCTAAAAATATTTATGACATATTAAAATGAGTCATGGAGTATTCCTTGAGTGTTGGTTTAGTAAGGGCTTGTGGTTAGGTATACATTTGTTAAAAGGACGATAAGTAAAGGTTTGTTATTTCAATATTATTTGTAATGCCTACATAGGTACTCCAAATAATAATCGCGCCGCTTGGGTTACGTGTGATATCAGCGAAAGCTGCCCGTGGCGCCGCCGGTGGCTGCGCCGGCGCACCGTTAATCTCCCTGTGGTGCACGTAAGTTCAAGGTTAACTTTCGCGGCTGAATGCTATTCCGCTCTACCAACTCTAACTAGCTGTCTTACAGAAATGTATGTAATTATAAAATAATGAAGTACCTATGTCGCTGGATCTACTGAACTGATTTTGAAAATATCTTTTACCAGTAGAAAGCCACGTTAATTGTAAATATCTTAGGCTTTAAATTAACTCGAAAAATGAAGACATTTAACTCAGGGTTAGCTGGTATAATGTGTAGCGAGAACTCATATACCCTTTTCACTGTTAATGTAAAAATAATAATAAAAATATAATCATTCGGTCCGTCTGCTTTTTTGCCACCTATTACATAAAAAATAAACTAAAAATGAAAATATATTTATTACTGCTAACGATAATTGTCGATCGTGATATCGACTACGCGTTATACCCGTAGAAACAGTGTAAAGTACTGCTAACGAATTAAAGCTATTACTTATTATACAACTTCAATTACATACATACACTCTTAACTTAAGATACTATTTTATAATGTTTAGAAAAATACATAATTGTAATAGATATATGTATCGCAGACAAGGTTCTCCTTAGCGAGAATATCCTTTCGTTTCCTCACTTGAGGAAACCTGGACTTGAGTTTACAATTACATATATCCTCAGCCACGAAAATACAATGTGTACATAATACAGAGCTTCAGCCCACAATGCACACAGTAAACTCATGTACACGTGTCTGTAATAAGCATGATTAAAATAATTCGACTGGCCGGTTGGCGCAGTTGGTAGCACTCTGCCTTCTGAGCCGCTGGTCCCGGGTTCGATTCCCGGACAGGTCAAACATTTGTGTGTATGAACATGTCTGTTTGACCTGTGTCTGGGTGTGTACATGTATTTAAGTATATATATATAAGTATGCATATAAGTATATATCAGTCATCAGGTTACCATAGTACAGGCTCTGCCTAGTTTGGGACCTGAAGACCTTGTGTGAATGTTGAAAAAAAAAAAAAAAAAAAAAAAAATTGTTTAAAATATGTCAACGAAATATTATTACACAAAAGTGAATATCGTTTTATTTACCACTGTTTGGTGACAGTTTTAAAACAAATAATGTTAAGGCAGCAGTCCTAGAGAGCCAGTGAGTATTCTATGTCTAGCGTGATAACATCTGCGACCACATCAACACAGACCATCAAGTGAGATAGAGGTCAAACGCTAGGTCTAGACAGTATACATTTTTTTTAATAAATTGCACATGCAACTGAACCGATCGAGAGCCGAAAACAAATGAAATGCTTAACAACCTGTTGGGCCTTGTTAGTTCATAATGAACTATAATTGCTACATAATTTATTTCGAGAACCGTCTTATATCACAGCGATAACACTACAAAACGGCGACTTCTCACAAAGTTACTGAATGGACAATGATTCACTCATCTAGGTACATTAGATTTACTACGAAATGCGATGATTCTCGTGCCCATTGATAAAACATGTTTAATTGATGCGTGTTTTGAATTCCGTTCGGTTATACACACGGCATAGTATGTCAAGCCAAGTTCAAGCTTACAGAACTGGCGAGCAGCACCGCGTGCAATATTGGGTACACGAACCATTTTAGAGCCACTTTTGACCCCCTCATAACTCAAAAACTATTTCACACAAAGCTAGATCAGACCTTAGGTTTCTATATGTGTGTGTGTGATTATGATTATGATTATATACTACCCTAAGTTATAAGATAGAGATAATATTTTAAGTTGTTATAAAATATTTAATATTGTTATAAATGAATTTCAGGACTGACCATTGAACTTGGCGCTCATTTAGATCTCACTTATTTTTCGTTGTAATCAATCTCCGAGGCATAATATATATATATATCATAATATTGAACTTGGCTCTAGTTTCAAATTTATGGTTTTGATGGACTATGTAACATTACGTATATTAATACTAATACTACAAGGTTAAAAGCAAACCCTTGGAAGACTGGCTTATCCTTTCTTATACGCTATTCATACAGGCACATTATTTTCAATTTCGCTCTTATCGTAATATAGAAAATATAGTCTCCACATTTACAAACGGAAAAAAAAATATGTTATTACCATGAGACGGTGAGCACAAACAATGGGACTATTTTCATTTATTTCTTATCGCCATGGAAACGCCGAGGTCTCTGAAACGTAACGATAAAAAAAAACGTTTGTGGACTATCGTGTCTCGGGCTCTCTATCTGTTGAAGGTATCGCTCGCTTTTTGTTGGTATCTCATGTTTTATTCAAGAGGTCCCTACCTCACTTGTTCCTGCATTGTCTACGCGTCTGCAATTATGAAATTTATGCGTAATGCCTTTAGGCGAGCGGCATTAATGGCGGGCCTGAGTCACCGTCGCCGTGGAATAATCGAGGCTGTCCACTCGGTCACCTGAGTGATGCTGATTTATCGGACATGTATCGATGGTGATCGATGTGTCTGAGAGAGTGTTCGTACATTTGAAGCGCAAAATAAGTGTACGTAAGTCATTCTCAAACTGTATATCTACGTCAAGATGGCTATGATCGTGGGAATCTTATTAAGTAAACTGTTTTCCGTTTTCATCACATGTTTTTAGACAAAATAAGAAATAACGGATAGATTCGAGATGTCAAGAGTAAAATAAACATTAAAGTTTTACAAATTGTTCTTAAAATGGGCTAATATTAATTAATTAATTTGTTGAATGATCTTTTTATGTGGAGAAACATTCCTATCGTAAATTTATCGTAAATCTCGTAAATCCTAAAAATAATAATCGTAAATTTAATTCTGATAAATCTGAAAGTCAGATCAAAACTGGTCGTAGAGTAAAGTTCCATTAAATTCCACATTAGTCCTTGCTGGTTCTTACATAATACTCGTAATTATACAACAGGAGCGTATCAGTGAATTCAAAGAAGTAAACTCATTTAATAGTGAATACTTCAATTTTACTTATTTTAGTCATATAATTATGTTACCTACCTATTCTACTTAATCAATGTTCACTATTATTGACACAAGGATAGTTGCGGCTTTTGGAAATAACAGGAAAGTTTGAAATTGATATGGTGTTTTTGTGGCATTATACAAATTAAATATTTACAAACAATATCTATGTAGTTATTAAATCAAACGGGGCTTAATCGCGAGAAAAACATTTAGTAATTTATTTACCTCAACGTTTCGACCAAGTTGCATTGGTCGTGGTCACGAGAAGACTGGAGAAATGCGGGTGGCGGTGAAATGTGTCGTGACAACCCTGTGCTTTTGCAGGGTTGTGACAGCCCTACAGTTTAATAATATCAAAAATGGGTAGTTGGCGAAACTACGCGCTCTCGCCGATATTGCCACCCGCATTTCTCCAATCTTCTCGTGACCACGACCGCAACTTGGTCGAAACATCGAGGTAAATAATAAAAAAAATTACTAAATGTTTTTCTCGCGATTAAGCCCAGTTTGATTTAATAACAATTTGTTCGAATCGCGAAAGTCTAAAAATTACAATATCTATGTATTCGCACTTACTAATGAGTAATGATACTAAGTAAGATAACATGAATAATTTTCTATAAGTTAACAAAATTTTCAGGAATTTTAGGCGTGACCATTTTCTAAATAAACAATTTCGAATATTTTCAGGTTATTTTGATGAAAGTCCTAAATATCAAATAAACTTAATAGAATACTATTTATGAGAACAGATAATGAACACTAATTCTGATTGAATCACATTTTATTTTGTTTGCAATAAATTAAGGAAAATTATATTTTGTAGCGACCATTTTTTTCTTTAACAAAAATTCTCGCGGTAACTACAAATGCGCCTGAACTGTATGACCAGAAGTGGGGAAATTAATAAGGCTAAAATTGTGATAAATCATTGTTTTTTTTTGAGCGTCAATTTACAGATGACCTACGAACTCAAAAAAATACTATTACTATATTATATATTTACACATATTGATGAATATAGAGGTAGAGGAAGGAAGAAGGCATGGATGGACTGTGTGAAGAATGATATGTTTATGAAACGTGTGAGCACTGAGACGACATTATATTTATATTTTACGATAGCATATTTTAGTTTAGTTCATTTTTGATAACAAGTATATCTATATAACATTCATTCGAGAGGATAGCTATTTAAAAAGACTTATGCGTAACGAATTAAGATGAGAAAAATGAATTCAAAAAAATGGAACCCATACTCGCTACGTTTCGGTCGAAAAGTACATTATAACTTAGATTGTGATATTTGTTCAGCTCCATTAAGTGTGCAGCAATACTTAGTGTATTTATGTACTTACTAAAGTTATTCCAAGCAGTTGAATCGGAGATTCTTTGTCGCTTACTATAACCCTTTATAATATTTTTCTAGGACATAAATGTGAAGTCTACTGACCGTGAAGTAGTTTTCAAAGAGACCCAATCAATTACTGTTCTGTGTCTCCGGGACCCTGGGTTCGAATCCCGGCAGGGGCAAAACATTTGTGCGATGAGCGTAGATGTTTGTCCCGGGTAGGGATATTTGTGTATAGGATGTTTGTGTGCTGTGATTGTGTGCCTGAACCTAGTGCGGTGTCTGAGTGTGATGGGGAAAAAAAAAAAAAAAAATTAAGCTTCATCGTAACATGTTGTTGTTCTGACTTGTGAACAAACGAGTTTGGAGTTATTTCGTCTGCGCTATAAATCAAACATTTAACGAACAGTTCAGCCAATAAACCATTTTAGGATGTGGTCGGTGACCAACTGCCTCATATTAGCATCACCCTGTCGTCGTTAGCGAGAAACTGGGTTAGCTTGAGTGCGTGCATGCATCGCTTCAAACATACCTATATACGAATTTATATCTCCTGACCGCACCAATATACAAGTTCTTTTTTTAATACTGTATAGATCTAGCGTTTGACCACGATCTCACTTGATGGTCAGTGACGATGTGGTCGAAGATATTATCACGCTAGACCTAGAATGCTCATGGCTCTCAAGGACTGCTGCCTGAACACACTATGTGTTTGGTGACAGCTTTACAAAGTTGAGGGTGGTAGCTAGCCAGGCGGGTATTCGAAAGTACCCTACCACCATGCATTTATAAGATGTTTTTTGATCCGATATTCGTCCGAGTAAACTTACGCGTATCTTTTAAACAAGCCTATTGAATTTGTGTTAGAGCATATTTATATAAATATAGTTGAACCATTAATTAAATCACAGTATACAACATAGTTCTAGACGTGTGTTCATGTTATAATAGGCCTAGAACAACTCTTAAATAGTTATAAAGTTCTGTATGAAATAAATTGCCTGAGCCTCTATTCGGTAATTTTAAAAACATATCTATTTTATTCCTATTATTAACTCTAATTCTGAAGAATGAAATCATGCTTCTATATCAAAGTAAGTAATTTAATTAAATTTCTAGGAAAGCTATTGTATCGGTGTAGTTTAAAATAAACTTATTTCGCCTAAATGTTATAGTTGTTACCAGTACTAGATTCAGTATTGTATAGAATATTGATGTTTCATATATACCTGCAATTTCTATTTAATAAGTAAGCCTTCCTCCTTCTTCCTTATAAACATCAGTCTCAAATATGCATTGGTATGATGGTTTTGATTATGCGCTGCGTACTCGATTTTCAAATTTAAATATTTTCTAATCGATGATAGCCTAGCGGTGGGAGCGTCGGCTGTCAAACTGATAGACGCTGGTTCGATCCCCACCAACGGCCTGAGCTTCAGGTGAAGGCATAACCGTTATCAAATTCCCAGCATGTTCTTTCCAGTACGTCCTGCCTAGCTAGCTCAAGCCACCACCCTCAAGTCTGAAAAACTGTCACCAAACACAGTGTGTTGAGGCAGCAGTCCTTGAGAGGTAGTATAAATTCGAATAGTATAGCGTGATGACACCCTCGAACACATCGTCACTGACCAGTAAGTGAGATAGTGATCAAACGCTATCTATAAAGTATATTACGAACAATACGAACCCACGCGTGCAAAGTACATTGGATTAGCAATAAAAAGAAAGGCCTCCACATGGCATACCACAATGTAAGACATCACAAAAAACCATTAACAGGAGTTGAATAGAGATGTCCTGGCTGATTGATCGAACGGATCGTGAATGAGAGTCGACATACTGTCGGCGAGTCGGTATCGCAAGAGACTGAGAACTCCGTAGCGAATCAAATATATCGATTCACTATCGTCAGACGACGTATCGCTATTATATACCTTTATATCATTTATGTTAAGATGGTTATCTCACAAGCATGAACCTAGAAGAAACAATTCGAGGTTCATGCTCACAAGTTGTGTGGGCGAACTCTGGCGCGAACTAATTATTTTTGAGACCCTTCATTTTAAATGTAGTTCGTACAACGGCCACTGAGAGAGTCGGGTATTACGAATTGAATTAAATTATAAATATACACCAAATAGAAGGTATACGGAAATTTTAGTTCTGTCACATTGTCGTGACTTCGTAATATTATTATTAATGTGCTAGAGTCAATTATATTCTTTAAAAAATGGGGTAGGTAGGTTTTAAGAACACGTAACTAAAAACTGAACTAGATGCAACTACAGGAAAACACACACACCGAGTTTGTCATTTTAGAAGAGCTTTTTGAAAGCATAATGACAGTATTATCTCTGCCTAAATATTAAAAATATTTGTTAGAACCATAATGTGCTACACAACTAAAACTAAAACAAAATAGATACTTGCACCAATTTAAATTCGGTCCACGCCGAGCTATTGCCCCCTTTTTTATGAAATCATTGACTAGAATTTATTAAATAATAGCTGGAACTCAAGTGTGTCTAGATGAATTTAAGTGTCTGAGTTTAAGCCTAAAATCTCTAAACCTGCAATCAATATAGGCAGCCTCGTTTTTTAAAGAGTTTCCACAGATAGGTAAATAAAACAAGTAGGTATGTGCCTCCACGTTTAATACAGAACCTCTCATTGTATAATGTCGGTGATGACAGAGTATGAGCATTGAGCGTTGAACATTCGTGACATTTACGGACCCTCATTAACGTCAGATCTTTTGTGAAGTTTGCTTTTGCATTTTTTGTGCGGAGCATAATGACAAGCAAACTTTACACTTCAAGGCACCACAGTCGCAAGGAGTAAATTTAATTATTGAATATGCAAACAGAAAACAACAGTTAAATTCTTTTTGCGGATAACTGATCAAGTAATTACTACCGTCAACCATTACAACAAAATGTGGGAAATAACATTTTGAATGAAATTTTTTTAACAAAAAATGGAACCGACTTCAACACTCAAAAGTGCGAAATAACTTGTTGTCAGTACCATGATTAGTACCATGCGCACAAAATTTTGATAATAGGTACTTTTGAACTGTCATCGTACCTTCTGACTTAAGTTATTTCGTACTTTTGAGTGTTGAAGTCGGTTAGATTTTTTCGGAAAAAGCTGTTTATTACCCTTTCAGTGACATTTGCTACTCACGAGATCGATTGTCATTCACCGTAAGTAAGGTAGACATCAGGATAAACGTTCAGTTTTTGCAGTGTATCTCAAAAACCCTTCGATCAAAAATTTCGAGAAAAGAATTTCGGTCGGAATCTATCCACAAATGGAGCGAAATCGGTGAACATACATAAAAAAATACTTAAGTAGAACATATAGCCTCCTTCTTTTTTAAAGTCGGTTAAAAATGTTTTCACTGAAATTGCTTCACGCGAATCTGAAGACCGTTCAGTTTTGGGAGTAAGTACAAAATAAATAACATAATAGTCAAACGCTTACCTTCATTCGTCAAACATTCCCTATAAAAAAGTCGCAATTTGAAAGACACGTCTATCATACCAAGGTCGATCCGTCAGTCGCTCTACAATTTGTTTCTGAACGTCGCGACGGAACTTGCATTCCCTATAGATAATATTAGGAACGCAAGCTCCGTCACGTATTTTATTTACACCCTTACATAGTACTTAATAACGTGAAGAATACTACATCAATCCGCACAAGTCAGTTTTTGTAAATCTTTTGTCTGTGTGTGTCAAAAGACCCGTGTGTGGTCGGTCCTTTAACTTTTTGGTAGAGGTATGCATTCTACCACCATAAAACGAATATTGCATAATTTCTAAAATTAAAGCGGAATAGTTTTCGAATGTGCAAACATAAACCAAGATTTACGATCGCTCGCGTCTCTAAAACCGAGTTTAGGTTATGAAAGAATGCTCAAAACAATCTGAAATACGTGGGTATAAAACCAGGTGGGCTTGCAAATAAAAAACGGCGTCCGGCCTTCGTTTATTCATGTTTTATTCTCGGGGCTGTCGTGAAGAAAAGTGAATGCATTTTGTACAGGATTGACGCGGCCTCACCTGTTCTCGAGAAGCCAATTCACCGATGTATTGCTCTTTGTTCTTCAGACCCGCCTGCGAGACGCTTACATAGGCTTCTATAGCTTTGACTTAAAGCGACGTGCGGCATACAATTTTCATAGTCATTCAATATCGTTTTTTACTAGGCTTTCAGGATATATATTTCAGTTCAGTTACTTTCGAACACGGTAATGTTCTTTAAGGGATACGAGCTTGAAGATTTTCATTGGTTCTCACACTACATTTTCCATTAGTTAGTTTGTATCATTAGCATAGTTTCACCAATTCGCGACGGGCTGGGTACACAGTGTTGCCACACATGGCTGTTTAGTTGCGTGCTAAACAAACGAGCGCCGCTTTCGACACGGGTGCAGTTAGCGGCCCTTCATATGGAGATGTCGCGTGGCCCGCGCTGTCGCCGACACTCCAACGGCACACTTCGCACGATTTCCTCCGCATTCTTTGCTAAGCAACCACTTCGCCGCCTTTATTGTTTTCCTGAAGACTAAAATAAGCTTCATTCGATGGCAATTTTCCTCGCTATTTCAAATTCTGTGAACTCCAATAAATCCAGTTACAAACACATGACGACTGCCAATTACGAAATTTCAATAGGACTTTGTAAACTGTATCGATTGCAAATATTTTGACGCGCATCCATTACGATCATTTGGAACACTACTCTTGAAATCACAAACAAACGATTTTCAAACTTATGACACACGTTATTGCAAGAATAGGGAAATTAATAGCATTTTCAGTACTGACGTTGCGCAATGAAAACAATGAGTCAGGGTAGCGGCGCACATTGCTGCTGATACTATCGATTCCTAACTTTCTCTATTACCATGCCAAACACGATATCGGCCATAAGCCAATCATAATTCATGATAAATTAGAAGTGAAATCATCGCGAAGCGCCTTCGATGCGGTTTGTGCACACAACAGTGAAGGGCACATTGACGCGTCGCGTTTACCTCAATACTCCAACTTAGCAACCTTTGAATGCTGAACGCATCTTAAATATTGTTTATTTTGCGAGACACTTTGAAACAATACTGAATATTTAATGTTTTTAAACGCTACTGTCAATGTTTGAGGATCCGTTCAACCGTTTTAATTCGTTGACTCGAGGCCCTTTGCAACTTTAAAATGAGATACCACGTAATCAATTGTGAGCTGTAGGTCGAAAATAAACACATGAATGGATAATAATCTTCATTTGTTATTTATCTTGTGTGAAAAGTTTCTTTTTATTGGTTTAATAGTAAATTTGTTCAACCTCTAGTTCAGTATCATTGATGCCAGTTCACGTAGCACTCCACGAAGCAAAGGATAGGAACAAGTGCAGGGACGCAGTGAAACCCATCACACCTCGTAGGAAAAGTAGCGATAGCCATCAATGAGGGCACCATTGAGGAGGAGGCATAAATTTGTTATTTATACCAGAACTGATTATAACTCAATATGTATGTACATACCTATTCGATATTTATGAACACAGATATGCATATCACCGCACTTCTTGCCCTGGTCTGACAATGGGCTCAAACTCGACTTATTTTTAACTTTTAAATAAGAGCCACATAACCGCCTGACTCAACATAGTAGCTACTTATTTCGGTTGATCATTTGAATAGCAAATAACTGAAATAAGAAAAAACTATGAAGCTGTACGTTTATAAGAATTGTATTATGTAAGTACTTATGTCAATGAAAACACGTGCGCATCGTCAAATCAATTTTAACATGAGACATACTCCTGTGTGTGTATGTTACGTCATCGATATTATTAAAAACGGAAGAGAAGTAGGCTAAGATAACGTGACCACAAACTGGACGATTAACAATCACAGACAAACGCATACCAAGTTGCTAGTTTTAGGCTACTGTTCCCCAACATTTAAAACGTCCGATTATCAATTTAATCGTCGGTGAAACAATTTCTACCATAAATTTAACTGATGGTTAATTGATAATCGCACGTTTAAATTTTGGTGAACAATAGCTATTTGTGCAATTTGTGAAAGCACCTTAGTGTGGATTTCATGGATCAACATTAAATAATAATTGATATATAAAAATAATTATTAATATTATAATATTAATAATATATTAATATTATATATAAATTATATTATATATTATTATATTATATTATAAATCATATTAATAATTAATATTATTATATATATCAATCATTTTAATATCAATCTTTTCCTAAATTATCTTATATTTAGCCTAAGTTCTTTATGATCAAATAAATAAAATAAAACATGAAAGCATTATTTTTTGATTTAATATAAAACGTTTTTCATATAAATTCATTACGGGTAGAACATCACCGGCATCAATGTGGAAGTAAAACGCTTCGTAAGAAAAGGTGGTAAAATATCCCAGGTAGCGATGGCGCATTACAGTACGTCTCCTCGTCCCATGATATTATGGGGGTGATGGAATTACATTATATAATTCCAATACACATTCGCAATTTATTTATTTATTTGATTTCACCAAGAATATAGAACATTACATAGAATATAGAACATTACAACGAATCTTATTAGTATCTAGGTAGCTTAGTTTGCTTAATGCACTATTTATTAAGGGAAATACCACTTACAATATAACAGAGTATATGTTTGTTAGTACTTTTGCCTTAAAGATAATATAATTCTATCATATATTTATAATATGTATGTTGTCTTAACGTAATGCTGTATCTGATAGTTTAGTGATATGCAAGGTGTGCATGCAAGGTGGGTACGCCGGTGTTCAAAGCTCGGAAGCCTACGTTCTACCATCAGGGAATATGACCATTTGACTTTTTTTTCGATTGAATCAAATAGCCTCAAGTTAGTAAGTAGTAGATCACATACAAGCCTTGAGAAGAACCCATAAAGGCAACACAAGGTTATTAAGTATGAGGTACGTCTTTTCCTACGAAACTGATAAGAAGTTAATTATTATATGATTGACGATATTCGTCAATTAATAAAAAATTTTCATTAGTCAAATTAATATTTAAGGGTTATTTTGAATTACACTGTCATTTATTTTATGCGTAATGAAATTTTCTTTCAATTAATTTTAAGAGCTAACTTGTGTGGTTTCCAAGTTATTTGGAGCTAAAATGACCCTTTATTTTTGCGGGCGAGTGTATTAGTCATCTAAGTCTTCAAGGTGCGTACGAATTCAAGTACCTAACTAATTCTTCACGGTTCGCAAATTCCAAAAAGTAATCAGGGTCTTATGTTTCATTTGATATTTTATTATTCCTAGAAGTAAACTACAACTCATAGTTGAGTGAGTCATAGGATCAAGTAACGGTTAGGTAATATTCATGTTTGTTTACCGTCGAAGGAAAATAAATCTGTTTATTCCAATTCCAACTAAATTATTATGATTGGGCATGCATGTACTCTGTATATTTTTATATTTACGTTTTCGGTTCACAATTATTATTAATAAAATATGAACTCGCATACCGGCATTGCATGTCAGGAGTAAAATATGCATATATACTAGCTGCGCCCCGCGCTTTTAACCGCGTGATGATGGAAAACGGTCAACAACAGGAGCTATCTATACTACATGAGCGCTCTTTCTTTAGACAGATATGTTAGAGCCCCTTGTATTCAGATGTTAAAATAATAATATTAGGAGGCAGAGCAATGCAAGCACAGGTCCGACGTTGACAGTGGTCACGGGAGGAATTCGCGGGTGAAGAGCAGCGCGGATAAGCCAGCTGAGATCACGTGATCCCGCGCGGCACTAAGAATTTAACGAAATAAATTCATATAAAATCAACAGAAATGAATATTGAAAAAAAAATCTTGACTGTTCCTAGATAATGCCATTATCTATCAAACAAAGTAAGGTTCATATGAATGTTGTTATTATTTTGTAAGATATACGTGTTTTAATATTTGAAAAACATATTTTTCAAAAATTAAAACTATCGAGAAAACTTTACTTAACCGGATTTTGAATCCTGACTGTTCCTTTATGCTGAACCAAAGATACTGAAACTGAAAAAACCAAAGCTCTGTCTTCTATACATGGTTTAAAATACATTTTTAAAAATAGCGGTTTGTCTACTCGCAGCGCCTTATTGAGGATAAGCCTATGTGATAATCCCAGTGTATAAGCTATCTGCATACCAAATTTCATCCCCAAATGCATCCAGCTGTTTAGGCGTGAAAGATTAACAAACATACATCCAAACTCACAAACTTTCGCATTTATAATATTAGTACTTAGAAGTATATAAACTGTTCTCAAAATATAAATATAATCTGTTTGTCACGATTTAATACAAAGTTCTAGGGCGATAAAGAAAATTATATTAAGCGCGTGAGAAATCGCGTATGTACCGCGGCTAGTGATTAAATGGCTCTTTCTAAAAAAAGTAGTTCAGCCATAATGAGTAAAACTATTTTTATTGTGCGTAATAACTACCTACGACATAAAGTATGGACGAATTCCTTTTGAATTAACTTAAAGCAATTAATTACCTACTGACATATATATTTCTTTTCGTTTTATTCATGTAGTTTTTACAGTGCGCTATAAGGAGGTTTATCCAGTCGTTCATTACTATTCCATGAGTTATTCGATATGCCTTTAATTTAAAACTTGTTCGATGGACATCTGCGTACAGTTTGTTTATTATTTATTAACAAGCAGACGTCGTGTGAGGAGTAGGAGATACGCGGACATTATTGTGACTTTGACTAGACATATCGTATCGCAAACACTGTCAGATAGGAATTTGTGCCAACAAATCTAAATATAAATCATGCAATGTTTATACATGTACCATTTTAAAAAAGTACCGTACAGTCTTTAAAATCTTTATGGGAGAAGAAGAGGGAGAAGAAGAGACCATAGATAGAATAGATATAATAGACCCCATCATCACTTAACATCAGGTGAGATAGTGGTCAAACGCCTGCCTATTGTGAATAAAAAAAAAAAAAAGAAGAAGAAAAGACATGTATTCAAAACATGACAACATTACAATAACCAACAATTGCACTAAATTTACGAACGACACATACAGTGTAGATATTGTAATGTTGCCAGATGTGAGGAATGAGTCTCGACTCAATATACGCTAGTAGGGTATGTTTAGGGTTTATTGATTTATTTATAAAACTAGATAGTAAGGGTAACTAGATAGGGTTACTTACACCTGAAGTACTGATTTTCAGTCGAAGCTCATTTCTAATATCACGAACGTACATGTGACATAAATCTATTTACAAATGTCATTATACACAGGTTCGACTACAAATTATAAAAAAAATTGGTTGTCTGTTATGTCGGTTTACGGACGATAGATTTACGTGATAACGTCATAATCATTTATGACTTCGACTTCGACGTTGACGTTGACTTTGACTTTGACTGACTTTGACTTTGACTTTGATTATTTTATGTAATACAAACTCAGGTGGAACGTTACGCGGAACGTTACGCGGAACGTTACTATTTTTCATGAGTGTTGCTGGTATTCATCAATTTATAAAACGTTATCACGTTAATAATAATCATCTACTCAAACAAGAATAATATGTAATAAATGAAAATTGAGGCAAGAATACTTACCTGATATAGAATACTTACAAAAGCAGGGAGTTATCTTTTTTTTTTTACTTATTATAAGTTTGCGTTTGATAACTGTCAAACGCAAATCTAGAAGGTACCTTTTCACTCTAAGGTTTAATGAAAATTCATTCAGTGAGTTTAATAGCTCAATTACAAATAGCGTTAGAGTATTGACTCCATCCTTAGAATGCCATAGATAACAGTGTTCGGCGCACAATACATTCGTTTATAGTCGGAGATGGGCTGTCTGATAATGCAGGCCAATTTACAGCTTCGTTGACCACGTCCTCGAACCATTGCAGGTCGACGACTAACCTACATGTGTCCTTTGCCCTTGCCTGTGCAGTTTATCCGGCAAATCTGATTAATATAACAACGCGTTTGAAATTAAGCGTGTCATCTTTTCCTCGAGAAAACAATTTATAATCCAGATGTTACCTTGATGAATATGCAATAGTTGTCACCATTCAACAGCATATCTGTTAGCTTATTAATGGGACATATTAGAGTATTTATTTCTTTCCGCGTTGAATGCCAATTACGTCATAATTAAGGTATGTTCTGATCAAACAGTGATTGGTGCTGTTTTTATCTGTTTATATTATGCACCGTAGTATGAAAAGATGACACATTATCGTGTCGATTAGAGGATATGGATAGGTATATAATATTATGTACATTCCACTCTTATCAGTCCGAGCTCAGCGCCGACCAAGGTCGCGTCGTTCAACTCACTTCGTTTTGTTTACTTTCAAAGAACTACGAGTAAAGAGCTGGTTTCATTATGTTTACCTCTGTTTAGATATTTTATTATGTGTACGCTATTTACGCTGGCCAATTATATTGCTAATTAATATATTTTTTTCTAATGTCATGCTTTTTAATGATGTAACTATATAAATAACAAAAACTATACGTTATTTCCCAGTTGTAAGGCAGAGAGCTTTATTAGTTTCGCCATTTCGTCGGTTGGCTGGATCTCCATTCTCCCAGTTACATTGTACATTTACAGACACAAGAAAAGATCAAGTTTTTTTTGTTACGCTCTTTGTTTATAAGATCCGTAGATGTCTTATGTCAATTTAATAGATTTTTATCTAATGTACCTAATCTCCACCAAAAAAGAGGGTGGATTAGATTCTTTGTCTGTATAGGATTAAAAACTACTGAACCGATTTTAAAAGATACTAAATGTATACAGGTACATACAGCCTTGAATACGAAGTGATTTCTTTGGATGAGAAATAATAAGAAGGTACGAATCATGAGGCGTAGTTTGTACCGGCACCTTTACTATAGATATTTAACAATAAAAAATGGCAGTCCCAACTATAATACAATAATTAGACTTATACCTGTGCGAAGCCGAGGTGGACCTGTAGTACAAAATATAAATGTTATAAATTGTAGAATCCATCAGTAGGTTGTCTACTGCTAATATGGCGATGATGATTATAATGATGTAATGATGGTAGCAAGCTTACTAGTCGTATATAATAGTACAAGCGAAGGTAACGCAGAACCTACGACACAAGAACCATCTCTTAGTGTAGGCTCTGCACAGTTGAATATAGAATAGAAAAGAAAGAATAGAAATAGTTTATTTGTGACATACACAATATTGTACAAATCAAGTAAACAAACAATTTGAAAATAAAAATAAAGTCACAAATTGTATACTTATACTTAACTACTTGTATGCTATATCTAAAATAAATTGAATTGAATTGTTCAATATATGAAAAATGCAATGTACATCGGTGCTGTAGATGACAAGTTTTTGACGCAAAAGTCCCCGGGGCTGCTGGCATTGACAATCGACTTTATCTTAAAATAGGTACATATTCACGTGTCATAGATATAAATTATTGTTTGGATAACATAACGTAGCTTTTTGTGACTTCTCACATTTGAATCACAATAGTTGACGTGGGCGTTCAAAGATAACCTATAAATTGTATATTGGTTCTTGATAGATTGATATTTTATTCTCAAAGTAGTTTCTGAAGAATAATTGAATATCAATTTGATAAGGTCTAAAGATACAACTATCAAAGACTTCTTGATGCATTCTGAGATTTAGGAAAAAGACGTCATAGAGTTTCATAAACGTTTGCTCAGCCGACTTTGATTAAACCTCTGTAGCAAAGTTGCACCTGACTTGTTAAACTCTTTTTAATAGGTAAACGTATTTAACCACATAAGAATCGAGTTCATAATCGATACTAGAGCACGGACATACACAAAATTGGTCATAAATATGCACATAGTTTTTATTTTACCCTTTCCAATTCTAATTTTTAATTTACCATCACCACTGAACTCGATTTACATAAAGATCAAAATATGAGTAAGTATATAGCACTTCTCGACTCTACACATTCTATAGCATGGATTTTAATAAACGCTACACATTTTAACTTTTTTACATCTTTTAAAAAACATACGCTTTTTTAATATATAACTACCGATGATATGGTGTATTCTTTCGGAAAGAGAATTTTAAAAATTTAGGGTCATTAACAGAATGCGGGTGCAGCGATCTTTCTTCAGCCATGATATTAAAATATCTAGAGAAAATTTCAGGGTCTACTCCGCTAGGTCTGACCTTGATTTCACTGTATGCCCAATGTGTAATATTCATAGTGATCTAATATTAATCTCATCAATTAATTGGACCCTTCGATCCAGTCAAAGTTATTGGACAGTTGGAGTTAAAAGTTTAAAGCTTTTGGGTATTTGGATATGGGGGCGCGAAGATCGGACCTTAGAGTTTATGAAAGGGAACGTTTCAATGTTTAATTGTTTTTAGTAAGCCTCTCTTACTACACATATCCATACAAAACATTTGATAATCACTACAGGAGTTCACCCTGTTTATCACAGAGACAATATAAAGAATGTATCTATATTTAGGTGATAAACTTTGTTTTAATCGTCAACTTAGAGAACTATGTCCCGTTCTGTATATTCCGTCAGACGGCTCATAGAAAATAGATCACGATAGATACTTTTACTACAGAACATTGCCTAGCCTTTGCCTCCTGCGATCGCGTTGGTCCCATTACGAAATTGTCCCAAGTTCAATTTAACATTACTTTCTCAATTTTGTGGTGAAGTCTTTCATAATAACAGAAAAGTAGGTCAGTAAACAGAACAAAAATAAATCGACCAACAATGATTCAATTACAACAGCAATACATTTATTATTATACATCACATTAAGGTCAAGCCAATGGATATGATCGTTATACAAATGCTCAATAAATATGTGAGTTAGCATCCTGAAGTGCATTGAGATGACGCCGTGATTAGGTACAGGGGGACTTGATTCGGGCCCCTCTGAACGGTTACTACTCACGTCTTTCACTTTTTGTATTTCATTTCTAAATCTGGATACTAAATCTTTCTCAACAACTTCTCAACATTCCTATAATTTCGTATTTAAACATCATTAACGACCTAATTTGCTTAATTTTAGTAAAATCAGTCAAAACCAAGTTACTCATTAGCCTTTAGGCTAGATCGTAATTGAATGATGTACATGTACAAAAATGTACATCATTTAGATTTAAAAAAAAAATCAACGACCAATGAAAATGTATATTGATAAAAATATCAGAATTGATGTCATAAAGTTCGGCCATTTCTACATAAAAATGTAAACATGTTTCTGTGCTTAGCGATGAATATCTGATACTTTATGTTTAACTTGAAGCTAAAATGAGAAATATCCCGCGGCTAACACAATTTATAGCCCTGAAAATTATAACAGTTGCATACATGTACGGCATTATACACGAGTGCTCCACAGGATAAATGGGGCAAGTATTCTGCATCTCAGATGCGCGTGAGGAATCTGACTCGTGTCTAATTATAGCTCTGTGGGAATGTCGCAAGATCATACCTGATGCTCAATGAGGTATCACTTTTCTCGACAATACAATTGCTTGCAGATAAAAAAATAACCGGTTGCACTCCGAGAGTGCCGGGGTAGAAGTGAAATGCATGATTGATGATGTTGATGAAAATTAGTCTATGTGTTATTCCGGGACCTGAAGTATCTACAATCCAAATTTCATCAAAATCCGTTCAGCCGTTCTGGCGTGATTGAGTAACAAACATCCATACAAACTTTCAGATTTATAATACATATTAGTAGGACACATAGAATTAACAATTAACATGATGACGTTATATTTGAAAGAATGAAATCTTTCCTCTCTATAATATCGGCGTTTTGATAACCGAACTCAATAATACTTCTATTAAAACAACTTTACCAAATAAAACTACCAACAAACTCAAATTATACTTATTCGTAACTCGTAACACATTTAACTTTAAATTTCATCGGCAGGCTTCTTTCCCTCCGTCTTACGAATTCGATGACGTCACGACCTGACGCCCTGACGTTCTGACGCGAGACATTTTTTCCCCATACAAAAGTGCACAACGCCGCTAAAGTTAAAAGTTTTCACTTCAAAAATAATTAAGTACTCTCTGTCTGTAAACTCTCTAACTTTTGAGCAGACTAATAATCGTACGACGTATGGAGAGATCTCTGTTCGGGATTCCTCTACGTCGACGAAATCAAATCAGAAAGACAGAGTTGTGTATAAAAAAATAAGTAAGCATCCAAATTAATAACAGCCTCCTTTTCAGGAGTTGGTTAAATAAGATGAATATTAGTGCATTCAATGAACTGTTTCATACAACCTTGACATAAGTCACCTTAATGAAAATAAAATTGCTAAAATTATTGCAGATAAATAAAATCGTTAATGGCGATTGCCTAAACATCAAAGTACTGGGTGATTGGCCTTAGAATACGGTCCAAATTCGCTGGAATCGTCCCGCCAATAAAGATATTTTTCGCAAACAACAATGGTCGAAAATAAAAGTGCTATAAATGCGCAGGATGCTAAACTTTTATGAGCTTTTGAACAGTTTATTGCAACTCTTCACCACATCATCCTCGGATTGGTCTTAATTGAGCCGCTGCAGGATGTTTTAGGTAATTTTGGCTCTGAACCAACAGCTGGTTTTTTTATTAAACGCACCCGGATTTTTAGTTCGTCATACAGGTCAAGGTCACCAGTAAGATTTATTATACCATTCCTAAAGCTAAATAGTGTGGCGAAATTCAATTAACTCACTTAGTCCTTCATTACTGCTAACGGAAGGAAGTCGATTCTTTTAGGGTTCCGTAGAATTCTTTTAGTCTCGTCTTGTTCATCTGCTGTCAATCTTATCTAAATCATGGCAATAACGTCTATAGTTAGTATATAGGTAGTATAGTTAGCTATACTTATAGGCATAGTATAGATAGTTTGTAACAAAACTTAGCCTACATTATAATAAAAAAACGTAAGTATATGTAACATATATTTTGATTTTTTACTGTATTGATCTAGCGTTTGACCAGTATCTCCTTTGATGGTCAATGACGATGTGGTCGAAGATGTTATTATGCTAGACTTGAATGCTTTCTGGCTCTCAAGGACTGCTGTCTGAACACACTATTTATGATTTAGTGATAGTTGAGTGAGAGTCAATCTTGAGTGTGGTAGCTAGCCAGGCGGTTACTGGAAAGTACCCTACCCAACCACCATGCTACGAATTTGATAACGGTGCTATCTTCACCGTGATCTCAAGTCGTTGATGGAGATCGAACCAACGTCGGTCAGTTTGACAGCCGACACATGATTACAGTATTCGTGGTCTTGGATAGACTAGAAGACATTTGTCTTTATAAAAGATAATTATTTCATAGTTAAAAAATATTTAATTAAACGCTTCAGGTATTTAAACCAAAAATCGTCCAGATGTACACAGTAATGTGTCGCTTACAGAACCCATAGTTCGCAGTTCTCACAGACTAATGTTGGGTTTGATTACTTTGACAACTGGGTCACAAGCCGGTGCTAGGTACTTAGTAAACATCTTCCTTCTCTAGTAAATTTCGGTGAATTTTCAATTATGAGCCACATGTGATTGTTATTTGTTTATTTATTACATATCTACGGCATGCATAAAAATGTTTTGTTCTTATTACAAACTTATAATATATACAAACTTATAACTTTCAAAGTTAATCTAAGTAACAACTTTTTATAAATAATCACAACAAACATGCAATTATAAGTTATTGTTTTTACTTAACTTGGAATGCCTTAAAGATCGATGGGGATAAAAAAATAACATATTTTATTTATTGAATGAATGATATTTTAAAAATAAAAAGAATTAGAATTCCTATTAAAAAAAAACAATAATATAGCCTATGTCACCGGGGATAGTTTAGCTTCCCAACAGTGAAAGATTTTTTCAAATCGGTTCAGTAGTTTCAGAGCCTATTCAATGCAAACAAACAATCAAATCTTTCCTCTTTTATATTAGTATAGATTAAAATTTTGTTCAATTTTATTTTGATTTCGTTGAATCAAACTCGTGTTCATAAAGCGTTTCTATAAAGTAGGTACCTAACTGACCTTCTAAAGCTAATATTACAAAACGGTGTTTACAAAGTAAATAATCCAACAACATATTACCGTCCCAGCGCGTACAGAAGTCCCATTATTGGACGTAAATTGTACGTAAAAAGATTTCATTACTGACGGTTTATGTCATCGTAAACAGCGGAATAGAATTGGGAAGTTCCACGAGTTCCTGCAGTAACGCCGGATAGTAAATCTGACGCGGCATCTGGCTGTGATCCAGCCAACTTATTATTAATGGATGATTAATAGTGCCTACGCCACGCCGCGGGCGATTCATCATCGATAGCGTATCTCCCTATAGCTCGTCCAGAACTTCCCAACGCATCAATTTCGTAACAATCTACGGTAATATTTTCAATTGTGATTCACTCCGCGAGTTGCTTGGAACGATGACACGCGATGACGACATCTGTACAACTTTATATCATGAAGCTTAATCTTTAAGGCTGCCAGTCTCAGTTTATGCGATCCTGGTACGTAAACAGTTCAGAAAGGATTTTTTTTTTGATCGGGCAAATGCCTTTATTAAAATAAAACACTAATAACTAACTACAATACTGCAGCTACTACAATAACATTTGAGGAATCCAAAAGGCTATTGGTAGCCTATAGATAACTCAAAAAGTATTTTTTTTGTATGTAGTATGTACATATTTAATTTTTTGCATAATATTTATACATCTCAGTGAAGATTTGTTTGAAGGTGGAATCACACTACACCTAGAACGACGTTGACTCGCTTTCTAGGACAACAGAACATACTGTGTATGATGACAGGTTTTTAAACTTGAGGTTGGCAGCACTGGCAGCTAATCAGCTGTAACTGCAGCTAGAAAGGGCAATAAATCTATGTTTAGTTAAATATAAAGAGGTTTACACCAATAACCCAACAATTTTATCAATATAAGTATCTGTCTAATACTCAAAAATATAAAATAAATTGTAACACAAAATAGATGTATTTGAGTGTTTTTCAAATTTACGTGAAAAATTTCTGTGAAACAGATGATGTAGCTATATTTGTAGCTGCTAAAATACATAAACATATGCACAGTTGTGTGTGTATCTAAACTGGAAAGTGGGGCTAGGTTGTGTTTATTGTTCTTGTCAGTTAATGTTTCAGGTGAGATATATTTCTATCGAAAGAATACTGGGAAGCTTAATAAACATCCTCCTGCGCCATTACACTTAACCTTGGGCGAGTATAAAACCTGGACTCTGTTATTCACGAAGTTGTTTACTCGCGCTGTGTTTACATGATACATCGAAGTGAAAATAAGAATCTAGGTGATAGCTCTGACGTTTTATGATCTAATACGTTACGCTGGAATAACATCATGATTTAGAAAAAGAATTCAGTAGGTATATAGGTACCTACCGTGAGGAACATTTAGCACGATATCGTTTTGCACTATCGTAAATACACATAATGGCTAACGACCAGCTGACCTTGTAAACGGCGGGCACACACCGTGTCATGAACTAAAGAATTAGAAGACTTGTTTAATGCATTTGGCGGCCTCGTTAATAGTGATTACGTCACCGTGGCGTCAATGACAGGGAATACACTTCAACACACTTCAATCAATCGACATTCCTGTCAGTAAGTTGTCTAGACATCATATTACCAGACAAGTAGGAAGATCTAATAGAATATTTTTCCGAAACCACTTATATATTTTTAGTCATATATAAAAATGATTGCTCTCTCTACTACTGTTCTCTTAAATTGTGTTAAATACCTAAGTCCATTTAACCTGAAATCCATTATTTTTACTGTATAGATCTAGCATTTGACCACTATATCACTTGATGCTCAGTGACGATGTGGTCGAAGATGTTGTCACGCTAGATCTAGAATGCTTACTGGCTCTCAAAGACTGCTGTCTGAGTACAATATGTGTTTGGTGACAGTATAAATATGTATAACGTTTATTAATGAGAATCTTGAAATTGGTCTAAAAGACTAAACTCCCCCGAAACAGATAGGTAAGTACTTAAGTATATTAATTAGTCAATATTATGTTAAAATAATGATCGAATCATTACTATCCATTCAACGATTTGCACGCGTAGCGACGATTAACTTTAGACTTTTCCTTATATATTTTATTGCGAGGTCAAATATTAGTTACGTTTGTAACAAAATTGGATTTCATAGCAATGCTAAGCTGTTGATTGATCGTATTTTATCCATCTGTCGCGAATCTAAATAAGCTTACTCCTATAATCACGCACCTGTGAATTTTATGAAGAGAATTAATTTTTTTTTTTTTTTTGTTACATATTATAAGTTTGCGTTTGACAACTGTCTCACCTGATGTTAAGTGATGACGTTGTCTAGGATTTAGCACGCAAACCTAGAAGGTACCTATTCACTCGCGACTTGAAGATATTATACTTGTAATTATATTATAAATGAAGGATTTTTTTTTTTTTTTTATTATATGGGACAACATTCACACAAGGTCTTCAGGTCCCAAACTAGGCAGAGCCTGTAGGTACTATGGTAACCTGATGACTGATATATATACTTAAATACATACTTATATTTATATATATATATACTTATATACATATACACACCCAGACATAGGTCAAACAGACATGTTCATACACACAAATGTTTGACCTGTCTGGGAATCGAACCCGGGACCAGCGGCTCAGAAGGCAGAGTGCTACCAACTGCGCCAACCGGCCAGATTTGAATTAATATATTCGTTTTTATGCCTTTACATGCCTAGAAATGTAGAATATGGAATTATATACTCGTTAATAACTGTTAAACTTACATAAATGTATTTGATTTTTATTTCTGAACGTTTGTGAACATTCAAATATCGAATTCCCTTAAAGTTGCAAATTAAGTCATTTTAACTTCGACAGTCTCGGTGCACAAGCTTCTCCCCTGACTCACGTCCAGTTACGGATTTCAATCCGTATGCAACTTCTGTTCCGTAATGAAGCGTAGTAATCGTCTTCAATGTAAAAAATGCCCGGCGTATAATCCACTGTTTATTTATGTGAATGCATTCACATCATCGTCATGTACGACGCCTTTCTTGAAATCGTCATCGTCATGTTTATTTTAGGAGTCTTATACAACAGTTTAATGCCATAGGTATGCACGCGCCTTATCGGCCATCACTGTTGCTCGCTTCAGAGTTTAAGTAGACCACACACTGCACCATAGGTACTGACCTACAGCTATGCGTATGTAAATAAGGTAAGGTATAGGTTAATTTTATTTGCCGTATGAGTTGTAGGATTAATTTGTTGCTTAATATTCTCCTATTCTTAAGAATGAACCGGGGCTCTTGTATGAAAGGTATGATAAGCGTGAGTAAAGCGAAAGAAGTGTGTCGGAATGGTAGCATTTGGAAGGCTGTGTGTTGTTTCTGTATACCCCTACGGGAAAGAGGCGTAAATATATGTATGTGTGTATTCTCCTATAAGAGCATCTTTATCTACAATCTTGACAAGGAAAACTGATTAAAACCGTGACTTGCAATGGCAATAAAGATAGCGAATCGAGTTGTGTGACACAGAACAGTCATGCATTTGTAGATGCAATTTTCTTGAAAACTGAGTAATTGTTTGCATAGGCTTTGAGGATTAATTAAAACAATAGGACTATCGTAACTGCATGAGATTTCTGTCATATCAAACTTTGCTGAGAATAGAATGTGACTATTTTGCTCACTTGCCAAGGTACTTATTTAAATTTAGAACGGCTTATGTTTTGTGCAGCAAGCTTGTGATTAATCAGTCGGTAAGGGCACACAGCATGCAGAATTGATAGCCGATAGGATCGAAAGCTTCTCGAGCGGAGGCCACGGACAGGCAAGGGCGGCGTAAGACATTCACCGACAAGGTGAACAGACGAGCTCACTAAGATTTTGGGAATGGGCTGGACGCTTGCCCTTACAACCAGTATTTTTGGAGACCAATTGGAAGTGCATATGTCCAGCATTGAAGGTGCTATGGCGGACATGATAATGATTTGAATGTTGTCACGCTAGATCTAGAATGCTTACTGGCTCTCAAAGACTGCTGTCTGAGTACAATCTGTGATTGGTGACAGTATAAATATGTAAAACGTTTATTAATGAGACCGAATGTTGTCCCATAATATTATTATTATTTGTCTAAACAAACAAAGATTCGGTGTATAAACTAATTCTCAAAATTGTATAGTACTAAATTGTGTACAACGCCAAAGGGGACGTTTGCTTTGTATTTTCAGTCTATGCCATTTGTCTTCATTTTTACACTATTACATAATATATATTTAAAAAAGACTTGAGTTTATGTATGTTTGTCGTTTAATTAATAAGCCTGAAGATCACTATACCTACTGTAAAATTTACGTAACATACGTAGGTGTAATTTATTTTAAGATTGGGGGGATTGAGGGTATATTACAATATCATTATCCGCTGTCTGGTATTTGATAAGGCGATGTAAGCCGTATCGAAAAAGAACATTTTAAATTAACTTTGATCAAATCAGCGAATTGAAACCAACGAAGTCGAGGACGGTTATATGCAAAAGAGTGCCCATTGGTGCAGTGAACTGGTTAACCAAGCATCCTTACAATTTAGGGTTCTCGGCACAAGGTCACAAAATGCCATGGACCTTAGCTGTGACGGCGATTAAACTATGCGTAATAATAATATTTTTATTTTATTATTATTTAGCCTTTTATTTGATTCCAACAACATAACAATGCACAAAATTTACTTAGTCTAAGTTTTCTGTTGCTGGAACCCCATTCCGGGTATAGGCCTCCTCCAGTTTACTCCAAATCTCTCTGTCCATATAATAATAATAATATAATGTTTACAAACTTCCCAGTTTGCGCGGCACTGTGTCAATAAATGTATCGCAACGTGAGTCGAGCAAACTTGTAACAATGATTTATTGCGAATATCTGATGTAAATCCGATTGTGTTACTGTTTAAGATAAGTTTCGATTTACTACGAACTACGTGGTATTTATATATGTTCTATATTTGAATTTACGAATTGTTATTAGATGTTGACCTTAACCATGAAGTTTGTATTATGGCGGTTGTTTCGGAAAACGTTTGATTTCCGGGCACTCTTGAGATCCTACTGCTTTACAAATATCAAAGCTAAGATTTATATACTCACATAATGTAATCATCGATTTTATTCTGTATATAAAAAGCGCCCGGACAGATTTTGCTAGTTTCAATTTGTTCAAAGAAAAATAATCTAAAATATGTTTATATTTATATTTTTTATTTCATATTTTGTTCCTTTCGGTGTCGAGACCCTTGGCCCGTGGGGTCCTAACGCGCTCAACTTCTACAAGGAAATCTCCAAGAGACTGGTTGACGTCTCAGGAGACCGAAGAGCTGGCAGCTTCCTAGCAATACAAAGAGGAAACGCTGCCAGCATCTTGGGTACAATGCCGCAGGGGCCCGTTTTAGATTTAATTTAGTTTTTTTTAAATGTTTAAGGTTTTTATTTTAAGTTAGATTATTTTATTGCTATTCTAAATTATTTTTAAATTATGTTAATGTTACCTTGTTAATGTTGTGAATTATTATGTTTGATTGTATATTTTCTACAAATAAATATTATATTGATATGGTTTTAAATATGTTAATTTTGAAATATTTTCCTTCTTCTCTGAAATGATACCAACAACGAAATATATAAAAAGATATTGATATAATTCTGCCAAGACCTAGACGCTAGACGGTGTCGGCGCGTACGTCTTTTTATAAAAAATCTCATTTAAATATCATTATGTTTCTCTGGTTTTTTCTACTTTTTATAAAGCACTAATTGCGCCCTGTGGTTCTACCCACGGTGAAATGGTACTTTTTATGGACGGATTGTGTGTCTTTCCGTCATTCCAGGGAATACTGTCAATATTTAAAATCTAGAGTATGTTCTATTTCAAGGTTTAAGCTATTTTCATTCCAAATTTCATGCAAATTCGTTCAGCCGTTTCAGCGTGAAAGTGTAACAAACATACAAACGACAAAAAAACTTTCGCCTTGATAATATTAGTGTGATTAAGAAGTTTTCAAAAGATTAACTATCGCCTATAGTCTTGTTTTTCTTTTATATTGAAAACTTTTGATTTAAAATTCAGTTATTATATATAGTTCACAAAATTGTATCATATTCGCACAACGCGATTTATAAGGCTGTACCCTTGTTTTGACTCGTACGCGTAACTAGTATATACATACATATATGTTGACATACATTTCATTGGCCCGAATTAATTTCGATTACTTCATTTTAAACGCTGCGCAATATTATTATTGAACATACTCATTCCCTCGACAACCTTACCATAGGAGACTTAATGTTGACGTTCCTTTAAAATGCCTATAAAGCTTGCCAGTTAATTTGTATCGTATGTCAGTTCATTATTTTTCACGGATAAAAGCAGCATCGCGTGAACTTTTTTTTTTTTTTCTTCAACATTTACACAATATCTTCAGGTGTCAAACTAGGCAGAGCCTGTACTATTGTAACCTGATGACTGATATATACTTATATACATACTTACACCCAAACACAGGTCAAACAAACATGTTCATACACACAAATGTTTAACCTGTCCGGGAATCAAACCCGGGACCAGCGACTCAGAAGGCAGAGTGCTACCAACTGCGCCAACCGACCAGTCAAACTAATTGCTCCATTATCAATGATTTCTCATTCGAAATTAATTTCACAGTTTAGTGTACCTTTTGTACGAAGCCTTTTACTGTTCCACGCGTTCTCGGGTCGTGGGTAGAAGCCGTAAGCGCTGCCGCCATCGTATTAACTTTTTGCTACCTTATAAAAAGAATCGACGTTTGATTTATACACTGATCTGCGGTTGTTATTTTTATCCTGGCGATATCGAATTCCTCGCTACGATATCTGGACCGAATGTTTGTTTACAAAGACATTCCTAAGGTCTGGAATTAACGGCGCGCACTGTGATTACGTCATGGGGATTCCTAGGACAACGGAGCAGGATATATACCTCTACATCTGTCTTGTATGTCTGTGGGAATAGTTATCATCCAGCTTATCCCTTGAGGATATCAGTGGTGTTTCGAGTTGGGCTTACCGAGCATCTCGTATTACCGTTATGGGAGAGAAGGCGCCTGCTTGCTTATGCTACTTATGCACTGTTATCATGCTCACGTTTCTATGCTATAACGTTTTACCTACATCACATGATAATTTATAGACTGAGTTGTAGACACAGTTACATTATGTATATAAAAACTATCATATTAAAGATATTATTATGTACATTTATTGTCTTTGGCGGACTTAAAAAAGAATATTAGTATTTTTATGATTAAAAACTCAAAACACTCTTTGTTGACTATCCATGCTTAAAACACTCGATCAAGTCAGCTTTTTATTAAAACAACGGAATCAAACATCTGTTTGGGAGCTACGATACCGCAACACACCCATAGATGGATACACACACAGACCCACGCATCCACACGTCAAACTACTACCCCAACAAAACTAAAAAAACAGCCCTATTTTTGTGTCGAGTGACATCACGTCCTCTGAATTAATGCTTATTAAAGATTCAATAAGAATAATAAATAAAGAAAATACAATAAGTACTGAAAAATACTGTTACAAACCTTGGATTTTAATAACAACATTCCAGGTACCTAGCTTAGAAGCCTCCTAAACTATGCTATATTTATTGTGGTAATAGTTTAGGAGGCATCTAATCAGATTTATAAGGGACAAAGATGAAGAATGATGAGATGAAGTGGAAGCGGGTAAGAGCGGATATGTCGGCGCTTTACACTGTGGGTTAGAGATATATAAATCGTCGGCTCCTGTGGGCGGGCGCCATCGTCGATAAACTAGAGATGACCCTAACCATCGACAGACATTATCGCGAGAAAGTATCATAAACTAGCGGTCACGATTTGAGCCCTGCATGCTGTCAAGCTCCACGGTCCTGCCTGGCCCAATAATGTTTTACTGTTTGGTTTTTATTCGGCTCAATATAACACGTTGTCATCTCTTTATTATAATAATGATGTAATTTAAAAACTATAAAAACTTACTTCCGACCTTCTTATCTGTGGAACGTTTCAACATTTTATTGTTAATAAAGAGAAAAACTTAACTGACGTAAAATAAATTTTTATGAGACCAATCGGAAAGTGTTCGAATATTTTTATGTTTTTCAAATTAGTTCATATAAATGATGGAGTTCTGAGGAAACAAACATAAAGAATAGCGGATTGAAAACTCTCCTCCTTTGATGGAATGAGGTTAAAAAACGCTGCTAATTGCTGCCTTATGTACCTACTTCAATTACAACAATATTACGTTTTTCAAAATTAAATTCAAATATTCTAAGTACATTTCTTACTTACCTAGATTGGTAAGTAAGAAATGTATGAACAATATTTGAATTTTCACTATTACAACACTTAAATATTACAACATTTTCCAATGTTGTAATATTTAACATGTAACATGCAATCACAGCACGTCTCTATTATGCCTTATCTTCAAATTATTGATAACACAGATGTGTTATCAAGAAAATATTCAAGAAAAATATTATTTTTTCTATCTAAAGGCGAGGCTACGAGAGTATATTGTAAGTACATTGATTCAACCAAACCACGAGCACCCCGAGGTACTCGCTTTCAATCTGACGAAGCACAATTCATTGTATTCGCAGCGAAGGTGTAGGTATCATAGCTGGTATAAAATAGCGTCTATTATCACCTGCCATAAGCGGACTCATTGTTTTCATTCCAACGAGCGATGAAACTTGAGCTTGCGGCACTTGCGGCTTCAGCAAGTACGCAAGCGATCAGAGTCCACTCTACTCAGACTTACTTTATATTACGCTGGCTCAGAGTCATTTGTAAACATGTAAATGTCTTACGTTTACACAAATATTCTTTTATAGTAACCGCCTCAATATATTCTCATTCGTCGTGTTTCTTTACGTTAGTGAACTCGATCGATAACTGCGCGGCTCGCGTTTTAAATTAAGATAACAGTTTTATAGGTCTCTCATTCAATTTGTAGAGAATGGCTTATCTTTGCCACTTAAAGCTTTTCAAGCGGTACTTTCACGTTGCAACATTGCATAGACAAGAAGCGGTCGGTTCTCAATCACGAGCCGAGCTTGAACTTGGCCTGTAGCACCCAGTGCAGCACGACACTGGGTCAACTAGACGGGAGACCGCCGCGGCGCTGCGCCGGCGACATTCCACACAACCGCACACACAATTAATAAAGTGCAACAATCATGAGTAACAAGATTGGAGACGGAGAGTACACTGCATCTATTTCTGCTCCTCACTATATCACTACCTACATCACTTGAGATTGTTTATGTTCTTGGAAATTAGTATTTATGTAGGACGCAGCTGCGCAAATACATTCAAAAAATGTACAGAGTTAAAGGTAAAATTATGAGGCGTAACCAACGAATTCTTCGAATAGTTGTTTCACTTTCATGTATCAAACTCGAGGTTATAAACTTAAACACTGTAAACGCGAGGTCATGTCTACTACATAAGTCAAATTGACATAGCTAGAAGTTTACTTATCTTGCCGCTTTGAAGCGTTAGGGTCAATGTGCAGAGGTTGCCATTTGACACTATGTTTTATGTTTTATTAAAGGAACATTGACTGTCCGAATAAAAAGAATTCTTTTAAACGCTCTCTTTTTGTTTTCGCAATATTTACTCTGGTCTTATGCTTCATTAGGTACATCTTTTCACGATATCTGGGGCACAATGCATGTTTCTTTTATAAATATCTTTCTCGTGACTCATAGCGAACCGATGCATAGATAAGAACGCCAAGAGTCAGAGCGCTGATGGTAGACTATGGATTACAAAAGAAAACAATATCAAGGGCACCAGATATTATCTAGAAAACAGAGAGTAACATTCAACTAGCAGCTAGTCGAGCAATTCAGTAGCTGGCCATTATGCAATAAAATCAGTTGAATTAATCAATAGAGTGTGGGTCCTGCCAACGGGCTGGTAACTACGCACTTCCTTGCAACGTATTCTTTGATGTACAAATTGTTCTGGATTTAGCAATCGGAAAGGACGATGATGTTCAGATCACAATGGCACAATAAAAACTTTATTGCGTTAGTCGACGAGAACTGAGATACTAAGGCTAAACCTATTTTTCAAATTCATGAGAATTGATGTCGTTTACCGTTTTGTATGAAGTCTTGATTTAAGAAGTGAACACCAAACAACAAATTCTTGACGATATACTTTGTTATTAGAACTCACACGTAAGTCGGTAATTACATATTTGTACATGTGAGTAAAGTTGGTTTTTGGCGTGAGTGCTTGGATTTAAACCTGAGTAAGTAAAGGGCTCTGGATTGAACTATGAACGAAGCGAGTGGTTCCAAATAATAACTCGGAGCGTAGCGAAGGTTTCGAGTATCAACACACGAAACGGTAAAAACTTCATAAATAAAACAAAACAATTTTCACCACACTAACATTAACGAGGACGTGGCAAGGTGCCCGGCGGGAAGGATTCTGTTTTCACAGGCTCTCAGATTTCACAGGCTTCTTTCAAATGCACTCTTCTCTGATTTGTCGGCGTGTTGATATTAGCTTTGTAGTTCTCGAATTTTTAATCTTTTCGTTGTGAATAAAATAGAATTTCCTGTCAGAAATCGTGTAAAACTAGCGATTGACTAGTGTGGTGAAAATAATTATTTACCACATGCCCGTATTAGCCGGCGTACAATGTATGTAGTAAATCTAAACTTAAGTATGGCCAAAACAGGATTACATATATTACTAAAATTTATTAGAAGAACACTTTTATTTATTTATTTTATTTTAATCACACTCAGACCCCCGCACTAGCATTCCCTGTATCGCGGGAGGCATGGACACACACAATCACAGCACACAAACATCCAAGACCCGGGACAAACATATACACTCATCGCACAAATGTTTGCCTCTGCCGGGATTCGAACCCAGGGTCGCGGTGACACAGAAGTAATGTCGATGACACAAACCACTGCGCCACGGGACCGTCAACCGTTTGTATTATCAACTTCATAATCATGATAAAACAAGTCTACTATTAGAGGTCCTAATCGAAATCGCCCATCAGATTATAAGTAGGGTCCAAGGCGCAGGAGCACAAAACAGATAGGGTCGTTTGGGTATCGTGCTCTATATGTAGCTATTGTTGGCGTTTGACGGAGGGGTCCATTGAACACTAATAGAACGTCATCCAGTTCCCACGATTATTAACGAGCCATTCTCGAAATAGGATTCAATCTCAGAAGCCATACGTGCTAACTACAGATGACATTGAAGTGAGACTTGTTCATTGCTTCTATTTCTAGAGTTTGATGCAATTCCTGAATGTTGGGTGCACTTTAGCTCTGAAATAGCTTCCACCACTATTATTTGTCGATTCGTAAAGTTGAAACTTTCGGATAAATGTTTATTATGGCAGCAAAATCTTTTCACTAAATTAAAGGCCAAGATCAAAAAAATATTTAATTTGGTGACTCAATGACGTGAGTTCCAATTATTATTTTATTTCTATTGTACTGCATTTGTGCCGATCGTTCCAGAGGTTAAAAATGTTTTCATTATGGCAGCCATAAATAATTTTCGGTAAAAAAATTTTTCCCAAAAAATTGAACCGACTTCAACACTCAAAGGTGTGAAATAACTTGTCGAAGTACCATGCGCACAATATTTTGTTGACAGTTACTTGTGAACTATCGTGGCACATCCTGATTTTTCTTTAATTTTATTTTATAATACTGAAACAATGTTTTGTTCTAGTTGATCGAACTAAAAAGACTATAACTAGACGATGAAAGCTTTACTTTGACAAGGCCCTAAACGTCAATCCATAACACAAAGCAAGAGCCGCTCGCTGGGCTATTACCACGACGCTATTACACAATTTAATAAACCTGCCATTGTAGCTAGATGTGTTGGTAAAAAATACATGTTGTTTTTTTTATACTTTATGCTTGTTTATAACTACGTGAGATTTTTATCAATCAGCTTACCCCATGCTATACACCTATCACGCCAATGACGCGTCAGGCATATTTTACCAAAAAATCTTATAGATGAAGAGCATTGTGTAAGATCATAAGTCAAGAAGAAACATTTTCGTTTATATACCTTAGTGGATATAAAATTATGCGTATCAGCCTTAGTGACGGTCAGCAGTCAACCAGACAGCCGTGGAGTCGATTTTCACCCTGAGCTCAGCTTTTTGTAAACGTAACATTGTAATCAAACTACCTATAACGTTTTTTCTTTCGAGACTACCTATTTAGTATTGAGCTTATGCCAGTTTGATTTAGAATGATTTTAGGATCCAATATTGAGCTCGTCTGACTACCTATACTACCTTCAAGTTTATAAATCTGTAACTAAGCACCTAGTGTGTTGAGACATTCCGAATCTGCTTGTACATTACAAATAATACAAACCAAAATGCCAGCTTGGAATAATTACGGCTTTATTTAAAAATAAAAAGTAAAATACTGGTTCTCATTTCTACCCGTGTAATAAACGTTTATGAACTGAATTATTTGGATATACATATTGTTTAAGACGGGATACGCACCATGGTTTTGATCACGGGATACGCACCATGGTTTTGATTTTGATTGAACTCAAAAAAATAAAAAAACATGGTGCGTATCCCGTGTTAAGCAATATATTATATTATGAAAAGCCATGAAAGTTTAAAACAATACTTATTTGGATTTTATATCCCATAAACAAATATTGATATATCAAATATTAATAATGATTTATATCATTTTTTTTAGGGGCAAATGCCTTTATTAATTTTTTAAAAAAATACGGCTCGAATTGAGAACCTCCTCCTTTTTTGAAGTCGGTTTAAAATAAGACATACAATACTGCAACTATTACAATAACATTTGAGCAATCCACCAGCTATTGGTAGCCTATAGATAACTCAAATGTTCTAACCCGCTATGTTATTCTATATTCTATCTAATATCATATTAGTTTTAATAATTAATTTTAATATGTCAGTATATCTCCAAATAAGTTGAACCTTCGCTTCAGCGCAATGATGCTGCAGCATTATTGTAGCCGTGACTCTGTGCCAACTCTCACAGAATTTACAATGCATACAAATACATGCAATTGTAATATATGTACTCACCTAGCTAGAGTTCATTTTCTGAGAATAAACATTACTCTCATTTGTGCAAGAAACACTGAAAGGTGTACGTGACCTATTTTAGACGAGAGTCTATTATCGCTTGAACGAGAAATTACCGACAATTGTTCTGACGTCATTTCGCTAGTTATGCATTACTTGCCAATGTAACCTTTGATACCTACGTGATGTGTTTTGATTAGGTTATTGCTGAAAAATAGCGTAATGACAGTTTTGAATGCTGGACGAAATTATGTTTGGTTTGCAATAGGGCAAAGTTCATAATCGCAAATTCAATGTCAATTAACTGTGAATATTTTTTCTTCAATGTCATATATCATGCAATAATGTGATTTTTATAAAGTGTTACGTGTCTTTATACAATTTGTAGTAGAATAAAAGAACTTAGGTTTTTAAAAAATATAAATAAATTATATTTTTTTTAAAGAAATAATTTCTAGTACTACTAATAATTTCATAAAAGCAGGATCACTGCGGCTGTCATTTGTTTATGTAAATTACCTTAAAAGTCCGTTATTTCTAGTCCGATTTTAGAGTTGTTTTTTTAATCTGTATGGATCCTATCAAATTGATCGATCGAACTGAACCCATAGAAATTATATCCAAATCCGATCTTTCGTCCTCTTCATTTTCAAGAAAATATTGTTGGTACCCCTTAGTAGTAGAACTGTGTTGTTATTGTTTTAAAAATAAGTACGTAATTATCATTTGCATTTATATATAATATCTAAGTATTAGTAATAATAATTAGATTGAATTATGTTTAAACACGAAATATTGTGACATAAATTTAATTTATTCATTCGTTTTTATGTCAATAAATAATTTCTTTATAATTTTTATTTCTAATATTTTGCGAATCTTGTAAAGGATTTTCTTTAAATTCTAGATGTATGGGTACATACGTATGACTATTCTTATCAAATCGATATTTCTTACACCGGTACCTTATGTACTCCACAATATATATGATAATATCCAGGTAAAGAAAATAATTTTAATTAAGGTGACATGTTGAACTATTATGTAGTAAACTGAGTAGAAACACTATTAAATGTGTTTTTTCAAAAAGACCGTGGTCACCTTATGTAATACTAGTAATATACACATGTAAATAATAATAATAATATGGGACAACATTCACACAAGGTCTTCAGGTCCTAAACTAGGCAGAGCCTGTACTATGGTAACCTGATGACTGATATATACTTATATACATATAAATAAAAAGGTATACAAACAAAATTGAACCTGCTCTTGTAGATACGTTTCAGGGACACGGATCCGAGGTAGAGCACATGCACTGCTATCGATGCACTCACTACTGCCCGATCAATGTAATATGTTCAAACAGAATTTGTGTAATGTCAATATTGTCGGTGTATCGTGTACGCTCTCGCGCAACGCCGAACTCTCGGTACTAGCGACACGCGTTCTCCGTAGCGGACTATCAGTAACTGAACGTGCGCCCGCGCCGGATCAGTTATTATGCGCCCACCGATGCCGTCAATAACTCCACAACACGTGGGTCTGCGTATGCTCATATCACACATGTAGGGACTCGCACGCCGCCGCACCGCGCCGCTTATCGGTGCATCGCTGGTAAAAGCTCATGATTCATCAGAATTAGATTTCGCGCGTGACATCATCCCGTCATCCTTGCGACAGCCTGTCGAAGGCCTTGTATCTAGTGACTTCATGCACGGATTGTGTACCTTCTTCTCCCCAGCGTACAGGACGTGACGTCTATTGTATGCTGATCATTGTAAATATGTTTACCTCCAAAAGGTAACGTGTGGGAAAGATAACGTCGAAAGGCGAATTCCAAAGACTCGGAATTACCGCTGCGGTTAACGCTAACGCGTGTAGAATTGTGGAAATTATTGCGTAAGTTTTACTTGGATTTCACCACAAGAGTCCTGACATAGGTATCACACAAAATGTACTTACTCTACAAGTATATACTTATTTTTAAAGTAGTTTGAAATAATGTAGGTCGGTTACGTGTGACTTCATCACCATCATCATCATCATTTGGGCCATTGCACTTCAACATGCAGACATAATCGTCCCTATTCATTTCCACGATGAAGCGGTCTTCCAACGGTCTTTTCGGTCTTCGGTCTATTTTCTCAGTCCATGGACATCGTACGCTGTGGGGTCCGTGATCTTTACTCGAAAATCATTCAGCCCTATTGGCCTTCTGTTCGGAGTGATACATACCCTGTATACTGCCATTTTAATCTTCTGAGCAACATTCTCGATTATCTCTCTCGGAAACCCCAGCATATGCTTCTCTACAGCTAGCCGTTCGATAATGAGCTTGCTTATGAAGCTCATACGATTGTCGCATGTGATTTAGTAAATAATATCTGAGACTAGTAGGGACTTCACTCCAACGAATTGTCTATCGTTTATTTATAAGAAGTCATACGAAATTAGACCACGATATATCTCTTGTACCCACCGACACCAGTAGCTATATCGCCATGACTCAACCAAATAAAGATTTATTTCTCTGACCCTTGTCCTGCCCGCCTACATGATATGCAAAGGGCTTGATACAAAACTTTTACAACAGAAAATGCCGCATTCATTCCATTTAGATTTCGTTACATTCTATTCTAATATTTAGTAGATATGTTGAAGCTTCTGACTTTTGTTGTTATGTTATTGTTAATACTAGCTCTTTGCAATAAGGACTTCTAAGTTTTAGGCTTAGGCCTTAAAAAATAACGCAATATATTTCCAAATTATTTGAAATGTTTCAATTGTCTTGCGTGCGATTTGCCGAATCAAATTATGTTTTCGTTTTTTAATACTTTTTATAGATAGTTTTTGATCACTATCTCACTTAATGGTCAGTGGCGATGTGGTCAAAGATGATCACACTAGGCCTAGAATTTTTACTGGCTCTCAGGACTACTGGCTGAACACACTATGTGATTGATGACAGTTTTTCAAACATTAGCGTGATAGCTAGCTTGGTTGGTACTCTAAAGTACCCTACCGCTACGCCGGGAATTTGATAACGGTGTTACATTCGTCGAAATCTCAAGCTATTGGTGGAGAGAACTAGGATTCCTCCCTTGGACAGCCGACGCTGCCACCACTGAGCAAACATACCTTTTAAAATTAAAGTTTACGCACACTTTTTTGTTTACAGTTTAATTCGATTCGGCAATTCGCACGCTCTATGTTCTTTCACAAACAGGAGACCGTTTAATATCACAATAGAATCAGTAAACCCATTTAAATACAACCAAGACAATTAGTTAAAAACAATTCGCATGATTGTCGCTGACAGCTCTGTAATTGTTCACAAAATAAGACGACACTAGTGGAGGTATAAAAACCCGGAAAGGTAAGCGGCTCACGACGCACGCTACAATAAAATCACATTTATTAACTGGCTTTAATTTGTTCCTAGTTCTTGGCTGCAATTAATCCGAGATCATGAATTCTCAATTGACTCAGTGTTTGCTACGTTTGTTTAATGAAGTTGTAGCTGGCAACACAAACGACAGGCCCTTATCAATGTGGGTCGAGATGCGCTGTGGTAATATTATATCCTCCTATATATATGTATTATATGTACGTTCGACAATCCTTTCGACACAACGATCTTGCTGATTATTTTAACATTCAGGCCACCCGACCAAAAATGAATCCAGGAAACCCTTTACCAACATGTTCTCACTCAATGTAGGTCGTATCTGTGGCATCGTGTTGCATCCAGAATTCTTGATAGTAATGTTTATGACATTGTAGTTACAAAACAGATCTCTTCTCAAAAAATCAACGATTTTATTATTACTTTTTTATTTATTTGTTAACATTCACACAAGGTCTTCAGGTCCCAAACTAGGCAGAGCCTGTACTATGGTAACCTGATGACTGATATATACTTATATGTATACATATACACACCCAGACACAGGTCAAACAGACATGTTCATACACACAAATGTTTGACCTGTCCGGGAATCGAACCCGAGACCAGCGGCTCAGAAGGCAGAGTGCTACCAACTGCGCCATCCGGCCAGCCAGAAAAGCTACATATGAACATGTTACCTGAGTACTTAGCTATTTGTTAATCTGAAATGTTTCACTATATCTGATCTAAGTGGATGAGCTCATCCTCAGCTGAAAAACAATGCAATCATAAAAAAGTCCTTATATCTGGCAGACTGGCGCCGTATCAATATTTGTTTTATTAATAGCGTTGCCGATTTCTGGAAACTCCAATAATTTCGAGCAATCCCGACACATTTCGGGGAAACACAGTAACAAGTAGGCATACGTTTGGTAAGTAGCTAATTGATTATAATGTGGTAGGTATCATGAATGGGAAATCCTTATCAAGCAGTTTCACAACTACATAGTAAACATAAAAAAATTGGTTGTCTGTAAAGTCGGTTTACGGACGATAGATTTACGTGATAACGTCATAATCATTTATGACTTTGACTTTGACTTTGACTTTGACTACGACTTCGACTTCGACTTCGACTTTGACTTTGACTTTGACTTTGACTTTGACTTTGACTTTGACTTTGACTTTGACTTTGATTATTTTATGTAATACAAAACTCAGGTGGAACGTTACGCGGAACGTTACTATTTTTCATGAGTGTTGCTGGTATTCATCAATTTATAAAACGTTATCACGTCAAAACATATTTTTTTGTTCTAGCCCAATATTAAACGTAATGTTAGATAGCATTGCCGTGACTTCGCTCTCTGTTTCTCTATTCGTCACGCGGTACTCTAACTTGTTAATAAAATAGGTCATAAATTTGGATATTTTATTAAAAAGATACGTCTTAAATGAGATGTTAAATTAGAAATACTTATTTATATTTTCGACTGACGTTTAAGCTTAGTGCTTAGAGCATGATGATAGAAATCGACTTAAAAAACCATTAAATTACCATTCCCAGGACCTGCCTGTCTTACTATGCTTTGTTTTCTATAGCAATACACACACACATGACGCATCATATATTATATAAAAATATAAATATTATATTTAGTTAATTCTAGTTTAGTTTACTATAGCTGCAAATGCAATGAAAACCGCACGAAAAGCCTAGCTAGATTCGGAGATTTAGCGTTTACATATACGGAAAAAAGGTGTTCTTTTTACGGCCTAAAGTCATTTTAAGATATAGTTATGCAGACATTCGGGTTTTACAGCTCTATGATGCGAACAAATTACCTATGTTCGATGTGACTGGCCGGTTGGCGCAGTTGGTAGTACTCTGCCTTCTGAGCCGCTGGTCCCAGGTTCGATTCCCGGACAGGTCAAACATTTGTGTGTATTAACATGTCTGTTTGACCTGTGTCTGGGTGTGTTTATGTATATAAGTATATATTTATATATAAGTATGTATTTATGTATATATATATATATAAGTATGTATTTATGTATATATATAAGTATGTATTTAAGTATATATATATCAGTCATCGGGTTACCATAGTACAGGCTCTGCCTAGTTTGGGACCTGAAGACCTTGTGTGAATGTTGTCCCATATTATTATTATTATTATTTCTAGATTTTTAGGGACTCTTACATTTTGCGGATGGCAGCACTGATCAATAACGCGTGTTCGGCCATATGAGTGCATTAGCGCTAATTATTGCGAACACAATCTCATCGATGAGCTTATTTCTCGCCTTGACCGAGGTCAATAGCAGAAGCACTTAGCTTCGCGATTACAATACTTACAGTCTATTTTATTTTCCTCGTGAACATGGTATTGAATTACCTACCTGTATATAGCTATATAAACCTATCTGTATATATCACTTATTGGTGATTTATAATGGCATTGATGTAAGAATTTAGCGGCAAGATAATATCAGACTTCAAAGGCGGCTATTAAAGTGATAAATGACAATTGTCTTGTCCACTGAGGACAATATATACACCACCAAGACGTGCGATATTAATTCTCGCACGTTTATGATCATTAAGAACTATTGTCAGCAATAGCACTGATATTTGAATTGAATGCTTCCACAGCCGCCACAAAGATATCTTATAGATGGATCGGCAGATTACTACCGTTTATAATGTTGCCAGTTAAATGGCTGCATCTATAGATAGCATTGGATGTCATTAAAAAGTCGACAACATAGACATCAGCGACAACTGGACTCACTTATTATTTTTTTAACGGATTGTTAAAAAATAGGTATTTTTTTATTCTCTTTACTGTGCTAATGCCTTTATTAAAATAAAATACAAATAACTAATTACAATACTGCAGCTACTACAATAACATTTGAGCAATCCACTAACTATTGGTAGCCTATAGATAACTCAAATGCTATAACCCGTAGCGGGTTATAGTATTTGAGTTATCTATAGGTTGCAGTTGGCAGCGTGGCTAGAATGCTAGCAGCATTGCCACGTTGAATTGAAAATGTTAAAATATAGGAGCGTAGTATCAGTCTTAGCTAAATCCATTCACTTGGTTTGAATTTTGATGAAATTTATAGGGGATCACATGGAAAGTACAAGCTTTGAAAATTTGACTCCTCCTTTTTTGAAGTCAGTTATAAATAAATGTATGTATAGTATTTGTTAATTCTGTCTAAATTTGCGGTCAGTTAGTTTGTGTTCCAAAAATATAATTCTGATGAGCGGTTAGCGTGGTCAGTTATCGTTAGCTGTCTTGTAGACAGGCTACGTCAGAAAATGGCGTTACACAGACGGCGCGCCTTAAATAGTAATATAGGTACACAAGAGTTATTTTTCTTGTGATGAATGGGGAATGCGTCACCGATACAGAGAAGGAAGTGCGCGTGGTGTGGTGCGCCGAACACCAGCACTTGACTCGTGCCGCCCACGGTGACGCCTCCGTGCAGGAGCTCGTGACCAACGCCACTACGAATAACATACAGCATTTATGTACTTCATCATAACACGAGAAGAAAAGCACATTATACCTTCTGAGTAATTGGCGCGGTCTTACGAAACGTCTAGAAAGTTCGACTGTTCACATCGGCTTTATGAGTAGTCATGACGGTTACTATCAAGCAGGAAGCTTGGAAAATGTCTTTCCAATACTGAGCCGGGTATAGAACGATTTATGTGTGCATTTATGTTGGTATGAAACCAATGAAAAGCTAAAATATGTTTTTGATTTCTTTAACTAAAATATATTTCGTAAATGGAAATTAAGCATCAGAGGTAAAATAAATAAATCATCATGTTTTAAATTTGATTAATTTTGGTTATGGACGGAAATGAAATATCAAATGTTATACGCACCTTTTTCGACTATCCAATATAAAAAGAGAGTCTTCTCTTCGAGAAATTATTTTCAAATAAATGCATTTAAATTTTGCCAAATACATTTTAACGTCTAGTAGGTACCTATCGATAAAAAAGGTTATAAAAAGTGGTCGGGGGTCTGTTAGTGGCATAATCAACAAATTCTAGAAACAGTGGATTTATATCATAATGAATATAAGGTGAATGCTATAGAAACACAGTAAGATAAAATTTATACCACTCCACTGTGCACAAAAAAAAACATTTGTGGTTCAGGTAAATCTATTTTCGTTTAAAATATGGATTCTATCACCCCGTTAAAGGATTGTGATTGCGTAATACTATTGCGCCCAAAAATAATACGCAACTGTATTTCTACTTTACAATAAATTGATTCCCTTATTCCTGGATTTAAATTAAATTTGGCATATAAGTAAAGCGATAATAGTGGTTGTAATATCGATCGTGGCTGGTTCGATCCCCACCACTGGTCTTCAGCGTAGGAATAATTGTTATCAAACACTCATAATGGTGGTAGGGTACTTATACTACAGCTTATCAGTCCTTGAGAGCAAGTCAACATAAGCTTAGCGTGATTACCTTTCCTTCGAACCTTTTTAAATCTTTGATTGTATAGTCACTGGCCATCCATACCTTCAGACTTGAAACGAATAGATTACAAATTATACACATTTGGCTTCAAATCCAGATTAAGCCAGGTATAATCCGGATATATCCTGATTGATATCTCAAGAACTGCCCGCCATCGAAAAATAACCTCCAACTCGTTTTTTTTCTAAGTTACAGTAACAAAGCTATAGAGATTTACGTACGAACAGACAAAGACACGTATAACAATCGCTTTTCTCCCCCAGTGGTGTAAAATGTATGAATGATTTAATGAGCCTGTAGGTAGTGCTCCATTGCTTCTGGATCACGAGGCATTTTCTCTAAGAGTACCTATATCAACCAAATTTCAACCAAAATTCAACATCGCTTTAGAAATTAAATGCGTTTGACGACTGTTTCACCTGATGACGCGGCCTTAGATGTAGCACGCAAATCTGGAAGGTACCCATCACTCGCCTCTTGTAGACTCCAGGATTGTACATATCGGGAAACACAGACTCGGGCAACGAGTTCCATTCCTTGGCAGTACGCATTAAGAAAGTTTAGGCGAAACGCTTCGTATGTATAGTATATCTATCATATACCGATGGCGCATTGCGGTACGTTGAGTCGACCGATGATAGGAAGGGGATGTTGGAATCAATTTATGCAATCCCAGTGCACATTCTCCGAGATAATATATAACCAATAGATAACCGATAGGCTTGCTACTCTACGCCGGTGTTCAAGGCTCTGAAGCCTACGTTCTACCCAAAGAGTTACTACCGATGATTTTTTTCAATGTTCATGCAACAAGTTCTTTGTAATTTCTTGTCATACTCTTAGTTTTTTATCGATGAACCACGAGGGCCTTTGGAAGCATGTCACTAGCGTTAGCTAAAAAACCTGTCCAAGGAGGTACATACTGCAGAGAGCGTATTGCATTGACTAAAAGTCTAGTTCTTTTTGGAAATTCTGTAAGTCTAGTTAGAATTCAGAACATAGAAATCACATCAACACATTTTTTTTTCTCCTCACTAAAGAATTCTGGGCCAACTTTTTATTTTAGGAGCTATATAATAAGAACTGATACACATCAATTATAGATAATCATAATTGTTGTGTATATATTTTAACAAGGTGGATTGAGGCCACTCTCTGCTCTGAGAGAAAGGTCCGTGTCCCCCGAAATGGAATGTACTGGGCTAATTATGCATGATAATTTCAGTATTTTAATGAGTACAGTTTTAGTATTTTACAATACAGTACAGTTTCAAGAACAATATTACTATACGTATCTGAATTATGGTTTGTTATAAAAGGTTCTCATACAGTAGTTAGATTTATTTTTTACTTAGCAAAGTTACTTATATAAACACTAGCAGTCCGCCCCGGCGTCGCACGGGTTTTTAACGAAATTCAACATTAAAACGTAGAAGGATCCCTAATTAAAAAAAATATATATAATTCAGCCTATGTCACCCGGAGATAGTGTAGCTTCGCAACAGTGAAAGAATTTGTCAAATCGGTGTAGTAGTTTCGGAGCTATGCAATATTACTATACGTATTAAAATTATGGTTTGTTATAGGATTTCAAAATTAAAAATTATCTTACAATTTTTAATTTTGTCTCTTTCCCTAATTTTTTTGAAAATATAATATAGCCTATGTCACCCGGAGATAGAGTAGCTTCCCAATAGTGAAATATTTTTTTCAAATCGGTTCAGTAGTTTCAAACAAACAAATCTTTCCTCTAACATTAGTATAGAATGTGTGAATGCAATATCTATCTACTCAGTATGAGTAGGTACTTATTCACCTAGTTGCAGATTTCTCATACATTTCTTAACAAATGTCTTATTTAGCATTCAGTTAAGGCACAATATGACAAGACGTCGTATCTTTATTATAATCGGTCAGGCTGGCGGTGCCTTATATGGAAACGTGTAGGATTGAGAAGTCAAACTACTTCCCGCTGCTGTAATTGGTCGATCGAATTGATTTCAATTAACTACTTATCGCCAGACTGACAATCGCATGACATATCGTTTCAGCCGTACGATATTTAGGTACCTACTGGACATGAGTCCCCAGCATAAGCCTCTCCACATTTCCACTCTTGTTTTTTTCTGTATTTCTTGTAGGAGTTTGGAAATGTTAATCACACTTGACATGCTGGTTTGCGATTGCAGTTGAGTGCTGGAGATAAGATCGTGCAGTGTGCGCAGGCGCTGCAGAATACCTTTTGGTGAAGATATACATATATCACGATGATATCATGTAATCTATATCGATCTCAGACTAAGAAAAATAAAGACCGTTAAAACGATGCTTAACTAGTAGTAATCACACGCACTCACCCACAGCAGAACAAATAAAACCATGCCCAACTAGTAGGTAATTACACGTGTTCACCCACAGCAGAACAAATAAAACCATGCCCAACTAGTAGGTAATTACACGTGTTCACCCACAGCAGAACAAATAAAACCATGCCCAACTAGTAGGTAATCACACGTGCTCACCCACTGCAGAACAAATAAAACCATGCCCAACTAGTAGGTAATCACACGTGTTCACCCACAGCAGAACAAATAAAACCATGCCCAACTAGTAGGTAATCACACGCACTCACCCACTGCAGAACAAATAAAACCATGCCCAACTAGTAGGTAATCACACGTGTTCACCCACAGCAGAACAAATAAAACCATGCCCATTGCGAATTGTCATCACTCATCTCTCAACTCTCAATGACCCAACCTATAAACGGATGTTATAAGAACGTCGACAAAGCAATTTTTAAAAATTTTGAGTTACCCTCTCAAGTTTCACTTTCATTAGTTATAATACTTTTTTAATAGCAACAGCTTATTATAAAAGTTATATACTTTACATTTTATTTAATATCCCTATCGTTAGTTTGTTTGTTTAAACCTTAAAACCTTTAACTTTAAATCTTTTTTTTTTTTTTTTTTGGGATAATGATGGAACAAGCTATAGGCCTACAAGATGTTAAGTGGTAACCTCTGCCTATAAACAGTTACAATTCGTAAAGAACTGCACTGCGCCCGTCACCCTGGGATATAAGGTTGGTAAGTCTCATGTGCCTGTAATTTCACCGGAAACTATACCCTTCACCGGGACACAGTAATGCGAACTCTACTGCCTAGCGGTTATATGATATGGAAATATGGTGGCAATACTCGTACTTCCCCGGGCAAACTCTCACATAAAGTTAGAATTGCCATGACTGGCCGGGTGGCGCAGTTGGTAGCACTCTACCTTCTGAGCCTCTGGTCCCGGGTTCGATTCCCGGACAGGTCAAACATTTGTGTGCATGAACATGTCTGTTGGACCTGTGTCCGGATGTGTATATAAGTATATATATCAGTCATCAGGTTACCATAGTACAGGCTCTGCCTAGTTTGGAACCTGAAGACCTTGTGTGAATGTTAATAAATAAAAAATAAAAAAACCTCTAAAATCCGCCTACCAGGACAAGAAATGTATTTTGGAGCTTTAAATAAAATCCGGACAATTCAGCAGAGATTTTAAGTTACCTATACCGGACAATTAAAATTAAAAATAAAGCCCCGCCCGGACCTGCTACTCACTCTATGTAGGACTCTAATACACTCTAGTGCTCTGAAAATTAAGTATCTTTTTTTTTTTTTTTTTTTTACATATTATAAGTTTGCGTTTGACAACTGTCTCACCTGATGTTAAGTGATGACGTTGTCTAGGATTTAGCACGCAAACCTAGAAGGTACCTATTCACTCGCGACTTGAAGACTCCAGGATTGTACATATCGGGAAACACAGACTCGGGCAACGAGTTCCATTCCTTGGCAGTACGCATTAAGAAAGTGGAAGCATAACACTTCGTGCCTATAGGTGGTATATCTACCATATAGCGATGGCGAATTGCCGTACGTCGAGTCGACCGATGATAGAAAGGGGATGGTGGAATCAGATTGTGTAATTCCAGTGCACATTCTCCGAAATGCACCCGATAGAAAACCGATAGGCTTGCTACTCTACGCCGGTGTTCAAGGCTCTGAAGCCTACGTTCAGATATACGTATATATATATATAGCCTACGTATCTTTAATGTCAATAAGCCAAAAATTGCTGAGAGTAACCGTATCTTTGTGTCTATTATACTGTTTAATTAGCTAACGTTTTTATATTATACATTCCAGTCAATAGAATGTAATCTATTGACCAGAAATGTGTTTATACCATGATAATTACACGAACGCTCATTCCGTGCTCGGAGCCATTAAGATCGTATCGCTTCTATACAATTAACTGAATGTACGAACTGCTAACACCACATACATGTTTACTTATGATTTACTAACTACGTGTCTGTAATTACCCGGGTTGCTCTGCTTAAACAATAGGCCCCCTTTATATAAACACGCTGTTAGTGTGCCTCTCGTTCAATTGTATGTGAAAGGGAAGACGCTCCAGATGCTGGCTATAACGTCAAATTGTTGCCGGCCGTCATGGCTTAGTGGCTGTCGGCCCTGACTTATGATACCGCGAATCTGGGTTCGAATCCTGTCGGGAGTGGGGAATAAATCTGTGTGGAGCTCACATGTTTCTTTTCGGGTCTTGGTTATTTGTGTAATGTGATTATGTGTTTCTTGTAATGTCTATGCCTCCCACAGGTGTGAGTTTAAATTAGTATTTGATTGTACACATATATAATTAGGTAATACTATTAATTATGTGCTAGTGTATAGTGTACTGGCATCACACCCGGTAGTGGGGCTACAGAATAGATAATACTTGCTCGTATTGTAGTGCTGTTGGAAGTACCCAGCCATAGTAACTTTTATTTACCTAATCAGTGTTAGAATATCTACATAATAATTATATATAAAGTAGGCCGCTCTCAGGCTTTTCTTCCCAGTACCACGCGCGCCTTTCACCTCTAAGGGCACGGTGCCGGCGGCGGTCCCAGTCAGTATATACAACTGCACACAGATACTTACATAGATACTATAGATACAGGTAACTTATCCTATTTCCGGGGTATCCATATCATATAACAACATGATGAACAATCACCCACTTATATCGCTAGTTAAGCTCCGTAGCTGGCTCTAATAGCTGAGATAGTAAACATTACACTGTGCTAAAGCTTACTAAATTACTACGTATTGTGTGATAAATAATATACGGCTAATATAAGCACAAACAATTGAAAAACGAATAACGCTGGAGCTATAAATACACTAAATAATCTTCCGTGTGAAATCGCGATACAAATCTTTTGATAATCTTGTTAGGAAAGTTCCATATAATTATTGACGTTTAACGAGGTTCATAATCCTATCATAACGCCGATGTTCTTCGAGCGGGACGATGACATAACAGTTTCCGCCATTGTTACAGGTAACTGCTCCGAAGTTCCCGGTGGTGTTCAAGATAGGGCACGCGCACAGCGGCGTGGCCAAGGTGAAAGTGGACTCTTTGGCCGACTTCCAGGTAAAAACCTCGCGGCTACACACCTCGATTAATATGCTAATCTGGCGGGCTACAAAGCTTGTATTCCGATTAATAGTTTTCATAACATGTTATTATGTTTAATCGCGCTGACCGAGTTGATTCGTGTAGTGGCATTTAAAAAAATTAAACACTTAAGTGTGTATTTTTCTGATATTATCTCTTTCATCGTAATTCATCATCATCTCAGCCATAGGACGTCCACTGCTGGACATAGCCTCCCCCATTGATTTCCACAAGGACCTGTTGGAAGCGGCCCGCATCCACGTAATTACAAATCGGGAAATCTCATTGGAGTGCAATGAGGTCTAAGTACGAGTGCTTTCTATATTCCAAGGGAGCTTAAAATCCCACTAATATTGTATAGGCAAAAGTTTGTATACGTGTATGTTTGTTACTCCTTTACGCTCAAACAGCTGCACTGATTTCAATGAAATTTGGTATGGAGATAGTTAAGATCCTATATTAACACATAGGCTACTTTTCATTCCGAAAACAATTGCTGTTCTCGTGGGATAAGCAAATTTTTCAAAAGCTTCTATTACTCCATCATCACGCCTGTACCTGTGTTATAGACTCTGGAATAACACATAGCTTACTTTTATCCTGGAAAATGTATAGTTCTCGTGGGAAAACAAATACTTGCTAAATGTCCTCATAGGAATGTAAATTCTAGCATTCATTATATTTAACTTAGAAAAAATCTTATTCAGCTTCAGCTTTCAATTTTAGTTTCAGTAATTTTCAATTGTATGCTTGTAGGATATCGCTGGAGTTGTCGCCATGCTGGGAACTTACTGCACGGTCGAACCCTACATCGACGCGAAATACGACATCCACATACAGAAAATTGGCACCAACTACAAAGCGTTTATGTAAGTATCACTAACCTTCTGACGCCTAAACGAAACATCAAACACATTCACTTTGTGGACACGATACAATAACATCGAAACAGGCGTTAGCAGTGAAACTGTTTCTTTACGTTTCATGTGCGTGTGTGTGTGTATCGGCGCAACAACATATGTATCAATCTGGGGTCCATATCTGGGGTACATCTCAATACCCCGTCGTGAAGATAATATGGAACAATAATTTCCTGAACTTCATCTCCAATTATTTAAGATAATATATAAATTAGTCAAGTGGTTCTAGGTAACATAGTAGCGTATTTAAAACTGCATGCTTTCACATTAACTTCTTCAGCATACAATCAATTTTCTAAATGGATCAATCTTAGCTTGGTCATAAAAAGTCTTAAAGCTATGAGATACCTAATTGGAGCTTACATAGATTTGAATCAGTAGATGTCTCTCGGTTTAGGATTCCTTGTGTCGTGAGAGTATCTTCATAAGCTTCTTTTAATTAGAATCTAGATTCGGTTAACACAGTATTACTGGTGAGTCTACCTAAATAATATTGTACCGGCTAACAGTTAAAGGAAAAACCTATCAACCAAATCTTAATAATAGGTATTATAAAAGCGAAAGCTTGTATGTGTGTATGTTTGTTACTCCTTCACGCTCAAACGGCTGCACCGATTTGGATAATATGTATTATGGAGATAGTTCAGACACTAGATTAACAGTTAGGCTGCTTTTCATAAAAATAATTTCTGTTCCCGTGGGATCAGCAAATAATACAAAAATGTTTGTTCCTCTTTCACGCTCAAACGGCTATATTCGATTACATTTTGTATGGAAATAGGTTAAATCTTAGAATAACTCACAGGCTACTTTTATCCGGGAAAAAGTATAGTTTCATTGTAATTATTAGAAGCGGGAAAACCGTAATCCTCGCGGGTGAAACCGCGGGGTGCTCTAGTCAAGAATAAATAAGAAAATGATACGGAATCCTGATAAAAAAATAGGTAGATTTCGAAACTAAAATGTAAAATAACCACAGAGGTTATACTTGACAGTAATTCTGTCGTTCTAATTGAAGAATCTAACTTTGGCGTGGTTATACGCTTTTGATTTTTCCCGTACATTATAAGAACTATTTATAAGCATTATTACCATTAACACGTAAAAACAAACATAAACAGCATTCTGTATATAAAAAAAACTCATGTTGTGTTTCAGGCGCAAATCTATTTCTGGTAACTGGAAAACAAACCAAGGTTCAGCCATGCTCGAAGCTATCGGCATGAATGACAGATACAAGATGTGGATTGATGAGGTATGCCGATACTGATATTTGAAGATTCGTGTGTTGATCGATACAATTATGTAAAACATTTAACGAAAATCTTTTGATTGCGGTGGTTAATCCATTTAAAAGCTTTCGTAGTACTAATAGGAAACTAAAAAGTAATAGCAATAATAATAAGAAGAATACCTAATAAGCTAATTATTTCTGTCTGTTTATCGCCGCGTCCGTCAGTCCGGCCTCTTTTTTCGTATAAGCAATATAACAATTTTATACTAATATACATATAGTATATACATATTATTATAATATTCTAATAAATTGTGTTCCTCACTGTACTTAAATTGTCTATAAAATTGCCAATCTATCAATTAAGTTTTATGTTAAAAAATGGCACGGACTCTGGAGTCTGTGGAGAGTAATGTTTCAAATAAAAAAACTATAAAACTAATAAAATAAATATTTTATGGATCTGGTCTCCAAAAGGCATAGCATAGAAATTCGCAACCAAGAAATGGAAACACCTTGTAATTTTGAACCAACAGTTTTATAGACTTTGAGACCTGCAACGGATCCCGTTCTTTTAATTCGATCCAATAGTTATACATTTATCAGAAACCTTAACCGTTATCAACGGATTGTAATTTCTACATTGTACCAAAAAAAAATTATATCAATTTTACGACGTACCAGAAATAAAACGTTCAAAAGCCAAGTTTAAGTATTATCCTTCGCTTAAACTTACTAACATCAACGTTCATAAAACCACTTTATCTGAAGGATAGAGAATGAAAACAACGTTGTCTCATGTAACTTATACAAATTTTTTTTACACTTATGTATACTATTTATTTGAGCACATGACGGCACTGATAATATATGTCTTAAACTACGTTCCAGGAAGTTCTCTTTGACATCTGGAAGTAAAGCTACATAAGCTTTACTTCTGCTGTGTCACTCTCAGTGGTGGAGGATTTTTCTTCCAAGCTAGAAAGTTGGAATACGTTTTTCCAAAGAAGAGGGTCGTGGAACATAATGTATGGGCCTTAAGATCTAAGTGTCACGAGTCAGAGAATGACAGAATTATAACATATTGATATTGACACAGTCATAATGGGCTCAATGTTATGGGTTCGCAATGGCTTCTAAAGACATTATTACCAGTTAGAACACAGGTTCGATTTAACTCGTTGGCTCTAAATATAAAAAAATACTTAGTCTTTCCTCTCTACTATAAAAATAACGTGTCCTCTAGTCTCTAAATGTAATCAGTTAAATTCTTCTAAACCACAACGCATTGCGATTTAAATTTCGTATGAAATCTCAATTGCTACGGACCGGTTCGGCAACGCAAAAAAAGCAAATAAATAGTTGAAACTTTTTTATAAGTTCTTTGGATTGCTGTTTATTATTTGAACCATTTGCAATGCAAGCTGGTTCCAACTTTTGTACCCAATAGATACAATCGAGAAAAAGAACTTCCCAAAATTGTATATCAAAATCCCCTCTAAATTGTCCTTTCAAAGCTAAATGAGAAGGACATTGCGGCCAAGCATACACATTTTCATACTTGTGTAGTGTCGTAATCCCCTTCTCGAAACCCGATTGACTTCTCCTGCCTCCAATATTTCGCCAGTTCCAGTTCCAATAAGCGCCGCCGAGGGTCATAAATCCCTTAGCCTTCTCGATTTACCACTGAATAAGTAACTACCAGCTATTAAATAAATTTCACCGAGTTAAATCGTATATTTGCAGGTGAGTGAGATATTCGGCGGGCTCGAAGTATGCGCTCTGGAGCTGGTTGTCGGCAAGGACGGTCGCGAGCACATCATAGAGCTGAACGACTCTGCTACTTCCTTTATGGGAGACTCGCAGGAGGAAGACCGTCGGAATTTGTCTGATCTTGTTCTTCAACGTATGCAGGTAATATGTATTTATAACTAATCCTGTACACATGTTTCAAACTTGCTTAATTGTAACCCCGTAACGCTGGTATTTCAGAAAGTTCTGTGTCGTTGCTAACGCTCTTTATTTTGTACATCAATGACATGTTCACATTAGCGAGATTTGACTAGCAGCTCTGAAAATGCACAATACTTCGAATGTACAAACATCCCACGTGCCCAAGTACGAGCAAACCTGTCTGAAATGAAGACTTCTCAAAAGTCCTTCTCTCTATGTTCAATTTAACTCCACTAAAAAACGGCTTGCGTAAAAAAAACCTATTTGCTATGCCATCGATAGAGACAGTTGCTGCTCGTGAGATTTATAGGTATCTACATTTTTTGATAGAGTTTACGTTCCGGGGCAGTCCTCATTTCCCTCGCTAAATTGTAACAAAAAAATGTTATTGATGTTGTGTTACATTCAGGGAGTTGAAATGTATGCGCTTAGTTTCGCTTCCATGCATGCGTAATGAACAAGAGAAGCTCTTTATAGTCAGTATTTGGGCACCCTTGTGCAATGTATCCATGTCAAGCCGCTGGATACATTGCAGCACTGAGACCCTAGACTCATAGAAAACATGGAGCTAATCAGTAACGCAAATTTAAACACTCTTCATTGATCGTGCTACACTAAATTGAGCGTTATCACCTCCATTTACAATCGTTTGTCCATTTGAAGTTATTTAAATTCAATCGTATCTTCTCTTTCGCCTCAACCTTGCTGACAAATGGCAGCGTGAACATTTGATGTTGCGTGAGCGTGTTCACCGGGGAATATGTAAATGCACTGATTGCAGTCAGTGTGCCGGCCCGGCATAACCAAGGCTACATCCCGGAGCTCGGTGTCGGGCAGCTCGGCGGCCGGCTCGCCGACGGAAGAGCGCGCCCTGCCCGGACCCGGCGCGGGGGGGCCGCCCACCGTCCCGCCCCCCGCGCCGCTCGCCGCCGCCGCCTCCATCGACCGCCCGCTGCCGCCGATCCCGGCCGAGCCCAGCCAGCCGCCGCCGCCGCCGCTCACGCGTCGCGACTCACAAGGTACAGTAGCCCATAGATGATACCTAATATCAGTAGCCGAACCGCGAATCACTATCGCACTCGTATTGCAGCGTGGAACAATTCAACTCAATACAACTTAACTGTCATTTATCTAGCACAACTGTGACACAGAGCACTTTATAGTTTGTACGGATGGTACGTGCAATATTCAATTGTTTATACGATTGCGATACGATGATCGTGAAGCCAGTTCTTCCTGCTGATCTCGATGACTCCATTTCATTTATTTAATTCAGAAACATGTATTCAATGTACATAATATTGTCTCCTATAAATGTTATGTTATACGAATAATAATTAGTTTTAAAAATTGTATGATAAGTAAAATTATAATTCGTTTTAGCTGCACCCACCTAAAAAATAACACGATTTTATTGCACATTCTCACTCACAGCGGATGTAAAATGCAATGTTAAGTAAAATGGTCTAGCTTCACCGAATTGCAGCGGACGTATGCTCAAGTAGAACTTTGGTAGCTCCTCATTACAGTGAACCGACCAGCTTATAAAGTACCCATTCAGAGAGATATGAAAAAGTGCGGTTGGCGTAGTGGTGTAAGTAGTCAAGCTCAGCGTCAGGTTCTCTGTTGCCATGACAGAACCTGATGTTGAGCCTGGCTATACCGCATCACAGTCATCACGCCGTGGCCCCTCGAAGCACCCATCGCTTGAAGCTTGTTAGAATCAAAATCAAGTTGCTTCCTTCATACACCCACCTAATGTACTAAGTCAAGTAGATTTTGTAAGTATGCCTCAGATCAAGTTCAGAGCTATAGAGGTGCAATCGGTAAGTTAACATTTTGATCATGATGTGCTTCTAGTGGCCATCATATGATGAAATGTATGACAACTCGGAGGAAACTGGATTCAGCCAATCATGTAGTCGCCGGATCGAACCACACCTTGAATTGAGCTTTCCGTAAAGGTAACATCGTAAAGAAAGTCAAAACATGATTACACTCTTCAGATATTATGTCACAAAGCACCTGACAGTATATTTGAGTAACTTTCTGTATTTCAGAGCCAGCTGTCATTCTAGCCCTACTTTGATCTACCTTCGACTACATAATTCATCTTGAAATGGCCAAACTCATACACACACAGTGAACCAATAAAGTTCTTCCTATATTCAAATACATTATTGTTTCTCTTTGTTAATAGCATCCCAATCGTCCACGGTGTCCTCGGTCTCTGCGGCTCCGAGCACAGCGAGCAGCGCCGCCCCGGGCGCCGCTCCGGGCTCCACGGGGGGCCGCGGGGGCTTCGCTCGCCAGGGCTCCCTCAGTGCCACGCTCACTGAAGACGCAGAGGATACTATGAAGAACCTGAGAAAAACTTTTGCGGGCATCTTTGGGGATATGTAAAAGTTATCGTATTTCATTTGAAGAAATATCTCTTTAATTTAATATCTTATTCTAGATTTATCTGTTAACGAAACATTTGTGACAAGGGGCCATTCATAAATTACATCACATGGATTTCATGACTTTTTGACCCCTCCCTTTCCTTGTCACAGTTGGTGACATTTGTGACCACCCCTATCCCCTTGTGCTACGTCACACGCAAAGCAATTTATCATCTTGAAATTATTAGAAAAATATTTAGATAATTTCGGATCTACTTTTGACGAAGAAGAAATTTTGTTGAATTGAAGATTCTTCTTGTTTGAATTTTTTGCCTTTGATTTTATATCGGCGTTTACCGACGGGAATGGCGAACAATTTGATGTGTGAATGTGACATCAGAGAGCTTATGACTCCCCCTAGCCCTTGTCACACTATGTCACACTTTTCTGGCCCCCTCTTGCGCCCTAAAGGTGTGACGTAATATATGGATGGCCCCAATGTCTATTTTGTATGGAAAAGGCATTTAATGAAAAGTAGCTGTAAAACGTTGAAGTAGAACTGGAGAGTTGAGATTTCTCGCAACATTGTCAGATTATTGAAAATATTACCTACTAAATAAAATATACACATTCTGCAGAAGCCAATTTAAGATTGGATGCAACATTTCTCCGATACACTTTCTGTTTAGTAATAAACAACAATTTTTATCGTTTCCTTTTTTACAGGCAAGATAAAGACTTCTTTGGATTACCGACAGGATTATAAATAAAAAAATATTTAAAAAAACGGTGAGCCCTGAAGATTCCAAGATTAAATTGATATGTTGATTACCACGTCCTGTTTTTGGATTTTCATTAGGCAATTGACATTAAATCCGCAAGTCTTCTTTATTAGCATAGTGATGGTGTGCTCTACGTGACGAGTGTAAAAGGTAACCATTTACAAAATTAGTATAGTTTTTACGATAAATGTACGATTAATATAGATTTTTTACAGTAAGTTAATTATATTATGAGAATCAACTGAGCTGCATTGTGATCGACCCGTTACTGGCCCGCAAGCGCGGAGCAACTATAGTGTCTTCTGACTATCTGCAATTCCCTTCTACACTCGATGCACCTTTGTAGATTATTTCCAATGGCGTGATTGTGATCATTATCTAAATAATTACAATGGCAAAAAACTGCGACTTGTTAACCAACTTGAAAAAAGGAGGTTACTCAATTCGACCATATATATGTGTGTTCGCGGATCACTTCGTCGTTTATGAACCGATTTTGATGATTCGTTTTTTGTTAGATAGAGTATACTTTCGTGGTGATCCCATTCAAATTTCATCATAATCGGACGAGCGGTTTTTAAAGTTATACTCAAATAACTGGAAAGTGCTACGCATATCTCGACGATATTATTGTCGCGGTTGAGGAAATCGGAGAACACACAATGACAATTGATCCCGTGAGTAGCAAAGGTCACTGAAAGGGTGAAAAAAAAAATTTACAAAAAATGGAACTGACTTCAACACTCAAAAGTGTGAAATAACTTGTCGAAGTCACCAGGGTACCATGAGCACAATCTTGTGATGATAGTTACTTTTATGAACTATCATCGTACCGACTTCAACAAGTTATTCCACGCTTTTGAGTGGTGAGTCGGTTCCATTTTTTGTTATTTTTAACATGTTTTGTTATTAACAAAACCTAGGAAAAACCTAGCGTTCTGTACTAACGTACAGAGGGGTAGGTTTTTCGCGTGGAAACTTTCAATAGAAACTTTAAGTTTAAACAGTGTTGAGTTTCAATACATTCCGTTCGGATAAGTAATATAACTCGAAATCATAATATAAATAATATTTCGGGACAATTTTATTCATATACCTTCGTTTTTAGATCGTTCTGAGTATACTTACCAACAAAACTCACTTGCGCCTCTGTTCAATCACTTAAACACTTAGATATTATAATTCGAAATTGAATGAAAGGGAACGAAAACGAAAGATAAGTTTGGAAAAAAATAAAGAGATACAAAGTATTAAAGGAGTGGAATGGATTTAATTTCTGTACCATTTCAAAATGGATGGTGGATTTGTGTCATACAAATGGAAAACGTGTGGATTGGATTGAATCCAGATTAGTCGATGTTTTTGAACGATTGAAAAAAACGTCACAGAGTTAAAAAATGCTAAAGAGTAATGCTATTGAAGACAATATTGTTAAACGCAAGATTTCCTCCACATTTTATATAGATAATAATACTTTTTCGTAGTTGTATCTTTTAGAATTAAGAGCATCTGATGTATCATCGAGCTGCATATTTTTGAGCGTTTTATGTTTGTCAATTATTTGTTTTAGCTAATAAGCGTAATAAAATCAACACGTTTTTCATATACCTATCCTATCCCTAAACTCTAAAGAACCTTCAGAAATGTCATCAAAATTAAATAGGAGTTCGTTTACTAGAACGTGATTGATTAATATAATATGAGAAGGATATCCATTCTTGCTGTTCTCTGAGCTCGCATCAGAATTCTATGTACAATCGACAAAAAAAAGATCTACAAGTTTTCACAAAAATTTCTGTGCAATCACAACTGCGATAAGGTTGAACCCCTCTAACAATGAAAGTGATTTCACGGGAAAATCAACCTTGTTGTCATATGATGTCCAATGATCTTCAAACGAACCAGTGATAGACGATATATTTGGTCGACTTACATTACAGTATATCTTCTATATGTACGCAAAATTGTACTCTATTATGCTATGAAACGTAGACATTTCAAGTATAGGCAATACTTACATAATTTATGAGATATTAGTAGATTGTTTAAGCTCTTTGTTTAAGATTTATATAGTTAAGAATATTAAGTAATATGAATACCAATAGGAACTATGTTATAATCAATACCCACTTGTTATCGTAGATTTTACAACGAAATAGTTAAATCGTTTACAGTGTACTTATTACTGAATAAGACAGTGAGTTTAATGTGCAATGTTAACTTTCGTTACAGCAATATATAGTTATAAACCCTAATTACTAAGACAGGCTATTATTATTCTGTTAATTAACTATAAACTAGCTAAAATGCATTAACGACCAAAAGCGCGTATTTTATTACGCTAATATGAGAAGTTTATTTATTTGTGGGTAGTTTTATTCGTCAAATAGTATGGCTATTGACGACTTACATAAAACTACCCTAATCAAAAGATCTAATATTAATTATTTTCGTTCAGTATCCTACATATTGAGACTTTATCATAGCAAAATTATTAATTAATTATAACTTGTATGTCCAAATTTAAGGCATTTTTGACCCCGACATTAGGGCCACCTGTTTCTGGGGACCAAAGCATAAAAAATGCCCTGTTTTAGTTACATTGAATGAACAACCTAGTCACTACCACTATCTTTCTTTAGTTGTCGTCGCCGTGGTGCTTTCTCATAACTTTGTTTAGTACTTTTAGTAAATTTTAGTAATGTACTTTTATATGCACGTGTAGGTAGACTTTACACAATGTAGAATTCGTAATCGCAGCGATGTAGAAATCTTTAACGTATAATTATCAATGATGTACATTGTTATAATATTCATAACATTATATCTAATTAGCGCAATTATTATTATATTTTCTACATATAGGTACCATTATCTACCTACAATGGCAGATTTTATTCCTTTCCGAATTCAATTTAAGAATGATCTCATATTCAGTTTGTATTACATACTTGCATAGGTATAATTTCAGTTATATATTTACGGATTAACATTTCAATGTTATATGTACTTGTTATGATAATGATTATAATATAAACACTCAAATTAATATATAAACGCTGTTGTTGTTGTTGCTATCAAGTTATACAATATATGATATATATATACTCATTATAGATATGATGGCTAATCCGTGAGAGACGTCACGGTAAAAAAGTATTTTAGAGGCAATTAAAAGTAAAATTGTCTGTGGTTTTACCGCGGCTTCGTCTTTATATTCCATAAATAAGAATAAATGGACATCGGATGTCACTAGCGATTGGCAAAAAAATGTTTTGAAGATCTTTCTTTGGACAGGTTCCACTATGTCCACGGTTTCAAGATATAATATGATGCTAATAACATGTATGATATTACTTTGTGGCATCCATGCTGATGTTCGAATGAAATATGTTAATGGAATTTGAATGCATGTTAATCTATATGATGTAATAAATACCTCTTTTGGTAAATTAATAACGAATCTAATTGTGTTTTATTTTTAAACGACTTCATAAACAGGTCCTCGATTCGTAGGAATCTTTAATAGTTTTTATATGATCCCCGATTATTCAAAAACGCCTGGATCGAATAAGACGATGTTTTTTTGTTTAAAAATTTGACTTACGACTTTGACTAAATAACGCGACTATCATTGGAGGTTTATCCCCATTGTCAGGTAAGGATTTAAAGATAGATTTGGAGCTCATTTTCAAGTAAATGTTTCTGAAAACAATTACTAGTAGTGGTTAATAAATTTAGTATAGTTTTTGAACAATTATTATAGCTAAGAGTGTTGAACGATAACATTAAAATGCAACACTTTAATAATAACTAATCGTGATTTATTAAAATGTTAATATATTAAGTAATTACAATTATATAAAGGTAATTTAACAAAACATACATGTATACTATATTTATCAAACTCAGATTGACATTATTAAAAGAGCTATACATAAATATTTAAAGTTACAATGATTTTGAAACGTCGCAACTAATTATCAACCATAGTTACAGAATACGTTAGTTAAAGGACGTTAAGGGTAACCAACAGGGTCCATGCCAGTATTTAGGCTGTAGTTCCGGTACATGCCAGCTTTAGCGAGTCTGTTGGTGAACGTCTGCCCAGCAGGAAAGAACACTGGAGTCACTGTATGAATCCCTGCAATTACAGAAATTAGTATGTTTTCGACTTGTGATTTGAACGTATGTATAACAGTAAATCTGCACCCCGCGGTTTACCCGCGTTGAATACGGTACTTGCTGCCTTCATCTTTTTTTTTCGTGGGGATAATGCCTTTACCCACTGCCGCCTACCGGAAAAGTAGGCGGGGCATGTCGGGCTCGCTTGCACTTGGGGCCTCTTGGCCCCCAACTCTATATAACTGCATCCACAGCAGCCAGAGTCCACTACCAATTATCCCACGGTAACCATAAATTTTCCAGAACAAAATGTAGCCTATGTCCTTCTCCAAGGCCTTATCTTTTTCTATACCAAAATTCATCAAAACTGGTTCAGCAAACCGCAGCCTGCCTATCCCTGTTCTGAGCTGTTAATTAAACATTGCTGCGGTGCAGTCTAATTGTGAAGATAGCCAAAACCTTGTAGATAAGCATGTCCAAGTGATTTGGTGCTTTTGATGTGCTTCTTCAGAGGGCACGCCTCTAAACAATATACTCGTTAAGTCATGGTGAATGGTTTTGATAGGTCTGCGGAATGCCACCAAAGCTGTATAATAGTTTGTACGCAAATCTAAAAACCTAATGTGAAGTTAGAAGAAGTGAGAAGTTCTGAAGCAAGAAACTGTTACTTATTATCTGTGATATGCTTACTCGTTTGTAGTATTTATGACAGGATACTAAATAACTACTACAAGTGAAATAAAAATTTTACTAAAAATTGGAACCGAATTCAACACTCAAAATTGTGAAATATCTTGTCGAAGTCGGTACCATGCGCACACTATTTTGATAATAGGTACTTTTGTACTATCATGGTACCGACTTCAACAAGTTATTTCACACATTCGAGTGTTGAAGTCCGTTTCATTTTTTGTTTTTCTTTTCCATTACCATTCCTATACCATTCAAATGCTCTAAGGAAAAGTTTGTGAGACGAATCATTTTGAAGCAATTATGCAGTATGAATCGGCCGCCGTCCTGACGGTGGCTGTGTCGATGCCTGCCCCTTGGTCTGAGCTGGTGAAATCATTACTGAACTCACAGCATGGTGGTAAGGTAGTTTCCAGTCCCCGCCTGGCTAGTCACCACCCTAAAGTTTGAAAAACTGTTACCAAGCACACAGTGTTGTCAGGCAGCCGTCCCTGAGAGCCAGTCACATTATAACTCTGGCTTGACTCCACCTTCGACCACATCCTGACCACCAAGTGAGGCAGTGATCAGTTATCGTTCAGTGACAAATTTTTACCCTAAATATGGACCGAGAAAATATGTTCCTTCTAAGTTTGCGTGCTCCACCTTAGACCGCGTCGTCGCTTAACATCAGGTGAGACAGTGGTCAAACGCAAGCTTATAATCTCTGAAATTAGTACTCGGCAATGGATATGGTTTTAATTGATTTTATCTTATCTTAAAATTGTAAAACAAAAGGTTAAAATGTGCCTATGGTTAAGGAATGGTACCCATTTGTATCAAATATCATTCTCAAAATATTCTGCCGAGCGTCATACTTCATCTATACAAATGTTCGTCTGAGGTTATTGTGGTCGTTATGAAAATGGTGATGTTTCGTTATCAATGTAAACATTTAAAATACGTTCATTAATTTGGTATAATATTTTATTTATTAATTTGACAAACGGTAACAATACAATAGATAAACACCGATATAAATACAATGGTAACCAAGTACTAGTATTATTTGCGCGATCGCGTCCGCGAGCGCCCCGTATTCTCCTTGAAAAAGACCACCGAATGTGGTTGAAACTATAGTCGGAACCCTCTGACTTATTACGTGAGTAACTCCCGTGTTTTATACATTCATAATGTTTCAAAACCACGTCAGTTTTAATAGCAAAAAAGTACTAGTATGTTATTAAGAAGCATTTTCTAATCATTTACAAATTAGGATATAAATGGGAAATATGTAAACATAATGCATTTATACATCATTGTTCGATAACGCACACAAACTAGTTTAGTTAAAACTTACGCGCTTGTTCTACGCATTTTGAGTCGGTACTAATAGTATATAATGGTATACATACATAAGTAATAATATTCTCTAACATTCGACACTACACAGTTTTTTAGCATTTTCTAAAATAACAAAATCATTACAAGAACATATTATAATTAAACAGTTTTGACTGTAATAATATTAAAACTCACGCTCATGATTACTTTACACTGTTTTTACGGGTATAATGTGGTACTTACGCGTAGTCGATATCACGATCGACAATTGTTTCGGCTTCTTCCGGAAGCCTTCATCAGGATCTTGAGTGCGGTGCGTTCGTCGTAACGTCCCGTCTCGCATTGTCGATCGTGATATCGACTACGCGTAAGTACCACGTTATACCCGTTAAAAACAGTGTAAAGTTTTGACTGTAGTTCATGAGCCTGACATTATAGATATTTATATCCTTATCAGATGGTAGCTGTCATTTGCAGTATACCTTTCTTGTGAACATTTGTGAGTAATCTAAATTTAGTTTCTAGACTAATTGTAAGACGTTAGTATGGTGGGTATGATGGTGAGTACACACACACAATATAATATGAATACCGAAACTTGTTATGTCTGCAATGAAAATGAAATAACTGTAATCATACGAAGGAAAATCTGTATGCAAATACTGTTTACATACTCTTACAAAATAATTATTGTGGCAGTGCATATATAGTAAATAGGTATATAATATATAAAGATGGTTTCAAATGCTTTTAAGTGATCGATTTGATAGAGTACCTGAGACAACGATCACTGAAAAGTGTTACACATTATGTGTACGGACGCTGAAAATTAAGTAATAAACATACTATTTATCTGCCACGAATACTACACTAACAAAATATTACGAGTATTAAACCTTAGAAATGGGATAACCGGTAAAATGAATAAAAATACACGGTAAATATCCCGCTTCTAAACATATCTTTTATTTAATAGGTACTTTAATTTTAATGATAATTGAAAGCATACAGTAGAACTGGAGCTATTTCTTACCATGTATGTTAATGTAGACCTAGTGCTGGAAACTATTTTTATCTAAGTATTTATTTAACAAAATCGACACTAGCAGTGCGAGTGTGGATCATCGACTCGATAAAATTAGTAGTACTTACAGTAAGTGCTTGATCAGACATGGCGTACACGCAAATCGTGCGGCGCCCGCGAAGCTCTATTACTATGGAGATCTCCAAACCGCGCGGATATCGACATGTCTGAACAAGCACTGTCGAATTTTATCGAGTCGACGATCCGTGCTCACACTGCAGCAACGATATCGCCATAGGTGGGGTAGGCGAGAAGAACTAGAACTATTCCGAGAAAGCTTAAAAATATAAATTAAACTTAGGCGTTAACGTGTGAGCCTTAAAGTAGATAAGAACTATAACTATTTTGTGTGAAAGCTGCACATTGGTCACTATTGAGGTTTTGACTTTGGCCCAATCTACACGACCAAGTACGGGGGTAGCCCTTTAGATGAAATTGCGGTCTCTTGCGGTGTTGAGCGAGTAGTTGCGGTACATCCCCGCCTGCGCCATCGCGTTGGAAAACTGCTGCTCCCTCGGGAAAAACGTCGTCGGGACTGAATGTAAACCTACAATTCATATACGTGCACATATAATTTTAACGTGATATAAAACCTCAGGGCCGCAAGTGTAAGCCACCGATCAAGAAACTCCGATCAGTCACTTGCCTGATCAAATTATTTCCTTTTGGCTTGAGCGTATATAATATCTGGTAAAACATAATGCAGATAATTTATGAGCGATGTTCATAAATATATTTTGATATAATAATTATACTGATTGAGGCTAAATAATTTAATAGACTGGGATAGGATACTAACCTCATGCTTCTGACTTGCGCGCAAATTGCTCAATGTGAAAGGTACAGACAGAGTATGTCCGAGTTGATTGTACTTTTTTTTTGAAAAATCAATTTTACCTTACATTTAGATTTCGTCAACTTTTTCCGCAAATTTAACTGAAAATATCTCGTAGATATAATTGTAGAAATATTACCTGGAGGAAACCACCCATATTCACTAGCAGATGTTCTATAAAATGGATGTTGCTTGCTCACTTGACTTCCATAGCCATTGAACCAGTCTGTAACGAACAATATTCCAATTAATTATTGTTTGAAATAACAAAAAAACATGCTTTTGTAGTTAGCCGAAAGTTCTGGTAAGGATAATGGGACAAACTATTTAAATAATTGCATTGTCGATGGCAAAATGATTTATAAATATATAAGTAAATATTATAAATATATAATATATGAGTTTACAAAGTTTCGAATTAATCCAACGTTTTGAAGAGAGTGATAATTCTGTTTAATAGATACAGTCGAAGCTAAGAAAAGTACTATGTTAATTAAAACTGTTATCCAAGAAATTTTGCTGAAAAACAGCGTGTTGAAACTTTACAGAGACTCAGATAAATATGTAGGTTCGCAATGTACGATCTAGATCAACCGTGTATTTTACTTAACAAGGTTTAGTTTTGTCCCTATATTTAATCACTCGCATGTATTGTTTTCCTATGTGAAACAAGTGAATATATAAAGAAAATGAAGAAAAATAAATTGCATTAAATGTAACTAAATATTATGATTAACTTTATGATGATCTCACCGGCACTTATCAACATGTTTTCATCCTTAACACTCCAAAACTCCGAGGTTCTAACTGACAAAATTAACTCAAAGAAACTTGTAAAAATGTATTACATAGACATGTAAATTAAGAAATTCTCTCTATGTGAATTTAGATTCTATCTAAACTCTATGTGGATGATATTTAAAAAGTCTCTTCTTAGTGCTTACATGGATTAATCGTATCGACCACTCTGTTAGAACAGATTATGTAAGAAATATATATAGACTTTTTTTCATTTATTTTATTTAATAATTTCTTAGGATTATTTCCTTACATTTTTACAAGTACTAGTCATTTAAATACCTACTTAGGTACAGTTTTATTTTAACAGACCTGTATAATTGGTCAAAATTACAAAATGCTAGTAACATTGCTACATTTAATCGCCATCCTATCGCTTGTCTTCTATTAATTTCGAAAACTCGAAACGAAAAAACTACTTTTCTAATGGTCACATCGCACTAGTAGATTTCTTGTTTTTTTAAACTCGGTGGGACTTTTTTTTCCACATTCGACGGCTCACCCAGGGGACGGCGGAGGGGTAAGTCGGGGTCTGTTTAATTGAATTACCAACTCCGGGCTGATGCATCCCTTTGTAGGATATAGCAACATACTCCAGGGCCCCTACCAACTAAACCTAACCACAATGAGAAGACTGATGCTTGTGGGGGTCGCGTAAGCATTCCACCATCCCGTTTCGGCCACTATTAGATTCCGAACCCCGTTTCTAACAACATTTTAGTTTCATTAAAATCGAAGGAAAAGGAATGTCATCGTCAACTTGGAATCAACTGAATTTCATACCGACACAGACACGAATTGATTCGTCTCGGCTATGACAATACTTAAATACGCGACTTTCGCTAAATCCCCACATTCTTAAACCTTTCTAAATTCTAATACATAACACCCTTCTGGAATTCAAATATGTATCCAATATGAAGATGCGCATGCGGCACTTGTGGCTCACCGCTAATTCGCCCGCAACACCTTAATAACCTACGTATTTCTTAAGCAAACCTTGCCGTTCATTGTGCGCCTATAGTCTAAATTTATCGTAGAGACTTAAATGTTGCAGATCGAAAAGAGAGTGTAATCAAAATATGACCTCCCAAAAACCCACATTGTTCAGTGAATCTTTTGAAAGGATTAAGGAACAAGTTTCAACAAAGCAATATCTCAGGGTATACTTCCATCTAAAGAATCTTACTGAGGTAGAAAAGTGTTTCGCTTTGCCTTATCGTACGAGTATGAACATTATTGATTACAAAACCTATTCACATGAGTAAAACCCGCATGTCTATACGAAGGTAAATGAACTTTTATTCTTTATTCGGACTTATCTTTATTCGGATACTTCGGATACTTTGTTATTTATGTAAGTCTACATGTATACATTTTTTTGAGATCTAATCACACTAAGATAAATAAAGAATAAAGAATAAATTTATTGGTGCTAAAAAATATTTACAATAATGGAATTGTTTACAAGTGCAAATAGCCACACCACTAGGATGCCCTGTCTCGGTGTGACTATTTTCTACATATTATTTTATCGTATATGACTATGCACCATCTCCCCTTGTATCTATGAGAAACAAGAAACGACTAGAATGGCAACAGGCTCTTCAATCGTCAGATTAACGGAAAAAAATCAAGGAAATACTTTAATCTGAGTATTTGAATCGACATTTGGGTGCATTCCGCTGCGAAACTCAAAGGCGTTCGACAGCTGCGCCACTTTAGAGAGGATGATGCGGATACCTAGGTTCTGCATAATGGGTGTCAATGAACTCTGCCATGTTAAGTTAGGTACTTTCCAGAACACGCCTGGCTAGCTACCACAACCACGTTTGAAAAACTCACCAAACATACCTACAGCGTGTTCAGGCAGCTGTCGTTGTGTTCGGCTGGAACACATCGTCATAGATCACCGAGGGAGTTAGAAGTCAAACGTACTAGGGCTATAAAATATTAAACACTTATGCAACTTGTAATTATTAGACAATCGCGATTCTGACGCATTGTAATAAATCGAGCGGGGCTTGATCGATTTATTAACAACACGTACGCAGTGAGCATAACTCGGATGGGTGACCGCTAGTAATATTCTCATCGGAGCACTACCATGCTTCATAGGGCACCTTACGTCTTAGGTCCTGGTTATTATACTGGTGGTGAGACTACGTCCTTGACCTAGAGTGGTCTGAAAACTGACACTGAGAACTCGCCAAACCGCATTGGCCAGCGTGGTGGACTAGGGCCCTGGCCCGGCAGTGTGTTATTAAATTTCAAATTTTAAATTTCACTTAACGTTACATCGATGTCACATAGATATGTCAGAAGTTTTGACAAAACCGTTAATGGTTTTGTTACGTTCGTGTCACTGAAAAAAACTAAAAATGTATTATTAATTCTGAAGTAAGCAACGTCACATCAAAGAAACTTGATTTGAATTTAGAGTGGGAAAGTTCAAGTTTACTCATCAAATTAGTTAGGTACTTGTATTACTCGTTTCAGAAAAGTTTAGAATAGAAAAGTTTTTATTGGAAGTAAAAGTCAATTTTGTGGCCGATGCTTTCATGGGTAGAGAAGTTTTTTTTCTTCGGTTACCTCTTAAATAATAAAAGAGAAGATTTATTTCTTCTTTTGACGTGATAACGTTTTATAAATTGATGAATGCCAAAATGAAAAATAGTAACGGTAACATTCCTGTAACGTGAAAGCGTCCAATCGGGAAACACAGACTCGGGCAACGAGTTCCATTCCTTGGCAGTACGCATTAAGAAAGTGGAAGCAAAACGCTTCGTACGTATAGGTGGTATATCTACCATGATGGCGAATTGCCATCGCTATATGGTGATAATTATAATTATCACTTGATAATATAATTATAATTATCGCTTGATAATTATAAACTGACGTTATGAGCCATATAGAACGACAATTCGCATAAACTAAACATTAAACTAATATTTTTCGTAGAATCCTTCAATTTCCAGCAAACAACAAATCATTCTTACTATGTTTTGTACTTGCATGGTGCTTCTTTACTATATTTTCTAATAGGTCTTTATTCTGCTATTTCTAATACTCACACCAACTTTAAAAGCTATAGCACTCCCCCGATATCTCCCCAACGCTGTTGACGGTGTATGAATATTATACATTTTTATTTTCTTATAAAGTATGAAGATACTACACATTCAGTCGCTCAGCAGCCCGTATAAATAATTACATAGCCCAAAAATAATTGATTTTTTGACGTGATAACGTTTTATAAATTGATGAATACCAGCAACACTCATGAAAAATAGTAACGTTCCGCGTAACGTTCCACCTGAGTTTTGTATTACATAAAATAATCAAAGTCAAAGTCAAAGTCAAAGTCATAAATGATTATGACGTTATCACGTAAATCTATCTTCCGTGAACCGACTTTACAGACAACCAATTTTTTTTTTTTGAAGGCGGTAGTGTAGGCATCTATAACATTTAAAATGAGTTCAATCTTGATACAATGCAACTTGCCTTTTATTGCTTTGCTAGTTATTTTTTATATTTTTAAGCGTGATTTTGCCTTACACCTTACATCTTCTAACTTTGCTTATTAATAAAAACAGTAAAAGCTAAAAAACAGTGCAGGGTCAAAGCCCACTGTACAAAAAAATGTAGGCCAGGAAAGTCTGATCTTTGTATATATGTATTTTCTTCTCTTGGACGCCAGAATTTTTTTTTTTTAATTTTTTTTATATTTTTAAACATTCACACAAGGTCTTCAGGTCCTAAACTAGGCAGAGCCTGTACTATGATAATCTGTTGACTCATATATATACTTATATACATATACACACCCAGACACATGTCAAACAGACATGTTCATACACACAAATGTTTGACCTGTCCGGGAATCGAACCCGGGACCAGCGGCTCAGAAGGCAGAGTGCTATCAACTGCGCCAACCGACCAGTCAATGAAGAATGAAATATGAAACGTCTTTCTAAAAAAAGTAGTTATTATTATATATTAATCATACTTACGAGGATGTTCAAATCTTTTCGGCAAGTTACAAGTCGTGAAAACGTCTGAAGTTTTCAGTTCCTTTGAGATTTCCTTCTGCAGGCTAGCTCTATCCGTGCAAGTCGCTGAACAGAAACCAGGCTCAACGTCTGAAGCACCTTCTATAGTTTTATCTCCACTCATTTCTCTACACACGAATAAGAATATATAATTATTAAATGTGAAACTTACGATAAGTAAATTATACTAAATGAAAAGATATAAGCAGATTTAACGACGTACAAATAATAATGATCCCAAACAATATGTGTAACAAATCTCAGAATACAGAAAAGTAAGGTAATTGCATAAAAAATGTCTGTAATTACAGTTTAGGAGTATATTACAGTTTGTGTTTACGATTTTCGATGTGCTACGCATCAGTGGTGCTACGATGGATTGATCAAATTTCGTTGATGACAAGCTATGCGTTGCTATGCTAACAGTATATAGACTGCATAGATAATGGTATACCATAGATAAGTAACTAGATATGGTATACCTTTTTTCTGATTTGATTTAAAACAAACCAATACCGTCTTATCGATAAGAAAAAGGCCTACCACCTCTATATAGGTGCCTACCATAGGTTTTTTTTAATTTAATATCTGCATCCTGATTTTTTTTGTTTCTGTCTATTACAATACGTTCCCGGACGAACGCCAATAAAATAATTACACTTTGTATAAATGACTGACACAAAAAAGTTTCCTGCTACAGCTACAAATTACCGGTGGCTCAAAACCCTAGCGATTATATTTTCTTTTCATCCCTTTCAGGTCAATCTGAAACTACAGTTACAATAGATTACATGTGTGCACGAAGACCGTGGCGTGGCTTATTAAAACTCATTTAAATAGCTTTGCGATACCAATTTAGTGACAAAATACAATGCAGTAGCTTTATCTCTGTTAGATATTTACCTACTTAAAAACATAAGGCTACGTTTAAATTGTAACATGAATATATTATATATACTAAAATAATCCTGTCCCAATTACAGATGTTTAAATTTGTGTGCGTATAAGTGTGCTTTGGCATTTTTTCAGTGCTGAACAGATTTGCATGCAATTTGATTTTAAGATTATTTAGACGCTGGAACACAGATTTTATTGCTAAGAATTAAAAAAAATACTAGGGGATAACTAGAGTTTATTTATTCAATCGTTTAATTGATTAAATAACGCCTTGATGCTGTGTACGACTATGTGCTTAGTTTGGACGAATATTAGTGTGTATATAATATGGGTCTGCATTCTTTTCATAATCATCATCTCAGGGATAGAATGTCCACAGCTGGAGGAAGGTCACCCCCATCAATTCCCGATTGAACACGGACGGATTAGAGTCGGTCTTTGATAGTTGGAACAAGAAATGGGCACACATCTTAGTCATGGCTTTCGTTAAAGGTTTACTAGAATCAACCCATAAGTGTACAAACTTTATCGTAGGTGATTACAAAAAATATGTATCTAAGTTTGTGTCAATCTATAAACTGATGATAAAGTAACAAATGATGACATAAATATGAATTAATAATGTTTTATTAGATATTCTAATAGCGAAAAGAAAAAGACAAAAACACAATGTAGGTACCTACATAGATTTGACTGTAATTTTTATTCAACCGCGTACCTGTCGCCTACCCGTTATGTATTAAATCTTCTAATGATTATACCCGCCTTTTAGAGTAATTCAGCGATTCGCAAGAACTAAATTCAAATTTGTGAAACCAATCAATCTGTCACTAGAGGGATCCACCAACCACTTCAGAATATAGCTCTGTCGCTTTGCCAACAAAGCTATTCTGTCATAAAAGTACAAATACAACTGAACGAAGTAACATGGACTTGTAGAGTGGTAATACTATGTGGTTTACTGGCCAGAACGGTGCTCTTAACTCTGGGGCTTTTGAATTTATAAAAGTACTAGCTGTGCCCCGCGGTTTTACCCGCGTGTTGCTGGTGACGATTATGTGTTATTCCGCTTATGTGTTTATATGGATATTAGAATACAATCACCATGTAAAAATTAAGCAGTGTGAAAAAAAAGGATAGGGATTTCCATCGCCACATCATCAATTACCATCAAGTGAGAGAATTGTCGAGCGCTAGAGGAGTGTGGCCTTTAGGACGAATAATAAGGTGAGACAGTTGTCAAACGAAAACTACTATGATAAGTAAAAAAAAGGTGTACCCAGGAGCAGACGGAGTCATGCGGGTATCCGACATAAAAACGGAAGCTGGAGTATTAAAAAGACCGACAAAAACTGTGGACAAAAATGCTAACGCTCCTGAACTAAGTGGTGTAACTCGAGGGCTACTCGGAGGAATGATGTTGAGAACTCTTTATGTAAATATGGTTATACGTTTTGTTCTATAAATTAGGAAAATATATTATAAATGTATAAAACACGGGAGTTAGTAACGTAATAAGTCAGAGGGTTCCGACTATAGTTAGACTGGAGTACTAGGCGAATCGCGACCGCGTCCGCGAGCGCCCCGTATTCTCCTTGAAAAAGACCACCGAATGTGGTTCAAACTATAGTCGGAACCCTCTGACTTATTACGTGAGTAACTCCCGTGTTTTATACATTCATAATGTGTCATAAACACGTCAGTTTTAATAACAAAATAGGAAAATATAAATATTTACTATGAATAGTGCTGTGAGCACAACCCACTGTGCGCTTACGTTTACCTCATTGGGCATGCAATGGTATGAATATATTAGTCGTTATCAGCGCTATCAGGATGAGTGGGTGACTATCGGGCGCGCCTGCCGTCGTCGGCGTCGTCGTGCTTAGTCAACAGTGAGCCTTTAAACTTCGCTGTTTAAACTGTTTCATTTTAGATATTTTTGTTTATTTTGTGAATCTCATAGTAATTTACTTTTACCCACAAGAGCCTATAATTGTAAACTATAAAACGAGCACTCTTGCTTATCTATAACACCAATGCATGACTTAACGTAAATTGTGCCCATCCTGTTAATACATCAAAAATACTGTGCGTTCATTAATTTCCTTTAGAAGGAGAATTCGTCTTCGCATTTCTTGTGCATCTAGTGCACCAGTGTCAAGTAAATTCTTCTTTTTCGTATCTCACATTGGCTATAGATCTGTGTTCAAAAAGATTTTATATTGAAATTGTCGTTTCATGAATGTCATGTTAGGACATATATATACTTCATAGAGTTTTTCCTATAATTGCGCCTTCTGTGACTTCATAGAAAGTTGTAGTAAAACTGTGTTTACATTTTTTGGCCATTGAAAATAATAAATTGACAATGAAAACAATAAGCGTTGGGACGCCCATAAACTTGAAAGTTGTTAGATTTGAATTGGACTTTAGCTCGCTCATAGAAAAGCCACCACAAGAAAAGAAGATTAAAAAAATCAATGTTCCAAAGATAACAATCAATAAAAAGAAGAAATATATGATTCCTGCTCCTCCTGAAATCAATAACGATCAGGTAACTAAGACTATTTTATTCTTACTGGCCACTCCGTCTGCACTCGTACGGACTACGATTTTACCATCACTTCTTCTCTTGAAACATATCCTTTTGTAAACTAACAATATTTTAGAGTTACATCAGAGTTTAAGGGTCATCAGGGAATCATCCTTCTTCACGGGTTATCAGACTTGCCTCTTCATAAAGCATAATTTCGAGTATGCAAATTAACACGTTTATCAATAGAAGTACACATTTGCATCCTTAGAATTTAAGCGGCCCGCCCTAATCTTGCCAGTTATTTAGCGGCCCGCACTAATCTTGCTAGTTATTTAGCGGCCCGCACTAATCTTGCCAGTTATTTAGCGGCCCGCACTAATCTTGCCAGTTATTTAGCGGCCCGCACTAATCTTGCCAGTTATTTAGCGGCCGCACTAATCTTGCCAGTTATTTAGCGGCCCGCACTAATCTTGCCAGTTATTTAGCGGCCCGCACTAATCTTGACAGTTATTTAGCAGGCCCGTTTTTGATGGTTTCATACTGTGACTCCTAACGTTTATGTATTTCACAGAAACGAAATACCAAAGAGCTTGTTGAAGAATTGCTGGATGAACTTTATGCAGATCATCGAGACTGGAGTGGACATAGCACAGTTGACTACAGTAGAGGGTGAGTATGGCCGGGACGGGTTGCCCTAACTTCCTAAAAAAATTGCACAGTTTTTGCATGAATTTAGCTGCCACCCTGATTTTTAGAGAAAAATTACTATAAGTATAGATTTCTTCTAGTTCAATTATTTTTACATGAAGAGAACATTTTTGGTATTATTTAGATATGGTTTCGGCCCATCCAATAACCCTCAAAGCTTCGATCAAGACAAAGCAAGGAACAAATACTGAAGATTAATTATGTGTACGGAGAATGCGTGTATTGTACCATAGACTATACCTATGCCGTCCCACGGCTACGCCACACCGAGGGCAAGTATTGGATTGATAGAATATTTCGCTGGACATAATTTGTATTTAAACTTGTGAGACTACATTGCATTCATAGATTTTTAATCGCCTGCCTCGGTCAGGAATTTAACTCGGCTGAAATGTTAAAAAACATGTATCTAACGATGACTGTCAGAAGAGGTATAGCATCTTAATTAAAAGGAAGACTTGTAGTTTAAAAGGAGATTAATTTCAAACAATGAACCGCAACTTCCAAACAATTTAATTTATCACGCTCCCTGTTGATTTGTTTGTCTTTACAAGTTAAATGTTTGATACAATTAATATAACGATCAGTTCGCAGCTCCTACGCACTTCATACTGATATTTGTTAACTAAATACCTATTTGACATAACCCTACAAAATATGCAGTGTTTTTTTTTTTTTTACATATTATAAGTTTGCGTTTGACAACTGTCTCACCTGATGTTAAGTGATGACGTTGTCTAGGATTTAGCACGCAAACCTAGAAGGTACCTATTCACTCGCGACTTGAAGACTCCAGTGTGGTTAGAACTGCTGATCTTGTTGGACCAATCCAGGAAAGCCAGGAAATAACCATGAAACTCGACTCTTCCCAACTGCTGTGAGCTGGATCTGTTCTAATATTATAAGGAGGAAAGGTTTGTATGTAAGTATGTTTGTAAAGTAAATTGGCACAAAAAGTACTGGACCGATTTTAAAAGTTCTTTCACCATCTGAAAGCTACATTCACCCTGAGTAACATAGGCTATATTATATTTTCAAAAACTTTAGGGATCCTTACAATTTTTAATTTTTTACTCGTGCGACGCCGGAGCGGACCGCTAGTCTTCAATATGTAAAAGTACTTTACCCCCTCCGTGTGGCATAGCCGTGGCATCCCACGGCACACGGTATACAATCGGGTTTTATAGATTTAGGGATTTTTATTTTTAAGTGTCGGTTTTTAGGCCGGATGAGATGAGTTAATCCTGCACAAAAACAAATGGATTATAATTTTTACGAAAAATTAATGTGACCATATATTTTATAGACAGGAAAATGAGCGCCAGGCTGTGACGTAAATAAAAAAAATAAACACATAAATAAGACTAGAAGTTTCGGACGCAAGATACGCGTGTGTTTCAAATAGATATAAAACTAGAAAAAGAAATTGAACAAAATGAAGATCTAGCTTAATTAGGACTTTCAGTATGAGCCTTTGAGACCTCCCTAGTTTGTAAATATTGTACGTACATTATTATACGAATACTGTTACGTATTTTAGATCTACGTCAGCACCTTCATCGACATCGTCTCACTCTATATATGGAGAGACGGAGGCCATTGAACGGAGCTATTTAGAATCCTTAGGTAAGCTAGAAACTATTTTTATAATTATCTATATACATATGCTTTTTTGAATATACAAATATGTACTAGTTTCTTTATTACGTTTTTTTTCTATTTATACGACTTCAAAAAAGGAGGTTACTCAATTCGGCCGTCTATATGGTTTTTTTTTGGGTTTTTTATGTGTGTTCGCGGATAACTTCATCGTTTATGAACCGATTTGATGATTCTTTTTTTGTTTGATATACTTCCGTGGTGGTCGCATTTTAATTTTATCAAAATCGGACTAGCGATTTTTGAGTTACACTCCAATAACTGAAAAGGGCTACGCATACCTCGACGATATTATAGTTCGGATGAAGACATCGGAGGACATACACAATGACAATTGATCCCGTGAGTAACAGAGGTCACTGAAAAGGGTGAAAATTTTTTTTTCGCATTTGCAATGCAATCGCCTATACTTACAATACATTGTCTTATAAATACATGTTTGTAATATCTTAAATTTAAAATTAATGTATTTTGTCGCAGATATCGATGAGCTCCAGGAGCAGGTGTCCGAAGGGGAGATCAGGCTGCGACAAGCTGGCGAAAGACTTGCAAGATGCGTGAGAGCTCGCGACCGGTTCAGGAGACACCAGAAACGACTCTGTGCAGCATTTTCTGTACTCCTTCGTCATATAAGTAAGTAAAAATAAACGTACTTACCTACATAGCTAAAAATCAACACCTATTTAGTTCTTTCGCGGTAAATATTAAGATAGTCAGCTTACGATACTTGCATTTTTGCCGTTTTCGTCCTATCAGAAAGAACAACATTTCTTATTACTCTTTGTCTGATAAAGATATGATATGATAAAGAGCTACGCCAAATTTTGAAAAATATCTAACTAAATACTTTTATTTCAATGGTTACACTAGTACTAGTAGACAGCTATGGAACCGTCTACGGAGTCAGCGCTGTTGCAATAATCGCTTGAGATTTTCCACTATCTTTATCGTTTGAAACAAGAACGACTTCATTCATAGCAGAAGCTTAATATACCATTACGCACATCGAAGTGTCCGAGTACCATTTCCCCTGTATCTGCTTCCTACACTCACGTACACAGCAGCGCTCAATCGATACGCGACGCACACAGGCATCCTGGAAATGTCCCCGCGCGCATGCTCCTGGCATTTACCACGATATTCACCGACACACTCGACAAGCGAGTGTTTGCTCCCTCTTCGCCAGCGATGTGACTCCGGACGTGGGCAGAACTCCTATGCAGTATGGTGGTACGGGGCTGCAGGCTCCGACGCTTCGTTTCATGACTGTCCCAGTAAACATCGCATCAGCTGGCCGAATACGCAGTCACAAATGCCACGATATGGCCCTTAAATTAGATCATTCTTTACAAGTTTTATTGTTGCTGTCATTTATGTCGTGTGTCCGTGAAACGTCTGTGGCTTTTAGTAGTTTCCGAAGGATGTGTTGTCCGCGTGTGCCTGCAGTTAGCCTGCATCGAATCAAGTTGTCAGGTTGTTAAATTTGTGCTTAGTGTTCTCAAGATATGTCTTTGTTGCCTAATGATTTCCGTTCGCAAGACAGATGAGTGCACTCCTCAACTCTTTAAGGAACTTAGCAGGTTCTTCCAGGGCCACTGCAGGTATGTTCATAGGCCGTCAAATTAGGAACTTGTAATTAAATTATCGTCACACCATCAACATAATAATATGTTCTAGTCCAATCATAATGTTTTCCTATTAGTTACGTACCTATATGTTATGCGGGAGTTGTTTACATTATCACACTTTTAAAACCAATGTTTCTAAATCTAACGCTACGATGCCTAGTGTTAGGACGATGTATATTAAACTCTTTTGTTAATTACTCCTGTACGGTTTGCGTATCAATTCCACTAAACACATTGCTCCTAGATTGTTAATGAGTTGTTCTTGCTACTTTTGCACTTGAAGTATACCTAATTGTAATGGCTAACATAGATCTAATTTCTACCGCAATGGAATCGAGATGCAATTGTTATTTTAGCGGAAAATCAAGTTTATTTATTATTGCATTTGAATTATTGCATTGCATAAGAATTGCTTGTTCTAATATTATAAGAGAATTGGCATTCACTTACTGGGTCAACTGGAAGAACTGCGACAACGTTGTACATCAATTTATTATGCAGATGCTTGTAGTTTTCAAGTAGTTTTAGAAGGAGTGAAGAAATAGGTTAATTCAAATTAGTTAACCGACATTTTTAAATTCTTTTATTTTAAAACATAAGGAATAAAAATATCCCATACAATTATAAACAATTCTATAAATACGATACGTCTAACTGATAAAAATTGTTATTTTTGTATTACTTTTATTAATGTATCCCGTACCCAAAGGGTCAACCATACAGCAACGGTCTGTTATAGCAGCGGTGTCCGATTCTCGGTCGGTATATCCCTGAGTTTGTCAATCGGTGGCTGGCTATATAGTCGACGTTTAGCTATCTGACCAAAGTTGAACAAATATTGTTTTGTTCATCTTATAGAGCTTGAACCCTTAAAAATTATCAGATAGAATGTAAATACTGACCTCATTTCTTTTCATTGCTTATACTTTTCATCCAGTAATTCGCATGAGAGTAATTAACATTAACAGTTTACATGAATTTAATTTGTTGCAGCTAAAAAGCTTACAGAGTTTTTAATGCTGGCGTTGATTTATTCCCAATAAATTATTATACTCCATAGTACTTATAAGTTTGAGAGGTACGTGTATGAAGAACCCTCAGTGTCTAAATATATGTGATTTTATTCATATGATTAAATTTGATTAAATATAGTTTATTAGGTTTATGCCCCTTAAATCCCCTTAAATATAGACAATTCATAAAAATATCATTACAAATGAAATCAATATCATATCATAGATATATAATTTTTTTTTATTTTTATTGGACAACATATATACAAGGTCTTCAGGTCCCAAACTAGGCAGAGCCTATACTATGGTAACCTGATGACTGATATATACTTAATATATACTTAAATACATATACACACCCAGACACAGGTCAAACAGACATGTTCATACACACAAATGTTTGACCTGTCCGGAAATCGAACCCGGGACCAGCGGCTCAGAAGGCAGAGTGCTACCAACTGCGCCAACCGGCCAGTCGATAATTGTGAAAAGGGTAGAAATATATTTCTATACATATAGCAGAAAATGTTTCTTTCCTGTTTGTAGTGTAGTATGAACACGTTCCTGTCGTCGCCCTATAAACAACAGACTCGATTTTGTATACAATATAAAAATGTACGAACCCAATACTTATATCATTCGACGTATTAAGAAAAAAACAAAAAAAGAAACAATTAGCCAAGAATTGTAAAATAAGTGCGCTCTTCTCTGACAACGAGTTAGCTTTGTCAGTTGCGTTCTTCACAAATGATACACCGTAGAAAGGGTATATCAGCTCTATACATATGTATGATTATTATATTTTCATTTAAAAAAAAAAAAACATTTTCATTACATTACCTCTTGCAGTATGTATAAGATTTGATCAATTAAATTATTCATTAATAAAGCTGAGAATACAGTAATATTATAAATGTATTAGTATTAAGGATAACATTAAAGTAAACAAACAGTTATTGTAACGTCTCGCGTTTCAGAACGTTATTTCTGCGTATGCTTTTTGGAAGCGCTCGAATTTTAAAGACCTTTTACTCACTTATGAATAAAATAGCATTTTCACCGAAATCATTGAATAAAACTAGCGTCAATCGCGTCAATTCAATGTAGCTAGTGAGGTGAAAAGTTCAATATAATTTCTCTGTGTCACAGTTCTACTAAACAAATGACAGTCTGTACTGAGTTCAATTATTTGACGCTGCGATACGGCTGCGCCACGATAGCGATGGTGGATTCCCGCTTAGGCCACGGGCTACTGTTCTTTGTTCTATTTCAATGCCTTTAAATAACCTAAATAAACCTAATGGGCTTAGTACACGGACATATTGGCCTAGAAATATTTTAGTATTGCCATAAAGTGGAACACACACCACGAATATTAAGGTGTTCGTGACTTTAGAAACGAATTAAAATTCATAAAATCCATTTATGAATGGCCTACTTCATAATAAAGATCTACGCTCACCCCCATTCCGGGTAAAAGCCGTCGACATGTAATGTTGCAAAAATGCCTTTTAGCAGGTTGAAACCATTTTCCTACTGTTTTGGCGTTTGTATTGTATGTTTCGTACGAGGCTGATGCATGCTAAATGTGTACTAAGAAATTTGGCACAACGACGGTGTGTTTTCAATATTTTTTTTAATTTATTTATTAACATAGGAGAGAATATAAGACATATATTGAAACCATATCTTAAAGCTTTCGCGACTATGACATTTAGTTCTTTTTTGGATTGGAAATTCTCGTGAGTTTGACACATTATTATATAGATGTATTATCCGGCTTTACTCACGTCTATAGTCCAAGTTTCGACCTACATTTCGGGCATGTCCTTCAAACTTCGACTATAAACGGGAGTTAAGCCGGATAATACATCTATATGATATTTTGCTCTTTTTAGGATGTAATTTGTTATTTTTTATTTTCTGTGCTTAACAATAGCTTTTCTTTTATTTACTTCTAATTATGTTATGGGTACGACGGCGACGCGACGCTAGGTTCGTGGCAAACTATATACTACTAAAATTATACCGAGGCATGGATAATGTGATAGTACTATACGATAGTAGTTTTTTTTTTAATTGATGCTTATTTTATTACCTGTCCAATAGTATGAGGTTGGCTGTCTAAAACTGTGTCCTGTTCATGTATGCTTAGATTTTTTAAAGTTTAGATTGAAGCGCGAGTAGGGAGAGTGCGGTATTTCTTTGAATATCTCCTGTGACTATAGCTTTTTGGTATCGCGGCTTATCCTTACTACGTCTCGTATTCACTCCTTTCATAAATACTGTATCTCCAACGTCTAAATCAAACTCTCTTTCACCGCCACGCTTCTCTCTTACAGACATCTTTTTATCAATCATCTTATCCGCCAAGTACTGATACAAGTATTTCGTCTTTCGTACATTCTCCTAAACCAACTGCTGTGCATATTGTTTGTCGAAGTCGACATGAAAAGCGTTATCAGATTCGGTATGACCGAAAACAACTCAAATGGCGTAAGGCCAGTAGCAGTGACAGAGAAGCGTTGCGCGCGCTACTTCATGTGAGAGACAAGGACGCAGAGATATTTTTTTATATTTATTGGGTTATTTGACAGTATAGGCTCGGGCTTAGCTCGGCAACCCATGTGCACTTGTAGTGTTATTGAAGAATCTGTGTCTCCACGTAACTACTGTAAAACTTCATAGGTTCGTAATTGTTGCTAACTAAAATAGTTGTGGAAACTTGTCAGGTGGCGTAAGTGGGACCCGATTCAGCGTGACCCCCAGTGGGGGTGAGGGACCCGGCGAAGGTGGGTACGCAGAGTGGCACCAGGCGATGCGATTAGTTGCTCGTCTACCTGCTGGAATTCCACAACATTTCAGAAGAAAGGTAAACTGATAAAGTTACTACTACAATAAAGTTAGGTGAAACTTTATTAAGATAACTGCTACGTTATATGTATGATACACTATTTTTTTTTACTTTGACAAGGCTGCTAGAAAAGTGTAACGAACTTTTGGATATAAATCATCAGAAATTATTTTTTACCGCCGTTTTAGGTACGGGTATATACAAATACTACCCCACGCCACCTTCATGTAAAATTACTTTGAACACGAAGTTGTACATTAGTTATTTAGTATTTTATCCGTGTCAACAACATTGTCGCAAAAGTGGGACTTATGTCGAATAAGAAAAGTAGGAAATATGAGAAACTGTATTACTCCCATATATAATAGCAAAGCTCATCCCACAGTTCTTTGAATGACATTAAATTGTTATTAATCGATCGGGGCTTGATCGCGTGAAAATCGTAATTTATTTCTTTACCTCGACGTTTCGACCAAGTTGTATTGGTCGTGGTCACGAGAAGAATGAAGAATGCGAGATAAATATCGGTGCGAGCGCGTAGTTACTGCAGCTACCCGCTCTTGATCTGGTCAAAATGTAGGATTGTCGCAGCACTGCAAAAAGTCTGTGCCAAATTTCATCCAAATCCTTTCAGCCGTTCTGGTGTGATTGAGTGACAAACATCCATCCATCCATCCATCCAAACTTTCACATTAAATTTATAATATTAGTGGGATGAAAAAAAAGTGCTTGTCATATTTCTTTACAATTCTTCTTTTTACTAGGAGCCCTTACTACACTCATACACATATGATTCTCATACACACTCGTACACAGATCATACACTCGTATGTATTTGTAGGTAATTTGTCGATCGGTGGGCATATCATATCAAATAGCAATTATACATTAACAATGCAAAAACTATTCGTATGAACCACACCTATTAGTTTTTTCCATGCTTTTTCTCAGTATAAGCTACGAGTAGGTATATTCAGTAATTTTCAATATTTACCTACATATTTTTAAAACGTCACGTCTATGTCACTGAGATTTTAACGGCCGGAAATTTATTAAATCACATTTGATTAGTCTTGTATGGTTTTTTAAAAATAGAGTTTTTTTAACACAAAGTTATTACTTTTGGTACTCGCTTAATTGGATTTACTCAATTGATACTACACTTTAATAATGCCTTTCTGAGAAAATTGATAACCATCCCGTTTTTATATCAGCTATGGCTTACACTGGCGGAGCGTCACCTTACTGCTCGAGGCGTGGATTGGCCTTCAGCAGAACGTGCTTGCTTCAGAGGCACTGCACAACCAGACGACGCAGAACTCGGGGCTCAAATCATCAAAGTAAGTAGTAACTTAACGAAACATATATAGTATTTATACTTATATTAATACTTTACTAGCAAAACTGATGATCGATCGGGTGGAAGATATCTGCAGTTGGGACTGCGGACTGGCAAGCGCAGTTTCGGAAGATCACTGACAATGTGAATGTCCCACGGATGATATGATGACGATGACGATGGTTCCTTCTAAGTTTGCGTGCTACACCTTAGACCGCGTCGTCACTTAACATCAGGTGAGACAGTGGTCGAACGTAAGCTTAAAATCTTTTAAAAAAAATGATTCATCGGATGAAGACCGTAATACCTACATTCACCGGATGTCCGGTTTTTGTTTTGTATTTTTGATCCGCACGGTCTACACGCTAGCTAGTGTCAAGTTTTTAGATGCAATTGACAGCATTTACAGCCTAGCGCCGTAAATGTCGGCTGTTAATATGACGGTCACTGGTTCGATTACCAATCGTTATCAAATCCAGAATACTTTCCACAGTACCCGCCTATCACCCAGAAGTTAGAAAAAATGTCATCAAACACACAGGTGTAATCGGATAGCTGAATAAAAGAAAAAAAACATACTGGTTGAATTAAGAACCTTCTTTTTTTTTTAAGTATGTTAAAAAGATAAAAACGTAAAAATGGTTTTTACTTCCTTTTGCGATCTCAACTATAGTTTAATATCGATCTCAGTCAAAGTTTGGAAATAGTAAGGAGGTTGCTATCGGTTGTGAAAGTTTTAGACTTTAGGTTGTCGAAATTGTCTTTATTATACCGAACTTTTTCCTTATCTCCTTTGCTAGATCCTCATTTAGCCGGGTCAGACTTCGGAATATCTCACATAAACATAACTTCCTATTTTTCGTGAGCGCCAAATATTCAGGCCAGTCACGATTTTTATCATAACATAATTCTATGTTATTCGCTGCCAATAAATACTCACAAAGGATCTCGTATATTGGTGCCAAGTCTGCTCCCATATTAAGATTACTATCAATTAATGTACGGTTGTTAAAGCTTTACTAAATGATTTGTAATTGCCAGGTACTTTAAATGGCAAAAATGTTGTGAACAACACTTTGAAATATTTAATAATAAATCTTTCGAAGAATAATTTGTAAAATAATTTATACGTACATTTTTTTGATTGTTATTCCGCGTTGTAGCCGTGAGAACTCACTGTTACTGGATGATATTTTTCGATCTTTATTTTAATAATATCGTTTTTACTTTTAAGGATTTACATCGAACCGGCTGCTCTCTATTCTGTGGCGCCGAAGGTCGAGAAAACCAAGCGATGCTTCGAAGAGTACTACTAGCCTACGCCAGGTAAAGGCAGCTATTCAGTTATTCTACTAATATTACAAATGCGAAAAATTGTGCGTATGGATGTATGTTTGTTACTCTTTCACGCAAAAACTACTAAACGGAATTTGATGAAATTTGGTATGTAGATACTTCAGGTCCAAGAACAACACATGGGTAGGCTACTTTTCATCATCATCAATCACCAACACGCGGGTAAAGCCGCCGAGCGCAGCAAGTTATTGAATAAAACAAACAAACGCATTCACACGCTTATGAGAGGTGCGGACACAATTACACAAGAACACATTGTCAGGTGGCGTAAGTGGGATCCAGCATGATCCCCAGTGGGGGCGTGTTGATGACCATGCTTACAATATTTTGATAATAGTTACTTTTGAACTATCATGGTACCAACTTCGACTAGTTATTATACACTTTTGAAGTTTTCAAATGACAGCGTTGAAGTCGGTTCCATTTTTTGGTAATTTTTTAGTGGTTCGTATGCTTATCAATGGACACTTTAATAGCTGTTTTCTAAGATTGTAATATAATGATCAATTGTCATCTAGATTGCTTTTGGTTTATAGATGGAACAAAGATGTTGGTTACTGCCAAGGATTCAACATGCTGGCTGCTATTATTCTGGAGGTTATGGACAAGTCCGAGTCAGATTCTTTGAAGGTAATTTGACTTTTTCTTAGAAATCGCATTCCAATCACAGTTACCTTCAAGGTACTTTAACTTCACTGAAGTCCTGCCATGGCAATAAGAGTATAACATTGGGGAAGTGCAAAGAGTGTCTCTTTTTTGTATGTCTAATTTTCAATTTGGTCGATTATATTTGTAAAATAATAACAGTTGCTATTGGTTGAATCGATAATTCAATCGCATAGGTAATAATTGTGTGTAGCACGGTTGTATGTTGTTTTTTTTTTATTGAAAGCTGCATGCGTCATCGAACATATTCCTAAAAATATAAACTCGTATGTTAAACTACGAGCATTTGTACTGGACCAATCTTATCTCAGAAGAAAAGATTGGTTAGGTAATAATGGAATGGAATTTACTAATTTTTTTTATGACGTAAGTTCCACAGGATGTTATGTAGTAACCTCTGCTTAGAGATAGATAGAACTGTAAAGAACTGCAGTGCACCCGTCACCCTGAGACATAGAGTTGGTAAGTCTTACCCTACAAACCGGAACACAGTAATGCGAACACTACTGCCTCGCGGTATAAATAGCTATGGTTGCAATACTTCCTCAGGTGAACTCTCACATAGCTAATGCTCTTAATATAAGATTTTAACAGTCTCCTGTTTTCACGAAAAACAACGTGACTTACATATATTTTTTTATTGAAAACAGAAAGCTTTCTTGTAAAATAAGTTGGTTAGCAGGGGTTGGTTAGGTTAGTGGTGTGCACGACATGTGTCAGGCACCGGGGGTCGAACGTAGGCACCTGTGGCTTCGCACTTTGTCTTTTGTTATTATTATTATAAGATTGAGAGTTAGACTATAAGTTAATCTATTCATTTTACTGTGTAATTTATGTAGTTGTGAAACTTATTAGTACTATGAGCGTCATGTACAATCAAAGTCGCACAATGAGCGATGGTGACGACCCGGCTCAGAATTTTTCTACGAAGTCAAATCAGGAGAAATGATTATTTTTTTTATATCTTGAGATCCGTAAAAGAAGGATAGTCATCGATAAATTCCAGTAGATGGGCAAGCTGGAGTAGTTTAGAGACACCCAGAACTGGAGGACGGCAGAAGGGTTCTTTGAGTTGAGCCTTCAAATTTGCAGCAACAAGGATGTCCGGTGCGACTTCATAATGATCGCAGGAAAAAGCTGGATGCAACTGATGCAAGCCACTTCCAACCGGTTTTCGTGTATATAATTGGGAGAGGTGCATGATCATGCTACGGCTAAATTCGTCGACTGAGATCATTATACTGATTTCTGTATTTATAAATATTGTTTGTTTTAGGTGATGCTTTATCTAGTGGAAGCTGTTCTTCCTGAAGGATACTTTGCCGATGACCTTCGAGGTTTGTCAGCAGACATGGCCGCGTTTAGGGATTTGTTGAGGTTGCGCTTGCCGCGTCTCGCTCAGCACATGGATTACTTACAGAAGATATCTGATGGTAAGTACGTATGTTACATATTGATGAGTTCCTGTCCGTAAAATGCATTATTTGACAGATGTGATAGCATTTTCTATTCAGACTGATTTCTTAGTAGCTTTGTGGAGGAGTATCGGGGTCAATTCCACAGAGGATGCGATTTCCAATTCTGATCGAGGATGAATGTTTAAGTTTAATTTGAAGTTTGATACCGTTATTATAGCGTACCAGAATGGGATTAAAATAGCAGCTCTAGGGGCTAAAGTATTTTATTTTTGTGTGTTACCAACGAACTTAAAATACAAAAAGTCTTTATTAGGTTTGTAGTTCCGCCATAGCTAACCTGACTTTCTCACCATTGTCAATCAAATTTTTTTGTTTATCACATGCATCCGTTTTGGAACAAAAAGCAACGACCTCTTTAATAGAACGCGTCCTTACGTTCCGTTGCGCCTACAGAAAACACGTCTAGATTATTTTATGTCCTCGAAATCGCAGTGAAAAGTAGAGTATAGTAGGTAGTATATAGATATGGCGCTAAAAACCCATTCACACTCGGTTTCTATTTACTTCGTCGCCAAACTATATTATGAGTTATTTTAGCCCCTTGCATAGCAATCAACTTTCTTAGTCTTTGCGCATACCTAAGTTTTAGGTTAATTTTCTTGTTAGCATGGCTACTGGTCACTGGATACAAGTCATTGGCATACATACTTCTACTTTGAGGATTCTATAATGTCATAATAAGAGAAACTTATAAGATAGTCCAATAATATAATATTTCCTTCAAAGCGAAAAATAACGTCTGTGCTGATAATAAATATTGAATATTATGGATGCTTCTTATTCCCAGTATCTATCTATAATTTTATCGTATGTATATAAATATTATATACGATAAAACTATAGAATCCTAGTGCGGGGGTTTGAGTGTAATAAATATTAAAAAAATAGACTAAACCCGTCCCCGATAAGCAAGACAATTCTTCAAGCCATTAGTTTTTTTATATTTCAGGTGGTGGTGTAGAGCCCCCTCTTCCAGACGTGTTCACAATGCAATGGTTTCTCACGCTCTACGCCACCTGGTTACCCCGCGACTGCTTGCTCAGGATATGGGATCTGGTACTTCTTGATGGCAACGAGGTGCTATTGCTGACTGCGCTGGCTATTTGGGACTTACTTCAAGAGTATGTTTTACGTTTAATTCACCGTGTGGTTTAAAGAGTAAAGGCAGGTAGGGGCCTCTTCCAGACGTGTTACCAGTGCAATGGTTTCTTACGCTTTATGCCACCTGATTACCTCGCGATTACTTGGTCAAGATCTGGTACTTTTTCTTCTTCAACGAAGTGCAGTTGCTGACTGCCCTGGCTATTTGGGACTTGATTCAAGAGTAAGTTTTCAATTCAATTTACTTTGTGGTTTGAAGGGCTAAAGGCAATTGAGCCAAGGCCAAACGCAAGGCAACTTAAATATATGACAATGTGACGAAATTGCGGAGCATTTCGGGGTCTAAGTTACCTTTATTATTGTGCCACCTTGTAACTTAGTTAAACGATCAATAGTGTACTGGAATCATGCACACATGCAACTATCTTAAGAAGAAATAAACTAGATTGAGGAACAAATATATAATTTCTTGAGAAACTCCTCTTTGCATTAACTGATTTAGGATGCGTTCAGTTTATCAACCAACAGACAAGATTATTGAAGTATTTTTTACGATGTTACTACAATTGTAATTTACAGTTCTATTATCTTGTGCTATAAGACATATTTTCTTGGCAAATTACATGGTGATTCCCTGGCGAGTGTCACAATATGCCAAAAACGGCCATATCTTTTTGTTACGATGACTTAAAAGTCAGACTTTTGCACAGCTTGAATATAATAAAAATATATAATTAATACCTCCACCGTCCCTAAAAGGTTCATATTGACAAAGAGGCAGATAATAAATCCGAAAAGAGTTCCTTTTAAGGTAAAGAATCCTAAAAATGTATTTTTTATTACACTCAGACACCCGTACTAGGATTCCCTGTGTCGCGGGAGGCATGAACACACACAATCACAGCAAACAAACACCCAAGACCCGGGACAAACACCTAAACTCATCGCACAAATGTTTGCCCCTGCCGGGATTCGAACCCAGGGTCCCGGTGACACAGAAGTCATGTCACTGACACTAACCACTGCGCCACGGCGACCTTTAAATATCGCAATGAATAGTAACTTTATTTTTTCAGTCGTATCCTATCAGCACGGTCGGCGGACGAGTTTTACAGTTGCATGGGGGGAGGGGCCGGCGTGATCTGGGAGGCTGGCGAGGCGCTGGTGGCGCGGGTGGTCGCGTTCGGCTCTGCGCCGGAGCTGCCCCGGCTGCGCGACTTGCACCGGTACCGCGTGGCGCCACCAGCGCCGCCTGCGGCTGCGCCCGTCTACCAACCGCCTTTACACTCTGCGGTATGTTCGCTTTACCAACTTAGCTGACTCTTCATCATAGCTTCTATAGATGAAAAGAGCAGTGAAATTTGGTGAGGTTACGGTATTTTCGTTATTTTAGAATAGACCTAGTATTTGACCTCCATCTCACTTGATGGTCAGGAACGATGTAAATAAACAAGGGGTGGAATATTATTAACATCTTCTTGGAAATAAAGTACTTGAGCGATTTTGATGAGATACTTATGGGCCCTATCTAAAATCATAATAATATCATCATCATAATCAGCCATAGGATATCAGGTCTGAGACATAGGCTCTCGATTCTCATTGATTTCCACAAAGACCATTGGAAGCGGCCCGAACCCAGCCTTTTCCTGCGATCATAGTTATGTCGACTCTTCACTATGTTAGTGGCCGTACAATGCTGCGCTTGCCAGTCTGCGTTCTCCATTCGATAGCCTGTCGACCTTAACAGCCATCAGTTTTTCGAGCTATGTGCCCTGTCCACTGCCACTTCGCATATAACATAAGATAGAAAAAAAGCAGTATGCCACTCCAGATGTATGCTCAAAACTGCAATATTGGTTATTTTTAACCATCAAGGAAACGAACCTCCTTCAAAGAAAAAGGAGGTACTCAATTTTCATAATGTAGTATTTAGCTAGGTAGCTACATGAAAGTATTCTACCACCATGCAAAATAGTAGAAGTTTGATTTTATAGTTTCTTAAGTACATAATAATTTCAATATAATTATAGGAATCTATTTGTTTCAGATGCAATCAATGACAAAAAGAGGACTCAGACTATTCTATTCTGAAGACGAAGGTGACTCCAGTGACGATGGCAATAAAATGGCCCTGGCAACGGTAAGACTTTACAACTTTAAGTACCACTTCTAGAAACAGCTCTTGCCAACATTGTATCATTCAGTACGAAATATACAGTTGTAGATAAATGAAGTAAGACAATTATTGGAAGAAGACTGTATTATCCACACAATAAAAGTGAAGATAAAATGCGCCAACTAAACCGCATAAAATCATATTAGAGAATATATTTTTAAAGTGCATGTGGCATAGATAGATGTGCGGTGTGACTAGAATACGATGATACGTCTTTTATACAAATACTTATTTTAAGCATAATTTTAACGTAGGAATTATTTTACATTCATTTTACTTTAGGTAATGACTAGACGTGAAGACCGCGTCGGAGCAGGAGACCGGCTGTCATTAGATATTGGTGCTCTGAAGCGGCAATATGCAAGACTTCGAGAACGGCAACGCCAAGCTCATGTGATTTTGGCGGCAGCTTGTGCGAGACATGCCGCTGGTAATACATCTGTTTATACATGTTCACTTATTAGTACTCATACTTTTGGTTAATATAAACAAGATCGTGAATTTTTTCTTTCCAGTTGGAGTCCCTACGTCGCCAACTTCGCTGACAGTAAATAACTTACTTCTTGGAAAAAGTGCTATTGTTAGTTCACGAGGCAGAAGACTTGGTCCTCCACCAGGCGCCGTTCCTCCTTTGAGACAATCACGTAGTCGTGAAACGACCGAATCACGTACTCATGTGCGATCTACTGACACTATTAGCTGGGATGAAGAGAACAGTAAAAAAACGCTTAGCAGACGCAACTCTATGAAGTGGAAAGATATTAAAAATAACAAAACAACGACAGATCGAAAAGCATCCATCGATTTAGAGGAATCTGGTGATGGCACTATAGTATCCGATATTGAAGCAAATGCAATGATTGCATCGTTAAGATCCAGAAGTTCTAGTGAAACTTCATCGTATTCATCACACTCTGATTCAAGTACAGATACTAGTTTATGCGATGAAAATGCCAGAGGCAGTGATTCCGACACTGATTTACCAGACGATGATATTTGCAATAAAAATGTAAGTACAAAGAAACATAAAACAAAAGTATCCTCTGGAATTACTGTCACTAAAAAAACTGAAGGATTGGACTTTAAAGAATCAATAATTACAAGTTCATCGTCATTTAGTAAGAAACTAGACTCGAAGCACAGTTCCGCAACAGATATTACAGATTATCTAGACTCTGCAGCTGGAAAACCCTTGCGTACATATATTGATGAGTTTGAATCAAAGCTAAAAGACAATTTGACTAATGATGAACCAGAAAGCTTTAGTAATGACAATAAAAGCAAAATTTACACTCCCAAAAGCCCCTTTAATTCAAGAGATAAATTAGTGTCATCTTCTCCTTCAGCTATTTTAGACCTAGACCCTTTGTCAACCCCAAGCAAGATGGTTAATTATCCATATTATAACAAAACGCTAATTTCATCGGCACCAGAATCTTCTAAAATTGTAATAACACCTCGTCTATCAGAAATAGAACAAGAAATACCTGTCAATCCAAGAATATTAATACCCTCAAATGATATTTCCTGTGCTTTCAATACACCAGTACAAACAATATCGCCTAATTTAATTTCTTCTTTGCACAGCAGTACGGACGTAATGATACCCCATAAAGTGTGTACGGATAATAAGGCTGATGAATATACAAGATTTGATGTTAATAGAACTTCAATATTTTTAAGTCCGGTTGATTTGACTCCTACTAATTGCGATTTCTTATCAAATCTCAAAAGTCCAGTTCACCGATCTCAATTATCTCTTAGTAGACCCCCTGATATTATAGACAGTTTCACAATGTATCCTAATTTTGTCCCAGATATCGATTTATCAGACAATAACTCTCCCGAAATTAGAAGTTCTCCTCAAAGCGCAGATGAAGAAAGTATTATAGTTAGTGAAGATGAGCCCCCAATCCCACTTAAAATTGATAAATATTTTGAACACAGCCCTGAATTTTTTGGAGCTCGTGTGACAGATCCTAATAATGCTGATATTCCCAATCGACGATCAACGAGAAGAGTATCACGCTTACCAAAGAAACCTGATTCGTTAACGCTGCAAAGTAGTCACAACGAATCATATTATATAAGAGACGAAGTTGAGAGGGCGTCGTCACTACCACAAAGTCACAGTTTTACGAAAAAACTTTTAAATGAAGATGAATTTGAAAATGAAATATATGAACCAGCAAAACAAGTTACTCCAGTTTTGAATTCTCCCAAAGATTTGATTTTTCGAAGTGGGCGGAAAAATAGTGAAAGGGCATTACAAATCATACAGGAAAATTCAAAGATATTAAGCAGGATTTTGACAAAACAAAATATTACGGACACTAATGCAGTATTTAGTGCTATAAATACGGACATTTTAAATGAGAAGCCGAAACACTTCTCAAGACCAATGACAGAAAATATATCTGAAAATAAACCAATAGAATCTCCTCTACTGAAAGAGTCTACTTCCGATTCTTTGATTGGATATAGGAAACGGAACTCATTTAACGAAAAAGATGTAAATAATGATTTTATAAGGGTAAGACCTATATCAATAGATGACCCATTTTCTTTGGAAGCTCGTAACATGATACCCATAAAAGAAGAACTACAAAAAAATTTAAAAAGTCCAAGTATTGATGGTTTGGGAAATAAAACCGATACATATGGATGGGAAAATAAAGGCTTCTTAGCTAAATGTGATTTGTCATCTCTCTCAGACAAAGCAAATAAGACTTTTGACTTCGATTATAAACGTAAAACAATACACGTATCGAATCCCGAAGAACAAACAGCTGAACTCAAAACTGCTTTGACCTCTGATTGGTCAAGACATTCATTTTCAGGCGAGTCGAAAACATCCGTTACACCGCCTTCTTCAGAACCGAAAGACAGGTCAACATACGGAAGACGTTTTACATCTGATGATTGTAATTACCCTCTATCTAGTAAGTACAACGACTATGTACTATCTGAAGCCAGTGACATATGCAGAAAAACGGTGAATCAATTGCCAAAAGTATGCGATAATTTACTAAAGACTGATGACAGCCAAGCTAGTGACTTCACTCATGTTGTGACTTCTTCGATTAGCTTTACTTACGAAGTGTCCATAGACGATGATTCACCAACTGGAGCAAAAACTAATTCAAGTGATACTTTGTGTCAAATTACGTCTCTCGATCAGGTTTCAACTCCTATATCTCCTAAAATATTTCCTGTCCGAGACACCCCGAATTTACCGAAAGATGATAAAAGTGATACGATCAAATTGGAATCTGATGATACATGCAGTGCTATTACGTCTCTCCTTGAAACCGACACGTTGTCTTCATTATCATATCCACGTAGTCCTTCAACAGGCTCCTATCACCCGTTCCCCACACGTCCTCTGCGGATGCCTAAAGAACTGGGAGTAAAATTGGGTATGTATCCAAAAGATGTTATTAATTCTGCTCCAAAATGAACTATAAGTACAAGTTCACTAATTTTATCACAAATTTGTCTAAATGCATAAATGTGTATTGCCGCATTCTTTTGATACCCGACTTATTGAGCTTTATTAATCGTACCTAATATTATGGTTAACATATTAGAATTATGCTAATAAGCTGTTTTTTTTTCGACTATGTAGTTATACTACTTGATTTATATTTATCTGTATATGTAAGTAGCGTTTTGTATTAAATATTGTTAAATCTACTTTCATAGATAAGACTGTTTTCTTCAAATTCAAATTAGATGACAACTGTAAAGGTCAATATGATTTAGTAATTATTGTATATTCTAATTCTGATGTGAATATGCTTTCATGCTGAATATTACTGCTTTATAATTATAATAAGGTTACGTATTATTGAAATATTTATTTTGGGATACGGAATTAACATTAAAATAGACATACAATTTTAGATATAATTATGTAGGTATATTGTTATGAAATACGAAGCTTTCGTATTCCAGTAATTTTACCTAAACAAAACAAACGAGTTGCCTTGAATCCAAAAGCGTCGATGCGATAATATAAATAGCCGGTGAATTATGTAAATGTACCTAGTTGCGTAAAGTAAGTATTACAAAACTGAGTTTGGAATACAAGTTGCAAGTCAGTATTGTGTCTATGAAATGACAAATCAAGAAAACAATATTGTATCTAAACATATATTATATGTAAGTCAATCCTGTCATTGCGAAATTAAAAAACATTTTGTTGTTAGTCAAGGTATTTTATTTCTCAGCACTGTAGATTATTATCAAACTCTAGCATAAGTTTCTGTATATATATACTTCGGTATCAATGAAATATGATAGATAGGTACTTAAACACACACAATTTAACAAAGTTAACATATTATAAACATTACTTAGTTACCACTTATATATATACACTGACATAATGTAACAAGTATATGTTTTAATTAAATTATCAGTACGCGTACATACATTGCGATGTAACGGGAAACTTTCCGATGTAACGGGAAACCTTGCGATATAACGGGAAACCTTTACCTAACAGATACCTACTTAAGATTGATAAAACTGTTTTTCCCGCGGAAATAATTATTATTCGATAATATCACTCTAGGCGTACTTAATCACGTATCGAATGACGATCAAAATGTGATAATAGTAGTAATTGAAATCCTTTTTTTATTCTTTATAGGTCACTACTATCAACTACAACTAATATCTCAATTGATAGTCAGTGATGATGTGGTTGAAGATTTTATCACGATAAACCTAGATGTTTACTGGGTCTCAAAGACTGCAGCCTGAACACACCACATGTTTCGTGTCAGTTTTACAAACTTGAGGGTGGTAGCTAGCCAGGTGGGTACTCGAAAGTAGCCACCACCATGCTGGTAATTTGATACCGACGTTACCTTCACTGGATGCTCAAGTCTTTTTGGTGAGTATTGAAGTATTCGCATGAATGTTATATATTTCATAGTAATTTTCAAAAGAGTTATTAATAACTTATCCAACTGCGTTAGAGAGGGTCATATAAGTTTCGCTAAATTTTTTACAAACTTTATTTATGTTCTTTCCGCCTGTAGGTACTTCATCATAGTTGAGATGAGTGGAAAGAAAATATTCATACATCTACCCCAGTAGCGAAAAGTCGTAAATAATTCCTATCTTTCCTACCAGCAAGCTTCGGTCAAAACCAGTAGAGGTATGTAGAGCTGGCGCAAGCCGAAAAAATCGTAGTTACATTATTTCAGTTCGCAAGACTGAACCGAATGTGGGTAAGTGTTGCGAATTTTAACATTAAAAAAACAAAACACGTTATTTTTTTTATCAAATACTATTTTTAAATTTCGACTGCGAATGCTATTATTTAATAATAACTATTTCAGTCATTTCTTTAGGTAAGGACTAAAGAATATCACTTAACGCTAAACCCTATAGAGTTGACTTACGGTTCAATATTCCATATTTATTCACATATACCTACGAATAATAATATATTTGAATGGAGGCTACACAAAGTCGTCAAGTACAGGTGGGCACGTGCACACCAGATGTTTATCTCCGTACATGTCATCTATGCGACTCACTGTTGGCCAAATTTTCGTTTCTCCTTTCACAAATGGCTGTAATAATAAAATAAAAATATTTAATACACCTGTAACTATCACACACAATGATATTATATGTTTATATGAGGTAGATGTCGCACGAGCGCGCGGAAACTGAGGCGGCAAAATTAAGTAAATTGTAGTAATTTTCATTGCGACGCATATTTCAAGCGCAAGTCTTAACATATAGCTATCCTTTTCTATATTATTTGTACCGTATTATCTGCGCAGTAAGCATGTTTAGGTCGTAAAGGAACAATATCTGAGCACCGCGCAGTATGAATATACGCCATCTTTAGTAAAACATCGTTGATCACACACATGAACTATAACACATGTAAACTCTCTTTAGATGTTTAGCAGCTGCATTAACGGGGCTGATGCAATTGAACTGAAATACTAGTATTTAAGTCGCCGTGGCGCAGTGGTTAGTGTCAGTGACATGAATTCTGTGTCTCCGGGACCCTGAGTTCGAATCGCGGCAGGGGCAAACATTTGTGCGATGAGAGTAGATGTTTGTCCTGGGTCTTGGATGTTTGTGTGCTGTGAATGTGTGTGTCCAACCCTCCCGCGATACAGGGAATCCTAATGCGGGCGTTTAAATGTGAAAAAAAAAAGTTTTGTCATCTTCGTAAAGCCTATATACATTGTGGACATGACATGAAATTTGGATTAAATCTATGCGGGTAAAGCGTTTGCAGCAGTTGGTGTGAAAATAATAGATTATTTTTAGATAACTTACAGCTGGAAAAGCGGCTTGCTCTCGAGTGTATGGGCGATTCCAGTCTTCTGAAATTACTTCCTGTTGTGTATGTGGCGCCATCTATAATAACAAAAATAATTAGACATATAGGTAATTGTTTTACCAGTCAGCGGCGTAGAAAAAAGGATGGCTATGATTTTGATACGTGTGTATTAATTACGAGTAAACTATTAATCACAATATAACAAATGTGTATCATTTTTATCATATCATCGTATGTATCATTTGGAATCGTCTTATTCGTGAGCTATCTCCTGAAGCATGTAATAGAGATAGAGTTCCGGGAGAGAGAATTTTTTTTATTCGAAATTGCCTCTTTTTAAAGGACTTCAATCAGGTTATAATAAAATTGACATTTTATGTGGTAAATGTTATTTAATATACAAAGCTTTTATTATTGTTTATCTGTCTCACTTCCTCGCTTGAGTTTTTCGCATCCTGCTATATCGCTTGTTTTAATTCAATTACAAGTGTTAACAACTGACAATGCGAGAATTTTAGCGCAGATCTTAATTTCAGACCCACAAAGGTTGGTTACACAGTTACCTTTAGAGGGTTCAATCTCTTATCGATCAGTCCATCTTCTATATCCTTGATTTCTTTTCTGATAGTGATCAGGGCTTCACAAAACCTGTCCAGCTCTTGGAGATCCTCAGATTCCGTCGGCTCGATCATCAATGTGCCCGCTACAGGCCACGACATCGTTGGTGCATGGAATCCTAATAATTAAAATATATTGTGTATGGCAAAAACTATGGGTTGAATCGCACAGTGTGTTCCCATTGTTCAATTGTCCCAATGTGTTCAATCCCATTCGTCAATTATATTTTTTTCATAAACTTTACTATATTACCTATAGTACTAAATGCTAAGTCGTTCTAGAACTCTATAGAATATTTATATGTACGATAAAACTGATATTATATGAATATAATGTAAAATATAAAAAAGGCCGTGGTGGTACCGGCCTGGTACCGGGAGTACCACCCGGCCGGGTGGTACTCCCTCATCTCTTCCCGCGGGTGCCGTAAGACTCGGCTAAGAGATAACGTACCACGAGGTGGGCAACAGCGCCTTTTGAGAATTGGAAATCACACTGTGCTCGCCAACCCGCCTGCCAAGCGTGGCGAGTATTGGCAAATCCCCTCATATGGGGGAAACATATGTCCAGCAGTGGACGCACATGGTTGAGAGAAGAATATGATAATATTATCAAACAATATCCCTATTATGGTATCAATAATCCTAGAAGAAAGGAAAGATAGCTAGTGATAACTGGAATAGGCTGGCAAATCAACGCCCATACAGAACTAAGTCTGGGACAGGTAATCCTACTTATATTAAAAAAGTGAAAGTCGGATGGATGGATGGATGGATAAAAGGATGTTTGTTAGTCAATCACGCCAGAACGGCTGACTGGATCTGGTTGAAAATCCCGGAATAACGCATAGACTACTTTTCATCATCATCATCAATTATCACCACGCGGGTAAAACCGCGGGGTGCAGCTAGCATTTATATATAATATATTTAGATATAATAAAATTACCAAAATCCATGAGTCGCTTAGCGACATCTCCCGGCTCAATGTTGGCGGTCTTCTTCAGATCTCTCACGTCGATTATAAACTCATGCGCCACCAAACCTCGCTCGCCCTTGTACAGGGTCTTGTAGTGGCCTTCCAGCCGTCTCGACATATAATTCGCATTTAATATCGCTACTTGGGTCGCTCGTTTTAATCCCTTAGGCCCCATCATCTGAAACGCATCAATTTTTATTACCTACCACATTCTTTATTACCTTTCCCGTAATATACGTTAAAACCTTTTTATTTTACATACGAAAGTATTTTAATGTCACACGGGAATATTCGTTCGAAAGCACTCATAAGTAGACTTTGTAAATAATCAAAGATCAAATTTTCACAATACATTTATTTAGAAATAAAACAATATTAAAATACAGCGTCAATAATACAATTATATAGTTGTATATATAAAAAAGGATGAATGATATTAATAAAGTTGTTCTTACTTTGATGTATGCCCAAGAAATAGGAAGAATGGCTGAGGAACCAAACGGTGCAGCACTGACAGATCCAAAACTATGAGCTGCGTCTCCTAAGTCTGCGAGCGGGTCTACTACCGGATGGGAAGGCAAGAATGGAGCAAGGTGAGCCTTCCTGAAATTGTAATAATAATTGTAATAACATTCTATATTTCTATCAGTACTAGGCGAACCGCGACCGCGTCCGCGAGCGCCCTGTATTCTCTTTGAAAAAGACCACCGAATGTGGTTGAAACTAAAGTCGGAACCCTCTGACTTATTACGTGAGTATAGGTCGCGTCATGTAAAAAGAACGCTGGCGGTCAAGGTGCGCATTAGGCGATTTATAGGTCTATTTGGTGGTGTGAGGTGAGGCGCGGGGCGAGCGGGTCACGCGCCGCTTGCTTGCCGGTGCGCTATTGGTTCGTCAGTCGACCTTTGCTTTCTGCGCTGTATCCACGTTACATTCGTTCCCAAAATACCATCGCGCACAAAAGTTTTTAATTTCAAAATGGTTTTACGTAGAAAAGTGAGAAAAATGATTTATGACGTATATTGTTTTATGAAGAGAGAAGCTGATAATAATGCAGTTGATAATTTGAAACAATGCATGAAACGGACCGCCGAGGCAACAAAATGTTACGAGTCTACAGTGAGACGAATTGTTAAGGGTTCAAAATGTTCCGAATTTCTTACTGTCTTCCGAACTCCTGGCAAAAATAAAAGAATAAAACAAAAACTAATAACAGATATTGACAGCTTTGATCAGGGTGTTATGAAAATAATTATCCACAATTTCCACGTCACTGAATAAGAATTGCCTACTATAGGCAAGTTACAAAAGAAATTACAGGATGATCTACATTTCCAAGGATCTGCAGCAAGTCTTAGGCGAATTTTAAAAAACATGGGTTTTAAGTGGAAAAAAACAGAAAACAATAGAAAAATTTTAATTGAGCAGTCACAAATTCGATTTCAACGAATTGAATATCTGAGAAAGATAAAAAGATATAGAGAGGAAGGAAGGCCTATTATTTACAATGATGAATCATACGTCGATAGTTCCCATGCGTCTCACCATTCTTGGACAGACGGACCCACCAAAGGCATTAAAAAACCACTATCTAAAGGTAGCCGCTTGGTCATAGTGCACGCGGGTGGTGAAGCAGGTTTTGTGCCGAATGCTTTGCTGAAGTTCAAAGCCGGTAATAAAAGCGGTGACTACCACGACAATATGAATTCGGAGAATTACGAGAGGTGGCTCCGTACTAAACTGATGCCAAATTTACCGCCTAATTCAGTCGTTGTAGTTGACAACGCATCGTACCACAATAAACAACTCGACGCTGCACCAACGTCCAATACAAAGAAAGCAGACATGCACACCTGGCTCCGTCAAAAAGGAATTGAATTTGAAGAAACCATGCTAAAGCCGGAGTTGTATAACTTAATAAAAAAATACAAGGAGCAATTAAAAAAAATTAATATTGATGCCATATTAAACGAAGCAGGGCATTCTGTGCTTCGTTTGCCCCCATACCACCCGGACCTAAATCCTATAGAAATGGCCTGGTCCCAAATAAAGGCATATGTCGCCAGCAAAAATGACACTTGGAACCTTACACGGATAACTGAGCTGGTTAATGAAAAAGTAAATTAATTGGGGCCAACAGAATGGGGGATACTATGCAACAAGGTAAAGGAAATAGAGGCCGATTATCGTAAAAGCGATCATGTGGTCGACATGATGACAGAAGCATTTATTATCCACGTAGGGGATGATGATTCTGACTCAAATGACGATGAAAGCTCAAGTGACGACAGCGACGACGATGAAATAGCCACCTCTAGCACCAACACCGCGTCCTCATCTGGTTTTCACGTTACTCACGACGACTTAATGGAAGGAGTTTCAACATTACTTTAATTTTTTTTTTACACTTAATTACACTTTGTACACTTAATTAAACATGTTTTTATTTCTATATAATGATGTTCTTTCTAAAATATTTTTTAATTACCTACCAATAACCATTATACGAAGGCGCGACCGAAAGTCTAGTTCAAAAATAAAACAATAGGCATAGTGGTTTAGTGCGCGAGTGTACACATGCGCAAACACACCCCCTCCACTTTCTTCCAGCGTTCTTTTTACGTGACGCGTACTATAACTCCCGTGTTTTATACATTCTTAATGTGTCAAAACCACGTCAGTTCTAATAACAAAATTCTATATTTATTTTTTGTACTTGCACCACCTTTGGATAAAATAATAATTAAGTAGTTGTTTATGAGTCCTGTTTAAACATACGAAAGTCATGTTATACGAACGGAACATCAACTTTGGCGTATATATACATTAATTTATAATATATAATATTAATTATGTAAAAATTGACCGACCCTCCTGTGCAAAGAGGTGCCTTCAAAAGTGTAAAAAATATCATAGCTGAATATTGTTACATCCAATAAGGTATTTCTTTCGTTGCGTTGTATTTCTTTATCGTTGAGTATCCATGTGTTTATCAATTCACAATTTTAGCGCAAGCCTTATTAAGGCTTGCACTAAAATTACAAGACAAAACTTGAAAACAATAAATCGGCGATTCGAATGCATGTCCCCCAGCACACTATCACACTAATATTATGAAGCTGAAAGTGTATATGTCGTTTGTCGTTTATTAGTCGTGTTATTCCTTCACGCAAAAAAGGCTGAACGGATTTGCATAAAATTTGGAATGAAGATACCTAGTTCATGCCGTGGAAAAATACATAGACTACTTTTTGTCCCGGAAAAGGTATAATTCCCGTGGGGTAACTCAGGTAGCGGGAAAACCGTAATCCACGCAGGTGATGGGCCCAGCTAGTATACCCAATGATGTTTTACTAAAGATGACGTATATTCATACTGCGCGGTGCTCAGATTTTGTTCCTTTACGACAAAAACATGCTTACTGCGACAGATAATACGGTACAAATAATATAGAAAAGGATAGCTATATGTTTAGACTTGTGCTTGAAATACGCGTCGCAATGAAAATTACTACAATTGACTTAATTTTGCCGCCTCAGTTTCCGCGCGCTTGTGCGACATCTATCTCATATAAACATATAATATCATTGAGTATACCTATAATATCTTAGACGTTACTTCGCTTACGCTGTTTGAAGGGTTAGGCATAACAAAAAATCTGTACAAAATTGATGTACATGGTTTTTGCTTTGTTAATTTATAAAAGCTGCTACTCCTAATTAAAAATAGCAATTAGAATAAAGCTATATAGTGTGGGTGTTGTTTACTGACACTCCAATGGGTCCCATGCCGGGTCCGCCGCCCCCGTGTGGAATGCAGAAGGTCTTGTGTAAGTTCAGATGTGACACGTCACTGCCATAGTCACCCGGACGACATAGACCAACCTACAAATAAAACGTCATTGTAATAGAAAACTTCAACTCAACAGAGTTCGTACTATTGCTACGTAGAAGGTACAATTTTGAACCACTTCTGTATAGAAAGAAAGAAATCATTTATTAGCAAACAATAACATAACAGCAAACAAATAATTAAAATACATACAATTACAAAACACGGATAGGTCAAAGCAATAACAGATAAATAACATAGAAACAAAGATCGCTGTCATGTACAGTTATGCCTAAAATGGTCCGAGCTCAGCATATTGCTGTAGGGGAATCTACAGCGCTGATTTTCAGCCCGAACCTTGGTGACGCACAAGTGACCTTGGTGACGTATATGCTGTGCAGTGTAAATATATTTTGCAGACCTAAATAGGTTGAGATTTAAATGACAGTAACTTTTACACATGTACCTACCTATATCTAATCAAATAAAGAAACAAACATATTTGGAATATGGAACATTTTAGTTAGTACATTTCTCGATAGATAGAAAACTCTTTATTTGCACACTATTTCAAAAAACAAACACATAAATAAAACAAACAGATATAAATACAGTGATACAAAGGGCGGCCTTATCGCTTAAAGCGATTTCTTCCGGGCAACCAAACATACAGGAATTGTCATAAATTTTAAGGGGCGGCAAATCACCGCATTTTCTGCTTAAATAGATACATACACAATATAGGTATCATAAATAATATACTTACATATACTACATAATATATAACTACTAAGAAATATCTAATTCTTATTTAGCAAATTTCGCTTAGATTGATTTGTGACAAATAATGTGACAAAATGATATGGAAAGCGTTACAACCGTTTCCGAGATAGCCTAGAGACACATAAAAATTGCACGTCAAGCCGAGTAAGATGACGTTTTCCTTACCTGAGCGTTCATATTAGCTCCATCCAAGTAGACCTGACCTCCATGCGCGTGCACGAGCGCGCACACGTCGGCCGCTCTCTCCTCGAACACTCCAAATGTGCTGGGATAGGTCAGCATCAAACATGAGATGTTCTCGCTGTGCTCCTCCGCCTGAAACAACCAGTAGCTCCAGTGAGCCTATTCTGACTTTGTTACATGGTAATGATGACGAAGGTAGACAGAGATAATACAGGCTAGTTTTTAAAGGACTTTCGAAAAAGGAACATTTTTTTTATTTTTTATTTATTTATTTTAGGATCTACAAACAGTACAAAAACTTACAATTAGGTGCGAAGAACATGTTCTAAATTCAGTTTTGCATATGTTTAATATTTGTTATCTCAGAACATCGTCGTTTTTAAACTGTATTGAAAATGTGATTATCAAATTGATTCAGTGTTTCCGCTTAATTTCAATAAAATATTGTTGTAAATATTTTAGTTACCAGCGATTGTGTAAAGCAGTTCTAATATTATTTGCGATCGTAGTTTAGATATTGGCGCTTTAAGATCTTAATAATCTAACAAAGATCTGATCACAAACAACTATACTGTTTTGGGAGACCTTGACAAGAATCTTCTAAATTTTATACTTCCCAGGGAATCTCAAGACACACGCTCTCGCCTAGATCGAGACTTCCTGGTAACATACATACCTAGATTGTTTAACTGTATATTGTCATAGTATTTGTTAATTAAGAGTAGTGATTTGTGTTCGAAAACGTACCTACTCTAGAAATAAATACTGATTGGTTGACTGTTCACCGTTAAACGAATTTGAATTTCAACATATTACATAATAAGAAATTACATATTTTTGAGAATTTCTGTATTTGCACAAAAAATCACTTCACATAGGTACTTTATTTTATTAATTAATTATATAAGGAGTATCTCTTAAAACGATGTTTTCCTCAAAAACAATTGTTTGACATAGCATAACAACGCCATCTCGTAGACGCCGAGTAAAACTTGGTTGCATAAGAACTGCATAACAATGGGAATGTTCAAAATCATCCTTTTGACGGTGAGAGCGTAATATTATATTATGATTGAATTGTATATCATTCGATATACTATTCATTACAATATTATATATTCGTCACGTATGTCTGTCCAAATCACTATAATGAAGCAAACTGCGTCATCGCATGGTTTATTTAAAGAATAATACTCAGCTTGTACATGCATCATCTCAACTATTTTCTCAGGGAGAGGGCCATATGCGGTTGCTTACATAAACACACCCACAGTCAAGCACGTGCCTTGAATGTGTTCCGTGTGCAGCAAAACTATCATTTGTTTTTCGTTCGTATAGTTCGGACGCCGAGAAAATGAGATTCACTACTTGTACCTACTCATGTTGTCGTCACAAGTTAAATTTTGAGACTACTATTTGTAAAAGTTTTGATGGATGGATATTTGTTAGGTAGGTAAGTAATCACGCCAGAAAAGTTGCACGGGTCCGAATGAAATTTTGTACATAGATTGCTTAACTGCAATAACACATAGAATATGTTTTATTCAAAAAAACTATTAATTAACACAGAATAACTGGATTTCACAAGAGGTAACGGAACCCTAGTCGATGCGTGTAAAATCGCGCGACACCGCCAGTATGGTATGTTTATAATATTCTAGTAAGTGTATTGTTTTCTGTGACTTATATACACATTAACATGAATATAAATTATTTCTACCTTATTTTTAACAGTAAAGTAAATTGTAAAGGTACCTACTCAACTCTTTTGTATTTTTAAGTGTCCTCAGAACTCAATCAGTAATATGACATGGCTTTGAGTGTGAAATGAGTGATTATTTAACAGTTATCTTATTAGTAGATAATTAAGCAATGAAGTTTCTTTTTAGTTTTAATGGTTATACTTTCAGATGTTTTGAATAGGTACTTTCTAAGCCGTCGCGTTACATCTTAGAACATGTCATCACAAAACATCAGGTGAAATAGTGGACAAACTTCTCTTTCTTCTCTCGCTTCGTGACGATTGCCTAGCTCTGGGAGCGTCGGCTGCCAAGCCATCAAACGCTGGTTCGATCCCCTTCAACGGCTTGAGATTCCGGTAAGGGTAACACTGTTACCAAATTCCCAGCATGGTGGTAGGGTACTTTCCAGTACTTGGCTGACTAGCTACTTCGCTCAACTTTGAAAAACTGTCACCAAAAACATTGTGTGTTAAGGCAGAAGTCCTTGAGAGCCAGTAAACTCTCTAGGTCTAGCGTGATCACACCTTTGAGCATATCGCTACTGACCATCGAGTGAGATAGAAGTCAAATTGTACATAGTATAAAAAAGAGATATAATTTAAGTCCGTTCTTTAGTCCTGAACTCTACCTAAGTTAGACATAGCCCACCGTCTCTCACTCACCATATCCTTAAGATGTTCCATGTCAATATCACCCGAGGGAGTGACCCGTATGGCGCAGACTCTCATTCCAGCCATGTGCGCAGACGCTGGGTTGGTCCCGTGCGCAGATACCGGTATGAGGCAGATATTCCTTTGGAACTGTCCGCGGAATTCGTGATAGCGCTTTATGGTACGAAGACCGGCGTACTCGCCCTGGGCACCGCTGCAATCATTCATTAACATGCTTCACACATATGGGGTGGTACTTAGCTACACTCCTCAGCTCATATAGATTTTACGCTGAAATGTTATTTTCAAATGATTTCATTATTTGAAAATATGTAAAATTGTGTGTCCGTAAGATGTAATAAAGAATTGTTTGAACGTTTGTGTAGTCATGTTTTAAAATATTTCGCTGATGAGTCATCTGGGAATCACTTACTGCAATTTTGTAAATATAAACAGTAGGTATTATGTAACTAAGAACAATACAATTATTGTATGCCAGTCGAGCTTACCAATGATTATTTCATATCATATATTTCGTTTCAGTAATGTCCATGGTCAAAATAGACGCCATTATTTTTCTAAGGCTAAAAAAGTAATGTATTGAAAGTTCAGAGGCCTTAAAGTTAACTACACATGAGAAGATTAACTTCGGGTTCTTTGATACTCATTTAAGCTAAACAAGTGATTAAACTTACTCTATGGTCACTAAATATAAATAGATGTTTTTTAAGCATTTCAATATCCAAAACCGAATAAAATTTTGAAAATAGCGTTTTTATCACCTTGGAACAACTTAGGTAGGTACCTGTTTGGTTGGAAGGAAACTCGATCGTAACCAGTAATGGCGCATAGATCACTGGCCAGTTCTTCGAAGAGCGTGTGGTACCCTTGGCATTGATCAAGAGGCGCGAATGGATGAATATCGGTGAAATGCTTGAACGAACACGGCATCATCTCCGTTGTAGAGTTTAGCTTCATTGTGCACGAGCCCTAGTTACAAACAATACAACAATAAACTACATATTACTGACATTAATGATTCCGTCGAAAAAAAAAGCAAGAAAAATCTTTATTGAAATGTGTGATTTGCGTATATTATTATTATTATTATTTATTTATATCAGGTCATAGGTATAGGTATATATAGGTATAGAATTGCGTATAATTGCCAAAATATAGTACCTATAGAACGATCTATAGGTAATCTACGGTCTACGGACGTAATCTACGGTAGTATAGCTAGTCTTTACTATAAGCCTGGGCTATTATGGGTGTCGAGTGGGATACAACAGCGAAACCACTCAACTCAGAATAATGCCTGTACCATCCATACACATCTACCAAAAATGCACATTTGCAAACTTGGATGATTTCGAGATCTTGGGTGATTCACACACCTATGAGACAAGGCACAAACATCGGTTAAAACCCCCAATTCACAAACTTCAACAATCCAACAGATTAGTACATGTGAGAGGACCTGCGTTATATAACCATTTGCCAGATGTGCCAATCAGAAATGCAGCTTCCTTAAATATTTGTAAGAGTAAATTAAACATATTACTTATTAGTAAAGCCTACTCAACGACAGAGTTTCTTAAAGATAAATTGAACTAAAAAGAAACGAAACGTTTGAAAACGTTGGCATTATATGAAAACTTTTATTATTATATAGAATGTTATTTTATCTAGAATAAGTGACTTAATTATTTTTACCAATAAATATCTGTATCTATATAGAAAAAAATGTATATTCTTCTATGTATTTTCTGATAGGACGGGTGCAAATGCACCCTCTTGCACCCTGCTACCGCCGCCCACTGACTTTAGGGAAATATTAAAAAAAAAAAAAATATATATATATATATATGTTTAAGGAAATAAATGTAATTTGGTTTGAGAATTAAAACGTTTCTTGTCTGCAATTTACCCTACGTGTGTGTGATAAACGCTAGAGAGTTTCAATAGAAAATGTCAACACATATAATTCCAAACTAACATATCAGGCAGATTTATGTTTATAATTTGTGCTCATACTGTGTTCTTCTGGACATATAATTTAGTTACTAAGTACTTACCAAAGGTATCATGGAATGCACCAGAGAAATATCCTTGTTCTCAAGACGCTTCATGTACCGCACCAGCCTGGTTTCGGAGTGGTGCATGTTGAACACAGGGTGGGTCAAATACGGGGACGTCCTTCTGAACGATCCCTGCATTATGCTGCGGGATTTCAGCTCTCCACACTGTAGCACCTGCAAGGAAATTATTTCAACATAAACTAGGTACCTACATATGTGTATTAAACTAACTATAGATGAGAGGTGGTCGAAACAATAGTAAGGTAGATATTATATTTAATTTATTTTTTAGAAATGTCGGTTCTATCAATATTGTCAGTCAGTCCATCGAAAGGCAAGCCAAAAAAATCATCGTTAGTAACTCTTTGGTAGAACGTAGGCTTCAGAGCCTAGAACATCGGGGAAGAGTAGCAGACCCTTTCGTATCGGTTACATTTCGAAGTATATGCACTAGAATTACGTAATTTGATACCACCATCCCCTTTCTATCGGTCAACCAGACAAACGGCAATGCGCCATTGCTATATGGTAGATATACCACCACATACGAAACGTTTTGCCTAAATTTCTTAATGCGTACTACCAAGGAATGGAACTCGCTGGCCGAGTCTGTGTTTCCCGATACGTACAATCCTGGAGTAGTCAAGTCTTGAGTAAATAGGTACCTTCTAAGTTTGCGTGCTACCTACATCTTAGACCACGTCATAACTTAACATGAGTTAAAAATGTGTAATTTAAAGCGTGTGCGCAGTGTACATTGTCATCGATTTTTAGCAAGTATATACTTATAGTACGTGTGTATATATATAAATAGTGTATGTTGATTAAAATCGCATGGGGAGTAGAAGAAGCACTTTAACGGAGATTCCGTTACAAAGTGCTTCTTCTATGAAAACGGACTATTGCAAGCACGGACTAAACACATTCCTCAAGTTTATAAAAAAAAATATTTGCTTACAAACCTCTTCAACGTTCTTACAGTCAAAGACCCAAAGCAAATCATCAACATCCTTCATAGTGGTCGTCTCGTCGAGAGCTACTCCCACTGCTCCGTCGTCGAAATACCTCAAGTTGATCTTCTTTTGTTCAGCTCGTGTTTTGATTACAGTAGCGTCATGTTCGGAAAGTGGTACTACGTGAAGAGTGTCGAAGTAAACGTCATTTGATTGTTTGTGCCCGCGCTGAAGGATCCCTAAAAAAGATGGACATAATTACTAGTGTATAAAGAATTTTACTGAATAAATAATGCGTAGTACGAGGGTCAAACTGAAAGTTCTTAGAACTTGTCCCTTGTAAATACATAAATTAGGCCTCGCAAAATATAGGCGTAGGTGGCGATGAAATAAAATTGTAGATAACAGATTGTTGCAAAAACATATTCTTGAAGGGGTTGTAATAACCCACACTGACGCTAAACAACGCTAGATGAATTTTACAGTCAAAATTCATCCTATATCGAATCGACTTGCAATCTGTTGCAAATGACATTGCACTAGTTTGAACTATAAAGGGCTTACCATAATCGAGCACAAGAGTAGCATTATGAACTCTCGTTGCAATATCTCTTAGGCCTTGGGGGCCATGGTAAACTGCAAACATGGCCGACATATTGGCAAGGAGAGCTTGCGCCGTGCAAATGTTTGATGTGGCTTTATCACGGCGGATGTGTTGCTCTCGCGTTTGTAGAGCCAGCCTATAATTAAAACATCGACGTTCATGATTACACATACCAGAATAACACGTAGCAACGAATATAAATTAAATAACCGGCTAGGATTCACGTGATATTAGTGAAAATCAATAGGTATTTAACTCCCAGTAAATATCATCTAAGTCCTGATCGATTCTTAAATGAACGAAACTTCATATCGAAACTTTGTTCATAACTCATAATAATATTAAATTCCTATATTAGATATGTCGCTTAGGATATTTTCCTTTACTTGTTACCAACTTCTGCCAGTTGTATTAGGTATAACTTAGAAACTATGAAAGCCTAATTTTCGAGGCATGTAAATCTTAGAATAAAAATGTGAACATATATTAGTACGAAACTTTACCGATAAGCATCCCTTCCAGAAGCATCTCTCGTGACTCCGACCATTCGACCAGGCATAAGTCTGACTAGCTGGTGCTCAGCAGCAAAGAACCCAGCGTGAGGACCTCCATAGCCAAGTGGCACTCCAAGGCGTTGCGATGTGCCTACCGCAAGGGCTGCTCCGCATTCCGCAGGTGGCCTTAGCAAAGCCATCGCGAGGAGATCCGTAGCCACGACCACTAACGTCTTAAAAATAGGTGTTATAGTTAAAATACATGTCATTTCAGTACATGCGAAATGCGAAAGTTGCTCCTTGATAAATAAAATGGCTTACCCCATGCTCCTGAGCAGCCGCTGCTAGTCCAGAGTAGTCGTAAACCAACCCTCTAGTATCAGGACATTGTAACAGAACAGCAGATATGTCTCTCTGTGCGAAGTCTGCTTTTCTGACATCTGGCACCACCGTGACTTCCAGGCCCAGAGCATCCAGACGAGTTTGGACAACGGCTAAGGTTTGAGGATGAAGCCTTTCTGATACTACGAATTTTGTTCTCTTGTTGTGTCTGAAATTACAGATTTAATCCAGTGACGGATTTACCAGCAGGCTGAGTGGGCTGGAGCCTAGGGCGGCAACTTATGGGGGCGTCGAATTTGACCCCAAAATTTTATTTGTCGTTCAGAAATAAATATATAACCCACGTTATCGTGTACCTAAATGTTATTAGGTTGACTTATTTAAGTAAATCATCGTAAAAAGCCAATGTAAAACCTTCATGGATTCATTACTTATATTGTTGATGTTGATGATGATGTTGTATGACGGTCGCCGTGGCGCAGTGGTTAGTGTCAGTGATATGACTACTGTGTCTCTGGGACCCTGGGTTCGAATCCCGGCAGGGGCAAACATTTGTGCGATGAGTGTAGGTGTTTGTCCCGGGTCTTGGATGTTTGTGTGCTGTGAATGTGTGTGTCCAAGCCTCCCGCGATACAGGATATCCTAGTGCGGGGGTTTAAGTGTGATAATATATATATATAAAATACTAATAGTAATACCTACCACGCGGAGTAATCTGCATTGCCAAATTGTAAAAAATGAGATTGTAAAAAAAGAAATGTCTAAATGTCTAAATTGTTACCATGAAGCGGATTGTTAGCATAATATATTTTTAAACGATAGGAATTTTATTCATATATTTTTAAGCTCTCTCTCAGTACAATAAAAAGTATTTAAAAACTATAACGACTGAAAAATATTATGTGTAGCCTACACATATTGTGTGTGTCTTCATATTGTGTAAGTAGTTTAAAAGGTTACCTTTCATATATCTTATCATATAGGACATACAAAATTAAGCTTTTGTTAGAAGTACACCCAAAAACTAGCCTCCTGGGGCCTTACTATAAGCTTTGTAAAATCCATGCAAGTTCCGAGCAGTTCTAAAACCTGGCTTAAACATGCCAGAGACAACAATAATCGTTCACCTTTGAGGATATCAATGTTCAAACCGTTCACCGAAAGGAGCGTGATGCCGTGGTGATGGTATGACTTTACACTAAGCGGTTTAAGCCAGGTTTTAGAACTGCTCGGACCTTGAATGGATTTTACAAAGCTGATAGTAAGGCCCCAGGCTGCAAATACGTAAATCCGCCACTGATTGAATCAATTATACTATGTATACTGGAAACCTTATATTTATTATATTTTTTACAACCCTGGTCTTTGGTTTAAAAAATATAAGTACCTACTACCTACTCGAGCTAAGTGTAGGCACCGAAACATAATAAATACATGTTCAAAATAATGCTTTAATAAAAAGAAGATCCCTAACATTACCTGTGACATAGTGACAATGCTTCCGCAGCAGCAGTACCCTCGTCGAGTAGAGAAGCATTAGCCACATCCAGTCCAGTCAGGTCACTAACCATAGTCTGGTAATTGAGGAGACCCTCCAAGCGCCCTTGCGCTACTTCCGGTTGGTATGGGGTATACTGTGTCGTCCTGAAATATTTAAATGAATGTTTCTGTATAAATGTTTATTTTATATTTCGGAATAAAAAAATATCTCAGTTGAGATAATGTCCTTATTTATCCCACTAATGTGTAAGAACAAAAACAAAAGAACAAAAAGAAAAACTATGCGACTGCGATGAGTTTTTCTTTTGTTATCTATATAGTATATTTGTTATCTCTTAATGCGCCGCCGCCTTAATGGCTTCATACATACAAACGAAACTCTGAATGTAAGTGTTTTATATGCCGTACTTAAATATATGATATATATGTTTATCCCGAAAAATGATAGTTCTGAGATATCACACAAATCTAATAATATTGTAAATGCGAAAGCAATGTCTGACTGTTACGTTTTCATGCCTAAGCCACTGAATCAGTTTTGATGAATGTTGGGATAGAGAAAGTAGGGACCTTGGAAAAGGCTACTTTCTGTCCCGGATAAGGTGCGAGGGAAGGGGAGTGGGGGAGGGTGGAGTGCTAGGTAGTGAGTTATCACTTTTACCTACCTAAAGCTCGAGCTTCAGATAGGTCATGGTAACATCGTTGTCAAATCCGTATGTAATGGTATTTTGCTGTAGCATTCGAGAGTTTTCAAAATTGCCAATAAACACAGTGTATGTTCTTAAGAGCCAGTTAAATTTCAAAGGCTGGCCGGTTGGCGCAGTTGGTAGCACTCTGCCTTCTGAGCCGCTGGTCCCGGATTCGATTACCGGACAGGTCAAATTATGTGTATGAACATATCTGTTTGACCTGTGTCTGGGTGTGTAAGTATATAAGTATATATATATATCAGTCATCAGGTTACCATAACACAGGCTCTGCCTAGTTTGGGACCCGAAGACCTTGTGTGAATGTTAATAATAATAATTAAAAACAGTCTAGCGAGATTGTACCTTCGCGAATACCATCACTGATTATCAAGTGAAATAGTAGCCAAGCGCTAGATCTATATAAGCAAAAAATTGGACCTTGGTAATAAGCTTATTTAGTTTTATAGTGGCAGTACTGACGCGTTATGGGAAAAAATGAAGAATTTAGATACATAAATATTCCTATGATTGAATAAATATGAGAATAATTATTCCATATGATCTTACCATCCAGGATTCTCGAACATATTTCTCATGATTGTGTGAGGAACACAACAGTTGTGGTATCCCATTCCGATGTACGATCGCCATATCTCGTTCTTCTCAGCTATTTTTCTAATCCTCTCAATAAGATCGTATTCACCTAAAATCCAGCGCCATTTTATAAATACTTTGAAAACATGTATTTGTACATTGTTGCTTGCAAATTGTCAGACATAAAGTAACTATTTAATCAAATAATACTACTAATATTATAAATGCGAAAGTTTGTGTATATATTATGAATGTATAAAACACGGGAGTTACTCACGTAATAAGTCAGAGGGTTCCAACTATAGTTAGTATATTCTATACTTATAGTATAGACCAACGAATGTTGTTAAAACTATAGTCGGAACCCTCTGACTTATTACGTGAGTGAGTTACTCACGTAATAAGTGAGTAAGTTTCCCACGGTCCCACACGGGAGTTCCGTGTTTTATACATTCATAATGTGTCAAACCCACGTCAGTTTTAATAACAAAATTTGTGTATATATTTATTACCTGTTCACGCTCTAACGGCTGCACCAATTTCGATGAAATTTGGTATGGAGATAGTATAGACCCTGGATTAACACACAGGCTACTTTCATCATCATCATCATCAATCATCACCACGCAGGTAAAACCGCGAAGCGCAACTAGTTAAAAATAAATATGTAAAAAATTATGCATTAAAAATACTTACTTATTGGATTACTGATATTCATAAGTTCTTTTAACTGAATCTTCTTTGGGACTGCATCGTTAGTCAACTGATCCAGGCTCTATAATAAAAATGCCATCTTATTTACTCAATAATACTTACATAGTAATAAATACTTATGTAAGTATATGATAATTATTTACAAATCAGAATTATTACAACTATCATCGATTCTGATGCCATTATACACGTGGTCTTTAATTGTGGTCATCTTTTCGCCGCTCCTCTTAAATCAATTTAGTTTATTAGATAACTAGCGGTCCGCAGCGAGTAAAAATATTGTAAATTAAAAATTATAAGGATCCCTAAATTTTTTTAAATTATAATATAGCCTCATCTCGGGTATCAAGTCGGTTAGTATATATTTGTAATTTTTATACTTTTGAGGTTCGAACACATAATTAACAAAATAGCTAACGGTGCTTTAGTTGATAAATTACTAAATATTTTTCAGGTGGTCAAGGCCCTTTCGATATATTAACAATTAGTGAGTACAGTTTTAAAGCTACGTAATATTTAATAATAATTATGGACAGCTGAGAGGGTCGCAAACACACGATGCTCGCTAACCCGCCTGCCAAGCGTGGCGAGTATTGGCAAAGTCCTGCTGTGAACGTCCTATGGCTGAGTAGGTGATGATGGATAGCTTTATGGAAATCAAATATAAAATGAGTTGCGAAATTGAATTACATTAACTGTCGACTGTATTGTGAGTTAACAACGACTACTTTCGGATATCTAAGCTCATTACTTATGTTGTTTTAGGTCTCCCAAGCGCTGTAGGAATGGACCAAGCTCTTGGCCCTAATGCCAATGATTCGACTCCATCCTTTCTCCTTTTGAACGAACTGTCGAGTATATTCTTGTCTCTTTACCATGCTCGATGCAATCCGCATGATAGGCCCTATTAAATGACCACACAAGTAATTGGTACTGTTACACCTTCATCGCAGCCATAGGACGTCTACTGCTGGACATATGCCTCCCCATATAAGGGGGATTTGCCAATACTCGCCACGCTTGGCAGGCGGGTTGGCAAGTGCAGTATGGTTTCCTATCCTCAGAAAGTGCTACTGCCCTCCTCCCGTTACGTGATCCCTTAGCCGACTCTTACGTCACCCACGGGAAGAGATGGGGGAGTACTATTCAAGGCCGGTACTACCACGGCACATACTCATACCACTTTCTTACCTTATACCCCAATAAATCTAGCATAGTCACAATGTCTTGGTCCCTAGGTCCTATGTGGCGGCTCGGAAAATCTACTCTCCCAGGGAACAGACTGTCAGATTTCGAGCTCTGTGTCACACATCTCGGATAGTTCCACAGCAGCTTGTCTAGGACACGTCCTTGAACACTAACTATTGTTTTTTTAGACACAAAACTACGATTTAATATTCTATACATTTTGTAAGCAATAATCTTACACTGTTACATAGAAATTATCATTTTACTGTACGTCAAGAAAGCGATGGCTCTGTACTGAACTGTCGATATAGGGGTCAAAACATATTACAATACTGAATTGATAAGAGGCATAAGCAAATAACAATAAAGATTACATGAGGACTGGTCATTACAATGACCCATTATCATTAGGGCGTATAGACACTGTAAACAAATCTACTATCTTAACAAAAAATTTTAATATTATTTAGACACTAACGAATACAAAACGATATCAAAACCAATTCAAAGTATATATAATTTAAAGGACCTACCTAAAAAAAAATCAATAGACGGGGCATGCTTCGTAACATAATCTTGTGAATTCGCAGCTGGAGTGTTACGAACACTCCAGGCGCGGCTGGAGTGTTCGTAGCTACTAGAAATAGTTTACGCTCGTACTCTGACAGCGGCTTCCCACGATCCGCGAAGATTTCTTAGTTACCTTATACCTCCTATGCATCAATATATAATTATACTAGCTCCGCCCCGCGGTTTCACCCTCTTGGTGATGATCGATGATGATGATGATAAGTAGCCTATGTGTTATTCCCGGACCTGAATTATTTAGATACCAAATTTCATCCCAATCCGTTTAAACCGTGTGGTGATGAAAAACGGTGATGGTAGTGATATCGAAATAAGCCTATGTGTTAGTCAGGGTATAAACTATCTGTGTTCCAAATTTCATCAAAATCTGTTTAGTCGTTTTTGCGTGAAAGAGTAACAAACATACCTAGATTACGTAACGCACGAAGCGTTTTGCTTCCACTTTTATTATGCGTACTGCCAGTGAGTGGAACTCAATGCCTGAGTCTGTGTTTCCCGATTGTACCTACAACCCCGGAAATTCAAGTCGCGAGTGAATAGGTATATAAGTATGCGTGCTACACCTTAGATCGCGTCGTCACTTAACATCAGGTGAAACAGTGGTCAAACGTAGGCTTATAATCAAAAAACCTTTCATACATCCATATTCACAAACTTTCGCATTTAAGTATAATATTAAATAAGTGTATGATACATTTCAAACTGGTGGTCTCTGACTATGGGCCTTCTGAACAGACTCAGAGTCGCACGAGCTACGGAGAAGGCTATGCTCGGGGTTTCTCTACGTGATAGATTCAGAAATGAGGAGATCCGTAGACGAACGAAAGTCACCTATATAGCCCAGTGGATTAGCAAGTTCAAGTAAAAGTCACAGGGCACATAGCACGAAGAACTGATGGCCGTTGGGGTCAAAATGTTCTCGAATGGAGACCACGGGCAGGCAAATCAATCGGGGAGGCGTATATCCAGCAGTGGACGTCCTATGGTTGAGATGATGATGATGATGACGATACGTTTCAATTACCTACTGCACAGCACTAGTGCGCTTGATGGTAAATAACAATTTGGTCGAAATTCGAATACGCAATAGTGGTAGAATGCTGACTGGTTCTTAAAAAAATTCTTTCTGAATACATTTTAAGACCGGTGGCAAATTTTCAAACTTGACCGTTATAGCTATAGCCTGGTGGTCCTAGAATAAACACTACCACTAAGTAAATGAGCATATTGCCATAGCTGGTTTAGTTGTATATAATCGGCAGAGACGAATAACTGTCGAATTCGCACCTTAATGGTAGTTAACGCATCGTAAAACAATTAAACTCAGTTTTTACTATCGTTCATTTTGAAGAACTGGTTGAATGTTTATGTATAAGGCTCCCATGCAAAAATACGATTTTAAAATTTTAAAAATTGTATTTCTGTACGACGTCCAACGATGCCCGTTAATAGACCGTAGTTGTGTTTCGTCTGTTAGGTAGTTGGGTCTTCGAAAAATGGAACGTAAATGACTTTAGTGTCGAGGCCATGGACTTGAACTATGTTTTATATTTTACATTATAATGCACTATCGTGTTATATCCATAGACATCAATATGTAGGTAGGTACCTAAAACCACTTTACGTGTTTTTATCACCATCCTTTAATTTATCATGAATTACTAAACTAGGTAGATAGCTATTTCTAAATTAATTTAATTAAAACAGAAACGAGTTTTGGTACAACAAACGTACATCTCCTCTAATATAATTGCTCGCTACAATCCTTGCTTTATTAAAATTTAGTTTAGCGTTTTCATGGATAACATTGTCATAGTTGTATATGACTGGGTTAAGTCCTGGCGTGCGTTCGGTATCTCCGACGGCGGCAATCCGGCGTTCAAGAACTTCATTCGAGCAACACGTGGAGCTCGTAAATTTGACTATGTATGTCAAGGCTGTATGGTCATAAGACCTTTTTGCCCGCTAAAGAGAATAAAATAATTATTTCTGTTTTCCTCAAGGAATTTAAGTTATTTGATCCCAGGATCAAATAACTTGATCCCAGGATCAAATAACTTAAATTTATCATCAAACTAATATGTACATAATCTAAGTACATGTTGTACGTAGTACATATTATTTCGATGGAATTTATTTACTTTACATAGTATATAAATTTCTTGGTTTTGCTTTTCATAGTCTGTGGATTATGTTATTTTATTCAGAGTAGGTTTAGTAGATTTTAGCAACGAGTAATGTAAGCACTCTGATTTTTTATTTTTGTTTTATTTCAATTATTTCAGAATACAGATTCATCTCGGGAATTTGAATAGAAATGACTCTTTCAGAGTATTCTCAACTTAAAAAACAAGTACTAGCTGTGATAAGCCGAGACTGTCAACATAACGTGCTACTGTCTCTAAAAGAACTTTACAAGGATGGGATTAACTCTGTCAGAAGATTTGAAAATATCAAAAGCGTTGAACAGCTGCTGCAGGTTTTGGAATTGAGGGATTTGCTGTCTGAAGATAACGTCAGCCCTTTGAAGGACATCGCTAGAGAAATCAGAAGTCTAAGCCTCCTAAGCAATGTTAGTGAATATGAAAAAAATCATGAACCTAGAGAGTACTTGAATTATTATGGTGAGTCTTGCAGTGCCTCTACTAATCATCCCGACTGCTTGACATATTGGAGTATATACAGCCAAGTTGCTGAATGTAGTCCCAATCTAGGATTCAACCTCAAGCATTCATAAATTAATTTTACTGGTACTTTATAAGAAAAGCTAATGTGTAATATAATATCTTTGTTCTATTTCAGCATCAGAAAAAGCTAATAAAACTGTGTCTTCAGGAATTTTCAACACAACACCCCATGAGACAAGTGTGATTAATAAAAAGAAAGATTTAATTTACAAAATTGTGACAGAACAGATTGGCAGCTCGTGGAGAGAGTTGGCTAGGAGTTTGCGAATCCAGGAACATAAGATAGATGAAATTGATGACAATTACAGTACAATGGCCACAAAAGCATCTGTCATGCTTAAACACTTTGATAGTAGAGCAGATAGTGTAAAGTGGCATTTTACTCTCTGTGAAGCATTAGGTAAAATACGCAGAAAGGAATTGAGAAATTCAGTGCAAGAAGTAATGTTCATGAATATTTAAATGACATACATGTTGATCCACACACTGAAATCAAAGATTTCCAGTAAGTGGATTTCTAAGGGCTAAAATAAGATTTTTATATTTACTTTAAGATAAAAGCAAAAGTTGATAAAATCAAAAACTTTATTACAATAAAATTATTTATTTATAAAATCAATGCTTATTTATAATTTTATTTTATATCAAATTCAGTTTTTTTCATATATAAAAAAAAAATTGGGAATGCTTACAGCATTATTATTGATTTCTAGGAAGCAGAATAATGGAATGTTAATAAATAACTGGAAGGCACAATTTCATCACATATTATGTTCTTTTAATATCAAGGCGTTAACTTAATTTAAAAACAAAAAGTGAAGGTATTACCACTGATTAAATTTCTAAAACAAAAGTGAACCTAATATAAACAATTTAACAAAAATTGAAGAATTGTTTGATTTCGAGAGAAGAGTTTGCATTATTCTTACTATGTAATAAATTTTACTTAAAAAAACCTCTAACATATTTATAGATCTCAGAATTGCAGTGTGCGCATTGATTGTTGATTTGATAAACTAAGTGTAGACAAAAATGTTTATATATATATATATGGAAATTTATTTACAGCCCCTATCATGCAACTGGCCTCGATAACCTATATCAATTGATAACCCTGTCGAAAAAATTAACAAAAATGGCAAAAACAAAATATTGCACACAAATTGCACTTATCATACGAGTCCATTCAAATTTTAAAAGAAACTAAACAAAAACAATTAAAGATATGGACAGATTCATTAAGTGTGGCCAATTGTGGCAGATCTTTGCCATTTTGGGAGATTTGATTTGATCACTTGTGTGAATTTTTTATATCAATGATCCGATTTCCAGAACCAAAATTTAGTCATTATCCATTGGGTACTTTTAAATATGAATTGGATTGCCTCTATTTTTTGTATGAAAGAAACATTAAAATGATTTAATTGGCATATTTATGCCACTGCTGGACTTAATTGACATGTACAGAGAAATCTTGTCATTTCAGCCCAATGTGTTGATAATTCACAATTTTACAATTTTTTATGATTTTGACACTTCATGCAAAATATGAATTAGTTTATACAATCATGAATATTGGAATCCTAATAAATAAACTAAATCAAATTTCAAACAAGTGTTCTAACAAATTCAGCTCTATCTTAGTCAAAACACACATTTGATTTGAAAATGAGGCAAAAATAATATAGAATTTCTAAAAGAATACAATATCAATCAGAAGGATTTCAGGTTAAATTAAAATAGTAGCTAGGAATTTACAATTTAAATATAACATAATTTTTAATGCATATATATAACTTATAAGTGTGAAATATGGCAACATAATTTAATTCAGTACAAAATAACATTTTTCTAGCACAACTCAAATAGCTCAGTTATCTTGTGCTGTGGGTATGATATGTAAATTACAATTGTTAATTTGTGCTCTGTAAATTTGTGGGGTTGAATTTCGAAATACGTAACGCAATCCCTAGCTATAAGATGTCTGCAACATATACATCAGTATTTCGGCTGTCCAATTTCAAAACCTAGTATCTGACAAATTTTAAAAAAGGGTGTTTTTGCATTTTTCGACCTTATAGACCACTCTCCACATACTAGGATAGCAAAAACTCCCAAAAATTAGTAAAAAACGAAGTTGCATAAAGTCGGAAACCTAGTATCTACAGTAAATGTTTTCAAAATACAAAAATTACAAGATTAAAAGATAGTATCTAACATCAACCATTTTAAAAACCTAGTAAGTGCTTGTAGTTACTTGGATTTAAAATGGTTCATGTAGATACTAAGTCAATGAAATGGTTGAAATAAACGTCAAAACTCCCGCGCAACTTTAGTAAGTGAGAAGAAGTCGTTGCACGTGGGTGTTTTTGTCTACAAAAATGAGTAAAAATCAGTTTTATAGGTCGAAATTGATCGTGAGTGCTTTAAAAGAACAACATGGTGATATGTAAGTACGCTTCAGTATATAATATTGTCAAGGTTTTTTGTTTTCCAAGATTTTTATGAATAAAAGGCCTAAATAATTACACAAGCATGTAAGCTTTATTGTTAACTGGCTAGATTTTGTTTTAATTAATAATATGTGATTGCTTGGTATTTGCAAGTATGACTTTTTTTCTATAACTAAAGTTTAAAGATACCGAGAAGAAAAATAACGTTATCCATTCAAATAGAATATTGAATGTTTAGAAACTGGGTATTACATCTTGCTTATGCACAAATATACTTTATTTCAATTCATTTTGCAGAAAACATTTCTGTTATAGCTAAGTAATGTACCTTAATCTGCTTTTTACGGTTTCATACGTTTTTTGCAGCACGAGAGTAATGATTAAATCACAGATTCTACTGCAACCTACTACGACACAATATATTAACATATTATTATGCGCTAACGATCATTATCCTCGAGGGGGTGGTCACTATTGTGATTTCCTCTTTACTCTAGTTTTATTCAGGTTGATTCAGAAGTGCTTGGTTATATTTAAGGGTTGTCTTGGGTAGCTGATTAGAGAAATAATATTGACGTATTCTAAATGTTCTGGTATTTTCTAAAAAAATACCACTGAAACAATATGACCACGCACTTCTAAAACAACCTGTGAATACCTAGTGTTACAACAAACGTTTTGTAAAGCTATCTCTATTTTCTTTGCTTTTTATTTCCTACACACTAGCAACGTTTTGGTGATGGCATGGCTTTATAATTTTTTTTATTTCAGATTAAATGAAAACACCTCAAGTTTGCCTTCATCAGTTTGCAGTAATCAAATATAAGAAAAAAATGATACTTACAACCCTCAGGCCCTAACAACACCATCTTTAAATGCATTGCATAGATATTTTTCACTCACTGATATACCCTGCAATAACCTTTCGATAACTAACTCAACTGATAACACTCCTTTGGTAAATGAAGATGCTCCATTCAACATCTACGACAATCCAATACCATGTTCTTCACAGCAAAGTGATGGAAGCGTGGAAGAGTTTATTGAAAATGTTTCGGATATTTCAAATTTTTTGGACAGTGATGATTCGGTAGCGGATCCAAGTTTCTCAATTCAAAAGTATCTAAATATTTAAAAATACCCACGCTACGTAGAAGAAACTAGTGAATTAATTAAAATATATTCCAAGAGCCAATAAAGAAAGTAAAAAGGAAGGCATAGTAAAAACTTTATTACAGCATTTGCCAATGGACAGCAAGGAGTTTTTCAGTTGATTTAGTTTCTGGTGGACAGTTATTAATAAGCACATAATTTATTTTTATTTGACTGTTTACGAATATTTTGAGTGTTTTTTTTACTGTGAATAAATAGTGTTCAGTTTCCGATTGTCTGTTTTTTTTTATCCTTTTCATTAAAACTGCTTATTACCGGCCATATATTTATGTTGTTTTATTCTGTTGTTTCTTACTAGGTTTATATAATTGCATTTAGTTAATACGCAGTAAATTCAGACCTAAATGAAAACAAAGCAAGTGATCTTACTAAGCCTATTAATTTGCGTTTAGTCCACACTCAGTATATTTTAAAACTAAATGACAACAAAGCAAGTGATCTTACTAGGTTTTGAAATTGTCATACTCAAAAAGTTTGGTCTAAGAAAACAATGTTTTTATTAGTAACTGCTTCTCTACGCACATAGTTTATGATAGACGCATTAAAACTACTTTTATATGAAGCCTGTTATGTGCCTAACATTTTGCAATCACTCCCATGAAGGTACGACTAATAATATTGAAACGGCACGCTGTCAAAGATATGAAATCGTTTTTCGGCTCTCCTGTAAAATTTGGTTTTATGCAGATACTGGGTTTTGATATTTCACAGCCGATTTAGCATAATAAAATCTGTATATTACAGATAAAAAAATATGAGTTTGCGAGAAGTAAATATATTCCAGATACTAATAATAGTATTTAAATGAGTTTCCTTTTATTTTGCCTCTTTGGGTTATACCTAATAATCACAGAAATAAAATCTATAATTTACTGACTCACATAGAATATTTTTACTATTTGAGCTGTAGTTGCTCACAATTCATAAATTTGTCAACATACATTAGAATATTTTAACTCCCAATGCTAAAAGAAGGGTGTTGGAAGTTTGATGTGTCTGTGGCATCTAGCTCTTAAACGAATGTAGTCATTTTGTGTGAAAGCTTACCGTTTTTTTTGCTTTTCAGAGTTTTGTAAGCTTTCTCTTAACATTTTAAATTTTATTTATTTTTATTTAATTTATTTAACAAAGGTAAAAAAAGTCTTAAATGTAATAATAAGTATTACTAATAATTAAACATTACAATTAATTTGTTTACAACAGAAACAGTAGTACAATAATAGCAAATTCAATAGAACTGATTATAACAATTATCAAATGAGGCATATTTATTATCAGAGATGTCATATTTAAATTAACTGACACCATGGAAGAATATTCGAGACTGTACATTGGAGTTCATATACAACGTTTATAATCTTAAATAAATATTTACTACACCTGCCACTTATGGTAGTAAATCATATGTATTATTGTTGTGAAGCCCAGGTGTAAGCATTTTGGAAGAGCTTCTGCCATGGCGAGGCTTGACTGGATGGATGCGCGGGTTGCGGTGCGGAAGGGGCGGGGGTGGGGCATTGCCACCGCAGGACACAGCGCTCCGGGTGCGGCATCATGGCCACGTGACGGCCGTCACGGGAACGTAACCCCGCTATGCCCTCTGCCGATGAACGAATACATATTAATGACGTTATTTGCAAATCAAAGCATAACCATTTTAGTACCAGCTGCACTGCCGTCATGGGGTCACACTGGCCTTCCTCTCAAGCAAAGTAGTACAGCAGAGCGGCGATTATCCGAGGCATTTTGGAGACATAAGCATACACTTTTATTGGACAATCTGTAGATTGTCCAATAAAAGCCATATATGATATGAATATCTTTTATTAAAGAAAGTTTGGTACTACCATAAGCAGGTACACATCATGCATGTTTATAATTAACTAGCGGTACGCCCAGCTTCGCATTTTACTATGCACCATGCTGGATAATGCGAGCTGGTGGACAGGCCATTGCGCAGCTCAATGTTGCCCTATGACAACAAACGGAAACGACGGCCATTGTACCACCCGAAGAACTTAAGTGCCCAATTGAAAATACCAGCATTGATCACCCAACTCACTGAATCACCAAGCATAATATTGATTAACCCAGTACACAGTTATCACTGTCGAACACCTGTCGACTGTGGAGCGGACATAATAATTCTGGTCTGCAGTTAGCGTTTTTTGTGCCGCAACTTGAATTAGGTAAGGAAATAGATATGAAAAAAAAAGGCGATAACTGCTTACCGGTGGAAACGCCGTAAGTTGACACTGGTTCAACCATCAAGTGTATTCTGGTCTCTTGGAGCGAATATTCCATAAGAGAGTAAATATTCTAACGTCATTAATTACACCTTCAACCTCGTTTCCGACCATCATGTGAGATAGTGATCAAACGCTATACTTACTAAAATAGAAACCTATTTTTATTAGAGTTGGGAATTACACAGAGTTTGGGGCCTTACTATCAGCTTTGTAAAAACCATTCAAGTTCCGAGCAGTTCTAAAACCTGGCTTAAACCTCTTAGTGTGAAATCATACCATCACCACGGCATCACGCTCCTTTAGGTTTGAACATTGATATCCTCAAAGGTGAACGGTTATTGTTGTCTCTGGCATGTTTAAGCCAGGTATTAGAACTGCTCGGAACTTACATGGTTTTTACAAAGCTGATAGTAAGGCCGCTGCTTGTGTTGGGTTTAGCCTAAGACAAGTTGTGATTCAAATACTTGACAAAAAATGTCTCGCGTAATCACCTGCTCAACATTGTAAACAAGCAATTTTAGGTTACCTGGACTGCCGTTGGGATTCATCGGATACATTTCAGTAGGTTCCCCATCATCGTCCACATACTGCATGGCAGTCTGTCTGTTTCTCCTCAACAATTCCAGCAGATGTGGTTCGGAGACGGTGAACCGCCCTTCGCCGTGCGCCACCCAGACGCCGAGGACGCTGCCTCCCATTCCACGGAACCAAACGTCCGAATTGCTCTCCGTTATTTTCACCGCGCTCCACCGACATTCAAACCTAGAACAGTAATGGTTATTAGGAAGCTGAAGGTACAGTTTCAGTTTCTCGACCAGAGCGAACGGACGAGATATGAAGATGCGACAAACGTAAGCGAGCGAGCAAGATGCAATGCTTTGACAAATAGGTATTATAATTCTTTATTTTGTTGATATTGTATATAGCAACGATATTTATGATTATTGTCGCTAAAACATATTGAAATATTACCTTTCCGATGAGTTCCGGTCTAAGAATATCTGTGTCCTATTCGCGCCTTTAGCACTAGAGTCCGGATCTATCCATCCCAACAACGCCATCAGCTGGCATCCATTGCACACTCCCAGCGAAAACGTATCACTTCTGTCTTTGAAATGGGCGAATTGAGAGCTCAGGGACTCGGAGAATAGAATGCCTGCTGCCCAGCCCTTTGCTGATCCCAATGTGTCTGTATAAAGGATATTAGGATCACTTACAGAAATTAACTAGCTTTTTCGATCACTGCCATGTGCAGCTTCAAAAAGGGTTAGGGCGGGAACATGCCGCAGATTACTCCACAGCGCTGATTTTCACCCCTAACAGTTACTGACGCAATAGACGATGCAAGTATACAATCATGATTTGTTTTTTTTGTACGTTTTGCCATATAGTAGAAACATAAATACACAAAAATAGTCTTCCCTTACTTACATACAAAGTGAAACTTTGAATACACAGCTTTAGGTTCGTACATTAACTAGTGATTGTCCTATTAATCTATGTTATTTCTTTTTACTTCATAAACAATTTATTTTATTAATTCACAAAATATTAATTTATTGGTGTATACGCTGATGGCCAGCCCAATGTGTCCGACATCCAAAGGGTCGTAACGAGCGCTCTCTTAAAAATGGGTGACCACACCCATCCAAGACATGATTAAGAAGTATGTTGCTTGGCCCAGTTGATCTCCACAAGGACCTGTTGGAAGTAGCAGCTAGCTTCCTTTCTGGCTTGCTGATTGCAACTTTACAGGATTATGTGAATTTTTCAGTCTGCAGTCTCCACTAGAAATTGTTAAGACCCGAGTGATCATTAAGTTTATGGCAGTAGGTATGTAACCTATTCTCACTTCAACTTGCTAATACGCTGGGCCATATCTGTAACTACTCGAACAGTTGCCTAGATGGCCACTATTTGGCATCTGATCTCATCCCAGTTTCTTCCCCTAGTCTTATTACTATAATAAAAATCCAGCATATTTACATATACAGCATGAATATGAACGGCGACCAGATTATAGTTTGCAGGAAGGTCAACGTCAATTTATAAATCACTCTCTATTGGCGATGGTTATAAAATAAGGTTTAAAGTGCACCTGCATAACTGAATCCACCCGGGAACACCAATCCTTGGAACGCGTCTAAAGTGATCTTGCTGTTTTGCAGGTCACTCATGGTCACGTCGAATACATCAAAGTTGGCCATCATAAGTGAAGCAATCATTTCTCGGTCACCGTTCGTTCCTGTTTGTAAACAAAATAATAGAAACATTAACATATTATATGTTTTGTTTTAAAATTATCCTCGATATCCTAAAAACTAAACCTATTTCGATAAAATTTTAATGAGATCAACTCGGAGGCGTTTTTCAAAAGAAACAATAATTTTCAAAGTCGGTCCACAGTTGACAGAGAAAACGGTAAGCATATATTTTTGATTTTATGAGTTTTGTTGATTTATCAAAGACCGCTCGACCAATTTCGATAAAATTTAAATGGGCCACCTGGGATATATACTCTGAAATAAATACAAAAATCCAGTCCGGCTCTGGCGTCTTCGAATAATCGGTGGACACATAAAAAGGGTTTTAAAGTTAAAGTAAAACCTATTACCATATACCTAATACAATTGTATTTGAAGGTGTGCAAGTGCCAGCCATATGACGAGCCCAAGAAGGCAGAAAATATACGGTTATTCTTCCAAGTAAACAACAAAATTATTTTAAATGCAAACTGAAGGAATTAGCCTTGCCGTTAGGATATACTCGTGGGATCTCATCAATTCTTATTGTAATTAGGAACATTAAAGCAAACAATGCTTATATTTAATACATGTCTCTCGGCAATCATCTATCATCTATAAAACTATAGTGAAAATGAAAACTGGAAAATGTTTGTTCTAATTTTTTAGTTTTATGGTACTACCGTTCAAATTTTAGAGAAATAAATCTTTTACAAATCAAAATCTGAAAAGTTTGTTTGAAATATGTTTAAATATTTCCTCTCGCTACTAAGACCGATTAATAATAAGTAAAAACTATATATAAAATCATAAAGCATAAGTAATAATACAGTAGCTGAGTAATCCAGCCAGCACTCAAATTTTCTCGGATATCGGATTGCTGGATGTTCCGCATGGAAAACAAAGCATTTATTTACTTATTTCGGAAATAAGTTGTGCCTTTTAGGGTAAAAACTACGACAAAATTCATTTCCGATATATGTATGGTACATAACGTCATTTAATCAAACGCATAAAATTGGAAAATTGTTTACACAACCCAGTTGTGTCTCATTACTAATTATTATTGTGAGTTTAGGAAGATGATCCCATAACGAAACTACATTCTATTTTAGATTCTTTCTTGCTATTGTATATTTTATTCATATTGTCTTTTATCTTCCTTAAAGTAAGTAAAGTGTTGTCCTGCCCAACAAGTATTAATTTCTATTCCTTTTAGGGTATCTTCATTCTTCACTGAGCATTCGCTCACCCACTCTGCCATCCGGCAGTCGGCAATGTCAACTGCCGGATTGTAGAGCGGCTCAACTGAGTCGCTAAATGCCGGACTATTGGGCGTGCAGGATTGTTGAGCGCCTACTGTACTGTACTTCCAAGTCTATTGAGAGCGTCCGGCCTGAACCAAGTGCAAGGACCATCTGATAGGAATCCGACAATACGGGGAAACATCAAGTTTACTTGTGACATTGAGAAACTAGCAACCTTGTGCTTACCTTCTTCACGCAAAACTGCTACTCTGATAGCTTTAGTCTTAAGTAACGCCGCAGATGGATCATAGGTCACGTGGTATTTGACTCCCTTGCGCTTTTCCAAACCTGTGAAGAGATAAAATACAAAGTAATAACTTAAACTCAATAAACTTACCAAGGACAATGGATTAATTCGTTTTATGCATCAGGGACTCATATATGAACACCAATAATACTAATAATATATAAAACTCAAGACGTAGTTCGCTGCTTACAAAAATAATATAATACCTAGAAGAATGGCCATCGAGAGCCTTTTTTAACAAATACTAAATTAGGAATTATAAAACCGGCGAAGGTAAAATTGTTATCAAATTCCCATACTTTAGCTACCAACCTGAACTAATAGTGTGTTCAGGCAGCAGTCCCTGAGAGCTAGTAAGAGTAGTAGCTCTAGCGTGATAACTCGCTCGACCACGTCGTCACTGACCATCAAGTGAGATAGTGATCAAACACTAGATTTGAACAGTAAAAAATAATTAAATGGTTGTGTCATCTGAGTGCTTATGCACTCACTAATAAAAAAAGAGAATGGAGGGGTAACCATGTTGTGGCAACCCCAGCTATTGTGGGATAAGGACAAGAAGTAGATAATTAGTTGGGCAACCCACTAACTGTTCCGAGCTTTTGGATAGCTCAAATGTTCCGAACCGCTACCAGTTGGCCAGTACCTAGAATTGCCCCGTTTTATTTCAATGCTGATAAGGCCTTTTGCGATATTATTATACATTTAGCACAAAAAATTGTAATGTAAATAAATTATGTTACCTCTCCATTCCTGATTAATACATTCGGAGTTGGCTTGGAGGCACTCAAGTCTGTAGCTTGTCTCTTCCCACATTCTGTACACTTCGATCAAATGCGTGTTTAGTACTAATTCTCCATTTACCGCGATTACAACCTGTTGAAATAAAGTACATATTTACAATGATACATACATACATGATGTGAAGCTGACTCAATAAAAGATGATGACTTGTTTTGTAGAAACATCTTGGGGGTGAGTGGGCAGTCCCTGGGACAACGGTCAAGCTTTAAAAAAATCTGAGTGAGACCCTTAACCCTCAATTTATTTATTATTGTCCATTTTATTCACGGATTGCATTGTATCATGCCAAAAGTCGTATACCCATAACAGTTACGAGCAACTATAGTGTCAAAGCCGATGAGCTATGCTAGAAGTGTTTTACTTTATGCTTAAAGGGTGTTGCTGTCAATGTTCATAATCTGGTGGGAATTGTTCGTTAGATAATTTATTTATTTATTTTATTTAAAAGATCACCAATACGGTGTACACTAATACATTTCAAAGGGAACAAGCATTCTTAAACAAATTCAGTGTCACAGCAATTATGGGTGAAAACAGCGTGTGAAAATTTGAGATAAAATCACAAAATATCGTGAGCAAGTATCACAAAATATCGTGAGCAAGTATCACAAAATATCGTGAGCAAGTATAATGAACTAGTATAGTACAATACCAACCTCAGAATGCATTCCGTATTTCCCAGCAGTGCCAATGCTCTGAGCACTAACACCGTTCTTCTTATATTCACTCAGTACATACGGCAAATCTTGATGAGCCACTTCAAGGATTATACCCAACTCTTCATTGAATAACGCTTCGATTGCAGAAACACCGCTATCCACTTCCAAGTTCACGTTTAGACCGCGAATACCGCCAATGCCGAGTTCGAGGACCGTTGTTATGAAACCTCCTTCGCTTATGTCGTGCCCGGAAAGAAGTTTCCTTTCTACAATAAAACGATTTTAATTAACGCAATGCGGCTGCTCTTTTTTAGACACAGGCTGGCAAATATTCACACATTCTGGGGATTCTATTATTTATCATTTGTTTTTGTTTATTCTTAAAGGTTCCAGTGTACCAATTGAAACTAAAAACTTTTCCTAAAATCTTTTAATTTTAACAATAATACGACACAGTATTTTATTTACAGTATATGTAACCAAATTCAATTAGTAATTTAGTTTTGATTTTGGAAGGTGATTGAACTGAAGATTTCCGATATTTTTTAATTCTCAGCTGCCCCGGTTTCTCGACGGACCGTAATACAAGTTAATAAAAGCTATGGTATTTACTCCATCTAACCTGCTGTACAATGAGGAGTCCTCAGTAGACTTCTTTGACCTCTTAATGGTCACCCTCACCTTATGCAGCCTTGGACACAGTTCGGGTCAAACAATATCTTTGCTACGTATAGTTAAATTAGTATTTAGTAGATTTTCCTTCTTCGTCAAAGTTACAGCATGAGGGCCTTTTCAAAAGTGAATCAATACTTCTTTGGGGTCAGTTACGAGAGATAGGGCAGTGCGCGTAACTCTATTCAAAGTGTTTAATTATAATAAATACAATGTAAACGTTATAGCGGCTGTGAAGGATAAAAGGCTGCATTGGCAAATCTTATGTCATCATGATCTCAGCCAAAGGTCATCCACTGCTGGACATAGGCCTACCCATTGATTTCCACAAGGACCGGTTGGAAGCTGCCCGCATCCAGCCCTTTCCTGCGATCTTAGTCAGGTCGTCTGTCCACCTGGTCGGTGGCCGTGAATCTTATAAATCTTATGTGTTATCCATTAATCATAGTAATAGTAAAAAGTATTAGTCTGTGTTAGTTTTTACAGTGACTATGTTTTTAAATAAATTAGGAAGCACATTTTTAGATACCTTTCAAAAGTTTTTGCGTAGTGTTGAATAGTGACTTGAGTAGCGCCGGGTCATCCAAGTCCGGAGGGTTGTCGCCGAGCTGTTTGTAGCATTGGGCCAATGCCGACCCACCGAGTCTAACAGGGAACAAAATATGAATAAAAAATTAATATGATATCGGAAATCCAAGAACAAATTAATAAAATTTAAATATTTTACGAAATGAAAATCCAAGGACAGCTCACGCACAAACACTATTTTTAAAAGGCACCAGACCCAAAATGTATTATGTATATGATATTGACCTTACCTGTATTTCCCTGGAGAAGCCGGTACATAAATGAGAGCTGATCCTTCTTGTAGCAATGCCGGTTCTATCTTCACTGTAATGTCCGGACAGGGAGCATAGGTCGATATCACTAGCGTGCCAGGTGATTTTACTGTAAAAATACAATACATAATTTGGTGTCAAATCTGACGCTAAATTCATTTTTTTTAACTGTTATCCTACCGTAATCTGTAGGCTAAGTAGACAAAGAAACCAAAAAAAAATCGGACACGTGCATAGATATAATATGAATCATCATCATCATCTCAGCCATAGGTCGTCCACTGCTGGACATATGTCTCCCCCATTGATTTCCACAAGGATAATATGCATTATTCTTTCTTTGTCTAATTCCAACGTTACAGCCAAATAATCCAAATAATAGTTCCCACACTGCGCACGCCAGTCCGTGATCTCTTCTCTTATTAATCCGCTGAGCTATGTCAGTGACTCTTTCATCTACGAATCGCCTTATTTTTTTATACTGTACAGATCTATCATTTGACCACTATCTCACTTAATGGTCAGTAACGATGTGGTCGAAGATGTTATTCCGCTAGACCTAGAATGCTCACTGGCTCTCGCTTATATCTGACTCTATGTCATAGAGAAACCCGAGAAACAGAATCGCTCTCTCCATAGCTCGATGTGTTACCTTGAGCTTGCTTATATTATGTAATCTACCTCACGTTCATAATTACTTTACACTGTTTTTTACGGGTATAACGTGGTACTTACGCGTAGTCGATATCACGATCGACAATTGTTTCGGCTTCTTCCGGAAGCGTTCATCAGGATCTTGAGTGCGGTGCGTTAGTCGTAACGTCCCGTCTCGCATTGTCGATCGTGATATCGACTACGCGTAAGTACCACGTTATACCCGTAAAAAACAGTGTAAAATGTATTCTACCTCTCTGTCCCTTGACGTGAGCGCACATAGACAGCGAGTCCTTCCCGCCGTCGACAGCGACGCCCAGCGCGCCCATCGCTCGGCAGAGCGCTTCACAGGCCACTACCAACGTGCCTCCCTCTATTCCGGTCTTCCCGCCCCACATCCAGTTGCCTGAGCATTTCACGTCTTCCAGCTCTGAGATTCCGGCAAACACCTGTAACAACACTTGCATATACTATGTTGGATGTTGGCGGCCCAAAGCCAAAAGGTTCTGCGTCTTTAGAATAAGCCCTACCAGCCAGGTAAATTGTAGTAATATTTATACATTCCAAAACGTTAAAGAATTTCAAGATGTGCAATATTCCATCACGCGTATTTGCTGCACTATCATAATGCGTACTGCCAAGGAGCGGACATCGTCGCCCAAACTTGTGTTTCCCGATATACATATATATATCCCGAATACCAGGGTGTCAAGTCTACTAATTCAAAGTTCATATTCAGTCTGCTACGAGGCCGAGCCGATGCCAATAAGACAACGTCATAAATCCGTAGTCTGCTAAGTCATAGCAGCCTGAGTCTATGTTGAATCTATGCTCGGCCTATGACGATTTAGTAAGGTATTTGACATTTAATGTACTAACAGACTACGGAAATAACGCGCTGTGTCATTGAATCTAGAATTGAATCGAGATTGATTCAATTTGAACGAATTAAAAATAGCGGACTACCAAAGCTGTCAAAATCGCCGATTGTGAGCCGATCATATTGCCATGTTGAATAGTAGACTTAGGCCCCGGACTGACGTCTTCTAGTCACGAGTGGGTGTAGGCAGTCTAAGCTTGCTTAATACTACTTAGACCACGACATGGCTTAACATCAACCCTGTAACACAGTCTTATGTCTATACTTTATAAATCTACCGTTTGACCACTATTTTACTTGATGATCGAAGATAATAGGTAATCAGATCTAGAATAGGTAGAAGATCTAGAATATTTACTGGCTCTCAAGGACTGCTGAACACATTATAATGTTTGATGACAGTTTTTCAACCTTGAGGGTGGTGGAGTGGACATTACCACCATGCTGGGCATTTGATAACGGTCTTACAGTCACCGGAAGCAGAAGCCATTGGTGGGGATCGAACCAGCGTCCGTCAGCCACAAGCTAACGCTCACACCGTTGAGCTGTCGTCGCTTCAATCGCTCCAGCGATACCTGGGACGGCCGACGGGCCGCGGCCACATACAGTACTAAGATCTTTATATTTTTTTTATAACAACAAAGCGAAAGAGTCCCGCCAGAGCGCATGTATAATTTACCAAGTTAGTCAAAGCTTCTCCAAGAGATAACCTCGCCCCAGCCGCGGGGTCCAACAGACCCTTGATGTTCTGTGTTCCGATAGAGGTAGCGGAGCCCACGAGGTCGGTGTAGGACAGGGCAATGATCGCGCAGTCGGCCAGCGGCGTGTGCAGCGGGCCCACGCACTGCTGCTGCGCTACCAGCCCTGTCACGCACCGGTCCACCTACAACATTATCCATACAACACTTTAACTAAAAGACCAACAAAAAGAACTTATGTACATACAATTAGAACTTAGGGTGGATTTCACCAAAATTTAAACATCCGATTATCAATTAACCGTCGGTTAACTGCATGGTAAAATAAAAACAGTTTGACCGACGCAACGGTTAAATTGATAAGCGAACGTTTTAAATTTTGGTGAACTCCTCACTAAGTAAACATTTTCAGTGAGACGGTTTCGTCAAGTGTAATAAGCTTATCTTTCCAGTTCATTTTATTTTAAGAATAATGTTAATGACCAAATTAGAAAATAGACGAAAAATAAGCATTTCTAGTAACTTCCAAAGAAATATCTGAAAACTTTCATCCATGGAAATAATATTTCATTATTAAAACAAACATATATCTAGATGATAATCAAATTTATCCGAATCATATCAGACGCCATCTGAGAAAAGTCGTGTATTTGGATCCCATAGTCACGCCCGTTTCCCGGAGGCGTAGGCAGAGATCACAGATGATATATAGTATTCCGACTAAACTTCAATGGGAGTATCGTTACAGGATTCGGATACGGATCATCATTGAGGAATATGTTTTACTTACTTTATTAGTTAAGTATCTTTTGCTCGCTACATTCACTAGCCTCAACACCCGGTTTAAGGCCGACTTTACAGTGACGTCACTGGGCAAAGACAGCGGCACTTTGGTCGTTTTGTCTGTTTTTAAATCGAATGTCTTCCTGGGCATGTTTCCTGAAATAATATTACTTATTTTAAATTGTATTAAACAATATGTGATTAAATCTTTATAAACAGCTATTTTAATATTGTACAAATTATACATAAAATAACACTGATAATTAAATTGTATCCACTAATTATTACAATGAAAACTACTGGAGCTCATAAGCATCCTGCCCAAAGACATATGGAACGGCTGCTGTCAACGGCTCTTTGGCGAGATCAATGTGGGAGTCCTTTGTCCCACAGTGGACGTCCTGCGAATGACTATTGTATGATGACTATTATAATTCACAAGTAAATGTAAGTAAGAGAAACATACCCAACACAGCTTCTAGATGCAAGTCATATGGCAATTTGGAGCTGACCTCAGGTTTGAGTCTGTTTTCCCGTTCGATATACTCATCCTTGTAAGTATCTTCTACAAGGCTCATGTAGCCATCACCCGTAACTTCACCAACGAACGAAACGGGACATCTTTCTCGTCTGCATATTTCTGTAATCATCCGATAAAGTCAAATATGTTTGACCATACAAATGTATAAGCCTTCGTCTGATAGACATAATACCCATTCTATGTCAGAGATAGGATTGGGCCCGTGCAAATCCATTTGACATACCGCTGATAAATACAATAGTATTGTAGACAATTCAGTCACTAAGTTTACCTTTCATATTCGCGATTTAGTTTATTTTAGTATTAAGATGTTTCAACTCATCGCAGGAGTGTTTGTGCATTCAAAATCTAATCAACACACACATGACTAAAAAAAATTGTTGTTAAGCAAAACTCTAAACTGACTGCTTAAAAGACAATAGAAATATCAGTTTTTATTGAAAATTTAAGAGGTTACATAAGACTATTACATACTATAGTATGTAATATATCGCCATCTGGTCTGAGTCACTATTGTGGAGATCGATGTGTGTAAGGATATGAAACAGTTTACTTTTACTCGGAAATTGAAATTCTGCCTTCAATATAGCACTTGTATACATAAATACTTGTATCTTTAAAAGTAAAAATTTGATTTATTTTTAAAAAAAAACTTTGCTTACCTTCAAGAACTGTCCTATTTTCCTTTGAGCACAGCAACGCGTCATTTTCCTGGTACTCTGCTCCCCAAAGCTCGAGGGTCGTAAGAGTTGGATCACCCAATTGGAACTCCTTGGTGAATACAACCCCACCAACCGGTTCTACGAGTTCCTTAAGGACGTTTCCGTTTCCACCAGCGCCTTGGTCATGTATAGCTAAAAAAAATATTTCATGTAATCTAATGGTGCGAAGCAAAAACCAAACGGCGATGAAAACAATCATCTACTAATCAGCTATCTAGGCTCCATCTAAAAAAATAACCCGCATTACCGGAATGTTTAACGCCATCTATCCCAAACACTGTGAACTACTCGTATTTAGTGGACCTATATACAAAGTATGACTGAAACGATGACGTTTCCAAACTCAATTCTATTTTTATTGGTAAATCATTCGTTCATGCGACGCTAGAACGAAAGTCAAACTATAGAAGGAAAAATATTCGCCTGTTTGAACTAACGAATTCAGAAAATCGTTATAGCGCCCTGAGGCTTTGCCGACGCAAATTTCTTCCTTCCATTGTACTTATGTATAATAAAATATTATTAAAAATAATACAGAACTTACACATCACTTACATTCAACTGGATTTACATCAGATTCTAAACATCCTCGAACGACACGGTTAAGACGATTTCCCATTTCCGCGTCACCTGCAAATGCAAAAGTATAGATAAAATTATGTCTAGCAGGTGGAATTTCACTATCAAACAGGGTCTATACTCAAACATGAAAATTTGTGTAAATGCGTGAAATACATGCAGCCTCGCCTATGTCCTACAATTTCTTAACTGAACCATGGGTCAGTCCATTTGAAGTCTATGGAACCATTGGAAGTCATTGGTTCTTCAGAAAAAAAGTCAGGTCACAGTAAAATCGCTGCACGAGCACCAGTAAAAATTTGCGAATAAATTTTTCCTTTTAACTTTCAGGCTGATACGCGCTATCTTGCAGGATGAAAACACAAACCAATGGGGGAAGCTCGTTCCACATATTGCAGGTGTATGGCAAAAATGAGTCAATATTATGTGGATGAGCTTTCAGGCGATGGCGGTGAGTGCGGTGGTAAAAACTCATTCGAAGAACTTATGAACACCTGGAAGACATCGTCCAATTGTGCATGTATAGATCCTCGACCGTATAATTTGATTAAGTCAGTGTAAGCTCATCTGGTCGGGATCTGCCGGTCATGCAGGCTTATAAAGACCATAAGTTAAAAAAAATATAAGAAATTGTGTCAAATATAAAAAGTCACCCGTTTAAATAAAGGATGCACATCAGGTTCAATGCAATATGAAAACAAAATTAATCTATTTATATTTGCACAGATTTCCCGCGACCTATAATTTTTTTGTCTTGGATGTTGTGTGCTGTGATTGTGTGTGTCCATGCCTCCCGCGATACAGGAAATCCTAGTGCGGGGGTCTGTGTGTAGAAAAAAAGAAAAATAAAGTGAGTGGTACAAACCTCTTTGCACGGCTCCGAAGTCTAGCGCGTGATCACGCGCGTCGCCGCCTTGTACAGCTACGGAAGAGGCCGCGCCGCCGCCCACGCCGATACGGTACACGGGGCCACCCACCTTCACTAGCATCATGCCTGGTAACGACACAAAATAATATTAACTAATAAAGAGCACAGTTAAAAGCGTTTGTAACGGATTTTGGACAAAACTGCATGTCTAATTAGAATTTTGTGAATGCGTAGCCAGGTAATGTTTTATTTATATATATAAGTTGACAACCTTTCTAAAGATCCAGATATCAATGCTCTTAAATTCTGATCCACGTGAGTACTATCTACATAGTATGTATTTATATATTCATATATGTATGTATTCATATATGACTGACCGGTTGGCGCAGTTGGTAGCACTCTGCCTTCTGAGCCGCTTTTCCCGGGTTCGATTCCCGGACAGGTCAAATATTTGTGTGTATGAACATGTCTGTTTGACCTGTGTCTGGGTGTGTATATGTATATAAGTATATTTATTAGTATGTATATAAGTATATATCAGTCATCAGGTTACCATAGGCTCCGCCTAGTTTGGGACCTGAAGACCTTGTGTGAATGTTGTCCCATATATAACAAAGCAGTAGATAACGTTTCTGAGTGTTGAATCATCATAATCATCATCATCATTTCAGTCGCAGTACATCGCGGCACGTCTTTCGTTTTTTTTCTTTGCGTTTCTTACCTTTGTCAGGTTTGTTCTTTTTGATCATGGTATGAGGCATGTATCCGATCCCACCGCTGAACATGATCGGCTTAACGAACTCTTCGCGGACGTTGTCAGCGTTTTTAAGACCATACGATTGCACGAAACCTGAAAGGAAAAATATTCTAAATACTTCCCAAAAAGTGATTGGTGCAGTAAAGTACTAGTGAATGAATGACCAGTATTTAGACCTTCCTTCGAAAGTGTTTGTAAAGCTACCAATAGTTTACAAATTAAATGAACAACTTGCACAAACTAGACAATCATTGCTATTTGAGTCTGAAAACTATCGCGAGTTTCTTCCATAATTGTAATGTAACAAACCGATTAGGACTCAAGTGGTAAACACTGGAAAATTACTCTCCGACCAGTTTCGGACTTATTTGCAGTTCTTCATCTGGGAGTTATGAACGTGCCAGGCGGCGAGCGCGATCCTCAGCACGTAAGTTACCACGTGAGTCCTAGTCGGTTTGTTACATTACAATCATTGCTATGTCTATCAATCAATCTTTTAATCAGTGTGAGAGCCGTGTGAGTATGGTCTCTATAGTTTAATCACTCACCGATGTTTGCTACTATTGATAAGAGCTCATAAGCCATTAACCCAGGGATAGTAGAATAATGTTGAATGGTCGAATGTCGTCAGTCAGTTGAATCTTTCTAATTTAAACTATAGAGACCATATAACTATATGGTCTCTATAGTTTAATCACTCACCGATATTTGCTACTATTGATAAGAGCTCATAAGCCATTAACCCAGGGATAGTAGAATAATGTTGAATGGTCGAATGTCGTCAGTCAGTTGAATCTTTCTAATTTAAACTATAGAGACCATATAACTATATGGTCTCTATAGTTTAATCACTCACCGATATTTGCTACTATTGATAAGAGCTCATAAGCCATTAACCCAGGGATAGTAGAATAATGTTGAATGGTCGAATGTCGTCAGTCAGTTGAATCTTTCTAATTTAAACTATAGAGACCATATAACTATATGGTCTCTATAGTTTAATCACTCACCGATATTTGCTACTATTGATAAGAGCTCATAAGCCATTAACCCAGGAATAGTAGAATAATGTTGAATGGTCGAATGTCGTCAGTCAGTTGAATCTTTCTAATTTAAACTATAGAGACCATATAACTATATGGTCTCTATAGTTTAATCACTCACCGATATTTGCTACTATTGATAAGAGCTCATAAGCCATTAACCCAGGGATAGTAGAATAATGTTGAATGGTCGAATGTCGTCAGTCAGTTGAATCTTTCTAATTTAAACTATAGAGACCATATAACTATATGGTCTCTATAGTTTAATCACTCACCGATATTTGCTACTATTGATAAGAGCTCATAAGCCATTAACCCAGGGATAGTAGAATAATGTTGAATGGTCGAATGTCGTCAGTCAGTTGAATCTTTCTAATTTAAACTATAGAGACCATATAACTATATGGTCTCTATAGTTTAATCACTCACCGATATTTGCTACTATTGATAAGAGCTCATAAGCCATTAACCCAGGGATAGTAGAATAATGTTGAATGGTCGAATGTCGTCAGTCAGTTGAATCTTTCTAATTTAAACTATAGAGACCATATAACTATATGGTCTCTATAGTTTAATCACTCACCGATATTTGCTACTATTGATAAGAGCTCATAAGCCATTAACCCAGGGATAGTAGAATAATGTTGAATGGTCGAATGCCGTCAGTCAGTTGAATCTTTCTAATTTAAACTATAGAGACCATATAACTATATGGTCTCTATAGTTTAATCACTCACCGATATTTGCTACTATTGATAAGAGCTCATAAGCCATTAACCCAGGGATAGTAGAATAATGTTGAATGGTCGAATGTCGTCAGTCAGTTGAATCTTTCTAATTTAAACTATAGAGACCATATAACTATATGGTCTCTATAGTTTAATCACTCACCGATATTTGCTACTATTGATAAGAGCTCATAAGCCATTAACCCAGGGATAGTAGAATAATGTTGAATGGTCGAATGTCGTCAGTCAGTTGAATCTTTCTAATTTAAACTATAGAGACCATATAACTATATGGTCTCTATAGTTTAATCACTCACCGATATTTGCTACTATTGATAAGAGCTCATAAGCCATTAACCCAGGGATAGTAGAATAATGTTGAATGGTCGAATGTCGTCAGTCAGTTGAATCTTTCTAATTTAAACTATAGAGACCATATAACTATATGGTCTCTATAGTTTAATCACTCACCGATATTTGCTACTATTGATAAGAGCTCATAAGCCATTAACCCAGGGATAGTAGAATAATGTTGAATGGTCGAATGTCGTCAGTCAGTTGAATCTTTCTAATTTAAACTATAGAGACCATATAACTATATGGTCTCTATAGTTTAATCACTCACCGATATTTGCTACTATTGATAAGAGCTCATAAGCCATTAACCCAGGGATAGTAGAATAATGTTGAATGGTCGAATGCCGTCAGTCAGTTGAATCTTTCTAATTTAAACTATAGAGACCATATAACTATATGGTCTCTATAGTTTAATCACTCACCGATATTTGCTACTATTGATAAGAGCTCATAAGCCATTAACCCAGGGATAGTAGAATAATGTTGAATGGTCGAATGTCGTCAGTCAGTTGAATCTTTCTAATTTAAACTATAGAGACCATATAACTATATGGTCTCTATAGTTTAATCACTCACCGATATTTGCTACTATTGATAAGAGCTCATAAGCCATTAACCCAGGGATAGTAGAATAATGTTGAATGGTCGAATGTCGTCAGTCAGTTGAATCTTTCTAATTTAAACTATAGAGACCATATAACTATATGGTCTCTATAGTTTAATCACTCACCGATATTTGCTACTATTGATAAGAGCTCATAAGCCATTAACTCAGGGATAGTAGAATAATGTTGAATGGTCGAATGCCGTCAGTCAGTTGAATCTTTCTAATTTAAACTATAGAGACCATATAACTATATGGTCTCTATAGTTTAATCACTCACCGATATTTGCTACTATTGATAAGAGCTCATAAGCCATTAACCCAGGGATAGTAGAATAATGTTGAATGGTCGAATGCCGTCAGTCAGTTGAATCATTCTAATTTAAACTATAGAGACCATATAACTATATGGTCTCTATAGTTTAATCACTCACCGATATTTGCTACTATTGATAAGAGCTCATAAGCCATTAACCCAGGGATAGTAGAATAATGTTGAATGGTCGAATGTCGTCAGTCAGTTGAATCTTTCTAATTTAAACTATAGAGACCATATAACTATATGGTCTCTATAGTTTAATCACTCACCGATATTTGCTACTATTGATAAGAGCTCATAAGCCATTAACCCAGGGATAGTAGAATAATGTTGAATGGTCGAATGTCGTCAGTCAGTTGAATCTTTCTAATTTAAACTATAGAGACCATATAACTATATGGTCTCTATAGTTTAATCACTCACCGATATTTGCTACTATTGATAAGAGCTCATAAGCCATTAACCCAGGGATAGTAGAATAATGTTGAATGGTCGAATGCCGTCAGTCAGTTGAATCTTTCTAATTTAAACTATAGAGACCATATAACTATATGGTCTCTATAGTTTAATCACTCACCGATATTTGCTACTATTGATAAGAGCTCATAAGCCATTAACCCAGGGATAGTAGAATAATGTTGAATGGTCGAATGCCGTCAGTCAGTTGAATCTTTCTAATTTAAACTATAGAGACCATATAACTATATGGTCTCTATAGTTTAATCACTCACCGATATTTGCTACTATTGATAAGAGCTCATAAGCCATTAACCCAGGAATAGTAGAATAATGTTGAATGGTCGAATGTCGTCAGTCAGTTGAATCTTTCTAATTTAAACTATAGAGACCATATAACTATATGGTCTCTATAGTTTAATCACTCACCGATATTTGCTACTATTGATAAGAGCTCATAAGCCATTAACCCAGGGATAGTAGAATAATGTTGAATGGTCGAATGTCGTCAGTCAGTTGAATCTTTCTAATTTAAACTATAGAGACCATATAACTATATGGTCTCTATAGTTTAATCACTCACCGATATTTGCTACTATTGATAAGAGCTCATAAGCCATTAACCCAGAGATAGTAGAATAATGTTGAATGGTCGAATGTCGTCAGTCAGTTGAATCTTTCTAATTTAAACTATAGAGACCATATAACTATATGGTCTCTATAGTTTAATCACTCACCGATATTTGCTACTATTGATAAGAGCTCATAAGCCATTAACCCAGGGATAGTAGAATAATGTTGAATGGTCGAATGTCGTCAGTCAGTTGAATCTTTCTAATTTAAACTATAGAGACCATATAACTATATGGTCTCTATAGTTTAATCACTCACCGATATTTGCTACTATTGATAAGAGCTCATAAGCCATTAACCCAGGGATAGTAGAATAATGTTGAATGGTCGAATGTCGTCAGTCAGTTGAATCTTTCTAATTTAAACTATAGAGACCATATAACTATATGGTCTCTATAGTTTAATCACTCACCGATATTTGCTACTATTGATAAGAGCTCATAAGCCATTAACCCAGGGATAGTAGAATAATGTTGAATGGTCGAATGTCGTCAGTCAGTTGAATCTTTCTAATTTTAAGCAATATAATTAACGCTAAGCTAGCTTTAGTGTTGCAACCCTTCGCTCACCACCAACAAAGATCCTTGAAAATGTATTAACTAATGTGCTTAAACAAATCGCAGGAAAGTCGACATAACTAGATCAGTATATAGGTATAGTTATTCCTTAACGTATTCCATTACAATGAAAGTATATCTATATGATTACATAAAGCGCCGAGTGTGGATAAGTTATGAAGTAAATTTTTTTTTTTCTCATTTATAGGTCTTGTTTGACCATTTTATTTCTAATATACAGCCTGATGACTGAAAATATTTGTTCACAAATTTTCTAACTTGACGGTGGTGCGCGATGGATATACATAATTAATGTTACGTGCATTGCTTAGGTATTATTATTAATTAAATACTTTTGTTACTAAGAAACTTTATCGTTTAAGTACCTTTGTTATGTGCTTTATAAGTATATAAATAAATAAACATTTATTATGTGGTATATATAGCATAATGCATATTATTATGTTCTGTATAGTATGCGTACTTAGTTAATGATACACATAACATGAGTATTTTAATAGGTTTGAACTCAATTTTGTTATCAAACTCAATGCTAATAAACAGCATAACCGAGCAATACAAATGTGTGCACAGGTTAAATTGCATAGTGATAAGCTGATAAACCCAATAGAAACAATGGTATTACGGTAAATAACGATATCACGAGAAAAGGTCTAGTAGTCGGAATTATTTTATTGATACTTTATGACTCATAACTTCTCGACGATATGTCATAGAATATAAACCACTAACGGCCTGTGCCAGCTCCGCACGGATGGTCATTCTTTTTATAAACCAATAGATGTTTAAATAAAGTATAGTCATAATATTCAATGTCAGACCCAAACGCGCGGCTACCTATTTCATACGCCCCCTCTCCCGCACTTCGGTGCCCACTCCCCGCTTTGCCCGCAGCGCTATTTTTCTATTCGTTTTTTTATTACTGTAATTTCAAAATGTCAATCTATACAATGGATTGCTTCTGAATGGAATGTCCGATTTGATTAATTGAAAAAGTAATGTACAATTGTATTGTGTACTGGGTATCAATTCTACTAGCAGATTGCTCATAGATTGTTAATGAATTGTAGTTTTGCTATTCTACTTGGAGCATAAATTAGAATGGCTACACATATTTTATTCCTACCGCATACGCGCATACGATACCTACAATGCAATTGAAATGCGATTGTTATTTTAGCGGAATACCAAGCTTTATTACGATAACATTGGAATCGCTATTGCATTGTTTATGGATTGCTTGTCTTAATAAATAATAAAAATTGGCACCCAGGCAACTAGATATTTATTATTCGTCGTGTACAGGTTGGATCAGAAAATGACATATTTTTTGTTCAAATTAAATTTTGTTAAAATTATTTGGATAAGGATTAATATAAAGTCATGGATAACATGGACTGGTTTTGCTCGAAATTTCTATCATATTATGAAATGTAAAAAAGTAGTTATAGTGACAATGTACAATTGTTGGACATATTGAATCGTGAAATATTCTATAGAAATTGATATATGTTCTTTAATGCTGTAGAACATTTTTTTGTTCTATCTATCAATAGTTTTCGCAGCGCATGCGATGAAAAACTTTTTATGGTATTTTGTTTTTCAACCTTGCGTTACATTATTGAAGTTTTTGTAAGGATTCCTATTTTTAAATAATAAATATAGCCTATACTTACTTCTTCTACTTACTAAGTTTCTGGCTAACTGCAAAAATCAAGATTACCTGTGATGACAGGCTCGCCAAACTTATTCCCATAGTCTGATGCGCCGTTGCTGGCTTCAATGATAATTTGCAGGGGCGATGCAAAGTTGCTTGGATACTCCCAACCTTTCTCTTCCCATGGCAGGTCGTAACCTAAGAATGGATAGATATGGATATTAGCAGATAGCCAAAAAATAACCATAGCTATAATTATAAGCTACATTTAATTACCTGTCTGTATATCATATCTAATGGGTTCCGTACCTAACGTTTTGTTGCCCTTAAAATACACTGTATTACAAAGTGTTCGAAACAATAGCCGAGCAGTGAATATAAGAATAACTGTGTGAATACTACCATTCTCACTACCGGGGTGATGACAGCATTCTTCGCCAATCAGACGATAAAGAGATCTAATCCGACTTCAGCCTTGAGCTTTTGAAGAGTACATTATAATAAAAACCACCCTTAAAGCGAGGCCTTTCTGACATTTTATACGAATAGCGCTCGAACTTTTCTGTATAAATTAAGCTACGAATTTACGGGAGGAATGTATCTAGGTCTGACCTCGACAGTGGTTCCGGTCAGAATGAACGGTGTAGAGCGGCGCGGGCTAACCAGCCGAGGTCACGTGATAGTATGCGGTAATAGGAATTATAAAAATAAATTCGTGTACAATAAAAAAATATAGATACTGCAATAAACAATCTGACCATTTCTTTACTATGACATTACCTATTTAACAATTTTTAAGTTTTGTATTATTATTCATCTGATTTTGTAGAACATAAATATGTATTTTTATAAAGCATCTTTCACAAATGAACTATTGAGAGAATTATAACTAACCGTATTTTGGCTCCTGACCGTTCCTTTATACTGAACCAAAGATACTAAAACAGAAAAAATGAATGGTCAGTCTCTTGCAAACGATATAATTATATTTGAAAACTTGCAATTTGTGTATTGTGTGCCTTCAGTTAAAATGCTTTTAACCAGGCGCACCGGCCGCTGTTACTTGGAGTCAGCCTACATGTTTAACCTTGTATGAATTTACTAATACTAAATCGCTACTGATCATCAAATCACATGATATAGGTACCTACATATGTCAAACCACACAAGCGTAGATGGCGAAACAATCTGTTATCACAAATATGAGTTATTTAGCCTGATGACATCCATCAATTACACTGACCGTCTAAATGAGACGGCCGCCGTGTATCTGTGGTAGGCGACAGGACTTCAGGTCTCCAGGGCCCTTGTTTTAAATCCCGGCAGAGGCAAACATTTATGTTACGAGCATAGGTGTTTATACCGGGTTTTGGATGATTGTGTGTGTATCCATGAAGTGTGGCAACTGACCCGGTATATGCAAGTTGCCGACGCTGTACCCCGCGGTGCCAGCGACGGTGTGTCCCCCGCGACCCACGCCCTGCACGTCGCGGATCCTCCCGCCCGTGCCGGTGGTGGCGCCACTGAACGGCGCCACTGCGGTCGGCATGTTGTGGGTCTCGGCTGTGAAGATGATGTCCGACTCCGTCTCTTCTTGGATTACGCGCGACGGGGCGCGCACATTGCTCGGACGGATCTTCATATGCTTGAAGCCTATGATTGCGCTGAAATTCAAAGAGGATTTGAATATCACTATGTTAACTTATCTATTGGCCACCATATAAAAATATTTTATTCCTTAAATCCAATCAGTGTATAATAGAATATAAATAAAGTTAACAATAATTTTGTAATGCATGTTGTGTTTACCTCGAGAAGGTTGCACACTTACGCTGTAACTTTAATGTGATAATATATTTTAAAAGGATCAGTGTGTGAACCTGATAAAAAATATTTGCTGCCTGCGGTTACTCTGATCGAGCATCTCTCTGCCAGCGCTCAGACTCCATGCTGAGTTATAATAAATAGTTAAAGATCGCTTGGGAAGAGAAGAATGCACAAAATCTCCCAAGCGGAATGACAGCACAACAACGACGAGAACTTAATCGAATACACATAGCGTTAAAAATGCTTATTAGAATTGAGTAGAATTACAAGAAGCTCAAATTAAACATGTTTTTTTTAAAGATTCTGAATTCGTAAATTTGTAATAAGCAGATATGGTAGTAAAGTAAACAATTTAAATGTGGAAAACTAAAGTTATGTATGCTCCAATGTCACTTGGCAACTTAGGAAGGTTAAACGACGTTTAACCGAGAGACAACTGTAAAACATTCTAGATCTAGCGTGATAACATCTTCGGCCACATCGTCACTGATCATCAAGTGAGATAGTGGTCAAACGCTAGATCAGTATACAGTATAAAAAAAAGAAAATAATAATCAAATGTTTGAATTTCTCTAACCTGCTGTTATCGCCAAACTTGATGACATTGTTGTTGTTAGACGTCTTTTGAGTTGAAGCAACCATGTCAATAAGGGATTGATCAATCTCCTTTCCATCTAAAATAATTTTACCCTAAAAAAAAAGAGACATGTGATATATATGTATACTAGCTGCGCCCGCGGTTAACCCTCAACAATATTTTATTCACCTTTAAACAGAATGAAAATTTCAATAATACCCCCAATCAACCAAATTAATCATAGTCAAATAATTTTTGACCACATTTCATGCTGCTTCTAAGTTGAACGGGATCGTTACTAATATAGAAATATTGCAGTTACCTTGAAGAACCAATGGCGAGAGTGCTCGCTGTTACTTTGAGCAAGGTCAAATAATTCAACGCTTGTTGGATCACGTTTTAGTTTGTTTACAAACAGATCCATATAGAAGTCCATATCCCAGGAATCGAATGCCAAACCTGCAAATAATATTCCAAAATAGAATTCAAAATTATTTACCAAATAAAGTATTTTTTATATTTAATAAGTATTCTTTTAATATAATTTCGGTAAAAAGGTTTCATCTATCCCCATTATATTTTTCTCTACCAATGCTGTGTCAGCCATCACGTATGTACACGGCAGTACAATATGAGAACTCTTAGCAAATGTGCTACCAAGTCCACATGTGAATCCAAACCATTCCAGGACCCACACAAACACACACAAAAACCTTCCTCAAAATTGGTCCAGCAGTTCAGTAGACATATACGCAAACAGAAGAACTATATCCATAAATTAAGATATTTTGATAGTTACGACTTACCCAGCTTCTGATTGACTCTTTCCATAGCAGGCCTCCCTTCTTTCTGCAGGGGAACAACAAACCATGGCTCCAAATTCTTGGGCAAACCTTCATTGAAACTCTGTCTTGGTAGATTTGCTTTTGTATAGATACACTGTGTCATCCTGTCATGTAGAGGGGCTGCCAACTCTTCATACAACTGCTTTGAAACATTCTTGGGTTTCGAAAATGTAATGAGATGCCTTGTGGAAACCTCCAAACGCACAACATCGTCCAATCCAACACTTTCACAAATCTGCACTGAATTACTTGAATCTGCTGTTGAGAAGTTGAATCTGAGGAATATAATATATTGTGATTAAAGATTACTGATCACATATTCATAGTGAAGGATGTGAGTAGCTATATCTAGACAATATGTAGATATTCATAAACCAATATGCATTTATTGCTTTAGCACACATGCCAATCTAAGGTACAAAGTGAAAGTGACAAAAATATGGTTAAGTAATATAGATGAAACCCCATACACATACACATATGTTGAAAATTGTTTTATTTTTTGTAAGCGAGATTCCTTTTACGTTTCACATTAAAATTACAATCTAACCTTTAGGTCAATAAGTAATAAGATTTTAACTGAAAGATATAACAGCATTTTATCCCAGAAACCAATTTAAAAGGCTTGAGGAAGCTTGAAGCTTTAACAAGCTATTATTCTTTAGAGACCTAAATCTGGTGGTTGGTATATACCAACATATATTATGCATTTTCGCTCATAGGACATGTCTACATACCTCGGACCAATTTCAATCACTACTTGATTATCTTGCACACATTTGTAGTTAGTCTCGTTTCTTAAAGCATATGGCTCCAGTGGTGAACTGAGAAGCCATTTGAGAATCTTTATCTGATTTATATTCAAATAATCACTCCCAGCACTAAGCTCAATATGGTAACAGTTCTCTGTTGATAAATATGACACTTCAGGGTCGATGAGCTTTAATTTACTTAATATTTCTTTAGTCTTGTGAGCACTAAATGCTTCAGTTGAGAAAAATCTTATCAACGTCATTTTTGATGGTCTCTCTTAACTAAACTGATACGATTGCCGATCTGCAGCTCATGGGTGATGAAAATAGCTCTGACATCAATGTCAAAGATCACTTACTATCAGTTGGTATGGTTCCACTATCTGTAACAAATAAGGAGCAAACATCAGCTTATGCAATGTAAACAACTTTGAAAATAGATAAAAACGTTGTATGTTTGTCTTCTCTACACTTCATAACATTTTATCAATAAATAAGATTTTTTTTTAAATTCTTGGGAAACTATAATAATTTCTTTCTTTAAATAGATAACACAAAATAAAAAAAAACAACCATAAGTTATGAATGATTTTGATGCAGTCAATTTTAATTATGCATTACTTATTCATTTTACTGTGTTACTTTAACAAAGGTAGTAACTCTGTTATTCACTCAAGTCTTATGATCATTAGCTAACATTCAAACTCATGAAGGTTGTAATGATGCTATTCTTGGGCCCACATGCACCAACTAAATTATTCGCAATCCAATAATGAATTCACAATTTTTGCATTCAGATTAGTGATATAAACTGAGATTTTGGGGTACCTAAATCTTTCATAATTTATAGGTTTTCAGATTGAGCAAATTATTACCTTTGCATCTCAGTAAATCAATACAGAAAGCTATAGAATACAATAGTACAGATATATATTATAAGTTATAGTTATACTATACTGACACTACAACTAAAATTTCAAAAACCCAGTTTGAAGAAAAACTTTTCAGGAAAACCTGTCAGTTGGAGCTGAGAATAACCAGCTGAACAAGAATCATGATTTGAATATAATTTTAATTCAATAAAAACATTTTATTTAATGCTATTTTGACTATGACTGGCCGGTTGGCGCAGTTGGTAGCACTCTGCCTTCTGAGCCGCTGGGCTTGGGTTCGATTCCCGGACAGGTCAAACATTTGTGTGTATGAACATGTCTGTTTGACCTGTGTCTGGGTGTGTGTATATAAGTATATATATCAATCATCAGGTCACCATAGATAGTACAGGCTCTGCCTAGTTTGGGACCTGAAGACCTTGTGTGAATGTTAATAAAAAAAAAAAAAAAAAAAATCACTATTTTTTCCTTGAAGTGAGGTTCCCATATAGGGCTATATTTTATTTCAATAGAACATTGGGAGCCAAGAAAAGCTTTCTAAGTGAAGAACCACTGAGTATAACACAGAGCAGTAATATCACAGTTATGTTTAAGACATTAAACACAAGCTGCATTAAAATTTATTCTAATAAGATGTTGTGGAGATTGTATATTTAATTTACGATAGAACAGGCAAATCTAAATTTATGATTATAGAGATATGAGTATGAAATATAGGAAAATATGTACAGAAACAATTTAAAATTAATTGTGTATTACAATTAATTTGAAACCTTATACACTCTGGGCTACTCCTACAGTGGCAAGCTTAAATTTGTGTCAAATATTTGAGATCAAAACAAAGTGATAACGGATAGCCACTTGGTAAAAAGAGATTTTTGAGAGCAGCCTGCGTAATAGTGTGCGGCATCATTTATTTCCCAAAGGAGTGTATTCATCAACCTGGTTTTAGGCACTAAGCCCTAATCCAGTGTGGTACTTTTAGAAGTTAATATGAAGAGAGCAACTTTTTATACCGTATGCTTCTCGCATTTCACCACTATTTTACTTGATATTCAGTGACAAAGTGATGATGTTGTCGAAGGTAGAATAACACTAAACCTAGAATATTGTCTGGCTCTTAGAGACCTAAGCACAGTATGTGTTTATTGACAGATTTTTAAACTTGAGGAGGCAGCAAGTCAGGCTGAACAATTCTTACTACATAGGTACTATGCTTCTTGAAACAGTTCATTAATTAAAATTAAACTTGAATTTTTTACCACAATGACCTGGGCCCCAAGTCTACTATTCAATATGGCAATATGATCGGCTCACAATGGACGATTTTGACAGTTTTGGTAGTCTGCTATTACATGTCGTTAATATTGAATGAATCTTGAATTCAATGAGACATTTTTCGTAGTCTGTTACAATATGACATGCCAATGGCATGCTAGATTGGTAGTCTGCTAATTTTTGACATATGTCACGTGGTATATATTTCATAGATTGCGCATAGGTTAAGCATAGATTGCTGTTGTACATGAAAGTTCGTTGTTCATACAATATTTTAATCTAAAATCAATAAAAGAAATTACTGAAAGTTGGATGTTAGTCTCGTAATTGTTGATAATTAATAATATATAAATTGTGCTTGAATATTTGAAGTGAAACGCTTGTTCAGTATATTAATACATATCGTATAAAAAGATGCATAGATTGCTGTGGAACATTTTGACGTTGGCTGATGCAGTGGATGCTCGCCAACGTCGAATAAATGAACGTAGGACCCGCCGCCGGACTCGTGCTGAATCTAGGGCCACCAGCAATCCTTTCACGGATCTGCCAGAAGCGGAATTTGTTAAGACGTTTCGCCTTAATAAGCAGACTGTCAAAACATTGGTGGATGAGATAACGCCTCTACTTCTCCGAACACGAAGAAGTGATGGCATACTGCCTACTGCATACTGCGTTGTATTGGTGTGCTTAAAGCTCGCTTCCGGTAGGTCATTAACTATTGTTAACATCCAGCATCTAATCATGTACCATCAATTAAATAGCTAATATTAAATCTTCTAGTATTTTAAGATTTAACCTCAGTTATATTAATAATGTGCCTTTACTTTGCAGGTGTTTGCTTGTAGCTCGTGCTTTACATTATAGCCCTGTCATGGCTGGGAAAATAGTAAATGCCTGTTGTGTTCTACATAACATTGCTATGGAAACACACACAGCAGTGACTCCTTTGTCAGCTGAGGAAGCTAATGCAGAAGCTCTACATTCACAACTGGTACAATAAAACTCTTTAAGACAGTATATTTTTTATATTTGTACTATGAAACTTCTTATGAAAAGAATATTTACTGGCAATCAAACATAGGACCTCGCTTTAGATTCATACAGATATTCATATTTGGGAATATAATCAGTATTTATATAGTACATGAATAAATTGAATTTGAGTGTATACAATACAAATATTCAGTTCAAAATTTTAAATTTAACTAAATATTTGTATTGTATACACTCAAATCTTTAACAGAGTTTAGAGAGACTAATGCTTTAACAGAGTTGCCAAATGATGGCAGAATTGTGGATTGAAATATTTCAACTATTAAAAGTACTTCTCTCATATAAAATCGTAGAAATGGTTGTAATAATTTGAATGAAAATTTCAGAATCTTATATTGTATAGTACCTATACTTGATACATTTTTTACTAATAGTAACTGGAAACTATAAATTGTAACAAATCTATTTATAATTATAGGTGGCACAGCTTGGATGCCAAGGCACTAAATATAATACAAGTAGGTTTGGAGTAATAGTCCAATTTAAGATTATAAAGTCATTTATCCAATTAAGGCATCAATAATGCAATAAGAATGTAAATAAATCTAAAATACATTCAATAACACATTTCAAAATAAAAATAAAGACACTGAAAACACCTGGCAAAAAAATTAAGACTATTCTTTTCAATTTATGACATGGTTTAAGATTTTATTGTAAACAAATATAATTCCCTAAGGAATATTTATTGATTGACTTTATATATTTATATATAAAGTCATTTATCCAATTAAGGCATCAATAATGCAATAAGAATGTAAATAAATCTAAAATACATTCAATAACACATTTCAAAATAAAAATAAAGACACTGAAAACACCTGGCAAAAAAATTAAGACTATTCTTTTCAATTTATGACATGGTTTAAGATTTTATTGTAAACAAATATAATTCCCTAAGGAATATTTATTAGTCTACTAATCTAAGATTAGGTACATTCATTTATTCTTATATTAAAATGCTGACATTCACTTTAATTTTAACTTATTAACGTTTTTATAGAAATATTTTACATTTTTAAAGATAAACAAAGGCAAAGGTTTCCTTTCTTTAAATAAATCTTAGTCTTATGAGACCTATTTCCTATATAGCTATAAAAGCTTGGTTTTGCAAGATAAAAATAATTACTATATCAGCTGCTGGATGCCACAGAAGTAACCAAGAAATTCCTAAATTATTATAGTAATTTCTTGCTACTATTCTTGTACCAACAATAACATGTAACTTATAATCTTATTTTAGTGAAGCGATGATAGCTTGGTGTAGGTAACACCATTATCAAATTCCCAGCATGGTGGTAGGGTACTTTCGAGTACCTGCCTGGCTAGCTACCACCCTAGTCAAACACTAGATCTATACAGTATAAAAAAAATGTATCATAATATGTAAATTATATTTGTTACAGTAGTAACAATCTTTTTATTAAATTTTAGGAAGAAGAACACTGGAGGGCCGGCATTGAAAATTTGCCTGAAGGTGAAAATCACAGGCGTGGTAATCCAGAGCTCCTTGAAGGCAGAGAAATGCAGCAGGCTTTAGTTGAAAAGCTGTGGAGAGAAAGATAATTGTAACTATTGTTTGTATGCCATTTTACATTGTGTGTGTTTAAGCATATTAAATTCAAATGTATTAATCATTTTTTCTTTGTTGCAGGTACTGGTTCAAGTCAATGATTTTACATTTAAAAACAAATATAAGTTAATTACAGTAGTCTAAAAATGTCATTTTATTCCACTTTTAATTACAGACCCCATTAATACAGAAATAAAATGCTTACATCAGAAACTAGAGATCTGAATCTATTTCAGAGTATGGCCTCTTCAGTGTTTGGCCAAGACGGTCAATGGCATGCACTAATTGTGCCCCAACACCCTCAATAGTCTCTACTATTCTCGACGTTGATTGGCTGAAAGATTGGTTAGCCTGCTCTATGGCTTCCGCCAACCTTATATTAGAGCGGGCTAGCTCTAGTGTACTTTCTGCACTTCTCTGCTCAATCTGCTCAAGTCTTTCTTGAGCTGACTTGAGCGCCTCACTCTCAGGACAATCTATAACAAACAACAGTTATCTTATGAAGTGCTCTAGTAAGACTTATTTTAACATGATACAAAAAATAATAAATTACCTGTGATTGGGTCACGTCGAACACGTTTACGTCTTCTTACTCCATCTGAATCCCTTATAGGAGTTGATGTACTGAAATGTTATGGTAAGTACATATTAAAATTTGAAGAAACAGACCCTAAGTTCTTACAAATTTAGTCAAATAACGAATTGTATTACCTCAGCTCAACAATAACTTCCCCTGGATCTTCTGTTAATGGGTTGTTCTCCAATATACTGTTGAAAAAATAGAAACAGTAAATTCACCTTTCACAAGATTATGTAGTACAAGCTTTATCCTGAATGTATTTGTCTATTTCAGATATAGTTTGTGATGTTACATTTTAAGTATGAATTTGTATGTTACTTACTCAACCACACTAAAGCTACTGGAAAAGATTAGGATGAAATTTCTCTCTAATACCTAGTTTAAGTTGTAGATAAACGATACAAACACATAGTTACTAATGATTAACACAAATGAGTTAGAAATTAAGACATTTAATTTCTAACTATTTTTTGTCCATTTCAAATCCAATCCTAAAGTCAACTTAAATGGCTACCCTCGATGTTGCTAGGCAAGTCCATTTGTACCTCCACAGCAGCAGGGATGTTATGCAGCTATAATATATAACAAAACCATGCAAGAAATGAATGTGTTAGATGAGTGCGGGACACAATGATCAGTGCAACAAAAAGTAAACAAACCTGACTTAAGACTAGCCCAAAAATATAAAATCAAAGGAATCATGCAATAAGAGTTATAGCCATAAATGCGTTAGTAGGGCAACTGAACCAAAAATCAGTAAATCAATATGAAACTTACAGGGGGTGGTTTATGGCGGACACCCGGCAGTGGCTCTCCAATGTCTCGGCCCAGAATCGTATATAAACGCTCCTGAAGGGGAGTCAGGCTTATTATTTTGGACGGACCACCTCCTTGAAACATTTAATTGTAGTTTAATTTAATTGTTTATTAATTAGATCGAACAGATTCATGGTGTTTAATAAAATGAAACATGAAAATAAAGAATTAGTAGATTGAAACTGTTAAGAAGATTACTTACCAGTAGCACTTATTTCTTGTTTTTTATGTTTTATCTTGCGAAGCACACGCGATTTGTATTCATAGAAAAACTGAAATGGATAATATTATTTGCTGAGTAAGATATAACTTTTAATCTGTTATTATTTATTACTGCTTTTATAAAGGATTATTCTTACTGCTCGCCATTCAGCCACTGTTTTTGTAGGACAGTTTGGACTTAGAGAATTTAAAAGATTTGCGCACTGGCTCCAGAGTCTTTTAGCGAGAACTTTGCCTTCATTAGTTCTGCTAAAATGACCTAGAGCCAGCTCCGGTCGCCCCTCCACGAAGTCGATTAGGGCTTCCACTTGCTCCGGGAGTACCATCTTCTTTGAATTGATAATATTTTATTTTATTCAGCGTATGAAATTATATCAGCAAAGCAAACCACTATACAATTTTGGCGCACTTTTTATGTACGTCAATATCGTCAGGGACATCATTGCCATTTTATTACAAATACTTTCAATCTTAAAAAGCTGTTTATGTTTATTTTACAAACAAATACATGATTTTTACGTGAAGGAGCATTATTTTTAAATATTAGTAAATCTCAATCGATAAATTTGTGTTTATTACATGTTTTTTTAGTTTTATGTACCCTTAATCCACTCATTCATTTTCTTTTTGAGTTGTGGCAATCATTAAAAACAAATCTACCATTTCTCCTAAACCAGCATAGGCCAATCATAGATTCAACATAGACTCAGGCTGCTATGATTTAGCAGACTACGGATTTTTGACATTGTCTCAATGGCATCGGCTCGGCCTCGCAGCAGACTGAATATGAACTTTGAATTAGTAGACTTGGGGCCCTGGCGTAGTTACCTACTGGTAGGACTGATTTTACCCGCCGATCCACCTTAACAGAAGGTAGAAGCTTATAAATTCGGTGTTGGTTTCAGATCATAAACTTTAATTTATTGATACTGTTCGTCATTCATTGGGTTCACACAAACGATAAATTAAATGATTGGGTGTCACAAAACATCCACATCACACTCACCACACTCTTTCGCTTTCTGATTTTCTGATCAGTCAGTGCACACATCCACAACTAGGAACTAATATAATAGTACATTCTCTAGGCACAACCCTAGGGCACAACTACAATTAACCAAAGAGATTACAATATATTCAGTGACAATATATGTAGGGCAACTAACCACCAAATAACAATACACATATTCTTTGTCTTCTTTCTTCTTCTATAATCTTTGAATCTTTTGATGTGGACCATAGATCAGATAGAATACATACTAGTACTAGTACTAGTGATGTGGACTATGGTGGCGTTTAACGTTGATTTGACGATACTCTGCCAGTGTCAGAGCAGCGTTGCCACTTGCCAGATGGGGGGATTACCGAAAATTTGGATTTTTATAAACTCCGGAGGGAGATTTGGGGGAAAGTTTCTTTAGGGGGATTTTCGGGGAGAAAAATTAACTTGGGAGATATTTTGAATGATTTTTTTGTACCTTTTAATTTTACCAAAAACACAATTCGCATAACTATTTAGATACTTACTTTCATTTCAACCATTACACTACTGCAATACAATCGTTTATTCATTCATTCTGTAATCTTTCGATTCGTTGCATTACACTGCATCGAATTCGATTCGAATGAATTCTATGATTCATTTATTAGTTTATTGCTTGGATAGAAGTATTGCGGTCTTATCTTATTCTCTATATTGTCTTATTCAATAAGTGTGCATAAATTGCATGTCTGCAAGTGTGCGTGCATGCTTGTTTTGTGAATTTTAAGGCATTTTTTCCCCTAAAATATCGGTCCTGGGGGCATTCAGGACATCAGATAAAGTCTTTGAGCGACATAACAGCTGTTTCATCTGCTATTTGCTTCCGCTCGCAAAAAGCCATGAACACAAAAATCATTATCATCATCATCTCAGCCATAGGATGTCCACTGCTGGACATATGTCTCCCCCATTGAGTTCCACAAGGACCGGTTGGAAGCGGCCCGCATCCAGCCCTGGCCTGCGATCTTAGTCAGGTCGTCTTTCCACCTTAACACAAAAATATTTTCTGTTAACTCAGCTTAAGATCGCGATTTAAAGACGTCGTGTGTTGACGTCTTGACGTTAACTCGCCAAGCCGCGTTGGCATGGAAACAAAACTAAATAATTATCAGCAAGCCGAACAATGAATGTCAAAATGCAACGATGAAAACGCAACGACGATAAGTAAAACATAAACAATCTCTAGCTCTACAAACAATACCTTGTAAAATCCTTGATGTGATTGATCTGTACAATGTAGGGGCAACAAGTACTAAAAAACTTTTGATAAACTGGTAAATACCGAAAAATAATTTCGACAAGAAACAGTGACAACAGAAGTTTTTTTTTAAATTTAAATAATAATTACTACGATTAGAAGTTGGTTCAATTGACAACATCTGATGAAAAAAATATTAAAAAATATTCAAGGTTTGCGCCTAAATCTCAGATTAAATCACTAATTGATAACAAACATTGCAATTGAATCAGAGTTGAAGTGAAAATCTCAAATATTTTTTATGCTTCTAGACGGCCTAAATGATCGAATCTCTTAATTTGATAGTAAACTATATATATGTCGAGTGTAGATATATGAATTATTTAATTTCAAGCTATATCATTACAATCAACATCCTCTTTAGATCGTACGATATATTAAACTTACATGTTGTGGTTGCGACCTAACTGGGCTAACGGAGTAATGAAACTCAACATAATTTTATGCAGAGCAAAATGTGGCTTGGTCACTGGTTTGCTTCAATGCCAACGTATAGCAGCAGAATCGGCACATTTTAGCTAGTTAGTCTATGGTCACACCGGTTCCGAAATAAAAAAACCACAAAAAAACTATCTAATTAAAATGGCGTGCAAGTGATCACATTTCGTTCAGCGATGTGAGCAACGTAAAAAAGTGAAAATCGGGAGATCGTTGCTGCAAAATGTCAGCAGTTGTGATTATTTAGCTGTGAATGTGTTTTGACGACATTTTGGGATTGTATGTAGAAGGAAGTTATACACTCAGGACTTAGGATAGGGCACATTTATTTGGCGTCCGTCAATCGCCATAAATTTTATAGTGAGGGCGTCGTCACGCCTGTGTTTCGTTTCCCAGTTCTTTCGCAGCGGAGTATTGATTTTTACTCGCTGTCAAAATGATGATGATGTACACGGTAAGAGTACTTTACTAGTTGTAGTGACGTGATTGTGCATTGTTGGTTAAAATACCTTGTGTAAAATCCACCTATCAACTAATTTATTTAATGAACTGGATGTTTTAGGGCACCAGCACGGAGCAGGATACCCGATTTAGCGACAAGGAGAAGAAGCTTATGAAACAAATGAAGTTCGGCGACTGCTTAACTCAACAGGTTTGGCGAATTTATAGAATGTTGGTGACCTAACCTAGAAGGAAGTGTCAAATGACCAGTAAGCATTCTAGGTCTAGCGTGATATATCTTCGACCACATCGTCACTGAACGTCAAGCGATATAGTGGTCATACGCCGTCACCTTAAGAGGCAAAGCCACTTAAGGTGACGATGTTTGGTCAAGGCTACCAAAATTGTAACATACTAAATGCTGAACAGAATGATAAACAAAGGATGATAAAATGTGATCTTTCTGTTCTAAGCTCCCCCCCTTTAAATAAAATGGAGATGTTATTTTTGAATGAATTTTGGTAACAGGGCATTTCAAAGTGACAGATGGGGCACTGGACCTCCGTTTTGCTCAAACATTAAGTGAATTTTCTCTAACCTTTAATGGAAAAAGTTTTGAAATGATAACTTAATGTAGCTCATTCCCCCCCTCCCGACCCCCCTCCCGGCCCCTCCGATTCACGACTACATACTCTCAAGTGTAACTCATCCCACCTGTCACAAGCTGCTTTCTTGTGACAGGTGGGATGAGTTACACTTGAGAGTATGTAGTCGTGAATAAATTGCATACTGCAGATTTTACATGCACGTTTATGAAGTTTGGTATAAATAGCATTATCAAAACAATAACAATAAAAACAACTTAAAAACATGAAAACAGACAATACCAATTTCTCTACAATGTCAATCAAAATCAGATAATTCGTAAAAGAATCTGTACAGTTGCTTTCATGGTAGGGTCTGGTAGCAATCTCTAGAATTCAAGATTTTGTAATGCGGATAATTTCTAAATTTCTCAAATTTTGATTCCTATCAAATGTGCCATCACATACCAAAAAGTATTTTGGTACAATCACATGTATAAATATCTTCTCTAATGTTTTGAACAGGCATGATACACACAAATAAATAAATAAAAAGGTATGTAATTAAACCATTTATCATAAATGCCAATAATAATTAGAAAACCTCCAGATAAATTAAAAGTATCACAGGACTGACTAAAACAAAGTGCCTAGTGCACCCAGCCCTAGGCAAAGCTAGTCCCTCAGTTCATTTGGCATTCCACATTGACTTATCTGCCTCAGCCATAGAACAATCAAAATGCTGATTGAAACTATATCATTTGTGGCTTAAGGTCAATATAATTATTTTTACTTTTAAAAGATTCTACACATTGAAAACTAGCATACTGATAGCAAACATTTTGTCAGGTGGACATGTCTAAAGTGAAGTTGGATGTCCTGAAGCCATGGATTACCCAGAAGATCACAGAAATCCTCAAGATGGAAGATGACGTTGTCATCGACTATGTCAATAATCAACTTGAGGAGAAGGTGATTACACATTCTAATTCTCCTTTATTTAAATGTAATAAACAGATGTAATCATTGCAGTTTCTTCACAGTTAGATTCTCCAATAATATTGTTTAATAAAAGTTTATTTTATGGAGTCACTGTAAAAAGAAACTGCAATTGAAGTATGATGTCAAATATGTATTGATTGCGTATGGATATTTTTATGGTCTCCACCGGTTAGCGCGCCGTCGATGCCGCCCGCCTGCTGCCGCCCGCGAGCCCCGCTGCCCCCCGGCTCGTCTCGTTGGAGGCCCTTAGTACGAATCGGTATTTACGGGGACATTAAATACTTACAACAATGCTAACTCAGTATAGAGCAATGAGCAGTGGAGCTCCCTTATACATGAATGAATACTTCAATATTGAATACAACCTAAATAACCTAAAATGTGTAAAAGTTAGTCGTCAAGAGGTTGATTTGACTCTAGGCAGGGAAGTTCCAAATAGTAGGCTTTGCGTTCAGCATAATGTGGTTGTGTTCGCAAAACCCTTACAGATGCAAGAGTTTGAAGCATGAAGACTTCCTGCCACCAGCATCGCAGCATATGCTGAGCATCATTCCAGGCTACAAGCTCCGCTGCGTCTTCCCGCCACAACTCGTCAGCACCAACTCGCCTCAGCATCAAGATGAAGAAAATTAATTATTCGATGTACTGTCTATTGCACTTTGTTGTTTCCTTCCCTTCCTGAGTCAAATCAATGGTCACATGTGTCAACAATTACTGAAATATAACTTGACACTCTTGATGGCTTTTACAACAAAATACTGTACCTGGTAGTAAGAAAACAAAAAGTACCTGGAAACAAAAATCTATTCAAATTGGAAGGCAAACTGGGCTAGGGTGTGAGTGAAGATAACTTTATAGTATACTAATGAAAGCATGTTTTCTTTCCGGTTCCCGTCCTCTCAAATCCTAGTTTCCCTGTCCAAAGAAAATGCAGATCAATTTGACTGGATTCTTGAATGGCAAGAACGCGCGTCTGTTTATGGGCGAGCTGTGGGAACTACTTCTCAGTGCACAGGCCAGCGACAATGGAATCCCGGAGTCCTTTACACAGCAGAAAAAAGAAGAAATAAAGAAGAGAATGGTTTGTTAATCTATACTATGTATCTAATATATATATGTCACAATTTAATTAAAATTTTTCAACATTGTCAAATCAACTCTTAACTAAATTTTTTTATACTACTTTGATGGTCAGTGACAAGGTGGTTGAAGATGCTGTCACACTATACCTAGAACACTCACTGGTTCTCAAGGACAGCTGTCTGAACACACTGTGTTTACTGACAGTTTCTAAAACTTGACAGTGTTAGCTACCCAAGCGGGTACTGGAGGTATCCTACCATGCTGGGAATTTGATTACGGTGTGACTTTCACAGGAAGCTCAAGCAGTTGGTGGGATCGAACCAAAGTCTGTCACTTTGACAGCTGACTCCCACTGCTGATCTATCATTGCTTTAACCACATTACATCAGCAAATTCAAAACCAATTTATAAATATAAAGAAGAGCCAAAGATTAAAAAGTGAATTCAAAATATTAATTCACATTACACACAGGACAGGCTTCGTTCAATGCAAGTCTATCAAATTGTTGTTTCAATACAATAATAAAGCTAATCGAGGATCAATATCGTGCCAGTTATATGTGCTCATATGAACACATTCAACATTATTGATTGAATCAATAAATAATCTGCAAAACACTAATGACCTTACATATTTTTGCTAACTCACTTCAATTTTTTTTAATGTAATAGGTGTCAATCTGCCTGGTGGTCAGCGATCGCCGTCGCCCATGGATATCTAAACACCATTACGATATATTGCCAATCCTTTTTAAGAACTCTCCTTTTGAAGAATCCCATAAATATGCTAGTTATAGCGAGAAATATTTTGTTTGTCAAGGGATGTGCTATAAAATATACTATTTTTTATAGGAAGAGCAGAAGGACAAGGACAAAGAGAAGGAGCGGCGGCGATCGCGGTCGCGGTCACGGTCGCGGCGGCGCTCGCGGGACCGGCGACGGTCGCGCTCCAGGTCGCGCGATCGCTCCGGGGACAGGAAGTGAGTGATAGTCAAGTCAACATTGTTTATTCAACTTAGTTATCAACGACGCATGTATTAACGTCGATAAAACTGAAACTTGAACGCCGCATGCAAAAATAGATAGACCCACAATGAGAAGAATCAGAAAGAACTCTGAGCCATTCTTATAAATGTGTAGACATAAATAGGGTATAAATAGGCATTTGGGACCATATTTTTCATATTAAAAGTGCACTCGTTATCAAATTATACTAAGTATTTCCTTATGTATATATAGGCATCGCAACGGAGGCAGCCCGCGGCGGACCCGGAGGCGGAGCCGCGACAAGAGTAGCCGCGACAAGAGTAGCCGCGACAAGAGCAGCCGCGACAAGAGCAGCCCGGCGCGGGACAAATCACACGCAGAAGATGTTAAACCCACCGAGCCAGAAGGTAACGATTTTAATAATATCAATTCATACACTCAACGGATTAAAAAAAAATGTTATAAGATTAAAACAATTTTAGAATTGTTATAGGTGATGAGTGATGAATTAAGTAAAATCGAATAGATGTTAAATTGAATTAAATGTGTCATGAAATTGAAAAGACTTTTTATTGACTCGCAGGGACAGAGGATATTGTCGTTTCTGAATACAGGTTTTGTAGATTGAAAAGCAGTTTGTTGAGCAGTTTTTAAAGATAGGCATCTGTTCTTTATTTTCTATCTCTACCTTCCTATCAAAGCTCTTTTGCTATGCAAAACTTCAATCTTCAATGCATGTTTCTCTGTGCACGTAAGGTACGAGGAATTTATGAGACATTTGTTTCTTGCTGCATTGAATACTAATTTTTAAAGTTACTAATCTTTCATATTCAATTAGTGTGAAGAGCTATTTCCCATTCAAATAAACATATAAGGGTGACGCTGATGACATTCAGTTATAGGAAGAGAAAGAAAAAAGGGCAGACACTATGAAGGGCGCGCCAAAATATCTATTGAAATGTGGGAATGTCTTGATAATATATCTACAAACCTCAAAAATATAATCAGTAGTGATCATATTATTGTATAACTCTTCGAACTATACACTCATATTGCTATACACTTATATTACTTTTTTACAATTAGATAATATTCGATTTTTTTACAATTTTCATCATTGCTTTTTTGTTTAAGAAGTGAGTGTGGCCTTACTGGTATATCACCTGTGAGCCACAAATTACTAAGTTCTCCGTAGCTATGGCTACCCCACATTTTGTGATCCCTTCACCACCCAGCTAGTTGCCACATGCTTGTGGCACCTCATATTTAGCATAGTGTTTTCTGAAATCAATTTTCTAACAGGCAAGGGTAAGAACCTTTATCTACCTTTATCCTTTTTAACATTTATACCAAGTTGCATTGCAACCACTCACCACAACACACCAACAATTTATTAACAATGTGTTCGAATCGTGAAAGTCTAAAAATTACAAAGAATATTGTATAGTAGGAAAAAGCTATATGCATAAAATAATATTACATAGTATCTGAAACATTTAATGGAATTGAATGTTTATCTAATGACTAAGTAATATCAAGTATTTTATAGAAATTGCTTTATTTACAGAAAATGGAAAGTCACCTGAGCAGAAGCAAGAGGCTCAGCCGAAGGTTGAAGAAAACGTAACTGATAAAGAGCCTACCCAGGAAGAAGCTAAGGACACATCCACCAAGGCAGAAAAAAATGACGATGAGAAAGCCAAATCCCGATCAGCTTCACCTGCTAAGTGAGTTTATTGCTAAATTGAAATAAAAAACAGGAAAAAGGGCTGCTGGACATGGAAAAACAGATGAAATAAATATCCTATAAATATTGACAGTTGTCGTGGCTCACTGATCAGAGATGGTAACTTTAGAACAGTGATCCCGGATCGAATCCCAGCTGTGGCAAACATTTCTATGATGAGCATAGATGTTTGTTCTCAGATCTTGTATGTTTGTGTATTGTTACGGTCTGTTTCCATGCCTCCTGCGACACACGGTATCCTAGTGCAGGGGTGTGTGTGTGAATTCTTTATTTATTTATGTATTTATAAAATGGTGAATTTCATGAATTCTTTACAATTGCGTGTTTCGTTGAGTTTAAGAATTGTAGTTATTTATGCATGTAAACGTTTTACTCATTAGGTCTAAAGCCGACAAGGATGAAGAAAAACCAGCAGAAAAATCCCGCCGCTCTGCGAGCGTGAGGCGGTCAACATCCGCATCATCTCGTAAGTTATAAATCTTATGCCATCAGCCCTTTCATATATATTTAAGTCATAAGATGAGACCATTGCAAAGGTCACTGTATGTATAGAGGCTACATCGTGAATATTGTTAAAAGGCTACGTGAAAAAGTACACAATTTGCCAATAATAGAAAAGATTAGAGGGTTTTTTTTTATTTCTTTTTATTGGGAATTGGCTAGCGTTTGACCACTATCTCACTTGATGTTAAGCAAATAGGAATACACATTCCCAGTAAACAACCATTAATTTTCTAATTTTAGCCAATGCAATTTTAGTACTGCTAACTGTATGTTAGCTATAATTAGGTTTAATTAGGCTATACGCAACGCGTATTTAAAAACGAAATGCGGAATCTTTATACCAATAATCTGATCTTATTCATCGTCATCGGCTGGGAATGACCGGTTGGATGCGGTCCGCATCTCAGCCTCTTCCTGCGAACTTCTTTCCCCTTTTGGGTGACACCGTCCTACATCGTTTTTCAGTCCATCTTCTCCACATGAGACCATTAACTTACTAATCCGCTGGGCTTTGTCCGTGACGTTCTTTCTTCTATGGATCTAATTTCTGACGCAAATAATATCTCGTAAATAAACTTCGAGTATAGCTCTCTTATTCGTAAAAACGAACAGGTCATATTCAATTTTCAGATATCATTCCAATTGTAAAATCACTAACTTGGATGTACTGATTTCAAACAGCAAAATATAAATGGTTGAAATGTTAAACAGGTGGCAGCGTGAAGAAGCAGGCGTCACACAAGAAACGGCAATACCGTTCCAATCGCGACTCGTCAGCTAGCGCCAGTCCCAGACGAAGTTCCCGTAGAGATCGGTAACTATTTCATATATTGTTATTAAAATCAATCAACCCATTCATGTAGGTATAAATCTATAACTTATATCTCAACTTCAACTTTTGCCAATGGCGCCAATTCGCCACCACAATTTCGCCAATGTTACGTAGTATGATAGACCATCAAACGAAGAAGATTGTACGGTGAAAGTGAGTATGTAAAGTGATTATTAATTATTTATCCACGCAGAAAACCCTTCACCACTGAAACAAAAGAGTTATTCTAACTACTGTACCTACATACACATAAGGACACACACATATGGACACACACAAAAACCAAAGGATTTATGGAAAAGAAAAAGAAAAGGAACAGTTAAAGTTGCATAGTATTTACAATTTTATTTTGTTTTTCTTAATATATTTACAAAGAGTGAATATAAATGGAGTATATACAAATGAGAGGAGACATTCAGGGAAGTGGGACGAGGGATTTTGGGGGGAATAATATTGTAGATGGAGAAGTTTAATTTTGGACAACAAAATATATGGTCCACGTCTCCTTCGTCCAGACCACATTCACAAAGGGAGTTATCCCTTATCCTCAGCTTGACCAAGAAAACAGGAGTGCAAGAATAATTAAGTCAAAGCATGCAAATAGTTGAGGTAGTTTGCTTATCAGCTTTCTGGAACTCCAAGAACCAAGGTTTGTCAGGGATTAAGGGTTGTATGTCAGCATAACATTTACCTTTTAAAATTCTAGATATTTGCCAATCTTTCCGCCATGTTTCTGAAAGTATTAATTTTGATGTGGCACAGACATCATGGGATTACATTTGGTTATGGTCAGAGGAACCCGTTTGATGAGCATTTTTGGCACATGAATCCGCGCATTCATTTCGAATTATACCTGAGTGACCAGGTATCCAAGCTATTATGATATTAATATCCAAAGTGTAACAGTGAAATAGCGCTTCTCTTATTTGTAAAATAATAGGAAACCGAGATTTTGAGCGGAAAGGATTTGCTGAAATAGATTGGAGGCAGCTTTTAGAGTCAGAAAATATGATGGAGTTTTTCAAGTTAATCTCGAACACGGTAAATCAAAAATGCTTGCGATACAATCGAAACTTGCAAGCATTTAAGCAATCAGAACCCGTAGTGGCTACCCAACTATAAGGCTATCTTAGCTTATCTTATCTTCTCTTCTATTGTAGCTAGTATCTCTAGCTTGCTAGTTAATTTGCAAACCAAGGCCTCAGTGTAGAGTACATAACCGCACTGATTTCGAGATAGAAGCGATGATAGCGGGGGGAGCATCGGCTGTCAAACTGACGGACACTGGTTCGATCCTCAAGAACAGCTTGAGTTTCCGGTGAAGATAACACCGTTATCAAATTAGTAGCATGGTGGTAGGGTACTTTCGAGTACCCACCTGGCTAGCTACTACATTCAAGTTTGAACTGTCACCAAACAAATAGTGTGTTCAGGCAGCAGTCCTTGTGTGCCAGTGAGCATTCTACGTTAAGCGTGATAACATCTTCGACCACATTGTCACTGATCAATAAGTGAGATAGTGGTCAAAGGCTAGATCTATATATATATATATATATATACAGTCGTGGTCAACTAATTAGGGACAATCTCTAGTTAAGCCAAATTGTGAATTATTTTTTTATTTTCCAACGAGTCTTAACAATATTCCATATCTTTTACATGTAAGTGTAATTATTCATTTATGTGCGCGATTATACAACAATAACAACTTCTTAAATATTAAACCTCTTTACAGTATAGCTGATAAATTATCATAGTGCTATTTGTTCAAAGAATGCCGGCTGGCCATTTAATTAGGGACACTGAGGTATTGCGTTCTAATTTCAAAATTGGAATTTTAATATTTTTTTGCTTCTTTTCTTATTGTTTCGTGGACGTTTTGGCGGCAATCCAGATTTTTTATTTTAAGTTTTGATAATTATTTTGAAGAAAAATGGGCAAAAATAAAAGTTGCGATCCAACACTACGAAAAATTATCATGAAGTTTGTCGAGCGTGGTTGGTCATACCGAAGGATAGCACAACATTTAAATTGTTCAAAAACTATGGTATGCAAAGCAGTGCAACATTTCAAGCGCTATAACACAGCTTTAAATGTGTCCAGAACAAAAAGATCGAGAAAAACGACTCCGCAAGAAGATAGAATGATAACCAGGTTAGCTAAGAAAGATCCGTTTCTAGGCTCTATTTTAATGAAACACGAAGTGTTTGGGGCAAACGAAAGAGCCGGTGTATCTGCGAGGACCGTTCGACGACGTTTGGTAGAAGCAGGGTTGTTCGGAAGAGTGGCTCGCAAAGTACCGTTGTTGAAGAAAGAACATAGAAATGCTCGTTTGGCGTTTGCACGTAAATATGGACATTGGACCTACGCCCAATGGCAACATGTACTTTTCTCTGATGAGACCAAGGTTAATTTGATTTCTTCAGATGGAAGGCAATATGTACGGCGTCCTGTAAAAGCGGAAATGAATCCAAGATTCACAAAAAAACAGGTGAAACATGGCGGTGGAAACATTAAAATGTGGGGTTCATTTTCTGGACGTGGAGTGGGACCTGTGAGGAAAGTTCAGGGTAACTTAGACCAACATCAATACAAGGCAATATTGGAAGAAACTATGCTTCCCTATGCTGAGGAGCATCTCCCTATTATATGGACGTTTCAGCAGGATAACGACCCGAAACATACCGCCCATTCAGTCAAGTCGTTTCTTACCAGTCAGTCTGTATCGGTGCTAGATTGGCCAGCAAATAGCCCGGACCTCAACCCAATTGAGCACCTTTGGCACGAAATCAAGAAAAAAGTTGCCACTTATCGTAATACAAATTTGGATGAACTTCATGAAGCTTTTTGTGAGGCATGGGTAAACATTCCTGTCAAAACATGTCAGAAACTGATAATGTCTATGCCACATCGGTGTCAAGCGGTAATTACTAACAAAGGTTTTGCTACTGGGTACTGATTTTACACGTAATAAAATAGAGCTGTTAAAGATATTATAACACTGCAGATTATAAGTTTTGTTTAACTGTATTTTTCATTATACTTTACTGTCCTTAATTAAATGTCCACTACAGAATTGTACCTTAATATTTAATACATGTTTAATCTTTGATATCAAATACTTTTTCTATTTATTTAATCTTTTATTTACAGCCATTTATAGCATAAGAATCGGACCACATTATGCAAATAATAGGTGCTGAGAAATCAATAGGGTTTTATATTTATATGTACATAACCGGTTATAGCCCTTCACTATCTTGAATGTCCCTAATTAGTTGACCACGACTGTATATATATATATATACATATAGATATATATATATATACATATATGTATGAAAAAAAATAAAAAATCAAAGGTCTAGCAAATTACTAAGGATAAAATTAAATGTTACCATTGGCTTTCGACTTCGACCAAGATACGATGTTATCTCCGTAAGAAACTTGTTTGGTGACATATGAAATTAAACATTTTTATGTTAAGTAGAAGCAAGTCTCGTCGCCGCAGCAGCCGCCGCAGATCGACGGATCGCCGCGAGAGGGAGCGAGAGCGAGAACGCGAGCGGGAGAGAGAACGCGAGAGGGAGCGAGAACGTAGGCGACGTGAGAGGGAGAGGAGAGATCGGTATGTTATGTTTTTTATCTGCAAGTAACAATTTTTGTGTAAATTATGAATATTATCTAGCATCTGATGCTTTCATGCACTTCACTATCCGATACTAGTAAAATGCATTCCCATGGCTTTGTTGTAGATTGAAGTTTTTTTTTTATAAACTTGTGTGCCCACAAATCTTAAGTTAACCAAAAGTGTTGAAAAAAGAAATCGATAATTCAGTCATAAAGACATGAAATCATTTGGTGCAAGGTTTATTTACTCTTCTATTGCACTTTAAATAAATTGCTGGTTAGTAATGCTGCAAAATAACAGCCTTGCTAATTCTCCTATAGTTTGCTACACAACACTTAATTTCCTATGAACTTATTGCATTAAAGCGCGTATTTTTACTATAGGGTATTTGACTTACATGCATGCATCATTGTAAGTGTTCAAAGAGATTACTTATCACGTCAAATACGTTACAATCTTTGTGTTTGGTGACGTGATCGTTTCATGCTCATTATAATTCAATATTATACCAGAAAAGCGGCGTACTACTGAGTCTCACCCTTTTTTAAAATCGAAGACCCCAATCATAGAATTCCTGTAGTTTAAATTATCTGTTAGTTCTTGATATAAATATTCATTCTTGGACAAACATCAAGAATTGTAATCTACGAACCGACTAGGACTCACGTGGTAAATACTGGAAAATTACTCTCCGACCAGTTTCAAACTTTAGTCTTAGCCCTAGTCGGTTCGTAGATTACAATTATGGAAGAAACTCGCGATAGTTTTCAGACTCAAACACCAAGAATCTTGTATGATTTTATGATAACTTTATATAATAATATGTTTAGTGTATATAGTTTTGTATGCTTAGCCATTGATTTTGAATTTAATTTATGTAGTTCAAGCGCTGTTCAATTTCATTGCAAGCATGATAATACTAAGTCAGTCAAGTACCCTATATAGTATAGTGAGAAGGTGATAAGTGATATTAACTTTCAAATATATGAAGGAATAAAATCGGCTACTCTTTTAAAACAGAGTACAGAGTACTGCCCATGTCGCGTTGACAATTAAGATAGAGTAGCACTCGACAAACAGTCGGAATTTGTTCCTTCATTACCTTCGTTATGGATGGTTTTCTTCCTTCTGGATATAGTACATAGTTAGTAGATAGATGGAAGTGATATCGAGTCCGAATGATCACTAGGTCGCGAGAACGTCGCCGATCGCTTGAAAGGCGCAGAAGGTCGCGGTCACGCTCTCGTCGACGTTCCACAGACAGGTATCTTATTTTCACTGATCTATTTATATGTTGCGTTTGCACGGCTACATCACGTTTACATAATATTTCTCTGCAATAAGGATTTTAACGTGCAGAGTGCATAATAGGAAGCGCGCGTAATTATTCTTTACTACCTCTTCGGGGTCCAGTACAAGAGTATGAACATAAACAACATTGTACAGTCGGACAAATATATCACGGTTCAAGATTTGATACCATTAAACAACAAGGTTGATTTACCCGCCCACCTCTTTCTTTGCTAGATATATTCAACCTTGTGACACATAATCTTATGTCAAAACTGCTAGACCATTCTCTATGTCGACTGTAGATGACACCACAGGCCAAATATCCCAGTTGCAAGAAGTAGTCTGGAATCACTGTTTTTAACGTGTCTGTTACTACTGAAATGCACTAACCGAATTAGAAAATAGTTATTATAAAACTGACCCATGTATATCATACATATTGATAACACTGATGACTTCTTCATCTTCTTATGCCAACTTGTACACTGGTTCGATAACATGTAATTTCAATGCACGGGAAAGCGCAAACAAGACAAAATGGAATTTGTCTTGTGGAAATTCGATGTTATGCGCTCTATACGTTACGACTCTCGGTCGACGCTTCTTTGCTGATTTATTCTTTATGCTAAATAACGCAGTATCATAACAATAACATTAAATATCTAATAAATACATTATAGTGTTTATGAAACTGTTTCAGAATAAGGGTTCGTAAAACACGAGTGTATAGCATTACGAGTGTTTTAAGACCAAATTATGTGCAGTTTACACTACTTTATATCTAATCTCATGAAATAGATAATAAAATTTAGGTAAAATCACAGCATATGTTTGCATTTATTTCTAAACGTTTAGCGCCAAGGACCATTTGCTGATCGCGCGCATGCGTGTTGCGCCGCGTCCACAGATTGTGTAGGAAAACTGTACTGCAACCTCCTTGGTCCAGCTGAATTTGTATATTAATTGTAAAAAAAGTTACATTATGATACAGTTGTCCATAGAAAAGCTGTATCATAGTTTACTTTTTACATTTGTTTCGATATATTGTGTATAAAGACTGTAATTAAGTATGTTTTTCATTTTTTAATCTTTATATTTCGGTATGAGATTAGATAAAATCTATTTTCTCATTGATCACTGTTAAAACATGGGTGTCTTTGTAATTAACATCAATAATACTATTAATGACTAATTAACGCGCTCGGCCTATTTCTACCTTGCTATATTCGTTTTGGTAGGTAGATAATGCATATTGGTAGAAATTCTGTTGTCGACACGTAAATAACTAAAATTGACCAATATTTTAAAGTTCTGTTACTGAAATTCAAATTGTTGACACAAAACGTCAATCCAAAAATTAAAATAATTAAATAATAATCATTATTGTAAAAAACAGACCAATGGACTATAATGGTCAGTGCGGATTAAAACTAACTTGTAATAAGAGAATTGGCATGAAGTGTTGATAATGTTGGAATTTCAGTTAAAATTAAAATTCTAACATCAAAAAATAGCACATTCACATACATAATAATGTTAACAATATCAGTTAGTGTGAAGAATTCTAGTACTCATCATATTATTAGCCATAAATAAACGCATGATAGTCCAGTTCCTGTTATTTCACTATTTGGGATTTGTTTTACATATTATGCACCAACAACTTCATGAATGAAATGGCCACAATATTAAAAAGCTACAAGTAGATTGTTCACAAAGACAGACATAAGAATTTCCTGCCAGAAGTCCTGGGCAAGTATGTGCCTCCAAGTCATAAAGAGTTGCAAGTTTTGTTTATTATGTAATGTAGCACATCCATATAAAACATAGCAGTATTTATATACGAAGCAGCAGCTGCCCTATATTTTTCATTTTAACATTCGCAGGCGTACGTCTATATACCAACTTTGAACGTAAATACATTGATTCTTTAAATACGTAATACTACCTACTTGGTACGATTTTTTATCGCGGGTCAAATAGACAATATTTTTGTTCTTAGTCAATCAATCAACACTGACCATTACATACAAAGTAAGTTTTCCGATGACATAATAACCTTCGCACTTATTGAAAAACTTGATTATAATTACATTGGATATGAAATTAAAAAGTTTTCTCCTGCGCAAGAACACCAAGGCGCGTTTTCATCCTTTGTAGTGTATATGAAAGTGAATGGGTATATAAAGTGATGTAATTTGCGCAGGTCGCGCGACCGGCGTCGCTCCCGGTCCCGGCGGCGCTCGGCGTCGGCGTCGCGGCGTCGCTCCGGGCGCGGGTCACGGGACCGCCGCGGGTCGAGGGACCGCCGAGGGTCGAGGGACAGGCGTTCCAGAACCAGGTAAATCATAGGCTTAAAACGAGGAAGATTTTCGCGTTATTCGTCAGATGCGCTCGTAGCGGACTTTACCTATACGATTTTAACCAAAGAGCTATCTTAAGCAATGTTAGCGCTCCTGTGCCTCAAAAAGCAGATCACGACATCGATCCTGGTAGTTGATCTAGGATAATAGTCGCTTGGCCATGCGAGAGGTGCTTGGGCTGTCTGAAATTTTTTTATTTTATTTTTTATTTATCACACTCAGACCCCTGCACTAGGATTCCCTGTATCGCGGGAGGTATGGACACACACAATCACAGCACACAAATATCCAAGACCCGGGACAAACATCTTACACTCATCGCACAAATGTTTGCCCCTGCCGGGATTCGAACCCAGAGACACAGTAGTCATGTCACTGACACTGACCACTGCGTCACGGCGACCGTCCGAATTCAAACATTGGCTGGCCTGTCAGATAAACCATTATAGCCAGAGTGCTTATTGTGATTGGGTCAACAGGTGTTTAAAATTAGTATGGTTGGCTTCTTCACAGGTGGTTTCTCTATTGAATATTAGGATTGAGTGTATATGTGATAAAATCCATATCATGGTTTAACCTGGTATTCTTGTGATGTATCATATATTTTAAGTGTGCACAAATATGACTGATTAACATCTGAACTTGAAGATTTGCTAAAGCATCTCATGTAAACACTCTAGTCAGCAGCTGCTCTGGACTGCTAGTCGACTCGACATTGTAGGTATATAATAATAATCGTCCACTGCTGGACATATGCCTCCCCCATATTCAGGGATTAATAATAATATTAAATATTAATTACCAACTAAGATGAGATGACTTTTCTATTGAGATCTGCTTAAGTGTAGTTAGCCTTGGAAATGGTGACTAAATCGAACAGACTATATTTCTTTTTTATTTTTGTTTTTTAAATACATATTTTTATTGAACAGGGACAGGAGATCCAGAGACCGAGCAGCTGTAAAGGACAGAAGATCCAGGGAAAGGAAATCGCGTGACCGGCGTTCCAGCGACCTCATCAAAGAGCGTTTGGAGAAATCTGTTTCGATTCCAAGAAAAGGTTAGAAATAATTATTATGTGTATTAACAACATCCTCATCCCAAAAAGAATATGATCTCTATTTTTATGCTGCCTAAGTATTATGATCAAGCTACAAATGTGTATCAAAGTAAATTACGTTTCTAGAATATTAGTAAAATATATTTATGTTTTCTTTCTACAATTGCAGAGAACCTTGAACAGAAGTTGCGGAAGAAGTCTGCAGAAAGAGTTTCGACTCAACGAGAGCAATCCAAAGAACGTGTGATTTCTAGCACGAGCAGAGAATCTTCTGTGGCAAAAGATAATCCCGCCTCTAAGAAAGATAAAGAAACTCAAGAAAAGCAGGCGGAGCACTCCTCTGATGAAGAAGATCATAGAGATTTTGTCCCTATTCCAACCTTACGAGAGTATTCTAAAAGTCTATCCCGTACACCGTCTCCGTTCCTCAGAAAGCATGAAATAGAACGAAACAAGAAGGCTAACGAAAAATCTGAAGATAACGTATCAGAAAAAGAACAGAAAGAGGAAGAGAAAGTTAAAGAAGTTAAAAAAGTTAAGCGCAAAGCCCGGCACTCCGAATCCGAAAGCGAAAGCAGTGAGGAAGTGTCCAAGTCTAAGAGCAAAGCTAAACTTAAACGCAAAGAGAAGACAAGCTCGAAGCGAAGTAAGAAATCTAGAAAGGAAACATCGTCGTCTGATAGCGACTCGGAAGATTCTTCTTCTAGTGACTCCGAAGAGGACAGGAAAAAGAAAAGCAAGAAGGCCTCAAAAAAGAAGTTGGCGAAAAAATCACGCAAGAAGAGGGCACGATCGTCGAGTTCAGATTCTAGTTCCGAGGAAGAAGTAAAACACAAGAGCTCTAAATCCAAACAAAAGAACATTCCAGACGAGTCCGATATCGATAAAAAGAAAAAGCGTAGCAAAGATGTCAGTATCGAACGCTCAAAGGCTGAAAAGGCAGACCCAAAACCAGCCAAATCAAAGAAAACTGACAACTCTGATGATTCTCAAGAAGATAGCTCGGACAGTGACGAAAAATCTAGCAAAAAGAAAGTGGCAAAACGCGACTCGAGCTCCGACAAAGAAGTACGGCGAAGTAAAAAAGTAGAGGCGGCTGCTAAAGAAAAGATCGTTTCACCCGAATCTAAGTCACGGAAAGTCGAAGAGAAGACTACTAAAGCTAAACACGTTGAAGAAGTGAAACAAAAATCGCGAGACGATGGTGAGAAGAAAGCAAAAAAGCGTGAGAAAGAAGAATCTTCTTCAGATAGTGACCAAGTTTCAAAGAAGAAACCTAGAAAGAAGGTTTCGGAATCTGATTCTGATTCTGACAGTGACGAACCTAAGAAGTCCAAAAAAGCTAAGAAGCATAAGAAACATTCTAAGAAGCATAAGAAACACAAGAAACATAAGAAAGCTTCGAAGAAGAAGGATGATTCTTCTGATAGTGATGAAGCTGAAGAGGAAGAGGAAGAAGGAAAAGTAAATACCGAGGACTTAGAAAAGAAACTCCGAGAGCGGGCGTTGAAATCTATGAAGAAGCAAACCAGCGCCTCCGGGTCCGATTAGCCATAGACGCATCGTCCACTGCTGTTTTTAAAATATGATTTAATTGTGTGGCTAAAATATTGATTAATTAATACAATTATTACTAATATTTTATGAGCTAGGTATGTATGATTTTCAAATAACTTGTATGTCACATGGTTAGTAATAAAGTTTTAATTTGATTTATCTATGTTTTATTTCTTTACTTCTTACGATTAATACAAGGATCGTAAGGATGGATTTATATTGCACAATGTTGTATTGATAGCTTTGGGGAGTACTTTGGTTGCTTACATAATAGCGACAATAAATAAGTTTAAATAGCTAGATTTAATAGTTAATTATTTCCTCGAATAGCCTCTATAGCCGGTGACTAAGCTGGGAGTGATACCGCCGTTGTATATGTTACCATAACCGGGCCGTCTGTTGTAATATCCGTAACCGGTGTGACCGTAACCTTGGTAGCTCGGGTTATTGTAACCATAGTAGGAGTTGAGGCCTCCGTTGCCGCCGTAGCCTCCGTAACCTCCATAGGCTGTGTTGCTTCCGTATCCGCCTCTATAGCCGTCATAGCCTGCTGATCCAGCGTATCCGGCACCGCCGTATGATTCTGGGTACCCTCTATCGTAGCCGTAGTTGTCGTATCCTGCTCCTACCCCGTTGTATCTGTCATCTAACGTGCCATAGCCTGAAACAGCGCCTCGGCCGCCGCTGTAGCCTCCTGCACCGTAACCAGTGACTACACCCGCGCCGCCGTAGCCTGTTGCACCCACTCCGCTGTAGCCTCCCACGCTGTATCCGCGGGAACCATAACCGTCTGAGTAATGATCATAGTCTGAAAATAACAGTTTAGGTTTGATAAAACAGATTTATTGCAACTTTTATTAATTGTAACACTAGGCGCATAACGATAGGTACGTCGCCAATCATTTTTAAGACTTGACTCGCCTCTGAAGAAACCCATATGTAGGTATAGGTACGTAATGTAGCTAATCGGGAAAACCGAGGAAGGAAGCTCGTTCCATATTTTGCAGGGCAATGGCAGAAACGACCAGTGAAATCACACTGTATGTGACTGCCATAAGTCAACTATGTGTGGATGACCTTTCAAGCGATGTCGGCTAGTGCGGTTGTAAAACTGATGCCGAAATAGGATTGAATAGAACTTATGAGGTTATATAACCTAAAATATGCTCCATATGAGTCGGTACACTTTATTTGAATTAATGGCATATTTAATACCTACATACCTACATAGATAATTCTAAGCATAGACCTGATAGAGACATTTCAGGATAAAATATACTAAGCTTTTACCAATAATGTATTTATGTGGGCCAAGTGTAGGTACGCGTGTTAGTAGGTACTTACACGAACTGGCATCTGTGTTGAGGTCACTGGCACTATTGTCTTTTTGTGTTTCCACCGCAGCAGTTTTAGAAGTATCTGCAGAGTTTTCGGCAGGCGCAGCACACGCACAGCCGATTATTAAGAACACCAGTAATGACAGCATCATCTGAAACAGATTTATATGCGATGATGGCTCATTGATGGGAGCGTCGGCTGTGAAACTGACGGACACTGGTTCGATCCCCACTAACGGCTTGAGCTTCCGGTGAAGACAATACCGTTATCAAATTCCCAGAATGGTGGAAGGGTAGGTACTTTCGAGTACCTACCGCCACCCACAAGTTTGAAAATTAGTCACCAAAGACATGGTGTGTTCAGGCTGCAGTCCTCGAGAGCCAGTAAACATCTAGGTTTAGCGTGATTACATCGTCACTGGCCATCAAGTTAGATAGTGGTCAAACCCTAACTATGTAAAGCATAAAAATATAATACAATTTTAAGGCTCGCATTAATCAAAGCTTAGTTGACTTCAAAGTTACAACAACCAATATTCACCTGAAAGGTAATCGATGTAACCGCGGTTAATTGTTTCAATTACCGATACTCGCTTATAATAATTGAGATTAAAATTGTAGGTGTATGTTTGATGGTAGAAAAATATTTTGATGCAAGTTGAAAAAAATAATCCGTACTTATATTTTAATATCAACCTTCGTAAAATTGATTGGTGGGGGGGGCGCAAATTCGTTCGATTTCTGTTGCGGAACAAATACTCCTAAGGCCAAAGGATGTCGAAATTGCATATAAATAGGTATTAATATGTTCCGTCCGGTTCGGGGCATAGATCTGTCATACATTTACTATGTATGTAGTTACCTGCCTGCAGGCATAGAGCCAGGTATAGGCAATGTGAATTTTTAATTTATATACGAAAATAAATACTTATAAACCCATAATAAAATATATAATTCACAATAAATATTTTTGAATTTAGAATTAGAATAGATTAGAATTATATTTATTCGTAACAAAAAAAAAAGTTATTATATAAGATATTAATTTGCACAAAACACTTTAAATACGTTACGTTACTAGAACACATGGTTAAAGATATATACATACCTATTCATATTTATTCATATTTATTCATATTACAGTACACGTCACAAAAGCTTTAAATTTATACATACCACCTACATCCATAGATTATAATAGATTGCAGATACTTACATGCGAGACTACTTTTTCATTATTGATTTATAGATTCGCCTATCGTTTGACTTCAATCTCATTTGATGTGCATGGACGATGTGGTCGATGTTGACCTAGACCGAGAATCGCGCCTAGTAATCAAAGACACCTCTAAACACACCATAAATATTTCTTATCACACCACCGCACTAAGATTCCATGTGTAGCGGTAGGCATGGACTGACAATGACATCACAAAACCCCGGAAAAAGTCCATGCTTATTACAAAAATATTTGCCCCTGCCGGGATATGAACACAGGGATCCGGGCACTAAAAGTCATGCCATTGACGACTGAGCCTAGACGACCGTCGTTTATTGACAAATTTTGTGTTCAGGGGTGGTGGCAAGCCAAGTCAAGTATCCAATACTAGGTACAAGCACGGTAACAACTCACCGACGCGCCGCTTGTGAAATTGTTAATTACTATTGTTTGTCACTAGTAAGTAGGTAGGTACCGACGACGTAAAGTAGGACAGTAGGTAGATACGTATGGAGGAAACTAAGGCAAGTGTAGCTGCTGACCCTCGAAACAATCATCACCAGTTAGAGCTCAGGTTATTCCCACGTCATCATTAGTTATGTGCCTACCAACAGTTCAAGAACGAGGTAATACTCAGCGTAACACACGAAAACATAGACCGTCGACCCCCTCCCCCCCCCCCCTCAACCCCTGGGTGAGATGTCGAGAGATTGCTGGACCACCCATTACCTATCTCACGTGAGACTTGACGACGCATATTTTTAGTTTTTTAAGTACATACCTACATAAAAATGCATGTTTTTAGTGTAAGCAAATAAATATGTGCTTGATTGTGTCGTTTTTTTTTTAAAATATGATTTCCTTTTAAATATACCTAAGAATAATCAGGAATTGTATTTAAGTTTATTGATAACGTAGCAGGTATAGAACCACACAAATAATATATTTTTACATACCCAGTCTTCTCGGTACATTACAATGCTCCTTGCGAAAAAAAAATACGTGAGCATCTGTCGAGTCCACTCCCTCCAAATATATAGATATTGTCATAAACCCGTGGACTGTAGCACTCCTGTTTACTTAGGTAGGTGCAATCGAAGCTAACTAAGGTTTTTGTATGAAGACAATTTATTCAAAATTTAGCTCTACCTATATCGATTTTGTGCACCAAATGCTTGCGCTTTAGTATACTTAAATTTATTTATTTAATAATTTCGAGAAACTAACAGCCTTAATTAACAAAGTAAGTATTATTAAATTAAGATTACTAAGAAGCTAATTACAAGTTAAAATAACGTAGATCTCGCGATAGCTGTATAGATTTTCACGAGAGGTTATGGGTAAAATCGAAGTGCCTTGGCAATTGTAGCAAGCGACAGAAAGTTATAAAACAAGTAATTAAAAAGTGTAAACTGGTGAAATGTAAATTGTACCAATTCGATCACAGTGCTCGCTCACTGGGTGACCTTATTCCGGGTCACGAGCTTGTGAAATTTGATTGGCACTTTTATTAGCTTTTTGGAATTCGGTTACTTGTTAAGGAATTTATTATTATTGTTACTGTGATAGGACCTTTACTAGAACTGAATTACCTTTTATGTTACGTATACTCCATATGCGTTGGTTATTTCTATGGCGTGCATAATATTTAGGTTATACCTGCATCTTTACTTCGACGATCCTTTTAGGAGCGGACACGACCGAATTTTTGCATAGGTAGGGGATGTCACCTGGTTCTAAGTAATCCTATTACCAACTAAGTAATAAGTTTCATGAGGGTTATCAATGTGATGTTGCCAAGAGTTCCATGAGCCCCCCCCCCCCCCCCCCCCCCCCACCCCCGCGGACGGTCCCTGGATCCTCTCCACAAGCTTGTGGGCACGATGCTCGAAATAAAACTATCTTGTCATGCAATCAGTGAATATTTAAAACTTTTCATTATTCCTTTTGGATCAAGTTACATCAATTTAAAGCATATTTCCAAGTGATTCTGATTACATCCGCAATTACATAATCAGGCGTCACTTACTAGGTACTAACAACTCTTTCTAATAATTATTATTTGCCAATCGATTTCAACCAAAAACCATTGTCGATTTCTACCATTTAAATAGTATCTCTTCATAAATATGGCCCATTTAAATCTAAAACAAGTGTACACTTTTAAATTTGAGAAATTAATATACTTACCTATTCTTAATCGATCTTTAGTTAAATATCGATTTTTGTGTTGGTATGACAACAATGTTTAATCAAAAATGAAACGGAAGTGAATCAGCATTATCTGTAAAAGGTATATTCGGATTCTTTTCTATCATTTGCTTGGTTTTTGATTCGTCCATGCCTACCTAGGTATCTACATACTAGAGAGAGATACCTAAGATGTGTTGTGATGTACCGCTTTTGAAAATTGACTTTGATAACATTATTTTCTCTCACGGTGACTTTGGCTGCATATGGATACCGACAAATCCTTTCACTTTGATCCTAGCAAATGCTTGAGCTAACATTGATATTGATTCCGTGAGTTATCACAATCTGCCCATGGGCTCTAATTTGATACTTATTGAAACTGGGCAAGGCAAGGACCAGACCAGGATAATATAAATCCACCTGCCCAGTATCTGGATAATAAATTATTATCACATGATGACTGAATATAATATAAGAGATATTATGTACCAATGCAAGTAAGTACCTAAGTATGTTTCATTTCAGAAAATATTCATAGTTATGTTGGATTGACCTAGAACCACGAGCATTTTCTTTTTTGTACTAGTGCAAGCTATTAAATCTTTATGAGTATTTACACCTAAATCTGTCCATAGTAAGCCGAAAAGCCGGTAAAAGTGGACAAAGCCTTAAAAAAAGGAATATTTTTAAATAGGTAGTAAATATTCTTGTAAGAGAAAAAAACGAGAAAATGTCACAATCTTAAAATTTATTTATAAAAAAATGGGGAAACGCCAAGAATTTAGAAAAATTCTTGCCCATAAAGATCTCATGCCTTTTGTCGGTCAAGTCGACAACAACTACTACTATAATTAACATAATATTGTACTTGGCTCCCATTCTCACATTTGTTTTTGTTGGGATTTTAAGATAATATAATATTATCATATTCGCCACCAATGCACACATTATTTACGGTTGCCATAAAATATCGCGTCATTTACGATTTAATTAGCCTCGTTAGCTGTCATGAAGGAGGGCGCGAATCTATTCCCCACATAACCTTATAATACCTTAAGTAGAATGCGTTCTAGTTACCTACGAAACAATGTTAAACTGTATCAGAAATAGACCTGTATACCCGACTATGCCTGATGGAATACTAAACATAAGTTACACAATTTACGATTTTGCCGTAAGAACTCCAACAAAACTTTCTGATTAGGTTCGATAAAATTTTAAAGTTTACGAAGACGCCTTCTAGCTTTTACATGCCAACGTAATATACAACTTATTATTTGGTATTAATTAGAAAAAAATTACCAATAAATGGAACCGACTTCAACACTCAAAAGTATGAAATAACTTGTTGAAGTCGGTACCATGATAGTTCAAAAGTAACTGATATCAAAATATTGTGCTCATGGTACCGACAACGACAAGTTATTTCATACTTTTGAGTGTTGAAGTCGGTTCCATTTATTGGTAAAAATATTTTTTTTCTCTCTATTTAGTGACCTTTGTTACTCATGGGATCAATTGTTATTGTGGTGTAGGTATGTTCACCGATGTCTTCACCCGCTGCTATAATATCGTGTAGTATAAGCACGCTGTTTCAGTTTTTGACTTGTAACTCAAAAAGTGCTCGTTAGATTATGATGACATTTAAATGGGACCACACGGAAAGCACTAGCTTTCAAATAAAAAAAACGATCAAAATCGGTTTACCCAGTCGGAAGTTATGCGGTATAATATCGTGTAGGTATAAGCACGCATTTTTCAGTTTTTGACTTGTAACTCAAAAAGTACTTGTCCGATTTTGATGAAATTTAAATGGACCACACGGGAAGCACCAGCTTTTAAATAAAAAAAGAACAAAATCGGTTCACCCCGTCGGAAGTTATGCGGTAACAAACACAAATAAAAAAAAACATACGGGTCGAATTGAGAAACTCCTCCTTTTTTGAAGTCGGTTAAAAACATTATTTTCACACTGAATCGGGGATTTATTGCGGTATCATCTAGCTAGCCGTTACTCAAATCTGAGCAAGTTCATAGAATTATTACGCTCAATATGCAAAAAGTTTCAGGAAGTCATTACAAGTGAATATTACTTACAGCTAATGATAAAAGTGGATAAGACCTGTAGATAATAATATCACAGTTTCCAGTAAAGCACTGACACCGGTGGTACGATATGAGCGGAGATGCGCTCTGCGTGCCTAAGCGTACACTCGGACCTTTATAAACCGTGGGAGTTTTTGTCTTATAATTGACAATGGTCACTGGGGAGGTAATGAGTCCGTTTGTAGTCGATGCGTCCTTCTGTCAAGACACTGTGACGCATACGATCATAAGCGATGCAGTAGTTCTCAGTCCTCACCTTACAAATAATGGGGCGTCTATTCTCTATGGAGTTATTGTGCACACATGTTCGTAATTTCCGGAGATTTCAATGACAAAGCGCTACTGTACGCACGGCAAGGGTCAATTAGTAAACTTGATCATAAAACAGTATCTCGATATTTTGATAGAATCTCGTCTGAACGCTAATAACATCCACCAGTAGTAAGAATATTTTTGGATAATGATTGTATGGTGTAATATCTTTACCATATTAAAACTTAGTCTAAGAACTGAACTGGTTTCAACCAATATATATACATGTATTATCCGGCTTTACTCACGTTTATAGTCGAAGTTTCGACGTGGTCGCCGCGATCTGGCAGCGTAAACTCACCTGAGGATGGGCATCGGACATACCCGAAACCTAGGCTGAAATTTGACCTATAAACGTGAGTAAAGCCGAATACATATACATATAACACATATACATATAATACATATACATATAATACATATATTATATATATATATATATATATATATATAATACATATATTATATATATATATATATATATATATATATATATATATATATATATATATATAATGGTTTTCAACATATTATTTTATTATTATTATATTATTTTACTAGTAGCTCCCCGCGGTTTCACACGCATGGATTTCGGTTTTCCCGCTACCTCAATTATCCACGGGAACTATGCTTTTTCCGGGATAAAAGTAGCTTATGTGTTCCAGGTCCAGGTTCCAGTATCCAGGGTATAGACTATTTTCATACCAAATTTCATCGAAAGCAGTTTAGCCGTTTGAGCGTGAAAAAGTAACAAATATACAACACACACACATTGTTGTACACACATACACAGAAACTTTCGCGTTTATGATATTCTTAGGATTAGTAGGATAGGGTATATTGTAATTTCTTTTCAATTGTTCATCTCCTGCACTAAAACTTGTCATTTTAGAAATAAGTTTATTTTAACGCGCCCAAAATAAGGAGAGTGAACCTACAGTCTGTTTCAAAATTTATGCAAATATTTTTACGTTTCACAACAAATTATTGTGAATTATGAATAATTTGATAGTAATAAATGTTTGTTTGACTTAATTGAGGACTTACACATTTATTTATTCCGTAAAATATCCGTATTACCCGGTCAGATTGAGAATACTCTATTTAGTCACATATAACTTGCAGTAGGGTACTAATTTAGCTTTGTAGGGATAATTTTAATACGCACTTTGCACACACTGTTTCACATGTGTCTAATGTTATTACGCACGTGTGTATTGTACCTCGGTTTATGGCCCTAAAAGCGATGTAATAAGACTCAATTTATGAGTTGAAAATATAGTACTGAAGTAACTAACGTAGGTGCAAAAGAAATAGGAAAATTCTTCTTTTGAAGTCGGTTGTCAAATGAATAATTAGAATAACACTCGTACTTACACGCTAACGATTTCGGCTCACAACATTGTTCTTATAAGACAGAGGAATTCAACGCAAACCCTGTATTGTAACTCTTTCTTTCTTTCTTTCTATTGTTTGCGTTTAATTAAATTTACCTTAAAAAGTGTAAAAACTAGACTAAAAACTTATGAAGATAATATAACTAAAACCTAAAAATAATGAATAATTAAACTTAATCTAAAAGATTAAAATTGTTTGTGTTGAGTTTCTAAGAACGTTCATTAGCGGACTAAGATTATTAAAAACTATTGTATCCAACATATAGGTACTTCACTTGAGCATACATGAATAAGAAACTGTTAACCCTAGATAGCACTAGATAGTAAAATGATGTTTTTGTCCGGCGAGACGACTAAGCTGCATACCAGTCCATACCATCGACTAGTTTGTGGTCCGGTAACAGGTATGGCCAATTCAGAAAGACAATTGTAACTACAATGGCATTTACTTAGTAACATTGCCTAATCAAACGTTCACGCACTGTAACATCCCGTGAAATAGGTGACATACTCGTGTAACCATGGCACGATACATTTATGGACGAGTGGTCACATCTTCATCGTTTAAACAATTGCATGTCCCACCTTTTGCACTAGCTATGTCCTAGTATACTAGAACGACCGGTTCTACCCGCGTGGTCTACAGTTTTTCCGCTAACTCAGTTATCCTAGGGTAACCATAATTTTACAGGACAAAAGTAGCCTACTAATTTCCCCCATATTTCTATACAAATATATAGCAAAAACGATCGGTTGAATCGCACAGTGAGCGAATCCCATGTGTTAATTATATGTGGATGAGCTTTTAAGCGATTTCGGCTTGACGATGGTAAAACCTTGATGCCGGAATAAGGTTGAAGAGTTCTTCAGAAAACTCCCCGCTGTATATACGGTACAAAATACACAAAGACCCAATGTCTCTGCGCAAACTGGGTGGCTGAGTCATTATTTAAAAAAAAAAAAAAAAACACGGGCTAATTTTCTAGGTTAGGTATAATGGGCAATATTGTTAGTGATTCTCCTGTTCAACTACACCCAAAATGCTGGAAAATAAGATGTTATTTATTTATTTATTAACCTCAAACTCCCGCACTAGGATTCCCTGTGTCGCGGGAGGCATGGACACACACAAACACTCAAGACCCGGCAAAAACACCTACACTCATCGCATTAATGTATGCCCCTGCCGGGATTCGAACCCCGGGTCCGAGACACGGAAGTCATGTTACTGACTACTGAGCCACGGCGACCGTCAACCGTTCTTATGTGGGTACGATAAAGTAAATGGTTTTATTGAAATCACGGTAAAATAAGACACCACTTATATGGTCTTGACTAAAACTACCTACGATTCACCAGCAATTGAATAAAACTCATCTAATATTAGAGTAAGCGTTATGTGTGGATTTATATGAATTTGAATTTTAGCGTAAATAAAAAACAAGTTGTATTTCATTTAGAAAAATTTTAGTGAATTTTAGTTAGTTCAAGTGATTAAGACAATTAGGGCCATTATGTAGTTTTGGCAATAAACATAAGGAAGAGGAAGTGAGCGAGCGATGTATGGCTAATTTTGGTGAAATTAGTGTAATGTGACGTTTAAAAAGTTACACGGTTGGCTGGCAAGGTTAGAGGCCATCTCTGCAAGGTCGCGTCTTCCCGTGTGCGTCGTTTGATATTAACAGGGTTGCGTGTCACGTGCGATGTCTTGTCTGTGGTCTTGCTCATATGGTTAATGTCATAGACTTAATGACCAAATCGCGGTCTCACTTTAGTTTCGTAAACAACACCTTACAAAAATCGAGCATCATCAAAGTATTAAACATATTTTGGAAAATTGAATTATTTTCAAACCTTCCTTTATCCATTAGAAATTCACATCCCATGTAATTTATTCTCAGATGAAGGTTCAACATGATTGATGTTATAAAGTTACAAAAGTGTAAAACTCCGGTCCCGTTTCGGAATAAGAAGAGGCAAGGAACGCGAGGGTCATTATATTCTAATTCGTGATATTCGTTTTCATTAGAGTACATACTTTACATACTATATACACATTAATAATGGTGATTTTATATTAGTAAATGGAGCACCCCAAGCACATTAGTCATCAATGCAATCATGCTATGTTTTGTAACGTAAAAATATCGTGCGTGGTTACTGTATAATGCGTGTGCGTGGAACGTGTCACTGTAGTAGTTGCGATTCGTAACTATCAATTTTGCATGGGAAACGTTCTTAAGGTCAATTTGAATGAGGCGCTATTTTAAAATAAGAAATTAGTTCGAAAATACTACCTAGATGGCGTTATAGTCGTAAAAAATGTACCCGTCATAGTTAATTGAGAGAAGAGTTTGAGAAGAAAATAATCGAGAGAAGCAAGTCTTCTCTCAGCCATGTGTGTCCACTGCTGGACATATGCCTCCCCCATATAGGGGGGATTTGCCAATACTCGCCACACTTGGCAGGCGGGTTGGCGAGCGCAGTATGATTTCCAATCCTCAGAAGGCGCTGCTGCCCACCTTCTGGTACGTGGTCCCTTAGCCGACTCTTACGGCACCCACGGGAAGAGATGGGGGAGTACTATTCTATGCCGGTACCCCACGGCCCAGAAGCAAGTGACTCGAGAATATTCCAGGATTGAAAACGCAATCGTAATGTTTATCAAAATAAACACCTAATTCACGGACTAGTAAGACAACAAAATTGTCATTGATCTCTTGACAGTCACAGAACGATTTTAAACTAGATATAATTATAGCCATCTATTGGGTACTTTTGTTACATCCACTTTCTTTTTATAGAAAACCTTTAAGTATCCAGGATTCATTTATATGAGTAGAAAACGTATCATTGGGTTGCCGCCGCCGTGATCTTAGTTGTTTTATTATCTGTCCTGTCATGTGTAATATTATTATGAATTTTCAATAAAGAGTATATCGATTGTATCAAGACAAAAATATGTAATCGTAATTCAAATCAGTCGATTATATTATTATATAATGACTAATTCTAGACTGATGTTTCTTATCTGTGGCAGTGGGCACCACAGAATTAGCATTAGTACGCGGTTTGAACACTTTAGTGTCGCCACCTCTAATGGTTTTGCTTCCCAATACGTAACTGTTGGGCAATTAAAACTACATACTTAAAGTTAACCACTAAACATTTTATTGTTTGAGTTACTCAGATATGCATGCCTTTGGAGTATGGACTTGCCTACCTACTTAACCTATAAGTATGAGTAAGTATTCTGTGGTAAGTAACTGTGTAGGTAATGGTCTCTAAGTATTGCTAGTGATATATGGCGATAGCTAGCTACCATATGCAACAGTTGATTTAAGAGTGTATAAATCTACAGACTATACACATCACAGAAGAATTTATTTGATACTTTAAAAAATACTCTATGTAAATATCTCATTGATAATTATGTAGTTTTGAAGCGATGATAGCTCAGCGGACAGAGCGTCGGCTGCCAAAGTGACGGACACTGGTTCGTACCCAACAACAGCTTGAGCTTCCCGTGAAGCTAACACCGTTATCAAATTCCCAGTATAGTGGTAGGGTACTTTCGAATACCCGCCTAGCTAGCTATAACACTCAAGTTTGAAAAACTTTCACCAAACACAGTGTGTTCAGGCAGTAGTCCAAGAGAGCCAGTGAGTAGTCTAGTAGGTCTAGTGTGACAGCATCTTCGACCACATCGTCACTGATCATCAAGTGTGATAGTGGTCAAATGCTAGATCTAAACAGTATGAAAAAAAAATTATAGCTACTTACGTCTTTATGCCACTAACGCTGAACGTGTTCAGCGTGGATCAAAAGAGACAAATTAATCTGGTTGAGGGATAAACTGATGTAGTTCTCGTATGGTTTTTGTATTATAATAAACATTCGTTTGTTCAAGTTGACGATGACGAGGGGGAGAAACGTATTCTAACAACAATCAATGTCGCCGGCGCTGGGTCTGATCGTGCCATCCTTGTCTTTTCTACAGTGTTGGTTTTCGCTGTGTTCCAAAATAATTGAATGTATATGCAATAAAGTAATCAGCGCACTACAGCTGCTGCGTACACATTAGAACTATTTCCTTTTAAGCTATTCTGTATCACTAAGTACATTTTTGTATATTTTATTTTGATTTTTTATTATTATTGTTACTTAGAGTTTGTTTGCAGTAAGTTTTCGAATATTACCGACCACTGTACACTAAAGAAGTGAGTACACTAACGTTCGAGGGGAAGCATCGAACTTCATAACACAGGTTATTCCGAGCTTGAAGTTTCGATGTGACCTAATTAATGTTACGTGCATTGCTTAAATATTATTATTAATTAAATACGATTGTTACTATTGTTACTTACATACTATTAAAATTCAAAAACTTTGTTCGGTTTCGATAACGTATTATTTCTTTGCGTCATTAGGGTCGAAAGGGTCTCAAGTGAAGACCACGGACAGGCAAGCGCAGCATAGGATGTCCACCAACAAGGTAACCGGGCGACCTGACCAAGATAGCCGGAACTAGCTGGATGCGTGCCGTTTCCAACCGACCCCTGTTCAATGGCGGAGGTTTATGTCCAGGTCCTCATATAGCTGACATGATGGTTATTTTTTTTTTTTTTTCCCGATATTTTGAACATGTTTCAGCGATCGTGGTCTCCCGAGACCAGGATGGCTTCGTCCAGCAATCCAGAAAGTTTTACCAAAAATAAGTTAAACTTGAAAAAAAACGCTGCAATTTTGCTACTATGGAAACGTTCTGTATCCAGGGTCTGGAGGGTCGATTGAGTCATTTCTAAGTGAACTTTATCCTTATAGCTTGAAGTGCGAAGCTGTGCTTGCTGGTTGTTGACTTTCACTCAAAAATCTTTAGGTTCAAGAACATCAGCTCTTCGTGGTGTGGTGGTCTGTCATGCCACTGTCGCGGTAACTCGCGATGTTTACTCGTTAGATCTCATTAATTATAATCCAAATAGTTCGTGTGACACACGGTTCTGCTCGCCGGTTCTGTTAGCTTGAACTTTGAACTAGATGAAAGTTTGCGCTTAGCAATATAGGTACATAACATAACTACTTTGAGTCAGCGATCTACTATTGAATAATTAACAGATTTTCGGAAGTATTTAATTTTTTTATTAACATATAATGGATCAGATCATCCTTATTTGTTCAGTGAGCAATTTGGAACGTGGAATTCCATTTTAATGATATTGCAAGGAAACCGATTCATAAGAAACTTTTAATTAGATTGGCGTTACTGAAACCGTTCAAATCCCAATTATTATTGCTAGTTGTTAACGCGTCCATCTGAAAGTATTTTTGTTCGCTATATATCTTCAATGAAATTCAGGCGCTTCATTTCTACTCGATTTTCTATTGTCAAATTATGTCTTTGACATCTCGATAGGTGTTAAATGTAATCTTTTATGATGGAGATGATAGTCTCACAAACAATATTATAGATACATTTTTTAAAGCAGCCAATTTCGAGAAAATATTGTGGACAGGTCTCAACGTTTTATTTTCTTGTAATTTTATTGTTTACCACCGCACCGTCCAATGTTGGAGTTTTAAAACCATGATGCCTCTGTCTTGACGATTGACTATGAAACCTGGTTTATGATGTGTGGTCTTGACTAATGGTGTCCTAAACATCCAAAGCACAGCAGCTTTAAATTAAAAATGCCACTACCGGTGGCCACACTGGTGACTGATCAGGACCAGCCATCCAAAACATTCTTTCTTTTGTCCAATCCAGTCTTTAGAAACAAACAAACAAATTTCATAATAATCACGTTGTACCAGGTAACTAAGAACGGATTTAAAAAAATCATGTTTTCGTCTTTGGTTTTTGATCGTTATTTATGCAAACTAATCATCCGACCGAAATAACTACACGACAATAAAACTAATCACGGCGTCTCGAGACAAGGTCATTCACAATGTCCCTACGAATCATTGTTATTGTCTTTTGTCATACACATATGCCTATGTACTTCCACGGTGAACGCGCAAACGTTACAAATACGTATTGATATTAAATTGGACTCAGTATGACACATTCACGTTCCAGGAGTCGAGAACACGCCAAGACAGTTGCATCTTAGCTATCATAGCTTAAAAATGTAAGACACGAATGAGACGATTTGAAAGCAGTCTCCTGATTGTATACCATCTAGGATTTTAGTTTCCACTGAATCTAACGTGAGGAAACGACGGAGTACTTTCGGTGAACGATGGCTAAGTAGTAGTACTGTCACAAAAAGCAAGGTACATTCTGGTTTCAATATTCAACCACATCGTGTACAGTCTACAGAATGCGTTATAGTAGTTGAACGCACATTTCATTTTATGAAAAACGAGACAATCATATTAGAACTGTGTATTCACATAACCTGGACCAATTGGAAGTGGCCCGCATTCAGCGTCCTCTTACGATCTTGGTCAGATCGGCTCTCCACCTTGTCGGCTGACGGCCAACGTTGCGATATACAGTTGTTTCCATTTGAGAACTTTTTGACCTAATCAGTTCTAAATGATACCATGCGCCGTGTCCATTGCCATTTCATGTATTACTATAATATGTATTATATTTACTACTGCAGACAGTACCTACCTGCTCGCAGTGACCCGTGACAATGCATTTGAGTCACGGTCATGCATGTGAGCCCACAGTATAAGGTAACCAACACGCATGTAAAGTACCTACTTTGCTGAGACACAACTTAACAACCTCTGCAAGCGTGTAAGTAGGTACTTCTCCACAATTGTTATGGTCGTTGACCACATCTGGTGAACCTTGGTACCGATTAAATATGTTTACAAAAAATTTAACTACTTGTAGATATCTAAATGTAGCTATTTCGTAAGATGTTTTCATTAGAGGGGCTTAGTAAAGTATCCTATAGTTACTTCTACCATTCATATATGTTCTTGTTTTTTCCATCTTGTACAAATGCTTCCTTCAAACTAGACTTTGTTTAGGCCAATGAGGGGGCATTATGTCATTGTGAGGACGTCCTAAGACTGAAATTATAATGATTATGATTTGATACGTTAAATTCGGCAAAAATGTCTATTAATTTTTGTCGTACGGAATTAGTATTGCCCTTTATGTTTATTTATTTCATAATTTATGTTTCTTGGTAACATGTATATACATTTATACCATATTTAAGATGAAGAGGTCTAAATAACAACAAAAAAAATTGTTAATATTTTATTTCATATATTTTACATTTACAATTTCGATGACGATGCGCTGGTGGCAAGTTCTGACTATCAAGTGACTGCAGTTGAACTCTACAATGTATTATACCAAGGCGCTTTAGAAACAAAATACATACTTACAATTTACAATATAATTTAAACTTATGACGTAATGAGTAATAAATATTAAAGACAACGTCATTTAGAAATTTTGAGATCGTCCAAGAGTTTATTATCGGACAGTCTCAAAATTATATTTTAAGCTATTCGAAATCTAATTAAAATCTCACTCATGGCATTTATATTCTAGACTCGTCAATACGGTTAATTGATATTACGGCCTTTTCTCGCGCCCTTTTTATCGCCGTTGACAGATGGTGCAGATAATCTGCGAATTATTTTTCTTGTGGGTCTGATGGAATGTTTCAGGAACTGTTCGAGTTCGGTAGGCGATTTGATCTCCTTTAAGTCTCCAAGGTCAACGCTGCGTCCACTGTTCAGTCTGCCTACATAGCTGTAGATGTCTCTATTAGCTCTACACTCAGCGCAGTTGTATGGAACAGACACTGCGTTGGGGAAGTTTTGCTGAGCAGTGTACATGCCACTAGAGTTTCCAGGGCAGTACGGAATGAATAGTACGGGTATAAAGCCGATAATGCCGTAGGGTTGGTACATTTGTTGGGGCGGTTGATACATTTGTTGGGGCTGTTGGTACTGCGGTTGCTGATATTGTGGATTTCCCGGTTGCTGATATTGCGGATTGCCTGGTTGCTGAGGCTGTCCTTGCGTAGAGTTGTTACCAGGGTTCAAGAGATAGCACGGACACGAGCCGGGGCTGGGTACGATGGGCAGTGGGTACGGAATCACGTAGATAGGGAACGGAGGCATTTGGCCAGATGACGGATAGTAACCGGGCGGCTGTACACCAGTGCCGGTTGGTTGGCCAACGGAATCTGTAAAATTAAATAAGAATGTTACGTCCAGCCATTTTACGACGAGAATAAACTAGTGAAGGTATACTCATAGTCTTGCATACACATTTAGTAATATAATTGATTTTAAAGAATTTGGGGTTGTGTGTGGTCAACACACAACCCCAAATTCTTTAAAATCAATTATCTTCGCAATAAAGGTGCCATTTAAGAATTTTGTTATGTTCAGTTGTTATGTACTGAGGATGTGTTGTTGGATTATGTGGATGCCACGGATTGACACTGCTACGCTACATATTAGTCATACATGATTGTTTTAAAGAATTTGCTATGTAGTATGTGACACTAGCTTCGCCCCTCTATTTTACCCACGTGGTGATGATTTATTACGATGATGATGATGTTCTTCCGATACCTGAAGTATCTACCTGAAGTAACATACCAAATTTCATCCAAATCCATTGAACCGTTCAGGCGTGATTGAGTAACAAATATCTATCCATCCATCTAAACTTTCCTATTTTTATTATTAGTGGGATTGCTAGAATGGTAGTAGTCGTGAGTGGCATACTACAGGAAGTATCCGGTGCCACGGTTATATCATTGTCTAAAACTTGAGGTCAACTTGCTTTTTTTTTTCAGTTGGCACGTGACAAGTTGTTAACTTATCCGTGTCCTTACGTTTTATATCATATAAAACGTATCACTGAAGTAACTATGATGATTTCTTGAATTATGTTTGAAACTCCTTAAAAGTACTTAACGCGTGCTAAACCGCTGGCTAAAGCTCACAAAAGCCTTACAAAACTCATGCAAGCAGTATATTCCTCGTAAGAAAAACAAAAATCTCGTGCTGGTTTTTCTAATTCGCGATTGGTTAAATTTTTTTACCACAACATTATAGAAAGGCCTACATGAAACATATACGCCCAATTTAAAAGTATAATAAGTTGCGTTTGACTACTGTCACATAATATAATGCTAAGTGATGACGTGCTCTAAGATGATGTAGTACGCAAGCTTAGGTGGTACACGTGACTTATATCCCACGATCTAATCGTGACGATGCCTGGCCATTGCCAGACATGTCGATAAAAATATTATCATATAAACTTACCCGGGTAACCTGGCTGGCCTGGTTGACCGGTTTGTCCAGGTTGTCCTTGTTGTCCAGGCTGCCCTGGTTGTCCAGGCTGTCCTGGTTGAATTGGTGTGCCTGGTTGTCCTGGTTGACTAGGCTGCGATGGTCCACTGGGGTAATACCCGGATTGGCCGGGTTGACTTGGTTGACCAGGAGTGCCAGGCTGCCCTGGTTGACCAGGTGTGCCAGGTTTTCCCGGTTGTCCTGGTGATCCAGGTTGTCCCGGTTGTCCTGGTGCTCCGGGTTGACTAGGTTGGCTAGGCTGTGATGGTCCACTGGGGTAATATCCAGATTGTCCAGGTTGTCCAGGTTGTCCTTGTTGTCCAGGCTGCCCTGGTTGTCCTGTTGAGCCAGGTTGTCCAGGTTGTCCTGGTTGGCCTGGTGTGCCTGGTTGGCCAGGTTGTCCTGGTGCTCCGGGTTGACCAGGTTGGTTAGGCTGCGATGGGCCGCTGGGGTAATATCCGGACTGCCCAGGTTGTCCAGGCTGCCCTGGTTGTCCTGGTGAGCCAGGTTGTCCTTGTTGTCCAGGTTGGCCTGGTGGTCCTGGTGCTCCGGGTTGACCAGGTTGGCTAGGCTGTGATGGTACACTGGGGTAATATCCAGATTGTCCAGGTTGTCCAGGTTGTCCTTGTTGTCCAGGCTGCCCTGGTTGTCCTGGTGAGCCAGGTTGTCCAGGTTGTCCTGGTGTGCCTGGTTGGCCTGGTTGGCCTGGTTGTCCTGGTCCTCCTGGTTGACCAGGTTGGTTAGGCTGCAATGGGCCGCTGGGGTAATATCCGGATTGCCCTGGTTGTCCTGGAGAGCCAGGTTGTCCTTGTTGTCCAGGCTGGCCTGGTTGTCCTGGTTGTCCTGGTGCTGCGGGTTGACTAGGTTGGCTAGGCTGCGATGGTCTGCTAGGGTAATAACCAGATTGTCCAGGTTGTCCAGGCTGCCCCGGTTGTCCTGGTGAGCCAGGTTGTCCAGGTTGTCCTGGTGTGCCAGGTTGTCCTGGTTGTCCTGGTTGGCCTGGTGCCCCAGGTTGACCAGGTTGGCTAGGCTGCGCTGGTCCACTAGGATAATATCCAGATTGGCCAGGTTGTGCTCCAGGTTGCTGGCCAGGCTGGTATCCTTATAGAACAAACATAAAACAAATATGAACCAACAATATTTTAACAAAAAAAGATGAATTTAGAAAACTACTTTGAATATCAGGAGAACCTACTAAGGGCCTCATTATTACTTTTTGTGAAGATAAATATAACAGTATAATGTGGGTAGAATACATTGCCGCCTGGGTACCTAACTTATCACAATTGCAAATTAAGTATGTTCAGTTATCCTTAAAAGGTAGTGGATGCCTAGTATACTCTCGACCATTTTCGATCACCTCATCACTAGTTAGTAAGAAGTCAAAGTCAAACCAATCTAATAAAATCTTTGATCTCTATCATCAGCTTAGCCTTAGCCTTAGCTTAGCCAGCTTAGCTAAGCCTTAGTATAATATCCAATTCTGGAACTAAGTCGCAAGGCGCCCTTTCCTGTGATTTTTGTCATTTATCAACTTTTTCGGCCGACATGCTATCAGTTTTATGGGACATGCGCCCTTCCCTCTGTCATTGGAACTTGTTAACTCACTGGGCTGTATTGTAGTCAAGTTATTTTATGAATCACTTCATTTCTAATTGAATATCGTAGAGAAACACCTAAACTCGTTGCTCGCTTAAACTCTTCACATAAGCAACCATTATTTTTCATGATGCTGTCTACAATAATGTGGTGTAAAAAAAATTGCTTTGAGCGATAAAGTCACCCATTGTAATTTGTTTTTGTTGTTCTTTCATAGTTTTATAACTATATATAATCATAATATTTTATAATGTATTGTGTGGATTACGTATGTAGCTCCCTAGATTTACTAGGATTGTCTCATATATGATAATGATTGAGACACTGCATTTGTTATGTAATACCCCCCACATAATGCAAATTTTATAAAAATGATGGTAAGGAATATACAATAAACGCCTGGTTTTGACAATCCAGTTCTGAGGGTTTGACGTGTAAAGACTATTTACCAATTAATTGAGTTTGAGTTTGAGGAAATCATCAGGCAACTGTCCTTGAGAGCCAGTCATGCTTATAAATTAAGCCCACCTTCTATTAGATGTTCATTGACCACCAACTGAAAACAATATTGGCTTCTATCTTAGTTTAAAAGAAGTTGAAGTATATTTAAAATAGGAAAGTTCTAGCACTAGCCAAATGAAGCTGCATTGATTTTCTCGTCGGCGTTCAGTTTGCAGAATATAATATAATTGTAGTTGGCTATTATTGTAAAACATATTTTCCAAATATTTTTTAACAAACCTGGTTGTTGTCCAGGCTGTCCCGGTTGTCCAGGCGAGCCAGGTTGTCCGGGTTGTCCAGGCGTGCCAGGTTGTCCGGGTTGTCCAGGTGTGCCAGGTTGTCCGGGTTGTCCAGGAGAGCCAGGTTGACCAGGTTGCCCAGGGTAACCAGGCTGGTTGGGTTGGTACCCTATAAGACAACAAATAAATAGATTGAATGTTTTAATAATTCTTACTAAACATGCTGGCACAATACCAATTTCAGCTCACTATACTTAGTCTTAAAAAACGTAATATTGTTTTTGATCACAAGATATTATATTGACCACCATAAACCGAACTTGCTTCACATGTTGCTCATCTTAACGTGCAACATTTTTACTTCAAATTGGGGCTAATAAGATTGGAATTAATTTTAACGGATTCAGAGAGTTTGAAATTATGTAGTAAAATATAGTTTGATCGAATAATCGGATTGTGACTTGTTTACCTAACTAAATTATTGACTGATATATCACAATGGTTAACATGGTTTTCAAAAGTCAGATACCAGTCCAAAAAATATGGTAGGTATCAAAATTCTCTGTTAAATTATATTTACCTGGCTGAACTGTAGGCTGTCCAGGTTGGCCAGGCTGTCCGGATACTCCGGGTTGTCCAGGCTGTTCGGGTGTTCCAGGCTGTTCGGGTGTTCCAGGTTGTCCAGGTTTTCCAGGTTGTCCAGGTGTTCCGGGTTGTCCAGTCTGGCCTGGGGTACCAAGCTGTCCAGGTTGCCCAGGCTGTCCAGGTGTTCCGGGTTGTCCAGGTGTTCCGGGCTGTCCAGGTGTTCCGGGCTGTCCAGGTTGGCCTGGTTGTCCTGGATATCCAGATTGACCAGGCTGCGAAGCTCCTCCAGGTTGTGGGCCAGGATAGTATCCAGGCTGACTAGGTTGTGGGCCAGGATAGTATCCAGGCTGACCAGGTTGTCCTGGTTGTCCAGGTGTTCCGGGTTGTCCAGTCTGGCCTGGGGTGCCAGGCTGTCCAGGTTGCCCAGGCTGTCCAGGTGTTCCGGGTTGTCCAGGTGTTCCGGCCTGTCCGGGCTGTCCAGGTTGGCCAGGTTGGCTTGGTTGTCCTGGATATCCAGATTGACCAGGCTGCGAAGCTCCTCCAGGTTGTGGGCCAGGATAGTATCCAGGCTGACTAGGTTGTGGGCCAGGATAGTATCCAGGCTGACCAGGTTGTCCTGGTTGTCCAGGTGTTCCGGGTTGTCCAGTCTGGCCTGGGGTGCTAGGCTGTCCAGGTTGCCCAGGCTGTCCAGGTGTTCCGGGTTGTCCAGGTGTTCCGGCCTGTCCGGGTTGTCCAGGTTGGCCTGGTTGTCCTGGTTGTCCTGGATAACCAGATTGACCAGGCTGCGGAGCTCCTCCAGGTTGTGGGCCAGGATAGTATCCAGGCTGACCAGGTTGACCTGGTTGTCCAGGTGTTCCGGGTTGTCCAGTCTGGCCTGGGGTACCAGGCTGTCCAGGTTGCCCAGGCTGTCCAGGTGTTCCGGGTTGTCCAGGTGTTCCGGGCTGTCCGGGTTGTCCAGGTTGTGCAGGTTGGCCTGGTTGTCCTGGATATCCAGATTGACCAGGCTGCGAAGCTCCTCCAGGTTGTGGGCCAGGATAGTATCCAGGCTGGCCAGGTTGACCTGGTTGTCCAGTCTGGCCTGGGGTACCAGGCTGTCCAGGTTGCCCAGGCTGTCCAGGTGTTCCGGGTTTTCCAGGTGTTCCGGGCTGTCCGGGTTGTCCAGGTTGTCCAGGTTGGCCTGGTTGATATCCAGATTGACCAGGCTGCGAAGCTCCTCCAGGTTGTGGGCCAGGATAGTATCCAGGCTGACCAGGTTGACCTGGTTGTCCAGGTGTTCCGGGTTGTCCAGTCTGGCCTGGGGTGCCAGGCTGTCCAGGTTGCCCAGGCTGTCCAGGTGTTCCGGGTTGTCCAGGTGTTCCGGGCTGTCCGGGTTGGCCTGGTTGTCCTGGATATCCAGATTGACCAGGCTGCGAAGCTCCTCCAGGTTGTGAGCCAGGATAGTATCCAGGCTGACCTGGTTGTCCAGGTGTTCCGGGCTGTCCGGGTTGTCCAGGTTGGCCTGGTTGTCCTGGTTGTCCTGGATATCCCGATTGACCAGGCTGCGAAGCTCCTCCAGGTTGTGGGCCAGGATAGTATCCAGGCTGACCTGGTTGACCTGGTTGTCCAGTCTGGCCTGGGGTACCAGGCTGTCCAGGTTGCCCAGGCTGTCCAGGTGTTCCGGGTTGTCCAGGTGTTCCGGGCTGTCCAGGTGTTCCGGGCTGTCCGGGTTGTCCAGGTTGTCCTGGTTGTCCTGGATATCCAGATTGACCAGGCTGCGAAGCTCCTCCAGGTTGTGGGCCAGGATAGTATCCAGGCTGACCAGGTTGTCCTGGTTGTCCAGGTGTTCCGGGTTGTCCAGTCTGACCTGGGGTGCCAGGCTGTCCAGGTTGCCCAGGCTGTCCAGGTGTTCCGGGTTGTCCAGGTGTTCCGGGCTGTCCGGGTTGTCCAGGTTGGCCTGGTTGTCCTGGATATCCAGATTGACCAGGCTGCGAAGCTCCTCCAGGTTGTGGGCCAGGATAGTATCCAGGCTGACCAGGTTGACCTGGTTGTCCAGTCTGGCCTGGGGTACCAGGCTGTCCAGGTTGCCCAGACTGTCCAGGTGTTCCAGGTTGTCCAGGTGCACCGGGCTGTCCGGGTTGCCCAGGTTGGCCTGGTTGTCCTGGATATCCAGATTGACCAGGCTGCGAAGCTCCTCCAGGTTGTGGGCTAGGATAGTATCCAGGCTGACCAGGTTGACCTGGTTGTCCTGGAGTTCCAGGTTGACCAGGTTGTCCCGGGTAACCAGGCTGTCCAGGGGAACCAGGCTGTCCAGGGGAACCAGGTTGACCAGGTTGTCCGGGTTGATATCCTGTAAAAATATATCATACTGCGATAATCCCACTGTACGTTCAAGTATGACAGTTTTTTTCACTGTTTTTAGTGACCTTTGCTGCTTACAGATCAATTTGTCATTGGGTATGTTCACCGATTTCACCCGCAATGGTAATAAACGTATACGTAGCACTTTTCAGTAATTGGAATGTAACTCGAAAAGTAAGTAAACGATTTTGATAAAATTTAAATGGGACCTCGGAGGTACACTATATTGAACATTATTTAGAATTTTATGTAACAAATTTTAAACATGTCAATTAAATTAAAATAAATAAACATTAAGTAATATTGAATGAAAAAGCAAAAAGCACTGTTGACAGTAATCAAATACTAAAATATGATTATTGGTTAGGATGTTTCAAAAATGAATTGTCTTTAATTATTGTCAAATACACTTTCAATTAGAAAGAAAGAAAGAACGAAAAAATATTTATTTCTGACAAAATAGTCGAATTTATAGAGTCGAAAATTTATTTCTGACGAATTAGTCGTGCGCGCGCACTCGTTACGGCGTGTCGTGCGTTTTACTACCGAGTTTTTGCGACTGCGTGTGTGAGTGACAAAATGTCCTCAAAATTGGTGAAATGTTCGTCTTGTAACATTGTAATTAACGAAGTTCTGGCATTCGCTAGTAACAAAATTGATATAATGGATGAAGAAAGTATTAGCCGCATCTGTGTTAGTGCTTTCAGCGAACAGGAAATATCCAGTGCGAAGAGCCTTTTGTTTGATTCTATTCCAACTGATAAGCGAATGATCATTCGGAAGGGAGAAGGGAAGAAGAGCCGTGATATTGACGATATAATCTATCTTTTAAAACAGATTAATCCATTGGACAATCAAGTTAAGTTTGTTGCATTGGAGCTGCAAAGGCTGCCCCCTATCCTCTGGGATTCCACGGATGTGACCCGAGTTTTAAAAGATATTTTAATTTTGCAACAAATGGTCAAGGATATTAGAGAATCAAGTGCAACTAAATCCGAACTGGATTCGATCAAAGCCGACTTGGAAAATCTCAAACCAACAGTAGCAAATAATGTTTCTGATTGCTCGGAGGCGAATTATGTCAATATAAAACGTGGAGGATGCTGCCATAATGATAGTGGGCATATCGGCGTACAGCATATTGGTCCTGAGAGTAGTTTTATGGAAATTCAACGTCCCGAATTAACGTCATCACCTGATAATGTCTGTACTGATCGGACACAGAAACAACATTCAAAATGTATATCCGGCGACATATGTCTGCTAAAACGGAATGATTCTCATATTGCCAAAAATGTACTTTCCAAAAATGTACCGAAATCAGCCCCTTTGTCTACCGAAGTTATAAATAAATCACCGATACTGCATAAGTTGTCAGCTGGTATATCAAAACATCGCCCGCAGGCGCCGCGTCCGAAACCGGTTATACAAGTTCCGACGCTCACAGCTGTTTCGTCTAACGTAAGCAAGGAGACGAGTTACTGCGAGTTTGCGGATATTGCAAGTAAAGGCGTTTGGAAAAAGCAAGTTCCCAGTAATGAATGGATAACTGTGCAGAAGAAAAGGTTAAGAAACCGTTTCGAGGCCAAGAAGGGCAAAGCCAAGATCGAATCCGACGCAGCCTTCAAAGCAGCGGATGTTAAGCTACCCATTTATATTTACAATGTGGCGAAAGGTGTGAGTGAATGTGAGATTTTAAAATATATTGAGAAAAAAACTGACATGAAAGTTTTGTTACAAAAAATGAGCATGAAAACTGAAAAAATATACGATTCATACAAGATCTTTGTACCTAAACAAAAACTAAGTATGTTTATGAATGCTGACTTCTGGCCCGAAGGAGTGGCATACCGCTGCTTTATAAACTTTAGTCAAAACAAGCGGAACGGAGGTAACACTCAGCCTGTGGAAAAACCTAATAGATTATATAATGGATAGTCAAATACGATTAGTAACATTTAACTGTAAAAGTATAGTCAGATCGGCTGAAAACATAAAAACTCTTTGTAAAAAAGCGGATGTGGTGGCCCTACAAGAGACTTGGCTTTTGCAGCATGATTTGACGTTCGTGGGAAGCATCGACCACAATTTTAGCTACACTGCAATATCAGCTGTAGACACTACTGATGTACTGCGTGGAAGGCCTTATGGCGGAGTCGCATTACTGTGGAGAAAATCTTGGTTCCCGATAGTGAATGTAATAAAGTGCAGTAGTGTTCGTCTAACGGCTATAACGATATCGTTGCGTGACAGACAGCTACTAATATTTTCTGTTTACATGCCGACTGACAAGAGAGAAAATCTGTTGGAGTTTACGGAATGTCTTAGTGAGATTATAAGCATTATCGAGTCCTGCAACACGGAGTATGTATACATACTCGGTGACTTCAATGCCCACCCCGGTGAATTGTTTTACTCAGAGCTATCATCTTTCTGTGTTGATCATTCATGGTCTTGTTTCGATGTTGAGGTTCTACCTAGGGATACATTTACGTTTGTGAGTGATGCACACGGATGTCAAAGGTGGCTTGACCATTGCGTAGTTACGAGCGCAGCCAGGCAGTCTGTTACAAATGTAAGTGTTATTCACGATACCTACTGGTCAGATCATTTCCCTGTTTTAATGGAGTGTAGCCTAAACCTAATTAAACCTAAAACTGTAGCTCGAAACTTGCCAGTAAATAGAGTGAAGTGGAGTTTTAGAGATATTGAACAGACTAAAAAGTTTCATGATTTGTGTAACAATAAATTGAAAAATATTGATTTCGATGTACAATTTCATAAATGCGCGGAAAAAATGTGTGCAAATGTTAAGCATAGAATATTATTGGATAATTTGTATAATTGTATAGTTTCTGCTCTAACCGAAGCTGCAGTGCTGAGTTACCGAGTAAAACATTCAAGAAAACAGTATGTAATCGGTTGGAACAAGCATGTTAGAGATGCTCATGAGGAGGCTCGCATTTGTTTCAATATCTGGATGTTATACGGAAAACCTAATTCAGGTTTTCATTACAACATGTGTCAATCTCGTAGAGTTTTCAAGTCTAAATTGAAATGGTGCCAGAAAAATGAAGAACAAATTAAAATGGATATCATAGCTCACCATCATTTTAATAAAGATTTTTCTAAGTTTTGGCAAAAGACGAGGGACCTGAACCAGCATGAGACTCTTCCGTTAAGCGTTCAGGGAATCTCTGAGCCTAAACAAATTGCGAGTGCTTTTCTTGAGCAATTTAAAGTGATGTCTCCTTTGTTAACGCCTTCGGGATCTCCAAGGGACCGCGTGCTCACCGGTGAGGGTATGATGCCTCGGATCCTATTTACCGGGAGGGAAGTAGCGTCTGTAATCTCCAAGATGGTTAGAGGAAAATCTCCTGGGCATGATAGCCTTAGTATTGAGCACTTGCGTAACGCAGGAGTTCATCTTCCGAGGGTTCTTGCAATGCTTTTTACACTGTGTCTTAGACATTCGTATTTACCGAAAGAACTTATGTATACAGTTGTAGTTCCCGTGGTTAAAAATAGAACAGGAAACGCCTCCGACCTGACTAACTATAGGCCTATTTCATTGGCATGTATACTGGCTAAGGTGCTCGACAGTCTGCTTGACCGTCACCTGCGTAAACACCTCAACATAAATGACTCGCAGTTTGGTTTTCGACCTGGTTTGTCGACTGAGAGTGCTATCCTATGTCTCAAGGAGACTGTCAAGTACTACACCACTAGAAGAACTCCAGTTTACGCATGTTTCCTTGATCTCTCAAAAGCATTTGATTTGGTGTCCTATGATGTTCTTTGGGAAAAAATGCAAAAGGAAACCACCATGCCCTCAGAGATAGTAACTATTTTTAAATATTGGTATGGTCATCAGAAAAATCGAGTAAGATGGGGAACGGCTTTGTCGGAGGAGTTTCAGTTGGAATGCGGAGTCAGGCAAGGGGGGGTAACATCTCCAACACTGTTTAATTTTTATATGAATGGCCTCATTGAGGGACTCAGCAGCACCAGGGTCGGATGCCATATAGACCGGGTTTGTTTTAACAATATAAGCTACGCCGATGATATGGTGCTCCTGGGTCCATCAATGGGTGCTGTTCAGAAATTGTTATTATTGTGTGAATCATATGCGGCCTCTCATGGCCTCAAATACAATCCAAAAAAGAGTGAGATAATGGTATTTAAGGCCGGCACAAAAACCCACTCATTACCAAAGGTTGTCTTAGACGGAAATATTCTAAACGTAGTAAATAAGTTTAAGTATCTAGGGCACTGGGTAACTGAGGACATGAGAGATGATGCAGACATAGAAAGGGAACGGAGGTCGTTGGCTGTCCGTAGTAATATGTTGGCCCGAAGATTTGCACGGTCGACGCCTGAGGTGAAAGCGACGCTATTTAAAGCTTACTGCCAAACCATGTACACGTGCAGCCTTTGGGTTAACTATACAAAGCGTTCATACAACGAACTCAGAGTTCAATTCAACAACGGGTTTAGAGTGTTGATGGGGCTACCACGTTACTGCAGTGCATCCGGCATGTTCACTGAGGCACGGATCGATGGTTTTCATGCCATCATCCGGAAGAGATGTGCCTCCCTACTAAGCAGGTGGCGGGGTAGCCCCAACATCATTCTAAAAACACTGGTAGATAGGTGGGATAGCGCATTGTTCGCTCATTGGATGCGTCTACACTGTGGGTAGTCGCATCCACTTGCATTATTGTATTTTCTATGTATTTAATTATATTAAGGTATTTTAAGTTATGGGTCTATGACCTGATATAAATAAATAATAATAATAATAATAATAAAAGGCAAGACTACAATACACATACATAGACACTTAAACCTACAGACCCCTACAAACAAACATAAAAAAAAAAAAAAAAAAAAAAAACAGGCACAAAATTAAAACAACGTTAATGTAGGTATTGCAGTGATGCGCGATGCCAGAAATGAGTCTCTACTCAGCATATGCGAGGGTTTGACAACCTTCGCGCTGTTTTTCAGTAGGAACTTATCAACTGGCATCACGAACGCACGAGTGACATATTGCAAATAAAAGAAATAAAAAATCATAAACTTATATCTATCTCGTTATCTTATTTATCGACTAGTCGCTTGTCTATCGCGAAAGCACAGAAAAATAAAAAATAATTAACTAAGTACCGTGGCTGTACAGACGGAACGCAGCACTCTATTTAGTTTGAGGAACGCGTACAACACGATGTTCTGTGCGCCACTCACGAACTTAATTACACAATTGTAATTTTTAGACTTTCGCGATTCGAACACATTGTTGTTAAATCAAAACGTCGTCGTCGACGTTAGAAACGTCGAGGTAATTAAATTACTAAATGTTTTTCTCGCGATTAAGCCCCGTTTGATTTAATAACAATTTATTACACAGTTTAAAAATCCATAGCGCCACTATCGCTGTGTCAAAGAGTAAATAATTTGTTTAAATGCCGCGTGGCTTTACAGAACGAACCATGTGGTGAGTTGCCACGTCATTTTGCCACGTATTATTTACGGATTAAGTAGTCAATTACAAATTGGTTAGTTTTTAGAATTTGTTATAGAATTTATTTAAGCTAGATTAGTATTGTAATGTGTCTTCTTTCTTCTTTAACCGTTTGCGATAAAACTATGACGACGACGCGCCTGGTATTGGTAACAGCTACAAACTACTACCAGTATACAAATGAGCTGGTTAAGGAATGAACTTCTCGTTTCACTAAAATTTTTAAACTTGTAGAATGAATCAATAAACTCAATGCGCAAAATTTACGCATGTTATGAAAAACGCTAATTTTTCATATATTCAGCATCTTGAAACCTGATAACATTAATTATTTTAAAATATAGAACTGTTTCTATAAAGTTGTTGTTTGGTATAGGTAAAGATAAATTACTTTTTTTTATTCTTCATGCCTGCTTATCGCATATGCATGTAATACACATATTTATGCCAAAACATTATTAATTAATCTAGCAATGATACTGTCAGTGGGCACTTAAGGTTGATAAATATTAATCACTAAACAATGTAATTCCAACAACTGGCACCGGATGGGTTAAATCTGCTTTAATCTCTATTCGTGTATTTAATTTCACAGAGGATTTGGAACACTCCATGTTTGCTACGTCTTACAAATACTCCCGTTTAAGAAGCATCTGGTTGTTCTAAGACTTAAGAATGTAATTTTTTATAACTCACTAACCTGGTTGTCCAGGTTGCGTTGTTCCTCCAGGTTGCTGACCAGGGTTATATCCAGGTTGTCCTGGTTGTCCTGGGTATCCAGATTGACCAGGCTTCGAAGCTCCTCCAGGTTGTGGGCCAGGATAATATCCAGGCTGACCAGGTTGACCTGGTTGTCCTGGAGTACCGGGTTGACCAGGTTGTCCCGAGGAACCGGGCTGACCAGGCTGTCCAGGGGAACCAGGTTGACCAGGTTGTCCGGGTTGATATCCTGTAAAAATATATCATAATGTGATAATCGCACTGGACCCCTCTTCTTTTTCTTCTTCTCCCAGCCATGTGCGTCCACTGCTGGATATATGCCTCCTCCCTATAGGAGGGCATTGCCAATACTCGCCACGCTTGGCAGGCGGGTTGGCAAGCGTAGTATGATTTCCGATTCTCAGATGGCACTGCTGCCCACCTTGTGGTACTGGACTCCTACCAGCGTCAAATAGCAAATAATCCATTTGCAAGGCAGTTTAAAAGCAGCGCGTCAACTACATTGGTACCAGGGTGTCTAAATAGCAGGTCTGCTTATAAATTTCTGGACAAGACGAATAGCTTCTTATACAACGTTTACACAAAAGAGATAAAAATATCGCGGCTTGAGTCTATCTCGTTTTCTTATGTTTCTTCGTTTGAAAACTTGAATGAGCTATGAATGAACTTTGAGCTATGAATTTGCTTCCGTTGCTGTCATGAAACCTAATCTGAGGGCCCTTATGAGATATATACTGATTATAATATATATGACATATTTATAGGTTGAGGGCGTACACAGAGAAAGTTCAGTGACACCTTTTGTATATTAGATAGGTAGTATGGCATCTCAAGCCTAAGGTTTTAGAACGAAGAAATGCGTCCGTAAAATTGAACGCAGTGTTATCAGGTTACATCGTAATAATTATGAATATACAATTTTTTCGCTACCTAAATAAAAAACTTAGTGTTTGTTACGAAATTGTATTGTTTCTAACAACATGAAATATGTCATCATCATCATCATCTCAGCCATAGGACGTCCACTGCTGGACATAGGCCTCCCCCATTGATTTCCACAAGGACCTGTTGGAAGCGGCATGAAATATGTGAACTGGTGCTATTATTATGAATAGGCTACTGAAAATTTTCTTCATTGGGTGGCATTGCCATCAGTCATGATCATGTGTTTTTGCATATTAATCAATTTAAAAGTTTAATATAATCGTTCTAAGGAACATAAAACATATATTATGTACAAATAAGTATGACTCTAAAGTCTCACGTTACTGGGGTACTTATAGGTATAGCTTGTATCGACAAACACATGTGTGTCTAAAAAGTCACGTCACTGAAATATTTGAACGTTATATTATTACTTTCATCATTATTGATATAAATAAAAAGCTATGAATCGTCTTAAGTACCAATAATTATAAAAATTAAATCTATACTAATATACCATAAATCTATACTAATAACTAATAGATTGAGAATTTTTTGCAGAGTTTTAAATTAAGGTTTGAAGGCAACATTAAAGACGTGATAATTGATTTTGTATGAAATTACTTAACTCTTATAAAAACTTAAATCTCCCGTGCGTAGCTGAGGCTAGTAATGAATATTATAGAAGGTAAATTTATTTTCTATTTTTCACCTCAAAAGTATTGGTTTGTGATTATTGTGATAGGGTCTTCGACCAAACGAAATTAATTTTCTTTTAGTCGAAGGTGATAGTAATGTAATAATGATGCAATAACTTTGGAACCTAGGTATGTTTACGAATACACAAAAACATAACATTACTTACTTCGCTTGTAAAAATAGCCATAAAACACTATTTATTGACAAATTGTTCATAAAAAGTATGTATAATAGTAATTTTATATGAACCGTTACATTTACCTGCTAGCAGTCAAACAAGAAGTTGAAAACCTGTCAGATGGTGACGATGGTACGAAAACACGCCTAAAATCTATGAAAAATATCATTAGCAGCGCTCCTTTGGACACAGCGTAAAAGTGAGCGGATTGGGTGAGACTATGGTATGAATTTGTGGAACGGTTCATTACAAGTCGTAAACTGAATTGCAATAAGAGACGCTGGCAGGCCTTCTGTAAGTTCAAGTATGGTTCTGTATGTATGGCTTGTTGTAAGCTGTAAAACAGATGTAACAGCCTGTGTTTTTTATAAAACTTGGCAAATTGTGTTCCAACTCAAATAAGCAAGTTACGTATAGTCGAGTCGATTAAAATAATTAGTGTTAGTGATACCGATTTAATTGCAGGCCATGTGATATATTTTTTTAAAGATTTTTGTGGCTTAACGGTTGCCGTGGCGCAGTGGATACGATCAGTGACAAGACTTCTGTGTCTCCGGGACCCTACATACCTCCGGAATGTACCCTCCTATGTATATATGTCCCTATGTACCCTCCGGAACATACATGTTATGTATGTTAAACATAAATACATAAAACATTGTTAATTAATCTAGCAATGATACTGTCTGTGGGCACTAAAGGATTATAAATATTTATCACTAAACAACGTAATTCCAAGAACTGGCACCGGATGTGTTAAATCTGCTTGAATCTCTATTCGTGCATTTAAGTTCACACAAGATTTGGAACACTCCATGTTTGCTACGTGTTACGAAATACTCCCGTTTACGAACCATCTGTTTGTTCTAAGACTCAAGAATATTATTTTTTATAACTCGCTAACCTGGTTGCCCAGGTTGCGTTGTTCCTCCAGGTTGCTGACCAGGGTTATATCCAGGTTGTCCTGGTTGTCCAGGTTGCGTTGTTCCTCCAGGTTGCTGACCAGGGTTATATCCAGGTTGTCCTGGTTGTCCTGGATATCCAGGTTGACCAGGTTGTCCAGGTTGATATCCTGTAAAAAATATCATGATGTGATAATCGCACTGTACGTTCAAGTATGGTTCTGTATGTACGGCCTGTTGTAAAGTTTTTATAATACTTGGTACATCGACCTCTAACTCAAATAGGCGAGATATGTAAGGTCGAGAATTCAAATAATTAGTGTTAAAGATATATATAGTGATTTAATTTCAGGCCACGTGATCACGTGGCCTGAAATTAAATAACTATAATATAATTTAAAAAATATATCAATATATTTTTTTAAAGATTTTTGTGGCTTGACGGCCCCCGTGGCGTAGTGGATACGGTCAGTGAAGAGACTTCTGTATCTCCGGGACCCTGGTTTCGAATCCCGAAAGGGGCCAACATTTGTGCGATTAGTGTAGATTTCAGTAAATTTTTTTAGTGACCTTTGCTACTCACGGGTTCAATTTGTCTATGTATATGTTCACCGATTTCTTCACCCGCAATTATTATACACCTATACGTAGCTCTTTTCAGTTATTGGATTGTAATTCGAAAAGCACTTGAACGATTTTGATAAAATTAAAAAAAGGATTTTGAGAATCGGCTTTAAAATTGGCGAAAAATCGGCAAACATACTTAAAAAAAAATACAGTGAAAAATATAACTTACTCCTTTTTTGAACTCGGTTAAAAATGAACATTATAAGCCCCATCATTGGCCTGAATCATTAGAAATAAGGAATAAAGAAATTTGAAAATTAATAAAGCACTGTTGACATTTAATCAAATACCAAAATATGATATATTGGTTAGCATGCTACAAAAATGAATTGTCTTTCAATTATTGTCACATAAACTTTCAATTACAAATTAGATTGCTTTTAGAATTTATTGTAAATTTTTTAAAACATGTGTTTGTATTGTAATGTGTCTTCTTTCTTCTTTAACCGTTTGCAATAAAACTATGACAACGACGCGCCTGGTACTGGTAACAGCTACTAACTACTACCAGTATACAAATGAGCTGGTTAAAGATTGAACTTATCTTTTCACTAAAATTTTTAAATTTGTAAAATGAACCAATAAATTCAATGCGCAAAATTTACGCATCTTACGAAAAACGCTAATTTTTCAAATATTCAGCATCTGGATCTCCGATAACATTAATTATTTTATAATGCAGAACTGTTTTTTTTTTATAGTTATTGTTTGGTATACGTATAGATAAATTACTTTTTTCATTCGTCATGCCTGCTTATCGCATATGCATGTAATATACATATTTATGCCGAAACATTGTCGATTAATCTAGCAATGATACTGTCAGTGGGCACTTAAAGATGATAAATAATGATCACTAAACAATGTAATTCCAAGCACTGGCAGCGGATGGGTTCCTCCTTCTCCTCAGTGGTTCCTTTATTGTTGAGGATCATGACACCTATGAATTTTTTTGACCGCTTCTCTCCACCTGTTTCGGTCTTTAGCTGTGTGGAGAGCTACGTTGACCGGCATTTCTGAGTCACTTGGTCAGACCCTCGTTTCGGGCTTCGGCCTCTAGGCCTTTGACCTTCTATTTTCCAGTAACGATTAGTCTTTCCAGGTTGTCAGGATGTCTGCGCGCTAAGTGACCGAAGTACTGTAGGACCCGTTGAAGGCAGATGGTTGATAACTTTTATCATTTTCGATGTTAAGCTCGTTTAAGATTGATACATTTGTTCTGAGCGCTGTCCGTGGGATTCTAATCATTCGGCGCCAGCACCACATTTCAAACACGTCTATCCTCTACCTGTCAGTGGCCTTAAGAGTCCAATTCTATTCGTGCATTTAAGTTCACAGAGGATTTGGAACACTCCATGTTTGCTACGTCTTACAAAATACTCTCGTTGAAGAAGCATCTGTTTGTTCTAAGACTCAAGAATATTATTTTTTTAACTCTCTAACCTGGTTGTCCAGGTTGCGTCGTTCCTCCAGGTTGCTGACCAGGGTTATATCCAGGTTGTCCGGGCTGTCCGGGCTGACCAGGCTGACCAGAAGTGCCAGGATTACCAGGCTGTCCTGGTTGTCCTGGTTGACCTGGGTATCCTGGTTGTCCGGGTTTGGCAGGTTGACCTGAAATTTTATTTAAATTTCTATTTAGCAAACCTAGCGGTACAATTTACAGTGACATGGCAGCGCTGTCGATAAATCATTATGATCATGTTAACTATTACCCGTGCACTGCTGAAAGCGATTTGGATCCTGGATCATATTTACCCGGTCGGTCGTCCACCTTATAGTGGACGTCCTTATTGCATTTGGCAGTTTGTCATCTTCACTCGAGGATATCTGATCAGACATTAGTATGCCCTATATTATCTTTGCAAATTGCCTTTTTAACTTGCTGAATAGCTTAGTGGCTGAGTTTTTTTTCTCCAATGAGTTTTGTAATTTATGGTTTGTCGCATGATAATGATATGATTTAATGAAATGTAAACAGTGAAATGCTGTTCATTCATACGATATTCCATTATATCACATCACGTAATTGTTATTTTTGATACTAGTGCGGTAAGTTTTTTACTAACGGGTACAGAAATGTTAGCCCCACACAAAGCCCGAGGGCTTTCCAAGTTACGGATGTAAGACTAAGACCAAACCGAGGGCTTTCCATAGTCATGAATTTTAGCCCGAGACAAAACCGAGAGCTTTCCATAGTCACGAATGTAAGCCCGAGAGAAAACCGAGAGCTTTCCATAGTCATGAATGTAAGTTCGAGGCTAAAACCGAGGGCTTTCCATAATCAGGTATGTAAGTCCGTGGCAAAACCGGGGGCTTTCCATAGCAACGAATGCAAGCCCGAGACAAAACCGAGGGCATTCCATAGTCACGAATGTAAGCCAGTGACAAAACCGAGGGCTTTCCATAGTTATGAATGTAAGCCCGAGACGAAATCGAGTGCTTTCCATATTCACGAATGTAAGCCCGCGACAAAACCGAGGGCTTTCCATAATCACGAGTTAGTAAACACCAATTTCAACATGTAGTCATACGTTTTTCAACACATTTGCGTGAAAAGTGTGAGTACTTACTAGGTAATGATAAACTAATATTACCGATCTATTGTTTTGTTTTTAGAAATATCAGTATTTCATGCGTCCCGTGCGCGTGGTGAAAATGAGTACCACATAATTGTCTCATTACTCTTTAGTATTAAAGTGAGATAGACGTATTGAGCAAAATATGCTTCCATGGTTTGATCATTCAGCTTATATATTTTCGTAATTTGAACTTTTTGGCGGAATGCTTATATCATATTTTTATGGAAAATAAAAACACCATAATGAATATGCACGGCGCTATACATACTTTAAAACGGAGTATGTGTATCCCATTAGCCATTAGAGCAGCCCGATCTGTGATCTACCAAATGACATTTTAACTTACTGACTAGCCGGGCTATTTTGATGAGTTTCAAACTTGTAAGTATTTGTTTATTTCCAATTCTCCGCAATTTAACGAAATGCATTCTGTTTAATCATTATCTATTCCATTACGTAACATCATGTCAAAATTATTTATATAGCATAAAAAAATAGCAGGATACAAAATGATTAAAATATCCTTAGATTTTGCAGTCGGATCGTTTACTAACTTATGATTTAGTAATGATATGAAGGATGTGTCTTTCACCTTGATTCGCGCTATCTGGGTAGTATCCTGGATAACCTGGATAAGTTGGGTAGTAGCCGGTGTCTGGACCTAAGTTGGATAAGATTTAATTTCAGTGAAAAATGTTAGTCACATAATGGCTATGTAGGTACTCATGTTAAAATAATGTATTGTGTTAATCAATGGTTAATCACATAAAAATATGAATGATTGGGTAAGATGCACAGTAATGAAAATATTTTAGTAAAAATAATTTTAATCAAACAATGTTTTGAGGTGAACTCGCAACTCAGATAAATGTGAAACTATACCTTCATTGCTGCTATTTTGGGTAGGTAGGTATTAGCCTCCAATTCTATCAGCTACTGCGATATTTCATTAATGGAAATAATGTACCTAAGAGTCACAATCGACATGTCGTATAGAACACCGTACTAATAGAATGTTTGCTTGATGCATATAAGTATAACATGTTTATTCGTAAAGATTATCAATTCGACAAGCAATCATAATGTGACCAGCAGCGCTTGGGTTGAATCTGCATTAATCTCTTGCTTATTCTTGCACAAATATTTTATAAAATTCACAGAGTAATTGAATACAGTCAATGTTTCTAATGTGGCAATTCTCCCGTTTGGAAAGCATCTGCCTTTTTCAAGACTAATTGAATATTAATTTTTAAAACGAACTAACCTGTTTGTCCAGGCTGGCCAGGTTGGCCAGGCTGTCCAGGTTGGCCAGGCTGTCCAGGAGTGCCGGGATTACCAGGCTGTCCAGGCTGACCGGGAGTACCAGGTCGCCCTGGTTGTCCAGTAGTACCAGGTTGTCCGGGTTGACCTGGGTATCCTGGTTGTCCGGGTTTGGTAGGTTGACCTGAAATTTTATCGTAATCTTTATTTACTAAACCTATCTGTTAAATTTATGGTAAACGTGGCAGTGTTGTTGCTTAGTCATAATTTCCACCATAACAAGTACACTACTTCATATATTATTTTATCTTTCATTTTTTATTTCATTATTTTTTTCAAGAAGCGGTTTGGATCCAGATTCATATTATACACGGTTGTCGTCTTATCGATGAACGTCCTACACTGCACTTGACGGTCCGTCGTCTTCACTTGAGGATATCCCATTAGCCATTAATGCTGCCCGATATGTGATCTTCCGAATGAAATTTTGACTTGCTGACTACCTGGGCTATTTTGGTGAGTTTCAAACTTGTAAGTATTTTTTTATTTTCCTTTCCCCGCATTGTGACGATATGATTTAACAAAATGCATTATGTGTAATCATTATCTATTCCATTACGTAACATCATATGAAAATTATTTATATAGCATAAAAAAAATAGCAGGATACAAAATGATTAAAACATCCTTAGATTTTGCAGTCGGATTGTTTACTAACTTATGATTTAGTAATGATACGAAGGATGTGTGTTTCACCTTGATTCGCGCTATCTGGGTAGTATCCTGGATAACCTGGATAAGTTGGGTAGTAGCCGGTGTCTGGACCTAAGTTGGATAAAAATTAATTTCAGTGAAAAATGTTAGTCACATAATGGTTATGTAGGTACTCATGTAAAAATAATGTATTGTGTTAATCAATGGTTAATCACATAAAAATATGAATGATTGCGTAAGATGCACAGTAATAAAAAATATTTTAGTAAAAATAATTTTAATTAAACAATGTTTTGAGGTGAACTCGCAACTCAGATAAATGTGAAACTATACCTTCATTGCTGCTATTTTGGGTAGGTAGGTATTAGCCTCCAATTCTATCAGCTACTGCGATATTTCATTAATGGAAATAATGTACCTAAGAGTCACAATCGACATGTCGTATAGAACACCGTACTAATAGAATGTTTGCTTGATGCATATAAGTATAACATGTTTATTCGTAAAGATTATCAATTCGACAAGCAATCATAATGTGACCAGCAGCGCTTGGGTTGAATCTGCATTAATCTCTTGCTTATTCTTGCACAAATATTTTATAAAATTCACAGAGTAATTGAATACAGTCAATGTTTCTAATGTGGCAATTCTCCCGTTTGGAAAGCATCTGCCTTTTTCAAGACTAATTGAATATTAATTTTTAAAACGAACTAACCTGTTTGTCCAGGCTGGCCAGGTTGGCCAGGCTGTCCAGGTTGGCCAGGCTGTCCAGGAGTGCCGGGATTACCAGGCTGTCCAGGCTGACCGGGAGTACCAGGTCGCCCTGGTTGTCCAGTAGTACCAGGTTGTCCGGGTTGACCTGGGTATCCTGGTTGTCCGGGTTTGGTAGGTTGACCTGAAATTTTATCGTAATCTTTATTTACTAAGCCTATCTGTTAAATTTATGGTAAACGTGGCAGTGCTGTTGCTTAATCATAATTTCCACCATAACAACTACACTACTTTATATATTATTTTATCTTTCATTTTTTATTTCATTATTTTTTTCAAGAAGCGGTTTGGATCCAGGTTCATATTATATCCAGTTGTCGTCTTATCGATGAACGTCCTACACTGCACTTGACGGTCCGTCGTCTTCACTTGAGGATATCCCATTAGCCATTAATGCTGCCCGATATGTGATCTTCCGAATGAAATTGTAACTTGCTGACTACCTGGGCTATTTTGGTGAGTTTCAAACTTGTAAGTATTTTTTTATTTTCCTTTCCCCGCATTGTGACGATATGATTTAACAAAATGCATTATGTGTAATCATTATCTATTCCATTACGTAACATCATATGAAAATTATTTATATAGCATAAAAAAAATAGCAGGATACAAAATGATTAAAACATCCTTAGATTTTGGAGTCGGATCGTTTACTAACTTATGATTTAGTAATGATATGAAGGATGTGTCTTTCACCTTGATTCGCGCTATCTGGGTAGTATCCTGGATAACCTGGATAAGTTGGGTAGTAGCCGGTGTCTGGACCTAAGTTGGATAAGAATTAATTTCAGTGAAAAATGTTAGTCACATAATGGTTATGTAGGTACTCATGTTAAAATAATGTATTGTGTTAATCAATGGTTAATCACATAAAAATATGAATGATTGCGTAAGATGCACAGTAATGAAAATATTTTAGTAAAAATAATTTTAATTAAACAATGTTTTGAGGTGAACTCGCAACTCAGATAAATGTGAAACTATACCTTTATTGCTGCTATTTTGGGTAGGTAGGCATTAGCCTCCAATTCTATCAGCTACTTCGATATTTCATTAATGGAAATAATGTACCTAAGAGTCACAATCAACATGTCGTATAGAACACCGTACTAATAGAATGTTTGCTTGATGCATATAAGTATAACATGTTTATTCGTAAAGATTATCAATTCGACAAGCAATCATAATGTGACCAGCAGCGCTTGGGTTGAATCTGCATTAATCTCTTGCTTATTCTTGCACAAATATTTTATAAAATTCACAGAGTAATTGAATTCAGTCAATGTTTCCAATGTGGCAATTCTCCCGTTTGGAAAGCATCTGCCTTATTCAAGACTAATTGAATATTAATTTTTAAAACGAACTAACCTGTTTGTCCAGGCTGTCCAGGTTGGCCAGGCTGTCCAGGAGTGCCGGGATTACCAGGCTGTCCAGGCTGACCGGGGGTACCAGGTCGCCCTGGTTGTCCAGTAGTACCAGGTTGTCCGGGTTGACCTGGGTATCCTGGTTGTCCGGGTTTGGTAGGTTGACCTGAAATTTTATCGTAATCTTTATTTACTAAACCTATCTGTTAAATTTATGGTAAACGTGGCAGTGCTGTTGTTTAATCATAATTTCTACCATAACAAGTACACTACTTATATATTATTTTATCTTTCATTTTTTATTTCATTATTTTTTTCAAGAAGCGGTTTGGATCCAGGTTCATATTATACACGGTTGTCGTCTTATTGATGAACGTCCTACACTGCGTTTGGCGGTCTGTCGTCTTCACTTGAGGATATCCGATTAGCCATTAGCGCAGCCCGATATGTGATCTTCCGAATGAAATTTTAACTGGTTGGACTACCTGGGCTATTTTGGTGAGTTTCAAACTTGTAAGTATTTTTTTATTTTCCTTTCCCCGCATTGTGACGATATGATTTAACAAAATGCATTATGTTTAATCATTATCTATTCCATTACGTAACATCATGTCAAAATTATTTATATAGCATAAAAAAATAGCAGGATACAAAATGATTAAAACATCCTTAGATTTTGCAGTCGGATTGTTTACTAACTTATGATTTAGTAATGATATGAAGGATGTGTCTTTCACCTTGATTCGCGCTATCTGGGTAGTATCCTGGATAACCTGGATAAGTTGGGTAGTAGCCGGTGCCTGGACCTAAGTTGGATAAGATTTAATTTCAGTGAAAAATGTTAGTCACATAATGGCTATGTAGAGGTACTCATGTTAAAATAATGTATTGTGTTTAATCACATAAAAATATGAATAATTGCGTAAGATGCACATAAATGAATATATTTGTTAAAATTATTCGAACACATATGTATATGTTTATGTATATTACATTATTTTTAAGTGAATTCACGACTTAGATAAATATGATATATGTACTTTGATTGCTGCCATCTGGGTAGGTAGGGTAGTAGCCGCCTTGTCCAACAGGTATTATGGTCGATACGTAAAAAAGCGATGGTTAATGATGCGTGTACGATTACTTTAGAGTAGAACAATGGTCGCGATGGTGGTGTTAGGATTAGTTTAGTCACAAAAGGTTATACCTATGTATAGCTGTCGTCAAGTAAAAACAACGCTGAGCGATAGTGGAGAAGATAGGTTTATTTATTTATTTATTAACATTCACACAAGGTCTTCAGGTCCCAAACCAGGCAGAGCCTGTGTTATGATGACCGATATATATACTTATACTATACATATACACACTCAGACATTACGTCAAACAGACATGTTCATACACACAAATGTTTGACCTCTCCGGGAATGGAATCCGGGGCCAGCGGCTCAGAAGGCAGGCCAACCGGCCAGTCATTGGCCGTTTCATGTTTGTATACGGGTACAGTCGCGTCCTAAAGTACTAGCCTCTTTAATGTACTGTGTTACTGAGGCTATTGTTATATACTCGTGTCAATGTTTCATTGTAGACTTTCGTACTTTACTATACCCATGCAAACACATCCCCTCCACTATTTCTTAGTGTTATTTTTATGTGACGACCACTATACGCTATTGTGACTTTAGTATTGAATATTTGAGGTTAAATTGGATAGATGTAAAATAAGGAAAAGCTAATATACCTCGAATAGGATATGAACGATGAGAAAGATTAATGTATCAAGTAACTATTTATAACGTAAGTCGATAACTTTAAACTGTAATTTTTTATCATATGCCTACATGCCACAGTTGATGTAATCTGAATGTATATGTTTTATAGAAGAATAACATACCTTGATTTATGCCGCCGGGAGAGTAACCTGGACTGCCGGGACCCCCCGGACCTCCTATTATTCAATAATAAGCAATGGCTTAGTTTATGTTGCTCAAATATGATTCCAAGTACTTGTAACAGTTATGCATGATATGAATAGAAAGTGCAGGTTTTTGTGTGTTTATTCAGTAGATATTCTTTGAGAATGCGATCCCTTTGGACAATGATTTTTAACAATTGCATAATGGAAATAGAACCACATTGTTCGTTCTATAGTTGTGAAAAACTAATCGTAGTTTCACCAAAGAAATGTATATGATAGATGAAAGATGTAGCTGGCGTAAGTTTAAGAATCACTAAAATATTTATGAAATGATGATTACCTGGTCCACCTGGTCCACCTGGACCTCCAGGACCTCCAGGACCTCCAGGGCTGCCAGGTGATCCGGGAGTGCCAGGAGATCCTGGCGTGCCTGTTTGAGGTGGGTAGTAGCCGCCAGATCCAGGTCCGCTTGGACCACTTGGACCGCCCGGACCGCCTATATAAAGTATGAATATCATAAGCCAACTGAACGTGCAATAAACATATAATTTTGTCAATACAGATTTTACTAACCTGGTCCTCCTGGACTTCCAGGTGTACCAGGGCTTCCAGGACTACCAGGTGTTCCAGGAGAGCCGGGTTGCCCAGGTCGACCTGGTTGGGTAGGTTTGGTGGGTTGTACTGAAATAAAAGTCAAATAAATCATTTATTACCACGTAATATTCATTTCAGATACATGTCTATTGGATTACAAAAGTATTATATAAAATCAGTGTTAAAATTTAATTACAACTACTATATATACCGGTGGTTGCGTGCTATAGGAAGATTGTTATTGGTTACGGCGCGACGGTTCGATTGTAAGCTATCAGCAGTTCTGGTAAATTGATGTAAATCACCTTCTTGTTTTACATCCAGATATTGTATCATTCTATGTTTATAGGATAGATGGTTGTCGTGGCTGTACAGTGCGTGAATGTAATTAGCATTGGCATGATTCTACAAAATAATATATTTTCTGAACCGTACTCATTCATAATATATGTGTTTTTAATTATCATTTTATAACACGTGGGTCTTTTCAATATTATATCTTTTGACAGTCAGTGATAGTCTAGTGGACACGTTAAATGAAATAAACAAAATAAGGTCTAATCATAGGACGGCCACCGACCAGGTGGATATATGACCTGACTAAGATCGCAGTCAAGGGTTAGATGCGGGCCGCTTCCAACAGGTTCTTGTGGAAATCAATGGGGGAGGCCTATGTCCAGCAGTGGACGTCCTATGGCTGAGATGATGATGATTATGATGAAGGTCTAATCTCTAAAATGTCAGCGTTCATATCGCCATGGATTTATTATATTTATAATTCCTAGCTGGCCTGACAAACGTTGTTCTGCCATATAAATTATCGAAGTGTTACAGTGACACGACACTTCATTTAAATTCACGTCAATGATATTAGTTAGATATTTGTTCATATAATACATTATATATAATACATTACATTATACATTATATGGTCACTACAAGAAGATGAATCCCGCGACATGGGTTTTCCTAGTGCGGGTTCTAGTGTAAAAATAATATTAATGATAGTAATAATATATTTTCTTATTATAAATTCATTTCTTGCTTTTGCTCAGAGGCCGGTATCGTGTTAGCTGTGACACAGGGAATCCTAGTACAGCTACCAATGGCCATCCTAGGTATATATTAGCTATTGTATTATTTATCGTTTCTCACAAATGTTTTGTTAGTTTATTACTTAGGATTAGTTAGTTATTTTGTATTTGATTCTGGTGTAAATAAATATATTAAAAAAAATAACACTACAATTGTGATAATAGATGTGGTGGGGTGGGAGGGTGAAAAATACTTCACGATCTATTCTCAGGCCTACCAAACATTCACATAAAATTTCATAAAAATCAGACAAGTCGTGTTGGAGGAGTTCGATAACACACACAGTGACACGACTACATTATCAATGTTAGTTTAATTTTAGTTTTTTAATTTAATTGAAACGGAGAAAATATGCTAACCTAGGTAGTGGTTACATATTTGAACCGTTTGGGGTCGAGACATTGGGCCCGTGGGGACCTGGAGCTCATCGGATTTTCCAAAATTTATCTGAGGGTTTGCTCGATGCGACGCGTGACCTAAATGCTGGCATATATTTGGCTCAACGAATCAGCATTGCAATTCAGCGTGGCAATGCTGCTAGCATTCTGGGCACGCTGCCGGCCGGTAGCGGGTTAGAACATTTGAGTTATCTATAGGCTACCAATAGCTAGTGGATTGCTCAAATGTTATTGTAGTAGCTGTAGTATTGTAATTAGTTATTAGAGTATATTATGTATAATGTACCCTGTAACCAAATGGTGTTTTATGTAAGAAGCATTATGTTTCACCTTGGTTTGAGCCGTCGGGGTAGTATCCTGGATAGCCTGGGTAGCTCGGGTAGTAACCGTTGTCTGGACCTCCTACGTTTGATGAATGGGTATGTTATTGTTAGCCACATTATGGTAATGACACGTGAATATTGTATTAGTGACACAGAATATGACATAAGTAGTACATAGATAGGTGACACAGTATTAAATCCCGAAGTCATTCTTCTTCGTCTTACTCGTACATATGTGGTATGTGCATTGAATAAGTAGGTACAAGTACTACTATGTGTGCGGTTTGAAATGGTTAATTTAGCTTGTTGATTGTTATGTTTTAATCAATATATTTGAATAAGTATTGATTAAATAAACAGTTTTTCCTATCTAATTGGTTATATGCTCTCTAATAGCAGCTTTAACAGAAAATTATAATCACACTGACTGCGCCCTCGGTTTCACCCGCTTGGATTACTGCTTTCCTTGCAGAGGCAGAGTTACCTACTTACATATTTATAACATTAAATTAGGGGTCGCTGCAACACAGAGAAGCCATACATTTTATGGGGATAAAAATTGCCTATGTTTTAATCTATGTGTGATAAATATGATATATGGGCTATGTGCAAGATATCCTATATCCTAAGAGATATCTATATTCCATTTTAATTTAAATCGACCAGCGTTTAAGGCGTGAATAATAGGTAACAGTTCAACAGTCTGTTCTTTTTTTTGTTGTGTTTCATATATATATATATATAAGTATATTATTAAGGTTTATAAGTAAATGTTATTGTTGTCCTGAGGTTCGTCAGGTCATGTCTATGGGCACCGACTGAAAATCAGTGACTGAGGTGACTTAGTTTTATGCTGAGTCGGGGCCAATGATAATTATCATTGGTCGGGGCCCATATTCATAATACTCACAACATAATTATTATTCTCTTCTTTCTATATTGTTTTTGTATGTATCTCTTGTGTAATGTGTGTTGTATCTTGAATAAATGTGGTTTATTTCTTTCTTTCTAACAAACACACAAACTTTCGAATCACACTTCACTATCACACTAATATAGTAAAGGCGAAAGTCTGTCTGTTGTTTGTTTGTTTCTTACTCCTTCATACTGAAACGGCTGAACAGATTTGCATAGAATTTGGAATGACGACAGCTTATACCCTGGAATATCAACTAAGCTACATTTTATCCCTAATATATTGTGTGTCACGGTGGGATGACGGGAAGTCACAAAAATGGTCAATACTACGCACCATTTCACCGCGGGTAACACCGCGGGCGCAGCTAGTTTATAATATAAGCGTGATGTACGTATTGTTTATCTATTGTATTTATTCCTCTATTACTATTTATCAGCTATTCTCGCTTTCAATTATTAAAATAATGTAAAAGAAAGAAAAGAAAGGAAAGAAATAAATTACCTTGACTTCCTCCCGGTACGTATAGTAGTAGTAGATAGTACCAAGGATGAGAAAGCAATACACACTCGTAACACTCTGCCTTCTGAGCCGCTGGTCCTGGGTTCGATTCCCGGGCAGGTCAAACATTTGTGTGTATGAACATGTCTGACCTGTGTCTGGGTGTGTATATGTATATACACACCCAGACACAGGTACATATTTAAGTATATATATCAGTCATCAGGTTACCATAGTACAGTACAGCCTAGATTGGGACTTGAAGACCTTGTGTGAATGTTGTCCCATATCATTATTATTATTATTAGTTGCTGAGCTTGCAAGTTACCGAACATAAACATAAGCATGGAGACAAATGCTGATAGAATAGAGACGAAGAGAAAAACATGTTGTGCCGACCCCACATAGTATGGGATAAGGACAAGAAGAATGCATGGAAACAAATGCAACATAGAAATAAAAAATAATTAGATGTGAGCGTATTTGAATATGAATGAAATCATATGTCAATTATAATTATGTTTCATGTAGTATGTATACCTGTTTGTCCTGGGTTTACTCCGCCGGGATAGTAACCTGGACCACTGGGACCACCTGGACCTCCTATTGCAAGCAGGTTAGAAGCGGGTCAGTTTATTCATTAGTTTTACAATGCAGCACATTCATAAATGAATTATTTTAGCATGAAATGAACGAGTTCAAAATGTTTATTTAAATTAGACCGGTATTTTATTTTTATTCATAGTGGCAACAAATTATTAAAAGAAATAACATTTTGATTGATGTCTGATACGTTCTTCTGGTCCGCAGTCAATCAGTCGTTGAAGAGTAATCTTACGTCCTTTTGATTACGTACGTATTCTGTCGTAACATTATTGCATTAAAATTAATTAAATAACACCCAGTTTTGGTGTTAATGTACTACCGCCACCGGTAAGTTATGGTGTATGATAAAGCTAAACATAGCTTAATTTGTTTCTAAAATGAGTAAGCTAAGTTGCTTCGAAAATATTACTATCTATCTATTAATTTGTTACTCGCAATGTCAAACGCGAGCACAACATAAGGTTTGACGATTTATGTTTACGAATGTGTTTATGTACCTGGTCCACCGGGTCCGCCTGGACCTCCAGGGCCTCCAGGTCCACCAGGTGATCCGGGAGAGCCAGGAGACCCTGGGGTGCCTGCCTGGGGTGGGTAATATCCGCCTGATCCGGGGCCACTTGGACCACCGGGGCCGCTCGGGCCACTTGGACCACCGGGACCTCCTGGACCACCTGTATAAATAATTTTATTAAAAATGCATTAATAGTTAGTATGTTTTATAGTTCTAGTTACTTGAACTATACAATAAGTCCTGGGGGTAGTCACTAGTGAGTATCGACAATCTGACGGTGGCTCGTTAGATCCCCAACCCTGACTGAAGCTTTCTGTATACCTAAGATAGTTATCAAATCTACAGCATGGTAGGATTCCTATACTCGCCTCACTAGCTACCTTCATACAGGACATTGAGAGCATTCGATTTTAAATGTGGCATCGTCATTGCATGACCATTACTTGGGGTATTGGTAAAACATCCACTTATCAATTAAAAAAGGACATGATCAAAGTCAAATTAAACATACAAGACTCAGCATACTAACTCAATGGCGATATAGAAAAATAAAAACCCAATTTTAGAACAATAAAAAAAAAACGCTATTGGATAATGTGTAAAGTAATAACTAACCTGGTCCTCCGGGACTTCCTGGAGTGCCAGGGCTGCCTGGTGTTCCAGGAGTGCCTGGAGTGCCGGGTTTTCCTGGGTAATAGCCGCCTGTACCAGGACCAGATGGGGAAGTGGGCCCACCGGGTCCGCCTGGACCACCTGTTCAATTAATTAATCAATTATAAAATTTTACCAAACAAATACGTTATGTATATAATATGTGTATAACAGGAGTTGAAATGTTATAATTGAAATTGTTTAGTTTTTAAAGGACATCCTCCATTTTGGCCCAAAATTGAAAGTGTCGGCCAACAAATAGTGAGTTAATGTCATAGATTTTTTTTATATTTTCTTATTTTCTTTTCTTGATATGGCAACAAAGCTGTATCACCATGGTAATTGATTTTATTCAAGAACCAAAATGGTTTTTTTTCGTACAATTTTGAAAAAAATAATGAATTAAAACAAGTGTAGTAGCTTGATTTCCATTAAGTAATTAGTAAAAATCAAATAATTTTATATAGAATTTCCGGGCTGTTTGGCCGTGGTCTAAATGAAACTTGTGTTCCAGACATTTCGTCGATCACTGCGGTGGACATCTGCAGTGGTTCAGGTCCGAGCGGCGACAAGAGCGTAGAACTCTCCTTCGCGGCGTCTTCTCTGTTACTGATCAGAGAAAGTGCAGTATGAAAACTGGATGATGTCCTTTAGACAATGCTCTTTTATTACAATGCTTATTGTATGTACTTCGGTAAAGTTATAATTATGTTTACCTGGTCCACCGGGTCCGCCTGGAGCGCCTGGGCTACCAGGTGTTCCGGGTGTGCCAGGTGTGCCAGGTTGGCTTGGGTAGTACCCACCAGATCCTGGACCAGACGGGCCGTTCGGTCCTCCAGGACCGCCCGGGCCTCCTGTAAATAACATGTACACATGTATATTATCTAGTTGATGCTAAGTCCTATGTGAATAATCAATGACTTCACCACTTATTGTTTTCTTGTATGAGTTATTTTAAATGAACTCTTGTACTAGTGAATTTAAATTATAGGTACAATCTACGTTACATTGACGGAATCATTTACCTGGTCCCCCGGGTCCACCTGGAGTGCCTGGGCTGCCAGGTGAGCCGGGTGTGCCTGGACTGCCGGGTTGGCCAGGATAGTAGCCACCTGATACCGGTCCAGATGGGCCATTTGGTCCACCAGGACCACCTGGGCCTCCTAGTGAATAATATGTTTATTTAGCACTCTAATAATTACTAATAATAGTAGATTTTATTTTAGATTACTAATTTACTACGAGCTATGTTGCATTGACGAAATCATTTACCTGGTCCACCGGGTCCTCCTGGAGTGCCTGGACTGCCGGGTGAGCCGGGTGTGCCTGGACTGCCGGGTTGGCCAGGATAGTAGCCACCTGATACCGGTCCAGATGGGCCATTTGGTCCACCAGGACCACCTGGGCCTCCTAGTGAATAATATGTTTATTTAGCACTCTAATAATTACTAATAATAGTAGATTTTACTTTAGATTACTAATTTACTACTAACTATGTTGCATTGACGAAATCATTTACCTGGTCCACCGGGTCCTCCTGGAGTGCCTGGACTGCCGGGTGAGCCGGGTGTGCCTGGACTGCCGGGTTGGCCAGGATAGTAGCCACCTGATACCGGTCCAGATGGGCCATTTGGTCCAACAGGACCACCTGGGCCTCCTAGTGAATAATATGTTTATTTAGCACTCTAATAATTACTAATAATAGTAGATTTTATTTTAGAATACTAATTTACTACTAACTATGTTGCATTGACGAAATCATTTACCTGGTCCACCGGGTCCTCCTGGAGTGCCTGGGCTGCCGGGTGAGCCGGGTGTGCCTGGACTGCCGGGTTGGCCAGGATAGTAGCCACCTGATACCGGTCCAGATGGGCCATTTGGTCCACCAGGACCACCTGGGCCTCCTAGTGAATAATATGTTTATTTAGCACTCTAATAATTACTAATAATAGTAGATTTAATTTTAGATTACTAATTTACTACGAACTATGTTGCATTGACGAAATCATTTACCTGGTCCACCGGGTCCTCCTGGAGTGCCTGGACTGCCGGGTGAGCCGGGTGTGCCTGGACTGCCGGGTTGGCCAGGATAGTAGCCACCTGATACCGGTCCAGATGGGCCATTTGGTCCACCAGGACCACCTGGGCCTCCTAGTGAGTAATATGTTTATTAAGCACTCTAATAATTACTAATAATAGTAGATTTTATTTTAGATTACTAATTTACTACTAACTATGTTGCATTGACGAAATCATTTACCTGGTCCACCGGGTCCTCCTGGAGTGCCTGGACTGCCGGGTGAGCCGGGTGTGCCTGGACTGCCGGGTTGGCCAGGATAGTAGCCACCTGATACCGGTCCAGATGGGCCATTTGGTCCACCAGGACCACCTGGGCCTCCTAGTGAATAATATGTTTATTTAGCACTCTAATAATTACTAATAATAGTAGATTTTACTTTAGATTACTAATTTACTACTAACTATGTTGCATTGACGAAATCATTTACCTGGTCCACCGGGTGCTCCTGGAGTGCCTGGACTGCCGGGTGAGCCGGGTGTGCCTGGACTGCCGGGTTGGCCAGGATAGTAGCCACCTGATACCGGTCCAGATGGGCCATTTGGTCCACCAGGACCACCTGGGCCTCCTAGTGAATAATATGTTTATTTAGCACTCTAATAATTACTAATAATAGTAGATTTTACTTTAGATTACTAATTTACTACTAACTATGTTGCATTGACGAAATCATTTACCTGGTCCACCGGGTCCTCCTGGAGTGCCTGGACTGCCGGGTGAGCCGGGTGTGCCTGGACTGCCGGGTTGGCCAGGATAGTAGCCACCTGATACCGGTCCAGATGGGCCATTTGGTCCACCAGGACCACCTGGGCCTCCTAGTGAATAATATGTTTATTTAGCACTCTAATAATTACTAATAAAAGATGATTTTATTTTTTAGATTACTAATTTACTACTAACTATGTTGCATTGACGGAATCATTTACCTGGTCCACCAGGACCGCCTGGAGTGCCTGGGCTGCCGGGTGTTCCGGGGGAGCCTGGAGTACCGGGTGGTCCAGGATAGTATCCACCTGAACCCGGGCCGGAAGGCCCGTTGGGTCCAGGGCCACCTGGGCCACCGGGACCTCCCGGGCCACCTGGAGTACCTGGACTGCCTGGTGTGCCTGGCGTACCCGGGCTACCTGGTTGTCCAGGGTAGTATCCTCCTGAGCCAGGTCCAGATGGATTAGTTGGCCCACCGGGACCACCTGGGCCTCCTGGTCCTCCTAAAAATATTAGAAAGTTTAATCTGTGTATGTTAAAAAACTAGATAAACGCTAGATCTAAACAGTATAAAAAAATGTACTAAGCATATATTTTTTATACGAGTAAACGTGTTTAATTATATTTCTTAGCCTCGTATTTCGCTAAAAGGAAGTATGTATGTATTATAATACATGTTGTACATCAATAGCCTTTATATTTCTAAGTCTTATGAAACATGCGTAAATAGCCTAGAGATTCCTTCTCTTTATACGATAAATAGAGATGAAACTTGACATGATGAAGTTTACAATACCGCTGGACTTTTGTCAGTTGTCTATACATGCAGCTTATATAGAAGTCGTTATTAGTATAACTAGCAGAAAACTAGGTCTTAATTGCCTGAAACTGAAATTATTGATGAGCCAAGAACAAATTTAAGGTGATAAGTAAAAAATAAAGCACGTTTATTCAAGACACTCACAATTACTCTATTAAACAGACGTTGGGTAAGGTAATATTGCGGCTATCGTGAATGGGTCTAGACTCCTAGCTGACTTAGCAGAGAGCATCAATTACATTTGATATATTATTCTAAATGAAATAAAATATAAGTGGTAACAATTTTAATATAGGTCAAGAATGAAAATACGTGTCTTTAGAACCCTTAATGTATAACTTTTTTTAACAATAAATTTGACCTAGTATCGATATTATTATTATTATTTTACTTACGATATATACTTTTTTCTTGCTTTTGTAGCTCAATTATTTATTTAAAGTGTAAGAAAGAAAGAAAGAAAAAATGAAAATATAATTATTAATGACAAAATACAACACTACAATATATGATCAATAACAATAAAACTAATATCAATAAAAAAAAACATGGAACTATATTGCATTGTTGCGAGATGCCAGCAATGAATTTTTGCCTGCGGTCGGTACTATATAAAGTATTAAATACCGTCCTGTCGCTTTGTTCAACTAAGCTATGGTAGCACTCCACTGGTAGTTCAAATATATTCCTTCTATTTAACATCTGAGTGGATCTTAGTTGAACGCAGCGACAGGACAGTATTCTGTAGTCGTGGGTTCAAGTACCACTGGTAGTCGATTTTTTCCTTCAAACAATTTGAGAGCGACGTCCGCTTAGCATGTTGTTAATGCAATATACCGTAAAACTATAAAAACTATTATGTATATATAAGTTTTTACTTACTTATAGCTTTATATGTATATAAAATGTTTATATCAACGATTTTGTGGTCGCATAAACTAGGCAATGGAAGAGCCATAACAAGTAAACGCCACTGATGAGAATCAGAATCAGAAAATGAGAGCGCTTGAGAAGACTTTCACGAAGAAAAGAGATGCTCTTAATTGTCGCATGTTACATGTAACACTGTTCCAGTCATTACGTTACCTGGTCCACCTGGGCTGCCGGGCGTGCCTGGTGACCCTGGGGTGCCAGGTTGGCCAGGATAGTAGCCACCGCTGCCAGTGCTTGGTCCGTTAGGTCCTCCTGCAACGATTGAAATGGTAGATAAAGCTGGGTAAACTAGGTGACATGCTAGCCACTAATGCATTTCAGAAACCAATGCAATCCTGCTAGCATTCTGGGCATATTGCCAACTTTTGTTTTATACAAAAATTACCAAAAAATGGCACCGACTTCAACACTCAATTGTGTAAAATAACTTGTCGAAGTCAGTACCATGAGCACAATATTATGATAATAGTTACTTTTGAACTATAATGGTACCGACTTTGACAAGTTATTTCACACTATTGAGTGTTGAAAATGGTTCAATTTTTTGGTAGGTATATTACTTTTTTATTGAAAGTGTGATCTTATCAGCATTACTGTCCTGGTCTTCAAGCGAGATAAGCTTATAAGCCATGCTTAGTGATTATAACTTTGCGGTAAACATATTATGAAAGGTGTGAGAGTTAATAAAATATTGTGTGTGTGTAGGTATAAAATATGTTACCTGGGCCACTAGGGTATCCGGGAGTGCCAGGGGTGCCGGGGCCGCCTGGAGTGCCGGGGCTACCTGGAGTACCTGGAGATCCTGGGGTTCCGGGAGACCCCGCAGAGCCGGGATAATAACCACCGCCTGGGTATGAGCCGCCTGCAACAAATGATTAAAACAACTCGGGTACAGATTGGTTTCATTAAACGTGTTGTTTAACGTATTTATTCCAACAAAACGCGCCTGCTAAGTATATTTTAACGACTTGGAAGTTGTTTTGCTATAACAGAACTGTGGATACTGATTCGTCTTATAAGAAAAGACCAATTTATGACTAACCTTATACATGTTTGTTGTTTCCATAATGTACACTTCTTGATAACGTTTTGTTAAAGAAACTGGTTACCTAAATAAGTAAAAATGTTTTTCCATATAATTACAAGACATATGTATTTAGATTTATGATTCGTAAGTTATGACCTAAGTTCCGCTTACCATGTTGTTAATGCAATAATTCATAAAACTTTTGTTTAGTTATAGTTTGCAATACATTCAAATGTATTGCAAGGTATATCTGGCTAAATGACCGATTCAAAAACGCAAAACTGCTGAAGTTAAAATTTCAAATTTTAACAAACATCCTACAAATTATGGCGTGAGGGATTTTTGTTATTTAATTTAACCTAACGAGTTTTCGGATTAAAGGAGATGCATACCTTGTCCTGGGTACGCTACACCCGGTTTTGGGTTGCTGGTCTGTCCAGTACTGTCGATGGGCTTTGCTGGGGGTTTCGGTTTCGGAGGGATGGGCTTAGCAGGGACTCCGCCAGGCGTTCTACCGCAGCCTTTAGGGAAGAATAGCTTTTCCCAAGGAAGAATCTGACCGGGTTTAGGTGATGTTGCATCCGCGCTGAAATGTGATTAATTATAGATTAAACATAATAGGTAAGTTACTTTTTGACAGCCCAATCAATATCAACTTTCGAAAAACTTATCAGAGCGGTTGATCGATTCGACGTGTGACCAAAATGCTGGCACATATCTGGCTCAACGAATTAGCATTGAAATTCAACGTGGTGTGCTGCTAGCACTCTGGGCACGCTGCCAACTGGTAGCGCGTTAGAATGTTTGTGATATCTGTATAGGCTGACAACAGCTAGTCAATTGCTCAAATGGTATTGTTGTAGGTGTAGTATTGTTATTAATTATAAGTATTCCACTTATTTTGATCTTCTTTTATTATTAAAAAAAAGTTGTCGGGTCAGCAGTTATAATATTACTAATGCGAAGTTTGCATGAATCAAGTCAGAATGAGCGAACGAATCTGGAAGAAATTTGGCACAGATGTAGATAATATTTCGGAATAGCATACTGACTGCTTTTCAGCCTAGCAATAGTAAAAGTTACCAAACTACTGATACTGATTTTATTTAAGGTTACGTGGACACCGTGCCCCAGTGAGGCGAACTGCAAAGCGCAGCTAGTACACTCATAGACTGTGATTGTACCGATAGCTAATTAACTAATTATCTTATTAATTTATATATGTATAGCTGTAATTGACGTGCCCGCGTTTGATCCACACTTCTTAATTTAATAATTACGAAGTTTAAAAGCTATAAAATGAAACCTCTAGGTACTATTCAGGGGTGGAACATTATTAAAAATTTGTTGACACCAAGAGGGAGTGCGGCGGTAAATAAATGTTGTATTATTCACAATAATACGCACGCTAAGCGTTTGTGATGGCATAAAATCTTTACCTCTTTACTTCCCTTCGCGATCTCCACGTACTGCTTCAGTAAAGTGCCCACTACTTTACTGAATCTTTAAGTAAATGGGGAGGGAGTTTCAGGATATAAGGCTCACCTACATCATACTTTACTACTACTACTATACTCCTACTTACATACTTGAAAAAGCGTTATGCTTCCACTATCTTAATGCGTACTGCCAAGGAATGGAACTCGTTGCCCGAGTCTGTGTTTCCCGATATGTACAATCCTGGAGACTTCAAGTCGCGAGTGAATAGGTACCTTCTAGGTTTGCGTGCTAAATCCTAGACAACGTCATCACTTAACATCAGGTGAGACAGTTGTCAAACGCAAACTTATAATATGTAAAAAAAAAAAAAAAACTGCTGAAATAATCATACAATGAGGAGCCAATTTAAAAAAAATACGCAGTGTAACGAAATCCTGATGAAAATATTTAGGCCCACTTGTGCCATCCTCATTATCCGAGAGTTTTGCTTTATCCTCGGATGAAATCAAAAATTCGCAGGAAAAAATCGTGATTTAATCGTAGTTCAAAGAAAAATCTCGGATAATTTGGTTGATGCAAGACGGCTTGCAAGAAATCTGAACAAATTTCAATTAATTTTCTATAATATCAATCTGAAAGTATCTCCCATTGAATGTAAAAAGAATTTTCAAAATTAGTTTATAAATGACGGGTTCTGATGCATTAAACATACCTACTATTACGAGACATCAAATTAATGATATTCTAAAGAACATTGAAAGATTCAAAGCATTTCAATGTGGATGTTAATAATTGACAATAACTGTTGTGATCTAGACGTACTTATTACCTTCCATACAACACCAAGCTAACTGTATCAGCTTAAAAAAAAATATCATTGTGTTATATTTGGATTTTGGAAAGTATCGCTTTTAAACTTAATTTTTGACATCTACAATATTCATTTATATTTCTAATTTTTTGATGTAATGTTTATTGTTTGCACGCCATTGTAATGGTAGAATGTTCTGGACGTAATTTATATTTACCACCATGTTTGTTACAACATTCTAATAAATAAAGAATTTGATTTGATTTACTTTTTAGGTTGAACAAATAATATTTGGACGCTGTTGGTACTTACTTCTCATCATACTCGTATTTCTCATCCGGGTAGACTTCGACCGGTTTCTGCGGCTCGACGACCCTGTACCCGTGGCTGTCGGCGACGTAGTGAGTGGCGCGCAGGTAGCCGTCGGGATCCACGTACCCGTAACACCCGTACGTCACGCCGTCGGGGCCGCGGTTCTCGTGGTGGAACTGTCCGTTCGGACCGACATCGTATCCAAAACCGTATGCGCCTGTACAATAATGAAGATGAGTTCTCAGACTTTGTTTCGGAACCTAGAGCTGTAGTTTCAAATTTTTGGGTCAGAATTGATTAGTTATGAAGTGATGAGAGCTCAGCAGAGGTAGCGTCGCCTGTCAAACTGACGGACACTGGTTCGATCCCCAACAACAGCTTGAGTGATCAAGTGAGATAGTGGTCAAACGTTACAATCTATACAGTGTAAAAAAAAGTTATTACTAGCATAGTTCTTCTTACACGTAATTCACAAACGATACACCTTAGACCGCGTCGTCACTTCACATCAGGTGATGAGATGAGACAGCGGTCAAACGTAAGCTTCATCATTATCATCATTTCGGCCATAGGACGTCCACTACCGGACATATGCCTCCCCCATTGATCTCCACAAGGATCAGTTGGAATGGTCATTTTTCTCATTTCAAATCATTTCAGCATTCAGCTTTTCCCTGCGATCTTAATCAAGTCGTCTATGCACTTTCATATAATTGGAAGTAATGTGACTAAGTGTGTTTAAATATGAGTTGAAATCCATGGCTAATAATAACTCTGTAATAATACTTGGCCTTCATTTATCTTTTGTAAAAACTTATATGTCATCATAGTAACTCTTCTGTTTGAGTCAATAGGTTCACAATTACCATCTCAACGTTGCTAGTTTGCTATTTTACAACAAACATGCGTTCATTATCAAACATGCGTTCATTATCGTATTTTGTTTCATCCTCAGTAGCAACTTAGTAAACAAAGATGATGCACAATTCCACAAATAGTAAGGACGAGTTGAGATTCTATAAAGTAGCTTAAGACCTAAGAAAACATGTACGTACCAAATTCACAATTTCTCTAACATGCCGTCTTAAGGTCATGGGTCTATGGGCACCGACTGAAAATCAGTGAGTGAGGCTTTTGCCGTAGTCTTATGCTGAGTCGGGGCCCATATTCATGACACTCACAACATCATTATTATTCTGTTCTGTATTGTTTTTGTATGTATCTCTTGTGTAATGTGTGTTGTGAGTGTCTTGAATAAATGTGGTTTCTTTATTTCTTTCTTAATTTCCTCGTGCAGGAATTTCAATCAAGCAATTTGAAATTCTTTATAATGAAATGTCTTAAGAGATATAGAATATGCTCTATTTACGCCAAAACTTAAATTAGTATCGTGTGTCTTTATAACGGTACGTCTAATATACGAGTTTTAATGTGGGTAGTTTCAGTCGGCACCAAAAAAGGCTAATTATTTTACCTAAAACTACCCGAATTTTGTAAATTGATCTAACTCTAGTTTTGACATGTGCAGGGCAAGTTTCATACCGATTTGAGCTTTATCTATTTTATTTTAACCAATTTAGTTCGTTTTATTGAACAACAGAATCAGTACCGTTGTTGTTTTCCTGAAATGTTTTGCTCATGTTGTATCAGGATAGGAATTGATGCCCGCTTTGTCAAAATTATATTTTTACTTGAAGCAATTGTTTGGCTGTATTCAAAATGACAAGGGGAACAGAATAAAAAAGGACACAGTGTGCATAGAAAAATTAGTGTCACAAGCAAAGTACCACATTTTTTTAATGGCTTGGCTTAGCACCAGTGCGTATTTTAAATAATCTCTAAGCACTTTCCATTAAATGTGGTTTCTATAAGTGCGCAAATTTGTAATATGTTTTGCGTCATTTAGAGGATTTTCTGTAAGTAAATTTAGCGAGTAGAATGTACAATACGCGGTATTATAAGCCTCCGCTGCAATTTGATTTCACGACTATTGAGGTGGAGAAATAATTGATAGAATTTAGATTTGAATAATAAACAAATGTTTCAGCCGGGTCGGGATACGAAATATCTAATACATATATTTCGGATTTGCTATGTATACAACTGTTACTTACTTGTGTCATAATTGGTTTCGTAGTACTGTTTCTTTTCATCATCTTCGATGTCGACTACCACTTCGTTTGCGTCTTGCCCACCATAAGCGACCAGCTGACGACCTCCTCTTGCATCAAAGGCATCTTTAACATCCTGTTTCAATTTCGCATTCGATTCTTTTAAGCTTGAACCATCTTCAACCGTTACTTTACCAGTTGTTGCAGCTTTAGCGCTTAATTCTGTAGCTTTTGGGATAACATCCCCTAATTTAGTTATTTTAGTAGCCTTTGTGTTCTTTGGCGTTTCTTCGCTCGCTTGTGTTATTACAAGCACAGCCTGTAAAGAAAGAGATACACATAATTAATTAAGTTCACGTGTCATATGATGAATTATTATGCAAAAAAAAAAATATTTTAAATTTTCTTATTAATCGCTACTGTAATATCTTTTACATAGGCGGCTACGAGTAAAATTTTTAGCATATTATTGAATGAGGACAATGATTTAACCTTGTTAGCTAATATCATTGTCGTTAGATCATGAGTTTGAGTTTGAAAACTATCCCAATTTTCTTCCATCATTTTATTGTATTCTAGAATGAAGACCAAAAATCTTGTCTATTACTACGGCTGTTTCTATTCCTTATTTTAGTACGCTTCCGTCTGTTTTTAGTAATTGATTTAGCAATTTGTATTTTGTTTGTTAGTGGTTTTAAAGTGGAAATATCTCAATATGAGGTTGCTCACATAGTTTTAGGCCTTTTTAAACACCAGGACACAAACATTAAATGTTGTATCATATCTATAAATGAAATTTGTAATTAAAATACATCATGATTAGCATAATCAATTAAGATCTAATCAGAAATGTGGCTTATGTTTTACCGATATGTATTTAATTTGTTTCATATTATAATATATAACAAACTTTATGATTTACTAACGACATCTCTGATCTCATTTATCATGCCAGCGACGACTAATCAGTACATATTTGGGTCGTAAAGAATATTTCTCAGATTGGTTGAGTTCCACTTTGAGTTTCGGAGAGGAGAGGACATATTGCTCAACGAGTGCATGTGTTTTACACAATCGGAGGTTACTAAACGTCATTATTGCCTGGGCACGCCTTCATGATGTCATTTTCATGTTCAACTTTGCTATTTACATGTTAAAAGAATGCAAAATCAATCATTTGTAAATATACTTAAAATTCCTAGTTGAAAAAACACAAAAGGTAGATGAAAAGTGTTCTGCATAATTAAAGACGGAAAGATATAGAATTGGTTTGAGCATATATTGGACAAAATAAACTATATTTTTTTTATTAATTTGTAAAGATAGTGTTAGACAGTGATATTGGATGGATAGTTATTACTCTCTTATTCTTTACTTAAAACATTTTATTCTAAGCATTTGTATACGGAATACTAAAATAGTATAAAAAAATATGCAACATCAATATGTGCTCACCTTATGGTTAAAATGTTTAGGGTCGATATTTTATTTATAGCGTTTAAACGCTGTAACGAAAAAATGACTACTATCTGGTTTAAACCAGATAGTAGTCATATTATGGTGGTTATATCAGTCAGTTTACGTGCCGTGGTGGTACCGGCCTAGAATAGTTCTCCCCCATCTCTTCTCGTGGGTGCCGTAAGAGTCGGCTAAGGGATCACGTACCAGAAGGTGGGCAGCAGCGCCTTCTAAGGACTGTAAATCATACTGCGCTCGCCAACCCGCATGCTAAGCGTGGCGAGTATTGGCAAATTCCCCCTATATAGGGGAGGCATATGTCCAGCAGTGGACGCACATGGCTAAGAGAAGAAGATCAGTCAGTTCTACGAGATATGAGAGATACGAGAGATGGTCTCTGCCCACTGCCTCTTTAACTTGCTCATCCGCTGGGCTATGTCCGGCGACTTTCCTTCTTCTACGGATAGCCTCATTTTTGATTCGGTTGCGTAGGGAAACCCCGAGCCAATCATAGCACCATAGCAGTACTGTGCGGATTTAAGCTTACTTATAAGGCACATAGAGATCGTTTCGGTTCTATGTGTCATCATCTTCACTAAGACTGGGCTAGTGATGCGAGCCACCGCAAATACATCACTTGCCCAATCTTATAAAGTATAAGATAGAATAACAAGTACTTACACTCGCATTATTCTTATTTTTATAGTCATCACTAAAAGGTTAACGTTACGGAGGTGTAAATGGCCATCTTATTTGTGTATGCTTTGAGATGACGAGATATGTTAATAGTCATCGATTGCAAAACTTTCAAGGTAAAGAAGTTTTGTATTATCCAAAGATCAAATGTTAAGTTATTATAATCAATGTTGATATTAAATTACATATGTTATACAGTAAAGCACCTGATCATGGTACTTCACCTCAGATAAAAGCTGTTGAACAAAGCAAATATTGTTTCCAAGGTGTAAAGTTAGCCAACAGATGTGAATGTAACTTTGGACGCTGTTTTGCGAAGTTCTGAAATAGTATTTATTAAATACCTGATCCCACCCGTCTCATATTTATTATACATTTATTTGTAAACAGGTTTTATTGTGCCTTCTACATTTTTAACATGACGTGAATAAACAAATCCTTGTTATAATCACATATAGTCACTACGAGTCAGTGAGGCGGTTGAATGGTTAAAGGAATGTATGGAAGAGTGTAGAGCGATTAGTTGACAGTGGTCACGGACAGAATGTGTGGGTGAAGAGCGGCGCATATAACAATATATATTCGTATAAAATCAACAATACTTATGAATATTGCAATAAAAATTGTGACTATGCAATTACCCAACAACCTGAGTTTTGTATGAATGTTCTTCTTAATTTGGAAAATTAAGTTTATTTCTTAGTTTCTTTAGTTTGTTTCTTTTAAACCATGTTTAAAAAAATAATATGTCGAATGAAACCTAACCGTAATTTGAATTCTGACAATTCCTTAATAATGAAGCAAAGATACCAAAACTGAAATAATGAAAGCTCAGGCTGTTGCACATGATTTTGTATTACTTTTTAACCGACTTAAAAAAGGAGGTTACTCAATTAGACCGTTTATATTTTTTTATGTGTGTTCGCGGAGAACTTCATCGTTTATGAGCCGATTTTGATGATTATTTTTTGTTTGATAGAGTATATTTCCGTGGTGGTTGCATTTAAATTTTATCAAAATTGGACAAGCGGTTTTTGAGTCACACTCCAATAACTGAAAAGTGCTACGCATACCTCGACGAAATTATAGTTTAGGGTGAAGATATCGGAGAACATACACAATGACAAATTGATCCCTTGAGTAGCAAAGCTCACTAAAAAGGGTGAATTTATTTTTATTAAATTATGATTTGTGTGTACAGCGCCTTAATTGAAAGCGCTGTATTGTCTTGCACATGACACATGCGAGGTATCTGTTAGTAGAACAGATCTTATCGATACTAATAAAGAGATCACAATAAAGTCGGTCAAAGAAAAAGGCTTATGCAGTGGGTGTTACGGCTTAATCTAAATTCGGATGAATTGAAATTCTGTACGCGTTAAGTACAAATTTTTGGCGAAGCCCGCTAAAGTCCGCGTCCGTAACCTCACAAGCTGCCAGCTTGTGTTACAATCTCACGTACCACCGACAACCATCAGAAGTAAATTGTTTTTTGATCTGGGACATAAACGTGGAAGTATTCATAAGCAGTTTCTTTGCCGAAAATTCGCGAGACAATGGTACGGGATGGCATAGAAACCCAAACACCTTGATCCACAGCCTACTCGGCGACATGGTTCGGAATAAATTTTCAGCTACAATATAAAGCTACGGAATAAATTTGGTTTAAATCACTATTTATACCCAGTAAACTTTTATCAATCTGGAGAAAGACCGCGAGTATTTCCGAGTGACTTTCGCTAGTAACGACGTGCGGTACCTGTTAATGTCTTAACCATTAGAGCTCCGGGTGGTCTAGAATGGTTTAAAAATAGCTTTTATCTATTATGAACGTATAAAACACGGGAGTTACTCACGTAATAAGTCAGAGAGTCGCGAATATAGTTTCAACCACATTCGGTGGTCTTTTTAAAGAGAATACGGGGCGAGGTCGCGGTAGCGGCTCGCCTTGTAAGCTTTTATCTAATCTGAATGAGTCTTTATAGCTAATATATCGAAATATAATGAATAAATTTAAAAAAATACATTTGATGCAGCTCTTCTATGGACAACTGTATCAATAATGTAACTTTTTACAATCATTCTTTACAAATTCAGCTGGATGGAGGTTGCAATGCAGTTTTTCTACATATTATCTGTGGACGCGCCGCAACACGCATGCGCGATCTGCAATCGGATTTTGGCGCTAAACGTTTACAAATAAATGCACACATATATATATATATATATATATATGCTGTAATTTTATCTAAATTTCATTATCTATTTTATGAGATTGGATAAGGTAGTGTATGAAACTGCACATAATTTGGTCTTGAGAACCAATAATATGAAACAGGTTCATAAACTACTATTTGTTGACAGTACAGAATTAATTGTCAATTTTTATGCTTTCCTTTCGTAAACAGAAAAACGATTTCCTTTCTTTTGATTATGAAGAAAAATATGGTTATCATAAACGCGCTATATTTGTATGTAAGGCTTCTGCCTAACAATTAATTAGTAGCGAAGGCAATCCTGTTATGTTAATTAATATACATAGAAAAGGGTCGGTGGATTGTCTTAAACAGATCTTGTTTCGTAGTATTTCGAATTTAATATGCATAACCTCCAGAACTGTGGAGCAGGCCACCCGGCCAACAAATTGGGACGGGTGGTTGGTTTTTTTGGTAGACGTTCCACCCTGTCGCAGCGAAGCTGTCGAAGCGTTTTGCTTCCACATTAATAGTGCATACAGCTAACGAGTGGAACTCATTGCCTAAGTCTGTGTTTCCACATGAATACAATCTGGACATCTTCAAGTCACGAGTGAACAGGTATCTTCTAGGCAGGCGTGAATCATTGTAGACCGCATCATCACTTATCATCAGGTGAGATATTGGTCAAACGCCTGCCTATTGTGAATAAAAAATAAAAAAAGGGTTAATTGCGTAGCTGTAACATTTGTGCCTTTGGAGTATATAATGTTAAGAAGGTTGTATTGCATTATCTAAATTTTATGACTTAGTCATCTAATTCTATAATACTCGCAATCAATTATATTGATAGCCTTAAGTCTCCTACAGCAAGTTTGTATCTCATTTGTAATTTTTCACAAATACAGGAAGTAATAAACTCCAAACTAGCTTTTACACTAACAATCAAATCTTGTATATTTTAGACACAGCACAGGCGCTTTATATTTGTATCTTATAGATTTGAAAATTGTTTTCTTGTAACAGCTCTTACGTTTTGGATAAAAGTTTGCACTTTGATATTGAAACTACTCGGCTGTCATGTAAAAAAGTAGATATCTGTTAGCTAAAACATGGTCACCATATGCGACTGGCTGAATTTATGTTTGAAATTATTTACTAAAAACCGTACAAAATAAGAATTATCTACAAAAATATATTTATAAATTTAGTCTTCAAATATCTCGCCGTTCTTTCGGAGGTCTTCTACACGTACTACGAGTTGGGTTTTAATATTCACGGTTCTGATATTCATGAAAAGCAGTGCAGTGGATTCATATCTGCATCAATATTGCTGAGCAATGACTCACTCTTTCCAGTTACCGCACTTCCAAGTGGATATTAACGTAGGTACTACTTACCTGCCCTTGCTCACCGCCGCCGTTAAATATTTATTAAATTGCAACTTGAAATCACATAAATATCGCTATTAGAATGACTAGATTCCTCGTGACATTTATCGATGAGGTCACTCTATTCAAATTTGGAATACTTCTTGTTTGGTTTAAACTCGGCGTTCGACTTTTTTTAATTAGACTCGTGTTCGGTAAGAAAAAAACGATAAATCTAACCATTAGGAAATCTACGTTTTCACAAGCGTTACCAACATAATGACGTAACGTAAAGCAGTACACATAGGTATCGTAAACCTTTTTGCTAGAATATCACACAAAGATAATTCTCAAAAAGGTTGCCATGTACAGCGAAATGTAATAAAATGTATTATTGTTCACCGTCAATAGCGTGTTGGTGTCAACCCTGCAGATTAGCATAACTTATTGTGGAGACAGATAAGGGTACCGATACAGTCGGGAAAATTTATGCAGAGTATCACACTCGGGTATAAAGATCATGAATTTGAATAATTTTTCACAGAACAAGATGTAATGCTACAAAATGTAGATTGACGGTTCACTTTTGAGTTTAAGGGGATATTAAATAATGTATTATTCAAAAGAAGAATCGACTTTTTTGTTTCGAATGTGATGTTTATTTGTTGAATAGGTATGTTTTTTATTCACAATAGGCAGGCGTTTGACCACTATCTCAAATGATGTTAAGTGATGATGCGGTCTACAATGGATTAGTTTAATAATAATCAATGTAACCTTGGGTGATGTCAAGCAGTAGTAAAATAAATTGTACACAGAACAAAAACAAAAAAAATGTCAAAAGGTTTCCTCATTCTATATTAAGTGTTTTTTGTCTACTTTCCCTGTATTAACTTTATGTATGATATTCTGGTTTACATTGTTCCCGTGTGTGTACGTGTTGGACGTACATTGTATAAAAAAAGGAAAATAAATAAAAAGACACGTTTGACCGATGCGACGCGTGACCAAAACACAGTGAATTAGCATTGCAATTCAAATTGGCAATCGTGCTAGCATTATGGGTACACTGCCACCTAGCAGTGGGTCAGAACATTTGAGTTTTTTTTTTTTTAAATCCCCACTTTTGTACCCCCGACGTAGTCGGGAACCTTGTTTGGGTGAATTATAGATATACCAAACTTAAATTATTATTATTGTTTTTTTTTTTACCTATGGTCAGATGTATAAGATATCGTTATTTCCGAAATGATAACATTAATTAATTTTAAGAATAAGTAGAAAATATACCTTATTAAGGTAGGTCGTATACTATTATGTTACTTTATCCAACAAAAATTAAAAAACTACTTGATTTATTTTACTTAGGTGAATGACCTAATTTCTGTGAACATGTCTATTTGATTTACAGCGTATGTACAAACATCATAGTTCTTAAGAACTATGTTTTGTACGTACTTTTTACGGGTGTGAATTTTGGTATTGTTTTGGTATAAAGGCCGTGTATAGGAATAAAACGCGGTGACGCTGAGCGTCACCGCGATACACGGCCTCTTTTGCTACCTTTGTGCAGAAAGCGAGCAAGTACGGTCTGGAGTGTTTACCGGCCATCATCTCATACAGTGAGGCTTCGGTCAACTTTAAGTTGTTTACGGACTCCAGAACATTTGAGTTATGTATAGGCTGACAACAGCTAATGGATTGCTCAAATGTGACAATTGTTATTGTGTAGTATTGTAATTCGTTATTAGTATTTTATTGTAATAGAGCGTCTAACATAACTGTACCTCCGAGGAGAATTCCACCCACAACACAGGGTATCCAAGTTTAGAGGTTAGTGTGCAATTTGATATTTTAGTTGTACCAATGTTTTTTGTCTATGTTTTTTATGTCTTTGTACCAAATTCAGGAACAATGAATATACATATTATTTGTATTCGTAAATATGTATGTCATGTGTTTATGTGGTGGGCGCTAGTTTTATTTTATTTTTATATTAGGTTCACAAATGAGATGGAACACTTTAACCAAACATAATAATAAAACTAGGGTACAATCAGTGCTCATCCTAAAAAACGTGAACACAGCGTTCATTTATGGCATTCCAATTCAAAAAAGTAAGTGAGAAAGACACAAAAAAAAAATGTTAAGAGTATTTAAAAGTTATGTTTGGTAATTGGAATGTCAACTTACAATTTGAATGACTTTTGAATTAGTTATGGTATTATATGTAAGCTGCTTAATTAGTTTAATTAGCTGCGGCAAATTGCCGCGATTAGTCCAACCAACTTATGAAGGGCAATTAGCTTCTTGGATGTAATGAAAAGCTAATAAATCAGAATTGCACATACCTATCAAAAAATGAATATCGCATAGCTCGTGCGTACAAAATTTTTTTTTATTTTGGGAACTCGTAATGGTGCAAATGGTACCTTTTGGATGATTTATTTCCGTGAAATCAATTGTTTCGTCAGCTAAGAAGTTATAATTTCCTATCAGGATAATTTAATAATAATTGCGTTCTGTATAGGTAAGAGTATTTTATTGACCAAACATTTGATGCTCAATGGTTTGAGTACTGCCGTAAGAACTAAGTATTAGAGAACCAACTTACAGTTTACATATATGCTACATGTTTTACTGAAATTGTCATTAATAAATAAACTCCAATGCATCGCCAAGTGACTAAGGACTTGAGTGGAAATTATACTTTTTTTTTTTTCACAATAGGCAGGCGTTTAACCACTATCTCACCTGATGTTAAGTGTTGATGCGGTCTACAATGATTCACGTCTGCCTAGAAGATAGAAAGATAATAAGTTTTTAGAGTAGGTACATACCTACTACAGAAAAAACTCAGATCCTTTAGAGGCTTGCACGAGGCCTTCAAGAGACGAAAATGTTCACAGTACAGTATGTCGAATAAGCTTTTTCATATTTTTAGTGACGAGGTAGGCAAGCCGTGTTTACCTGATTGAAAGGACAGTGACCAAATAGCCAGATTGCCACGAAACTTTTTCTGATACATAATGTAATACATAACGGTCGCCTCTGACAGACACATTGTCACCCAGAAATTATTGCAATAAATTGCTAAAGAACTACTTTGATATCGTCAAATTTGTTTTTTATTCTCATCAACTTGTTTTAGCGCCGTCACATCTTCCTGAGACACATGTTAGGGCTGGCGCCGCGGCTTATTCGGCGGAGCAATTGAAACGGAGAAAATATGCTAACCTAGGTAGTGGTTACATATTTGAACCGTTTGGGGTCGAGACATTGGGCCCGTGGGGACCTGGAGTTCATCGGATTTTCCAAAATTTATCTGAGCGTTTCATCGATGCGACGCGTGACCAAAATGCTGGCACATATTTGGCTCAACGAATCAGCATTGCAATTCAGCGTGGCAATGCTGCTAGCATTCTGGGTACGCTGCCGGCCGGTAGCGAATTAGAACATTTGAGTTATCTATAGGCTACCAATAGCTAGTGGATTGCTCAAATGTTATTGTAGTAGCTGCAGTATTGTAATTAATTATTAGTGTTTTATTTTAATAAACGCCCTACTTGTTTTATTATTCTATTCAGTGCCTTTCAACAACAATTAATGTATGATTGTAATGTAACAATTGTTACATTACAATTATGGAAGAAACTCGCGATAGTTTTCAGACTCAAATTAATGTATGCTTACGCACTATCACTTCGGATCGAATCTAAATATCTGACAGTACTGCTAAAACTGTAATGTACTCGTCCGAGGCCCACCATCTAGAGAAATATTGAAAAGCGATATCGTTGTTAGGAAACTATATTATGCATCAGTAATTTCATAAGCATTTTGAGTTATGGGATTGATTCGTTTAAAATTGCTTATCAACTCCGGCGGTGTTACAAGATCTCGAATATTTTATTTGTTTTTATATAATGCTATGACTAACTTCTGCGCATAGAATTTAGCGCGGATTACGAATAATATGACGCTTGGATGGTAGTAAACGTGCTCGTCTATTGCCATTTGACAAACATGCCGGCACGAAACCAGTTCGGAATTGTAATGCTCATTGGATCCAATCGGCCATTCACTACAAAAAGGTCAATATTTTGACTATTTGTGTCTCAGAATACAAAGAGAGAACTGGACTAGGAAATCAACGCGCTTAAAATTATACTTCCCACATAATTTGTAAATGATAACTAACATTAATATAGGTCAGCTTGGATGCTAAACAAATAAAAAAAAAGTCTAACTTAGAGAGTCTAATCATACATATTAGGTAATATGTATTTATTTATTTATTAATGTACAAAAACAGTTAACAAACTTCAACTTATATAAGAAAAATAATGAAACGATTACATGGTAAATTTGCTAACTCAAACATTGTACACAGCATTCATAAGTTATAAAACATTCATAATTTTAACGTCAATCTAGCTATTATGATTGGACTCACTGAATAAAATATTTGTAGAAATCGGAGGAAAAGTATTTAAGAATACGTTCAGAATGTAAACTCTAAGGCTTGTGTTCCAGACGAAACGTCTGGAATTCAAGTTTCATCTAGACCACGGCCAAACAGCCCGGAAGCAATACATTCAACAATACATTCAGAATTCATAAAGTTCATAGAAACAAAGCCACTGTTATATTGACCGCTGTGCAGTAATATATTTACTTATTAAAACAAATAGGCATCCGAATAGGTATGTCAAGGTGCGGTGAGATGACGCCACTAGGTTATGTCACACACTCTCCGTCGTTTCGTCCAGACGAAGCGATAAGTAGTACCGTAAACTGACGAAGGTCGACCGCATCCGCCTGATAGAACTAGCAGTTTCATATTTAATGTCGAAAGTAATCAAAGGGTTAGTTGCTATTTAACTGTTGTTGTCTATCGCGGGATTTTGTTTTCCTAGTTCTAAATTGGAGTCCTATGAAACACTAAGGTGCCTGACATGTATTGTGTTGTTAATATATGGTATTTTCTTATTATTATTTTAAGCGCTCCATGATCAGAAGTACTGATAATTTATAAATTAATAACCTTATCAAGAGTTCAACTCATCTACTGCAGTGCTCGCTACGGCCCTTGGTTACACACTCTTGGCGTCGTCGACGTGTAGTAGGTGTGGCAAGGCATACCGATCAAAGATTATGTTAAACCCTCAAGAACCTTTTAAAGATAGATTATAAAGCGTATCCTTAATATATGGTTTACCATATATTAAGGATATCGTATATAGCGTATCCTTAATATTGGTTTTACCATATATTAAGGATACGCTCGGTAAAAGCATCGGCCAGTACGAGAATTTCTTTAACCAAAAATACGAAAATACTTGAATACTAATTACGAAGACTGATCTATTTCCACTTAAAAAATTACATAACAAGCGTATTTAATACTTAAACATCGTACCTAGATGTGTTTTGTTCGCTGCGAACTTATCGCAGCAAAAAGCATTATTATTTAAACTTTAAACTCAAAATAAAGAGTTCTTTTGACGACAACACAATTCCTTTATCAAAACTTTCCATTTGATTGATTTATTCATCGACTGAACATGTCAATTTTCATGTACACTTTCGAATTAGGGGCTAAATGAGTACTAGTATTTGATTAATAAATAGTATCGTACTACTTGTCTTGGGTTTACATCATAGGTCAAATGTTTATCAATGGTTGAAAATGCAAGAACACTTCTCTTCCATGAGGTCAGCAGTTCTTTTATACTCAGTTTATTGATCAATAACAAAAGGAAGGGAAACATAATTGCAACAGTGAGTTTTGGCATTTGATTAAAAAGTTTGGTGGTTCGACATGACGTGAAAAGGGTTTATAATGACGTAATGGGTGATGAGAACACAACTTCAGTCAGCAACGGCTTTATTGTTCAGGCATCTCGAATTTCTTATCCAGGCTTCATTAGCGCCCAATCGGTATAACAATGACGTGTTAATGTTCTTTAGGATTCAAGAAGAACTGAATGTTGCGTTACAGAGTTGTATATTAAGCAATTAAGGCATCAGTGTTTGTTCCTCTTTACGGGTTAAAAATCCTGTGATCTTGTGATCTGTGAACTTAGTCGGTGATAAAGTAAAGTCAAAGCCAGAACGACATTTTGAAGGGCCCTGCTTATATCCTGATAGTTGTTTAGTATGAAGCAAACAAAATATGTATAATAAAAAAAATCTCTCAAGATATCGTGATTCGAGACTATAGTAAATATAGTCGTATGTAATATAGTAGTCATATTGATAATCATAATGATTATCAGTGTATTTATTTGACTGGCCGGTTGGCGCAGTTGGTAGCACTCTGCCTTCTGAACCGCTGGTCCCGGGTTCGATTCCCGGACAGGTCAAACATTTGTGTGTATGAACATGTCTGTTTGACCTGTGCCTGGGTGTGTATATGTATATAAGTATATATATAAGTATGTATTTAAGTATATATATCAGTCATCAGGTTACCATAGTACAGGCTCTGCCTAGTTTGGGACCTGAAGACCTTGTGTGAATGTTGTCCCATATTATTATTATATTATTATTTATATTTTATTTTTAGCGATTTTGGGAGTACTAAAGTTTGAATATTGTATTGAACTCTCACTGTTTCAGTATATTTGCTTTTTTTATTAGTTCGGACTTCTAATGAAGATTAACTCTGCGTATTAAGCCTGTCGTATTAATAAAGCACATTTTTACCTCGTTAGCCAAAATTTTATTTATTTCGTCAACAGTGATGTAGTGGATACCATTGCATGTTACATAATATAAATATACGAACATTCTTGAGATAATATCATTTAGATTAGTCACTCAAATTGGATTGTGTATAATATGTTCATTTAAGAATGGATTTCATAACGAGCAAATATCATGGAAGAGCGAACCGGTGTCGTGAGAAATGGCCGATTGCTAAATTGGATCTAGCAACGCTCGCCGTGTCTAATGGGGGATACTTTAAATCCATCACTATTTACTTACATTGTCCACTGATTATAGGGTCACTAACATTGTTTTCTCAAATAACTATTTATTCGGCTACTAACAATAGTTTTCTAGTCTTATAACAATTTTGACGAAATCTGCAGATCGCTGCGGTTTAAAACGTATTTAAAATGTCACTATATAAATTTAAAAAAAACTTTGGATAAATTTTGTTTATAGTTATTCTGAAGTGTACCATTAATTTATATTCATCAAAATATATGTATAATAATATTATTTATGTCACAATAACAATGTAACTTTGTGTATGAAACTGATAATCTAACCGATTGTCAAGATTTATTCGAAACATTTTTTTCGGGTTCCTACAGCACAATGGAGCCCATAACAATAATTGTAGGAATTGTATATGTTTGTGTGTGCCGGTTTTGGAGCGATTTTCATGAATGTATTGTGGTAAGCTACACTTAATATGTAATGTTTTTTCAACAACGAAAGTTTTACGGAAATAACATTATCCACGCGGGTGAAACCACAGGTGCAGCTGGTATGTTACATGTTTACTAGCGATACGGCTTCACACGGTTGCAATTTAGACTTCATTAATATTTAAATATGGTATATTTACTACAATAACTACATATAAACCGTCCGTACAATATATTTATATACATAATGGTGTTTTAAAATCCGTTACAGATTTGCAGATCTTAGGAGTTAGTGGCAAAGTATATACACAACTTTGTTTTCTATGCTAATAATTATTATAACATAAGAATAATATAATTAATAATTTTTTAATAATAATTATAGTAATATGGCAGGATGCGAGCCGCTTCCAACAGGTCCTTGTGGAAATCAATGGGGGAGGCCTATGTCCAGCAGTGGAAGTCCTATGGCTGAGATGATGATGATTATAATATAAGAAAGATTTGATTCTTTGTTTTTTTGTTTATTTGCTTTGAATTTGCTCCGAAACTACTGAACCGATTTGAAAAATTATTTCACTGTTGGGAGTAATATATTATATTGTAAAAGAAATTAGGGATCCTTATAATTTTAAATTTTGAAATGTAATTGTTACCCGTGCGATGCCGGGGCGGACCGCTAGTATAATACAAGTATATAGATTCCCCTGTCAAGAAATTCTACATGAGTAAAACCAAAGTATATATATATAAAGTATATATATAAAGTTGTAATCGTCATCCTTGTGACCTTCATAAAACTGCTAAGATCACCTACCTACTCGTACCTACTTGTAATAAAATGCGAGCTTATGTCATGCCGGTAGTTTATCAATACATTTTATGTACCTATAATAATTCCGCAATCCACTCATGTATAGATATTCATTTGATAAATGAAAAAAACTTACCTAAGTGTGCCATTAATTATTGCGCTTATAAATATAGCTGAACATACAATATAAATTAATAAATGATTATAGACACCGCAGATTTGGCACATAATTATACATGTGAACAGAATTACACAAGAGAAGAATTTATATTGAGAGAAAAAGATTCTGCATCAACCCTAACTTCAGTGTATTTAAGAAGTGAATGGGGCAAAGAAATTGACCAATTGACTCATGTGCAGACGTTCCGTGAGAATAGATACGAATTAAGAAACTTCACTAACTGCTCAGATATAAAGGTACATAGTTTCTTAAGCACTTAGTCGACTTACATTATAATTATATATTTTTATACTGTATAGATCTAGCGTTTGACCGATATCTTCTATCTCTATGTCTATATAGTATATATAGTACGAGTATGAACACATCTTTAAATCATCAACCCAACATCAATATTAATAGAACCTCTGTTAATTCTCCAGCTGTCACCTTTAAGTTTGAAAAACTGCCACCAAACGCATTCTGTGATCAGACATCAGTCCTTGATAGCCAGCAAAATTTTTATCGTTATTACATCTTCGACCACATCGCCACTGACCATCAAGTGAGATAGTGGTCAAACGCAAGATCTATACAGTTTAAAAAAGCTGTGTAATTTTAGAAGGTTAAAATGTGAACATGTAAGACATAGACTTCACGTCTTTGTTTTTATTTTAAGCACTAAAAGCATCAATGAACGCATCCATTAAATTTTTCTAATGAGTGTTGTGCGAAGTGTTGCATGTTATGAATAACCTCAATTGCTGGGCGGTTACAGTTTAAACTACTTTAAAGGAAATATATATCTATAAACCTAAGCTTACATGATAGCTACATTCAAAAAGAAATATATCCATAATAAAATTAATTTACTATGTATAAATGCATAAATGCACAAAAATGGAAGTACGAAAAACACCATTTAAATTACTGTCTACAGGCAAGGTGCCCAGAAAGCTGGCAACAATACCTCAATATCAAAGCATAGGTATTCATTGGTCGAGGTAAGCGCCCAGCTCTTTGGTCACGAAGAATGTCCACTAAATGTCTAGGCATCTCTTTAAAAAAGCAAACAATATAATTGGATATATGAAAACTGTTTTCAGCCTTTGGTATTTTTTTTTCTACACACTCACACCCCCGCACTAGGATACCCTGTGTCGCGAGAGGAAAAAATTCCAATCACGATACACAAACATGCAAATGTTTGCCCCGGCCGGGATTCGAACCCGGGGTCGCAGTTCCAAAGTCAGTGTCGCTGATCACTGAGCCACGACAACCGTCAATATCGTATTTTAACTCTACTAGTCATATTATTCAGTAAGCACCTCCTTTTCGGAAAAATATATAAGAAGATAAAGTTAATATTAGTGCGTCCTTTTGTGAACGAAATACCATAAATACCAATCAAAAATTTGTCCACAGGCCAATTTAGTTTACGAGAGTGTGTCAAATTATAGAAAATATTTAGATACAAAAAGTCCAAGAAGCATTATTTTATAAATATCAGCAATTAAAGTAATAACTATCGGTATTTGTTTATGTTTTTTGAGCTGTTACATAAATTGGTTCTATAAATTCCTCATTTGAATGTAGTTCAAATATTCAAATCAGAAATTGAGTGTCAATTATAAGTACACTCGTATAATTGCTATCGCTGAAGAACTTAAGCTTAAAATGGCAGAAATTGGATCCACCTTGGACATCGTTAAGGCTCAATCAAGAATTCAATGAAATTTAAGCTAAGGATTAATTTGCTTGCTTAATGTATAAGCTGTTTTGCGTTTAAAGAGTTTGTTTATCCATTAAATTAACAGAAAATGGAAACGAAAAATCGCCTCGAGTCTGATTCTCAGCCACACGCTCGAGTCATGTGTAAGGAGTGAAATCGTGACGAGCTGGTTTTGCCTGCTCGTGAAATTAATTTCTTTGTTTATTCCACAGACATAGACAATGGTTTTTTTTTACATATTATAAGTTTGCGTTATTATGGTTTATTCAATCGTGGGATATAAGGCTGCATCCTGTTTCAGCAGCCGAATCACGAATCACTGTCACAGTCGTAGCTTTGTGTGAAACAATTGAACTCTGTACTGACTATCATTTATTTATTAATACTGTGACATAGTGAAATAATAGTTAGTAAGGGAGGTACGTTCGTTATTCAATTATTTATACGATTGCGATGCGATGAATTTTACGTAAGTTATTCCTGCTACAAGCAAAGTTCGATATACGTAATAACTAATGTTACCTCAATGATATTAGTATTTGTATGCGTTTTCAAACAAATTGGAGAGAATATGGTTTGAATCAAAGTTCGATAGGTAGGCTGCGATAAAAAGCTAAAATGTTTATGCTATTTGTGTCTGTCTCTCTTTTAAGGTACAATATTGGGCGCCATAAATATACAGAACGAGAGCAGCTGTTGAGACGTTTTTTTTTTTTTTTTTGACAACGTTCACACCAGGTCTTCAGGTCCCAAACTAGGCAGAGCCTGTACTATGGTAACCTGATGACTGATATATATACTTAAATACATACTTATATATATACTTTTTTTTTTTTTTAATACATATACACACCCACGTTCAAGTATCAAGTTTAATATATTGGATATATAATAGTTTTGACTAATCGTCTAACTAACGAACGTTTGGATTAAACCTGCGGGCTTACTCCTGACACTCGATTCATCGATAGCCGAATTCACCAAGTCCATAATATTTATCGGTAAATAATTAACTGCATACTTAGCATGCGTGCCGTTTGACATAGGAAATAATACTATGTCTGTAAATGTATCCTTACCAACAGTTAAGATACTGTGTGACTTTTAATTTTAATATTATTTTTTTCGACTGTCGCCGTACGCGCAGTGGTTAGTTTCAGTGATATGACTTCTGTGTCTCCGGGACCCTGAGTTCGAATCCCGGCAGGGGCAAACATTTGTGCGATGAGTGTAGATGTTTGTCCCACAAATTGCAAAAGTTTGTTTATGTTTGTGTGCTTTGATTGTGTATGTCCATGCCCCTCGCGACACATGGAATCCCAGTGCGAGGGTCTGAGTGTGATTAAAAGAAAATACTTTTAAAATACAGTATTTTTTTAATAATTGTATAGGTTACTGGTGAGATTGCCTTTGTATTAGAGTTCGAAATGCCACAGGGTCGCATTAAGGTACATGATTACGTCATTACCCGACCCGGCTCCTGAGGTGAACCGGCGAAGACCCTCAACCTTTAAGCTATATAAACTTCTAAACATCATCGAAAACTGATATGGTAAGCGAGTGAACAATAACTCACCTTGTCTCATTAATATAGTTAAGATAACGAATTTAGTATTGTTAAAAATATACATACATCATTAATGATGACAGAGTACCAACGAGGTTTCAGATGTTAACGCGTTTGGCTAATGCCTTGAGACCGGTATCGTTATACTTTAAACACAGTTTAAAAGTAGTGATGACTAATTTACGCAGTCCAAAAAAGTATTAGGTTATTGTTCGAATTCACATTTACTTTATTAGGGTTCTTGGAGCTAAATCAAGCTTTTTCCGATAAAGCGAGGAACAAGAAATGAGAAAAAGGAATTAACGCCTTATTCAATTTCCTGCTTTACCTTATTTAAATAAATTCTTGTTTTGAGGACGCTAAAATGTTGAACATTTAAATATGTTTTACAACTTGTAAGCATCAACGAAAATAACATCCTACTAATATTGTAAATTCGAAAGTTTGTGTGTATAAGTGTGTGTGTATCTTTGTTACTTATTCACGCTTAAACCACTACACCAATTTCGATGAAACGTGGTATGGAAATAGTTTAAGCTCTGGATTAACACATAGGCTACTCGTATCCCGGAAAAAGTATTGTTCCCGTGGGATAGTTGAGGTAGCGGGAAAACCGTAATCTACGGGGGGGAAACCGCAGAGCGCTACTAGTTTGTTATAAAGGCGAAAATTTGTTAGTCTGTTTGAAATATACATTACTTTTTATCCCGGAAAAACCATATTACCTACCCGTGGAGTAATTGAGGTAGCGGGTAAAAAGGAGTACATGCCCGCCATTTTACTTGAGTGAAATTGCGGGGTGCACGTGCAATATATTTAGGCCGTCTTGCATCTTGCTTCCAGCGGATTAGCAAGTTGAAGTGGCAGTGGGCAGGGCACATAGCTCGAAGAACTGATGGCCGTTGTAATCGAAAGGTTCTCAAATGGAGACCACGGACTGGCAGTCGCAGCATAGAACGGCCACCGAGTAAGTGGACAAACGACCTGACTAAGATCGCAGGCAAATGCTGGATGCGGGCCGCTTCCAAACGGTTCTTGTGGAAATCAATGGAAGAAGCCTATGCCCAGAATTGGACGTCCTATGGCTGAAATGATACTGTTGATGAAGTGTACCTTAATGTTTGAATATTGATAAATTCAGTAATATAGTTTTACACTGTATGCATTAATGTTCATAATATATTTTTTAAAGCACAAATCAGGATACCGCATCACTGATATTTCAGATATGAATGTTCTTGGCTAATGTCTAGCATGGATATAACCAGTATCGATATACTTTAGACAGAGGTGCTTAAAATTAGTGATGACGCATCTACACATTCCTAAGAAGGTATTATTGATCGAAATCAGACTCACTTTATTAAGGCTTTTGGGGCTAAATCAAGCCTTTGTTCCGATTATGCGAGAAACTAGAAATGAAAAAAAGGACATTTCTGGGTGTCATTTTAAAATTCCGCGGATTATTTAGATTAAAAAAAAGGAATTCGTGCCTTGAATACTCCAAAAAAATTAAGCATTTAAACGTGTTGTCAAACGAATTGTTCTAATCTTTATTCAGTTTTCGATATAGTGAGTTTGGGCTTGTCAAATGTATGTTTAATATTGACGATTGATTGACAGGACAATTGGCAAAAGCAACGATTGTCCGTTTAACCACGCCTATTGAGGGTTACTTCAAATTTTAAAGAGGTCAGTGAACTGTAACACATGGTATGCTTTACTTAGTCAATAACCTGCTTCCATTTGTAATTTTGGTTCAGACACTATACAACGTTTTTATGCTCAGACAGTTTATTTCTGATACTGACAGACAAACGGCCTAAATGTACAAATTTCATCAGAAAAGCTCAGTAATGTTTTATGCTAGCTACGCTTAGCGGTATCATCCATACGTTCGCCTGTCGTACCTACTAGTAAACTGTTTTGCTTCGTCAGCCGTGGGTTGTACTTAACATAAACCCTTACCTAACCGTTACTTGATAACTATTAATATAAACCTTAGTAACTAACGCTTGTATTGACGGATCACTTCAATCTCGATTCGATCTTATAGAGAAACTTCTGTGCATACATAGGTTACCCGAGAATCTGGAGACTTAGGATCACTGTGGGGTCATTTTAACTTAAGACTCAAACACGATTAAGTCACGTTTGTTACATGCACTTGTATCTACAATCGAAGACTATGTAATAACACTTGAGAATCGTCTCAAGCCTGAGACGAAAAGACATACCAAATAAAAACATTAATCTGGGCGAGAACCAATAAGAGAATCGACAACGAAGGACTTCTATTCTCCGATCGAGTGTCCCGACGTTTTACCAACAAAATCGTCCTATCGCTTTAGTGAAGTGACCTTTCAAGGTTTTCGATTTCGATTGGGTAGCCTTGAAAGAAATTTATTGGAAGTCATTTTCGCAGGATTTAATTTCGAAAGCAAATGCAGAAACGTTTTATAAAATATAACAAGATCATATTAATCATCGTTAAATTTTCAGTTTATCTGAAATCAATTTCTGTAACTGTTTTTTGGATAGAAAACGAGAATGATACAAATTGTCCAATTAAGTTGCTATCGCAGTAGCTAAATTTATTGGTAGTCCATTATCCTGTGACAGCTTAGCAACGGTGATCTGAATAGATTATATCGTTGAATAGATTATGTCTGGCGATACCATGGCCTGAGTCAGAGACAATACGTCACGAGCGCGAGCATCACCATAGTGCTATTGTAGAAACGCCTTTGTAGAGTCTTGGTCGCGCCGGTATGCTCTACTACGAAACCATTTGTTATGTTAACCAAACAATGACCACGACGCTTACGCTGGTGCCAGCTAGTCTTCCCAAGCTAACCCAGTCACCACTTTTCTTTTAAAATCTTGAATGGCATCTGTGAATTGGCAGCTCGACTATGCTGTTTTAGTCTAAAGATCATAGGACAACTGCGGACATATCGTTACTTTGGAGACTCGTTATAGTAACTATGGTATGATGAGAATGCTTGCTGTATGATAATTGCTAACTTGTTGGCGATACGCGTGTTATAGATGCTGATGATTTATACAAGACTAATGTACTGTTCCTTGTTTGATTCTTAGGCTTTTATTAAAAATCAGATGTGACACAGTATAGTAGACATTATGTATAGATAATATTTCTATTGAAAAATTAATAAAAGGTAATTTATAATTTTTTTAGTTTCTGTTACTGATACCTACCACGCCTGTCATGTCTCGCCAGGTAATTAGCATAAGCAATTTATTTGAAATAATCATATCACTAACGTAAATAAATGAATTCGTAGAAAGTTTTTTTTCCACACACTCACACCCTTGCACTAGGATACCCTGTGTCGCGGGAGGCACAGACACACACAATCACAATACACAAACATCCAAGATCCGAGAACAAACATCTTTGCTCATCACAGAAATGTTTGCCCCGGCCGGGATTCGAACCCGGGGTCGCGGTTCCAAAGTCAGTGTCGCTGATCACTGAGCCACGACGACCGTCAAAATGCTATATCATCCGAATTATATGATGCTTATAATTTTTACTCATGCGGTACACAGATAGGTAATCATGATATTACAATGCAACCACTGGAAGGCGAGCCTTTCTTTTAGGAAGAGGAGTGTTGACCTTGACTCAAGCACTTGCTTTAGTCTAATGACTTGGCCTAAAGATATTTGACCTAAGACAGTGACCGCACCTCAAACAGCATTAACTTGCGTCACATTATCGTATCGCAATCGCATAAACAATTGATTAACGCAGGTAGGTTCTGGTAGTGATTATCTCATTCAACTAAACTGAAATTCTGGATAATAAGATAAGTTCTTCTATGGCTAGGATAAAGTTCAAATGAGTATGACTCTTATCAATAACAATACTAATATTAAATGTTTTTATCAAAACCGCGGTTACTTTTAAGTAAAATAAGTCGCCACTTATTTTGTGCCGACTAAAACTATCCACTATTGCATAAAGCTCGTCTAATATTGGAGATAGCGTTGTGTGGATCTATACGAATTTGAATTGTAGCGAGCTATTTCATTTTGAAGAATTTTAGTGAATTAGTAATTCTAGTTCGAGTGATCAACAGAATTAGGGCCACTATCCGTACAAACTAACATGTCTCTGTGTCAAAGTTGTACTAGATAAATAGCAGTTAGAGGTGTGTTCAATTGTTTCACGCTGCGATAGGTAATTGTAGTTCAGCTGCTGTTCCGACATCCGACGAAGAATGCACAGCAAGTTACTTAGTCCATTAATTGCATTGGACAATATCGCTTAGGCTGCGAGCGCTTTGTCTGTCCATCCCTTAAATAAATGCGTGAAAAATCTGTACTTCTGCATCCATATACAACACTTTTCAACTCTGTGTTTTAATCTATCAACGTTTAGGCTGCGTTTAACTCGCCCGCCAAGCGTGGCGCGAATAGGCCAACCCCCTCCCCCATGGGGGATACGTCTGTTCAACAGGAGACGTCTTATGGATGACATGGATAAAGGGGTTACGCTGCCCCGTTCCAAACCCCAAAGTTGAAAATTCACGTTGACAGTTGTGAGGTTTGGAACCTGCACAATTTCAATTGACAGTTAGATTCTATTACCATGGCAAAATCAGAGTTAATTATTACCCTAAGTGACATTGACTAATGGCCATTCCAAACCTCAAATTTATTCGACAATAATTGTTCGACAAAGTGTAAAGTGTTTTGGTGCGCAACCTTAATTAAGATAGTCTCTGAAAAGTTTTTATTAAGCATTCAATACATATTTGCAATTATTTAATTTGTATGCAGTTATGAACAGCTCTACCACTGCTATTTACACTACAATTAGCAGGTACACTTAATATCCTCAAACTGTACATTTTAGCAAACAATGGCGCCCGTGTGAAAATATTATTTTTGCGATATTGAAATGGAGAATTTTTAAAACAACAATAACAGCTTTCATTGGGCGTGCTGTTATCTTTATTCCAATAACTAGTGAAATGACCCGGCTTCTGTTGGATTCAATTTAAATTTTATACGAAATTTTAATTTGGATGTACAATACAATAAACCTATCGGAATAGAGATCTGCATGATATTGGAACTCGTCCAAATGTTTTGCGTGGTATATAAGTATTTAGCGGATACATAGACAGACAGACATATATGGAGGGCGACCGTTTTCATACTTTGTTTAAATGGAAAAATAGTGATAGCCTAATTAGTCATGGTCATCATCTTAGCCATAGACGTGAACTGCCTCCCTCATTGATCTTCAGGATCGGTAGGGAGCGGTCGATATGTCAGTACAAATAACCGGTAAGTGATAACTGATATTAATTCTGTAGAATTAATATCACCTATTAAAATTTCACCTAAAGCCAGCCTGCCTGATGTTTAAACGGATTTGTTAATAAAATTCTGTTAATTGTTATTAGAATAGAACAGAATAGAATAGAATTATATTTATTCGTAACAAAAAAAAATATACAAAGTTATTATATAAAATATTACTACGTTAATAAAACAGCTAAAAGTTTTGCAGTTCTTTGCTATCGATCAGCCCAAACTCAGCGTTGTGCTGATTGTAAACAACCAGCGCTGGTCTTCCGTTTGGGCTGGTAGGTGACGTCACGCACGTACTGATTATTATTTATTATATTTATTTCGTACCCCATCACGAGCTAGATGCGCTAGACGTGCAATGCCAGATTAAAAAAAACAACCGGTTGCACTCCGGGAGTGCCGGCAGAAGTGAAAACTTGAACATTAACGTTATACATTTTGAATATTTTGGAATGGTTAGAGAATAATTTCGCACGAATTGCTTTATTTATCGGTATAAAAGTACTATCATTTATGTGGTAAAATACAATATTCATTTATTGTGCTATCGTACAAAAACATGCCAATAGGTATTTATTTTATTGATTTTATGTACCTACACATAGAATTAACATGATGAGGTTTTTTTTTTGAAACAATGAAATCTTTCCTCTATGAAATATCGGGGTTTTGATAATCGAACTCAATAATACTTTTAACAAAACGACTTTATCTAATAAAACTACCAACAAACGAAAATGTTCCTTATTTTTAACAGATTTGAGTATAAATTTCAACGGCGGTCTACTCTCCTTCCGTCTTACGAATTCGATGACGTCAAGGTCCTGACGAGAGTTTATCCCCTATACAAAAGTGCACAACGCCACTAAAGAAGTGTTCACTTCAACAAAACTTAACATTAGATTCACGTTTTCCCGTTAGAATTACCATCATAATGTTATCAAACCTTCTCTACATAATTAAAAAAATAATTGTGATAATTATTTATCATAGTAATTTCCTCAGCGCGATCGGTGACACTATAATTATATGGCTATGCATGTGGGTAGTATAAAATAATAAATTGGAGCTTAGACATGCCGCCGCTATTTCTTTTTAATGACATTAGAGGATGTTCAACTCTATCCTTTCAACAAATGCTTGTCCATTGTTTGATCGATGAGTACTATACAGTTCTAATTCCCTTGATCTATTATGAATAAAACATGACAATTAGATCTTCGATACAATTCAGTCGGTAGAAACATTGCACCTATTTATCACTGATAGCATCTGATGTGGGTGTGTACGAAAAGCTGGTTTATTCATATTTTTTGTAGGTTTTATAATTATTGACTACCAAGCAGTCAATACATAAAAATCTTATAAGCAGTAAATACATAAGTCAATGCATATAAAACCTACAAAACATATTAGAATTTATCTTTTTACTAAGGACTTTGATCCAATCTAGTTCACTTTATCACAAACCCGGCTTCGCGTAGTTACATTATTGAAATTTTAGTAAGGATCCCTAATTTTTTCTAGTAATACAACCTATGTTACTCAGGAATAATGTAGAATTTATTTATTTTTATTTATTTGTTAACATTCACACAAGGTCTTCAGGTCCCAAACTAGGCAAAGCCTGTCCTATGGTAACCTGATGACTGATATATATATATATATATATATATATATATATATATATATATATACTTATATACATATACACACCCAGACACAGGTCAAACAGACATGTTCATACACACAAATGTCTGTCCTGTCCGGGAATCGAACCCGGGACCAGCGGCTCAGAAGGCAGAGCGCTACCAACTGCGCCAACCGACCAGTCAAATTCTAATTATGAAAGAATTTAAGAAATGAATTCAGTAGGTAGTTGTGAGTTTATTCGTTACAAACATACAAATCTTTCCTCTTTATAATATTAGTCTACAAGTGTAGATATCAGTGTACCAACCAAGACATACCTAGTATAGAGGTGGTTCTGATAGTCACCCGATAATCACACTTATATGATACACGTAAGTTTGTTTATCGTTTGTAGTTTTTATGTTTGTTACTCCTTAACCCTAAAACGGCTGAACGGATTTGCATCAAATATGTATTTTATTTGCTCGATATTTTGGCACAGCTGCATGTTGCACAGTTTGCTCGTGCACATGGCGCAAGCAGCTGTGCCAAAATATCGAGCAAATAAAAAACAAATTTGATTAAAATCCGTTCAGCCTTTTAGCGTGAAGGAGTAACAAATATAATTTTCAAAGGACAATTCAGACTAAACTATCTGTTTCAAACAATAAAATACCCACATCGGTTCAGTCGTTTTGTGTATTAAAGTAACCTAATATTCATACAAACTTCAAACCCAACAAGCTTATAAGCATTCAAGCTTAGCATTCAGCAAGCAATAAAAGGCATGATCATAATTATATAATGAACTATCTGCGCCCCGCAGTTTTACCTGCGTGGTGATGATTGATGATGATGATGATGATGAAAAGTAGCTTTTGTGTTACTTCGGGACCTGAAGTATCTACATACCAAACTTCATCCAATCCGTCCAGCCGTTTGAGCATGATTGAGTAACAAAAATCCATACAAACTAATCGCGTTTATAATATTACTAAGAAAATAATGCGTTTTTTTAATTTATTCCACCCCATCCTTAGCAACATTTTCATTAGTTAATTTAATTTGTATTTTCGCTATAGACATTTTCCATCCATATAAGTTGTCCTGATGTCGACCTTCACAATATAAATCTGAATTGGTAAGTCTACCGGTTAGCGGTTGTTGAGCAACTAGTTTGATATAGTACATGTCTATGTATACATAGCGGCGATGATGCCTTCGCCAGCAAATGTGACCAGTCCATAATAGAATCTAACACAGCGATGGAAATGTTACTTTATAATGCAGACCTGATACAGAATATTACATTAAATATATGCATCATAGGTGAAGAGTACTCTCCGACGCTCTTGTATGAAAGGTCTGATTAGCGTTGATGAAGCGAATGAAGTGTGTCGGGATCGAATCATTTGGAACGCTGTGGTCTCTGCCTACCCCTACCGGAAAGAGGCATGAATATATGTGTGTGTAATAATACCACCACTTAGGTATCTTTGGAATATATGCGGTATATTTTCTTGATAAAAATGTGAAAATTGTTGTTGTTGAAATTTGTATTTGTAATTTAATTCACTAATTTCAAAAAAGTGTGAAATTTATTAATAACAACACTAACGTTAGATGGTTTATTAAGTTATCGGGTAGTTTTAGGTAAATTAAGTTGCCACTTATTTAGTGCCTACTAAATACCCGCAATTGCATAAAACTCATCTAATATTAGTGACAGCGTTGTGTGGAGTTTATACTAATTTGAATTTAAGAGTAAATAGCATACGAGCTATTTTAGTTTCAAGAATTTTAGTGTATTTTAGTTAGTTCGAGTGATTAAGAGAATTAGAGCCTTATAAATAATGAAACTGTAATCAATGTAAACTCTAAGGCTTTCACGGCCGGCGTTGCATGTTGTATGTATTGCTTCCGGGCTGTTTGGCCGTGGTCAGTATCAGAGAAGACGCCGCGAAGGAGAGTTCTACGCTTTTGTCGCCGCTCGGACCTGAACCACTGAAGATGTCGACCGCAGTGATCGACGAAACGTCTGGAACACAAGTTTCACTTAGACCACGGCCAAACAGCCCGGAAGCAATACAACATGCACAATCTTAGTCCTTTAGGATTATTTATTACTTTATGTCTATCCTATGATGGAAAAAAATGTTTTATTCAGTTCATAAACAACGGATAAAATATAAAGATATAAATAATATAGGTTACAAGTTTAAAAAAAACTGTCTATCGTAGTACTGCACATCACAAGTGAAATATACATATATTATTAGTTAGTATTATGCTAATATGTACATATACATATTAATATTATATTATATGCGCGATATTTACGGTGCCCAAAATTCTAGCAGCATTTCCCTGTTCAATTGAGACGCTGATCAAATAAATACGATTGCCAGCACTTCGTCCCGCGCTTACACTAAAGGTGAATTTAAAAACTATCTGAATCGAATCTAATAAGTTTTGGAAATACCGATAAGCTCCCGGTGCCCACGGACCCAGAGTTGCTAAACCAAACGTCTCAAATAAAAAAATACAAATAATACAAAAAAAATACAAATACAAATATCTTTATTGTTCCTTAATTTTGTACAAATAAATAAAACTCATAAAGAAAATATATGGTTTCAACTAAAATATGTCAACTGGCACCCCAGCCCCCGCACTAGGATACCCTGTGTTGTGGGTGGACTAGTCTCTTCAGAGGTAACATGTAGGAGAATTTGTAACGAGTATGTTCGCTGGTTGATTTTTAACGCGAGTTCTCTGTTAAATTTTTTAGTTCTCTCCTCATTGAATTGTTTCATCATAAATTAACTGGCCGGTTGGCGCAGTTGGTAGCACTCTGCCTTCTGAGCCGCTGGTCCCGTGTTCGATTCCCGGACAGGTCAAACATTTGTGTTTATGAACATGTCTGTTTGACCTGTGTCTGGGTGTGTATATGTATATAAGTATATATATAAGTATGTATTTAAGTATATATATCAGTCATCAGGTTACCATAGTACAGGCTCTGCCTAGTTTGGGACCTGAAGACCTTGTGTGAATGTTGTCCCATATTATATATTAAACATAACATAGATATACATGGGCAGATATAGACATAATTATCATGGTACGCTGGACATTATGACCCTCCCAATGATCTTGACAAGGGCCGGCTGGAAGCGGCACGCATCTATCCGTATACTATTATTTATTAATTTATTAATAGCTAGTACACGCGTATTATATAACATAAGTACAAGTAGTATAGTAGTACAATATAAGACGCATTATTAATATAAATACTTATATATAATTACTTATAATGTAATCATAGGTAATTATATATACTCACTACTATATATAATATATAGAATATATATAATAAAATAATAATATATACTATACTATGGATGAATAACATAAATTTTGCCCGTGACTCTTCCATTTAACGATTATGATGTACGTCGATAAATGTAACAAAGAATGGCAATAAAATTCGGTCCAAAATGTGCAAATAAAATTATTGCTAAGCATTTTTTTATTGCATATTAACGGTCCTAACAAATGTTAAATGCTTAAGCACGTACTCGTACATATTTATATAATGTTTATTTTGGTCAAAGATCACGGACATAGCACTCCTTATTTGATTGCATTACATAATAATCAGACATTCTGGCATAATAGATTTTATATTTAATTAAGATGTAGGTGAAATACGGATCTGAGCTCATCTATGTAACCAAAACCCCAATTTACACAAGTATGTACACTCATATGTGTACCTAGGGTAAAATTGTGTAGGGTAAATTTTGTGTTTATGTCTGTATATAAAACGGAAGCCGTGACTGTCGAAATTTTCTATTTAACAAATTCAAAATTCAAAATTATTTATTTTGCAGACACATAGGTACCTACACATAATGCTCGTGGCAAACATGGCAGCATAATATGACGTAGGGATTTGATATGTATAATTTTATAAATTCAAATATTAAACTCAGCTAATACATGGGTGTTCAGAATTTAAAAAAAAACAGACTGTGTGTCTTGCGGGATTTTTCAAATTAAGACAGCTATATTATAGACAAATATGCTATGTACGTTATACCTGTGTAATAAAAAAAATGCAGTAAAGATTTTTTAATAATGGAATATGTGAAATAATTATTTTGGAAACGTCAAGTATCGAAAAATAAAAGCTTTTTATGTACTCATCAAATGTCGTATATAAAAACTCGGTGACGCGAATTTATTTGCGGTGTAAGATTTTCATATTTAACATTTATATATATATATATATATATATCACTTTATCACATTTTATCACTTTGTTTGACTCCTTACCAAGGTTGACTGGAAGAGATCGCTTTCAGCGATAAGTCCGCCCTTTGTACTGTATTGTTAGATTTAAGATGTATTTTTGTATTGTTTTTCCCTGTGTGTACAATAAAGTGTTTTGTATTGTATTTTTTTAACGTCATATCCCCCACTAGGATTCCTTGTGTCGCGGGAGGCACGGACATAACTACAGCACACAAACATCTAAAGTGCACAACGTTTTATATAAACGAGTACACGATGCATTGAAACATGCTAAGTGGAATAAATGTTGAATGAAGAATATCAAGATTGCTAGAACAGCATTGTTTAGGCGTTGGTCCCAAGCCTAAGGTAATGCAGGAAAAGTCAGTGTTTTACGTTAAATTTAGAGCATTGCCCGTAGCTCCTCTTTTTAGCATGTTCCATGCACATTCAAAGTTGATCCCTTTTTTGAGCTAATTCGACTGGGTCAATCACTAAAATCCATATCAATCACGGAAATATCTTTCTTTCGTGATATAAACATTGTTTTTACAAACATGTATTATACAAAAATAATGTTGAATGATTCACGTTTAAAATGTTGGGCTCATGGTATAAGTAGATACTATTAATGTTTCCGGTTAGGTACCCCTAATTTATGAAGGCATAGTCGAACAATTTTATTTATTACCATACTAGGCATTTCATATAATGTGAGAACATAAATCAGTTAGGGTTCCGTTTTTAACAGCTACTACGAAACGTAATCTGTTGTCTCTTTAAGCTCGACTTTTAGGACATCTTAAGGACGAAGAAAACTTGGTATTTAATTACTGTGATGCACACATATATTGAACGGTAATGGCTAAAAAAAATAAACCGGTTGCACTCCGGGAGCAAAATCAGAACATTAATATTTATCTGTATAAAAGTACTATCATTTATGTGATAAAATAATAAAAATAAATAATTCATTTATTGCGCTATCGTACACACACATGACAATAGGTATTTAATTTTTTTGATTTCAAGTACATTTATGACACATAGACTAAGCATGTTTATTTTTGAAATAATGAAATCTTTTCTCTTTATAATATCGGCGTTTTGATAACCGAACTCAATAATACTTTTAACAAAACGACTTTATCAAATAAACCTACCAACAATCGAAAATGTTCCTTATTCGTAACACATTTAAGCTTAAATTTCAACGGGGTCTACTCTCCCTCCGTCTTACGAATTCAATGACGAGAGTTTAAACTTTTTTCCTTATACAAAAATGGCACAACGCCGATAAAGAAGTTTTCATTTAACAAAAAAAAACAAACATATTTTTTTGCGGGATAAGAGATCCGTACGTGTGCCCATCAGTACATTTAGATAATAGTTGATCTATAAATGCTTTGGTATCGGCAAAAATTGGTTTACTACTAATTATTTCTTTATTCGGTCTATTACTATTACTTGTCCTAGTACTTACACACTACGAACAATACAATCTCAGACTCAATGAATCTTCAAGTACATAATATGCTGCAATCTTACTATTTTTTCTCCATAAATTGTCGCGTGTTTAATGTACAACATTTACTTTTTTCCACAAACCTTAACTTATCTTTCGTTAGAAAATATTTAGACATTCATAGCTCACCTATACTACATTGTAACTTTTACGATTGCTAAAAAATATTATTTAAATTATGACTGTCCACTTATTCAATTTGGGGAGTAAGTAGGTATATTTAAGGTACCATGTAGCCTACTTCGAAGTTTGGTTTTCGCATAGCATGAACGAGGGGTCAACACGTTACAGCTACAAAGATTTCACGACGGGAGACAATCAGAATATTTCATTTAATTAATTTTGCAAGCTGTCAAAGCGTTCGGCTGAAAAATACTATAATCCTTACTTACTACATTAGACTTATTACATTACAATACACTTATTACATTATTGGTGTTTCAGTTATAAAAACCAAAACTAGAACTTATTTAATTAATGTCCAGTTTAAAAACTTAGTAGAGAGCTCAGGAATTTAATGACAGGTTAAGTGGTGTAAGCTGTGCGCCGATAGATCTGTCATACACGGTTCCCTTTTAAATTATTTAACGCTTATTTAACTTTTTGAAATATAATAAAAATGGAATTTCTATATTATAAAAATATTAGTAATAACTTAAAAAGAATAAAATGGATAATATTATTTTCTTTTCATTTATTATTTGCAAAATAAAAATCGTAATTTTATTGTTTTAAGTACGGAACCTACAGAAGGCTGGATTTGCACTTAGCTATGTTTTAAACCGATCCAAAGCATATTATGAGATGCCTTGTACTTTTATTTGTTATTAAAAACATCTACCTAGTGAATGTAAAATAATCTTATTCTTCTTATCCTTATCCCACACTAGGTGGGGTCGGTTCAACATGTTTTTCTCTTCCGTTCTCTTCTAACATTAGTCATCTCACTATTGCTCACATTTCAAAATATAATAAGCATTTTTTATTTAAAAAATACTTTAATATATTATGAATATTATTACTGAGTATTCCGCAATAAAGAAATCCAAATATTCAATAACATTTTTATAATATTTTTTTACTCAATAAACAATATTATTTTCCCACACATTTTATAACAAGAAAATATTTGACTGAAAAATAACAGTTTGTTTATGAAATTCTCTAGTTGCTATTTATGCCATTTATATCTCAAAATAGAACTGTCACAGTATCTTCTATAAACTACTACTCACCAGAAAATAATAAAGTATTCCCGGCTCCATGGCACGGGTGGCCTTCCTGGCCGTGGTCTACAGCTGGCGCCACTCCCAAAACACAAAGCCTCTACGAAGCTCGCAAATCGCTAAACTAAGCTAACTCGGCTACTCCTTTATTCCGCTAACATCACCCGCCCGCTCGACCGGCTTTTACAACTAAAATGTGCAAAGTCGAAGATGCGCCTCTTATATTACTTCTTACGTTAACGACGGATACCGCAACGTATTTGGCATATAAGAGACGCGTGCGCATGTGTGAGTCAATTTTGGCGGAGACGCAGTTAAGATGAAGACCAGTATGGGCACTTAAAAGGTGATAAGATCCTTTCGCCTTTAGTAATTGCATGAGAAAGATAAATTATCATTTTAGACTCGCATCGTCTTGCGCAATGAGAAAAGTTACGTCGAAGGTATAACACACCCATCGTGTTTAGCCCGTGGTCTCTTGCAATGTATCTAAAAAGAAGCACGAATTCCCTCCTACTATAGCTACAGAGTAGAAAAATAGCTGTTGACCACTATGACAATACTTTTCCTCTAAAATAATACAGAATTCGCCATTTAACAGTGATATACTCATCGTTTCCGCAGGTAAGAAAAGCGGCGCTATTTATATATTTATTTGGAAAGCAAAACAGTAATTTATCCTTATCTTAGCAATATTCAAAATGTAATGACTTACCAGCACTGCTGATCCTACGCGGCTCCTATTGCTCAGCTGTCGGCTTGGTCTGGGTCACTGAGAATAAGAGGCTGTTTTCTATAGTGGACAAAGCCTTGGCTACTAACTCATTAAATAACTAAGGCGTTGCCCTTGTTGCCTTCGTTGCCCTCGTCGCCGACGATAGTAGGTTTCATGGTTAGCGTGATATTAGTCTTATACGAAGACTATGTGGCACATTGCCATTACATTCCCGAAGACTTTTACAACTCTAAGTTATACCCATAACTTAGAGTTGTAAAAGTCTTCGAGAGAGACTTAAGACTTAATTCTTTAAGAGACTAAACGTTACTTGTCAGGTGCGTGAAGTTTTTCGGATGTGACCATCCGGATTTTACATCTTACATTTCAATGGTTTTGTGTATTTCAGACGTAGCTCACTAGATTTATAGAACTTATGTTTACTTATATATAGAAGTAGATATGGGTAGAAATTGGACGATCAAAAATACCATTGTTCGAGAAGTACTAGTTTTCAGGACTGTTTTCCTTGTAATTGAATATTATTATCCATTCCGTCCCATTTCTTTCTAAAATGGGCCGATTTTTTAGTTTTCTTGAGATTCCCATATTTCAAAATTTAATGCAAATAAAGTATTTTTAAGCATTTTTGTAAGCGGCACACTTCTATTTCGTAAAGGCAAAAGAACTTATTCTTGCATAATTTGATTCCTCTTGGGGATAAGCAACGGTGCTAAAATCGATTATAGATTAACATATTTGCTAAGAGCATGATGATTTTGTGAGTAGTACCCATACTGTTTATATACTTGAACACAGATGAAGTAATAGTCAGTACGAGACTGAAGCCTCCTGTTGCTTGTGTGGGTATCACACACTGATAACGAGATGATCTACGTGTGTGCTCATATCCTCCTAACGTATTTTGGGCACAGGATTCTAAATCTGATACTGGGACGTTAATTGTTGAAATCCTTTTACATTTTGAAAACCATTAGTGTTTATTTTATTTGAATGAAGTAAGATTTTGTGCTTTTCCAAAAATGTTTCCTTATTTGTTTGAACTTATTTTCACTTCTCGAGTATTGGTACTTCTTGTTTTAGATGCAGTTATTACCTGGAAAACATCTGTATAATGAGGTTTTCAGGAGCTTCATGGCAAATGAACTTTGTACAGTGTTATAAAGAGTATATTAGGACCATTAATATACAACGTACCGCCAGTCATAATTAGATGTGATGATGAATTATGGGCATTTTATTATAATAGGTATATGTAATGACCAATTTCACTGATTTATTTTTGTTGTTGTAAGGATAGATAAAAACAAACATACAAAGAAAAGAAACAAGTATAAATATAGTGATACAAAAGGATTAGGCAGGATTATGTACTTTAGACAAAAGAAGAAAGTTGCGCGGAAACATTGAAAATTTAAGTAAACCAAAAGCTTATCTATTGCTGGGAAATTCCCTAGGTCACTTCTTATAGAATCTTCTAAGATCATCTATGATATAAACACGGTAGGTGCTCTCACTATAGCTAAATTTATAGTTTCATTTTGTAAAATTAGCTTATCCAATAAATATAAAACCAGAACAGGACCAAATTATCGGAAAAGATTTCCTAACCACTTAATGTCTCGAACATTATTACATTATCGGTACAACTGATTAGTTAGTTATAAGAGTCTAGATGGTTCGGGAATTGGTACCACCTGATTGTTTTTCGCAAGTAGGCCTAAGTGGTTTGGACATGTGTAACTACCGATAATTTGGCTGTCGTAAATAGGCCCAAGTGGTTTGCGAATTGGTAACGATCAATTGGCGATCCAGGCGGGCTAAAAAGGTTCCCGGATTATCTTATACCTCTGCAGTAATAATTTGCTTTATAGTAATCGTATCACATTAGCGTAAACAATTGAATAAGGCACGTATCGTCAGTACTAACTATCATTTCTCTGTATCACAGTTGTCATAAAAGACGGTCAGTGCTGAGTTCAATTGTTTCACGCTGTGCGGTGATGCGTGCTTCAGCCACTTCTATGCCAACCGCAGTTCCTCGATGGTTCATAAGATTGAAACGGACTCCATTCTGTCTAGTTGTCGCAAGTAAGCCTAAGCGACTTCCAAAGTGTTTTTTTTTAAACTTCTTTCTGCTTATTGAGCACTTTTTGGGTCACGTCATCGTTACCAAACGCTTTCCATGAGATATAGGTGTACTGTGTATATTTGTGTACTTTTTGGGTGAACAAACATCATGGAACTCGCGTCATCGTCACGAAACGCTTTCCATGTTAGCTTAGAAATCATATAGTTTTCACTTCTATAGTCATCCCCCAAAGACGGCATGTTCTTTTTTTTTTTCACTTACACCTCCGTAAGGATTCCATGTGTCGCGCGAGGCATTGATACACAAAAATATCACATAAACATCCATATGCTCATCACACAATTTATTGCCCCTGACGAGATTCGAACACAGGCCCCCGGGGACCAGAAGTGAAGACTTAAAATCATGTTACTGACCACTGAGCCACAGTGACCGTCATCGTCACCATATTATATCGGGATTGTTAACCCCGGGTGGGTTTATGAGATTTGCGAAAAGAAAAACCCTAAATTCTATTACTCCGTGATGTGGTCCTTCGTTTTAGCAGCTTGAGATATTTCTTTCCCCTAAAAGTATTAAACTATTAATATTGTAATATTATTTATATAAATGTGTGTAATATAATATAACCATTTGCATCAAAGCTTTACTTACATCTTATTACTACATAAAAAATTCCTCGCATCGCGTTCCTTCTGATGTTATTGATAATCTTCAAACATCAGTTAGTAAGAATGACGTGTTTAAGATTCATAAAGCGTCCTATGGATCATGTTAGTGACATCAACATATAAAAATTTACATTAAATGACCGCGTCAAAGCACAGGAAGATGGCAATTAGATATTCCAAGGACACCAATTGCCCTTATATACATCATAAAATTATTCTTATAAATGTAAACAGTAGTCACAAACAGTCACAATATAGTGCATTTACGGTTATATTAATGCTCTCAAGTATTGCATCATAGACAGTAATAAATGATTAAATGTCTGATGCAATTAAAAAAGTCTAAGATTGTAATTCGTGGTAAGGCTGAGCTTGCTAGATTGGCTATTGTGATACTGGCAGCAGGAAACTTTGCTTTATCGATTGAGCTGGATTTTACAGTACTGTAAGGGTAAAGAAAAGTATCATTTTTTACTGAGCACTTGCGTGCTTTTAAGGGGATGTAAGACTGGGTCAGATTATTTCTCGCCATTGTTCGGCTGTTCTCTTAGAATCTGTTGGCGGCTTTGATAGTCTGAAAACTTCAACAGATGCGATGGTCACTAAACTATCGACTAATTAGCCAGTGAGGGGAAATAATCGATATTCTCCTTTCAATGAGAGAGTAGGGCAAGATAATGCGCTAATACTGTTTATGTAAATATATTTATTTATATGAGTGAATGTCATATTCGTATTTATTCGTATAGTATATTCATCCCAATACGTTCACGTATGATGTCCATTGCATACTGTCGAAGCGATGATCGCTCAGCGGGGGGAGCGTCGGCTGTCATACTGACGGACACCGGTTCGATCCCCGACAATTGGGCTTCCGGTGAAGGTAAACGCCGACGTTATCAAATTCTCAGCATGTAGGGTGTGTCAGGTGGTAGGGTACTTTCGAGTACCCGCCTGACTAGGTACCACCCTCAAGTTTGAAAAACTTCCACCAAACACATAGTGTGTTCAGGCAGCAGCCTTGAGAGCCAATAAGCATTCTATGTCTAGCTTGATAACATATTCGACCACATCGTCACTGACCATCAAGTGAGATAGGGAATATAAGTGTGGTCTCACTCATTACTCAGACCTGAGTGTGAATGTGTTTGTTTGTTTGTTTATTTCAACATCAGTCGTAGTTAAATATATAGGCTAATGATAGTATCAACCACTGATTTTCTGACTGCAGGGCGGAAAGAGTATTTATCAGAAAAATACAAAATTTCACCCATTTTAATAATTTGTCGCCTCACTTTTGAATAAAAACATACTATGCTAATAGGTATATAGATAGATAGAAAACGCTTTATTTGTATATATTGCTATATATTGTTTACAAAGGATACACAGTGTTGATTTTAATGCCCAACAAAGTTAATGAAGTGTGTTATATATTAATCTCTTGTTCTGTACATGCAGGAACATTTTTCGGACGTGTGAGAATACAATAATCAGTTGATATATGATCCATCTTACATATTATTTCCGAGGGTCTTAGTTCTGCTGCATAACTATATTATATCTGTCGTTAAACGATCAACTCCTATATATATGTATATTTATAATCTGAACGTCGGAAATAACTCCAATGATTTCCATAAAATGTATGAAGAGGGTTTCGCGGTAAATCGATCTAGCTATAGGTTTCAGTTTTAGAATTGGTCGTTTTATTCGTGTTTTCAGGCAATGAAAAACTGCTACAATATCATTGGAATATTACTCTTTCTGAAATCTATTAGCGAGTAGTAATACATTTAGTTTTCAGCTTAAATAACAACTAAACTGTTTTACCGGCACAGCAACACTAAAGCTACTTGACAATAGATGGCGTTGTTAAGCAATACTTGGTGTTGCTTAACAACGACATCTATTGTCATGTTAATATCAACCCAAATGAGTGTTTAGTTGGAAGTTAGACCAAGAAAATAAATTATTGTATAACTAATATTATTGAAAAATCGTCATCGTCATTAATAATATAAACGTGAAAAGTTATGAGGATGTCTGTATTTTTTTATTATTCAATTACGCTAAAACACATCTGAGTGAAACTCGACATATAGATAGATTAAATAGGCTACTTTTTATTTCGTATAAATAACGTTTCCCTGAGAAAACTGACGTATCCTACACGGGTCGAATCGTGGGCTGCAGCTAGTATATATTACATATTTGTAAATTTGTCCAACCCAAACAATTATTAATGAGTCATTATTGTTAAAACATTTTGGTAGATAAAGCAGGTGTACCTCAATTCGCCTTAACCCTTAACGACCAGTTACAATTTACAACCACTTAGCGTTAATTAACGATTGTGAAGTTTTGGTTCTGTTGCTCTTCGAATATTTTGGTTGCCAAAACCTTAGACATTTTGTAAATAATTTATCTTCTTAAGTAAACACGTAAGTTGTGGGGTAAATCAGAGAGGGCGTAAAAGCATCTTAAGCACGGAGTAACTAATCCATTAGAGACGCAATGGGACCGTCGTTTGTTTTAGAATTGAATAATTATTTTGTTTGAAAAATGTTGACTCTTTTCTAGCCTTCTGAATATGTAAAACAGAATGAGTGTTAGAAAATAATTGAATACTTATGTGTCTAGCGATTCTTGCCTACATTTTTAATGTATACAAGACGATATATATATATACGAGAGTGAACGATTTAGATGAAAATTTCTGCACTATCCATGTGCGTTGGAAATTCGCCATTCAAAGATCGAGTGCCTTGTATTTATGTTATTAAAAATAAGACTTCGCTCCGCCTTTGCGCCTAGATTCGACTAAAGGCATACGCACACCTAGTTGATTAGCAACGAGTTATTTCTGCCATTTGTGTAAGCGCAAAAATATATTCATCATTATCACGGACATTAGCTTCCCCCATTTGAGGAGATTGCCAATTCTCGCCACGCTTGGCAGGCGGGTTGGCGAGCGCAGTGCGATTTGCGACCCTCAGAAGGTGCTTCTGCCCACCTTCTGGTACGTGATCCCTTAGCCAATTCTCACGGCAGCCCACGGTAAGAAATATATTATTTCTGCTCAATTATAAATATATATTTAGTGAGATTATTGAAGCTCAAAAGCCGGTCTGATTGCTACTTAAGTAAAATAGGTGCGTGAACCATATTTATGTGGTCCATGGTGGAGCAGTGCCGCATTTCCCTTTTTAGTACCTACCTAATATCATTGGTGCTAAGACTTAGAATATGTTTAATAATAGTTTATCAAACTGAGTAGACCTCACCTGATGAAAAGCTCAAAAATGATAGATGCGCCAGGACTACTACTGACTATTTTTGTACTATACTGTTTTTGTAACATAGCATACTAACGGGCTTTTGAATAAAAAAATGGTTTTGTATATAAAAAAACATTTTTTTTTAATAGGCCTATACCTTTATTATTAAATCATCATCAAAATCACCATCTCAGCCATAGGACGTCCACTGCTGGACATGCGCCTCCTCCATTGATTTCCACAAGGACCGGTTGGAAGCGGCCCGCATGCGATCTTAGTCAGGTCGTTTGTCCACCTTGTCTGTGGCCTTCCTATGCTGCACTTGCCAGACCATGATCTCCATTTGAGAATCTTTTAGCCCCAACGCCCATCAGTTCTTCGAGCTTTGTGCCCACTGCCACGTCAACTTGCAAATCCACTGGGCGATATCGGCAACTTTCGTTCTTCTACGGATCTACTTTTTAGTACGGAAGTTTTAATGCTGCGATCAATTCGATTCGTATATACGCTGTCTTTAACACAACCCCACGATCAAGAATCCAGCTGTGTTAAATCACAAGATGGAGCTGGCCACATTTCGTGAAATTATGCGATCGGGATTTTTGGTTTCCAATAAATGCTTTGTTTCTGTGCTTGCGTGACTTTTATTACACTGACTTTTTCTGTTGCTGTCAGCCTTAAACTTAGCTAATCTAAATGTCTTTGTTTTTTTTTTATGGGGTAGTCATGTGGCTGTGTATTATTATTATATCATTTTGGATAAGGAGGTACTTTTATGCCAGGGATGGTTTACGGTAAACTTTTGTCGTAAATTGCTAGAAGGTAAGCAATTAATACAGTTTTACGTAATAAAAATTAGAAATTCTAAACAGAAGACTAAACATAAAGGATAAAAGACAAGGAAAATTAGCATTTAAATGGATGAAAATGGGGAGAAAGATTTGATGGCGAGAATTAATCATAACTTTTTATTTTCGAATTTACATTTGTAAATTTATATGAGTTAATATAAAGTTTAAAATCAATTTAATATTTTCAATAGAAATATCATGATTATAATTGAAGTCTACCTAATCATCTATCACATAAATATTTTCGAAATATTACAAGTACAATAAGTAAATAAGAGGTTTGTCTATGAGTAGCAGAAAGGAGGATGGCAGAACCAGCCTTGCTCCCGAAAATCGAAATTACAACCCGTTCATGTATTCTTTATATATGAAAATTTAGATTATATTTTTGTGGAATCAGTGAATAATTTGCATTATTTATAAAGTTGGGAATCAGAAGTACTTTTATTTTATTTATTTATGTGGTGTTTGTAGTTTTCGAACGCATCCTATACTTCTCATTATGTTTGTTGCGTTCGAATACATACGCTCTGAAATTATTTGTTATTGTTACTTTATAATCTGTAGTCAGCTACTCTGTAGACACGGACTGCGTTCATAAACACACCCATACCTAGTTTATTCCAGATTATATGCAATCTGTATCTGTAGCGCGATCCATGCAATATTGCTTTCTCTGTCTACGATGCTATAGATGGATAGCGATCCATTGAATGGTTCGCTTATGGACGTGTAGTTAGCATACTGATACAGATGATTTTCCGTGATAACTTTTTACTCCCAACTTCTAGGAAAATGATTGAATATACAATATACAATGTATTTATTGCTCTATCGATACGTATAAGTTTCATTCATGAACGCGGTTTTTTTCTTCTAGGCTGCCAATGTATGGGAGTCTGCCATCCTCCTTTACTCATTGGATTAGTAAGTACCAGAGACCAGATCAAATATCATGTAAAAGGCCTTAAAGTTCCTAAGTTCACTCGGGATCTCGGGCTGACAAGGACAGCAGAGGACGCTCACTGAGAAGGTGTGATTATTAATACTTTTTCTTACAAAAAATAGCGAATGGAGTAAAGAGTACCATGAGTCATAAGTAAACTAAATATATTTTACTCTTGAATATCACTGATAAAAGTCAGCACTGATAAAAGTATCTGCAATACCCTGGGCTGGACTAGAAACAGGGACCAGGTGCAAAGGGTTCACGTAGTATCTAGTCCCATGAACACTTGCGAGAACGTCAGCATCGCCACTGTTAATGGTATCTGCGCTGAACCTTTGTATGACCAAGACAACTGTGATGTAAGTAAACCAAAATAAAAAGTAGAATATGACTTCACATTTGGCTTTGTCAAAATGAGTGAGGCAGTACTTGTCTCACTTCTGTCACAGTCATCTCGAATTGTGCGCCATGCTAGCCTAGTAATTTTGCTATGAAATGTATGCCATTGAATCATTGTATTTGTCAATACAGTGGCCTTAACTCAGTTAATCACTTAAACTAGCAAAAATTCTTCTAGCAAAGATATATGGATATATAGAAATATATGGGGTGCTATGCCTGGTAATCTCCATGTGTGGCCAACATTGCTTGTAGCTTAGGAATCCTTCCGGATCGGGGGGAACGGCAGTGTTGTGGGCCGGTGCACTGCAGGGATAATGAGATCAAATTGATAGCTGATGGCCTGGAGCCTGGAGCCTCCAGTGCCTGGAGAAATTGACTTTGATAAACAGAGAGGCCCGTGGATAGTGCGAGAGGTGTTTCGCTCGCCATTCTCAGTGGAAGACAGGGTTGGCCAGCCGCCTGCCGAGGAGTGGTTCGGGTAACAGACCACCACCGCCGCGGCCGCGGAGAAATACGAAAGAGACGGATCACCGGTTTTTTAGGTATTTTTTTTTTTTCTATTTACAATAGGCAGGCGTTTGACCACTATCTCACCTGATGTTAAGTGATGATGCGGTCTACGATGATTCACGCCTGCCTAGAAGATACCTGTTCACTCGTGACTTGAAGATGCCCAGATTGTATTCATGTGGAAACACAGACTTAGGCAATGAGTTCCACTCGTTAGCTGTACGCACTATGAATGTGGAAGCAAAACGCTTGGTGCGACAGGGTGGAACGTCTACCATGTATGGATGTCGCATTGCAGTCCGTCTGGTCGTTTTTTGATGGAATGGGGAAGGAGGTACCAAGTTATGTAACTCCAGAGCACACTCCCCGAAATGTATCCGGTAAAAAACCGATAAGCTTTTGTACTTGTTTTTTTTTAGTTGCTGCAACTCCAACATAACACCCCAGTTTCCCGCGTAATGAAAAGGAAATATATCCGAGGCACTCATTTAATCAAAATGTGTTCTGCCTTTTTACCGTACAGTGGCACATAACAAATTTTCTCATAAATTTTAGTGAACATACAAATACTAGTGCATTTATTTTAGTCCAGTCACTTGATATATATATATATATATATATTGGAAATATGTAAGTTTGTCAAAAAGTATCCAAAGTTTTTCAAAAAAGTGACGGATAAACCACGACGTTATCCGACAAGATTTCAACATAAACTTGTCTTACCGAACTCTAAACTTAAAATGCACAGTTCTGGTCCTTACTTAATGGCCATAAAAATATTCAACAAATTACCTGACAAAATTAAAGAAGAAAAAGAGTCGAAATTCATCACACATTTAAAACAATTGCTTTTAACGAAATGCTATTACAGCTTGAATGAGTTTTTCTATGATAAATTTGAAAACTAATAAATAAATCGGTCGCTCCACATTGCTATACCCTACCAGGGTCATATGTACGCTTGAAAAAAATGTATTTAAGACCTGCATGTAACGCCATATGAATGCAATAAACTATTGAGTATTGAGTATTGAGGATTGATAATACGAGGATTGTCCCCATGAACATGAACGGGTTAGGTAGCATGAAATAAACCATTCAGAAATACAAACGTATCTTAATACGTTAAAAAAATGACAGTATAAGATAAAACAATATTATCTCCTTAGACTGCTTTTCTAGTTATATATATATTTAGTATTTTGTTTTATTTTTTTCATACACTCATACCCCCGCAATAGGATACCTTGTGTCGCGGGAGGCATTCACACACACAATCACAATACACAAACACCCAAGACCCGAGAACAAACATCTTTGCTCATCACAGAAATGTTTGCCCCGGCCGGGATTAGAACCCGGGATCGCGCTTCCGAAGTCAGTGTCGCTGATATGTCATGTAAACTATTTATATTCACATTATTTATGATAATTTTCAATAAACCCTAATTCACAACCTGAACTACTTTTTAATGTAGTACGTGACAAACAAGCAGACGGGCCGTCTGATGACAAGCGATTGCCAACCCTTTTTAAGATTCTGTTATCTTATATAATTAAGTATTTAAGCTTAATTAAGTAGCAGGATACAAGTTTGAGAATCAAAATAAAGCAATAACAAATATATAAAATACTCGTAATTGGTTGAGCGAGTCATTATTTATATGTATCTATATAATATGTTACATATTTAATATTTATCTATGGCGTCGTCTTGACCGTGAGGCAACGACTTCACTCCGCCTTTGCGTTTCCGTTAATCTAAGTTCAATACACCTATCAATTACAATAAATATGCTGGAGATACAAATAAAATAATTATCTGAATATACGAAAACATGTGATTTATCAACTTATAACGTTATATATTTCTATATATGTATTTATTTATTTATTAACATTAACACAGGGTCTTCAGGTCCCAAACTAGGCAGAGCCTGTACTATGGTAACCTGATGACTGATATATATATATACCTTTATACATATACACAACCAGACACAGGTCAAACAGACATGTTCATGCACACAAATGTTTGACCTGTCCAGGAATCGAACCCGGGACCAGCGGCTCAGAAGGCAGAGTGTTACCAACTGCGCCAACCGGCCCGTCAAATGTATGTCAAGTAGTTCCTAGTCATCGAACAGAGCTATTCTATCTCATTACTAACTTAGGGAACAAATAGGGCTAAGGAACTGAATAAAAATAATTATCCCCGTAGATAGGGACTAGGCTGTCACTGCCTTGTTGCTCTTACTAACCAAAAAGTAGCACTTTCACGTTAAACGTCAGCATTCCCAAGAAGAGTTAGCACCAAGCAGGAGGCCAAACCTTTACAATCATAAAGCTCTTTATACATATTTCCCATAAATATCGAATCGAATAGACGTCCTATCTATAACACATTTTATTTTATACTCTTTTATTTCCGCATAAATACAATCTTAGTGTCTTTAAGTCACGAATACGTATCTTCTAGGCAGGCGTGCTCCATCGTAGGCCATCATCACTTAATATCAGGTGAGGTAGTGGTCAAACACTTGCCTGGTCTCAATTTAAAAAAATAACTATAAGGAATATGATGATATTTAGTGAAAAGGCTAAGATTAGCTAAAGTTAAGTCCAAGTATATCATTGACACATGTGAGAACTGACGCAATACTGTGTTCAAGTACTATACGAATGTTATTGTCTGTAAACAAGAAAAAACTATCTTCATTGTTATTTTAGTGGGCATCAGGTCTAATTTTTTATGTTATATTTATAAATATTGCCAATAATTTAAATGTGACTATAATTCATAGACAAAGAATTAGATTACGTAGGCTCAAGGGCATTTAATTATTATAATTATTAATATGATGCTTTTTATCTATTAGAGTTTGCTAAAGATTTCATGTAATGTCTAATGCTGTCCGATAATGATCTGTGATAATTAGGAATAATCAATTTATTGGTAAGTATTAATCTTCATGTCAACAAGAAAAGGATATAAAAAAATAAATTAATAAAACAAAAAATACTAATATAAGAACTAAATTTATAAATAGGTAATAATTATGACATCCATTATGTTACATTAAAAAACTAATTTTGAACATCATAGAATGATATACCACGATTTTAATTTCGCCTTAAAAGACTCGAACCAAGGCGCGCTCTGGCAATCTATGGTACACATGAGGTCCCAACACATACGTTAGGTGCGTTATCACACTTCATAAGTCCGTGGGATACCATCGCAAGATTCTTTGCTCCTTGTGTGTTGATACAAAAAAAACACAAAGCAATGTGTGCAAAGAAACACATACTGAGCACACAAGTAGAAAGAACTGCGGCAGCCATAATAAACATTTATAATAAGCACATCTTAAGAGTACAAATCATTGCCTTACTCTATGTATCTATCTATATTATAACATTTGGATTAATTTAAAATTGTAATCTAAATGTTTCTAATTTTGATTAATAAATAATTTTGTATTATATACAGAAAGATATGTACATAGTATATATGGAAAGTCGCCTTCGTGTTGTCTGTTTATCTTTATTAGTGCTAACTCCTAAACCACACAACTGTGTTTTAGTGACAGTTACAGAGTGTGTTCTTTTGGTCCCAATAAGGTTTTGGTCACATACAGTCAGCCAAATATATTGTCTACCACTCTCTCATCTCATCGGTGAAGATGGGATGGGTGAAGATGATTAGACAACATAAAAAAAATTTACCCAAAAATGGAACCGACTTCAACGCTCAAAAGTGTGAAATAAGTTGTTGAAGTCGGAACCATGATATTTCAAAAGTAACTGGCATCAAAATATTGTGCTCATGGTACCGACTTCGACAAGTTATTTCATAATTTTTAGTGGTGAAGTCGGTTCCATTTTTTGGTAATTTTTTTTTTTCAATCTTTTTAGTGATCTTTGTTACTCATGGGATCAATTGTCATTGTGGTGTAGGTCTATTCACCGATGTCTTCACCCGCTACTATAATATCGTGTAGGTATAAGCACGCATTTTCCAGTTTTTGGAGTGTAACTCTAAAAGTGCTTGTCCGATTTTTATGAAATTTAAATGGAACCACACGGAAAGCACCAGCTTTCAAATATAAAAAAACAATCAAAATCGGTTCACCCAGTCGGAAGTAATGCGGTAACAAACATAAAAAAAACATATGGGTCGAATTGAGAACATTCTCATTTTTTTTTTCTCTTTGATTCTCATTGATTTTCCCGAGCATCTATTTCATTGTTAGACCTGCTCATCCTTATCGCTATTGTGATTACACAGAAACTTTTGTCAAAACTCGTAGACCATTTTCTTTGACAACTGTACATATTAATTAAAATTTTGTATGACGTCTAACCACAAACGTGCGAGCCTGGTTGCTAGTATGTAATGAAAAGTAAATAGTGTTAATATTTCCGCGCGTTTTAAACGATGCGATGAAAGGTTTTTGCCTTATATTGCCACCTGAAGAATCATAATCTAGGACAGAGTTCGCATAGAAGGTAAGTACGATTTCACCGACGTTACTTTTGATACCTGAGCTATCGCTCATAGGTAGGAGATAGGACAGATAGGATATTATGTGAATTTGTTTTTGTTGATTTCCAAATACCTACAAGGTATATAAGATGAATGAAAGAAAATGTGAATTCACTAAATAGAGTTGTTACATATAATCGATTTATTGAATGTATAGACAATTAATGCGATGACTAATAGAGCCAAGTAGTAAACACACATGGGAACAAACTATGCAATTAAAATGCCTTAATTGTGTTGTTGTTTAAAACGGCCGCTTTAACCGCAATCGAGGATATCCTGCACCAAGGAGGTGGATGACCGCATAGATCTTGACATTGCCTAAAGATACCCGCAGAAGTTCTAACCATTGCCGTCCAAATGGATGCTGTATCCCTAGGGGGGAGACACGGACAGTGCACGATCCCCGGGTGCTGTCGAAGAGGAATGATCCCTATAATACTCACTTTACGCCATCGACGAGTAAGTCAAGAGGTGGGTCCTCTCAGATTTGCTCGGTTACAGACATGGTAGATTTCACCTTCAAATTATTATGAAGGTAAGATCCGCTTAGCATGTTGGTGAGGCAATAAACCATAATTACCAGTGAGCATTCTAGGTCTAGCGTGATAACATCTTCGACCACATTGACACTGATCAGCATGTGAGATAGTGGTCAAACGCTAGAGCTGTACAGTATAAAAAAAATTAACTCATAGTAGATTTTCTTTGTGCAAGAATGAGTAAGGTAGTTTAAGACACGCGCTGTAGGCCTGGTAGCGGTACAGAGCCTGCCCACCAAGTACTCAGGAACAAGGAAGGATATTCGAAATCAGCATCTCGTGCCTTGGTGGTTATCAACCCTTGTAACGAAAACAGAATTCCCAAACGTATTTCAATTGACATAGATAAAAGCTTTTTTTTCTTTTTTTATACTGTATAGATCTAGTGTTTGACCACTATCTTACTTGATGGTCAGTGACGATGTAGTCGAAAATGTTAATACGCTAGATCTAGAATGCTTACTGGCTCTCAAGGACTGCTGCCTGAACACGCTATGTGCTTGGTGACAGTTTTTCAAACTTGAGGGCTAGCCAGGCGGGTGTTCGAAAGTATCCTACCATCATGCTGGGAATTTGATAACGGTGTTACCTTCACCGGAAGCTCAAGCTGTTGTTGGGGATCGAACCAGTGTCCGTCAGATTGACAGGCGACGCATCCCCCGCTGAGCTATCATCGCTTCGAAAGAAAGGGAGTTTCGAGAGAAAGAAGCTAACAGAACTTACACAGTTGTGTCGATAATCATGCTATAAATTTATCAATTTAACTGGCGCTTATCAAATACACGCCTACCGAATGTCTTAAGAAATCCTAATAACTTCCAGACTTGTTCATGAATAATAAGTCGTTTTATTTCAATACATAAATAAACTTCCTAATAAAGTGGCACGCAATGCAGCGTACATTTTATTAAGAATATCGTTTTGGCGGTGTTTTTAGATGATATAATGCAGTAAATTTAGATCCTCCCATACTGCGAAGGTATGTGGTCGCAGCGGAATAAACGAAAAGATTTTTCCCCTTTTGATCATGAGGTCAACGACCGTTTAAGTGTATTCGTTACTCTTTAGCGAACACGCATCCGCAAAATTCCAGTAAGTGAAACAAAAGTTTATCTCGCGTGCTTTCTTCGGAAGCGTATGACGAGAACAGACCGACTGCATCACGATGTTACCTTTATCTTTGCGATCTCGGCCCTGGCCTTGTAGGTTCGTTAACATTACATAACATTTTTATGTTTTGCGTAAAATGAAATATTATTAAATCGTGTTTAAATTATACATTACAATTTGAAAAGACAGACTTTGGAACCGCGATCCCGGGTTCGAATCCCGGCCGGGGCAAACATTTCTGTGATGAGCATAGATGTTTGTTCTCGGGTCTTGGATGTTTGTGTATTGTGATTGTGTGTGTCTATGCCTCCCGCGACACAGGGTATCCTAGTGCGGGGGTGTGAGTGTGTGGAAAAAAAAGTTTTGGAATAATTGTAATTAGTTCAGCGATCCGAACGCGAGTCCATTGAAACAATCATCCTGTGTATAGCACGAATAATTTACGTCAACGTATTCGTATCGTCTTCGTATAAATAATTGAACATCGTTCCTATCTTTTACACGTACGCACTACCAATTCTCTGTGTCTGAGTTATGCCAGATAAATTAAAGTAAGTACTGAGTTCCACTGTTTTAATCAGCGGTAGGACTCTGCTTCAATGAAGCCAACAAATACTGCCGCGACCCATGGAGTTTCAAAATCACAAGTGATTAAAGACCTTCTACACCTTAGATCTAATAACATTTAATAAAAATAATAATATTGTTCATTGTCATTACTTAAATACTACTTATTATTAGGTATTTAATTTCCTTGTTAGTATGAATGCTACTATCAAAATGTTATCACGCTGATTGGCGGATTTCTACAAAATTATTTAATTTATATTTACTTATTACTTATCTACCCAAAAATATACGAACTGATAAAAAAGATTGTAGGTGATGTCATAATTAGCACGCGTGTCGATCGACACACTTAGATAACAAATTCTCTGGTTCGTCTGCTTATAAGGTCTTCTAATCTCTCCAAGGTCCCAAACAAGAGAAAAAGCAATCAGAAAATAGAGCATTGGCATTATTAACATCAGTCGACGAATTTCGGCTATTCGCATATACAACCCACGGAGAAGTTTAAATAATAGTTTTCCACGGATTATTTTAATTGTGACAGCAGAAAGGATGAATGCAGTAATTCAAAAGCTCTTTTGAAACCATTAAAAAACAAACATCGTTTTATTTAACAGCGGTTTATTCGCAGGTAGGCTCTCGCAAGTAGGTTGAGTTTGGACAGGTACCATATTTATATACACGACACCGTACATATATTTATTAGTAAAGGAGAAATGTGCTCAACTTACCGTTACAAGGATATTTCATTTTGTATCAACTTTTGGGCTTAAACCTGTTATAATGCTTTGCGTCGATGTCTCAGTTCCGAAAGATGAATGAACTTTGAACAAGCCTCAGGTTCATGTTATAACTTTAAATAGGTTTACCTAAGTAGTTAATATGTACCTAATGTTTGTTTGATTATATTGCATGCATTAATATTAATGCTATTTTTGGAAAAAAATATCGGTCGGGTAAATAGTTTTAAATAATGCTGCGGATTCCATGGACAGCATTTCGAACCAACGCATCGATTTTAGCTCAATTAAGAATTACTACAAGGCTCTCTACTACTTGCCTCAAGCGCATCCTTGAATACTTCGGACACATTGCCAGGAAAGATGGAGACAACCTAGAAAAGCTAGTAGTCACTGGCAAAGTGGAAGGCAAGCGATCGCGTGGCCGGAGCCCGATGCGTTGGTCGGATCAAGTCCGGATCACGTTAGATACTTCTCTCTACCATGCTATACATGTAGCCAAAAATAGGGAAAGATGGCGTACATTTGTAAGAGAAAAGATCATACATGGGGGTGGTCACGACCCTCAGACATGAGGAATACGACTCAAGGAGGAGGAGGGAAATAGTTTTACTTATAAAACTCGACCGATTTTTTAATGAAAAAACTTCTATAAGTAAACTAACAAAAGTATACGGCCGGTTCAGTCGTAAAAACCGTATGTTTCGATAATCTCCAGGGAATCAAAAATTTTGGGGTATTTTCCCGTTAACCTAGAACTATGAAATTTGGCAAGTAATACCGTCTTATACTACGAGTATAGAGAAAAGTCTACTATACATTTGTAATTAAATCATATAAAACCCGGTCTTTATGCAAGGAGAGGCGGCGGCGGTCCAAATTTTGAATTGAGCTAACCGTGTCGTGTGGGGTATCGTATGAAAGGGATTCATTGGCGCAAGCTTAAATGAATTTATAATTATTTTTACTATGTATAGCTTCCGATTTATGACGAAGGATGAAAAATAAATCCTTTTCATTTAAGTCAATAAAAAACTATTTTGATAATATATACCCACATTTTTTTAATAATATGTACAAATAATAAGTCATATGTAATATATTATTTCGTCTATTTAAGTAAAACTAAGACTGGGAAGGACCTGTAACCCTGTAACACAGTCAATACTAGTACAGGGTTCAGGGCTATCCGATAATGAAGTATAGTCATTCTATGAACCTTTTATTGTTAGATTTAAGAATTTGTATATGTGAATGATTGTACACTGTATTTAGTTGTTGTTGTTATAAATTATCTTTATCTTTATCTTTAATATGTACCTACAAATTTGCACGGAACCCCGGTGGGCGAGTCTGACTTGCACTTGTCTGGTTTTTTATCTGTTATGGATCGCGTGTTTGACAGCCTATGGACACAAGACCAGTCATCGTAGCATCTTTAGAGGGAAGAACTAGGAACAGCTTTTAATCCTCACTCACCGTTTCAATGTGTATACACGGAATCCCCATTAACAGATTGGGTACATTACGGTCATGGATTATATTATCGGACATAGACAAGAACCCAACGTGGGAGGGGTTCAGAATGTTCGTGAGGAAAATCTAGGTAAAAGGGTTCTTCATTTACGTAGTAAATAAATAAATACTCTCTCAGAAGTGGCAAACATATTATATTTATTCGTCATTTGCTAATAGAAATTCTGTATTTTAGGCAGCCATTTTCTTGTAATGCGTTATCCAGCACTCGGAGAATCTAAGAGGTTTAAGGCGCTGTGAATAGACAAGCCGCTATTTTTAAAAATATATTATAAACCATGTGTAGGAGACAGAGCTTTGGTTTTTTCAGTTTTAGTATCTTTGGTTCAGCATAAAGGAACAGTCAGGATTCAAAATCCGGTTAAGTAAAGTTTTCTCGATAAGTTTAATTTTTTTTAAATATGCTTTTCAAAAATTAAAACACGTATATCTTACAAAATAATAACAACATTCATATGAAACTGAGATTTGATGAGATTTCGATGGTCGAGGTTTTCCCGACAGTTTATGAAAGTAGCGCTCGAACTTACCTGTATGAAATAAGATATGAATATAAGAGAGAGTGCAGAGCGATCAAGGATAGGTCCGACGTTGATGGTGGTCATGGTCAGAATGTGGGTTGGAGTGGAGAACGGCGTAGTACTGGGCGCTATCAGGAATTTTACAAAATAGTTATGGATATTGCAATAAAAATCCTGACCGTTTCTTGACTATGCTGTTCCTTACGCAAAAACTTAAGTTTTATATGAATATTAGCTGCACCCGGCGGTTAAACCCGCGTGGTGATGATTGATGATGATGATGAAAAGTAGCCTATGTGTTATTCCGGGACCTGAAGTATCTACATACCAAATTTCATTCAAATCTGTCCAGCCTCTTGTGCGTGATTGAGTAGCACACTACCATCCATCCATTCAAACTTTCACATATATACTAGCTTGGCGGTTTTTCCCGCATGGTGATGAAAAACGGTGAAGATAGTCATGATTAAGGTAAGACTATGTGTTAATCCAGGGTATAAGCTATCTCCATACCATTTCATCGAAATCGGTGCAGCCGTTTGAGCGTGAAGAAGGAACAAACAAGTTTTTTCGCACTTTTCAGAGAAGAAGTCGCTTCTATGTTTAAAAAAAAAAATTCAACCCTTTGCTACTCACGGGATCGATGGTCATTCCCCATCAATGAGGAAGTAATCAAGATGGGCGCAACACTTTTCAGTTCATCATCATCATCATCTTTTCACTTTTCAGTTATTGGAGTGTAACTCAAAAACCCTGGACCGATCCGAATGAAATTTAAATGGGACCGCCTCTAAAGTATTTAATATCAAAACAAAAAAGAATTTTGAGAATCGGTCCAAAAATGGAAAGGAAATCAGTGAAAATACATAAAAAAGCAGTCTAACATAACCTCTTCCTTTTTTCGAAGCCGGTTAATAAAATACATCACTTGTTACTGTAACTGTAAGTAGTACATCTCACGGCGTCATGCCATGGTGTATAAACAAACACCTATTATTTATTTATTAAATTTAAATGCCAAAGATTGTGAGTATGGATGTGTGGATGTGTTTGTTACTCTTTCACGCCTAAAAAAAACTTTTTCATGTACTTCGATTTTATACTTAAGGACCTAGTGTGATAGATACGTAGTATTGTCATTTAAAAAAATGTTTTTTTAAAGATTTTATTCAATAATTACTACATATCAAAAACTGCAATATATTTTAGCCAGCCATTATTTCTGGGGGACTACAGTACTACGGGTACTTTTTATATTATATTATTATTTATTAAATAGTAAAAAAAAGATAACTCTTAGTGATAATATATAATGTTCATTCATCTCAGCCATTGGGTGTCCACGGTTGGACAAATGCCTCCCCCAATTGGGGGGATTGCCAATACTCGCCACGCTTGGCAGGCGGGTTGGCGAGCGCAGTATGATTTCCGATGCTCAGAAGGCGCTGCTGCCCACCTTCTGGTACGTGGTCCCTTAGCCGACTCTTACGGCACCCGCGGGAAGAAATGGGGGAGTACTATTCTAGGCCGGTACCACCACGGCGCAATGTTCATTACTTAGTAAAATATGATTATTAATAATTAATCTGCGTCTCGCAAGAAAAAAATGTATATTCGAGTTTGGTAATACCGTTAGTATTCTTTAAATATGATATAGCATTTCAAAATACTACTTTAACTTCTAATTTGACAAGCATTTTCATGCATGATCATCGGTTGAAGATTAAGATTACTTCTAATCCTGGCTGGTTCACTTACTAATCCACTATTTATATATATTTTTTTATACTGTATAGATCTAGCGTTTGACCACTATCTTGATGGTCAGTGACGATAATTTACAAATATTTCCAAAATATACAAACATGAGATAAGTAAAGCGTGGGTGAAACCACGAACCAATTAAAGTTTATCTAAATCAATTATCTGATTCCACCATCTCCTTTCTATCATCGGTCGACTCGACGTACGGCAATTCGCCATCGCTATATGGTAGATATACCACCTATACGCACGAAGCGTTATGCTTCCACTTTCTTAATGCGTACTGCCAAGGAATGGAACTCGTTGCCCGAGTCTGTGTTTCCCGATATGTACAATCCTGGAGTCTTCAAGTCGCGAGTGAATAGGTACCTTCTAGGTTTGCGTGTTAAATCCTAGACAACGTCATCACTTAACATCAGGTGAGACAGTTGTCAAACGCAAACTTATAATATATTAAAAAAAAAAAAAAAAAAAATGTTTTTACGAGTCATAGATGTGAAATGAGTCCACTAGAAAAAGGATCGCTACATAAATGGCAAACCTGTTTTATGAATTTACCTACATTCTACAGATTTCTTTGCTCGGCTAACTGTATGTTTTATGCTAATTTGATTCCGTGGTAAGACAAAGTAACAGTTTGCTCGCATCTTAATAAGCATAATTGTTTGTTCCTACTTATAAGTTAACAAAAAACACCTGTCATAATATTGTATGCCATGTTACTTTTTATGACACGACACTTGCCTCGGTAATTATTGATATTAATGGAGTTACATACATACACATATTCACGCTTCTTTCTCGTAGGGGTAGGCAGAGACCACAACCTTCCAAATGCTATTATCCCAACACACTTCTTTCACATTATACTTATTAATATTATTATCGGGATACATATACCCTATACTTCATTGATTGTATATTCTCAGTCATTTTGGTCTGCAATTCGAGATGGTATTTTTTTTTTTATTCGTCGGCAGTGAAAGAGGAAAGAAGACGCCCGATATTTTTTGTAAAATATCAACATATTCTCTAAAGGGAGCCTACAATATAGAAATGTTTTCAGTCACGATAATATTATATTCCCAGTCGCATAGCGAATGGCAAAGGAGGAGGTTTTACAACCGTATTTTTTTATGTGTCCGACGATAACTTCGTCGTTTATAAACCGATTTTGATAATTTTTTATTTGATAGATTATACTTCCACGGTGGTCTCGTTTAAATTTCATCAAAATCGGTCAAGCAGTTTTTGAGTTACGCTCTAATAACTGAAAAAGTGTTACGTATATCTGGATAACTTTCTTATTGAGAGGTATAAAAAACTGGCGGTGTAAAATCAGCGTGTTTAAAAAATAAAAACACCAAAATTTGTTGCTTTTTTGTTGCTAATTAGTTGCTAAAAAAATTTTTTTTTTGCTCAAACTTATCGCGAAAAATCAGCAATAACGCTAACTTTTCATTAAAATAGCGTGAAAATCACTGGACATAGAATGATCGATCAAGCGAATAGGGGTCAATTTGTTGCTAATTTGTTGCTGAAAGATGCAAGAAAAAAAATGTAATAAAAATATTTTTTTAATTTTTTAAATTTTGTTTTTAATGCCAAAATAAAAAATGTCCACGCCTGATTAACACTCACCTTTCCGTGGAAAAAGTATAGTAAAAATTTGTAGCTGCTCATACTGGAGCTACTCTGAGTACTAAGAGTCAGCAACAAAATAAAAACCGGAAGTCAAGAGTAGTTGGAGATCGGTTTACGAAAAAACTGGCCACGCCAGCTTAATCTCGACTTTTCCGTAGAAAAACTATTGTATAAATTTGTTGCTGCTCATACTGAAGCTAGTCTGAGTACATAGAGTCAGCAACAAAATAAAAACCGGAAGTCAAGAGTAGTTGGAGATCGGTTTAGGAAAATACCGACCACGCCAGCTTAATCTCGACTTTTCCGTAGAAAAACTATTGTAAAAATTTGTTGCTGCTCATACTGGAGCTAGTCTGAGTACACAGAGTCAGCAACAAAATAAAAACCGGAAGTCAAGAGAATTTGGAGATAGGTTTAGGAAAAAACCGGCCACGCCAGCTTAACTTTTGACTTTTCCGTAGAATAACAATAGAAAAACCATAGTTTTTCTACGGAAAGGTCGAGATTAAGCTGGCGTAGCCGTTTTTTTGGTAAACCGATCTCAGACTACTCTTGACTTCCGGTTTTTATTTTGTTGCTGACTCTCTGTACTCAAAGGAGTACCGAAGTGGTCGGTTTTTTCGTAAACCAATCTCCAACTATTCTTGACTTTCGGTTTTTATTTTGTTGCTGACTCTGTGTAATCAGACTAGCTCCAGTATGAGCAGCAACAAATTTTTACAATAGTTTTTCTACGAAAAAGTCAAAAGTTAAGCTGGCGTGGCCGGTTTTTTCCTAAACCTATCTCCAAATTATCTTGACTTCCGGTTTTTATTTTGTTGCTGACTCTTTATACTCAGAGTAGCTCTAGTATGAGCAGCAACAAATTTTTACAATAGTTTTTCTACGATAAAGTCGAGAGTTAAGCTGGCGTGGCCGACTTTTTCTTAAACCTATCACCAAATTCTCTTGACTTCCAGTTTTTATTTTGTTGCTGACTCTTTGTACTCAGAGTAGCAACAAAAAAGCAACAAATTTCGGTGTTGTTATTTTTTAAACACGCTGATTTTACACCGCCATTTTTTTAGACCTCTTATTGAGGGTGATTGTCCATTGATCTCGTGAGTAGCAAGAAATACTAAAAAGTGTAAATATACTTTTTTTAAGAGCTGCCACCTGTACTTCAAAACGAATAAAGTCGTGATTTCAACTTCGGCTGCACCGCCACTGATCTTTTTCTTCTTCACAGCAATTGGTCATCAACTGCTGAACATATGCCTCACCCATATAGGGGGAGATTTGCCAATTCTCGCCACGCTTGGTTGGCGGGTTGGCGAGCGCAGTATGATTTCCATGCCTCAGAAGGCGCTGCTGCCCACCTCCTGGTACGTGATCTCTTAGCCGACTCTTACGGCACCCTCGGGAAGAGATGGGGGAGTACTATTCCAGGCCTGTACCACCACGGCAACGCACTACGTCACTGATCATCTAATAAGATATAAACATACGTACCTATAATATCAATGGGACTAAAAATCTTTCATTGACAAATAAGCGTGTCTTCTGTAAATATAAATATACAAATAATTATTAAAGTTAATTTATTGACAGCTCATTTATAAAATCTGAAATCGCATATGTGTCCGATTTTGTCCATAGCCAGAATAATATAACGATTCGCGCTAAAATGTTACAGCTTGCCTTCATACATAAAAAATGAATACAATGATAAAAAAAAACTCCTTATTTAAATGAATAATTTTATGTCAATTTATATCAGGTGAAGTCAGAGGATGAAAAGGGTCCGTGACTCAACAAAGGTTCGTTCTACAGTCGGTTAAATTAAAAAAATAATTGAAACATTTATTTTGTCTGGCAAGCTTATCATTATTCACACATGAATTAATTTTTAAATTATATAAGGATTATTACTGGAGCGTGTAATCAAACTTGACATTACCGCACCTGTGTTATAATGTAATATTATTATAATTGTTTGTATTTAAGTTGTTCTCTAATGGAGACCACGGACTGGCAAGCGCAGCGTAGGACGGCCACCGACCAGGTTGAAAGACGACCTGAATAAGATCGCAGGCGAGGGCTGGATGCGGGACGCTCCCTACAGGTCCTTGTGGGGGAGGGGGGAGGTTTATGTCCAGCAGCGTCTTATGGCCGAGATGATGATGTACCGAATTTGAGGTAAACTTTAGTTATTTCTTGGTCGCCAAATGGCCAAATTTGGATGAACTTACTGTGTACTTGTACGACCTATATTCTCGAACGGTTCGACTTGATTAAATCTTTTCGTGTGTTTCGTATTCTCTAAGTATTTTAAATTTACAGTATTGTACATATATTTATCTTTTATTTGATAGTCTTAAAAACATCAGACTGTTAAGCAAGTCATTATTGTTGAGCATTTTTAAATATCTATATTTCAGACCAGATTTATCGAATGCTATAGACTCTACTCTCAGATTCAGACTTCCGAGGATTCGGACCAGCAATCTAGAGGGAAGGCGAGTTGGTGACTTGCATGAGACTGAATTTTCCGTTTTTTTAATTTGATTTTTCCGCGCCGTGGGGGGTATAAAAATCATTCACAATACCGTTACCCTAAAGTTTTTTACCCTAAGTTATTTGTGGCAAAAAACTATACTTACATTAGTTTTAATTCTAAAGTTGTACTATTTCTTGTTTATTTTATGCTACTAATAAAGCTATGTCTATGTCAAACGACGACTGGGAAAGGCAGATTAGGAGGAAAAGTAGGATTCGTACATGGTTTTTAAACCAAACCCGGCAATTACTTGTCGCGCTTCATAACAGGCTATGTGTTGGGTTCTATGTCTTCTTATGGATATTAATGTTTGAATACGCGATAACGTCATTTCGCCAAAATTTCGTTCATCTAGTTTTCATTTTTACTGTACACGGTGCAAATAGCGTTTGTAATCGAAAAATGCAATGAAGTTACATAAGTCATTGAATTCCCACTTAATTTTTTTTTTTTTTTTTTTTTTTTTTTCTCAGCTATGTGCGTCCACTGTTGGACGTATGCCTCCCCCATATAGGGGGATTTGCCAATACTCGCCACGCTTGGCAGGCGGCTTGGCGAGCGCAGTATGATTTCCAATCCTCAGAAGGCGCTGCTGCCCACCTCCTGGTACGTTATCCCTTAGCCGACTCTTACGGCACCCGCGGGAAGAGATGGGGGAGTACTATTCTAGGCCGGTACCACCACGGCCTTAAATATATGAACATCATTAATTACTATACATTACTAAACGAGATTGTCAGGGATTATTCTGGCGATAGGCATATATGTTTCTACTCCGAAACAACATTTTTGATCATAGCTGGCACTTATCTCGAGTCTATTGTCACACCTACAACTGTGGATATTTAGATAAAACTAGGCAAAAATAAAATGAAATGTAAAGTAAATACCTTGTATGTTTAGTTTTAACTGTTAGGGCAAGGGTAACAAAATCGAAAACAAATTGATACTAAAAAATGGAACCGACTTGAACACTCAAAAGTGTGAAATAACTTGTTGAAGTCGGTACCATGATAGTTCACAAAAGTATCTATTATCAAAATATTGTGCGCATGGTAGCGACTTCGACAAGTTATTTCACCGTTTTGAGTGATGGAAGTCGGTTCCATTTTTTTGGTAACATTTTTTTTCACCTTTTTCAGTGACCTTTGCTACTCACGGGATCAATTGTCATTATGAATGTTCACCGATTTTAATACCTGCAATTATGAAGTCATCCAAGTAGAACACTTTTTAGTTATTGGAGTGTAACTCAAAAACCGCTTGTCCGATATTGATGGATTTGAAATGGAACCACCTAAAAGGTACAGTCTATCAAACAACAAAAGAACTTTTTAGAATCGGTCTAAAACTGGGGAAGAAATCGGTGAACACACAAAAAAAAACATACAGCCGAATAAAGCTAATGAACTTAAGCTTATAAGCTCTTTTTGAAGTTGGTTAATAAATAAATGTTAAATAAATAACTATATATTATTTAAAAAATACCTCGTATGGATACGGTGTTATATCAACAAAATGGTGTATTCACAACATCATGTTACGTCACTGTTACGCAGTAGTAGATGAGACAGTGACAAATATAGCTAACCGCGTTGACTAATTAATTTTCGTCTAAAACACAGACATCTTTTTCATGTTTCTCGTAAATTTAAGTAACTTCTCATAAATATGTTAAACACATAAATTAATATTAATACTATAAGGTTACAGACAGATTGCTGTTTATTATATAATAATAAATTGCAACTGATTTTTACAACATGTACGGGTCATTTACCATCGTTTTATTCACCATGAGGTTTTATACATCATAACAGTTTAAAGGTGGCCATGGATATAAGCTATTATTCACGAGTAGATGTTTTGAAGTAGTGATAGACCAGCGGTGTTAACCTGGTGCTCGCTGGTTAGAACAAGCCAGGGGGCTGAGCTTTCGGTAATGGTAACATGATTATCAAATATCAACGACTGGCCGGTTGGCGCAGTTGGTAGCACTCTGCCTTCTGAGCCGCTGGTCCCGGGTTCGATTCCCGGACAGGTCAAACATTTGTGTGCATGAACATGTCTGTTTGACCTGTGTCTGGGTGCGTATATGTATATAAGTATATATATCAGTCATCAGGTTACCATAGCACAGGCTCTGCCTAGTTTGGGACCTGAAGACCTTGTGTGAATGATAAAAAAAATAATAAAAAAAAAAAAAATCCACAGCATAGTGATAGGGAACTTACCAATACCCGCCACCCATCCCCCCAAGTTTGAAAAACTGCCACCAAATATACGCAGTCAACATTCTCTGTCGTGTGATTTCATTTTTTACAACATCAGAATTGACCATAAAGTGAAATAGTGAGTAAACCATATCACACTATCACGCTAATACCTAATGCGAAAGTTTGTTTGTCCTTTACGCTGAAACGGCTGAACGGATTTGCATGAAATTTGGAATGAAGATTGGTTATACCCTGGAATAATAAGACGCTACTTTACCAAAAATACTGAGTGTTCCCGTGGGATGACACAAAAATATGAAATAAGGTAATATTAAATGTGATACCTAATCAGTCTTCTCGTGACCACGACCAATGCAACTCGGTCGAAACAATAAATAAATTACTAAATGTTTTTCTCGCGATCAAGCCCCGTTTGATTTAATAACAATGTGATAACCTCAGTCTTATAGTACCTATTACTTATTATCGTAGGAGTCGTCAGATTGCTGTATCATTCCTTATTAACTACTTTAACAGACACACAAGAAGTACAGTTTCGTTGCCGCCAACGAAACAATCCTACAAAATACTAAACTAAATATTTTGCTCAATGCCTGTGCCGAGCGGCTTAATTGCGGTTCGTCGAGGCGTGATGGTATCAGTTGACACTGGTACATAATGTCATTCGAGCAAATGACAATTCGATGAAAACAACACTGATGACTGCTTCGACTTTGAAACAATACCCGATGTAAAAACACTTTATTGTAAGCCAGTGCAAAAAAATAAACAGTAAATAAAACTTAATTATTAAAATTATGGTGCTACAATGGGCGGTCTTGTCGCTTGTAGTGATCTCTACCAGACAACCATTGAATGGGCATTACCGGAAGATGGAATAGACGGCAGCGAATACGAATAGAGACATAATTATAGATACACCTTGTAATAAACAACCGCTAAAGATAGGTACATACACACCATGATATTATATGTTTATATGAGGTAGATGTCGCACAAGCTCGCGGAAACTGAGGCGGAAAAATAAGTCAATTGTAGTAATTTTCATTGTGATGCGTATTTCAAGCGCAAGTCTAAACATATAGCTATCCTTTTCTATACTATTTGTACCGTATTATCTGTCGCAGTAAGCATGTTTATGTCGTAAAGGAACAAAATCTGAGCAGCGCGCAATATTAATATACGTCATCTTTAGTAAAAACTCATTGCATACACAGCATACAAATAGAAATATTGCACATACATATATACTACATATTGCATGAAACATAGATAGTATGAAACGACTTTTATTTAAACTTGATCAACTTACTATTATTACTGATTAATAAAAACCCTATTAGCGCTTAAGTTTCGAAGCCAATGTTCGAAGGTGAACGACCTAAAGCACGTGTGGCCACCATAACCACCTACAATCGTTAATTCTAAATTTAAATCGAATACTTTTTAACTTTTATATTGTTTCTTGGAATAACACAATATTTTTGTTGCATTCCCATGGTTTTGATTTCCGGGATGCGGACTGTCATCAATTGTCGAGATTATAATCTAAGCAGGAAAACTTTATTTCGCTCGGGTTTAGGTTTGTTGTACTTTGTTTGCAGAATTATTCTCTAAGCTAATGTGGGTAACATTAAGAATGAGGATCTGAAATAATTGCATGGCACTAAAACTTTACTACTTTGTTTGTGTCCGTCTTTTAGAAACATTAAAAACTCCTTACTCATGTTAATTCTTAAGTGAATTAATGTAAAGGTTTTTGTAGGATTTAGAGTCGATGAAAGAAAAATACAATTTCGTTAGCCGAACACAACAGCGTTGCTGGATTTTATTATATTTGAAGGGAATAAATAAAGTAAAACGGGTAGGTAAAAATAACACTGTGTTGCCGTTATTAAAATGTTGCCATAACCAAAACCGCGCGTTAACAACTCATTTCTTATTCTTAAAGCCATCGAAACTTTGTTTGAAACACAGTTAGATTTCTAAAATCAATAGATGATAGTTAATTAGCAATATAACATAAATATATATTCAATTGTAATATTCGTACGTTTGCATATTTAAGGGCTTAAGATGTGACGATGACATTATAGAGGCTCGCGGGTGTTTACAGGCAGTCGGGGCGGGACAAATCCTAGTGCGTGTTGAATTAAAACATTACAAAAATGTACTTTACAGATTATTTACCGGCTTTAAAAAAATTACTCATCACATTTTTAGACTTTCTAATTTCTTTTTTTCTGGTGTGAGAAACATTTCACGCGCATTTGTCGTTACCACAAAAAAATGTTTAAGAAAATACGGTGGCTTGAAATTTTGTTATTTATAATTAGCCAATAAAATCAGATTTTGTTCAATCAAAATAAACCACCTTTTTTATTTATTGAGTTAAAATAATTTCACACTTACCTCACACTTTAAGAAATGTTTTCTTACTGATATTTTAAAAGTTGATTATAGATGTAGATCTTTTAACAAAATATGTTGAAACGACTTAAAAGTGTTGACTTAATATTGTTATATTTTTGTGGATTCCGTAAATAATTTGCATTATTTATATAGTTGGGAATCAGAAGTACTTTTATTTAATTTAATTATGTGGTGTTTGTATTTTGCGAACGCACTCTATAGTTCTCATTCCCTATAGCTCTGAAATTAACTGCTAATGTTACTCAATAGTCTGTAGTCAGCTGTTCTGTAGACCCGGACTGCGTTCATAAACACAGCCATGCCTAGTTTATTCCATAATATAATAAGTGATCTGTATCTGTATCGCGATCCATATTAAATATTGCTTTCTCTGTGTACGATGCTATACATGGATGGCGATACATTGAATGGTTCGCTTATGGACGTGTAGTTAGCATACTGATACAGATGATTTTCCGTGATAACTTTTTACTCCCAACTTCTAGGAAAATGATTGAATATACAATATACAATGTATTTATTGCTCTATAGATACTTATAAGTTTCATTCATGAACACTGCTTCTTTCTTCTAGGCTGCAAATGTATGGGAATCTGCCATCCTGCTTTTGATTGCTTAAATTGTAGCAGGCCATTAAACACTCATCGCAACGCTTTATAAATAACGGTCCAATAACCGGTGCGCGGTAAGTTTATGACCCGAAAAAGGTTTATTTGTACACCGTTTAGGTTCGGAAACATTGTGACTGGAAACTATTTGCTCGGAAGGCATAAAAACATTTTAAAGGTGACCTTGTATTTTTTTATTTTTAATGTATTGGGAATAGGCAATCGTTTGATCACTATCTATCTATGATTTAGGAAAAAATGTGGATATCTCCGCTATTTAATCGCGTCTTTTTATGAGAGTTTACTTTAGTTATTTTTTTATTGTATATTCATGTATCATACATATGAAATCGGCGGTTTATACGAAAATTGAAAAAAAAACCTAAAAAATAAAATTATATGAATTAATCACTCAAAGTAGAGAGGGGACACATGTCCAGCATTGGACATGTGCCTCTCACGAATACAGGTTGATTGTAATGAAATTGTGAACAGAACGATGGCTAAGAAAAATGAAACAGTGTGAAACCACTAAATTACACACACACAAATACACGAACATAAATTCAAAATATATTTACATATGGGACTCTCAACCAAACACGAGATATTTTTGACAAAATGTCAATTTTATATGTAAGGATATAATTTTATTAATATATGACAACACATAATAAGTTTTCTTGAACACTTACGTTGTATTCGAGTAAAGTTCTCCATGACATTATTACCTATAACCAACTCACAATCTATGTGTTTACTTTATACTAAAGTATGTAATTTATTTCTAATTGATACAAACATAATATAAAAATAATTTAGAATAACAATAAAATAATCTAACTTAAAATAAAAACCTTAAACATTTAATAAAAACTAAATTAAATCAAAAAAGGGCCCCTGCGGCATTGTACCCAAGATGCTGGCAGCGTTTCCTCTTTGTATTGCTAGGCTAATACGTTGAGCGAGGAAGCTGCCAGCTCTTCGGTCTCCTGGATATATATATTATATATCTATAATATATATATATATATATATATATATATTCTTACACGCCCCTAGCGGTAGTAGTGGGGCGAGCGGCAGACTGGCTATATAAGCCAGACAGAACCGAAGCGCGCACACTTTTACTCGGACGCTCGCCGGCATCGGACGTCGACGCAATGACGTAGCAAGTGGAAGGGGCGACCGACGTTACGTCACCGGCGCGTCTGGCTTGGACGAGTCATTCTACTACGGGACATCGTACTGAGCGGACGTGCCTTATTTAGTCCACTGCTGGACACTTCTACCTGGGTACTCGGAGACATCAGACGTGGCTTAGGAGTCTACGTGAATTGTTGTCGTGTTTGGTGATATCGAGTTTTGTTATTTAATTTCAATGAAAAATGTTCATAGTTCGCTTTGTATTTTCTGTTTCAAAATTGAATACACTTCTGATCGTCAAGATCAGAAGTGGGATTCGCTTAAAAACACGCGACCTTGATCGTTCGCCATCTCTCTAGCTGCGAATAACTTTTTTTCGGATTACAAACCACAACACGTTAATTACTTTCTTTGTTCTATTGTTTGTATGTTTTACTGTGGAAATATCACGGTTTGTGTGAATTTAAATTTTGAAAATTACTACGAGGATCTATTGTTAATTTTTGTTTGCTAAATTGTTTTGCATGCCGAACTATCACGTCAAGTGCGCTATTGTCGCACTCCATTGCTTCCTGTGATTGCGGGTGAAGCCAGTGCGTAGTCTGTCTAAATGCTAAATGTTGTGTGAAATAACAACGTAATTAATTTGAGCAATTTCTGACCGTTTATAAATTCTCAAAGTACCCACAGTTTTATACCGCCGTTAAATGAAGTTGGTTTAAGCTCCCGTGAAAATTCCACATAGCGCCTAGTAAGTGAGATTGATACCAAGGAAGTAGAACGCTCTTGTAGTGTTACAACTATTGTGTTTCAAAATTTTAGCATCTGCTAAAATTACAACAAACACATCCGTATTTGTCTGTGCCATTTTTAGTAATGGGCGCGTTTGTCCTGTTGGCTACTGACATTTGAAGCTGGAAAGCATAGATCTGCCGATGCGGCATTAGAGCAGACAATTGTATGACATTCTATTGAGCGAGTACTATTATTTACTCAGTCATTTTTTAACGTTTTTTGTGTTTACCCACAAAACTAAATTTCATTCCAAGCGATCAAAGTTGCTAATTCGGAAGGCTTATAAGTAAAGGTCAGGTAGGCCGAGTCCTAGGAAGGCGACCTTACCAGTACGGCGACTTTACCAATACTGATGTAAAAACCAAATTGTGTTTATTTGTTTGAAATAATTCGCAGAATTTCGGCCTGGCAGACGAATTCCCGATACGTGTGGGCTCTGGCTTAGCTGGCGCATCCTCGATACGTGTGGGTTCTGGCCTGGCAGACGAATGCCTGTTGTGCGAGCTCCGGCCTGGGAGATGCATTCCTATTGGGTGTAGGCACCGGCATTGTGGCTATTTCGTGCCCCGACATTGTGGTACTCGCAGCCCCGACATTGTGGCTATATCGTGCCCCGACATTGTGGTACTCGCAGCCCCGACATTGTGGCTATATCGTGCCCCGACATTGTGGTACTCGCAGCACCGACTTTGTGACTATTTCGTACCTCGACATTGTGGTACCCGCAGCACCGACTTTGTGACTATTTCGTACCTCGACATTGTGGTACCCGCAGCACTGACTTTGTGACTATTTCGTACCTCGACATTGTGGTACCCGCAGCACTGACTTTGTGACTCTTTCGTACCTCGACATTGTGACTCTTTCGTACCTCGACATTATGGTACTCGCAGCCCCGGCATTGTGGCTATTTCGTGCCCCGACATTGTGGTACTCGCAGCCCCGACATTGTGGCTATCTCGTGCCCCGACATTGTGGTACTCGCAGCCCCGACATTGTGGCTATTTCGTGCCCCGACATTGTGGCTATCTCGCAGCTCCGACAATGTGGCTATGTAGAGTTTGACGGCATTTCGTAATGCATATTAGAATCGGTATGAAAAGTGGCTGATGCAGTAAGATGTGTGTGATGAATGTATTGAAGAGATTTAGCTCACATAGGTATAGCTTGGAGTGTATCGGTGATAGAGGGCCGTGATGGTGTGATGAATGAAAGAATAGAAAACTACACATGCTGTTTTGGCGCGGCGAATGTGCGCTGGGTGTTTGCTCTTTGCTTGTTTGCTGAAGGCGGGGTCTCGTGGCACACGAGCTCTGGCAGCTATTGCTGCTACTGCGACGAATGGACTTTGCCGGGTGCTTCGTTCGGCCTTCTTCGCGAGTTGTGAGCCACGCCACATGAACATCTGCATTATTGGCTACATGCCTAGTGATTTGCTGGGCCAGCGTGTGGATAAGTATGTCAGTAAGCCAAGTTTGTGTCAGACGGAACGATTCTCAGCACAACATGTGTTCTGGTGTATTGTGTTAACGAGAAAAGCCTGAAGAACCTGACGGGGACGTCAGGGTGTCAGGAGAGGCCGTCTTACACGCCCCTAGCGGTAGTAGTGGGGCGAGCGGCAGACTGGCTATATAAGCCAGACAGAACCGAAGCGCGCACACTTTTACTCGGGCGCTCGCCGGCATCGGACGTCGACGCAATGACGTAGCAAGTGGAAGGGGCGACCGACGTTACGTCACCGGCGCGTCTGGCTTGGACGAGTCATTCTACTACGGGACATCGTACTGAGCGGACGTGCCTTATTTAGTCCACTGCTGGACACTTCTACCTGGGTACTCGGAGACATCAGACGTGGCTTAGGAGTCTACGTGAATTGTTGTCGTGTTTGGTGATATCTAGTTTTGTTATTTAATTTCAATGAAAAATGTTCATAGTTCGCTTTGTATTTTCTGTTTCAAAATTGAATACACTTCTGATCGTCAAGAATATATATATAATTATATATCTATCTCCTTTATACTTACATTAATTTTAGGCCACTATCTCACTTGATGGTCAGTGACGGCGTAGCGTAAAATGGGTTCTGCCAGACGTGGAAAGTTAGCTACCTCTCAAAAGATAAACACACTGTGTTTGAATACATTTTGTCTTGTGAAGTTCATTGATTTCAAAACAATAATTTTGAGTTACTTATTAGCTAAACGAGATTATCTGTCACATGTCATCTTGTTATCTTTGATTTACTTGGGTTTTACAATTGCAATTAATGTTCGGTGGGACTGAAACGGTGATCTCAGAATGAAGCTGACCACAGAGTTGAAAGAAAGAGTTTTATAATAAACTTCGCTTTACGAATTTGAATCTTTGTTATATAATCCCGAATGTGTTATAAGTATATAAATACTTCATGTTTGAACATGCCGAAGAATATTTTTTGTGTTACTTTAATGTTCGAGTATATACGACCGTGTGGCATTAGAACATTAACTATTTCAACAGATATGTTACATATCGTGAAATTGCCAAAAGTCAGAATTTGAATATCTCACTAATATCATAAATGTCAAAATTTAGATGAAAGAATGGATGTTTGTTACTCAATCACGCCAGTACGGCTGAACAGATCTGGAAGAAACTTGTCACAGAGATGAATTATAGTCTGGAATAGCACATAGGCTACTTTTATCCCGGTTAAATGTATGATTCCCATGGAATAACTGATGTAGCGGGAAAACCGTAATCCACGCGGTTAAAAGCGCGGGGCGATACTCGTTTGAACATAAAAAGTTGTACCTTAGGTGCACATACAATTTTACTACTCACAAATGGGTGAGTAAGTAAGTCATCTCAGGAGACCGAAGAGCTGGCAGCTTCCTCGCTCAACGTGTTAGCCTAGCAATACAAAGAGGGAACGCTGCCAGCATCTTGGGTACAATGCCGCAGGGGCCCGTTTTAGATTTAATTTAGTTTTTATTAAATTTTTAAGGTTTTTATTTTAAGTTACACTATTTTATTGCTATATGTACGTTATTTGTTATTATGTGTTTTTCATTTTACTACTTATTTTTATTACCGTTAGGGATGATTTAGAGTTAGCAATATGCATTAGTAGCAATCTTATATAAGCTTTTATTCTCTAACGTTTTTATTATAATGATGGTGACTGATTCAACCTCATTGCGGATGTGAAAAAGATGAAGCGCACGATAAAATAGGGCTTAGTTCAAGTTCGGAGGATCTCAATATAATAAATAACAAGCCATGTTAGAATTAAACTGAACCCACTACTATTTAGATATTTTTATTATACTCAAACCACCGCACAAGGATTTCCCTGGTATTCCCTTTGTCGCGAGAGGAATGGAAACAATCTATGGATGTCAATGGAACCAACCTGGGAAAACACCTACAAATGTTATTTTACAGGTATCTTCTAGGCAGGCGTGAATCATCGTAGACCGCATCATCACTTAACATCAGGTGAGATAGTGGTCAAACGCCTGCCTATTGTGAATAAAAAAATAAAAAATAAAATGTTTGCCCCTGCCGGGATTCGAACCTTTGGTCCCGGAGACCGGGACCGACAGATTTTTTATGAAGCAAACTTTAATAATTTAGTAGATTAAAAACGATTAAAACTCATTTTCCATTTATAAGCATTAAATTATTTTTAATTTGTTTCAAATTCAATAACTGCGATTACAATATTCTTTTATGAGAACAATCTGAAAGCAAACATAAATTAAAAACCTTATCAGAACAAAAAAAAATTCTTACCAAAAAATGGAACCGACTTCAACACTCAAAAGTGTGAAATGACTTGTTGAAGTAGGTATCATGATGGTTCACAAAAGTAACTATCATCACAATATTGTGCTCATCTTTTTTCACCCTTTTCAGTGATCTTTGCTACTCACGGCATTTGTATGTAATTGTGTATGTTTTCCGATGTCTTCAACCACAACTATAATATCCTCGAGGTAAGTGAAGCACTTTTCAGTTATGGAGTGTAACTCAAAAACCGCTTGTCCGATTTTGATGAAATTTAAATAGGATCACCACGGAAGTATACACTTTTAAACAAAAAAGAATCATCAAAATCAATTCATAAACGACGAAGTTATCCATGAACACACATAAAAAAAACATATGTAGTACGGTCGAATTGAGTAACCTTCTTTTTTGAAATTGGTTAAAAAATGCATATCCTTCTACGGTCTACCGTAGGATGCCCGAAATACTAATCGTGTCCTAATTAAGAATGACCTTACAACCTCTAAGAATTATTTTTCTTATGCCAACTATTTAGGAAAGAAAAAAAAAACTGAAAAAAGCCACATTGTGAAAATGTAAGTGAAATCTATCGAATTAGGAAAAGTTTTATTTATTTATTAGAAAACCAACACTGTGTACACGTTTTCAAGGATTGCGCTTAACACATTAAGGGGCAAATGCCATAGCACTTGAAGGTGTAGACATCATGCTAAATTAATTTATATTATTTGAACGAGTAACAGGTCAATCATAAGAAGAATCAATTTTTATTATATTGATATTAACAAAAGAATTCTTGAAAGTAGAGGTATTTCTGTTTTAATTATCCTGTTGCTTAAATAAACGCACATAAGCTATGGAAACTTCTTTATCGTCAGTCCTTAAACCTGTTTATTTTCTAGGCTAATGGTCTTTTGGGCCATTATAGTTGAAATAGAAGAAACACCGTTATCGGAGCTGGGGTTGCAACCTCAAGAGCCCATAAACAGATATCGCATGTGAGTGGAAGATCTGGTTTTACCACCTTTTGTCAGGCTGCATAGCTGATGACTTATCGCTGCCATTCTTTTGGTCCTTTCAATTCACACACAAAAGGGGAAAGTTTGTCTGTCGTTTGTATGTTTGTTACTCGTACGTAGTAAAAGGAGAACCACTCACTAAAAGACCCAACCGTACAGTCGGACACCTGCCACCAATTATACCCCTAAAATGATGTAAAAACGAAATATGATCACAAGAATGGAAAATATTGACAGATCTGTCATCAGAATAAGCTAAAATGTTATAGTAGACATTTACAATAAAAAAGGATAAATAGATCAGCATAAGTTTTTCATATAAAAAAACAAGGTCTTCTGGTCCCAAATTAGGCAGAGCCTTATACTACGGTAACCTGATGACTGATATATGCTTATATACATTTATACATACCCACACACAGTCAAACAGACATGTTCATGCACTCAAATGATTGACCTGTCCGGGAATCGAACCCAGGACCAAAGACTCAGAAGGCAGAGTGCTACCAACTGCGCCAACCGGCCAGTAAGTACATTAGAACATATCTGTGATTCCCCAACAATGACAAAACGGAACTAGTGTTCTGTAATATTTATTTAATTTTACTTTAACCTTGGACGTTCAAGATGTGGCAATTCAATTATCACGACACCGTCGTTTTCATAGTAAAAATTCGTACATATATGTTTGTTTGGCTGCATCACGGATGCTGGGATGTTATTTTAAGAGAATCTTCTCATTCCGCTTTGCAGCAATCTAACAATTTTGAATTTGTAAATGTATATTCCTAGTGAAAATAAATGTTTTTTTAAAATTGTTTACTTTGCATGAGTGTTGGTTTGAAGCGATGATAGCTCAACGTGGGAGCGTCGACTGTCAAACTGATGGACACTGGTTCGATCACCACCATCGGCTTGAACTTCCTGTGAAGGTAATACCGTTAGAAAACTTCCAGCATGGTGGTAGGGTACTCTCGAGTACCAGCCTGACAGCTAGCGGCCACGCGTTTGTAAAACTGCCACCAAACACATAATGTTTTCAACCAGCACTCCTTGAGAGCCAGTAAGCATTCCATCGACCACCTCGTCACTCCTCATCAAGAGTGATAGTGGTCACACGCTTGATCTATACAGTATAAAACAAAATAGACAGACGTTTGACTACTATCTCACCTGATGTTAAGTGATGATACGATGTACGATGGAGCACGCCTGCCTAGAAGATATCTTTTTCTCATGACTTGACGACAGCCAGATCTTATCTATGCGAAAACACAGATTCAGACAATGAACTCCACTCCTAAACCGTGCCCACTATCAATGGGACGCAAAACGTTTCTTACGACAAGTTGGTACGTCTAATATAATAATAATTATTGTTGTTCTCATCTTGCTACCGGAGAGTATTTACACAGGCATAACCTAGTAGCCAGAATCATCCATCAGCAACTTGCAATTCAATATGGCCTTGTTCAATCCGAAGTGCCGTACTACAAGTACAAACCAGCGCCAATTCTTGAGAATGGTCGTGCGTTGCTTTACTGGGACCGCTCTATCATCACGGACAGGACTATTATTGCCAATAAGCCTGATATCGTTTTGGTCGACCGGTCTCAACGCCGGGCAGTGCTCATCGACATCACCATCCCGCATGACGAGAACCTCGTAAAGGCTGAGAAGGACAAACTCAGCAAGTACCTTGACTTAGCTCACGAGGTAACCGCCATGTGGGATCGACGATCATTGTCCCGATAGTCGTTTCGACGAACGGCTTAATAGCGAAGAGCCTCGATCGACATCTTAAAAGGCTCTCGCTAGACGGTTGGGTCAAGAGTCAGATGCAGAAAGCGGTACTCCTTGAAACGGCGCGTATTATCCGGAGGTTCCTCACTCTGCAGCCCTAACCACCGGTAGCTTGGGCCCTGCCGGCTGCTGGCGGAACTCTAGGTTTAGGTTTTTTATAATATTTTTATTAATTTTTGTTTTTGATATTTATACTGTAGCAAAACTAAACCTAATAAAAAAAGAAAATAAAGAGACATAATAATAATAAAAACCTTATTGACTTTTAGTAAAGGTTTACAGTTACATATTAGTAATAAATTAGGTATGCACTAGGTAGTAATAGTATATACATATAGACCGTTGATGTCTGTGGTAGTTAGAAACTGTATTACAGACACCAGCGCCCTCCGAAAGGATTGATGACCTATGTACGTATATTAATTAATTAATATTTCATAATTAATTTAAGGACAATACTTTAGTTATATAAAATAATTTAAATTTGTATGCTAGTATATTATATCGATATTATATAAATCATCAATGTCTGTCGCGCATCAATAATTAAGTGTGTGTGTGTGGAACACAAGTTTCACTGAGACCACGGCCAAACAGCCCGGAAGCAATACATACAACATGCAACTCCGGCCGTGAAAGCCTTAGAGTTTACATTGACTAACTAAATGCTGTAATCAATTTTTCTGTTTCTGTGTAAGTTAATTGTCTGTGTAATACATTTCTGACGAATGGTTGTCGCACTGCCTTCCATCTGGTCAAGTATTGGATGTTTTAAGGACCACCACCTACCACTCGTCGGTAGCTAATGACAACCATTACCGTACCTCATGTTATAGGAAATCGTTGCTAGACATATTCTTCCCCAAACGATCTCCACAAGAAGTGTGGATCAAGACAAGATGCGTCGCTTCACGCTCTTTCTCTAACCGCTTCATCGTTAGTGCTCGGAGTGCATCGTTACCAATAACTAAACGAAACGTGTTCACGCTCATTCTCCTAGAATAGAGATGTTATAGCGTTTCGTTTAGCGAAACGCTATAACATTTTTTTTTTCCTTTGAAATCAATGGGGGAGGGCTATGTCCAGGAGTGGACGTCCTATGGCTGAGATGGTGATGATGATGATGATGATGTGTCTTTCTCATACATTTGTTCTTTTTCTACAATGTTCTCTAGTTTTTAGATTCGGAAGGTTGTTTCATGTGTAAAGGAAAACGAGAACTTGAAATAAAATTATTTAGTTGTTTGTGAACAACACAGTCAATATGAATGCAGCAGAGATTAATTGGTAAAGGTGCACATGCTATTGCCATGAACAAACAAAAGGCTTACAAAATGCAGGGGAACTTAAAAACAATAAAATTGTAAATTTGAATAGGTTATAACATCAGTTTATATCCAATTATTTTTGGGAGGTTCATTGAAAGGACTTTTTAAAACCAAACGTTATTTTACATACAGTAAATCATTATAGCACCGACTACAATACGAGGTTAGAATAAATATATATTTATTTTTTTATTAACTTTCACACAAGGTCTGCAGGTCCCAAGCTAGGCAGAGCCTGTGCTATGGTAACCTGATGACTGATATACATACTTATATACATATACACACCCAGACACAGGTCAAACAGACATGTTCATACACACAAATGTTTGACCTGTCCGGGAATCGAACCCGGGACCAGCGGCTCAGAAGGCAGAGTGCTACCAACTGCGCCAACGATACATGCATATTACCTCATCCATTTCTCTTTTATTTAGAATCCTTTGTCACAGTATATAAATACCTATATTAAAAGGTTTAGAATAAATTTGTTAATACGAATGTAAACATAAACATCGATTTATATTGCTTTCACATGATATCTGTCCAAAATAAATAACAAAAGGTTTTTAGGCCCTGATGCAAAAATAGGAGTGTATTAATAGTTTGATGTGTCTTTGTGTACCTCAGTCTTAGTCCGTCTGTGGCAGCACGGATGAACCGATTATTGTTACTACATATATTACAAATACTATACTATATTAAATGTTCGACTGGCAGGTTGACACAGTTGGTAGCACTCTGCCTTCTGAGCCGCTGGTCCCGGGTTCGATTCCCAGACAGGTCAAACATTTGTGTGTATGAACATGTCTGTTTGACCTGTGTCTGGGTGTGCATATGTATATAAGTATATATATCAGTCATCAGGTTACCATAGTACAGGCTCTGCCTAGTTTGGGACCTGAAGACCTTGTGTGAATGTAAAAAAAAAGAAAACAAAAATGTGTACCACTTTAACCAGATCTTTATACTACATTTTAGATTTATTAAATAATACACTTAATTTAATAATTAAGAAACTTTCCAAATAATAATGTATCTAGTTTACTGTCTAGGATACAAGGGAAAATAAAATAAAACACTGTTTGCGTTTTAATTATATTTAATTATAGTTTACTTTTGTGACGTATTATATTATTGTTTCTGTAAAAAATATATTAAGTATATAATTGACCTATTCTACAACAACGGTCCATAGGCAATTTTAAGCTAGACAATTGTCCACAGATCGTATAACCTCATAGGCAATGACATTTTCCAACCGGTCGTTACTGAAACAATACTATCTCGAGACCCATCTTACATACGAAAATATACATCAAAATCGATCCAGCAGTTTTGAAAGAGTTCAGTAATAAATAAATAAAATAAATGTAATTTATTGCAGGCATCAGACTCAGAGTAATACGAAAAAACTTAACCGAGAACACTGTAAAGCGGTGTTAAAATAAAAGTGAAAGTAAAAAGAAAATTATAAGAAAATAGTAATAGTAAAATATAGTAATATTCACACGTACAGAAAAAATAAAAAAAATAAAGTGTGAGCTACATAAAATCCTCGACGCAAATAGCTTTTTGTGGATCATACAGTAGCCGTGTCCTACTGAAAGAAAAAAAAATCGTGCACGGTGCGATGTATTCTAAGCTAGCTTCGCAGAAGTTTAGTATACGAAGCACGTCTGCCTCCGGCTTGCCTTCGTATTGTTAATGTGCCCACTGCGCAGCTTTCAAACAGAGCTTGAGATAATATATCAAGGTGAATGGTTGTTGAATTGTAATACATAAATGTCTAAATGCACGCGTGTCTACTGTCACATTTAAATTTACGATTGAATCGTATTATTTGAGGCACTATTTTAAAATTTGTGTGAAATCACTTTGTTTCGCATGTAACTTTAGCTGGCACTTAGGTTATTTACTTTGATATAGATATTACTAGCTGACCTGAGGAACTTTCTTCTGCAATATAAATTACTAGTAGGGCCCCGCGGTTTCACCCGCGTGGATTACGGTTTTCCCGCTGTCTCAACTATCCCACGGGAATTCTTTTCGGGATAAAAGTAACCTATGTGTTAATCCAGAGTGTAAACTATCTCCGTACCAAATTTCATCGAAATCGATGTAGCCTTTTGAGCGTGAAAAAATAACAAACATACACACAAACTTTCGCATTTATAATATGAGTAGGATTATTACACCTGAAAAAATTAGAATTAACGACATTGATCCAGTTCATGGGTCGTAGATAATTTTTTGCACTTTCTTACTTCGCTGTCGTTGGTTTTCCAGCTTCAGGTCCTTCGTGGGACGTCCATTAATTACGTTAGGCATCAAGGGGGGGAGGAGGTCAAGCAAAATCTCACAATATCTCACTAAGAGGAGGGGATCGAATGTTCCCTGAGGGATGCCCCCTTATCTGTTTTGGACTGTACATTATGCCAAACAGTTTTAATGAATTCTCTCAACGGGCTACCTTCCGAGATAAAACGTGCGACACGGGCGTAAAAGTAATTTTATTTTCACCAGATAAAGAGTGTACGTGTTAGACAGCCCACAGGACATTTTACCTACATTGCTCGGCCTGCAATACGCAGGCGGGGCTCCGGCCACGTGTGATGAGTACAAAGCAGGATAACAGTTATCTGATGAATGGAAAAGTTACGATTTATAAAATAAGGCCTGCAACTGCTGCAACATGAATAAGGAATTAGGAATTGCAAAAAATAATAATCTTACAATGGAATGCATCTTTTGTTTCAGCGAAATGCTTTTGCCAACGTTATTTTCACCTCTATGTTGTCGGTACTTATTACATTTTGTCCATCAAGACAAGAAAAAGCGTATCAGTTTATTTAAAGATTTAGATTGGTATGGTTTTACTGTCAACCTGCCCGATCAGGTACCAACCATTCTACATTAATGTAGTTAGTAACTATCGTTGTGTTTATACCCTTTGGACTAGCTACGCCCTGCGGTTTTACTCGCGTGGTGATGATTGATAATTATGATGAAAAGAAGCCTATGTGTTAATCCAAAGTCTAGACTATCACCATACCAAATTTCATAGCAATTGGTGTAGCCGTTTAAGGGTGAAGAAGTAACAAATATACACAAAAACTTTCATCTCTATAATATTAGTAGGATAATCTTTCACTTTGGCTACCGCGTCGCCTAGAGTTACACGAAAATGAGGCGCCATAGAAACCACACACATACTTACATACATGTAAGAAAAACCTATATTTTTAGTCAACACTTCCAGGTCCGCCGGGTATTGGTAAACTTCAAGCCGTGCGTTTTTTTTGTCTTGGTCACTTTCTGTTTATACCTATATGATTAGACGGAGCATTCCTATCCATTGTCACGAACTAAACATTTGATCCAATGGAGTTTCAAATTCCGACTGTAATTTATGTAATCAGTTCGTAGAAGTCAACAACAACTTTCAATAGCTGTGAATCATATATATATATATACACAAAGCTCCAAACACAAGATAAAATGTTAAATATGAACGACCAAAAAGAATATGTTAAGGTAATTCCAGAATTGTACTAACTTAAACAATTACGTCATCGGAAGGCTGTTTCTGTCTAGAATACAATTAGATAATAATTGTCACTTCCAAACCTGAAAACTTCACAAACTTACGTAAATTAAACAGCTCCTTAGTCTTAGTAGTTTAACTTCCTTTTACAAATCAGACATAATAATTTTATTAGGCGCTAGAGTCGCGTTTGCGATCTCTAATTGATCGGCAAAATTAATATTAAACAATTTAGCATTTAGTGTTACTTAGTGTGTCTGTGTAGTACCACAAGTAATCCCAATCACAACGTTATTCTGTACTCACACACCACTCATGCGCCTTAGATATTTCTTTCTTGCAAATTATCAGAATTGCTTTTTTTAAAAGTTACACGTGTGCGATATGATCAAGTATTTAATCAGTTTGTAACATGTATTGTCAACATAGTAACAACTTCATATTAGCTCAATGTTTCAGAAGTGGTAACAAAGAGGCCTATGCTAAGGGTTTTGTATGAGGTAATAACAGCAATATAGATATTGGTAGAAGAAAAACACAGCCCTGCTGGTATTGGGTTAGTGATCTGGACTCGCTGTCTTCAGGACATAGTGATGGAGGCATATATAGATACTGCAGGTCCGGAATAATACATAACGCTACTTTTCATCATCATCGTCATCATCAATCAAAACCACGCGGGTAAAAACGCGGGGAGCGGCTAGTTCACATTTTTTTTAAAAAGCGATAGTTTGTTTGTTGTTGGTATGTTTGTTACTCCTTCACGCTGAAAGGGCTGAACGGATTTGCATGAAATTTAGAATAAACATAGCTTACACCCTGGAATGGGCCTTCTGTGCTCAGTCACACAAGGAGCTATAAAGAGGGCTATGTACGGGGTTTCTCTACGCGATAAAATCAGAGAGGAGATCAGTACAAAAACGAAAGCCACCGAGATAGTCCAGTGGATTAGCAAGTCGAAATAGCAGTAGGCAGGGCACATAGCTCGAAGAACTGATGGCCGTTGGGGTCGAAAGTTTCTCGAATGGAGACCATGGACTGGCAAGCGCAGCGTAGGACGGCCACCTACCAACAGATGACCCGACTAAGATCGCAGGCAAGGACTGGATGCCGGCCGCTTCCGACCGGTCCTTAAGGAAATCAATGGGGGAGAAATATGTCCAGCAGTGGACGTCCTATGAGTGAGATGATGATGATACCCTGGAATAACACATAGGCTACTTTTTAACCCGAAAATATACACGAACAAAAAACCGACACAAAAATTGTCATTAATTCGTACTATTCTACCGTAACTATCTTTCCACTATCCTGGAGTCTTCAAGTCGCGAGTGAATAGGTACCTTCTAAGTTTGTGTGCTAAATCCTAGACAACGTCATCACTTAACATCAGGTGAGTCAGGTGTCAAACGCAAACTTATAATATGTAAAAAAAAACACAGCGGGGCGCACCTTTATAAATAATTCTGTGTTATAGTATATATATAATATAGGTACTGTGAATTTTATCTTAAATTGAAAGTCAGGTTATAATTTTTATCTATCCTTCATAAGAGGAATAGATCACACGAGGACGATACAGATTTGAATAACAGCATTGAATGTTCGCTTTCAATGTTATATATTCATAATAAATCCTATCACGTTTCAATATTTTAGATACACACATGACCACGGCGCCATATGTAGACAACATTTAAAAGCGTTCGACCGAAAGGTAACTGTGAATACAAGTTTATTCTCGATATTATTGTCTGCGACAGTTAGCGTCGGGTCGCGTCGGCGGACCGCTAAGGTGCGCGACAGGTAGGTAAGGAAATTTTTCGGAATGCGGATTTTATCTAATTTATTTGCTTACTTTAAATCCGTTTTTTATGGGGCGTGGAACCATTAAATAAAGTCACACTCTTCAAATGTGAACTAAGCTTTTTGTGACATGTGACGTCATGAACGTGTGAGCAACGGGGCGAGACGTAAGGTGTGTTCTTAGAAAATTTATAACATCTCTAAGGGTGCGTTCGGGATGGATATTTAGCGTTTTTGTAATTTTCCAACTGAACAAGCGATTGGTTTGGGAATGTGGCAAATATAATATTCCCTAAATCTAACGACACAGAACGTCATTTACACGACGATTATTTTGAATTTTAATGACGATATTAAGGTCAACAGGGTACTCACATTTACTGTAGATGTCAAACGTTGAGTTGTCAAAAAACGATCACTAAAGATCTCAATGGGTCAAAAGTGGCATTTCGCGATGGCATTTTTAACAGTTTTAATGCATCTCGAACGGTGAACGAAAACAGTTCACAGCGCCACCTGTGCCAAAATGAACGCCAAGCATCATCGTTTTTAGCGTAGTGCACTGTCAGGGCACGCACGACAATTATAAATCATTGTTACAAACAAGAAACCGACAATTAGGTACTCAAAATCGAATATAATTTTTCCTCTTTAGTTTTTTATTTCTCTGTCTTAGTTTTAGGCAGACTCCCATCATCTGCGTTTATATAACATACATAATATTAGTATAGTAGTTTATAAAAGTGTATATAAGGACTCCATAAACACGAGCCGTAAGTCAGTTTTTTTAGCATCACACGAGTATTTTAAGATGAAATTAAGTGCAGTTTCAGACACTATTTCATCTAAACATATTATGATAAGTTAATCCTCAGGATCAGGCTAACTGTAGTGTATCGTTTCTATAACGTACTTCCTCTATAGGGCGGATGCTTTCTAAAATCTAAATCTAAAATCTAAAATGTACAGGTGAATACGAATCGATGAATAAAAGTTTATCTTCATTTGACCTTTGATATCAAGAATGTTTTTTCTAAAATATTGTGTTCCTTGTCAATACAGTTTTTTGACGTTGCATTTATTAAAATAAAACACTAATAACTAATTACAATACTGCAGCTACTACGATAACATTTGAGCAATCCACTAGCTATTGGTAGCCTATAGATAACTCAAATGTTCTAACCCGCTACCAGCCGGCAGCGTGCCCAGAATGCTAGCAGCATTGCCACGTTGAATTGCAATGCTGATGCGTTGAGCCAAATATTATATTCGTTGCATTAGTAAAACGTAGAGATTTAAGTTCAGCATAAATGGTAAAAATACAAAATTATAACTCTCCTCACGTGAGTATAATTTTTCCTCAAATATGTTAGTGTTAAATTATGCCGGCAGGATTATCTCCAGGCGCAAATTTAGGCTTTTGCGAAATGTTCTCAGTTGGAGTTCTTGTGTCTGCTAAGTTAAGTGACACATCATATAATTTATTTCGAATGTTTGATAACATCTTAGGGTCAGCCATAAAGAGGATAACGCCTCCAAGAGCTTAACCAAATTTGGTATTTAATTGACTTGAAACGAGCATAAAGTTAGAATCAGTTACATTATGTCAGAAGCTTAGCAATTGTATTTTTTGTGTTTCGCCAAAGATTTCGTCGGTTTTATAGTTTATTTCACGATTAAATAAGTATGCAGCTGCTGCATTATTCTATTTCATTATTATTATTATTTATATAATGTATATATCTAGCGTTTGACCACTATCTCACTTGATGGTCAGTGAAGATGTGGTCAAAGATGTTATGATGCTAGATCTAGAATGCTCACTGGCTCTCAAGGACTGCTGCTTGAGCACACTATGTATATATGTAATTACAACAATAATTTGATTTCATTTGATACATTCGTAAATATTTATTTATTTTATTTTGAACAAGGTTTCTAACTGAACTGATTATCAAAATTACATAAAGGCTTTATTATATAACACGACACATATATACATAATATAATAAACGGAATTTAAGAAAAAATATATTTTATTTACATCTGAGTATCATAATTTTCACATGGTCTGAGACAAATTTTATAACAAAGAAAATTATCAGTACATATATAATTTATAATTATTAAGTATAAGCATAAATTGTTACAACTTGTATATTTCATATTCAGGGTCTGAACTTACATCTTCAGCATCAGGAGTATCCTCGACGTGTATGATCTTTTCGACGTTTTCGTTGAACGTAACTACTGATTTTCGTTTCGGTCTACTAGTTTCGCCAAACTCGTCTTCTGAAGATTCGTCAGCAGCGTCTTTCAGTTTGTCAATTGATTGAATAACAATGGGCATGTTTGGCTCAGGTACTGGCATATCTAGAATAGCATCGTTTCTTGAAGTACTAGGTTCAACCGTAATTTTGTCAATAGGAGCATCCAACCTTTCTTGAAGTCTTCTTTCGCTTTTCTTCAACTCTCCGATATCAAATCTTGGTTTCGTTCCTACTTCAGGCCGGGATAGTTTATCAACAGATTCATTCCTAGACGCCAAGCTGTTGTCGTCGCTAAATTGGTCGTAGTTTTTATTTTTTTTCCTGTAAACAAAGTGCCGTTTTAGTGTGTACGTGATTTCGGTCGAGCTATGATAAATAAATGGAATGTAGACAACGGTATTCTTACCATCTAAGGAAAAACCACATGGCTATCAGAACTAGCACTATGAGGAGGAGGGCACTGAGGACTATTGTAGATGCCAACAAGCCCACATCACGTCTTGCAATGACGCATATCTCTTGGGCTTCCAGATGATCTTGCAGCGATACCGAGCTCGCTACACTGACCGGCCCCGTTACTATGCCACTTATATCCCTGGAAACAAGATTTATTTAGATTCATTTTTTGCTTTCTTTTGTTGGTTGATTTATGGTGTGACAAGTTAATAACATGGACTTTCACTTGGATTTTTTAAAAAATTCACACAAGGTCTTCAGGTCCCAAACTAGGCAGAGCCTGTACTATGGTAACCTGATGACTGATATATATACTTATATCCATATACACACCCAGAAACAGGTCAAACAGACATGTTCATACACACAAATGTTTGACCTGTCCGGGAACGAACCCGCGACCAGCGGCTCAGAAGGCAGAGTGCTACCAACTGGGCCAACCGGCCAGACAATGAAATAAACAGAAACATAATACTTTATGCTTGATTCACTTAGTTTGTTATATTGTTTTAAATGATGTATTAGCATATTCTGACTCTAGACTATATGCCTTATCATTGAAACTCATATGTATATTTTATTTTTCAGGACGTCAGGGCAGGTTGCTGATTTATATATCTTAACTAAGGACTGCTCATTAGAACTCAATATTGTTTTCACATTTAAGTTGCATCTAATTTTAAATATGAACAACAGAATCTTTTATATCTGTCAAAGTTTAATGCTATGTGTTATTTTCGTTTTAGACAAATAAAGTATACATTCGAATTAATTGAAAATCAAGGAATATAAAATAACTAATCAGCATTGCAATTCAACGTAGCAATTCTGCTAGCATTCTGGGCACGCTGCTAGCCGGTAGCTAGTTAGAACATTTGAGTTATCTATAGGCTACCAATAGCTAGTGGATTGCTCAAATGTCATTGTAGTAGCTGCAGCATTGTAATTAGTTATTAGTGTTTTATTTTAATAAAGGCATTTGCCATAAGAAGTTCAAAATACAGTTGCTCAAATAGAGTGCCGGCATAAAAATTGTGAAATAAATTGAACATGAAAATATAATTAATTGAGACAAATCGCTATCATCACAGCCATAAGAAGTCCACTTCTGGACATGTGCCTCCCAATGTGATCTTTACAAGGAAAAATGGGAAGCGGCCCGCATCCAGCCTTTCCTGCGATCTTAGTCAGGTCATCTGTCCGCGATTATCGGTAGACGTCATATGCTTCGCTTGCCAGTCCGTGGTCTCCATTCACGGACCTTTTGACCCCAACGCCTATCTATTCTTCGATATAGGTCATCCTACATATATCCTGCCCACTGCCACTTCAATTTGCTAATCCTTGTGGCTCCAAAGCTCGCTGTGTGACGTTGACCTGTTTATATATTGTCATCATTGGCAATGCACATTGATCGAAGGCTTTTGTCTACAGACATTGTGGTTATAAGTATTGGACGAAAAAACGTCGACTGAGTTTTCCGAATTAAGATTAAAGTAATGTAGTTTTTAATTTCAATAAAGTGTCCGAAGATACTTTTGACGATTGACAACTGAAATAAGAAATACTTACGCAATGAGTTGGTCAACAGAGACCGGTTCCCTTGCAATCAGCCCATACACATACAGCTGCAGTGAAGCACCGCCAGACGGACTTGTAGCGTCTCGTCGATTCCTCGAACTAACTTCATCCGAGATGACGACGGACCTTAATACTCTAACTTCGTAAGCCACAGCTTCTGATAGATACGAAATTACAGTTGTTTCATCGTCCAAAAATGCATCTCTGATAGTCACCACGGCGATGTAGCTTTCGTCTAGCAGTCTTACCTAGAAATTAAATATTATAAGCTTAGAATTATGGGCCATAAAATAGCGACAGGTTAACGTACCTCTTGTGTTTTGCAAAGATGCAAACAACACAAAAACTTTATAGAAAATGGAAACACAGTCAAAGGTTAAGCACAGGTTTCCAAACACTGTTATCATTGGTTTAGGGTAATTTCGCTATGGGAGATAATAATAAAGTGATAAAGCCAATATTTTATTACGATTCAACTGTATTGAGCAATCCATTTGGTAAAATATAAAGATGGTGTCAAGAGTAGGTACCCACTTGATTCCCTCTTGAGTTCCTTCGAGTTTAAGTACAATAAACCACTTAAAAAGAATATCATGTAATTCGCGTTTATTAACAAAAAAAGTTGACGAGGGAGTAGGTACTTGTAGGTGCACGATTGAATTTCTCAAAGCAGCTGAATCAAAGCGCTTATCAGACAAAACATATTTATGTAACAATATCACATAGTCATAATTTAAATTAAAGACAAAATAATATACTCGTAGTAGATATAAAAACCCGAGTATCTAAGCTATTCTATTCTTCGTACAATTTATTATCAAAAGTTACATAAAGTACATGTATTTTTTTTATTTTTTTTAGTTTAGTAGTTACGTCATATTACGTCGAATCATCACTTCAGATCATACAAAGTATTGACCAGAATTATTCGGTAAATACGTAGAAAGAGACGGGGATAATAAGAGACAACTATATATTCCAAATTGAAAAAACGAATTATTTAAAATAAGATATTGACGTCAAGTAGAGTTCCGTGATACATGGTGGTCAATGTAGCTATAAAACTGTTTTTCACTCGTTTACTAGCGCCATAAACACCTTTTTGGTGTCTTTAAACCTTGAAAACTGTTAGTGACTCAGAGACGGATGACCTATCATGCTTGTGTATTCACATTAGGTGGTTTAAGGTTTTCTTGCTCTGAGTGAGAAATTCGTTTCCTTTTGTAAGTTAGACAGCGTATTTGTTGTTTTATTATACGATTCGCGAGATACGAAATGTCGATAATGGGATACAATGTAAAGGCTTTCAAATAATTTTTTTTTTTAAAGTTTGAAACGATTGTCTCGACAGCGTTTTGAAAAAATGTTTGTGATTCCTCTTCGCATAGTACGGTACATAAATTAATATTTAAGTCATGCTAATTATTGTTTTTTTAATTTTGATTTATAGTCAATATATATATAATGTATAGGCTGACACTAGCTAAAGGATTGCTCGCACGAAATTTATCATTATCATTATTATAATACAATTTTGATTTTAGCATATTGTAATGTATATTATTGTTTTTCGAACTGTACAAATATTGTTATTAATGAAGATTTATGACTATAACTATCGTCGATGTAATGTTCTGCATAGACTACCAATTGTTTATTTAGTACTACTCAGACTGTACTATATAATTCGCCTATGCTAAAACTAAAATGTATAAATAAGGTGCTTATTGTCATCAACGATCTAAGTATGCTAATTAAAATTAAAATTTAATCTTTATGACACTTTTACTAGATTTAAGCAAACATAATGTAAATATGAACAAAAATTGTCTGATCCATCTTTTCAGTAGCTCATAAGGGCTTTTAGGATTAAACGTCATTGTGCAAAAATACAGCTTGTTAGGAATCAATGAAAACTCAGCATCTTTCTTCGTTTGTAATTTTTAGACTTTCGCGATTCGAACACATTGTTATTAAATCAAACGGGGCTTAATCGCGAGAAAAACATTTAGTAATTTATTTACCTCGACGTTTCGACCAAGTTGCATTGGTCGTGGTCACGAGAAGACTGGATCTTTCTTCGTTTATTTCGTCTGGACTATAATTTCAGTATTCGTGGTCTCGAGTAAACTGGTTTGCGTTTGGGTATAAAAATATTATGAAGAATTATTTTTTTTGTCTACCTAATAGATAGATTTATCAAATCAAAACCACTCGCAATGTACACAGTAACGTCTCGCAGTCTTATGTTGCCCTTGGGTTGGGGTTTAATTAATTCGATAACTAATTCAACTAAATGGTAATTAAAAAGCTTGGCCTATTCTTGGCGAAATTCTCTTGGGAGTATGAAAGATTTTAAAGTTGATTACATAATTAAAGTTTCTGATGGTGATTCTATTGTTCAAATAAAGTCACTCAAATTATGGTAAATGAGGTAAATTAAAATACGGTTACGATAAAGTTTAAATTCATACGACATTGATTAACGCCAATACTAAAGTTTTTATTAAAATGCGGGTAGTTTTAGGTAAAATAAGTCGTCACGTTATTTGGCGACATCTAAAATTACCCGGATTTGAATTAAACTCGTCTAATATTGGATAGTACTTAGATAGTATTGGAAGGTGCTATACTAGTTACTTGAATTTTAGCGTATTTAGATGAATTGAAAACCCTTTAATTTTAAATAATTTTAGAGAATTCTAACTAGTTTTAGTAATCAACTGAATTACGGTAAATTGAAACTCTACCTTATACTTGTGAAAGTGTTTGTCTTCATAGTTCAGACTTTGGTTTTTCTAATGTCATTTACATTACATTTATCTTACTGATACATAAACGTTAACAATAAATACTCTAAAAACTTTTAGGAACACAGAATTTATTTTTTTGTTTTAGAAACAATTGAATTGCGACAGAACGTTTTCAAATTTGTATTGTTTTAAATTCAACTACAGTAGATGGTCGATTTGGTCAGTAACCTGACTTCTGGCCCCCGGTCCTGGTTCGAATCCCAAGATGTTTGTCCAGGATATTGGACGTTTCTGTGATGTGGTTGTGTGTGTCCGTTCTTCCCGGGACACAGGGCGTCCTAATATTGGGGGTGCGAGGGTGAGCGCGATTATTTTGTTTTGATCGTTTTTAACGGTCCTATGTGCATGCATTGAAACATTGAAATATAATTTTGACTACGTCTCTGAAATCGTGATTGAAAAGCAACGAATTTATCTCATTACAGTACAATATGTCCTCCAATGTAATGATGTTAAACTAATAATCTCTCATATCACGCGGTCCTTAGGAGATTTAATTACACATTCAGACCTGCGTACCAAATATGATCTTACACCAGGTTTAAGTAACCGAAGCCGTAGCTTATGAAGGCTCTATAGGACAGAGATAAAAGCGGGCTCGTTCATATCGGTTTACTTACACTTGGCAAATATTTAGTCCCAGTCTCTGAGAGCCTCTTTCTTGGAATCTGCTTATCGTATGTGGTTTGGATGTTTTGTTTTTGTTGAAGGTAATTTTATAATGTATTGAAGCCGATTAGCTGTCAGTTGTTTGATAACTATACAAACCTACCTTACTAATTATCCGCTGATTAATGAACATTTTATTAAAGATAAGGAAAAATACTTGACCAATTTATCTTAAATTAATTAATTATGTGTTTATGGTGCCGTGGTGGTACCGGTCTAGAAAAGTACTCCCCCATCTCTTCCCGCGGGTGTCGGCTAAGGGATCACGTACCAGGAGGTGAACAGCAGCGCTTTCTGAGGATAGGAAACCATACTGCGCTCGCCAACCCGCCTGCCAAGCGTGGCGAGTATTGGTAAATCCCCCCTATATGGGGAGGCCTATGTCCAGCAATGGACGTCCTCCGTTGGTGACGATGAGACCACATACAAAATCCCACTAATATTATAACACTGAAAGTTTTGATGGATGGATGGATGGATGGATACATGTTTATTACTCAATCACGCGAAAACTGCTTGACGGATTTAAATTAAATTTGGTATGTAGATACTCCGGGTCTCGGAATAACACGTAGGCTACTTTTTATCATCATCATCATCAATCATCACCACGCAGGTGAAAAAACCGCGGGGCGCAGCTAGTAATTTATATCCCATCGCACTAATATTATAATTAATGTCAAAATTTGGATGGATGGATGTTTGTTACTCAATCACGCCAGAACGGATAAACGGATCTCGATAAAATTTGGCACAGGGATAGATTATAGTTTGGAATAGCATATAGGCTGCTTTTTATCCCGGTAAAATGTATGATTCCCGTGGAATAATTGATGTAGCAGAAAAACCATAATCCACGCGGGTGAAACCGCGGGGCGCTGCTGGTATGTTGTAAGTAAATAAAATAAAAATAAATTGAAAATCAAAATTTTCGGAGAAGTTCGATAACACGAACAAGCTCAATATACTGTACATGTATATTTTTTTTTCATTTTTTTTAAAGTTCCTACCTACGTTGCATAAAGTCAATACGTACCTTCTGGGCTTGCGTGCTACATCCTAGACTATGTCATCACTTAATATCAGGTGAGACAGTTGTCAAACGCAAGCGTATAATATGTAAAAAAAAAAATTGGGAAAAAATATTCTCCTCAAATGTATTTATTATAAAAGCAAATTCAGCCTACTGTAAATTATTATTTATAAAAGAGTTCTTATTATTAATAATGTACTTCATAATTAACCGGCTCTTGTCCAATGTGATTTAATTGTGGAATATCTAAACTTGTATATAGCACTTACGTATTAAGACTACACTAAAAAAACTCGTAGTTGAGAATCGAGCTGCGTACATGACCATCACAATCAGAACTGGAAACAAAAGCATTGAAAGCATTATAGCCTCTTTGCCAAGAGCAGAAAATCACAACAAAAACACGAGTAATACAGAACATCGCTGTTACACGGGCGTTTTTTATATATTTTTTGTTGCTAATGCTTTTTCATGGAAGGGATAGGAAGATAAGATTCAGTTTAGTGGTTTTTTACCGTAATATAGGCGATTTTGGTTTGAGTACTTTTATACTCGATTAATTCAGAAGAACAATTTAATGACCGATTAATAGTTTTTAATCGAGCATATAATCATTATTGATAGTCATTATAATATTAAGTAGATATGTTTCATAAGTTAACGATAAGTGTAAGTGGTTACGACCGTACTTATTGCAATAAATATATATGATATTGAATTAAGTTTACATTAAAATTAGTACAGGGCGATCTGAACGCACGTAATAATAGTTATCCACAAATATTTTTTTTTTGGGATGGCCTGAACGTTGAACAACTTATGAGTACAAAATGAATAAGGTAAACTTATGTCCTAGAAAGCTTGAATTAATGGATGCTTGTTACTCATTCAATAAAATTACAGATAATCAGACACATGGGCTAATTTTTATCTCGAATAATGTATAAATCCCGTGGGAGGACTACATGGTAACGACAAGCCCAGTTTCTCATATTAAGAACCCGCTTATGCCATAGAATATTACAAGCATATAAATATTTTATCTGAACAAGTCTGTTGTAAGGCGCTCGAACGACTTTTAGGGTGTATATTGCTCATGTACCTACTCTATACGATTAACTCTATTAAGGCTTTACCATTTGATAGATAGTTTTGAGTCATTTCAGCTTATGTGTTGTAAGTCGTACATATCTAATAAACTTTAAAAAATACCACTTATGCAAATATTCAATGACGATTAAATTTAATTGAAACAAATTTGATATAATTTGTTAGTGAAAAGATATTTTCGAGCTGTATGTATATATAACTGTATTTTTCCCCTCTCAAAAATTTTCGCGGAAACGACAAACGCGCTGGAACTGTGTGTTTCATCAGCGAAAAGAAATTAAAAATTAAAAATGTGATTAGCAATTTTTCTGAATCGTAGGCCATCTGCATAGTAAATAATTGTTATATATTAAATCAATACGCATCAGTATTTGTCCCGCACGGCTCCCTGTCTGTAAACACCCGCAAGCCTCTGTAAGGTCATTGGCACCTGTTAAGCCCTTAATTCAAGATGCGCTGCTTACCTAGCGAGACATCACAATGACATCCTCATTTTATGGGGATTACTCCGTTACTCAAAAAGTGATGATTATTTTGATGCTATGTTTTGTTTTTAAATTTGGCTCCACACTTTTAGTGGTCATATGATTTCCCCTAAATTCCTACCCTAACTAAAAATATACTACATGATAAAAGATATCTTCGATCAAATCATATTTGCTATTATACTCCACTTTTCAATGTTCATGCAAATTTACGGACATTGCGAAAATTATATTACAAAACCGAACAACAGAAAAACTTTAAAAAATGTCTTTCTTCACATCTGAACTCTCGGTGTATTAATCCAGGAGTTGTTGCTTATCTACGCTAGACATCATAACGACATCATCTAAATAACTAAAATATGCCTTTTCACCGCAAGTCGATATCTACCTAAATAATAAGGGCGATTGGTTCTTCAACGATTGCAAGACATTGCGAATAAGAATTTTGCATAGCGGGTAGTATTGAATTAGCAATAAACCCCTTATAGTATGCATTTTAAGTTCGCAGATCGGATGAATTTAAAAAATAATAGTAAAAATCAGCAGTAAAGTTCATTTCAAGACTGAATTTTCACAAGGGTAAAGCCAGTTTCTTTGCTAAAGTATTATAGCGCGATTCACAGTATATGTATGCATATCGTTGCAATTAGATCTACGAGTAGTAGGTATGCACCGTTGGACATTTTTATGAGATGGAATCTTATTTATTTTGTCTCAGATATGTGTTAAACACAATATTTTTTCTCAAATACTATGAAAATTCGATATATTCGATATATATTTTGATTATATAGATTTCGATGTTTAGAACAATAAATTCAAATTTACTCGCTGGTCATGAACCAGTAATCCGACCAAGTACTTACTAAACTTAGCATATCCATAGTAACTATAACTAAAGCTCAAAATTGCCTTTTTTAAAATAGAACACACTTTTTAAGCGTATCCATAATAATTATTAGTATTACCTCAAAATAGCATTTAAAAAAATAGAACACACTAATTAAAAAAATTACCAAAGTTTTTATTTTTTTATTTATAAATATCAAATGCGCATCCAAAAAGTGTTCAACGTAAAAGATAAAACTAATTAGCATAATGAATTTATGGCGGAAACTTTATCCGTTAGGATCACATACTTTTTAATAGAATAGAATAATTTATTGGCCTTAACATTAGTCATACTAGGCAAGTCACGTAATATAATATTTAATTATGAATTTGTAAAAATAATTAGTTCATTAGTTAGATAAATCATTAAATATAACAAGTATATAACAATATTTTTTATGCACTTATGCTATTAAAAATCCATTAAATAACAGTCAAAAAGATGTTCACTAGTTAGTTAATAATTAGAATAAAACGAGTGAATTTATAGTCTAGAATGAAGATTCCACAAGATGTATATTTGCGAATTCCTTGAATGAGTAAAGTGGATTATTCTCGAAGAAATGCCTGAGCTTCCTTTAAAACTCAATATAATAATACATCTAACGATGAGTGTTTTAGCATGGAATACTTAACTTATTTATTATTATTATTATTTTTAAATATTACGGTATAATTAACGAATTAAGATAAGCAAGCTAATATGTTACAAGTGGTTTTATCATTTAAAAAATGTTTCTAACCCTTCATTACATCCTACAATCACACATAAATAAAAAAAACATACTTACACAAAAAATGCAGAGAATAGACAACGCCATAAGGAGAAACAGACATTGTAAAATACGAGTATAATAAATTCGAGTAAGTCCGCAAAATTAATTTCAAGTATTTCTAATTATATATCTGAGTGGTTTTTCTTAGCGCCATCTACCATAAAGAGATGTAACTATTTGGAGAGACCGATTTACCAACATTACAATTTGAATCATACTATTGAACGATGTACGATTGTATTTTACCCTAATTCAAAGGGTTGTATAGATCTATATTTTGAACTAACATACAAGTATACAAATTTAATGGCAAAGTAATATGAATAATAACCATAATATCCTGCATTAATCCCATAATTGTATAACTATTTAAATTAGATGCAATTTGCACACCTTCACAGGTTGTAATATAGAGCAACATACAAATTTAGTCAAAACCATTTTGTATCTATATTCAATTAATGTGAAGGCCCTGTACCCCGTAACACAGTTCTCAACTAGTACTGGGACAGGAGCTCGTTATTCGAGAAGTGGTAACTTAATTTAATGTAAGTTATAAATTAAATTAGATAAGATCTTTGGATCATAGGAGATCACAAATATTATTATTAACAATAAGTGTCACTGTGTTTTGTGAATAAATACAATTTATGATATTTTATTATCATTATTAAATACTTTAATTTGATTTGATATGAAGTAACAGAGTTCAAAACGGTAGCCACATAATCACCTGACAAACTTGACTGATCAAAGCCCCTTTTTTATTTTCAGTTCCAAGCTTTTTTAATATAAGTAGGTAAAAAATACAGCAACTGTATCAAAATATGATAATATTTAATATTCATGCTAACCTTTTTTAAATTTTCTCGTTTTTTGTTATATTAGCTTAACTAAAGCTGCTATGGTAACCGCCCTTAATGTCTGATAAATTATACCTGTGAGTTATATGATATATTTTTCGATCAGACAAAGCGAAACGGTGGCCGGTCTAACATTTGATATAAAGGAACCCAAAAAATACTTCATTATTACTACCAAGAGATGTTGTAATCACAATTAAATGAATATAGAAATGTATCAGTCATTTATGAGATCAAACAAAGGCCGACTAACAAAGAATATTATTTATGTTATAATTTATTTTTGTTTTATTCCTGTGGAAATCTTGTAATATTAACATGTGCGATAGTGGTCAGTGTAAAACTAAACGTACATCTTGAAACATCTGCTAATTAACAAACTATTGCTGCATTTATACGTAACAATTTAATATTTATTTATTAGATACTTTACCGTACCAAGTACGTACAAAAAAAAAAAAATAACAGCATTCACAGTCAATCCCTACACTAACATAGAACGTGTCGCGGGAGGCGAAAACACAAACAATTACATTGTTGAGGATTGTTTGTGTTGACAAATGAACATATGACGGATATTGCTTGAAGATAATTTAATGAATTATAAAAATAACAATCAACAATAAAAATAATAATCGGAGTGTTTTGCTGCTCGGCGTCTCTGGCTGAAGTGAGCTCGCGAGGAGGGGCGCGGCGCGGCGCGGCGATGTTCACTCATATCGTACATTGACAGGTAGATCTATACTATGCTATGAATTGTTTTGTGTGAACATACATTAAACAACCAAAAGTTGGGACAAATAATTATCTGTGTTCACCACATGAATATTTGCCCTTGCCGGGAAGGAAACTACTGCGCTCTTCAAGACAGACCCTATAAAATGTAGATAACCTCGCGTAACGTTATCCATGTACAAACTGTCATCCAAACCGTTTCCGAGATAAGCTGATGATGTGGACAAAAAATCTCGTTCCATAATTACAAGATAGAATATTGTTATATTTACCAAAATGTCTATAGATCCAGTTAGGCCTTCACCGTTTCTATCGGTAGCATAGACGGTGAATCGTGCGTTATTCTCCAAATTGGCTCCATTTCTAAGATGCACGAGTCCAGTAGTAGGGGCCACGGCTAATTCAGGCGCTGAGCTCCAGTACCGTAAGGCTGCATTTTCTCCTACATCTGCGTCGGTAGCCTAAAAGTATTAATCTGTGATTAAAGCATGCGCAATAGGACATTTTTATATGAAATATTAAATCCGGGTCTGGATAGGAAAAGTGTCATGAGCATACCTTTGATTAAATCTTAGGATATTCACTTAAGTCCTAAATGTCACGATCAAATCTAATATTCAATATCTAGGACCTTTATTTAAGTCTTATTATAGGTGTACGTCAGATCAAAGTAAAACACGATCGACGGGAATGCTTTAAATTAACACATTAAAGAATGTAGGCGAAGCGAAAAAAATTATGCGTGCCGCTACCAACCGGTCCTTGGGGTGATCAATGGGGGAAGCCTATGTCCAGCAGTGGACGTGATGATGATGGTGATAAAAACCTTATTATTTTAAAGAATATTGGTAAATTGGATTCGCTAACATAACAGATCACCTTTTTAGTTACTTATACAAAAGCATTCTCATAGCGTAAGTAACTATAGTGTATAGACAATGTATAATGTTTGTTGTAAATAGTAGGTATTGATGACACATAGAAGCTAAAGCAGCTGACTTCACAATCTGTGACATTGATGTGAACCTAAGATCCAAAATGTAGAAATAGATCGGGATATTATTTGCGTAGACAAAATTATGGTAGATACAGTTCAATATTTGTCCTAGCACGGAAATTAAAGATGGAGCGATCTTCGATATAGCCCCATCTTTTTGGATGGCTATAATACGCCATTGATGTATGAATCAAAGTACATCATCTAGCCGATAGATATTTACTTTGCCACAAAAGTTCAGGCACAGTTCAGTTTACAGTTGTTTATTTCGGATTATCAATGCATAAGATTTTGTTTATGCGTTTCAAATTTGTGTGTGTCAGGATTTGATGTTTTTATATTCGATTTTGTATCTTAGAAGCGTTTCTTTTGGAATTTATTTGGAGACTTCACTTTTTGACGCTTTTGACCCAATTTTGTAAACAGCAAAGAATCGAAGGTTTACCTGTAAGAGTAGTAGTTAGACCCTATTTTATTTTATTCATATGTATAGCGTTCGTCAATGTCACTTGACAGTTAGTGACAATAATATTTACCTTTACCCTAAGACCACCGTAAACATATCATTTCCAATATATACCTATCTAAAAAGGATGCTATAGTTAAAAAGAATGTTAATCGTTTAATTACAACTTTGTCCAAAACTATAAAAATAACACATTGTCAGTTTAGTTCTGCTTTTTTTAATCATTGATACGATGGTAATATTATGTAGAAATGATACTTTGATAATGATAATAATTTGTACTCAATCAAATCTACTAACATATATATGCTCGTTTTTAACACGTTTAAGTATGTAGATACAACTCCTTAGAAGTATTTTGTGGTGGAACGGTTTATAAACCAGTCATAATATAATATTATGATTGGTTTTATGTGTAAATCAAATCTTTTTTATGTATCCTACTCCTGAACACCCTTTGTTGATATGAATCATTGCAATGTTATATAGTGACCAATTTAACAGTATGATAAGGAACGAACTTTTTTTGTGCCTAGACTATTAGCTACTCCTCTCAAATTTGAAAATATATAATTTAAAATCTGTAATTTAAAATCTGTACTTTAAAATCTGTAATTTAAAATCTGTAATTTAAAATCTGTACTTTAAAATCTGTAATTTAAAATCTGTAATTAAAAATCTTTGATTTAAAACCTGTAATTTAAAATCTGTAATTTAAAGTCTGTTAAGTAATTAAAATCACCAAGCACACATTGTTTTCAGGCAGCTGTACTCGGTATCCAGTCAATATTCCAGGTGGAACCCAACTCCACCTTCCACAATCAAGAGAGGTAGTTTTCAAACAGATTATAAAAGATTAAAAAAAAACTCACATGTAATTCTGCCAAAGATCGTGGTAGTACTCTCTCTGCTAGCTCAGGCACTGGATATCCAACACCAATAGGTTCGTTAGCCTTCTCAGCAAATATGGGAGCGTTGTCATTGATATCATTTACGATAACATTCACAAAGCTCCTCCTGGAGTTATACAGGATCGTATCTGTGAGTATCCATTTGTTGGAGCCATAGTCGTAGGGCCCGAGGGAATCAGAGGTGAGTGACCGTTTCACACGAGAACCATCGCCGTCACAAAGCAATATCACCTCTACTTGCACCTGAGATACGGGCATAAAAGCGATTGACTCGTGTTCTCTGTCGATCTCCGTTGTATGCAGTCCTGATTCGTTCACATAAACCCAAGTTTGGTGTAAAGGCCAGCGGTTGGTGAGAGTGTAATGGCAGTTTTCGTACTGCGTTCCATTGATCAAGTCATAGTGAGGTTCCTCTTCGTCTACGTCTATTACTATCAAAGGAGGCATGACGAATTCATCTCCACATACTGTCACAACATCCACAGATAAATGTACCTGTAAACATAAAATCATATATAATGTAGACTTGCTAGATATATTTGTTAGTGGCCGAAGCATGAATTCGCATCGCGGTGTGAAACAATTGAACTTAGTACTGACTGCGATGCATCCAGTACAACTGTGACACAGAGAAATGTTTGTGCGGGAGCGACAGTTCTAGCGTTATTCAATTGTTTATATTATACGGATAAGACACAAAGCCTCTGTCGCTAAATATTTCTGTATCAGTCACTGGTAACAACGGTTACTATGGCAACCGTATAATAATAAAAAATACGCAGTTTAATTATTTTAACTTAAAACATCTGTTTTAATAACAAGTGTTATTATTTGGGTTTACAAGCAAAATAATTATACTTAACAATGCTTGCTTTAATTCATTTATTAGTATTAAAATATGGCTGAATTGAAAAGATATCTTATTTAAGAATAGAATATTTTTTATCTAATCTCTTATGAAATATAAATATCACATGATTAAAAAATCAAAAACGCAACTTGAATGACAGTATTTAATATAGATAATATCGATATCAATTTAAAAAGTTAACATTTCGATACAGCTCTTCTATGACAACTGTTTCGAAATGTTAACTTTTTTACCTTTATGATACAACTTCACCTGGATCATGGAGGTTGCAATGCAGTTTTTCTACACATAGTCTGTGGACGCCACGCAACACGCATGCGCGACCAGCAAATGCATTTTGGCGCTAAACGTTTTACAAATAAATGCAAACATGCGCTGTGATTTTACGTAAATTTGATTATCTACTTTATGAGAATAGATAAAATAGTGTATCAAATTGCACATAATTTGGTCTTAAAACACTTATTATGATACAGTTTCATAAACTACTATTTTAGGTTGGCAAGATTAACGAATGAGACACACCGCATCTGTTGTGGCAATCTTTCTCGGCTCAAATTAGCCTATACAAACAGAGCAATGGAAAATATACTCAGATACCTAAATTTTATAGTGGATTTCGAAAAGCACCTGTTTGTAAGTCTTCAGTCCGGTTTCTATATTACTTTTATGTTACTTCTCAAATAAGGCCTCAAATATACGTTACCTATATTTTAATAATACGTACTTAGATGAAATAAGTGCGGAGTTGATGGTAATTCCAAGGTGCTTTTCAAAATGTTGCGATCTTCTGACAGGAATACATTAAAGGGTGTGGAGTTTCGGAACCTTGCTTAATAAATGTTGGGAAACTTTGGAAGGTCACGCGTCAATTTGTTGGTAGGTACCTTAACCTTATTTGATTCTAATTTAGCATCGACTTCAAAAGGTTGAGTTCGTAAATGTGTTGTATAAATAATTATGGGTGTCTATAGGTACGTAAAGCCGTATCGTAGGATTATGTCACATGCTTCTTTAAAATGCTCTCTGATTGGTCGGTGGGTTGACATTAGCTTTATCAAGGGCGTTCTCGAATTTTATAAACATTTACTTACTTGTGAATCAATTAGAATTTTCTTGTCACATATCGATGAGTAAAATAGCGGAAAAGAAACTAGATCAACGTTTGTTTTATATTTGAAAACCTTCGACTGGGTGAACCCATTTTGATAATTCTTTTTTTATTTGAAAGTTGAGGGGAGGCAGCTTTCACTGGTGGATTCCGACTAGCTTCAAATAAAAGTGAATCATCAAGATCGGTTCACCCAGTCGAAAGTTAACAAACAAAAAAAAATACAGTCGAATTGAGAACCTCGTCCATTTTTTGGAGTCATCGATGCCAAATTTCAAGATTCACGGGAATAACCCTGTAGGTTTTGATTCCCTTGCTAGTGTCGCACATTGGCACCATAAACGCCAGTATCTTTTGATTGCGTTGGCTTACAAGTTTGATTTTTTCACAGTTCCAAGGGACAGTAGACCGGAGTATTCGATATGAACTTCAGCTTGATACCTCTACGCGTTCCTGAGAAAAAAGGTCTTGACAGACAGACAGACGAAAAACTAAGTGATCCTATAAGGGTTCCGTTTTTTCCTTTTGAGGTACGGAACTTTAAAAAAAGTATATACTGTTAGATTATTAGAACATCCGCAGTCATTTAAAGATATACTGATAGTCTTTAAATAGATAGAAGTCAAAGGAATAGCCTTCCTTCGTCCCGTTTCATTACAAAACCACCCAAGACATTGGATATCATAAAGATTCCTTACCGTAGCTGTTCCTGTAGCTCGTGTGAAGATTGTTGTTGCTACGACTTCAAATATGTACGAGCCTATACTGGCAGGCGCAGACAAATGTAATTCCCCAATATTGTTGACATTGAATCTTTCCTGAAGATGAGCTAAAACACAACAATAAAACGCCGCGTTAGTTGTTGACACCGACGCATCCCTAAACAGACTACGAAAGCCAATTTATTATATTGCATGATTTATTCCCACATTCGCATACACATTACGAAGATCAAGAGGCAAAAGAGTCATAACAATTTTAGACAGAGTTCGTCAAAAACAACTAAAGGAAAATCAACAAAACGCGTTACGCAAAGCCGTCTAGGCGCGGGTATTGAATATTTAGGCGTTACACGTTTTATCTCTTGTTTGGACGTGAGCAAATATGAGCAAAAGGCCTAGAGCAAACACTGCTGGTGGGAATTACGAGCAGTTGAACGTGCCGCCACAGTTATGCCATTGTAGACCATCATACGGTAAACATAGGATAAGTCTGTATACCGCTACTTTTACAGTCTGTGACTTCGGGCTTCGATAGTAGGTACTTTTTTTTTTGTACACACTCAGACCCCCGCACTAGGATTCCCTGTGTAGCGGGAGGCATGACACGCACAATCACAGCAGACAAACATCCACACTCATCGCACAAATGTTTGCCCCGACCGGGATTCGAACGCAGGGTCCCCAGAGACACAGAAGTCATGTCACTGTCACTGACCACTGCGACACGGCGACCGTCAAAGAGTTGGTGGCAATTGGTATATCTTTAAATTACTCTTACCGTCTTAGAAACTTCTATGCTGTGCAAATAGAGTAGGTTGTACTAGCTACCCAGGGCTTTATTAGCTAACTGCTAAAAATAATGTGGTGGGTACTAATAAAACAAATGAGCCCTCCTGCTCGCGACTCTGTCGTTTGAATTCAATAATTGGATAGTTTTCATACAAATCATTCATACTTATCCAATTTTTGAAATTATAATACTAGGTGTCAAGTGTTAGTTATAGAACAAAATATAATATAATAGGATTTCCTGTTGTCTTTTGTCATAAATCTGCTAATACTTTTAATTCTTAGATAACTAGGTTGACTGTCTTAACACATATCTGAATATTATGTAATTAATATAAAAAAGACATTGTGTTCTCAGCGAGCTTATCCGCCAACCCGCATTAGCCAGCGTGATGGCCAGCACTCTTCGCTGGGTGTGTCCTGTGAGATGCCCTGTCCCGGTAGTGGGAACGTATTGGACTGGTTCTGCAAAGCTTTCAAAGTGATAACAAATAATCTAATCGTGTTACCACCGACGTGATTATCTCAGTCATAGGACATCCACTGCGGGACATAAGCCTCCCCATTGATCTCCACAAGGATCGCACCTGTAGATATTTTTTTGCAATGGTAACATGCCTGTATGGTACCATTGCAAAAAAAATACAGGAATTATTTTACGTAAGAGTATCAACCGCCTCGCGTAAAGGTTAAATATGAAAATGATATATTAAATCAAAATAATTATTAATTAACCCCCTTACTAATAAACATTGATTAAGCTCCGAATAGTAATTCAGTGTTTTGTTCCGTTCTTTCAACGTCAAACTGCAATCTTAGTGACAAGGACAAACACTGAATAACTATTCCCAAGTTATACAACGTTTATAAGTAAGGGAGTAATATGTTACGAGCATATTAACTGCAAAATAATGTACTGTCTCGGTTGGGAACTAGTTACGGATTCAACAAGTTACAAATTCTCGATTAAACTATGGTAGTCGTGGGGTGGGGGTCTCACTGGTAGTCGTGGGGTAAGGGGTCGCACTAGGTATCTGTAAGAACGGACTACTTGGCCAGTTATCAGTTACCCAACAAGTTCTTGAATCCATCGAACTAAGTTTCCTATGAGGTCTAAAACTTTGATATCGTATGTTCTTAGTTAAATGTAACATACTCAACTAATATTATGAACGCGAAAGTTTGTATGGATATTTGTTTCTCAATCAAGCTCAAACAGTAGGACGGATTTAGATGAAATTGGTATGTAGATACTTCAGGTACATTGGCTACTTTTCATCATCATCATCATCAAACATCATCACGCGGGTAAAACCGCAGGGCGCAGTTAGAAGGCAATAAATGGATGCGGTAAGTATCCCAATACACTGTTCGGTAACATTTCAATGGACATTATAGGAAGACTGATTTTCGTCTATCGCCTAGAAAAATTGCAGGTTCTCATATAAATACGGATAATTTATACATTTAATCGTATTTGTAACGTTTAATTTACTACCTAGCTTGTTTAGTAAGAAAAACAGATAATAATAAGATAACCTACTAATTGTGTGCAAAAAGATTGATATGCTTTAGTAGTAGTAGTAGTAGATGATTCTGAGGTAAGTTTATTCGTATCTCGGAAATAGCTAGACATTCGACAAAAAACATAGTTTTTATCTATAGGTATATTTATAAATACAGATCTCTCTTTCGTCTTTAGATCGTCTTTTAGTAAATGTTGCTTACAGCGCCATCTTGTACATGCATAGTGAAGTTCGATCGCTGGGATAATGTCAATAAGCAGATGGCGATCAAAACAGCCCTATTTCAACTATAGCTAATGTAGGTATGCCTTGAAACAGAATATTTAGGCATGAGTAGAACGTTAGTTAGAACAGGAAGTTGTAGTATTTAAGTATGTGTGTCACTGTTGCTGATAGTAGCTATGATAATGTTACTGTAATACCATCCTGACATACTACCGGGATACCATCCTGACCGCGCTTCGTCGTTTAGCCCTACGCGCCAATATACCAATAACAATCGTTCGAAATTATTTACTTTTGACATAAGCTAAATCCTTTCTGGGAGAGGCCATTGGCTTCTGAAACACACTTTCAAGGATCCTTTGGGATCACTATTTTTTGTACCATTTTTTTGTCTGTAAATAAAAAATAAAAAAATTAAATTAATAGCTATATATATAAATATTAATCAACACATATATCTGACATTGCAATCCATACAGTAATCTAATGTAATGTAATATCGTAATGATAAATGCTGAGCCAAGACCTATTCAACCTCACTAAATTTAAGATCCATTGTCATTTGTAATGTTTTAAATTCATGTTCTATAATTACATATATTGTAATTTTTATATTTCATATATTGTATACAATAGTGACATCACCCATGCCCTGTCCTTGTTATGTGTGTGTGTTGAATAAATGATTATTCTATTCTAATCTTTGTTTAAATTTCTAATAGATAACTCCAGCTATGAAGTCAAAGTCAAGGTTAAGATACACCTGAATGAGATAACTAAAAATTTTTATCAGTTAGCCGAACGTAGCCAAGGCAATATTGATAAAATAAAATAAATAATTCCAGATAGCTTAGTAGATTGACTTGAGCTCGGATAAAAACTTTTACCGTGATTAATCTTTTTCTATTTCGTGTTGATTAAAATCTTTTCAATTTTCTTGACAACAGTACCATCAGTCTTAATCTAGAAAACGTCAATGTAAAAAGATGAATCATTTGTACTTTGATTTTTCTGATTTACTTTCTAACTGTAGTCGAAATATAAAACTATCACAATTCTTAATAGCATTTAATTATAATCATCTTTCATGTGAAGTACTTTTGCAGTGACGTAACTTTAACGTATAATTAGTAAACTATAGTGGATAAGTTGCTGCGTAGGGATGGCGATCTGAGATCGATTAATCGAAGAATCGATTTTTCGAGCAGAAAATATCGATTTTTTAAATCGATATGAAGTACTGTGTCGATTCACTGAATCGATATATCACCCTTGAAAATCGACATTCGATTTTTTCTGTTTTGGTATAAACCATACAATTATTTGCATTTAGTTGAATGTGCCTGAATTATAAGAGTGCTGCCGGTTAAAGAGTTAACTACTCATAAACTCGCGAGATGGCTGTATGTTTAGTATCCTTTACTCGCCTCTCTTTAATAAAAAAGTTACGTTTGTAGTCTTTGACTTTATGTATTTATAATCTGTGACGATTGATATTGCATTATTCATTTGTTGTTGTCGTTTAATGAATACTGTTATTAGCGTAATATAAGTATTGTCATAATTGATTTTCATCAGATTTTCATGTAGTGTTTGTTGCGAAATAATAACTAATTGAGAGTAGGTAAGTAAATAAGTAAAGCGCTTCTTATTTTTTACTTTGACGCTATTATTTTCAGTTTGTTCTGTTAGTTGTGATTATCATTTAAATTTACTTTTACACAGGAATAATCAGCATTGAAATAACTAATAAGTAATATGTGGAATTCTTATTGATGGAAGTGTTCATACTTCATTCACGATTACTTTATGTCCAATTATCTATTTAACGTCAAAGCATCAAATTATTCATCTTGTTTACAGAAAAAATAGTAAAGCTCCCATTATCATTTTAAAAATAAACTATCGCTTTTACTCTAATTTTATTTTAATCAAGTAATCGCCAGGCTAGGGATGGCGATTCTTTCCGAAAAATATCAATTTTTAAAGCAATTCGTATCTTAATTAATCGATTCACATTTGGTGCTATTTTTATATAAAGGTTACTTTTTTATAAAATGTTAAACTATTCTTTCATATAAAATATTCTTTTAAATTCATTAAGAAATTATGCTAACTAATCCTAATAGGATTTTGAATATTACTCGAAACTAGTGACTAATTACTTAAAATATCATTGTTTATCAAGTTTAATACATATAATAAATGAGGAATAAATATATTTTTTCAGCATGTCGGGTAGAAGTGATTTATGGAATCATTTTATTAAAAAAGACTTCGGAGGCACATGCAAATATTGTCACCAGGACGTAAAAACTAAGGGAAACACAACAAACTTGCGCAATCATTTATTAAGACGTCATCCAACAATTCAGACCGTAAGTCTCAAAAAGAAGAGTGAAAGTGGTGGTGGTAAATGTGGTAATGCACGAAATGATAATGGAAATGATCAAGTTAGTGAAACCATTTCTTATGTCACATTATTTGTTTTCCAATGTACTGAGTTCGAAAAAAATAAAAATCGATATTAAATAAATCGAAGTAACTATGTTTTTTCGTTTTAGGTTGTTGATGACATGACTTTAGGCATCGTTCCAGTTCCAGATTTGCAAAATGTTGATAATTCGGATGCTGAAAGCGTGGCTTCTTCTTCTACCAATGTATCAGTCTTAAAACAGCAAACATTGACATCTTGCTTAACAAATATAAAATCATTTGGAGGTAAGGCATGAAACTAAAATCTTTTGAATATTTTTTTATGAAAGTGAGATGCATACAGGATCAATAATTAAGACTTTATTTTATTTATTTTCAGATACTGGTATTAAGCGTGGTCAAATAACCAATGCAATAGTCTTCATGATCGCAAAAGATGGGTTGCCTTTAAATACTGTGGAAAAAACAGGATTTCGATATTTAATGAAAGTAGTGGCACCACTTTATAAAGTTCCAGCCAGAAAAACAATGACCCACATGATTGACGATAAATATGACATTCTTTCGACACAACTGAAACTAAAAATACAAGAAGTAGAAGCACTATCTTTAACTGCAGATGTTTGGACTGACTCGCATAATAGTCAAAGCTACTTAGGCTTAACTGGTCATTGTATATATGAAAGTAAATTATTGAGCATAGTTTTTGGTGTAACTGCTCTAACAGAACCACACAATGCTGACTACTTAGCACAAGTTATTATCAATATGACGGAAAAATGGGGCATCACAAGTAACAAAGTGGTAGCGTTTATCACGGACAATGGCGCTAATATCGTTAAAGCTGTCACAAATGTTTATGGCAAAAATAAACACATGCCATGTTTTGCCCATACATTAAACCTAGTAGCATCAAAACCATTTGACAATAAGGATGGACTGGAAGAAGCCAAGAATTTACTAACAGCTGTCAAAGATCTTACCACATATTTTAAACATAATACAAATGCTGCTGATTCTTTAAAGAAAGCTCAGGGTCATCAAACAAAGCCTTTGGGGCTTGTTCAGTCTGTGTGTACCAGATGGAATTCTGTTTTTTATCAATTGGAACGATTTGTTGAGTTATCCGAAATAATTGCGCCAATATTACTCAAGTATCCTAAAGCGCCAACAATGCTAACTGCACAGCAGTTAGAATTTATAAAAGATCTTATAAATATATTGAGACCATTAGAAGTAATAACTAAAGAAATATCGGGAGAAGACTACGTTACAGCCAGTAAAATTATACCCATCGTGTCTTGTCTGACTGAAACATATAATACAATGAAAAATTCAACGGATATTGGTGTTAAAACAAGGACTTTAATTGTGGACGGCTTGAAGAAAAGATTTGGAAATGTTGAACAAGTTCATTTGTTAGCTGCTGCGACCATTTTAGATCCTAGATTTAAAAAAATTCATTTTACTGACCATGTAGCCTGTTCTCGAGCGATAAATAAAATAAACACTTCAATTTTGGATATTACACGACAATCACTTCCACAAAATAATAGTGAGGAAGTCGACGCAATAGAAGCGCTGATAAGGATATGAAAAACGGAATATGGGATTTTCATAAGTTGCTTGTGAAAAAGCAACTCTCTTTATGCAATGCACTTGCACAGGAAAATCAAGGCTTAATAAGAATTCAAACATTATTTATCGCAGGCAGTTGTGCACCTGAAGTATGATCCTGTACTTTACTGGCAGGAACAAAAGAGCTCCATTTATCATCACGTTCACCCAATCGCCATGATGTATATGAGTATCGTTGGATCATCCGTTCCTTGTGAGCGCCTGTTTTCAATTGCTGGAAACATCGCAAGTGATGAGCGTAACCGCTTGGATCCCAAAAGGCTTGACAGACTGTTGTTTTTAAAAAGTTTAGATATTGAGCATTGGGAACTATAGTTCCCAGTTATAATTCCCAATGCTTAATATTTAAACTTTTAACTCTTACCTTATTTTTTACTTTTTTGCAATCAATAAAAACATTCAGTATATAAATACTTATTTTTTTTTTATAGTTGATCTTATAGTTTGATACGGTAATAAAAATAATTGTTATTTTTGAATTCCCTGATTTTATTGATAAGATATCGTTAATTGCAATATTAATCTTGTTTTTAGTAAAATTGATACAAATTTACATTGTAAACGCAAACTTGAAAAAAAGATCGATTTTTTAAGAATCGATTTTGTAGGCCTCGATTTTTTCGTGAATCGATTCATTAGACTACGATTCGAATCGATTTAAAAATCGATCTTTTTCGTAAAGAATCGCCATCCCTATTGCTGCGTTAATCACTAATTGTTAGTAAAATATACTAGTGTTATTTTCCTCCGATATGGATTATTGAATTATTAGTCCAGGTAAAATTACATTTCTATGCGATTCAAACTATTGCAATTCAAAGAAAATCTTTATAAATAGTATTTAAATCATTTGAAAACTATAATAAAATTTATTTTTGAATTGACCGCACTAAGTATTGAAATAACACCATAAGACATTTTTTTACCATTAATGACCAGCAAGGACGTATCATGATTTGGTACCCCTGGATCTACCTTTTTAACAACATGTCACTTGATGGTGTTATTAATTTTCAAGATAACATTTTGAGACAAATTGTTTATGGGTACTCGTATAATTGTCTTAAAACTAAGGTTATAGAGTCAGCCTACATGCAGACGTTTAAGTATATATTATATTATTGACAATGGCCCTAATTATTTTAATTACCTAAAATTCACTGCATTTGTTCAAAATAAAATAGCCCCGATTCTATTTACGCTAATAACCAAAATCTCTAATATAAGGAGAGTTTTATCCAATTCCTGGCCAATCGAGGTTAGTTTTAGTCGGCTCCAAATAAGTGGCGACTTACTTTACTCATCAGCAATAATATTTTAACAAAGACATCTAATTTTAGTGTTATTATTGATAAATGTCATACTGATTTGCATTTTATCGTACCCATATAAGAACTGATCCCGTTTTCCAGAATTTTAGTTTAATCAAACCAGAGAAACACTATTAGCCCCTTACTGCATGATTTTTTATTTTTGAATAAAAAAAATATATGTTGTTTAAAGAAATAAATAAAAATACACGTATTTTTGGAAATTTCAATATAATCAGAAAATATTAAGAAAATTAGGTTTTTCCACTTTGGTTCGAATATGGCACATAATGCAAAAATGACAATAACTTTAACCATTTTAATCAACTTGTATGAAATAGGAGAAAACAGTTTCTCTTGTCATTCAGACACAGGTTGACTTTACATTTTCTGCATTCGACGTGGGATCTACCTGTGCAGTCTGGCACTTTACAGCGTTGTCTGGATGCCCATACAGGCAAATGGTCCATTTGGTCCAGACGTACATCTTGGGATGGCATTACTGCAATAGCTCCTCTGGATTTCTTTTCTTGGATTGCATTCTCTAAAAGAGTAGTGGAGGGCCGTCCACGTTTCGTACTCGTGCTGGGTTTATTGGACATGGTCAAGGCTTCAGCCACAGCTACCTTGAAATCACATAGTGGTAACCATGCAACGGCATCAGCATTTTTACGTCTATATAGAAGCCAAGCATTGACTGTCATCATGTCTATAAGATGAAAGAAAATACGGTGGTAAAACTTGTGAGATCTGATCTGAATCCGATAGTATCCTAAAAGTGCGTCTAGTAAATCTACGCCCCCCATATGCTTATTATATATAGTAACAGCCTTAGGACAGGGAATAAGTTCGTAGATTTTTTCTTTTTTGTTATACCGTCTCACTTCCGTCATAGGTTCACTGCCTACATACGTAGATGCCAAGTTTACAACTCTATTGTCATACCAGGTCGTTAGGGATATATCAACGTTTTCGAGAGTTGTAAGCTTTTCTACTGTAGCACCACGCCCTTTCTTCTTCAACTCCTTTTCAAGAGGAACTTTGTACCCGGGAACTCGATTGGCTTTGATCGTGCCCAGTGGCAAGATTCCTATTTTTGTCAGGTACACTAAAAGTGGCAGTGACGTGTACCAATTGTCAAAGAATAGTCTGTAGTTCAGGTTTTTGGGAATGGTCCTTGCAAGCCGGACTACAACATTGCTTGATGTGCTAATGTTTGGCAAATCATCATCTAAAATCTCTGGAACATGAGCACCTGTGTATAATTCAAAGTCGTAGCTGAAACCTGAACTACCACTAAGGACAAAGTTTTTGTATCCCCATTTGTGGGGTTTTTTAGGATTGTATTGCTTCATGGAAGACCTGCTCTTCGTAGGAATTATCTGTTCATCAACAGCCATATATTTCTCTCTAGGAACAGCCAATAATCGTTCTCTTACTTGGTTGAGAAATGGTCTAAGTTTATGGAGAGGATCATAGCCAGCCTGACCTTTGGGAATTTGAGTAGAATTGTCATTGAAATGTAAAAAACGTTTGATTTCTTCAAATCGGTTGCAGGACATTATTGAGTTTACTTTAGGATGCCCCAGTACTGAATTCCAGTAGTCCCTCGTAGAAGGCAGCTGAATTACGGACATCGTTAGACACAAACCAACAAATTGTTCTATTTCTTCACTCGTAACTTTGATCGGCTTTTCAGGTCGTTTTTGCGTTCCATATCTAATAGTTTCTAGTTTAATGAATTGGAACATGTCGTCAGTGAATAGGTACTTGAAAAATTGTACAGGTGTATCTAATTCCATTATATGTGTAGGTAAGTTTGTGTCGCCAGTAAATTCAATATCCGTTTCGGTTTTCTCTATAGATCCACTCCTCCATCTAGGCTTTTCGTTTCTAGCAGCCCGTGAACTCATGCTGGGAATCTCGGAAAGTGGAACATTATCTTCTGGATCCGATTCTGATTCCTCTGATTCAGGTACTGTTACAGTGGGTCGATTTCTCACCAGTCTTGTGTAGTTTTCGTCATCAGATAGATCATCGTCGGTACTCTCATCAGGAAAATCGGTGATGATAGTATGTATACCTCCGTAAAACTTTCTCGGGTCCATATCTAAAACAACATAACATTTACCCTCCAAAAATATTCTATCATAGCTCTAAGATCAAATATTTGCAGATCGTAAAAACCTTCTCAATACGGGAATCGAACGCTCAATAATTGTCAGCGCTAAGCAATAAACATTGTAGGTATTTCTGTATTATTTGCATGATGTGCCAAATATAGACCAAGGATTAAATGGATATTTCTGCATGTTGGCACAAATTTGGACCATACCTAAAAATATCATTTTATGTAAGTAAAACCGCAAAAAGAAAGAAACCCTTACCTTCTCTCGATGAATGAAGATATTTCCCACACGAAACGTATTTTTTCCTGACGAAATTAATGCAATTACTATTTTTTACCCAATTTTTTAATCTCAGTCACGCCGCGCTCCTGTCGAAACCTGTTAAGCTAACTTGTAACTAAGTTTTAGTTACAAAACACGCAAAGAGATGGCGTGGTTAGTATTTCATATGGAAGTTGTACGTACCATTTATGATCCTGCATGCAGATAACTATGATTGCTTTGTTAATAATTGGAAATAACTATCAAAGTACAGTGTGGATCATATTTGGACCAAAATGCAGTAAAGGGTTAGTATGCACTAAGATAGTACGAGGTACGAGGTCCTACACTTCGTACAAGGTCCACTGGTGCTGGAGCCCAAACATCCCCCCAATATGCTTCTACACCTCCTACAATCGTAAAATTGTTAGGTGACTCTAACTACGTTTGGGCTTTCGTTACTTCTGGAACTTACCATTATCCAACTGCAATGAGTAAATGATTGCTTCGCCATTGTCTGCTGACGCTTGCACTTGTCCCACCAGCCCGGTATGGGAGATGTCCACTCGGACGGCATAAGTCGGAGAGCTGAACGTAACTACTGGAAGAGCCGGCGCTATGTCTGCGGAAATATATCTAACTAAGGTTTTTTACAGCACAAATCAAAACATTTCAATCACAGTAGTATAAACCAGAGAAAACAACACGTTAAAAGTATTAACTACAAAATTACATAGTTTTAGAACTATAAAACACCCTATAAATATCCACTACATTTCCATACAAAATTTTCAACAATTTCTTGAAATGAGAGCGGAATACCGAACTGGATTACTATGAAATTTGTATGGGAACATTTCGAAAATGTGTGAGTGGTCAAACGCTAGATCTTTAAGGTATAAGAAATTGGGAAATAAAAATGTAAGTTGTGTGTCTTAGAAATATAACTTTTAATTGTTTACTTCTGTGTTTTTGAACTTTTTGTCAACTCGATATTGGTTTCGTTTTGTGAACTTAATTTATTTATCTGTACTTCAATAGGTACCTTAAACCTTAATTAGTACTATCGGTGCGTGTTATTGGTATTTGACTGCTATCAATGAAAACGATCATTGTGTGTTAAAAAAAAAGTTTCACGTAAATGCAAATATCGAGACTAGTTGCTCATCATGGTTTCTCGCGTCGTGATGAAATGTGATCATTATTATTAGGTAGCCTCCAAGGTCCAATCAATTGCTGTACCAAATTTCATCAATCAGTTCAGTAATTTAGGCGTGAAACAGGTAACAGACATACAGAGTTAATTTCGCATTTATGTTATTAGTAGTGAGTACGCATAGTAGGGATTACGTAAGCATGAAAAAAATATGCAGAACTATTTTAGTAATCGATGGAAGTATCACTTACCTGTGTGTATAATATTGAATAGCAGAACAGCCGATGCAGTGGCTGCATGAAGCTCCAGAGGCACGTGGGTTACATCATTGGGCAGAAGGAGAGTATCAGACGCAGTAACCGTCACTACGCCGTTAGTCAACTCGGACGCAAATAAGCGCGAGTATTCTAAAACAATTTTATAGACATTTAAAATTCGAATGGTTTATGTTTATACATAAGATGAATAGTCGGTTGGTGCGCGTGCCGCAGGCGCCTGCGTGCACAATAGATAGATAGATAGATAACTCTTTATCGCACCACCGAAATAAATCTTAAGACTAAATGTGCAAGTTTTATTTTGTAGCTAAACTCGCATACCGATGAACAAGATAGGGGAACATTCTTACACATGTCAAATAAGCTTACAGTTACTTTAAGGTTGTCTTCGGACAGCCGAAGCAAAGAGAACCATATGCAAGTAGATTTATGTGATAAAAATTTGGTTGCGGTAAAATTGGAGCAAGATTGTATACGACTTTTGTTAAGGCATCCCACCAGTTGGTGGGCAGTTGCCTCGGAGACCAGCTCGATATGTACAAAATACTCTTTATACTCTAAACTATGTTAGTCCGTAACACCTCAATTGGAACTCGGCCTACAGCCTAGTTAGTGACTACTCTTTCCTCGGCCTTCGGGCACGCAATAAGCCACACTCGGCTTTTTGACTCGCGGGCTGAAAGCTCGGTCTTCGGCCTCGCGGTATATACGCCAGATATTATAGAAATGTAAGTGTGATGGTCACATCCTTCTTCTTAATCATGTATTTTTCAGTAACTATCGTCAATTTCCACAAGGACCGGTTCAGCGACCTTATCATATTAAAAATTTACAAATGAGAACTTAAGTGTTTTGTATAAGTTGCCCTGACTTATAAAAACACTTAAGTTTTCAATTTTTAGATTATTGTTTAAATTTGTAAGAGATAGATAATTAGATAAGATTTCATCCTCACTACATAAAATTAGTAATATTACTTCTTCATTAGTTTTGAGATAATGGAAATCTAAAATTGTGTACGTTATCATTTAATTTTAGGTAAAGGTATTTTATTTTAAAAATAATGGTCGATAACATCATAAAACAATCTAGGTATACAAGGCCACGAATAATGCCTTATTAGTACAATTAACTACAGGTAGATGGCGTTACGAAAAACATCGGAATAGGAATAATAAGAAAGAATAAATTCTGCTGCTAGTGGAGTGCTACTATAAGTCAGATGGCAAAACAACAGGTATTTTTAAAAACATTTTTAGGAAGATATTTAAAATAAACGTTTTCAATTTTAATGTAATGAATATTAAGTAACTTATTCAATGATCTGTTTTTAGTTAATGCGTGACCTTACCGCTGCTTGAGTTTGACATTGCTCGTTAGCTTGCAAAATTATATTTATCGTTATTATTTACGTTATTTAAAGCCTATACACAATAACGAAACTGTATTGTTACCTCCATGCAGCTCAATGTTTGAACCGGAGAAACCAGTGATGGTAATGATTTCGTGCGTCACCACACCATTTTGTATTATCCCTTCAAAGAGGACTTTATCAAAAGCCACATCTGAGCCCGTGTGAGAATCTGAAACGTTCAAATATATTTAAACAAATCAAAATTGAAAGAAATAACAAATATAACACCTAAAAATCTACGATATCCCTATGAACGAAAACCACAGTCAATTGAAAATATTGAAATACGAAACGGTAAAATGAAATAAAAAGACAAAATAATAAAAATAAAAGACGAGCCTCCAGAGAGACAATTGAAATAAATAAGTGCAGTATCTTATCTAGTTATAATCGTTGATGACTTCACACTACTATCTAATCATAGCACAAAATATATAAACACTTAACATTACACGATAAACGCTGATAAGAATTAATTGTACCATTTTAATAGAAATTATGGACTGACAAATATAGGAAGCCACTTCATTTATCGACAGATAACAAACTGAGACGATGAACACCAAAATGAAAAGATTGAAAGAAAACTTTTGATCGGGCGTGAAGTAATACACGAAATGTATTAAATTTTATGCTAACGTAATGATACTAATTCTGAATATATGAATACTATGTGTACAGTATAGTAAACATGCAATGTATCATAATTACTATTAATATTATTATTGAGCAAAATTAGCTACGTTTATAAAAAAACATATATTATGTTAAAAAACCTTCAATACATAAAACACCCATTAAATTCACACAAAAGACATTATTTAAGACAAGACGCAATACAATGTCTAATAAAATTAATAACTTATAGGAACCTCCGAGGCAAAAAGCATTAAACAGTAGCTAAGAACACTCTTAAGAAGACCCATTACAAAAAAAACAAGAACGAAATCGGTTTGTCCCCTCAGGAGCTATAGGTAATGACAGCTGTCTGTGGCATCATAGCTCTAACACTATGATGTCACAGACATCGCTTACACTTATCTCTGTAGTGGATACCCAGCTAGAGAGACAGCCACGTCAATTTTATAACACCTCTTTAATAATTTGCATTTTCTTTTGAACTTTGATTCGGTGGACAAGATCCATCAGATCAGTAGTCGTCTTAAGGCAATTATGGTGTTGCTGCTATATGTACCTATTTCTATTTCTTTCAACACATACAAAACAAACATAGTAGCGTAAGATTTACCTCCAGAGATAGTGTACATGTAAAAATGAAGACACACAACGAACTCTTAAGGATTCTTAATAATTTATTCTGAAACTATAAATTGTATTGTAACTTTGCAAAGTTGGTATAAACAAAATAGCAATATAAATTTACCATCTAACAGGGAAATGATCACGGTGGCTCTCGCCATAGCACTGCCTGGGCTTTGCGCAGTGACGACAAAGACGAGTTGCTGGTTGTTTGCTAGTACAGAGGCCGGGATCGGACTAGCCAAAGTTACTGTGACAGAGTTGTCATTTCGGCTTAATCCGAACCACTGAGAATTATCTACAAATATAAAACGTGTCGCAATAAAAATAGGGTTAAATGTATTTTTAGTAACATTTTCATAAATATTCAAACTGTTCTAATATAAGACACTCACCGCCTTCGAGGGAAAATACGACGTTGGAATCATATCCTTGCGACAGTGTGATTGGAGTCGGGAACGAGATACCTTCGGCAGCAGTGTACGACCCGCTGTAGAATGTTTCGGCGAAGATGAGCTTGACTACGACGGGGGCACCATCAGACACTACTTCCATCACGATAGTTGCATACGCGGCCAACGCTTGCGGTGCTGACGCTTGTATTTCAACTACTATGATTCGGTTGGAAGGTATGGATTCTTCGGGAATGGCATTTTGTAGTACTATAGTGACAGCATCTCCCTGTGATGAAACGCTGAAATGGTGGGCCAGATCTAAAATCATAAACAAATTGTTGTAATCGATCGATGAGGTCACCTGCTTCTGTGTTTAGTAAGATCTGCATTAGAATGAGTGGAAAAAGTGATCTGCTTCTTACCTCCATACAAGGTAAACAGTACGCCCTGTGTGTAACCTTCAATGAGAGTAATCGACGAAATGTTCACTCGGTTGTTTTCGATGGTGCCGAAGTAAGTAACTCGGTCAAATCCAAGTATGGTAGATCCTTCTGGGTATTCTGCAAAACATGGCAAATGAAATATATGAACTCCTAGGGTGTTATCTTATTTAGGTGTTTGTGGACCTGCTACGAATAAAAAAAAACACATTAAGTGGTTCAAAATCCACAGTTAATCACACGACAGGTGTCATACTCACCATCTAACAGGGAAATGATCACGGTGGCTCTCGCCATAGCACTGCCTGGGCTCTGCGCAGTGACGACAAAGACGAGTTGCTGGTTGTTTGCTAGTACAGAGGCCGGGATCGGACTAGCCAAAGTTACTGTGACAGAGTTGTCATTTCGGCTTAATCCGAACCACTGAGAATTATCTACAAATATAAAACGTGTCGCAATAAAAATAGGGTTAAATGTATTTTTAGTAACATTTTCATAAATATTCATACTGTTCTAATAAAAGACACTCACCGCCTTCGAGAGAAAATACGACGTTGAAATCATATCCTTGCGACAGTGTGATTGGAGTCGGGAACGAGATACTTTCGGCCGCAGTGTACGACCCGCTGTAGAATGTTTCGGCGAAGATGAGCTCGACTACGACGGGGGCACCATCGGACATCACTTCCATCACGATAGTTGCATACGCGGCCAACGCTTGCGGCGCTGACGCTTGTATTTCAACTACTATGATTCGGTTGGAAGGTATGGATTCTTCGGGAATGGCATTTTGTAGTACTATAGTGACAGCATCTCCTTGTGATGAAACGCTGAAATGGTGGGCCAGATCTAAAATCATAAACAAATTGTTGTAATCGATCGATGAAGTCACCTGCTTCTGTGTTTAGTAAGATCTGCATTAGAATGAGTGGAAAAAGTGATCTGCTTCTTACCTCCATACAAGGTAAACAGTACGCCCTGTGTGTAACCTTCAATGAGAGTAATCGACGAAATGTTCACTTGGTTGTTTTCGATGGTGCCGAAGTAAGTAACTCGGTCAAATCCAAGTATGGTAGATCCTTCTGGGTATTCTGCAAAACATGGCAAATTAAATATATGAACTCCTAGGGTGTTATCTTATTTAGGTGTTTGTGGACCTGCTACGAATAAAAAAAACGCATTAAGTGGTTCAAAATCCACAGTTAATCACACGACAGGTGTCATACTCACCATCTAATAGGGAAATGATCACGGTGGCTCTCGCCATAGCACTGCCTGGGCTCTGCGCAGTGACGACAAAGACGAGTTGCTGGTTGTTTGCTAGTACAGAGGCCGGGATCGGACTAGCCAAAGTTACTGTGACAGAGTTGTCATTTCGGCTTAATCCGAACCACTGAGAATTATCTACAAATATAAACGTGTCGCAATAAAAATAAGGTTAAATGTATTTTTAGTAACATTTTCATAAATATTCATACTGTTCTAATAAAAGACACTCACCGCCTTCGAGAGAAAATACGACGTTGGAATCATATCCTTGCGACAGTGTGATTGGAGTCGGGAACGAGATACCTTCGGCCGCAGTGTACGACCCGCTGTAGAATGTTTCGCCGAAGATGAGCTCGACTACGACGGGGGCACCATCGGACACCACTTCCATCACGATAGTTGCATACGCGGCTAACGCTTGCGGTGCTGACGCTTGTATTTCAACTACTATGATTCGGTTGGAAGGTATGGATTCTTCGGGAATGGCATTTTGTAGTACTATAGTGACAGCATCTCCCTGTGATGAAACGCTGAAATGGTGGGCCAGATCTAAAATCATAAATAAATTGTTGTAATCGATCGATGAAGTCACCTGCTTCTGTGTTTAGTAAGATCTGCATTAGAATGAGTGGAAAAAGTGATCTGCTTCCTACCTCCATACAAGGTAAACAGCACGCCCTGTGTGTAACCTTCAATGAGAGTAATCGACGAAATGTTCACTTGGTTGTTTTCGATGGTGCCGAAGTAAGTAACTCGGTCAAATCCAAGTATGGTAGATCCTTCTGGGTATCCTGCAAAACATGGCAAATGAAATATATGAACTCCTAGGGTGTTATCTTATTTAGGTGTTTGTGGACCTGCTACGAATAAAAAAAAACACATTAAGTGGTTCAAAATCCACAGTTAATCACACGACTGGTGTCATACTCACCATCTAACAGGGAAATGATCACGGTGGCTCTCGCCATAGCATTGCCTGGGCTCTGCGCAGTGACGACAAAGACGAGTTGCTGGTTGTTTGCTAGTACAGAGGCCGGGATCGGACTAGCCAAAGTTGCTGTGACAGAGTTGTCATTTCGGCTTAATCCGAACCACTGAGAATTATCTACAAATATAAAACGTGTCGCAATAAAAATAGGGTTAAATGTATTTTTAGTAACATTTTCATAAATATTCATACTGTTCTAATAAAAGACACTCACCGCCTTCGAGAGAAAATACGACGTTGGAATCATATCCTTGCGACAGTGTGATTGGAGTCGGGAACGAGATACCTTCGGCCGCAGTGTACGACCCGCTGTAGAATGTTTCGGCGAAGATGAGCTCGACTACGACGGGGGCACCATCGGACACCACTTCCATCACGATAGTTGCATACGCGGCCAACGCTTGCGGTGCTGACGCTTGTATTTCAACTACTATGATTCGGTTGGAAGGTATGGATTCTTCGGGAATGGCATTTTGTAGTACTATAGTGACAGCATCTCCCTGTGATGAAACGCTGAAATGGTGGGCCAGATCTAAAATCATAAATAAATTGTTGTAATCGATCGATGAAGTCACCTGCTTCTGTGTTTAGTAAGATCTGCATTAGAATGAGTGGAAAAAGTGATCTCCTTCCTACCTCCATACAAGGTAAACAGCACGCCCTGTGTGTAACCTTCAATGAGAGTAATCGACGAAATGTTCACTTGGTTGTTTTCGATGGTGCCGAAGTAAGTAACTCGGTCAAATCCAAGTATGGTAGATCCTTCTGGGTATCCTGCAAAACATGGCAAATGAAATATATGAACTCGTAGGGTGTTATCTTATTTAGGTGTTTGTGGACCTGCTACGAATAAAAAAAAACACATTAAGTGGTTCAAAATCCGCAGTTAATCACACGACAGGTGTCATACTCACCATCTAACAGGGAAATGATCACGGTGGCTCTCGCCATAGCATTGCCTGGGCTCAGCGCAGTGACGACAAAGACGAGTTGCTGGTTGTTTGCTAGTACAGAGGCCGGGATCGGACTAGCCAAAGTTACTGTGACAGAGTTGTCATTTCGGCTTAATCCGAACCACTGAGAATTATCTACAAATATAAAACGTGTCGCAATAAAAATAGGGTTAAATGTATTTTTAGTAACATTTTCATAAATATTCATACTGTTCTAATAAAAGACACTCACCGCCTTCGAGAGAAAATACGACGTTGGAATCATATCCTTGCGACAGTGTGATTGGAGTCGGGAACGAGATACCTTCGGCCGCAGTGTATGACCCGCTGTAGAATGTTTCGGCGAAGATGAGCTCGACTACGACGGGGGCACCATCGGACACCACTTCCATCACGATAGTTGCATACGCGGCCAACGCTTGCGGTGCTGACGCTTGTATTTCAACTACTATGATTCGGTTGGAAGGTATGGATTCTTCGGGAATGGCATTTTGTAGTTCTATAGTGACAGCATCTCCCTGTGATGAAACGCTGAAATGGTGGGCCAGATCTAAAATCATAAACAAATTGTTGTAATCGATCGATGAAGTCACCTGCTTCTGTGTTTAGTAAGATCTGCATTAGAATGAGTGGAAAAAGTGATCTGCTTCCTACCTCCATACAAGGTAAACAGCACGCCCTGTGTGTAACCTTCAATGAGAGTAATCGACGAAATGTTCACTTGGTTGTTTTCGATGGTGCCGAAGTAAGTAACTCGGTCAAATCCAAGTATGGTAGATCCTTCTGGGTATTCTGCAAAACATGGCAAATTAAATATATGAACTCCTAGGGTGTTATCTTATTTAGGTGTTTGTGGACCTGCTACGAATAAAAAAAACGCATTAAGTGGTTCAAAATCCACAGTTAATCACACGACAGGTGTCATACTCACCATCTAACAGGGAAATGATCACGGTGGCTCTCGCCATAGCACTGCCTGGGCTTTGCGCAGTGACGACAAAGACGAGTTGCTGGTTGTTTGCTAGTACAGAGGCCGGGATCGGACTAGCCAAAGTTACTGTGACAGAGTTGTCATTTCGGCTTAATCCGAACCACTGAGAATTATCTACAAATATAAAACGTGTCGCAATAAAAATAAGGTTAAATGTATTTTTAGTAACATTTTCATAAATATTCATACTGTTCTAATAAAAGACACTCACCGCCTTCGAGAGAAAATACGACGTTGGAATCATATCCTTGCGACAGTGTGATTGGAGTCGGGAACGAGATACCTTCGGCCGCAGTGTACGACCCGCTGTAGAATGTTTCGCCGAAGATGAGCTCGACTACGACGGGGGCACCATCGGACACCACTTCCATCACGATAGTTGCATACGCGGCTAACGCTTGCGGTGCTGACGCTTGTATTTCAACTACTATGATTCGGTTGGAAGGTATGGATTCTTCGGGAATGGCATTTTGTAGTACTATAGTGACAGCATCTCCCTGTGATGAAACGCTGAAATGGTGGGCCAGATCTAAAATCATAAATAAATTGTTGTAATCGATCGATGAAGTCACCTGCTTCTGTGTTTAGTAAGATCTGCATTAGAATGAGTGGAAAAAGTGATCTGCTTCCTACCTCCATACAAGGTAAACAGCACGCCCTGTGTGTAACCTTCAATGAGAGTAATCGACGAAATGTTCACTTGGTTGTTTTCGATGGTGCCGAAGTAAGTAACTCGGTCAAATCCAAGTATGGTAGATCCTTCTGGGTATCCTGCAAAACATGGCAAATGAAATATATGAACTCCTAGGGTGTTATCTTATTTAGGTGTTTGTGGACCTGCTACGAATAAAAAAAAACACATTAAGTGGTTCAAAATCCACAGTTAATCACACGACTGGTGTCATACTCACCATCTAACAGGGAAATGATCACGGTGGCTCTCGCCATAGCATTGCCTGGGCTCTGCGCAGTGACGACAAAGACGAGTTGCTGGTTGTTTGCTAGTACAGAGGCCGGGATCGGACTAGCCAAAGTTACTGTGACAGAGTTGTCATTTCGGCTTAATCCGAACCACTGAGAATTATCTACAAATATAAAACGTGTCGCAATAAAAATAGGGTTAAATGTATTTTTAGTAACATTTTCATAAATATTCATACTGTTCTAATAAAAGACACTCACCGCCTTCGAGAGAAAATACGACGTTGGAATCATATCCTTGCGACAGTGTGATTGGAGTCGGGAACGAGATACCTTCGGCCGCAGTGTACGACCCGCTGTAGAATGTTTCGGCGAAGATGAGCTCGACTACGACGGGGGCACCATCGGACACCACTTCCATCACGATAGTTGCATACGCGGCCAACGCTTGCGGTGCTGACGCTTGTATTTCAACTACTATGATTCGGTTGGAAGGTATGGATTCTTCGGGAATGGCATTTTGTAGTACTATAGTGACAGCATCTCCCTGTGATGAAACGCTGAAATGGTGGGCCAGATCTAAAATCATAAACAAATTGTTGTAATCGATCGATGAAGTCACCTGCTTCTGTGTTTAGTAAGATCTGCATTAGAATGAGTGGAAAAAGTGATCTGCTTCTTACCTCCATACAAGGTAAACAGCACGCCCTGTGTGTAACCTTCAATGAGAGTAATCGACGAAATGTTCACTTGGTTGTTTTCGATGGTGCCGAAGTAAGTAACTCGGTCAAATCCAAGTATGGTAGATCCTTCTGGGTATCCTGCAAAACATGGCAAATTAAATATATGAACTCCTAGGGTGTTATCTTATGTAGGTGTTTGTGGACCTGCTACGAATAAAAAAAACGCATTAAGTGGTTCAAAATCCACAGTTAATCACACGACAGGTGTCATACTCACCATCTAAAAGGGAAATGATCACGGTGGCTCTCGCCTTAGCACTGCCTGGGCTCTGCGCAGTGACGACAAAGACGAGTTGCTGGTTGTTTGCTAGTACAGAGGCCGGGATCGGACTAGACAAAGTTACTGTAGCCAAGTTGTCGCTTTGGTTCAGATTAAACCACTGAGCATCCTCTGAAAATTAATATATTCTTTCATTTTCTTTCAGTACTTCGGTACTTGGAATCGAATAAAGCATAAAGGACGTAGTCGTAACACAGTAATCTAATTTAAAGCAAAAGTGTAATATTCTTGTTGTTGTTATATTATAAAATATTTATTGGCATCTACAAGGACGGATTGGAAGCGTGTTGTATGTTTATAGTCTCAACGAAAACTAATTTAGTCGCCTCTATATTATTTGCTTCAATCTTGACTTACTCTTTTTACTAATCTGTATCGAATCTATGAGCAGATTCGAAGAACATGCTTTTGTAATTCAGTGCAATATATTATTGAAGTTTGTGAAGATTTATTGTAATTATAAATTTCATACATTTTTAGGGTTCCGTACCTCAAAAGGAAAAAACAGAACTTTTATAGGATCACTTTGCCTATCTGTCAAGACCCTTTTTTTCAGAAACGGGTGATGGTATCAAGCTGAAATTCATATCAAATTAATCAAACTTATGTATACTGTCTCTTGGAGCTGTGAAAAAATCAAACTTCTAAGGAAATGCAATAAAGCCGTTTGTGCTGCAAATTCACGGTACTTCCCGTGAACTCAGAATCTTAAAATTTGGTGCAAAGCAACGTCTTTTAGCACAGATAAAGGAAAATTGCGAAAAGGATAATTTTTTAGGTATATCAATTAATAAAAATGTGTTTAATAATTTTAAACTTACTGCCTTTCTTTTGTACGGAACCCTTAGTGTGCGAGTCCAACTCGCACTTGGCCGGTTTTTTTACATAAAATCTTCTGTCAGTTTAAAACTTCAGACTTCTTATGATATATAATAAAAAAAAGACGTGTGGCACTCGGGGACTGCCGCGGTAAAGCTATTGCATAGCATTTTTTATCAACTTATGCAATTAATATATTAATAACTTATGGAGTAACGCCAATACAACAAATGCCACCTAGAGGCGAGTTGCTGAACTAAACAGACAAGCGTGATATTTCAAAAAACTCATTAAAAGTTCTGCTATTCATTGATAGATGGCAAAACTAAAAAGTATCACCGCTGTGCCGGTCGGAGTGGGGGGTGTTAGGTTATTTTCGTTGCGGAATTTCTGGTTTCGGTCTCCACGCTCAAGGCCCGCGATAGAAGCTATGTAATAGCTTAAAATATGGTAGGGGAAGGGAGGGCAAGATGGAAGGAGTAGGCAAGATGGAAACTACCTACCAAACCCGAACCGTGCAACGAAGCGCCCGAATCCACACCCACACAGAGGCAAGTGGTCATCAGGTGGCCACGAACGACAGCTCAGTCCAGCTCGCGCCACATAACGGAGTGTACATGTACTTCTTGTTTTCGCAGAAAAATATTACGCAAATATTGGAATTTTGTGATGCGATTATTTCAACAAGGTGAGTAATATTACTATTATGCAATTATATAAAGGATGTATAAGGAATCGGTTGTGTAAATTGATATTTAAATAAGAGAATGAATAAAGCATTTTTAAGGTATTGATATTATTAGTACATAGGGGCGAATGGGCAAGATGGAAAATTGCACTTTAGGGCAAGTTGGAAGACTTTCCATTTTACCCGCGCACTTATTTTGATTTCTGTTTTGAGTTGCTAGAACTAATGTTGTTTGATTATTGTTTTTAGATGGTGAACAAGTATACAAGAAAAGGCAATAGAGGTACTTGTACTGAAAAAACGATGCAGATGGCGATGAACGAAAGATAGTATGCTCGAAACTCGTTCCAGTGTTGTTGATAAGAGCTGGGATCAACCATCTACTTCGTATTATATTTCTCCAATGAAAATTCTTCCGGTACCAAAAATTACTCCTCCCATAAAAAACGGAGAGAGATGTCAAAAGTCAGAAATCATAACCAGTTCTCCATTCAAAAATGCTATTGAAATGAAAAATGAGATGAAAGTGAAACCAAAGTTCAATCGGACCATTAAAGGCAAGAAAAATAAAAACAAGGAAATAAGAACCAGCGGGAAAAAAGGAAATCGAAAAAGCACAGAAAAAAAAAAGTAGACAATTTAGTAAAGTCTTCACTAAATGATGTGTTCTGTGTATTATGTGGAGAACCTTATGTGGAAACTCCAACAGAGGACTGGGTACAATGTCCAGTATGTAATAATTGGGCACATGAATTGTGTACTGATAAAGAAGATAGTACCTTTATGTGTAAAATATATTTACAGATTTCCTGTACATTCTATCTTGCCCAAACGAGCTTTCCATTCTGCCCTCTGGGTAAAGGGCAAGATGGAATTCATGACGTTATTTTAAAATTTATCACAATAACAAATCTACTTATTATTAATATTTTTTAAAGGCTTAATTTTTTAACTGTATAAGATCTCTTTCAAGATTGATTAAAATAATAATTTTATATTAGGTTGTTTTATTTATTTAAACATCATGAAGTTAAGCCTTCCATCTTGCCCTCCCTTCCCCTACTTTTGTAATGATCGATGATATAAGAGGCAAAATAGAACAATTGAATATAATATAGAATATCTACTCTGTTTATTCTGTTGTTCCGATCTGAACCATGAGCTGACAATGCAACTAACAGATGGAGAAATCATAGCAAGTTGTTTACCTTCGTATACAAATATTATCTTGATTCCTATTGATTCAATTATATTTAATATAACGATAATAAAAAAACACTCACCTCCTTCTAAATTGAACATCACAGTTTGATATGTTCCTTCACCCAGTCTAAGCTCAGAGTCAAACACTAATAGTGATGATTCTGAATACGACCCAATATAGTAAGGGTGTTCAAATTCTAGTCTCGGAAGGGTGGCATTATTCGTTTTGATGTTTTGTAGAATGATGACTGTGTGAGTCCTAATATTTGTGTTATGAACATCTAACACGAATATGAACACTTCAGTTTCTTCCAGGACACCAGCAGGTAGAGGTGTTTCCATGTGAAGTGTAAATGTTCCATTAACATTTGCAACCCGGAAATTGTCTGCATAATCTAAAAATGAATCATAATTCCTATTTTCTTCACTCTGAAGTAAATTTAATGATACAATTATATATTTTTAAAGATTTACGCAGACGTGGTCACGAATGCGAGAAAAGAATCAATTAATATTTTCATGTATTTGTTGGCATAATTTATCATGTAGGTATTTCATGGTGGTGTGGCCACACGGTATGGCCGTGGTGGTACCGGCCTAGAATAGTACTCCCCCATCTCATCCCGCGGGTGCCGTAAGAGTCGGCTAAGGGATAACGTACCAGGAGGTGGGCAGCAGCGCCTTCTGAGGATCGGAAATCATACTGCGCTCGCCAACCCGCCTGCCAAGCGTGGCGAGTATTGGCAAATCCCCCCTATATGGGGGAGGCATACGTCCAACAGTGGACGCACATAGCAGAGAAAAAAAAAAAAAAAAGGTATTTCATTTGTTTTCATTGCTTGATATTTCGGCACAATTTCATGCGCTATGTTCACCAGTAAACTGAAGTGCTTGAGGGTACGTGATTTGTTTATTTATTAGCTTACAATAACCACGGTAGTAACCATTTCAAGTCATCGTTAACTTATATAATATAATGATAACAATCAACACGAAAGTCGAGTATAGAGCCTGGTAGAAATCACTTGTTGATAAGGCTGCTTATTGTCTCACGCTATTATATACAGTTTGTGCCGTAGTCTATGCAAATGTGTTTGTGTTGCAGTGAAGAATTATCTCTCTAACATCACATTCCGTGTTCAATGCTGAGTATCGGTGTCCAGGAATGCATTGAAAGTGGTCAGTGGCTTGAGCGCCGCAGGGTATGGCACCCTTTGTTCAGACAAAGGCCCTTCTTTCTTTTAAATTTGTAGTGAAAACAGTATTACCAATGACACTTGTACAAAAATATGGAACTGTGCCAGGATATTGAGTAAAGGAAACAAATTCATAATAATGAATATCCTGATATTAGTGATCGTTCTTCCAAAAATAGTGCAACATACCTCCCGTGAAAGTGTGATTTACGTCGCTTGTGTAACTTCCAAGAACCATTTCATCCAAATGTAAATTCTCGTCTTTGATGTATCCTTTGTAGAAGTTCTGGTCAAATCTGAATGGGCTGTCTGTAAAGTCTGCAATACAAGTTACTTTGCTGTTCCTTATAACGCCTTGTACTGTGCATTTTGTGTTTTGTAAACGGTATCGTAATTGTTATTAAATTTGCTTGTGTGGTATTTGTTCATTTTTACATAATAATAATCACATGGGACTCCTACCCTAGCTTATAACTTTCAAACCACTTTGATCTTAGTACTAAATTAAACCGGCTCTATGATTATTTCTCATAAATTTTAGATAAGATATCTACGAAAATATTGACCACAAGTTACCTTTAGGCAGGTCGATTGATATTACTGCACGCCCAGAAACTGCAACTGCTTTAGTAGCGGTTACTGTGAACAACAGTTGGTTGTTGTTTTCCAAAACTTCCACTGTTATTGGGGTATCGAGAGATGCAAGAGCTATGCTAAGTGTATTATTATCTTGCACTAATCGGAACCATGAAGACGATTCTGAAAAACATACAATACGTTTATATTATTTTTAACCGACTTCAAAAAGGAAATTACTCAATTCGACCGTATCTATCTATATTTTTTGTGAGTGTTCACGTATAGCTTCGTCGTTTATGAACCAATTTTGACGATGTTTTTTTTTATGGAGTATACTTCCATGGTGGTCCTATTTAAATTTCATTATAATCGGACAAGCGGTTTTCGAGTTACACACCAATAATTGAAAAGTGCTGCGCGTACCTCGACGATATTATTGTCGCGGTTGAAAACATCGGAGAACATACACAATGACAATTGATCCCGTGAGTAGCATACGTCACTGAAAAGGGTGAAAAAAATTTTTTTTACCAAAAAATGGAACCGACTTCAACACTCAAAAGTGTGAAATAATCTTGTCGAAGTTGGTACCATGAGCATATTATTGTGATGATAGTTACTTTTGTGAACTATAATGGTACCGACTTCAACAAGTTATTTCAGACTTTTGAGTGTTGAAGTCGGTTCCATTTTTTGGTAAAAATTATAAAACTTTTTAGAGGGTGGATGTTATATAAAGCTGTATCATTTACCCCCAGCTAAATTGAATGTGACTGTTTCATCAAATCCATCTGAAAGACTTATCAGTTCTTCGAATATTAGTCCAGAGTTTTGAGTATAAACGCCTGTATAGTACGCCTGGGCGAACACAGGAGCGCCGACGTCTTGTTGTACTATATGCAAGACCACACTCGCCCACGAAGATATTGCTCTTTGTCTTCTGGCTTCGATCTCTAGTACTATAAAGTCGTTGATTGCAACAACTTCATTTGGCAGTGTGTTTAAGCTGGATATTAGGACAACATTGGTTATGTAAGTCAATGTAAAATGCTCACTATATTCTGGAAAAGAAATCGATTTATAAATAAATTTAACAATAGTATTCTTCAAAATTCAAACTTTGAATATTTGATCGAGCTACCCCCAGATAAGAGGAACTCCGTGCCATTTGCAAAACCAGTATCCAGAATGATATTTTCTAAATTAATTTCATTTTGTTCCAAGGCGCCAACATAAGTGTTCCGGGAAAATCGCATGACTACTGAATCGGTTAGCTCTGAAAATGAAAGAAAGAAGAAATAAAACAACTCGTTTTAATTTTAATATCAGTGGAATAAAAATTTGGCTTAAAAAGTTATGCGTTTCGTGAGACGATATTTTAATGCGCTTTTAAGAGGGCACTAAAATCCTCGAATTTAATACAATTTTCCATTTCACCTCCACGTCTCCAGTCTCCGGCTCAAGCAATAGAATTTATGAGTCATGTTTCATTTTGATATTTTATACCAAATTTTTGCGCGAACATAATTAGCAAATGAAATCAACAGTTTTATGGTTTATTGAATTAACGTCATACTAGGTATAATTTACATTCATATTTTTTTTAGAAAAACACCTTTGCAGATGTAAATAAGGAAGGATAGAATAAGGAAATTCGGACGGCTAGTGGAGTGCTAAGCTCAGATGGCCGTTTTTTTTCCTTCAAAAATTTGAACAAGAAATCTAGTTTCGTTCAATCAGAATTACCCTTGAAAAACTGTACCTACTCTTCAGTGGTATTTTTTTATTGATTATAAGACATGTAGGTTTTTCAACAAAATAAGCTGAAAAGACTTAAACCTTTAGGTTGTTTTCAAAAGTTGAAGATATTATAGATCTATTGTTGGCGTATGCGTGTATTTTGGTGATAGCAGTCTATGCATGATATAAAAAGGAATTAATACTATTTACTACTTCAGTATATATCACACTTCTTAAACAAAAACTTAACGATATCGACCCTAATAATCCACAATTAATCTTAGAAATTTAAAAGAAATTAAATTATTAAATATTAATAATTTGTTAATTACTATTATTAAGTTATTATTATTAATAATTTTAAATTAAATTAATTATTAGGAAATTAGAAGTCTATAAGACAAAAGGATTTTGAGCTATATAATGGAAGCTACGTTCCAGCAGCTAATATGTCTACGTATGCTAATGTGGTCGACGTCATAACAGTTAACAAATTGTTTGCGCATTTTCTACACATAAAACTGCGGTGATTAGTGACTCTCTGCCAACTCAGGCTGGATTAAATATACCTAAATATGTAGCGATTAGACAGTAGCCATGAGACATCGGTAGATACATATGCTGAGGTTCAGTTTATAATACTGCTTACCTGTCGGGAATCTAATTAAAACGGCAGCATTTGCTCCCACAGTTAAACTCTTGTCAGCAAAAACGTTGAATAGGAGAACTTTTTCACCGTAAATGAAATCCTCCGGGATAGTAGATTGCAGCGATATGACAACATTGTTCCCATTGTTACTAATATTGAAAAACTGGGCGTGATCTGAAATCAAAGTATGTTGAAAATATCTTGAAATCGGTATTAAATTAAAAACTATGTAAAAATATAAACACTTTTTAAAATTATGTAACTAGATAAATATATATTTATCTAGTTACATAATTTTAAATTGTGTACTCGGAGTTCATAAACAACCCTAATAATAAAGACAAAAGCGGACATTAAAGTCGCGATTAAACATGTTTAAAATGTACACAGTTTTATTAGTTATATTTATAAGATTAACTCTACATTTTGTACCTATACCTTTTAATAACAGTAGCCGTAAATAATTACCGCGAAATATTTTTGTAACATTTTTTAATTGCCATGTCTATTAAGTCCAGTAACGGCCCAGCAATACTTATTGTATTTTAGGTATTAAAATGGTACTTAAAGATACACAATAATTTGAGTCTGAAAACTATCGCGAGTCTCTTCCATAATTGTAATGTAACAAACCGACTAGGACTCACGTGGTAAACACTGGAAAATTACTCTCCGACCAGTTTCGAACTTATTTGCAGTTCTTCATCTGGGAGTTATGTTTACCACGTGAGTCCTAGTCGGTTTGTTACATTACAATTATGGAAGAGACTCGCGATAGTTTTCAGACTCAAATTATTGTGTATCTTTAAGTACCATTTTAATACCTAAAATACAATAAGTATTGCTGGGCTGTTATTGGACTTAATGGACATGGCAATTAAAAAATGTTACAAAAATATTACACAATAATTTGTCAATCTTCGAGAAATTTAAATGTGTAAAAATGTATAGATATGCACCAAGAGTTGTTTAGTTCATTTACGCCGGTAATGGGACTTGTTCGACATTTTTGTCATCGAACATGAAATGAGCAAACGAAAGGCTATAAAATAATCTTCGAACATGCTATAATGAACTTTACCCATCAGTGAAACGCAACAATATTCATTACACTAGCACTAACGAGGAACATGCAAGTTGCGCGGCGGGAAGGAAGTTTTCACAGGCTTCTTTCAAGTGGACACTTCTCTGATAAGTCGGCAAGTTGACATTAGCCTAGTCAGGTGCATTCTCGACTTAAAAATCTATTTACTCAGTTGTGAATAAAATATAATTTTCTTGTCATAAATCGAAGAGTAAAACTATCTACTACGATTGACAGCCAGTGTGGTGAAAAATACATTAAAATACATATTAATTATGGTTCTCACATTCATTGATTAGATTCTTATGAAATGTTTTGTGTATATTTGGTAGGTATGAGAATAGGTCATAAAGTATTTTCCACTCTCCTATCCCCATTTCACATTAAATAAAATTAAATACACATTAACACATTAAATTAAATAAACGAAAAATAAATGATTTATTTCTTACTTAAATAGCAGAGCAACTATGGCTGGGTCTATTTTAAAATACTTATAAATACTTACCTCCTTCAAGTCTGAAAGAAACATCATCGTCATACCCTTGCGCCAGGTTTATGTTATCTATTTGTAGTTCCACTCCAGAATATGTACCGTGATAAATATTTCGGGTGAATACAGGCGTGGTGGTATCCTCCTTTATTACATCGAGGAGGAGAACTGTGCTGGTCGTTACCGCGTTGAGGCCTGACGCGGCGAGGGTCATCATAATGGCATTGTTCTGGGTAATAACTGTCTCGGGTAGAGGGTTCGATAGAACTATCGACACTCGGCCTAGTGTGTTTACCGCGGTAAAATAGGCCGCAAATTCTGTAATAATAACCAATACATAAGATGTAGTTTCACGTAATTCTCATCTCAATAATATTATAAACTAGCTGCGCCCTGCGTGCGGTAGTAGTAGTTCAATTACCCACGAAGAAATCCCAGGGTATACGCTATTTTCATGCAAATCTGTTTGGCGTAAATGAGTAACAAACATACAAACGACTGACTAACTTTCGCCTTTGTAATATTAATGTGATGTGAAAGTTTGTTGTGTATGTGTGTATGTGTATTTGTTTTCGTCACCTCTTAGTTCCTTAACAGCTTGATAGATTTGTTCGGAATATAGGTACCTTACAACCTAAATGAACACATACGCTACTTTTTATCTCGAAAAAAGTATGGTCTTTCTGGGACAGAACAAGACCTAATCACACATTAATATAATAAAGGCGAAAATTTGTCGTTTCTCGTATGTTAGAAAACTATAATATAATTTAACATTATCATTAAATTTAGGTTAAATAGTTATTGATATTATGTATTAGGTCATAGTAAACTATTACTTTAGAGTTTCTTCTTTAGAAACTAGGATCATCGTGTACGATTTAAGCCTAGATGCAAAAAGTTTGTTCAAGCATCTGTCCTTGAAAGCTAGTCAAAATTCTAAGCCTATCTTAATTATACCTTTAAGTGAGATATTGGTCTAACGCCAGACTTAAAGATATATTTAAAAAAAGGCTGTTTGTTGCATAAGTCATCAAAACAGTTTTTTATACGTCAAAAGGATGAATTTGTTACTTGTTTCTGTTACGTCAATTTTTAGAACAATTAGTTGTGTAATCCACTTTTTCTTTCTTTTTTTGTATACTTATTCTCGGATACCATCTAACCGAGCGGGGTTATTCTGAACAACAGCGCAGCGTGCACATGTCAATGCGAACGCTGCACATGCTGAGCATAATCCTATTGCCTAGAAATTATATTTATGTAAATTTGTACTCAGACTGTGTGTTATGTTTTTTATTATAGTGGCAAGAAAGTTATTTTTATCTTTATCTTTAAAACTATAATATCACTATAATAGAAAATTCTAATAATAAAATAGCAGAATTGAAACCATCCAACTAATAAAGATGCGACGTGAGAGATCCATAAATTATTCTTAAACTCTACAAATATGCACAAAAAAATTAAGATGAGCAATATGCTAAACTTACATATAAATACAATGTTACTGGTGCTTTCTAAAAAAATAACAATAAAAGTAATCACTCACCGTTATTGACATCAAAACATTAATATAAACGTATACTAGAGGGTAAGTACTGCTAACTATATAAAGTACTTCTACCGAAGCGAGCTACCACAGCGGGAAGAGCGTCGGCTGTCGAACTGACGGACACTGCGTCGATCAACAGCTTGAGCTACCGGTGAAGGTAACACCGTTATCAAATTCCCAGCATGGTGGTAGGATACTTTTGGGTACCCGCCTAGCTAGCTACCACCCTCAAGTTTGATAAACTGTCACCAAACACATAATGTGATCAGGCAGTAGTCCTTAAGAGCCAGTGAGCATTCTAGGTCTAACGTGATTACATCTTCGACCACATCGTCACTGACCATCAAGTGAGATATCTGTCAAGCACTAGATCTATACAGTATAAAAAATAGTAAAGCATTACATAAACAATTTAAAAAAAAAATAGCACATGTTAAAAAAAACATCGTAATCACTCACCGCCATCGAGATCAAAGCGCACGCCTTCCTCGTAACCATTACTCAACAGGATGGTCTCCAGCGTAACCACATTACTCTCAACCGTTCCCCTATAAGTAGATTCTTCAAATTCCAATATTCTAGCTGTAAGCGGGCATTAAACACAGTGAAGAAAAATACCCCTGTAAGCCTCACTAACAGCCCCGGAGATAAAAAGGATAAATTGAGATTTATTGAAGTAAAAGAAAATAAATAATTGCGGCACAAGAGATTGAAGCAGAGGAAAAACGCATATTTATAAAATATTGTGAAGTCTTATCCAACACTCCATCAAATATATGGATACTTGTTCAGACAAGCGAGGATCGGTCTTGGCATAATTCGATATATGGCATTCTTTTTAAACGTAATAAATAATCATTTAGTTCAACGTTGGAGTATTTATTACCATTTTTTATTATCATGATTGAAATAGCCTTTATTCTGATGACTAGACTAACCTTTACTAATTTCAAAACCAATAAATACTAGATGTTAATCTTACTAGATACTCTTACTTGTAATCTTATTACAATGTAATAAGATTACATAGTTTTTTGTTTGTTTGGGCGTTCCGTCATTTATTAACCCATTTGAAAAAATATTTTTTCCTTTCGATATAAATGGACAGAATAGGATTCATCTTCGGAATCGGTCCCATACAATTATCATCAATATCGGTCAATATTTATCCTTAATTTCAAGAAAATGTTTAAAATGTTCTATGAATAAGTAGAGAGTCAGTTTTACTAGTTTTTAAACTACGTAAATATTTACAACATGTGCTTAAAGCAGAAATCACTTGTCACACTCATCGTTTAAACAATATGCGCCGTGCAAACTATTATTTTTCTGTGTCACAATTTTGCTGGATAAATGAGAGTTGTTAAGGAGTTCAATGTTTTTTTTTTTTTTGGTTTGACGCTGCGATACGACTCCGATGTGACTGCAGTAGTGATTCCTGCTTCGGCCATGTTATCAACTTACCGTCCCGTCCGCGCTGGATGTAAAATGAAGTGAAGTCGCAAATGAGAAACAACATGAAACACATACCATAAGCTTTGGCGTCGTGTTGGTTTTCCTTAAACAGTACGCTCGGAACTTATTTGAGACTGCACGATACATATATAACATATAGTTAATATCATTGCTCCGCCGAATTGCAAAGTTAATTTGTTTAGCTAGATAAATGAGCATAGACTGTGGTTTTCGCTCATACATATTAATAAATACTTACAAAGAAACCTTGTCACAGAATACCCTTTGATATCAGTAAAAAATCAAGTTTATCATGAATCTAAGATAGCCGCCTTTTACATGCTGGTGCTTTGATTATTTGATATAACAGTTGCATTTATTGCAAGTCAGTACCTACTAAAAGTAAGCAAACAGTTATCTTTTGGTAATAATGATATCAAAAAGATTACAAATTATGTGAAATATGCATTAATGTAAATACCATTAGGATTACTCTTTTGCGTATTTCTTTTTACCTCTATAGATCGCTTTCTGTGGATTTGCGTCCTATAGTATCAGAGTGTCTGAGTAGATCGTTATCAAATCTGATACTCCAATGTCAAATAAACTAATATAATAAAGTTATATTATTTGAATTAGAGATACACGAGACGTTATTAATCTCATTCGCTCAGTAACATCAATAGATCTCGAATTTCCCTTACTATACCCTATACATATATACTATACCTTATATATACTATATACCTGGAGGCAGGGTGATGTGTATCGCAGCGTTGGCACCAACAGTTCTGGGTTTGCTTGCTACTATTGAAATCAGAATGTTGCGATGGTAAAATAATTCAGGTGGTATCGTCGAAGATGTTAAATTTATTATTGAACTATTTTGAGCGATTTGGAAGTACTCGGCGTATTCTTAAACAAAAATAAATAAGGTAACATAAATAATGTGTTAAGACAATTTATGAATTAAAATGAATCTCTATTGTATTAACTATGGGTAAACGTCACAGAGCCGACTGCTTATGGTTACATAGTTTGTCCTATGACAGACGGATAATATAACTACATATTATATTATAATAATATGAGACAACATTCACACAAGGTCTTCAGGTCCCAAGCTAGGCAGAGCCTGTACTATGGTAACCTGATGACTGATGTATACTTATATACATACTTATATATTTACTTATATACATATACACATCCAGACACAGGTCAAACAGACATGCTCATACTCACAAATGTTTGACCTGTCCGGGAATCAAACCCGGGACCAGCGGCTCAGAAGGCAAAGTGCAACCAACTGAGCCAACCGGCCAGCCATAAAAAAAACATATTTTTATCGTCATTGCTGATGGCATTCACTACTACATACAATATTTATTAAAATCGAAGAAATATTTTTTAAGATACATTTTGGCCAAGAGTTCTCGTTACTTGAATATGCTATACAATATATTTTATCAATAACTAGGGGTCCGCTTCGGCTTCGCACGGGTAAAAAAATTGAAAACTAAAAATTATAAGGATCTTTTTTTTAAATATAAAATGCAGCCTATGTTACTCGGGGTGAATTTAACTTTCCAATGGTGAAAGAATTTTTAAAATCGGTCAAGTACCTTTTCAGCCAATTCGTTACAAACATACTTACATACAAATCTTTCCTCTTTATAATATTAGTATAGATGGTAGTGATTCTCTTATTCAACCAAACTGAACTGCAACGAAATTGTGCAAAATAAGGTAGTTCTTAAGTGGCGATGGTAAAGCCCAAACTAGTATTTATTACACTTAAAAGTAACACTAAATAACAAGAGATACATTTTTTTTTACTAAAATTGAGTGTAGTTTAAAGTAAAAATAAATGTAATGTAAAATTACTGACAATTGGCCAGAAATAGAATAAAACTTGTTTAATCTTAGAGACAGCGTTGTAAGGAGTTTTACGAATTTGAATTTCAGCGTTAATTGAATAAGAGCCTTTTAACTTAAAATAATTTTAGTTTATAATGCTCCCAATTCTGCTAATCATACGATTAGCAGAATTGGAGCATTATCGAGCCATAACCGCCTACTTAGCGTAACCATCAATAAAAAAAGACCAACAGAATAGCTTTAAAATTCAAATTACATAATTATATGTAATAATTTTTGAGCACTTCATTTTGGGGTGAAATATTACCTCACCCAATATAGTTCTTAAGTCGTTTACGATACAAAATGCTATTTAGATAAAAATTTTGCTTATGTTAAGTCAGCGGTCACAGCTCTTTGCAGATATATAATGAGTTTTTCTTATATAATAGACTTTAAGATTTCAATATTCTTTAAGTTTTTTGATTGGAAATTTTCGTGAGTTTTACATATTATTATATATAAATGTATTATCCAGCTTTACTCAGGCTCAGGCGAGCTGAGCGCGCTGCCACGTGGCAGCGCGCTACCAATTTGTGGTCGCCGCGACCCGGTAGCGTGACTTACCTGAGGACGAGCATCGGACATGCCCGAAACCTAGGTCAAAATACTTCAAATATTAACGTCAGTAACGCTGGATAATACATATATATAATCATTTGTTTAAGTTGTATTTTGTTTTAATGTTTTTCATAGAAAATAGAGCTTACCTCCAGCTAAGTCGATACTGACGGATTCATCAAAACCTTGTATTAAGTTGATTTGTTCCGCAGTCAAGCCTGACACAGAATCGTAAGTTGCACTGTAAATTGACTGATCGAATACTGGCGTCACATTGTCATCTTTGATTATCTCCAAATTGACTACTGTATTAGTTCCACTACGGTCGCTGGCAGCCACAACTTGGAGCGTGATAAAACTATTGTTGTCTATAATTTCATCTACCATCGGTACCATTGACAACGAGACTAGATTTCGTTGTACTGAGACTGTGAAGTATGTGGAGTAGTCTGGAAGATAAAACGGAATTTCGTACCCAGTATTAAGATAAACAGTAAATATTCGATAGTATCCTGAATTAATATTAAAAGTAAAAATCATGTAGTCACAACTATTGTGAATAAAGACATTTATTATTTACTAGCGGCGCCCCGCGCTGTAACCCGCGGTGAAATGGTACGTGAAATTGACGATTTTTGTGTCTTCACGTCATCCCACGGGAACAGTCAATATATTCGGTTTTTTTTATCACACTCAGACCCCCGCACTAGGATTCCCTGTGTTGCGGGAGGCATGGACACACACAATCACAACACACAAACATCCAAGACCCGGGACAAACACCTATACTCATCGCACAAATGTTTGCCCCTGCAGGGATTCGAACCCAGGGTCCCGGAGACACAGAAGTCAAGTCACTGACACTGACCACTGCGCCACGGCGACCGTCGATTTCGGTAACTAAATTGTTATTTTAATTATTTTTTTTAACTTTCACACTATGTATTCAGGTCCCAAACTAGACAGCAGAGTCTGTGCTATGGTAACCTGATGACTTATATATATATGCTTATACCTATACATGTACACAACCAGGGACAGGTCAAACAGACATGTTCATACACACAAATGTTTGACCTGTCCGGGAATCGAACCCGGGACCTCCGGCTCAGAAGGCAGAGTGTTCCAACTACGCCAACAAATATATTTTTGAATAGTCATTCATGACAACGCTTAGAAAACCCAACAGTTGTTAAAACTGTTTTAAAATGGTCAAACCGATATGTTTTATCTCTGCTACCCCTGAAAGCTACCACAATCGAGATTTTTTGCAATAGAAAAAGTTGGGCGTCTCATTAATATGAAGCCGAAAAATTGCTTGATAGTAGGTAATCAATTGTAAAAATGGACCCTACAATTCATATACTTCAACGACGCAAAATCAAGTTATATTTGAACTGCGTAGCGTTGTACTTATGTTGACTCGGTAATAAAATAAATCTTATAAAAGGAAAGGTAAATACTTTCTCAAAAGTTATAAAAGATGGTTATTGTCCGCAGTTTGAGCTTCAGGGCGTTACGGGAGCAATTCGGACAAGGTAAAGTTCAACATTACTGTACGCAAAAAAATAGAAAGGCAAATTTAGAGATTTTTTTGATAAAGTAAGGGAGGTGCCCTGCTTGGACGAATTCAAACAGATTCTTTGGATTGAAGTAGATTTAGGATGACTGCTCAACATCGTAAACATTATATACATAGTGCAAGTCTTAGTCACAATAACTAGTTTCAATTACTAGTCTACCTCACGAAAGAGATTATATGAAATATAGAAAATATGTTTCTTGAAAAAGAGGATAACATTTTTATCCGCCTGTTTTTTGGGTACCTACGTCGTTTCAATAGTAAGCAATTTTAAAATTTGTTTGTTTATTTTTTATGGTACTCCTGAGGTGACAATGGAACTACTCATTATCACAAAGTCAGGATCTTACGATGGAGTTTTAGGGAATTCATGGAAAACTCTCAGAAATTTGTTATGTATATAGCAAAATTAAAGTTAACTCTCTGATACTGCGCTCGCGTCGTATATTTATACAGAAGCTTGTAAAATTAAAAAATGCATCGAAAGGCGAAGACAACATTAGCGATAAATGTCTTTATGATGTCGGTGCAAAACCAAATATGCTGGGACACTCTGCTGGATATTTCGCTTGTTGCGAATGAGAAAATGTTGGTTTGGGTGCATTAAAAAAGGGGAAGAGGATCTGTAGAGTTCCAGATGGTCAGCGATAGCCGATTTATTCTCCTGGATTTTTTTAATAGCTGCGCGCAACTCAAGTGTGGGTAGTTTGAGAAACTTCGCGTTCTCACCGATATTGCCACCCGCATACCTCTAATCTTCTCGTGACCACGACCAATTTAAATTGGTCGAAAAATCATGATTAATAAATTAATAAATGCTTCCTACATTAATGCATAATATAAATGATTAGTGAAAAGAACTATTTATTTATGTATTACTTTAGCACTATTTCAGCACTTGGACTTAACGCTAAGTAGCATTTTATACCGGACATCCAAAAGGTGAAAGAAGAGTGGTAGCGGTGGACTAGGAAAATAAAATAAAATTGATTGTAATGATACAGAAACGTATAAAATTTACAGCTCTCCTTGGCTGTTCATATCTAATCAAGATTTTTTTAATTCTTTCATACATAACACACAATGGTAGTGATTCGCTTATTCAAGTGAACTAAACTAAAATTTTGGAAAACTAAATCAGTTCTTATACGGTTACGATAAAGTCTAAATTAGTATGAAACTTATCAATAACATCCCTAAAATTAAAATATATTGATTAAATTTGCGGGTAGTTTTAGCGAAATTAAGTTGCCATTTATTTGGTGCCTACTAAAACTACCCGCAATTGGCCAACAGTTGAATAAAACTCGTCTAATATTAGTGAGAGCGTTGTATGGAGTTATATGAATTTGAATTTTAGCATAAGTAATTGTATTCTACTTACGCTAAAATTCAAATTATTTCAATTTGAAGAACTTTAGTGAATTTTAGCTAGTTTATGTGATTAACAGAATTAGGGCCAATGTTTTAAACAAGACATCATTTTAACTGACACCAGAACCACTGATTATTTAATTATACTGTTTCAGGTAGCTAAATAATTGTAAACATAAGTAGAAATTACAACATAGATAAGATTGACGGTCGCCGTGGCGCAGTGGCTAGTGTCAGTAACATGACTTCTGTGTCTCCGGGACCCTGAGTTCGAATCCGGCAGGGGAAAACATATGTGAGTGTAGATGTTTTTCCCGGGTCTTGGGTGTTTGTGTGCTGTGAATATGTGTGTCCATGCCTGCCGCGACACACGGAATCCTAGTGCGGGGGTCAGAGTGTGATTTAAAAAAATAACTTAGGAATTATGTTTTATATCTAAAACAGGAAACATATAAAGTCATAAATGATTCAATAAGTAGTCTGATATGAATTACCTCCAATAACGTCGGCGGTTACAGCAGCATCAGCATACCCTTGGCTCAGCACTAACGGTGCCAGTTCCAGACCACCATTAATGATACTACCTTCGTAGATTATCCTCTCGAATTGTAAAGGTACAGCTGTAAACAAAACAATCTTTGAACCAACGACAAAGGCTGAAAGGTTGTGGTTTTCATCGCACTATGATTTCTGAAGGTGAAATAGAATATTATACAATTTCTTAATACGGTAGAGTCTCGATGGAATAAATTGAAGAGAATAAGAAAATATTCGTTCTATCAAGACCAGAAGAGAAATCATTTATTAAGACAAGCACTATTCACAGCAACTATCTATAGATACACACAAATATAATCATAACTCAGCCCTGGTAGCTATTTTCGGTATAACTTAAGTATATAATCTATATATACCTAGAATTATTAATTAGTAAATAAATTTTGATGAATAGCTTCTTCGAAGAAATGTCAACATTTTCAGCCTTATGAAATCCTTTTATAATTGACTTGTAAAAAAGGGATGACCTCGATAGGTTGTGTTTGATGTTTTTTTTTTCTCAGAACTTCGTCGTTTGTGGGGTGGTAGCTAGCCAGGCAGGTTACTAGATAGTACCCTACGACGATTCTTTGAATTTGATAACGGTGTTACCTTCACCACACTACGGTAAAAAAATAATTTGATTTGATTCACCGGAAGCTCAAGTCGTTGGTGGAGATCAAACCAGCGTCCTTTAGTTTGACAGCCGATGCGCCCACTGCTGAGCTATCATCGCTTTTTATATAATAATCTTTTAATAATGAGTTTTCAAATAGGTTACAATGCTAATATAAAAATATAAGACAATAAATTTTACCTTCAGGTAATTGAACTATGACGGTGGCTGAACCGCCGCTCGTGAACTCTCTATTTGCCCTCACTATTAAGAAAATCTGTTTCTCCGACCAAACGTTGTTAGGAAGCGGATTTACGACCACAATTGACACTTGATTGCCGTTAGCGCTCAAGGAAAAGTAACTTCCGTACTCTGAAAAAAAAAGTAATTAAGTTTCGCGAGACCACTGGAATATGTTACCGTTATCTATCTGCAGAAAACCGCGATTACTCAAAATTAACGTCATCATCATGACTGTCAGCCATAAGACGTCCACTGCTGGGCATATTATTATAGTTCAAATATTTGAAGGAAAAAATTCGGCCGCTAGTGGGACTTGAACCCACGACTACAGAATACCGTCCTGTCGCTTTGTCCAACTAAGCTATAGCAGCCCATACCACTAGGGCCGAATTACTTCCTTCCTTATTAACATCTTGCGGTGATGTTATTTTTTTTCCTTCAAATATTTGAACTAAAGTTCTGCCTAGCATAGCGTTAATGCGATACACAATAAAATCTCATATTATTATAATTTATTTTATAAATTACATTATAATAATAAATCTAAAAAATATTCATAGAGAAATTAACCGTACGTCTGCAAATTTATTTAGAACTAATTTGAATGTAAACAGTGTGACCGTCCGCTTGTCTGGATAGTTTATCTAATTTGAATGTAAATGTGCGAGGATGATTACCTCCTTCTAAAGTGAAGATAACATATTCATCGAACCCCTGATACAGCGATATAGTTTCGAACAAATTTAATTGGTCTTCATCAGTGTAGTTTGCCATGTAGAATGTTTGCTCAAATATTGGCTCTTCGGGAAATTGGAATTCTGAGTCGACCACTACACGTACTGTGGCGTACGCTGTCAGGGGGGGCCCGTCGGTGCGGTCGACGTCCTGAAAAGTAATATTCGATTAGAGCTCTGGATACACACATATCTGGGAAAGTAAGGTTGGCATGACCCTTTCATGTACAAGATGTTTCTTGATTAAGTAACGTCGGAAAGCGAACTATAAAGTAAAAAAAAGGGGCGTTGTCACTTTTTTTGATTGGGGATTCTCGTGAGCTTTACACATTATCCATGCTTATATTATGAAGAAGAAAGATAGATAGATAGAAAATTCTTTATTCGTTTCTCCAAGTTTTACAAAAGTAACTTAATAGATTCATTATGTAAAGATAGCTTATAGCTTACAATATCCCGGAGAAACAAAATGCGGACTTATCGCTTAAAGCGATTTCTTCCAGTCAACCTTTTGTTTTGGAGGATTTCAACAAAAATAATGGTGGCATGCTTTCACCTGAAAGCTGTACAGTAAACTAAATTAAAAATAATAGATTACCTAAACCCTAAGCGCATAAGGCGCATATACTTATAGAATACAACATTTACTTACATATTTATAGCTAATACATACTATAAATAAAATACAATACATACAATAGGTTATATAATATTATATATATATATATATATTGATACATACGAATACATAATACTAAACTAAACTAAATAATATGAAGCAGAATACACATACTAATAGTTTAAAGTAAAATACCATAGGATAACTAACTTACACCAATTTGATTTAAATACAGAGATTTGATTCGACTTTTAAAAATGTTCAACGAAGGAGACTGTCTTATGGATACTGGAAAATTATTCCAAAGGCGAGCAGCTCTCACTGTAAATGACGCGTTGTAGAACGAGGTACTATGTAAGGGTGTCTTATATGCAAGGGTGGATTTGATTGTTTGTTTGTTTGCATTTAATAGGCTCTAAAACTATACGGAACCGATTTGAAAAATTCTTTCTCTGTTGGGAAGCTACACTATCCCCGGCTGTCATAGGCTATATTATATATTCCAAAAAATAGTGATCTTTATCATTTTTAAGTTTTTTAGCTGTGCGAAGCCAGGGCGGTTCGCTAGTTGTACATATTTATTATCCGGCTATACTCACCTTTGTTTCACTCCGGTTTATAGTCGAAGGTTCGACCTAGGTTTCGAGCATGTCCGATAGCCATTCTCAGGTGAGTTTACGCTGCCAGTTCGCGGCGACCACCGGTCGACGCCGGATAATAAGTATTTGCAATAAATTATCACTATTTATTTGAATAGAGGCTAATATTGTTAACTGGCATGCGTTGAACGTACAAAGTGATAACCTTATGTATCTTTCCACTCATTTCGATTACGAACCTAGAGTGAAACCACTAAAGAGTGAAATTACATGCAGAATGTAAAATATAGCCGGGATTTTATCGCTGGTTCATGTAGTTAAGAAAACCGCAAAATGTTGGCGAGCTGCCAACTTAATTTCAAGTTTAGGGGTTGTGAAGTTGTTCTTTGTGCACGCCATCACGTTCACACTTACATAATTCTGGAAACACAGTTATTATACTAGTACTTACCGTGGCTGTAATTCTTAATTCGACAGGCTCACTCAGAGACCTTATAAATGTTGTAGTCCTCAAACGAGCTTTGAATTCCTTCGCAACTGTTGATGCAGCTGCATCATATTCAATCTCAAAGAAAGGATTGTCTTCTATGGTGAAATCGATCCTCTCCGTCGTAAGGTCAATGTCTCTCACAGTGATGTCACTGAGACATCCGGTGACGATGTATCCCGGAGGCAATGGCGGTGCTACTACAAACTCGAACCCTCCCGTATCTGATATGAACTGTGGGCTATTGTTGTTTGTGTCCGTTATGTCTATCCAGAATACCTAAAAATAAAAACATAAACTAATCTCAGCTTGTGAGTTCCGATATATTTTTACTACATAAATAATCTTATACGTGATCGGCAATTGTTTGACAATTATTTCACTTCACGGTATGATATAAAGACTGCTGCCTGAACACACTATGTGTTTAGTGAAAGCTTTTCAAACTTGAGGGTGATAGGCAGTCAGGAAGGTACTCGAAAGTGCTCTACCACCATGCCGGTAATTTGATAACGGTGTTATTTTGAGCTCAAGCCATGGGTGGGAATCGAGCCAGGGTCCTACAGTTTGACAGCCGACGCTCCCACCGCTGAGCTATCATCGCTTCAAAATTCTTAAGTTCTTATCGTGATATTTGCTAACGTAATAAAGGAAGCAAGGAATTTTCTAACTAATGGATACTAATGCTAGACTTTTGAAAGCATATTTACGTTGTAAAAATCATAGATAAGCAAAAGGAGGGATGAAAGTTTCAAATAGATTTTAAAAAACACACATATCATGACAGTGATCAGAGGCTAGATAATCCAGGCCTAATTTTTTTTAGTGATACAATTTTACTATAAAATCAACATTTCAGGCAATCGGAAAATATTTTCCTTTTATTATTATATTAATAACTAAACACAACAAAGAAATGTCAATAAAAATAATTACTTTTACTCTAAATTTTTGCGCGTGTAAGCAAAAACTAGGTATATAGTACATTTCTCAGAAGTTGAAGTCTAAGGGCTATTTTTCATACGTACCAAGTTATTGGTGGCTCCTCCAGTGCATCGGAAATTGACAGTGATCGAAACTCTTGACGCCACTTCCGTTTCCTCATAACTAACGTACGTTTCACTTGTTTGTATCGAAAAAAGGGAGTTGTCATGTGATATATCAAAATATGGCGGAGATATTGTAGCTTCCCCATATCTGATGCCAGTTATTGCTGGAATAATATAACATCATTAACACCCCTCTAAGAAAATAACACGAAGATACATGGATAACTAAGAAGATAAATAATAAAGACAAACAATGCTAAATATGCTGTTAAAATGAGCAATTTAAGAAATAAATGAAATATAAATAAAATATAAAGTACAAAACAAAAATACAAATAATAATGTAAATCGTTTGTTAATAGACAGGTATAAATACTAAACTACTATCTCACGAGATGTCAAATGATCAAGTACCAAGTTAAAAAGTGCAATCTACGAATGATTACGTTCGTAAGTAATAAATTACATTCAGTCGCGACTTGTAGACTCCAGGATTGTACGTATCGGGAAACACAGACTCGGGCAACGAGTTCCATTCCTTGGCAATACTCACTAAAAAAGATAAAGTAACTTAGTACCTCCTTCCCCATTCCATCAAAAAACGACCAGACGGACTGCAATGCGACATCCATACATGGTAGACGTTCCACCCTGTCGCACCAAGCGTTTTGCTTCCACATTCATAGTGCGTACAGCTAACGAGTAGAACTCATTGCCTAAGTCTGTGTTTCCACATGAATACAATCTGGGCATCTTCAAGTCACGAGTGAACAGGTATCTTCTAGGCAGGCGTGAATCATCGTAGACCGCATCATCACTCATCACACATCAGGTGAGATAGTGGTCAAACGCCTGCCTATTGTGAATAAAAAAAATAAAATAAAATAAAGAAAACCGCTTAGTACGTACAGATGGTACGTCTATCATACAGCAATGGCGCGTTGCCGTACTTCTGATTGATCGATGATAAATTGTTGTATTACTGGTTTTTTTTCTGCAAACCCAGTCTTGTAATAAAAAGACTCAAATGAAATAATGTCTTCATATCATAATTTATTAGGAAGGTTAACGAAGCTGTTATGCTTATAACTGAGGTTTTGACACATTTCATAATTAAATTTAAGTCCCATGCCTTGAAAAATGATTCACCGAGATTCTGTTACACTTTTAACTGCCTTTCATTAATATAAGGAAACCTTCCAACATAGTCTTTGTCTTTATTTTTTTCTAACAAGCTTGAGCTTTTCATTGTAGCATTAAGAAATGCTATGTCGTAAGAAAACTGCTCGTAAAAATGAAAATGCTTCGGTAGATATGAAATAGGGTAGATCAACGGGAGCGCCACCCAATTTGACGATATTTATGGCCAACGCCTTTACTTAATTGAAAGCCAATCACCATGGAAACGATATTCTATTTCCGAGAGATCCTTTTATCTGTGAAGATATCGATTTTGATACTTTTGCGCTGAAAGCCCGGTATTAGTATTGTTAAAAAATGGAAACTTAAGAAGAAGTGTTCAGATAAGTACATTGCTACGTTGCGTTTGTCGCTATAATGATAATATAGGTATATAGGTCATCGATATTATTACTACATCTATGTATATAATCAATGCTTGGAAAGTTTCCGTAACATTGTCAGAGACCATAACCCAAAAATTGTAGATAAAAACCTATAAATACAAGGTAAGTGGACACGACTGATTTTAGATTTATTGCTTAAAGTAATCCCATCCCACTAATATTATAAATGTGAAAGTTTGGATGGATGTTTGTTGCTCAATCACACCAGAAGTGCTGGATGGATTTGGATGAAATGCTATGGAGATATCTAATACACTGGACAAACACATAGGCTTATTTTTATCATCACCATCATCACCGTTTTTCATCACTTCGCGGGTTTAACTGCGGGGCGCAGCTAGTATTATATACGTGCAGTACCAATAATTGGCCGGTTGGCGCAGTTGGTAGCACTCTGCCTTCTGAGCCGCTGGTCCCGGGTTCGATTCCCGGACAGGTCAAACATTTGTGTGCATGAACATGTCTGTTTGACCTGTGTCTGGGTGTGTATATGTATATAAACCTTGTGTTAATGTTAATAAATAAATATAATATATAATAATTTATTGACAAACCTTCAATATCCCACGTGCTTCTACTTATGACGGTCCCACTAAATGTGTCTAGTATAGTTTCTTGAACAGGTAAAGTCCAAAGTGCAACATTCTCCATTCCACATCCTGCCAACAGTAAAAACAATGTACAGCTTTGATGTAAAATAAATATTGAGAAACTGAACAATTTCTATTTCGTTTGTTAAAAAATAACAAACTTTGTTTTATACTTTAAATATCTAGTTTTAACCAGTTTAGCCATTACAAGCTAGAATAATTACTGATTCTCGAGGGCTGCTTCCTGAATACACTATGTATTTGGTGACAGTTTTTCAAACTTCGGGGTGATAGCCATTCTGATATTTGAAAGTAATATACCACAATTATGTGAATGATAACGATGTTGCCGTCACTCGACGCTCAAACCGTTAGTGGGGATCGAACCAGCACTGCGTCTGTGAGATTGACAACCGCTGTTGTCATTCCGATGAAAGCGATGATAAACTGCGGTATGTAGGTATCGCTATCACCGCTCCATACCATTTTATATCTACTTTTTAATAGGTATCTTCTAGGCAGGCGTGCTCCATCGTAGACCGCATCATCACTTAACATCAGGTGAGATAGTGGTCAAACGCCTGCCCATTTAATTCCAATATAATCCCATTCTCAATATAAAAAAAAAAAACGAAGTATCTACTTATATCGCAGAACCGTAAGTATGTACATATCGAGGTAAATCTCCAGGTCGCGACCTGGTCCGCGTCGGTGGACCTAGTACCTATACCACGCAGGCGTGCATCTGCCTTCAGGTCTTATCCATGTTTTTCAGTACTACCGACGAAACAACAGAAAAGCCAATAGACAAGAGAGGAACGGGAGACATCTAGAACAAAGGGCACTATCGCCTGATCTCTTTCGACAGTATTAATAACAATACATACACTTACCATAGCTGATATGAAGAAACGTAGAAAGCAATAAAGTTACGCAAACAGTCGTATGTCTTCTAATGTCCATTTCTTGTGTTTTTACCAGCAAATATTACGTGGGCGATAACATTCCTAAAAAAAGTGAAAAGTGTCACATTCTTGTTGACAAACATATATTATACATATGTGCAAGACATCTTAATATCGGAACTTACCGGATGCACAAAAATTCGCTGCTATATTATAATAAAATGTTGCACACAAACTCAATACCAATACCAGCAGTTGTTTTTTGAAACCAAAAATGTACTTGCCAACTTCAAAGTAAAACAAAACGTCTGATTATACTAAATATGAACACAACACTGAATAAAGATATATATCATTGATGACGATTTCCATTATCTATTGATTGATATATTTGCGAGGAAATAACACGATAGTAGCATAATCTAACGATAAGACTAATAACAAACCAATTATCATAAAATACTTGGTTATTTTGAAATTTAATTGCTTACTATTTGAATAAAAAAATTCACACTGCGTTTTATTTTATGAATGTCTATAAAGTAAATTGGGGCAGCGGTTGTTACCCCCAGACACCCGATGGGACTGGTAATTTTTAATTATTTATTGTTCTTATCCTTTCGAATTTATCACTGAATTTGAAATATCGTTCGAAAGGATTTGGGTTGTGAAATTTTAATGAGTTCCCAGCTTATTTCCTTAATGACGACATTGTGAGATATAAAATATTCTTTTTCGCTAAGTCATGTTTAACTTTTGATAGCTCTTCATTCAAAGGGGACATTATTATGTTGTATTTTTCGAGTTTAGTCATGTGCGGGCCAACGGACACTCTCGTCAATTACAGAACAAAAATTTACGTCCTTTAATTTTATGAAATTTTTCAAGAAAAATGTTTCTTCTGTAATTAGTTAAACATTATAAGATTGATTTAGTTCTTTAAAATTAAGTAGGTACTAAACCTTTATATATAATAGCCTCGACGCAATTATATCAAACTGTAATGATGAAATGTCAAATAGATCTGAATCGCTTTACTTCTTCAAAGCATACATAAATATGTATGCTATATAGATATGTATCTAAGTAATTTATGAGGTGTCTTGGCGGTAAGACGTTCAATAATCTCGGCTCGTCAATAAAACCATGTATACAAACTCATGGCGGATCTGGCGTGCGTTCAGCAGCTCCATCGGCCAAGCCATATCTTGCTCTGACAACGGATGAGCGGCGTTCACGAACTCAACTAGAGCATTATTTGCTCCACCCAAAATTTGATCAGGACCGTTCACGTCAACCTGTCGGATCAAATTATGCTCGACGAGACCATAATCTTTCTACCTCTAGAATCGATCAAATCTTGGTCGGCTGTCAAAAGTGGCATATGCAGTAGTAACTATCATGTGATCTATGAACAATGTAAGTGACTTCTTCTCCTTCTTCTGTAACATGCTATGAAGTAGCCGTTCGTGAGACATCGATCAAATATTGGTCGAACAATATTTGGCCGACAAAGCTCCTGAACGCAGCCCCCAAGTCGTAGTGGACAGGAACTCATCGCCGAAATAATTTAAAATGCTTTTCTATTTTTACGTACCTACGCGATCAGATTATATACAAAATATAAAAATGAATATAATATTTTTAACAATATTTTGGACTAGCGCTGCTAATTCGGAGCAATTAGTGAAACGGCGAAAATATGCTAACTTAGTGGTGCATATTTGAATCGTCTGAGGTCTAGACATTTGGGCCCGTGGGGACTGGGAGCTCTTTCGATTTTCCCAAGCTTATCAGAGCGCTTGATTGAAGAGTCACGCATCGCATTGATGTTCTAAAGTAGTGTTGAAACCATTCAATATAAAGTTTTAGCATAAAAATTAACGAATCCTTATTAACAATTAGCTGCATCCCGTGCTTTCTCCCGCGTGGATTAGTTTTCCTGCTACCTTAATTATCCCACGGGAACGATACTTTTTCCGGGATAAAAAGTAGAATATTTTATATCAGGGTATACGCTTTCTTCGTTCCAAATTTTATGCAAATCCGGTTAGTTGTTTCAGCGCGAAGGAATAATAATCATTTGTATTTTTTGCTCTCACCTAAAACAGCCTCTGCGATAAGGTATGAAATACAATACGTTTTATTAATTAAAGTCATATGTCTTATAGGAACATACAGATTATATGACCTGCTTCCTACACGATCGAAGAATTATGAGGTTTTTTCTTTAACAGACGGACAGATATGTTAGAGCCCCTTGTATTCAGATGTTAAAATAACAATATTAGGAGGCAGAGCGATGCAAGCACAGGTCCGACGTTGACAGTGGTCACGGGAGGAATGCGCGGGTGGAGAGCAGCACGGATAAGCCAGCTGAGATCACGTGATCCCGCGCGGCACTAAGAAATTAACGAAATAAATTCATATAAAATCAACAGAAATGAATATTGAAAAAAAAATCTTGACTGTTCCTAGATAATGCCATTATCTATCAAAGAACGTAAAGTTCATATGAATGTTGTTATTATTTTGTAAGATATACGTGTTTTAATTTTTGAAAAGCATATTTTTCAAAAATTAAAACTATCGAGAAAACTTTACTTAACCGGATTTTGAATCCTAACTGTTCCTTTATGCTGAACCAAAGATACTAAAACTGAAAAAACCAAAGCTCTGTCTTCTACACATGGTTTAAAATACATTTTGAAAAATAGCGGTTTGTCTACTCACAGCGCCTTAAGACAAAAAGTTTAGTACGAATTCGTGGTTTGTAATAGGCCTATGACAGTTAGGAGGAATGAGCTGTGGTCAGTATTGTCTATGTATGGAGTGTGTGTTAACCTGATTCAAGCGCTGAAATCTATATAGTGATTCCAGTGCTTGCGTTAGGATAAACGGAACATACACTTAGGTGTAGGCTTAGGCTTAGGCGTTGTTATCCCGATGATATATTATTTCTTAGAAATTTCACAATTAATTGTGCTTGTGAACAAATGAATGAGATCGTAAGTATGTCATACTGCATGAATCATAATCTCTTTTGTTAATGTATGTTAGTCACTATAAATCTTATCATTGGAATATTATCGATTGATAAAAAGTTAATTGTTATTTAATAAAGACCGCTTTTTCTTTTACTGTCTTTTTATAGCATATTTTAGCTACTTGTTCGTCGCCTCCAAGACCATAGCTTATAAAAAAAAATACATGCGAGTATATATGACGGAAATATCAATCTCAAATGATGTTCTTAAGCTGGAGTCATGTGTGGAGGGGCTTTGAGGTCCCGATTTATATTGAGTCCACAGTATTGCCGCTTATCACTAAATAAATATAACATAAAATAAAAAACCATGCCGTAGCTTTTACTATGATATATTGTAAATAGAAAGACTTTATTTCAATAAAATTTAATCACTATGTCGACTATTCGTGTATACTGAATATTTCAATGCCAAGAATCAACAGTGGTTACATCATGGTTCTGTTCCATACTATTCTGAGGTTTTCGGTTGACCGATACGTTGAGAGCAAGCAGCTGCTGAATGGGTAATCTCGGTGAAAGGTTCACCATGCTTGCCCATTGCCCAGAGCACAGCTCCGGAAACTTAAGCTTCTTCAGGAAATGACCCTCCAAGTACCAGGGCGACACGCATGTCGGAGAGTAATCCCATATCTTCATTTCATTTAGACGGACCCATCTGAAATAGAACCCCGGCCCTCTTTGATCTTTTGCGTATATTGGGGACATAATTGGAGATCTCTAAGCCCTCTTACAGTCATCGTTTTCATTACTAAAATGTTTAATTAAAAGTTATGTGGCATTAAATACGCCGTTGTCTGTAAAGTTACTGTCAATAGATAGGTAACTATATATACGGAGAATTAGAGTGTTACTGAATATTGTAAAATAAATAAAAAATGTAAAAACTATTCCTACTCCACATAATAAATAATAGTACTATATTGTGTAGTATTATATAGTGTTTATATTGTTTTTAACCGACTTCAAAAAAAGAAGGAGGTTACTCAATTCGACCGTATGTAACTTCATCGTTTAAAACCGATTTTGATGTACTTTTTGTTTCATAGAGTTTATTACATACTTCCGAGGTGGTTCCATTTAAATTCCATCAAAATCGGTCAACCGGATTTTGAGTTAACACTCCAAAAACTGAAAAGTGTTACAGCTACTTCGACGACATTTTAATTGCGGGTGAAGACATCGGTGAACATACACAATGACAATTGATCCCGTGAGTAACATAAGCTAGAGATGGTGAAAAAAAAATTCACCAAAAAAATAGAACCGAATTCAACACTCAAAAGTGTGAAATAACCACGGTACCGTGCACACAATATTTCGATAGTAGTAACTTTTGAACTATCATGGTACCGACCACATTTTTAATTTTTTTTTGAAGATAAACATATATTGCAATGTTAAAGCGTATCAGTTACTTTGCATTTATAAAAGGTTTATTGAAAATTAGTTCTGAAGATTTCGTTTTGAAAGTAATGGTGTAATTAAAACACCTTTAGCATATCTAAAACTGACATAGTGATCATTACCGGTCAGAGTCGCATAGATAGATGTAACCGGATTCAAATTGCAGCCAGCTGATGCGACGACATATATATTGAATCACTATTGAAGCGACTGAATTATTATTGATACGTCGGCTGTCATCTAACGCGCGCTGGTTCGATCCCCACCAAAGGCTTGAGTCTCCAGTGAAGACAGCACCGTTATCAAATTAACAGTATGGCGGTACTTTCCAGTTCTTGCCAGGCTAGCCATTACTCGCCAGTATAAAAACGTGTCCCCAGACACACAGGCAGCATTCCTTGAGAGCCAGTAAACAATCTTGGTCCAGCTTGATTACACTTCGACCATATCATCACTCATCATCAAATGAGATATTTTTTTATTATTCACAATAGACAGGCGTTTGACCAATCTTTCACCTGATATTAGTATTAATTTACGTCAATAGAGCAAAACAGGGTTCAGAACAATGGTAAGAATTAGAACGGATTTTCGTGCTTCAATCTTACCGTATCTCTCCGTTTCCCCGCACTTGTTTTCTATCGCATCGTAGTAGTCTGATTACGAAACCTTCGTTCTTACACACATTTATACATATTTTTTTTACACAAATTAAGTTGAGGCTTCACGAAAGTTATTTTAACTTTTTCAAACACAAATGTTCCCGAGATAACAAGTTTCTTCAGACGTCTGTTGGGTTTACTTAATCTCGTTGCTTTTTTTACATTTACAAAGAAAACTGTGGGCTTAATGCAATTCAGGTATAATCGAGCGCTAAGAAAAATAATGTTTATTTATTCTATGTAAACTTATCTTCAAGTTATATAAGCATTTATATACATACTACACATGTATAGTAAACAGGCCACTTTTGAGAATCTCTACTTGTTGAGTAACGGCTGTAATAAAATTATTTTGATCGATATAAAAAATATGAGTGTACATTTTGGTTATTATTACATATAAAACACGAGAATACTTTTTGTAAAAGACCACCGAATGTGGTCACAACTATAGTCGGGATACTCTGACTTACTACGTGTGTAATTCCCATAGATTCAGTGTCAAAACCACGTCAGTTTTAATACAAATTTGGTTATATTTATATGTTAGTTACGTCAGAACTTTGTCATTTTGGAGCTGAAATGATAATAGTTGAAAATTTGATAGTAAGTAAAATAAAATAAATAATAGTGACAGATTAATATTTATATAACACTAGTGCGATACGGCCTCAAATACCGACGTAGAGTTGCTTGCCTAACGGTTTTCTATCGGATGCATTTCAGCGAATGTGTACTGGAATTACACAATTTAATTCCACCGAATTATTATTATTTCCGATAGAATGTAGATGATATTCTATCATAGGTCAACCAGACGTGCGCCACCTTCATAGTAGTTATACCACCGTTACGCAGGAAGCGTTTTGCTTCCACTTTTATAATGCGTACTGCCAGGATTGTAACTCACTGCCTGAGTCTGTGTTTCCCGATAGATACAACCCAGGAGTCGTCAAGTCGCAAGTGAATAGGTTCCTTTTAAATGTACGTGCCACACCTTAGACCGCGTCGTCACTTAACATCAGGTGAGACAGTGGTTAAACGTAAGCTTATAATCATTAAAAAAAGTCACTACAAATCTTTGATGTTTTTAAAGAAAATGGAGCGCATTTGCAAATAGCGCTTTAAGGATGTGGTGAAAATTAAAACATCTTTCGTTTCATTTTCTCTTTGGTATTAAAGTGAGTGGTATTGAGCAAAAGCCCTTCCAAGTAGGTTCGACCATTCAGCTTAATTATTCTGGCAATGTGAATCTCCTTGGTGGAATTCTAATTTTTTTTTTTATGGAAACTAATAACATGTAAAGGATAATGAAGGAAGTAATTCTCTGCTAGTGGAGTGCTGCAATAGCTCACATGACAAGGGGACAGCTATACCATTATGTAGTCGTAGATTCAAGTCCGAGTAGTAGACGAATCTTGCTATTCAAAATAGCTTATTATTCTACTTATACATTACCTCAATGTAATGTGATTGAGACACATCTGTTTGATAGATGAACTTCTTAAGTATAATATAAGTAACATTACTTACGCGGATATGTATAAGGCGTGACAGTCGCAGTGCCACGGGTTTCCTGACAGTTTTACAATAGCAAGCTTGGGCATGTAGTCTAAAGTGCGGGATGGCACTGAGGGAAACATGTTCCCGTCCAAATATCTGCAAGCAATGTGACGATATTAATAAATGTATAAAACACGGGAGTAACTCACGTAATAAGTCAGAGGGTTCCGACTATAGTTTCAACCACATTCGGTGGTATTTCTCAAGGAGAATACGGGACGCTCGCGGACGCGGTCGCGATTCGCCTAGTACTGACTACTAGTTAGCGTCCGCGAGCGCCCCGTATTCTCCTTGAAAAAGACCACCGAATGTGGTTGAAACTATAGTCGGAACCCTCTGACTTATTACGTGAGTAACTCCCGTGTTTTATACATTTATAATGTGTCAAAACCACGTCAGTCATAATAACAATATATTAATAAAGTTTATTTGATGAGTTGTAAAGTACAATGATTTAAAGGAGACCGTTTATATCCTAGTGTAATCCTATTGTCCATAAGTTCTAATAAATTAAACGTATAATAAATAGATTTAACAAGCCTGGATTTTATCAGATAATCAACAAATTATGCGTATTTAATTTTGTATAGTTTCATATATACTTGAAAAGTATGTATGTGCTTGTCATTGTCTTGTACGAAATATTGCTTAATGGGATAGGAGGAAAAACGAGCTAGAGGCTCACTCGGTGGTAAGTTATCGCAGCTGCCCATGTACGCCCGTAAAAATATTTTGTTGATTGCTCTGGCACCAAGGATGCTTGACCCTTGGAAGCGGGAGTTTATTGTTTTCTTGAAGGTTTCTGATAAATTATACTTAAGCATTAGAAACGACCTATCCACAATTCTTAGAAAATAAAATTGGGTTTGATTAAATTGTGTGAATATGTTATGTGCTGGTGAATACAACACTTATATTAATTTAACTGAACACTTAATATGAATGTAGTACGACGTATTGGGTTAGTCGGTATAAAAATAGCACATAACCTATTTCGCAAAATTGATAAAATATAATACTTTAGCATTATTTAAAGAGAAAGAGACAAGTACTGTTAAAAAGAAATGAACCTCATTTTTAAATTTTATGAAACTTGAATGAATAGATGTCAAATTTTGAATTAAGAACAAAATATGGCTGATAACAATAAAAGTCTACAAGCTATGTGAACCCAGCGCTTTGAAAATGGAATACATATACATTCTAGGATGCTTGAACTTTAGATACACAGGTGAACAAAGAGAACTTTACTTAATGTTAAGGAACATGTTCCTTAACATTAAGTAAAGTAAGTATGAGGAAATCTATTAAACAAAACTTACAGAGTCGTAAGATTCTTCAACGTCGAGAAAGTTTTAAAGTGCACTTCATAGAGTTTGTTCTCCGACAGCAACAGCGAGGTGAGATTCTCTAATCCGAGAAAAGCCGTGACGTTCAAAAACCGCAGTTTATTTCTTGATAAGTCAAGCTTTTCCAGATTTGAGCAGTTAGAGAATACGAGGTCTGGTATCTCCGATAAGGCGTTCTCTTTGAGGTCCAAAGTGCGTAACAGTTTTAGCGCCTCAAATTCCACACCTGATAGCTAAAAGTATCATAAAGTATGTTTATTTTAAACCGTTATGAGTTATGTAATGAAACGATTCATTTGTATTACGAGTATCCATAGTAACTATAGAGCGTGCCCATTGCTCGTTGCACTTTCTGCATTAGTTTTACATATTAAATGTTTGACTACTTCTGATTTCGACGCTGCTACCTCTAAATAAGATGATTCCTATATAATTAGAAGCGAAAACTGTTAAGCCTTAGCGTTTTAAAACTCTGCTTGATGTATTTATTACATACTAGTAGCGCCCCGCGGTTTCACCCGAGTGAAACCGCGGTTTTCCGTTACTTCAATTCAAATATATTCCAATACTTTTTCCTACTACTACTAACTATCTCCACACCAAATTTCATCGCAATCGGTGTAGCCGTTTGAGCGTGAAGAAGTAACAAACATACATACACACACACTCACAAACTTTCGCATTTATAATATTAGTACATTGATTGCTGTTTGTTTTCCAACGAAAAGAACAGGAAAAAATAACTTATATATGAATATTGTGCGGTGTATGAGGTGACGCGTGCCTAATTTGACGATTATGCCTTGTCAGGGTACTATGCATTACCCGTTTAACTAGCTACCGGCTTCAATTTCGGGAAACAGTTCAAAGACACACCGTGTTCAGTCCGGTATCTTAGAGAGCTTAAGAAAACCTTCTCCATAAAATCTTCCATATCAAACGCTTTACGAGCTGGTTGCTCAGCAATAAATTTTCAATCACAGGGTTAATTGGTAAAATAGCTATTGTAACCAATAAAGAATCCTTAGAAATGAGAATCGTTAAGCAACAATTAACTAAGTACTCTATTGTATTTCGAAATAACCTGTATTGATAAAAATGTATTGTTTAGTTAGTAAAAAAAATAATTTTAAAAAAAATAAAAACAATCGCAGTAACCTGCAGGATGGCACACCTATTGTGTGATATTTTTTCTTCGTATATTTCAATTTCTAACTACCCATATGAACAAATAGGGTACCAACATACACATGCTAATAACAGGTATCTTCTAGGCAGGCGTGAATCATCGTAGACCGCATCATAACTTAACATCAGGTGAGATAGTGGTCAAATGCCTGTCTATTATGAATAAAAAAATAATTTTTTTTTTAAAATTAATATTCCTAAAAAAGTAAAACTAACTTTCTAAATTACCTAATGATACATAAGGTGCGCTCGCCGCACCACACACGCTGATTAATTAATTGTACCTAATTCTTCCAAATTAAATACAGTTGTAATAATAAAATTGTTCATCTAGCAACAAGTTCGTTAAAGAACTCGTAACCCTTGCGCATTCAGTGTTATGGCAGAGAGTTTCCTCCGTCTTGTCATCACAAATACAGTAGGGGCAGGGTTCCAGCTTAAATCGATGTAAATATGTTCTGAATCTGCCATGTCCTGTTAGTAATTGAGCTCTAAAGTTCTCTTCCTCAGAGCTCTTTTCTCTAACTTTTACCATTTTTGAGTAATTGCGAAAAGAAATATTCAAAAAAAATTTTTCAACCCTTGCCGGTGGTTGCGCACCCAAAAATCTTTACACATCTTTTTTCTGTGATGTAAACTACATAATATCAAAAATGCAGCCTTTAGACTGAAATTTTGATTTAAAAGTTTATTTGACTGGATTATAGCATAAGACAGAAAGTAGACATCGTACATGGCTCTCTGATAGCTTCTACTTTTGCCTACTACCTGCTTGCATGTCCGGGAAACCAGAAAAAGATTATGCCACCATCACTCACAATGTCAGGGATCAGCTACGTTTAGTCATCTGTTACCACAAAGTACTAGAATAACTATTTAATTACAAACTACTATTATGCCGGACGCGTAACGACTGGTGCAGCGCACAACACAATTATTTAACATCGCCCAGCAGCGCTTAAACGAAACAGCAGGAGCAACAAACATACGATTTCGCCGCGCGGTAGAAAGAGATCGCGGTCTAGCCTCCCTTCGTCTTGCGAATTTTCGATCAAGTCACGTGTTCTGATGGGAGTTTAAAACAGAAGTCCATAATATATGTAATAATATCATGCGCAATAATGTGCTACAGTAGGTCGTCTTACTGTTTATACTGGCTTGCTCGCGCTCCGTAGTTACTATGGATACTCTAAGCTAAGACGTTCTCACATACTTACTGTCATCAAAACATTATTAGACAAATCAAGGAACGTCAAACACTTAAGATTATGAAACAAGCGATTTGGTACGCTTTGTAATTTATTCCGGTCTAACAATAGAGTTTCTAGAGACAATAAGCTTTCGAAAGCCTCCTCGCTTATGGTAGATATTTTGTTGTCAGACAGTTTTAATGTTTGAAGTGCTTTTATTGTAAATGTGCCGTTTTGAATCATTTGTATTTTATTCTTGGATAGATCCAGGATGAGGAGTGATTCGAGTCCCAGAAAGCTGTCCGAAGGTATATAAACAACTTGGTTGTTTGAAATATCGATGGTTTCCAGGAATGAATTGTTCGAGAACAATCTCTCTGGAAGCGTGTATAAGAAGTTGTTCGAGAGGTCGACGTGGAAAAGGTTTCTCGTCATTCTGAACGCTTCGCTATCAATTTCTTCCAAGTAATTTCTTTGTAGACGTCTGTAATGGATATAAAATTGTGGTCAAGAGGAATGATAACGGGAAAAAGTCGTATTTTACGGTCGATTTAACTAAACGACAGGTACTTTTTTAAGTTGAATTGCTAAATTAGAAGAATGCCGTAAGCTTAGGTAGACGTTAAAGTATCTTGATGGCATAAATAATGATGATTACCACAATTCTATGGTTTTAGGAGTGCTATCATACTAAAAAGGTAAATTAAGGCCCCTGCGCGACTTCTGTTTTTTACTCGTTTACTGCCTAAAGTAATTTCAGTTTTGCTTTGATACACCACAAGGGGCACAAAATCAGTGAATTAAATTTCAATAAATAAATGTTGTATATAGTTGTATAGTTGTATGTTGTGTATTTATATACAACGAACTCGATACACTTTGCTCGTAGTATGCATAACTTTTTCGATTCGACCTTTCTTGTGGCCGCAGCAATAGATGAACAATAAAAGTTACCATTTTCACTATTCATCATCATCATCATCTCAGCCATAGGACGTCCACTGCTGGACAAAGGCCTCCCCCATTGATTTCCACAAGGACCGGTTGGAAGCGGCCCGCATCCAGCCCTTGCCTGCGATCTTAGTCAGGTCGTCTGTCCACCTAGTCGGTGGCCGTCCTATGCTGCGCTTGCCAGTCCGTGGTCTCCATTCGATAACCTTTCGGCCCCAACGGCCATCGGTTCTTCGAACTATATGCCCTGCCCACTGCCACTTCAACTTGCTAATCCGCTGGGCTATGTCGGTGACTTTCGTTCTTCTACGGATCTCCTCATTTCTGATTCGATCACGTAGAGAAACCCCGAGCATAGCCCTCTCCATAGCTCGTTGTGCGACTCTGAGCCTGTTCAGAAGGCCTTAAAGCCTTTCACTATTGCGAGTCCCAAATTAAAATGTTGGCATCATTACATCCTTCTAATGGGCAAACTTCTATTTTTTACAATTATTATTTACCTTTCCAGTATTTGATTACAACCTCACTTAATGAACAGTCATGATGCGGTTGAAATTGGAATCACGCCACATTTGGGTGCGGGCCGCTTTCAAACCGTGGAGATCTATGGAGATCGATGGATCTACGTGTACAGTGGACGTGCTAAAGTTGAGATAATGATGATGATGACTTCTTGAGTTACTCACAATATCCTCAAATTGACTAGAGAATCAAATATTCCAGCTGGCAAGTATTCCACACGGTTGTCGAACATATCCAGTTCGGCGAGAGACCTCATTCCTTTGAAGGTGGACTTATGCAGCGTTCGAAGTTTATTAGTTCCCAGGTCTCTGGAATAGGAATAATAGTTTTATATGGGATAAGGTGACGGAACAAGCATAAGGCCCTCAGGATGTTAAGGGCTAACCTCTTTTTTTTTTTTTTTTTTTTTTATCACACTCAAACCTTCGCACTAGGATTCCCTGTGTCGCGGGAGGCATGGACACACACAATCACAACACACAAACACCCAAGACCCGGGACAAACATCTATACTCGTAGCACAAATGTTTGCCCCTGCCGGGATTCGAACCCAGGGTCCCGGAGACACAGAAGTCAAGTCACTGACACTGACCACTGCGCCACGGCGACCGTCAAGCCTATAGACAGATACAATTCATAAAGAACTGCACTGTTGGTAAGTCTTATATGCCTGTAATTTCATCGGAAACCATACCCGTAATTAAACAATATCTTTGTAAATAAATGCATTTATGTTATCCTATATTATTCTATATTTCATGTTTAAGTATCGTAAAATTTGATAAAATTCCCTAAACGTAGTTGTTTTTTGGTGAAGAGGTTACTAAAACACAAGCTTTTGAATTTATTTTATTATTCAGATTGATTATTTGTAATGACTTCTGTTCTTTATTCATTTTATCTAATCTCAAACTGAAATATAAAGATTAAAAAATCTAAAACAGAACTTGAATGACAGTCTTTATAGACAATATATCGAAATAAATTTAAAAAGTAACATTATGATACAGCTCTTCTATGACGACTGTATCGAAATGTTACTTTTTTACCATTAAGATACAACTTCAGCTGGACCAAGGAGTTTGCAATGCAGTTTTTTCTGTATATAATCTGTGGACGCGAGGTAACACGCATGCGCGACCAGCAAATGGATTTTGGCGCTAAACGTTTACAAATAAATGCTTACATAGTTATGTTGTGACTTTACGTAAATTTCATTATTTATTTTATGAGATTAGGTATAGTAGTGATACTGTACGTTATTTGGTCTTAAAACACTCGCGTAATGCTTCAAAAAAACTCGGCTACGGCTCGTTTTTTTACTCATATTTTAAGAACCCTACAGTTTCATCAACTTTTACACTTCAATTATCATGTAATAAAAATTTTTAACATAAAAAAACATTTTGTATGTATTGCTACCGGGCTGTTTGCCCGTGGTCTAAATGAAACTTGTGTTCCAGACGTTTCGTCGATCACTGCGGTCGACATCTGTAGTGGTTCAGGTCCGAGCGGCTTCGCCCCTCGGACCGGACGAAACGTCTGGAACACAAGTTTCACATAGACCACGGCCAAACAGCCCGGGAGCAATACATACAACATGCAACGCCGGCCGTGAAAGCCTTAGAGTTTACATAAAAAACACTGTTTTCCAGACACGCTAGAACGTTAGTCCTATAATCAAAACGTTAATTAAACGCTATTACTCCAGAACAGTATAACAAGTGTCAGTCGAGACACCTTTTGGTCATTCTGACCATTGCCTCATCCTAACTTTAGTGCCATAGGCTCATACAGGTCCTTGGTAACCGCACTGTTTGGCACTACTGGATAGATGAGTGGAATGAGTTGCGTTAGATAAATTATTAAGTGATTTCATTAAATAAAAGATACATCAAATGCATGAATATGTATTTTATAACACAATGTAAGGAAAAAGAGTAACGAATTAATATGCGTAAAAATGATAATATCAACAGTCTCGCAGCAACCTTTCAAAAAATGTTCCGTCAAGAATAACAAGGGTCGGGAAACTTATGATAATTTGGAAGCACATGCCCCCAGATGCTGGTCATTGCGCGTACTTAAGTAAATAAATGCAAGATCCAGATGGTCAAATGTAGAAATACGAGGCCCATTTCTTTATTTAGGATGTGAGAAATCACTTTTTTACTTTTTCACGTTTTATTCACTTCTCCATGATTGCATATATTTTATTTTATGCGACTGATTTTATTGAACCATTAACAAAGATATGAGTGCGTCAAGAATTATTTATTACATGAAAAACTTGTTGAAAAGATGTTCAAATATTTTGTGATATAATGGTCATGTTAATATTGCTTTTCTATGATGCGTTCCATCCTATACTAGTGATACTTACTAAGCCGTCAGTTTGACAGCCGACAATCCCCCCGCCCCGCTGAGCTATCCGGGGGGATTGTCGGCTGTCAAACTGACGGACACTGGTTCGATCCTCACTAATGGCTTGAGCTTCCGATGAAAGCGACACCGTAATCATCGAATGGTAGTAGGGTACTATCGAGTACCCGCCTAAGCCTAATACTACCCTTATGTTTGAAAAACTGTCACCAAATACATAGTGTGTTCAGGCAGCAGTCCTTGAGAGCCAGTGAGCATTCTAGGTATTGAATGATAACATTTTCGACCACATCGTCACTGACCTAGATAGATAGGCTATAAGGTATAAAAAGACTCTTACATATTGACAAGATCGGCAGGCGCGACCAGATCTGCAGTAAGTGTTGAGAATCCAGATCTCCAGCAGTTGAGAGAGCGTCGCGTAGAGTCGCAGCGACAAGTACTCTTCCCGCATTGACGCCAACGCGACTGGCTGTAACTAATAGTCCAGGCTGAAACAGAGAGAGAATAGTTGTTTCTTTTACCTACATGTCGGTAAAGTTGACGTTGGGGGTGAGTGCTTGGATTAAACGCTCGCTGAGCAAGCAAAGCGTTCTAGGGTTCTAGGATGGGGGGGATACCTAATCTAAGTTCTAAAATTCCGAACATTACGTCAAATCATTTATTGAGGACAGAACTGCACAAGTGCACACAATAACATAAAATATGAACAAGAATATTGACCTACAAGGTATACTTAAATATAACAGTAGCACAAAAACAAATCAGTATGCATGTCGGACTGCTGGCATATGCAGTACTGCCAACAAAGTTCCGAGCTTAGTATTATGCCGTGAATTAGTCCACTGCGCTGGTTTTCAGCACTGACCCGTGGTGACACACGGACACGAAAAACAATATACAAATATTATTATAAATTCTAGAGACACGGTTCTCCGAAACAGTTCTCACATGTTAATAATCTATACATATTTATACATATCTGTTAATATAAACCCTATCTATTAAAACAACATGTTAAAAACTAAATTTAATTATGATACGAATTGTGAAATCACACACAAGACACTCACAACTAAAGAAGCTAATAATAATAATAATAATCATCATCATCATCTCAGTCATAGGACGTCCACTGCTGGACATAAGTTGAAGTAGCAGTGGGCAGGGCACATAGCTCGAAGAACTGATAGCCGTTGGGGTCGAAAAGTTCTCGAATGGAGACCACGGACTGGCAAGCGCAGCATAGGACGGCCACCGACCAGGTGGACAGACGACCTGACTAAGATCGCAGGCAAGAGCTGAATGCGGGCCGCTTCCAACAGGTCCTTGCAGAAAAGCTAATATTAATGATGGGAAAATAGCGGTACCTACTATGTATGCAAGGAATTCATAAACTCTAAAAAGACATGTTTATTGATCGATTTAAATAGGAAAAATAAGATAATATTGATTTAGCGGAACTATGATATCACAATGTTATGCAGAAAGTACAAGGTAAATTAAAATATTACGGAAATGTAACGATAAATTATAAATCTAGATTTAAAAACCTAGTAAAAATAAATAAATAACAATATGTGTTAAAATAGCCTACCCTTGCATCAGCTTTTCGTTTATCCAGCAAATTTTAAATAGTAATCTAAATTTTAACAAACTTTGTAAATTACAAATAGGAGATGTAAGAGAGTTCCAACATTTCGCGGCGCTGAAACGAAAGCTTCCACGAAACATTGCAGTGCCACCGTGCCGTGGAGTAGATAATTAATTATGTGTGATTGCTCGAGTAGTGTAACTATTTATGTCGCGAGCCCATACAAGCTTAGAAGTTTAGAACGAAAAATTAATTTGGTTTCTGGCACTTGATATTAAATAAAATAAAAAGTCTTTTATTTCTTGCTTATAGTAGAAATGGACAAAAAAAAGTGTGCAAACAAAATTAGAATTGATCCCATATTACAAATCAAGTATTGTCTTAGACAGTTTAAAATATACATGTTAAAGTTTTAATGGATCATGATAGTAAGTACTTTAAAATATATATATATTTACTTAAATACAAAATGTAGAATTAGTTACTTAATTATTAACTTTTGGGTGTGAATGTTCAAATTGCAAGACACTTGATAATTCCAAACATTAAAGTGGCAAGATGAAGACGCCTTCTGATTTTCATATTCAGAATCTGGATATCATTCTGAACTGTTTGAATATATCGGGCAGTTTTAGAGAAGAGTCGAGGCCCGTACTCAGAGTCCAAATAGTTAAATTTAGATAGTTATAGTTAATCAACGAGCATCATACGCACGTTAGTATTAATGTAGTTTCTTATATAAAACTTTCAAACGATAATAGACAATGTCTGCTATACGTGGCGCTCATAGGGTAACTTTTCGTCCATACGAGCCCTAGATTTCGCGCTTCAACTCTTTCAATTATTTCACCAGCGGCTACAAGCATAGGCCTTCTCAGTGAAATTTAAGCATAATAATATATAGCCAAGCGATGATAGTTCAGCAGGAGGAGCGCCGCCTGTCAAACTGACGGACACTGGTTCGATCCCCAACAACAGTTTGAGCTTCCGGTGAAGGTAAAACCTTTATCGAATCCCCAGCATGGTGGTAGGGTACTTTCGAATAACCGCCTGGTTAGCTACCATCCTCAAGGTCTAGTGTGATAACATCTTCGACCACATCGTCACTGACCATCAAGTGAGATAGTGGTCAAACGCGAAATCTATAGAGTATAAAAATACTAAAAGTTTTATTTTTTAATGAGTATTAATGATTTTGTTTCTGCCCATTTGTAAAGCCTTTCCAAATTATCCAAGCATGATACTCCAGGATACTGTGGTCTTACTTTATTTTATGGCAAGTCCACATACGTTTTAAGTCTGTAAAATTATTTAGTATCTTCTTTTTAAGTGAAAGAGAAAATGTGCATCGCATGCTTCTAATATCATAAAACTTTGTACATGTACGCGACGAAGTAAATCTGTATTTTATGAGTTTATTTGGTGCATAAAATTTTGTGGGTGAGTTTTATATCTTTCCAGACGTGTATTGCCTTCTTGAATATACTTTGTAAAATCGATTTTTGTAGAAATGAGTTTTTGAACTTCTTTTAAAGGATCTTTTATCGTAACGTTAGTTTATCGAATATAAAAAGATAGAAGCTATACATATATATATATATATATATACGTCGAATACGAATACGTCGAATTTGAGTAACCTCCTTTTTTAGAAGTCGGTTAAAAATACTTACTTGATTGTTCGATAGCCCTCAAACGGCGGTCTAGTTGCCTCCAGTGGAGATCTGTGACGGTCTGACAGCGTCCAGATGACGCTTGTTCTTCATTCCGATGATTCTGAATAAGCATGTCGAAAACTTCGCAAGCGTTGAGGCTGCATTTTGTATCTGCCGCGTGTAATACTACACGAGATCAAAGTAAGTGTTAATGTCATTAGTTATTACATTGATACTCTCGCTGTGTTGTCTGTCTATCATTAGATAGTTGTTATGCAAGTATGCAGGTAATAGTAGTAAGTTATTTACAATAAATAATTTATTTATAATTTATTATATTAAACACAAATTATTGCATATCTCAATGATATGACCTATTTAATTAATATTATTGTAATTGTATTTGAATTTTGTAATCGTATTTGATTTTTGTAATTGACGTGTAATGACTATTACCAATAAATTGAGTATGAGTATGAGTATAGGTTAATTGGCCTAACTCGCTATCAGCCTAAAAGCCTTTTTAACCGTGTAAAGTTATTAAAGTTTTCGTTGTGTTTCTTCACAGGATTCCTTCAATTGCACTCTTCTCTGATTGGTCGGCAAGTTGACATCACCTTTGTTAGGTATGCTCTCGAATCTTGAAATATTTTTAGTCAATTGTGAATAAAATGGACATAGCTTTATTTAAATAGAATTTTTCTGTCAGACATAGATGAGTAAAAATAGCGATTGACAGCTGTGTAGGGAAAATGTATATTCCCCGAGCTGAGTAATTAAGGGTTAAAGTTTTAATTTGGTCAATAGAGAAAAATCTTAACCCATGCTAGAAAAAACTATACACGGACGTTTGTTCTTTATGTGAGTGGAATGCATGGTTTATTTTTTGACAAGCGGGCTATTCATATAAATCTATAAAAAGTTTCATTACATTTCATAAGGTAACTCTGAGCAAAGTTTTGACTCTCTAGGCCCGCCAATACGACTGCTATATCATCCAATAAGTCAGCTTATCAAAGAGAAAAGATCAAATCAGAAATAAGGGATCCGTAGATGAACTCACTGACACAGCCTAGTGGATAAGCAAGTTGAAGTGGCAGTTGGCAGGGCACATAGCTCGAAGATCCGATGGCTGTTGGGATCGAAAGGTTCTCGAGTGGAGACCACAGCGTTGTGCACTTTTTAGGATGGGTAAAAAATGTTAAACTCGCGTCAGGACACGTGACCTAATCGAAAATTCGTAAGACGTTGAAGTGAAATGGGATGGGAAAAAAATGTTAAACTCGCGTCAAGACACGTGACCTGATCAAAAATTCGTAAGACGGAGGGAGAGTAGACCACTGGCGTACGAGAGGAAGTTATAATAATAATAATAATATTCCCCTCTCTTTCTCTCTCTCCCCTATCGCGCGGCGAAAATGTAAGCCTGCTCCTGCTGTTTCGATATAAATTGTCATGTTTGTGTGTATTTTACCACCCAAAAAATAGTTAATTTTATGCTGATAAATAAAGCAATTCGTCCAAAATTATTCCCTAACCATTCCCAATATTAAAAAATGCACTACGTTAATGTTCAAGTTTTCATTTCTGTCGGCACTCCCAAGTGCAACCCGTTGTTTTTTTATAAAACTTTAAATGTAAATTCCTATACCCCTAGAATAACTCATTAGTACGGTACTTTTAATCCCAAAAATGTAATAGTTCCTGTAGAAGAACTTGATTTTCACGAGAGGTAGCAGAAAAATTGTAGTCCACACGGGCGTGACCGCCGGACACAGCTAGTAATAAATAATAATAGATTGGTTTCTGAAATGCGCAAACGTTTACATTTTAAAATTAAGTTTTAATCAAGAATGAGTAATAACTATCGTTTAACGTAACGAGAACTTTTTTCACTTGAGTAAGATACTAAAAACGTGGAAAAGGTAAATACTAAAATATTAAAAAACAAATTCTTACATAATGCAAAATAAACAGAGTGGAATGAATATCAAACAGAAACGGGCAAAAATAAAGTACAAAATTTGAAGGTGGATTTTCCGATATTGCCTGAAGGATCTGTCGTCTGTCACGGCACAGTGTGACGTGGACGTGGAAAAATAACTAAAAATAAATAGTCGTGCCACTATAAATCCAGCGACCGATACATACACGTCCCCAGCATGACTTAAAGCGCAAGTCTCGTCATCAATATTCACCTAGACCAATTAAAACCTTTTGGCCACCTCACGTAAGGTGAGGTTATCTCAAGTTAGATCTTCTTAGTTCAATTAAAAGTTCCATAATTAAATTTTCTTCTGATCAGATATCAGACTTATAATTAATTTTTGATTCAAACTGGGAAATATTGGGAGCGCGGCGTTTGACAGATTCGATTTCCTTAGCAATATGATTTGCTTAGAACAGGAGCAAGGCGTTACAGATTAGTTTAATAATTTACCTTTTAATATCCCGATTGTTATGGTGATACTAATTTGGAAGAAGTTCATGTTAAGTTTTAGCCAGTTTATTGCACTGGCAAATAGTACGGACCGTCTATTGTGAATGAAACATTTTGATACAATTGATCATCGGTTGGTACAAAGGTTGGTATTATGCAATATGTACTAATTCAAATATTAATAACTTTAATAAGATAAAATCAAGAAAAAAAAAGAAATTACGATTAGTTATTCTGCGGAGGAGGATATATGTATTGCCAATGGCTTTTCACTTTGAACTAGCTTTAATTATATTTCAGTCTTATAACAATACGTTAAATACAAAACAGGATTGCATAGACACGATCGAAAGTAACTTTTAAGATTCAGCATTCCTCGTTACATGTTGTAGGACATGCAACGGTTAGTTAGTCTAACTAAAGGTTAAATTCTATGCAACTTCATCATCATCTAAACCATTGGTGTCCAATGCTGGATATATGCCTCCCCCATATAGGGAGGATTTGCCAATACTCGCCACGCTTGGCAGGCGAGTTGGCAAGCGCAGTGCGATTCCCGATCCTCAGAAAGCGCTACTGCCCACCTTCTAGTACGTGATCCCTTAGCCGACTCTTACGGCACCCACGGAAAGAGATGGGGGAGTACTATTCTAGGCCGGTACCACCACGGCTACGTGGCTGTATGCGACATCGTTTGGACCTAATTAGTTCTGAAACCAACCGTACGACTTGGTGGTATTAATTTAATGGTGACATTTTTTTTTATTTATTAAGATTCACACCAGATCTTCAGGTCCCAAACTAGGCAGAGCCTGTACTATGGTGACCTGACGACTGATATATATATACATATATACATATACACACCCAGACACAAATTGTCTATCGCGGATCTGTCTCGAGATGCGAAGATCGTGTCAAGTCTCGTTAACCTCATTCTTTTATAGATCATTTTGTTTTTAGTTACATATATTTATCAAGTCAGTTTAGGCTTGTCTTCTGCAGTTTCTATTACTGTATTTTATTGCATGTTTAAAGTATTCCAAGTTTATAGCATGGGAAAATGTCATAGCTAAAATTTGAGATAGATGGCTCTTGAACACATCCTATTTGTTATTGAAAATCCTACTAATATTATAAATGCGAAAGTTTGTGAGTATGAATGTTTGTTCCTCTTTCACGCAAAAACTACTGAACGGATTTTGATGAAATTTGCAATACAGATAGGTTATACCGTGGATTAACACATAGGCTTATTTTCATCATCATCATCATCATCGCCACGTGGGTGAAGCCGCGGAGCGCAGTTAGTAACGAAATAAATGTAGTGTCTGGAGTTCTACTACATCTTAGTTGACCTTTCAATAAATACATTTCAATATATATGTGTATTTTTGATGCTGTCTTGTATAAACTCATCCCACGGTTTCCTGCAGATAGGTATGCAATTAACCAGTTAACTGAATTGATTACTTGCGTCCGTTGTTAAGGCGCGAGTACCAAGGGATGGCGAACCAGACTTAGTTTATTCATTAATATCGAACAAAGAACTGAAACCATTAAAGAAACTGAGCTTTTGCTTAATTTGCTTAGACTAAAAGGAAATGCCTGTCGAGGTCTTTGTAAGCATTTATATTGAATGTTAATGAGATGAATTTATAAGCCCTAAGCTTTGGAAGAATTAATTAGAAACTTGTATAAGGTACCTCCTCAACATCGTTTCGTGGCTTCCTTTATCTAATTAGTAACTCGGCTACTGAGTCTTGTTTACAGATTGTCCCGATAACACTGTTATCTAGTTAAACATAAAAAGTTTGCACATGTATGCCGTTATATACAACTAGCTGCACCCTGCGGTTGTACCTGCGTGGTGATAAAAAACGGCGATGATGGTGATGATGAAAATTAGCCTATGTGTAAATCCAGGGTATAAGCTATCTCCATACGAAATTTTATCGAAATCGGTGTAGCCGTTTGAGCGTGAAGAGGTAACAAATATACACACTTACACAAACTTTCGCATTTATAATATGAGTAGGATTACGACATGGTCAAAGTTTTATCCAAATCGTTCGAGCCATTGCCTATATTTTTGAAAGAATTGCTCATTTAATAATATGTATAGAATTGACCAACTTTTTTTGTCAGCGGTAGAGTCCAAACTAACCTGTTCGTCATCATCATTTGATAGCTCAGTTGTAATTTGGTCTAAAAAAATCATTGTGTGTCATTTCTCGAAGTATCTGTAATTTAAGTACAATGGTTGGTAGTATTATTATTAGGATATTTAACATGTAATGTATTTGTTTTAGCTTCGACCATATAACAAACAAGAGTGAAACATCTATTGTAAAATTTCAGCATTTCATGTACTACTCGCGAATCGTAGGTACCTACCTATATATAGCGGATGCTACGGGGTCAAAATATCGAGCATAGAAAAAAATAGTAGTATTTATAACGATAATAGTGTGTTCATCAAAAGATATTTACACTGTTATTTATTTTTCCAAGAATTAAAAATAGTGTCACATTAAAAGTATATTATGTTATTTAAATTCTATATAAGTTAATTTTAATTAATATTAAATAATAATAATTTTACTTAATATTTAATTTCTTTTAATCTTTTGCAGTAATAAATATATTTTCATTTTTCATACTGGTTTTTGGGACTATGTCAGTTTGAAAATATATTATTAATTTATCATGTACCTACTCGTACAAATGAAAGACCTAAGGAAAAGAAAAGACTAAGACTACATTTTGGGAAAAAAATATTTAAAGTTAAACATAAAACGCCTGGTTGTGTAGTAAGATTTGCCACTAGCTATTTCAAAAGTAAGAAATGGAAAAAATTGAATTAGTTTACACATGACATTAGTTTACAAACTTAAATGAAGCATTTCTTTCAATTTTTTTGTTGTTGTAAGTTTAAAATAAACAATGGCTTAACTATTTGAAACCACTACAGATTGATCAAAAAATTTTTTAACAAAAAATGCAACCGTCTTCTACACTCAAAGGTGTGAAATAACTTGTTGAAGTCGGTACCATGATAGTTCACACAAAAGTAACGATCATCACAATATTGTGCTCATGGTACCGACTTCGACAAGTTATTTCACACGTTTGAGTGATGTAATCGGTTACATTTTTTCTTAAAAAAAATTTTATTTTTCAATCTTTTCAGTGAGCTTTGCTACTCACGGGATCAATTATTAATTGTCATCGTGTGTTCTGCGATGTCTTGAACCGCGACAATAATATCATCAAGATACGCGTAGCACTTTTCAGTTATTGGAGTATAACTCAAAAAGCGCTTGACCAATTTTGATGAAACTTGAATGGGACCACAACGGAAATATACTCTATCTAACAAAAAAAGAACCATCGAAATCGGTTCATAAACGACGAAGTTATCCGCAAACAAATATAAAAAAAAACATATATATGGTCGAATTGAGTAACCTCCTTTTTTTAAATCGGTTAAAAAGAAAGCGAAGAATTACAATGATATGCAATATTTAATGTGAAATATAATATATTCAATGAAATCCGGTCCAAGTTTAAATTCCTATGATTAATAATAACAAAAATCTATTGTGTACTTATTATTTTTATACTTCGTGGATACATACTACGCTAAATACTTAATTATTTTTTTATATATCATTATGGTTTAAACCATGTAAGTTCATTAATAAAATCGAGAACATATTTTAATCCGTCTGAAATAAATAATGGAGAAGGATTATATTTCTATAGAAACAATTACAGTTGTTCTAAATGTAAACCTAAGCCTAACTCTGATAATTTATTATCTTATACTGAAAGGCGTGTAAGGTAGGCGGGTTGGCGCATATATTAAAAACTTTGCTTACTCCCGTTGCGTCCCGTCTCAAATACGGTAAAGTTGCGTTAATGAGAAACTTTTTAATTAGGACTTCCAGAGCTATATATTCTTTAAGTTCAAAATGCAAGTTAAAGAGATTTGATAAAGTTTGACGGTCGCCGTGGCTCACTGGTGACATGACTTCTGTGTTCTCGGGACTCTGCGTTCGAATCCCGGCAGGGGCAAACATTTGTGCGATGAGTGCAGGTAGGTGTTTGGACCAGATCTTGGATGTTTGTGTGTGCCCATGTCTCCCGCGACACAGGGAATCCTAGTGCGGGGGTTTGAGTGTGATAAATAAAATTTAAAAAAAGATTATCGTAGTATATGTACTACTTATGTGTGTTACTAACGCGGTGTAGACTAACAAGTTGATTTAGCTTCAATGGTGAACTCCTGCCAGTCGTGATTGTATATATTAGTATATATACATATATATTATACATATATAGTATAATAGTCGCGATATATTTATATATCAAATTAGACATACGCCCCGGCTTCGCACAGGTAAAACATTTCAAAATTAAAAGTTATATGGATCCCCAATTTTCTTGAAAATATAATATAGTCTATATTATTATATTGTAGCCATCAGTAAAGGAATTTTTTAAATCGGTTCAGTAGTTTCGGAGCCTATGCGATTTAAATAATATTTTAGGTAATTTTTTCACACCTTCGGTTACATTATTTTAGTATGGATCCCAATTTTTTTGAAAATATAATACATATAGCCTATTACGTCACCCGGGGATAAAGTAGCTTCCCAACAATGAAAGAGTTTTTCAAATCGGCTTAGTAGTTTCGGAGCCTTTGCATCGTAGGCGGAAGCTACGATGAGGCTCTACCATTAGCTATATTGACAAGTATGAGTGTTGTTAGTTTATTTTGATAAAAGTCCTACATGCTTAAAAGGGATACCACTTATGAGAACTGTTCATGAAGGTTAATAATGATTAAACAAAATATGATTTCATTTGGTGTTCATTAGTGAAATAATATTTCCGAGGGACCATATCTTTTTTTTTATCCAACATTCTCGCGGTAACGACAAATACGCTCTAACTGTGAGTCACCAGCAGAAAAAAAAATAGAAAAGACGAAAAATGTAATAGTTGTTTTTGGTTGAGAGAATAGGTGTAATGATTCTTTTTGTTTGGTTGATCATGTTTCAGAGATGGTCCCATATCAATTTATTCGAAATAGATTTACCGGTTTTTTAGAAAATCAACAAGATTCAAAATATCTACTTAACCAGATAATATTTTTAACTTGTGGTTCTCTCCAGCAAAATTTTTTTTAAAAATAATTGACCGTAGTGGAAGTTGGTTTGCATAGTTTTGAAAATGAGTATTTTTTTTATTCTTCATTGCATTGATGCTATAGTAGGCGAAACTTACCTTCCAACTTTTGAAGAAAAATGTTGACTGCTCGTAGGACTTGAATCCATTACTACAGAATACCATCCTGTCCCTTTGCCATTCAAGCAATAGTAAGAGCACTCCACTGGCCATTCGAAATTGTGTCAATGAAGATTTTTTTTTATGTTTGTTTGACATATTCATTAAACTGAAAAACCACTACCGATTTTAAAACTTATTATAACAGTAGTAAAAGTTAAAATGGAAAATGGATCCCCACAAAAACTAAGAATGTATTCAGAAACAACAATTTTCTCTGAGTTTTTCATGAATAACGGACAAAATCATTGTTTATTCGAATAAAATCGCGGAGATTCGGCTAGTATGAAAATACTAACTTAGATGAAAGTGTCTTATGTGACAGCTAGGTCATCAAGCTGTGGTGAGGCAGGGTTCACTAATTTATGAATGATGAAGACCTCCCGAGGGCGCACAGGGGGTCTGTAAACATTGCAAATGACAGGAGAGACGTCAGCTTTAACGAAGTTATTGTCACTAGCCTGCGGTGCTCACAATGAGTTGACACGGTGACGTAACAAAGAATACCCTTAATTCTATTATAATAACATTAAATTACAACATAATTAACTAGTTCATGGGACTACAAAAAAATGTAAAGAGCTTAATTGATGGTTATTCGTAGGTTCGTTCAAGTTTGAAAAACTTCACCAAACAGATAGTGTGTTCAGACAGCAGTCCTTGAGAGCCAGTGAGAAGTCTAGGTCTAGCGTGATAACATCTTCGACCACATTGTCACTGACCATCAAGTTTGATGGTGGTAAAAACGCTAGATCTATAAAGTATAAAAAAAATCGCCAACCGGCCGTGAAGGAGAAAATAAATTATGTTTTCACAATCTGGATATATTCGGCTTTTTTAGCAACACATTTAATTATTTTTGTGTTTGTTTTCATCCTTATTTCTTAGAATGTAAATATTGACCTTTACTTGAATATTATTAGAATAGCGAAGCCATTTTAATTAAAACTCAATGGAATCATATTAAAAGTTATTATAGTTGCTGACCGTCAAGTAAGATAGTGGTCAAGAGCTAGATCCATACAGTATAAAAATATTGAATACAATAAATTGAAAAATCTAATAGGTTATAGACTAGATATTTAATATTGTTTTACTTGTAGATGTAGATATAGCGCAACTTGCGGAGCATTGGTAGAGCAAACCGGTAACCACATGGAAAGGCCCACCCACCAGGCAAGAGCTACAAAGGAAGACTTTGCACCAGTGTGGGATGACGAATTAAAATGGAGGCCCGAAATGGATGCAAATAGCTCAAGATATAGAATAGTGGCAGTCCTTAGAGGATTTCTTCTCCTGAGAGAGGTTCCCGATCTAACGGATTATTTATTTTATTTATTTAGTTCAACCATAATGTATATAAATTAAATTATGTTAGTACTAATACTAATAAAGAACAATCAAAAGTGATTCATAATTAACTCTGATCTCCACACTAGGATTCCCTGTGTTGTGGAAATCAGATTACAACACGGATTGTAGTACATATATTATAAACGTTACAAGCAAAGCGTGACAATGATAAACTTAATGTGGTACTTACTATAACTATGTATATTTTATATTTAACGAAAGCTTAAGCATTGAAAATCAGTTATAGTACTAACTTAATACTTTACTTACTTTAATGTTATAAGTACATCAATTTGTATCAGCTGCTCATTTTCTTCATAACTCTTTGATAGTAGCCGCTTCCTTAGGATTTTTAAACAGTTGTGTAAGAAACACAATATTAATTTATATTATATTGAGAACAATATCACACTAATGTGTCAAAGTTTGGATGGATGTTTGTTACTCTTTCACGCAAAAACTACTGAGCGGATTTGAAGCTGATTGGAGATGAAATTTGGCACAGAGATAGATTAAAGTCTGGAATAGCACATAGGCTTCTCATCCCGAAAACAGTAGCTGTTTTTCGTGAAATAAGCAAATAATCCAAAACCTCTGTCACTCCTTTACGCATACTCTTGAACATTACTTTGAAAGCATACTCTTTTTATGGAAAAAAATAATTACTAAGTATATCCTTAAACAAAAGTCAAGATAACAAAAATTACAAATACATCTTTTGTTTTTGTTTTTTAGGTTCTACAATAAAATATGTAATTTTTGTACTCTTAAAAAACTCTCCTCTTTTTTTAAAGCCGTTTAAGTATTAGATTTATAATGAACACTTTAATGTAACACCAATAGTACAAAAACATTACATCTAATACAATATATCTTTATCAATATCACAAATATTGTAAAGAATAATTAAATAAACAAATATATTACTTATAATAAATAATTATTTATACCTACATAACATATTTATACCTACCTACAGAACTAGCCTGGTAAAAGTGAGAAAAAAAAGACACACCAACTTAGCTCCCTCGTATCATACAAATCATTCTCGTATCATTAAAATATAATTTTTAACCGACTTCAATAAAAGGAGGAGGTTCTCAATTCAGCGCCTTTTTTTTAACCGATTTCAAAAAAGAAGGAGGTTACTCATTCGACCGTATATATGTTTTTTTTATATGTGTGTTCGCGGATAACTTCGTCGTTTATGAACCGATTTTGATGATTCTTTTTGTTAGATAGAGTATACTTTCGTGGTGGTTCCATTCAACTTTCATTAAAATCGGACAAGCAGTTTTTGAGTTATACTCCAATAGCTGAAAAGTGCTACGCGTATTTTGATGATATTATTGTCGCGGTTGAAGACATCGACATCCCATGAGTAGCACAGGTCACTGAAAAGGGTGAAAAAAAAATTTTTTTAACAAAAAAAACAAAAAATGCAACCGACTTCAACACTCAAAAGTGTGAAATAACTTGTCGAAGTAGTAGTTTTACCTCAGAACTTTCGACTGGGTGAACCGATTTGGATGATTTTTTTTTTGTTTGAAAGCAGGTGCTCGCCCGCGTAGTCCCATTAATTTCATAAAAATCGGACAAGCGGTTTTTGAGCTACACTCTAATAACTGAAAAGTGTGTGCATATACTTAGACGATATTATAGTAACGGGTGAAGACATCGGTGAACATACCTATACCAGAATAACAATTGATCCCATGAGTAACAAAGGTCACTGAAAAGAGTGAAAAAAATATTGACGAAAAAAAAAACCGACCTCAACACTCAAAAGTGTAAAATAACTTGTTTTGGTATTATTTTATTTTCTTTCTAAAACAGTTCGGCATTGGAAATTATTTTGGCATCTTTAGATAATCGACCGCCAAAAACGTTGGTTTGCATTATCAGATAGTTTAACGTACCTAAGAGAGCAACCTAAAATCATTCATTCGAACTTTGATATCTCTCTCACTTTCTCGGAACAGTTCTAAAATCATTAAGTAATCTATATTAGATTTACACGGTCTACTAAACTCTATAAGTATTCATTCAAATTGATGTATAATAGAAAGTTTCCATTCGCAAGAAACTTTTGTTGTATTGTAGTGAATTCCGGCGCTAATCCTACGACAAAGGGACGGCCAGAGCTGAGAGTGGTCGCCCGCCCGGTCGCGTAGAGTCGCGCCATTCGCTGTCGATATCGCGCGGTGGCGCGACGCTCCCCTCGACTCGCCCCGACAAAACTTTCTCTCGTTATATTTGCCGAAACGATGCCGCATTCACAGGAAACATTACATGTATATTAAATTGTAATGGACTATGGATTTATTACAATTACGGGAAAAAAAATGCGTTCTGTTTAAAAAACAAATTCTTCAAAAATTAAAAGTTACACTTCCACAATTTGTATAATATTTATTCAGTTTTAAAATGTAACAATTAAGTGTTGTGCGAGGTGATTTTTCGTGTGGTTCATAAACAATTGCATGTGATATCAAAACAGTTGCTGAAGTTTGCAGAACTAATTTCAATGGTTTTCAAAGGTTTCTCAATCTTCGGCTTCTGTGTGCGCAATGTCAACTTTGAGAGCGGGGCCAAGGGTGCTAATCGGTTGGCAAACACGCTGTAAGTCGGAGAGGTGTTTTGTGCTCGTTATGTGCCGTGTGTGTTAGCACAGTGAGCTAAGGCCTTGTTGAATAAAGGACAAAGGATACTGTTATCACCCGGTGTCACCCTGCTCCGCACCACGGCTTTCTTCACCATGGACACCAGGCAAGTGCTCGTAAAAACGGTCATAAACGAAAAGACCTTAGATAAGCAAATTTGTCGATCATTAATCCAATTAGATTAAAAAATTCTTGCACGAACGCCGGTACCGGAACACCGTGTAGCAAAATTATCATGTTACACTGTCTTAATGGAAATTGTTGATTTATTAATGGAAATTAGGCGGGATTAGATGAAATTTGAATAATATCCAATATAAAATTATAATTTTTGTTTTCCGATTTTCTCAGAACATAAATGAAATATATAATCTTTACGAACAGGAAAAGTCAGTATTTTTCAGTCAGTACTTAATAATTTATCAACAGGCCAGTGCCTGTTGATAAATTATTAACTAAAATGAGTCGTAACGTTTAAAATGTTTTTTTAACTATTTGTTTAATATGTCGATTAACAAGCGCGAAACGCTGATCTTAGTACAGACACATAATTTATTTATTATATCGTAAGTAGTAACACTAGTGTAGACCATGTTAAAGACAAATGTTTATTTTCAAATCACGTGTAGTTCAAAATGTTTTATCTCATTTCCTTGACTTTGACATTTTGCAAATAGGAAAACGGTTTCAGTCGGTACTATCTGCTAATTGTTTCAAGGGTATTTATAAAATGTGCCATCATGAAGCCACGAGAACTTAAACGATCTGGGTTTATTTAACCGACTTAAAAAAAAAGAGATTACTCAATTCTACGTGTATATATATATTTTATTTATTATTATTTATTTCACACTCAGACCCCCGCACTAAGATTCCCTGTATCGCGGGAGGCATGGACACATACAATTACAGCACACAAACACCCAAGACCCGGGACAAACATCGCACGAATGTTTGCCCCTGCCGGGATTCGAACCCAGGGTCCTGACGACACAGAAGTCAATGTCACTGACCACTGCGCCACGGCGACCGTTAATGTGTGATCGCGGATAAGTTCGTCCGCATCCAGCCCTTGCCTGCGATCATAGTCAGGTCGTCTGTCCACCTGGTCGGTGGCCCTCCTATGCTGCGCTTGCCAGTCCGTTGTCTCCATGCGAGAACTTTTTGACCCCAACGGTTGTCAGTTCTTCGAGCACGTATATATAGGTGTATTTAATATTATTATTCTAATGACCGACAGTTGTTTTGCCTTCTTCCGTCATAAACAGTGTGAGTTTTAATAATACTTTTGTTGATTAAGTCTTAACGAACTATTGTGAGAACACATCAGCTGTTCGGCACAGCCATTGTATGGGTAATACAGTTGCTCTGCATGGCATCTAAACTGTCAATAAAAACGTAAGTATTACAGATTTTAGGTAAATAAAAAGAAATATGTCTAAAGGAGGGCGTGTGCCTCGTTACCTGCCAATCCATTTGAGTTTACAGACTGAGAAGCTTCAGTCATGGCCCGAAAACTGTTTAGCTAAGACAACAAACGGCCTTGAAGGCTCAACATAACTCTCTGAACGCACAAAAGTGCTTAGTTGAAAATTCCAATACTGGTTGTACACATCCAAGTGCCCGGGGGTTCGCTTGCTTAACCTACTTGGGGAAGCTACGCTGTGATATTTTCATGTTTTGACGCTATGTAAGATGCGTAAATTTGTAGAAGAAGTTTAATACAGTAATAACAAGACAATTGAAAAAAAATATATACCCTGCACTCGCTAAGAATGTATTTACCTAAATTATAGTCATTTTACAAATAATTTAAGTGACTGTGAAAAAAACTGTCACTCAACCTTTTTTTAATTATACTGAGGCTATTAAAAATATATCTATATCTGCTTTAGGATTCGTACAAACGTTGTTAAAAGTATCACAAGCACGAACAGTAAAGCTATTCTGTCGATAGTAAGTTGATGTTGAGGGAGGTCTGAACAGAGGAATGGTACGAGGCATCCTAGAGGAGCAGAAAAGTAAAATTTACTAAGGAGGTCTGGACAATCGATGACGGATGTAACCATTTTTTTAAGAAGATGACATCAGATATCTGACGGCGGTTATGTAAAAATGTATTATATCATTTTATCCCTCCCTCTAGAACAGTTATTCCCAACCAGTGGTCCACAGAAGTGAAAATATGGACCGCGAACGATTAAAAAATTTGCGGGCGATGCTTCGCCGCACACCGTGGAGGAATGCGGGTCGCCAACCCAGGAAGAACTCATTGAATCTCAAAATTATAGAAACAGAAAAGAAAAAACTATTCAATCTAACATATTTCATGTTATGTTTTTGTTAAAAACAGCAATATCTATATAATTATAGCAGACTTTCTACTTGCAAGTGTTATTGTATATAAAATTTATTTTCAGCTTGATGCAGTTAATGTTTTTTGTCCAATCAAAAATCAAAAAATGAAATAAAATAATGTGGACCCTTGTAAATAAAAGGTTGGGAACCACTGCTCTAGAACAATCAATACGATAAATTTCATTTCTAATTAGAATTCCAGAACCAAATAGGGTAAAACGTAGACTTACTACTAATTAATGTGTAGGATGCTAACTTGACTAAGTTTCTAGACCAATCTAGCCAACAGCTGGAACTTGACGGTGGGTTCATTTACAACTTTACGAATATTTTGTTTAAAGTTTCAAGTTTTTTGATCAAGTTCAAGAATAAAGTTTTATTTATTAAAATGACATCCGCTATCATTTTACATTTATTTTTTGGGAAACGTAGAGTTATTTTAAATGTTCATTAAAGTCATCAGTCAATAATAAATGTATATTTCCTCTTATGACTATAATCATTAAGAATTTCCAACTGGTTTTATATTCAACTATGTACTTATTTTTTTCTACATTAGCTGTAAGTACCTAAGATGGAAAAATAGAAGAATGGAAGATTGTGTAACTTACACCAAGAAAAAAAAAATACCTAAAAATGGAACCGACTTCAACTACGATAAGTGTGAAATAACTTATTGAAGTCGGTACCATGATAGTATAAAAGTAACTTATCAAAATATTGTGCTCATGGTACCGACTTTGACAAGTTATTTCACACTTTTGAGTGTTGAAGTCGCTTCCATTTTTTGGTATTTTTTTTTCCCTTTCAGTGACCTCTGCTACTCACGGGATCAATTGACTTCTTCACCTTCAATAACGAAGTCATCCAAGTATACGTAGCTCTTTTCAGTTATTGGAGTGTAACTCAACCACATGCGCGATTTTATTGAAATTTAAATGGGAGTAGGGGGAAAGCACTAGTTTTCAAATCAAAAAAGAATTATCAAATCGATTCACCCAGTCGAAAGTTCTGAGGTAAATAACATAAAAAAATAAAAACATACGGTTCGAATTGAAAACCTCCTCCTTTTTGTGAAGTCGATTAAAAATGAGCGAGAGCGAGTCTTAGCGTAATTCATGTGCAGTTTTATCAATAATGCTGTTATCATAAGAATGTTAGGTAATCCAAAGTAATGTAAGAGCGTATATAACCGTAGGTACGTAGACTACAGCAAGCATATACAATACATTACACAATACATCGTTATCTTATTAATGATAATGACCCGTTGAGTATTTATTTTAATGCGATCAGAGGGGAGAGTCAAACTCCAGTTTTTTTTTCTTTTTTTAATAATATGGGACAACATTCACACAAGGTCTTCAGGTCCCAAACTTATATATTTACTTATATACATATACACAATAAGACACAGGTCAAACAGACATGTTCATCCACACAAATATTTGACCTGTCCGGGAATCGAACCCGGGACCAGCGGCTCAGAAAGCAGAGTGCTACCAACTGCGCCAACCGGCCAGCCTTTAATTTAATTATCCTTTGTATTTGTATTTCAGGAACATGATCGTAACTGCTTTAGTTTTTGCTATACACTAAATAAGTAGTAGTATTAGTAACTTAATAGTGAAAACATGAATGCGTATAGAACGAACAAATATACTATACATATATACAAGTGTTACAACAGTTAACAATATGTATCTCATTTCAAATATGAACATGACACCTGTCTGATATTCAATAATAGTTCAATTTTCCGTATCACAATTGACTTCTTCACTGCCCTTCCTTTTCAGTGTCAGATATCTATTACGAGTAGGAACGCGTCAAAGGTTGTTTTTGAACGTTTGTTGTCTTCTATATAAAGTCTATTACAGTTCAGAATCTAAGATATAAGAACAATACAAAATATATATTTGCTGTAGGAATACACCAACAGATTTGTAATTCTTGTTTTATGTAGTTTTGTAAGGAGGTAAACATAAGTAGGGCTGCACCGATTTTCAAATGGTTTTCACAGCTGCTTGTATAATATCACTATACTCATTATCGTACAAACACCCACGACCCGGGGCAAACATCTACACTCATCGCACAAATGTTTGCCCCTGCCGGCATTCGAACCCAGGGAGACACAGAAGTCATGTCACTGAATACTGCGCCACGGCGATCGTTATTGTATCTATGTATACGAGATTCTATCCGGTGACCGCCAATATAGTTTCTTAGTTTGAGAGATAAGTCGCGTAGAGCGGTAATGAGATTGCGACTCCCGCAACTTGAAGATTTCTATGATCGATCATATCTCAATCATACCCTTGATTGAGTTCACCGACGTATATGTGTGAACTGTTGAACTAGTTTGTATGTAATTGCACGTAGGTGCAATATTAACTCGAAGGCAACTAATCTGTATTCGTGTTCCTTCCTGCCGATACCTTAGTATTAAATGGTATTAATCTGCACGATTGGCCTGGCCTTTTCCTATTCTGTGTGACGTCATGAATACTAAAGACGAATTCCCGATTCCTAAATAGTTCAATCCCGAAACGAGCTTATAAATAAACGCACACTAGTTGTATCTTTTATGTGATTTATATATACTAATTCAATAGCGGAACTCTATGTAAATATATAATGTTACCTAACTTTGTGATAAGGCAATTGGACTGGCAGCAAAGAGGATTTAGGTAAAATCTAGTTTCAGATTGGGGATTGTGCTTTGATAATCATTCTAATTACTGAATCATCATCACCATATTGGTTCATATAAAAATACTAAAACCACGATAAACAAATGGGGGGTGGGGGGGATCTGTAGTATATGAAAAATAATGTACCACCTATTCTTAGAACTACCATATATACACAAGTATAAAAATCAGGCAAGCCGTTTCAGAAAAGTTCGGTTACAAACACTGTGAAACGTGATTTTTACATATTAGAAGAAAATTAGTAATTTCATGGTTTCACTAAAAAAACTAATAACCGCCCCGCGGTTTCACCCGCTTGGATTTCGGTTTGCCCGCCACCTTAATTATCCCACGGGAACTATACTTTTACCGTGATAATAGTAGCCTATGTGCCAAGGTCTAACCTATCTCCATAATAAATTTCATCGAACTCAATGTAGCCGTTTGAGCGTGAAGAAGTAACAAGCATACACACAAACACACGAACTTTCGCATTTATAATATTAGCGGGATTTTTCTTTTTCTGTCTTGATTCTTTGTTTTATATTGTAATAAATTTCAATTCTGTTTGCATAACATTAAATATTATTAATAATATTTTTCCTAGGGTTAAAACCGTGACTTAGACCTTTCCTTTGGTCCTACGCTGAATCGGGACCCCTATCTGTTTCTATTACCCTCTATTTTTTTTATTTTTTTTATTTATTAACATTCACACAAGGTCTTCAGGTCCCAAACTAGGCAGAGCCTGTACTATGGTAACCTGATGACTGATATACATACTTATATACATATACACACCCGGACACAGGTCAGACAGACATGTTCATACACACAAATGTTTGACCTGTCCGGGAATCGAACCCGGGATCAGCGGCTCAGAAGGCAGAGTGCTACCAACTGCGCCAACCGGCCAGTCATTTGTCTATTTGTTCTTTTTCTTTTGTATGTATCTCTTGTGTAATGTGTTTTGTGAACGTCTTGAGTAAATGTGTTTTCTTTTTCTTTTCTTATATCCCTTATTAAAAAGACAAATGCTTACTAAGCTGCCTGCCAGCAAGAATCTCATTAGGATTATGTCTTATGCTTATTATAACGTTATTTAATATATTATCAGCCAAACTTGTAGGGTACATAGCTACGTGTTCCGAAGAAAACGGTTATTATTTTCTCGTTTCTGTCTTCTTAAAGCTCTGCAAGCGGGCTGACAATATATTATATTACTTTGTCCTTAACACCCTACATACCTACTTATCTTCTATATACATATATATTACTAGTAGCGGCCCGCGGTCTCACCCACGTGGATTACGATTTTCCCGCTACCTCAACTATCCCACGGGCACTTAATCTAAAGCTTTTTAAACTATGTGTTAGTCGAAAGTTTAAACTATCTCCATACCAAATTTCATCAAAATCGGTGTAGCCGTTTGAGCGTGAAGAAGTAACAAACATACACACATACACACAAACTTTCGCATTAATAGTATTAGTAGGATATATATAAATAAATCGCATTTTCTCTTGATCACGGCAACACGCGTGAACGCCTTAACAAATTTCGATAAAATTTGGTACTTATAAAAATAGATGGGACCTTGGAGAAGGATATAGATAACTTTTTGTCCTGGAAAAAGTATGTTTCCCGTGGGATAACCGAGTTAGCGGGATAAACGTAGTGCACGCGGGTGAAATTGTGGGGCGCAGCTAGTATAGAATTCATAAGTATATAAATAGCATAGAGGATAAAAAAAAAATCGTTTCTGTCGCTTTGGCTTCGCATTTCATGTGCATTTAGCCAGTTTTTTAAAATATAATAATCAAGTTTAATTGAATCAAATTGCGCGTTAGTTTAAAGCTCCATCCTTGTCATGAATACATACGCCTGATAGAGCTATTTATTTTTTTCATCATATCTCTATATATATAAAATAAACTCATGTTAGTTACACTATATATAACTCAAGAACGGCTGAACTGATTTTGCTGAAAATTGGTGGGGATCTAGCTTAGAACCAGGAGGAACTACTTGATACTTTTTGTTATATATTTTTTTCATCAAATTGTCAAACTTTCAACCATACATAACTATATACAATATTACGTTTAGCTTTCAGTTGCATTTTGTTATACTATTTATGTAAAACTCAACTAAAATGTCGATGAAATTTAGTATCGAGATAGATAAGATTCTGGAATAACACATAGGCTACTTTGATCCCGAAAAAAGTATGGTTCCTGTGGGATCATTGAGGTAGCGGGAAAACAGTAATCCACGCGGGTACAACTGCGGGGCGCAGCTAGTGTAGCTACGTAGTGTAGTCCTGTCCTGTCCTGTGTAGTGTGTCCTAGTGTCTATTAAATAAAACATAAAAAATCTAAATACTAAAATTCTAGTCCCCACACTTTACTGGATCATATAGGAACCTATTTGTAGAATAACGCGCAACTTGATTCAATTAAACTTGAAAAAAAAACTGCCTAAATTCACATGAAATGAATGAAAAAATTAGGTCTAATATATTTATTTTCGTCATCTGCATCCAAATGATTTAAATAAGCTTATTTCTTGATGTATAGTCTCTAGTGCGGGTAATCCAGGACTTACCTAATTCCAGTATACAGTAGTAGTGTAAGTAATCCGAGACGAAGTACCAATACTAACACTCAAATCTCTACCGGAGCTGATAATTTATAAATAAATAAGGAATTTCACAAGATTAATTATAGACTAATTATTTAAACATAATTTCATGTTAGTTCATACTTTAGAGTGTTTATTTGTCATTTCACGTTTTGAACACAATTATTCGTCGAACATAGGCTTCAGAGCCTTGAACACCGGCGTGGAGTTGCGCTTGCCTATCGGTTTTCTATCGGTTACCTTTCGGCGATTGTTAACCGAAATTACAAAATTTAATTCCACCATCTCCATTCTATCATCGCTCAGCCAGATATACGGCTATGCGCCACCGCTACATGGTAGATATACCACCGTAACTCACGAAGCGTTTTGCTTCCACTTTTATACTGTGTACTGCCAGGGAGTTGAACTCACAGCCTGAGTCTGTGTTTCCCGATAGGTACAACCCCGGAGTCTGTAAGTCGCGTGTTAAAAGGTACCTTAAATTTGCGTGTTACACCGTAGACCTCTAAATAAAAAAATCATCGATAGTTAAATTCTACGAAATTTGAGTATATAATCAGGTTTTGTTTAAGGTAACATAAGAAAGTTTTTAACTTTTTTGTGACAGCGCCTTTTTATGTAAAAAAATACTGAAGACATTGATTATAAAGAACAGACTATTTAATTACAAAAGACCCTGTAGGTTGCCCAACATTAAACTTCAGGTCCATTAATTGTTAACTGCCTTGAGCGAGAGTAAGCGAAGTTAATGTTTTAGTTGGTAACACATCAACGTTGTTGCCACCTATACCTACACGACAAAACATATTGCGTTTAGAGATCTTTTTTCATTTTTGAATGAATTCTCCGTGTATCTATTAGCAACACAGATATGTATAATTCAGATAACCTTTGACATATATATCTTAAAGAAAAGAAAAAAAGAGGTGAAAGGACCGTAAAGGGACCTGGTGCAGGAAACTGAGTCACGAGGGTACTTTAATCTAACATGGTATCAAATATTTGTATTTCAAGTTTGTTAATTGTTATCTTAGTGCAAAAATAAATACATTTCAATTATATGCTTCACCCAGTTGATCAGAAGTAAACACCGCTACGAGCGCGTCAGCTGCTTAGCCTTTTTTCTCTTTTCGAGGCGATGATAGCTTAGCGGTGGGAGCGTCGGCTGTCAAACTATCCAACGCTGGCTCGATCCCTACCTACGGCTGAAGTTTCCGGTGAAGGTCACATTGTTATGAAATTTCCAGCGTGGTATAGTAGGGCACTTTCGATGCCTGCCTGCCTAGCTACCCTCAAGTATGATAAACTGTCACCAAACACATAGTGTGTTCAGGCAGCAGTCCATAAGAGCCAGTGACTATTTTAAGTCTAGCGTGATAACATCTTCGACCATCCATAAAATAGTGTTATACGCTAGTTCTGATAAGTATTGATTAACATTTAAATGTTAATAAATAGCGTAATAAGTAATGAAATAACACAAAATAAAAACTACCTTTAATTTTATTGTTAAGTAGAAAATATATCGTTTTACTTTCTCCTTTTTCGAGCATTTACCATTCTGAAATACCGTTATGAGTTCTCTAAAGCTCTCATGTAAAGTTATGTTCTAACTTTAGACGTTCGCGGTGTTGCTTAAAGGAGTTAAGGTACGAAAACTGAAGTAGACAGGAGATATCTTTAGGGCATAGGTAGATCATCATCATCTCAGCCATAACACGTCAACTGCTGGACATATGCCTTCCCCATTGATTTCCACAAGGACCTGTTGGAAGCGGCCCGCATCCAGCCCTTGCATAAGTAAATGATACTATTGAATTCAATATCCATGCTACCTATCTCCATTTCGGGCAATCTGCATTTATTGTATTCCATGTTATTTTATTTTATTTATATACAACTGTAGTAATAGTTCTACTTAAATGTTAAAATGTTTAAAATATGCTGATGAAATCAAACGCGTTGACATTAATTTCTTTAAATAGTAAATAATTTTATTACTATTAGTACTGCGCTTAGTACATATTTTATTCAATTGTATTTGGTTTACGTCATTTAGTTTAAATTCATTTGAATAATTTAATGTAAACAAAAGATACAAAGATGGTTGAATACTTATTACGTTTGATTTTGACGATGTTATCGGAAATTTGATCCGCTTTTCCATGAAAATTCAATCAATTTGTGATACATTTTACAAGCGGAAGATTACTATAGGTACTTATATAAGTAAACGTACTTACCAAAGTATTTCATTGAAGAAAGATATATGATGAGTAAAATGTAAATCCGTTATTGGCGTTAGGTGTAAGCTACTTGTACAATAATTTGTTTATAAAAGGCTGCGGATTTTGTAAATAAATAAAAGGAATCATGGCTAATGAATAACATTTTATTCACAAGTTGAAACGCTCATATTAATTATCGCCCAAGAAATTAGGTACGTGGCGTTGAAAATAGCTGACAAAATACGTAATTTGTTTGTTAAATTTGTGAAGAGCTTACACTCACGTACAATATCAGAAGCATCCAAGCAAAATACCTAAAGACAAACATCTCAATATCCTCGTTCTGTTTTGTTTCTCGACAATCCGTCTGCCACAAATAGTTGATCTTTATTAGTTTTCGTGACGTATTAACATAAACATCACTATTTTAAAAACTCACTCGAATCGGATTGCAGGAATGTTTTCTTTATTCAAATAAACTAGACGGTCGGTTGTAAACTCGCGTTTTCAAACGAGTGTGGTGAACTTTGAGGAACATGGATCGTTAAAAATATGGATGTGCTATTTTCCTCGGAATGTCTCATTGAAGAATAATTGAAAGGAAACATTTTGCTTTTCTTTGTTTGATTATTGAATCAAGACTCAATAACTTAAGATAATATTTAGAAGACACAAATATACTCTAAATTAAATACCACTGCCGAGTTACTCACATGTTATCTGATAAAATGAATTGTGTGTAATAAGCCCCGAGTCTCAGTATGGGTCTATTTATTTATGAAACTTGGCATATAGCCTGAATAATTTGGCTAAATTCACCTTCATAGGTGCGTCCTTGATACCTTAATTGGATAAACGTTTATTTTATTTTAATATCTTTACATTCGTTTCATTATGTACATACCAGTAATAGTACTCCCCCATCTCTTCCCGCGGGTGCCGTAAGAGTCGGCTAAGGGATCACGTACCAGGAGGTGAGCAGCAGCGCCTTCTGAGGATCGGAAATCATACTGCGCTCGCCAACCCGCCTGCCAAGCGTGGCGAGTATTGGCAAATCCCCCCTATATGAGGGAGGCATATGTCCAGCAGTGGACGCACATGGCTGAGAGAAGATGTACATACCTTCTTTGCCTTTCTGCCCGCGAGGCAGAGGCGGGCCACAATTGGAGATGTTTCCTCATCAGCCAGACAGTTTTGATAGTTACAAATATACTTTATAAAATCTTGTGCTTACAGTGGCCAAACGGTTAAAATAATATGCAACTTTTTTCGTTAATTTTGATAGAAAGCAATCAATCGTTCGCATAATCAATCAATCATAAAAACTCATAAAAGCAAATATTAATAAAAAAATGTTTGGATCTTCTACAACTGTATCATGGTGACGTATAATGGCGTGTCCCTTATTAGAACAGATTGGAATTAACGATATCTTTTTAGCTATCGTTAAGAAAGGTAGACAAGTATTTTCTTTTATTGTATTACAAACTTATAATTTAATTATTATGAATTTGTTGTTATATATGTGGTATCCGGCTTTACTCACGTTTATATTTGAAAGTCTTGACCTAGGTTACGAGCATGTCCGATGCTCATCCTCAGGTGAGTTTACGCTTCCAGATCGCGGCGACCACTCAGCGTAAACTCACCTGAGGATGAGCATCGGACATGCTCGAAACCTAAGTCGAAACTTTCGACTATAAACGTGAGTAAAGCCGGATACCACATATATAATAATGTGTCAAACTCACGAGAATTTCCAATCAAAAATTTGTTGTTCTTTAAAATTTTATGTAAGGCAATCTCGAAAACTTTGTTTAATTCTGTTTTTTTTCTTTAGTAGAAAGCCACAATTATGCCAGAGAAGTCAAAAAACATTACGAAACGTAACAATGAATTGTAAAAGTAACGACGCGAAATTGTGATGGTAACAAAATAAAAATAATTCTTAGCTTTTTGCACCTTTCGCGCCTTTCCTTTGTCCCGCGCGAGGGTTTTAAAGTAGGAAAATTTTAATTAAATAAATTTCGATTGTCTTTTGTTATTTACTGTTTTGTATCTCGAGAAGTTGTCTTTGAAGCCTCATTATTATTAACTGCCCTTAACTTGCGTCCCTTCAACTTGGATGTCAGTTATCAATCTAATATTTATTTCGCTTTCGTCTTAGTCTACTTCTTCATTAACTGACAATCTCGTTTTGATTAAACTTTTTATGGTTGCTTTTGTATCTACTAACTCGAAATTGGTCACTGTACATTGAACTCATATAAGTAATACTAGACTCGACGATTACACTGTCTACTCACGCTCACGATCACGTTTGCCTTCACGTTCGCGTTCAAGCTTGCGGTCACGTGCGTATTCACGTTCGCGTTCAAGCTTGCGGTCACCTGCGTATTCACGTTCGCGTTCAAACTTGCGGTCACGTGCGCATTCAAGCTTGCGATCACGAGCTTATTCACGTTCGCCTTCAAGCTTGCGATCACGTGCTTATTCACGTTCGCGTTCAAGCTTGCGGTCACGTGCGTATTCACGTTCGCGTTCAAACTTGCGGTCACCTGCGTATTCACGTTCGCATTCAAGCTTGCAGTCACGTTCGCGATCAAGCTTGCGGTCACGTGCGTATTCACGTTCGCACCCCTAAGCTCGGGGCTTTTGGGGCCTGAACGTGAATACGCACGAAGCACGCTAACGTGTTTCGTTGAGAAATACTACTACTGGTTTCCTGTAAAATTCTAATGAATTTATTTGGTTGTTTTAAGTGTTTTTAAGAAAATTTTCAATTTATACCAACATTGGTATAAATTGAAAATTTCCTTAATTTTAAAATGTTACCATAACCTTGAGATTGCTTTGAGTTAAAATACACATACAAGAGATACACAATTGCACATTTTCTTTTATATTCTCTTTAATGAATAGTTTCCGCGAGTCATAATATGTCTTCGAGCACATATCGATAAAAAAAAAAAAAAATTATATTCAACACCCCCATCTTTTGATTGCGAAGAAAAAATGTTAAACAAACAAACAGCAATAGCCATCGTAATGAACCTACAAAGCTTTTCAATATATCGAACGCTATCGATACACAGTTAGTTAGATCGTGACCGAGCGAATCCTTTTATTCATTAAACATTCCTTAAATAAACATTTGTATTGTTTGAAATTAGAACGTTGTAAATTGCTACGGTTTGAGGTCGTGAACTTGATTCCTCTTTTATCTTTTATATTTTGGTTTGCTTTAGATTTCGGTTATACCCGATAAACTTTTGTTTACATAGTATATCCATATTGACCTAATCATTAAAACGTTTTATTGTTTTATGAGTTCGTTTCTGCAAAGGAGTTACGTTTTATGATGTTTATCTATGTACATATACAGTATTATCAATAGGCTGTTAGTGGTTACTATAGTGTAGAATTATTAGAAAATATTTCGTAAAAATAATGTACCACAGATTATATTGTATTTTCAAGATTTATGCTTTCCTATTATATAATTTATACTAATAACAACCTCATCCTTTTATTTGTTAATTTTATATTTGGAAACGCAATTACTTGTTTTTGTAATTACATTTTTATGGACAGTTTAAACTTAAAAAAATATTAGTTTACTTTTATTTATTTTATCCTTTCAGTGGTCAGTGACTTTATGGTCGAACTAACTGACGCAAAACCTAGAAAGTTGACTGGCCGCATTGATTTACAAAAAAACCCTGACTGGCCGTCAAGAACAGCTGCCTGTATATACTGCGTGTTAGCTACACGGGTACTAGAAAGTACCCTACCACCTTGCTGTAGATTTGATTCGATGTCATTTATACTGATTGAGGCCTTCGGATATCGCACTGTGTTCTTCCACCGATTCTGCCTTAACCACAATGGCGAGTGGTGATGTTGCAAATCTCTACGATTCCAAGAGCTTGAAGGCGTCCTCCATTGCGGCAGTAAACAGTTTCGGAGAAATAACGTCTCCCTGTCTCACGCCTCTTTGCAATGGAATCCCCTTCGAAAGTTGCTCTTGTACTCGGACCGACGTGGTAGCGTTATTGTACAAACACTTCAATACTTCGAAAGCTTTCTCATAGTCCACAAACGCTAAACGTAATCGCAAGTTATACTCTTCAGTCTTCTGTATAATTTGCCGAAGCGTATGGATGTGGTTTATGATGCTGCAACCTTTTCGGAAATCGGCTTGTTCGGAAGGCTGGAAGTCATCAAACTTACGCTCGAGACTCTTTGCGATGACTCCTGAAAACAGCTTGTAAACATGGCGTATAATTCAAGTTTTACAAAATGGGTATGCGGAAAATTTTTACAAAATTTTCACTTGTTCTGGTTCTTTTAAATTGTAAATTTATTTTTATTTATTTATTTAATTTATTAACTTTTACAATTGATTACTTATATTTATTAATAATATAGTTCATAAAATAAGATTTACAGCGTTTGTGCTATTTTATCAACGGTTTCATTTTAGATAAATATTAATCAAAAATAAAAATAGTGTACACAGTAAAAAAAATACAATGCAGGAGGACAGGACTATTTTTTTTTCAAAATAGTTAATAACCGGTCGCAAGGCAATTTATCATACCCGGATAAACATGGCAACGCCTTAGGAGCTTTCTTTAAGCAGATTGGTATTTGCAGCGAAGTAAGAGGCACACCTGCGCTATTGTGCGTCATAGCATAGATTTATGCTATTACTAAGAAAATACAACATAACTACATTATTTCTTTATCGGTTCTCTCAAAGTTTTGTGTAAGCTAGTGTACTGTTAAATATTGTGTTATTTAGTAAAAACTCTTTGTCGTAGGTATTAAATCGAACATGCAGTATTTTAAAAGTACGATACGTATTTATCGTTTTTTAAACTGTATAGATCTAGCGTTTGACCACTATCTCACTTGATAGTCAGTAACAATGTGGTCGTTATTACGCTAGACCTAGAATGCTTACTAGCTCTCAAGGGCTGCTTCCTGAACACACTATGTCTTTGGTGACAGTTTTTCAAACTTAAGGTTGGTAGCTACCCAGTCAGTTACTCGTGAGTGCCAAATACCAGGTTGCTGTGAGTTACCTTCACCAGCAGCTCAAGCCGTTAGTGGGGATCGAACCTTCACTTCTCAGCCAACGCTCCCAGCGCTGAGTTGTCATCGGTTCAAACTTACCGTATAGATATGTTTAAGGCTCTCAATATTTCTGTTTTGTTACAAGTGCCGTGATCACGAGTAAAGATTTTACTAAGTTTCTAAAAAGTTTCTTAAAATCAACACTTATATCAGTGACCGTGATCGTTTACAAACATATAAAAACGTATTTTTGACCTTTCTGCAATTGAGCGTGAAGGGCAATGTAGTGAGTGAAATTCTCGAGTGGATGAGATAAAGCGATAGCGAATCTGATAGGGGCGAGGAGCGCAGCATCAAAGAAAACTTCACTTTCGCTAGCTGAACAGTAAATTTAACGGATCAAGTAACACCCACCCTTGAGTTAAATTTACAGTCGTTGGGCACCTTTTGGCGAATCTCTATCCATTCATGCTACTCACTAGGTACGTTAGAGATGGACAATCGTTATTTTTAGGAGTTTTTAACTGAACAAGCGTTTTGAAAATGTTTCATTTTTGGCAATAAATGTTTTCTCCAAATTGAACGACACGAAACGTCATTTACACCAGCTGCCAAATTCGACGGTTAATATTCAAATTATATGTATTACAAAACATATTAGCTTATTATTCGCTTTTCGTAACGAAACTAGAATGATATTATTACACTAGCGCATTTGTTCAATGTATGTTTGTATACCTACTCATATTTAGTGTATCTATCTGTCAATCTCTGAGTTGTCAAAAAACATACAAAAAAGATCCTGCCTTGGATGTGGGTCAAAAGTAGCAGTTCCCCGTGGCGTTTTTAACAGGTTTCGTTCATTTTGAACCGTGAATGAGAACTGTTCACAACGCCCCCAATGCCAAAACGAACCACAAGCGTGATCGTTTTTGGCGTTTTTAAGTATTCCATACCCCATCTCTAATGCACCTACTGGGTATAAAAAGATTTTTGTGAGTCTTTGATTTAGTACAGTCAACACTGTCTCTAAGCAGTTGTGTGCAAGAGATAATGTATTTACGCGATAAGCCTACTATAATTAATATAATTATTATCTGTAAAACGTTTACTAACTAAACTAACTCTTACGATTTATAATATTGCGTTTAAAAAATTGTTGTGTTACGAAATATATGATCAATGAATACACGTATCCTACCCACAGCAATTTTTACTTAGTCATCTTTTTTTTTTTTTTTTTTTTACATATTATAAGTTTGCGTTTGACAACTGTGTCACCTGATGTTAAGTGATGACGTTGTCTAGGATTTAGCACGCAAACCTAGAAGGTACCTATTCACTCGCGAAGACTCCAGGATTGTACATATCGGGAAACACAGACTAGGGCAACGAGTTCCATTCCTTGGCAGTACGCATTAAGAAAGTGGAAGCATAACGCTTGGTGCGTATAGGTGGTATATCGGTAGATAGCGATCGGTAGAAGCGTTATCACATCGCTATATGGTAATATAGCGATGGCGAATTGCCGTACGTCGAGTCGACCGATGATAGAAAGGGGATGGCGGAATGAATAAATAAAATCCTCATGGCTTTGTCATAAGTTAACTTTTTCGTATCTTCCCAGTCCTGATACGATATCGTGAGCAAACTCGGCCCATAGCCCGAAGCCTATAGTCACGAGACTAGTCATGCCATTACTGGCCATTACCAAACATAGAATATTCAGTGAAAGAACATTACGTTGTAACTAGAAATTACGATCTACAGACACTATTGTGACGAGTCTAATAATTCTTCTTCTGCATTTTCAATCTCAGGATTCTTATCTCATTTAACCGTCGTGATTTGGGCTTGGACTCAAAAAGTTTTTTTTTTTTTTAACATTTACACAAGGTCTTCAGGTCCCAAACTAGGCAGAGCCTGTACTATGGTAACCTGATGACTGATATATACTTATATACTTACTTATATATATACCTATATACATATACACACCCAGACACAGGTCAAACAGACATGTTCATACACACAAATGTTTGACCTGTCCGGGAATTGAACCCGGGACCAGCGGCTCAGAAGGCAAAGTGCTACCCACTGCGCCACCGGCCAGTCAGTCAGTTAACTTTTTAATCAAATGTAGGATGTTATCTATTCCTTTTTTTATTGTTCTCTACCTAACCTAGTCCATGTCTTGCTTCTCTATAAGATATTTGAAGAAAAACAAATCCAAAGTACTATTTCTTCAGTTATTGTAACAACTGTACTTTTTCAATCCATCAATACGAGGACCAGAGGTAAAAAATAAATAAATTTATAATTAGAATTCCGAATATGTAATATCTACTTCTTTCACCAGAAGTGGCTTAACGATATTGAACAAGTTGCATATTTTGGCCATTGCTTTCTCACTACAGATGATAATACGTATTTATAGGAAACTAATTTGACCTTACTACGTCTCAAGACGTGTGACGTCCGGTTGCATGACATCAGCTGTTTAATTAGAAAACCTATACAGTAATATTGTCCTTTGTAAACAAGTAATCACGCCGCGGCAGGGATCTGCCTTGTAAGTGTATTCATATCTATAGCTAAGTGTAGCAGATATTACCCCTAATCTAACGCATATGCATATTATACTTAATGCATGTATGCATAAATACCCATTTTCCGTAGCCAAGATAACTTCATGTCCAACTATTGTAGTAACTACGTAATTACCTACGTATTTTTTAAATTTTTTAAGACGATAGAAATGCCGACCTGAATCATACCATGTTTTCCAGAAACTAATATAAATCCTATAGTCGGAACTATAGGAATATGATCGAAATATGGTTGAAACTATAGTCGGAACCCTCTGACTTATTATGTGAGTAACTCCCGTGTTTTATACATTCATAATATAAATCCTTACTGAAACAATTTTGTATTCAACATTGTTTTAATACCTGTGTATTACTTTTTACCTGACTTCGAAAAAGGAGGATGTTATCAATTTCTCTGTTTTTTTTATGATACCTCAGAAATTTGGACTGGGTAAACCGATGATCATGATGCTTTTTTATATGAAAACTGGTGCTTCCCAGGTAGTCCATTTACATTTCATCTAAATCGGGCAAGTGGTATTTGAGTTACACTCCAATAACTGGAATGTGCTACGTATACTTGCATGACTTCGTTATTGAGGGTGAAGAAAGCGGTGCACTTACACAATGACAATTGATCCCATGAGTAGCAAAGGTCACTGACAAAGTTTAAAAGAAAAAAAAAAATTGCCAATTAATGGAACGGACTTCAACACTCAAAAGTGTGAAATAGGTAGGCGCGTGTTACCGGCCGTGGTGGTACCGGCCTAGAATAACTCCCCCATCTCTTCCTGCGGGTGCCGTAAGAGTCGGCTAAGGGATCACGTACCAGAAGGTGGGCAGCAGGGCCTTCTGAGGATCGGAAATCATACTGCGCTCGCCAACCCGCCTGCCGAGCATGGCGAGTATTGGCAAATCGCCCTATGTGTGAAGGCATATGTCCAGCTGTGGACTTTCTATGGCTGAGAAGATGAAGAAGAACAACCCGCGTGTTTGAGTCTAACAATGAATACTTTGACTTTTTTCATAGAAAACAATATTTGTAAAAGAATAATGTCCACTCGGGGGGATCTGGGAGGCACCGCTAGTCATTAGTAAATATAAATATTAAGCCTGCAATAGTGTTTGCACATTATTGATTCGAGCCACACCTACCATTTAGAACAAGATACATTAACTGGCCGAAGCCTATTGCTATGAATGGGCTCTCAATAAAGATGTTGTCTTATTTCCTATTAGATAAAGTCAAAAGTAAAAACGAGCAAATATATAAATGATCAGAGATAAATTTTTACCAATTTTGCTTGATTTTTGGCAGCACCAATAAGTAGACCAATAGATAGGTATATATAAGCTAGTATCTTCAAAAAATGTGTCTGTGCCAATGGTACCTTTATGAATATGGTTGAATTAATGGAAAATGATGATCGTTAATAAATTCTTAATAACATGTAATCGTAATGTTGACAGGATATAGCTGTAATGATGTGACATGATCTTGACAGCTTATTAAAAAATCTGCATTAACGTTGATCAAACGTTGAAAATTTCTCGTTAAATTCACGTATGCTAGTATAACGTATGAAAATAACCTCAAGCAATTATTGATCATTTCCAAAAACCGTGTCACGTTTCGGAAATTATTTATCTTAATTTTAAACAGAACTTTACACCGTAAACATGTAGTTAAAATAAAAAAAAATTGGTTGTCTGTAAAGTCGATTTACGGATGATAGATTTACGTGATAACGTCATAATCATTTATGACTTTGACTTTGACTTCGACTTCGACTTCGACTTCGACTTCGACTTCGACTTCGACTTCGACTTCGACTTCGACTTCGACTTCGACTTCGACTTTGACTTTGACTTTGACTTTGACTTTGATTATTTTATGTAATACAAAACTCAGGTGGAACGTTACGCGGAACGTTACTATTTTTCATGAGTGTTGCTGGTATTCATCAATTTATAAAACGTTATCACGTCAAAAAGGTACATTGATACAGACCTTTTTTTTGTTTTACACGAATGTAATCTATAATTGAGATTTAACAAATTTCTAAACGGATTGGCTAAAAAATTGAACGCAGTTCTAAGAAGTTCGAAGTTGAAGTTCCGCCTAGCATGTTGTTAATGCAATATACCATAAAATGTAGAAATTTCTATGGATTTTTTTTTCTGCTAATATTACAAGCTTTGATTTTGTTGGGAACGGGAGTATAGAGTACATTTCGCATGACCTTGAAAAATTCAACACGTGTCAGCTATATCTAAGTAGCTAACGAATGAATGATATATGATACTTCACTATCATCACTCATTCCCATTTTCAGGGTCAGAATCGGATACGCATTAATTATTTTGGGGACAAAATCAATTATTTCCGACACCAGCCTAAGAGAGCTAGTAGAGAGGCTGTTACGGCAGGGACTACCGATACTGTCATCGACTAGTCTATAATTACTCTACCACGTATGTGTACGCGCGTGACGTCATCTAGCGGTTCTAACGGAAGATCAGCGCTGGTGGTACAACTAACATCATGCTGTGTTAGAACCGTTTTTCTTTACATATTATAAGTCTCACCTGATGTTAAGTGATGACGTTGTCTAGGATGTAGCATGCTAACCTAGAAGGTACCTATTCACTTGCGACTTAAAGACTCCAGGATTGTACATATCGGGAAACACAGACTCGGGCAACGAGTTCCATTCCTTGGCAGTCCGCATTAAGAAAGTGGAAGAAAAACGCTTCGTACGCATAGGTGGTATATCTACCATATGGCGATGGCGAATTGCCGTACGTCGAGTCGACTTGTGGCAGGGAACTGCAACACTGGGCGGGTCTGGGTTTATCCATTAAATAGTTGCTATGCCTATGCTTGCGGCGTTCACGCTGCTTGTTTTGGTTAAGTCCAGGCCTTCTTTACTCATCCCGTGATGGGTAGGGAGGTTACGGTCTTGGGGGAAGCGCAGGTCGTGATGATCCTCAAGGCAAGTCTGGCGATTACCTTCTCGCGGTGCTGCCTGTTCTTGGTCTAATTCCTCTGAATTAGACGTAACTAGACATCGTCCGGCGCCTCGCGTGTCTCATATCTATGTAAGTTTATTTATATCCATTTATTTATGTATGTTTATTATATTCAGGCCGGGACTGCTCCCGATAGGCTTTGCTCGCCAAGCCGACGAGGAGCGGTCCACTTGACGGTAGGTTGCGGTGCTGCTGCAAGGCACTGCAACTGAGGGGGGCAGCGGCGCCGTGTGGGACGGTGCTGCAGCTGAGGAGGCGCTGCGGCGGGAGTGATTCGTTTCGTCTCCTGCTGTGGCGCCGATATGGCCGCCGTCGGAGGGTGGCGGCCGAAGCGGCTGGCGATGGGGCTGCTACATCTGACCCATCGTAGGGGACCACGAGCGTCGGATGTGGGAAGTCTGGCGTTCCTTGCACTGTGTGGTCCCCGGGGTGGTGCGGCCGTGCTCTTGGTCCCGGCACGGTCGCGAGGGGGAGGGTCATCCTCCCCCCTGGAGGGGTCCGGAAACGGACGGCCGTGGTGGGGGCGCGGTACGCAAATGTACCCCGCGCTCCCTCCGTTATAGCGGCAGGATGGACACCGTGGGTTTTAGTCGGTAGTGGACCCTGGCTGCTGTGGGTGCAGTTAGGGTTGGGGGCCATGAGGCCCCCCAGGGAGCGGTGATGCTCGAGCGAGCCCGACACACCCCGCCTACTTTCCCGGTAGGCGGAAGTGCGTAAATGCATTTCGCCCACGTTAAAAAAAAAAAAAAAAAAAAAAAAAAAAAGGGAACTGCAACACTAAATGTTTTATAAATAATTTGATTTTATGTGGCCTAATTTAAAAGTAAAGTTTTGTATGTGTTTTGCCATAAATAAAGAAATTTCTATTCTATTGTATATACATAGACGGTCGGACGGTAATACCGTCTTAGTACAGCTTTGTGAAGCGAATTATAGCAGATAATTTTAAATGTAGGTACCACTCTCTGACTTTTGTTTTGTTTCTGATACGTGCATATATCTCATGCATGATTATATATCTCAGAACCTATGCTGATATGCCAAGCACAGCTTATGTGACTCATGCTGTTCTGTAACTCGACGTTGGCAGGATGACCACAAGCCCAACCGCTGGTGCCCATTGACAGCGTAGTCATCCCTGGGTAGCTATTTCATGTCTTTGAAGATTATGCCCGTATGTAGATAATAATTATGGAAATGTTGTCCTTTTGTTACAGTACTACAAGTTCAACACAAGACGACGATGCGGACTGGCCAATAAATACAACTATAGATGGATATATCACACAAAATGCCAGTAATGAATCATTTGGTAAGTTTGGCTCTTTGACTAAAACCCTTAAAATAATAAAACGAAGCCATCAGAGCGAGCGATCATCTCAAATGATATTAAACTCAAACTGTATGTACCTACTAAAATTGATGTTAAATTCTTCTTTTAGAATTCAGATTCAATTCTGATCATTTTTTTTTTCATTCATTTCAGATTCTGATCACTTCAATTTCAGGTTTTATTTATTTATTATTATGATACGCCAACAGTGTACATAGTATATAGATCAATATATCATTAACTCTAAGATTATGACGGAAGTCATATGTATTACATTCTGATATAGTACAGCTTACACAAAAATAAGGTAATTTTAGGATTGTAAGAATAAACTATGTTAAGTGCAGGTGCCTACAAAATATGAGTAGGTATAAAATCATGTTCATTAATCAATTCTATTCTTTAGGCTGCCTAATATTTGAATGAATAAAAACATCTACACACAGAACATAAGCTAAATTATGTTGGTGATGACTATTCATGTGACTTAAGGTTACTACTAATTATTTTTTTTGAAAACAGTAAGCGAATCATTAAATATGTCGAGATTTCTTAAGGAAACATTACATTCGTTGTAAGTGCGACACATTCTCTGCGGAGGAGAGTTATGACCCAGGTTAGTTCTGACCGTGTTGCCGCCAAAAATTTTTAATATTTAGATAGATTGTAAATCATCATCATCATCTCGGCCATAGGATGTCCACAGCTGGATACAGACCTCCCCATACATTTACACAAGGACCGGTTGGAAGCGGCCCGCTGGATGCGGGCCGCTTTCTTGTGATCTTAGTCAGGTCTTGTTCACCTTGTCGGTGGACCTCCCACGCTTCGCTAATTCCTTTATAAATGTCATGAATACGCCAGTATTTTGGTAACAAAGTGTCAAATCTGCGCGTTATCGAGACGGCTAGATTTTCATTAATGAAATCTACGTAATCTCTTTTTAACATAGTACAAGTACTTCCAGATTTCTATATAGATAATAATCAATGTAACGTAGTTACCGAGCAATTCGAGCATCGCCCACGTCACGATTGAAGAAAACGCCTTCTATCAAAGTTTTCCATTAATTTCCACTTACCAAAATAATCTATTTTGAGGCTCTGAGGTAATTCTCTTTCTGTTGGTTTCTAACAAAAAAAAACTTTACTAATTGATGGTTGAAGCTTATTACTTAATATTTTCTTAATTACTTTATATTTTCAAAGTGCTTTTAATAAGAAATTAACTCCAATGGTTCAAAAAAAAATACACGTAGAAAAATAAAAGGCAAAGGAATAAGACCTACTTGCGTAACTTTTATTTTTACTTAAGTAAACATCTCGGGTGTTTCCAAACTTCTGGTAATCAGTCGAGATTGCGAAGATCTATTTTTAGCTGTATATGAGAACAATAATCCTGTATCAAAAGAGTTAATTTAATTCTTATCTTCGGGCGGGAAATGCGGTATTTCAGTTTTCCATTCAACGCATGCCCAAGTGGGACAAGTTATAACTAGCTGTTTAACATGACCTCCTAATAAGTCCTTATTGCGATTCGACATAGCTAAACGATTGCAGCTATGGACAATTTTCATTTGGTTTCTAACTATGGGCCTTGTAAGCAAGCTCAAAGTGGCACAACAGGCTATGGAGGGGGCTATGCTCGGGGCTTCTCTGCGCGGTCGAATCAGAAATGCATTTTGCAGGGATGGGAATGTCGGCTCTCAAACCGACGGACGCTGGTTCGATCCCCACCATCGGCTAGAATTTACGGTACAAGTAGCACCTTTATCATTATCATATGTACGGTACATCATAGTTGTAAGGTACTTTTGAATACTGCCTGGCAAGCTACTACCCCTAAGTTTTTTTAAAAAAAAAGACTCACCAAACATCTAGTGTGCTCAGGCAGCAGTCCTTGAGAGCCAGTAAACATTCTTGGTCTTATGCGATTACATCTTCGACTACATATTAACTGACTGTCAAGTGAGATAGTGGTCAATGGCTAAACATAAAGTAAAGAAACATAATTATATGACGTTTTATTTTTATCAAAATCAGCCATGACATAAATCAGCCTTGACATAAATCAGCCTTGAAATAAATCAGCCTTGATTTAAGTCAGCCTTGAAATAGGTAAATCAGCCTTGACATAAATCAGCCTTGACATAGGTAAATCAGCCTTGACATAAATCAGCCTTGACATAAATCAGCCTTGAAATAAATCAGCCTTGACATAAATAGTTTGTCATTTGGCTTGAAGTACATAAATCCACCTTATATTGTGTCAGTGCAATTAAATAAAGGACCCCCCATGAGACATTAAATAGCTCCCTAATAGATGTGTACAATAAGTTTATGAGACAATGATGTCTGATGGACTTTCTACTCATTCTTATACTGTTCGCTAAATAGGCTACACATATTAAACTACTAGTAGCGCCCCGCGGTTTCACCCGCGTGGATTACGGTTTTCCCGCTATCTAAACTATCCTACGGGAACTATACTTTTTTCGGGATAAAAGTAGCTTATGTGTTAACACAGAGCTTAAACTATCTCCATACCAAATTTTATCGAAATCGTTGTAGCGATTTGAGCGTGAAGAAGTAACAAACATACACACACATACACATAATACACACAAACTTTCGCATTTATAATATTAGTAGGATTTCTATATGGTGCAAAATTCTTGACTCAATATGACGGTCGCTGGTTAAATCCCCACCCGTAGCTTGTGCTTCCGGTGAAGGTACACAAGTGCTACTGTTATAGGAAGAGGAATCTTAGCAACAGTCTACCATGCTGGACAAAGCGAGCTGGTACACCAGTGGACAACCCAATGACAGAGGCATTAAGACCATCACAAAGGCTTCTGACAATTGTCCAAATTCAACAACCAGGACCAGCTGGCTGAACTCAGTTTGAATGTCAATCAAATTCCAATCCAGATCAGTTTCAATCTCATTCAACATTATTTTGAATGCCAAATTCCATCGCACTCAATTCCAAACATGCGCTAGTGTTCGTGCAAGTGTACCAATCGACAAAGTCGATCAAAATCGTAATCAATTCGGAATCGAGTGTCAAGAGTGAGCCCGCGGGTTTATCGTGTCCTCTGAATAACGGAAGCGCTGAGATAAAATGCCGCAAACAGGCACCCATCCAAGATATGCCTACAGAGAAAGTTGCATACCTACTCTTTATATAATTTTGCGTAGCCCTGGGGGGGTAACTTAACCCAGTTGAATCTCTGTGATCATATAACTAAAACTCGGCTACGAATGGCTTTCAAAGTTCGATCAATATAATATAAGCTTATCAATAATTATGACCAAAATGCTAACATGGCAATTATTTGTGCCCTTTTGGTTTAAAATTCGATTAGTTTCTAAGCCCTAATAGCGTGTTGACCCTTAAAGGTCAATTAGATACCAACGTATATGTGACGTCATAGGTGATAACCATCAATGTTAATTATGAAACGTAACTGTTATTACGTGAAACGAATAACATTGAAGTAATATTATTCAAGTGTGTTCCGAGGCACTACATTTTATTTTAGTTTGGAAATGGGTCTATCCGTCTTTTGTTAAAGTGTAGGTTTCCAATTGATTCCCCGGTGATTGATTGTTGATTACTTATAATTATGTTAGATTGCTTCGGGTGAATGTTGAAAAGTAATATTTACGCAAAACTATCATATTTCAGAGTAAAAACATTGTTTACGTAAGTAGAGTATACGCTTGATATTTTAAAAAATTTCATTGCAACAAACGAAACACTTTTTTTGGAAAAGTATGATTTATAACATGCCCAGGGCACTTAGGCTTCTTTTTAAACTATTAAGGTTTAATTGTATATTTTTTTAAAACGTATTTAAATTAGTTTTATCAATTATGTTATCGAAACTGCGAAATGTATTTTATTATATTTAATTTTGTTATACATGTGATGGCGTAACGCGTCTAGTAAAGAGAGTAAACTTTGTGAAAAGGAATTTAACTTTAGTCTGAATTTTTTCTGCACCACCAATATAAGAGTTTATTGAAGATATAAAAAAAAAAATATTTTTAAAAAATAGCAAAAATGGATTCGACTTCAACACTCAAAAGTGTGAAATAATTTGTTGAAGTCGGTACCATGATAGTTCAAAAGTAGCTATCATCAAAATATTGCGGGCATGGTACCGACTTTGACAAGTTATTTCACAGTTTTGAGTGTTGAAGTCGGTTCCATTTTTTGGTACACATTTTTTTTAACCCTTTTCAGTGACCTTTGCTCCTCACGGGATCAATTGTCTTTGTGTATGCTCACCGATGTTTTCACCCGCAACTATAATATAATCGAGGTATGCATAGCACTTTTCAGTTATTGGATTGTAACTCGAAAACCGCTTGGCCGATCTTGATGAAATTTACAAAGGAACAACCTCGAAAGTATATTCTATCAAATAAAAAAGTCATCGTTCATAAACGACGAAGTTAACCGCAAACACACTTAAAGGAAAAAAAAAAAAGATATATACGGTCGAATTGAGTAACCTCCTTTTTTTAAGTCGGTTAAAAATATTACCCAATGGCGCAGCGTTACAGGCTTCAAACTTGCATGCTTGGCTAAGAACTCGCGGTTTAATATGCCGTGAGTTCTCAGCAAGCCTTATCGTCAGCCTTTTTTTTTCAGTTTATCAATTTTCCACTAGCTATTGGTAGCCTATAGATAACTCAAATGCTCTAAACCCGCTACCGGCTGGCAGCGTATCCAGAATGCTAGCAGCATTGCCACGTTGATATGTGCCAGCATTTTGGTCACGCGTCGCATTGATCAAACGCTCAGATAAATTTTGGCAAATCCGATGAGCTCCAGGTCTCTACGGGCTCAATGTCTCGACCCCAAACGGTTCAAATATGTAACCACTACCTAGGTAAGCATATTTTCGCTGTTTCAATTGCTCCGCCGAATAAGCCGCGGCGCCAGCCCTAACATGTGTCTCGGGAAGATGTGATGGCGCCAAAGTGTCAACGCATGTAGCGTTCCACACTAAAGTCCGCCCTAACTTCCAGGGAATAAGTGTAATGCCGTCCGGTCTTTTAACATCGTCACGCATGAGACCATTCGGTTTAAGAATGGCTGCAACATTGGTGCTGGTAAAAGCCCGACGGATGATATCGTTAATTGTAATGTAACAAACCGACTAGGACTCACGTGGTAAACACTGGAAAATTACTCTCCGACCAGTTTCTCAGAGTAATTTTCCAATGTTTACCACGTGAGTCCTAGTCGGTTTGTTACATTACAATTATGAAAGAAACTCACGATAGTTTTCAGACTCAGATATCGTTAATGCTAGAATATCGAATACCTATCGTATTTTACCACATAATTGCAAGTTTCCACTTCTGCCGGCACTAGTAGTAGGAGTGCCAAACCCGTTTTTTTTTCTAATGTTCTTTTTTATTTGTTTCAGATACGTTGTACGACGTGCCAACAGGAATGATAGTACTTCTTTCCTTCCTCTACGGTTCAATATCGGTATTGGCTGTGGTCGGGAATTTCCTCGTGATGTGGGTAGTAGCGACTTCGCGTCGGATGCAAAGCGTCACAAACTGTTACATAGCAAATTTAGCATTAGCAGACATAGTCATAGGCTTATTTGCGATACCATTCCAAGTAAGTATCTATTTTTGTTAATAATTTAATCTCATAGTTAATATTAAGTATGTAATTATATAAACATTCACTCTGGTACTGCCCACTGTCGTAGATATATGATGGAAGGGGTAGTAGACAAAAACGAACTTACCCCTTCTTCAAACCAAGCTTACGGGCTCCTTAGACGGCACCTAATCTATCTATAGTTAGTGCAATAAGGTATCGTGTATACCATCGAAGTATCATCATCATCATCTCAGCCATAGGACGTCCACTGCTGGACATAAGCCTCCCTCATTGATTTCCACAAGGACCTGTTGGAAGCGGCCCGCATCCAGCCCTTGCCTGCGATCTTAGTCAGGTCGTCTGTCCACCTGGTCGGTGGCCGTCCTATGCTGCGCTTGCCAGTCCGTGGTCTCCATTATAGGACTTTTCGGTCCCAACGGCCATCAGTTCTTCGAGCTATGTGCCCTGCCCACTACCACTTCAACTTGCTTATCCGCTGGGCTATATCGGTGACTTGCGTTCTTCTACGGATCTCCTCATCGAAGTTTACCATGCGATAACACCAAGAACCATTTAATATATTATGTTAGGAAGATACGTTTAGAAATTTGAAACAATTGGGAAATGAATCACTGTTATTTTATAAACTTAAATTGCTTGAGATGATACGTTCCTAAATTACCTCTCAAGAATATTAATTTATCTAAACAAAGAGAGGAATGCTGAGCACACAATCAAGTGAAGAAACGATTCATCGAAACGGCTCGTTTTTAATGATTTTTATTAGAATTTACCTGGAATTTGTATTTCGCTCGCAGTGTACATACTCATATCATAAATTAAAAAAGTAGCCCTAACTTATAAACTTTTTTGTTTATGGAATTAGTTATTGATTATTTTATCAATAACATATTCTTTGAGTTTGCTACAAATTATGAATAAATCTCAATATTTGTTAATAGTTAAAACATGTGATCACTATGATACACAACATGGTGTTGTATTAATAATAATATTTAAAAAAAACATAAATAATAATAATAATAATAGAAATGGGATATACAATTCTTTTCAGCTGTAAGTTTATTTTGCTATAAATATGATAGATTAACATGGTAATAAATTGTAACTATAAAATAAATAAACTATACAATATAATAATAATAAAAAAACTATACAAGGCGTGTAATTTTAGTACCACATTACATAGAAAATAAATATAAAACAGTAGCAAATTGGCCTCAACTCAGCGTTGTGCTGATCTTACGATCAGCGCCAATGATATTATATGTTTATATGAGGTAGATGTCGCACAAGCGCGCGGAAACTGAGGCGGCAAAATGAAGTCAATTGTAGTAATTTTCATTCTGACGCGAATTTCAAGCGCAAGTCTAAACATATAGCTATCCTTTTCTATATTATTTGTACCGTATTATCTGTCGCAGTAAGCATGTTTATGTCGTAAAGGAACAAAATCTGAGCACCGCGCAGTATGAATATACGTCATCTTTAGTAAAACATCATTCAGCAAAACAGCTTCAGCGGAAGATCAGCGCTGATTGTAAGATCAGCGCTGATCTTTCGCTGAAGCTGTTTTGCTAACGTCACTGATGGCATTCGAATTAAAATAACAAATAATATATGTGTGCAAGCTGTATATAAAAAAAGTAAAGTACATTTTGCCTACAAAAATATAACAATATTATAAATTATATTTCAAAACGAAGTAGTAGTACTGTACATTATACTATTACTGAAACGTCTAAAAAACACAGCGAGAGGTGTCCGTATATACTTAAAATGTATGAACATGTGAGTTGTGAGAAGGGAGAAGTATGTGGGTATGTGTTTTTTTTTTAGGGGTGCGTACGATTGTTTTATGTATGTAATTTCATAATAAGCCACATTCAAAGGGACATATTTTATTTTCTTCTTCTCTCAGCCATGTGCGTCCACTGCTGGACGTATGCCTCCCCCATATAGGGGGGATTTGCCAATACTCGCCACGCTTGGCAGGCGGGTTGGCGAGCGCAGTATGATTTCCTATCTTCAGAAGGCGCTGCTGCCCACCTTCTGGTACTTGGTCCCTTAGCCGACTCTTACGGCACCCACGGGAAGAGATGGGGGAGTACCATTCTAGGCCGGTACCACCACGGCACATCTATTGTACATATTATTTTCTTACTGTTAAATAAAACACTGACCACCTTACCCTAACCTTGTACTTTGTAGTCAGTAGCGATTTAAGTATTTGATCGTAAAACTCCTATTTTAGAAAGAACAAAGGTGCGTGTTACGACATCGTGACTTTTTATAACGCATAAATCGGTAACAACCCGTTAGACCAATATTTGACGGTAAACTTACATACACAGTAGAAACGAAACTTACCAATGGAAGGTCATAATAAAACTTATGATTCCTCTCGAAATAACATAAAAATTAAATTTTTAAGAGTTATTGCACAATCAACATATCGAAAAAGAAATAATTTAAGAGAGACCTAGATAAAGTTACATTGAAAACAAAGGTATCGAAAATAACCTTGTATGCATTTCTCGGGGTCTGTACGCGAATATGTTTGATAAGGTTCGGGTGTTTTAATAAGTTTTACATTAAAAAACTATATATCAATAAAAAAAAAATTATTACACTCATACCCCCGTACTAAGATTCCCTGTATCGCGGGAGGCTGGACACACACAATCACATCACACAAATCCATGACCCGGGACAAACACCTACACTCATCGCACAAATGTTAGCCCCGGGTCCCGGAGGTCACGAATCTCATGCGACTCTTTTGATATAAAGTAGGGGCGTCCAGTTCCGTACGAAATGATTAAATATTTTTAAAACAATACGCATTAAAATAGTGCAATTGACGACGACTGTACACTAACGTTCGAGGGGAAGCAGCGAACTTCATATCACAGGTTATTCCGAGCTTGAAGTTTCGATGTGACTTAATTAATGTTACGTGCATTGCTTAAATATTATTATTAATTAAATACGATTGTTACTAAGAAACTTTATCATTTAAGTACCTTTGTTATGTGCTTTATAAGTAAATAATAATAAAAAAAAGATATATACTCGAGTAGCATGTCTTTCTTTCAGACCCTGCTACTCGGGCCTTACCGTCTTACCACATGAACTGCCCATCTTGACGTGTGGTCAGACACTAAAAAATAATAATATATTAATCAAATATTGCAATTGATTTAACGAAGACTTTTGTGGCTTTTTGACCACTGAAAAGTTTTGTGAATTGTAAATTTTGGCTGTTTGGTCTGGAACGATTGCCGACCCCGGATTAACTATACGTTGATTGCATTTTAAATGAGAAACACTTAATAACAAATAACGTACTTAAAGCAATAAAATAATCTAACTTAAAATAAAAACCTTGAAAATTTAATTAAAACTAAATTAAATCTAAAACGGGCTCCTGTGGCATTGTGCCCATGACGCTGGCAGCGTTCCCTCTTTGTATTGCTAGGCTAATACGTTGAGCGAGGAAGCTGCCAGCTCTTCGGTCTCCTGAGACGTCAACCAGTCTCTTGGAAATTTCCTTGAAGAAGCTGAGCGCGCTAGGACCCCACGGGCCAAGGGTCTTTACACCGAAAGAAACAAAATTTTAAATGAAGCATAAGATATAATTCCTCTGCTGGTTTTTTAACTTGAGACTAGACGTGTATAAGCAGCAGCGGGGGCTAAATTTTGTAATGCGTAATAATGGTGTAATGAAATATTTATATCGCATATTCATACTAAATAATCAATAACTTATACGATATAAGTTGTGGAGAACATATATACAAAAACTTGTATATTTCATCATATTACTGAATGGAAGTTTGATGAAAAGTTTCATGTCGAAAAGCTCCATCGAGATTAAAACTTTTCTCTAAAAGGGTTCATATAGGGCACTTAAAACTACGCGTTGGTACTCAGAGTACCTTCATAAGCTTTTTGTTCCAAGCTACATGTACATTTTGTATTATTAATGTAATTTTTTTTTTTTTTTTTTTTTTAATAATAAAAACTTTATTGACGTTAATAAAGGTTTACATATACATATTAGTAATCTTAAACTAGGTATGCACACAAGGATAATATATTCATATAGATAGACCGTTGATGTCTGTGGTAGTTTTTAACTTAATTAAATTAATAAGCTATTACAAATTTATACAATATTTGTTTAAAGGAAAATGACACTTGCCTCATATAAACATATAATATCATTGCACTTGACATTAAGATACAATTTAGGAGCTTTCATCAGAACACCTACAAGAAACTTTTACATTTTCCTTAAATTTTCTTCGAACCAGTGTCCGTCAGTTTGACAGCCGACGCTCCTCCCGCTGAGTTATCATCGCTTCAAATTCGTCCGTAGTCCAATATTCGAAACTGCTTCAACCAGCGCGCGGTATTTTTCACTATCTGACAACATTATTGACTGTAAATATTATCTACAGCAGCTCTCTGAAATGGCGTTGATTTTAGCGCATCGCCGCTGATATGAAAGCCAAATAAAAGAATGCAAGCCATTGTAGAACTTAATATTAAATATGTAATGGTTTTTATCACATAGTCATCGTTGAAACGGATTTCATAGTGATCAGTACCCAATACAAGACAGCGTCTCGTCATCGATCGCGTCACAGCACAGAACATGTGAAGTCAATTAGACTTGACAGGGAAATCCTCTCATTAATCAATCTCTGTTTCAATGCTGTAGGCTCTATCAATCAGTGTAAGGGCTTAGAAACGGGATACCTATGACACACAGTGTCTGTGGTAAAATAATTTCAATTTCTTGCTCTCGTACATGACTGATATCAAACGTACTGAAATTATATACTATATTTAGTGTTTATTCAGCAAAATATATACTTAATATGCCAACTAGGCCTAATTGCTAATAATTATTACTAAATAATAGCTTCAAAGGCGTTACAAAATAGTAAAATTTACTCACATCAAAGTACTCTCAAAAACTTGAATCAAATTAGGTCACATAAATGAGTAGTTCAAAATATCTTAAAATTATGAATTATCTTCTATGAGTAATCTTTCTTACAAATTCTAATATAAATTTAGAACGGAAAATTTTTGATCAAAGATAATTAGAAGATTTACGGATTAATTAACAATGATTGACAGTGTAGCGCCGACATATAGTACAGGGTTTCCCACAATTGGTGGATAATCCTGCACGTGTTTGTGTGAGGGGGGGGGGGGGGGGGGGGGGAGAAGTGGGGCCCCACGCCCCAAAAAAATCTATCCCAAATAAATAGAAAGTAGATCTACGGTACATGTTATGCCACTTCTCTCTAATATGGGATCTCTTTTCTCGCATAATATGGGATTCTTCAAAAGAAGAATTAACAGAATTTTAAAAGGATTGGCAACGTATTGTTATGCCCCCAGTGTTACATATAACCAAAGGCGACGGTGATCGCTCACCATGAGGCGGCCCGTCAGCTTGTCCGCCACCTATATCATTAAAAAAATAGACAATTTTAAGTCTTTTCAGCTTATTTTGTGGAATGTTCTATATGTGTAATAAGCTTGAAAAAACGCCACTTATGAGATCATGAAGGTTAATTCTGATTGAACAAAGTTTGACTTCATTTTTATTATTAAAAATATTTTCGAGTGACCATATTTTTCTGCTATCAAAATTCTCGCGGTAACGTGAAATGCGCTTGAACTGTCTCACACCAGAAGAATGGAAATTAAAAAGTCTAAAAATGTAATAAGTATTATTTCTAGTTCTTATGCCATATTCTGTGAAGTACATTGCTGTAGTATTAAAAATCAACATGCGTCATGGTTTTTTCTGCCCTCTCTGTCTGTAAACACCCCCGGGCCTTTGTAACTTCATTGGCAGTCGGTACCTCTGAAACCCTCTCTCAACTGAGGGATTTGTAGTCGACACCATGATAATTCGAGGCTGTGAGTATTGTCTGACAATCTAACGGATCCCCACCCTCGGCCATTCCACACCGTGGTGGTACTGACTAGCTAACACCTTCAAATCTGAAAAAAAACATTTTGTTCAGGCAGCTGTTTCCCAGAGACAGTCAACATTCAAGACTTTGCGTTATTACACCTTCGACCACATCGTCACTGACCATCAAATAAAATAATGGCCAAATGCCAGATCTATAACTTATAAAAACAAAGTTCAATGTCCCGTTTCTTGAATCTTTCCGAATTAAAGCGTGCATATAAATCATAAGGAATCCCCATAAATGCCATTTAAATATAATCTAAAAATTCCGTTCACTCGACAGACAAACAAACATATGATGCTAACCAGATATATAAATACTTTCTCGTTAACGTATTACTAAGATTTATTTATAACCTCTGATGTATTCTTTACGATAGCAACTTTACGATATTCTTAGTAAAAGAACAATGCTTTTGACGCTAAAAGTAGATAGAACGAGATCACGTGAAAACGGTTTTATAACAGAATTCTAGAGTATACATCATTATAATTATTTATGGAATTTTCTAGAGTTGAAAGCCACTAGTTTTTACTTGTTTGATGCTGAGAAACGTCGTTTCGATCGCGTGATTTCAGCTATATATAGCATCACGTAAGTAAAATAGCAGGTTATAACGTTTTTTAAGCTTTTAAGAGATAATAAAAAAAAATATAATACTTTTCTCAATCTTTAAATGTTTCTTGATTAGCATCGACTACTAACTCACGAGATTTAGTATCAAAGAGCATTGACCAACATGCATAGTTATTGAGGTGTGTATATATACACACATCTACACAATCTAGGGATACGTTACTTGGAAATCAAACATGCCTTTATTGTTCAATACCTACTGCCTTAAAAGGTATATCGACAGATTAAAACCTTAATTTTTCTTTCTTCGAAATTTAAAAATTAATATGAGTGAATCCATGAAATCACACAAAGCACAGCGCAAACGAGAGTTTTGAGTACTTTGTCTACTACTCTACTACTGTAGTCTACTACTGTTGAGTATTTGAGTACCTAGTTGCGAGAAGTTGCATTATTTTTTTATATTTTTTTTTTCTTGATACATTGGTTGTGTAAGCTACATTATGCCGCACCGTTATGGGAATCGAGATGAAATGTTACGGACAGTTGACATTTTAGAAAACAGTGTAATTCAACGCGTCATCTTTGCTGAGGCTCTGGGTACAAGTCGAAATGTGATATCCAAGCTGTCATGTTACCGCACCAGTGGGGATGTGGCAGAACGGCACCCGTGTCTGTCTCTGAGTGGTACTCGATGTCTAACATCGAGTACCACTCAGAGACAGGATGGATTTCTCTAAATCACCGCCAGAAGACAACCAAATAGCACAGCAATGCTAATAATTTTAATTATTACTTAATAGATAATCTATATATATAAAAATGAAACCCGTTTTCCGTTGTGACGACATAACATGAAAACGGCTTGACCGATTTAGATAAAATTTGGTATAAAGATACATGGGACTTTGGAGAAGGACATAGGCTACTTTTTGTCCTGGAAGAAGTATGGTTCCCGTGGGATAACTGAGTCAGCGGGAAAAACGTAGTGCACGCGGGTGAAACCGCGGGGCGCAGCTAGTTATGTATACAAGTAGTACCAAGTATTTAAGTAGTAGTTACAAGTATTTTAGTCTAAACATGAACCATTATAAGCAATAAAAATATTATTTGTTTAAACTACGTCTATCTACGTCACTTACCAAACCACTTTATCATAGAGAACACACATTTTTATCTCTGTCAGTGAAAATAAGTGAGAGAGTGAACGAATAATAAACATACGTAAATTTGTAATGTTTCAACGCCAGTTACGTGCTGAGGCTCGCGCTCGCCGCCTGGCACGATCATAACTCCCAGATGAAGAACTGCAAATAAGTTCGAAACTGGTCGGAGAATAATTTTCCAGTGTTTACCACTTGAGTCCTAGTCGGTTTGTTACATTACAATTATGGAAGAAACTCGCGATAGTTTTCAGACTCAAATACGTAAATTTATCCGTAGCTAAAACAATAATGGATAATGCATGCGAAAAAAAAAGTTTAACGTATAAAGGTAGTATGTGGTTGTCTTTGTCCGCAGTTCCAAGCAGCGCTCCTACAGAGGTGGTTACTGCCGCACTTCATGTGCCCTTTCTGCCCGTTCGTTCAGGCCCTGAGCGTCAACGTTAGCGTGTTCACCTTGACTGCTATAGCTGTAGACAGACACAGAGCCATCATTACACCACTTAGGTAAGTATTTAGTGATTACATTAAATCTTATTTGAACTAATTCGAATTGAATTAAATGAATTATTACGTTAATTGATTACAGTATGTTGTATGTATTGCTTCCGGGCTGTTTGGCCGTGGTCTAAGTGAAACTTGTGTTCCAGACGTTTCGTCGATCACTGCGGGCGACATCTTCAGTGGTTCAGGTCCGAGCGGCGAGAGCGTAGAACTCTCCTTCGCGGCGTCTTCTCTGTTACTGTGGAGTCAAGACTCCACATCAGTCTCGAACACAAGTTTCACTTAGACCACGGCCAAACAGCCCGGAAGCAATACATACAACATGCAACGCCAGCCGTGAACACCTTAGAGTTTACATTGATTACAGTTTCATTATTATAAGGCTCTAATTCTCTTAATCAATCGAAGTAACTAAAATACACTAAAAGTAAATTTAAAGTAAATTTTAGAAATAAAATAGCTCGTATGCTATTTACGCTTAAATTCAAATTCGTATAAACTCCACACAACGCTGTCACTAATATTAGACGAGTTTTATGCAATTGCTGGGCAATTGCGGGTAACTTTAGTAGGCACCAAATAAGTGGCAACTTAATTGACCTAAAACTAGCCGATAACTTAATAAATCATTTAATTTAAGTGTTGTTATTAATACATTTCACACTTTTTTTGAAATTAGTTAATTAAATTACTAATACAAATACAAATTTCTTAATTCGCGGTAAAATTAAAACAAAATAAACATTGAAAGCCCTGCCTGCTGCTTTAGTATACACTGTGTTGCAGCAGACAGTGTCTTCCCCAAAACAGGCATAGTACAAGAATCATTTAAAAATAATAATAATCAGTACGTACCTACATTAAAACAATTTAATAAAATCTTAAACTATATGAATACAATGATCCGAAAAACTAAGAAATCGAAAGAGAAAGAAAAGTCAAATTAAATTTAGATGTAAATAACATGTGTTGTGTTAAATGTGTTAATGTCGAATCGGTTGTGTATATGTCTTTGGATGTATATTAAAATTTGGAATGAGTGTGAAGAATGATAATGAATGATGATGATGAATGTTCAGTAAGCTACCAAGTGAAGTAAAGACAAGTAAAAGTATATATGCACTCAAGAACAAACTTAAGTTACACATCGCAACAAGCGCCAAGGACCAATAAATTGTGCTTATTTTGTAAATTTCCATGTATCTCATTGTAAGTGAAATATATTTCGTATGAGAATAAAGTTCTTTAAACCTAAACATAAGCTTGATATGATAGATATAAATAAAGAAATCAATATTGTAAAAATAAAAAGTATACTAAAAAAACATGTATCAATCGACTCCTACAAAAAGTTTTTTATTTTTAATTTAATTTAAAATTATAAGACTTGTCGCATCAACATCGGAATATAGTAATACTACCTATAAAAATGTTAATAAAGAGCGAAGAAAATGTTCGCTCAGAAATTCAAAAGTCTGCTTCAAAGTCATATCCTTATATAACATGCCGTGCTTGCATCAGTGCATACTCTGACTTAAACATTATCATAAGTCAGTCTTAGATGACGTTTTTAAAATAATTCAGTCAGGAACATTCAGTACATAACGCTTCTATATCTTACTATAACCTGTTACTTTACATGATTACTCTTCACTTTAGCACAACGTGGAGAAATTAACAAACAACTAGCTAATCATTCCTCGTTAACTGCGGTCGGTAACTCGCGTTAATGCATAACAGGGCCGCATTCAGGGCAAGGGAGTTAGGGCTATATATTATCACTGTTCGAGTCAAAACTCACTAATAGAAGAGCCTTGCTAGGAAATACTCCTTCTGGGCTATGAAAGCGTGACTTTTGATCCCGTGATCTCTTCACTGTATACACCCAGGTGCTCCGGGGTGTTCGGATTACGCTTATGCTAATTATTGTCAGCCTCACAGTAGTCATAATACCCTGCAAAGTAGTCATAATATACTTAATATGTCTTTAGTAAAATGGCCTTAAAAAAACAAAAATAGTTTCGTTAAAATTGGAGAAGGTTGCATATTAATAAAAACTATACTTTTTCAATGTAATCTGCAATTTTATATTTGAGCTTTTATATAAAATAAAGTCATGATTCCTTATCGCTTTCACTATTTCAACCATTATATGTCAAAAGAAACCACGAAACTCTGCAGCTAAATAAAGTCCAAGACTATCATTTCTTCCTTGTTCCGTACCGATAAGAGCCCCCGTAACTGTAAAGCCTTCCCCACTACATGTTGTCCGATCTACCCTCGCTACCGCACATTAACAAACCAACTTCATTCGAGTTAGCGTTGATTACCCCACAAATTGGATGTAGTCGCAGTTAAACAGTTCCGGAAACAGGGGAAGGTTCACGGAATGCGTGTTCAGCCTTTTCAGTTCTGAATAATAATGAACACGGACATACTGCTTACAAATGGAACTGGTTGGTTTTAAAAATGTAATAAAAACGAAACCTATTAAAAAAAAACGTGGAGTCCCTCTGCGCGGGAAAAGTGAAACTTCATAATGTGGAAATGAAAAGAAAAGCGTTTATCGTTTAACGCAACAGTACATTCATACCCCCTCCATGGTAGCGTTAAACATTTAACGCAACCTTATTGGAAGTCGCATTAGAAGTTTCACTTCAAAAAACATGTAAGTGTCACTTTGAAGGATTTTCGCCAAAACGAAAAAAAAATCGTGTTGCGTAAGGTTTTGCGTTACAAAAAAACTTATAGATCAGACGTGTCGCGGTGTGAAACAATTAAACTTAGTACTTACTGTTATTTATCTAGTACAACTGTGACGCAGAAAAATAATAGATTTTACGGTTCGTGCGTTATTCAATTGTTTATGCGACTGCGATGCGATGATCGTGAATGAGGAAAGTTATTCTTGCATTAGGCACTGAAATCTCCAATAAATATTATTCAATGAAGTTTTCTAAGAATCAACACTAATCATCCTATATAACTTTATTATAATCTATTTCACTATAGGTAATGTTGTGTCCTGCTTAGCTTTTAGTGCCCAGAATGCTAGCAGCATTGCCACGTTGAATTGCGATTCAGGTGTGCGACCATAGATCATCGACTCGATAAAATTCGACAGTAAGTGCATAATATATAGATGTAGTATCCAGATTTACTCACGTTTATAGTCGAAGTTTCTTGAAACAATTCAGTTTTGCAATTGTAGACATTTCTATAAAACATCGAAATATTGATTGTTTTTCATTCACTAAACTCTTATGATCTAGAGATCTTATCAGATGTTGACAATTTATATAATTAAATTAAATAAGATTCTCATTTAATTTAATTATATAAATTATACACATGTATGCGTCGCTTAGACCAAGTAAACATTTCACCATGCGGGTGTATTAAAATAATGATATACGAATGTCTATGAAGGCAACATAAAAGACAAATCAGTCCTGTTACTGACACGTGAATTTACACAACACATTTATATCTACATAAGTACCTACATTGTCAATTATATTCATATTATATGACGTGTTCTTTTGACATGATTACGTAACTAGAGTTTATGTTTGATCTGCTTTATAATAATTTGATATATGATATGATTTGATTTATAATAATACAAAACGTATTGATGCCAATAAGGTTTAGTTGCAAATTTGAATCATACATCGGGCTTCAAGTTGACATAAGCACGTAATTAAATGTCACTTGAAGTGACATTTAATTACGTGCTTGTGTCAACTTGTTTTATTACATGCGTTGAAAGTTAAGTATTTATTTAAATAAGTATAGTAACCAGGAGAGTGAACTAGAACATGAAAGTGAATCAAACCGGGAGAGTGAACTAGATCGGGAGAGTGAATTAGACACGGAGAGTGAACTAGATCGGGAGAGTGAATTAGATCCGGAGAGTGAACTAGCGAGCTTCACTGTTAATAAATCGATCGGGACATAATCTGACATTGATCAAATAAAATATTGTCGATTTGAAATTCTCATGAGTTTGACACATTATTATATAGATGTAGTATCCGGCGTTACTCACGTTTACAGTCGAAGTTTCGACGTGGTCGCCGCGATCTGGCAGCGTAAACTCACCTGAGGATGAGCATCGGACATGCTCGAAACCTAGGTCGAAACTTCGACTATAAACGTGAGTAAAGCCGGAAACCACATATATATAATAAAATATTGTCATTCGACTTAATACATTTAGTATTAAAAGAAATGTCACGCGAATATGTACCGGTAGCTATTTTAACAATGTACATTAACAATGTACATTAACAACTGTGTGATCGAATCGCGAAAGTCTAAAAATTGTAATAGCTTGTTAAAGTTGTTGTCATCTGCTATGAAACAAGATTACGGGACTACTAAAAGCTTTTTGAAACAATAATAGCTTAGCATGTTGTGTCATGGCTGTCAACCTGACGTTCGCTGATTCGATCCCCACCCGTACCTCGAGCTTCCGGTGAAGGTAACATCATTGTCGAATCCACGGCAAGGTCGTATAATACTTTATAGTACCCGCCTGACTAGCAACCACCCTCAAATTTGAAGAACAGCTACCGAAAGTACACTCACGACCACATCGCCACTGACCATCAAATGAGCTAGTAGTGAAACGCTTATTATTAGATTATATAAAGAATAAATAAGCTACGGAATAAAAGTCTGGCGTCGAAAAGCTTAAGAAATAAGATCAACTAAAGCCGTCTTTACGGTCGACGTGGATCAGTGCCACTGACTTTAGAACCGCGATGGGTTCGAATCCCGACAGGAGCAAACATTTCTGTGATGAGCATAAATTTTGTCTTGGATGTTTGTGTATTGTGATTGTGTGTGTCCATCCCTCCCGCGACACAGGGTATCTTAATGCGGCAGTGTAAATGTGAATACGTTCGATCGTTAATAAATGCCAGTATACCTACTAGCTACTCGAGAATACTCAGGGAGTAAGCTCGTTTCACATTTTGCAACAAAAACTAGCATAGATGAATTTCACCACAGTACATAACTGTCATATGCATGTGTCAATTATTATTATTAATTTTTTTTTTATTATGTGGATCAGCTTTCAGGTGATGACGGCTTGTACGGCGGTGAAACCGTGATGTTGTAATAAGGTTGAAGAATTTTTCAGAACACACCTTGTTATATTTTCCCCCACTTTGAATTTGTTAATTAATTTTAAATAAAATTACATAAAATTCCATTGAGTTATTTATATAGCTTTCCTGTAACAAAAAGTTCACAGGTTTCGCCTTTCACAATGGGCAAATATCATTAATTAAATCCTTTATTATACTGAAGTAAGTTGGAAACTTCAGTGTGAGGGTACATTTATAATGGACAAGATTAATTGCCAATAGATGGTGGTGATTATATTGTACAATCAAACTAACTAAAGTTGTGAAAAATAAGAAACTTAAGAGACAAGATGTAAGTTTTTATATGGTTACAATAAAGACTGAATTAGTTTAGTTAAACAATACTAAAACTAGTTTAGATCATTAGATCTTTTTAAACTTTTAGGTAAACTAAGACGTTGTTTTATTTGGTGTTGACAAAAACTACACGCCATTGAATAAAAAACCCTTAATAATAAATGAAGCGTTTTTAATAGTTATAAGTAGGTAGCTACTAAATTTTAGCGTAAATAGGAATTCCTACAAAAACTCTAATAACTTAGGTAACCATGCCTTGAAATTGTTTTTTTTTTGACATTAATGTAAATGTTTTTTTTTCCTTTATACATCACTAGCGGTCTATCCCGGCTTCGCACGTGTGAACAGTTGTTTTTAAAATATTCCCAGACATTGGGATAAACGATTTATTTGGAGAAGGATTAATACAAAGGTATACATAATTTGGTCTGATTGTGGCCGGCATTTCTATCCACTTCCTCCTCCATTAATCGCTATCCTCATATGACTGAGGGTCCTGACCACCTCCACCAATAATTTTCATCTGGCCACGCGGGCCATCTCTATCCACTTATCTCACTAATATTATAAATGTGAAAGTTTGGACGGATGGATGGATGGATGTTTGTTACTCAATCACACTCAAACGGCTGGACGGATTTGGATGAAATTTGGTATGTAGATACTTCAGGTCCAAATACAGGATGTTGCTAGTTATTTATAAAAATACAATTATTACTGTCACACTTTTAGAGCCACTGATTTCAGAAAGCATTTTCAAAACTTGGACGAAGTGTGGATTTAAACCCGGACGAGAAAGTCAAAGCTTGTTATGGTACTCAGAAATTAGTCCTTGACTATATGGCCGACTGGCTGGTTGGCGCAGTTGGTAGCACTCTGCCTTCTGAGGCAGCTGGTCCCAGGTTCGATTCCCGGACAGGTCAAACATCTGTGTGTATGAACATGTCTATTTGACCTGTGTCTGGGTGTGTATATATATATATATATATAAGTATGTATATCAGTCATCAGGTTACCATAGTACAGGCTCTGCCTTGTTTGGGACTTGAAGACCTTGTGTGAATGTTAATAATAAAAAAACCGACTAGGACTCACGTGGTAAACACTGGAGAAATTACTCTCCGACCAGTTTCGAACTTATTTGCAGTTCTTCATCTGGGAGTTACGTTACCACGTGAGTCCTAGTTGGTTTGTTACATTACAACTAATATTGATCATAGATGAAATAGGTATGTACAAAGTTACTTAATGTAGTCACCTACAATAACGTTTCACGCATTAGTGCCATCGCTACACTAGAGTCATCGGAGGACTGTGCTTAGACCATAGACGACGACCGAATCAACGCTAAACTTCGTTTTGCAGTACGGTTTTCACTTAGTCCTGGGATTAAACGCCGTACGTTCGTTCCACACTTAGTCCATATAGGGCTCGTACGCGTTGGTCAAGAAGCCTCATTTCTATAAATAAATTAGTACCAATCAGGGTAAAATCAAGCAGATTTGGTAAAGGTCATGGATAAAAGGGTTCAGATAAATTCACTTGCGCAGATGTTACGGCTGTCGATTTAAAAAGATAAGTGGATGAAGCGTGGGAAATAAATTTGTGAAAACATTCAAGTTACTTGAGAGCAATCGCTGGAACTTTGTATTTGAATTTAGAACTAATTAATAATAATTAGTTCTAAATTCAAATACAAAGTTCCAGCGATTGCTCTCAAGTAACTTGAATGTTTTCACAAATTTATTTCCCACGCTTCATCCACTTATCTTTTTAAATCGACAGCCGTTTAAATTTTAAGTTACTAAGCATATATAAATATGCTTAGTAACTGCTATTACGTTAATAAGTGTATGGAGTACCTCGGGATTACCTTGGAATCGTATTTTTCTAACGTAAACTTTTCCTTTTGGTGGCACCCACAGAAAAAGTTTACGTTAGTTAGAGTCGCCTGAGTACTTACCAATTTTATAAAATTATCGAATTACTGCGAATTTCCCGTTCCTTCGGGTGAAAAGCTAGTCTTAAAATGACTAAATATTTAGTTATTACGAACAAAAATTACCATTTATATTAGTCCAGGGTCTAAGACATTATGGTAATAAATTTCATGTAAATCCGTTTTAATGTTTCAGTGCTTTTAGCGGTATTGGTTTCTCTCGGTTAACCTACGAAGACTGTACCTTTGTATCTAATTAAAAGAAGGCTATACACTATTGTAGACTCTGTAGAATGGGACTTGAACCCACGACTACAGAATACCGTCCTGTCGTTTATCCAACTAAGCTATGGCAGCCTGTACCACTTGCGTCGAATTTCTCCTTTCCTCTAACATCTGAGGGTATGTTGTTCTTATGTTGTTATTATTTAATTGTATGAACAATTAAATAATAACAACAACAACAATCAACATTACAGTTGATATCGTATCAAGCGAAGGCACCTACCCTTTTTCTAAGAGTTTTATGGTTTATTGCATTAACAGCATGCTAGGCGGAAATAACGTTCAATTGTCCAACATGATGACATAACATCTAACAGATACTTAACACTTGCCAATTATGTATTTTCGAAGCGATCATATCTCAGCGGTGGGGCATCGGCTGTCAAACTGACTGACTCTGGTTTGGTCCCCACCAATGGCGTGAGGTTCCGGTGAAGATAAAACCTTTATCAAATTACCATCATGGTGGTAGGGTATTTCCGAGTATCCCCTGGCTAGCGGGTCCGTAACGTAGTTTCGAGAGTCATATGTTCGATGAATGGAAAGTCGACTGAACGATTGTTCGAATGGATTTATTGCAAAACAACATTTTGTCGCCAAACACTGCTTCGACTGAACGGTTCGTCGAATAATTATTAATCAATGGACTGCCCTTTCGAATGAATTTTTCTTGAAAAACATAAGCTACCACCCTCAAGTTTGAAAAACTGTCACCAAGTACATAGCGTGTTCAGTCAGCAATCCTTGAGAGCAAGTATGTAGTGTGTACGTGTAGGTCTAGCGTGATAACGTTCTCGATCACATCGTCACTGACCATCAACTAAGATAGTGATCAAATGCTAGATCTAAACAGTATTAAAGAGCATTAAAAAGGTCAATATATTTTCTTTTGCCAATCGCCGAGATAGTTTGATTAGAAGAACAAAGAAGAAAATATATTTTAATAATAAATCAATTAATAATTCATTATAATCAATTAATAATAATAATTTAATAATTAATAATAGTATTTATTTTAAATAGTGTGTAATTATCCTATCTCTTTTGTTTCAGCGCTCACACGTCGAAGCGAGTAGCGAAAGTGATCATAGTGTTAATATGGTTGCTGGCTTTCACATTAGCTGCTCCTATGGCTATGTCATGGGAAATCATCATGGTGGACGAACAAGACTCATGTAACGTACTCGTTTCTACTTCTAACCATATTTATAATTGTAACGTGAGTACCAAAACTGTCTCTGTTGATGGTCTCAGAACAGTCCGAATTTTTCCCTTAAAATAAACTTATGAAAAACAAAAATATGGCTCCGCTCCCGAATAAAGCCTTACGCGTACTTAGGAACGTACTGCAACAAGGATTGGTGGGAGGCGGTATCCCACGGCAACACACTTAGTCATTACCAAACACAATATTCATTCTATTTAATAAGTATTCCTACAGAATGTAAATTTAAATTATACTCTGTGAAAGCGAGAATTGTATGAAATTTCATTCTGATTGTAACTACAAGTACATTAGTATTTAAAATTTCCATATTTTGGAACGAAGTAACGTAACTTTTATCAAGTGAAACGAATTCGTCTTCATTAAATAATTTTATATTGATCAGCGAACCTGGCAGCCTTTGATCATGTAATTTTATACTGTTTGTTTGTTCGCAGCTACCAAACTGTTCTACAAAAAGCCATTTTGCAACACCAGCGAGTTTGGTTTACATTCATTGGCGATTTACAGATTGATTTTGTACATATTTCAGGTAAGTTTTTAAATATATATTCTTAATTTTAGATTATATACTAACTTTAATGTTATTGTTCCTTGCATTAAACTGCCAGTCTTGACAATTTCTGTATATTATTTAAGAACCGATTAGGACAAATTATACCCTGGCAAAAATCATATTTCATCACGTTGCTCTAGAGAGGTAAAAATAACACTCTTCCGTGCATTTTGCACATCTCTCTATACGTGTAGCCTGTGGGCTGTGGGCCAGGTACACGCGGAAATCATATAATGCTCTTCGCGTTCGATATAATGATGCGTTCAGGGCGATGCTGAGGCTGCCTCGCTTCTGTAGCGCCTCGGGTATGTTCGCGGAGGCTCGCACCGATGCTTTTACGCCACTATGTGCAAGCGAAGTGCTTCCATGGTGCACAGAGTGCGCGGCAGTGCCAACACCGGCATACAAATGATTGCTGGCAGGATAGACTGCCTTTATGTAATACACTGCTGCGACAGACATGTCAGCAGCAGTTGTAAATAATTTAGTTATTAATATATTAAAATAACTATTTATGAGTTTTGTAGCTTGAAATAAATGAATTTTAATTTTATTTTAATTTAATATTTCTAGTTAATAATTAACTACAATCAAACAAGCGGTATTATAAAGAAATAAAATCTTTATTGTTCTTAGATAAACAATATTTTGTATTAAACGGTGCACCTGAAACCTAAATTATAGAGTACAAGTTGAGCTGAAGATGCAAACAGGTCGAGAAAATTGAATTACAAACGCAATGCAATAGGATACCCTGTGTCGCATGAGGCATAGATATGGACACACAATCACAATACACAATCATCCAAGACTCAAGAACAAACATCCATGCTCATCACAGAAATGTTTGCCCCAGCAGTTCTAGTCAGCGTCGCTAAGTTACGAGGACAGTCAGATTCTGCAGTCTTTCAACTCATTGTTGAAAAAGAACAGTAGATTTGATAGGAACACAGCATTGGTATCGTAATAAACGGGCTCTATACTTCCAGACGACATAGTTGTGTACGTGACTGTGAAATGCGAATGCAATATAAAGGCCTTTTCAATAAGAATTTTGTTTTTCAATATGATTACACCGGAATTACATGACAGCATTGATATTTGTGGGAGGGAACTTCACTGCCGAAGTCTGTGTTTCCTTATTAAGTAGAATCACCCCGCAGTCTTCAAGTTGCGAGTGAAAAGGTACCTTCTAAGTTTGCGTGCTACACGGTAGGCCGCGTCATTACTCAACAACAGTTGAGACGACGGTGAAACGTAAGCTACGCAAACGTAAAAAAGTCGTTTTTGACATTTATATCTAGTAGAAGCAAGGGTTTTTATTAAAATGAATTCATTGTCACTTGAAAATAGCATTAAAACAATAAATCACCATGATATGAGAAGTTACATTTCGTAAAATTCATAATAATATATTCAAGTGAAAACATCGCAGCCGTGAGGCACAGTGTCGAAGAAGATCCAAATTTGTCAATTCCTCGACGCTCTCAATAATAGAGGTTTACCACAACAAGCACATGGCGAATTACCCTTACCTTACCCCTTACAAGGTGCACCAGCAACAATTGAAGCTAGCCGAGCCTTCATCATCATCACATCACCGTTGATTTGCACAAGTCATTCAAGAACAACCCGTTGATATTTCTGAAATAATCTTATTTTCAGACCAAGGCCATTTTCATTTATCAGATTACGTTAACATGCACATAACCAACCCACCTGCCAAACGAGCAAATTCCACCCTATATGGGGAGGCATATGTCCAGCAGTGGACGCCCCATGGCTGAGAGAAGATATGTCCAGCAGTGCACGTCCTATGGCTGCGATGAATGAATTAATGAGAACATGCAAAATTGTCGCATTTGGGCTTCTGAAAATCCAAAACAGATTGTTGAGATTCCTTTTATGAACGTGTGGTTTGCTTACACAAAAATAAAATTACAAATCATACATACTTATTAAGATGACATGAATATACATTAACATAACATAACATGAATAATATAACGAGAAGTTGTATTGTCATAGGAAAGAGATTTTCAACTTATAATAGCGCGTAACTAAAATTACGACCTTAAATGAAATTGCCCAACCCCATACAAAGTATGTCCTTCAGCAAAAAACTGTGAAACCCACACACACCCTCTCGATGCAACGATTAAAAGATTTCATAGAAATCTTTTATCTGTAATTTACTATGTACTCTGTTACGATAAGAAATGTGTAACTCAGCTTAGCGTCGGTTCAGAGCTCCGAATCACATAAAACTGAGTTCATGATCTATGACTCAATTGTTAAATGTAATGGCTTAGTCACACCTGAGTATTGGTCATAAATACTTGATTTATATATTCTCATAATATGTCAATAAAATCAGTAACCACCTAAGTGATTTCTCCACTTTATACTCCATACCTACCCTCTTCACATAAAGAACTCACAAGGGTCGTATACGTTTTACGACTTTTCCTCCCTCCCTAAATACCTTCATAGCACGCTTGTCTACCCTTGTGAGTATTTACGTCCTTACACTACTCCATCAAGGGTAGCTTTCCAATGTAAAAAGCTGTACAAACTATTTTCCGATTGGAAATCCATTATTCGACTACCCTCTCACGAGTCATTGGGACCAACTTTTTTCGTAATCTGCCTTTGCGTTAACCTTTATTTAGATTTAGAAAATGACTCGGATTTTTCGTTTTATTTGTGTTCTTAAATGAGTTTTATTATATCCTTCGAATTATTTATATTGTCGCATTTAAATTATTACTTATTTGTTTTTTTTAGTTATTAGGTAGTGGGAAAACCGTGGGGCGCACCTATTTTTATTAAACTAAATCCACAATATCCTTTTATTCTTTAAAGTTATGTATTGTATTAAATAGGTCAAACTATGCGGACACGATATACAAAAAATATATCTTCCAAGCCTCAAAACCTAGCGCTAATACAATCATCAGTAGCCAGCTAATGATGATGATTGATGATGATCGATGATTTTTTGTTGCAGTACGTGATACCTTTGTTCGTGATAAGTTTTGCGTATGTCCACATGGCGATGAAACTGTGGGGGGCACGCGCTCCAGGCAATGCATTGGAAGCCAGAGATGCCAACCATATGAGAAATAAAAAGAAGGTAAATAATATGTATCCAAGAATAAGATGTATATTTATCTTAACTGATTCATTTAGAGCCGCCACAGTACACGTCACAGTATTTGGCACACCTTTTTTCTCTGTCAGAACTTCCTATCAATCCATGTTTTTTCCTCAATGTTTTCCTTTTCATACATCGATCATCATATGCATCAATCTATTATTAAATTATTTTCCTTATTTTCTTCATTATTTTGCCACAGATGTTTGTAGCAAATTTTACTTCATCACAGTCTCCCATCTCAATATTCCATGGACCTATTTGATGTTATTGGGCAAATGTCGCTGTCACGCTTTGTAGATTTTTATGACGTACTTCCGGTTTTGCCGTAATACCCCATGAAGGGTGTATTTTGGAATGAGAACGTCTAGAGTATATATAATACTTGTTAAGATAACGATAGCTATTCTCTACAATATACATTTTTATTAGATATGGAGTGCTCGTTATTTTTGAACTAGATGTCTACTAATGATGTCAATCGATATATTTTGCAATAAAAAGCTGATAATAAAAATATTGTTATTTTACAAACAAGTTTTTACTTGCTGTGTTCACCGTGTTTACTTTGGCTTTTGGCAAACTTCAATTTTCTCTAAATGTAAGTTTAGAAATGTTATACAAAGTTCAAGAGTTCAAATGTTTGCTACTTTCATTTTCTCGAGATCAAGTGGGTACTTTACAAAAACCAGACAAGTTTTTGTAGAGTACCCAACATTTAATAAAAAAGCGCAATAGCATGGTTTAGACGTAAGCAAGCATACCAATTTACTAATGCAAAAAAACCCTTTAAATTATATAACTATTTATTATTATTTATTATTTAGCACACTTAGACCCCCCGCACTAGGATTCCCTGTGTCGCGGGAGGCATGGAGACACACAATTACAGCACATAAACACCCAAGACTCGGGACAAACATCTACACTCATCGCACAAATGTTTGCCCCTGTCGGGATTCGAACCCAGGTACCCGGAGACACAGAAGTCATGTCACTGACACTGACCACTACGCCACGGCGACCGTCTTCAATTATATGATAGAATATTATTTTACTTAGCGATAACCTACAGTTCATTGGCAAAAATGTAGTGCCTCGATTTATAAACATCGTAAAGACGCGGTCCTATAATACTTTAATTACAAAGGACATTATTTAAGCTCTCTCTTATCTTTGACTGACCTTGAGATTATAAGATTATGACAGAATCAGAATGCCCGGACCATTTCCACACAGCAAGGCATTATTTAGCAGATCTTTAAAGCTTAAATGAATTTCACGGCGTGTGCTTACTTTATAACAAACTTACACGTGCAATAGAACTGTTAATTTTCGCACAAAATTCTATAACCAGGTTCAAGTTGCCACTGCTGGAACACAGCAATGCCTCTTTATAAGAAAAGCATTGGCCATAACCCCCAACGCTCCCAATTTCAGTTATCAGTGGTGCTCAAACTTTATTATCCACACGGGGCGCATGAGGGCTTGAAGTTTCGAAGCGTTTTGCCTCTATTTTCTTATTGCGTGCTGGCAACGAATGGAACTCATTTCCCGAGTCTGTGTTTCTCGATAAGTACAATCCTGGAGAATTCAAGTAACAAGTAAAAAAACCTTCTAGGGTTGCGTGCTACCATTTAGTCCGCGTCATCACTTACGTCCAGGTGAAACGGTGGACAAACGTAAGCATATTATTTTAAAAAATCCTCAAATGCACGAAACACCTCAGTTTCCGGTGAAAGTAACACCGTTATCAAATTATCAGCATGGTGGTAAAGTAATTTCAAATACCCGCCTGGCTAGTTACCACAGCCAAGTTTGAAAAACTGTCACCAAAACATAGTGTGCTCACGCAGCAGTCCTTGAGAGTAAATATTCTAGGTTTAACGTGATAACACCTTCGACCACATCGCCACCATCCAGTGACATCAAGTGATATGGTGGTCAAACGCTATATCTATAAAGTACAAAAAAACATACACCGGTTGACAGCCGGCAAAGCTTCCTGTATTGATCTTAGTTTTATTATTAAATTCAGTTATTCAGTCTATAATTGTTTATGTGTATTGTAGTGTTGTTGTAACAACTTGTTTAACTTTAAATTTTTTTTTAGGTAATTAAAATGCTCGTACTGGTGGTGGCTCTCTTCGCACTATGTTGGCTGCCACTGCAGAGTTATTTATTGCTGATGTCTTTTTCCCCCTCAATAAATGAGTAAGTTTTTTTTTACAAGTTAATCTTGAAACGTTTACAAGTATTTCGATACTAAATAATCAACGGCAATTACCTACGTGCTAAGGCTCGCGCCTGCCGCCTGGCACGATCATAACTCCCAGATGAAGAACTGCAAACCAGTTCGAAACTGGTCGGAGAATAATTTTCCAGCAAATATTACGTGAGTTCTATCATCCCCATTCCATCTAAGACCGACCAAACGGACGGCAATGCAACATTCATACAAGGTAGACGTTCCAACTTTGCGCACGAAGCGTTTTGCTCCTACATTCATAGTGCGTACAACTAACGAATGGAATTCATCGCCTAAATCTGTGTTTCCGCAAAAATACAACCTGAGTATCTTCAACACTTCTAGGCAAGCGTGCTTCATCGTAGTCCGCATCATCACTTAACATCAGGCGAGATAGTGGTCAAATTCTTGCCTATTCACAATATAAAAAAGTGTCCTGGCTGGTTCTCAGACAATAATAAGTATGAATCCCAGGTATGCATTACGTACGTGTGTGTACTAGTACGAGTAACTATAATTACATTATAATATTTTGAACTACGGTAGTTGTTAATTGAGAGAAATTACGACAAACCATTTGAAGGAAATTTTGGTTACTGAAAATTTAATACGTGATGGATAAAATTAAATAAAAAAGACGCGTGGCACTCGGGGACTGCCGCGATAAAGCTATTTCATAGCATTTTTATCAACTTATGCAATTAATATATTAATAACTTATGCAGTAACGCCGATACAACGAATGCCACCTAGAGGCAAGTTGCTGAACTAAACAGGCAAACGTGATATTTCAAAAAAGTCATTAAAAGTTCTGCTATTCATCGATAGATGGCAAAACTAAAAAGTATCACCGCTGTGCTGGTCGGAGTGGGGGTGTTAGGTTATTTTCGTTACGGAATTTCTGCATTCGGTCTCCACGCTCAAGGCCCGCGATAAAAACTATGCAATAGCTTAATAAGAAATAAATAAAAATGTCTACTTTCCAAATTATTTCATTACAAAATGTTTGTCTGCAAATTCATGTAAAAATTGGGCTATTAATAAATGTTACAAGGTCACAAGTATCTGTAGAATATGTAAGATGTAAGAGTTCGAAATAGGTTGAAAAGTATTTGAAACGTCTAAACAAAATAACAATAAAAAAATACCAATAAAATGGAACCGACCTTAACTCTCAAAAGTGTGAAATAGCTTGTCGAAGTCGGTACCATGATAGTTCAAAAGGAACTATTATCAAAATATTGTGATCATGGTACTGACTTTAACAAGTTATTGCACACTTTTGAGTGTTGAAGTCGTTTCCTTTTTTTTACATTTTTTTATTGATATTCGGCGCAGGTGCATGCACCATGCTCACAAATAAACGGAAGTTTCTGCGGGTAGGTGTATTTTAGGAGCAGACAAATCTATTTACCCTCTTTCTTTCATGTTTATTGCGTTGAATGACGTTACCACTATTGAATATACACGTGCATATACAATAATCGTATAACTGGTATTTGTAATCCTAAATCATTTTTGTAACTTACAATCTTTTTTCAGGTACAGATACATCAACGTGATATTTTTTTGCTTCGACTGGCTGGCTATGAGTAACTCATGCTACAATCCTTTCATCTACGCAATATACAACGTAAGTACTCACAGTCAGCTATTATGTAAGTGGATGTTAGAGGATCTTCCAAAAGATATTCTCATTTGTGTTCGTAGGTGCTCAATATTGAGCATAAAAATAAGAATATCTTTTAGGGATATTTATACTTCGATGATCACATAGACATGAACGTATCGAGTCTGAGTCCATTGAGATAGATATTCAGATGAAAAATGCGAAATATCGTTGTATTATTTAAAACTAGCTGCACCCCGCGGTTTCACCCGCGTGGATTACGGTTTTAGCGCTACCTCAATTACCCCATGTGAACTATCAGGGCGAAGTGTGGACATACTCCACCTCGCCGGCCAGTACGAGTTGAAGATGATTTTGACAGCTTTGGTAGACCAAAGCTGTCAAAATCTTCTATTGTGAGCCGATCATATTGCCATATTGAATAGTAGACTTAGGCCCCTGGTCTTATGTTCATTTGGATGGGTTTTGGAACTGCAAGAAGGCGCCATCGAGCTAGGTGATTCCTGTAAGTACCTATCCAAATTTCTTACTATTTTAAAATCTTCCATTTTGAATCAATCTTGATTTCATTCTAGATTCAGTGACATAGTATGTAATTTTTCGTAGTCTGTTAGCATAGCATTCCGACATATGCCGAACCCGTATGGGAAAACCGTAGTCCACGCGGGTGAAACCGCGGGCGCAGCTAGTAAAATATAATTGTGACTAATTAATATAATTGATAACAATTCATTCATGGATTATTGCATTATGGTATGGCTAATTCTTTGTTTACTTAATAATTCAATATTAAAATCACTTAACAAATATCCGGAGCTATTGCTTTCAGTGGCGGCTAAGGTAGACGAAATATTAATTTAAATATTATTGAAAACAAACAGGGACAATAAAAACAATCAGTTTCACACAACAGTTACCTCAATTAATCCGGTAGTGCTGGCTATAATATACATTGAAAACAGACCAGAATCGTTCAATAAATCTTTTACTTCTCATCAATCATCTCACGACAGGCTGGTTCGGGTAAATAAACTTATGTATGTATGTACCTGTAGGTTTGTGTAAACATCCGAGATTCAGCGGAAGTATTGATTCAATTTCGGGGAATAAAAAATATTAAAAACATGACGCAATTACATCTGTCTATCTTCATACACAGCGTTTGAATCACGTTCTGAAGCCAATGGACTTAGTTCCTAAAGTAGCAATATATTTATTGTGTGAACAATTGACCTCAAACTTTGCAGCCAGTTTCAAACAAAGGGCTCAAGACCTAACCCTGGCCTTAGCAAATATGTATACTTTAATAAACACCACATACCATCGCGATTTAAACAATTACGTGTAATGTTTGCTATACGGCTTGTAGTAGTATAAGTTCAGTCGTGTATTTTTAACCGACTTCAAAAGAAAAGGATGTTTTCAATTCAAACGGTTTTTTTTAATGTTTGCTACCTATGAACTTTGACTGGAAGAACCGATTTTGATTTTTCTTTTTATTTGAAAGCTGGGTCTTCCCGTGTGAGACCATTTCAATGTCATCAAAATCGGTCAAGCGGTTTTTGAGTTACACTTCAATAGCTGAAAAGTGTTACTTTTATGTGGATGATTTCCTCATTGATCGTGAAGAAATCGGTGAAAATACACAATGACAATTGATCCCGTGAGTAGCAAAGGTCACTGAAAACAGTGGAAAATTTTACTAAAAAATGGAACCGACTTCAACACTTAAAAATGTGAAATAACATGTTGATCTCGGTATCATGACAGCTCAAAAATAACTATTATCAAAGAATTGACCACATGGTAGTTTTTTTTTCACCCCTTTTCACTAATTTATGTACGCAATGATAAACTGTCCTGTGTCGTATCGTGCAATACTTATGCATAGTAAGTTGTTGTGCGAGTTTATCATTACGTACATAAATAACTGTAGAGGCAGGGATCTGATCACATCCTTAGGATAGCGCACGTTCGAAAAGAAAAACATTTTTTTTTGTTGTTTGTGCTAAAATGGCACGAGTCGACTTTTAAATACATTAAAAACTAAATTATTAGGCAGGTAACAATTGCTGTCGTGGAAGGGAGGTGGAATGGAGGATAGTATTGAAATCATTTAATAAATTTATATAGTAATAATAATTTAAGTAACCATAATTTCAATTCAGCCGTATGACATCTACTGCTGGTAAAACATTTTCACCAATGATCTCCTCAAAGACCAGCTGGAAGGAGCCCGCATCCAGCCTCCGCCCGTGACCGTTATAGGCTGCCTGTCCACCTTGTTTGAGGACGTCTCACCCCATGCTGGCTATTCTCTGGTTTCCACTTAAGAAACTTTGGACCCCAACTAGCAGATCAGCTGGGCTGTGTCGATGACTCTCATTGTTTTCTTTGTTTGTGATAAGCTCTGGGCGCAATTCTCTCAATAGCTCGTTGTGCTGGTCAGAATTCAGAATTACGAAAGAAAGAATTTCGTTATTTAATAATAAATTAATACTAATAAAAACAATAAAAAAACATTTTCATATTCATTTTCTACTGTCATAAATTACTAATTTGGTTATAAATTTTTTGAGTTCTTAAAGAATATATATGATTTTTTAAAATGGAAAAAAAGGTAAAACTTAATTTCAGAAAAAAATATTTTTCCCATCTAAACTTTATCAGAGCTCTGATCAATTCAATAGAATTTATTACCTACTAAGCATTTTTGTTACACAAAATATCGAACACCTCGAGACAGGGTGAGGCCATAGTCTCTGAACTAAGAAGAAACTTGTGTCTCTTAAATACATCTGGCTTATGCAACAACTGCGTTTCAATTAGTGACAAAAATATGCCAATTCCCATACAAAAACGTACATAAATATACATTTTAAATATATTATATAAAAGCTACCAAATGATCTTAGAGTAGGTACTGCTAACAAGCCCATAATTTAGGCTAACATATTTTTATCGCAAATTTTAGGAGTCCTTGTGGGGAAAGCGGCTCAATAAGGCTGTATCCATACTAGCTAACATTTAATATCCACAAAGGGATCTGAGGACGTACCTGCTCGCAATTCGTATCGGCAAAGTTACGATCCGCCTGTAGGCATTGACAACATTTATTTACGTTTTATAAGGCGCCTTACTTAATTTCATTGTTACAGGAAAAATTCAAGAAAGAATTTAAACAACGATTCACATTCGGAAAAAAGCCAAATAGATACGCAAATGACAGCTATGAGGTAAGAATAAAAAGGTTTCGTATTATCTTTATCACACGCTTCATATAAAATTTAATTTTTAAATTAATACATCGCAGAACTATGTATACAACTTTTGCGAGAAAAACACGTCAGTAGCCGAATCACAAGGGAAGTGAAAGGGAATCACAATCGCAGCGTTTGAACTCATCACTTATTGTAAACAAATGCTTTATTGCTACTTGAACAAAAGAACAAATACTTCAGAAAACACAAAAGTGTCTGCGAAAGTGTGTTGCGAACACCAAAAGCACATTGACTTCCTTAGGTTTGTCATACTTCACAATCGTACAAGAGAAAAAAAAACGGTTCTAAGATTATCACCATATTATTATATTTATTCCTGAATATACTGTCAATTACCTAGTACAATTATGACACTGAGAATGATAGTTAGTACGGATAGTACGTAGGTTTGTTTATATTATTATTTTTAATTATTTAATTTCATAGCTTTTGAGTTATCTTTAGGCTGACCATAGCTAGTAGATTGCTCAAATGTTTTCGTAATATCTGTAGTATGGTAATTAGTTAAAAGTATTTTATTTTAATAAAGGCATCGGCCCATTGAAAAAAAAGTTGTTTATGCGAATGCGAGACGATTACTGTAACGCAAGTTATTAATGCTTCGAGCACGAATCTCGCATCAAAAAATGTGTTGTACTGATGAAACTGAACTCACAAAAAGTAAATACAATTCAAAAAACGCGTGCTAGTTAGTAAAACAATCGATCCATCATTGTTATTCGTTTTATATGTATATCGGATGTATGTATATGAGACATTCTTCTCTATTTATGTTGATAGGTTACCACATAAACAATTTATAGGTGATTTTTTTAAACTTACGTTTGACCGCTGTCTCACCTGATGTTAAGTGACTACGCGGTCTAAGGTGTAGAAAGCTTAGAAGGTACCTATTAACTCGCGACGGGAAGAAAAATAACTTCACTTTTTGGCGCCCACGGGGCAGTTGTGTTAAAACTTAACTTGTGCGTCTCCATCTTAAAGACATTTTTTGATCGATTTTAAAGATACCATTACATCTTACACAAAATGAAACTAATGAATTATGTACCTGTGCAATGATATTATATGTTTATATGAGGTAGATGTCGCACAAGCGCGCGGAAACTGAGGCGGCAAAATTAAGTCAATTGTAGTAATTTAGATTACGACGCGTATTTCAAGCGGAAGTCTAAACATATAGCTATCCTTTTCTATATTATTTGTACCTTATTATCTGTCGCAGTAAGCATGTTTATGTCGTAAAGGAACAAAATCTGAGCACCGCGCAGTATGAATATACGTCATCTTTAGTAAAACATCATTGTACCTGTGTCATGCAAATACACTTTAAGTACATCGTCAAATTGGGTATACCGGTATTTGCTATCTATATAGACATTTCAAATTTTACACATATTAAATTATATATAATGTACATTATTATTATATCTAAGACAGAAAATGCAACCTTTTTCTAAGGCACCTTAATGATAAATGCTTACAGTATTGACCAGGTGAATAATAACATATTACTGATTTGTTGAGCCATATGTGCGCTTACATTTAGATAACAATTTGCAATGATCAGGGATTCTATTAAGGCTTTCTACGAAAACTCAATCCCAACTGACCCTTGTTACGAAATACTTTCTATATTATGATAATTTAGAAATGTTAAGAAAATGAAAGTATCTCATCATCATCTCAGCAGTTATAGGACGCCCGCGGCTGAATGTAGCCTTCCCCATTCATTTCAGGCCTAGGAGAGGTCTGGCAGAGATGTGTATGGCGACCTGTTCAAGATTGCTAGGAGAGCAATCTTGAACAGGTCGCTGTCTGCCTTGTCGATACTTACTACGGTTACGCTTGCCTATCCAAGGCGTCCACTTAAGAACTTTTTGATTCAAGAAGACAATATCATTTTTATATTTTCAGGATGGCCAGTCGTGCCGAACGAGGGTACTATCATTTCGTTCGACCAACGACAGAGGCGCGTACGCAGCGAGGAAGTCGATCATCATCCCGCCCGTCGACGGCATGAAGATAGGAAACCGTACATCTTGCCACTGCATGGCATCCCAAAATAGAGATAACGGGTTTGGTTTCCTAAAGTCCAATGAAATGAACATGCGTAACAGCACCAAGAGGTATCTTGATATGAGGATAAGCAGCACAAGGAGAAGTAAAAGGAATTCTGCTGCGAGGTATTCTGATGATGAGATGCCGATAGGAGACGAGAGAGTCAGCGAGCTATACATATTCCCTAACAGTAGCATCGTGGAATTCACAGACATATCCTACGATGACAAAGTGTAACTATATAATAGTAGTATATTTATATTGTTAGGTAATGTTGGAGTCATATGTGATAGTTAATTTACCTTCTTATTATAATGTAGTATAATGATTCAGTAAATTAATTTACGAACAAAAGTCTACAGTTCTTTATACCCAAACATTGGACTGATCTTAACTGAAGTGTACGCTTCCACGTTTCTTATTTGGGTAAGGCCACGGTTTAATTGACGTATATTAGTCGAATAGGTAACCCGACCGATTTCGTGACCTGAGTCACTGTGCGAGAGCGGGTGCTCTTTATGAAAAAGTGACTGTGGAGGTCATGAAACCGATAGGAATAACGTTAATAAGCAATAGGCTAGAGCAGTGGCTTTCAACCTTTATTACGTGAACCTTTTGCTTACAAAAGAATAAAAAATGTGCCAGTGATTTTAATATTACATTTTTTTAATAGGTGCTCGACGACGTAATTGAAACCATAGTTTAAAATAAAAAATGTTGAAAACTAACGAAACTTTCAACCAAGTTTTCGTTTCTTAGTTTACTATGAAGACGACGAGGAAACATTACTTAGCCACACAAAAAACAATTAAAAAATATATAAATGTTTATACGTTTGACTACTACTTCCAAATAAGGGATCTTGAAGCAATGTGGTGTGAGGTTGCTAGGTAACCAGGTGTTGAGTAGAAGTTATTCAAGCAAAATGCACATTATTTATACAAAATGTCAGCTATTCTTGAAAATGAATAAGGCAAATAACTCTGTCAAATTAGCAATATTGATTTCAGTTAATTTAGTCAACATTTAACTTTTCACTAACTAATAGCACGATGCAATAGCAAACAAGCGTACGGACTGCCTGATAGTAAGAGATCATCGTCGCTACCTGTAATACTTGGGTTGATATGATACATTGCCAATCCTTTTAAGACTAGTAACTCTTCATTTGAAGAATTCCACATCTGAGACTAAGGAATACCGAGGGAAGAAGCGTGTTCCACATTAGCAGGTATGTGGCAAAAACGAGCGGTTGAATCGCATAGTATGTGACTTCCATGATCATGATCTTGTCGTCAGAATAAGGTTGAAGAGTTCTTCAGAACTCTCTCCGTTGTTAAAGATATCAGCTAAGAATTCAACCGTTATGATAGGAATCGCACTGTCACATCTTCTTAATTAAGAAAATATAAATAAAATATTTAGAAATTTATTAGGTTTCAGTGAAGATCAGCATGAACACCAGTGATAAGTAAATATTTTATATTTTGCTCTACCTACCTGTTTTAGTTAAGTACTGACATATACACAATAAAATTTCTAATAAAGTAATACTTAATGTTGTCTAGTTAGATAGCCCTCTATAATACGGTCGCCGTGGCGCAGTGGTCAGCGTTAGTGACATGACTTCTGTGTCTCCGGGACCCTGGGTTCGATTCCCGGCAGGGACAAATATTTGTGCGATGAGTGTAGATGTTTGTCCCGGGTCTTGGATATTTGTGTGGTGTGATTGTGTGTCCATGCCTCCCGCGACACAGGGAATCTTAGTGCGGGGGTCTAAGTGTGTTAAATAAATAAAAAAAAATATATATAATAATAAAGAATATTCATCTTTTCAATCTCTTACAATCAAAATATCAAAGCGCATCTAATTTCACTCAAATATGTAGATAAATTAAATAAAATAAATAAATATGGGACAACATTCACACAAGGTCTTCAGGTCCCAAACTAAGCAGTAACCTGATGACTGATATAAATACTTATATACATATACACACCCAGACACAGGTCAAACAGATATGTTCATACACACAAATGTTTGACCTGTCCGGGAATTAAACCCAGAACCAGCGGCTCAGAAGGCAGAGTGCTACCAACTGCGCCAACCGACCAGTCAAATTGAACGTTATAGGTTTGAAAGGTGCCGATGACATTACAGAATCTCGCGGGTGTTTACAGGCAGGAGGGGCGGGGCAAATCTTGATGCGTGTTTTTTAAATATATTACAAAAAATCTCAGTGGAGTTTTATTGGATACTTATTTATTTAATTTTCTTTTAAAATATATTAATCTGATGATGTCAATGTCCTCAATCAAATTGTGCCATTACTGTCGATGATATTAATATATATCAGCGTCAGCTTGCGTGTCGTAAAAACACACATTTGTAAGGATCAAACACATAATACTGACGTGTGGGTTGCTTTGATAAGATCAAAAGAGTAATTGAAAAATGTAATCATAATTTCTATCGAAACTTTATCGATTTCCTCCCTAAATAGACGACCAAAAAAAGGAATGATTGAAGGGCGGCCAATAAACTGTTATCCACCAACCTATAACGAAGTATATAAATCCATGCTGTTATCTAGTTTACACCTATATTTTTATTGATATTTGGCAAGCGCTTAACTACTACCACACCTGATATTAAGTAATGATGCGGTCTACGATGGAACACACCTACCTTCATGGCTTCAAGACACGAATGAATAGGTATCTACAAGATTAGAGACTAGAGCTATTCATTCGTTTCTTGAAGACACCGAGATTTTATTTATATGGAAACACAGATTTGGAAGGGGGAGGGTATGTCTAAAGTTGATAGATAGATTCGGTGCTTCATACAGTAAAAAGTACAACATCTAGGCTTAAGGCGCTGTGAGTAGACAAACCGCTATTTTTAAAAATTTATTTTAAACCATGTGTAGAAGACAGAGCTTTGGTTTTTTCAGTTTTAGTATCTTTGGTTCAGCATAAAGGAACAGTCAGGATTCAAAATCCGGTTAAGTAAAGTTTTCTCGATAGTTTTAATTTTTGAAAAATATGCTTTTCAAAAATTAAAACACGTATATCTTACAAAATAATAACAACATTCATATAAACCTTACTTTGTTTGATAGATAATGGCATTATCTAGGAACAGTCAAGATTTTTTTTCAATATTCAAGTCTGTTGATTTTATATGAATTTACTACTCGCTACTTTTTACTAACATTCATATACCAACGGTACAAAAACGTGCCAAGTATAGTTCGCATGAGCAGTACCCAAATTGCCTAATTGATTAAATTAGAATGAAATTGAAATTAATTCTCTTCAGTTTATATACTTTTCACATAAACCATTTTGGTAAGAATATTATTTCTAAAGGGAAAAAAAAAGCAATGAACTCAATTACTTTGTAATGTAACATGATCTAAATATTAAAACATTCGAATTTGATAACGTATCAAAATTATTCCATTATATGTGCGGCGAGATCGAATCAATTTCAAATTGAATCTAAACAAACACTTCATTCGCCGAAATGATTCAAAAGCAAACCGTGTGTACACACACTCGATCAAACAGCGGTGAACATCGCTCACATCGGAAGATCGCTAAGGATGGTAAACAACTGGAGCACTCAAACAAACTTTATGAACATTTTAATACGTTTATTTGGTTACGTAACACAATCATACAGATATTAAGGCTGTGTGGCGGCAAATCGAAATTAAAAATAAACAAAATCATTTGATTTTTTGAGCCGAGAGAAAGCAGGGGCCTCGAGGACGCGGCAGGAGCGGCTGTACACGGCTGGGCCGCCGATAACTGACAAGGGCAAGGTATCCACTGCTAGTCTGTAATACATAACTCTTGGTCAAGTGTTTTGTGTTTGTAGGACTGTAGCTCTGCGATAGCAGCGACAGATCTGCAGGGTAAGAGGTTAGAAATACTTAGGTAACTATAGATTAGGCCACGACAACGCTGGCACTCTAGGGGACATTACAGGGCGACTTCGCGAAGCTAAGAGAAGAATACATAAAATAAATTGACAACTATAAGTTATGATGCCATGTAAAAAAAGTTCCATAGATAAAAAAAGTTACATATGAAAAGCTGTGGATGGACTGCTACATGTGGTAGATCTTTATTTATCTTCATCTGACACATCGCTGCGGGCCACGGTTGTCGGATGCGGGAAAGTTTGGCGTTCATTGCAAACCACATACCGCATATACATACCTATATGCATACCTATATTTTTTATGAAAGTTTTAAATATTAATATTTAATTTATGATCAAAAACTCGACTTCCATAATAACTACATTTTGAGAGTTAAAAACGAGGTTGCCCCGTGTCCCCAAACTTTAATTGCCTGTCTAAAAACATTACGAACACATATTTTAACCTATTATTATATCATTAATTGTTACAAGGCATATGTCCAGCAGTGGATGTCTAATTGCTGAGAAGAAGAAGAAGAATAATTGTTCACTAGATTTTGCCGTGTGGCCGTGGTGGTACCGGCCTAGAATAGTACTCCCCCATCTCTTCCCGCGGGTGCCGTAAGAGTCGGCTAAAGGATCACGTACCAGGAGGTGGGCAGCAGCGCCTTCTGAGGATCGGAAATCATACTGCGCTCGCCAACCCGCCTGCCAAGCGTGGCGAGTATTGGCAAATCCCCCCTTATATGGGGGAGGCATACGTCCAACAGTGGACGCACATAGCTGAGAAAAGAAAGAAAGAAAGAAGATTTTAATGTCGAATAAGCTATATCAACTTTATTTAGGTACTATTTATAGAGCGTGTAACTATTATATCTGTTTCTAACTAAAGTTGTTAAAGAGTTTACCGGTTAATACTGGAAATAATTGAATATTTCCGCCCACTCGCGGGGAATACCCAAGTTATTTTGTAAACCAGCTGAAATGTTTTTGTGTCAAAATATTTGCGAGTCGGAAACTTCGGGATAAGTTGTAAATTCATAAAGATAACTTCTCCTCCATAGGACTGTTCGATCATAGTTAATTTCTTTTGTTACCATTCAAATAATATTAATAATTTAATCCTATACAAAACTTAAAAACGATTTGAATCAGAAAATATATGTTTTCGTTCAAAATTCCCAAGATTTTGGTGTCAGATTTAAAAAATGGTATATACTTTTTATGTTAGCATCGTTTGTAACCAGATATTTTAAAACGTACAATGCCGCAAAAAAATTCTTGAAAACTTTATTTTCATAAAATAAATTATTTATAATATTCAGTATTACAATAACCCATTCTTTTTTTTAAAATAGGCTGCGCACTAATATGGATACCTCTCATTTTTTTAGTTACAAATAATAATTTGATTTGGTCTAAAAAATACTAGCTGTAGTAAATCTACGAGCTGTCGCTTTAAAGGTGTAGATTTGCATCTAATTATCAATATCAATAACTATCAATTTACATTGTATCCTATCAAACCTTTCTAGAAATTTAATAATTCGAAAATAGTTACGAACACAGTACTCATTGTCATGACCTTTAGAAAAAAGTTTCTGAAAAAATGTCTTTGATTGCAGCTTACTGCAACTCACATTGAATTATACGGGTATAACCCGCCCGTATAAACAGTATGGAGTAATGATTGTGAGTAAAATACATATTTTTAGTTCTTTTACTGACTTCAAAAAAGGAGGAGGTTCTCAATTTTTATTAATTTTTTATTTATTTATTAACATTCACACAAGGTCTTCAGGTCCCAAACTAGGCAGAGCCTGTGCTATGGTAACCTGTTGATTGACATATATACTTATATACATGTACACACCAATTCGACCCGTATGTTTTTTAATTCAGAACTTTCGATTGGGTGAACCGATTTAGATGATTCTTCATTTGAATGCTGGTGTTTCCCGTGTGATCATTTAAATTTTATCAAAATCGGTCAAGCGGTTTTTGAGTTACACTCCAATAACTTAAAATTTCTACGGCTGCTTGGATGACATTATAACTGCGGGTAAAAAAATCGGGGAACATACAATTGATCCCGTGAGTAGCAAAGGTCACTGAAAGGGGGAGAAAATCAAATTAACCAAAAAAAATGAAACTGACTTCAACACTGAAAACTGTGAAGTAACTTATCAAAGTCGGTACCATGAGCACAATGTTTTGATAATGGAAACTTTTGGACTATCATGGTACCGACTTTAACAAGTTATTTCACAGTTTTCAGTGTTGAAGTCGTTTCCATTTTTTGTTATTTTTTTAAAATTGTAATGCAGTTAATTTTGGAAAGACACGGACTACTGCAACAAAGCTAATGAAAGCAGCATGCAGGGCCACCTATGCTATTATGTACTAAGTTCAATAACAATAAATAAATTTGTTATTGTATAAAGTACCAATATAACCAGAGTATTTGCGGATACGTTAATTTAAGTATGTAAAGTGGGTAGGCGGAAGCTTTTACAGCAGCCTGGCGACGCAAATTATTTCAAGCACTCATAAATATACGAATATATCCACCATTTATCGTTTTTATAGCCGTTTTAGTGTCATGAAGACGGTAAGAACATTGTGAGCACCAAATTAAATGACTATTTATAACTGTGAATTGTTTTCAAACAACCAATTCTTTGTCTCATTCCAACTGAATGTACATTTGATACATCAGCAAGTTCTTAATGGAACTTCATTGTTGCATATTAGTGCATATAGTATACCTATATAATCGCAATACAGGGTGCCAATTATTTATTAATAATGAAAACAAGTCATAACATTGATCAATCCAAACAAGTTTTTTTTTTAATCACACTTAAACTCCCGCACTAGGATTCCCAGTGTCGCGGGAGGCATGAACACACACAATCACAGCACACAAAAGCCCAAGACCCGGGACACTCATCGCATAAATTGTTACTAATTATTTGTTACTCATTATGAATGTATAAGACAAGGGACTTACTCACGTAATAAGTCAGAGGGTTACGACTATAGTTTCAACCACATTCGGTGGTCTTTTTCAAGGAGAATACGGGGCGCTCGCGGACGCGGTCTCGGTTCGCCTAGTACTGTAGTTTGACACATTCATAATGTGTCAAACCACGTCAGTTTTAATAACAAAATATTTGTTACTCGCTTCAATCAAACATTCTTGGTTAGATTAATAAAGTTTTATTTTCTCATTACACTCAGATCCCCGCACTTGGATTCCTTGTTTCGCGGGAGGCATGGACACACACAATCACAGCACACAAACATCCAAGACCCGGGACTAACATCTACACTCATCGCAAAAATGTTTGCCCCTGCCGGGATTCGAACCCAGGGTGACACAGAAGTCATGTCGATGAGACAAACCACTGCGCCACGGTACCGTCTTTAAATTTGATCAAGTTTGTAATAGCATGCATAAAGATTCCGTAATCAAATAAATGTATTTGCTGCGAAGAGTGTACCCGGCAGGCTCGTATTTCATTCGGATACATAGTGATGGCGATAAAAAAAAAAATGTTCATCAATAACTTTTAGATGTGTATAAATCATTCTATACGGCAGCAATTAGGTCGCATATCATCCGTAGCATATAGCTACGAAATGCTACGAGACCACAAACATGCTACGTGTCATGAATTTAAATTTGGAAGCTTATCGCGCGTCAGATATTGTTATTGACAGACATTACGGGGTCGTAGCTGGAAGTTTTGATAGAGAAGATACTACAATTTACTTCTTTGGGTATTACTATGTACTAATGGTAGAATATTATTAATTTTAAGTGATCGTAAGAATTTACTAGTGTAGAAAAGTAGAGCAGAATGGCTCAAATGACATAACTTCATCAATCTTCTTGCAATCTCCAAGTAGGAAGTGGAAAGTTTAAATTAGTTAATATTAAGTATAAGTGCATATCAATTTATCTTATGTGCACATCAATTAAAATGCAGATCCAAAATAAACAACAAAACAAAGTTACGCACGATGATGAAATCAATGACAGTCGCCATGGGTCAGTGATCAGTCAGGGTCCTGGGTTCGAATCCCCAGAGAGACAAATGCGGTGAGTGTAGGTGTTAGTCTTGTGTTTTTGGATTATTGTTCTGCTATTGTGTGTAGATAGCTCCCGCAAAACAGAGATCCCTAATGCAAGGGTTTGAGTGTGAACAAAATAAAACATTGCCAAAGGTACTACACTAACTATTACATACTAAAGCAAATGTATAATTCATGGAAATTCATCTACTATTTATATATTAGGTAGTATATTTATGTTGCTAAGCCAGAGTGATGTGTGTTTTATGAACAAGTTTGTTATGTAATATCACAGTTATAAAGCAGTTTATTACAATGAGCTTTATGAACCCTCGTCGCTATAATAACGTAGTCGAGGATTTTCTATGTCATATAGACACGCCCAGGCGAGCCTTCATGTATCGATTCTACTATTATAAGATTGCTTTACTGATAAAGAAATGATAAATGATTCTTATCAATGGATTACTGACACGATCACACAATAATTATGCTTCAAAAAGTTCTATTTGGCAAATGTTATGTGATGTAGGATATTCTGGTATGGATTACCCTGTGGTATGTGGTACCCACGCTCTCCTCTCGGGACAGGGATTTACGAACAATTACACCGATTTATTACTGTACATTTTGATTCGAATTTTAATGCGAAATAATAAAAACGAAACTCATTAAACAGCACAAAGGTAGGCGTTGAGTATATTTGAGTATATGCGAGCCGGTGTTATCATGTGTGCGAGAATGTGAGTGTGTGTAACTGTGTAAGTGTGTGTAAGTGTGTGTACCTGTGTAACTGTGTTAGTGTGTGTAACTGTGTAAGTAGCAAGTGATTACCGGAAGTTACAAAATATGAGAGAGAGTTTATATATTACTACTACTAACGTCACGCAGTTTCACCCGCGTGTAATACGGTTTTCTTGCTACCTCAACTACCCCATGGGAACTATACTTTTTCCGTGATAAAAGTAGCCTTTGTGGTAATCCAGGCTTAAACTATCTCCGTACCAAATTTCATACAAATCGATGTAACCGTTTGACCGTGAAGAAGTAAAAAACATACACACAAACTTTCGCATTTATAATATTAGTAGGATAGGATAGGAAGTAGGATGACCAAAATACATCTAGGTAGGACTAGGCCGTGGTGGTACCGGCATAGAATAGTACTCTCCCATCTCTACCCGCGGGTGCCGTAAGAGTCGGCTAAGGGACCACGTACCAGAAGGTGGGCAGCAGCGCTTTCTAAGGATCGGATACCATACTGCGCTCGCCAACCCGACTGCCAAGCGTAGCGAGTATTGGCAAATCCCCCCTATATGGGGGTGGCATATGTCCAGCAGTGGTCGCGCATGGCTGAGAGAAGAAGAAGGACTAGTATGCAGTGTGCAGTTTGGTCATATGTTTTGATAAGAAACATTTGCTTCACTATTTATTTGCAACTGAAAGAAGTTTAGGGGTATATGATTGATGAATCATTTTGTTAGTTTTATCATATAGATAGGTGCTGGGGTAAGATAGTTGTCTACCAGAGAAGAAAGTCAAACATTAAGTACCTTTGCTTACATAAGAGATAGTAGGTATACCTGCATAAGCAGACGGGTTCTACTGGATTTGTGTGTAGCTGATAAATAACGAACAATCAAAATACTGTGTATTTTGTTGACAGGTGGGTAATTTTAATCATTTGCAAGAAAAGACGTAGGTACTATGTTTAAAAATAATTACAGTAGAGTCTCAGTAGTCCGGCACTTCAATAGTCCAGTACGTCCAATAATCCAGCACCCTCGACTCCCCACTCGCGTTCTGCGCTCGCGCACCAGCATCAGCATAATCTCAAAAATTATAACAATAATAAAAAAATATCATATTTATCTGTTATTATCAAGTTGAAAATGCTGTAGCGTATAATTATATTTGTAGTCATTAAATGTTTCTCTACGTTATCAAATCAGAAATGAAGAGATCCGTAGAAGAACGAAAGTCACTGATATGGCAGCTGATTAGCAAGTTGAAGTGGCAGTGGGCAGGGCACATAGCTCGAAGACCTGGTGGCCGTTGGGGTCGATAGGTCTCATAGGACGGCCACCGACCAGGTGGACAGACGACCTGACTAAGATCGCGGGCACAAGCTAGATGCGGGCCGCTTCCAACCGGTCCTTGTGGAAATCAATGGGGGAGGCATATGTCCAGCAGTTGATGTCCTGCGGCTGAGGTGATGATGATGATGATGAATAGTGTAGCTAATGCATGTCAAGCTAACGGCAACATAGGACTTATCTTCTTAATATAAAATACAACGATTTCTTCTATACAGTCCAATATTCCTAACATTCCACCCCCTAGTTTTTAATAGTAATGGTTTAGTACTTCTTATCAATAATCAAAATCAAACCATATCAATTTTACATAGAAAATGGTAAGCGAGTTAAGATAGCGGAAAGGTTACGCATCAACTCTTTTCCATCATTGATGATTAGTTTTGAAGGTTAGTAACGGCGAAGGCTAAACTCATAAATCCGACACTTACGAACAAAGACTCGGTATCGCTGATTTATCAGTGATATAATAATCTCAACGCGCTTACGTACATAGTAGATACATTACAACACAGATAATGGCGCTGTTCTAATTAAACGATGGCTTTATAACAGCTGTTATTTAGATAAACCATCGATCAACATAACGCCTGCCGTTTATACCAGAGGATCAAATAGCGGAAAGTGGAGTGTTTGTGTTGATCATTATTAGCGGATGGCTCACCGACTATTAAAATAAATAAAATAATAAAAAGATCCGTACAGGAACGTAAGTCACGATATAGACCACCCAATTACCAAATAGAAGTGGTATTGGGCAGGGCACATACCCAGAAGAACTCATGGCCTAGGTGGGCAGATGACCTGAGATCGCAGGAATCCAGCAATTTTCATGAAGATCTATGTCCAGCATTGGACATCCTATGGCTTAGATGATGGACCGAGCATAAGGTGCAATAACAGAACTTATAAAGCTCACACCTCCTGCACAAAACAAAACGTTTGCACATTTTTAATATCATAATCATCTTATACCAATTAAAACTTCCACAGTATGGAGTCAATCTTTTTATTGGCGAAACTCCAAACTAACCGTGTCATATATAATTTTATATTTATTAGAAAATTGAAGAGGAACCTGTATTCTAAAGAATTCAGAAAACATTGAAGCTAAATACAAAATCTGCTGAATTCCATTAATACGCGACTTACTATTATTATTTAATTATGAATCTCTATTTGTCTTATGTGTCTACACATAAGTCATATTATACAAGTATAAATATCAAAAACAATAATGATGTTTTAATAAAGATATTTTAAAAACCCTAAACTAGACTCGCGCCAGCAGCGGGGCAGGGCCCAAGCTACCGGTGGTTAGGGCTGCAAAGTGTAAGGAACTTCCGGACAATACGCGCCGTGTCAAGGATTACATCCTTCTGCATCCGTCTAGTGAGGTGAGGTCTGAGTGACCTCCTAAGGTGGTCGAGGCTCTTTGCTATTAAGTCGTTCTACAAAACGACTATCGGGACAATGATCGTCATTATTAATTTCAGAATTACTGTCTCGAATTATTTAACACATTTCGGTTTAATTAAGATCACGGGCCTGAGCCGGGTTTCATTATTATAATAATTTTTTTTTAATTCAAACATATATCATACACATTTTCATCAAACGTACTACTTAACTTATTCGTTTTATTTGATCAGTAAAAACAAAGAAATTTCTGTTATCAAAGAAAAGAACGCAGTATATCTTTTCCGTCACGATAAGAATTTCTAACTCAATTTAAATTAAGTTAAACTTCCTCAGGTATCTCGTTACCAGCTGGGTAACTTTAATCATTTGGAAAAAGTGTAATTGAACAACGTTTGCTTTGTTCCATTAACAAACAATTGCTTTGCCAGCTAGCAACAACATTCATAATGATAGTTATCACGGAATATATAGTGTTTATTAATACAAGGTATTTAATTATCTATCTAGGTCTATTAATACAGGTCTTTGAGAGGACCTAAATATTTTGAATTAATTAAACATTAATTTCGTATCGCATGTTGACATGTTAACGCTAATTAGTTTATTTTTACAAAATAGATGGATATTTTTCGGTATGGTAAATAATGGTACCTACTGTTTTCAATATAACATTAATTGTACCACAGCGGGCAAAAAGAAATTATGCGTGTTTCACGAAAGGTACAACCCCGGATTCTTCAAGCCGCGAGTGAAAAGGTTGCATTTTTAGTTGGCGTGCTATACTTTAGACTGCGTTGTCACTGAACATCAGGTGAGACAGTGGTCAAACGTAAGTTTATACTTATTACCATTAAAAAAAAAACGGGTGCACTCCGTGAGTGCCGGCAGAAGTGAAAACATGAACATCATTGATGATGATGATGAAAAGTAGCCTATTTGTTATTCCGGGATCTGAAGTATCTATATACCAAATTTCATTAAAATCCGTTCAGCCGTTCTGGCGTAATTGAGTAACAAACATCTATCCATCCATCCATCCGAACTTTTAGATTTACGTTTATGTATAAAATTAAAGTGTGTGTAGCTGCTTCCAAATCACCACAATCACACACAAATATAGAAAATTCAGTTACTAAATCATTTTATTTTTTGCATTCAACAAAGAGCTTTGGCTGCTATAAAACTCATAACGCAACGTCGAAGAAACGTCGAGGTAAATAAATTACTAAATATTTTTCTCGCGATCGAGCCCCGTTTGATTTAATAACAATCATAACGCAAAGTCTCGGAAAGCAAAGTTCACCGTACCACTGAGTGTCATATCACAATACCGAGAAATTTCTACCTAAATCTTTTATTGAATTTTGCCGTCTACGCTGAAACGAAATTACGTATACATCCATACTTACAGTGCCTCATTTGTCCGGTTATCCATACGACATCATTGGTTCTAGCTGCTTACCCTCATTCTAAAATTAAGTGATAATAGTATCTCCATACATTTTCTAGTCGACTGAGAGCATCTGGCTTTACAAAATGCAAACAGCGACTGATACGTTATACATATCTTTGATCTTTGGGAAAAATATAGTAGCAGAAGGTTATTAACATAAAGCTAGCGAGATAAGCTGTGAGCGAGACAGCTGCTTAATAATATGATTGATGATTTAATTATGAAAACAGCTGATATCCCATCCCACCGCACTAATATTGTAACGGCGAAAGTTTATGTGTATGTGTGTATGTTTGTTACACCTTCACGCTCAAACGGCTGCACCGATTTCGATGAAATTTGGTAAGGAGATAGTTACACCCTGGATTATTACATAGGCATTTCATCATGCATATTCATCCCGAAAATAATTCTGTTCCCGTAGGATACGCAAATAATTCAAAAACCACTGTTACTCCTTCACGGCGAAATGACTGCACCGAATTCGATGAAATTTGGGGGTCGATAGGTTGTCGAATGGAGAACACGGCCTGGCAAATACAGCATAGGACGTAGATCACAGAAAAGAGGTGAACGCTGGCTGCTTCCAACCGTTTCATGTGGAAATCCATGGGGAAGACTACGGGGATATGTCCAGCAGTGGACGTCATAATATGGCTGAGATAATGATGAAATAGTTTAGTTAACAAGATCCCGCAATGAAACATCACAAAATGAGGATATTGAGACAACAAACATAAGATGTTAACACTATGCACATAATGGTGAGTTATTATTATTTCCTATGGCAGACATATTTAATCGGAAAGTCCACTTTCATAACAGAAACATGATTGTATAGTGGTCGGTTCTGGAACTGTGCCAGCATAGACCGCCGTTTACATGAAGTAAAAGCTACCCATCGCACTATGAACGGCTATGTTGAAAATCAGTCACTTTGCAAGCCTTAATTATGGCCCATATTACCTACAAGTAACGCCCCGCGGTTTCACTCGCTTGGATTACGGTTTACGTACCCGCTACCTTATTTATCCCACAGGAACTATACTTTTTCGGGGATAAAAGTAGCCTATGTGTTAATCCAAGGTTTATACTATACACAAACCAAATTTCATCGAAATCGGTGTAGTCGTTTGAGAGTGAAAAAGTAACAAACATACACACAAACTTCCGCATTTATGTTAGTTATTAGTATATACTTAAAGCCAAAAGCAAGAACAAGACGCCTGCTCTAAAGTTACTTTGAAATTTCTATAACAAAAACTTTAGAATTGAAGTATGTTATTCGGGGTATGCCAATCTCTGAAAAAGGAAGGTTTCCTTATTCAGAGATCCCAATAACCGAATAAAATAGTGTATTCTTTTTTTCTAGGTGTGGAGGAAAGAGAATCATAACGAGACTGTATTTTTATAATAAACAAATAAGCAACAGGAACAAATACAAGAACGTCTGAGTTCTCATATCGCGATATTGTGCCTTCTCGTCCATTCGTCCAAGCACAATAGCGCGCCTCAGCTTTTCTGACGGTCACAAATAAGGCTTCAGCTGACTGCGGTCGGCCATCGTCGAACCGTTACGAACTATGTATTAGGTTTTGTGAAACAAAAGAAGGGCTGTTCAACACCGCAGCACGCAGTAGCTAGATGTAACTCGTATATTATAATACAAATGAGCTAAGGTGGTCATTACACACGGGGATGTGGGATGTTCGCCGATCCGCAGGCGAGGGCGTAACTCAGCAGATTGAGCAGGCTCTTGGGTGGTTCTGCAAACTCTGACGACATTAGGATGAGCAGAAAGCAGGTGTACCAGAGTGGAAACGCAATAGGCTGATCATGATATTAACATTTGTCCTGAGAAACAAGTTTCCAAATCCAAACCCTCAATCAGGCATAATTATTCAAAACTAAAACGTAAGCTTCCTCGATTACCCTCAATCGAGGAAGCTTACGTTTTAGTTTAGAATAATTATATATATATTTAAATATAAGTTAATCGCGAAGCAACTTTAAAAAGGCTGTGCAAATCAAACAAAGTTTTCGATTGGGATACTTCCTAAACGTTTATTACTTTAGTTACGTAACACAAATATACAGACTTAGAAACACACAGGCTTAGTAACAAACGATATTATACATATTTATATGTACGTAAATATAATCTAAAATGAGGTAACATCATCAGTGACGAACTTAGTAGCGGTTATTGTTATAATTAGTCAGCGGTCAAACGTAAGCTTATAACCTTTAAAAAAAACTCAGTAGCAACTAGACTCAGTAACACCAGCATGAAACAATACAAGGTAATCTAAACGTGCGGTGAGAGCGTCAAACTCACACACTAACTAACTTTGCACGGAGTTTCCTGTGAATAAATAAATCAATATCTACATTGAAATATTGTTATCTTCTTTTGTTTCTGTTCAGTCGAATGAGTTTGTGTTAAAATACTTGACGATCGGAAAAGTTCTTGAAATTATACAAAAAAAAAAAACATTCTAGAAGAGCTTTATCTCCTATAGATAAGTATTTTTTACAATTTTCTTCACAAGATATAAAATAATGGCTAAGTCCTTGATAACAAATAGAACTGGACGCCAGTTTACTCGACATTCGTCATTTGATTATGAAATCTTGAATAATATGTATATATTGATTAATATATTACACATGGGTTGGCTAGCTGAATCCTGGACCCATACTGTTCATTAATATTAACTTTAATTTAATGAGCATTATGTTTTAAAAAAAATTATATGAAAGTATATTTTTCTCCTTATCCCATAGTATTATGCCGCGTACTTAAAAAGGTTCCATCCATTCCATCCATGGTTGCTTAGATTTTAAATGTTCAGATTCAATCGCGGATAGGGACAAAAAGCGCATTACACCACGCGACAGACAAGCATGCAGAGAGATTATTATAATTATTGGATTATTTCACCGAACAGCAGCACAATTACCAAACTATTCACGTTCTAAGCGATCTTCAAATATGACACTTCAAATCTTGAGAATGCGGCGTTGTCATATATTTAGCCTATGTGTTATTCCAGGACCTGAAGTATCTGCATACAAAATTTCATCCAAATCCGTCAAGCCGTTTGAGCGTCATTGAGTAACAAACAGTCACACAAACTTTCGCGATTATAATATTAGTAGGATTTGATGATAGTCAAATCTAGCACAATGAGATCAGTATATGCACTGCAGGTCCAGGATTTGCAGGCAATCCATATGCAATGTATCAACCCACAACATCGTCTAGCGTTTAATTTTTCCCATCCTTATATAACAGATAAGGGAGTATATTTATTTGTACATGTAAAAAGAAAAAAAAGACGTGTGGCACTCGGGGACTGCCGCGGTAAAGCTATTGCATAGCATTTTTTATCAATTTATGCAGTAACGCCGATACAACCAATGCCACCTAGAGGCGAGTTGCTGAACTAAACAGACAAGCGTGATATTTCAAAAAAGTCATTAAAAGTTCTGCTTCTCATCGATAGATGGCAAAACTAAAAAGTATCACCGCTGTGTCGGGGGTGTTAGGTTATTTTCGTTACGGAATTTCTGGATTCTGTTTCCACGCTCAAAGTCCGCGATAGAAGTTATGCAATAGCTTAATAATTTCATTCATTCGCAATTGAGTACATTAAAATGTGTGTATAATCGTTATTGGACTGACATTAGAGGTTGAAGCTCAAAGTTACTCATCAAAGACACAAGTTCGCAACATGATACTTATCAGGCGGTAGGGGTCAGCGTTGGAAGCAGGCCGGCGGTCTTCTAAGTAACCCTTCTTATCCTCCGATACTTGACGAGGTATTCTCACGCTGCAGTTGCGGTTCGCAACACCTGTATACAAAAGGAATTTGTATTAATTTTATTGGCTACAAAATGAATTAATTCTGTAAGTAGTGAACTGTCCACTAAATCTTTTGTTTACGGTAGCGGAGTTAAAGCAGCCTGCCTATTCCCATAGAAGTGATTTTATCGCGCTTTATGGACGGTATTAAATACAATATTTGAACACTAACTACAGTAACATTATTTTTGTATGGTAGATTTGTTAGTGCCCACTTCCCAGTAAAGCGCTTGTCTAGCTGCCGCCCTCCAGACAGTAAATATTGTCACCCAGTACAAATTGTGTTTAGATAGTTATTAGAAAATTTTGTGTCTTAGAGATTAGTAAAATATATTCCCTTTTCGAGCGTGGCTTATTTATTTACGTTATTGAAATAAAACATAATGATTTCGAATGACAACACATCATTCCCTGATAGACGTATAGACATATAGATATAGTATGATACAGTATACTAAAAGTCTGTGTCTCTGTGTGTGAAGTTTATAAGTCATCAGTAAATAATTCTTCTAAGAATGAAGAGTTCTGTGCTCAAGCGAATGGCTTATAATATTTGAATAAACAAAATAAAGTGTATTTAATCAAAATAGACCTGTAAAAACAATGCATTCGTTCTTTTATCGCGTATACATAAAAATACCGTTTCACATACTATTTGTTTCGGGCGAAATACCTATAGAGCAAAACGAGACTTCTGCTATAAGTCTTTGTCCATTTTTGTTTGTTGTACAAGATTTGTTACCGAAATACCAAGGCTATAGAGAACATTATTAGAAGGGGCTTTACGAACTCGGCGCGTAATAATATAACCGCTGTTTCACAGCGGGGTCAGCTGTTATCGAAGAGGAAGTAACTGGGCTTATAAGAGATTTATAGTATTTCTCCTGTCTTGTTTATTATTTATTTATATTAACGTCCTTAGAATACACTTATTACGTTGAATACATGAATTATTATGATAAAATGTGTTAACACATTTTCCGCACGTCAAATTGAATTTTATTGTTAGAATTATTACTATAATTGAAAATTATATTTTTTGTAAAAATTTCGATACAAATTCGACAACACTTTTGTTCTTTCGAAAAATCTATAATGAACAATGCACCTGTGGTTTATAGGATCAAACACAGTCGTGTAGTTAGCCTATTATGCGTAATTTGACGTCCGTAATCGTTACAAACGCGTAAGCGTATATCACAAAGAATAGATAATGGTTTTTATATTATAACTTTACTTTGACGGTCGCCGTGGCGCATTGGTTAGTGACATGACTTCTGTGTCTCCGGGACCATGGGGTTGAATCCCGGCAGGGGCAAACATTTGTGCGATGAGTGTAGATGTTTGTCCCGAGTCTTGGGTGTTTGCGTGCTGTGATTGTGTATGTCCATGCCTCCCGCGACACAGGGAATCCTAGTGCCGGGTCTGAGTGTGATAAAAAAAGAAACTTAATAATTAAAACAGATTTTGATATTGTCATACAAAGTAAACTTTCTAGTGACCAAACTTTCTGTAGAATTACGCAGAATTAAGCAGACGCATAAGATAAAGTGCTTTGAGCCAATAATTTTTTATTTAATAACATCGCTTACGTGGTTGGTAAAGTGCTTCTGAATAGAAAGTTTCGTGAAGCAAAGCGCCCTACTCGCGTTAACTCTCCACGCTTTTATAGCATTTAAACCACTTATTATAATATCAAATTATCTGAAATGACTCGACTCTCTGGTACAACCTTTTTATTGGGCCCTTTACGCCCAGGGCCAAAATCGAAATTTAACGTATCCCAAGCGACTTCTATTGGTATAACCAAGAGAAGCTATCTTAAAAAACAATTATCATAATTGAAAACAGTGAACATAAAATGTTATAACAGAGTTATTTCTTCAAGTTAAAGTCAATCATGTATATAATATCACTGGTTAAAGTAACATGCTATGCACCGTTTAACTATCGATTTAAGCCGGTTGCAGCAATAATATTATGTATAAAAAACCGGCCAAATGCGAGTTAGACTCGCGCTCCGAGGGTTCCGTACAAACCTGTAGGTATTTAAGTAGCTTTGCGCAAACTCGCAATTTTTCGTTTATCTGTACTATAAGACGTTGCTTCGTACCATGTTTAAAGATTCTGAGATTCAGAGTAAGTTATATATATATATATATATAGCGTTAGTTTAGAAGTTAGATTTTTTCACAACTCTTAGGGACAGTAGACTTGAGTATTTGATATGAATTTCAGCTCGATACCTCCAAGCGTTCCTGAGAAAAGGAGTCTTGACAGACAGACAGACGGACAACAAAGCGATCCTATAAGGTTTCCGTTTTTTTTTTGAGGTACGGAACCCCAAAAATTAAAAGGTAAAAGATATGTTTTAAGAATATGTAACTTGAAGACTGGGGCTAGTTAATTGTTGTAGCTTATTTTGAAGAAAAAACTCTGTATAAAAAATAAAGATGAGAAAAAAAAGAATATGTAACTAAGGACTGGACTACACACAACTATAGGCAAATGCACACACAGTTGATAGTTTTACACGAGCTATTCGTTATTTTTTTAAAGAAATAGAAGTCTTTATTTCTTCTTACTTATAAAATTTAGTACGAAACATACGTGCTGTAGTCAGGTTGTGACTAAAGAAAAAAACATAAATGGTGCATGACCCTAATTTATGCAGTCCACTTCTGAGAAGTTAACTAGGTCACATCTGCCTACTTCACTACATAATATAAAACAAAGTCTACTTCTCTGTCCCTATAGCGATAGAGTGATTGAAGAGGAAGGTTTATATGTATAATAACGTCAATTAATGACATAGGCTATATATTTTATACCCGTGCGAAGCCGGGGCAGGCCGCTAGTTAATAATGTAAGGAATGGACATTTTTCAGTCATGAGAAATGTGGAATAAATTCGCAGACAGACATTTGCGTCTCGTTTCGTGTAGGTGAGCATGGGCACGGTTACCTGCAGTAAAGTCTCGTATGTGCGGCATCCCGTTTTTCCCTGTGAGTCGTTTCGCATTGTCAGCGCCATTGTTGGCGTCGTACTCGTTGATGTGCGCGCCGTGTCTGCGCGCCAGCTTGTCTATCGCGCGCTCGACAACCCTGGCGACAATAACACCTACTTCAAACTATATCACTACATTGTTATTAAATCAAACGGGGCTTGATCGCGAGAAAAACATTGAGTAACAATGTGTTCGAATCGCGAAAGTCTAAAAATATTTCAGTACATCTAGATTTGCTATATAATATATACTAAGCTGGTATACTAAGCTGCGCCCCGGTTACGATTATGGTTTTCCCGTTTTCGTATTTTTCCCACATCAAAAATAGCCTACACATAAAATAGTACACACACATGGGTAAGGCCGTACAATTTGCCACATTATGAGGAAAAATAATGTCTCAAATTATGATATTTTTTTTTAATCTAAATAATGTACATTTTTGTACATGTACATTATTCAATAACGATCTAGCCTAAAGGCTAATGAGTAATTTGGTTTTGACTTAATTAGCTATCATAAAAAAATCTTTGATAATCGTTATTGAACTATTTTAATAATATTATGTATTTTTTCGAGTTTATTAATGTAATTTTGAAATAAATGCAAGATATCCAGTTGCAAAAATACAACAAGTTTAACTCATCCAAATTTATCCGAAAACACGCTGTCTTTTCAGTTTACATAAACGCTTGGTTCTATGAAATGAATATTATTTCTATTGGACATAATAATTACTTATTAATAATAATGTAGTATGCATACTAAGACACACAAATTTTCACATCCATCACGTATTAAGATTTAAGAAAAACCCTGTTTATCCCTTTTGAGTGAATGGAGATATAGACATGAATTTTTTATTCTTTTTTATTAAGATTCACACAAGGTCTTCAGGTCCCAAACTAGGCAGAGCCTGTGCTATGGTAACCTGATGACTATATATACTATATACTATGTGTATATGTATATACTTATATACATATACACACCCAGACACAGGTTATGAGATCCTCATCGACGTACTTGTTTTAGGAAGAATAACATAAAAACATAAGTTATTAAATGAGCCACAAAATGTCAAACATAAAGATAAGTGTGTAGGCGTGACAAACGAGCCGTGCTTTATGCCCAAGAATTACGATCATGAAAACATAAAACAACGGGTGTCAGCAAATGGCGGCCATCTTGCATAATTTCAGCAATTTTCTGTCCACATTTATTGGATCTTATAACGGTGGATACGCAAATAGAATGAAAAACATGCGATCTCTAATCTACAGCAGAGATAGAATCGAATTCAAATTAAACACTTTGAGATGAATCCAAGCCTGAATATTAACACAATGTACGGTATCGTGACTCCCATGGAGTTGGCTTTGCAAAGATCGTATCAGCTGTGCGAGTATGGATCGTCAACTCGATAAAATTCAACAGTAAGTGCTTGTTCAGACACGGCGATATCTGGTTTGGAGATCTCCATAGTAATAGAGCTTCGCGGGCGCCGCACGATTCGCGTGTACGCCATGTCTGAACAAGCACTTACTGTAGAATTTTATCGAGTTGACGATCCATACTCAGTCAATGCTTGTACATGATATTGTTGTATGACATTACTACATTGGTATAGAACTAACGAAATATGACTGTGAATTACAAGTCTATTTTTGATTTGCTGTTTTTGTTCGTGTATCTTCTTTATATAATTACGTGATCACAACTTCAACATCATAACTTCACAACAGCAGCGCCATCTGAGGATTGAAAATCATACTGCGCTCGCCAACCCGCCTATTTTGTGTTCTTTACAAGGTTTATACCCTGTGAAAAAACACAAAATACTACTACTTTTTTTAGAATGTACCCTTTGAGGGTACATTCATGCATGCTTTAAGGTTAAGGGTACATGCATCATGCAAATCCGTTCAGCCGTTTTAGCATGAAGAACATACAAACGAGAAACAGACAAATGACAAACAAACTTTCGCCTTTATAATATTAGCGTGAAATTTATTTTATTTTGAATTTGTCTATCTTTATTCAAGTTGATCTTTTAAAAATAATAATGTATATTACATTATTTTTTTAACAAATTATATATAATTGATACGAGATTACATTATAGCTGAGTGCAGCTTAGAATCTCAGATGCCTAAGCCTAAGAATCGACATCTGCATCTACTATCTAACTAAATATCAACTGCAAAATGTAATTAAGACGTGTATAACCTATTTTATCAGTAAATTTATACCATACTTCTTTATTGGTCTTCCTATATGCTACAATAATCTTTAAAAACTTTAAAAATAGCTTTTACAATGAATATAGAAGCTAACAAAATAGTGATAATAAACTATTTAATTATATTTTTCGAAATCCTGGAAAAGTTAACACATTATTAGATATGACGCAGCGCGCTACCAGTCCCGGGCACAACCCTTCAACAATTATTACGCCCCGCCCTCACCGCAGACCCTGCGGCGAGCTGAACCACCCGAGAATTGGAAATTTATGATACACACACGTTTTACGATAATAAAATATCTAGTAAACAACTCGTCACTCACAGAATTCCGTCGTCTTCTCTCATGTCTTTGGTAGAGAAGTAAATGAAGGTAGCGTTCCCGGGCCAGTCGGGCACGGGCTGAGGCTCGAACGCCGCCACGGTGCCATACTCCTCAGCCAAGCGAGCCAGGATGTACCGAGCCATCCAGAGATCATCCGCCGCCCTTATCCCGGGGCTCGGCCCAACCTACAAATTATGTAAATCGAATTACTTGATATTTCAAAGGCTCATTTGACCTCGCTGACAGTTACGGCGCGTTTCCTCATCCTTGATACCACAGAATGGAGATTGCGTTATAACTTTTTGAGGTTGATTTACCTTTCTATTGATAAATGTTTTTGAAGTATTTTAGAGAGCGAGCAATTATATACAGAACATTTTTTTTATAGGTTACGTTTGACAGCTGTAATGTAATGTGATAACGTAATTTAATAGATGCTGTAATGGATTAAAAGTGAAAGTTACCTGAAAATTCCATTGAGAGGGTGTTGTTCCCGGATTTATTCCGTTTAATGTGATTCCCGCATAGAGACAGCATCTGGAAAGTTAATTCAGATTTTAGAAAATTTTATTAAGGATTAAGGTTTAACCCGACAACATATGTGAACTGCGCTCTAGCATGGAGAAGTTGTTCTTCGGCTTACAACCGTCACAATCTGGCGCACTGCGCTACTGTCAATGTGCAAATACATCAGACTTAAGCACTGTCTCCAAGGCAAGGTAGAAGGCACTAGACCCCGCGGCCGTTCATCCATGCGATGGGCCGACCAGATTACAACTGATGTGGCTGTCCCTTACACGTGTGCACCGGAGTGACTGCTAACAGAACGAGATGGCGTGACATCGAGAGGCGCTTAACATCTGCCCTCCCTTCTCACTGACACGACAACCACGACCGCTCTGTCAAGAACGTAATCACTGAGAACAGGTAAGCACTTTGACATGATATTTTGCGTGACGATGTGCTTGTTGTTGCGTAGACTGGTACTAAAATGTTATTCGCACAGTAACTACACTTATGATTGTAACAGTAATGCTTGGGCTCCAGTTGTAGTGCTTAAACGTTCTTCATATTGAGGTGATATGAAAAATGATGCAAGTTGTTATAAGGCTCACTTTGCTTTAGCTTAGAAGGTGTTAATGAAGTAGTAAAACTTGGATGGGAACCGAGGTCTAAAAAAAAAATTCTATTCATTTTACAGGCTTCTACACTCACAACCCCCATTAGGATCCCGTATGTCGCGGGAGTCATGGACACAGACAGTCGCATAACAAACACTTCCAAGAACGAAAAACCAATATTTATGCTCATCAGTCAACACATAAATGTTTGCCCCAGCTGGGACTCGATCCCAGGCGCGCGGGTTAAGAATTCTGACTCACTATAAATAACTGTTGAGCTACGACGACAGACCTTCGACGTTTTTACCAAAAACATATTATATTATCTAAATGGGCGTACGCTCTAAAGCTACATTAATTAATTTTTCTTTTTAGTTTTCCTATTCCATGTACGAACGGCCAGGCTAACAACAATGTAACACCCAAACATGTCGAGAAGAACAATGTTGAGATTCCCTGACTTTCTCTCATGAACGCAAGAACGGTCACGACGGTCAACGCAAGAATTTATAGGCTAGTTTTCTATAATTCATGGTTTTTATCACTCCATATACATATCGACGTAGGAAAGCATATTTGCTGTAAGTAGACATATTGCAATTGTTCACCAGAGCCAAAACACTTTATTAATTTCGGAAAAAAATTAATAGCGTCTGACCTATCCATGATATTGCTACCATTTTTGGAACATGGGTTTATTTAACTGCCAGTCACCATTTGCAATGTAAACTTTTAATCCAAAGTTACTGTAAGTGCGTGTTTGGCTAGTTACAGCAAACAGTTTTTTAAATCACATACCTTTAAAACGCTGTAAATAAGAAAGAAAAATGTACGCGTTGATGGAAATATTATCAATTTACAGGCGGTAAATGTGCTGTATGCAGTACATTTATTTATTTGGGTACTGCAATTCAAGATGTAAGATTAAATTTATAATTATGATTAGATCTAGAAATGCAGTGGGTCAGTTGGTAATGTAATGATTCTTTCCTCAGCCATGTGCGTCCACTGCTGGACGTATGCCTCCCCCATATAGGGGGGAATGTAATGATTGGTTGAAAGTAAATGGTAAAATAAATATTTTTTGTCTGAATACAATGTTTTTATTTACATCTTGCGTTCCTAACTAGTTTTAGGGCCTTAGTTTTTATTATATTTATAATTTTAATATATATTATTTTTTTATGTTTTATCTCTTATACAGGGTGTCCCAAAAGTCAACGTCCAACCGAAAACCCAAGCTAGGCCTAGTTGTGGGGGCTCTCAAAAAAAAAGAAAAAAAAATCTATCTCATGTAGTTTCGAAATGACAGCCATTTTTCTTAAATTGACACCCTGTGACGAGTTTACGACTACTGGGGCTACAAATGAGCTCTTTTATAATTTTATTTTTGTGTGGAGTAGTCTTAAGTGATGCTCCTACAAATTCCAATTCATCATTTGCACACAACTTCATTGGAATTTCAGAAAATATCCGTTTTATACCGAACCATGACGTGAAAATGACTACATCACTAAACTTTGACAGTCTGTACTGAAAAAAAAATCTACTATGCAATTTCGGCAAGTGCCCTTAAAAGTTGGCGCATTTAATGGGCTTTCCAAAATGGTATAATACTTACTAAATTATTTCTTAGACGACGAGAAAAAAAAAATTAAGAAAGTCGATATTTAGCTTATTATTAGTTAGTCATAAAACTTTCTCAAAATTATTCTAATATCATCTAGGCGTTCTGTAAGGTGTAATTAAAGAAAGAGACGAAGAAAAGTTAGAGCGGGATAGTGACGCTACTAAAAGAAAGAGACGAAGAAATGTTAGAGCGGGACGGAGAGTGACGCTACTTGGTGTCAGTGAATCTTTCTACAATGTGTGAGCGAGACGAAATTGACATTTTGGCTAGTGTGGGTGAAACAGATAGCACGCTAATACAACAGCGTGGTATACGTACAATAATTCAGTACGTTTCGTGCCTTCGTTTACTGCGCATCTTTTTGTATTCGTTTGTATTTATTTCGTGCTTACAACCTTGGCTCTGTTTACTGGACTTGATTGCGTGTGACTTGGATTTGTTTTCGAACCGTTTCTGACGAACTTGGCTTTCTCCTGGACTGTTTTTGTAAGAAAATGCCTTTCTTGTACTCTGCAGAGGAATATGCAAACATGCACCTTATTTATGGGGAATGTAGGTGCAATGCTAGAGCTGCAGCTCGACTCTACCGTGAGAGATATCCGAATGCCGAGCGTCACCCAGATCATCGAGTTTTTGTAAATGTGCACCGTTTATTATCAGAAAATCAACTTCCTACTCGAGCTACTAGAGTGGGAAGAACCGTCGTGCCTTATGAAGAAGATGTCCTAAATGCAATTGCAGAGAAGCGGAGTATCTCAGTACGTGGAATCGAGCAAAGTCTGGGGGTACCTAAAAGTACAGCACATCGGATACTGAAGAGAAACGAATTGCATCCGTACCACATGCAACGGGTACAAACTTTGCTACCCCGTGATTATCCTAGCAGGATTTTATTTTGTCAATCAATGCTCGAAAGGCACAGAGCAGATCCAGAATTCTTGCGTAAAATTCTTTGGACTGATGAATCGACCTTCAAAAAAGACGGATACATGAATTTGCATAATTTGCACGAGTGGCACGTCGAAAATCCACATTTGATGCGCGAAGATAGGTCACAGTACCGCTTTAAAATAAACATGTGGACTGGGATCTTAAATGGATCCATTATTGGGCCTTTTGAACTGCCAGAAAACCTCGATGGGGCAGCTTATTTGGACTTTTTACAACATCAGTTACCCAATTTGTTAGAAGACGTGCCACTTAGCATTTATCGAGACATGTGGTTCCAGCAAGATGGCTGTCCGGCACACTATGCGCGCCCAGTGAGAGAATTCCTTAATCAAGAATATCCAAATAGGTGGATTGGTCGATCCGGTCAGATCACGTGGCCCCCCCGTTCCCCGGATTTAAATCCTATTGATTTTTTTTATTGGGGAACGGTCAAAGAAATTGTTTACCAAAAACCAATTGAAAATTTAGAGGAACTGCGTCAGAGAATTCAAGATGATTCTCTAACATTTCTTCGTCTCTTTCTTTTAGTAGCGTCACTATCCCGCTCTAACTTTTCTTCGTCTCTTTCTTTAATTACACCTTACAGAACGCCTAGATGATATTAGAATAATTTTGAGAAAGTTTTATGACTAACTAATAATAAGCTAAATATCGACTTTCTTAATTTTTTTTTTCTCGTCGTCTAAGAAATAATTTAGTAAGTATTATACCATTTTGGAAAGCCCATTAAATGCGCCAACTTTTAAGGGCACTTGCCGAAATTGCATAGTAGATTTTTTTTTCAGAACAGACTGTCAAAGTTTAGTCATGTAGTCATTTTCACGTCATGGTTCGGTATAAAACGGATATTTTCTGAAATTCCAATGAAGTTGTGTGCAAATGATGAATTGGAATTTGTAGGAGCATCACTTAAGACTACTCCACACAAAAATAAAATTATAAAAGAGCTCATTTGTAGCCCCAGTAGTCGTAAACTCGTCACAGGGTGTCAATTTAAGAAAAATGGCTGTCATTTCGAAACTACATGAGATAGATTTTTTTTTCTTTTTTTTTGAGAGCCCCCACAACTAGGCCTAGCTTGGGTTTTCGGTTGGACGTTGACTTTTGGGACACCCTGTATATAAGAGAAAAATACTTTTTTAATTCATATTCATATCCAAAAAATATTTATTTAAAAGTAAAAAACAGAAACTTAGTGGCAATTTGCCTTATTTTAGAACGAAAGATGTAACGAAATACAATTATAATTGAAACTTTACATAAAGACATTGTGTCCAATAAAAAACATATTAAAGGAAAAGTTGATAAACCAATGATATTACAATTATGTTATCGCGAATCATTCACATTTTTTTCAGTCATCTTCATCGGTTTCAGGTAAACAGTCGTTTGTTTTACAGCTGTACTTAAAACCTAAATATTCTTTGGCGTACATATTTTGAATCATTTTTTTCTCCACTAATTTTATTAAGTCATTATATTTTTGTTGGGATATTGGTAACATAGTCGAATATAAATTTGATTTCGGCATTGCAGAACTGTTTGAACAAATAAATTGCATCTGCACAGCGCCATTTGTAGCAGTACTTATGCCAGGACCAGGGAATAGCTTGAAGATGATACCTGCACTACGTCGCCCTCAATCGCAAAACTCGTTGAAGGTACTAGAGATGGACACCGAAACTGTAGCAAGTTACTTTGAGTAGCAACACCTGTATCAAGAACTGGAGATGGACATTGAAGTTGCGTTTGCACGTGGCTCTATTGCTGCACATGCTCTAAGACCGGAGGGTAAACTTTCAGGGTCCATCAATTTTACGTTGCTTTCGATCATAGCTCTCTTCTCAGTAGCTGGTGATTTACTTTGAGGCTGTTCCATATTGCTCTCAACACCACCAGCTAATTCTGGGATAGAATAGAGATATTGGGTTTTGATTTGCTTACCATCATTCTCAACTGGAAAGTAGGCTTTACAAGCTGTTAAATGTGGAATACTTTCATCCAAAACACCTTTATTATCAATGGTTACAGTAAAATCTAACATAGCATGTTTTGTAGTACATGTTTCGTGAGTCATTTTGCAATCTTTATGCAAGTCTGTTGGGATGTCCGTAAAAGCCCGAAGCTTGAAGCGGTGGCGGTAACATTTGTCTTAGTATGTGGTCGGTTGCAGTCATGTATTTTTCTAGGTTTCGAAAATGTGAAGTCAATTCTTTGCTACTAGTCATGTCCTCTTCCAAATTCCTTGTATGTCGTGGTGTCGTTTTGCAATTATTTTGCGAAAAATTATTAGATTCAACGGTCTGTGATTTTATTTTTTTGTTGTTCAATTTCGAAGGAATTAAATTGCCTTGTAGGTATAGTTCGTTGCTTAATATTTGTATTTTAGGTTTCTTTCTTGAATGCTCTTCAACAATGTCTTCTTGAGAAGGTCTCAAATCGTCCAACCATTCCCTGCGTTTCGTCATCTAAAATAAGCAAGGCAGTTTATAAAAAATAAAAAATATCTTGTTACCCTCGTTGGCCTAGTGATTGTGATTGCTGATTATAGGTCATGAGGTTCCGGGTTCGATTCCCGGCTCTGGCAAAGTGTAATATGTGATTTTACTGTTGTGAAACTTCCTCAATTGCAGCTCGTAACCGGGTTTGTGCTCGTAGTATATTGATTGGTTCGCCACCAGTCACATTGGAGACTAAATACGTCGGTGAAATGCCTTCTCCGTCAGGGATTACAGGTGTGACGATATTCATGAAAAATCTGTAGAAGGACAAGTAAATTGATCATTTTTATACTTTGAAACTACCTAAAAAAATACTTAAACCTAATTATGGCAGGTTACAAATATCTTTGCTTGTATTAGATAGTTTCGATTAAGATACAAGACGTAAATACTTATCGACACTTAATAATAATCATTCGGAAAATATACTTACGTTTTCGTAATAAAATACTTAGGTTCAATCTAAATCACACCACTTAATACGGACACTTAGCACGCACGACGTTTCAAATCAAATGCCACGCTTATAATGAGACAATAACAAAATGTCGTACAAGGAATGAAGGGTGCGGGCGAGGCCGGTAGCGATGCGGTAACCGACACAACTTCAAAGTACTATCATTTTTTCAATGGCGTAACGGTAAAAAATTAAATGATAAATGATTTATCAAAATGCATTATCTCAAGTTTCTAAAAAATCACAGGTTTTTAAAATGCATTATGTGGTGTGAGCTTTTAAAGCAAGTACGTGATGATTTGCTGTAAATAACAAAAACTAAAACCGTAGGTTCCTTAAACTTGCTGTAAGTAAACGAATGTAAAAATCACACGCAGCAGAAATGCTGTAAGTAGCGTTAAGTTTTTAAATGGGAAGAAGTAAGTATTTGTAAAGCAAAAAATGCAGTCTTTCTTTTGCTGTAAGTACAAAATGTCTAAAATGACTAGATTTTGGTCTACATACGGCATTTAATATTGCTAAAAAATATATAAGTACGGGCGTTTTCAACGGCGTATGTAATTTTTTTTTCATCGTAGAAACACAGGACCCGGATCATTCGATGCGGCTTTTTTTTCTGATTCTAATGGTAGTAAAAAGTCAGTTTAGGTATTTTGTCTACTTACAGCAAATATGCTTTCCTACGTCGATATCTCACTATCACTAGTCTATGTTTTGCTTGAAAATAAGTATATATCACTTCTTATAAATGCTTCTTTAACGATTTAGGTGTCACTATTTATTGTTTTTGTTAGTCACTGTAAAATATTGTTAAATCCTTTGACTATGGTTAAGATAACACTCACATATGATATTTAGAACTTAACAACAAATTGACATGTACTTATACCACCAATAAGTTATTTCAATCATTTTATTATTAAATCAAATACAGAGACGATGTTTACGTTGCAACGCCCTCTTGCGGCTCTGATGTACATATTGTAATGATGTACATATTGTTTAGTTTCAAGTGATATCGGAACAGGTATTTACCTGTACAAAGCTTCCATTAAGTCCCGAGCAACAATTTTATTGGCTCCAATAGCGCAGTAATAAGGCCCAGGCGGGGCGGGGAAACCGCCGGTGGGCCAGCCCAGCGGTCGGCCATCTGTCGTGGTCAGGAAGAACTCTTGGTTGAACCCGAACCATGGCTCTTCCACCTCCGCCTTCTCACACAAAGTGATGCAGCTCTTGCGGTGGTTTGAAACTGTACAAAAATCCTACTAATATTATAAATGCGAAAGTTTGTGTGTATGTGTGTCTGTTTGTTACTCCTTCACGTTCAAACGGCTACACCGATTTCTATGACATTTGGTATGGAGATAAATCAAACCCTGGAATAGCACATAGACTACTTTTATCTCGGAAAAAAATATAGTTCCCGTGGGATAATTGAGGTAGCGGGAAAACCGTAATCCATGCGGGTAAAACCGCGTGGCGCTACTAGTATCATGATACTTTCTCTAGGATTTGCAAAAAAACGGCTTTCGGTCATACTAAAACGTTAAATTAATTCTTTCCTAAGGAATCGTAGGTATATATAGACTCGTATGTATTTCATAAATAAAAGTTGTATAGTTTATTTTATTTTATTTTACATGGAAAACAAACATATTTCACAAACGATTATAGGTTCATGATGACAAGTTTACATTTAGCCTTAAATAGTTTTCACTAGATAACGCGACGAGATAATAAAAATAATCTAATATTTTAGTTTATATCTATACCATAACATTGATAGGATTTAGTTGAACGTCATATCGATCAGTAGCGATACATTTGACTACGGGTAATATTGTAGTTCCAGTAATATATCGATCAGTAACGATACATTTGACTACGGGTAACATTGTAGTTCCAGTAATGTCGAACCAAAACTAATATGTGCCATAAAGGATCTCGCTTGTTCCGAAGTTTCAAGACCACTAAGCTTCATATAACACAGTTTACGAAATATCGAGTGTCTTGTAGACGCGTTTACGGCTAATCACGGTTTGAACCTTCACAACTTAGAAGTTTAATTACAATAAATATGTACGTTTATAAGTAGGTATTTATTATTGATGTTTCATTAAACTGAATGCGTGATTTGAGTATGCTTGAACTGATATTGATTTTTACTTATCTAAAACTTAAAACTAAAATAATCTATGTGTAGTCATGTAGTGTGACAAGTCTTTTTTTGGAGGAGTTTTTCACCCGCCGAGGGTTTTTCCGCAGGTGAAAACCTCCTTCAAAGAATCCCATTTCTCTCTTTCATGGGTTGTTTACATCCATCCGGCACCAGCCCTTTTGCTAATGCCAACCGTCTATCTAGTAAGAGTCTTGCTCTGTAGCTTTTCCCACAAGGGCCTTTCTACACTGTCACTCTTTTTGTCCATTTCTACACTCTCGGTCGCGCTATATGCTCTAAACATTTTTGTAAGTTTTTGTACAATATTATATGTAGGTATATTTAAAAAAGGGAATAAAAAATAATTAATTTAGAGTTAGATTCCGAAAAGAACGCATAATAGGGGGTTGGGAGCCGTAAACACAGATTACACCCCTAAGCGTAAAGCACCAAAATTTACATATTTTTTTTCCACCCACGGTTAATTGAATCTGATTACTTAAAGTGTAGACCCACTTCGGCTTTTACAGTTTTGTATGCTTTTAACAGCACGATTGGCGATAAAATGGAAAGATGTATATGTACATACCGATGTATATAAATATTGTGAGCGTGTGTTAGGATATCAAACCTTCCTTAATAACATAACATAACATAAACATAAAATTTCATTTATTGCCTCAAATATTAGCACAAATTACAACACAATTACAAAGACATGACAGAAACATTACATGTAAGGCAAAAGGGCTATGCTCAGCATGTGCAGAGTTTAAATTCACTGGGTGAAAATAGACTGCGCTGTTTTTCAGCATATCCCTTCCCGGACAGATGTTTGCCGGGAGGAAAAGTTGTGTAAAAGGCGGATCATTCAAGGCTATTACAAATTGCAGAACAGACTGACATGGTTCCTGCTACAGTCAAAGATAAAGGTTTAGAGGACATTTCAATCTAATACATATAATAATAAAATTGCAAAAAAACTATTAACATAACATGAAAAACCAAGAATGTGCAGAATAGCATTAAAGAAAATATTCTTCAATGAAAAAAAGGCTATATTCTTGTTGGTGGTGCTTGCGTGTGCGTGTGTGTGCGTACGTGTGTGTGTGTGCGTGCGTGTGTGTGTGTGCGTGTGTGTGTGTGTGTGTGTGTGTGTGTGTGTGTGTGTGTGTGTGTGTGTGTGTGTGTGCGTGTGTGAGACTGTGTGATCTTGTGGGCTGTTGAGTGTAGATGGTATGACATGGTTCATTGTTTCTTAGGCCTATTTTGCAAAATTTTAAAGGTTCCTGTAAAGCTATGTAATAAGAAAAAACTATTCAAAGTCACGCTAAGAGATAAAACATTCAAAACTAAGTCCAAGTCTCTTACAGAAGAAATAAAATGTAATAAAAAGTAGGCCAAGCAGGCGAAACCGCAAGCGGGTACGCAATTAAGTATTGAATTTAATAAAATCTTAATTTATAAAGACTGGCAATATTTGCAAATCTATCTGACATTTTACGTTTACATGAAAGACGTTTATTCATTAACATGTTGTGGTAATTAAAAAAGAAAAACTAATTAAGACTAGTAGCTGTCTAATGTACTTCGTCGAATTTAATTACTTTCGAACTTTGTTCTGTCAAATATTTAAGTCAGGATAAGTTTTAAAAATACCTTCTTTTTATATGTAAATTTCCATATGCTGGAACTGCTACATACATAGCTATTGAATAAAGCGCAAGGAACGGATTATGTCTCTATCAATGTCTTTGTGTATTATATTTCAAGATTGTAACGGACTTAAAAGAATAGAGAAATATAAGAGATTTTCTACTTCAATTTCTTTCTGACTGGCCGGTTGGCGCACTTGGTAGCACTCCGCCTTCTGAGCCGCTGGTCCCGGGTTCAATTCCCGGACAGGTCAAATATGTATGAAGATGACTGTTTGACCTGTGTCTGGGTGTGTATATGTATATAAGTATAAATATCAGTCATCAGGTCACCATAGCACAGGCTCTGCCTAGTTTGGGACCTGAAGACCTTGTGTGAATCAAATACAAAAAAAAATATGTCTTTTTGCAGAAAGGAAATTCATAAAATACAAAGTCTTTAAATATGTAAAATATTCTCTTGGGGAGTCCGTGCTTACACAGGGAAACGGTGTCATTGTGGGGTATAGAGCCGTCCTGATTCTATGACCCTCATCGTTGAAGTGATGAACAGATCGATGTGAAGATTTAATAAATATGAGATGTCATCATCATCATCTCAGCCATAGGACGTCCACTGCTGGTCATAGGCCTCCCCCATTGATTTCCACAAGAACCTGTTGGAAGCGGCCCGCATCCAGCCCTTGCCTGCGATCTTAGTCAGATTATCTGTCCACCTGGTCGCAAGTCACCGATACAGCCCAGCGGATTAGCAAGTTGAACTGGCAGTGGGCAGGGCACATAGCTCGACAAACTGACGGCCATTGGGGCCGAAAAGTTCTCGAATGGAGACCACGGACTGGCAAGCGCAGCATACGACGGCCACATACAGACAGACGATATGAGATGTAAAACAGTTTATTTCATAAATAGTAGTTATCGTACTCACCAGTCGGCTGGTAGTTGTACTGATAGGTATCTGCCAAAATTAATATATTGCTGCCGCGTCTGAACGGGTCGTGGTAGATCACCTCGGGGAATATAAACGTGTCAGAGTTGTCCGGGTTTGCTTGCGCTGTGTTAAAACCATCAAAGTACCAAATTGGCAAATCTGAAATTAAATTGATGGTAGTCATTAATATTTTTCATATTTATTAATCTATTTTTTTTTAATTTTTTTTACATATTATAAGTTTGCGTTTGACAACTGTCTCACCTGATGTTAAGTGATGACGTTGTCTAGGATTTAGCACGCAAACCTAGAAGGTACCTATTCACTCGCGACTTGAAGACTCCAGGATTGTACATTTCGGGAAACACAGACTCGGGCAACGAGTTCCATTCCTTGGCAGTACGCATTAAGAAAGTGGAAGCAAAACGCTTCGTGCGTATAGGTGGTATATCTACCATATAATACCTTCACACGAGCAAACTTTGTATTTCGGAATCTCTAAAACGGCTCCACCGTTTTTCATAAAACTTAGTAGGTATGCAGAGGGCATCGGGGGCGATAAATCGATCTCGTGCTTGCAGGCAGCGCAGAACTGATACAATGTCATTAGAATATGACTCCTCCTGACATATATTGGGGAGTACTCGTGATGCTACTAAACAACAACGATTATCAACTGTTTCTTCGCCGCAAGGAAAGGTGTAGGCGACAAGGGCACTGTAATACGAACATCAGCTTCTCGTCTGTACAAGGAGAAATTGGGTCAACTTCGGAATGTTTTGCTATCGGTTTTGGTTGTTTTTGTAGACCATTCGTAGTCCCCACATGTCCCTACAATTAACGACTTTAACAGCAATTATGCTGTTTCTCGGCTCCCTCGGCCGCCGGCTACTCGTTGCCCGCCAACACGATGCTTTAAACAAGTATATCTTATAATTGCCATGCATGAAAACTGTACTAAAATTACAGCCCGGTAAATAGTCTTCTTTTCCATGACCCCCGCTAGTTGGGATCGGCGTTCGAAGTGGCGACGTATGAACGGCGAACATAAAGGATAGGTACTGTTTTCCTCTTCCAATCTTTTCTTTTCAATCATTTCAGTGCTCACAAGTTTGTCGGATAGAGATCATAATCTCTGTGATATATCTCCGTCTGAGTCGCTCAAATTATAGAAAAGAAATAACAATAACATACTTTGGAATTTAATCGTATTTCTTTTTCAGATGTAATAAATCATTTTGTGTAATTACGTAATAGAACCGTTTGCGCCCGCCACCCTGAAGTAAATATAAAATAAGTTAAGCCAACACTTTTTGCTAAATAAACTCGATCGGACGGCGGAAGGGTGAACAGGACTTGCCCATCCAAGTGATTGATGTGACCTACAATAAAGCGATTCGTGCAGGCACGAACCGACAGTAATTATGACGTAGACATTCCGCTAGAAACGGAGTTTTGAAATGTCAAAAGTCGTTTTAAAATCAAATCCCCAATAGTAGTCAAATTAAATGGAAATTCACAGTATTCCCGGGTAAAAACGCGGGATGCAGCTTGTATTGCATAAAACCTACATTTGTGAAAACGCTGGCATATAAAATGTGTAATTTTTTGCCTAAGCGTAAAAAGAACGCGTAATAAATCTTCCCTTTATAAGATTCAGTTAAGCCGTCTCAAATGGTTAGCGCATTCATCTCCCTACATCTACATATTCACTCACACAGCGAGAAGACATCACAAAAGAAGATAAATGTTAACGACTCATTATTTGGAAGGCAACAATCCTTTGGCGATTCCACTTACACATACCTACGTGTACTTAAACCTAGAACTTGACTGGAAAATGCGAGAAAGCAAGGTATTTACAACAAGATTTTCATGAGTTTTATGGTTTATTGCATGAACAACATGCTAGGCGGAACTTACGTTCAAATTATTTAAAGAAAAAATTCGGCTGCTAGTGGGACTTGAAGCGATGACTACAGAATACCGTCCTGTCGCTTTGTCCAACTAAGCTATAGCAGCCAGTACCACTAGCGTTCGAAATTCTCCCTTCCTTTAACATCTGAGGGGATATTGTTCTTAGCGCCACCTACCTTTAATTGTATGAACAATTTTTGATAGTACTGATAAACCCACATTACAGTTGATATCGTATCAAGCTAAGGTACCATTATCCTAAGAGTTTCATGGTTTATTGCATTAACAAAACGGTAGGCGAACTTACTAACAGCCGAGTTTTTTCCCTTAAATAATTTGAACGTAAGATTTGCATGTATAACAAATTGCCAATCAGCGTCCGAAATTTAAGCGCCAAGGAGTTTAATATGAAGCTCAGATATTTCTTCGACTGGGCTCCGTTTTACTCTTTAAAAGAATTCGCAAAGCGGCATCTTGTGCAATATTCACTCGAGACTGTAAATGGATTCGTTTTATTCGAATTATTGACTAAGTAGTGAAAATCTTCTTGACTATCATTTATTGGATTTTTAATACTCGTACTATATTTAAAAAATATTTTTATTTCTTATATTTTATTATCGAAATGTCAAAGTGACATGACACCTCAAAGAACGACAGTCAAATTATTTTGATATTTGTTCATATAAACAACTAAAATTGCTATAAACATGGGGTTGGGGGTAGGAGGGTGAGAAATACTTTACAACCAACCTCTCAATATTCTCAAAAATTTTATAAATCAGGCAAGCCGTTTCGAAGGAGTTCGATACTAAATAAAGCGACACGAGATTTTATAATTTAGATTTAAGCACGGATCATGTGTTCGCATTCGATCATTTTCGCATCCATGCGATTTCGATCCAACTAATACTATGCGTGGGTGACTGCTCGTGGCATTTTTAACTGAGCGCTCCCGTGCTTCAGAGTGGTACGTTAGGCCACCAGCACCGGCTGCTGTATTAGGACAACAGTCGCTAGACCACGTCCAAGACACTTAGACAGTCGACAACTTTAACATTAAGATATCAGCCAACCCACTTTGGCCAAGGTGATGGATCATGGGCAATCCATGATCCGGCTAGCCATTCCATGAGAAGGCTCTTGGCCCAGAAATGGGAACGTATTGGGCTGGAACAGCTGAAAACACGCCCAACTTCAAAATTCTGCTGGGTATTTCCCGGAAAACTAACTAATCTGTCTACGCCACCCTGGTGACACTGCATATCTGAGAGAAGTTAAGAACGAACAGTTTTTCTTAAAACAAATACCACAATAACAAACAAATCTAACTAGTTGTTGGATAAAATGACCATTTTTGACATTTATTTTTATAAGTGGGGTTCTTACCTTTTGCAGTTTTGGGAACAAAGTCAAACGTCCTGTCCTTGGAGCGGAGATTTATTTCAGTACCATCCACCCAGACGTAGCTAGCTATTACTCTGTCACATGGTATTTCCAAATCCTCATATTTGCGCATGGCCGCTTTGTTAAGAGCGATTGGTGTGGAATTCATTGCAAGGCCTAAAAATATATTCACGTTGTCTTTTACACTTACTAAGTGCAGTCACTGATGACTGCCCAGTGGATTAGAAGGTTGGTATGCAGGAGGCATGAGAACTGATGGCCGTTGGGGCCGAAAAGTTCTAGAATGGAGACCACGGACTGGCAAGCGCAGCATAGGACGGCCACCGACAAGGTGGACAGACGACCTGACTAAGATCGCAGGCAAGGGCTGGATGCGGGCCGCTTCCAACAGGTCCTTGTGGAAATCAATGGGGGAGGCCTATGTCCAGCAGTGGACGTCCTATGGCTGAGATGATGATGATGATGATGATCATGCAGGAGGCAAGGCACATAGCTTTTAGGAATAACCCATGGGGAGGAAAGGTACCCGAGTGGACTCCTCGTCGTCCAATGACAGTCCACCTTGTCAGATCCGATACGGGTTGTAAGAGGATGTTAAATAAGAGTTGCTTTCAAGTGGTCCATGAGGTCCATTGGACCTTAAAGACCGTTCTGTCTTTGAGAACCGGTTCCTCCAAGAACCGTCACATTTCCAGCTGTGAGCGAGCTACGGCTGAAATTATAATCGTGAATTTTTAATGGTATTCAATTTACCTTCTGGATTATATAAAGGCAGTTCACACATAATAATTTAGAGACCTGAAACAAAACATGTTGATTACAATTAGGCCACTGAGAGATAGTATTTGACAGCAAAATTGCATTAAGTACATTAAATTACAGGTAGCGTTTGAGCACTGTCTCACTTAATAATAAGTGATTATGTGGCCGAAGGTAGAATCACACCTATAACGTTAACAGGTGGCTCACAAGGACCGCTGCCTGCCAAGGAACATATTGTGTTGGAATAGGCATAGCTCAGCGGATTAGCAAACTGAAATGGCAGTAGGTAGGGCACATAGCGCGCTGAAGGCCGATGGGGTCTAAAGATTCTAGAGACCACGGGACGGCCACCCACAAGAAGAGAGACTACCTGAAAGAGATGGCAGGAAGGGGTGGGATGCATGCCGTTTCCAACCGGTCTTGTGGAGATTAATAAATGAGACCTATGTCCAGTAGTGAACGTCTTATGGGTGACATGATGATGATTATGATGTTCTGGAATTAGTATGCTTGATATTTGAGTCCATCTACAGTTATTTACCTGAGAATCATGTATTGTATATGTCATATATAAAACTTATGAGTGTCACTCATAAGTTTTAATACAGTTATGGCTCTAATAATATGGAAAGGTTAGTGTGAGCACTGTAATGTACATCAATGAGTGACGCACTATTCATCAATAAGTATATAATGGTACTGAATCTCGTGTTCAACTAAAATAAATAACAATCAAAAAATTATAATTTGAAGCGATGATAGCACAGCGGGGGGAGCGTCGGCTGTCAAACTGACGGACACTGGTTCGATCCCCAATAACAGCTTGAGCTTTCGGTGAAGGTATCAAATTCCCAGCATGGTGCCCTACCACCATTGTGGGATTTTTTTTACTTTAGAGTACCCGATGGCTAGCTACCACACTCATGTTTGAAAAACTGTCACCAAGCACATAGTGTCTTGAGCATTCTAGGTCTAGCGTGATAACATCTTCGACCACATTGTCACTGACCATCAAAGTGAGATAGTGGTCAAACGCTAGATCTATACAGTATAAAAAATAAAATAAATAACTTTAGATTAGATAACTGTTCTTATATGGTTGCAATAAAATCTAAATTAATATGACACATCAACACACATACACACTTACACTCACACTTACTTATTACAACTTAAATTAAATATTTTTATTGAAATGCGAGTAGTTTTAGGTAAAATAACTCGCCACTTATCTGATGCTGACTAAACCTATCTGCAATCGGCCAGCAATTGAATAAATCGTCTAATAGAGATAGCGTTGTGTGGAGTTATACCTACGAATTTGAACTTTATTTTAAATAGAGTATAAGCTATTTCATTTTGAATAATTTTAGTGTATTTTCCCCAGTGCGAGTGATGTAACAGCATAGGGCCAGTATCTTATTCTATGATCAGCATTGTACGTAAGACCAACGCCGCCGTCAACCTATATCTCAGTAGCTACCAGCTATTTATAACAATTATGTATTATGCGCAGGTGTGTATCAGTTTTTACTTACTCCAATAAACAATTTATTAAAATATACACGAAATTTTGTATGAAATTATACAGACAATAATTTGCTTTCTGACAATAATAAACAATATGACAATGACTTTTAAAAGTCTAAATTAAATTATAGTTTTGTATTTTTCTGCACAAAGGTATTATTAAATATTTTTTTAAAAGACTTAACTATACCTTGTGATAATAGATTCGTCATTTTTATGTGTTTTTATGAACTATTTGTTTTAATGTCAGTAGAAAAAATCTGGGATTTAATATAAAAAGCTGAAATGAGTACTTCCAACCCAACGTATAAAATCGAGCCGAGCAGGATGTGTATACCATAAACCGCGCATTCCTTACCAGTAGGGTGACAACAATATTGCTTTTAGACTAAAAAATAATCAAAACGATTGAGGTTGTTCTTATGAGTGAGTAAGAAAGTTTCAGATTTCATACAATAAATCAAAATAATATATTTAGGATAACATTTATATTAAATTATATTATTTTATTTCTAATATTACACTTAGATATTAGACGCATAGAAAGATAAAAATGGACATAAGCGGCTACGTAAATAAAGACCTCTTAAGCCTATGTTTTACTAAAGATGACGTATATTCATACTGCGCGGTGCTCAGATTTTGTTCCTTTGCGACTTAAACATGCTTACTGCGACAGATAATACGTTACAAATAATATAGAAAAGGATAGCTATATGTTTAGACTTGCGCTTGAAATACGCATCGTAATCAAAATAACTACAATTTGCCGCCTCAGTTTCCACGCGCTTGTGCGACATTTACCTCATATAAACATATAATATCATTGTCTTAAGCTAGTTAATATATTAATATGTATATAGCTTACTTTACATCTTCCCGAGACACATAGCGGGGCTGGCGCCGCATCAAAGAACTTGAAGCGGCGAAAATATTCTAACCTAGGTAGTGGTCACATATTTGAACCGTTTGGGGTCGAGACATTGGGGCCCTTGGGGACCGGGAGCTCATCGGATTTTCCTAAACTTTTTTTTCAATTTTTTAACGCTGCTAGCTTTCTGGGCACGCTGCCAGCCGGTAGCGGGTTATAGCATTTGAGTTATCTATATGCTACCAATAGCTAGTGGATTGCTCAAATGTTATTGTAGTAGCTGCAGTATTGTAATTAGTTATTAGTATTTTATTTTAATAAAGGCATCGCCACTTTACATTAAGGTAAAGAGTAGAGCTAAATTGATTCAAATTATTTAACGGACAAAATTCGGCTACCAGTGAGACTTGAACTTTGAACCCACGACTACAGAATAGCTTCCTGTCCATCTTGTCCATCTACGCTACAGTAGCACTCCTAGCGTCTGGTGTAGGTGTCTTTACTGGATCTGTTTAGCTTCTGTGGAAAGCGCAACGAAAATTAGGCTAATTTTGAAGTGAATTTCCGATAGCAAATTATTCCAAGATTTATTTCTTGTTTTATATTAGGTTGGTGTAAAAACTTTCATCATACAGTTATAACCTGTGAGGTATGGTACTTATTCATTTGTGCTGTTATTTATCTATGGATGTTATGTCTATTGATTCCGATACTGTCTACTGTCATGTTAAGAACCTTCGTCGATACGAACAATTACTTAATAATTTAATTAACTTTTTTACATAGTCATTTCAAACAATAGTACCGTATATGTAACTTAACATATTGTTATAACAATGTATAGTTTAATGTTTTAGGAAGCAGACTAGTGGTTGACATCTCAAATTATGTAAAAATTATTATTGATTATGTAACTAGAAACCCAACCGAGATGTGCGTAGCAGGGCTTTATTTTGTATTCCTATTACTTGAGGATGTAATCGTTGCCTATTATTCCACTGATGCTGCATCCCAAGATCAAACTGTGAATACCAAAATTGCGTACGACACTATGCGTAAAAATCGAGCTAAATCTCTAGAAAAGATACATTCGAGGCACAGCTATCGGAAAAGAGAAATCCATAATATATATAACGCATCAACGACGCCTGGAATATTACACAAAAAGTGGCAAGTAGAAAGAGTTACTCGAAAGCAATATGAAGTTATTAACATGCTTTGGAGAAAAACTAAAATTTTCATGGATGAGGACAATATTTACACAACCCATCCATCCCGTACTAGAAATGTAACAAAAATCATGTCAAGGAGGTCCCAAAAGGATCCAATCAAAATATCTACTGTTTTGTCATTGCAAACTACCACACCTAGTAACATAGAATTTTATTACTTTGATGATACGCAGGATCATGATAAAGAAAATGTTGCCACTAAACCAAATAATGAACTGAATTTAAATAAACCCAATAATCCCAAAAAGACTTCCAAGCCATCTTTTTTTGTGTTTCACATTAAAGGACCTTACGCTAAACTTCAACTAGATAAATCGAATAAATTACTTTCAAATCATCCAAGATTAGTAAATGAGTTGACAAAAATGACTGGAATACGGCCACCCAAAGCCATAGAAGAAAAACTGCATGCCACCATGACACAAAGCTCACCGGTCTTGAATATGAAGAATGCATTAAATAAAGTCACCACCGACCATAAATGTACAGAGAACAGTCATTTGTTACATGGTGAACAATTAAATAATAATCCTTTGCCATTTTCCAACGGAATATCTGGAAATACAAAACCAACAACTATATATGACAAAATTAAATTTTTCGAACAGTATGACCAAAATACTCCACTACCAAATGTTGAACATGTGAACTTGCAAGATAAATCACAATTAGATTATAAGAACGACAACAAAACTACAAATTCTAATAAAATACTTCTGGAGCATGTCGACCAAGGCAGTCATGATCATAATCTAGCTAAGCACTGCAAGAAGCATATTGCAGAACATTTCCGTAAGATTGAAAAAAATAATAATGATAAAAATAACGAGGAAAACACAAAATCAAACTCTCACATATTAAATGACATTTTGGAAAAGCAGCCCATTGATCATAATGTTCTTCCTAACAAAAACGTAACAAAACCCATGACCAATGGCTATAATAATGGTTTTACTTACGTATACGAAAATGCATCTTGGTCTGAATATCCATTCACAGCTGTATATATTTATGAACCCTCGCAGGTATGAAACTGACATATAAAATTTAATATACAATTACGAGCTTTTAAAAGTGGAAGAATGTTTATTTATTTATTACTTTATTATATGGAAGATTCAAGAGTGTTACTGATTTATGTCGATACATATAGCTTCGTTTAGGCACAAAGAAGAGTCATTGACAAGTCTCCACATACGGGCGACTATTTTATCTGCCAACCCGCATTGGTCAGCGTTGAAGGCGCAAGTCCCATCAATGAGACACGTATTGGGCTGATTATGATTATTATGCCCTAACATCATAATATAGATATATGAATGGTATTACTCCGCATAACGAGACAAAAGGTTTGATACAGTAGAAATATCACCCTCAGAGGACACTAGGTGGCGAGACAAATTCTGATCCTCAATTTTTGGCTTGCTTGAATTCAATGTATTTATAATATAGCCCTCTTCATCAGTGACGGCGTCATATAATATCTGGCTCCTTCGAGCATAATCTCTAATGTGTGTGGCCACACCGAATTTAGTCTTTAATATTCAATCACAATAAAGGTGACCGGCGGGCTTAATATTGCTTCCATTCCAACTCGATTATGATCGTAAATTGTGAATTCGATAGATATTATATTGAATTCAACACTAGCGTACGATTGGAATCGAGTTGGAATTTGACATAAATACAAAATGACGTTAATTGGGATTGCAACTGATTTGGATTAAAGTTAGATTGACATTGAAATTGAGTTCAAGAGTAAGCCAGCTGATCTATTGTTGGTAATAGTATATGTGTAAGATGACCTCGGTCTCTAATTGAATCTTGAATCGAATTTTGTCGCTTTGGCGACGAATAGGGTTATACATAATAGGCCGTATACTGTGTATTTATGATTGCACCTTCAAGCCATAATAATAGTTATACCCATTTTAGGTACATTGCGATGCCGCTGGAATAAGCGCCTATTGGCTTGTGGCATCTGGGTCGTGCCTGTCCCGTGTCCAAATGAACGGCGATGGTCGCTCGGCCTACGTGGCTTACTGCGGCGACCAGTGGTGGCGCCCAGACAGAGTCGCATACGTCAAGTACAGCCAAGTACACCCTTTATACCACTCTCGGGATAAAACGAGGAGACACCGCTATAACATAGGTCTGATACTTTAATCTTGAAATTGTGGGCCGAGACAAAATGCATCGCTTCATAGCGATTCTCTTTCTATCTCCGTTGAATGTTCGTTCTCATTGTTCATGTGATACATCCAATAACTATGAAACCTGTTCACTACTGGTACACCTTCCCCTTCGGCGAAAATGATTGGCGCAAAACGAGCGTGTTGATGTCTATTTCGTCCCATCCTGTTCTGGTATGTGCAGGCTTATATGGCTTTATCTCATTTCCTCGCCGTATTTTATAGCTCGCTTTGCAACGAAAACGAACATTCAACGACTAGAGTAGAGAATCGCTATGTAGCGATGCATTTTGCCTACGGGCCCTAAGCTAATAGCATTATAGAGAAAGATACTTTTAAGCAAAAAAGTACATCAAGTCCGCACCGGCACAGAATTGAAGTGCATGATGTTAAAGAGGATCTAGGTTGTCAAATTAAATAACTAGATGACTTTCATGTGTGTCAAACGACACACTTAAATAATATTCTTGTAGAATAGGAGGTACAACCTTGTAGAATGTCTTTGTGCTGATCTAATAAGTTTAAGCAATATTTTTATTTATGAATGTATTACTTCCCGCGGCTTCGCCCGTGTGACTGCATCGTTTTCGTAACCTCAATTAGCACACGGAAAGCGTTTATTATTTGATGTATAAAGTAGTTTATATTATTTTTTATTTTTTAACTACAGGAATAATCATGAAAATCGATTCACCCAGTCAAAAGTTCTGAGGTAACAAACATAAAAAATACGGGTCGAATTGAGAACCTTCTTCCTTCATTGAAGTCAGTTAAAAATTCATAACAATTGTCGATAGTGATATCGACTACGCGTAAGTGTCACGTTATACCCGCAGAAACAATCACCGCGAGATTTAATAATAATTCTTGTTCTCGCGTCATAACGATGGGATGAAATGAGACTAATTAGAAATGGAGGTGATTAATTTAATTTGAAAATTCGTTGTTGACTGAAAACATACATAGACGAGTAATAATTCGCCCGCTGAAAATAAACTAAGTCATCTCGACAGAGAACGTTTCCTAATAAATACGAGGCTTGGTAACGGATTCATTGTTTGTTATTTCTCCTAAAATGTTAGAAGGATATCCGTTTTTGTTTCCAACCATGAGGATATTTTCTTAATATTTGTAACTTGAATCTTATTTGTACTTTATTTTAATGTATTTAGCTTCATTTTATTTTTAAACGACTTCCATAAAAAGAATTAGGTTATCAATTCGGTTGTATTTAAAGAACCGTTATTTCCGTTGATACAATCTAGATTTCTTCAAGTCACATGTAAATATTACATGTCTAAGTAGGCGTTATTTATAGTAGACCGCATCATCACTTTACATCAGGTTAGGTGAGATCACATAATTTCATAGTCAATGGGTGAGATAGTGGTTAAACGACTGCCCATTTGCAATAAAAAGTAATTATGGTTTATAATATAAGTAAATACAATTCACATATATAATTTGTATGTATAATAATTAGCATGTAAATATAAACCAATTGCGTAGGTGTCATTCAAGTTGCAACTTCAATGTCGTCGGCGTGCAGTGTATGGGCGCCAGTGTCACTGATGTCGCACCAGTTTCCTGCCGACTCTCAAAGCTCATGGGCGTCGGCTGTTGGCTGGGGTGTTGACAGGTTCGAGCTTAAATATCCTACTAATGTTATAAATGCGAAAGTTTGTAAGTCTGAATGTATGGATGTATGTTTGTTACTCTTTAACGCCTTAACAACACACTTCTATAGCTGTAGCTGACGAAAAATGTGATATAACGTATTGAATATAAAGAGGCTTAAATATAAGTATGCATAATATACATTTCGTAGAGTCTATACAATTCATGTAAAATTGTATTCAGTTATGAAAACCGGCGTAGGACGGTCTTCGATATATAGGTCGATCACAGGATAAACAATGAGAAAACTGTTTTAAACGTTGACCAACAAATTCGAACAAATATTTAGCTAACCCGAGCTCTTATCGTTTATTTTAGAGATATTACTTACTGTTTGTGTTAACACGATGTTTCATTTCTACAGATTTGATACGAGATATGGCGCTACAGATTTACCGCAAACTCCGCTGATGGTGTACAAAGGACTTGTGTATTTTGATTCGTGCCCAGGGAATATTGAATATAGGTAAACTAATAAGCATTACATTTGGTAATTATGAGCACTCAATATCATAGTATTTCATTACAAAGGTGAGTATCAATTGTAAAACCCTTTCAACACACTTGTAACTGATCAGTTTGGCAACAAACATATTAATTTGACGTCGATCAGGAAAATGGTCTTCCAGTTTTGACATGAGTTTAAGTGTAATCACAATAACTATAAGGTTGAACCTATCTAACTATACATAAATAAAAGAGTACGGGAAAATTAACCTTGTTATTTTAATGAGTCAAATGATTTTTAAACGTAATGAGGTAGACGATATATTTGACCGTCTGTACGTACTTAATCAATGTGTTCATTGATTACAAATTTCCAACAAAGTTCAAGCAACTAATGAATGAATCTCTAACAGTTTTATCACAAAGCAATCTGCGTGGTTTACTGTTTCCGCCGCAGGTGGTGCAATTAGAACTCAAGTTTAAAATGTCACTCTTGCGGCTATCGCTCAGTGCGACAATGTGTGTTTAGTGCGACACGTGATGGGGTAAAAAACTTTTCATTAGTTTAACGATTCCTCCTATGAACTCTTCAAAAAGGAGGAGAGGTTCTCAATTCGTCCGAATCTTTTTATGTAAGTTCAATAATTACTCCGTTAATTAAGAATAGATTTTGATGATGGATTTTGGACATTTTTTATTTTTGTTTAGTAGATCATGCCTCATAGATGGTCCTATATAAGTTTTATTGAAATCGGTCGAGTAGTTTCGTTTTTAAGTCAAAATGACTGATAATTTGCCATCGAAGTAAACGAGTAAAGGCCATTTAAGTCGGTTGTGCCCATATTTGTCAATAAAGAGTAATAAATAATCTTCTTTGTCCTTAACACTTGTACCTAATCGCTAAGAAAAGGAAAATACATATTTTATAGGTAAGGCTCGAGTAGGCGTGAAGCCGTTGTAATATTTCAGAAGCTTCATCTTCAATGCCGCGGACCACGAAATAAAACATCCTCCATTCAAGTCTACTGGCCCATGTATAATTTATCATTTTCTTTTCAGTAAAGCGAAGCGGCTTGACGAAGGTGGGGGTGTGAGGAATGTCCATTGCCTGGCATTGCCGCCATATTCTGGAGAACAGAATGATCCAGTACATGGAGGTTTACTCCTGGTTGGCGGGAAATTGATTGCACTGTATTTGCAGGTTAGATTTATTATTACGTACTTATGTATACTCTTCGCTTGGGTTAGCCAGATTTAGATAATAATCTGTCGATTCGATCTGTTGCTTAGCGAAACTCTTGTTAGCGTTTCTCTCAGGGTAATTAATAGTGGTCTTTCAAATTTAGATTTCATATTAATAATTAAGTCTCACATCCCCATTTCAACCCATTATACACTAATATATTTCGTAAATAAGAATGTTTTAGAAATGCAATAAATGGAACTGAATTTCAACATACTAAATATTCAAGTTGAACATGTGACATGGCTTCTGAGTCTCCGGGGCCCAGGGTTCGAATCCCGGCAGGGGCAAACATTTGTGCGATGAGTGTAGATGTTTCTCTCGGGTTGTTTGTGTGCTGTGATAAAGATATTTCTTTATTGTATTTGAGGAATTCGCTTAACATAGCGGGGGTTCTGCAGGAAAAGTATTTTATTTGTACTTAGTCTTCGCAGGGGTTAGAGCCAAGACAGGATTATAATCGGATTCTTCCTGCCCTATTACATAAATAAAAAAACCAAACGCACGGAATGTGTTATCCCTACTTTGAAAGCGTTCCAATGTCTGGCAATGATTGGCCGGTTGGCGCAGTTGGTAGCACTCTGCCTTCTGAGCCGCTGGTCCTGGGTTCGATTCCCAGACAGGTCAAAATTTGTGTGTATGAACATGTCTGTTTGACCTGTGTCTGGGTGTGTATTTGTATATAAGTATGTATTTAAGTATATATATCAGTCATCAGGTTACCATAGTACAGGCTCTGCCTAGTTTGGGACCTGAAGACCTTGTGTGAATGTTGTCAAAAAAAAAAATTAAAAAAAGTCAAAGTCGCACAATGCGTTTTGCTTCTGCCTTCATAGTATATAAGCCACCGAGTGGATTTTATTGCCCGAGTCTGTGTTATGGCATAGATACAATCTGGATGTCTTCAAGTCACGAGTGAAAAGGTGGTATGCAGGCGTGATCTACCGTAGGCCATGTCACCATCAATCAGATGAGATAACGGTCACACGCTTACCTAATTATAAAGGTTATTGGTGGTACTAAGAAAATTTGAGGAGTCACTGAATACGATCTTTGTTCTTCTGCACAAAAAAGGTTGATATTGTTTGTTTGTTTGTTTAGGAAGAACGGCGGCCTTGGGGTGATCAGTCTGCTCAGTACACCGGCGTATGGCGTCTCATCCCGTGGATCATGGAGGTAGCCAGAGAACCAGACGAAAAGGATGCCTTTATTTTTGAAATTTGATGTACTATAAATAGCCCTTTAGTTTTTTTAAAGTTATATCGATTATTTTTTTGAAAACATTTTATATTATATATCATTTTGATTTTTGCTTCTTTTCAAATAAAATATCTGGTCAAATATACAAATGCTGATTTACTCTTTGCTATAATACACGATAGTTTATAGATAGACTAAGGTTGGGCCGTATTACACTCTTGCAGTGTTGCGAGTGTTATTAGTACTTGTACTGTTATCTGATCTTTGTCATCTTAAAATAATAAATGTTCTGCTATATGCCTATTACTTTCCCACTATAAAGATGCTACGAAAATGAATAATTGTTTATTAGAAAGTACAACAAATATTAAATAACACTGTAAATAAAATAAATATTTAGTAGCGGGAACCTGAGAATAATAAAATATATAAATGTATATAAATATATAAATATATACCTATAATAATAAAATAACGTATAACAACAACGTATAAGAAAAAGCTCGCTTAAAATTAAAATTATTAATACTTGCCTATAATTATTTCCAATGTTTTTTTTTTATATTGTATAGATCTAGCGTTTGACTTCTATCTCACTTGATCATTGACGGTCAGTAAGGATGTGGTCAAAGATGTTATCACGCTAGACCTACAATACTCACTGGCTCTCAAGGACTGCTGCCTGACATACTATGTGTTTGGTGACAGTTTTTCAAACCTGAGGGTGGTAGCTAGCCAGGCGGGTATTCGAAAGTACCCTACCACCATGTTGGGAATTTGATAACGGTGTTACCTTCACCGGAAGCTCAAGCTGTTGTAAGGGATCGAACCTGTGTCCATCAGTTTGACAGGCGACGCTCCCCCGCTGAGCTATCATCGCTTCAAAAGTAGTTCTGGTTTTCCAATGTAGCGTACCCTGACTTCCTTGTTTAATAATACCATTGTATATAAGGACAATTTCATGGCTTTGAACATCTTGCCTAACTATTTTATAATTGGAGCAAATCCAATTTTCTTTTTTCTTACTTAGGAACTGATTTAAATCCCTTGCGCGCGAAACCATTGTTATGTAAACGAACCATAAAAACAAGCCAAATAAATATTTCAAGGCTCTTCGTTCTCAATCAACTTCGTAGAAATCTGGCAAACTTACCATAGAACTTTATCGGCGTAGCATTTCGCCAGAAGAAATGAAGATTTACCCAGACAGATTTCTATTAGATTACACAAAATGAGATATACAATTTTAATTATTACCACAAGTCCAACTTAAAAATCTGTGCCAACATCATAACGTGCTAGCAGTTATTACTAGTAATCTAACTTAGTAACTTTAATTAAAACAGCCTGTCCCACTAATATTATGTATAATGTGAAAATTTGAATGGATGGATGGATGTTTGTTACTCAGTCACGCCAGAACGGCTGAATGGATCCGTATAAAATTTGGCATAGGGATAGATTATAGTCTGGAATAGCACATAGGCTACTTTTATCCCGGAAAATGTATGATTCCCGTGGAATAATTGATGTAGCGGGAGAACCGTATTCTACGCGGGTAAAACCGCGGGGCACTACTAATTTAAAATAATTTACAGATTGTAATGTAACAAACCGACTAGGACTCACGTGGTAAACACTGGAAAATTACTCTCCGAGAGTCTCCGAGTGACGTGCTGAGGCTCGCGCTCGCCGCCTGGCACGATCATAACTCCCAGATGAAGAACTGCAAATAAGTTCGAAACTGGTCGGAGAGTAATTTTCCAGTGTTTACCACGTGAGTCCTAGTCGGTTTGTTACATTACAATTATGGAAGAAACTCGCGATAGTTTTCAGACTCAAATTTACAGATATTTTTAAATATAATTGCATGTTACATTCAGTGCGAGGTAAGACACGTGTGTGTATTGCATACTCTTTTAAAAATAAGGTCATGTGCTTGGAACTATAGTTAAAAGTATCAAACTTTTACATGGGTTATGTCCGCTTTTCATAATAAAAGACATTGGTAGAGCAAAACAATTATAAGGATCGTTAACGCGTCCGCAGATCCAGTTTATATGTGTTAGTCTCTTAGGATCGTGTTGTATTATTCCATCTTGAGACAGAGTATGCTGGTGACTATCATATAACACATAATGACATTTATTATCAAATGTCATTGCTACGCCCTGTGTTCTAATACACACGTCAATGGCAACTCTATTGTAATCTTGGACATAAGTAAAAGCCTAAAGTAAAGCCTAAAAGGCCTTACTAAATCACTTGATATACAAATGTAGACATTAACATAAAAGGTGATATTCCACCCCGCGGTTCCACCCGCGTGGGCTACGGGTTCCTGCTACCTGACTTCTGACTGACTGAATAGTACCGAATGTACTATTTATTCAGAAACGTCTGCCTTCACGCCTCTCCGCGTCCGGGTTACTCACACGGCGACGAGCGATGTTTCAGGTGTGGGGATACCTCGACCGTATAGTGCGCGCAGGGGCGCAAAATTTTATAAAATTTTATTACATGACCAAAATATAGGTAACGATTGTTAATTTAGAAAAAAAAAAATCTGTCATCTGCAAGGTACTTTGGCGTGCGGTGCAAAAACTGTAACAGTCATTAGAATATAATGTATGATAGTAATTTTCTCCTGGATAGTTTTACAGAAGAGTTCACGACAATAATTTTACAGAAGAGAGTGAGTCTGAGAATATTCTTACGATAAAATTGTATTAATTTTGTATTGATTTCTAATATCTGTACAATAAAATTGTATTAATGGGACATTTGTTTTACCAGGAGCTTCTTAACCTTTATTTTAAGTGTCTTACGATTTTTTTTTGTTTTTCGATTGATAGCTTTAGTTGGTACGCCTGCTCTTAATCTAGCATTCGATGAATTGGATCTCTCTCACCGTTGACTTGGCATTTTTCAATGTACCTAACAGAGTATTTTTATTATACTGTATAGACAAAATAAAACGATAGATCACTATCTCACTTGATGATTAGTGACGATGTGGTCGAAGATGGAAACACTTAACTTATTTGCAATGAAAGCCGCTTGAACATATTGTGTGCTTGTATATGTCAGTATATGCGAAAATGTTTAATTTATTGGCCAATATTACCAACAGAGAAAACCATAAACTACGTGCTTTGGTCAAATATTTTGATTTCATTAGAATCCATACAGTAGTTTTTGCGTGAAGAGGTAACAAGCAGACATACACACAAACTTTCGCATTTATAGCATTAGTGTGATATAAGTATTTGAGGTTTACGCGATAACTATACATTAAAATAAAACAACTTTAAACGGATTTTTATCGCATGTATTTTTTCACTTTTTAACTATCGTGGACTCGAGTTATAAACAATAAATAACTAGTGAGTTTATCAACGGGGGTGAAGGGGGTCGCCCCTTGCACGGGTTGCGGAAGCCTTATATTCCTAAAACTGGGAGGTAACCGTACTGCATACATAGTAGGAAAATTAAAATTTAAATTAGTTTTAAGAAGTCTGTACCTAAAATAAAGTGTATTGGTTAAATAAAGTTTTTAAAAGTACCTCATTTTAAATTAAGGTACTTAGTAATTAGCTGGCCTGGAAAAAATGCCATTGTAAGCCTAAAGAGTAAGCAGCTTATTTGGCTACAATATTTATGATCATTCCAGGACACCCAAGTGCATTATCAATATGGAAGAAAGCACCTGAGAAGAAAGGTTTCATTACTGTACATAATAAATGATCGTAAGTATTGTGCGAGCTAATACATTATAGTACAAAGAATGGTACCAATTAATGGCGACAACATTTTAATTCGTCTCCCAAAAGTGTTTCTCAATGATATTATTAAAAAGGAAAATAAAGTACGCTCTGAGATCACGTAACTACGAACTGGACCAGATACAACTACAGACAAACGACACTTACAGTTTTACACGAACTATTTGTGCATTTTGTGAAAGCACATGAAAGCATTATTTCCGACTAACAATACCTATATTCCGTGTGAACCATACGTGTTGCACAATTGCCGGCCTCATCATCATCATCATTATCTCAGCCATAGGACGTCCACTGCTGGACATAGGCCTCCCCCATTGATTTCAACAAGGACCTGTTGGAAGCGGCCCGCATCCAGCCGGCCTGATTGCGACTAAAGCAAATTAGGTCCGTGAACCTAATTTAAGCCGTCCATGCCCGAGGAGCCAGCCACACCTCCCTTTGTTAATGATATCATGGATTTGTACAAGATGTTATGTTTGCGATAGAAGTGAGGTTAATCAAAGTATATATTGTCCATAACGCTCCTCATCCAGGCTACGTAGCCTGAGGTTCTCGTGTAGATGCCGTACTTGCCGCGCTTGCCGCATCCATCGCCAAAACTCGTGATACCCTGAAAAGCCAAGATCGATATGAATAAGAGTCCGAAAGCATAAATAATACTTTTAAGACTACTATTAGTCCAGTCAAATAAACTTTTAAGTCAAAATTTCAGTCTAAAGGCTGCATTTTTGATATTATGTAGTTTTAATCGTATAAAAAAAATTTAAAACATTATTGGGGGCGCAACCACCGGCAAGGGTTGAAAAAAAAAACTTTGAATATTTCTTTTCGCAATTACTGGAAAATAGTGAGAGTTAGAGAAAAAAGTTCGAAAGAAGATGTATAAAGCGTAAAATTTTACATTAAAAAGGTTCTATGACTTTTTTTCCCCCGGTCAAAGTTCAAGATCAAAAACGCAGCCTTTAGACTGAAATTTTGATTTAAAACTTTATTCGACTGGACTATATTAAATTTATTGGCTTTGAGTTTTTTTATATCTCATAGATGTAGCGTTTACCACTACCTGTATCATTGAATGGTCAGTGATGATGTGGTCTCAAGGACTGTTGCCTGAATACACTATGTATTTTATGACAGTTTTTCTAACTTGAGGGTGGTAGCTAGCCAGCCGGGTACTAGACAGTAACGCAACACCATGCTCGGAGTTTGATAACGGTGTCGCCTTCACCGTTAGCTCAAAACGTTGGTGGGGATCGAACCAGCGTCCATCAGATTGACAACCGACGCTGCTCGCATTTATCATTGCCATCATTGTTTCATTACTTCATACCATTACATCGCTTGAACGTTATTTAGGCACTGTTAACATGTGACGTCAGCACAAACAAACCCTTTGAAGTCTACCCTTTTTTATGAAATCGGTGACAAAGAAGCAGACGAGCCGCCTGATGGTAATTTTTCTTTACTATGTAAATAGAATAATAGCACTCGTGTTTAATACGGCCATTTTGTTTTAATACGCATATTATTTTAAACGACAAACATTTTTTTTGTTCCAGGTTGTTTTATGTTATAATCTCAATAATTATTACTTACTTATTTATTACTACTATTACTAATTATTATTATTAATTATTACTACTATTACTGACCCTACTGATGTGAAAGAAGTGTAACCGAATCTAGGGATAAAACGTATACAAATTAATTTTTATTTCACACACTCACACCCCCGCACTAGGATACCCTGTGTCGCGGGAGACATAGACACAGACAATCACAATATACACACAAACATCCAAGACCCGGGACAAACATTTACACTCATCGCACAAATGTTTGCCCCTGCCGGGATTCGAACCCAGGGTCCGGAGACACAGAAGTCATGTCAATGACACTAACCACTGCGCCACAGTGGCCGTCCGAATATGCTCATGGGTACTCTTGCAGCTTGCTGAATTAATGCCCTTTTTGGATTTGAAAGAAAATAGAGTGGGTCGATTAATTTATTGGCCTTATAGCATTCGTTATAATCACGTAATTACAATATTGCAACAATGACTTCAATTTATAAAAAAACAAAATATCTTTAATAAAATATATCAATATTTTTAACAATTACTTATATAAAATTAATATGTATGTATTGAGTTAGTAATCAAATAAATAACAAAGTTAAAAAATCATTAGTTAATCAACAATTAGATTTAAACAGGTCACAATTTGACGACCTGAATTATTTAAAAGGCATTTATATAACTTTTCAACGTTATAAAAACGGAAGTTTATTACCTTGGCTTTGGTTTGACACTCTTCTTGGATTTATTACCGGAAAGTTTCAAGGAATCACTTTCATGTGATATAAGTAGGTATGTATATCTAGATATTTTGATTGGAAATTCTCGTGAGTTTGACACATTTTATTATACACTGGATGGAATTTTATGACGCCACCCCGAGGGAAAGGACCTTCTCTAAATAATGGAAATACCTTCCTTTATTTTTAAGAAGAAATAAATCTGTATTTACAGATTTGCGAAAACTCGCTTGCCACACTCGGGAATCGAACCGGCTTAAACCCAGAAAAATAACATCCTGTACTTTTATGACATCAATCAATAGGGTCAACTGTAAGAATCAAATCTCTCCAAGAAACATGGTTGATATTTTTTTTCTTCTTGTTTCTTTTATAATTATTTTATCACACATTATTTCATCATATTATAACGGCGTAAGTTTGTTGGTCTGTTGGTATGTTTGTTACTCTTTTACGTTGACGCGGCTGAACGGATTTGAATGAAATTCTGAATGAAGTAAAAGTCAAATGAAAAGAATGGACTTTTATCCCGTTAAATCCCCTTTGTTTACGTGGGATAATTGAGGTAACGGGAAATTCGTAATCCACGCGGGCGTAACCCCGGGGCGCAGATGGTGTACGAATAATATCATCAATCAAAATAAAAATTAGTTCATTTCAGTAAACAAGGCACATGAATATATCGACAATTTGATCCCGGCTCATAAACGAGGCTGTTGCATATATTCGTACTGTAGCAGTCCAATATAAATTAAATATTGTACAAACCAAAATATCATTATAATTATATCAATTAGAGAGCGTAACCGCGGGAGGAGAATAGTATGGAACTGTCAATGCAGACTGCGGCCGCGCGGCGGCTCGCAGCGGCGACGCGCGCGGGCGGCAGGGTAACGCCTCGCCGGCCGACAGTCATCGGACGACCGGTACACATGTCACGCGCCTTCCGTACCTGTCTACTTTTCTTTTCGCACCTTATATTTATCATTTATTTGTTATAACTGTTGTTATACTGTGAAGGAATAATAAACACGGACTAATAACTATTATGTGAGTGTTGTTATTATACGTACTACACCACAATACACTTCCCTAAAGGATTAGAGTATTCCTAATTCTCACATGAGAATCATAAAAGCTTATTGGGTTACGAAATTGCGCAAAGCGAACATACTTCACATAGTAACAGGGTGTTGTGGCGCAGAAAGGGGTGCTTTCTAATATAAATATATCAGTCAACTAGCGGGGGTCTCACTGCGATAACGATCATTCTTAATATTTTAATAACACGGGGAAGATAATCACATTTATATCTCTGCATACAATGATGTTTTACTAAAGATCACGTATATTCATACTGCGCGGTGCTCAGATTTTGTTCCTTTACGACATAAACATGCTTACTGCGACAGATAATACGGTACAAATAATATAGAAAAGGATAGCTATATGTTTAGACTTGCGCTTGAAATACGCGTCGTAATGAAAATTAATACAATTGACTTAATTTTGCCGTCTCAGTTTCCACGCGCTTGTGCGACATCTACCTCATATAAACATATAATATCATTAGTCTGCATAGGCATAAAAACAGTGATATTTTTTTATTTTATGTAATAGGAGGCAAACAAGCAGACGGGCCTCCCGATAGTAAGCGATCACCGTCGCCTATGGATATCTGTAATAAAGGACGCATCACGATCGTTGCCAATCCTTTTTAACCGACGTAAAAAAATGGAGGAGGTTCTCAATTCAAACTGCATGTTTTTTTATGTTTGTTACTTCAGAACTTTCGACTGGGTGAACCGATTTTGGATGATCTCGTGTGGTCCCCAAAAAATTTCATCAAACTCGGTCAAGCTATTTTTGAGTTACACTCTAGTAACTGAAAAGTGTTACGTCTACTTGGACGACTTCCTAATTGAGGGTGAAGAAGTCGGTGAACATACACAATGACAATTGATCCCGTGAGTAGCAAAGGTCACAGTGAAAAGGGCAAAAACAAAATTTTATCGCAATAGTGTGAAATAACTTGTCGAAGTCGGTACCATGCGCGCAATATTTTTATAATAGTTACTCTTAAACTATCATGGTTAATTGTAATTTTTAGACTTTCGCGATTCGATCACATTGTTATTAAATCAAATGGGGCTTGATCGCGAGAAAAACATTTAGTAATTTATTTACCTCGACGTTTCGACCAAGTTGCATTGGTTATGGTCACGAGAAGACTGCTTGAGAATAGTCTTCTCGTGACCACGATTTAATAACAATATCATGGTTAAGACTCTGTTAACTCTCTTTTTGAAGAATACCATGTTGTAGCTACTAGGGAACACCGAGGGAGGAAGCTCGTTCCACATTTTGCAGGTTTGTGGCAGAAACGATCGGTGGAATTGCACAGTGTTTGATTCCGATGAGTCTATTGACTCGATGACATGTATCATAACAGAAGATATACATAGGTATGCTCTACATTGTACCTGTAAATAATATCGCATGGTGCGGCCCCTGCAGAGGAGCGGCCCCCCGGAGTCCCCCGCGCACGAGTCCCTCCGCCCGCGCCCCGCGCACACCATGTCGTCCGTGATTGCGTACTGCCAGTACGAGCGCCGGCAGACGCCCTGCTGTATCGTCGACACCTGGGATAACCGACGGTGTGTATATCTATATAAGTATATATATATCAGTCATCAGGTTACCATAGCACAGGCTCTGCCTAGTTTGGCACCTGAAGACCTTGTGTGAATGTACTAACTGTACGGAACTAATCTCTCATTTTCCAACACCTTCACTGTTAATAGAAAACCAAAAACGACTAGAGTGCAAATAGATCAAACACAGCTCCGATGTTGACAGTGGTCAAGGTCACAATGATCGGGTGGAGAGCGGCGCTAGCTAGCTGAGGTCACGTGATACTGGCCGGCAGTAGGAATTTGACAAAATAAATTCGTATAAAAACGAAAATAATAAATACAATCTACACTAATATTATAAAGAGGAAAGATTTGATTGTTTGTTTGCTTGCATTGACTTCGAAACTACTGAACCGATTTTAAAAAAAATCTTTTACTGTTGGGAAGCTACACTATTCCCGGGTCATAGGCTATAAAATATATGTTTTTTTAAATTAGAAATAGTTAAATACCCATGCGAAGCCGGGGCGGACCGCTTGTTATGAATATTCAAATAAAAATCCTGACCGTTTCTAGATTCTGCCATTACCTACCCGACAATCTAATTTATGTAATATTCTTATTCCTTTGAAAGATAGACGTATTTTAACATTTCAAAAGAAAGTTTTTGAATAACTGAAACTATACGAGCATTTTCTGTATTCAAAGTATTCAGTAAAACACATTTTGATTGAATGCAAACCTAATCAAGCTTGTAGCAGATTGCATGCAATGTAAAGAAAATTACCGGTCCTTTGAAATATGTAGTTTTCAACTTACAATCCAGTAAATTGCAGACGTCTTATTCTCTTTTTTACAGCGTATCAGCATGCTTTGAACTTCAGTTTAGAAATCTTATTTTAACTTAGGTATACAGTCGGATTATTTGATTTTTTTTTGGTACTGTTTCATGAGTAGATTTATTCTGTTTTCTAAAATAATATTATCAATGATCATCGGACATCGCTATAACATATGTCTGTTGATATCCACAAAGGCTCGATGTAAGTAAGCTACATTGAGATTCCTTCTACGATACTTATCAGTCAGTGTTCAAGATTGTTGCCAGAAATTCCCACTAAGGCGCCCACAGAGGATTATTTTTTCAGAAATCCTCAATACTCAATAGTTTATTGCATTCATATGAATTTAGATGCAGATCGTAAGTACATTTTTTCAGTGTACATATGACCCTAGTAGGGTATAGCAATGTGGAGCAACCAATTTATTTATTAGTTATCAAATGTATCATTGAAAAACTCGTTCAAGCTGTAGTAGCAATCCTCACCAAGTATATTCATTTTCATTCCATCGTCGATTGACCTGTACCTGTGATTTAACAACTTTTTGGCTCAATTTGCTTACAATTCTAGGTGATAGGTCCCTTCTCACTGCCATTTATCTTAGCTAATCAAGAAAAGTATATATATATATATATATTACATATATACATATATTTTGATATGCTGTTGACTTTTGTTTAACTACAGATCACCTCATGTCTCAGTTGATCTTGTAGAAAAATATAGCGCACGCATGACCTCATACATAAGACTGAAGGGAGCAGTGACGCAAATGCAGAAGCTGTGCGAAACACTGACTGGCCGGATGATGAGTAGAGAGTGGGAGTTTGGGGAAGACCGCCAATCTGTTCGTTAAAAAAAACAAAAGACAACGGAAGACTTTGTGTGCAACGTGTTTTATACTAAACTGTTTCATTATTGATGCACCAGCATATGAATGCTGATATCCATAATTGGGGAAACCTATTTCGGATGCCGGTTTTTCACTCATGTCTCGTAAGACAAATATATAAACTTATGAAATGTTTCATTACTGTACCTGCATCGACTCCATGTTTCACTGTATTTTTGCATGACTGTTATGAAATAAATTATTGTTATTATTTATTATTTCTGTACTTTGTACTATTTTTTTAACTGAATATGACTTAAGATAAGAAACTTCTTTTTCAGCCGATTTGGCTGGGTATTTAACCATTTAACATATTCGGCTGAAAAATTGTATGTTATACCTATTATCTTAATACATTGTTTTTGCGGTTATAAAAACTTTGATTAGAACTATGCTAATCCAGTCCAGTTCAAAAACTAATAGAAAACTCAGGAATAACAAAATCATTTAGTATGAATACCTTAACTTGATTGAAGGTTTTCGTAAGTATTCGACATTATTCAGTTGAAACTACGGTTTGACTTACGTATATTAGTCGAGAGTGTACGATCGAGAGAGGTTTTCATAGAAAGCACGCGTTCTCGGCCGCGGTCGGACATGCAGTAAAAAACGCGGTTCATAGAACAAGAGCACTTTCTTAATGCGTACTTCCAAGGAATGGAACTCGTTGCCCGAGTCTGTGTTTCCCGAAATGTACAATCCTGGAGTCTTCAAGTCACGAGTGAATAGGTACCTTCTAGGTTTGCGTGCTAAATCCTAGACAACGTCATCACTTAACATCAGGTGAGGCAGTTGTCAAACGCAAACGTATATTAAGTAAAAAAAAAAAAGTTGGATGTCTGCGATTTTTGCCTTCTCCTAGCCTAATATGTGACCTTTATATATTTATGTCTTCCCCAGTTGAAGAAGTTACGAAACTTGTGCGTAAAATCGATGCACACGGTCCCGGGAGAGACGGGAGGTTTCGTGGTTGAATGAACATCGTAACCGAAGCGATAACCGTTTGGAGGGTGTGACGCTGGAGAAACTTAATACCTATACTACAAGTAATTTGTGTATTTCACGCACCTTGCGTACCGTATTACGGTACTGGCCCGTAAAATCTTTTCAGATTTGTGTATTATGGTCTCTTATGCTATATTTTGAGAACAAAAGCGTCGAACAATTTTTATTAGACCTCGAAATATTGTCAACACTACAATTAGTGGTAATTGTGCTATTCACTCAATCTGTTTAAAATTCTCTCAATTTCAAATAGGAGGGAATGATACTGTTTGTTTTTTCTTTCATTCACGCCCTCGCACTAGGATAATCAATTTCGGGTGTTGTTTCAGTTAACACCACGATGACTATAATCAATGTAAAAGTATTAAAAAAATAATATTAAAAAAAAACACGATATTAAAAAAAAACATTAAAGATTTTTTTTAAGTAAGTATTCTAATCTAATACTTTGTAGAAGGTTCCTACGAAAAAAATAAGAAGAGTTCACAGAAATTTGAAAAATTACAGGAAAAAGTACGTTTACGGGAAAGCCGTAGAAATAGCCGTAGCCGTAAGAAATAATATACAAAAATAAATACCTATTTTAATAGTTTTATGGCAATTTTGATTTTATTGTTAACATACTAGGAGAAAGTTCCTAGTATGTGAACAATAAAATCAAAATAGTAAGATTTTAGTAAATAGTGAATAGTGAGTTTAGCAAAATAGTAGTGTAAAAGATTTTATTAGTAAAATCTTGTACACAATTTTTGTTAGTACCATAGAAAAAAATTAACGATTGCAAATAAAACAAAATAGTTACGTAAAATTTTCCAACACTGTAAACAAAATGATTTTTAGCAAATCACTATCTAATAGCACCCGAGAAGAGAACTACAATATTCATGCCACCAATTGTTACGATTTTCGTGTTTCGTTGAAAGTGAAATTCTTTGTGTACCAACAACATAAATAATTCATTTCAGCCAAGTGTCCATCCAAAGCTTCTACGAAAAATTCGTCTCTAGATCTTGATGAGATCAGAACGGCTGTTACACGAAATATAGAACGTGTCTAGCTTAAATTATGACTAGTTGGAATCTACGGTTTCACCCGCGAGTCCTATGACTTTTCCGTTATTCGTATAGAACTTACAGAAAACTTATAATTACTAAGTATGAGATCATGTTTCAAATGTTACTTGAATAAGTTTCGATAAAGTTGCAGTGCAAGTTTTCTTACCTTATTAAAACTACTTGGCGGTAGAAGTTACGTGCGTAAAGTCGTAAGTGGAAGTTACAACCTCTGATTGTTTCTTTTTGGTACATTTAACAATGTATTAAAAACTATTTGGTTACATAGCTTCTTTGATTATGGTTCAGTACAATTTTTGTTTTTTTTAATATGGTCATGTCAATACGTTGTATCACACTATATCGGTATAGGCGCTACAGATTCTACTTAATATTATAAATGCGAGAGTTTGTGAGTATGGATGTATCGATACATGATTGTTACTCTTTTACACCTAAACGGCTGGATGGATTTGGGTGAAATTTTGTATAGAGGTATGTTACCTAACCCTGGATTAATACATAGGCTTTATTTTAAGACCACCGTTTATCATGGCCACGAAGGTAAAACCGCGGGGCGCAGCTAGTACTACATATATATAATTGTATCCGCGCCCTAATGCTCATTTACGTAGAAAAACACAGAAAACCCTCGGAAACCAGTAAGTACATTCTTTAGTCCTGTCATCAATAGTTTTTTTTTTTTACATATTATAAGTTTCCGTTTGACAACTGTCTCATCTGATGTTAAGTGATGACGTTTTTGCAGCGTATGTGTCATAAAGAACTTTAAAGGCATTTTATCCACATCTTGAGTGCCATATTTAGAGTACTTGTAGGTACGATTTTTTATAAAATTCCTGATTTTTATAAATAAATTTTATTTATGCTCCATAACGAAATAGCATTCAGATGGTTAAAAAATGTTTGATGTTCAATCGGACAATTGTTTTTCAGTTATTGTTACACATTTTAGCCCATTATCATCAATATGTTAATGATGACATATTGTTATGTTTCCAGCAGTATTTCGAATTTATTAATAAAACATACAAAAATAAAACTTTTCCTCTTTACAATATCATTATACAAACGAACATACAAGACAATTAGCCGTCTTACATTATTTTCAATAATGTAGACAAGACACGTGCGGCACATCTAAGTAAGCTTAAGCTTCAAATTTTTGTTGTTATTCTCCCAACTAAGTAACGCTAGAGCTTGTTTCAACTTTTCTTATTATAATAAGGTAATTATATTTTTACCGCGAGTCAACTAACTCAATGAATAATTGATGTGACTCGCCACTTGCCGTGAAACAGTGGCGGTTTATAGTAAATAAAGTTTTATCAAAACTCTTGTTTCGTCATCGTGATATGTTTACTATAGTATACTACTATACTAAAACTATACTATATTACTATACTATACTAAAGTACTACTACTATAGTATAATATGTGTTGTATTAGCTAAAAATATCGATTCAACTATAAAACCCTAATATTATTAGGAGTATTTTATTTGTACAGACTTAAAGTCTGTAACAAATAAAATACTCCGGCAAAGACCTGTTAGAAGCACCGGTTAACCAAGCAGGTTTGCTTTGCTACATGCAACCGTTAATTTAATTTTATACTAAATATCCGTCTGACTCATCATATATAACTTAACGGTCTCCGTGGCGCAGTGGTTAGTGTATGTGACATGACGACTGTGTCTCCGGGACCCTGGGTTCGAATCCTGGCAGGGGCAAACATTTGTGCGATGAGTGTAGATGTTTGTCCCGAGTCTTGGATGTTTATCCTGTGATTGTGTGTGTCCATGCCTCTCGCGATACAGGGAATCCTAGTGCGGGGGTCTGAGTATAATAAAAAAAAATTAAAACTAAAATATAAAATATCTTAATAATAGTTTTGTTACGGTAAAACGTTAGGGAGCTAAATAACTGGGACGAAAGTTTGAAAATCTGTCTCCAAAATGTCCAGTGTGAGTTCAGGAAGCTGTACTTGAGAAGCATTACGTTAGTACATGGGCGCTACTAAGGTTAGTGGAGTACCTGCGCCTCGTGCAGCACTCTCGTGCCGTGCACGTCGGCGGCGCGCCGCTTGCCCCACCCGAGGATGACGCACGAGGTGTGCGGCGCGAGGGCGTGCCCCGCCGGGGGCAGGCACGCCACGCCGTGCCCGAGGTCGGGGCGGGCGGGGAATGGTAATCTGAAGACAAATATTCTGCTGTACTCTCATCATCAAGCATCTGTACCTCACTGCACGCTCAACGTATCGATGGTACCAATAATTGATTTCAAAACCACCGTGTGTGTGTAATATCCTTGCACTCGGCGTCACAAAAATCACAGCTCTGAGAAAATCTATTTCAACATATATTTAACCCCATATGTACAGTCGGTATGGTACACTATGGGGTAACTATAGGGTTTGATTCGAAAGGAAACCTGTTCAGATTTAGGAAAAAATGGATTGAGAAATTATTAAAAAGATTTAAAAAAGAACCAAGTCAATCATGTTTAAATAATGTTTCAATTAAAATTGAATAACCATTAAAATTTAAAAGAATTCTCAGAAAAATTGATTTCTCGTCATATTGCTGGTGATGGATCTTTAATCAGAGCGGCGTTTTCACTTACATAAATAAATTATGTTCGACAAAACTTCATATATTTACAAATATTTACCGAAATCGCTAAAGCCGTTTCTGAAATAGGATGAAGATAGACATAAATATATAATAAAAAGAAGTAGAATACGACAAATGTTGGAACTTTACCCACTGGCAGCGGCTAAGGATATACTTTATATTATAATAGACTATTTTATTTATTTTTTATTAGATATGTTATTATTTTTAATATGCTTATGTTTTTATTGTCTAATTGTAGTTAAGTTACACTAATGTGTATTCAATTTTTCTACAATATACTTACATTTTGTGTCACACTAATTATTATAAAGGTCTTTCTCTGTCGTTTGTATATTTGTAACTCGTTCACGCCTGAACGGCTAAGCGGATTTGCATGAAATTTGGAATGAAAATAGCTTATACCCTGGTATTCCAGGGTATTTTCACACAGGCTACTTTTATCTCGAAAATATGGACTTAAAATCATCAATATCACATACCATTTCACCGCGGGACCTAGCTAGTATATAATAATTTCAATTAAGTAAATCGAATTCGGAATATATAGAGCAATCAGAAAACATTCAAGATATAATATAATACTATAATATAATACTGCTAAAAGAAACGGTAACGCATTACAATAGATTTTCGATAAGTCGAAAGGGTAGAGAGGAAAGGTCATGCATATGTTTACCATGGAATTTAATATCTTCTGGTACAAGGTCTTATGTTTTTATTGATACAAATATAAAGCAATAAAAAAGACGGGAAATAAAAAAACATCTCATACTTCGTGTAGTTAAATTTGAATTCATGAGCGCAGGTACCTACACAGTTTTCGGAAGTATACTGTCGTTTATTTAAATGAATTTCTTTGATGTGATACATAAAAACCGCACTCTAGGATCTTTTCAGGCTACTGATATAGGAATGAGATTAATGCGCGATTGCCTATGATAATTTCATTGATTCAGCGATTTGCATTCGTCTCGATCGGCAAATCAAGACTGAGCTTCAAGGAATTATATTGTTTTGAGTGATCGAAAGGTTAGAGATAATACAAACACGTTTTTGCATTAACTAAAGCTTCCTTCGAACGTAGATTTACAATCTGATAGAAAACGACGGCACGTGACTTGCTTACTCGCCGAGTACGAAACCTTTAAAATATACAATGTGATTTAGAAGTTACTTTTTACTTCTTCAAACTGAAATGACTGAAGAGATTTACGTAAACTGGATAGGGTAAAAGTATTCCAATGCCGGCAATCTTAACAGCACAAGTAAGATCTATACTGACATGACTGGCCGGTTGGCGCAGTTGGTAGCACTCTGCCTTCTGAGCCGCTGGTACCGGGTTCGATTCCCGGACAGGTCAAACATTCGTGTGTATGAACATGTCTGTTTGACCTGTGTCTGGGTGTGTATATGTATATAAGTATGTATATCAGTCATCAGGTTACCATAGCACAGGCTCTGCCTAGTTTGGGACCTGAAGACCTTGTGTGAATGTTGATAAATAAAATAAAAAAATAAATAAAATAAAAATACTCCTCGGAACAACCACAGCCCGCAGCAACGTTGCCCATTACCCTTGGGTTTTTCGTCCCATTTTTCGGGACCCCAGAACAACAAGGTTGACACGAAGTCCTACGAGAAAACCCCACAGTCCAACTCTACGACGTATGCGTGGGCATAGCCCCCACCGTGGGACATGCCCACGCATACGTCGTATATAGAGAATTACTCCTGTCTTTCTCCTGTCTGGTCACTACGTATCTTCTTTTTGTCGTATTTTTAAATCATTTTTCTTTTATTTTATCCGTGCGGGTTGAGTCGCGGGTATCTAATATAATAATATAATATCTTTATTTAACAAAAAGGTTTACAATGTTTACAATATGTTAGGCTATTTTAGATGCACAAATTTATACAAGAGTATCTGCTGCTGAACTAGGCTTAACACCCGTGCTTCAGCATACAGCGCTCTTCCCTGAACGTTGAGGCATTGATAGCCGTTTGTATCAATTTAGTAATAAACTCATAATCACTAGTAGAATATGTAGTATCTTCAGATATTTCCGTAAGACATTTGCGTTTTAGGCTTTAAATGCAAAAGTATTGTCTAGACTGTTTTATGGTTAGTCATTTCAAAAGCTATTAAATGTATAAAATGAAAGTCATATCTCCGGAAAAGGCATAAAGCTCGTCATTAAAATAAAACAAAAGTACCGTAGGCACCTTTGTTTCTATGTTGTTTTAGTATCAAAGATGTTTGTTTTTTTTTGCAATATTACGCTTGTAACCGTCGTTAAAAGAACGACTCAAATTCTAAGAAATGTCGACTTCGAAGCGATAACGGCGCAGCGGTGGTAGCGTCGACTGTCAAACTGATGGACGCTGCTTCGATCCCCACCAGCAGTTTCAGCTTCCGGTGACCGTAAGACCGCTATGAAATACCCATCCTCAAATTTATAAAACTGTCACCAAACACACCAACATGTTCAGGTCCTTGAGAGCCAATAAATATTCTAGGTATAGCGTGATAACATCTTCGACCACATCGTCACTGACCGTCAAATGAGATAGTAGTCAAGCGCTATATATATACAGTATGAAAAAAGTTTAAAAACTACATTAATGATGTTCCAATCTTCAAGAAAACGTTGAATATATTCCACTAATGAGAAATAGGAGTTTGTTTTCTACGTTAATAACTTAGTATAGTTCTAGTAGGTATAGTGTATTATTTTTGTAGGTAACGTCCTCGTACCTCAACATGGCGACATCGTTGACGACGGTGTCGGGGTCGTATCCCGGATGGACCACAGCCTCGCTGACCCGCATCTCGAGCTCCCCGCGATTCCGCAGCAGCAGGTCGTGCTCGCCCAGCCGGATAAACAGGCGCCTGCGCACGCAGTGCGCCGCCGTCACCACCCACCGCGCCGAAACGAGGGTGCCCCCGCAAAAAGCTTCCTGAAATATTTTATGTTTATATATATATAATTAAAGTAGGTAATCATATTATTATGGTACCAATAGCTCAATTTTTCAATCGCTCAATTCGCTCAATATGCAATTTTCATAAATAGCATTTGTGGAAATGTGTCATAAAATTACTTAGACTTTTATAAAACTATTTATCTAATCGTGTGATGAATAAGATATGCTAACTATGTTAAGTAAACTTGACATGCCCAGTCTCACAGTCTCGGAATAAATCAAAGAAAAAATAAATATTTTATCATCGTCCACCGCTGGACATACGCCTCCCGCGTTGATCTCCATAAGAACCGGTTGGAAGCCGATGGCATCCTGCGACTGTACCTACTCAGGTTGCCTTCGTGTCACGGTTAGATTTCGATTATAGCATGCATGTCATCGCCACTATAATATTAGTGTCTGGATTCTACTATTTCACAGGATTCTAACGTAGAACGTAGGGCCCAGGGATCAGGAGTCAAGTCACTGAACACTGAGCCACAACGACTCGAAATTATACAACAAAGCCGTTTATTTAAAAAAACATGTAAAACCCTCCTTGCGCTAGCTTAGCTACTAAACGTAATTATATTAGGTACTTAATACAAAATTTTCAAGATTGGTAAATACTTGTTTTATACAGCATGTGTAATTATGTATATTTAACGTAATATTTAAGTCCCTAACTATTGTAAATATTATAAATGTATAAAACACGGGAGTTACTCACGTAATAAGTCAGAGGGTTCCGAATATAGTTTCAACCATATTCGGTGGTCTTTTTTAAGGAGAATACGGGGCGCTTGCGGACGCGGTCGCGATTCGCCTAGTACTGACCCTTTTTTTTTTTTTTTTTTTTTTTTTTTTTTCCCGGGGAAATCCTTTATGGATACCACCGGCCGGGGGAGGCACGGTGGTTATGTGGGAGTCCCCGCCAGAGTGGCGAGTGTACCCACTAAAACCCCGGGGTGTTCCTCCGTCGTCGGCAAGTGACGGGGGGCACGGTCCCGCTTGCGCACTATCCGCAGCCCCCGTCGACGCCGCTGCCCGCCTTGCGACGGGCCCACCTCGGGGAGGGATTCCTCCCTCACCCCTCGTGCACGATGCCCTCGGGAACACATCGAGGGCATCGCCACCTCGGAGGGCTCATACTTGGGGGGTGCCAGACGCCCCCGCATCTAGCACCCCCGGCCCTCTCAGCGGAGACGGAGTGCGGGTCCGATCAGCCCGCCTCCGTGTCCGCGCTCGCCGAAGCGGGTGAGAGAGAGGATCCCTTTCTCTCTCCCGCTCCGCGGCCTCCCTCTGTGACATCACCGTTTCACAGAAGGAGGCGACCGCCTCCCACGACCTCTCATCACCGACCATCTTGGCTAAGACGACCGGCAAGGAGAGGTCAGTGCCTCCCAGAGCCGCGACCAAAGCTCGGCGCGGCTCGGCTCCTCCCGGACAAGCCTCCAGTGCGTGCTGGGCGGAGTCTTCCGCGTGCCCACACTGGTGGCAGACCGGGGAGACTTCCCTCCTGGCACAACGGTGCAGGTACCTCCCAAAGCAACCATGCCCCGAGAGGACCTGCGACAGCCTATAGGAGAGCCTCCCATGCCTCCGGTTAACCCACTCTCCGAGTATGGGACGGATAGCCTCAAGGAGTCGTCGAGCGCTATCCCCCCTCTGCGTGGGTTCTGCGAGGAGCCTTCCCTCCCACTGCGTGATGGCGGATGCTCTGGCTTCCTCCCGCCAGAGCATCACCTCCCTCGGCGCCGGTCGCTCGTCACGCTCCCGTGCTTCGGCTCTACGCCAGTAGACCGAGGCAAGGATTTCAGCCTCAAGGTCCCACGGAAGCGTCCCGGCGAGGGCGCATGCCACCTCATGAGAGAGTGTGCGGTACCCCCTGCACACTCTCTTCGCCATCACGCGTTGCGCTCCGATCAGCAGGGCGGTAGTCTGCCGATCGAGCTGTCCCGCCCATATCGGGGCGCCATAGAGCGCCATGGAGCCGACCACCGCGGTATACAGCCGCCGGCAGCTCCCCTCTCCTCCACCGATGTTCGGGAGGAGGCGGCTCAGTGCTCCGGCCGTCGCCACGAGTTTCGGGGACAGCCGTCGCATATGCGCCCCGAACTTCCACCTCCCGTCAAGGACAACACCCAAGTACTTGAGCGTTGTCCGGACAGGGATGGGGGTACCTCCCACCACTATGGTGGAGCCTGCAGGTGGCGCTCGTCGGGGTCCATGAAAACACATGGCCTCCGACTTATGGAGCGCGACCTCCAGGCCCAGCATCCGGATCCTGGACACGGCCGTCGCGACAGCGGCTGTTGCCAGGATCACTGCCTCCCTGTAGCTCTGCCCCCGCGCGGTCACCAGTGTGTCGTCAGCGTAACAAACTACGTCGACTCCACGAAGGTTACCGCAGCGGAGGACCCAATCGTACCCAATGTTCCACAAGAGTGGTCCGAGGACAGACCCCTGTGGAACACCGCGCGTCATGGGGCTACGTCCCACAGTGCTTCAATAGTTGATAATTGAGTTTCACCCCGTGAATATATCTGGGTAGTTATTACGATACACCTTGTTCGCTAGTCCTAACGTTGTAGAAGTTGTGAACAGTTAGTGGTTTGTTGAGGGCACAAAATATTATATATTATGTAACTTAGCTTGCTAACAGAATAATTAAACTATGTCACGTTTTGTGGTGTCCTCGATATCCGATCTAATTCATTACCGTCAACTCTTGAGAACTAGTTTAACTCTTGTTCCACTTCTTGTTTGATTAGATACTTATTTAATAGGTAACTATGTCATTCTATATTCCTGTGTTACATATTATACTGAGTAGCCACGGTACTAGTACGTAGTAACGCAGCCAGATTTTAGGGACATCCATTTCAATTAAATGTTCATTTGGACAAAAAAATAAAGGTACTCGATTGGTAATGGCTTTTTAAATTTATAAACTACTAACTGCGCCCTGCGGTTTCACCCGCGTGGATTACGATATTCCCGCTACCTCAAATATCCAACGGGAACCATTAAGAGGTTAAGTAGCTGGTGTTATTACAGGGTACAAGCTGTCTTCATTCCAAATTTCACGCAAATCCGTTCAGCCGTTTAGGAGTTAGCAACACACCAACGACAGACAAACTTTTACCGTTATAATATTAGTGTGATCATAACTTACCTATAGCTATAATTCTGTAAAATGAAATAGCTCTCATTCTATTGGAAACTCTTATATTAGTAGAGATAGAGAGTGTAAGGAGAAAGTATTTCTCCTTACACCGCTATCTCTACTAATCGAAGAGTTTTAAAAGTTTTACAATTCATTGCTTATGCATCCACAATGTTAGGTAGAACTTACGTTCAAATTTTTAGAGGAGGAAATTTGGATACTATAGCCTAAATGGCAATTGGTCCTTGTAAAAATCATTGGGGGAGACCTATGTCCAGCATTGGACATCTTATGGTGAACATGATGATGATGTCAACGTTGAAACTGCTTTTGCAGTATTTTATAAAAGTTCAAACTTACAAAAGTCTCAAATTTACAAATAGTATCATTAATTTGAAACGACATCTAAAAAAGATAAGTTTAGGTGTTGCTTAGAAATTCTGTCATAAAATTATTGCCATGATTTTGTTCGCTAGCCTAGCTAGTTGAAGTGTGAAATGAAAAATGAAAGAAGTGAAATCGGGTTCAGTTGGTGACTTATTTTGATTATAAAGTTATACGGTAAACATGTTGACATTGCGTACCCTTAATGTGTACGATTGTATCTATGTAAGCTTTGTAATTCATCACATACTCAATCTAATTTCAGAGTTCAACAAACACAGATCAATCCCTATTTGCTCTGTAGACATGCGAGCTCTCTTTGATAAATATAATTTATATTTTGAATAAATACACCAGAAATCCTACATCAAAAAAGGGCCACAGTAACATGTATTTATATTCAATATATACTAATGTACGAATGTCTGGTGCTTAGGTGGGGAGGCGGATTATGAAGTTTTTTCATTACTTTTGGACGAATAGTGATGCGTGCAGTAGCCGCTCTCCACAAATAGTCATTAGTCGTTAGTCAAAATTATGAACTAAATTAACATTTAGCGTAACAATGCCGGTTTATTACATGGTTAAGGCAACAAATAGTTAAACAGAATAACACAATGAGAAAAAAAAATCTCTCATAAATATCTGACTTAATGCATCCAGTCGTCGTTCAAATATTGATCAACTAGCAGCGCCCCGCGGTTTTACCCGCGTCGTGATTGGTGATTGATGATGATGATAAAAGTAGCCTATGTATTCCGGGCCTGAAGTATGTGAATACAAAATTTCATCCAAATCCATCCAGCCGTTGTGGCGTGTTTGAGTAACAAACATCCATACGTCCATCCAAACTTTCACATTTATAATATTTGTGGGATGGTATAATAATTATTATTATCAGAACACGTATTTATAAAAAAGTCAACAATAAATAACTTCTACCATTTACTGACACTCTCATTGGTAATGACTGCGTCGTTCAACCAGCCTAAAGTAAAATTTTGGAAAATAAGTATACGGTTCTTATACACTTACGATTAAATCCTCATTAGTGTGACACTCATCAATAACAATACTAAAATTAGATGTTTTTATTAAAATTGCAGGTAGTTTTACGTCAACAAAGTTGTCAGTTATTTGATACAACTACAAGTATCTTCGATTTTGGATTGGAAATTCTCGTAAGTTTGACACATTATTATATATATGTGGTATCCGGCTTTACTCACGTTTATAGTCGAAGTTTCGACCTAGGTTTCGAGCATGTCCGATGCTCCTCCTCAGGTGAGTTTATGCTGCCAGATCGCGGCGACCACTGCTCGAAACCTAGGTCAAAACTTCGACTATAAACGTGAGTAAAGCCGGATACCACATCTATCTTCAATTGTCCAGCAATTAAATACAACTCATCTAAAATTAAAGGTAGCATTCTAAGGAGCTATACGAATTTAAATTTCAGCGTAAATATAATAAGGGCATTTAACCTTAAACAGTTTTAATTTACTTTGTGTCATTATTAGAATAAGCAGCACTGGTCTTCATAGAGGCACTAATATGGGCATTATAGAGCATTCCATCTGTCAAGTATACAATATACAATACTAGTAAATAAACGATAACCATATATGTTTATGACCGCTGCCTCGAACTTGATGTGGTCATCATATCTGACTTTCAAAAAGCACTCACTTTGTATCGGTTAAGTACAGCGACTTGCCACGGCCACTTCCCTGGAGGCGCGGGGCGTCCCCCTATGATCCTGGTCATCTCCCTCATGCGGCTGCGTCTCCTCGCGGCTGCAGAGCCGCGGTACCTTCCCAGCCTGCCGCATGCACCCATCATGGCTTCTGAACTCTTAGACGCAGTGGACGGCGAATCATCCGGGTGGATGGCCGGCGCTGGAGTTGGCATCGATTCTATTAAGCCGTGTCCCGGACCTGTAATAAAACTCAAAGGATAATAATTTAGTCCAAAAAATGGTCACTGACCTGGTGGACACACACCATCACAATACATAAATATATTCTAAGTAAGACCCGCGAACTAAGATTTATGCTCATCAGAGAAATGTTTGTCCCAGCCGGGATTCGAACCCGCGGTCGCGGTTCCAAAATCAGTGTCGCTGATCACCGAGCCTCGACGATCGTCATTAAAGGCATTTAGGCCAACAGGTCCTACCTGTAAATAAAAAAAAAGCCGATATCATCTACAGTATCTGTAAAATTCTCGGTCCATATTTTTGTATTAACATTTATTGTGGTGTTGAAATAAAGAGTTATATCTACTTCGTCTTTTCCGTGGAGGCATTTTTTAAGTTCATGTTCATGTAATACTATGATAATATATCTAATTCGCTTATATGATTATTTAAGCGTGTTTTAATTCTGCTGTATTTCAGTCGTTGATCAACTTAAATCTCACAAAATAAACTTATCCCATAATAATAAAACCACAACAAGTACAAACACAATAAAAGTTTTACAATCTCAACAGTCTCTGAGTAAATCTTAGTCTTTTCCTTGAAAGACTAACAATAAATCCACAAAGATAATTAATGGCGATTTAGAGCCGGCCAGACATAAAAAAGTGTTCAAAACATTATAAGAACATTCAGTAACGAATTCTATGTTGTTAAGTTTGCGTTTGACAACTGTCTCACCTGATGTTAAGTGATGACTTTGTCTAGGATTTAGCACGCAAACCTAGAAGGTACCTATTCACTCGCGACTTGAATAACGAATATCAGTAAAAATAACTCGGTTAGAGAAAAGTGAAATGAGTCATGGCCTCGATTTATTAAATACAATAACTTCATATTTAGGGGGTTTTTATCTTTGGAAATCGGTCCACATAATTTTGAAAAACAAGTTACTCTTTATTATTGAACCAATGAATTTTTTTGCTAATAAGGATCAATCTTTACAAAGAAACTAAGATGAAAGGAATTGAGTAAATAATTCTAAATACTATATATATGTATATATACTATATCCATCAATATAATATATACTATATATATATATATATTATATACGAGTATATCTCGACTAAAGTGATGGAGATGTAAAAAGTCCAAAGAGAGCATTTAAGGATGTTTAATTTCCAAGCTAATCAGACAAAAGATATCTGTATGAAAACCGACCATTTAATCATCAATGTTGAGCAGATTGGTAATAGGATAAGTCCAGCTGTGGACATCTCCTCATGCAATATTGATGATGTTGATACAGTATAGACAAATTACTTGTAAAGGTCATATAAATTGTAAAGTTCTGAAAAGCTTTCCTTGTGGTACTAGCGAACAAATTAGGGTCGTAAAAGTAATTTCCAACGCATTAGCCTTATTACTTACAGAGTAATGTAATGGGATCATTTGGAAGCTCTCGTTTACCCATAACACATAGAATAAGCTAGAGTCAAAAAACTAACTACGCCTAAAACATGTAAATTTAGCTATTTTGTTTGTGGGTGCGATGCTGGTACCGCTACTAACGATGTAACAACTTTCTTCCTACTTATATTATAAATGCGCATGTATGAATGTATGTTTGTTACTCTTTCACGACTAAACGGCTGGATGGAAGAATATTATAGAAGTAGATAGTACTAGTACGCAGTAGAAGCGTATTGAATTATTTGTAATAAAAGATTGGTTCTGAGACACACCATCTTTATTGGGTTCATGACCGGAAAAAGGATAGAGAGCGCCACAGAGCACCCTCAGCTCACCACAGACCTATATATAATATATGCATGAGTGGGCTACTCACTATTGGGGGTAATTTAGGCTTACTTTACATAATATATAAAATCTCAACAGTTTGGATGAAATTTAGTATGGAGATAGCTTTTACCCTGGATTAACACATAGGCTTATTTTCATCATCCCCATCATCATCCTTTTCATCACCACGCGGGTAAAAACGCGGGCGAGCTAGTACTTTTTAAATATCAGTATTTGATGTGTAATAAATCTCAAAATATACTTCTTAAATTGGAGTCCCCGTGTCTACGATTTGAAAATACATGACATACATCACTTTTCTTTCACGGATTATTCTTTTCCGCATTTGTGGAAAAGGAACTAAGCAGCAAACCTTAAAGAAACGGCTCTTGCATCTAAGTAGATTCTTTGCATAGTTCGTCATATAAATCACTAGCTGCGCCCCGCGGTTTTACCCGCGTGGTGATGATTGATGAGGATGATGCCGATCAAAAGCCTATGTGTTATTCCCGGACCTGAAGTATCATACCAAATTTCATGCAAATCCGTTCAGCCGTTCTGGCGTGATTGAGTCACAAACATCCAATTATGCATCCATCCATCTATCCAAACTTTCACATGTATAAGATAAGTGGGATATAATCAATATACTTGTTTAGAAGAAAAAGTTGTCTGTATTCATACTCATTGGGTATTTTATTAATCTACTTCCAAAATGAGTTCGTAATAAAAACTATGGTAGCCCTTACTGTACGCAGTAAATATTTTTGAACCTTACAACTCGGTAGAATAGTTGTGATCCTGCATCCAAGCATTACAATAATATGAACGTTATATATGTATCTACGAATAATACTGATTTAAACGTATTGATAACCGGTTTAATTCTAAGTAGAATATCACTCACTTCATCACCGCTCTCATTGAATTTGGGAATGAATGAACGTATTTTTTTATAATATTATTCCTGGCATCGTACCACACCAAAATCAGTACTTATGCTATACGCATGTACTAGGTGCGCCCCTTGGGTTTACCCGCGTGGTAATGATTGCTGATGATGATGATGAAAAGTAGCCTATGTGTTATTCCCGGACCTGAAGTATCTACATACTACAAAGTGTAACAAACCTCCTTCCATCCATCCAAATAAACTTTCACATTCATAATATTAGCCTCCTCCTCCTCAGTCGTTCACTCTTGACAGAGTGGTCGTGGTTGAAGACTATGCCCTTTAACTAGACAACGCAGCCCTTGCGATGCGTCTACACTTGTTGCGGTCTTCAGCGTCTCGGGTGCTTTGGACCATATTAGTAGGATTACCTATATAATATGATTTAGTTATTATTAATTTGCTGTTTTTTGTGTCTATTTATATTTTAGTCTATTTTTGTGTTGTAGTGTTGTGTCTAATTAAGTTAACAATAAAGTGATTTTTATTCTTCTCCTTCATCTAGGCTTTTATACAAAGCTTTACAGAAAGGTGCGGAATTAGGATTGGTGGGAAAGGACCTTTAGTAAATGCTGTTAGTGAGTACCTATGTGCAGTTTCACCTGGGTCCTTGCGGCGCTGCATCTTCTTGCGAATCCACAGGTGACAGTACGACCCTTCCATGTAGCAGTACGCCGATTGACGGACTACCTGGTGCCCGCAAATATTCGGTCTCGTGCAGTGCCTGATAATATATGTTACATTACTAAAGAACCGACCCTCTGTATGAGTCATCATATTCATCATCTCATAGAACGTCCACAGCTGGACTGCTGGATAGGATTCCCCTATTGATTTCCACAAGGAACAGTTGAAAGCAGCCCGTATCAACCTCTTCTTGCGATCATAATCAGATTATCCGACCACCTTGTCGGGATGTCCTATGCTGCACTTGCCAGTCCGTGGTGTCCACTCGAGAACCTTTCGACTCCAGTAGCCATCAGTTCTTTGAGCTATGAGATGACTAGTGCTAGATGGGAGTGGACGAGGAAATAAGCAGTGTTGACCCCAATTAGCGACCGATATGGGCAAGAAGAAGAAGTTGCCTCCATATATAAGAGTTATAAAAAAATATTCACATTGTTATATATGTATTATCCGGCTTTACTCACGTTTATAGTCGATGTTTCGACCTAGGTTTCGGGCATTTCCGATGCCTATCCTCAGGTGAGTAAGCTATCAGAAGCCGGATGATACATATATAGAATCGTTTTTATGAAAGCTAAAAAAACTATTATTTGAAATGCGAAAGTTTGTGTGTATTGTATGTTTATTACCTCTTCACGTCTTCACGGCTTCATAGATTTAAATGGAATGCTACTTTTCATGCCGAAAAAACGCATGGCTCGTCTGGGATGCAACGAAGGCCTTATATGATTTTATAAATTTAAAAGTGCATCTCTCTGTCTGTTACGTTTTCACGCCTAAACCGGTCAAACAATTTTGATGAATTTCCATATCGATAATTTTAATATTTCAAAGTGCTTCTGTTTAGGCGGCCAGCGCCGCCTTGGATATTCATTTTAATATTCCAAGACATTTTTCTGTACCAACAAAGGAGCCGTAAAAGGGTAAATCTTATAGGCACACACTCTCCACACTATTGTACGTATAAAATCAGCTGTAACAAGAAGCATTTGTTTGTAGAGAAATATCCATATGTATCTATTGCTCAATTTGTATCGGTTACTAGCAGCGCCCCGCGGCATCACCCGCGTGGAACACAGTTTTACCGTCACCTCAGTAATCCCATGATTCCGTGAATATTTCGGGATAAAAGTAGTCTATGTGCTATTCCAAACTATATGTTATGTATATCTGTGCCAAATTTTATTTCTATCCGTTATGCAGTCTAGGCGTGATTGACAAACATCCCTACAACCAAACTATCAAATTCAAAAAGTAGTGAGAAAAGTATATAGTGTAGTATAGTATAATGCTGTCTGGAAGAGATCACTTTAAGCGATAAGGCGGCCTATTGCACTTTGGTTAGGTGTGTATATGTTTTTTGTGACCGGTGTGCAATAAAGTGTTATTCTATATGGATCGAGCGTTATGCAACGGCATAGCACAGGTGGCGTTTAGGTGTGGATATAGATCTATAAATCTGGGTTACTCGTCTGGAGCCGAGGAAAGTATAACTACCCAACTTGCTGCGTAATTCTCAAACTTTTTATTTTACGAGTTAATCTCTCGTATACTTAACCTTACGTCACCTACTTTAAGCTCTGTTACTTTCATCTGCCTCTTACACATACCCTACGATAGTAAATTCTCCTAGTCTCACGTCATCTTTATAATATCAACATTTTTTTGTATATTTATGTAGGTATATAATTATTGTATTTAAAGATATTAGAAAAACATATTTAATGAAATGCTTTAAGGGCTAAACAGCTGCCGATGCTATTACACGGGTGTTTACAGGCAGGGGGGGCACGAGAAATCCTAATGCGTGTTGATTTAAAATATTACAAAATTGCACTTAACTACACAGGTAACGTATGGGCTCAAAAATAATTATTAATCACTTTTTAGACTTTTTAATTTCGTCTCTTCTGGTGTAATACACAGTTTAAGCACATTTTTGTCGTTACCTCGAGAATTTTTGATAAGGAATAATATGGTCACTCAATAATAATGTTTCCCTAATAAAATCCCCAAATGAAATCAAAATTTATTGTCATGTTGAGAAATAACCTTCATGAACCGTTCTTATAAGTGGTATTTATTTTAAGCTTATTAGACGTGTGGTACTTTCAATATAATTAACTGAAAAATCTCAGAATTGTCTATTTAGCAATGGCCTTAATGACAATTGAACTCCCCATCCCACCAAACTGTATTTATCTATTATAAATTTCGAAATGAAACCATATTATTAGGTTTTGTGTTTTCAAAGTATAAGACTTGAATAAAAACTTTCTTCCTCAGACCACCCGTGGTTATATCGTTAACAAGAGTAGCTGTATTATCCTAACAATCGAAATGCATGACTGACACGTTGCAAGGTGTTCCCCACGGCGGTTTTGGTCGTAATTGGTATAATGGAATGTTGAGTTTAAAAACTATCGCGAGTTTCTTCCATAATTGTAATCTACAAACCGACTAGGACTCACGGGATAAATACTGGAAAATTACTTTCAAAAGAACTGAAAATAAGGTCGAAACTGGTCGGAGAGTCATTTTCCATTATTTACCACGTTTTGTAGATTACAAGCACCGTACATAGGACAGTTGTGTTAGTAGGTATTATATTCCAATTATTACCTTCGTCTAACGGTGACACATCTTTTTGAACAGTTGCTCCAAGAACTCCACGGAGAGAATCCTCGAAACTTCTTCTGTACTTCCTCTGCGTCTAGCTGTCGCTTTTGTGGCTGTAGCGTTAAAAAAATAATTAATAATAGCAATTTTGACATTACTAATTCTTTATTGTATAATCTATCAACCTGTATGGCAAATATGGGAGGCCTGAATATCAGCTTCGTTACAAAGAAGACTAAACACAATCCTAGGTATTCTACACACACTTTGTCCATTCTCTAATTGGGTCGGTAATATGTCTGGCATACAGATAATAACCTAGATAACTCCAAATTATTCGTGTGGAATATGCTGGCCCTAATATATCAGTAAAATATATAATAATATATTCAGTCAATTTAACTTGACCCCTACTTTCCGTGATGTATCCGTTCCGATAACTGACCATCTAGACATACTTGGTGTCTCCTTGAACTCGACGCTCAATTTTGGGTCATACATTGAGTCTAAAGCTCAGTTGGCAGCCAAAAAACTGGGAGTCCTTGCAAAGGTGAAACAGTACTTTACACCGGAACAGCTGCTCAACTTGTATCAAGCACAGGTTCGATCGTGTATGGAGTACTGTTCTCATTTGTGGGATGGTTCGGCTAAGTACCAACTTGAGGCTCTTGAGTCGATAGAGAGACGAGCTAAAAGGCTCATCAACAATGACTCTCTGTTCAAGAGGAGACTCCAAAGCCTGCAGCATCGACGTAATGTCGCTAGTTTATCGGTTTTTTATCGGATACATTTCGGGGAGTGCGCTCTGGAGTTGCATAATTTGATTCCGCCATCCCCATTCCATCTTAGGACGACCAGACGGACGCCAATGCGACATCCGTACATGGTGGACGTTCCAACTTGTCGCACGAAGCGTTTTGCTTCCACATTCTTAGTGCGTACAGCTAACGAATGGAACTCATTGCCTAACTCTGTATTTCCGAAAAAATACGACCTGGGTATCTTCAAGTCACGAGTGAATAGGTATCTTCTAGGCAGGCGTGCTCCACCGTAGACCGCATCCATCACTTAACATCAGGTGAGATAGTGGTCAAACGCCTGCCTATTCCCAATAAAAAAATAAATAATAAAAAAAAAAAAAAAAAAATATGTCGGGATATTTTACGATGTGAAGTATAGAGTTTGGTATTATAGAATTAACTTTCCTATAGAATATACAAGTTGTGGATGAACCTAGGAACTCAGCTGCCTACATATTTGAATAAATAATAAAGCATTTCTACAACCAGATAGCCGAAATCGCACTCTTTTAGGCAGTTATGTATTTTTTTTAATTCGACGTTTTGTTCGACATATTGAGATAGTAGCTCAGATAAATGTCTATAGGCTGGATACTCAAAGGAGAGTAGTAGTATTATTTTACGTTTTTATATATATATTTCTTTTTGTTTGTGGTATCCAGGTTCTTAATCTAAGCAAGACTAAAACTTAGAGATAAAAATAAAAGTTGAAATTGACAGACAATCTAATATAAAGATATGTTTTATTGCATTGGAATTCAATTTTTACATATAATATATTTTTGGGATTTAACTTCAAACCGGGCTGGAATGATAGCAGTCCGCAATAAATGGAAGACACTTTTTATCAGCACTGTTCTAGACAGCGATTATAATAAATGGATTTCCAAACTAAAGTTCATTGAGTATTTCTTAATATGTGAATGCTAAGGAAAGCATTATGAGAGTAACAATAATTTTGGTATTTATGTAACGAAAGATGATTATATAAGGAGAATGAGAAGAAAAAATCGCTCATAATCGTTGCCACGATATGGGCTCACGTCCCAGTGTGGAGCTATCGCTTCTAACTCATGGGAAATCACTTTCTACCGTACCTATGTCAAGGTTTCAAGTCCTTAGAAAACTATACTTATAGTACTATATATACTTGCACATATTTGTAATTTGCAGCGTTTTCACATACATGGTTTACAGTTTTGTCGTTACCGTTCATTTCCGCAAATAAAATTCCAAACGAGTAGCATATGTGCCATTCCAGACTATAATTTATTTCAGTGACTAATTTCATTCAGATCCGGTCAGCCGTTCTGGCGGGATTGAGCAACTAACATCCAAACATACAAACTTTCACATACATAATATTGATAGGAAGTAGGCTTATCTCTAAAAAAAACGTCTTGCAATACTTCCTGCGTCACTTGGAAGGTTTATGTGTTAGTGCTGTAATATGTAGAGACTGCTTCGCATACATTGATATATCCTTCAAATAACCATTAAATTACAGAGTAATAGTTCGAACAGGGTTTCGGTGGTGTGCCCAAAGATTTTACTGATCGCACAATCACTTGATAACGTGTGATGTTGAATCTGTTTATGTAGTTTGTGGAAGATTATGTAAACACGGCGTAATTGCCTGTGTGCCAAGTGGTGTGGTAACAGGTGCGAATCCTAATTGAATAGATTTCGAGAGCACGTGTTGCTTGTTGGTTTATATATTTGGTTTGGATCGGGACAGTTACGAGCACGGATATGTAAATGTTTTGAAGTAATGTGACCGCCTGTACCTGCTATCTACCTACACTAGCGGTCCGCCCCGGCTACGCACGGGTTAAAAATATCAAATCAAATCAAATCAAAAAAATAATCAAATTAATAATGATAAGGAACCCTATTTTTTTGGAAATATAATATAGCCTATATCACCCGGGGATAGTGTAGCTTCCAAGAGTGAAGGAATTTTTCAAATCGGTACAGTAGTTTCGGAGCCTATTCAATGCAAACAAACAAGCAATCAAATCTTTCCCCGTTATCGTATTAGTATAGATAACTTGCGTTGTTAATAATTGTATGAGGGATGAATTCGGCTACAGTGGGATGTGAAACCACGTAACAACTCATACAATTTTCACCCTTCAATGTCTAGCTTGTGTCAATACAACGTAACATAAACAATACATCTATCGTTAGTTGTGTTGTACAACAATACAACTATATCGGATCGCATACAGTTCCAACTCGGGGAGAGACGAGGAGAGACTTCCAGATCCGTTCACCCGTTCTGGCGTGATTGACTAACAAACATCCATCCATCCATCCAACTATCCAAACTGTGACTATAAAATAATATAAAAAAAAAAACAATAAAAAGATATATCTGTAGCGCTGGAGTGTACGAGTTTTCCGACCGACCTAAAGGCCTGACGTCTATTTTATATATTACTAGCTGCACCCCGCGGTTTTACCCGCGTGGATACTGTTCCCACTACCTCAATTATCCTCGGAGCCTTACGTATATAGGGCAAAAGTAGCCTATGTGTTTTTCCATAAGCTATCCTCACTCTAAGTTTCATGTAAATCCCTCTAATTTATTTGATCCTTTCAATTAAGGGTTGATAAGGCGTGAGCTACACGCAACACTTAACCCGTCAGTTGCCAAGGATACATATCCCGGAAGAATAGAAAAAAAATCTGTTCAAAATCTTTGAATGGCGTTTTAGGGACAACCACACGATAACTTCAAAGGCAAGATTTATTTCTGTCGTTCTTTAGAATCCCTGAGCTTGATTAAAGAGAGACTTCTGTCCTTTGATTATTTTCCTTTGAATGCCGGTTTCAAAATACAATGATTAGAATTACTGCTACTCTTTGATACTTCACTTATGGTAATATTTTTTAAAAGATTATAAGATTACGTTTGACAACTGTCTCATCTGATGTTAAGCGACGACGCGGTCTAAGGTGGAGCACGCAAACTTAGAAGGAACCTATTCTCTCGCGACTTGAAGACTCCGGGGTTGTATCTATCGGGAAACACAGACTCAGGCAGTGAGTGCCACTCCCTTGCAGAATGCGTTATAAACGTGGAAGCAAAACGCTTCGTGCGTAATGGTGGTAAAAATGAAGCATAATATCTTTAATTTTTATTTTTACTGTACTTAAAATTAATATTATTAAACCCTTAAAATATATTCCTAACAACCAAACAGCTCTTGTGTAATGACTAGATTTCCACGAAACCTAACGTGACAATCGTAGTCCACGCGGATTTTCACGTATATAATATAAAGTCTATAATGTGTTTTATTAGTTTAAAATCAAACTACTATTGGTAATGACAAGGTACGTACTTACTATTATCAAATGATTGTGTCCTGTACTCTCTGTAGTTGTCTTCAATCTTTTGCCATGATTGCAACTGTAAACAATATAAAAGATTCTTTACACATTTAAATTTTTTAAATACATGATATTAGCTGATTCTTTAGGTATCGTATTTTTTTATTCTCATTGCGTTTTCAGATTGTTGTCACGAAAAATAAATTTTGTGGAGATCCGTTGTCTAGGATGTATACCGTATTGTATAATGCACTGAGCCAGTGGTTCGAGAAGTCAAATCAAATCTTTATGAACCATTACAATACTACGGTTTGAAATATGATTATCTGGAGGTAGGTGAACACCAGCGGTACCTAGTGAGGACTAGGTACCGCTGGGTAGGTTCGCCTACGTCGACTTCGACAATATAGTCCTTGTCAGAACTGACGCTCATTATGACTATAATAATTAATATGGCTTTAAAATTTACTAAATTGACAATTTTAAGAATTTTCAGATTGTAAACTCTAAGGCTTTCACGGCCGCCGTTGCATGTTGTATGTATTGCTTTCGGGCTGTTTGGCCGTGGTCTGTCGACCGCAGTGATCGACGAAACGTCTGGAACACAAGTTTCACATAGACCACGGCCAAACAGCCCGAAAGCAATACATACAATTTTCAGATTGTTTTTTTGTAAGTATTACAATCCACTATAACTAAGAAAACACTTATATCTACACTTAATACGTAATATCTACACTACACGAATATTATAAAGAGGAAAGAATAAACTCAAAATCTACTAAATCAATTTTAAATTTTCTTTCACTATTTGAATGTGACATTATCTCTGACCAGATAATGTCGATATCATAAACTCAAATAATCCTGGCTATATTCATTTTTAATATACTGTGGATCTCTACCAGAGCTTTAATAATAATACTCAATGTGACAAAAAAACGCCGAAAAATCTTTATATTGGATACGCTGCGCAAACTATAGATGATAGAACAAAAAACATTCTACAATATCAAAGTAGATAAAAGAATTGTCGATACCTACAAAAACTCGCAGAAATTATAAGTCAAATATATAGTAAGGTCAATTTAAACACTTTTTTTATTCATATCATCATCACAGCCATAATATGTCCACTGCTGGACATATGAATCTTTTTTTATATTTATTAAAATACTTGATAGGAATTGCGACCGAAATCTGCATACGGTACCTACTGGTGTCTTAATCCGTATCGACATAAGTAAGTATAGCCATAATGAGGGATATTACCCTCACATTGCTTTATAAATTAAATAAACCGTACATTTTATTCAAAAGAATGTTAAGTAGATACAGTTTTATTTTTCATGACTTAGTTTTAAACAGCGCCTATAAAAATAGTGGAACATGGTTCATCTGAGTGCGTTAATAGATACTCACGGGAAAAGCAGACAATGAAAAAAGGGGGATTTTCTCAATTCGACCCGTATCTTTTTTTTATGTTTTTTATCTTAGAAATTTTGATTGGGTGAATTGATTTCGATGGGTTTTTTTTAAAGCTGGTTTTTCTCGTGTGGTCCCAATTTCATCAAAATCGGTCAAGCCGTTTTTGAGTTACACTCCAATAACTGAATAGTGCTACGTCTACTTTTACGACATTCTAATTGCGGGTGAAAAAATCGGTAAACATACACGACAATTGATCCCGTGAATAGAAAAGGTAAATGAAAAGGGTGAAAAAAACAATTTTACCAAAATATGGAACCGACTACTTTTGAACTATCACAGTACCGACTTCGAGAAGTTATTTCACACTTTTGAGTTTTGAAGTCGATTCTATTTTTTAATATAATTTTTATATTCTAAACTGAAGGCACTCGCAAGACAAGTTAAATAATAATTCGGAGCTATGCTATCTCCCGAAACACTCTCTCCGTAATGGCATATAAACCAGGACACGCTTCCCCGAGCTGGCAGTAATAACGCTGCAGCCGGGGCCCGTTATTACGGTGTAACAATGTATTAGGAATGGGAGGCATCCTTACATTGGGATATATTCTCAGTATCATCCGGAGCTACATCTAAGGCTGTGATGTTGATGTTCTTTGAAAACTTCCTCCTAGGATACTCCCTCCTACAAAAGCCCCAAGGCCACTTATCCCTTATTTTTTAATTTTTTTTTCACTCATACCCTCGCACTAGGATTTCCTGTGTCGTTGGAGGCATGGACACACACAATCACAGCACACAAACATCCAAGACCCGGGACAAACACTTATCGCATAAATGTTTGCCCCTGCCGGGATTCGAACCCAGGAACCACGTGCACCAGAAGTCACGCCACTGACGACTGAGCCACGGCGACCGCCAAAAGGCAAAAGTTTGTATGTGTGTATGTCTGTTACTCCACCACGCTCAAATGGCTGCACCGATTGCGCTGAAATTTGGTATGGAGATAGTTTAGACTTAAATTAACATAATATAGGCTATTCTATTCCGGCAAAGATATAGTTTCCGTGGGATAAAAATGAGGTAGCGGGACAACCGTAATCCACGCGAGTGAAACTGCGGGGCGCTACTAGTTTAACATAAAGGTGCCTCGAGAACACTTTCTTTCTATAAAAGCGCCCAAAAGTCAACCACTTGATGTTTTAAGAAGTAACAGTAGGTACCTACTTTTTGTTGGTACCAAGGGCGATGCTATTTTTTTAAATTTTTTTTATTAAATTAAGAACTAATAACTAACAATCAATTGGAACTATTGTGTAACAATAGTTCCAATTGGTTGTTAGTTATTAGTTCTTAATTTAATTAAAAATTCATGAATTAAATTAAAATTTAGAATTCATGTTTTATTTAGACTATCAGATCTATTCACGCACATTTATATATCGAAATATATTATGCGGCCTAACCACAACGTCTCGACCAACCTTAAAAGATCTTCTCTGTTTAAAACAAACCCTGTTCCGTAATAAAGATAAATTCTATAGCCTCAGTAATGTATATTATGCAACTGTAACTCACCTTGATACTTCTACACGCAGTGAGTCTCCACAAACACGCCTGTGTAGGCAGTGTCGGCGTCTCACTCTGGAACCACCTTCGCATCTGCTCCACTCACCCCACGGAGAAAAGGCTAACTTTTTTTCATCTGCAACAAGCGAAAAAAATATATATAGCGAAAGAAAGTATATATATTACTAGTAGCGGCTCGCGGTTTCACCCGCGTGGGATCCGGTTTTCCCGTTGCCTCAATTATCCCACGGGACCTATACTTTTTCCGGGATAAAAGTAGCCTATGTGTTAATCCTCCCCTCCGGTGAAGCTCCCTCCAGTGAAGCTGTAAATGCCGGTAGAGGCAAACAGCATTAGTCCGTTAGAAAAAAAAATAAAAAAATCCAGGGTTAAACTATCTTCATGCCAAATTTCATCGAATTCGGTGTGGCCGTTTGAGCGTAAAGAAGTAACAAACATACACACATACACACAAACTTGGTGTTCTCATTTTCTCATTACAAAAACGTTGTCAATGTTCCATGGATGAGTTGTGAAAGCCGGTTCGTATAGTTCTGTCTCGTATAGTTCTGTCTCGTATAGTTAGTATGTAACTATAGTATATATACTAGTATTGTAAAGACTTAATTGATTGTTTCTTTGTTTGCATTGAATAGGCTCCGAAACGACTGAACCAATTTGAAAAAATCTTTCACTGTTGGGAAGCTACACCATCTCCGGGTGACATAGGCTAATTTTTAATTAGAAATCAATATAATTTGGATTTCTTCTACCGTGTGGAGCCGGGGCAGACCGCTAGTAATTTATATACTAAAAGGTGACGCAAAAAGGAACTATTTATGATTCCTGTATACCTGTACACACACAAACGCGCACACATAACTCACACGCAGACGCACTCACACAAACGCACGCGTGCGCATACACACACCCACGCACATACACACACCCACGCACGTGGATTAGCAAATTGAAATGGCAGTGGGCAGAGCACATAACGCGCCGTCCGCGAGAGGCCGATAGCAAATGTCCAGCCGTGGACGTCTTATGGCTGACAGGATGATGATGGTGACGTTATATTATATCTGTAGTTATTGTTTCTTATTGTATATTGAAATTTGATGTCCACTTAAATTGCTCATAAACTATTTAAACTGTTCAACATTAGGAATAGAATTTGAGTTTTAGATTAAACATAATATGGGCTTTCAGGTGTCACAGACTTTCAGTAAGTTATTGAATTAATAACGGGAAAACGGTGTTGGCTTAATAACAGAATTACCACCATTGTCTATAAAGTGTTATTGTGGCCCAATAATAACCTGAATAAATTATTTTTAAATTCAATATAACTTTAAAATTGGACTGTGTACTCGGTATGTAAGTAAAAAAAGGTTACATAAAATAACTATGAGGTATATTAAATAAGAAATTACTATAGATATAAATAACTATGTATACAAGAGGTTCGACCGCAAGAGCGTTCTTATAAATGAGTTATTAGAAAAATTAAATAAGTCTTTTATCTATTATATCATTTTTCATTCTACTTAATTATCATCAGTTTTATGGTAAATATTTTAAGCACAGGGACTATAAGTTCTTAAAGGGAGAGTTGCCAGATAGCTATAATATATCATCAGATGATTTACTGGCGCCACGACGAAGGTTCAATGTTTTTGCAAGTCATGGTTTATTATTTCGCTTCTTTATAACATTTTATAAAATAGTATCTGTTGTGGAAGCGGAAAGCTTCGCTCTATTGTATTCATTCTCAACTGACTATGGGCCTTCTGAACAGGCTCAGAGTCGCACAACGAGCTATGGAGAGGGCTATGCTCGGGGTTTCTCTACGTGATCGAATCAGAAATGAGGAGATCCGTAGAAGAACGCAAGTCACCGATATATCCCAGCGGATTAGCAAGTTGAAGTAGCAGTGGGCAGGGCATATAGTTCGAAGAACCGATGGCCGTTGGGGCCGAAAGGTTCTCGAATGGAGACCACGGACTGGCAAGCGCAGCATAGGACGGCCACCGACTAGGTGGACAGACGACCTGACTAAGATCGCAGGCAAGGGCTGGATGCGGGCCGTTTCCAACCGGTCCTTGTGGAAATCAATGGGGGAGCCTTTGTCCAGCGGTGGACGTCCTGGCATCTCATCTGGCATCATGAATCTCAAAGGCATTAGTTACAAACGAATCCTATTTTACAAGCTTTTTGGTTGTTTCTTTTTTTATACTGTATAGATATAGTTTTACCACTATCTCACTTTACGGTCAGTGACGATGTTGTCGAAGATGTTATCACGCTAGACCTAGAATGCTCACTGGCTCTCAAGGACTGCTCAAGGAAGGTAGCCAAGCGGGTACTCGAAAATACTTTACCACCATGCTGGGAATTTGATTAGGTATTATTATTTAGCCGACTCTTGACTCGTGACAATTCACGTCATCACGTCGCGGTCGCTTTTGTAGATGACAAAAGCGACCGCGTATACCGCGATAGTTCAAAAGTAACTGACATCAAAATATTGTGCTCATGGTACCGGCTTCGACAAGTTATTTCATACTTTTGAGTATTGAAGCCGGTTCCATTTTTTGGTAAAAATTTTTTTTCACTCTTTTTAGTGACCCTTGTTACTCATGGGATCAATTGTCATTGTGGTGTAGGTATGTTCACCGATGTCTTCACCCGCTACTATAATATTGTCTAGGTATAAGCACGCGTTTTTCAGTTTTTAACTTGTAACTCAAAAAGCGTTCTTCCGATTTCGATGAAGTTTAAATGGGACCACACGGAAAGCACTAGCTCAAATAAAAAAGAACGATCCGAAATCGGTTCACCCAGTCGGAAGTTATACGGTAACAAACACAAATAAAAAAGAATAAAGAAAATAGAAGAAGAAAAAAACATACGGGTCGAATTGAGAACCTGCTCCTTTTTTTGAAGTCGGTTAAAAAGGCGGAATAATCGCTGAAAAGCGATTTCTTCCAGTCAACCTTTTATTTAGTGAAGACCTTAAAACATCTTTTTCATTAAAACACAAAAATTACAAATAATTAACAATTAGGAATAAAATTTTAACTCACAAATTCAGTTTATTTTATCAGAATAACTCAATATGTTCCAATCACTATAAAATTACTCAACACCAAAAGGTAAAATTAAAAGGTAAATTCTATTAAAGGGTTTTCGTTATCAAAACATAAAACTCACCTTTTTGAAATGTGTGTCGCTGTCTCCTTTCTATGGCTCCAATAATAGTCATATTATTAATAGTAGTGTCGGCATGTGGCACCAATGTCGTATCGGAATCAATCTGAAATTTTCATAACAATGGCTTGCTATTGTGGCAACATTTAATAGAATGGCACGATATTACAATAGGTACATTTCCCATCGAGGAAACTAGGTCAAACCTTTTCAAAACGTATTAATTCGTTCACAATCGTTGCAATCATATGATAAAGCAAAACTTTTTCAATTTGGACAAGCGCCAGACTTGTTGTGATCGATGCATTGTTGGATGCAACTGTGGCGGTACAAATGAGCGAACAGAAGTCTAAAAATCGAAACTGTCCACTTGCTAGATATACATCGATGCACTTCTATACAATACCCATTCCATTTCATTTGCTAAACAGCCGTTTGTTACGGGGAAATTTATTGCTCGTAAAAGTTGTAGAATAGCAATCGGATTAAACAGAGCTTAAAGAGCCTCGCTATATCCAAGTTACTATGTATTATGTATATATATACATACGTGATTAAAATAATTCAGTTTCTGCTGTGTAAAGGCCGTAGAATGAACTCGTAAACGGTACCAGGTGAGACGAGAAAGAGCATGATGGTAAGTTCTGTAGTGTCAGTCTGGCTAAATACCATTCTCGAGCTCAAAATCTGTCTCAAGCACATAATGTATTCGGGTACCTGTCCTTGAGATTCCGTAATATTCTAGAACGACCGTCACCCCTCAAGCAATGATATCGTTACTGATCTAATAACATAGTAGTAAAAATCAATAAAACATAGAAAGGGGTAAATACCAGTCATAGCATACCCAGAGTTTATTTCTTGGTGATGTCGCTTTACTTTATTGCTACTTTAAGCAATTGATAATGTAGTTATGACGTCTTGTACGGCCCAGGTACATTATTTTATTTCGTAAAAAAAGACGATTCCATATATAAAAAAATCGTGGCACTAACTGAGGAGAAAAACTGTTTCGCGATAATAATATCGATAACGCGTAAAGCCTTATTGTACAGTGCCTGACATACATTAATAATGAGTTATCCAGAGTATAAAACGTACGTGTGCGTTAAGTACTTACGTTAGTACCCTGTCTAGTTTCAATGATAATACTAATAAAAAGAAAAGGACACAACCACTTCATATTCTTCAGTCCTCAGCTGTGGAGTACCATCAGAATTTGGCATCTGGAACAAGATTAAATAATATTAATATAAATCTATATTTACGGCATCAAAAGTTTTTGAGATGAATTTATGAGACTGACACAAAAAGTATTTTATTGGTCGGTTATAAAAGTGTCGCGAAAATAAAAACAAATGAAGAAGGCGTGAATGAGGTGCGAGCGGTAGGAATTTCTGAAACGACAAGCTTGAGTTGAATAGGACCCATCATCGATAGGTGTAAAAGAAATAATATACTTTATCTATGGTGTAAAGCCTTGTGACTGACAAGCATCGAAATTATTTCCATGCTGACAAGCGTGCGATAGCATCATATAATAGAAAGAAAATATAAAGAGCCAGTGAAATAAAAGGTCAATTGCATAAATTAATGTTTAGAATATTTTTTATTTTTCTTAGAGATTTTTAAGTTAACTTTTAAGTTTTTTATTATTTATAATACTCGCTTCGCTCGTATACTAGGTACATACTTATTAGTCACAAGTTTGTAAATACCAATTGCTGCTGTGTGTCGTGCAACGTTTTTCGAAACGTCTGGTACAAAACAGTATGTACAATAGGTCATGATAAATTCATACTACCGTTTTATTTTTTAAATATACTAGCAGTCCGCTCCAGCTTCGCACGGGTAAAAATATAAAAATTAAAAATTATAAGTATCCCTATTTTTTATGAAAATAGAATTAAGCCTATATTACTCAGGGTGAATGTAACTTCCTAATGGTGAAAGAATTTTTGATATCGGTACAGCAGTTTTTAAGTTTATTCATTACAAACATACTTACATACAAATCTTTCCTCTTTATAATATTAGTATAGATTGATATTTATAAAATAAAACAGTAGTATGAACGGAAAGTCGCCTGCATAGATAGAAGATATCTTTCTTAGGAATGTCGTAACAATCTAACGTTTCTAGTCTGAAGATGGCGCGTATTTGCAAACGGCGCCTCGTGCGCGTGGTGAAAATTAACACTACACCTTTGGTCTCTTTCTCTTTAGTATCTATAAAATGAGACAAACGTGTTGAGCAAATCGCCTTCAAGGAGGTTAGATCATTCAGCGTAATAAGAATCTTTTTGGTGGAATTCTAATACAATTGACATGAAAAATAATCGTTAAGCATACGCAAGGTGCTTTACAATGAAGTAGGTATGTGTTTGTAGTACTTAACAACAATTATTGTTGTTATAGTAAGCAAGACGGGTTCTTTATTACTACTAACTGAAACTATTTGATCTACTAGGCTTCAGTCAGCAACCTCAAAAGGAATCTCCATAGAATAACTACGTTGCCCTCTTTATCTAAAGGAATAATATTTACTGAAAAATAATATTTCGAATACTAAGGCTTAAACACAAGTCTCAACGAATAATTTATAAAATAGTTGCTTAAATAAAAATCAAAGATAGTAATAGCCCTTCACGTGGATGATCCACTTATCTTTTCCTTTTTATCTTTCACTTTAGACAGTAGGTATAAGCTAAGCCTTTATTTGGGTTAAGCAAATCTGGAGAATGTGTGCTTGTTTTTTGGACCGGAGCCCGTCTCCTTTAATAATTGTCATTATTTACCCAAAGCTATAAATAATTAATTTGAATTTAGCACCGTATAAGTTTAATACCGATAGATTATGTAATTTATAACATACTAAATAATGATCTGAAGATACGTACAGCGCCTGAACCTATTCTGGATCGACTTAAAAAAAAGAAGGTTACTCAATTCAATTATTTTTTTTTGTGTGTTCGCGGATAATCTCGTCGTTCATGAACCGATTTTGATGATTTTTTTTTTATAGAGATGATCCCATTTAAATTTCATAACAATCAGAGTAGCAAACGTCACTGTAAACGGTGAAAAAAAATACCAAAAAATGGAACCGACATCAATACTCAAAATGTGTGAAATAACTTGTCGAAGTCGGTACCATGAGCACAATATTTTAATAATAGTTACTTTTGCACTATTATTGTATCGACTTCAATAAGTTGTTTCACACTTTTGCGTATTGAAGTCGGCTCCATTTTTTGGTGTTTTTTTTTAAATAAATGGCCCCACGTTTCTTGCCGGTTCTTAATCTGTGTGGTTCTGTTCATTTTGGAACGCGGTAACATATTATTATACTATATATTAAAAATGCCTTTTATTTTCATTCATGTTTTCATTCATGAATGGTTCAGTAATATATTTATGCACTTTATATTACATTTTCGTTCGAAGAAAAAACATATCCAATGTGTATCCACACCGCTGTCTACGAGTATTATTCGCGGCAATGTCGCGGTAATGTTCACGGTTTCATATACAAATATCGAAACATTACTCTTATCAGCTATCAAAGTGTCATGTCTGTTTGTACGCTCCACTATAATAAGATACATATTTTTTTAAAATATATTTATATGGACTGCGTGAATGATTATATGATTATGAAAGGTGTGAGCAGTAAGATGACTAATGGTAGAAATTATAAATATACAAAGCGGAAAAGCAAAACATTGGACCGAAAGAAAAATATCATTATTTGAAAGGATATATACATATCTATATTAATCGATGCGACGCGTGATCAAAATGCTGGCACATATTTGGCTCAACGAATCAGCATTGCAATTCAACGTGGCAATGCTGCTAGCATTCTGGGCACGCTGCCGGCCGGTAGCGGATTAGAACATTTGAGTTATCTATAGGCTACCAATAGCTTGTAGATTGCTAAAATGTTATTGTAGTAGCTGCAGTATTGTAATTAGTTATTAGTGTTTTATTTTAATAAAGTCTGAGTCATTTCATTACAATTTCTACTTATTTCAAGAAAGTATAGAAGAACATGTTTCACCTCTACCAAGGTCAGATGTCGGTGTCTATATTTTGTCCTGTTGACTCACAATCAGCAGCACATCCCCAGCGCTCAATGCAATATCTTTTTAAAGTACCCTACCTTATATATTTTTGACACAACTGACGAAGTGAAAGGAGCGAAATCTATAGAACAGAGTAGACGTTTGGTGATTATGCTGCATTGGCAATTACGACAATGCTTATATGGCTCGTCTGTAGGCACAGCTCAAGAACAATGCATTTAGCATTTGAGTGCTACAATTGACATTACATATGTAACACCTTCTATCTACGCGGGCCATTTAGAGAATTGCTGCATCTTGATGGCGACATTGTTTTATGTGACAGACATATTGTCTTTCCCAAAATAGTTTTAGGTCAAGATAAAACAATTTTGTCTTTTAATAACTTCAGTGAGGTTATGGTACACATCCAAATGTATCACATTATAGTTTTAAGATGGTCTAACACCCGTGTACAGTACGCAAGATGTAAAATTGTGTCTCAGAAGTTAGTCGTAAGTAGTAGTAAGTTAGTTGTGTCTTAGAAGTCTTAATTTAGCTGCGCAGTAGCTATATTTCAATTATTATTATATTTATTTTAATAATAACACGACGATACAGTTGGGAAACCCCATTAGACGGGGAAAAACATATAATTAACCCATAAGACATCTAAGTAATATTACCTACTTATTCGGTGATTCACATGTAAGTGACTAGAGGTCTTGGATATATAAAATGCTAATATGATTCAAAATAAATTCAATTCACAGAAAGCAAAGAACAAGAGTAAATATATCACCAAGCCATAGATCACCAAGGCAGTCCGTCCTCCCATTTGCTGCGACTATTCAATTTCGGTCCCTTCGCTTAAGTTTCTCGTCTTGTCATTCGTTCCCGAAATGACTTTATAGCTTCCATTGAACCGAACTGATCACACGAACAGATAAAGATATTTGTTGGTAAAAATAATAGTTTACAAGTCACTTATTCTAGATAGAATAACATTCTTTATAATAATAATAAGTTTTCATATAATGCTAACGTTTTAAAACGTATCGTTTTTTTTAGTTCAATTTATCTTTAAGAAACTCTGTCGTTGAGTACTAAAGATAGAAGTCTCAGATAAATGTAGAAGTATAGAGGGCGGAAAAGACAATACTTCTTCTTTCTTTTCTTTTTTCCGCCCTCTATATAACTGTAAGAAAAGACCTACTGGGCTCGCACCCAATCATTAAATTGTTTTTCAAATACACGGGATGAAGCTATAGTGTATGGTTCCTTTGGTATCTTAGATCGTATCCTATTGGTACCTTACAGTATGGTTCATAGTTCGTCTCAATTCACATATACTTTGATATATAGTTGTTACGTCAAATCAAGAATTCAGTGCACGTTTTGAAAAGTGATGGATATCACGTGGATCTTATTATGATTTCAGGACAAATTGGATACGTCGTAAACCCAACAAGTTTACGAGGGCAGGAAGGAAAGTAGTCCATACCTATACGACATTCAGAATATTTGCTATGATATATACATTTTAGGCCGCGACGACAGACGGTCCACATCAAGCTAAAATCACTTTTAGCTATAGTTTCTCTGTGCTTTAAGAACACTCAAACCGATTCCGATTCAGTATGAACGGACAAGCAATACTTATAACATCGTTGATGACGTCATTGCCGTCATGTTAGACTTACTGTGACTTTGCTCGTGCACGAACACTCTTTAAGCGTTATCACAGACCAGAAGCATTTGCAAGGTTTGCATAATTGCTAAAATTTGATTCTGTAAAAAATATAATCTTTTCTAACGTTTTCAACATTGAACCCTCCTGAACAACTCCTTATTTTGATAATGATTGTAGTGGTTTTTAATTTTTTAAGAAAACAAGATCATAATACATTTATGGCAAACATTTTGATGCTAAGCAAGGGAGCAATAATAATAGCCGAATCTTTGTTCACATCGAGCTGAGAGCGCTGAAAGCGATTTTTTATCTGGTTAGGACCACAGTAGGGTGCACAGTACTGTGAGCATTGACAGCAACAAAACCTGCACAGCGTCCTAATATCAAAAACAAATGTGTTATTTTTATAGACGTTTACATAAAAATTAGCTTGGTCGGACATAGCACAGCCTATGATTTGGTGAATTGCGCTCTAGAGATGATAATAAACGTAACTTTTTGAGATCTTAAATAAAATTCGAAATTGTATCTATTTATATACGTAACCCTTGAAACCAACACAAATAAATGTATTCTCAGAAATTTGATTTTTCTATATGTGTACTCGCGTGCGGCTTACCCTACAATAACGTTATATATACACCTGCCCTTATTTGAAATGTACTGTCATCCAACTTCTAACGATAATTGTGGCCGCTTTCAATTAGTTCCACACTAATTATCCCTGCTCATTAACTGCCACCCTTTGTACGATGACACATTGTAAAGTAAAATACTAAATAAAATATACATTTAAGTCTCAGACAAAGAAAAAAGTTAGACGTGTTATTACGAACAATCTAGTTAAGCCATGCCCACAACGAAGGCCATAAGGTATGACTGCTGCCAGCGTATGATTTTAAACTGCCCCAAGCAACCAAACTAAAGTTTAAAAAACATGTTTTTGGATTATTAGTTCGTAATCTTTTTTAAGTTATAGGACTTTTAACTTTATATCCGAGGAGAAGAACAGATGTTTCTGAAAAAACAGCAGGAAAATATTTTTCCTGAAACCGGCCACCGAATCAGCATAGGATTACACAAATGAGAGGGATTAATCCTTCTATGTCCACAAACACACTTTTAAAAGAGTAGCCTCACTTTTTAATTTGAGCGCTGTCTCTTTTTTTTCTTGGTCTTAGATTTGGTCTAGTGAAATAATCACTAACGATCACAGCGAAGCAGCGGCCGCGGTGTCCTTGCTATTTTTAGTCTCTGCAAAATTTATGTACTTACTATGTAGTTGTGGTTCATTTGGCTACACTTGACTATGAAATCTGCTAGTAAATATGTGTGTAGAGTACCAGTCTGCATTCTATGCCTCGCGCGATTTCACGTTGACAGTGTGGACCTTGGCTTCCTGCTACGGGTATTCCCTCAAGTTATCCCACATAGCCTTCAAGATATTCTTCTTATGTCCCAATCCATCTTTGTTCCAGGTCTCATCCGCGTCCGTTCTGGCGTGCACGTCCAATCAATCAAACTTTCGTTAACATAATGGTAGTAAAATAATACGTTTGTATATATTTATATTGTTTTATTTATTATAGAAGCAGTTTATAATAACATACAACGCCGACTTTCATCAAGAAAGAAGGGTTTTTCATTTATTTTTCACTGTTTCCGAATTCTATTACAATCGGGGTTAGCAGTAATACATACCCAACATGCTTGCACACGAGCGTATAAAGTTTTCAGAGCGCCTAAAACTGCTGACGTGGCCTAGATGATCAACAACCAGGATGAACGACTTAAACTTTCTTCCAATGCTCTGCAGAGCCCACAGCCCATTTGACAATTCCACTAGCAGTCGCCCATCCAAGGTGTCGCAGCATACATTTATTTATTCGCTATATAATAATAATAATAAAAATATGGGACAACATTCACACAAGGTCTTCAGGTCCCAAACTAGGCAGAGCCTGTACTATGGTAACCTGAAGACTGATATATATACTTATATACATACCTATACTATATAAAAGCTAATAAATGAATTAATATACCAAGACTAATGCCGCGTTCCTAATCAATAATAAGCATTTCGGATGTCTCCCTCTTATACATTTTTATGAAATGTAATTCCATTTCTAAACAAAATGAATATGAAAAGGGAGAATGTAATGGCTTAATTTAAGGAACTTCTTTAATAAGTACTTTAGAGATTGAGCACTCGTCGACCGTTTGACCACTATGTCACTGTGATGGTCACTGAGGATGTGGTCGAAGATGTTATCAGGGTAAACCTAGAATGCTAATAATAATAATAAACTTAACGCTGACATTATAGTATAACTTATTTTTTATGTGTTGTTATTTATGATTGGCTGATTCAGGATGGAGTAGGAATGGCAACTTTCAAAATATCATTTGAGTCCAACCACTGACTTAAGTTGTTTCATGAATTCACAATGCGTCACTCATTGGATTAATTGCAATCTTAACAGATCAACTGCGTTTAAGATAATTTAGATGGGTTACCGCTAGTCGCATTTTCAACAGAGCGATTCCGTGCCTCGGAGAACACGTTAGGCTGGCGCGGCGTCCCGGTTGCTGTCTCACCTCACTAACAGCCATTTAGGCCATGTTGGAAGGAGTTGGATGGTCTGAAAAGGCCTACTGAACTAGCCTTTCCGCCAATTCGCGTTGGCCATCATTCTAGATGAGAGAGCCTCTCATAGGAAGGGCTGTGTCCCAGTATATATCACCTATGTAGGAATACATTATGCTGACTACGCTCACCTATGATTCTATTCCTGAAATATTTCAACTTTCATAATTTTGTGCGTATTTTTAAGAAATGGAGAACTCATTGGATTGTAGATGATTGAATTGATGCTAGGATGAAAACTGGTTATTTTAATTAAAGAAAGAAACAGGAAACTTAAGTTGTGCTATAGGGAGTACTATATATAGGGGGCATACTTAGTTGGCAAAGCGACAGGACAGTATTCTGTAGTCGTGGGTTCAAATCCAAAAAGTACCCAAAAATATTGATTTAAGAAAATTAAATTAATCAATAAATAAATGTAATCATTATTCAATTTATTTTATTTTTTATTTTATTTATTTATTTAACAATGAACAGGTTAGGTACATACATGACTAATTACTACTTTAACTTATAACTACATTAATAATAATAATATGTACTCCTCTTAACATTGTACCATAATTTAGTTAAAACCCTTGGTCGTTTCTGATAACAATCCACACTAGGCTCGAGGCCTGTTTCGTGTATGTCATCTTTTCCATATTACCTTAATGCGCAGTGGGTGACATTATAATATTTGTGTTTCCGTAGGGAGGTACTCTTTAGTTTTATTTCCTTAACTTGTTACCAAATACAGTCATTTCAACATCGTTTAATGAATACAAAGTAAAAAGTACCTACCACATCTTAGAGAAAGAGAGTAAAAGGTTTACCAGAAGGCCGGGTTCTGATGATTACGTCAGAACCTTGCCTAATTCATGGATCTGTAACTATTCTAAGCATCACTTTTTAATATTTTTTCTGTATCAATGTATGATAGAGACATTAGCCATGAGTCTACTTTTGTTCGTGTTTCCTTTAAGCTTAGATTGCGAATGTTGCAAATTTTGTTTACCTTGTTGTAAATAAAAGGGTGTAAGAAATAACGTTGTCTTTTGGCGAACGTGCTGTTAACGTGAGGGAGGGAAACTTTGAATACTCTGGCACTTTGGAGAACCTTATAGTTTGGCAGGTATGAGACACTTTTATGCATTGCCATTATCACTCTTTTGATGTATAGTTTACGGATGGTCAACACTTGACTTTCTAAATAAAGCAGTTCTGTTGGGTAACGAAAGGGTTTAGAGTGAATCATTTTTAGCATTAATCTTTGTGCTCGCTCAAGTGTAAGCATGTTATACGTTGCGGCACCACCCCAGATGGACAAGCAATAAGTTAAGTAAGTTAATTTAGTCATTAATTATAAAATTGATATTTTACTTGGTACAATTTGTTTCATAGGCTGATTATTCATATCACCATAGATAAATCTGTGTGTTTATCGTCCACAGTCTCCGCCTGCACGCTGTATTCTGTAAGCCTCCATAACGACATCAAAACCGACTTGTTTCATAGTATATGTTAACAGATGATATTCTATCTCTGCTCTGTTACCCGCGGCACACCGCATAGAGTTCGGAACCAGTAGACCGTAGCATGACCAAAATATCAATAAATAACCTACACTTGCCGGATATATTCATACTTATGTATTGTCTACCCACTGTGCCCTTCGGCGTCGCGCGTCGCGGGCCATCGAACACGAAACTATCCTATAAATGTACAATATTCACTGAATTTCGTAGTCATCAGCATTTATAATGCTGACTAATACTTTACGGGCCAGGTCATCATATTTTTAGTTAGGTTGTTTCCGTTATTCATACTCATTTTTTTATTTTATTTTTAACTTTAACACAAGGTCTTCAGGTCCCAAACTAGGCAGAGCCTGTGCTATGGTAACCTGATGACTGATATATATATAATTAACATATACACACCCAGACACGGGTCAAACAGATATGTTCATACACACAAATGTTTGACCTGTGCGGGAATCGAACCCGGGACCAGCGGCTCAGAAGGCAGAGTGCTACCAACTGCGCCAACCGGCCAGTCTCAGTTGCTTATTCCTGAGCTTTCTACATTAACTTTTTGAGCGGGACATGGATTAGCTTAAATTTAATTTAGGTTTTTATAACCGCCAAATTAATAATGTAATAAGTTAATAATTAGGAAATACCATTCTTCGAATATTTTGGCAACTGGAAATGGTATTTCCCAAATATTTTTTTTTATTAATTCATTACTTTATTTTTTTCGGCTATAAATACCTAAATTAGAACTATATTGTATGGCAATAAATTATGACAACATTTGTTTTAATTATTGGCAATACCAAGGAATCTGCACGTCGAGTACATTGTTTTCTTCTAACTTTTTCTAGGTGTTCGAATTTTATTTCATTTCCAATGGATTTTCAAACATTTGCGCACAAAATTACAGACACATTAAGTGTATAGATAAATATTTAATATTCGTTATTTTTTCGTAGTTAGATAGGGTTACTTGCATAAATTTGTAAATATTTTATTTTGAGTAACTTGAAAACCTGTCAGTCCAGTTCTGATTTAAGCGCCAGCGTCCTACATCTCAATCTAATTTAAAAGTATTTTATTTCTTTCGTCGCTTTAAAAATTATGCAACGCAAACCAAAAGACGAAAGCCTCTAGTTTATCGGTGTTTAATCGGGGAGTACGCTCATACATAATTTGATTCCACCATCCCCATTCCATCTAAGAACGATCAGACGTACGGCAATGCGACATCCGTACATAGTAGACGTTACAATTTTCGAAGCGTTTTGCTTCCGCATTCATGGTGCGTACCGTACAGCTAACGGATGGAATTAGTTGCCTAAATCTGTGTTTCCGCACAATTATAATCTGGGTATCTTCAATTCACGAGTGAATAGTGCATAGTCACTTAACATCAAGTGAGATAGTGGTCAAACCCTTGCCTATGAACAATAAAAAAACCGTACAACTTTATCTATATTTAGAACATGTACGGTTACAATATAACAATAAAATTGATACACAAATCAGAAAGGTTGCCGAGTTGTCGTAAATTTCAATTTAGTTTATTGCACGCGGAAAAGGTTACATCATCCGGACACTGAAGGTCATCAGAGCGATATCAAGATATAATCTGATTGGATACAAATGTAGATTACTTTTGTAAGTCATGGAGCAAGCAGTTCCATAAGTTTATTTATATAAAATAACAGGTCAGGTGTTACAAAGCAATACTCTTCTTTAACCCATTAACTGGTGAGTTGTATAATTGAACAACAGTTTACACTTCATTCTTAAGTTAACTGAGAATTAATAAGTATATTTTGCTCATCTTCAGGGAATCCAGTCATTTGATAATTTTATCACAAATAGAGACTTTTTCTATTAAAAATAAAATCGGAAAGGAAGGGGATTGCAAATAATTTGATCGCCCATCGCTAATCCTGTCGGTTGGAAAGTCGATTGGAGGTTCATCGTCTTCAGACGATGAACCGACTGACGATGTTTTTTTTATATATTATTATAAGTTTGCGTTTGACAACTGTCTCACCTGATGTTAAGTGATGACGTTGTCTAGGATTTAGCACGCAAACCTAGAAGGTGCCTATTCATATAATTTAACATTCATCTAACACCCCATAGACAAGTCACTGTTTACAGATTTAACATGAAAAAGTATAATAGTGTGGAAATAAGTTGTCTGGACCCATAATGTTATTGAGTATGCACATTCGTACGCTAAAGCTAAAAAAAATATATTTTACATTTATATATGCCTCAATACTCTATTGCGACATATTTTCTCGATACTTTATATGGCGGAACGATGGCAAAGTTGATAATTGGAAACTAGAAATATATAAAATTACAATCTGTCATTAGTTCTCCATAAGAGTATACGGACGCAGTATACGGGTCATTTGAAAATATTTCACCTAACCTTCTTCATCAACCTTTAGAGCAACGCAAATAAAATTATTCTTGCAGAGCTTATGTCCAAGTATGTCAATATAAAATGTAAACGAGGCGTAGTTACTCAGTTTAGTAAAAAAAAAGGTGCACAAAAAATCACTGTTACAGCCAAGTATCGTTTATGCTTCATCAAAACTTATATTTAAGTAGGAATATAAAATTACAAACATATTTTTTTTAAATAATATGGGACAACATTCACACAAGGTCTTCAGGTCCCAAACTAGGCAGAGCCTGTACTATGATAACCTGATGACTGATATATATATATACTTAAATACATACTTATATATATATATATATATATATATATATATATATATATATATATATATATATAAGTATACATATATATGATGAAATCCGTACCGTTTATTTGTTCCATGGAGGTTACTACAATCAGCACTTTTCATCACACATCATAAAACTACTTATCTCAGACATCCATCCATACACGTTTCATTCAAGTGAAATACAAGCGAGTACGTATTATGCGCAAGCGTTGGATTCTGATTGGTAGGTCATTGGTTTACATGCATTAACATTAATTTATGGCTTCCCAGCGCCATAGCAGCTCAAAATTAATTTATGCTCCACATAATAATTGCCTATCGTCATCTGAAGTCGCTATTTTACAGTTAATTTTACAGCATTATAATAGGCTTTCCCACAGAATATTGCAGTGAGGTTGGAACGGCTAAAAACTGTAGGGTTTGTTACAAAACTGCTTTAGTATAAAATAAAACACATGCTTTTGTAGCTATCCCAACTTTAAAATAGCTAATCCTGAAGAGCCTGGTTAGGATAATGGGAAAAACTAACACATACTTTAAATTATTGCACTGTGATTGATCTTTATTAAGTTTCAAATCAATCCGACATTACGAAAGGATTTTTTGCGTGCTACATCTTAGACCACCTTAGACTTTAAAAAAAGAAAAAAATATGGGTTTAATATCACTTTCAAAGATTTCGAGACATAAATGCAAGTGTATTGTTAATATTTGATTGATGTGAAATTAATGCTTAAGTAATTAGGATTAGGTTAACCTTCCAAGAATACGATTACACGTTGATAGCCCATCAATATTTTTGTCATGTTGTGTAAAAAATTATATCATAATTGTAATCTAACAAACCGACTATAAAACTTGCGATAGTTTTCAGACTCAAATGATATCATGTCATGTTGTAAAACCATGCAAGTTGCATGCAAGCAGCATATCTTTGCGCATTTCTATGCTCGTAGCATCTGCTATAAGAAACGCTACCATAACCTTTTCGCCTTTATCCATTCTCTTTTAGTCCCTCTGTTCTGTGGGTCAAACGCACGCACTCTTGTACACGCACAAAGGTCACTACATAAAAAAAATGTAACAGTCATCAATTTAATTGATAGGTTTGATGTATTTGTATTTTATACTAGTCATTATCGTCATATCAGCCGTAAGACGTCCACTACTAAACATAATAATAATAAATAAATAATAATAAAATCTTTTTATTGCGTTCACGAAAAATACATTGTATTCACATGGATGAAATCTCCTTTTAAGTAAAAAATACTTGTCATAGGAGATTTCGCTCTTGCCCAGATCTATTTCTTTATTTTACAGTATGGTTAATAAATAAAAACAAAGTGTGAGTGTGCGTGTGGTGAGTGTTGGTGTGTGTGTGGATACGCGTGTGAGTTTGTTAAGATGTCATGTAAACAGTGTGGATTTAACTTGATAATACATAGTGACCCCCCCCCGGTAATTATTTAGTAAAAAAATTTAACTTAAGTATGTATCTCCAAGAGAGCCTCACAATGTTTATAACTTAACGAATAACTTAATGAACATAGGCCTCCCCATTGATCTTCACAAGGACGAGATGGAAGAGGTCTTTCAAGCTCTTCCTGAAATATTAATCTATCCCAGGAATTTGTGTTTCAGCCATTGAAAAGAGAAATTGAGGTGATGCACAAGAATATAGGAAAATGGAAAAAACAGTGAAATTCACACGTTGTTGTCTTAGCAGAAAGTACAATTAAAGTCTTACAAAAGTATCAATTATTTTTGTGAAACACGCTAAACACATTGCAATTGTTTCTGGATAATTTTATACTTGTACTGAATGTAACAAAATTGATTTACCTGAAATTGTCGATATACATTAGAGGCAGGTACTACAGAGCGAAAATAGAAAAACAAATAATCAAAACATTACAATATAGTTGCAATACGAGGAAAAACAAAATATGATTCCGCACCAGCAATGAAATTCCAGCAGGAAATTAACTGTTTGAGCCTTCCTTAGAGTACTTTCACATTTCCAAGTTCGTCTATATACTATTGTATAACCACCAATTTCCGTGCTAGAAACACGAGATGTATTTTTTCTCTGTTCTGTGAATTCTAGTTCATCATAATGTAAAATTCATCTCGAACTATTCTGTAGTACTTCTAGGAATACTTATACTAACATCATTTATCAACGATAAAGCTAAAGAAAGGTGTCGGGATCGTAGCAATTGGAAGGCTGCGGTCTCTGCCAACCCCTACATTAAAGATGCGCAATATATGTATTTTTATGTTCTTGCGATGTGATTTTTTATTATTATAATACACAAAATTGATTCTTACGTTGGTTATGTGGAATTAATTGATACGACTCTCTGATATTTCGATTCTGTCGCAAGCGCCGATGTGGAAGTGTGCGACAGACAATGATGATACGAGTGATATCTAAAAATGAAACAAACGCAAAAGGAAGAGGGTGGAAACATAAAACAAAATAAGAAACCCACCCGCAATCCCCTATCAGTTCATCCGTGATTATGACGCTAGCAACAGTGCCGATATATCGGGAACCCATTTTAATTCCAGCGCAGTCACGGTAAATCCCGCATTTCTCAGAATAGACCTTCAAAGCTTGCTAATAATGTACTAAGCTAATCAATAAAAATAAGTACTAATGAGTAATAAGCTAATAAATAAACATAATCTAATATAAAAAAATCTTGTATCACAGTGTTTGTTAGTGGACTCCTCCGACACGACTTGGATGATTTTTATGACATTTTATATGTTTTATATGTAATTATATTTGGTAAGTCAGAGAAGAGTTCGTAATCTAATTTAGTACCCACCTATCCCCACCCCTTCTTTATTATAGCAATTTTAGTATTTCTGTATGAACAAATATCCAATTAATTTAACCGTCGATCATTGACGTGATAAGAAGTAATGTAAAGAAAGTGTCGTGTCACTTTGACATCTCGGTAATTTATATGGCCGAAAATCAATGATATATTATATTATATGTTTATATGAGGTAGATGTCGCACAAGCGCTCGGAAACTGAGGCGGCAAAATTAAGTCAATTATAGTAATTTTCATTGCGACGCGTATTTCAAGCGCAAGTCTAAACATATAGCTATCCTTTTCTATATTATTGTACCGTATTATCTGTTGCAGTAAGCATGTTTATGTCGTAAAGGAACAAAATCTGAGCACCGCGCAGTATGAATATACGTCATCTTTAGTAAAACATCATTGGCTGAAAATCGTTTGCCATGTCAGCTAGCTATGTATAAAAAGACATTTAATTCAATTTATTATCAATTTAGTTTCAAACGAAATGATAGTATGTTTGTTCATGGACAAGGCGCGACATAGCTGTCCCTTTTATGGCGTACATATTGCGAAACATTCGTAAACGTTTACGATACAAGGGTCGGATCAAGATCCCTAAGCTTGTTTGACCCTTTTGAATCTTGTTCGCAATAAGATTGAATTGTTTTTTGAATAATTTACTGATATCAGACTAGTATCATATGCATAAGTTACATCCACCCTCAAGTTTGATAAACTGTCACCAATCATAAGCAGTTCTCGAGAGCCAGTGTATATTCTATGTCTAGCGCTGACAGCATCTTCGACCACAATCGTAGTAGTCAAACGCTAGGATCTGTACAGTATAAAAAAACCTTATCGCAAGAACTAATGCGAATTTATTTATTAAACTTTTGTTTATATATATACTACTAGCTGCGCCCCGCGGTTTCACCCGCGTGCACTACGTTTTTCCCGCTGACTCAGTTATCCCACGGGAACCATACTTCTTCCAGGACAAAAAGTAGCCTATGTCCTTCTCCAAAGTCCCATGTATCTTTATACCAAATTTTATCTAAATCGGTCAAGCCGTTTTCATGTTATGTCGTGACAACGGAAAACGGGTTTCATTTATATATATATAGATATAGATCTAGCGTTTGACCACTATCTCATGATAAGATGAAGAGATGAAGATGTTATCACGCTAGATCTAGAATGCTCACTGGCTCTCAAGGACTGCTGCCTGAACACACTATGTGTTTGATGACAGTTTTTCAAACTTTAGGATGGTAGCTGGCCATTGGGTATTCGAAAATACCCTACCACCATGCTGGCATATACATATTATATATATTTTTCCTAATCTCCTTAGTGTCGATACATCCAAATGTATTCCATGGACACATATCACGAAACTTCAGGAAATACAAATATATTACAAATACTAATATATTTATTTGACGTAACAATAGGTCTAACAATACATGAACCCATTGGCTCCAAACTAGTTCTCACTGTGTTTTGGAGCCGAAGGCCTCTCTCTTAATATAGTACATATAATTCTATGTCAAACGCTCAGAATGGCTACATAACTATTACAAAATATTTACTAGAAACTGAACTGCTCGTATTTTAAATCGACTGCTGTAAAGAGGAGGTGGTTCTCAATTAAGCTGTACTGATTGTTACCTTAAAAAAAACAACGAGTTGTGCATTCCGTTGTTTTTTCCGAGAGTGCCGGGAGAAGTAGAAACTTGAACATTGACCTTGTGATATTCGAATATATCGGAATGGTTAGTGAATAATTTCACACTAATTGCTTTATTTATTAGTATAAAAGTAGGATCATTTATGTGGTAAAATACAATATTCATATATTGTGCTATCGTACACAAACATGACAATTTATATTACATTATGTCTACTCTCCCCCGTCTTCGTCGGCGACGTCGATGACGTCACGCGTCTTACGAATTTTCGATCAGTGTCACGTGACCTGACGCGAGTTTAACATTTTTCCCCACAGAAAAGTGCACAACGCCGCTAAAGAAGTTTTCACTTCAAAAATAATTTAAAATGACACTCAATTAATTTAAATATCCTTAAAAATCGTTATCTCAAAGACTAAGGGTTTCCGCGGGAGGAGTGGTACAAAGGGATAACCGGCCCTTTCCCGCTACCGTCCCCTCTCCCCTCCCGCCTTAATTCCTGCGCCCCAATTGTGATTTGATGATAATATAAAATGAACTAGATGCATCATTGTATATAATTAATTCTGGTGTTGTGTACTAAGGCACTCTCTCTTGTAGGTGTTCGTGCTCGTGCCACGAGTGTGGCGAGAGATTGACAACGGTCGTGTCACAGTTGTGTTTTTACCGCGTAAGGGGCTTTTACCCGCAGTAATTTGTTTGAGGGAACCACGATCCCATATGTTGCCGTTTCCGTCACGTATCCGAAAAAAATGGTTTTATCAATCACACCTTATGTAAGCAAATGGTCGTCTTACCCTAAAATAAATGTAATTTGCACCTAATTCAGTCAGCAATTATACTTAGACCACTCGATTCACTTGTATGCTAATTAGAGTCATTTAGTCTATACCTCTCTATGCCATAAACAAAAGATCGCATACATAATTTATCTAATTATGCTATTAGATGCTGAGGGCTAAATTATACGTTACCTAGTAAAAGTTAAATGAGGCTACTGTTATTTGTGTACTCAAATAAAAAAAAAAACGACAAGTCTCACCTCATCTTGAAATTGAACTCCAATTATGTAAAATTCACATAATAGTTAAATTATAATGTAGCTCATAATTTTGTTTGCTAAATCAAAATGAGATGATTATATTTTGATGATTAAATGTGTGCGAATTGACCCGATAGTCTAAATAAAACAAGAATTCAATTTGCCAAAGTTCAAAACATTGTAGTGGTAACTAATTATAAAACCTGGAAACCTGAAAATATTTAGCGAATTTCAAATTCCCACTTTAAGTGTGCATGCTGAGTTTTCGTATTTAGCAACACATTTGTTATACTAATGGGTCAAGGTCAAAATAATTCCTAACATGTGATCCAGCGCCTAGTACCTTAACATTTACATCAGAATCTTTGAATGCCATAAGGAAGTAACGGTATCCCAGTAACCTACCTATCCCATATTACGTACGCCCAGTAACGCGGTGCCCTTGACTCCGGCCGCCGCCGGTCTTAACACACTATCAGACGGTATTGTATAAACGTTTACATAATTTTCACACTCGTATTTTGGCATCTGTGTACACATTAGAGATTTGTTTCAGCTCAGGCAACAGTAGCCTTAATCGCTTCAACAAATGACGGGCGAAATAACGGTCTTTAAAATTATTGTTAAAATTTCTATACATAATAGGACGTGAATAGTTACAAACTATTCCTTTTCATGTAGAACTTGAATTCGGGTGTATTGACGAATAAAGCATAATAGCAGCATTTGTTAGGTTGTGGCTTCTCCTAAGCCACTACAAATTTATTAAAATCTAAGCAAATAACTGTTTAGTTTCACCTCACAAAAGGTTTCTTATGATAAATATACATTCCAGGGGATCCAAATACAAAAAAATAGTGTTTTCATTATATTTTATTGTAAAATTTTAGGCTACCGTTGCCAATAACTACTTTGTGCTGACACTGTATGAGTGTAATACCATTAATATTTGCTTCGAGTTTTGAAGATCTTTATTTATTTTCTTGATTCTAAGGCCTGCATCCTGACTATCTTGAAGCAGGGATTTGCTTACAACCTCACTTGATATGTCATCTATGCCAAGACACCCTGTTCTTCCCTCTATATATATGCTATTTATACAATCTGTGAGTCTTTATGAATAAAGCAAAGGTATTAAACATTTCAATCTGATTTCTCTCAATGTTTCACCTGGCAAGATTACTGAAATCCATTCGAAAAATTAAAACCAAACAGACTATCAATATAGTAAACTATTATTCCCCTTTCGATAAACATATTGCTGGTTGACGTGAGTCACTTAGGCATGACGTCATAATTAATTAGTGCTGTCTATTTTCTAATTGATCACGTCAAAAGCATTTTTTATTATATTGTAATCGTTCATCAATATACTTATTGACTTTACTGCGGTATTTCGTGAGGACAAGTTCAATTTATATTTAGATAATAAGTCCACGAGACTTATTATCTAAATATAATCTTTTAGATGTCTTTCAGCTTAATCGCTTGTAGTGTAATTATATTTAGATAATAAGTCTCGTATAGTCCACGAGACTTATTATCTAAATATAATCTTTTAGATGTCTTTCAGCTTAATCGCTTGTAGTGTAATTATATTTAGATAATAAGTCTCGTATAGTCCACGAGACTTATTATCTAAATATAATCTTTTAGATGTCTTTCAGCTTAATCGCTTGTAGTGTAATTATATTTAGATAATAAGTCTCGCGGACAATGTTGAACCGAGTCGAGATCTAAAAGCGTATCAATCAACAGAGAAATAGAGTGTAGGTAGATGTAAAATATTTATAATATAATATGTGAGGGTAGGAGAATAAAGGATTCAGTCATGGTTATGTAACTTGTTTTATTGTAGTTCTCCATAATATAAAATATACTTTTACATGGCGCAGTCGGTATATAAAGCATTGATAAAGATAAATCGTGGTCTAGATAAAGTGGCTTCAACGTACGAGTGTGGGTTTTGATCACAAAACTGTTATTATCAACATATGATGGATTCTATTCTACGGCCGCCTCAACCCTTTGTGTTCGAGAACAATTTAGCCAATGTAACATCGGGAAACTTAAGTAAGGAATGGGAAAAATGGAAGAAATCTTTTAAAATTTATTATGAAGCTTGTGAGTTATCGAAAAAAGACAAAAACGTACAGCTGAATATATTGTTACATATTATCGGAGATCGATGCCGGGAAGTTTATGACCAGTTCAGCGAGGAATTCAAGACTGTGGATGAGCTTTTGTTGAAATTTGACGGAGTGTTTTTACCGCGAAAGAACTTAACAATAGAACGGCACAAATTTTTTACCAGAGATCAACGGGAGTTAGAATCTATCGAGCAGTATGTGTTTGAGTTAAATAAAATGGCGGCTAAATGTGAATTTAGCGATTTGTGTAATGATTTGGTTCGCGATCGGCTCATATGTGGATTAAAAGACGGAGTATTGAGAGAGAGATTGTTACGAGAATTGGATTTAACATTATCGAAGGCTATTGACATATGCAGATTAGCTGAAATGTCCCGCGCGCAAGCTGTACATATTAATACGGAAAGTTCAGACCACCATGTTCATGAAACAAAAGTAAACAAAGAGAAAATAATTCAGGTAAACAATCACTTTCTCAACAAATGTAATCATAAAAGCGAAGAATGGGTAGCCGAGCTACAGATAAATAATAAATTTCTCAAGGTTAAGTTGGATACTGGGGCTGATGTGAATATCATACCTAGGAAATACTTGCAATCAATAGGTTTATCTGAGTCAAATTTGTTGCCAACCGCGATAAAACTGAATGCGTATTCAGGATATTCAATGATTAATGGCAGGATTTATTTTAATTTCTTGTTTTTTTTATATACAAATTAGTCATATAATGTAAAAAAAAAAAAAAAAAAAAAAAATTGCATGCTTTATTTTAGTATCAATTTTATATTATTCATAGAAATAAATATTACATATTTTGATAAACTCATGTTAATCAGGTGCAGATGGTATGAACGCATACCACTTTAAATGATGTAGGTAAATTATTAATTTGTCAACGCAATAAATCGAAACGAAAAATCACTTTTATTGTCATTATTAAAAATATTTTATTTTTGTAAGACGTTATATGAAGAAGAGAGAAGCTATTCTTGTTTTTTCATTTCGTCGTAATTAAGAAACTCTTGATTATATTAATTTTAGGTTTTATCACATCCAGCTTATTATTTTGATAAGGGGATTGTAGGTAGATGTAAAATATTTATAATATAATATGTGAGGGTAGGAGAATAAAGGATTCAGTCATGGTTATGTAACTTGTTTTATTGTAGTTCTCCATAATATAAAATATACTTTTACATAGAGTACATAATAAAACAATCATTGATTCATTGACACATACATGGTTATCAAGGAGTTTACTTTAGTCTACATCGGTTGGGACAACGTTTTATTGTGTTAAGTCTCGTATAGTCCACGAGACTTATTATCTAAATATAATCTTTTAGATGTCTTTCAGCTTAATCGCTTGTAGTGTAATTATATTTAGATAATAAGTCTCGTATAGTCCACGAGACTTATTATCTAAATATAATATTTTAGATGTCTTTCAGCTTAATCGCTTGTAGTGTAATTATATTTAGATAATAAGTCTCGCGGACAATGTTGAACCGAGTCGAGATCTAAAAGCGTATCATTCAACAGAGAAATAGAGTACATAATAAAACAATCATTGATTCATTGACACATACATGATTATCAAGAAGTTTACTTTAGTCTACATCGGTTGGGACAACGTTTTATTGTGTCCTAATTTTATTTTAGACGATAAGTTATTGACCTTCGCTATTTATCGTGTACGCACGACTTTTAATGCTGATCAAATTTAGAATTACGAGTGACATAGTTTTGGTTATGTAGAAGTATTTGAACATATTTTTAAGCAATAGATGGCGGGCCGCCTGATGGTAATTGCTTACCACTCATGTCGTCACTTTTGGATATCCGCAACACAGGGGTATTACAATTCCGTAGGTTAGTTTAGCTACGCTCTACGTTTCTCCCAAAACGCCTATAATAATTATAACCTTGTTATACTTGTTCAGAACTAAGCTATTTATGAACAAAATTTTAACTAAATCGCTATGGCCTTTACCGAGAAAGCTCGAGCAATAATAGTATTGTAGGTATCATACAAAAATTGCTAATTGAAAGTATAACATTAGCGTATGCATATAACCATGCGTTAAATAAAAATTGAATAGTAACTACATAACTTTTTTTTTTTTTTTTTACATATTATAAGTTTGCGTTTGACAACTGTCTCAATGACGTTGTCTAGGATTTAGCACGCAAACGTAGAAGGTACCTATTCACTCGCGACTTGAAGACTCCAGGATTGTACATATCGGGAAACACAGACTCGGGCAACGAGTTCCATTCCTTGGCAGTACGCATTGAGAAAGTGGAAGCATAACGCTTCGTGCGTATAGGTGGTATATCTACCATATAGCGATGGCGAATATCCGTACGTCGAGTCGACCGATGATAGAAAGGGGATGGTGGAATCAGATTGTGTAATAATAACGGTAACGGTAGTAATAATAACTGTACTGAGCATGCCTGATGTCACGTGTATTATTATAAAAGTATTAATTTATTTCATTATATTGTTTATAATTACGTCTCAAGGACTGCTGCCTGAATAAGAGTATACTGTGTGATTCGTTACAGTTTCAGGGTGGTATCTAGGCAGGTGGGTACTGGAAAGTAGCCAACCACATTGCTGAGAATTTGATAATTTTGTAGCCATTGATCAAGCTAGCCTCCTCCTTGAGGTTGACGGGCGACGGTGCCACTGCTAGGCTATCATCGCTTCGAAAGAAGTTGGTGAACTTGATAGAGATAATGTACAATACAGTACAATACAAAACACTTTATTGTACACACAAAAAAAAAACAATACAAAAATACATCTTAAATCTAACAATACAGTAAGGGCGGACTTATCGCTGAAAGCGATCTCTTCCAGTCAATCAATGTATTGGTTGTTAAAACTGTTTGATTGTAATGCAGTAAATCATGAAAGATTCGCAGTTTTATATCGTGACATGTATCGTGATAATAATGCAATATATTTTGCATAGGGGTTTGTAGAGCACCGGCTGTCAATATAGGTAGCTTGGCCATTGACTGTGGTTAGCATTTAAATCAATCATACAAGTGTCAATCTTAGCGTGTCACCGCTACAAAACTGACACGCTGCCAACCTTACATTTTGAACTGACTTCAAAAAAGGAGGTTTTAAATATGACTGTACTTTGTGTACTTCAGAATCATTTCCTAGATGAACCCATTTTGACTTCTCACTCTCTAGCAAACTATTCTTTGCTTTAGTCCAGGATAGTGTCCAGGCTATTCGCTATTTTATGAAAATCTTTCCATATTATTTTTTAGTAACTATTTCGCGATCTTTACGTTCATAAATAATTTTAAACATGTGGTTTTATTTTAAGCCCGCAGTCTGTTAAATCGAATCAATACATCTGTATAAAAATGTATTTATTATATTAGGTGATTCTTCATGGGATTTTTTGTTAGCATGTAAACTTAACATATTGAACGATTTTTTTCACTATCTCAGTCTTGCATTAATCTTTATGATAAACGATTTATGTCACCAATATTATCAGTAGCATCCGCAAATTACAAATCGTTAAATATTGACACAAATTGCTATCTCATAATTAATGAACTACACTGAGAGTAATTGATATATATTCTTTTACGTTATGGATCCGTTATAACTTTTTTTTTAAACGATAATATTGCTTCGTCCACGGACTAACAAGTTGGGAAGAAAAAGATCTTTGCATGGCAGATGGCATGATCGGATGGCAGAATCGGAGGAATGGGGGACCTCCCCCATTCCTCCGATTCTAACGGAGATGAATAGTATTATAGTCGTGGGTCTTGGAGTGAATGACCTTGGTCGAGAGTGCTGATGCTACTGTGATGATGAAATATAACGAGATATAAAACGAATGAGAATTTTATATAGATGTGATAAAACGGAAGGTTGGAAATGAGGTTGGTGAAATTTTCATTATCTCAAGAGTTTAGAGAAGACAAATATTTGAGTTAGAAAACAAGAAAGGAAAACTAGGGGATAAACTCCTAATTTTGTTCTTTTTATAGGTAGCTTTTATAGCGGGAACTTAATGATTTTACTTCGTTCTAGCTTTTACCGTCTGAATACTTCTATTTTTAAATAATAATTCTAAATATAATTTATTAATCAGCGTACTATTTCGGTTGTACATAAAGGCTGAGCTTTGACCTTTCCGTTTTATATGTGAAGCATTTTTATGTTTATAAGTCGGTCATAAATAAATCCTTTTTTACTTTACTATCTTTCCTTTCGTTACTTGATCTCATGGAATGTTTCAAAAGTGAAAAATCTAGTAATCCATTATTAAAACGTGTCGAGCGACACGCGTGCAGAGTGCCGAATGAGTATTAGCTTTGCTTTTTTTCATAGCGTTATTTATGTTATGTACCTATATTATCCGGCTTTACTCACTCATGGCCTCGCTCACGTTCTTCATCAGGATGAGTTCCCGCTGGTTTCCGTGGTCTGGCACCGTGAACTCACACGACGTGGGGATATGGACTGGACATGCCATAGACCTCGTCCAGACACTCCACTACTACCTCGCGTAAATAAAGCCGGCTAAAATAAAACAAGCGCCAGACTTACCGTGTTGTGTTTCAACTTACTTATGTACATATTACTTATATTATCATCTTTACATAATAAGTAGCATTCAAAAGAGAATACCAAAACAGAATTTCAGTTTCGTGTTATCAAAGTAAAAATTAATACAAAACATAATAAGTGCTATGCATAACATAAAACAAGTGCTGTCATACGGCATATAAAATATTTTAGGAAATGGAAATACTATTAAAATATAAACTTTATCTTCAGTTCTTTATCCGATGATAAAATGTATGTTCAAGCGAAAAATATTGAAACAATATGATATATGAACATAATATTAAATCAATATTATAAAATACAGAATATCAAATTCAATGGAATATTAATTTAGAGTTATCATCGCGTTCGACCCCTGCAGAGTATCGCAAAAACAGGAGTAATACAATGTTGGGTAATAAATTAGTATATTAAATCTGCAAATTGAAATCGTAGAGTGATTATAATATATTTATATATATCATATACATGCATGTAAATAAAAGCATGTAATAATAATTCACATGTGCACGTGTCGTAAATTATTATCCAAAATAATAACAAAACACTTACCTCCAACAGTCCCCAGTTTGTTTAACAATATCAATGTTATGTCATAACAACTAACAACCGTACCTTCATCACGAATAACATGAGAAAACAAATATAAATACAATCAATATTAAACTGTTATTAAAAGATTATATTTCATAATATCTGAATCTCAAAATATGTTACTAAATACAATCTTAACTATCTGCAATCATACTCAAATTTAAATAGTAATATTTTCTCTTATGTTTTGTATTTCTGTTTTCAAAATGTATGCAATCGTTCCACTTTCGGACGTATTTCGTGCTAGCGTTGGTTAGCGTGATGTTCAAAACGCGTTGGTCTCGCAATCGCTCGGGTGATACTAGCTTCGACAATACTCTACTGAGGCTATGGTAGGCACTCTACTTGCGCGAGCGCTCCTGTCTGTTGACTCTAATACAGTAAGCGATAAACATTACGGCACATTAAATAGAATAGAATATTTTTTATTAACATGATGACACACATTAACAAATTATTTTCAAATATATGAAGTTTGGCGTAATATATTTCGTCATTTCATTACATTTATTTTCTTTTTTGTCATTATGACAAATTATAAGTGTAAGTTAATAATTTAGATCTATCTGTATATTTTCACCGACTTAAAAAAAAGGAGGTTACTCAATTCGACAATATATATGTTTTTATGTGTGTTCGCGGATAACTTCTTCGTTTGTGAACCGATTTTGATGATTCTTTTTTTCGTTTAATAGTGTATACTTCCGTATTTAATTTCATCAAAATCAGACAAGCTGTTTTTGAGTTACACTCTAATAACGGAAAAGTGCTTCACTTACCTCGACGATATTACTGTTGCGGTTGAAGACATCGATGCACATACACAATGACAATTAATCCCGTGAGTAGCAAAGGTTACTGAAAAGGGTGAAAAAAAAATATTTACGAAAAAATGGAACTTCAACACTTCAACGAATGAAATCAAATTTAGTTCAATCATAATTAACCCGCATGAACTATACTCGTAATATGCGCGTAAGTGGCATTTTTGTTAAATTTATTAGACATATGATCAACAAAAAAAATACTCCAAATTGTCTATTTAGCAAATAGTAATGCCCTAAAAAACATAGTAAATACTAGTGATAGTTACTATTGTATGTATCATGTTTGACAGTCGACCGAAATTTGATCGAATCTAGAGGTCGAAAGATTGTGGTGATAGAAGTTGTTACTAGTTTGGCTTAACTATCCTTATTCACCGAACAACCTTACAAATGTCTAGGTAATGCACATACATATTATAAAATGGGCTTGTACAAGCAACAGTTTAAGGGGATAATATGGCTGTCAATTAAGCTCCAATTGTGTACATATCAATCAATTTATTTGACAAAGGATCATCTATTTTTTTTTCTTTTATTGTGGCTCCATACATCTGTCCATTTAGCCATTGTCAAGGAAAACAAGCTTCAGTAAGATTACATCTAGTATACAACATATCTAAAAATTTAACCTCTTCTAAATAATACAATTTACTTTAAGTTTTTGAAAATATGATAATTATAGCTACTGTTTATTAGAGCTGTAGACAATGATCTATTCACCTAAGGTATAAGGTAAGTACATAAGTTAAAAAAAAACTACGGAAAATGAAACGGGAAATGGCTTAGACCAACTCATCAACCAAATAATCCGAGGTTCTCGGATCAAATCACAATATTTGCCTGCAAATTCGTGATTGAATCCGTGAGTATATACGTAGTGAAAAAAATCAAGTTTCTTTATTTTGTCCCAAATAGAGCCACGTGTGAAGCAGCGTTTCAAAGATATGTAAATATATTTTTTTTTTATCACACTTAAGCCCCCGCCCTAGGATTCCCTGTATCGCGGGAGGCTTGGACACACACATTCACAGCACACAAACACCTACACTCATCGCACAAATGTTTGCCCCTGCCGGGATTCGAACCCAGGGTCCCGGAGACACAATAGTCATGTCACTGACACTAACCACTGCGCCACGGCGACCGTCAAATATATAAAGATAGATACATGTTTGTGTAATTCGATAAAGATTTACTTTATCAAGATTATTAATATCAAGATAAGTTATCTTCTGTATTTAAAGTATCTTATCCGGATTAACGCTATTCCCTGTATTCACGCTGTTTACGTTTTATTTTTAGACTATTACTTTATTTCTGTCAAATTTTGTAGAAATTTGAGGTAACAAAAGCTGACCAAAGTTCTTATCACTCCTCACTCCAAATATAACACCTACCTGCGTTCCTCATCACTCCTTGCATATGCTACATCGTGGGTATGAATTAGCATAAAGTTAGTCATGATTGATTTCAAACAATTCGCCTTTCTGCGATATCGTTATTATCTGGTTTATTTGCCAAGATGCTAAATTAACCTCGTAATTATATTGTCAATTAACCTAATCTGTTTACAGCGGCCTTAATTAATCATTCTAGACACCCCAATTGCAACGTAATGAAACGAAGTAAGGAAAAGGAATAATCCGAACAAGTACTAAACGAAAACTAGACATGGTTCATTAATCTCTATTTTGTTGCAAATCAAATGTCTCATCATAAAGAGTCGTAAGATCATAAGCATAAAACAGTGAAAGAGCGACTTTGTATGTCAATGTTCGATTTTGTTTGAGTGGAATTTTGTGTTTAGTTAGGCAAAATCATTTAATCATTAAACATATCCGTAAGTACCTTTCTATCTATGTTGCTGATGCAGCACAACTGTAAGTTATTCTCATATCGGTAATTCGGACATTAATTCTTAGTACCGGCTACCCTTCCAGCTCCACAATACACTTTCTGTTAGGGATGCCATTGTATCCAGCGATATAAAATAGGGTAGATACCCGATCGCACGCTCGAAAACGGCACCGACAAAACAAGGCATATGCCTTAATTGTTTTGCTCTCAGTCGCGTGTGACCGCGCCAATCGTGTCACGTGCTGCGATGCCGAACTGAGAACCCAAAAAATTAAGAGTTGAAAAACTCTTATAAAAGTTTTGAAAACTCTATTGCTAGAGTTTAAAGGTTCATATTTAAAATGAAACAATATCCGTTTATAATGAAACATAACGTTGTTTTGCGTATAGTTTTGAATATATGTAGAACATTTCGCGATATCACCTCATCAGCTATTAATTTATTTGAGGGTTACAATAAAACATAAACAAAAAAAATGTTTGAGGGTACTAAGCTACTTAACTACGACTAGTACTTACATTTATTAATAATTACATGAAATACAACTATTTTACACAACTTTAAAAATATTTTTACAGAAAATTCTTAAATTTCATCATTATGTTAAAATAAAATATAATTGTTTTTAGTAGGTATGTACGTACAAGTTTTGATTTTTTTTCCCCCTGGAACCCCTCTCAGGTGAAGGCCTCCTCCAAAGCTTTCCATTTCTCTCGGTTTTGGGCTATTTTTGGCCACTGTGGGCCGGCAATTGTTTTATGTCATCTTCCCATCTAGTGAATGGTCTTCCCTTACCGCGTATGCCCAATATATAATATATATATATTACTATTATTATGTATTTAAATTAAATTCTGAACAAAACAATTAAGTTCCGAATCAGTAGGTATTGCTATTGCAATTGCTTTACTTTACTGTATAATGCAGATAAGACTCTGGGTATGGTGCATACTGGTAGTGGTTAAAAATTTCATCTATAATTACGCTAGCAACAGCTAATGGATTGCCCAAATGTTTTTGAAGTGTCTGTGGAATTGTAATTAGTTGATAAGATTTATATTAACAAAGGAAAAAATCCAAAGAAATAGGTAATATACTGCCATGGTAAGAAGTTAGAAACTGTAAGTCAGTGATGAAAAGGTTCGCATGACCTTCCGTCGTCTGTTTCCAACTTAATTCCTACAGTGTATTGAGCATAATAGTCATAATACAAAATATAAAAGAGCTCGTCATAATATGGAAAATATAGTGAAAATCTGTAAAAACTAATACCTAGGTAGACTAGACTAATCATTCCGACATAAACTATCGGTAGCCTATTGAATTTCCATAAAAATAAAAATAAATATTAATTTCCGATTAATAACTTATTTACAGCAATCATTATGGGTTACAATAACCTGATGAATTCGAGCATTTGCTTCAAAAAAAGTTCCCATAAAAATAAAAACAAACGATTAAGGAACTCTCTCCTATTAGTCTGCCATCTGTTGCTGTGGGATTATATAAACAACCTTTCTATATTTTAGTACTTTCTCATTATAACATTTGAACAGCAATAAACATTAATCAATGTTACCAGTGCCTAGTTTATCTGTGGGCAGGGCAGGGTATCTCGCCGAACGATTACTGTCAGCGAAATAGGAAATGTGTCGCGATTACAAAACTATTTGAATAAAGCCGATATATTTATTGCAACTACTTCGATTAATATGATAAAAGTCTGATTATAATGGTAAATTATTCGTGTTAATTTTATTAATGGTTGACAATCATTTTGTAATGTAGGTAACAAGTTAATTCGTTTATTCTTTACGTTAAACTTGTGGAGTATCGAACATATCATGCACCTCAACGATCGTACGAAAAAGTTTGAAATACAGGTCTACAGTTCCATTAGTGAACATACAGTCGCACTTAGAATTAAGCTGCCTATAGTGTAGTCTAGCTCTCAAGGAGAGCAAATATAATAGACAGTTTTTAAAAGTTGAGTGGAGATAGCCAGGCATGTACTATAATGTAACTACCCAAACACCGTGCAACATTATAGGTCCAATTTCATTCTGTGTAAGTGCTGGTGTGCGACACCAAACTCTTTTGATGTAAGCCACTTTCCCGCGGGCGATGCTACGCATCGTAGGTATTAGGTCATCATCATCATCTTAGCCATAGGACGTCCACTGCTGGACATAAGCCTCCCCCATTGATTTCCACAAGAACCTGTTGGAAGCGGCCTGCATCCAGCCCTTGCCTGCGATCTTAGTCAGGTCGTCTGTCCACCTGGTCGCTGGCCGTCCTATGCTGCGCTTGCCAGTCCGTGGCCTCCATTCGAGAACCTTTCGGCCCCAACGGGTATCAGTTCTTCGAGCTATGTGCCCTGCCCACTGCCACTTCAAATCGGTGACTTTGCCTTCTTCTACGGATCTCCTCATTTCTGGTTCGATCACGTAGAGAAACCTCGAGCATAGCCCTCTCCATAGCTCGTTGTGCGACTCTGTGCCCGCTCAGAAGGCCCATAGTAGTAGTGGTATTAGGTAAGTACTTGTATTATTAACCTTAAAATATTAAGGTTAATTAAGGAAATTAGAAAGAAATAGCAAATATTCAGTGCTTTATTTCTCACGTTCAAATTAGTTGCAGGAAAAAAATCAGCTACTAGTGGGACTTGAACCCACAATTACGGAATACCGTCCTGTCGCTTTGCATATAGGCTAGCCGAATTGTTTCCAAATAAATTGAACGTAAGATCCGCCTACTTAGCATGTCGCTAATACATTAAACCATAAAGCGCTTTATTTCTCGCCGCAATCTCCAAGAATAGTAACATTTAAGCCACCACTAATTTACAAAGCGTTACAGGGAGGGCTTAAGCTTCTAAACTACAAGCTTGGAATAGGAAAAATGATATAGGATACAATTTTATTTTCAAACTTTAGGGTGGTACCTAGCAAGACAGGTAGATAAATCACGATGCCGTGTATTAAGTTCAAAACAATGTTACGTACGTTGAAAGCTAAAACCAGGATCGGGGGTCGAACCAGTACCGTTAGATTGACAGACGACACTCAGAAGCTCGAGGGTATATGATCGCTTCAAAATATTATAACGATCATGGTCACGTTTTTGCATGTTACTTGTGAAAAAAGCAAGTGTAATTTTTTTTCTCAATAGGCAAGCGTTTGCCCACTATCTCACATGATGTTAAGTAATGATGTGGTCTCCGATGTCTAAATACTTTTGTGTGTAGGTTTATGCATATTTGTTACGTATTTTCCAAACAAACTTCACCAAGTCGGAATCTGTTTCGGCGTAATGAAGCGTTAACTAAACATTCAAACTAAACACCAAGTCTTAATTAGATTGACGCAGATGTTCATCACAAGGTTTATTTCTCAATGTTTAGTTTATGTCGTTAGACACATTCAGGTACATCTCTCACTGGGCCAATCATTTAAACACTTTAATAAAGCCAATGAAGAAATCTAAATAAAAATCTAATAAAGCCTAATAAGCCGGCACTGAAAAAAAATAATTAAGCCCTATTCTATGCGTTCAACTTTATAAGATAATTTTAAGATTGGGAAAATTGTATCATCGTAGGGTACATGCTAAAATATAAAACAATGCATATTATGGAAATACATAAAATAATTTTGTACATTTTTAAAACCCGTTTTTTTCTAAATATGAGATGAAAATAAAATTCGTCACTTCACTTACCAAAAAAGTGAAAACCACTTACCGTGCGTCACAGTTCATTTTCGCTTCAAATTTTAGAGGCACTTATTGATTATAAATAGTAGTAAGTAGTAGTAAGTATCTAATAAAATTCTGAGTCTTTTTATTACCAAAGAATGCAATTAAGACACATAAAAATACAAGCGCTCCGACATGGAAGTCGCTAATATACTCGTATATATAAAATAAAGAAAAATAACTGGCTTTAATCACTAACAGGTAGCAGCACAATATTCAATTTTAAATTCTCAAGATAAATGTTAATTATTTACCCCCTTACTTATAAACGTTGAATAAGCTGCGAATAGTAATTCAGTGTTTTGTTCCGTTCTTTCAACGTCAAACTGTCATATAAGCGACAAAGACAAAACATTGAATAACTATTCAGAGGTTATTCAACGTAAGTAAGGGGGGTAATGTACAAGTCGATGCTAACAAAAAAACTCCGCTAACGACTACGAAAAATAACAAGCGTCATTGAATCAAGATTGATTCAATGGACGAATCAAATGTAGCAGACTATCAAATCTATCGAAATCGGCTTTTGTGAGCCGAGCATATTGCCAAAATGAATATTAAGCTGCTGGATATTTTATAGGCTTCGTTTCGAAAATAATGTACGGAATAGGTGATGTTTGTTCGGATAAAGAATACAGATTGACACTATGGTAATAATTGAAAAGCGTCAATGACTAATGATACTTGAAGAGGGGGGACATGGGGTGAGTTTTCAACGAATTCCTCTGAATAATATAATGTGTTAACTTGCTGTAAAATAATCATTGATGTACGCAATTTTTCGCCACAAACATATTGCATATATCATATAATGATGCCGAAATCAATGCTATATTCAGGGACATAGGGCGACAATTATCCGTAATCTGTTAGCATCTAACGTGTTAATTTCGTACAAAAACGACACAGGCGGAGTATAAATTCAACATATTATATAATTAGATTCCTGTCGTTATGAACAGAAATCAGAAATATTAATTGAACAACTGTGTGATCATTTAATATAGATGAACTTAAAAGACTACGCATTTTTTACTTCTTCTTATTGGCATCGACTCGGCCTCGCACCGTACTGAATCTGAACTTGAAATGATGAGACTTGACACTGGGTGTACCAACTTTGTGAAAATGTGAAGATTATTAACCTACCGCCAATTTTGTGGAAACCCTATGAAATAGGTAGGTATACAATACCTATAGAATAGTGGTCAGTGTCAGTGACATGACTTCTGTATCTCCGAGACCCTGGGTTCGAATTCCGGCAGGGGCAAACATTTGTGCGATGAATATAGATGTTTATCCCGGTTGTTTGTATGTCCATGCCTCCCGCGACACAGGGAATCCTAGTGCGGGGGTCAAAGTGAGATATTAAGAAAAACTGATTTTTTTCAAGCCACATGCAATAAATTTCACTCTCCGTAGCGAGCATTGAATTTGCTTTTATACATATCATTTTTGGTAAGATTTTATGCATTTCTTCAATCTTTCTATATATGGCTGTGGCTGGAAATGTTTTCGACAGCGGAAGAAATAGAGGCTCTTACGGGTGCTTAGAGTCGGCTTTGTAACTGACATTGATCGTCTCTAGAGCCACATTTGTAATAGATAGTTTCTCTCTGCCGTTACGGCGGAACCCACCTGAAACACACGCGTCAGGGGGGTAGCAATGGGATAATGCCATAAATGGAACTCTTATTTGCGACTATCGACTGACTAAGCCAAAGAAATGTAATTCTAGAAGTGATTTGAGTTTATATCGTTTACAAGCTCGCACAACCTATCTCCATATCACATTTTTTTGCTTCCACTTTTATAATGCGTACTGCCAGAGTGGAACTCATTGCCTGAGTCTGTGTTTCCCGATATATACAACCCCGGAGTCTTCAAGTCGCGAGTGAATAGGTTCCTTCTAAGTTTGCGTGCTCCACCTTAGACCGCATCGTCGCTTAACATCAGGTGAGACAGTGGTCAAACGCAAGCTTATAATCTTTTAAAAAAAAAAAAAATTTCATCGAAACCGGTACAGCCGTTTGAGCGTGAAGGAGTAACAAAGCTTTTTGTTTTATTTGCGTATCCCTCGGGAACAGCAATTTACTTCGGGATGATAAGTAGCCTATGTGTTAATCCAGGGCTTAAACTATCTTCAAATTGTAAACTCTAAGGCTTTCACGGCCGGCGTTGCATGTTGTACGTATTGCTTCCGGGCTGTTTAGCCGTGGTCTAAGTGAAACTTGTGTTCCAGACGTTTCGTCGATCACTGCGGTCGACATCTTCAGTGGTTCAGGTCCGAGCGGCGACAAGAGCGTAAAACTCTCCTTCGCGGAGTCTTCTCTGTTACTGATGATCAGTAAGATGATCAGTCTGAAACACAAGTTTCACTTAGACCACGGCCAAACAGCCCGGAAGCAATACATACAACATATCTTCAAATTACCAACTATACCAAATTTCATTAAAATCGGTGTGGCCGTTTGAGCGTGAAGAAGTTATAAACATACACACATACAAACAAACTTTCGCCTTTATAATATTAGTAGGATAGGATTGTTAACATTTTTCGCAACATTCGAGAATATTGGTTGATTGATTGATTGATCTAAAGTTTATGGATGAGATTACATTAGCGATAAGACCACAACGTGACCGTACCTATAACTATAAACCATAATTAAGTATTCATTTATTGAAGCAAGTACATATTATTTTATATTTCTAATAATGTTGGATAAGCAATTAAGACTTCTCGTGACCACGACCAATGCAACTCGGTCGAAATGTCGAGGTAAATAAATTACTAAATGTTTTTCTCGCGATCTAGTCCCGACAAATCAAAGACCGAATAAATCATTAATAATAAATAAAATAATAAAATGTTTTTATCGCGTTCACAAAAACTACATTGTATTCACATGGATGAAATCTCCTTTTAAGTAAAAAAATACTTGTCATAGGAGATTTCGCTCTTGACCAGATCTATTTCTTTATTTTACAGTATGGTTAATAAATAAAAACAAAGTGTGAGTGTGCGTGTGGTGAGTGTTGGTGTGTGTGTGTGTTTGTATGTGTATGTGGATACGCGTGTAAGTTTGTAAAGATGTCATGTCATCATCAATCATTAAACTAGTTATACCTATATCTAAAGTACCAACCTATTATCAGTGCGTAAGTATTATTTTAGGTTCCTATGGTTAGATAGATACATACCCATATGTCACTTCGCATCTCTGGTGTGCTCGTGCAGGCAGAACATCATCCGTCATACGTCAGATTTGTCAATCCTAACGCTAAAGAAATTTGTATTCCTATACGTCTCTGATCCACTTCTTACAACTAAAATGTACACATTGTTATTTTATTGGGTGCGGGCCGCTTCCAACCGGTTCTTGTGGAAATCAATGGGGGAGGCCTATGTCCAGCTGTGGACGTCCTATGGCTGAGATGATGATGATGATTGTTATTTTTGTGAGCTTCTTGCTTTTCTTTTAAGATAATTTTCATCTGTCCCAATACAAATGGGATACTTTCCGACGCTCTAAAATACTTTCATATATATATTCGTAATCATGCTCTGTAAAAATGTTTACCAAAAAATGGAATCGGCTTCAACACTCAAAAGTGTGACAGAACTTGTTGAAGTCGGTACCATGATAATTCACAAAAGTAACTATCATCACAATATTGTGCTCATGGTACCGACTTCAACAAGTATTGGGGATGGAACCAGTGTCCGTCAGTTTGACAGGTGACGCTCCCCCCGCTGAGCTATCATCGCTTCAAAAATTGTCATTGTGTATGTTCACCCGCGATTATAATGTCGTCCAAGTAAACGTAACACTTTTCAGTTATTGGAGTGTAACTCAAAAATGGCTTGTCTGATTTTGATGGAATTTAAATGGGACCACCTCGGAGGTAGGTACTTTCTATCAAACAAATAAAGTATTTTGAGAATCGGTCTAAAAATGGGGGAGAAATCGGTGAACATAAATAATAAAAAAACTGGTGAAACATATGACCTCCTTCTTTTTAAAAGTCGGTTAAAAATAGGACCTCTGTGGCTGGAGGTAAGCCATTCACATCATAATCACAAGAAAATATAGAAAAAAATAAAGACCATCTACAAGATTGGTCTGAGGTATTTTTTTTGTCAAAGGTACAAAAAAAACTTATAGAGCATAAAATAAAATTTATGTAGAAATTTTTTTCTACTTTTTTGCTTATAACTTTTTTAAATTTAGGGCAAAAAGTTATATAACATACTTGTGGGCAAAGTAATTTGCAACTAATTATGTCTATAGGAATTTTTTGGACGATGCTTAGTTTTCGAGATATCGCGAAAAAAGTGTTTGCACCCCTTTTTCCAAGATGGCGGCCGGGGGACAAGGGCCCGAAGCCTAGGTCGAAACTTCGACTATAAACATGAGTAAAACCGGATAATAGATATATATAATGTGTCAAACTTACGAAAATTTCCTTACATAAATAAATTAAATAACAAATTGTTCTTTAATTTAGTCAAATACTTTTTATTAACATGATAAAAAAGTTTGTGTAGTAATCAGTTGTTGCGTGATGTAGGGTAAGGTTGGGTTATTCGTACCATAAATAAGATACGCTTTCCAAATTTTATAAATGTATTTTTTTTTAATAAGTGAATTGGTTTGGTCTTTGTTTTCGACTGTTTATATCAGATGTCATAACCATTATACATTTTGTATTATTGAGACGGGAGAGTTAAGTCTACTAGAAGCAAAAGCACGTACCTAAATAGAAAATCTTCTACAACATTAAAACTAAAACAAACAACAATTCCTACGTAATAATATCAATGTAATCATTGAAATATTTATTTTGAAACGAACACGTAAATAGTTGACATTTATGTGACCTGCGAAATAAATATATCCACCGTTTTCACAAATACATAATATCAGGAACGTTTTCCTGTAATTTGACGGATAACGAACCTTCCGCAACAGTCCCGTCTCAAAAATCTGACCAGTATTTTTCGTTTATTGCAGAGGCACGTTTAAGTTTATCGTTACACCTTTTTGGTGGCTAATAGCGGGTTCTTCTTGCAGTATTTTTCAAAGGGATAATATCGATTTTATTTAATTGGTATCTAGTCTCTGACTGTTCCAGGCTTGGACTTATAGATTATGCCTACGAAAAAGTGTGAGGATTAGAAATGAATAATTATTGGCGTAAGTATTTAACTATTTACAGATATGGATACGAATTACCCAAGCTTCCCCTATAGTGAATTTTAGAGTTAACAATTTAATAATTAATAATAACATTATGTGCACCATCAAATACCTTTTTACTTACATATTATTTCTATTATTACATATTCTATATACATAGTATTGTCATTTTGTTTTTATTAATATAATATCAATTATTTTCTTATATTGTAATATTATTCACAACAATAAACTTATTAGCTATACATTAATGCGCGTTTGTTCTCCACCAAAAGTCTTATGAAGAGGTAATTTAATTAAATAGTGCAGTCATATAGATTTGCGTAAAATATAAATAACATATAATAGTTTTCAAAAGGATCAGCAAAAACCAAGTGGATTAAAACAGAATATGTGTGACTCAGTCGTCTTCTACACCGTGTCAGATCTCAAAATGAATCATTCAACGAGACCATAGTATCGATCGTATAAATAATAGATGGCGCCACCGCCCGTCTCAAATACTAGAGAACAGTAATACGTCATCATACTACATAGTTCTGGGAAGACGCAGCAGGGCGTCTCGAGTTATACCTGTCAGTATTTCATGAACCACAGTAAGTAATCTCTCGCTAATCCGCTAGTTTTGCAAAGTGCGATCTCGAGGACGAATTATTAGTGTAAATAACTACGCCATATCAACTTGACCTTGCATGATATCGATGTGATTGATCGACCAATTTAACGGTTTCGTCCGGAGTCTTCTTCGGAATTTAAAGTGAATGCGTTTGTTTTGGCGTCACTGCTAGACAACACGTAAAGTTCGTGGTTTAGAAAATTATTAAAAAATATGCAATTAAAAATTTTGATAGCATGAATGATTTCCTAGCGTTACCACAATTGTGGTATGTTATTTTTAGTAGGCTCAATTTATTTTTGATCACTAACTGCAATCTTTGACTATTTTCGTACCTACCTAAGCATGCAATTTGTATACATAGACCAAACATATCATGTTCACGACATATCATGACAATTATATGTAAATTCTAATTATGAATTTCTTGACATTTTTGTAATATGTAATTTTAAATAATCTTGACATTGAAATTCATTTAAGATTGTATTGTATGTAGACACTTTTAGTTCTTACTTGCCATTGTATTTTATGTAGACCATATTTAATTATTACGGTATCTTTTTATATTTGCACGCCTGCTTGCAGGCTGAATACATACCAACCAATATACTTTTAAGACCTTGTACAATACGATGTATTCTTGCAAATAAAAAAAAAAAAAAAAAAAAAAAAAAAAAAAAAAAAAAACGAGCTAAACCATTGTGACACCGTATGCAATCAACGAAGCAGATGTTTCATTGATGTATATGCTCATAATATTTCTATACAATTGCAATTTTATACGAGGAACGAACGAATTTCTTAGGATGGGCATAATTTTTTTTTATAAAAATGGTTGAAGTTCCTCCAAAAATATTTTGATATATCACTTCAGGTTTTGTTCATGTTTTTTCCATTTATTTTTCTAAATCAATTTCTTCATCTCAAGACCAGTGAAAAAGTGTGAATGAATCGCTGATTTCGGTTAATATTGATTCTTTCCTACTCGAAACTAAAGCAAGCATTGAAAATAAAGCAATTTTATTATCACTATATTTTACAGGCCCATAACCTGATAAATAATCATAAAAAATGAAGAAGAATTAGATCGAATTTGAGAACCTCTGTCATTTTTCCATTTTCCGCTTCATATGAAATGCCCCACAAATTCCACTTCCACTAATCAGCCATTTTCAGTAAATCTTTACACTATATTATTTTATAGCGGATTAGCGAGAGATAGATGTTAACAAAGATAAATAGTTGAGATATCGCTTTGTTTTAAAACCAATTGGGAACTTATGTAATAAAATTTGCAAGAAACTTAATTTATGTTTGAAGAACCATAATTAGATCAAAAATCACATTTTCTTACCAAACATTAAACCAATCTTGACAATGTCACTAAATATTTCAACGAATACAGTCGCTCATAACAATAATTATTAATATAGATATGCCTACTCGAAATTGATCCAGAAAGTTTTCGGAACCCCGGGTTGCCTCAAGCATTCTCTCCAAGTGTCAGAATACGGAGATTTCTCGTCAATCGTTGCTTTCCCCAATATTTCTTTCTTAGCCATCTTTGTCTTGCACCCGAGACTAATATAAACGCTGACTTTATCCAAGCTGGCCTTGTAAACTGTCAGTTTTACCGTTGAAGATTTCGGGTCCCATCTGGCCGATATTGCGGGGACAAATCGATCACTTTTCCAATAGCATTCAGCCTTGTTCGCCTCTAAAATTGTAGCCTTCAGGTACAGGGGAGCTGGAATGAGACAGATTCTAAATTAGACAAATCAACTACAATGTACTCGCTCTTAATGAAACAACTTTGAAGAGGTTTAATCTGCTTTTGTATATATACATACATGTATATTATAAATGGGAAGCGTGCCTGGCCGAACACAGCCTTAACCTAGGAACGTTAATTGACGTATATCTAACTCGCCCTTTTAGCGACAAATTTGCAAAAATGGAAACTCTACAGTAACTTGCTTACAAAAAAAATCATGAATCTGCGTTCCGAATACAGATTAATGTGTTGTTTTTTTTATTATATCGAAAATGTTGTTCGTTTAAAAACTTTTAGAAATTATATATTACAAAACCTTCATTTCATATAGTAGATAGTTTTGCAGCCATTATTAAGTCACCCAAAGAATTTATCAAACTATTTTATTAACTTTGTAACAACGAAAAATGCTGCCGTAATTGTTTGCCGCCAATCGAACTGCATGAAATGAAACGTACAATTGATTTGTATAGTATGTTTACAGGCTACGTATAAAAAGTAATTTATTCCTTGTTAATAAGCCCAAACTCTAATCATTAGTAATCCATTCTCAGCGAAAAGCGCTTCCAAATTCGTTGAATTGGAACCACCTTGAATGGAGACAAAGTGACATTTCATAATGGGTAAAATTCCCCGGTAAGGGCGTGGGTTCGGCTTAAATTCCGCATACTAAGTATGTACGTGGGCATCCGATAAGAACATATTTTTGAAAATTCAATCGTAAAGACGCGTAAGAGAGGTTCAACATTTTAGACACCCATGTTTGTACGCGCGTATGATGCTGAGGGGTACAGTCGTGTAGGTATATTTTATAAATTTCGACATCGACTTTTCAAGCACTTTTAGTGGTGGTGGTCTTCGATGATATTTATCTATGAAAAAGTATTTAATAAAAATATTATTCGTCATATACTGTGTACCTATAGCAGTTTCTCAAAGTAGACGATAATGCCCTTTTGTGGGCGCTGGAGGCCTAGAGGACGGTAAAGGGCTGAAAAATATCATCCTCATCTCAGCCATAAGACGTCCACAGCTGGACATAGCCTCCCCCATTGATTTCCAACCCAAAAAATATAACACACTATAATTCATTTAATTAATGTAATTTTGTTTTTTAAGAAGTGGTAAAGTATAAGAGGGGGGGGGGGGGGGGATGGCGCTGAAAAATAATGATTCTTAAAGTGAGCGGTAATATGATATAGGTTTGATAACGTCTGTTGTATATAGGTAGGTATAATGTGTTATCAATGCTTCGGCAAACCTATTCAGGTGGAGGGCTGTTATTCCGATAAAAGCGAGTGCCGAGCATGACTAATAGGCTTTTAGTGGTGTTTATTTATGTCCATAATGGGAATTAAAACCGTTAAAATTATCAACATTCAATTAGATCCCATTGGGAACATTTTCATAATTCCTGCTCGGGGTGTTAACTGAAACGAAATTAATTCGAAGGCGCGTTCATTATTCACCAAGGGAATTCGAGCGTTTTTTGGCGTAAAAACTCACTATTACAGTTGACTTACAAGATTAATGGTCATCATTATAGGGACCTCTGTAATTGCTCCGTGAGTACCCGCGCGTCTATGAATCACATCATTAATAATGATACCGTAGTTCATTGTTATAAAAGGTACCCGAAATTTAGGTAGCGGATAAGAAAACGCTCACGATGTACACCTGTTTTATAAATTGCTATTTTTTTAGTAATATGTGCAGTAAAATCTCTACAACTACAGGTTGCACTAGAAGCTACATTATCTCTTAGTCAGCATTTCAGTCTTAGGACGTCCACTTCTGAACATAGATCTCCCGCATTGATCTTCACAAATACCAGTTGGTGCGAGTCGCATCCAGCCCATCTTCCTGCTATCTTAGTCCGGTCACCTGTGAGTTTTGTCTGTCATCGCGGCGCTTGCCAGCCCGTGGTCTTCATTCTGGAATCTTTCATCATCCCATCAGATCGAGATATGTAGGGGTTAGATACGAGATACGTATTTTACGAACTTTTGTTCTTTAACGGATCTCTTCATATCTGACTCGACCTCGTAGAGAATCTCCGACCATAGTTCTCTCCATAAATAGTGCAAAATTTAAGTAGTGAGAAACCGCAACGAGCGGTTTGAGTACAATACAGTTTAATATGTAAATACAGCCCACAATGTAACGTTTTTTTTTTTATCACACTTTGACTCTCGCACTAGGATTCCCTGTACCGCGGGAGGCATGGACACAGACAATCACAGCACACAAACATCCAAGACCCGGGATGAACACTCATCGCATAAATGTTCGGGATCCGAACCCAGGGTCCCAGAGACACAGAAGTCATGTCAATGACACCCCTGCGCCACAGCGACCGTCTTTATTATTATCTAATACTATCGTCTATGGTTCGTTTTTTGTCGTTTTCGTCAACTCTCTCCTACTTTATAATCACAACGCATCGCTGGGCTAACGGGGGAGTTGGAAAATTATTTTGTATGACCTCGCAAAAGTTATTCCACGTAAACGATAAACTTCCTAACTTAATAGAAAGACGGTAAATATATATTATTCTTCGCGTATTTGCTAACAGGAATAGGAAATTATAATACTATCTAAGATAAATTGCAAAGCTTCATTTTGATTTATTACCTATAGAAATTGAGTGAATAATCATGCTACTACTATAAGTGCGCAAGTTTGGATGGTTCGTTATACGAGTATATCCAACAACCTAAAGCCATGCCCAACAACCTAAAGCCATGCCCAACAACCTAAAGCCATGCCCAACAACCTAAAGCCATGCCCAACAACCTAAAGCCATGCCCAACAACCTAAAGCCATGCCCAACAACCTAAAGCCAAGCTCCGCTATGTAAAGGAGCTGGAATAGTTAGGGTAGTTGGCGGGGGAAATGCACAATACACCCCAAGCGGGACGTCAGTGCAGGACTTATCGCCCCCAGACCGAATAAGAATAATAAGAATATACGAGTATATCCAATGATGTTTTACTAAAGATGACGTATATTCATACTGCGCGGTGCTCAGATTTTGTTCCTTTGCGACATAAACATGCTTACTGCGACAGATAATATGGTACAAATAATATAGAAAAGGATAGCTGTATGTTTAGACTTGCGCATGAAATACGCGTCGCAATGAAAATTACTACAATTGACTTAATTTTGCCGCGTCAGTTTCCGCGCGCTTGTTCGACATCTACCTCATATAAACATATAATATCATTGAGTATATCATGTAGGTATGTTACTGAATGACGCCAGAACAGATGAAGGGATTTATTATGTGACAGAATTGTAACAGAGATGGGTTATAGTCTGGAATGGCATATTGCCCCGGTACGGTACGGTTACCGATTATCCCGGTACGGTACGGTTACCGCGCTGGGATAAACACAAAATCGCAGTCAACTAATTACGCGGTATAAGTTACATATTACATCAAATGATACATAAGACATTTCACACCATGTTACATCTGAGGACTCACTAAAGGTCCTCAAACCGTAGTGGGTACACTCTACGTATATAAGTCTATTAGGATGGTAGGTATGGATGTTCGTTCCTCTTTCACGCCACGACGTCATCACCACGACAGATTTGGATGAAATATGAAACACAGATAGCTTATACCCTGGATTAACACATAGGCTTATTTTCATCATCACCGTTCTTCATCACCACGCGGGTAAAACGGATTTGGATGAAATACGCTATGTACATATTTCAGGTCCGGGAATAACACATAGGCTACTTTTCATCATTACCATAATCATCATCACCTCGCGGGTGAAACCGCAGGGCGCAGCTGGTTAATTATAAAAATAAAAAGCGAACGCCATTTAATGTTAGTTAGTGACAGAATTGTATTCATAGCACACGCCCGTGGTTCCATAACGAGCAAACTGAATTTCCGTTGCTTGCCACAAGGACATATAGGTATATAAGGACATAGAAACTATATAACGTCTTACGTTTAAACATTCTGTATGCGTCACACGTAAGTCACTGATACCTTATACGGAATATTCTCAGCTCTCCTTGTCAGAGCCCGTTCACACAATGTGTCATTAATAACCCAGGTCGATTCGATCCTGATGCGAAATAGGGTTAATAAATAAAATAAATAAAATAAAATTCATTTATTTCAGGTTACTATGACCCATACACATAACCAATTGAATAAAATTAAATTAAATTAGTATTAAATTAAATTACAATAAAGCTAAATTAAATTAATTACAATAACGCAAAATTAAATTAAATACAATTAAAATGAAACCAAAAAAATCTCGTTTAGTGATTGAAATTGTTAAATGACGTTTTCTTCGTGTTTGATAAAAAGGAACACTTGGAGAGAGCGGATTAGTTAAAAAAAATATGCGATTTATAATATTTGAGAAATTCTATTAAAATAATAACTAAATTTCAGTTCATTTTATCCTTCCTAGTAATATTATAAATGCGAAAGGTTGTGTATGTTTGTTTCTTCTTCACGCTCAAACGGCTACACCGATTTCGATGAACTTTGGTATAGAGATAGCTTATACCCTGGATTAACACATAGGCTTATTTTATCCATCACCATCATCACCGTTTTTCATCAACACGCGGGTAAAAACGCTGGGCGCAGCTAGTTACAATTGTAAGAAAAGGTATAAACCTTTTTTTTTGTTTTCTATCTGTGAATCTATTTTTTCGACTGGTAACAATCCTTCTAATGCTTCTTCTCATGAAACATAAATTCATAAGCAAAATCCGAACTTTAGAAAACTCACTGTCGAAAAAGCCTTCCAAAACTTCCAGTTTAAACAGGTATGAAATATAAAAAATAAATACCACAAATAACATTATATGTTAATTGAGTAGGCAGGTAATAATGGAATATGTGTGTACATATTAATAATAATGAAATATAATATGTGGTAACTAATTTTCATACATGGAATTGATATTTTATAATTGTTTTTCTTTTCTTATTTCTATTTATTTTTTTATTCACTATTAATAATTACAATTTATAACCTAATTTTATATGTTATTTAAGTTTTATGGGAAATAAAGAATATACTGTCAAAACAAAAAACATAAAAATATTCTTAGGTAAAATTATAATTTACAAATTGCTCAATATTTATCGTGTATTACTAAATAAACAAACTCTCACTCATATTTAAATGTATTTCATACTTTGCATCACGGAAGAGAGAGAGATAAGCTTTCGTGCTTTGTATAATATATCATATATCATATTTGAATATATTATAATACTATGTAACCCGGGGATAGTGTAGCTTCCCAACAGTGACAGAATTTCAAATCGCTTCAGTAGTTTCGGATCCTATTCGATGCAAGCAAACAAACAATCAAATCTTTCCTCTTTATAATATTAGTATAGACAATCATCAGCCATGGTCGTATGCCCCTACCCTAACAAAACAAAACATACAAACGCATGAGCTAATAAATCAACTAAGGGATATTCAGCGCTGCCCAAATAATACTGACGTGAATATAGATTGGTATCAAGGCGTAGCATCATCATAGTAAGAACGTGCTCACACTTGTCTTATTTATGCACTCTGGAATCCCGAGAGTATACAACGGTGTCATATGGAATTACAGCGACTAACGATACCCTTGCACGGCGCGGCGTCGGGCGCGTCGTGATGCATGGCCTCAGGAGGCGGCTGCCTCATTACTGAACCTGAGTTATGCTCACCTTTGAACTGCTCCTGCTCCTGCATAGTCAGTACACTGCATCGTAGACGGTTAACTGTGAGCTGGACGATATCGTTGAGACCGTCCTCGCTTGCCGTGTACAACAATGTCACCTCGAGTTGGCCTTTTTTGTTTTCTCTCTGTTAACACACATAAAGACGGTTTCAGTAAGCGTGAGATCACTTATCGACATGCATAATATGCGAAAGGTAAAAAAAAAAATCTCTTAGAGGAAAATTTAATAATTATACACTAGTTTTATAAAGAAACAAAAAGAGCTCTCGGTCAATGTATGGCCAAAATAACAGTTTGGCAGTACGGGTCAGCATTTCAATTCAACGAGGCGAGGTTTTTCAATAACTACATAAGCTATTCATTCATAACAAACTATTATTGTACAGGCAAGTGTTAATGCCAATATGGACTTACGGCATTCAGCTGTGGGGATGCACCAAACCGAGCAATATCCTAATTATACTAAGATTTCAAAATAAGGTATTAAGGGAAATAGTAAACGCACCTTGGTACATAAGAAACAACGACCTCCACCGGGACCTTAAAATAGAGTTCGTTGACAAAGTGATTAAAAACTATGCAGAAGCTCACCAACAAAGACTTCATCATCATGTTAATGTTGAGGCAGCTATGCTCCTTGACCAGACCGATCTAGTGAAAAGACTCAAAAGAACAAAACCGTTCGAATTCGTGTAGTGTTCAGTGACACTGTTGTATGTGGTTAAAATACTGCTCATAGAGAACACATGAACAAAGTGTCTCCCCCTTAAATAGAGACAATAAGAAAAGTGTTAATGGACACATTCTTAGTACAGTAAATTTAGCAAGTTAAGTTAGACTTAAATTACTTATTAGCTTTTTTAGGCTAGATTGTAATATATTTATAGGATGCATTTGTATGCGTACTATACCAGAAGAAAACAAGCTAATAAATATTATATGACAGAAGTACAAGAATGGTTGGTTTCTAGTTTCGATCATTTATTTTAATTAAATTGGTGATACGTCATTATCGCATCCGATCGGTGCGCGGTGTTAACAATATTGTTAGCGATTGGTAGCAAACACTGCATCGGAACGTAATTAAACCGTATCATTAAAACAAATAATTTAAAAATCATAACTTTTATAACACTTATTTATTATGGTGTATCACCTTTTCAATCCTCAATTTCAGTCATACTACTCGTAAATCATAACCTTCGATCAAATAAACATAAGAATATAAACGAGCGCTGAATCGACACAGCGGTGAGGATCGCTCGAGGTCAAACAAATTCTATTGTAGACTGCACCTACCTACGTACCTCTACAAATCAAGATTATTCACACGTTATCTGCCGGCTAGAATGCTCATTATATGACTCATGTTTAATTGGCGCTTTAATCTATTACGTAAACTTTATCTTTGCATCGAGTTTCTATCGGATGCAATGAAACACAGGACGAAACCATTCACTGTTAAGTGATATGTTGGTAGATAATTCACAACATCAAGCAGAAGTTATTGAATTAACCCCCGTTGTCTGTGGTACGCCTGTCTTTAATCAAGTTTCATATTAAGTTACATGTAGAGAAGACACCGAATATAAAAGCCCTTACAAGTTGTATATACCTATACACTATACATTGATAATAGAGCATACGTCATCGCTTCTGATCGATACACGGGACACGGGACAATAAATTAAGATCCTCTGATTACAATCCCTTTGATCAAATATGAGGATTCTTCGTATGTTATGATAGGAGAGTAGATTATTTTATTGACGCGGAGTATAATGTTTGCTTATAGCAAATGAGCTATTGTATTTTTTAATACTGTGTAGATCTAGCGTTTCACCACTATCTCACTTAATGGTCAGTGACAATGTGGTCGAAAATATTATCACAGTAGACCTAGAAAGCTTACTGGCCCTCAAAGACTGCTGCCTGAACACACTATGTGTTTGGCGACAGTTATTCATACTTGAAGATGGTAGTTATACATATAGCCAGGTGGGTACTCGGAAGTACCCTACCCCCATGCTGCGAATTTGATAACGGTGTTACTTTCACCGGACGCTCAAGGCGTTGGTAGGGATCGAATCAGCGTCCATCAGTTTGACAGCCGACGCTCCCACCGCTGAGCTATCATCGCTTCAAATATCTTCCCATATCTTTTTGTACTATAGCAGTATTTTTGCTCAAGATAAGTTTTTTTTTTCCAGCTGCGACGATCGTCCTCGCAGGTTATAATAGAAAACATAAACTCCACTTATGTCCCGTAATAGGAAACACGGTTATAACTTCCAAGTTTCTACCACAGTTCTAGTCAGCGCTGACCAAAATTTGTATATAGCGGTATTATAGTTCATTGTATGTAAAGGGATATTTCATAGGCTATAAATTCTTACCATTATATTCCTCCTTTTTAAGCTCAAAAACTAATTTGAAACTTGTTTATTGCTTCTTAGGAGTTAGCACGAATGTTTGCCGAGAAAGGGATATCTAAGAGGATTATTATCATCTGGAACATGGAGACTCCTATGTGTCGGTATCTGTCCTAATAACAGTCCCTTATCTCGTCCAACTGTCGACATATAGAGTTCCGGGAATGTCCGATACGCTTTCCCAAGTTCAGTCAACCCTTTATTCGGTGATTAGCTCAGTCTATTATTTTATCAATTTACATTAGTATCAAGATATTTATCATGTCTTTTATTTGTTTTCTTTTCTTTGCTCGAGTTTTACTCGTAGACAAGGCGCATGCGCAACAGTGTCAAAATATCGAGCATCTAAATACAAATAGGTACCCCTATAATAATATTAACTTTTGTAATATTGACAATTCCAGTTTAAAAACGGAGAGGTTGAAAATCCAAACAAGTGAAAACAGTCATTGAATGGCAGATTTTGGTGAAGTTAAGATCAATTGTGAGATAATGTATGGAGGTATGGAATGTTCTAGTGGCCGATTGGGTAACTACCACCCTCTTTAAATTGTTTTCACACGTTTCAGTCTTCATTGTAGGCGTTATGTAACTCACTTTCGTAGCTGAACTGACTGACGACAGCCTACCGATGCTTTATGGATTTAAATAGACAATATTGAGTCTTTCCGCTCATTTTGTTTAAAACCTACGTTTCACAAGGTTTGAAACAATACCAGTTATGAGAACAGTTCATGAAGGTTAATTCTGGTTGAACAAAATTTGATTTCGTTTGCTAATTATTTAGTGACAAAACATTTTCAAGCGACCATATTTTTCTTTTATCATAAATTCTCGCGGAACGATAAATGTGTTATTAACTGTGTTTTACACCAGAAGAAAGGCAATTAATAAGTCCATAAATTGATAAGTAATAAACTTTTTTGAGCCCGTAGGTCTTTTGTGAAGTACATTTTTATAATATTTTAAATCCACATGCGTCAAGAGTCCCACCCCTTGTATGTGTCTTGCCTGTAAACTCCCGCGAGGCTATATAATGTCATCGGCACCCGTTCAAATCTTAACTACGAGGTCTAAACATCTACATAGTCAGTGGATAAAAGGCAGCAGCTATATCTTCTTAAATCAAAGTTAATAATTGAAACTGAATAAGGTTAAATACTTCAGCACGTTTACAGGTCTCGTCATTTTTATGTACCTACATGCAGTTAAATATAACTGAAACAATAGCCTCTGTTGTTAACGTTTTTATGACTCGATTCTTATCGCACCGTCATTTTTCATTACCGTGGCTTACCTATCACAAAGTATTATAAATGTTCTTTATCGTATTGTTTCCGAATAAAAGTTGTCTATCTGCTATTCCAGGCTATATTCTATCTCTGTGCCAAATTACATTTAGATCGATTCAGCCGTTCTAGCGTAATTGTGCAACAGAAATCTTCATACAAACTATAACATTTAGTACCTAGTATTATCAAATATTTACAAACATACCCTTGAATCGGCCGTGTTCAGTCCACTTGCAATAGCGTTAATAGGTCTCCATATGTCAGGAGTCCCGACCAGGCCGTTTTTGAGATCATGCTGGAACAACTTCGAGTCAAAGTTCCACGTCGCTGCGCCGACCGTCCTCCTCTTCTCTAATAATGACTTTTGAGCGATCGCTTCTGCTTTCGTCGACTTAAAACTGCTAAAGGTTTTTTCCAGAAAACCAGTCTTAGTTTTTGGCTCCTCTTGATCGCCCACTTTGCCAGTTTTTCTCGTCTCCGATTTGCTGACGCTCTTCCGTTTTTCAGATTCTTGTTTCGGTGGCTCTAGTATTGCATAAATTGTGAGCGACAAAAAATGGCCGGCGAGTAAAGTTTGAAGGTCGATTTTTTCTGATGGCTTTTTTTGATCTTTTGGCTTCAACTGGAACTTGAAATCTTCGTTCCATACCGGCCAAGAGCTCTCTTGTAGTGCCGTTTCGAATTTATTGTCGCCAGGGAACAGTTTCACCTGAAAGATAAAATTATGAAACTCAATCATTGTAACAAAGAAGCGTTTCTTTTTCTAAAATATCTTTCCGCTGCCGGTAACCGGGGATTTTATGGAAAACTATTTTATTTCTTGGGATCTCTAATAAAGGTCAAACGAAGCTTTAATGGCACAATAATGCTGTCATTCCAACCATGCTAATAATATTAAACTTGATAAGAAATTATGAGTAATAAAAGTACCTATATTTAATATTAATAAGCGTCGAATACAGACAAAAACGTGAGAAGCTATAGGTAATTTAAATGTACCCATGGGCACGCATGCGACAGATCATCTGAATTAAGGTATTGTTCCTGCGAGACGGTTAAAAAAATCTAATTTGTAGCTTTTAGCTAAAAAAAAGTTATTTCACACTTTTGAGTGTTGAAGTCGGTTCCATTTCTTGTTAAAAATTTTTGTTCACCCTTTTCAGTGACCTTTTCTACTCACGGGATAAATCGTCATTGTGTGTTCTCCGATGTCGCGACCGTGACAATAATATCGTCGAGATATGCGTATCACTTTTGAGTTATTGGAGTATAACTCAAAAACCGCTTGTCCGATTTTGATGAAATTTAAATGGGACCACCACGGAAGTATAGAGTATACTCTCTATCTTAAAAAAAAGAATCATCAAGATCAGTTCATAAACGACGAAGTTATCCACGAACACACATAAAAAAATTTTTTTTAAAATCGGTTAATAAGGGTAAATTATTACTATAATCAAACTATTCTGATGTTCATAAGGTTATGCCATACGGCATAGTAATAGTTATGGCATATAGTCAAGATCGTATTAAATTCATAAACCTCCGAAACGAAAAGATAAAAATGCCCTTCATCTATGTACAGTGTCGTGCACAAATTGTTTCATAATAATATGCCGTGTATAATCAAATGAACTTTTTTCACTCTATAACACGCAAGATTTTATTTGTTTCTTTACCTGAAATCCGTTAAAAGTAATTTTATGCAAAAAGAAAAATTAAAAATTGTATGCCTTTATTTTGGATCTGTTTCGTCATTTCTGAAAGTTTCCTTACGTCTATCTGCCTTATTTATTTAGATTTAATTGATATGCATCGTATAGTGCCTACTAACCAACTGAACTGAACTTATTTTGACGTAACTAATACTAATAGACATGGCTCCGACTTAGTCCATCCATCCATCCATCCAAACTTTCACATGTATAATATTAGTGGGATAGTAGGATTAGGGAAAATTTTAGTCCTTAAAGAATCCTTTCATTTTCCTCGACGACAGCCAGGGTTACTTAAAAATTATATAAGTAATTTTCACATTACCAATATTTTTTATGATTTACACAAACTATAATATGATGCATAACTGTAATCATGGATCTCATTACTAAGAGCCGCCTGGCAGTTATTTGAATGTGGAACATGAATACAACGTGAACCTGGAAACTACATTAAAAAGATCTTATTCGAGAATCGCTAACTACAAGCAAACGTCTTGAAATAAGCATATAGCCTCTTTGCCAAGAACGGAAAAGCGAAACCAAAGAAAAAGAAAAAAGGGCACGTATAGTAGAGAACTTCAACTTTTTTCAACTTTAACTTCAACGCTCGCCAACCCGCCTGCCAAGCGTGGCGAGTATTGGCAAATCCCTCCTATATGGGGGAGGCATACGTCCAGCAGTGGACGCACATGGCTGAGAGAAGAATAGTGGAGAACTTCATTGATCAAAAGATATATATACAACATACATACATTTACATGTTATATATATATATATATAGATACATAGATTATACACGCATAGATATATAGATTGAAGTTTTAATAAGGGTCCCAAAGTTTTTCTATGTTACTCAGGGATAATGTAGTGAAAGAATTTTAAAATCGGTCCAGTACCTAGTTTGTGAGTTTATCCGTTACTAAAATACAAATCTTTCCTCATTATAATATTAGTGTAGATAAAAAGGTGTCGCTGCTCTTTATTTCACACGTATATTTTTATATATCTACTATTATATATCTTAGATAGATATATTATTATGGGATATCGCAGACACGGCTCTATGGATTTGGATAAAAATGTGTAACTACAGATTATTAATAGGTGACTTGCCTGGACGCCGCGAGAGGCTCGTTTGTTTAGATAGAACCTTTCGATTTTAATTTTTTTTGTTATTACGATTAAACCCACCTATTTGTTCTTTCTTTAAGAGAGTGCTTCATAGTGGGCTAGATAACAAAGTTTCCCTTGATAGGTCCTCGATTTTTTTTTATCGCCTTAAAGGCATAAAGCCTGTAACTTTCCGCAAGGTTTATCCAAATTTTAAGGAGGCTGTATATAGTAAGGCAACTAATTTTGGTTTTTGTTCACACTGGATTCCCACAATTCGTCATGTACATTACTAATGATGTCGGCAAAGATATGTCACACAAACGTAAGCACTATGCATGTAGGTATATGACTTAAAATAAGTTATATTGTTCGACAGTGACGTCATCACTTCCAAAATATTTCCTGGTTTTTAAATCAATAGATTCTATAATATGTCGCTAAATACAGATAATGTTGACATGCGAAAACATGGCTAGATACAAGACAAACTGTTTATCGGCAATACAAGAAAAGCCAGTTTTTACACAAATAGTAGTAGAGCTGTGCTTTGCGGTTTCACTCGCTTGGTGATGATGATGATGATGAAAAGTAGCATGTGTTATTCCAGAGTGTCAGCCACCTCTATACCAATTTTCATCATTATATGTTTTCCCATTGACCTCTTTAAGAACTAGTTGTAAAGCGGCCGGCGTCCAGCCTCTTTCTACTACCCTTATCATGTGGTCTGTCACCTTCTCGGTGCAAATAGGTATCTACTGCACTGCGCTCCGTAAATCCATTACCATTTTGGCCATTATTTCTACGTGATACCCAATACATTAGGGGAGGCATATGTCCAGCAGTGGACGTCCAGTGGCTGAAATTATGATGATGATGATGACCTAATACATGGCTAGCCCATAATAATGCCTTTGAACTTGATCAAAATGAACGTGATTCCATGCAAAATTATGTCCAACCATCAAACACTAATAGTATAAGTACTATTATCGAGTAAAGAGGATACTGAATATATTATGTAACATATCTTAGAGGAAGATAGCGTTATCGACACTTTTATCGCGCGAGCGCACATTTCTAAGTATGCGACTCGTTTGAATTGTTACATATTATTATACAATGTGTATATATGTATTTGTAGGTACATAGGTAAGCTTGTCGTTAATCGACAGAAACAATGACATACATTGTTTTTGTCGATGGTTTGTGCTACCACACCAAGAATAACTGAAAAAAATTTTTAACATAAAATGCAACCGACTTCAACACTCAAAAGTTTGAAATAACTTGTTGAAGTCAGTACCATGATAGTTCACACAAAAGTAACTCATCACAATATTGTGCTCATGGTACCAACTTCGAGAAGTTATTTCACACTTTTGAGTGTTGGAGTCGGTTCCATTTTTGTTAAAAAAAAATTTTTCACCCTTTTCAGTGACCTTTGCTACTCACGAGATAAATCGTCATTGTGTGTTCTCCGATGTTTTCAACCGCGACAATAATATCATCAAGATACGCGTAGCACTTTTCAGTTATTGGAGTATAACTCAAAAATAGCTTGTCCGATTTTGATGAAATTTAAATGGGACCACCACGGGAAGTATACTCTATCTAACAAAAAAATAATCATCAAAATCGGTTCACAAACGACGAAGTTATCCGCGAACACACATCAGCACAGAAGCTTTCTTAGTTTCGAAAAGAAGGAATAAAAGTCGAAAGCTATAGCAATAGTCAATCCAATATATTTAGGCGGATGATCCCCAGGCCTCTATGATTGTTACATTTAAAATTAAAATCAATTGAGCTTGTTCGGCTCAATCATTCTCATTGATTTCTCGTTCGACCATAGGTACATAAGTACCTACTCTATTTCCACTCTTAAATCGTTATTTTTACGTCTCGTCCGAAATGCATGTAAATTGTATAAAATTGTAGTTATTGTAACGAATTATAATGTAGTATATTTTACGTCATAATGTATGTATATATTTAGACTATTTTTATACTGACCGTAGTCAAAGTTTTATAACCGATTTCCTTAAACATTGTTCGCTGTGAGATAATTTGGAGTTATTTTCGGCACGTAACAGATAGGTACCTACGTACATTGTACAGTATCTATCAAACCTACGCTTAGCTTAGGGGTCACTAAACTAATGGTTTTCAAACTAATCAAATCAAATCAAATCAAACTATATTTATTGTCTCACAACTACACTATTGCCACATAAAAATTAATACATATAAACACAGAGAGAAAAAAAAAAATCATAAGGAAACAATACAATAGTTGAGGACAAAAGGCGTACACTCAGCATTTGCCGTGCTCACATATAATCATGCGTAGGTATGTATCTGCTGTCACGTTGCTTTTTATAATTGGACAAATAGGTAACTAGTTTTAATCACACTATTAATAAAGGCAAAAAAATGTCTGTCTCGTATGTTACTCCTTCACGCTAAATCGACTGAACGGATTTGCATTAAATTCGGAATGAAGATAGCTTATAGGTACTATGGAATAACATAGTCATGGCTACTTTTTATCTCGGAAAATGTATAGTTCATAGTACATATAGTAATGGCTACATTGATATAATTTCTATCGCAATACAATTAATTACATATAATCCAATCTAGGTAGGTATGTGAAATTGTCATTTTACCGGAATAGGTACCTACCTACCAAGTTTATTTACCTTATAATATTTGAATTAGGTACTTGGGTACTATTGCATTATTTATGAACTGCTTGTATCAATAATTAAAATAATTGGCTCCCTGTTTATTTCCAAATGTAGGTAGGTATAACGTCGTCGGGTCGGGTACCAAATCCTCCACTATTGTACCTATGTCCAACAAACTGATGATAAAAACACGGAGGTGGCCTCAATTAGGAAAACAATTAGTACTACTAACTAATTGCTAAGGTAGAAAGGTACACATATAACATGTACAACATAGATAGGACCTAGGTATATAACATTTACATGTAGGTATACGTATGACTCCTACTCAGCAACTAGCAAGTTAGCAATTCCTAATTTATGATGACCGCATTTATAGACGCATAGAATTCGACCGTACGCGCGTAGGTACTACCAATACATGACATACAAATGACAAAGGTACCTATGTCGTGGCATATAGTGGCCCGATATGTGGCATCGTATTTTTACCCTACTGCGTGACGCAAAGGAGAGTATTGTGTTTATCGGTTTGTTTGTTGCTTTGTGGCGCTCCGAAACACATAGGGACCGACAGGAAACCCGAAATACATAGGTATATATATATACCTATGTATTTCGGGTTCTTTTATATTTTTTTACGAATATCCAAGAACGAACGTTAACGGTTTAAATTAGGTAGGTAGGTATTATTTTTATTTTTGTTGCATCGCGTAAGTGCCCAAAGCCACAAACAAGTCAAGGCAAAAACCCAAAAACTGTCGCTTTTGAGGATTGTCATCTCTTCCTAAGAACTATCAGGACGGTCCGTTCCGGGGTCGTCAAGCTGATCAAAAGATGTAACACTTCGTTAAATCTAGAAGGCATTTGATTCGATTAAGTCTCTGCCATATTTAACTATAAATCTATTCAGAAGTGCTTGTGGGCACAATAACGATTTCTCCGTTTGCTTGCGAATCCGATGGGCTAGCTCGAATATACATAACGTAATACTAATGGCCAATGCAGTCGAAAGGTTAACACCAAGTGGTGCCCATGGTTCTGCAATAGTAGCGGAAAACAAAACGAACAGGTGGCGTGAATCGTGATAAAAATAGCAGAAAACGAACTTGAATGGAGTTTGGAGATCAATGGGGGCGACCTATGTTTAGTTAAGTAGTGGACCTCTTATTGCTGAAATGACTAGGTATGATGTAGCAAAGTATTTCTTTAATTTAGCATCTACTTTAGGCCGTATGGTGCGACAAATCACAAAAAAATTATGTGCACTGATTTAGCTCACTTTTTTTCAGTTTTGTACCTATCTTAAGTTCAATATAGGAATTATTTAGTACCTATTTCTCTCTGGCTAGTCCGCGCCGCTCTTTACCCGCTCATCTCATTGTAACCGGGACCACTGCCAACGACGGACCTATGCTTGATAGCTCTGCACTATTTGTCTGGCCGTGGTGGTACCGGCCTAGAATACCTAGTACTCCCCGATCTCTTCCCGCGGGCGCCGTAAGAGTCGGATAAGGGACCACGTACCAGAAGGTGGGCAGCAGCGCCTTCTGAGGATTGGAAATCATACTGCGCTCGCCAACCCGCCTGCCAAGCGTGGCGAGTATTCGCAAATCCCCCCTATATGGGGGAGGCATATGTCCAGCAGTGGACGCACATGGCTAAGAAAAGGAGAAGAAGAAGGAACTGACAAAAAAGACCAGAAAACGAGTGGTAGCCTCGCATTGGTGAGTGCCGGTCGGACGTCAATCGGAAAGTTACTGGATCGATCGCACCTCTTGCATTATCTTTCAGTGAATGTTCAGACATGTGTGAACATTTTTAATAAATCCAAAGTAGGTATTTTGATTGGGTACTTTCAAGAAAAAACACGCCTGAATAGCATTTCAGGCTAGGCCGAGCGTTATTTTAAGTCAGATCACATTGTCACTGACCAACTAATGTAGTCGTCGAACGCGTCACCTACAAATAATAATCAATACTTAAGTAGGTACCTAACTACTGTTACTAAGGGTTGGTAGGTATTAGGTAGTAACGTAGGGGCAAACGGCAAACCCCAACTAATCTACTAGGCACTGTCGAAGGTTATAATACCTATACTATAAATTATAATAAATATATATGTATTATATACATATACTACTAGGTACCTATTCATTAAGATTTCCAAGTTGTTAACATATGAGTAGGTATTTTGCCTTGGATCTTCAGTAAGTTGTTTATATTTTTTTGTAAGTATTTTTTTTTAAATGGGTGTTTATTGAGTTTTTTAAAGACTGGGTAGGTATTTGATAGGTCCTTACAACATTAAAGAACATATCATTTAATCTGTGTTTAAACTACAACTAGATAGTCTATTATTTTTTGTGAACATTCAAGTGCAAGAAATTGAGGTCCACATTCCTGCACTTACTCCAAGCAAAATATTCCGCATAGTGTATATAGCGGACGTGCGTTCGTTCAGGTAATTGAATAACAAACACAAGCTTACCTTAACGAGGTATCCATGGGCACGGCTGAGTCCAAACAACGAAGGCAAGTGCCGGGCGCCTATAACAGTAACATACAATATCTTGCTTGTCGGGTGTAAGGCCAATTTAAAGCCGATCTCGGGATCCAAACTGCCGCTCCCGGCCAACTGTCCATCCTTGTTATTGTTCAAAAAATTCTTAATCCTATTCAATGAAAATGCCATTGTAAACACAGTCGCTTCTCCGCCGATTATACTATCGCGAATAAAACGCGCATTAAAAACCGGTTATTTGAATAATTTATCACGCAACGCGATTACTTCGAATGAAGCTTCATCGATTTCCATTGCCAGGTGTTGTTCCTTTTCAATTTTCACCATGATATTTTTCACTGCGCTATAATTACTATCGAAAGTGAGCACAAATTTACAACTATGCGCGTGCGTGAATTGATCTAACTTGCTCAATTGAAAGTCGTCATTGTGACCGTGCGATGAACGCATACTTACTAAATTTTGTCATTAACTCAACACACACAGCAAGCGAGCATTATCAATGATAGATAATACTCAAAATAATCTAACAATTTGTATAACTAGACAACGGTATCGGATCTTTCTTTCGCACTTGATGTTAGTTAGTATGTTAGAATGAGTTGACGAGTTCATTCAATGTCATTTGAATTTCATAGCATTATCTCAACTGCTGCCATCTGTTGAAATCACTCAATGTAGTGCAATCACGACTACAGATGGCGTTTTCAAACCAATAAAATGATTTAGAACTGTTAAGGCATAAGACACGTTTACAATTTGTTGGTTAAATAACGGATATCATTTTTAGACAACTTTCTTTATATCTTTTGAGTACGTAAATTACATTGATGTATGCCAAGGATCAATTTAGCGATTTTTTGGGGGGCAAACAGGAATATTACCAAGGCTTATCGACTTTTAATAAAAAAAAACAATGGGGGGTTATTCAACACCCTTCTTCATAGATTATTTATGACGTATGCCTGATCTCTAGCCCAGCTCTGCGCATACCACGAACGTGTAGTTTACAAAGTATACATCCATGGTGCATACTTAGAAACTATTTGAAGAGAAAGACCTATTTCTACGTAACCTCTCCTTTCAAACTCAACAGTAAGAACGTGTTTCAATCAGCTCTACCCACGGTACCAGTGTTTATTATAACGTTTTTTTCTAGCAAAAGGATAAATTCAGGTTGACTGTCGTCGTGGCTCAGTGCCTTGAGAACCCCGGGTTCGAATCCCGGCTAGGGCAAACATTCTATGATAAGGATAGATGCCGATGAAGAGATGTTCAGAATATCGAAGCCAATCGATTATGTTAGTTATTGAACATTCTGAATCGGGATGCTGGTTAGGTAATCGATAAAGGATATTATTTTCCTCTGCACAAATAAACGGAGAAATATAAACTTCACATTAAATAAACAGTCATTTAATTTATATTAGATATTTAACATTGTCTGTACATAAAAATACGTGCGCAATAACAATGGGTTATCAAATAATAACATTACATATTTATCTAGCTAGTATCGCGTAGCATGCCTTAAAACAATTACACAATCAGAACAAAACGCCTCACATACGTACATAGTTCTCAATTATATTACATAATCAGACTGCCTATTATGAGAAAAAGTTATAAAACAAATGCATTCTCTTAGATACAAAATGTTTTTTTCTCATCGACATAATAATTAAATCGATGGGAAAAAATGTTAAAACTGGCTGTTCTGTTGTAATCCTATAATATACCTATAGGCAAATCCTGAATTCGGCCTCTCGATACCCACTCATTGGGTACCAGGGTATTGTATCTTACATTTGTATGGTTTTCAATTATATACCCATTAGAGTAGTTTATACTGTGGATTAACACATAGGCTTATTTTCATCATCACTGTCATCACCGTGCTTCATCACCACGCGGGTAAAATGGATTTTAACGAATTTTGGTATGTAGATACTTTGGGTCCGGGAATAACACATAGGCTACTTTTCATCATCATCATAAACATCATCAATCATCACCACGCGGGTGAAACCGCAAGGCGCAGCTAGTGTTTTTATAAATCTAAATATGCGGTTTTTCTTGTCATTAAAATTAACGATATGCTTCCTAAGATCTTTGTATGTCTTACATTTTCACACTTGCCCATTCTGACTCTAATGCCCACCCGGTATACGTTTATGATGGCATTAAATATATTTACTAGTTTTACATTCTGCATTTTTGCTGACATATTATATACAAGCTGCGCCCCGCGGTTTTGCCCGCGTGGTGATGACGGTGATATATAAGTCTATAAGTTAATCCAGGGTATAAGCTATCTCCATACCAAATTTAATCGAAATCGGTGTAGCCATTTGAGCGTGAAGAAGTAACAAACATACACACACACACTTTCGCATTTATAATATGTATTGGGATTCCCCTCACATATGAAACAATGCAATATGTATAAAAGTTCAGCGTTCGTTCACTATCGAAACGGGACATGTACAGTGTATTTTCTTCACTTTGAGGTCTCCATATGTCTACACTGTTGCAAGTGTTGTGGTTACGACAAGTAAAAAGAGTCATATATTTACTTGAATTAACATTAATATCAGGATATTTACCATGTATAATATGTATTCTATTTGCTCAATATTTCGGCACAGTTGCATGCACCATGTTCTCGAGTAAACTGGTTTTAGTGAAGAATCCTCGCTCCCCTCTGGATTCAAAATAGAGCCCTCGCAGTAAAAATATTATTGTGTTCCCTTGTGGTACACTGTACTTTTTCCGCTCTCTATAAAATTCTAAGAGAAAAGACCTCCTTTTCTCGCTCTTATAGGCGAACCAATCATTGTCATCATCCCTCTGTACCCAAATACACGTTTAGGCCGCGATGTCGTATTTTAATGGCGGTGCCGCAAGCACATACTGTGGCTCACTCGAACTCGCCTCTGGTGCGGGCTTTAATACTACTTAATGCACTTCTGGCATCAGCTCCCCAGCTTGATGTGTTTGCTGACCGATGGACGCAAGTGTGCAGAGCATGTCTAACGTACTGTGAGATGATAGATAGTGTGAGGAATAGCACCATATTATAATTGTACCTGTCATTATTAGCTTATCGGTATGTCACGGCGCGATGGTTTTTAACTGTACTGTAATGTTGTGTACATTTTTTGGAATAAATAAATAAATTGTTTTTTGGAACAGATGGGATGAAAATACCTCATATTTATTTACTTGCGATCATATCGAGAAATCGAAACAAAGAAAAGATGAGGTCACACCGGTTTCACGGAGGACAGGTTTGCACTTGATGCAATCTTGGCATACATCTCTCGCTTCTTTCACTCTCAGCAGATTCCAGGCGCTTATCCCTGAAGAGTACTCGTGACTGGCCCATATCCAGAAAATACACGCTTAATATCCCATTTTATCTTTAAAACGGGATATTAAGCGTATATTTTGCGTTAGTACTATAAAAACGTTTTTTTTTTTTTTTATTGGGAATAGGCAGGCGTTTGACCACTATCTCACCTGATGTTAAGTGATGATGCGGTCTACGATGGCGCACGCCTGCCTAGAAGATACCTTTCACTCGTGACTTGAAGATACCCAGGTCGTATTTTTTCGGAAATACAGATTTAGGCAATGAGTTCCATTCGTTTTTGTATAATTGTAAGCCTTCCGTTCAGCGTCCGAAGTGTCAAGACCTCGTGACCACCTTGGTGACAACTCGCAGGATCCCGTCGTAGTAGTGCACGAAGATGGACACGACGAGCACGAGCATCGCGAAGCAGATCCCGGTGATGTACATGAACTGGCTCGCCTCCTGCGGCGTGGCCAGCAGTTCCTCGCTGCTCGCGTCGCGGTCCAACGCGTCGAACTCCGACGTATCTGTCCAAGTACATTGTTTACGGTATATTTTATAACATATTTCATCAAAGTGTTTAATCTTTTTCTTTCCACGACTTTATAATTTTAAAGTCTACAACGGCAGGACCCGGTTTTAACGAGACGGCGCGACATTCCATACATCCAACGAGTATTAGCAGTTTAAACTTTTGACTGGCCGGTTGGCGCAGTTGGTAGCACTCTGCCTTCTGAGCGCTGGTCCCGGGTTCAATTCCCGGACAGGTCAAACATTTGTGTGTATGAACATGTCTGTTTGACCTGTGTCTGGGTGTGTATATGTATATAAGTATATATCAGTCATCATGTTACCATAGTACAGGCTCTGCCTAGTTTGGGACCTGAAGACCTTGTGTGAATGTTTAAAAAAAAAACTAAATGTATAGTGGAAAACTGAAGTCGCGAAGAGAGGACATTCAGTGGGCTTCCCGGAGCCTAGATCTCACACCACTGGATTTCTTTCTCTGGAGATCATGAGCTGCGTTAACGTCACGCCGATTGCCCAGCTCAGAAAAGCATTCGCGAGGTGTCTGCTACCCCACGAGCAATGTGCCAGTGAGTTTTAACTAAATCGAAATGTAGATTCGAGGAGTGTGTACGTCTAGATGTATCAGATGTGTTATTTTTTTTATATTGTCATGTCTTAAAATTAAAAATATTTTCCCTATGCTTTGTAGTTTTTTTGTATGATTTTTTTAAATCTGCTCATCTTAATGGCCCACCTTGTACTATTTTTCGGATGGTTTTGATCGAGAAAAGTTTATTAAATTGTATTTTGAATAGACGTATGTGTAACTTTTTTTTTCAAACTCGGCTACGGCTCCTTTTTTTAACTTACACTCGTATTTTTAAAACCCTTATTATGATAGTTTCATAAACTACTATTAAGTTCTGACATTATAATTGTGTACCTAATATTTCTCGACTTATTCAATTTTTCCTTATAGCTAAGACTTACATAAATAGGGTAGAGTTCCCACAACGGTATCCCAATATAGACTGTATTTGTAATATTTAGACTTTCGCGATTCGAACACATTGTTAATAAATCAATCGGGGCTTGATCGCGAGAAAAACATTTAGTAATTTATTTATCTCGACGTTTCGACCAAGTTGCCTTGGTCGTGGTCACGTGAAGACTACTCTACGCTCTTCTTCTCTCAGCCATGTGCGTCCACTGCTGGACATATGCCTCCCCCATATAGGGGGGATTTGCCAATACTCGCCACGCTTGGCAGGCAGGTTGGCGAGCGCAATATGATTTCCAATCCTTAGAAGGCGCTGCTGCCTACCTTCTAGTACGTGATCCCTTAGCCGACTCTTACGGCACCCGCGGGAAGAGATGGGGGAATACTATTCTAGGCCGGTACCACCACACTCTACGTTATTAGATTGTATTGTTTTAAAAACTCCACAACACGAAGATTGTTACCTGCAGGAGTCTCGACATCACATACGACGTCCGCTTCAGTGATCTGCACGTCCAGCAGCTCCCTCACCGACAGCAGCGCCTCCGCCGGAGCCTCTCCCGGGAACAAGTAGTCGCACAAATATAGAGACCCGACTGGCACCAGGACCCGCCGTGGAGGTTCGTTGAAGCACACTTTCTCTATTAAAACAAACATCTCGTCATTTCATGAATTGGAAAACTAATTACTGTTGTTTGCTTACTTTATTATCTATATGGAGCAATGATAACCTATACTCGTGTCAAAACTACGCTGCCCGCTACCAACAAGTGTGGGAAAGATATACCAATATAGCTCTGTTGCACATGCTGGTCTTATTGAAGTTAATAGTGTTGTTGTAATGTAACAAACCGACTAGGACTCACGTGGTAAACACTGGAAAATTACTCTCCGACCAGTTTCGAACTTATTTGCAGTTCTTCATCTGGGAGTTATGATCGTGCCAGGCGGCGAGCGCGAGCCTCAGCACGTAACGATATCAATGACTCAAGTGACAGTGCGCACCGGGAAAATTTGACTGATGCAGCGCAGCCGTCTCAACGCCAGTTACGTGCTGAGGCTCGCGCTCGCCGCCTGGCACGATCATAACTCCCAGATGAAGAACTGCAAATAAGTTCGAAACTGGTCGGAGAGTAATTTTCCAGTGTTTACCACGTGAGTCCTAGTCGGTTTGTTACATTACAATTATGAAAGAAACTCGCGATAGTTTTCAGACTAATAGTGTTGTTCCACTATATTATATATATATATCGATATTAATACTATAAATCATTAAATAACAACGAAATAGAAACAACATTATTTATCTATTAAGCAAATTATATGCTACAAATACAAACTTTTTACAATAAAACTAATCTAAGTGCAAGAAATTAACCTTTTAATAGTAATAAAAATAAAAGTTAATAGTAACCGCCGCGCCGATCATTACAGATACATCTATCATGAATATACCTGATAGATGTGATTGGACGATACGCACACGGCGAAGGCGTGTTAAAACACTTATATATTAAAATTTTCCTAATTATATATTGTTGAAGCAGGTCTAAAAGTCAAATTACCTTCTGGTAGCAAATTATCGTCAATCAATGCATCGCAGTGCATGGTGAACCGGGACGCCAGCGACCTCACAATATCCTGTTTCACAGCTGTGATAGCTTCAGCAGTTGTTGCCTTCGGGTACATGAAGACGCTCGAAGAAACCACTCCACTGAAGTGTATGCTGCCATCGCATTCTAAGTATTCCACTGTCTCGGGCAATGTGTTTTCCTAGAATAAAATAATGTATGTTATCATTAGTGAAGCCAAGCTTTGATATGTGCAGTTTCCGTGTCTGTCTTGGTGATTAAAGACTTCCCTTTTGATTAACAAAGTAAGTATTATTAAATTAAGATTACAAGCAAGCTAATTACAAGTTTCTACTGATAGTAATAATATATTACATATTATTATTTTTGACGCTATGTAAGATGCGTAAATTTGTAGATGAAGTTTAATAGTAGTAGTTTAAGTGACTGTGGAAAAAACTATCACTCAACCTTATGTTTAAATATACTGAGGCTATTAAAAAATATATCTATGTCTGCTTTAGGATTCGTACAAACATTGTTAAAAGTATCACAAGCAAGAACAGTAAAGCTATTCTGTCGATAGTAAGTTGATGTTGAGAGAGGTCTGAAGAGAGGAATGGTACGAAGCAACCTAGATGGAGCAGAAAAGTAAAATTTACCAAGGAGGTCTCGACAATTGATGACGGATGTAACTTTTTTTTTAAGAAGATGACATCAGATAACTATAACTGAATAACTGTATGCGCGTCCGTCTGTCGTTTGGCCGCGCCGCGTCGTGAGCTCAGACTCGGTGGGGGTTAGGAAACCGCGATCAACAGGGACAGTGTCCTTTCTATACATAGGATCATAAGATATTCTCTGCTATTGATTCTTTTTGGGCAGATTTAATTAATCAATTATTTTTTTCTAACATCTCAAACATTCTACAATTTAAATCATTATTGTAATGACTGAATGGTATTAAAAATTAATCAATATTGAGCTACCTACACTACAGAGTAACATAATTAATACTCACAAAAGGCACAAACAATGACACATGCATAGATTTGGGTGTTTCTTTCTCAGTTGCCTTGGAACTGTTCTTGCTTTTCTTCTTCTTAACAAGATGTTCCAATGGCTCCGATCCTTCTTTGAGCTCTCCATCAATAAATATGACACTGGACTCGATAGTCTTGTAAGCAGACTCCAGGATTTGCTGAAATAGTCAAGGGAGACAAAATTTTTTTTTATACCTTATAGATTTTGCGTTTATCCACTATCTGGTGACTTGATTATCAGTGCTTGAAAATATAATTACGCTAGACGTAGAAATGATTACCGGCTCACAAAGACTGCCTCCGTAACACACTATGTGCTGATAGGATTTTTTTATGGTGGTAGCTAGACAGGCAGGTAGTCGAAAGTTCCCTACCACCATGCTGGGAATTTGATAACGGTGCTACCTTCATCGGGAGCTCAAGCTGTCGGTGGGTATTGAATCAATGTCTGTCAGCCTGACAGATGACGCTCCCACCTCTGAGCTATCGTCACTTCAATGGAAGAATTAGTAAACTATAGTATTATTGTTGCACGTTAATCATTGATTCATGTTGTTTGTGGCATTTTCAACTGCCCTCACTATCCACCTTAATATGTTATTTATTAAATCATCAGTCCTGGTTGTTATCATAGGACAAAAATGTGTAAGGCCCCATCATCATAGGCTATATAGCCTTTTTTCTATATAATAATATATATATAATATGTATATATATATATGATATGTCTTTCTTTTTTTATTCACAATAGGCAGGCGTTTGACCACTATCTCACCTGATGTTAAGTGATGATGCGGTCTACAATGATTCATGCCTGTCTAGAAGATACCTGTTCAGTAAGTAATATATAAGTATACATAATATATATGTCTTTTTCTACACTCCTTTTGTACACCCGTATAAGGGTTTAAAAATTACGATATTAGCCTGCCCACTTGCATGTCCATCTATGTGGATTACCACTAAGTGTGGTAGTTAGTGCCAATCACAAAGCTGCCAAATGGACTTGCTGCTGGATAAGGAGTGGAACTCTTTGCGAAAAAGGCCCATGTCCCAGCTCACTACACACATTCAAGTAAGCACATGAAATTCAGTAAATTAACAGAATATAGTCTTCTGCAAACTTTTACATTAACAATAAACAAAGTATTTAGGTTTTTTTTTTTTTTTTTTTTTTTTTTTTGTTAATTCCTTATCTGCAATCAGTCACTGACTTTCAGCAGATTGGTTGAGAGGTCTATGTCATGTAAAGTGTGCCCTCCACTGATGGCATCTCCTTGTATTATGTCTCTATCCGTTTTAGAGTCCTGATTCAGTCAGTAGTGAAGACTTTCTTTCTCTTGAGCCTAGGCTCATATGTGTTGGTTGTTAGCTGATTAGCCAGGTTGTTGGGATGTTTAACTAGACGATGCCGGTAGCCTTTACAGACTTTAGTGATTTCTTCGTTGACTGTGCTCATCTCCAAATTGTTGTGAATTTCTCTGTTAGTGGTGTACCATGAGACTCCGCTTATGGTTCTCAGTATAGTGTTTTGCATTCTTTGTAGAATAGAGATGTTAGATTTAGAAGCGGTTCCCCACAGTTGTATTCCATACAACCATATTGGCTTGAGAATGGTTTTATATATAAGTAGTTTATTGTCAGTTGACAGTTTGCTGTTGCGTCCCAATAGCCAAGAGTACCCGCTATATCTTATTTTTAGTTCCTCTCTTTTGGTGGTAATATGATCTTTCCAGGTTAAACGACGGTCAAGATGAATTCCGAGGTATTTCACTCTGTCTTTATGAGGTAACATCACACCTTCGAGTCTAACGGGTGGGCAATTTCCCTTTCGTAGGGTAAAGGTTACATGGACTGATTTGGACACACTCGCCTTTATTCTCCATTTTCTCAGCCAGGCTGTAGTTTTATCTAGGCCTTTTTGTAATACTACAGAGGCATCTTCGGGGCTGATACTATTAGCGAGAATAGCAGTATCATCAGCGAATGTGGCTGTAGTAACATTTTCTACCTGAGGAAGGTCTGCTGTATAGATAGTGTAGAGTACAGGACCCAGGACTGATCCTTGTGGAACACCAGCATTGATTTCGTAAAATTGTGATGTTGCTTTCATTTCCTTTACTTGAAATAGTCTTTCAGATAAATAGGACTGTAATAAGAGATAGTAGTTATGTGGCAGGTATGTTTTAATCTTATACATTAGTCCCTTGTGCCAAACTTTATCAAATGCTTGTTGTATATCGAGGAAAGCCGAAGAACAGTACTTCTTTTCTTCAAGGGCCTGCCTTATGTGTTCATATACACGATGCACTTGTTCTACAGTAGAATGCCGTTGTCTAAAACCGAATTGGTGGTCAGGGATAACTCTGTTTTCTTCAAGAATAGGGTTTAGTCTATGGAGTAAGATTTTTTCGAAAACTTTTGACATGGTTGGTAGGAGACTAATAGGCCTATAAGAAGTAACCTCATGAGGGGGTTTTCCTGGTTTGTGTATCATTATTATTGATGACACTTTCCACAGTTGGGGAAAGTATTGCACTCTGAGAATGCCGTTATATAGCATTGTCAGAAACACAGTAGCTCTTCTGGGGAGATTTTTCAATATATCTTTGGTTATTAGGTCGAATCCTGGAGCTTTTTTATCTTTAAGTTGTTGAATAGTTTTCCAAACCTCCTTGACCCTAATAGGTTTAGGTGGTAGGGCCAGTTGAAAAGCTTGTTCTAATACCTCATCTATGGTGTCGTCTTCTGGTTGTTCTTGTGGTTCATTGGGCATAAAAACTGAGGATAAATGGGCTGCGAATACATCAGCTTTTTCCTGGCCAGTTCTTATCCAAACATTTGTTTTAAGAGGTGGTTTAGTCGTTTGTGGTTGATTCATATTTTTGGTGAATTTCCAGAGAGAGTAATTCGTAGCAGAGGTCCCAGTGAGAGACTTTAGTTTTGCACTTAGGGTGTTATCATGCCATTCTTGCAATGCTTGTTTGAGAAAAGCACTTGCTTTATTAAGCAGTTTCTTATCTGACTTTAGTCGACCCTCATGCCATGCCCTACGGAGTTTCCTTTTCTCTAGTATCATTTTCTTTATTTGAAGAGGGATGTTAACATTTTTTACATTTTGTAAAACTGGGGAAGACAGCCAACATGCTTCTTGTATTAAAGAGGTTATGTATTTTGCAGCATCTTCTATATCTTCCTTGGTTTTTAATGCTATTTTAAGTTCAATTTTGGTTTCTATATAGTCTTGGAATGACTCCCAATCTGTCCTACCGTTACAAAGTGTTTCAGGCTCTTCATATTGAATCAGCAGGTTGCTACATGTGAGAAGCACTGGTGTGTGGTCTGAGCTTCCGTCAAAGCAAGAGTCTACTTTAAAATAGTGTCCTGAAAGACCCTTTGAGATGAAGAAATCGATAAGATCCGGTTTTTTATTTGGGTCATCAGGCCAATAAGTGCATTCTCCAGTTGTAAGAGCAGTGAGGTTATTTTTATCAGTGCAGAGCTTTAACTGTCTTCCTCGAGTGGAGCTTGTTCTAGAACCCCAATATGTGTGTTTTGCATTCCAGTCTCCTCCTGCTATGAATCTCGTGCCAAGAGTTTTAAAGAAGTCAGTGAATGTATTTTCTGATATTGTGTGTTTTGGTGGACAGTAAACGGCCGAGAAGGTAACAGGGCCCGCTTGTTCTGTTACACATACCGAGCATGCCTGTATTTGTTCAGTCCTATATTCAGGAAGTATATAATAGTCTAAAGTTTTCTTAATAAAAACTGCAACACCTGCATGGGCAGTGCCATCGGGATGATTAGTTAGATATGTGTCATAGCCATTGATTTTCACACAAGTATTGGCTTTGCCATGTGCTTCGGATATGAGTACTATATCTAGTTTGTGACTTTTTATCAGTATTTCTAGTTCAGCTATATTAGACGAAAGACCTCTTATGTTCCAGGTGGCTAGTCTGAGCACAATCATTGAAAAAGTCGGTCGATGAGCTTGACTATGAGGCCCATGAGAGTGCTCATTTGTTGTAAGATTAGATCGAACTTTTCAGATTGTCTTAGAAGCATCTGTTCAATGGTAGGTGCATCGTTCTGATTTATGTGTTGTGGTATTTTATTAGGTACATCATTTTCATTTATTTGTTGCAGGATTTTGTTAGTTCCATCATATTGATTTATGTGTTGTGGGATTTTGTTAGATGGTATAAAGTTAGCTCTGTTGTCCTCATGATGTTTAATATTTCGTATCTGTGTACTATGGTTGGTATTTCTTATTTTTTGTCTCTCTTTGTTTTTATCTTGCTCCGTTTCTGTCAGATTAAGAGGTGGGTTTGGTGTGAGATGCTGTTTACTTTGCTCATTATATTCACTACTGGTTGTCTTACCAGTAGGTGTATTTAACTTTAAATGATGCACTTTGTTAGGTTTTTGATAGTGTTCAAATTTGGTTCCAGTTTGCTTTATTTTTTCCATTCTATTACTATTGTTACTCTGTTTATACCTTCTTGCAATTATTTCTTTGTAGACCTCACATCCTTTGTAGTTGGCTGGATGGGATCCTTGGCACAGAGCACAACGCGCAGGTGTATTACGATCTCGTTTGGGACAATCTGAGGTTTTATGAGATTCTGCACATTTAACACATTTGTAAGGGCGCATACAATAATTTTTTGAATGCCCATATTGTTGGCACCTTTGACATTGCACAATTGTATTTTTCCTTTTTGGATCTTCAATTTTTATAGATTGGTGATATATGTACCTTAAATCTTTAACTTTTGTGTTGTTGGGGCTTTGTACTAAAGTGACAAAGAATGTAGATGTAGGTATTTTTTCCGGACCATATCTAGCGTTGACAATCTCTCCAGTAACTGTATTTCCAGTAGCTTCGATTTCTTCCTTTATAATTTTAATTGGTGTTGTGTGATGTAGGTTACGAATTACAAATCTATAATTACGCTCATCTTTTTTTTTAAATGTGTAACCAATTAGTCCATTATCTCTGACTAGTTGGATAAGTTTTCTGTGCGATTCTACATCTAGGGAGCTTATTCTTAATTGTTTCCTGTTCACTAGTTTATATATAAATTTTTCCTTACTTACTGAATTTGTAAGTAGTGTTGTAAGTTTATGGACGTCATCTATACCATATAGGATTATTGGTGGTGGTTTAATTATTTTTACGGAGCTAGGATGAGAATTGTTGATGTTCACATCATTTTCACTATCAACCGGTAGATCAGCAAATCGATTATGAGTACGGGTCGATTCATGTGGAGGACTGTCAGAACCATCCCTTTTCTTCCGTTTTGGGTTTCTCTCCAGTGGAGTTTGATGCCATTCACTCTTATTCGGAGAATTTTGTTTGCTGGTTACAGCCTTATCTTTGATTGGAGGACTAGGTGTTTTGTCACTCGAGACCGTCCTTGGTCTTGTTTTAAACAAGCTAGGGTGGAAAGCTTGCTGCACAAATTTTTTTTTTCTTTTTTTTTTTTTTTTTTTGTGCTGCTGGTATTACTACTTGAACCGCTGCCAGTAGCATTCACTAACACTGGGGCCTGGTCGCCTACCCGAGTGTAGTAAGTATTTAGGTAGTTGTAAAATAAATTCTTATAAAAAATTGTCATGTAGGAGTAACAAACAATGAAATAAATACTGAATTGAGGAACCTACTTCTCTTGTTTATAAGTCTTATAAATTAGATAGGAAGTGTTCTGAAGAGCTCTTCAATCTCATTCTGCCATTACGGTTTCATTACCGCACTAGCCGGCACTTGACATACTTTTGAAAGCTGATCCACATATTATTGATTAATGGGATTCACATACTGTGCAATTCCACAGATTGTTCCTGCCACACACCTGCAAAGTGTGGAATGAGCTTGGTGTTTCCATGTAGCTACAATATAGGATTCTTCAAAAGGAGAGAACAGTCTATAAAAGGACTGGCAAGGTATCGTAATCCCCCAGTATTACAGATATCCATAGGCGACAGTGATTGCTTACCATCAGGCGGCCCATCTGCTTGTTTACCAACTATTACATTAAAATAATTATTAGATAGTTTGTTCTTGCACATACCTGAAACTGATGTTTGACAGATATGCCATTCTTCTTTACAATCACAGGATATACTTCATCAAATTCATAGTAACAGTCTAACCTCTGCCACTGCTGTGGTTTTGGCAAGAACTTCCATTCAACAGGCTTAATAACTGTTCCTTTACCAGTACCAACCTCCACACTCTTGCATGTCAGTACTTTTGTGTTGGTGGACATGTGAAGCACAAGTCTTTCATTTGTAATACTGCAGTTACCAAACATGTACTGATTTGAGTTAAGAGCTTTATATGTATGGTTCAGTATGGATTTCACTTTGCTAAAGCTGTTTGGATCTTCAAATATATCATCGTCACTTGTGATAAAGATGCCTGAAATGTAAGACAGGAAAAACACTATAATAATTAATAGGAGGTAGGTGTTCAGCATTATTAACTCACACTCTATAATACTGTATACTGTTTCTACAGGTCCAATATGACACTTATGGATAAAAAAGAATTTTACAAAAATGGAACCACCTTCTTCTCTGAAAAGTGTGAAATAACTTGTTGAATTCAGTACCATGATAGTTCAAGGTCCTTGTGGAAATCAATGGGGGAGGCCTATGTCCAGCAGTGGACATCCTAGGGCTGAGGTGATGATGATGATGATATTATAGTTACAGATGAAGAGATCAGTGAACATAAACAATGACAATTGATCCCGTGAATAGCAAAGATCACTGAAAAGGGTCGAAAAAAAAAATTTACAAAAGAATAGAACTGACTTCAGCACTCAAAAGCCGACTTTAACAAGTTATATCACACTTCTGAGTGTTGACATCAGATAAATTTTTTGAAATTTTTTTTATTAATCTAGAGCATAGCTTTATTATATATATAACTTGGTTCAAGCTAGGATTTCTGTCATATATATCTAGCCCAGAGAACTAGTATTTTGTAGTTATATCTGCTAACATGCCCACACTGCATAAGGGTCTTGAAAACTATGCCAAGTATGCCAGATTACAAATGCAAAGTTAAAGCTGCAGGACACTGTGACCAAAATCTTTTGGAAAACATCATAATCAGTTGTGTTGCACTATGTTAACACTATAACGATCTAAACAGGTTGACAAGTCCTAAACAGGTTGACAAGTCTGTGATTTTTGCAGGAGCTGTGTAGTAGGCAATAGATGTTATAACAGTAGATACAGAAAATAATAATAACAAGTACATCTGGAAAACTTATTATTTGTGTTATTTAGATATATATCTGTATTTTTGATATAAATCTGTGAATATTTTGATATATATCTATACCATGGTGTGCACAGATAAGTCTGGTTAAGAAAGTCTGAGGTACCTTGAACGAACATGCCTCCTGGTAGCATTCTCGTGACATGCTTAGCGTGATCAGCAACCCATGCTTCCGAAACTCCTAACAGCGTTTTCACAGGTTCCATATTTTTATCTAACTGAAAGCTGGTTTCCGAAGGACTTTCTGAAGATTTCTCTTCCGGGGTACGTGCCAAATGAATAACATTCTCCCTAGATTCTAAACTCTACGAAAAAGAAATGAAACGTTTGAGATAAGAATGGATCTATTAATTATATTCATAGTTAAATTACTAGTCTCTCCGCTATCTCAAATACGAACCTGTCCAAGAATAAGTCCAACAACGAAACTTTCCTGTGAAGCATACTGCTCTAAATATTGCAGACAATACTCTGGCGAATATACTGTTCTGACCATTTTAGAAACTATGTTTGCATTTATCGCAGGACTAACTAAGTAAAAACACTATGAAAATAATTCCAACAAATTATAATATTTCTTTCGTTTTTGCCGCACGGCGCACGTAAGCATCCATAGATAAGCACCAAAGACCATAGATTAGATAGAATACATACTAGTACAAAGACTACAATAGTATACTGGAAAATAACCACTGAGTGCGCAGTATTCTATTTAGTATGTGAGCACTGAGGTACTATTAATACTATTACGTATAAATAGAGGAGCTATCTTAAGCTAATGGTAACTAAGCGTTTGAACTAAAGTCCGCTGCAGCGCTTATAAACAATACTTAGTCGTCCAACTAGACAGTACAAACACAAAGCGCTGGAACGCCTTTAATTGGTATATGTAACTCAAATCTGCTGCAGCACTAAGACAATAATTAGTCGCATAACTAGACAGTACTAGCGAGCAGCGCTAGTACGCTTTCCGTTTAACGACTACTTAACGCTCGCATAGACTAAACTGCGGACTTGGTACAGTTTTGAAGGTACCTACTTATCAAGCACCATTGAAATTTAAATTTTTTGCGTAACCTATTCTAAGTTATATACATTATAGTTGTTGTAAATTAAATATTATAATATCAATTATCTCTATAAGTAGCAATAGTACCTCGGTGTAGAAGATAGTTACTACAAGTTACTACATATCTATGAATCTATGATCCATAGATAAGTTACTATATACCTTTCTCTGTCTACTCGTTTATCTTTTCCCAGTTTTGATACGGAGTGTTGCAGAAGTAATATGTACTAACATACCCTAGTACATATTATTTCTATGTGTAAGATACAAGGTAGGGCTGCCATCTCGGTTTTTAAAAAGACGTAGGCCAGGTTCGAAAAATACGTAGAGTTGTACTATTTGCATGTGAAAAGTACGTAAATCTACGTACTTTTGCTTAACTTAAAACTAATATTTAAAAAAAACATTCTTCTTTTTTTTTTGAACGACCAAAAGGCATAAATTAATGTAATTTAAAAGGTAATGGTACTAAATATTAGCTTTCTATTATACATTTCTAGGTAATCTTACAATATCTTATCTAGTAACACACTAAGAGGGTATCAATTCTAGTCATCAACACATTGCTCTTAGATTGTTAATGAATTTTCGGTTTTGCTAGATTTGCGATCCTACTTGGAGTTTAATTGTAATGGCTACACACATGTAATTTCTACCGCAATGCAATTAAGTACAGTGCGTTCGAAATGGGCTAAGGAGCAGTTAAAACGCTCTTGTTTGCGTTCATTTTGGCAAAGGTGGCTTTTTGAACTGTTTTCGTTTACCGTTCGATATGTATGAAGTGTTAAAAACTCTACCGTGAACTGTCACTTTTGACCCACCTCCGAGGCTAGTTCTTTTATGAGCGTTTTTTGACAGCTGCAGGTGATTTGAGTAGATAAACAAACTTGAAATAATGCGCCAGTGTAATGTTCTCTTTCTATTTCCTTGACGAAAATGTATTTATCGTTATGATTCAAGCTAATAATAAAGATATTGAAACATTTTTATGTCATGAATATTCAAATAAATCGTCGTACTTGACAGCTCTCGTGTAAATGCGTCATTCGACTTGGGAAAGATCGTTTTTGCCACAAATCCCACATTCCCAAATCGAACGCTTCTTCAGTTGTGCACTGCTAAAAACGCTACTTGTCTATCTCGAACACTGCTTTCCTCTATTACCTCTTGGTACCGACTAACGATTAAAATTATACAGTACAGTAATACCCCGCTTTACGCGACCCCGTCATGCGCGGTTTCACTATAACGCGAATTTCAAATTTCGCTCTCAAATGCCTCGCATTACGCGAAAGAGTGAGTATAGACATAATGTAGGCATCAACTTTTCTCTGGTCGCGGGAATCCCCGCTTCCTCTGAACATTCTGTTTGAAGAATTGGGAATGTTCCGTCCTTCGGCTGTTCTATGGGGATTCCCTCGTTCAGTTCGGCTGGCAGTCGTGTTTTAACATTTATTGGAGATACATACATATTGTGTACATGTTCATAATTGAACGCTACATCAAAACTGCCGCCTGTTAAGAAAAAAGAGCGTAAAAGCATAACTTTGGAATTGAAGATGAAAGTGTTCAGAAGAAATAGTCGAGTGAAGTAAGTAGTTAGGACTAGTGTGTGAAGACTGTTTAATCATAAACCTCGATATACGCGAATTTCAGTTAACGCGATTTTTTCCGGAACGTATTCCTCGCGTAAAGCGGGGTATTACTGTAATAGCAATGAAGTCAACTAATTTCAGCAGAAACCTCAAAAATATAATGACGGATTTAACTATGAAATTTTTTTATTTGTTTTGACTCCACGTTTTGGGCGCACCAAGTTTAATACTCCTTCAAGTTTAGTTGAATCAAGTTGCGCACATAAGAGCTAGAAGCTTAGCACGAAAGCAGCTCGCCACTTTCCCTACAATTTACACAATTACACAAGTTCGTAATCGCCTCTTTCCCTCTAGATATAAACTACCTACGATCTGAAGACTGAATTCATTTTACCCATCTTATGCTGTGATTCTGACACATAACTTTCCATATCTTCATACCGTTAAAAAAACATCGTCTTTTTTAATCATTAAAAGCCTGCGTTTCACCAGTGTCTTACCTGACGACGTGGTTTGAGATGTAGCACTCATGACTTGAAAAGTATTACCTAACAGAAAACACAGACACTGTTAGTGATTCTCTTGTTCAACTGCACTAAATTAAAATAGTTTTAAGTCTAGGCTATATTATATTTGCGCTAAAATTCAAATATTTCCTTGCAACGCTATCTCTAATTTTAGAAGAGTTTTAGTCAATTGCTGGCCAATTGCGGGTAGTTTTAGTCGGCACCAAAAAAGTGGCGACTTATTACCTATAACTATCTGAATGCACAGGGAGGCTTTAAAGGCTCAAGTCCGATGTGGGGATTGATCGACCGACCGTGTAATTGCTGCCCGACGATCACTATACAAATAGCTTCATTAACCGATGACAATTCAGAACGACCACAAACGGAACATAAATAAAATACAGTCTGAAAATGTGTGTTTTAATTGCAATACACTTAAACCAAAAAATGTACACATTATGTATACCTTATAAACTCAAAACTTAGTGCCTATTTTGGAATCGCTAGTTACAAATTAGGTACACAGTGAAACTTCAGCACATTTGCAAAGAGCACAGCACGCACGAAGATATACAAAATAAGTTTAAAAGCACCCTATGTATGTAGCTGAAAGGTGATCAAACTTAAAAACACTGCTGTTGAAAAACTTAACAGGTGAGAATAGATGTTGTCTTCAGTTGAATTTGCATTTGGAGAAGTCCATTTCTGGATGCTGTTCCATGAATCTGTAAAATAATATAAATCACTTAAAATATTATTACATTGTTTTAACATGGATACTTGTCATACTTTAGTATAAACAATAATCTAGATAAGAAAAAAATCCACCAGTTTTTTTTTATTATGTACCATTTTATGAAATTAATACCTGAAGTGCCAGAGATGTGTGTGACACATGATATTCTTTCATTCATTCTTTCCTTAAAAGAAAAATGAACCTTTACATTTTAAAGGTGCCTTGGTAAGCGAGCGCCTTGCTTTTTGGCGAATGACATCACTAATTGAACGCTTGGTTTTTTTTAATATACTGTATAAATATAGCGTTTGACCACTATCTCACTTGATGGTCAGTAACGATGTGGTCGAAGATGTTATCACCTAGATCTAGACTGCTTACTGGCTCTCAAGGACTTGTTTGGTCACAGTTTTTCAAACTTGAGGGTGGTCGCTAGCCGGCAGGGTACTTTCGAGTACCCACCATGCTGAGAATCTGATAACGGTGTTACCTTCACTGGAATCTCTAGCCGTTGTTGGGGATCGAACCAGTGTCCATCAGTTGGATAGCCGATGCTCCCCCCGCTGAGCTCTTAGGACTTACTAGGAACGTTTTGATGTCCTAAATCTTTTTTTAAAGAAATTTTAATCTACTATCACTAATACTACATATACTTTCCACCTACTTTTTGAGCACATCTTGTTTCTTTTGTTCCTCACTCGTGGGCAGGCCCATCTCCTTTTGCCTCTGATCGTACATCATCTTCTCAACGAGGCCTCGCGTCTCACCATCCAAATCAGATAATTTCGACGGCTCTGTAATAGAACACAATGTTTTTGGTTTTCAATATTTTATTTAACAATTCATGGATCTAATGCTTATTATTTCCACGGCTATTGACACAAAATAGTAAAGAGGCTCTAGGGCTGCGTACTGAAGCCTCTTCTTATTGCTGGCGTCTGCAGCAGCTGAAAGGGAGTGGACGGCGCGGCTAAGGTGGCTGGTTGCCGATATAAGGGCTCTACGGACTATGTCGTCGAGGGCATGGTGTCGCGGCAACCTCCCTGAGCAAGAACAACAACTTAATGCGTTATGGCGATTGGCATCCACGGTTGAGCCACAGGTATAAGATTCAAACACCTTCAGAATCAGAATAATTTATTGAGAACTGATAAAAACATTTTCCATTTTTTGCACGATGGTATTGCAGGAGAGTAATAATCAGCTTACCCGTATCGGGCATTCAATGTTGCATATTATAACTAATTATTACATTATTAACATGTCAAGAATATTTAAAAAGTAATTTATCATACAATTTCACATGACATAGGTCGTATTAATTAATTTCAAAATGGAGCCTCGTGTGGCCACCGTCACACGAAGATAGTCATCTGTAAGTAATGTGCCGAGGTGAGGCGAAGGCAGAGCGTGCACCCATGATCCCGATTGCGTCTGTGACACAGCCCGCGGTCTGGCCGTATCGGCTGCCGTACAACTCTTCGCCGTCCCACGCCCGCCGAACGTCCGTCGCTACTGGGGTCGGCACACCGGGGTGACGCGCCACCAAAGCCGATACAGCGGCCGACACAAAGGCCACACTCACCTCGTCACCATTAGAACCCAGTAAAAGAATGAAATTCTTTAATTGCATCTTCACTGCTTTAAGCTGCGTGAACACAATGTGTAATCGGTGACAGTTTTACAAACTTAACGGTGATGGCTGGCCAGCAGGGTGTACAAAACAACGCTATCGATTCTACACAGCATGGCGGTAGAGTACTTTCCAGTACCCGAGTACTGAAAAGTACTCTACGGCATTAAATTGACGATTGGTGTTAAATGATAAAGATAATGCATTATCCCTTTAGTATACAAAAAACTTTTAAAAAAACGATTTATTTTATGAGAATTCTAAGCATTCATTTAAGGCCGACATGAGTAACCCAAAGTGTACGAAACTTATGCTGGTTGTTTGAACAGGTCGTCGGAATCATCAGGGGTTCAGAGTAGCGAGGCTCTACTATAGTTACGACTAGCATCGGTGCCCATACTGTCCATTGAACACTGGTTAAATATTATCAGCAAAATGTTTTATTTGCAGCGACGGAGAGATTAATTCAATTATGATCAGAGTAGCGAGGCTCTACTATAGTTACGACTAGCATCGGTGCCCATACTGTCCATTGAACACTGGTTATTTATTATCAGCAAAATGTTTTATTTGCAGCGACGGAGAGATTAATTCAATTATGATCAGAGTAGCGAGGCTCTACTATAGTTACGACTAGCATCGGTGCCCATACTGTCCATTGAACACTAGTTATTTATTATCAGCAAAATGTTTTATCTGCAGCGACGGAGAGATTAATTCAATTATGATATCTTTTGCAATTTTCACAGGGCAATTTTCCTTGGAGTTCAGTTCAATGAAACACATTGTTGAGACGTATGTGATATGAATGCAAATAATAATAAAGTCCAATTAAATTGCGTAAGATAGAATTAACCTTCGAGTAATAGGAGGCAGCGTATTAACGACTAACCTGGGTTTATTTTCCTCGTCGAGATCTCAGGGTCCGTGGATACTAATCGGCCCCACCAGTTCATTTTATTCACCTGTAACAATAAATACATAAAAAGGGTTAAATAACAATAACCATTATAGCTGCACCCTGCGGTTTCACTCGCACGGCATTTTGAGACAGCTTATTCGTACTTATTCTTTTGGGGTCAGCGCAGTACGTCTTCTTCTTCCACTCCTCCTATCAGCCGTCAACAAGTCAGTCACGCCGTTCCGGCTCTTCTTCTTCTCTCAGCCATGTGCGTCCACTGCTGGACATATGCCTCCCTCATATAGGGGGGATTTGCCAATACTCGCCACGCTTGGCAGGCGGGTTGGCGAGCGCAGTATGATTTCCGATCCTCAGAAGGCGCTGCTGCCCACCTCCTGGTACGTGATCCCTTAGCCGACTCTTACGGCACCCACGGGAAGAGATGGGGGAGTACTATTCTAGACCGGTACCCCACGGCCATTTCCGGCCATTTCCAGCGTTCCGGCTCATATCATCTAAATACCATTCATTTCTTTGCTCGAAGGAGAAAAAAAGACGCTTCAACCCATCAACCCTTCATCTTCATCACTTTCTTACGTGTGATTATTTCCTATTCATAACATGCCCATACTGAGCCAAACCATCTTTAATCTTTAAATCAGTTAATTCTTGAATTGTTATGTTGCGTTTACTAAAGTTAAATAGGGGATGAAAACTTGTATGGAATATCTTTACTTACAAACCATCTTTCGTCGTAATTATAATAGGTATAAAAGTTGTATTATTAAAAAAAATACCAGAAGATGGAACCGACTTCAACACTCAAAAGTATGAAATAACTTGTCGAAGTCGTTACCATGCTCACTGTATTTTGATAATAGTTACTTTTGAACTATCATGGTATCGACTTGAGTGTTAAGTCAGTTCCATTTTTTGGTAAACAATTTTTTTTCACCCTTTTCAGTGACATTTTCTACTCACGGGGTCAATTGTCATTGTGTATGTTCACCGATTTCTCCACCCGCAACTATAATGTCATCGACGTATGCGTAGCACTTTTCAGTTATCGGAGTGTGACTCAAAAACAGCTTGACCGATTTTAATAAAATTTAAATGGGAACGGGAGGGCTGGCTGCCTTTCAAATAATCTCCTCCTTTTTTGAAGTCGTTTAAAAATAACACTACTTAATTAGAAATAGAATAATAATAACACTATAAATTAAAGCAATTCCATTGCAATGCCAATAATGGATTTGCCATAAAATTGTACAACTACATATTTTCTATTAATGAAATACTCTTATTTTGCTTGCTTCCAATTAGCAAAAGCAGTTATGCATTTAATAAACATTTTGCCTTAGCGCGTGGTAGAATGGACTAAAATTCGCCACTAAAGTTGCTCAGGAAACTAATAATGCAGAAACCATTTTGAGATATTATATCCAACCCACGGAACGCCAAATTGACCATTACATCAAATTGGTCGGTGCCGGACAAAAACATCTCATTCCATGTAATAATGAAGTTACGTTTAAAATAATTAGTTATGTATACAAAAGCAATTTCAGAAGTGTTACAAGGTTCGCCTATGACATTTAGAAAACTTTTGTAGCAAGCATTTAGGTGGGTTTTGCGGTGATTAGCTCATATCTTATCAGTGGTCTAAGTATAGACGCTACAAAGCAGTTATCTGCTAACTATGTAATTTAAAAATAAATGTAACCTTACTGCCAATAAATGAGTGAGCTGACATTAAAATGGCAACAACGTAACTGTTTGAGGAAAACGAGAATGAACTCGCGACTTGACACAAAGAAAGGATAATGTAAAATATTGTATATTGGTGGAGGGCCTGGTGGTATTACGTTTCTTACGAGGGAGTTATTTGTTCAAAATGTAATGCACTCATAGTTCATAGTTATTTATTGGGATAAGAAATACAGGTGAAATATAGCATAAAAGAAAAATAAGAAATAACATTTAAAAATTAACAATCCCACTAATATTATCTATAAATGTGAAATTTACGATTGAATGGATGGATGGATGTTTGTTACTCAATCACGCCAGAACGGCTGAACGGATCTAGATGAAATTTGGTATGGAGATAGCTTATACCCTTGATTAACACATAGGCTTATTTTCATCATCACCGTTTTTTATCACCACGCGGATAAAACCGCGGGGCGAAGCTAGTATTACATATAGACAACGGTAGGTACATAGTACTAGTTACTATTAGTTATAAAATAAATATCAGTCATATTATGTCACAAAATAATAATAAAAAACGTACAATAAAATGACAAAAAATATAAAATAATATTTTATTAAATTTCAAAATATGTCATTATCGTAGTCATTCTTCTAGCTTGTAAATTGCTGGAAACTATAAAAACGTTGGTTAATAAGCCAACGCCTCAATCTTAGTTTAAATAATGCACTTTTAGGAGCTTCTGCGACTTCGGTCGGTAGTCGGTTATAGACAGTCGGTCCCATGACATGAGTCAACTTGCTCGACTCAGCTAGAGAATGGGCTACAGCTCATACAACATACATTAGGTACATTAAGTTGGTGCACTCAGTTAGATCGCTAGAGCAGCAACTGAAGTACATATTATGTACAGTCTCGACAAAGAAAGTGTTCTACAAATTTCTGTGTAATCTCAAGAGCGATAGATAAGGTGGATCCTGTCTGTCAGTAGCCTGCTCATACCTTTTCAAGATTAACTAGCAAGTTGCGTCCATCCTGCAGGACCCACGTAGATTCTTCCACCTTGATATCTGCGTCCAGGTCCCCGTCGATGATGAGCGGCTGGCCCTTGATGCCGACCTTAAGGTGGCGTTTGGCTATCACCACATTCAAATCACGCGGTCTAAGCGTTTGTCGGAGAGGTACTCGTAACTGTGGACAAAGATTGTCGGGTTTGCAATCAAAGTTGGTGGTGATTATTGTAATGGTAAGTAAACCAACATATCTTAAATGGGAGTGAAATAAAAAGGATAATTAAAGAATTATGAATTGCTTGCTATTTTTTTTCTGTTATGGCTGTTGTAGTATGTGGGTTGCTAGTGGAAGTATTACTTTGTTTTGTAAAAATCATAAGTGAGTTCTAGATTATGATATCTAAACAACAAATAGATTTTTAAAATCATGTTATAGTGTGACTTTTACGTTTTTTAAAATATGACACACTTTATTTATTCCTTCTTTATTATAACTTATAAGTAATGACATTTACAAAATTTAGTCAACCTCTCCGGTCCCAGAAACTATTTATAAAATGCCCTTATATTATCAATTCGCCTTTTCCGTATTCATAAATACGTCACAGCAATTGTACAATGACCTGTACAATTCAAAACTACAGAACCCTTGATTATGCGTGGTCAAGCGTACTTTTTGTAAAGGATCTCTGCTAAAATGATATATACCTACTCCGCCCAAACAACAATTTCAAATCATCTACTCCACGAAACAGTAATTTACATTAGCGTTGATTTCTAAACAGTATAATGGAGTGCAATTAAATTCAAGAAATTAAGCAATACCTACTCCCCAATTAATCTCTACAAAGTTTTATCTCAACATTTTTTTAATACAATGATTTGTGCAAAACCATAAATATGATTCATACTCGTATAAAAGGGGCGGGTTTTGACATTTAGATATTCTTATCTTGACTAAAAATGTATTTACTAAAAGCAGACCGAACTACAATTACGAGTATGTGATTGCGTACACGGATAATTGTAGATAATAAGCAAGGATTTTCTTTGTAAGCACAGTAAGTTCATAGGTTACACTTTAACATTTCACACAATTGGAAATGGTGCGCATGACACAAGTGTTACGTCAAAATATTATGTTGGTGACGTCGAAATTATAAAACGAATGACATCATAATTACACTACAAGGCGATCGATCGCTCGTTCGAATAAGTCAAAGGTCTCTCTCAACGTGAGTACATAATACACTATCATTCCTAATAATTAGTGTGTTACGAAAGTCACCCGAATCAAACTGCCGCGTCTATGACATGCTATATATTTACGATGTCATTCGGCAGTGAAGTGTTAATCGCTGGTCAGTTTGATATCAAGGTGCTCGTCAAGACTGACATCATAAACACATGCGCCGAATACCGAATGAATGCGTGCTATAATAAAATGCTCGTTAAAATTGAGGAGAGCAGACGAAGCGCGCGTTCTTCGAAGCACGGCGTGATGACCTCGCATTCTTGGCAAGGACGATTCGAATGATCATTACAGAGCTTGTGCGCTACCCAACCGGACCGCAACGACACACGATGCGACGCGGCGACGCCGCGGCATGCGGCCACTTCGATTCTACTTGACGTCGCGCACCAAATTCTATTGTGAATCATTAATTTAAACCGCGATCTTCATCGCCATCACGAGTAAAATATAACATAAGAAAAGTGTAAAATCTGTAAGCACTAAGTAGGCGTTGACAGAACGAGTTATCAAGATGGAACATTAATATCAGCCGATTCATCGGCACAAGTTGTTGTGTATCTCCGCATAATAATAATCGGCCCAATAAGTTTCGACTGGTCACTACTACCACTGGCCTTCCACTCAGAGCGGAGGGTCGGACATAATCCACCATGCCGACCAGTGGGGGTTGGTAGATATGGTAGTGGCCGGCCCAAAGTCAGTCAGTCAACTTGTAGACGGTACAAGGCGGTCAGACATTTCGTAACAATGATTAAAGTTCTATAATAGCCTCATGGGACACGTCTCAGCTGGGGTACCAAGCCCCGCTGAGCTGTGCACTTAGGTTCAATTCTCAATGCTGTAACTCGCCAGACCCTCCAGTTCCAGTCTTGGATTTGTTCCTTTGCACACCGCTCGAGTTTCGCAGGACAGCAATGGAGTTTGTGACAACAACTCAAAACCTCCTCATATAAATTTATATCTTGTAGGTATATTGATATTGATGTCTATGTGGTTTCTATGTGTAATTTTATGTTCTATTGTTTATTTTTTTGTTATACTTGTATGTTTACTGTGTATTTTTTTATCCTTTTGTATCCTTTTAAGCCTTTTATAAGTGAATTGGGAAACTGTAATGCTTACATAAGTGTATGTATGTAAATAAATAATCCTAGTTGTTATGTAAAGACAACCACCGGGACCGACGGCTTGACGTGCCCTCCAAAGCAAGGAAACGTTTTGTTATAAATGCCATTAGCGGTGACCATCTGAGGTATGACCGAGGAGTGTGCTGCGTAATCTAGTTGATCGATTAAGATAGCATGGGGAAGCTTCGCTACGCTTCATGTTATTTAGCACCGTAATACAGGTGACAGGTCAATCCCAGTACGCTACTAAAGTGTGTCATTTAAGGCCATTTTAATTAACTAAGTGGTATAATTTAAAATCTAATTTATTTCAATTTTCATTTAAAACAAGCATATACCTTCACACTTCGTTAGTTCAGTATTTAAAAACATATGTTTTGTGTGTCAATTGGGAGATATGCATGTACCTGCTAAATTACAAGTTTAAGACTAGAGGCTATACTCTAAGAGATATCCACTACTGACATTAATCTCTAATGTCAACAGTATATGTATGTAATAATTAAAAAAAAAAAAAAAAATGATCAGTCAAACACAGAAATGTTAGTCGAGACCTGTATTGGCGCGACACCTTGACCCTGATAGTGATGTATTTTACAAGCAAAATTAGCGTTGTAAATAGTGATTAGTCTCCGACCAGCTAATACATAACCAACAAACGAAACGGCCATGCGACTTAAATCATTATACAGGTACGCACAGATGATGCATATTATAATGATTTATGACCCGGTCCTGTGCAACATACACATGATGGTTGAATGTCAATAAACAAAAATAGCAATATTATTGAATAGATAACTCAATATCGCAGTTTCTATGTCGGCGACTGAGATTACCTGAAAGTTTTTACGGGCAAGATACCTATAAATAGATTTAAATATTAGTAATAATACTAAGTTCCTTAGAAGTAATCCTTAGAGCGGAGATAGCCTAAGTTTTTATAAAAAAAAACTACCTCAACTATTATAAGAGAACCGTATATTTTCTCGACATAATAAGTACCATATGTATGTGTAATTTTAGGCGACTATCTCTATGTCAAATTTCATCGAGATCAATAATTCATCTGATCGCGCGTGGTCGAGTAACAAGCATCCAAACTTACTCATATATAATAGTAGTGCGATCATTCGTTCAACATCATTTATAACATTTGAGCTGAACTGTACTTTATTAATTACTAGTAGCGCCCCGCGGTTTCACCCGCGTGGGTTACGGTTTTCCCGCTACATCAATTCAACGGGAAGTATACTTTTTCCGGGATAAAAATAGCCCATGTATTAATCCAGGGTTTAAACTATCTCCACACCCAATTTCATCGAAATCGGTGTATCCGTTAAAACATACACACATACACACAAACTTTCGCAATTATAATATTAGTAGGATTATATGCGTACTAGAAGCTCAAGTATCAGCAGGAACTTCGGTAAACAAATGATGTAATACCATACTCAAATAACGAATGAGGAAACAATATTTTATTTGGAAAATATCTTAACTTGTGTATCACCGTTATGGTTCAATTAATTCAATTTTATTTAAATAAACCACGACAATACATACAAGAGTTGACATTTAGTCCGAGCATAGAACAACTACTATTCCGGTAAATCCTTCTTCATAAGCAGTCAAAGTCTTAATTGGTGTAGCAAATCTCATTCCGAACACATGTGATTGACTCTTGGCGCCACCGACATTAATAGAAGGCAACATCAGCCGCGGTCTCGACCACATTCAGAATATTTGGCCAACTGGGTTAAGTTTTATATATACGGTGTTATTTGAAACTTTGAGATCCGGCTAGATACATGTGTAACCAAACAGTGGGTGGCGACAGGTAAATGTTAATATGAGCAATGATATTAATGGGTAACATGAAGATTTCAATTGAATTAAACTGGCGGCGTCGCGCGATTGAGAAATTAGGCAAACCTTCAATCTTTTGTTGGTTTAGCGAATAACTTGTTACAAGAACCTTGTAGTTAGTGCGCTCAATGGAGTGGTGGTATAATACCTTCACACGATCATGCGCGATTACAGATCCGTTCTAATGGAAGCTGCGAATTCTCTACCGCCACATCCTATAAACCGTATATTTTATAACGTACCTATCAATATTCAATGTTAAACCAAAGCTAATCGGTTTCTTGGTATGTTTATACTGTGAATAACAATATTTTATCTGACTATAGGAAGTTAAAATGCATATGATTTTAACGTGGATGGCTTCGATCCGTGACTTCTGTACAATTAGCAGCTCTACTATAAATTGTCGTTAGCATAATGATTGGTATAGCGCGGATTGCAAAATGGCTGTCCGGCACCTTGCCTATTCATCAAAATTTTAGCTTTTAAAAAAGATACGTTACGTTTTTTTTTCAAGTTTTTCATATTCAGCCTCAGAGCCTCCTCAGAGGTTCTAAAATCGACTGTATGTTACGCGATCATTCCGCCAACGATCAATGGATTTTGATGATTCTTTATTTGTTTGGTAGGTGATGCCTCACAGATGGTCCCATATAATTTTTTTATAAAATCGGTGAACTAGTTTGGTTTTTAAATCAAAATAACTGAAAAACATAACATTCAAGTAAACGAATTAAAGCAATTGAAATCGGCTGTCCCCATTTTAAGGCAATTTTGTTGATCGTTACAAATGTCTCTTGCAAATATTTGTAATATGATATATCCGGCGGGTTAGCTGACGAACTTTTTATTAATGCTAAAGGTTGATAGTTTACCCAATACTCCGCAGATCACCCAAACCAAACAGCACAGTTTGGGACCTGAAGACCTTGTGTGAATGTTAATAAATAAAAAAAAAATTAATATCCCGCAGCGTTATCGCCGATAAGCATTGTTTCTACCGTCGTTGTCACTTGGTACATCATGGTAACACAGCCAAGGATCGATGTGTTTCCAGAGAGTTTTTTCTGAGCAATATAATCCGAGCTCCCGTACAACACATGAATGCGCGTGTAGTTTCTGAGCAAGTCCGTTGTCTTTAACCGCATCATCACTTTTAAAATGACCTTGATATATATTATCTGCATAAATTTAGCAATAAAGGGCTATTTAAGATCATTCATACGTTTTATTTAAACAGTAGATACACATGGCAATATTCGTATAGATTATATTTGATCCAATATCTCTATGTTTCAGTGTATCAGCTATTTATGATCAGAGTCAAGTTCAAGAGTTTAAGAGGTGTCTCTAGTGATTACATTTTTTATAAACATTTGATTAGTGGACATTACGAGTGACCACAGACCTGGCGCTTATCTCAGCCAACGAATAAGTTTGGCTATTCAACGAGGTAATGTCACCAGGTTTTCGGACCTTACATGCAGACTATTATGGAAACAATTGTATTATACATAAATAAAAAACATAAGGGTCGATTTGAGAACTTCTTCCTTTTTTGAAGTCGGTTAATTAGCAAGCAAATAAGTATAAAAATTTGTGTGCCAATACAGATTTATTTTAATTTTGTTTGAAAACTATTATTTACTATCTTCTGTTATCGTATCAGACAACGACTACATACCTATACATTATATCTACATATAACCATCACATTATAGCTTGTGTCTAAATGAAACTTATTTGAATTAATATTGTATGAATTCACAATGACCAGAAACAAATGGCTAATATAAAGAACTGTGCCTTAAATACGAACGAGTACATTTCGATTCGATTGTCTTTATGAAAGACTTCAACGCGCTCAAAAACTTCCGAAAGCAGGTATTATTTAACTGTAACTCAGTAAAAAATACCTGCTTTCGGAAAAGGATGTTATTTAACCGACTTCAAAAAAGGAGGTTACTCAATTCAACCGTGTATATTTTATATTTATGTGTGTTCGATAACTTCGTCGTTTATTAACCGATTTTATGATTCTTTTTTTGTTTGATAGGTATCTTCTAGGCATGCGTGCTCTATCGTAGACCGCATCATCACTTAACATCAGGTGAGATAGTGGTCAAACGCCTGCCTATTCCCAATATAAAAAAAAAGTATACTTCCGTAGTGGTCCCGTTTCAATTTCATCAAAATCGGTCAAGCGGTTATTGAGTTACACTCCAATAACTGAAAATTGTTACGTTTATCTGGATCCTATCCTATCCGGAAGTCACTGAAAGAGTAGAAAAAAAATCTTTTACAAAAAAAAGGAAGCAACACTCAAAAGTGTGAAATAACTTGTCGAAGTCGGTATCCACAATATTTTGGTAATAGTTACTTTTGAACTATCATGGTACCGCCTTCAACAAGTTATTTCACACTTTTGAGTGTTGAAGTCGGTTCCATTTTTGGTAAAAAAATTTTTTATTATTGTTTGTCAGTTCAGTTGTATTCGTTTCCCCGTCGTGATCACCTAACATGGACTCAATGGAACGATTTTAAAATACAAAAGCATGGAAATAGCCATAATTAGCCGTGTAATAAAAGCATTGAACTCTATGTAGCTTTGGCATAGGTTAAATAATAGTTACTTTGTTGTTCGGTTTAGCGCATCCAATGCTACCCGTCACGGTCATGGCAAGCGAGTAAATCATACACCCAAATCTTAACGCATTACACTTATCCGACGAGATGCATTAGATTATCTAACTCTAAAATAACGCGACCTAAATACATCTCAAGTATACCTAGTTATGGCCATCGGGCAGCAATAGAGCATATAGAATGCTGCTAACAATTCGATCCATCCAGCGTGCCAACAAGCCATTCATTGCCTTACTAGATTTCTATTAGTCATTCTTAACATGCTTCAGGAGATTGAACCCGGCTTCAAAAACCTTAACCTCGACAAATTTCAAAATTGTGTTAAGTTCGTTTAATAAGATTCATTTCACTCGAGTTCGTGCTGGTCACCAAAACATTTAAACATTTTGTACTCGTGCAAAGAATATCCGGTGGTGTGTGTCATCTGGTGAATCCCAATCGGTTCAGCAAGGTGGCCCTGTCCGATCCTGCAGCGTAACTCAGGCGGCGCGTCCTCGCCGTTTGCGCAACTCCGGGTGACGAAGGGTGCCACGTCACCAGCCCCCGGTGCACAGCAGTTCAGACGTGACTCTACCTACGTATCCCCGTTTTACAATTTTCCTGCGGACTGAGGCTACCGCCAGTCGCACACACAACCGTGTCTACATTAACATCATCTCTTATCGTCTTGGATATTTTCTTTTCTTCTATTAGTCAGGTTAGTAATTTAATTGACAGCGTTTGCACATTACGTTATAATTTTTAGTTAAACTTTTTTTATGTCAAGAGTCCTCCATCAAAATTAACATTTATAATTTGGACATAGACTTCACGTATTGTGTTCAATTCGCATTACTACGCACTCGAGCTTTAAATACACGCTTACAAAACTTGATCAATGAAATGTTAGATTGCGTATCTTGCCCGTTGTCACTGTCCTTACCCTTTTCGCACAAAAGGAGATAGATACGCTTTTTTGGGATAATTCCGTGACTATTTAACGATAATTGATTCCAAGCATCAAAATACATTATTTATCCGCAATAATTCAATTAAAATCCATAAGTTATCATTTTATGTTTAATATAGACCGTAATGTGTTCCGAGTAACGCACACTTTCAACCATTAAACATTTACAGACACTAGAGTGAATTACTAATATAATTTCTCATATATGTATATAATATTTCAAATTTTGACGGGAAACGAAGCCCAATTTGTCCGTTGTCGTCGAGAACAACTGCGGAGTGCAACCTCATATATAAACGTTGAGGATCGTTGCAACACTCTCAGTACGGCTCTAGTCGCTTTGCCGCTTGGTACAGGCGCGTCCGACGGCGCCGACCACACGGAGAGGGCGAGAGAGAACAGCTGACGAGCCGATGTAAACACGAGACATGTGGACACAGTGAGTGCAGTGACGTAACAGTGAACCCATTACACGACTAGTGAACTGGACTATATATCTACTATTACAAGCATGGATATCAAAAGTTCGGTGAGTGATTCAAACTCTAGCTTAGACAATGCAGTTTACAGGCCTTGCGACTTGTGTGAAACTACGAACGTTGCCGGCTCGGAACGAACGAGCACATTTAAAAGGCTGTGATCGTATAAGCATTGAGACGTCGATCAATTAATTTATAGTATGATTGAGTTACGAAATCATTTATCTCTAATGATCGCATCTTAATTGATTATACTCAGGTGTTTAATGATCTCAAATACAGACAAGTACAGCTTCATGATTTATCTTTGCTGAATAATAAGTGTGAACAGTAATAGTTCAGCAATTCGTACGCGTGTTATTCGAAACATTGAAATAAAAGATTTCATAAAATTAGTTTGTTTGCCGCAACCTAAAGGCGAAGCGAAGTTCAGCTTTTGTGCTCAATTTCTATTGGTAAATAACTGCAACCTTCAATGATTTTCGTGTCACAAGCTTTACCAACCTCATTTGCAAGTTCAGGGTACTAACAATACCCCTATAAATGTCAAACTGTTAAACCCACGGGTACTGACATGATAATATTAAAATTAAAATCCATTATCCATATATATGTTACGTCAAGATACAATAAAAAAATAATACATAAAAAAATGCCGTGGTGGTACCGGCTTAGAATAATACTCCCCCATCTCTTCCCGCGGGTGCCGTAAGAGTCTAAATCCGAGCATTGGCAAATTCCCTCTATATGGGGGAGGCTTCTGTCCAGCAGTGGACGCAAATGGCTGAGAGAAGACATAAAAAAGACAAAAGAATATCAATGAGTTTAACATTAAGTTCTATTTGCTAACCACATAATAAGCTAACCAATGACTGACCTTAATATTAAAACTATATAAGTTCTATGACCACAGAGACTCCATAACAGTTCAGAGACCTAACATAGCTGTGGGTGGATCGATGGCACATATTATATAATTAATAACGTTTTTATGTTATTCAGTCTGATCGACAATGTTACTAGTATACGTCAATGCTATACATTTATTTTAAACTAGCTGCGCCCCGCGGTTTCACCCGCGTGCACTACGTTTTTCCCGCTGACTCAGTTATCCCACGGGAACCATACTTCTTCCAGGACAAAAAGTAGCCTATGTCCTTCTCCAAAGTCCCATGTATCTTTATACCAAATTTTATCTAAATCGGTAAAGCCGTTTTCATGTTATGTCGTGACAACGGAAAACGGGTTTCATTTTTATATATATAGACTATATAATAATTTTGCAAAGCACTGTGGTAACAGAATTATCCAACTGCTAAAATCCAAAACATATTGAAAACTCCTTTGAGAGATACAACTAGACAAATCAATGGACCAGAAATGTGTATAGGATACACACATCTAGGTTTTAAATTTCCTCATGAAATATCTTCTGGTGACCGAAGTATCCTGATGAAACTCCAAGGTTACATCGTTTACTGCCTGAGTCTGTGTTTCCCGATATGTACAACCCCGGAGTCTTCAAGTCGCGAGTGAATAGGCTCCTTCTAAGTTTGCGTGCTCCACCTTAGACCGCGTCGTCGCTTAACATAAGGTGAGACAGTGGTCAAACGCAAGCTTATAATCATTATAAAAAAAAGTTAAATATTTTGATATTGAAATAGGCGCAAATAGACTTTTTTTACAAATTATAAGTTTGCGTTTGACAACTGTCTCACCTGATGTTAAGTGATGACGTTGTCATTTAGCACGCAAACCTAGAAGGTACCTATTCACTCGCGACTTGAAGTTTAAAACTAATGCATGTCATACGTCATTATATGGAACTTTTAGTTGAAATAACTACTTACCTAAAATCGATTAATGATATTTAAATTTGATTAAAAGGAAATTTCTAGGAACTCGTTTCCTAAACAGCAAAAACATAATATCTAGATCAAATCCCACTCGATCGGACCATAGATATCAGACGGAAAAAGAAAGCCTCGGTTCGTTTTGCTATTTTCTTTTAGATATCCTCTGTTTCTGATTGAAACTGAATAAGTGAATAACGTTAATCCTTTTTATTACACTATTACTTGTTATTTACGTTAAAACACTTAGAACAAATAATGTTTAATGTATAATGCAGACGTTCTTAGCCCGCAATACTTTTATCCACTCGACAACCACCTTAAGTCGAGATAAGGTGTATGCTGAAAATCAGCCTAATGTAGACACTGCCTACGTAGAGCAGTGCTGAGCACATCCCTATTGTAAGAATAATATTACTGCTTCGAAGGCTTCTTGTATTACAATTTATATAATTTTATGGCAATAAATATTTTTATTCTATTCTTAAGCTGATAATATATTTTCCAAACTACGCGCTCTCGCCGATATTGCCACCCGCATTTCTCCAGTCTTCTCGTGACCACGACCAATGCAATTTGGTCGAAACGTCGAGGTAAAAAAAATACTAAATGTTTTTCTCGCGATCAAGCCCCGTTTGATTTAATAACAATATATTTTCCACATGTAAGGTGATTATTAAGGTGTGAAATCACCTTACATACTAAACCTTAGGCATACTTTTTTATTGTAACTATGTAAATGGAAGATAGCAGCAATAAGGCTTTTTTTTTTCCGCATAGTTTAGCGGTTTACAATGTTTGTTTTTCCAAATGTTATACAGATAAGTAAATAAAACACCTCTATAGGTAAACGATGACCAGTGAAGAGATATAGAATGGGCCACGTTATTTTCGGCAACATTATCTTCATTTAGCAGACGAACTGCGGAAGGAAGGGGGTTATAAAGCGAATAATAATGAAGCCAAGCGGTGTTGAGGCAGATGACGATGTAATTATGGACTTTAAACTGACCTCAACCAAAATGTATAATGTATCACAATAGGAAGTGCTAGCCAGTGGCTTACCATGGGATAATCAAGGTCAAAACGAACGTTCATTAACATACATCTACATATTTTTTGCTGACGAGCTTTTGTTATTGGTTTTTAACGTACATTATGTTAAGAATACGTTGTCTTGACCTCTTGTTATCATATAAAATGTGCACATTTCTCCCGATGGCGACAGCACTAAACCTTTAAGCATCTTGAATTTTTTAATAACATATCGCCTGCCGTTTTAGTACCCTATACACATACAGTAAAATCCTGAACTTGGATGCTAGCTAGCTACAGCGATGATCATGAAAAAGCGAGCTTGCTCTTTGCTTAGCAACTTTGGGCACCACACACCCACCTTCGCTCTCATCTCTTTTCAGTCTCATCTGTTCGAAAAATCAAGTGATATAGAAATCATTGTAAGGAATATTTCTAAGCAGCAAATATAGAAATGGAATTTCTATATTTGCAGACACTTCCGAGAACGAACACGAAACAGAGAAGCAAGAGTGAGAACTAAAAATATGGCGAAGCGATGATAGCACAGCCTGTCAAACAGACGGACACTGGTTCAAGCCCCAACAACACCTTGAGCCTTCGGTGAAGGAAACTCCCTGCATGGTGGTAGGGTACTTTAGAAAACCCGCCTGGCTAGCTACCACCCTCAAGTTTGAAAAACTGTCACCAAACACATAGTATGTTCAGGCAGCAGTTCTTAAGAGCCAGTGGGCATTCTAGGTATAGCGTGATAACATCTTCGACCACACCATCGAGTGAGATAGTAGTAAAATGCTTGATCTATACAGTATAAAAAAGGACTCCTGAATTTATACATTTCAATATTTCGTCGTTTTCAAATGCGTAGCATACAGTGTGTATCACGTCGTCCCACTAATATATGTAGTTTGGATGGATGTATGGATGTTTGTTTATGGATATGGATTTTCACGCAAAAATGACTGAACGTATTTGGATGAAATTTATATGGTATAGAGATAGATTAGACCCTGGAATAACACATATGCATATTTTTATCCCGAAAATAATTGTTGTTCCCGTGGGATAACAAAATAATTCAAAAACCTATGTTACTCAATTAAATTGGGTATTGAGATAGGTTACACCCTGGAAAAACACATAGGCTATAAAAAGTACAGAGTTTCCGTAGGATAATTGAGGTAGCGAGAAAACCATAATCGCGGGAGTCACCGCGGGGCACTACTAGTATTAGATAAACGAGATGTCACCGTATACTCGAACTGCTTACTTAAATTATCCAATTTCAAACTGTGATTTTATTTCACAGCAGTTAATGCAACGTCTGCAATATCCGAGCTTTACATTAACTGAGGTAGGTTTGGCCACAACATCCCGGATTACCGAGTTACGTATACTATATATACTGTGTAATACCTACTAAGATATTACATCCGATTTACAGATACTGCATTTTATATAAAAAAGAGCATTGTTACATAATAATATATGAAATTCTTTTTACTACTATTATCGAGACTGTTATTCTTGTTAGATTAGTTTACTTTTATTACTAAATAGTTTTCTGTAAAGTATTTTAGGCGCTACTTTAATAAACATAATAGCGTAAATAATATAATGTGATGTAACCGATGTTATGTAGAACTTTGTCTGGAATTGTCATTATTTTAATATTAGCTGCTTCTATATAGTATAAAGATATTTAAGGAATTTTGATAGCATCCGCAACAAATGCAAAATACAAAACAAAAATCATTTACATTATTTTATTTAGTACCTTATTTGCATACGATAATATCTTAAATAGATAATTAATTCAGCGATTCGCACGTGTTTACATAAGCGCATTTAGATAAAATAAAAAATATTACATTCTAGGTAGTATAATGGTTAATAGCTGTCTTCAGACAGGTTTCACCCGCGTGGTGATGAAAAACGGTGGTGGTGATGATGATGATGACGCTCACAAATAACGTGGCTTTCTATTGGTAAAATAAATTAATAAATCGGTTTACTAGGTCCAGTGATTACCCCCTACAACCTCACAAACTTTACCTCTTTATAATATTAGTATATACACAACTAAAATTTTACATATTGATAAAATAACTTAGCCATCGTTGTAAGAATCAATTCCATACTAAAAAATAGAGCTTACAGACAGGTTAATAAAATGGTTAACAAAAATAACTTAACTGGCGACTCGTAATAGTGCCCTTGGTGTATTTTAAATAATGATATTTTCTACGAAATAAATTGATTACGGCGGCGGAGTGTTTAATATTATCAAGAGACAGGACATTTTTCCTAAGAAACTGTAGAATTCTTCAAATAGGTGTAAGGAAGACTACAACACAGCTTCTGTGAATGTTTAATGAACACAGATTCTGTGAATGTTTAATGAACACAGATTCTGTGAATGTTTAATGAACACAGATTCTGTGAATGTTTAATGAACACAGATTCTGTGAATGTTTAATGAACACAGATTCTGTGAATGTTTAATGAACACAGATTCTGTGAATGTTTAATGAACACAGATTCTGTGAATGTTTAATGAACACAGATTCTGTGAATGTTTAATGAACACAGATTCTGTGGATGTTAATGAACTTTCACATTTGGATAAAGGCTAGATTAAATAAGACAAAGTTGAAATTATACAGAAACAATAATCAATTTATCGTGAAACCGACCAGGTGTGATTCGTTATTTAGCGGTGAGCATACAAGGCCTTTTCAATGTCATGTTTTAGATAAAAACATATCCTTCACCACATTCCGAGATGACGATGTTCCCTCGGAGTATTTATAGACAATTAACTATTAATCGATTCATAGTTAACGACATCTTATAAATATCTTGTGACATTATGGGTTCCGTAGCTCAAAAATAATAATTAAATCTATGGTAACATTATATATTCCGCGCCCTTGTAAGACCTTTTTTCTCAGGAATGCGCGGAGGTAACAAATTGAAAGTAATGGCAAATGCAAGGTCAATTTAAAGCTATACAAAAATCAGAGCAAACAGAAAATGCAGCCGTTTTCGCACTGCCCAAAAACCGCTGCTTCCCGTTGCAAATCAATTACATCATGCAATTTGTGTAAAAGCAAGGTCACACGTAAAAAAAATGTATTTTTAAAAATATGAAGTAGAAAAATAGATGTGCCCGAATGTAAAGTACTAGAATCATAAAAATTAATGATTTTTATGCTAACAAAAACACAATTTGCTAAGAGCTTGACATTCCTAGTACTCGCGTAGTAAGCCGTGGTTTCGACTATAGTTTCAACCACATTCGGTGGTCTTTTTCAAGGAGAGTACGAGGCGCTCGCGGACGCGGTCGCGGTTCGCCTAGGACTGAGACTAATCCTCTGACTTACTCTACGTGAGTAATTGCCGTATTTTATCCATTAATATTTACGCATGTACATAACACGACAGCCAAGCTATCGTACTGATGAACAGCTCTAGACTGTAATACAATTAGTATATATTGCTATTTATTTATAAACGGACAATCCAGTATATCATTTCACCACAATGTCCAGCAATATACCCAAAAATTGTGGTCACCATAATGATGCTAGACATATTACATAATATATAGGTACATGGGGTATTTGACAAGATTATACTTCTCGAAGATACCCAAGAGCGTCATACCACCATGTTATTGGAAACATTTCAAAAACAGATTCAGCTGTATATGTATATACATAAATAAATAATTCAGCTAGAATTTAGTAATCACTAAAATTATTTTTTTCATATTCAGTATTGGCATTAATAGATTTCGTTGTGTCGAGTTCCGGACACAACCTATACATACAGCAGCAAAGGTAATTGAAAAAGGTGAAACAAAAAAACTTACCAAATAATGGAACCGACTTCAACACTCAAAAGTATGAAATAACTTCTTGAAGTATCATGATAGTTCAAAAGTAACTGCATATTGTCAAAATATTGTGAGCATGGCTTCGACAAGTTATTTCATACGTTTGAGTGATGAAGTCGGTTCAACTTTTTGGTAAAAAAAAATGTCCCCCCTTTTCAGTGACTTTTGCTATTCACGGGATCAATTGTCAGTGTATGTTCACCGAATTCTCCACAAGCTACTATAATATCATCGACGTATGCGTAGCACTTTTTAGTTATTTGTCCGCTTGACGGATTTGAATGAAATTTAAGGGACACAAGAAGCACCATCTATCAAATAAAAAAAATAATGATTAGTCAGTTCACCCAGTCGAAAGTTCTGAGGTAACAAACATAAAAAAAACATACGGGTCGAATTGAGAATATTCTCCTTTTGTTGAAGTCGGTTAAAAAGACACGTTACCGCTAACATTAAATAAACTCTTTAGGCCCTTAGGCATTTAGACCTTAAGCAATAGCATTTCTCATCATTTTTCGCTTACGCTCGAGCAATACATATATGAAGTATAATGAATACAATGGTTTGCTTTCCTACAAAAAAGGCTATATTTCCATACTATGAAGCTCCTTGCAACAAAACAATCAACTAAACCGATCTATCTGTCAAATCACATATTTTGCTTCTGCTTTACGAACTTGCTGCTTACAACTTAAGGCTTTACAAAAGTTCAAAAACATGCAGTCCATTAAACTTAAAAAAAAAACACTTATAAGAGCAGCACATACAATTGGATATCACATCGCAGCCATATGACGTCCACAGCTGGACATACGCCTCCCCATATAGAGAGATTTGCCAATACTCGTCACGCTTGGCAGGCGGGTTGGCGAGCGCAGTATTATTTCCTATCCTAAGAAGGCGCTGCTGCCCATTTTCTGGTACGTGGTCACTTAGCCGACTCTTACGGCACCCGCGGGAAGAGATGGGGGAGTAGGTACTATTGTACCAGTATTGTACTAGTACCACCACGGCACCGGCAATTTGATAACATTGGTAATTTATTAGTATAAAAAATATTTCCGAGCGACCATATTTTTCTTTCATCTCTCGAGGTAACGAAAAATGCGCTTGACTTTTTCCACACGCATCAGGATTTGTCCTGCCCCTTCTGTCTGTAACCACCCGCGACCCTCTTCTAGGTCATCGGCACCTTAATGTCTAGGATAAACCAAAGTCTCCAAAAAACAAGCATTATGACGTAAGAGGACATTTTTCGGCTTCCCGACACTCGTGCGAAATCTGTCGTCTACCTGTTATGTAATGATTAGCATTGCTACCACTATTATAGTTTATTTCTATGCCAGATTATAAAACGTACCCTGAGTAAGAGACAACTAAAATACCTACATTATCACCGCAAGAACAAAAACTTTCTCAATCAAATAGCTTAAATACGATTACGAGACTATCACTTGACACATATAACGCTCACTTGAAAACTGAAAGTATGCCTTACAAACAGCCATACAAACCGAACCTAACGTATACATATATATACTGATAGGTACTTATGTAACTTGGTATAAATAGCAAAACTATACAAAGCTAAAAATTGCAATAATTACAAGTGATTTGTTTGCGCGGCGGTTTGGGGGGGGGGGGGAGGACAACCGTCGATGCGTGTTGATTTCAAATATTACATACCTGCTGAAAAAAACTAGTAATCACATTTATAGACTTTTTATTATCCTTTCTTCTGGTGTAGGTAGGTAAGAAACAGTTTAAGCGCATTTGTCGTAACCGGGTGAATTAAGATGAAAGAAAAAATATACACGCAGTAAAATATCTTTTGCACAAATGAATTAGCAAATGAAATCACTTTTTTTTTATTCAGAATCGGACTGCATGAACTGTTCTGGTTCTGGTATTTTTTGAAGTTTGTGAGACATGTGGAACTTTAAAAAATAAACTAAAAAGACTAAAAATTGTCGATTTAGTAAATAGTAAAGCCTTAACGGATGACCGTGTTTACGCATAACTCTATCGGAATAATATTAAAGATCTCGCATGAGACATCTCAGGCATGTATCAAGGTTAAACATACGGAAGGGGGTCTACTGTTCGCAACTCGTCACGACACTTTATTAGTATCCAGTACAGCATTATATCAATATCCTCATTCTAACATGACGACAACACTTTCAGCAGTTTATATAGAATACGTCGGTTTTCCATCATATGTTTTTGTTGCTAACTTGAAAAGAATTGAATCCCTTTTTGCAGAAATTTGTTAGTCTATGTAATAAATAACGTTACATTTCTAGACACCGTAATTCTATTTTTATGAACTGTGAAAACTATTTAACTAACTATGGACAGAAATAAACAATATATATAATATATCGTTTTATTTTGATGAAATTATAAAAATGACAGATAGTGAGTTAATACTTAAAATGTAGACAAAGTAGGATTGACCTTTATTCATTTTTACAATATAGGTAGTTTGAATACTATCTCACTTGATGTGCAGTGACGATGTGGTTTAAGGTGTTATCACGCTAGACCTAGAATGCCTTCTAGCTCTCTAGGAATGCTGCCTGAACACACGTTTGGTGACAGTTTTTCAAACTAGAGGGTGATAGCTATAGCCAGGCGGGTACTGGAAAGGGCCCTACCACTATGCTGGGAATTTGATAATGGTGTCAGCTTCACCGGAATCTCAAGCCGTTGCTGGGAATCGAACCAGCGTCCGTCAGTTTGACAGCCGACGCTCTCACTATGTACGTATGTACGTAGCTATTCTCTCCTCGAAATTTTTTTTCAATTTCATCTTTTGAAGTATTAGATTCAAGTTTTATTCACGCAAAACATTCAAAAACGTATAACACAAAAAATACAGTATAATTTGCATTTATTAGCAATGAATAGTAATGCAGTAAAACGTTCATAAAAGACGCTCACGGAAAAGTATTTGACATTAACCTTTTTCAATGCAAAAAAAAGTGAATTCGAAAGCACGTTGCACGGAGCAAGCGCTATTAGTGCCAAGTACCTAAATGGCTCGGGGGACTGACGGCTGAAATGGCCCTCGAGTCGCGGCCTTCACATTTCACAGCACCCGGACTTAGCGAACATCCAGTCGGGGCGGCTCCGGCTGTTCTAAATGTTATAAAACGAAAATAGCGACGGAAAATTTGGAAAGGGTGATTTTATATAAAGTCATTCCAATATTATATAAAAAAGTGTCGGAGTGTTTGTGGTCACGTCCTCCGAAATGGCTCAACCGATTTTAATGATTTTTTTAAATGTTTTGTAGCTATTGGTACCCTTCCTTTTTTTAATCGCCATTTTAGTATTTTTTTTCATCAAATTTCCAAATAATTTAACCGTCGTTCTTTGACGTAATTTAAATGAAGTGTCGTGTCCCTTTGACATTTCGACAATTTATATAGCAGAACAACGTTGGCCAGGTGAGCTAGTTATTATATAAAACTTTGCAATCTCTGCCTGACTCTGTATAGAACAAACATCTATATCTTAAAAGGAATCGTTAATGCATTTCCGATGGATGTTTCATTGCACAATTTAATCGACTTTTAACTCTAATCACCGAGAACAATGACAGAGAGACCCTGAGAACATAAATATATTTTTAAACGTATTAAGATATAAAATATAACTTAGATACGGAAATTTCCGATATATAATAATTTGAATAAAGTCTCAGAGTCAATAACAACATTTAATGAAAATTTAAAATTCTTAATATTCACGGTCGCGATGTTTGTGCAATACCAATCAATAATAAATGATGATATAACTTGCATGCATGATTTTATTCATACGATTATTTCGAGTCGCCGAATAGCTTCGCGAGTTTCAATCGATACATTGAGATAAGCTTTCTCGGAATACATCTCATGGAGTTGTTAAATATTTGAACTTGACACATTGTTGAATGGTTAATATCGTCCAAGTTGTATCATTGGTAATTATATAACTGAACTAAGCATTAAGGCACGGAAAAAATGTATCATCTGAATCATAACGTTCTTTAAGAAATAGTCATACATACAGGCTAACCTTGACCGGAGCTAATTTCGAATTTAATCGAGTCAAGAAATTATGACATACATGATTATAGATCAGGCAGATATACTTACACGCCTCCTATGTGTATCTACGTGTACAGTTACGTCACAACACATTGTTCAAACGTCATTAGAACTGTGTCACAGCAAATAATCCACTGAGCGAGTAGGTCAGGTAACTTAACGTCAGCACAATAGCATATTTCAATACATGCCCTTGCCTTTTCAAACTAAAGCTTGTGAGAATTAAAGTATGTATTAAGAGTATTAAAGTAATAACTGAACAAACGTGAGCTTTATAGTTCCAAAACAACGAGGCCAGGGTCCACGCTGGCCAAAGGTGGCTTATCCAAAGTTGTCCATGTAAGTATACGATGACCACATGTGAACATCACACTAATATAAGAAGAAAGTGTGTCTGTCGTTCTATGTTTGTTAGTCCTTCACGCTGAAACGGATATACATGAAATTTGTAATGAACTTTTATACCCGGCTTATATCCTGGAATAATATATAGGATACAGAAAATATTGACTGTACTCGTGGGATGACGGGAAGACACACAATTCTCCAGTACCACGTACCATGTCACCGCGGGTAACACAGATAGTAAACAATGATTAAATTCGAAATTAAAAGTTTAAAGCTAAGATTATTTTGTAAGCAATCTGATTGACAGACCCGCCATGTGAGTTTATTTTCTTGTAGATTGTAGTAGATCTGTGCGAATCCTTGCTGGTCTATAACTCGTTCTTATCCTGCTGTCATTGAAAGTCATTGACATTAATGGAATCCCACTCGCAAACACTTAAATCAATCGTCTCGCTAAATCCTGGTAGCTCGAGACCAACAGCACGACGAGACGTCAGGATTTCCCATAGCAAACGGAACTGTTCAACAAAAGTCTCAACGACGTAACATGTGATAAATAGCACGGCCACAGCTGCGTGCGCGCACGTTTACATTTGTGAGCTCCCTTCATGGGTATTCCCTCTCGTTGTTCAAACGGTGTTTTTTTATCTGTGTTTATGTCTCAGATATTTACGGTGACATGACGGCGGCAAAACGAGCAAGATTCCGATTGTGAAATAATTGGTAAATAAAAATTTTCGCGCCACTGAACGTTCTTCACACGACATCGGACAAAGGTCGTTCGGATTTACCTCATTGAATTTCAAAACATTGCGTGACACATTTTCGTTAAAGATATTGTATTATTATAAGTCCTGAGTCATGCGGCGGTCCTGTGCGGTGACTCAGTTACCGGATGGTTACAAAATCATTTTTGATATAAAATTTGTATACCGACGTAGGTGTCCTTAAGACACATGTACGTACATATCACAACGTATACATTTTTTCTCAATACCGAGATTGTTAATGGAATTTTATTGAGGCGATTTTATATTAGTTTAAATTATGCTGCTTAAAAAATGTACATTGACTTTTTTTTGAGCTTTTTTGAGCTTTTCCTATTTATACAATTTTCTTTAGTAGTGATTATTATTTATCAATTACTGAAAACCTTAGACCACTATCTCAGCTAATGGTCAGTAAGTAAAGATGTGTCGATATAATAGTGGTTAACGAAATTAACGAGAAATCACCCTAGAACTAGAATAACGCTTGTGGCATTTCCTAACAAAATGTATGTTACTCGAAGGGTAGAAATGCCTAACATAAGGAAAATATTCAATAAAATTTATTTCAGAACACAAAACGTCCATATTACAAAGAAACATAATAATATAGTAATTACAACACATTATTTATAAATCCGACACAGTTACTTCTTCACGAGTCGGTCTAGATCTTAAAAAGGATTAAACTGTGTAGTGCTGGAAAGAAACTCTTCATCACTTTGAATTTTTCTCAAATTTTTCATTTCTGACCTGGTGTGATTCTAAAATGCGGCCACATCATACTGACCTCATGAACCACTTTCCTTTAAACATAAAATACATTTCAATCATATCGAAAAATGTATTAAGTCTATAGTTTTAATTAGGCCACGCTCGATCACATAGATAGATGCATTCACCTACTACGAAGCGGATTAGAAATGAGATGGTTGTAACTATATATTTTAATACGAGTTCCTGAATCAACTGACCTTTTTGTCAATCGACTTACTGGATTTGTTTGTAGTTCACTTAGCATGATAGCCAGGAAGCGTTCTGTTTTGTACTATTTCACAAAGACCCATACTCGTCAAGGCAAAAGGCTTTGTATCGTGTACGGTGAGATTCACTACTTAATTGCTCGAATGAACGTACGATTGGAGTCGGTGACATGGCACAATCGATTAATAAAAATGATTGCAGCAAATATTCGATAGTATTGCTGACCGGTGTGTCTCTAGTACATAGTGTATAGTCAATTCGGCAACGTGACGTATCTAACAGCATATTGTAAACGTCAGCAAATGATGTCATCGCGACGCAAACAGGAGTAGAATCCGGCTACATTACCTAATTCATGGCCACTTTTTCTACGAACATCCCACTCGGCACTACGGGCGTAAATAAAAAGATAATCGCTCTCGCGCGGAGCGATGATCGAATCGAATAGGGAAGAGCCCACAACTATCGATTAAATAATTATCGTAAACATATACCGGATGCTTTATTATCAACTAACATTCGACCGCTTCGGCTACTAACGCGTGTTTGATTTAGAGTACTTGACAAAATTCCGGGTAATATAGAAAAGCACGCAAATAACTACGTGAGGCACTTCTCATTCATGCATACATTTAAATAAACGGACGGTATATACAAATCAATTGCAATCTAAGTAAATGTCACAATTAATAAAAAACTATGGCAATAGTAGTGCAATGTTCACATTCAATAATAATAGTAGAATACACGAATAAAATGTAATATTAGCACATATTATAATAGATTTCATTGTCGTCCAGTGGCGGTAGCCGAGCAGCTTCCATTGCCATTTGCATTGACACGAATCCCGTTAGCTTCATAAATACATCCAATTGAGTTCAAGGACGAGCATAAGCATCATGTCAGTGTTGTGACCAGCGTGAACAATGAGTTATGTTGCGGCGTCCTCATGCAATCGCGTATAAAATATGATAATTGGACTGTCAATAACACGGCGAGCCGAGCCGACTAAACTTACAATTGTTTTATGAGTGAGACGCGACACGACGAGCCGAGCCGAGCCGGCCTGGCAGTGCGCGCACCGAGCGAACCGACTTCGATCAATACACAAAAGAGTTTATCTTCGGGCATAAATCTGGATGTGATAAATCCCTTCAGATTATAACCGTTGACGTATTTCGGTATCGCAATACTGTGACCGCGAGATTTATTTGGAATTATTACAAGAGGTGAAGTCAGACCGTAGAGAAACGAGAAATCAAAAGTATCGAAATCGTGGAGCGAAATCCGTTATACATTGTGACATTATACAGTACAGGGTTCCAAGAAGTGGCTTGCTACAGGAATGTACGCTTTCTCTTCTTTAAGGAGAAGTGTCTAGTTAATCTTGAGCTGATTATCATAGTAAATGTAGCAGCCATTGTTCGGGGTTATGAAAGTTGGGCGCAGACGTTGCTCGGCTGATGCTAAGGACAACTTTTACAAATCAATTGTATTGCACGACTTCGATTCATAGAAAAGAGTAAATTGTTTAGCAAATAATCAGATGCCGCTTGTTAAATCAAATGACTCCCCGAAGATTACGTCAATTGGTATACCTACTCTTACTTTCTTGTACATTGGTGGTGATTCTGGCGTACAACCTGACCCAAACCCCAATTAATATTTACTTCTGGTTTTACTTCTGGCAATGAACATCGAGCTAATGCATCCAACTGATAAATTGATTAAATTATAATAGCTAAACTAAATCCTGTCAAAAATCCTTACAATAACTGAGTAGTTCTGCGATAAGCGATTTTAATTTGTCCGGAATATTATGTTCGCTGTGGCTGTGAGTTTTGTTTTAAACCAATATTGTTAAAAGAAGCTTTTATTACTTTATATGCGAGTAATATATATTTATATCTTAGCATAGAAATCTTATATTTACATACATAGCATGCGGTTAGTAGTGAACATTTGAATATATACGCACGCTTTACTTGTTTTTAAGAATGTATTTTAGTTGGAAGGACATCCACTAAACACGTCTACTAAAAATCAGAACGACACATACAATTAGCTCAAAGTAATTTTTGGAATACGATATAGACGCCTAAAACCAACCATTTCAACATCTGATTAGAAATTCTCGTGAGTTTGACACATTATGTATACAAACCTAGGTCGAAACTTCGACTATAAACGTGAGTAAAGTACCACATATAATAGCAGTAATAACATCTGATAAGTTATAATATCAAGTACAATCTGTTTAAGTAATTGTTTTCAACATGTAAATAATTATTTGAACTTACGCTGTTTCAGAATTACCACTGTTACGCGTCTAATCTCTATTTAGGTATTTAGCCAAGTGAAAACTTACAAATACTTAGAAGAAACAGCGTTTGTACTACCAAGAAACAACTACTAACTAGTACACGGTCGCTCCCGTGCCCCGGACGGCACTCTAAGCCCCAGTTCATGTCCTACGACAACAGTTCCTCAGCCGAGTCCGAGGCGGTCCGAACACTCTAACATAGGCTAGCCCCTATCCTACCCCGCCCACCTCTCGCTACGGTGAAAGCCCGTGTCCTAAACTACACGTAATGAGCTGATTGTGGTGCAAATTAAACTTGTACGATACATAAACGCACTTACGCTATTCCGATCTAATCGCTGTGTATTCTGATTCGGAAATAACATCTCCACTCTCGAATCTCATACTTATGTCACAAGTCATCCAAGAGCGTGTAGGTATATTATATAGTATGTATAATAACATTTAACGATTTCCGTGATTAGAATGCCCCGTTAGAGGCGCGCTGCGCTGCTGTCGGTGCGCATTGACGGTCGGTTCGTGAGCATCACATACGTCACGTGGATAACCAGCCCGTCTCCGGTTTCACAACAGAACTGCGCTCTCGTTACGGTGCTAACTGGTTCGTCGCCAAACTACATGGTTCATTATAATTAGACCGCACGGAGATTTGTTGCATATGAACTGGCAGGGGCTTATGTATTACTAGTAGCGCCCCGCGGTTTCACCCGCGTAGATTACCATTTTCCCGCTACATCAATTACTCCACGGGAATCATACATTTTATCGGGATAAAAACTAGCCTATGCGCTATTCCAGACTATAATCTATCTCTGCGCCAAATTTCATCCAGATCCGTTCAGCCGTGGTTGAGTAACAAACATTTATTTATCCATCCATCCATCCAAACTTTGACATTTATAATATTAGTGAGATGGGATAATTATATGCTTGAGCTAATGTAAGTCCATAGGTACTTATTGTTATTAAATCAAACGGGGCTTAATCGCGAGAAAAACATTTAGTAATTTATTTACCTCGACGTTTCGACCAAGTTGCATTGGTCGTGGTCACGAGAAGACATACATACATAGGTATACATAGGTACTTATTTTTCTACATCACAGCGAATAGTATCATATAATATCAGTCAGCGTGAGTGGAATCTGACTTGCAATTGGCTAATATTTAATTAGTACACCGAGGGTTCCGTAAAATCTTGTAGGTACATGCGTAAAAACGATTCGATCTCGAAACGGATTCGAGACGTAGCTTACACCATTACAGTTATCGTATTTTTTTAAGTGAACATTTTTTTATGCACGTTGAGCACTATTACGATTGGGCATTTTATGACTATTATATATTATATATTTAGGACTATTAGCACTGAACTCGCGTGACTGTCCCACTGAGATACATATACAAATATATAATAAAGCTACGTATATATATAACAAAACCATGCTTAGCGATAAGGCCGCCGAATGTTATCTTAGGATATTAAAGCTGATATTCGTGAACAATTTTTAGTGCAATAAAGTGTCGTGTATCTTTTTGGAAGATCTCGCAGAATACCATATCACTTTTATTATCTGAAAGCAAGTAGGTATCTCTGAGACGCCGAGAGCACGATTCAAATGTAACATGTCGGTGCGACGCGACAGCGAGATTGAAGCGATAACAATAACGAGACGCACACAATGCACGCTCAGGTTCATTAAACTAGTAAAGCCGTCCTTATATTTATTTATTTATTTATTTTTATTTATTTATTTTATTTTTACATGGATGATATATGAAACCACTTCATGAAATAACATATCAAATTAAATTTATTTTGAAAGTAAATTCGGTTGCTCTCAAGGTTGTCCCGCTATTGTCTCGCTTACGAAGCTACCGACTATTTGCGTTCTATTATTAGTTTTTTTTTACAATCATTCGAATGCATGTATAATTTTTTTTTAACTGTAACATAAAAGATCCATTGAATAACAATATAGTTCGCACTATCGGATAGTCCGAAGCTTGATTGTATATCACTGTGTTGTATGGTTGCAGATCTATCCCCAGTGTTGGAATTTATTTTAAATAATTGATACAACTTTTCAAAGTAGTAATGTTAAGCAGCTAAAGAGTAACTAAACCTTTCGATAACCACGATGATGTTTTTAGTTAGAAAACAAACATTTACTTGCATAAGAATACATAAGTAATATATAGCTATATTCTACAAAAGTAGACTTTTTAAAACAAACTTTTACGAAAAAAACTATTTTCGCAATAAAAATAGTTGTGTCACGACTAAGTAAACTATTTAGAGCATACTTAATGCAAAGAAAAAAGTGACGAACGACATGCGTGCGAATCTCAAAATTAAGACTAGACTAGATGAATACTTTGAGATAGCTGATATGGGTGAGTAATGAATTTTTTTTATTAATTTTTTTTTTTTTTTAATGAATTGAAAGAAATGAATTTAACTGAAAACATCTTGTCTCAAAGGGCACGTCATAATATACATACATACTTCTAGAATATAATAAGACGTAATTATTATATACATCTAACATTTGGTCGGTGCAGATCCAGGCGGGTGTGCATGTCGAAACTTTAATTGCCCACATCGCCACACTATGTAATTTTTCTTGGAATTTCTTATTCTGCGGTTTTCTAAGTATTAATAGCTTTTATCTGTTCTAAAGCTATGGATATTACTTTTAGTTCACAAAAAAAGGACAAGTGCGATTCGGACTCGCCTACACAGTGTTCCGTACAAATTTGTAGGTACATATTATAAAAAAAAGTGTATGTACTTATTATCAAAAGTATTTTATTTACTGAAATAAAAAAGTTTTATCTTTCTTCGTCATAAATCGAAAACTATGCATTATAAAAATAATGAATAATCTGTTTAAAAAAGCTTTTGCCAATAAGGCCAAGAAGCCCTTTCATAGAATACGATACCGATACATGACACGGTTAACTCAATCCAAAATTTGGACTGCCGTTTTTTGCATAATGACCCTTTTCTGAAGGATTCCTTTTCGGGTACGGAACCCTAAAAGGAATATAAATCAACAAAGACCATAGCGATGAGTAAAGTGAATCTTAAATCAGGAGATGTGCACCGATTCACGTGCTCAGCCATACGTGACGAGCTCACCGGCATACACATTACAATAGTGTCTTAGTTTACATGAGTACGTAAGGTTCCTTGCGGACTCGACTGGTCGGTTGGCGCAGCTGATAGCACTCTGCCTTCTGAGCCGCTGGTCCCGGGTTCGATCCCGGACAGGTCAAACATACGTATGTATGAACATGTCTGTTTGACTTGTATCTGGGTGTGTATATGTATATAAGTATATATATAAGTATGTATATAAGTATGTATATAAAAGTATATATCAGTCATCAGGTTACCATAGTACAGGCTCTGCCTAGTTTGGGACCTGAAGACCTTGTGTGAATGTTGTCCCATATTAGAAAAAAAAAGTAAGATAACGGCTATCATTTTACGCACACGGCGCGCTTTTATTACGTCATCATATTCAAACTCCAGTTACCTTATTCGAGTCAAGAGCCTATAGTTTGGGCAACATGTGCCCCATAAGTTTAATGTGCTATATATTTTTTTATAAATAACTGGTTTTATTTTTATTATGATGATTTTTATTATTTTTAATATGAAACAGCTCTTCTACTTTTCCTTTCCTTATCCCACACTATGGGTCCCCACCAATCGAACATGTTTTCTCTTCACCCTATTATGTTACTATAGTGCTCTCACATCTCATTTTTTTTCTTTGTATAAACATACAAATCTTCGCGCAGTCATTCTTCGGACTTCCTCTATCTTTATATTCGTGTTAACTACACAATATAAAAAATAACGTTCGCAACCTACCCTTTTCGTTATATGATGGTCATCTCTTCACATGACTTCAATCTTTTCCTGGAGCTGCTTACAGACTTCTTGATGTACTCATTCCTTACTTTATCCATTCTAATTACACAATACATTCGTTTTCGTATCTCTGCTACATGCACTTTTATCTCATCTACCTCTTTTGCTGCCCAACACCTAGATCCATACATTACGACAGGTCTCAATATGGTCTCATAACCTTTGCCCTTGGGTGGGCATTCGCGGATCGATTAACATGCAACAACTCCATATATAAACCTTAGCACCTTCCACCTATATAATTAAAACTAAAGAAGGAACTAGACACTGAGAATATTAAGAAAAGGGATACATTTTAGCATATAAAGGACACAATCTACTCAAGCATAACACACGAATGCTGACGAAAAAACGATGACGTACTTGGCAAGCTATTGCAACAAAAGAAAAAATATATAACTATTGTAGGGGTCGTCAATTGCGGAATTACTATATTTCTGCATTACAAGGACCTAACCGACGATGATTTGACAAGTAATTTCCACAGTATAATCAATTTATTTCAATCGTAAAGCTGTGTTTCATCATCGAATAACTTAGTGGCAGATATACTACTGCCTTTATTTGTTGCGGTCGTATAGTTTTGTATGTACAGCACCAGTTCTCACGGGCTCCTGTACGTGCCCACGCCACGTGCTGATAGCAATTAAACACTGAATCATGTAGACACATCCGTGAACAGGCACGTGCTCGTAAAAGGGAACCTACATGTCGATACCTCAGAACATGGGTTCTAATGAGCAACAGATAAATGCACCTGTATAGGTCCGCAGATAAAAAACACAACGGGACAAAGAAAACTTATCGACATATACACGAATTTAAACACGTACCAATCTTTCCTCGAGAGAAATATAATAAAGTGTATAACACTATTTTATTTGTAGGCTGGTTTGTTATTTGTATTACACATTTGTTATATTCCGTTTATTAAATAGAGTGAATAGCGTTTCGCTTTTATGCCTGCAGCGATGCAAGCTCACGTTGACTAACACTTTGGCAATTGTTAGCGTGTCGTTTCTTAATCAGAAACAATGCTCGAATAGACGACCGCGTTCCCACTTGCTATCTGATTACATTGTTGCATGTTCTCATGCAAATAACGAAAGTCCTTCTCCATCGAGGCATTAGTCTTGGGTGGAACAAGGAACCCCAGAGCCGGTTCTGTGCGTTTGGCGAAACATTTTGCAACAATCGCCCACCGCACCTCTTTTGGCAACTCAACTCGACATCATGCAAACATTACCTACTTAATTCGTTTATTGACATGCGATCGGCCTACTTCGATTCTGATAGAAATCCACTTCGATACTTAAGTTACAAAAACATTGATACGTCACGTGTATTTGTAATTTTTAGACTTTCGCGATTCGAACACATTGTTATTAAATCAAACGGGGCTTAATCGCGAGAAAAATATTTAGTAATTTATTTACCTCGACGTTTCGACCAAGTTGCATTGGTCGTGGTCACGAGAAGACTGAAACGTCGAGGTAAATAAATTACTAAATGTTTTTCTCGCGATTAAGCCCCGTTTAATTTAATAACAATGAGTCACGTGTATTATTTAAAATTAGAATACCGGCCTTGCCATATCTCCAAAACTTAAACACATTAATGATCTAACAACCAAAAATGCTTATCCATCATGTTATCTCTGTAACAAAGAGGACCATGAGGCCGAAAGCAAAACTAAGATTTATTGCAACAGAGGCCGCAGAAACGAGACCGCAAATAAAGAGAACGAGAACCTTGAACGGCGTATCTGACAAAATCAATCGGGTACTTAGCTAAACTTGACCTAAAACATATAGGATGATGAACTTTACTATACAGTACCATTAATAGATCTGTAATTTATACTTTATGCACAAATAAAACTAACTGATCCGACGGCGGATACGATCGCGTGGTCTACGAGATATGGTGTATTTCTATAAGAAACACGAAATGTTGTACATTATTACTCTACGATATCTAGATAAGTTTGTGGATCTAAGCTTTATAGCTGTAGCCTATGTTATATCACTGAAATACATCCACTAACTTGAAAAGTCCATCCAGCTAACATAGAAACAAGAAGACAAACCCTTAATAATCAGATTCAGGTTCAGTGACCTTTACATAGTGGATGTACGAGCGCAGTATTTTTTCCAAAGCAATCTTGTATGTACTCGAAGGAATAACGTTTGTAATTTTCTAGTACGTAATGTAAGATATACATTGAGAAGTGAAAGGAATTGCCACTTAAACCCAACCTACTTACAAATTATGACATGATTAAAAGTATTTCAAGTTCAATCAACTAAATAAATGTACAGTCAGCATCAAAATCATAAATCAAACACCAAAATCACGGTCCCGGCAAAGAAGGGTTAGTAAAAAAACAATAGAACTCATGACCAGTTGTGTAGTTGACCGTACCTACTCGTGTGTTGTAAACAGTTGGTAAAGTAGGCAACTGAACAGGTAGGTACCCACATTAACAATGTCACGATAATCGCAACATGAGTTATCGTTACGTAATTTGATATTAAGAAATGTCGTAGGAGATCATACGAAACCTAATCTCAGAAGACAAGGAAGACTTCTGCAACGATTTCCGTACGCATTCGGTAACACCCACACAAATATATTACACAATTGCGCATGTAAGGTTGTATGTGCATATGCGCATAAGTTCGGCTTGAACCTTTTGTTTGAACAGTGGACAGATAGTAAAGGCACTTCGAAGAACAAATCCAAGCGTGTAGTGGTTTTGCAACGCTGACCTACATAACGTTACATTTCTATCATTGAGAATGGACAAGTTCAGTCGGCGACATGCTAACTCAACGTTCTGACAGTGGACAGAACAATATTGACATTTCGAAAACATAACCTTTGAAGATAGTCAGATAGTATGCTCAAGCTATGCAGATAGCCAAGTGTGAAGTAGGTTCTGCAAGTGGGTATTAACTATCAGTAACAATAGTTGTCTGCAATGTCTTTGGTAATAAATAAGAATAATATTTACATTAGAAAAATACTTTCATTACGTTAATTTTGAACTTAATATTATAGATGTAAATGTGAGTATGTATGATAAAACAGAAGACACGATAACCTATAATATAAAATGTATCGCTGAATTATTTTTTTTAAATTACACTCAGACCCCCGCACTAGGATTCCCTGTATTGCGGGAGGCATGGACACACACAATCACAGCACACAAACATCTAAGACCCACACTCATCGCACAAATGTTTGCCCCTGCTGGGATTCGAAACCGGGGTCCCGGTGACACAGAAGTCATGTCGATGACACAAACCACTGCGCCACGGTACCGTCAAACTGCTGAATTGCTGTTGATACGCGAAAATCACGAGAACAGTTGAACCGATTTCGCTAATTCTTTTTTATAATATTTCTTGAAGTACGAGGATGGTTCTTAAGGAGAAAAATTTCAAAAATTATCTGAAAACGTCTAAAAACAACACTTTTCTATATTCCATACAAACGATTCGTAATAATACTTAAGTCAATTTGAACTTTAATGCCATACCATAAAGTTTAAGTGTTAGTGGAGGGGTTCCGGGAAGACAAAACAATTGAGTGATGTTAGTAAAAATATCGCCTGAATATCGAATAGTATAATAATCGACTGTTAGGTGGTACGAAGTTCGCCGGGTCAGCTAGTGTTGTAATAAAGTTTACTTTATTACTTAGCCTATGTACTCTGAAATAAGCGTTACGCCTGGTAGTAGTGTTGCTTCTCTAGTCCTAAATGTTTGTGTTATGTACATAATATGCATGTACGGCGGTGACATGGTCACTGTGACAAAACTCCTATTATTACATTAGAAAAAAAAAATGTGTACCAAAAAATGGAACCGACTTCAACATTGAAAAGTATGAAATAACTTGTTAAAGTCGGTACCGCGATAGTTCAAAAGTAACTGATATCAAAATATTGTGCTCATGGTACCGACTTCGACAAGTTATTTCATACTTTTGATTATTGAAGTCGAATTCTTTTTTTTTTTTTTTTTTTTCACTCTTTTAGTGACTTTTGTTATGTTCACCGATGTCTTCATCCGCTACTATAATATCGTGTAGGTATAAGCACGCATTTTTCAATTTTTGGGGTGTACCTCATAAAAGGCTTGTCCGATTTTGGTGAAATTTAAATGGGACCGCACGGGAAGCACCAGCTTTCAAATAAAAAAAGAACGATCAAAATCGGTTCACCCAGTCGGAAGTTAAACGGTAACAAAAATATAAAAAAAAATCATACGGGTCGAATTGAGAACCTCCTTCTTTTTATGAAGTCGGTTAATAAAACAGGAGCCCTTAATAGTGTCAAATGGACATATTATTGACGAAACGAAAGGCTTGGAGAAAAGAGCGTCGCTGTCAATAAGGCGTCGAATCGAATCCCACCTTATTGCCTCGGCGATGTTAGGGCAAATCTGTCATGTAAAACTCAGTGTTTCAGACAGTTGTCCCGAGAGTCGGACGAGATTCTAGTACCACCCTCGACCACATCATGACCTTTTAGTGGCCATATTAAATGGTAACTTTCAATAAAACTTGTATAATATTTGGAGTAGAATCGATACCGTCGCGTCGATATAGTTGAGAACTTAAGATGGAATATTGTACTTGTGCAAAGTAGTCTTAGCATTGTGCAAACGTATGTATAAAGATAAAGGAAACAGCAGTATCACTCGTTGTCCTTTTTACATAAGTGAATAAGTAATCAAGGACTTACATCTGCTACAGATAGTCATATATTTAATTGGATTCACTGCACACTTTACAGTTTACTGGTATTGTTACATTTACCGAGACGAACATCTCATACTCAGGAGACGCGGACGCTAGAATTGTATCTCCGTTAATTTAAAACAAAACATTTTTTTACAGAATTCGAAAATCTATTCTTTTTTGATTTGCAAGTTTAAAGCTTACGTGTAGATAACAAGTCATATTTACAAGTATCAATGCGTCGATGTCTGGGCTGTAGAATTAATAAAATATGTGTGAATATAGTAAATATACTATATAATAACTAAATATAGTGGGCATCAAAAGAAACCTATACAAGAGACCCCACCCTAAGCATAGCCAATATTATTGTAATAAGTGATTTAGCGGTTGACCACAATCTCACTCGATTGCCAGTGGATATGTGGTTGAAGCTGAAGATGATATCACTTTAGACCTAGAATGTTTACCGGCTCTCAAGGACTGCTGCCTGCATACACTATGTGTTTGGTGACAGTTTTTCAAACTTGAGGGCGGTAACTAGCCAGGCTAAACACCATGCTGGGAATTTTATAACGGTGTTACTTTGATCGGAAGCTGAAGCCGTTGGTGGGGATTGAACCAGCGTCCGTCTGTTTGACAGTCGACGCTCCCGCCGCTGAACTATCATCGCTTCAAAACATAACTATTCTAAATAAGCTTTCGTTCTACAACTGATGCTTGTAATTTTTAGACTTTCGCGATTCGAACACATTGTTATTAAATGGTTTTAGGTTGTCTACATCTTGGAACCCAGTGATTTATAGATGTTCGCGTCGCGGCGGTTTTCACCCTGAAAAAACTAAAGATACTGTCAGTGTTGTGTGTCGTGACAACCCTGTGCTTTTGCAGGGCTGTGACAGCCCTACAGTTTAATAATATCTAAAGTGGGTTGTTGGCGAAACTACGCGCTCTCGCCTATATTGCCACCCCCATTTCTCCAGTCTTTTCGTGACCACGACCAATGCAACTTGGTCGAAACGTCGAGGTAAATAAACTACTAAATGTTTTTCTCGCGATCAAGCCCCGTTTGATTTAATAACAACTGATGCTTAGTGATGAGGTGGTCCACGGTGTGGCACGCAAGCCCATTCCCTGTATATGAAATTATTCACTCGTGATTCGAAGACTATAATTGTACGTATCGGGAAACACAGACTCTGGCAACGAGTTCCATTCTTTGGCAGTACGCATTTATTAACTTTGCCATCGTAAAACTGTTGCCTGCATACATCGATACAGATCGGCCGGTTTACCAACTACACATCAGGTTTTAATAAATTTTTTGTCATGTGTAATTTAGCTATATTTCCCGGTGCTCTTTTTTCCCCTTTAATGGTGATGTAATACATTGCTTCTTATGAAATTTATACTAGATCAAGAGCATCTTACAGCATAGATATTGATTCCAAAAGTCAAAATATACATTTTGACATTCGTAAGGGAATCAGCCGTACTTTTAGATAAAATTGATTTAGAAGTTTTTTTATTTCTTCAGATCTCTAACGGATTTAAAGACCGGAATATACGATATTGATTTGAACTCTATATGTCCCGAGAAAAAAGTGCCCAATAGCCTTACAGGCGGATATCAAAGTTGTCTCCTATAAGCTTCCTTTTTTTTCATTTTCAGGAAAAAACGTAAACGGTTAAATAATGACTAACTAATGACATCACATCTGATTTCAGATCACTACGCAAGAGTGGCACATACCACGTCCATCTCTATCCGGAAGCAGTGGAAGCGGCAGTCTCAGTGATTCCCGCTCCCGAGGGGGCTCCGCTTCCAGCCAAGGATCTTCCAGCAACCATAGCACACACGTTAGTATTACGCTTGACCATCTCTAATTTGTTCCTAATGTTCGATTGCAATGTTCATAGATTCAGAAGTGGTCCCATGATTTTTGTCAAAATGGGGTTTTTATGGACTTGGGGGACAAAGAAACAGGCGACTGCAGAACCTGGTAGTAAGTTCACAAAACCAGAAAATTAAGAGGATGTGTTACCGAAAGTTTATAAAATTCGAGTCATCGCAAATTCACCAATTATTGTATCTAGACCTAATCATGTTTCTCACAAAGTAGTTGAATTGTAGGTACCATTTCACACACTATAACTGCTACATTCCTTACAATAGGCTTTTACTGAATATACATAATTACATTTAAAAACAACAAATTAAAATGTATTTTATCCAAAACTCCATAAGCTTTTAGAAGATATCCCTAGCCTCTTATTTATCGGCCTTCAATCACTTCACGCATTGTTGGGAGGTCATCTCTCACGCATGCAACCATTTCCAATGTCAGACACATTGAGTCCGTATTCTTTTTACAAGTTATCTGCCACAAGCACGTCGTATTTATTGAGTACTAGCTGTGCCCTGTGGTATGTATAATATGCTATTCCAGGCTGTCATGTATGCGATACAACACCTCGAGATAACATATTAATTAACCTATTTATGTTCTATGTAAAATAATTTAAGTTCAATTTACCAAAAATTACCTTGCTTCTAAAATTCAATATATATATATATAATATGCAAGAATAAAATTGCTGATATGAGATTATATCATAAACCCCCAAAAAACTTAATGATATCCTACTCTATTACATTTAATATCTTGGAAAACGGTACAGCCCATCTGAACAAAAACGCCTACTAAATTAATTAGCTGTCTGGACAAATCATAAGTTTTTTCCAAGTATTCATTTACACCTCCGAGTCAATTAGAAGGTACAAAAAGTCAGACACATCACCCACCCCAATAGGTATGCCATAAAAGTCCATAATTGCTTTTTGTAAATTACCTTGGAGTACAAAAACTCATTTTTTGCAGTAATTATTCAGTCATCGTTTTTGTTGTAGTATTGGGAAGGCATTTGTTATAATTTAAGAGGTTCAAACAACCGGTCGATATTGCCGTGTGCGGTCCAGGATCCTCTTTCGTCGGCTCTTCTTTATTGTTATTTACATGTGTCTGTCATCTAATTATCTCACTAGATGCTCAGCAACGAAGTGGTTCAAAGTTGAACCGCCAGTCACCAGACCGAGAATGGTAATTGGCTCTCAACGGTCGCCGTATTAGAGCTTGGGGAAACAGCTTTTACCAATTTGAGGATAGCAACAAGTCAGGCTGACCCAAGGCAATAAAAAGTACCCAACCACCATGCCGTTTACTTGATGTCAATATTTCTCTTAAAGTTCTCTTAACGTTAAAAATTGGAGTCATCAAAATGTCAGCTGCTTTCAATCACAAAACATACATAAACAAGTAATTGTCTGCCCCGAGTCTTAAGTTGACATAGAATTGTAATAAATATTAAATCTTGGAGATTTTTGTATTTACACTTTCGAATGGGTAGATCTGTCACCGCCAACAATAAATCCATGACCTTTTATGTAAAAGTGTTTAACTGTGGTTTAATGAGATGGAAAGTAATTGTAACGTGACGTAATGTAAACAAGTTTATAGTGCTTGCATTTGCTCAGAAATCTTAATAAGTTCAAGTAGCCCTGTATTTCTTGACTAGAACAAGAGCCGTTTCTCAGAACTACAACATTGCGTTAACCCTCCCCAAACAATTGTCTACCTTTAATTGGTTTTCGTTGAGCTAATGATCTGATACTTCATTTTCAGAGTGTATCATCCGGATCGCTGTTATTAAGCGCGGCGCACCTGGCCCGTATGCACGGAAAGAGCCCGGACCAAGACAGTATCGGATATGCAAACAAACTGAGCAGTTACGGACGAAAGTCTGGGTTGTCCCACGCCGTCGTCGCCATTCCTGAGGAGACGCACGAACCGTTGGACTCAATATGGAATGGCGTCAAAAGAAACTCGGCGCATGGTCACGACGCTGCGTCCATCGCAAGCTCGACCCATTTCACAGTCGTCAATGGGTTCACGAAGCACCGGCCCGACAAGGAACCCAAATCGTGCTGCTGCGACCACTCCCACCAGATCACAGTGCTGGTCATATCGATGACGATCCTGTTCTCGGCGTGCATTCTTGCGGCTATATGCTTCGTTGAGAGTGAGTATATATTAGATGTCATAACTCAAATCATTCTGCACTTAACCTTTGCGCAAAACATGTAATAACTTTGTACATTAAAATTAATAGGAATCGTAATTTATGTCTGGTTGAATACCGTTTCAATTATATTTTTATTATATCTAGCAATATACGACGGATGATCCTAAAGTAATGATAATTAAACAAGGTGATTAAAGTTGAAAATATATTTATGTTTCTACATAGTCTGCGAACAAGTCAATACACCTAAGTGTACCTGCGCACAGGATGACTTTTTTTAACCTAGAATGCCATTAGGAAAACATTTTTTATTTTCATCATCATCTCAGCCATAGGACGTCCACTGCTGAACATATGCCTCCCCTATCTTTATCTTGACCCCCAGAAAAGTCTCGACTACAATCATTTTCAGACCTAATGATCACTCTTTAATCTGCCAATATAATACTTTTTACTTTTTTCACGTCATGTTCAGTGAGGGGCGTGGGGTCACTGTATATGTACATATTTTTTTCAAACAGAGGTTCTTGACGACATCTCTTATTTTGTTTTTCTCCGCTCTGATGATATCTCTTCGACGGCTTGTATTCAAGTTAATGAAACCTCCCGGAATTGTGGCTTATTTGTATGATTTTTTTATGCTGACTTAGGGAATATGTCGCAGTCAGATCGTATAATCAGCCATTTTTCATTATGCCTAGCTGTATTACAAAACAGGCTCGTATTATATTCCGGTTGGTCGACGTTAAGCTGGATTGTCATTCCAACACGTTCTACAAATTGGCGGCCTAGGTTTAGCCGAATACAATTCGTCAAGGTAGGTAAGTTCTGGCACTGAAAGAGTTTAAAGTAGTTTAAAAAACTTAACCTTCTATCATCCGACTCGGTTCTGCCCCAGAAAAGTACTAAATATTGGTCAAAGCAGCTGGTTCTGACCAGCTCCTATACATTACGGCTAGCCTGCTGAAGAATGCGAAGCACCATATACAAAGTGGTGAGCTTACACTCAGCCTTACAGTAATCTGGATAAACATCGACCCGTCGGAATACAATACGGCTGTTTTTTTAAATGTCTAGGCGGAATTTAGAACAGTTGATTATATGATCTGACAGCGACAGATACATAAGGAATCCAAAAACTTTTTTGTTGTTTTTTATGTCCACTGGGAACAGCCGATTAACTTTACTTTGGATCATCCCTCGTACAAAAACCTTCATCTTCACAACCATTTCCACCTTCATCATCACCTTTCAAGTCTCTGTTCACTCTTCTTTTGAAAAATAAAATGTTTTTTTTTTTTCCTTTCTCTTTTTATATCTCTGCCAAGACCATAGTCCGAGCTTAGGGGTAGGCTGAAAAACAGCGTTATGATCTCTACATTGTGGGAACATGACACATGCTGAGCCTATCCCTTTTGCCATAGATATTTAATTAATTAAACATGTCCTGCATAAATATTTCTTTTTTTGTGGCAATAAATGATTTATTATTATTATGTTGTAACTAGTTAGGAACTAGTTAGGGAGAGATTTCATTCCACATTTTATAATTGTATGACAAACCTCCATAGGATGATGGTAGTCGTAGGGTAACGAGTGTCACCATGTCCATATCTGATTCATGAAACTAGATGCATTTCACTTAAGAGGGTAACTTGTCGTTTTATGAAATACGCTACTGACACGGTTACAGCTTTGACTGTAACCAATCAGTCATTACATTTTTGAAGTTGAAGTGATTCAAATGAGTTCAAAAACACGTTAGTTCTATTGACCGTTCGTACCATGATATGCAAGTAAGATAAATGTTATAACACAATGGTAGTGATTCGCTTATTCAACTGAACTAAACTAAAATTTTGGAAAACTGAATCAGTTCTTATACGGTTACGATAAAGTCTAAATTAGTATGAGACTTATCAATAACATCACTAAAATTAAATGTATTTATTAAATTTGCGGGTAGTTTTAGCGAAATTAAGTCGCCACTTATTTGGTGCCTACTAAAACTACCCGCAATCGGCCAGCAATGGAATAAAACTTGTCTAATATTAGTGAGAGCATTGTATGGAGTTATACGAATTTGAATTTTAGCGAAAAAGGAATACGAGCTATTTCAATTTGAAGAATTTTAGTGAATTTTAGCTAGTTCGTGTGATTAACAGAATTAGGGCCAATGTTATCTTAAAATTAATATTACTTTTTTTTTTCAGTGCGAATGCGCAAGGAGACGGGGATCTACAAATATTCTTAATCTGGAGAGAGACGACAAACGAATATGAAAAGTATTAATTATTTTTGCTAATAATTTTTAGCGAAGCAATTAGGTAGTTTAAGATTTATAACTTATTGATGTGTTGTGAACATTTGCTCCAATTTATAGTAAATTTAATGGTAGATCATATACCAGTAAGTAGAAAACCAATTATTTAGTGCAATATACATATGCTTACCCAGTATAAAATAAAAATAAAATTATATTCTCTATTTATTTGTGGAAACACATTAGAAAAATATAGTTTCTTAAATGTATTCAATTTAGAAATTTAAGCCAACCTGTGATGTTTTGCACTTTCTTCCATCACTTTTAGCTCAATTCCTACAAGAACTAAATAAAATACATATAGTTTTAAAAATCAATAGTTAATCATTCGCGTCATTAATTACATTTAATTTTATCAGTTATGTAAATTACGATAATTCTATAGTACCCCGATTGTCATTGGTTTAACGATATCTTATACCAATATGTATACGAATGTAAAATATATGCAATAAGTAATGTAATAATATAATATATTATATAATGTACCTACCTGTTGTCACAAGATGCAGATTTTCGTCAGATTCATGAAAATATGCATCTTCTGTGTAATGTACAAAAAACGTTACATGTAAATGATTAACCATATTTTGTAAGTACTGTAATTTCCATTCCATTTTATCATTGTTCATAAAATTTGTTCGAATGCATATTAGCATGAGGCATGCGGCAATGTATCATGTGAAATGGCTATGAAATCTGTAAACTTTTTCAGTCAGAAGTGCTGGTAGTGGGAGCTGACCTATGCGATCCTTAACTGGTAAACTAGGCTGGGCGAGCGACGTTGCCTGCGGTGACAACTGATTCTGAAGTCATGTTAAGCCATCGCTCCCGTCGTCTTAGATGATTAGAACGGCAATCATAAGGCACATATTTTGGGCTGGGCACTTACATATCGCATCTCTCTACAGCATATATTAATATAAATAATAATTGTAATGAGTAGTCGGTAATATTCCAGCAATGTCGTTGTATATTTATGTACAGAATGGAGTCTAGTTAGTTTGTTACAAAAACTGTGATAAAGCATGAAAATAAATATTGTTAGTACTTCAATGTGTGTTTTAATAATAATAAAATCCCGACTACGGCATATTAAAAAAAGCTTACGTTTTGACAGCTTATATAACTATATTTGCTTGGCTCAGTATTCCATCCTTCCATCTTTGTTCCACCTTAGCGTCTAAATAAAAAATCTTGTTTGCTTGCATGGTGAGCAAGTAGTTTTGCTTTATTTCATCCTACCAATACTATAAAGGCGAATGTTTGTGTGTATGTTTGTTACTTCTTCACGCTCAAACGTCTACACCGACTTCAATGAAATTTGGTAGAGATAATATAGACCCTAGATTAACACATAGGCTACTTTTATCCCGGAAAAAGTATAACTCCCGTGGGATAATTGAGGTGCGGGAAAACCGTAATCCACACAGGTGAAACCGCGGGACGCTACTAGTAGTAAATATAGGCGAATAAAAGACTATACTTGCGAATGTAATAGATTTGGAGAACATGTGTTGACCAAATTGAATAAATTAGTGGCCTGAAAACGAATCAATAGCGAAATCGTAATTGGGGTCGATTCCGACAAATTCACCACCACGCCATAATTTAACGTAATAAAAGACATATATTTCGAAAATGGTAAATATTTTAACGAGGGTATAAACTCCATTAATATTTGATATAATGCCAATGAAAAAGTTTATGAAAGCAAGTTCCATTATCGATCTACAATAGAACTTCTTTACATAAACATTTATAAATTTACAAATGAACATACATACCTCAACCTCTTCCAAGGTCTGGGTCCACCTGTAGTGTTCGAGATCACAACCGTTACCAGCATTTGGCTTAAGCTTTCCTTTTTCTTTTGGGTCATCATCATCATCAACTGGTTCTGTCGGCTGCGACTCGTTACTGGGGGAATCCCCACTGCCGTCCTCTGTTTCTATAAATTGTAATACAAACAAATTATGTATAATATTTATTGCTTGACATATCATAATGGTTTGGTTTGGTATATTTCCATAAATGGTTTACTGTTAGTTTACTACCTAATGTAATAATAGTATATTATGGTACAAGTGAGCTTAGTTGGCTTAGCTAAGAGGTACTATTTTCATTACATAGAAACTAAAGACTAATGTAGTAAGGTACAACAAGAGTCTTGGTTAGTGCTGTGTTTATTGACGCCAAGCTACTAGCAAATAGTGTGTCCAGGCAGCAGCCTTGAGAGCCAGTGAGCATTTTAGGTCTAGAGTGATAACATCTTCGACCACATCGTCACTGACCATCAAGTGAGATACTGGTCAAAGGCTAGCTCTATACAGGAGAAAAAAAAAGTCGATAGTTGGGTTTAGTTTGAGTGTTGTTGAGAGCGATTGTTGAGCAAAAAAAATGGAGTTTTGGCGATAGTATGGTTTGTGAGCTGGGAGCATAAAGAAGATTTCTCAGTTGCCGGTTTTGGAGTCTATGGGACGCTTAATGTTAACTTAGATACTAGTTCTATACAATCTACTTTAGATTGTGCCAATTTCGTAAGGTAACGAATATCGCATATATATATATATATCTTGGAGATTTAAGAGGTAACAAGTGAAAGCGAGAACAATGGTCATCATAGTTCGAGTACAGAATCTTGAATTTATAGCCAAGATATCTCGTTAACTATTTTTGTATATGTATGTTCGAGTCTATCGGAATGTACTGCATAGTAGGGCTTCCAGACTTGCCTAGCGTATCCTAGATGAATGATAAGGCTAAATGTAATAAGCCTAAAAATAATAAGGCTTAGTACAAGCAATCATTTTAAAGTCAATGAGTTAAATTTGAATATTCTACATCATTCTGGAATATTAATGAACATTCTAGATAGATCACCCCTTATCATCCTAAAAACTTCGAATATTTTTATTTATTTATTTATTTATTAACATTCACACAAGGTCTTCAGGTCCCAAACTAGGCAGAGCCTGTGCTATGGTAACCTGATGACTGATATATATACTTATATACATATACACACCCAGACACAATTTAAACAGACATGTTCATGCACACAAATGTTTGACCTGTCCGGGAATCGAACCCGGGACCAGCGGCTCAGAAGGCAGAGTGCTACCAACTGCGCCAACCAGCCAGTCATTGTGGAGAATTCTCGAACATCTTGGCAAAATCTAGAATTTTAGAAAAGTGTTTATGTGATAGAACAGGATGGACATATAGATTTAAAATAGTACACATTTTATACTTAAGTACTTATTATAGGTTGGAGTGTTGATCAATATTTGTTGCTAAAAAAATATTTTTATTTAAATTTAAAGTAATTTAGCTATTGGGGTCTGAGATTTCATTTGTTGATGTTCATTTTGGAAAAAATACAGATGAATTGAAAAACTCCTTATTTTGAAGTTGGTTAAAAAACAGGTGTCCAAAATAGTTTGGATATCCTTGTTCTAGTATAGAGCTAACTACTAACCAACTAACTTCGACTCGCATCAATTTGGCAAAGAGAATGGGCTGTCGCTTTTCCCATTAAGAAAAGCACTCAAAGTTAACTTACTTTTTTTCTTCTCTATTTCAATATCTTCTTCTATTTTTATAGCTTCCTCTTCAGTGACCTCGGTAACAGTAGCGGGTTCGATATCTTTTAAATCTTGTGCCAGTCTCTCTTGGTCTTTCTTCTGTTGAATTTCTTTGAGACGCTTGTCAGCATCCTCTTTTTCCTTCTTAATTTTTTCTGCCTCTTCACGGGCCTTTGCACCATGAGCATAAAATGCATCTTTGACGACCTGAAAATAAATATGTTTCTTTATAATAAACAGCTGTTGAGTACTTACAATAACAAGCTATTGGCATTACAGTACAGTATCAGGTCCCATTTCATGGATATCTTGAAAGGCAAGCTGGCTTTTCATAAGGAAAAGACTTTGCTCTCGAAGATGTGGGTTAGTGTCTTGATGTACAGATTAATAATTATACTCCAGTTTGAAGTTAAGCCAGTAAACAAATTCTGATCACCAGCTTCCACAAAATCAATAGACTAGTCCAAAATCAGTGGACGTCCTATAGCTGAGGTAATGATGGTTATGATGAATTCTGATTAAAAAAAATTGATTTCATGTGCTAAATTATGCTTAAAAATAAATTTTTGAATGACCATATTTTTCAAAAATCTAGCGACAACGACAAGTGCGCTTGAACTGTGTTTAAAGAAAAGAAATTATAAAGTCACAAAATATGTTAATTTTTTTGATGTCCTCTGTAAAGTACAAATTTGTAATATTTTAAATCAACACGCATCAGGATGTGTCCCGCACTCTCGGCCGTAAACACCTGCGAGTCTGTGTAATTTAATCAGGACCTTTTAAGCTTTTAAGTTTGGTTGAGGTCGAGTAATTTTTTTGACATTAAATTAACGATCACACAAGAAGTATAAAAGTAGCAGAGCTGAAAACTCCCTCCGCGATTGTAATCGAGGGCGCGCGAAGCGGTGCACGGGCAGCCAGAGCGGATTGCGTCAGAGCAAGCGTCGCCGGGTTGTAATGGTTACGCGTCGGTCTCTCCTACCACACCTCGATTGAGACCCGAAAATGTGTTCTGCACATTCAAGGTCATAGTTCTACCTATGTGCCGCGATCTATATCCCACTAATATTATGGATGATGACAGATGTTTGTTACTCAATCACGCCAGAACGGCTGAACGGATCTGGATGATCTTGAGTTAAAAAAATAATCAAATGCCAAATAGCCACAGTACCCACCTTATTGCTTAAACAAAAAATTTTGTGTAGCTACCTATAAATACTGGATTATAGAGGGGGAATAAATAACTTATAATAAGTTCTTTCATAAATGCTGCTGCACTTATACTAGATCTAAGGCTTCTATCACACTGTATTATATTATATATGGGATAAATATGTATTACGACACACACATGCAAAATACCATATTATTTAGATAACATTAAACAATTATACCTTTTCCCAGTCTCCGTCACGGCCACCAGTAAAGAAGTCTGTCTTCCGTGCAAGAAAACTCACTATTGTATTCAATAGCTGAAACAAGACATAAGTAAAATAGTGTTATTGCGCTGGTTTTCGGCCTTATAACAAAAATATCAACTATAAGCTACCAAAATAATTATTAAATTGATATGTTAGTCTAGTCAGCAAGTACCTTAAACTTTTTTCAGCAGTCTCCAAACAGCAGTCGGTTTACATTAATTGCGAAAAAAAGCTTTTTATTTGGATCAGATTTCTTTAAACAAGTTTATAGCTGATTACACATTTAAAATACCACAATACAATTTGTTATATTTCATAAAAAATACCTTAAGGTTTTTATATAAATTTTGGAAGTTCAGATTGAAGAGGTTCTGCTGTAATTGCACTAGCACTAATTTTAAAATCAAATATGTACATTGAGCAAACACTACTGTATTATCTACTCCACTAAGAACAGCTATTAGAACCAGAATCTGATCAATGCCACTGTAATGCGAGCTATCACCTTATTGAATCCTTTCACATTTTTTACTGATTTTATAAGAACCTTAGCTTAGACCTAAACTAAAACTACTAATACTAAACTAAACTAAAGCTTAGACACCATTTTTGGCAAGGTTGTACATCTTTAAATTTGTTTGTTTTTTTTTTCCCCGAGTCTTAAATTTTTGGTCTCTGTTAGTTCTGAATAATCCAAAGGAAAACCAAGAGTAGCTTGATCATAGAATATAATATTTTCTACAGATTCCTCTTAATGAAATCTTTTTCTCGTGAATATCTTTGAGCACTTTAATTAAAGATTCACAAAAGTACTGACAGAGATAAGTTGAAACATTTCTATCACAAATATCATATAATTATGTTTTGAGAACAGCATGGCAGTCAATAGGGTAAATGCCAGATCAATTGGGAAAATCGGTTTGTTAATAAAAAATGCTCTACGTCGTACTCGTGAGCGTTGTAAGCACAGGATGATGATTTCATGGATGATATCATATAAATTTTGTGTGCAGCTGTCAGTGCATTTTAGAATGACTAAGCACGCTCCCTGTGCTCAAAATGCTCAAAGCTCAATAAGAAACACACCCTTTATTGATCTTCTTCTCTTCTGTTTACCAATATTTACTGTGTATGATTTTACTGTTAGCTTACGGCCGCCAAAGTATATTTTAAAATTATTTTAAAATGGTATCTTGTCAGTGGCCAAAATCTAGACAGTATAGAAAAAGTTTAGTAATAGTATGTTAAATAATAATGATTTGAGTTAATTAAATGCAAAATTTAATTTTTCTTGCTTCATAATAAATGTTCTCGTACTGATGATTGAATTGATTGATTTGGTTTTTTTTTATCATCCTCCGACCCCCGCACTATGATTCCCTGTGTCGCAGGAGGTATGGACACACAATCACAACACACAAACAACCAAGACCCGGATCAAACACAAACGCACAAAGTCATCGCACAAATGTTTGCCCCTGCCGGGATTCGAACCCAGGATCCCGGAGACACAGAAGTCATGTCACTGTCCACTGCGCCACGGGGACCGTTGACGCAGCATAAACACTTTATTTTCCAAATGCAATCGCAAATGTTATTGCGCTAATTGCGAGAAAATTGAAATTCCACACTAAAAGTTCTAGCAACAGGCAAAATCAAGAAACTTCTATGAAGAAGCCCACTCACGTCTTTAACACCTCCTTCATGTTGCTGCGCCATTGCAAGAAGCATAGCATCGAATCTTTCAGGATCAGTAGCCATTTTAGCACTATATCAAATTGAAGATTGCTAAAATGTATTTTTTCTCCACGACAATGATTTATGAAATAACCAAAAACTTAGCAACAAACGACCGCGGGCGAAAAAATTCTTGCTAGTGTTACTGTTCTATGGTGCTAGTCTAGGTGCATAGATCAGATAGATTTAGTTTAGGCGTGTTCGAGATGGAGAAGTAGCGTTTGTAGCAGTGTACAACTGAACATGCGTTCTATTTGGGAATGTGGCATTAGTGGCAAAAACAATCTTTTCCAACTCGAACGACGCAAACACGTCATTTACACGAGAGCTGTCACGTGCGACGATTCATTTGAATATTCATGACATAAAAATGTTTTAATACCTCTAATAATATCTTGAATCATAACGAGAATTTCATTTTCGTAATGGAAATAAAAAGAAAACATTACACTGGTGCATTATGTCAAGTTTGTATAAGTACTCAAATCAGCTGTAGCAGTCAATCTCTCAGCGGTCAAACAACGCTCACAAAAGACCTAGGCTCGGAGGTGGTCAAAAGTGGCAGTTCGCGGTAGGGTTTTTAACACTTTTCATGCATCTCAAACGGTAAACGAAAACAGTTCAAAACGCACCTGTGCCAAAACGAACGTGGAACGAGAGCGTTTAAGACGTTTTTAACTGTTCCCTGGCCCATCTTGAACGCAAGGTTTGTGGATGGAATACATAATTACGAAGTACGCACGAACAACGACAGAGTGTTTAAGCGTAACTTATAAAACAAATCATGGTAGTAAAGGAAATCTCATTAAGAGTGCACTTTTTAACCGATTTCCAAAAAAGGAGGAGGTTCAACCCGTATGTTTTTTAGTGTTAAGTTTTTTGTAGTTGCAAGTGCAACTTTGAAATTTAGCAGCTGTCATATAATATATTTTTATTCCGATTATAAAAATGGAGCGCCATACGAAATAAAAACGCGTTATAAATATGAAAACGTATTACAAAAATTTTGAAAGTTTTGCTGAGACCGCTCGCAAGCTTCGAAGAATTTTCAGTCAAGAAAATGCACCTAAAGTGTCACCATTCGAAGAGTGGTAAACAATTTTGAAGAAACTAGGTCCGATTTGTTCAGTAAGACTTCTGTGCGTCAACGTACCGGCCGGTCTTTTGAAAACATTGCTGCTGTAAACGAGATTGTCGCCGAAAACCTGAAAACATCATCGCTCTCAACAATTTCAAATTTCACGAAGCAATACGCAGCAAAATTTGACAAAAGACTTTCATGCCTACACAATTCTGCTTATTTAGAAGCCACTAAAACGACAATAGAAACCCTTTGCCTTTGCCTTAGGCCTATTTGAGACTCCCTCGTTTTTGCAGTGCCTCCGAAATGTTTGTGAATACTAATTGGATAGTTTCCATGCAGTTGTTCGAAACAAAATGCTTCACTGTTAAGGAGGGTATGAGGGAGTCACAACAGCGTCCTAAACACGTTGCTGAAGGCTTAAGCGCACCAATTCACACCTGCATTATGTGCGGGTGATGATCTACCAGGTGAATATCACACTGCGATAATTATGACATCAGGTTGGACGTGATGCCTCAGCGTAGAGTGAACTACGCCGTTCATTATTTAATAATATTATTATATTTTAAAGTATTTTATTTAGGAGTACCTATGAATCAATTGTAATCCACAGAAATTTATGAATAGAATGTTATTATATTTTGAAGAATGTGCTTATAAGTCTATGAATCAATTGTAATCTGCAAAAACGAATATATAGAAAATCAAAACTATTTTTTATTAAAAATCGATGTTGGGCTGAATGTGGACTTACTGGTACTGGTATTAATTAAACTTGTCTTCTCAAGGTATAGTCAGTATTTTCTCGCGAACCTTATGGTTTTATTATTTGTAACTTGTCGTAGAATTATTGCGCATGCAATTTAAGAGATCTTCATAGCATGCAATGCCACAAGTAGAAATATACTGATATTGCTGTCAATGCATATGTACAATGCCTTATATGGGCATGATAATTCCACATCTGTCATATACTTATTTTAGACATTTATTGTCGCTAAGCTTTTGCATTTTAGTTACGTATTTTTAGTAATCCGTTAAGTTTAGATCTATTTCTTGGCTTAGCAAGCTAAAAGAAGCTTAGAAACTACTTGTCAAAAGTTTCTTTTAATAAGAAGTCATGTTACCTTTAACCGTCAATTCTCGTCAACTAGTCTTCGAGCATCTGCTCGAGATAACTATTTTATAGACTAGCGGTCGGCCCCGCTGCGCAAAGGTGAAATATTTCAATATTAAATATTATAAGAATCCTTAATTTTTCGGTAAATATGCCTATGCCACCCAGGGTAGCGTAGATTCCCTACAGTAAAATATTTTTTTTTATCGGTTCAGTAGTTTCTGAGCCTATTCAATGCAAACGAACAAACAAACAATCAAATCTTTCCTCTTTTTAATAATAGTTTATATGACGAAACGAATGGTTTTTACCTAGTTGGCAACTCTGATAATGGCCTAATCAAACGGAGAGAGGTCATACGTATTTAAAATTGCATTTTTGTGCATTTTATCAGTGTTGTTGACATTAAGGTATTGTTTGAATAAAAGTGTATTGTCCTACATAGGTTTAAATGATGCAAGCGTTAGTTTAGGTGCGTGAAATAATATAGAAAATGTAGAATTTTAATAAATGTAACATCCACACACTGACAGTAAGTTCATCAATTCAATTTTGGTTTTGCAGATTTTTAAAACTACAGGCATGGCTGATCAATTTTGTTTACGTTGGAACAACTTTCAATCTAATATAGTTAGTGCCTTGGATTCATTGAAATGTTCGGAGGACTTGGTCGATGTGACGCTCACATGTGAAGGCAGAAATATCAAGGCCCACAAAGTCATACTGTCAGCGTGCAGTCCATACTTCAGGAATGTGTTCAAGGTGAATGACTTAGGACATTAATAACCTTCATAATCTACAAACAAATATACTTTGTATAAGTTGGTGATTGTAAGACTTGCATTACCTATGTGACACACTTGTTCTATGACAGGGGTGGCCACTTTTCTTAGACCAAAAGCTACTGTTTAGTGCCTGCATATACTCTACCAGCTATAAATTAGCTATAAATTAGTACTTGTGCATGTGAATGATTGAATATACAGGGTATATTGTAACTCTAGCATAATTCTTTTTCTAAAAAAACAGCTGATAAAAAAAAAACTTCTTCCAAAACATTCATAAGCTTGGTTGGAATTAGCCACTTGTCATTCTGATATGCAAACTTGGCTCCTTTTTATCTTACCAGTAGTTCGAGGCTTTGGAAAGATTTCTCTCTTAAAGAATTTACAATGTAGATTATAACATATTATAGTAATATAATTCTTAGCCCTGTCGCAATCTACCCTAGTGTTCTGCAAAGTGCGTACAGCGGCAAACCTAGTGTACTTAAGAAAGCATCTTGCAGAAAGATGTTATTAAATTTTGAGGAAGATAAATAAAGGTAGATTAAGATTTTATAGTTTTTCAAAAACTTGTTTGATTCATTTAATTAATTCTTCTGACCCGGCTTTCCCTCAAAATTTAACACTATTATTATCAATTTATTTATTAATATCTTGTACAATTTATATCTATGCTGTCATGTGCTGAAAATCTCTCTTGGGTAATTAATAAATGAAATATTATTATTCTTATTCTTCTACTTTTGGAAATGTGTCAGAAAGTTTTGAAGTAACCTTCTGTGTGTATGGATGTGAAAATTTTATAACATCTTCCCAGCCACAGCCCCTCAATGCCGGTGAACACCTTTTCATCGAAGTTCTCCTCTCACACTCAATCATACTTCTTGGAGTCTACTATTTTATATTACTTACTATTTTAGGTTTGGTAGGTCTGAGAACAGGTTGTAAAGTATTTTCACCATCCTACTCTTTACTTTCAGTTGACTTTTCACATTGTAGTGTAAAATAGAATGGGCACTAATATAGCAAGCTTTTTGATAAAATTAATGCAACTACCACCAAAAACAATTTGTACTATTTCTAAACAAGAACATAAATTCATTAATAGTTGTTGTTGATAGTAATCACTTTTAGTAGGAAATTCTTGGAATTTCATTAGGACATGTGCTTAGGCAATAAAATTTAGATACAGAGAGATATATTAGAGAGAGGTAGATACCATTGTCGAATAACAAAAGGGAGGTAGATAAGTTGCTGTTCTGTATTCAATTGATGTGGCTCTAGTACTAACAACTTATGTCTTGGCTATTGGACTGGATTAAGTAATCTGCAAACTGAACCACCTGGCATTATTTTGGACTGTGATTGTGTCTTTTGTGAGTTGGGACTTATTTTGCATTTATCATGCCGCTACAATATTCTTGGAACGCCAATAACTATAACACCATTAGAATACTCCAATATGCATTTCGTTTGCATCCTATGATAGGTAAGAATACTTATATATATAGTTATCAGAATACTAAGTTGTAACTTGTTATGATATCTAAGTATGACAAGGACTTTAGTTACCTAACGTATGGATCTAAATTCCACAGAAATACAAATACCCAATATGCTTTTTAAAATGTATTTGTAAATCACAGTCCATATGTTAACTGAAATTGTGTGAAGCTTGCTAGTTGCATTAATTTAATAAAAAACTTGCCATAGTAGCGACCGTATTTGTTTTACATCATGATGAGTAAAAGTATGGCGGAGGTATGTCCAGCAGTGGACATCTTATGGCTGAGATTATGGTGATGCTGCTGAGTAAAAGTAGGCTGAAAGTAAAATCATTCAAAATTTTAAGTAAAATTATAATTTTGTTTGTTTTCTTGTGTAAAATACAAATACAAATACAAATAACTTTATTTTTCATAAATTTGTGGTCTATAATATATATGTAAACCCATTGACCCCGAACTAGTTTGCACTGTGTTTCGGGATACAATGGCTTCTCCTTTAAGTACGCCAAAGTATACAAATAAAAGAATAAAAGTCACTTGATAAATAAAAAAAAAAAATACAAATAATATGATCAAGCACATATTCAATGCATAGTGTGTGTGTGTGCGTATGTGTGTGCGCGCGCGCGCGTGTGTGTGTGTGTGTGTGTGTGTGTGTGCGTGTGTGTGTGTGTGTGTGTGTGTGCGTGTGTGTGTGCATGCGTGAGCGTTCTTAACTTAATACAAATCCCCATCAAATCATTTTCTCGATACCATCATAATCAAACTTTGTTAGCCATGTAAGTATTACTTTTTTAAATTCATTATTACTATATTTTTTAATATTCAATTCTTTATCGATTAAATTATATAACCGCGGAACAATTACTTCATACTTTTTTTGTTTAAATGTTTTTTTCATTTTGGGAATGCAGAAAAACTACAGGCTTTCTGGGATCTTCAAAAGTTATGGTGGATATTTAAATTCCTGATAGAAAATAAACTCAGAAATATTTGAAAAATTCTGGTTAGTAAAAAAGTCAGTGGTAGTTATAAACGTCTTAAGGGGTGTCAATTTTCGAAGAGTATCTTTTTCTGTAATATCAAAATAATTAGATATATTGTCTACTTAATTTGTTCTTGAGTAGTTCTGAGCAGGGCGATCAAAATTGCCCATTCTTTTTGCAAATGAGTATATATCTTGCTAATGACCTCATAATTGTAAGATTATATTATTAGCATTCTAATATATAATTTTTTTTTGCACAGGAAAATCCATGTCAACACCCAGTCATAATCCTCAAAGATGTGTCAGCTGATGACATAGTGAGTCTGTTGTCATACATGTACCAAGGAGAGGTTTTCATAGAGGAAAGTAAACTGTCCTCCTTCCTTCAAACTGCAGCATTGTTACAAGTAAAGGGGTTGACAGGTGTTACACAGCAGGTAATGTAAATCACATAAAATAATATAAAAATTGAGCATGAAATCAATCTGACACTTGGTATTATATGAAATGTTATCCCACACCTCAGATGCCAGGAACATTGTATTTCTGTTAATGACTAGCTTCACCTAACCTGAACCTTTCCATTTCCCATTGTTAGGTATAAAAGTGCTGAATGCATTTAACAGCATGTTCCTTTACTGTCACATTTTTGCTGACAATTTTGGCTACCAGGTTCCAATTTTAAGGTCATGAGCAGGATTACTATAATATTGTTAGGTGGATTCAGATAAAATTCCAATATTTCAGCAGTGTTGCTTGTACCACGATCTTGGTACCAAGTTTACATCCTTACACAGTTCATGTGTCATCATCATGCTTACAATAATGCAGATGTAATGTTATCTCAGAATAAATCCCCATAACCGTGGTAACTCCCGCTTTTTACTTTCATACTGCATTGCGCCACAGATAAACATTTTCAATACTAGTTTTTTTAGAAAATGTTGTTTCCGGTAGTTGTTGACAAAACATTGAAATTATCAAAGATTACATGATTATTTAGTTTGACTTAGGTCAGGGCTGAGTAAGACAATTGTACCTTGTTTTAAATTGGACTTTTTACCTAAATTCATATCAATAGTGGAAACTGTCTTATTAACTATCTGCAAGTTTATGTACATGTTGTGTATGTGGATTTTTGCCAATTGTTAGTCTTTCATATAAAAAGTAAAGTAAATATTTTTTTCTTGATGATTCATTCTGTTTTATGCAAGCAGACATTGAAAAATAAACACCTTTTTTGCATTATTGCATGCAGTAAGCAAGTAAAATAATGGCAAAATCATGCCGATCACAGTTAATTAACTAATTGACATGGTTGATTGAATAGCTGTCCACATAAGTCCCATGTATAATTTTGGTGAAATCTAGGAAAGAAATTTCTAAAGTTTACTTCTTATAGAGGATAAAAGTTTCAAAGTTTTCAGAGAAAGCAAATTCAAGGATACAATCTGTCATATATCACAAATGTAGGTAGTTTGAGATTTCTATTTTAATAAATAATAAAGTACATTAAGGGTAGGGCATAAAAAGATTGACTCATGTGTTGTGCGGCAAAGGCTACTTAGCTGAATACATGCTTCCCAATTACAAGGACTTTTACTTAACTTCAGGACATAATACAATCCATTGCAGGTATGCATCCATTGCAAATGAAACCTCGCTCACTAGTAGTTATAAATGGTACAAAATTTAAATAAGTAATTAAGCAATATAACATTTAAAAATGTATGTTATTTAATTTCATTTTTTATATTTTTGGCATGGCTCATCCAAATCAAAATAAAGACAATCAATTATGCCTTTATTCAACACTAACTTCTAATACTCGTTATTAACATAACGGTCAAGTTAATAACATCATATTATAAGGAATAGCCAGCAATAAAAGCCAGCATAATGATGGGGCTGCTTGAGGAAGTTTTGATGGTTGAATCATCCACAACGTGAACACGTGGCCCTTGGGTGTCAAATGAATACTCAAGAACCTGACCTTTAAATTTTAAATTAATAATGACGTGTTAGAATGTTAGAAACATTTCTTGCCATGTAAAAAGCAACTTTTTTTTACTTATTATACAAAATACAAATACAAAATACAAAGGTTTATTGATTTAAAATAATACATGGATCGCTTTAGAAACATACACAAGAAATAATATTCATAATTCAAATTTTCATTCAAATTCAAATAAAAAAATTATAGGCTTACGTTTGACCACTGTCTCACCTGATGTTAAGTGACGACGCGGTCTAAGGCCCGGCAGTGAGTTCCACTCCCGGGCAGTACGCTTTATAAACGTGGAAGCAAAACGAAGCAACTGTTTAAAATAAACATAAAATCTTTTGATTTCCAGAAAGAGAACTTCTCATCTCCAAATCCTTCTAACAAACTATACACGCAACTGACAATATCATCAAAATCGCCAAGTGGTCAGAAAGAAACAAAATTGCCTGCCCTGAAGAAGCGGCGTTGCAGCACCTCAGACAAACCTGTTGACGTGTCCATCGGGGATGTGCAGAAGAAAAGTAAGGTTCTGGAAACATCTGATATCTACAATAGAAAATCTTTCCCAAACTCGTCAAAATTGGAAAATCCATTCTCAACAGTGGAAAATAATGTGGATAAGAAGAATGATAGTAAAAATGAACAACAACCGCTCATTACTACAAATGGAAAAAGTTTACAGGTAAATAAATATAAATAATACATGATTTTTCACTGAATCTAGTGTGTATCATTTAAGCTATTTTTTTAAAGCGTCTCAATATTATGATTCTACACAATATTCCACTTTTCTTGGCGTTCATCAAACCTGAGTACCTGATGTTCAGATTTATGAAGGAAAAAAATCGGTTACTATTAGTTTTGAACCCACGAGTACAGAATACCGTCCTGTCGCTTTGCCATCTCAGCTATAGTAGCACTCCACCAGCCGTCCGAATGTATTCTTTCCTTTTTAATCTGAGAGGATGTAGTTGATTTATGGTTCAAATCCCAATAGTAGCCGAATTTTTGAAGGAAACATTTTTAAAGTAAGTTCCGCCTAGTATGATGTTAATGCAATAAACTATGAAATGGAAGTACCTGTATTGTAAGGCATTACATTCACCAGCAAACGGTTGTGTATTACTTGGCTTCACTTTGGTAGGTATGGCTTGATCGTCTAAATGTCCTGATTCGTCTACCCTAAATGAGGTGGCATCAAAACAGATAATACATATACCTATATTATGGGTCCATTTGCAACATGTTGACATTTTAGCTCAGTAAGTAATGAAGTATGGTCTCTAAGATCTCTAAATATGGGCCTTGTAAACGAGCTCAAGGTCGCGCAATAGCTTAGCGGATTAGTACGTTAAAATAGCACTGGGCAGGGTACATATCTCGTAGAACTTTTGGCCGATGGGGTCGAAAGGTTCTCGAGGCGATACCACGGCTGGACAAACCCAGCGTAGGACGGTAAGGTGCACAGGCGACGTGACCAAGATCGCAGGAAAAGAATAGAATAGAAATATGCGGGCCGCTTTCAGCCGGTCCTTGTGGAGATTAATGCCTACCGCATATGTCTCCAATTGGACATATGTCCAATATTTTGGTAGTACTTGGTAGTACGATTGGTAGTACTTTTTCTGGTTTTATTACGGTATAAGCCACCTTCTAAATCATAAATGCGAAACTGAGTTTTTCAGTCTTACGGTTTGTTATATTTTTTTAAACTTTTGTATCATTGATCCTGCTATATAGGTTCACCTAGTACAGGACACACAAGCACTGACACCATTTAGAAATACATAGTTCATTATAAAATGGGACTGTGCTAGCTGACAGTGTAACATTTCTTGTTTTATTTAACATTTAATTTCTGTGGCATCGTGATAAAACAATGCAGACGAAGTCGTAGGTGGGTCACCCAGTGTTTAGGCCTATAAAGGCGTTGAAGGTGCACTGTATCGGTAAAATTAATAAGTAACCCAAAATGTATTGAAATGATGCATTGACAACAATAATATAAAATCGGAATGAAGAGACGATGCGTGGTTGCGAAGCGCTTCAATATAGTCGCCGCGGGGTTCGGGCGGGCCGCGGGTGTCGCAGGTGTGGTGGTGGCACGAATGGTCACCGACACATAGTTCTTTATTAGTAATGAACCGTGTACATACTTTGCATTGTCTAATATCACTGTTAAATTTCAGACAAATATCCAATCAGACATACCAGTGATTGTCAAAACGGAACATATTGAAGAATTAAACAAATCACCTACCGTATCTCTTACTGGAAATTCTGAGAATGATGACAGCCTACCTGATTATGAAAACAGCATGCTTGCCAGATCTCTGCTTTCAGGTAATTTGAAGCATGTAGAAATTTTATTATTAGTTCATCTTCGATCTTAGATTCCATTCATACAGCGCAAGGTAGTAGTGTTCTAACGGTTACTCTATAGTATAAGGTTGAAGGACACTGAAGAAAGTGTCATTATTCTGTGCAAATGCGTCTTGGGGTGATTTAATCTTTGTGGGGTCCAACCAGAACTTACAGCACTTTCGCACAAGCGAATGACTTACAGTTCGTCTGACATGTAAATGGTATTAAGAATATAAAATGAAGCAACCATATATAAAAAAAGAATATTAATTCTTCCTTAATTCTACCCGATTTGTTGCTGACAACGTTGTTCTAATGAAATCAGTATCTATAATTTTTTGTATTGGTATTTCAACCATTGGCTTGGGTGTTAAGATCTTTCTATGCAACTTGTCACTCATTATTATAATTGTTTCTATGAATGCAAATACATAGTTCTCACCTATCTACCACACGTCAATATTTCAATTAAACTTATTTTTTTCTTACTACTTAACTTTATTATTACTAATTCTTTTGTTCAAATTTTGTAGGAATCAACCCTTCCAAAAACGAAATCAGTGCCAACAACATAACAGCAAAAAAAGTGACTAACATTACCGACACCACAACTCGAGGCAAAGAAGTCAACGCGGATACGATAAGCTACGCCAGTGCGCCGTCTAAAAGCCCATTGAAAATTAATAATTCCGACGAAATGTTGGTGAAACCGGAGAAACTTTCACCCAAATCCGACATGGACTATGAACCGGAAGTGTTACTATCAGAGCATCAGGATAGCACAGAGTCAGACGCGTACAATCAGGAACAGTCGCAGGCTTTGTTGCTGCTGGCTGGCATGTCTAACGTGCAAGGACTGGGCGCGTCTACATCTCAAGGACTCGGACATCAGCAGTCGAACCATGCAGCGATCTGCGGCGACTGCCCTCACTGCGGCATGAAGTATTCCAACCAGTCAGCGCTCAAGTACCACGTGAGGCTAATGCACTCAGATCTGACCAATAGACTTTGCTGCTATCTCTGTCCGAGGTCGTTCACAATGCGCGAGACCTTCAAGGAACACATGTGGACGAGTCACGGTCAAAGGAATTAATCAACACAATGTTACATAAATGTGCCTTAGTAACTGTCTATTAAACAAGTTTGGATAAAATTTGATATTAAACTGTGCCTTTCCGAATAGCGATATTTTGTGGTTTAAAAATAAGGTATTGGACTTAGTGAGAGACTGATTTGTGGAGTGCCTATGGTGTAGTGAAAATTTATATTTATTATTAGACTATGTCTGTCATACATTGAAGTTGAAATGTTTTAAATATGCTGATACAGGCAACTTTTTTAGAAATGTAATGAGAGTGGAACAAAAATGTGTTCAATTTTGGAGCAAGCTTTTATATTGGTGCTAAAGTCTACCTTGTTCCCATAGAATATGCTTCCTAAATATTGTGCCCCCATACAATATTACTATCATTGTACGATTGGTAATGATTTTATATGAATAGTTTTTAAAACATTACCGTTACATATATGTATTTCTTTTCTTTATCATATGTATTTTGGGTCTATTTACTAAATGACGGATTTTAGGAACTTGTGTACCATTAAGGCAATAATGTAGGTGCTTGATCTGTCTTTAAGTATGTATTCATGTTGACTAATTCCACTTGCTGAACCGCCTCGACCAACTTCACCAAACAAGGTATGATCTGGGTAACATAAGAAGATGGGTTAGGTCACGAAAGACAAGACCCCTTGATCTCTGTATTACAGAAATATGATCAGTGTACATTTGGACTTGTGGTTAGATTTAATATCGAGCTCGCCGCAAACATTAGCATTCGAAGAATCCTTTTAAATAAAATGTACCATTCGCTCATACCTTAAGTGCCTGTGTGTGCTTTGTCTGGTTTTAACGTGATGTAGCTGTACAACAAAGGGTAAAAAAAAAAAAATTTCTTGTGCATAATCGGCCTTTTCCAGATAGGCACGTATTTTTCGATAAATTTAGTACTTAGATAATAACATTGTTTTTTAACCGACTTCAAAAAAAGGAGGCTACTCAATTCGACCGTATATATGTTTTTTTTTTGTGTGTTCGAGGATAGCTTCGTCGTTTATAAACTGATTTAGATAAATCTTGTTTTTGTTAGATAGAATATACTTCCGTGGTGGTCCCATTCAAATTTTACCAAAATCGGACAAGCGGTTTTTGAGTTATACTCTAATAACTGAAAAGTGCTACGCATATCTCGACGACAACACACAATGACAATTGATACCGTGAGTGGCAAAGGTCACTGAAAAGGGTGAAAAAAAATTGTTCAAAAGTAACTATCAACACAACATTGTGCTCATGGTACCGACTTCGACAAGTTATTTCACAGTTTTGAGTGTTGAATTTTTAACCGACTTCAAAAAAGGAGGTTCTCAATTTGACCCTTTTTTTTTCTATTTTTTTTTAAATTTTTTTATTGGTCGTGATTCTGTTGTTCAGTCAAATTGACTAAAATGGTGTTAGATACGACAGTTTCATATGGTTATGATGTAGTCAAAATTAGTATGACAGTCATGAATGCCAACATTAAAATTAAATCGTTTTTAATGCGAGTAAAAACTTATTCATTAAAAATATTTAATAATGATAACGATACATTAAAATGCGAGTAATAGGTAAAATAAGTCGTCATTTTATTTGATGACTACTAAAACTACCCGCAATGAAATAAAACTTATAATATTACAGATAGCGCGTTGTAAGGTGTTATACAGATTTGAATTTTGAGCGTAAAGGTTACAGTTTTTTCATTTTAAAGATTTAAATAATTGTATCTGGTTTGAGTGATTAACAAAATTAAGGGCCCTTTTTTTCGTGTGTCGTAAGCTGAAAACCAGCGCTGTAGAATTCATTCACGGCGTAATGCTGAGCTCAGACCTTTTCTGGCAGTACTGCATATGACAGCAGTCCGACATGCATACTGATTTGGTTTTGTGCTGTAATTTTTTATGTAATACCAATTTCATGACAAATTTGGTTAACATTTCATGTTTTTCTGTGCAGCTTTGTCCTGAACAAATGAATCTCATTTCAGTTGAAGTGTAGTAGTTAAAGTAAACATTTTCATACGAGTCCTGAAGTCTAAACGTCTCTGAGATAAGAATGTATTACAAGAATTTCCCGCGTAAACAAATTATTGTCAAATGTTCAGTCATGTTTTACTAAAGTGAAAACCAAAAAACTAAGTCCTAACATAATAGATCGCTTTCTTTGTTTTAAGAATGAATCTAATATTTATTTACATAACCAAATACATATAATCGAACCTTTATTTACACAAGAAATAAAATCACCTAGATTTAACTTTAATTATATACATTTTATTACCTCCCAAACTTATCGTTTTTTAAAACTTGTGGCCGTTTTCTAGTAGAATTCTCACATTTACGATGAAGTTTCCACACAAATAAGGACTAGCGTCAGTACACTTGCACTTACATTTACTTTGTGAGAAAGTATTCATATTGTCAGTGTATACACAATCGATGGTGTATATATCATGTACGAATCGTCGGTCCAACAGATGCTTATCTGTTGGACCGACAACCTTACAATAGAATTGTGCTAAAAAAAAAAATTGGTTGCCTGTAAAGTCGGTATACGGGCGAAAGTTTTACGTGACAACGACTTTGAGTGCCTTTCACTTTTTATGTCTGTCTCTCTCGCTCTTAGGCGGGCTAACCCGCCGAGTGGAAGGGACGCGTGCCTCTCACTCGCTCTCATTGTGAGCGCATAACGTGAGCGGAGCGTAACGCAGTTTCTTGAAGTGTCACCCGGCAAACCAATTTATAAGACGTTGTCACGTCAAAAGAATGTATGTATCCATATAGTCAATGTATGATCAATAGAATAATCTACGAACAAGTAATAGTCCTTGTTCGAGAGAACATCTTTTGCGCCAAAAACAAATTGTCTGTGTCAGAATTGTGCTAGATGAATTATAGTCGTTTAGTCGAATTAACTGCGTTAACGTGTTCTTGTCGTCAAAAGCAATTGAATGCGTGGAATACGTGCAGTACAAACGATCATTTCTGTGTCAAAATAATTGTAGCAGATAAATGACAGTAACTACTGATTGCATAGGTTTTTTGCATTTACTCATGCTAGACGGAACAGTGAGTAGCGAGTTCAATTGTTTTACGCTGCGATACTATTGCGGTCGATTTGGACAGTGATTCGTGCTTAGGGCACGTTTGTCTGAAGTTAATTGATTTACTCCATATCACGATAAGTTTAGTTTTTTGACGTGATAACGTTTTATAAATTGATGAATGCCAAAATGAAAAATAGTAACGTTCCGCGTAACGGTCAATGGTCAATGGTCAATGGTTAATGTTTAATGGTCAATGGTCAATGGTCAATGGTCAATGTCAATGTCAAAGTCAAAGTCATACATGATTATGTCGTTATCACGTAAATCTATCGTCCGTAAACCGACTTTACAGACAACCAATTTTTTTTTATGGTTATTTGTGATCGGGCTACAGAGCGTCTTTCTGAAAACGGGCTAGTATCTCTGAAAAGAAGGTATCGTTGTAATAGCTGCGGTATCAAACAAGGTCGCATTACGACGGAGTTTTTCTGACGATTATAAAATATCCTTCAACTAATAACTGCAATGTTAACATGTTTTTTTTTAATGTGAGCACTGTACTCTTTTCAAAGATTATGTAAAATGTAGTTTACGAGCAGCGTAACTCAGTTTTACTTGATGAGGCGCGACTAAAGGAAAACCTTTAAAATGCGTAGAAACAAAGTTGTATATTTGACAATTGTTCTATTGTAAACAAGTTGGAAGTTACCGACCGGTCTACGTCCCTTCGAAGCAGTTGAAAGTTTAACTTTTACTTCATGTTATGCCTACAATAAAGTACGAAACGTAACATTGGGAAAATACGGAAGTCCGTGACACTTAAAAATATAGGGATTTTCAAAATTTTTCATGATAATTAAGTTATTTAGAAACAATGAGTTTTTGATTAAAATTTGGTGTTCATTTGTTTTCATCATCATCATCATCTCAGCCATAGGACGTTAACTGCTGGACATAGGCCTCCCCCATTGATTTAGTTTTATATATTTTCATTTTTTTTTTTCATTTGTTTTAACACATTATTCCTACTCACGAAGACGGTCATCATTCTCGACCGAGGTCTGTCGATGTTTGATGCCCATCATCAGGTGAGTTGACGCTGCTAGCTAGACCAGCTGCAATCTGGGAGCATGGACTAACCAGAAAACGTATCAAGAGATTATTTTGAGGGCAGTAAATATAGATCAGTATTTAAAAATTAATTCTCAGAAACGATTCACAAAATCAAACATTTGTTTAATGATTGTGAATTAACTGATAAATTATGCACTTGTATTACTTATAATATAATGTTGTGCCTTGGATGCCGGGATCCGCTCGAGCAAGCTCTCTGCCAAATGTTCGACCAAGATTTGATCAATTGAGTTTGACAGAGAAAAAGATGCGGTTAATTAGACTAAGAAATACGGATCACATAAAAGTTACTATTATATGCCTTAGACGGCCGAGGTTTGACTAAAGGTAGAAAGATTTTGTGAAGTTGGTGTAAATCGGCATGTTCAGATATTGGATGGAGCATATGGTGTAATAGAATGCCCAAACTCCGCATGGGTCAGAGCTTGCCAGATACTTGTGCGAACTAAATCCTGGACAAAAACGTGTGTTTGATCCATTTCCCGGGGCAGGGGAGGTGAGAGGTATTGATTTCGTAAATCGTGCCAAAATAATTTCCGATTTATAGAAAGTAAGTAACTATAAGTAGTTAAATATTGAAGAATTTATGTAAGTTACCAATATTTTAGTTTTAAGTAAAATAGGCGACGCTGTTTAGTAACAACTGTTATTTGTAAGGTCTAGATCGTTTTCAAAATCGTCCTATTTATTTACAAATTTTATATATTATAAAACGCAGCAATTATAGCGCAGCGTGTTAGAGATACATTTTAATTATGTAGTTTTTTACCTTTTTTATTTATCTAAGTTGTAATTAAGTTCTATCGATGCTTATGTTGTAATTGTTATCTCAAATATTTTTGTTTATTTCTGTAGGAATCTTTGTTTAATATTTTCGAATGCCATTAGTAAAATGTTCAAACGCCTCTAGGAGACATTTTTTACTGTATTACACGGTAAGTGTTAGATTTATAAAAAAAGTTATTAATGATCGAATAGTTATTTACGTTACGATGATGTTGAATATTTTATTCAGAACTTTACAAGATTTACAGTTTATGTTACGAATAAAAATTTATGCTTCTATACTTTGTTATTATTTATTAACCGACTTCAAAAAACGGAGGAGGTTCTCAATTCGACACGTATGTGTTTGTGCTTATACCTAGACGATATTATAGTAGCGGGTGAAGACATCGGTGAACATACCTACACCACAATGACAATTGATGCCATGAGTAACAAAGGTCGTAACTCGTGATGTTGAATGTTGTGACGTTGAAAAATAAATTTGAAATCAGCGTGATTAGAAAATAATGTGGGATAATCTCACTGGTCGAAAAACTTGTGCTGTTGATGAAGATATCATTTTCGAAAAAGGAGATTGATAGATCGATCGAAAGAAATAAAACAATTCGCCTGTGATTGGAATAGGTAGTACTTGGATGAAGGTATTTTAACCTATGTGAGGCGTTCTGCAAAAGGTCACATGACGAAAACTTCTTGAGATACTGGCTATGGGTATGAACTATGACGCTGTTGAAGTTTGAATACTGTGAAATAGTTAAAGCAGTGTACACAATAGAGATTTACCAACATCATCGTAGTGAAATCCTAATACTTAGTCTTCCCCTCCGTAAACCTGGCATAACGATATTTAAGTATAGGTATGATTATAAGGGACCTAATACTGTGTGTACCTACTGTGATTTATGCTGCATTTAAATTACTTAAACATATTCTTGGTGTGAACAGTCATTCGTAGCCACTACGAAAGCTCGTTGCTACAAAATTAATAACAATTCAAGTATCTACAAAAAGTTTTAAATGTGGCCCGAGATAAGATAGTTAGGTACTAAAGATGCCGGAAGAAAAGATTTAGACCATTAGCTCTATGAAGAGTCGCTGAACTTAAAGTATAATAAATATACTCTACCGATGAGTAGGTAGGTACCTATCAGACTCAATTAGTAGGTTCCTATGTAGTTATATACTTATGAAAAAATATCTGTAAGTATCCATTTTTACCAGCGTCTGTTTTATTCTTTCATTTGACTTATCTTCCGCGATCATTACGTGATTCAATCGTCCATAATTGCGACATTTTCGTTCGCAAAAATAGTCAGTAAGCTTGCTTAGATATGAATATGAACGAAAACATATTATAGCTCTTGCCAAAATCAATTTGAGATAGCGGTATCAATTTTTTTTATTGAGTAAGCTACACACTACCGGTAACCCCCCCCCCCCCCCTCACATCCTTGTAGAAATCAAGAGGGGAGGCCTATGTCCAACGTTCTATGGCTGAGACAAGACAAGACAATACTATAACAATATTTTCCTATAAAATTATACCAACATTACATTGTGTTTGTAAGTTATTACTACGAGTATATCATATTATTTTAGTTATTTTTATATAGTAGGTATTTTTTTATATTTAATTAAGCATGCAGTTTAGTTATTGGATAAGAAAGTCCTCGTTTTCTCACGTTCCACGTTCTAAATTATTGCATGGGCATAAATTGTTTCGCAGGCAAACGTATAATTAGCCAGAAAACTATATATTAATTTTATTACTAGCAGACCTGGCAAACGTTGTTATGCTATATGAATTACCGAAATGTCAAAGTCACACGACAATTCATTTTAATTAGGTACTTTACATCGATGAACACCGGTAACATTTTTCAATATTTGTTCATCAAAATGCTACAATCGGGATAAAAAAATGAGGGTGTACAATACTTTACGACATTTTTCAGACCTACCAAATATACACAAAAAACATCATAAAAATCAGGCAAGCCTTTACGGGGAAGTTCGATAACAAAATCTTTCGAAATTTTTGTATATTATAAGATTAAGATTACCAATTTTAGCTTCACTTTTTAGTACCTTCTGCCATTCTTCTGCAATCCCAATTTTGAATATCCTACATATTGTAACTCAAACTAAAGGTTACACATAACTTGTTGGAACTCGTTGGAAGGCTATAAATAAGTTGTATACATATGTAGAGCATGAATTCCCCTTTGGTAGAGACCAATCAATAATCAGTAGGTACTATGTCCTCATATTCACCCAATTACGAAACATTACTGCAGAACATACGTTGCCATAAACGCGACGCCCGACGACTAGCGAATATTTACTTTATAACCTCTGACCTTAAATAAAAAACCGTAACTTGAGCAGTTCCTCAATGTTGACTAACCACTCAGTCGTAGCAAAAAAAACAGCTAAGTGAAAATTCGTTCATTACAAAGCTTACTCAATTCGTAATACAATATTCTTTATCTATATAAAGTTGTTAGGAAACTAATTAATGTGTGTTAAATAAATCTTAAACAATTTTAGGTAGATAGGTACTTGTTTAATGGTCTTGTACAGACGTATTTTTTACGCAGACCGTAGATGCTTAACTAGTCACAGGAAAGGTACTTACTTTACAAAAGAAGGGGGAATCTTTCAGTGTGGCGTGTGTAGCTAGTGATATGCAGCATTGCATCTACATACGGCGTAGGTGGCGGTAGGTGGTAGGTGTAAGGGCGTAGTGGAAGCCCCTTAATGCGGAGACAGCTAGTGGGACGCTATTGATCGTGATCCGTCAGTGGTCGAGGCGCCCTATTGATTCGCTTGCCGCAATCTCCGTGATAACTTGCGCTTGGCTTCTCTAACTACACTACCTACATTAGAACACACTTATTGAACGCTAGCAGGTTTTGTATTCGTGTCTGATAGCTTATCTGATGTGGCCGTAAACAACATTTTCGAAACGTCACCTACTTATGACTATCAATGCAGTGCTGTTTCCGAGCAAGCGTTTTAGGACTATATGCTTAGAGTTCTTCGAGTGTGTGGTCAGATTGACCACAAGTGGTTATTTTCTCAGGTGGTAGGATCTTCTGCAAGAATTGCATTAGTCATAGTCATAATCATTAGTTTCAATTAGTATCGCTTCCAAACAGTATTGTTCATAGATTTGTAGTGCTGCCCGCGAAAAGAAAGGACTACACAATTTAGACTGGACAACAGACGCTAGGTACTACATATCGCGTTGAGAAGCGCAGTGCAGCGCCACGCATAATTCTCAGACAGTGACGCTTACCATCAGATGAACGACATGTTCGATTCGTTATATCTGATTCTAGAAAAGAGGTATTACGGAAGTGCCGTTAAATGTAATAAATTGATATAATAATAATTATAATTATTAAAAGAATTAATTATAATTTTGGATTATTGTGAATCTGTATATAGCGTTGGTGGTTTTACATAAACCTTTTATTAGATCCCACTTTTCACAAATAAATTATAAATAAGTTAAAATGAGACCCGCGTGCGAGTCACTAAACTATCCTAAGCTATTTCGGCGATCCGTAGAAATGCCAAAATAAATATTCAAATGCCAAAATCTGTTGCTTGTGGCAGTAACAATGTTAGAAGAATTAGATAATTTTAATAATTAGTCTCATTTAATTGAGGATTTTAGATGAAATTGCGGAGGCTGCCGGGTTCACAGGCAAAAGGGTGTGTCGAGTCCTGTTGCGTGTTGATTTAAATTATCACAAAAATGTGATTCACACAGTCCTGACCTATGGACTATAAATTAAACTTATCATAATATTATTAGACTTTTCAATTTCCTTTCTTCTTGTATAAGACACAGTTCAAGCGCATTTGTCCATACTGCGCGAACTTGAGATAAAGAAAATATATGCTCAATACAAACATATTTTTTCACTAATAATTTAGCAAATTAAATCTATTTTTATTTAATTGAACAGTCCTCTTAGTGGTATTATTAGACATGTAGGACTTTGAACAAAATGAAGTAAAAAGACACAAAACCGTCAAATTTAGCTAATGGTAAAGCCTTTACGGCTATAACTAAACTTGGTAATTTTAAGACTAGGTTTTTGTTGATAAACAAAATAAATGCCTACTAAATGGTTGCATGGTTATGATACAAGTCTTAAATCAAAAAGAATACTTAAATAAGGAATGATTTTCTATAAAAAATCAGGTATTTATTTTCATGAGCCTTCCTCTTGTCACAGAATAACTCCAAGTCTCAGTGTCGGTGTAGCTGGCGAAGCTTTCGTCATATCGTGTCAAAGGACGTCTCTTAACCTCTATGCATAATAATCCTTTGCCTTTCTCTGTTCCTTTTTCCGTCTAGGCATCTGATTTATTGCGAAGTGCTTTTGTATAATTATCATGCTTAAAGTGGTCTATCGTCTTTGCTCTCCATTTTTGTCCAACTTCATGAAGTGAAGTCTAACTATCAATCAATAAATCACTATTCTTTATTGCGAAAAATGATAACAATGTTGTATAGTTTAAAGTTAGTTTACATTTATGTACTTACATACATACTAGTAAGCTTACATTCAAATATTACGTATATAAATGGCTTCGCTTACATAGATAGATAGAAAACTCTTTATTTGCAAACCATTTCCAAAAAACACATAAAGAAAACAAATAAGTATAAAATATTTAGTGATACAAAGGGCAGCCTTATCGCTTAAAGCGATTTCTTCCAGGTAACAAGACAGACAGGAATGTTCATAAACTTTAAGGGGCGGCAATTCGCCGCAATTAGGTACCACAATGTCTACACTTACATAGATCTACATAATATACATCAATTATAAATATTATAATAATACACTTACTTAAACTACATAATATATACGTACTGAATGACGAATACCAATAATTAAATAAATATCTACAAACTAGTGATACATTTAGCAAACTTGGCTTAGATTAATTTGCGACAAATAATGTTCTTTGACTCTGTTCTTAAAGATATAATTATAGTGACTCTGATGTGCGAACCGATACTGGAAGTTTGTTCCACAGGCAAGCAGCCTGCACTGTAAAGGACTTGTTATAGAATTATGTTCTATGTGAGGGTAGTTTCAACAATAGTTATTTTAAACAGTAATACTTTTTTCAATAAATATTGGTCGGATTTAGTCGTATAATGAAGTCGATAGGTACGAGAATATGTACGTTTGGAATATGAGCAGTTACTTCACATGGTAATTGAATATATTGTATTGTAATATCACCTAAAAAGGAATGTCGACAGATGTGTATAGTCATGAAAAATTGCTATGAAATTACTTGTTCAGGTTCACTTAAGAGTAAGAGTGAGAGATGGATCATAATTCTAACAGGAAATAGGGGCCCGACAAGCACAACGCAGCAATGAAAACTTTTTAAAAGCACATTAACCCTGAGTGAACTAAATATTTCCTGGAAATCGGTTACGTTCATGATTGTGTCGTACCAGCCGCGTGCCGGATTTTCTACATTTCCGTTCAATTTTCTTAAATTTTCTTTCCGTGAGAACCTTCTTCAAAGTATTAGAAAACTTAAAAAAGAGGAACAAAAAAGGTACAGTAGTTCTCAAGTTATGGCGAGTCCAAGGGAAACATGGATTCATTTTTTTAGATAGATGTTACCTTCGCCAAAAGCTATAGCTGAGTGCGGGAATCGAACCGGTAACCGTCGAGTTAATAGCAAACTTACAATACAAATTTTCAAAGTAGTATTTTAAAAACAAGCTTTTATAAGACTGTATAAATGAATATGACCACAATCATCGTTTCAGCAAACCCTATTAGATGAGCACAAACTCGATGAGTTTATTTGTTTTTTTTTAGTTTAGAAGTTCCCGCGGCTACCTTCCAGCTCCATCATCAGACCCTGGTTACTATTGAACGACAAACTACTTGTCAGGACGTCACATTAGCACAAACTCGATGAGGTTGTGTCGTTTCATTGCGAAGTTCCTTTGGCCAAAATCCAGCTCGACGCTCATTTTGGGTTCTCTCGCTCAAATTCATACATTGAGTCCAAAGCTCAGTTGGCAGCCACAAAACTGGGCCTCCTTGCAAGGGTGAAATGCTACATTACACCGGAACAGCTGCTCAACTTGTATCAAGCACAGGTTCGATCACGTATGGAGTTCTTACTTGTGGAGTACTTACTGTTCTTATTTGTGGAACGGCTCGGCTAAGTACCAACTTGAGGCTCTTGAGTCGATAGAGAGACGTTATAGATAGTTTATCGGTTTTTTATCGCATACATTTCGGGGAGTGCGCTCTGGAGTTGCATAATTTGATTCCACCATCCCCATCCCATCTTAGGACGACCAGGCGGACGGCGATGCGACATCCACACATGGTAGACGTTCCAACTTGTCGCACGAAGCGTTTTGCTTCCACATTCATAGTGCGTACCTACAGCTAACGAATGGAACTCATTGTTAATCTAAATCTGTATTTCCGCATAAATACAACCTGGGTGAATAGGTATCTTCTAGGCAGGCGTGCTCCATCGTAGACCGCGTCATCACTTAACATCAGGTGAGATAGTGGTCAAACCCCTACCTATTCCTAATAAATAAAATGCTCCATCATCAGATTAGCACCATGTCATCATAATATTGCATTGTCAATCGGAAACCGGGAAGTAGATCAAATTCAATTTGCAAGATTTAATGACAAACATCGGGACAGGTGTAACTAAATAAAAGCTTGTAAAGAGATGTAAAGTTTGTGAGTTTGAAGGGAGTCATTATATTGCACCGTTTTTAAAAAATATTTTACCAATAGAAAGCCATGTTATTTGTGAGTGTCAGGTCAGACTACTTTTCACCTTTTTTTTTTTTTTTAATAACATGGGACAACATTCACACAAGATCTTCAGGTCCCAAACTAGGCAGAGCCTCTACTAAGGTAACCTGATGACTGATATATATACATATAAACATACTTATATATAATCATACATATCGTATATGTACAATCGTACATATACACACCCAGACACAGGTCAAACAGACATGTTCATACACACAAATGTTTGAACTGTCCGGGAATCGAACCCAGGACCAGCGGCTCAGAAGGCAGAGTGCTACCAACTGCGTCAACCGACCAGTCGAATCTCTATCGTCACCACGCGGGTGAAACCGCGGGACACTACTAGTCGTTAATATTATTATAAATCACACTCTTCATAAGTTTATAATTAATTATAAAGTATCACTTAATGATTAGTTATACCTAAACATATCCTTCGTAGTTATAATATGTTATACATCTAACTGAAACTTGCATTTGAAATACGTCCACAGGTGTCGCTTACAGCTCTGTCTATATTGATTACCCGGCTTATTGGTTACCTGCGACTCTACCGGCGTATCGTGGACTTGGATCGACCAATCATAAGTTTTGTTGTCAACAGTTTCGAAACAAAAAAGTAATACTTCAAAGGTTAAAACTATGATATAAACAATATAACTTCGAAGTAGTATTATGAACTTTATCATGTACCGTTTTAGTGGCATTTACGTTTGGGATAAACGATGGAATTGAAATAGATTAAGTAACATGCTCTTCTATCGCAACTTGTTGGTTGGCATCTAGGAGCATTGTCAACTGAGCGGTTCCTTAGTTACGAACGCACGTACAGTCCGGTAGCGCTCGCAACAGTTTTTGGATCGTTTCTTTGCATATCGATACAGTTATCATCATCATCTCAGCCATAGAACGTCCACTGCTGGACATATGCCTCCCCCATTGATTTCCACAAGGACCTGTTGGAAGCGGCCCGCATCCAGCTTATGCCTACAGTAATACCGACTGAGAAACTATAAACTTCATAGTTTGTCTGTGGTCATAACTACACTGCTTATTTTAATGTTTTGTGTCACTTTCTATTTTTTAAATATATATATTTTGTGTGGTAATGTTTCTCATTTTCAAATTATAAAATATTTATTAGTTTGTAGTACATATTTAAAAATATTTATGTATTAGAATTTAGAAAAACCTTGTTATACATATATCTAATTAGTCAAACAGATGCACTACACGTACCGTCTGCTCCTTTCTCCGTTTCTGTTCATCCAAAGGTTGCCTGGAAGAAATCGCTACAAGCGATAAGGCCGCCCATTATCACGTACTCACAAGTATTACAATTTAAGTTTAGCTTTAAGTATGATATTTTATTTGGTACTGATAATAAAGAGTTTTTCTATTCTATTCTTTTATTAGCGCACAGACTAACTAGAGTACCTACTTGTACTTGCGTTTCGACAAATTTGAAGATTGTTGCCTGATTTTTTTATATTCAAACTTGCCGTGGATAAATTTGACACAAAGCAATTTGAACAACAGATACTGTTGATCGGAAAAATTGAGATACTTTAAGATTACCTCGATGAGGTTTTTTCTTTAAAGCAATTTAGGAGACATCGGAATTAAGGTCCATCGGCAAAGATTAGGTAAGTACACAAAATGCAGATGTACATCAGTCACTGCTTACATTATCACCCAGAAAGCTGTTAGATAAAACTGTTTCAGACGAAGAAGGAAGATGCATACAATTAAAAGCTTAATAATTTTGGACTTGAGAATTTTTTGATTTTACTTATTTACACTGGAAATGTACAATTAGAATAATTCAATATTAAATAAAGTATTTTTTGAATTGAATTGAATTGAAATAATTTTGAAAGACTAAAAACCTATCTCTACCAGACTATTATGTAGTCCATCCCGGTTGATGTCTTGCCACAACAGTCGTTAGGTCGTGTTGGCAGCTGTAAGGCGGCCTGAAAACTTCAAACTTGGGCTGGCAAGCAGCCTTACCGCCATACCGCTTCTAGCAGCGTGGTTGGTAACGACCTTTTAGCCACTCTCTTTCAGAGAAAGGCCCATGGTCCCGTCAGTGAGTGGGAATGGCTGAATCTAGTCCATGTGTTGGAGGTACTAGCGCCATTCCCCGCATCGCTGACGAGCGCCCGCGGTGCTGAAGGCCGGCCGCGCGCGCTGTGCGGGAAATATTGATTAGGTAAGTTTGCACACATAATAGTATCTCTGATAATACGTTATTATTCACCTTTCGGCTGCATCAAACATAATGATTGCAGTAAAGCCATTTTCCAAACAGTCGAACGACACGCGTGCGACTTGCCAAGATAACATACATAACACGACAAACTGTCTACATGCACAATAACAGTTGTCTGACACAACTTTAGATACGTCAAGTATTTGAATAACTCAGAACTGCCAACAAATTTTGTGACCGTCAAATTATATTTATTTATGATATTTTTATTATATAAAAAACGACATCATCATCATCAGCCAGCTGCTGTCCACAGCTGTATGTATATATGCCTCTCCCATTGCTCGCTACCGAACACCAACCTCGCTCTTCAGCATCCAGCCGCAGCGCCAGCGAATATAGTCGCTCCACACAGTGACAACCATTACATGTTAGTTGTTAACTAATACAATGGCTACAGTGAAATTAGAAGTAACTATTTTAATTATATTTATAAACTCAGCCGTTATCATGATAATTATACAGTTTTCCAGTATACCTACACATATATAATAAATATATAATCTTAATGCGGTAATTCTATTCATGAACATTTAAATTGAGAATAAGGTTTATCACCATCATAAAGTGGAATCGATATGAGGATATTTCGACACTACTTCAATACTTACAAGTGCAATGGCCACGGTTGAACCGATGAGGAATGGAACCAAAGAGAGGGCATAGATACTATTACTGCAACAAAGGAGAAACATTGAGGGTAGACAGATTTGTCTGCTCAAAAACATTATTATATATTTCTCATTAGTTCATCGATGATCATTGCACTTGGAGTACAAGTCCTGTTCCTCTACATACGAGTAGGTACGAGTAGATATCTAACCATTTCGAGGTTTCAGTGCGCCGCGATTTTTAAAATAGGGGACGCTCTGCCTAAGTGAGGTATTGCGAATTACCAGGACACAATAGAGACGATGTTTTCTTGCAACTACCTCAGATATAATTTAATGATAATTTATGATGTTTTTGCGGGATTCAATATAGGAACAGTGATCAAATAGCATCGGTAAAGTCATGTAAGGTAATACAGTGTAGTACAGACTCGGTAGGTGGATAGTGAAGGACGAAGGGCGCGAGTGCTGCGCCGCGGCCCATGATGTGGGTCACTGCCGCCTACGCGCAATTCGATAAAACTTTGCAATTATGGTCACACCTGACCGAGTACATGACTAAGTACACAAATGAACGCATCAATTAAAAGATATAATCGCGAAATTTTATGGTTATTAACTTTCCTTGCAAACTTTAATCATTGCCCGATCGCTTCGAGTTAAAACTATTTGAAAGTAACGTTCGCATCCGGAGCGAGAGCGCATCGTGCTCATTGTTATCACGTGGTGCGTAAGCGAATAGGACATGTGTAGCGGCACCCTTAGCGTGTCGAGCAGCGCGGCTCAGGTCACGCAGTGAAAGTACTAATTAATAGTGCAAAGTATCGATCAATCGTTTCACCATGGTTCTAAATATAAAATTCCGTCGGGGAAGACAAAGTTCGCGCGCAATACGGGCGCAGGCAGCAGGCGGCGCGCGGCGCGGCGGTGGCGCGGCGGTGTGGCGGGCGGGTGGCGGTGCGGGCGGCGGCGTATCGATTCCGCGGCGCCTTCAGTCGGCGTCCGTCGAGCGCCGCGCTGCGCCGAGCCGCCGCCGGCGAGCGGGCGTCGCCCCTCCCCCGCGGCCCGCGCCCCGCCACCGCCCGATCTCTACTCGACGCCGGCAAACTCGAACGACCTCTTTTCGCTAACTAACGTCGCACCCGCGTCCGGTTCCCGCCGCGAACGGCGCTCGATCTGTGGTCGGCGCGGGCGAGCCGACGCACTCTTCTCGCTTCGACTTTCATCATTGTTTCTCATACTTTTGGTTTCTTTTACTGAACTTTAAAAGTTTTGAAAATAGTGTTATCGGGTCCGAAAAGAGCCGTCGGAAGGTTTTATGACTCGCAGAGATGATTTTAGATAGAAACGAGTGAGAGTCAAAGAAGAGAAGAGAGGCAGAAGCGTGGTGTAATGGTGGGAGTGAGGCACGCGCGAGGATGGGAGCGGGTAGGTGCGCGCGCGCTGCGAGCGCTCCGCGCGTAGGGCCGCGCGATGGATTGCTGCAACTACGCGCAGTACGGCGCGGGCGCAGGCGCGGGCGCGGGCGCGGCTTGGGAGAGCGGCTACGCTCCGCCGCTCTACGCGCCCTACGCTCACGGCTACTACGCGCCGCATGCGCACGATCCATACGCACGCTACTACCGGGTGGACTATCCCGCGCATCACATGCACCATGCTGAGCCGCACATGCAAATGGGTTGGTATTTTAATTATATCCATTAAATTAAAAGGCGAAGGAGTTAGAGTTTGATATTTATCTACGAATACTTATTCTGGGTTCCTTATATGACGGTAGTTACATTTATAATTTTTATCCTATTAATTTCTCAATTTATTCAACCGATAAGGATATGGCGGCTATGTAGTAAAAATGGGGATATCAAAACTTGTTTGCTAATATTTATTTTCAAAAAACTTGTATTACCGATTTCAGATGAAAAACAAAACTTGGCGTACGTGATTTTCCACATTATAAGAACATTGTTTTCTTTCGTACTATCTATGAAAATATTAACTTCTATATACATATATATCACGATAAGAGATGAAAAACATGAAAAGTATGTAAGAGCATTGGGCTTGGGTATCAATAGATAGGTGCAAGGCTTATGATGAAAGGTTTACAAAAGGTAAGTTTAAAGAAAACACCTGCAACCCCACGAAGATTTAAGAAGAAGCCTTAATTATTGTGTACCTACTTTATACAAAAAAAAAACTATCCTATTTTAAATGACATAATAAGCAGTTTTATAAACGCGCAAAAAATGGTCCTGGATTTCTTCTCTTCTAAAATTGATGGATGCTCACTTGACTTTATGTAATCGTCGAGTTTTGGAAATTTCCACCTGCATTTATGTGACCCATTGAATCGATTAAAGCAGCACCTTAACTAGTTGAATGTGATGTTGTGAAATGATTAAAATCGTTCAACCTATAATAGGTACTCGAATAAAGTAAAGAGTAGCATCATAATAAGACATTGCTATACTCATAGTTTTTTCATATGTTATTTATGTTTTGTGATGTTACAATATAAATACAATCGAACACACACGCCGGCCGCAGACTCGCTCCTCTAAGATCACGCGTTGCTAGGTTACATAAATATTGTTTAATTTTAGGAATAACTAAAGTGAAGTAGAAACGTTGAGGGTGGTAGCTAGCCAGGCGTGTATCTGAAAGTACCCTACCACCATGTCACCACACCCACTGGGAATTTGATAACGGTGTTACCTTCACCGGAAGCACAAGCGGTTGTTGGAGATCGAACAAGTGTCCGTCAGTTTGACAGGCGACTCTCTCCGCGCTGAGCTATCATCGCTTCAAGTTTACTGTTTATTAAATACATATAGTTTCGGTACACCACGTGATAATCAAATTATTTTCGTCTGCGCAGGAAATGACTTGTGTTTACTGGGAAGGAAAACTCAAGGATTCAGTGTCAAGTTCTTACGATGATTTTTTAAAATAATATATATATTTAGCGTTTGACCACTTGACGGTAGTGACCATGTGGTTGAAGCTGAAAACACGCTAGACCTAGAATGTTGATAATAATATAAAAACTATACAACTTGTTCAAACGTCTCGAAAAATAACTCAAACTAAAGTTGTTCACGTGATAAGGTCCATGTGTTTCATAATATATGACCAAGTACTATCACGTTGAACATGGAATACCTTAAGAACTGCTGGAACCTTTTAATAACCAGCGTATCTCATTTAGAGGCTGGAACGGTACCCACTGGACATTCGGTGTAAGATTTCAACCTTCAGAGTCGTAGGCAGGGGGGCAGCCCAGGGAGGACTTCTTCTGGCGACCGTCTGATTCATTCATTCATCGCAGCTATAGGATGTCTACTGCTGGACATATGCTTCTCCATATAGGAGGGGATTATACCCCATATGGATTTACCAATACTCACCACGCTTGGCAGGCGGGTTGGCGAGCGCAGTATAATTTCCTATCCTCAGAAGGCGCTGCTGCCCACTTTCTGGTACGTGATCCTTTAGCCGACTCTTACGGACCGTCTGATAACTGGCTGCTAAAGATAAGAGCGTAAAAGCGCTGTCATCACTTTAAAGTGTCTATGCCTCCCGCGACACAGGGTATGCTAGTGTGGGGGTATGAGTGTGTGAAGAAAAAAAACAAGGGATTTATGTTTATTTATTTATTTATTTTCTGTGTGTTTAGTTGATTCTCTCTCATTGGTTTTTAGATATTAGTATCTGATCACCGAGCTTCATTCGTAGTTTTTCAAGGCAATACTCATACATCTCGCTAAGCAACATGCAAACATTTATCTGAATTGTTAAGTTTTCGAGAAAGCCTGGGTGTAAAGGATTTCTTATTAAATATTGAAAGATATAAGATTTGTAAAGAATGTTTAAATCACCGATATTAAGTAGAGCACGCGGGTCGTGCATCGATCAAGTTACCATAAAAACAATGAGCCTTCAGGGGGATACTACTCGTAAGTTACGGTGCTTTAAAGTAACTATAGTAATTCATTAGAGTCGTGTTCAAGTGAAACGCCGACGAGTCCTCATTCCTCGAACCTAATCGAATTACAAGCAACGCGCCAGTTTCACGTCATGTGATCTGACGGGGAGACGGCCATCGAGACACGCCGACGTTACCGAGCTGCCATGATATGAATGTTGTTTACCAATATGTAGAGATCGGCGCGCGCGGCGCAGGCGACATTCTGAACAATGAAGAATGGAGGAAGAATTAATGTTTACGTTTGGGCGGATTTCTCGGCGTCTACGTCACGTGTCGCTGTGGGGGCGGAAGGGGACGCTACAGGTGGTCGGTGCCCCCCTTCGGCCGTCCTCCCCCGCCCCCCGTGTCCCCCCTCGCCTGCGCCGCAACGCGATTGATCGCTCGCACGGCACAGCCACTCTACGTATTGACCGGAGGACTAACGCCCGCGTCGCTATTCACTGCGAACTTTGTATAGGTGCTACGTGAAACATGCCATCTCGTAGCGTGGCACTATGGCATTTGGCATTATACACATTCCGATTTGGAAAGAAAGAAAGAAAATCACATTATTATTATAAATGTCAAAGTTTGGATGGATGGATGGATATTATTTTACTTAATCATGCCAGAACGGCCGAACGGATCTGGATGAAATTTGGCACAGAGATAGATTATTGTCTTTATCCCGGTAAAATGTATGATTCCCGTGGAATAAATAATGTAGCGGGAAGCCCATAATTCACGCGGTTGAAACCACGGGCCGCTACTAGTACTTTGATATACGACCGTTACAAAATATATATGAACAAAATAAAGATTATTACACGATATACATAATTATATTAATGCTACAAGCTGCATAAATTCAGCATAATGCTGGTTATAAACCAGCACCGGTTTTCCATTGGAACCGCTTAGAGCTGGTTCATTTTTTTTAAAACCTGCAAAATTGATATATTTACCTATAGGTACCGTAACCATATATGGTTAGTTAAAATTTTATGTCGTTTAAATCTGTTCTTAATTCCTTCCGGACTAAAACCTATTTACCGGTTCAAATATTTGAGGGAATAAACGTAAGTTCCGCCTAGCATGTTGTTAATGCAATACACCATATAAACTATTTACCGGTGTTTTTCTACAGCATAATTACATATAAGTTTAGTTAACCTAATTATAGTTGATCAATATAATACCATCTCAATTACTGAAAAAATAGATAATACAATACAACACAAAACACTTTATTGCACACCGGTCACAAAAAGCAGTAATAAAAATAAAACATATATCTAAACAAAGTACAATTGGAGACCTTATCGCTTAAAGCGATCTCTTCTAGAGACAAATAAAATTAAATTGAATATTAAAATAAGAAACATTAACGATTACAAGTAAACGAGTTAAACCATTCAATATGTAATGTAGTTGGTCATTTTAACTGTTTATATCAGCGAACCACATGAGTATTTTGTTATGGACACTTACAGCCAATTCCTTTCCGAGAATGTTCATGTCTATGAAAGTAGACGGGTTAATCTTGACTACGATAACAATAATTAAGTATCTTGACTACTATAACAATAATTAAGTATCTTGACTACTATAACAATAATTAAGTAATTTAATAAATATACTAACTGACTTCCACTAAATAGACCAGCACATTTTTTTATTGAAATACCTAATTCGTTTGAAGTGTGTTTCGAAAATTTGAAGTGATCCTTCGATTACTCTATGATCCCATCATCGGATCCTGACCTGGGCTTTCAAACAAAGTAAGCATTATCAAAAGCAGTCCAGGCGCCTTGAAGAACAACATACAAAAAATAAAAATTACTATGGATACGAAGTGAGAACTTCCTCAGTTGTGTAGTCTATTAATAACATTAACTGAAGAACTTTGTGGTCACTTTGGTGGAAATACTTGCACGAATTTCTCGAGATTAGGGATATTATGAGGTTCGATTCGCGTTTTACTTTTTTTTAGTCTATATTTATTACTATTACGGTTTACTTTTACAAAGATGGAATCACGTGAGGACCTAGAATGTTGACAAGCTCTCAAGGACTGTCTGCTGCCTGAACATACTATGTGTTTGGTGACAGTTTTTCAAACTTGAGGGTGGTAGCTAGCCGGACGGATACTCGAAAATACCACCATCCTAAGATTTGATAACGGTGTTACGTTTACCAAAAGCTCAAGCTGTTGGTGGGGATCGAACCAGCGTTCATCAGTTTGATAGCTGCCGCTGGCACCGCCGAGCTCTAAGCTTAAAATGCACAGTTCTGGTCCATACTTAATGGCCATAAAAATATTCAACAAAATACCTGACAAAATTAAAGAAGAAAAAGAGTCGAAATTAACCACACATTTAAAACAATTGCTAACATTGCATTAAGCTTGAATGATTTTTTTCTATGATAAATTTGAAAACTAATAAATCAATCGGTCGCTCCACATTGCTATACCCTACCACGGTCATATGTACGGTGGAAATAAATGTATTTAAGACTTGCATGTCGCGCCATATGAATGCAATAAACTATTGAGTATTGAGCTATCATCGCTTCGAAAATCGAACTGTTGTATTAATCAATTTACTGTTTTCTTTTACCAATATACGTTTAATGTCATAAATATATTTTTTTCTTCTAATTGATCAAATTAAACAAATACGACTGACTGAGACACTTTTCGGTTTCCACGAATCTGGTTATTGATCCATTAACGAAATTCGGTGGTAAGATTCGCTGACCCGGTTAAATGTCCCTTGTAGTGCTGCTGTGTTAAAACCGTTTTTATTGATGTCATATTTTCCGAGACATTATATAAAACCATTACATTTACTGTGACTACAAATTACATTAAAAGTGTCGTGTTCACGAATGCATTACAATAACATCCCTTCTCAACATCTCGTCAATTAATTGTTATGCAAATTATACTTATGCTCAATTAAACACGCTTGAAGATGATTTATATTTAAATTTTGAATGTGTACTTCTGAAAGCCGTTGGAGTGTATTATAAGGAAAGGTCTCTTTGAAAATTGTAATGGATTATATAGTTTAGATTTATAACATTATATTAGTGACTAAGGGAGGTAGCCTGGTGACCTGTCATAGGATTTTTATAATCTATTACCTATTAGTACTTCACAAAATTAGGCTTTCATAACTATTAAAATATTTCTTTAAGTCAAATTAATGTTCATTATTCTTTTGGGTAAATATAAACAAATGTTTATTACTTTACACTGTTTCTACGGGTATAACGTGGTACTTACGCGTAGTCGATATCACGATCGACAATTGTTTCGGCTTCTTCCTGAAGCCTTCATCAGGATCTTGAGTGCGGTGCGTTCGTCGCAGCGTCCCGTCTCGCACTCTTTGAAATGTTTATTAAGATTTGTTTTGTGTTCTGACTAACTTTATTGTGCGGTTTATTATACACGTGTTAGCGATGCTAAGTGTGATATTTACCTACCTACTTCCATCTTTTAAGCTAATGAACAATCAACTCTTATTCACTTATTTAATTTATCTATACTAATTCCTGTAAAGAGGAATGGTTTGATTGTTTGTTTGCATTCAATAGGCTCCGAAATTACTAAACCGATTTGAAAAATTCTTTCACTGTTGATATCTCCGGGTGACATAAACTATATATTTTAAAAAAAATAGACTTTCTTATAATTTATGAAATTTTTTATCTGTCGAAGCCGTGGAAGACCATTAGTTTTATGTATACGAAGGTCATAGCTTTGAGGTTCAGACTTGGTATACCAATTTGTGAGTCTCATCGCTGTTCATACGGCAGTGATGTCGTTAAGTACGGAAATGGTTCCGTTCTTCTGTACTTTTTGAGAGAAGAGACCTTGGGGTCTCTTCTGTCAAAAAGTGCAGACGAAAAAATGCAGGTTCTTTCGCTACGGCTCTCACATAGTGAGGCGGGCTCTTGCCATCATTACCATATACCCCACCCAATGGCTCCCGTGTTCAAGTGCCAGCTGGTGATTAGGGGTCCAATTTTTATCATTGTTTAGTGGTTTGTTACTTTACGAAGCTTGAGATATGTAGGAGATGAAGTCAAGAAGCGATGACCTTAGATTTAGCCATAAGCTACGCTACTTGGTATCCGTGTAGAGGCACGCCCGGTTCAAAGACTCGGATATAGCTGCTAGGAAAAATGTGCACTGCATCGTGAGACTCGTACATATAATACCAACTTGCTACGTTACTCTAAACTTACCGGGTAGACATAAGAAAACAATCGCATAACATGAATGTAAAATAATTCTATCATTTTTTATAAATAGCATTCGCCCTAAAATGTTATATTAAAATCTAAATATGATCTCTAAAACCTTAACTCAAAATTAGATTGGATGCAAATAACATACGATAGACTTTAAAATGCATTCAAATTATTTTAATAAAAAAATTTGCTACTAATGGGACTTGAACCCACGACTACAGAATATCGTCCTGTCGCTTTGTACATCTAAACTATAGCAGCCACCCTACTAGCGTCCGAATTTCTTTCTTTCTTTAACATCTGAAGGGATGTTTTTCTTAGCGCCATCTGCTTTTAATTGTATGAAGAATAATAGGACTGACAGACCAACATTACAGTTGATATCGTATCAAGCAAAGGCACCATACCTTTGTTCTAAGAGTTTTGTACTTTATTGCATTAACACTATGCTAGGCGGAACTTACGTTCATATTATTTGGAGGAAAAAATCTGCTAGTGGGTCTTGAACCCACGACTACAGAATACCGCCCTGACGTTTTTTCCGTCTAAACTATAGCAGCCACTCTACTAGCGTCCAAATTTCTTATTTTCTTTAACATCTGAGGGGGTGTTGTACTTAGCGTCATCTACCTTTAATTGTATAAAATACTAATAGGACTGATAGACCAACATTAATTACATTTGATATCGTATCAAGCGAAGGTACCTTTTAAAAAAAAAATACATTATTGGTCTAGCGTTTGACAACTATTTCACTTGATGGTCAGTGACGATGTGGTCGAAGATGTTATCACGCTAGACTTAGAGTGCTCACTGGCTCTCAAGGACTGCTGCCTGAACATAATATGTGTTTGGTGACAGTTTTTCAAACTTGAGGGTGTTGGCTATGCACTACCACCATGCTGGGAATTTGATAACGATATTACCTTCACCGGAAGCTCAAGCTGTTGTTGGGGATCGAACCAGTGTCCGTCAGTTTGACACTCGCACACGCTGAGCCATCGTCGCTTTGACCATACCTTTATTCTAAGAGTTTCATAGTTTATTGCATTAACAGCATGCTAGGCGGAACTTACGTTCAAACTATTAGGAGCCGAATTTTTCCCTTCAAATAATTTGAACGTAAGTTCCGAGTAGCATATTGTTAATGCAATAACACTACAATAACGCAACAATGCAATAATACAACTCTATCAAATGCATTTTAGTTAACACCTACACAACTAACCTAACCTAACCCAACAACTACTTCCATTACAACGAAAAGGTTTTTTGAAATCGATTATCTAGAATGTCTAAGTGTTAAATAAAAACTGTGCGAAATAAACACAGTATGAAGAGTTATTTGTAAAGCAGAATGAGAGTCTCATGTTCACTTTCACTGTACACAAATAGCGGTCCACCGTTACAGCTTGTTGTTGTTTACAGCGCGGCGGCACGCGGCTCGACTTATACATCTAACCTACTCTTGAATGTTGATACTATAATGACAGTTTCTAATATGTTTACACAAAGAACGTTTTACATGCCCCGAAAATTATATTTTCGCTTAAAAGTGGTGGATTCATTTATTTATTTTTTATTTTATTTATCACATTTAGACCCCTGCACTAGGATTCCCTGTGTCGCGGGAGACATGGATACACACAATCACACCACACAAACACCCAAGACCTGGGACAAATATCTACATTCATCTCACAAATCTCACTCATCGTACAAATGTTTTGCCCCTGCCGGGAATCGAACCCAGGGTCCCAGAGACACAGAATGTCACGTCATGTCACTGACACTGACCACTGCGCCACGGCGACCGTCAAACCGGATGATTTAGAATACTATATGATTTACTTAAATATACTACGAATTTGAACAAAATTTTAAAAAGGATTATTTTGAAGAAATCGTAGATCGAAGCCTACCGGTGGGTACGTCCCACCCAAAAAGTTTAATTTAAACTAATCTAACTCTCGTGGTTGACCACATACCGACCCCAACTCAGAACAAAACGCTGGTTACTACCATCAGCGCGCTGGTCATCTGTCGACACCGGCAAGTGACGTCACGTATGCATATACACCGCATAGTAGTAGATGATATCACTATCACTATCACTACATAGTATAATACAAAGTCGCTTTCTCTGTCCCTATATCCCTATGTATGCTTAAATCTTTAGAACTAGGCAACGGATTTTAATGCGGTTTTAATAGATAGAGTGATTGAAGAGGAAGGTTTATATGTATAATAACATCCATTAATGACATAGGCTATATATTTTATACCCGTGCGAAGCCGGAGCGGGCCTCTAGTTATATATAAAAATGGCAATTGTTACACAAAGTATTAGGTACACTACTATTTATATTGTTTTATTTTATACTATTATACTTAGTTCTATCGTGATGGCCTTAAATGGGTTTTAAATCAAATTATACTAATACCCTGTCTGTTTACTTTCCATATCTAAGACTTCGTATGTCTAAAAGTGGACGTCTAAACTGCTAGAACAAGATAATAAAAAACAACTTAAACTTTGTGTTACAACGTCAAACGTAACGCAAAATGAGTAATTGTATTCTACAGTAAACATACAAATGAAACATTCGTGAAGGAAACGGCAAATGACAAGATTAGCCTTGATTAAAGTGCAGCCTTGATCTCATATACAAGCCGGTGCAAGGATAGTTCTACAGCAATACTACACACCCTGGATTTCAATGTCAGCCTCATATAATACACAGAACTTGCTCATGCTCGAACACTACGTTGCTTTGTTGAAAAGGTATTATATAATACAAGCGGTATGGGAAACACAAAATAAATAATATGTATAATATATTAAATAATAACTGTTACAGATACACACTAGTTCCAAAAGTATATTAGAATGTGTAAAAAAAACCTATGAAAATTAAGTTACAACTAAGCGGTAAAAAGTAACAATATTAAGCCTTATGAGATTTTGTATTGAATGATGTAACACTTAATGGAAATGTTCTCTATTTATTTATTATGCCTGATGAAAATTCCCAGTAAAAGTTATCTTCATCTTCAATTTCTGAAATATGTAATTGTTACAAAACCCACAGATTATGGCGCATACGCAGCAAAGGAAGTGCGCGCACGTCGCGCCCTAGCGCGGCGCGAGCAGCGACTTCACCCTCCCGCCCAACATCTGCCTTTGCCGCCCACGGTTAGTACAATGCATACATACATAATAATATATAGCTCACTAAGCTACGCTAACAATTTTACGCAACAATTGCAATCGCTATTAATATTCGTAAACAAAGATTATCTTATAATACTCATAATTGACACTACTACAATAATTGACTACTAAAGTTAGTAGACAACACAGACCGGTACTAAAAGTAGTTAAACGTAGTCTACGATTATACTGTCACCATAGAAAACGCTAGTTAATAATATAAAGTAGGTCAGTGTCAGAGGACGCCAGCTACCCTCGGTCGCTGCCCTGTCATTTTTAATGTATTTTCAATCAAATGCACTCCACGTAAAGTTTACATTCATTTGATAAAACCTCGAAATCTAAGGCCTTCCGAACTTTACCCGCGAAACATTCCATACACAACTCATTTTAAAAGTTTGTTTTTCTTCCCTTTAGCTGAGTACGGAATGATGTACTTTATTGTAGTCTCGAGTGTTACACATTTGTAACTTTTCTGACGCTATTAGCTATCTGTGTTTCGCATTCATTTATATGTGTGGTTTTACAAACAATATTATGCGTTAGCGTGGTGGTGGGGTACCTTCCAGAAGCTTATTGCCATTCTCGCGTTGAACTGTCACCAAACACACAATGTGTTTAGGAAGCTGTCCTTGCGAGACAGTAATTATTCTATTAGTAGGTAGATACTGAAACAATCAAACAAGATATTTCACAAAAGTTACTATTAATAGGTAATGGAGACACACTGGTGAAATTATTACAGCGTTATATTCTAGGACAAGTGAGCGTGACGATAGCGCTAATGAGGGCAGACAGGGTTTGCTCGGGGTATGAGGAAGAGTGGCGCGATGGGGACAAAGATAGGCCATGAACAATACTGTGCAGACAGTAGTCGAACTTTTAATTCCAATGAAATCCGCTTGTTAAAAAGTTTTATTAACAGATTTCGAAATTGTAAAGCTAAAGTAATTATTAGTTGAGAATATAATATGGTTGTATTCATACTTTTATTTATTTAATAATTTCTCATTCGGCGGATATTATTTCTGTCATATCAGAACAACTGTTCGTGTCTTGAGCTCCGGAGCCGGTCGCCTGCCTTGCGTGCATAGCCAACATATCCGATTCAATGTGATGCTGCGCCTATAAAATATGTGCTCTCATTTCTGTTCAAGTAACAGAAATGAGAGCACAATTACATATTTCCTGTGTGTCATTAAGACGAAAGATTAAGGAAAGCCATTTTAGCCATTGTCATGCCGTCACATCCCTACGATGTTATTATTCGTAGGTATTCCGCAAACGGTTCACTAAAGCTGTCAACGGTTGATTTTTCCTCTAGTCGCGAGTCTCTGATCGATAAGTGACGTGGGCGCGCCGCCGACCGCCGGCCGCTCGCCGCTCGATACTTAGCCTCCGCGAATCTCTCTTCGTTTGTTTACACGTACAAGTACATATACTAGGTAATTAGAAGCGGCGTCGGATTGTTCCTACATCATAGGTTAATATAATATTTTTTTAAGATTATACGCTTATGTTTGACCACTGTCTCACCTGATGTTAAGCGACGACGCTGTTGTTACCTTATTATACAGACGTTATAGCCTGGGTTAACTCATTTACAATTTTTTATTCCAAAAAGAAAAAATATCTATGATATAACAAAAACCCAATTTAAATTATAAACGTGAAAGACAGAGTTAGTCTGTGTGTAACGTTTACCTGCGCGCTTGAAACGCTGAACCAGTTTTAATTAATTTTAGTATAGAGAAAGATGTGAACATTATGAAATAGGCTACTATTTGTTCTGGAAAAAGTATGGTTCCCGTGAGACAACTGCGGTAGCGGAAAAACAGTAGTCCACGCGGGTGAAACCGCGGGTCGCAGCTAGTCATCGTATTAAGAACATAAAAAATCCAAAACCGCTTATAAAATTATCATAATATAATGTATATAGGGATGTGCTTAAGATTTAATTTATTTTAAATACTTCTTCATTGCCCTCAGAGTAGAAATACATGTGCCAATTATTAAATAAAACTTACGCTTCAATTCTCGCGCGTGACTACGTGTCGCGAGAACGATGACTAACAAAGCATCACTTACATCATTAGATACAATCACGTGAAGACTAAAACTAAATACTTTATGTGGCATCCAAGCGAAACGAGACAAAAACATGAATTTCTATCTCTGGCCTGATAACTTAGGTACCTACTATAAAAATATATGTTTCTTTTATTCAAGATGTCATAAATTAAGTTAAAAAATACAATATTAAAAATGCGTATAAATAATTTATTTTATTTATCACACTCAAACCCCCGCACTATGGTTCCCTGTGTCGCGGGAGACACACAAATGCAGCACGCAAACATCTAAGACCCGGGACAAACACCTACACTTATCGCACAAATGTTTGCCCTTGCCGGGATTTGAAACCGAGAACACATAATTCATGTCACTGACCACTGAGCCAGGGCGACCGTCGGCTAGTCAAATAATCCGCCCCTTAAAGTTTCCGGTGCAAAGACATGAGACAATGACACTGGCAGCACCGCGCTGGACAGCGATGCTTTGCATCAGGAACGAGCCGGAGCGGGACCCGCGCTGTACAAATTAGTCGTGTTGATTTTTTCTGTGTGAATAAATAGTTTCGTCATCATGATTACCACAGATAAACTCCTTTCCAAAACTCGTAGCAACCACTACGAGCCGGTGACGAGCAATTTTAAATAAAACCGTAATAATTTTACCAGTATATAAAACAGTTTAAAGAAAATGGCAACCATTCATTATTTAGCAGATTTTTTTTAATGGCCCTACGTGTATAGCCATGAAATAAAAAGTTAAAATTGTATTCATATTGTAATGTATACATTCGTAGCACCGTAGCGCCTTAGCGGCGTAGCCGCGTAGCTCTTGACTTCGCGTAGTGACATTTATTTTGTTTGATAATCTTGGTAAATGTTTATAAAATTAAATGTGTTAAATAAGAATGAATAGCAATATTTGACCGAATAAAACGCTGGAAGTAACTAATAAACCAGAAAATAAACCAAAAATATTTTATTAGTATATTTTCTCCTTATCGATTATTTTTGATCGTAGCAGCTGCTACACACACGTTTACTACAAGCTTTTATTTATTTTCATTAATTGTCCCGATGTTTGACATCAAATCTTGCAAATGAAATTTGATCCATTTCCCGGTTACTGATTGAGCTAAAATTTGGCATACATGTGTAAATCGCTTGACAATGCAATATTATGAGGACACGGTGCTTGAAATTTGTATTTTTCTAGGTTTGTAACGAATAAACTACTGGATCAGTCTTAAAAATATTTCACCAAAAGAATTCTACAAAAAAAACCAAAAAAAAAACAAATTTTAATATATACTAGCTGACCCGCCGAACTTCGTAGCGCCTACAGTCGATTCTTATTTTTTAAAAAAATATTGTCTCAAATCTCTCTGTTCTTTATTCTGCTATTCGGGACCAGGTCAGCTAGTAATTTAAAAAAAAGATAAGTGAACAATTACATTATGTCTAAAAATAAAAAATAATTCTATTAATAGTCACTAAAAATCACAATGAAACGTCACTCAATTGTTTTGCCTTCCCGGAACCCCTCCATTAACATTTCAACTTTATGGTATGGTATTTAAGTTTAAATTGACTTTTAAGTATTATTGCGAATCTTTTGTATAAGAATATAGAAAAGTGTTGGTTTTAGACTTTTTCGGCAATTTTTTTTATTTTTTTCTCTCCGTAAGAACCATCCTCATACTTCAAGGAATATCATAAAAAATAATTAGCAAAATCGGTGCAGCTGCTCTCTAAATTTGCGCTTAGCAACACATTCAGCGATTCATTTTTATATTATAGAAAAGATGCATACAAGCATCTCTAGTAAACCTGCAATCATCATCATCATCATTATCTCAGCCATAGGACGTCCACGGCTGGACATAAGCCTCCCCCATTGATTTCCACAAAGACCGGTTGGAAGCGGCCCGCATCCAGCCCTTGCCTTAAACCTTCGTTAATAGAATTCAAAGTGGAATAAAAAGGCCCAAAATCTCCTCACATCGCATACGATGCGAAAACTATCGATGATAGAAGAAAATATGTTCTACAATGTTTAAGAACAACAATATCTATAATAAACTACGCGACACCATATGTTCAGCTATAGTGCTGAGGTCACTATAAACAGTTTTATATTATAATATATATACAGTTACGTTCAAATTATTTGAAACAAAAAAAATACGTTTGTTACATTACAAAAAAAATACGGCTGCTAGTGGGTCTTGAACCCACGAACGACTACAAAATACCGTCCTGTCGCTTTGACCATCTGTAGTAGTATTTTGTAATCGTAGGTTCAAGTCCTACTAGCAGCCAAATTTTTTCCTTCAAATAATTTGAACGTAAGTTCCGCCTAGCATGTTGTTAATGCAATAAACCAATAACTCTTATAACAGTTGATAAGAATTCTGACTGAAATCAGAGGAAGTTATTCGTGCGTTAATATTAATACTTATCGGAAAAAGTAACAGTAATAATCTGGGTAGTTTCAGTACCCGTACACTGGACAATTCTTTCAAAATATATCATAAATTTAAAAATTATATTAAAAAGAAAATAATCCTCGCGCCGCGCGGTGCGGGGTGCCTTGCAAGTTTCACTCGCGCGGTCGCGGGCGGCTTCCTACGTCTCATTTAGATTGTTTAGTTTAAAAGCTGACTTGATCGCTTGTATAAATTTGGAAAGTCTGCTAAGTGTGTATATAAGTTCATAATTTTCTGAATGTTTATTACCTATATACCGAGAGCTGCCCACCCAGCAGCCCCTTCTGAGCGTCGCAAATCTCACTGCGCTCGCCAACCCGCTTGCTAAGCGTGGTGAGTATTGGCAATCCTCCCCCCAAATGGGGGAGGCTAATGTCCAGCAGTGGACGTCCTATGGCTGACATGACGACGATGATGATGATATATCTACCCGTACGTGACCGTGGCGGGCCGCTTGTCAAAAGAATAAACACGAGCAAACAGGAAACTTAATATAAAATAGTTCTGGAACATTAATAATATACATAAGCTTAGCCGAACTGTCGCGGGTACTTTTTATTGTAATCTTACTTTTCTTCTTATTTTCATATGATGTATTTCATTTAAGAACATAGTAATTGTATTTACTATAAAATATTTTGAATACATTTTTGGATAAAGTCTACAGTGTACAGTGTGCTAAACTGAGCTGTATGGGCATATGCAAATGTTCTATTTATTCTATACAATTTCCAAACAATTTGTCAATATGAAGATAATTACAATGATTTGGCAATAATAATTTGTGCAGACATGCGGGGCATATATTGAAGTATGTGTCGTATATATGTATGCATGCAACGGGTGCAAACAGTAGGGTGCATGGTCGGTAGCGGACATCGATCGGCGCGCGGCGCTGCTCGCTCCTCCGCGCCATCGCTCCGCCGCCAACTCTGATGGGATATAACCCTCTCCTACGGAACATATACGCCACTCTCTCCTAAACTTTAAAAGAAATAAAATACATTTATTAGTGACAAAACACAACAACAAAATAAAGTCACCACCTAGGTAGTGGTTACATATTGGAACCGTTAAGTGTCGAGACATTGGGCCCGTAGGGACAGGGAGCTCATCGGATTATCCAAAATTTATCAGAGCGTTTGATCGATGCGAAGTGTGGCTAAAATGCTGGCACATATTTGGCTCAACGGATCGGCTTTGCAGTTCAACGTGGCAATGCTGCTAGCATTCTGGGCACGCTGCCTACTGGTAGCGGGTTAGAGCATTTGAGTTATCTATAGACTGCCAATAGCTAGTGGATTGCTGAAATGTTTTTGTAGTAGCTGTAGTATTATAACTAGTTATTTGGTTTTTATTTTTATAAAGACCTCGGCAAAAAAAACATGTAGCTGTATTGCAGTGTTGCCAGATACCAGCTAGAGCAGAGTGTGTTATTTATTATTATATAAATGATTTATGTTACTAAATTCTTGTGTAATTTATGATTTTAAACTTGACAGCTGACGCTCCCACCGCTGAGCTATCAACACTTTAAATAACACTTTGTTTTCGGGTAGTCAAATAAATTAGAAACAAGATATACATATGCTGTTCCAGAGCCACATTTTAAATACAAAATAATATTAAAATCATATATGTAATTTTATATGTTTTCAGCCCCCTCTGGAAGTGGGGATGAATGGGCGAGGGCCGGTGTATGGGGAACCGCAAATGTGGCCGCACTACCAGGTACTACTGTTATTTTGACACATTATGAATGTATAAAACACGGGAATTAGTCACGTAATAAGTCAGATAGTTCCGACCATAGTTTCAACCACATTCGGTGGTCTTTTCAAAGAGAATACGGGGCGCTCGCGGTCGCGGTCGCGGTCGCGGTCCGCCTAGTACTGTAATATAAATCTATCGAAATCGAAAGTAGATATCCCACTAATATTATACATGTAAAAGTTACGATGGATGGATGGATGTTTGTTACTCAATCACGTCAGAACGGCTGAACGGAATTAGATGAAATTTGGTATGGAGATAGCTTATACCCTGGATTAACACATAGGCTTATTTTCATCGTCACTATCATCACCGTTTTTCATCACCACGGGGGTAAAAACGCGGGGTACAGCTAGTAATATCTTTTTTCTGGGATAAAAGTAGCCTATGTAATAAATACTTAAGATCATACTCTATCTCTGCGCCACATTTCATCAAGCGGAGAGACCCAGGGTGAATTTATGCGGCTGACATCGATAGATTCCAACACGTAGATCGATAATCAAACTGTCTGAATCTGTCGATTGAGGAACAAGTTCAATTGCCAAGAAGAAACCAAAGCCCAGCACTAGCCGGCACCGCTTGAAAGCTCATCCACATATTATTCAATGATGGGAGTCACATACTGTGCGATTCCACGGATGGTTTCTGCCACACACCCGCACAATGTGGACGAGGTTCCTCCGATTCCCGAATTGTTACAATATGGTATTCTTTAAAAGGAGAGTTAACAGACTCTTAAAATGATTGGCGACATATTGTAATGCCCCCAGTGTTACTGATATCCATAGGCGACGGTGATCGCTTACCAACAGGCGGCTCCTCTGCTTGTTTGATACCTATTTCATAAAAAAAGTAGACACATAATTTTGACACTAAAACGAATTAATTAATGTGGAGATTCACATGCGTCTCAGGTGACTTACTTAGATAAAACAGTTGTAGAAAGCGAACGTAAGAAGTTAATAGCGCTTTACTATTTTTCAGATGGGCGTCTTAGGCGCTGGGGGATGGAACAGCGGCCTCCCTCTCAACGGAGGCTGGATGGGGGCCCGTGGGCCGTGCTCACGGGAACACATGCGCTACTCCTCCGACTGTCGCCAAATCAAGGTACATCATTTGCTTTCTAATATTTTAACCAACTATATAACTAAAAAAGGAGAGGGTTCTCAATTCGAGAGAATCTTTATTTTATGTATGATCCCCGATTACTCGGAGATGCATCTGGATGTTTGCATTGTTTGTTTGTTTGAAGGGGTATAATTGTAAATAAGTGTTAATCCAGAGTTTAAGCTACCTTCATACCAGATTTTATCGAAATCGGTGTAGCCGTTTGAGCGTGAAGAAGTAACAAACATACACACATACACAAACGTTCGCATTTATATTATTAGTAGGATGTAAAAGCGTTACCGTCTATATTTTTACATTTATCACAACTTCTCGGGACTTATGATGGATACATCACGGCTCAATACTTCATCGTTTAAGCTATCATCTAAACTATTATCTAAATGTGAGGTTCAATGATTCATGCACATTTCAAACTAAACATGTAATTGCTAAAAATATAGAAACTAAAACACGTTATAACTCATTCCAGGGATCTCAACTGCCTGCACAGAACCCTATATCTACACAGGACGGTAGATCGACTCCTTATGCAAGGTATGATGAAACGGCACATTTTTCGTTTAATGGGGAAAATACTCCCAAGCACGAAAATCCACACTATTTCAGTGCAGTTAGGAATCAAACCGAGAACACCCGAGCGATGCGTGACCGGTTCTACCCTGAACCTAGAAGCTCACCACCGGAAGAGAAGCGGCCGCCTGTTGTGCCCCTGCCTGCGTTTCAGCAAGCCTTCGGTTCCACGGAGATTGGAAAATTCTCTGAAGCTTTCACGCGCACCGAAGCTGCCCAAGAAGGATTAGGAGATAACTTTTTATATGAGTCGTTTGCCGAGTGGGACGGTCCAACCGAACCGCAGTGGTCGACGCAGCCCGCCGCGCGGGAAATCAAGTGCGAAGACAACTATTGACGTTGTCTTCCGATTAGATCTAATTCTTGGCGATTCCGCCTCCTAGTTAATTAGACAATCTTAGTTCCACCACCATGTTGCCAAAATGATTAGCGATGAGAAGTTTCATGTCGTAGAACCATTAGAATGTGATGTGAAAACTACTAAAGTTTACAAAAAGTAAGCGATCGTATTGTGGTGTGACGTTTAATTCGTGTACTAAATTAGAATATTATGATTAGCTAAACCTTTTGACTAGTTTTTAGGTTATAAAGAGAAACGATATGTTTGTTGATAAGGATATGTGGGAAGTTTAGGTACTGCATATAGGATAAGTAAATAAATCATGACTCAATGTGCCTTTATTCGGAGAGCCCGCCTGCCTCGCGCGGCGTCCCGCCCCGGCCCGAAGCCGCTGCCTCACGTGGAGTCCCACTCCGGCATGTCACCGTGGCCTCGCGCGGCGTCACGCACCGGCACGTCATCGCTGCCTCGCGCGGCGTCCCGTTCCGGCACGTCACCGCTGCCTCGCGCGGCGTCCCGCTCTGGCACGTTGCCGCTGCCTAGCGCGGCGTCCCGCCCCGGCCCGAAGCCGCTGCCTCATCGCGTGCTATCACTGTTATGACACAAAATTACAATAGCAATTATAGGGACCAACATTTAGACAAATATACACAACCCCGTCGCGTGCAGATCCATGCGCAACAGTCAACGAATTGTATATTGTACACACTGGTGGATATTCGATAAATATCTCGGATAGTAATGGTATTCAGTAGATAATCAAATGAAGTTAGTTTATGTACGGTAAAGTAGAAGTCAAGGGACTTTTCTTTAAATTTCATGCATAGGCTTAGGCGAGCCGGTAATTGATATAAAAATAATGTCTAAATAGATGTAACGTAGCCTACCTTACAACTTACATCATTGGCCATTACATATTTATTATACATAAAATTAAGAATAGGCTAGCACAAACTAAATTGTCAGGCTTATGATTAAAATTGTATTTGTGTTATTATGTAGGTTTATAACGAAGCGTGATGATGACACCGAGAAGGGGTTGCGCAGGCGCCGCGCGGACCCAGAGCGTTCCAAATTTTCAGGATGAATTGAAACAAGTCATGTGTGTAATTATTGTTAGGTAGTTGAATTTGATACAAATTTTAAAAAGGTTACTTATGAAAAATGGCTTTTTAATAAAATTTTTAGGGTCCAAGAACTTTCATGTTTAAAGCATCGTTGTGATTTTATAAAATAACGAGCTATAAAATCACAATAAATGCTAGCTCTTGAAAGTAGATAAATAAATTCCCATTTAATTTATTGATTAAGATTTAGTGAAATATAAATCTTTAATTGTTATCATAGGTTTTGTGTCGTTTCACAAGATAAGGTGCATTGTTCATTTACGATCTAAATACTACGTGTCATGGTGTACCTAATCGTCCTTATGAATAATTCAATTGTGTCATTTTTGTTGACTATTTTATTAGTGTCTGTGATAAGATATATTTCGTGTGCAATATTTAAAAATCAGTTGCTCCAAGAAGTACCTAGTCGTATGTACCAGTATTGTCGTTAATTATTTATATTACCTATGATTTGACTATTACTTCCTTACTTATAACCTTCCTTCTTTTCTTCCTTAATTATATTACCCTTAAGTTGACGTTGCTATATAATTGTAATATTATGAATGATATCAAACTTCTATTATACTATTACTTATGATCAGAAGTCAGAAGGTTATAAATGACGCAAATAGTTATTGAAACTCTTTTTTGACTGGTTCGTAGTTCGATTCGATTATTGATCCCCGACGCAAAAAGAGTGGTGTTATAATTTTAACTTCCTATATGTATATATCATTGTCTGTGGCATTAAATGGGGCAACATCAAGAGCTTCTAAATTGCCAAACCGATTTTGATTAAGTTTTTTAAAAGTGAGAACTTTTTTAGCGGCGTTGTGCAGTTTTATATGGGGAAAAGTGTTCGTCGACTCGCGTCAGGACACCTTGCGTCAGGACACGTGACACTGATCGCAAAATTCGTCAGGCGCGTATAGTAGTAATATCCCCCTCTCTTTCTAACGCGCGGCGAAAATGTATGCCTGGCTCCTGCTGTTTCGTTTAAGCGGCGCATGGCGTTGTAAAATAATTGTAATAGTTCTGTAGTGTTAATTTTTTTATGTAGTCACGCAATGAATGAATATTGTATTTTACCACACACATGATAGTACTTTTATACTGATAAATAATGCAATTCGTGCGAAACTATAGGGAATATATTTGAATGGTTATGGAATAACCATTCACAAGTATTCATAAATGCACTACGTTAATGTTCAAGTTTTCACTTCTGCCGGCACTTCCAGAGTGCAACCCTTTGTTTCTTTTTTGCTTGAAAGTAATCACATTGAGTGTTCTTAGCTATGTAATAAGATTGGTTGCGCGGGGGTTCCTTGATATTTTTAATTCAATTAAGTATTTACGTTTGCGTTTCCTTTGTGCTTGAATTTAGAATTATTGGTCATAATCATGTTGCCTTTTCGTTCAGTCATTAGAGGGTTTGAATAATATCACGATTCACGTTTTGGATTTAAGCCAACTTTGTTTTTAGGCGCACGAAAATGAATAATGGGTTCAGTAGAAGCAGTGTGTCTCAGAATTATTCCAAGCATGAACTCTTGTAGTCGTTTGTGTCATTTGTATCCCTTCAGCACGGATAATATGTACGCATACATTTGGTATTCATAATTTTGATCATCTGTAAAAGGTTTGTACAAACATTTACGTTTTTCAACCAGGTAGTCTATGTAAGATGTCAGACGGTATAATTTCTTTATTTCGAGCTTAGTATGTGAAATTGTCTTATAATATGCGGTGCATGGAAAACTGTAACTTCCAATGGTCTTCATTTTATAAATAAATATCTATATCAGTTATTTCAATCTCTTTGGACAAAACAGCAAAATTAATGGAGTGCCTTACGTAATTAATATGAAATTAGGATGAATGAATTTTATTCTAGCATAATTTGAATATAACACCATAAAAAAATTGAATATAATAGCATAGTTTAATCTTCTTTGAGCCGAGTATTTTAATAAATATAAATGATAAAATGTGTAAGTATAGTGATTTATTGGATTATAATTTGACAGATCGAAACAATTTATCATATTATTATAGCGTGTGATGATTACGAGTGTTGCCACGATTCGACAGCCTTAAGGCAAAATCGGGAAATTCGACTCATCGTTGGTAAAGCGGGTGCATGCTATAATGTATGATTTATTGCACATCACTATAATTTCAATAATCTTGTAGATACGTATAATATTTGTAAATCATTAGAGTACGTGCTAATTATAGTTTTATTTTACTAAACCTCATTTTGAGTATCATCGTGTATCTCAAATCCGTTATAGGCATGGAAATACAAACGTGTATAAGGATAAGTCTAAATATGTTATTCACAAGAATTATATCGCATTTCATAATTTAGGATGGCTGCAAGGTTCAGTTGATTATGGTTCTAAGATCATTATTGTGCTAACTGTTCATGGTGAATGATTTATTCGCTGTGCTGCTTGTCGGGCCAGATTTACAATGAAATATGTAGTGGATCGCATAGTATTTTTTGCGGAACAGCGTTCGCCAACTTTATTGGCCAATATTGCTTGACCAATATTTTAATGAGGCCTCTCTAACACTCGCTGTGTTAATATTTAAAGATGATGAATTACCCAAAAGTTAGTATTGCATATTCTTCACTTGTGACAGCCGATTAGATAGATTAGGTATGTATGGCCTTGTCGTGCATAATTCTATCTGACAGATAAACGGGCATCATCAAATATTGCCAAATAAAGCTCGAATGTAATGCGTAAACGCCGCATATCCGCAGTCAGCAAAATATGGCCTGGCCAATGGATTCCTCACAACGACATTATTTTCTCTTACAATTTATAACTTTCTGCACACGTTTCTATTTCAATGGTTGTACATACATAATACCGTAACAAATGTTCCGTAGAGTCAGCTATTGCATGTATTTTATTCAATATACATTTAATCAAACGTTCGTAAACCTAGTCCTTATTCTTCCGATATACTTGTTTTACGTTATATATAAGTATTAACTCTATTATGAGAACTGTGTACCAGATCCAAATACGATGTAAAACACTTTATTGAAAGCCTAAAGCGAACGGCATTTATACTTGCGTAGGAACTAATTTATTATTAGTCAATAAGTTATTATAATAATGTAGTGAGTGCCACATTATCGTGTGCAGTACGCACACGATGCTAGGGTGCATCTATTTCATGTCTTCGTAGATAGAACCATTGTTGTTTATTTAAGATTTTGGAAGAAAATATCTTAGAAACTTAATTATAATTATTATTGTAGAAAGACAGGGATGATACTTACATATATAATTGTATACCTACTAACGAGTAGATGTTCGTAAATAGAGCTTCCCTTTTCAATCATTTGGTCTACCAAGAAGAGTAATTTTACTGTAGTACCTACCCTCTAAATATCAGTTTAGATAGTATATCTATTACCTACTTTATGACGTTAATTGTCTCGTGCACTCATTGAACACTGTACACCTTTTACTTGCGGTGTTTGTTTTGCTTTATCTTCTCTTCTTTGTCTTGGCTTTATTCCCATTTCATTCAGGATCAGCCTAGTACTCTTGCGCCGAACCGAACGGTTGTGGGTTGTCTCTTCATTTGCATTAATGCGTTTTATGTCATCATATACTGCGTGTAACCAGGTCAATGGTGGTCGTCCACGACCTTTTCTGTGCTGCTCCATGCTCAGCACTCTCTTAGTTACATGATTATCATCTCGTCTCATCACATGACCGTACAAGCGCAGGCCATTTACCCGAAGCTTGTCTTGTATCTGGGAAACTTGAACTTTTTTAAACTTTAACGTTTGTTTTGCTTTGTATATAGACAAAAAAAACAGTCGATAATTTAACTTCCATAACAGGTACGTTGTTCGTGAATAAACCTAGTTAGAATAAATATATGACTTCACAATAGAATTGTATAGTTTGTAATCTTTTGTATCACTAGTCCCATAAACTGACGATCTCAACAACGCCTATAATGGTTCACGAAAGAAAATCCTGTTCTATACTTTATACAGATAAACTATTGCGATCGGTTACCATACATAGGACACTATGGGTGTGCTACGTGAACCAACTGGATAGTTAGTTTGCGTTAACTACCTGCAAAATCTGTTTTCAAAAAGCCTTTTTTCCATCATGGAAGACTATGCGTGGACCACGGCATTGCTTGTTATTCCAAGCAAGCGCCATATGCCATGACATGACCTAGCGCTGTCTAACATGTCAACTGTGTTGATATGCATTGAAAAAACTGTTTTAAAATAAATCTTTTCAAGAACATAAGCCTCCGTTTGATCAAACATGGCTCTTAACCCCAAAACATAAGTCTCAATTTAAATAAATTCGCGAATATGAGACAATTTCTTTGTGTACCAGTAATATTTATATATCACATTAACGTAATATTTAATTTGATTCTAATGCTCTTCCCTATTCCTGTAAGGACCTATCGGGGCGTCTAGTTGAAGCAACACCTAATCAAGATGTGTGGCACACCACAACTGTTCTGGGAAGGTTATCCATTCGTACTGGTTTTTATGTTGATTCATTTTGTAATTATTTCAATTTTATATAATTTAAATGCGTCGAATATCGCTTTATTCTCTTTGTATGTTGTATAATAATAATACTAATTTTTATGTTATTTTGTATTACGTAGTTTTTTCTGTATTGTTTCTTTTTTAATGCTTCCTTTTGCTTGGATTTTTTTTTCTGATGTGTTTATTTTGCTCATTCTTGCAGTTTTATTGTATGCTTGTAGTGTGTCTTATTCAATATAAAATTATTTGATTGAAAATCTATTCTAAATCGAGAAGGTACGTTACCTTATTATATAAAAATTGGCCAACAAAATTTTGGTGCAAATAAAAATTGTTTAAATAAATCTATCAATATGTACTTATCTATGTAGTTATAATTATTATTATTAACCCTGTAAATAGATCATAATTTTATATACTTTGGAAGTTTCACTCATATCAATCTAGAAAACTGTTTACAAGCAAACTGTAAGGTTTTGAATTTGGAAACACTGAAACATTTGATTTACGGACATCAATGTACGGTTCAATAAATACATTGTACGATTCAATAAATACATTGTACGATTCAATAAATACATTGTACGAAAGTACATAGGTGTTTCATTTTTGACTAGTTGACAAATAAGGGCTAAATATTACCCAGGATGGACATACTGAAATTCCACACTATCCCACTGTGATATTATACATGTGAAAGTTTGGATAGATGGATGGATATTTGTTACTCAATCACGGCAGAACGGCTGAACGGATCTGGATGAAATTTGGCACAGAGATAGATTATCGTCTATCTCTGTGCCAAATTTCATCCAGATGCATAAAAAGCCTATATGCTATTCCTAGCACATAGGCTTTTTATTCCGGTAAAATGTATGATTCCCGTGGAAATTTGATTTGTTAATGTTGTAAGTGAGCCTCATTTTCAGTTGCTATCCCACACGAGCCGATGTTTCTTAATAATTTTAATTATGGGTCCCTACATAAGGCAGTTTTTTTAAAATATTGTATTATTATTGGCTGGCCGGTCGGCACAGTTGGTAGCACTCTGCCTTCTGAGCCGCTGGTTCCGGGTTCGATTCCCGGACAGGTCAAACATTTGTGTGTATGAACATGTCTGTTTGACCTGTGCCTGGGTGTGTATATGTATATAAGTATATATATATCAGTCATCAGGTTACCATAGTTCAGGCTCTGCCTAATTTGGGACCTGAAAACCTTGTGTGAATGTTAATAAAAAAAAAAAAAAATTATTTCTTACACTCACATGGAAGCATTCAACGTATACAAAGTAGTAGACAGTATAAATACACCTCCAAACGTGATGTAGGTTGATTTTGGGGGATCCGCTTGTATGTCCGCACTCGTCGGGGCTCCAGGTGTAGCTGTGCGCCAGAGTCAATCATGGATGCGATCCACAGATATAATATTTAATTCATATTATTTCTACAAAATGCGAATATTAAGGGCTATTTTTATCCCCCGAAAATTAAGTTCACATTAGTTGGAGAGAAGACTCCATTCCAGTCCAGTGGCCTAATTTTGACACAAACACTACAAGTTATTAGACCCCAGAGTTGACTTTAAAATATTGGGAGTGCTCATTTTGACTGTCCGTTCAGTCAGCCCATCTGAATTCTGATGAACTCGTGTTTGATTTAATATTTAATCGGGAGAAGATCTTTGATGATATTCCCGGTAGATAGTTGCTATATAGAAAGAAAGAAACGACATTTATTCAAGACACTCACAACACACATTACACAAGAGATACATACAAAAACAATAAAGAACAGAGTAATAATGATGTTGTGAGTGTCATGAATATGGGCCCCGACTCAGCATAAAACTAAAGCAAAAGCCTCAGTCACTGATTTATACATATAATCGAACTTAATACGCTTGCTCTCCGCTAAGGTATTGTAAACCATAAGCGCAATATCATTAAAGCATCAGTTTTGATGTTTATATCAAAGATCTAACGACAGGAAGAACTAATGTTAACTAATGTTGCCATTACATTGTTGGAGTTACCTACTATCGACTGGAAAACACTGTGGTCTGTTTACAGAAAAAATACATTTCACAACCCATATTCGTATTAACGTTGTTGTTTAGATGTATGCAACAACTGTCAAGATATTGAAAAACTTGTAATTGTAACGTAATCAGGCTATGTGTTACTGGACAAATTTTGATAAAAGAACTACCAAACATAAAAAGCGAGAAGAAATAAATAACAATAGACGTATTCGTTTTATATTTATTCATAAGCAATAAAAAGTAATTTCCATATGTGTCACAAAATTTAAACGTATTCAATACAATATAATTAAATAATACAAATATCAATTCACTCGTAAATAATATGTCAAAGTGATGGAAGCCACTAAAGGAGACTAGAATTGGTTACTTGAAGGTTCCTGGTGAACTGCATCCAGCCGGAGACAGGTTTTACTAACATATATTAATAACATGCACATGAGATTAGGACTTTATGGAAAGGCACTTTAAATTTCAAGCAATAAGGTGTACTATTCAATAAAAATAGATTCTTAGGAAAAACTTTTAAAAATAATTAGGTGAATATTACAATATTCAAAATCAGTGTAATTTTTAAGTACCTGCTATTACTCCAATCGTACAAATAATTAAAATATCAAAAGAAGTGCTTAAAAGAGGGAGCGTAACGATATTAGAATATTATCAATGTATAAAACACGGGAGTTACTCACGTAATAAGTCAGAGGGTTCCGACTATAGTTTCAACCACATTCGGTGGTCTTTTTCAAGGAGAATACGGGGCGCTCGCGGACGCGGTCGCGATTCGCCTAGTAGTTCGATATTAGAATATATAATATCCTTTAAATATATAAATACAAGTATGCTCAGAGATTTGAGTGTAAAGTGTAATAACGGTATATCAACAGTATTAGTGTTAATAAAACGTATATAAATAAAGTTATGCCACTCGTAGTCCACGAAGTTAATATAGATAAGCTTCGTTCGATTAATGGAAGCAGTTCAACAGCAATCTTTAAGCTAATTGAAACTTTTTAAATTAATAATTTACATAATAATTATCATCACTTATTATGCAAAATAAACGTAAAATAAGACAATACTTAATATAACATTAGTTATTTTCGTATTTTATTTCAATAAGTCTTTCTAAATATTCATTCATTTTCCTACATTACTTTTCAAATGTCGCGAAGTGTGAAACCGCGATTAACGAGGTCATCCTTCATTCCATTCTTCACTCATGTTTGTTTATTCAATTTATTAATTATGTTTTCTTAGTATAATAATAATCTATAAATTGATGTATAAGTTCGTAATTATTAAATTCGAATATTTTAACATATGTATATTAATAAACAAGTTTTATTTCAATAAATCACCGAAAAAAACATAGTGTGAATTGAAATTATAAGTGTCCTTAACAAATCAACATACATACCAACTGTAGATTTATAATTTCACTATTACATACATATAGATACATTACAATTGTTTATGATTCAGGCTATTTCCTTTTCTAACAAGTACTTATGTGCTTCGAACAAAACTGTTATCTATAGCCATTGGAACTTATTAGCTGAACGGTTGTTACTCAAGATGATATGTCCCTTATCAGTTTGCCAACTCTCTACTCTTATGTACAAAGCCATTTATATACATTCATTTGTTAGGTACATATATATTATAATTATCAATCCAATTATATATATATATATATATATATATAATTTTCTGTCTGAATAAATTATAAGGTTATGTAAATATTTACTTGCGTATTTATATATTTACATCGAAACGTTGCTTTTTTTTTAAAACTGAATGTAATATCAATATATAGTATGTCACTTTAGTGATTAAACAATTGGTGTATTATTATTGTTAGAATTATATCAGACACAAAGGATCTAACTAGAATACATGACATTGCATTAAGTTAGTACATTTTCATAGTAATTAGTACATTATTATTATTAATACAAGACTATTATACTGTAAGAGATAAAGGCAACGGAGGCCAATTTTATAAGAATTTTAATATTTTTTCTGAACTTTTGCACTAAATAATACAATACGTAAAGTAAGTAACATTCTTTATTTTTCCTTACATACAGAATCAAAAGCCCAACTATCTAACTTGAAAACATTATATAAATGAACGTAACTTTTCGACACTGACCATTGGGTGAGCCCAGCTATTCAACAAAGAAAGCGATAGATTTGTTAACATTCAGAACCATTCACCAACTTGTTACCGAGCGAACCATACGGCATACCCAATCATTATCGAGTGTAAGAGAAGACCGCGAGATCATCTGCTTTTTACAAACGTTCCAAAACTTTTTACTTATCATTTTAGCTGTCGTGAATGAATCCGTTCAGGTAATAACTTCCACGATAGTATGTTAACAATAATAATTATGAATGTATATTAACATCAATATTCAATTACAATTATATAGGTGTAGGTTACATGTTTTAATATTCACCTAGCCTATGATAGACTTCTGAATTTGACCACGAAGATAAACGATCATAAACTCTAGGTAGTTTCCTTGGTGAGCGCACATTGAACTATATGGTGTGTTGTCGATGTGGTCGAAACAAACACATAGACATTACAGCTAACTACTCTCGAGATATATTTATTCAGAAATATTATTAACTTTAATTTTAAGCACAACGTGTAGGTAGGGGGTTATTACTTTGGCACAAAGTCAAAATATACACAGATTAAAATAATGATTACACAATGAAGGAAGAAGATGTAAATGAACATTCATTATGCGTTTAATAAGAAACAATAAACAAGACGAGGATAGTCATTTGCAGGTTTCAACATTTATTTATCTACTAGAACATTTATTATATATTAATAATGATAAGTGTTATAATGGTATATAGTATTTGCACACATATAATTTGAGTGATTTTCTTTCATAACGAGGTGTTCAGAAATAAGTGAATCCTTTTATATGAAAGATTTCCACTGTGTTTAGTTTTCAATATCTTAGCTATATGAATCATTATGTCATCGTACATGATGTAAACAATCGCCGGAAACAGGGTGTTCCACTATCAAACAAATGTAACACAGCGTGTGTCACCTCAATGATATCCTCGACTTTCATCATCTATTACATCATTTATACTTAGCAATTATTACACATTTCATTTCAGCCAGTGATAACAAAACGAAGATGATTCTCATCTTATACTTTAATATACCTAGAGCGGTGTAAAAAACAGCACTACGAAGGGTAAACTCTACAAGTACTATCTCTTTTTGGCACTATGGCACTATAGATTTCGGTTCTGGGAATAGAACAAATTATAATCTATACTCTTATATGTCTCAATATAGAATACTAAATATCTTGGTTTTCAATAACAGATCATCTTAATATCATTTTCCAACTCTGCCCACAAACAAATTATATTACATACATTAAAAATCGTTGATATGATTTCAGTCGCCTAAATCATTGTATAATCTCACATTAAAGCAGTTACATGTTGGTGCGTGTGCCTCAAGAACAAGATTCTTTTGATGAATTGCGAACAATCATAAATTATTGCTAATAATAAATAAAACTATATAAAAGGAAATATTGTTTTTTAATGGTAGAACGTTTAGTTATAGCGTACTGAAAACTAAACAAATAGCTAAGTACAATTGAAGTGGTTGAACAAATACTATTACAAACGTGTAGGTTTTCAGTCTTCAAAAACCTGGGATTACACTTTCCTGGCTGATTAGTGATACTTTGAAAACGCTGCATTGCGGCAAAAAAGTGTATAGCAAATATTTAATGATCGAAATGGTAAACTCGTCGGGTAAATGATCGAAATGGTAAATTGCGTTTAATTGCACGTTTGAGCAATTAAACGCAATAAATATAGTAATAAACACACCCGAACATTGATTATATAAACAACACACAACCCGTTTACTAATGATAACTTATATGACGTTAAAATGATAATGTGTGTATTGAGAGTGATAAGATTAAAGCTTAGATTAAGCTATTTTATAGAGATTCGATTAGTATATTTTAAATTGATTTAACTCTTCTAATTAAACCGTATAGGTTTGACCGATCAATCAACGATCTCGAATGTCTCCGATTCGAAAGAACAGCTGCCGTTCCGTGCAAATAAATACCTATAGTACTTATTGTAACATTTATCAGGTCAAAGACGGGAAAATACATACTATTCATTAAAATAAAGTCAAAACAGAGGTAGAGTCGGGGCTTCGTACGTGTCACTTATTCAACTGAAATATATCCATCTCGTGTAGCGACCGTAGTGTGTAAAGGAGTCAAGAAGTGGAAGATCGAATGTTGCAATGTCCGGCGGGAAGAGAGGTCGCGGTGATCTCACCGTTGCGTAGACAGTGGGCACTGGGCACTGGGCAGGTGTCGGTACCGTGTCGGCTAGTGGCGGTGGTCAGGCGCGAGCGACTTGCGGCTGGCGGAGAGGTGATGCGCGCGCGGCGCGGGCCGCTGCGAGCGCGGCAGCGTGGTGGCCCCCGCGCCCCCCGCACCCGCGCCCGCACCCCCCTCGCTCGCTTCGCTCAACATGTCGCGCGGTTTCCACACGGGCGATCCTACAACACACCAAACACCGAACTCTTTACACATCACAATTGGTACGGGTTCGTGACCATTTTTACGGGTGAAAATTTCGCCTTGAAATATTGCCAGGTATACGCGGAAAGAGTTGAATGTTTGATGAATGTTGTAGGTATGACCGCCCCGGTAGGAATCGTTGATTGGGCGAGCCCGTTGAGCGGAACAGAGAATGAGAGAGGAGCCTTAGCGAAAGAGGGTGAACTACGCCGGTCAACATTGTCATCGAACATTCAAGCGAAAGCATACAAGTACACGGGTTTCCAAATAGAATATTTTTTCCATATATTTAGGCAGAAGAAAGTACTTAAAAGTGGTGGTAAAATCGATAAATGTGTATATTACCCTATTCTGAGTTAAAGGTGACGTCAGTGTTTTAACTATAGGTTTTAACTAGGTATAGTTATGATGTAGGTACCTATTGATCAAGCTTGATATTGAATTGTATTAATATTTATTGTACGGTCGTAGGTAACGGTTTTTAAGCCACTGTCAAGTGTTAAGATACAAATGAATCGTATTATAATACAGCAGTGAGTCGTAAGACGAAGATAGCGCGCAAGTGCGTCATCTACAGAGTTGATAAGTGCAAAGCTATATTATAGGTGAAGCTCTACGTGAAGAGAGATATTACGTAACCTATTTATTTATTACTATAATATAATACCATTTATATATGTTGATATTTTAGACACTGTTATATTATTGCGTAGCTAGTAAGTTTAATTAATTATGTTTTAATCATTAATACACTGATTATGATTCTATAGATTGCAGCGATGAAAACGCGCATGTGATGATAAATTGTTTATCTAAATATGATTTTACATCGATTAGAACTATTTTTAACCACTTTTCATAAATATTGTCTACTTATACTGGGTGATATATATGTCACATTAAAAGAGATGTAACGTAAATTTAATTTTAGTTATAAAACAAAAATAAGCAATCGATAGATCATGAACATGAATTGCCAATTTCTGAAATTAGCTATCGATTCATATACTTAAGGTAGAAGGCTTTTGACTAAAGAACGGTGTAAGGCCATATAGAAGTTATATTAGTTCAAACTAACCATTCAATTAATTTGTCTCCGAACATTTCTCTATAGTATCAGAAACACAAATACATTAATAAGTACATTATGAATGAATAAAACACGAGAATCCCTCTAACTTATTACGTGAGTAATTCCCGTGTTTTATACATTCATAATGTGTCAAAACCACGTCAGTTTAAATAATTACTGTGTGGAATCTCATAAGAATTTGAAATGATTTTATTATGTAGCGGATAATATCTACCAAAAGTGGTATATCTATTACAAACGAGAGGGTTAACATGTAGATCCAATTATTATACATTATTGATCGCTGGCTATAATATATAATGACATACATATAATAACATACTCATAGTACGGTAATGGTACACATACAATACACCTGGGGTTTAGCATACATATTTTTTTATTTTATTTTTTCATATTATCATTACATCACCTAACAAAGGGCGTATTTTGACATTATGCTTGTAATTCTACAATGTAAACGTTCTCCTATCTGTCCATGAGGTTTAATATGAATGCAGTTGATACAAGAGTAGGTATGTAAGCGAAGAGTTACTCTACTTATCCAGGCATACGCGTAGATGTTAACACGCTGTTAGGAAACCAACTTAATCTAAATTGAGCGGGTAGAGAGGGAACGCAAGCTTCAAGTAGTATATACAAATGAACGAGTAATATTACTCAAAGGTACATCGAAATGGAAGACTTAATTAATGGTACAAATATACATAATAAATGGTATACATTTATCGAAACATAGACGAATCATTGAGAACCGAATGTACGACACAGAAGATACAAGGATAAAGTTCAGTTCGAGACCACAGCCATTAATATTATGTTCTTAGCACTTTTTACCTATAATTAGAGTTTGAACTATATAATGTATTATTTTGTAGACGTGTATTACTGTATCGTCTAATTACATTGCTACTACGTGAACGATTGTGTAACTATGCTAATTTCTACTCCCGCGGCGGGAAAGTGCATTCCATATTAAATGTGTAAATATTCAAACGTACGTATACGTCTCATTTGAACGTTGGTTTGTCCGTTAATCAGTAATTTATACTTCCCTTGTGAAATATTAAATCTCGTTTACAATCCATGGTAACTTAATATCGTTTTGATTTTCCCCATTGGAACATTAATTAATTTCATCAAATTAAATTTGACGGCAACTATAAGTTAGAAATTTAATAAAGTCTTAAGGCCTGAGTGAAATAATTGTATTGTAAATAATGGTTTAAACATATCAAAATATATTTTAAAATAGACGTAATATTATTCTTGATCCACAGTTCTATCTATTTCTCATGAAATCTAATCAATTCCATTGTGTAAGCTTTGATAACAGTAAAACTTATTTTTTATATAGAATACATAATAAGATACAAAAATAATGAGTAAATTTTCTGTAGCCGTTTTTAGGTAATCAATTTGCGATAGTTGCAAAAGTATACCTTTATTAGTGATAGTTTTCACCATGACTGCAAATATACAATACATATTGTGTCTTAAAGCTGGAGGTAACAAATGCTGCTTTATACCAGCCGTTATGTAAAGCAGTTTTTATATTTCAAAACTTTAAACATTTTAGGTTAGCACGTATTTGGAGGAGGTTTCTGCTTAAATGCTTATTGATCAATTAAATAAGTATGTTACAGGTAATGTATATGCCAAGATAATTAGGGTAAAATATATTGAGTAAAGATTTTACTATCAAAATCTTACACGCTAGATCTACATCTAGAACACAAAAATTTAGCCATAAGCTATTGTTTTTTTTGTTATTAAGAAATTCCGGCTTTGTGGTCTAACACGTTTCGACCTATATATTTTATTGTAATAAAATATATATGTCACGAACAAAAGGATTGAAACAGAATTTCTTAGACATAACATAACATTTTCTAGGAGTTTTATATACCGATTGGTTAGAAAAATATTGCATAACATATACGTCGTCGGGCTTTATCTCTGGTCGTAGTAAAATAGTGTGACATTAGTTTAGGCAATTCACGATGCCAGATTGAGGCAATAAAACCTACGTTGAGAGATCGAGCTAGCGACGGGAGCAGAGCCGGATGATGTATGAATATACAATAACGTATCGAACTCACAACGACTTTCAAACTCAAAGACAACGAACTAAATATGTATGTATGGGTATATTAGCATGTCACGGCGAACAATCACTCAATAGTTCCGTTTCATCTATACGTGTATTTGGTCGAATTGATTCCCGTCGCCGTATCTCGGCGGAGGGCAGCGGTACACGCCTGCGGCGGAGTCGGCGGGCGCCGCGACGCCGCCACGGTCGGCGGACATCATCAGGTGGGAGGGTGCGGCCGCCGACGACTTGCGTCTCGTTTTGGGGGACTTGCCCTTCCCCTTATGCTAGGAGGTCTCGCTCTGCTTCTTCCCGGACAGGTAGCATTGCACGCAAGTCGGGCGCTCGACCGTCTTCGCGATGGACTCCGTCGATTTGGAGACGACGATTCCCATTCGAAGCGCCCGGTCTTCCGCTTTAGCGAGTTGAGAATAGTGCGCGCCGCGGTCGAGCGAGTTGGTCCCGAGCCGGGCGAGCTTGTCGCCACCGCGTTCCGCTTTGGAGGAGCGGCGAGAGGCGGCGGGCGAGCGGCTCGCAGAGCGGCTCGGAGAGCGGCTCGGCGAGCGGTCGAAGCTCGCTTGCGGCGTGCGCATGATCCCTTTCTTGGGCGCCGGCTTGGGCGAGCGCGCGCGCTCTGTGCTGCTGTCGCGCGACTTCATGATGGAGCCGCGCGGCGAGCGGGACCCGTCGAAGCTCTGCTGCGGCGAGCGGGACTTGTCGATGGAGCCGCGCGGGGACTTCGCCCGGTCGATGCTGCCTCGCGGCGAACGGTGAGGCGTTTTCGTCTGCTTCAGGCTCGACTTGTTCGGCGACTTGCACACTATCACTTTCGTTACGCGATCGCGATCCGGAGAGGATCCGTCGCCGGAGCGGTTCGGCGAGCGGTCGCGGTCGATGCTGCCGCCGCTGCGGGAGCGGATCACTTTTATCTTCCGCTCGGAAGAGGTCTTCTTTTCTGGAGAGGATTTGAGCGAGATCGACTCTTGCTTACCTAGCTCTTTGACCGCGGTCGGTTGGTAGTGCGTGGGCTGGTGCGAGGACTGGATGAGCCGCGCTTGGCTGCCGGTGCTGCCGGCGCTCAGAGTCGAAGTCGTACTGTAAATGTTACATTGCGTTTTACTCGTTATCGCGATGTTTCCTTAATTACGACGAAAATGACGTAATAAAAGATCAATAGCAAATTGAAAACGGTTATTTTAAGTGCACTCTATTCACAGAAGTAACTTCCATTGAGTCAAAAGTATTAATCATTATTGCAAGCAGCATTAATAGCTCTATATCTTTTATTTTATGCAAAATTGCGCTCAAAAACTTAAACAATATCATAATTTCCGAGTTAAAGGTTCAAGTGATCGATAAAGCACCATTATCGAGCGAAATAATATTCGAAATAATCACTTTAATTCGCAGTAAGAAAAAGAAACAAGTGAATCTTTAGTAAAATGAGCCACAGCTCATAGATCATATTATCTAAGAACCGGTTTGGACACTTGTAATATTTCTGGCTGATCCTCCATAACTTAACCTAACATTCAGTTATATGTTTGTTTTTTTTGTAAATGTAGTGTAGTAAATGTCAGGCTATTGTAATGTAATGTGCTCGTCTGTCATTCTTAATTTCGCCGACCGCACCACCAGGGGCTTTTTAGAGAAGCCGTATCATTGGTGGTAAAGAGTATTTCGCGGTCAGAATCAGAGGTACCGTGACGAGTGCCATTTTTAACTATATATCCTGATGCTTTACTGGATTCCTGCGTCCCTGCGTTCGCATTTTCTTTCGTTCTTTCGTTCTTTCCTGAGATCTGGCCAGATCCCGGGACTACTCCGCTCAACTTCGGCGCAGCTACCCACGGCTATGGAACGGCACCGTGTACCGGCGTCCTCCTCGAGTATTGCGCAACTCTATATAAGTCCTTCACAACTCGTTGTGAGAAACACGTGTGTGGAATCAAACCTGTCTGTGACTTGACGACCCTGCTCTACTGAATTATATCTCCTACTCTGAGAATCAAATTTCTATTTCTCCGCCAACTCATCAGTATGCTTCGGGCTTCAGCAGAGTTAGTAAAGGACATCAATCTGCAGTAGGTACTTCACCTAGGGTTTGTGTGTATTTTTAGCAAATATCACAGGAGTCCTATAACCGGCTCTTAGATAATAATGGTGGATGAACTTTTCAAACTCAAATATCTCGTCATATCACATCAGATATTACAACGAGCAGTCTCGCTTGTGATAATTAGTACAAATGTTTCACTTAGAGTAGAATAATTATATTCAGTTCAGTGACAGGGATTTAAAACACTAGCACAACAGCTCAAAAGTGAATAATTACTATAATTATAAATGGTATAACAGATGATGAGGGAGTAAAGGGACCGAGCCCCAAGGCAGGATACGTGAGGCAGGATACGTGAGGCAGGATACGTGAGGCAGGATACGTAAGGCGGGGTACGTGAGGCAGGATACGTGAGGCGGGGAACGTGAGGCAGGATACGTGAGGCAGGATACGTGAGGCGGGGTACGTGAGGCAGGATACGTGAGGCGGGGAACGTGAGGCAGGATACGTGAGGCAGGATACGTGAGGCAGGATACGTGAGGCAGGATACGTGAGGCAGGGTACGTGAGGCGGGATACGCGAGTCAGGATACGTGAGGCAGGATACGTGAGGCAGGATACGTGAGGCAGGATACGTGGCGACATATGTATGAGTGGAGCGTTCATACCTACGGCTAATTCGTTTAAGTAATGAGAGTTGACTAATTAAGTGTCCCGTTTAGTGGCAATCGGTGTAGGTGTGGTGATGACCCATACATATGTTGTACCTCAGCGTGAGGTGGTTGGGAGTTCTGCCTAACCCTCGCTTGGCGGGAGGCGCGGGGGGCTCCTCCTCGCCCTCCGACCGGGAGCCGCCACCGCGCTCCGTCCCGCCTGCCTCCCCCGAGGCCGCGGGAGTGGGAGCCGGCGCGCGGATCGCGGTGTAGTCTGTTAGTGTAATAGTTATCTGGTGTTAGTGAAAGCACAAGCGGTATTATGCTATAAGAACGAGTTAAAGCCATCGCCATTCTACAATAATGTATGTCACATTTTGTTACAAATAATTTATCAAAAGATGATATCAAGGATGTGACGTCAGTAGTATATTTTAGACGTTTTGATACTTGTATAAGTTATATACATTATAATATTGTAGTTTCTAAATGAAATGTTTACTATACGTTATATGCACGATTTAAAAATATAAACTTATGATGTTTCGACTCGCGCTTATATTTTCGCAAATTATTTTTCTTTTATAGGTAGTATTATAGTATAGGTACTGTCTTTATTTCAAACAAAGTTGTAGCAGTGTCGATGAAATAAAATATATAGATACTTGTAAGACCGATACCTTTCGAAATAAACCTTTTGAGCGTCCGCTTCCTACCAACAAACTACAAGAGTTATGCTTAGATCTTAATTTGGTTTGATTGTACGAATTGGTGCATATTTAAAAATAAATCTTATATAAGTACTACCATAATATATCTTCCAGATGTTCCTTTTATAGTACCTACTAAAAAAATAGAATACTAAACTGTCTCTCCCCTTTCTTGTAAATCGGCAGCAAATTAATACTTCAAGGGTGGTTACTGATGAATATAGTCAAATACCTACCGTAGATCACATTAGATGCTTGGTTCTAAATGAACTGATTTGAAACCCCTTCCAAAATTATTGTTGCTGACTGTCACATAGTTAATTAGCAAAATATTTAAGTTAAATCAAATTTGTGCAACGACATACAACGCTATTTTTAAATAAAGACAAGTTTAAATTAAAAATATATAGTTTGAGTCGATACCAAACAACGTGACGACTTATTTTACCTAAAACTGCCCGAGTTTAAATAAAAAGATTTTATTTTCGTTAATGGCATTCATAACAGTTAGTAGTAGTTAGTTAGTTAGTTAGTCTATTTTCGACTTTACCGCAATCGTATAAAAAACTTCTCTCAAAATCTTATTTAACACCATTTTAATTAGTCTGATTGAACAACAGAACCACTACTAATCTCTACATTTGTCAATACTAAGACACATTCAATTAGAAATAAGAAGTGGTTAATAATTATTTTAGTTATTAGATAATATTATTATTGTAATGGGGGTTGAAGAGTGTACTGTTTTTTAAATTTCAATCTCCCATCAAGCATCGAACAGCAGAGCAATCACATCTTCCGTAACAACATGGTCATGCTAGCGGCGGATCGCGCGATATAGCTCGACGGTGTGTCGCTGACCTTACCGAGGGTTGCGTCCCCTAGGGTTCTGCTTCGATGTCGGAATGCGGGCTCGTCAAGATTAACTCCTGGTTGGTCTTCAGCGTCTTGTGAGTTTTCACGAGATAAGTCTCCAATCTGTAGCGAGCAAAATATCTTTTGATTGCGTTGATTTGAAGGCTTTTCATAGGTCGAAGGGATGACTGATCTGAGTACCTATTTAATATTAGTGTAAGCTTTATACATCTATATAATATATGCTTACTTGGGAGAGAGTACTTCGACATACAGGTATACAAACATACACACAGACGATGACGTGATTCTAGTGGGTGCCTATTATCCGTTTTCGGCAGGGAACCTTAAAAAGGAAAATAAGCCAGTAACGAGCTTTGATCCCTTGATACTTTTTAAAATTTAATCCTAGGTTTTAGGAAAGATTATATTTAACTGGCTGCGGCCCGCTGTTTTACCCGCATGGTGATTATTGATGATGGTGATGATAAAAAGTAGCCTATGTGTTATTCCGGGGTATCTGCATAACAACAAACCAAATTTCATCCAAACCCGTTTTGTAGTTTTTGTGTGAAAGAGTAACAAACATACATCCACACTCACAAACTTTCGCATTTATATTATTATAGTAGGATCTACGAGTATATCACCAATACCTACAGTACGTACTTACCTTAGACGAAATGTTGTTATTTTTGGTTGAGGAATAAATTTGTCGGATTCTACGTGTTCTATCACTAGTATCTACTCGATTTTAGTTAGATCATCTTGTGTTGCCATAACTACACCACAAACTTATGCCGACGTAGTCTTTAAAAAAATAAATATTCATATTATTGTTGAAGAATCCATACACAACAGAATGGAAACTCTAAAAAAATATCAACGAATATTGTTGAATTCTACAGAAGCTGAGGATAATTAATATCTTATAATACATACCTAGATATATAAGCGGTATACTTTTTTAATAAATAGAAATAGATTAGTGTGAAATAATACAAAAATGACGTACTTGCACTCGTACCTCAATATTCCCAGCTGACAGCCGCTGCCCGGAAGTCTTAGGCTTCTTCGTCTTGCCGAGCGTCTGGGACCCCTGCATTACTTGCACCTGGATTGAGAAAAACTGAAGATAATGATATTAATTTATATACGGAGACTATTAACGTAATTTAATTTGTATAAAACTTTATATGTAGGTACTTTGGACTTTTAGGGGTTATTAGATTCATCAATATAAGAATGGGCTACGAAACTAGTGTCAGCTTTGACAACGTTTGACCCTGCTAGGATTCGAATTTGGAAGCCTTTATCCACGGCCTTTCTTTTAGAAGGCGCCTCGCAGGAAAGGGCCTGACTTACTCCCAACGGTTCCAGAAGAAATGAGATCTAGCTTGACTTTATATTCTGATATTTACGTATGCGCGAATTGACCAGATAATCTAATAAATATGAATTACATTAAAAAACCAAGATGTTTACCTGATGGTTGGAGCGGTCGCGGTCGCGGTCGAGCGTGTGCGGCGCGCGAGGCGGCGCGGGGGTGGGGCGCGTGGCAGGGAGGGACATGTTTCGCACGGACTCGCGGATGATCTGGCGGATGGTCTTCAGGAACGCGTTGCGGAAGTCCGCCGTACTGGAAACGATTCATTCCACGTCTCACCACTCGTTGATGACTAATCATTTTGCATGTTATTAAAAGTCATGTTCATAATTACTTTACTTTTTGAGTAGTTATATATTTTATAATATATGTTATTAGATATATTATAATAATATTTATAAATGTATTTTATGTAGGTCTATGTAAGTGTAGAAAGTGCGGTGATTTGCCGCCCTTTAAAATTTATGGAAACTCCTGTCTGTTTGGTTGCCTGGACGAAATCGCTATTAGCGATAAGGCCGCCCTTTGTATCACTTTACTTATACTTGTTTGTTTTCTTAATGTGTGTGTTTTTGAAATAGTGAGCAAATAAAGAGTTTTCTATCTATATATCTAATGAAGGCTTCAGGATGATGCCGAAACGATTGTCGATCGTGATATCGACTGCGCGTGTCACGTTATCCCCGTAGAAACAGTATGAAGTAATTTTGCATGATAGTTTTTGATTTAAACAAATTAAATAATTTTTTTAATAGCCTGTATTCCACGGAACATTGAACATATCGTATTTCTACGGTAACAGTCTAGATCCAGCTTATTCGTGTGAGTTTTGTCATCGCGTCGATCCTGTTTGTCGAAAGACATCCTAAAAGTAGCTCGGCTGAATGTGGTCTCCGTTTGAGTACCTTTCGACTCCATCAACTGTCAGTTATATTTGATCTGTGCCCCGTCGACTTGCTCATTCGCTGGCCTACTTACGTCACCCCCTTTTGTTCTTCTACGGACTTCCTCACTCCTGATTCGAATGCGATTAACGAGTCGAAAAAGAAAATGGTGGTAGACTATACGTACATTTGGCGGACTGTACATTGGTGAAACACCGCTGCTATTAACCGTTACTTGTGGATATCTATAGGAGAGACATGTTATGTCTAGTAATGGATGTCCTATAGCTGAGATGAAGACGATGATGATATATGTATTTAAAAAAATAATAATGGTTTTCATAACAGACATAATTATGTAAACTCTAAGGCTTTCACGGCCGGCGTTGCATGTTGTATGTATTGCTTCCGGGCTGTTTGGCCGTGGTCTAAGTGAAACTTGTGTTCCAGACGTTTGGTCGATCACTGCGGTCGACATCTTCAGTGGTTCAGGTCCGAGCGGCGACAAGAACGTAGAACTCTCCTTCGCGGCGTCTTCTCTGATACTGACTACTGTTTCACTTAGACCACGGCCAAACAGCCCGGAAGCAATACATACAACAGACATAATTATATTTAAAGTTGCAGTTGAGAGTGGTTTTGTCTCACCTATTGGACAGCACGTAGACCTTCTCCGAGCGCCTCTGCAGCTGGCTGCGGAGATGTATGAGCTCCCAGAGGAAGTGGCTGTCCATGTCTTTGGCGGAAGAGGCGCGCACCTGCACCTCTGTCACAGGTATGAGTACTTGGTACCTTATTATCTCCACTTCATTGGAATTGTTCTTTGACGATACTCCCTAAAATTATAAAAAAGTGTTTATGATTCGTGTTTAATCATGTAGCAGTGATAATACAAAACGTTATATGATGGTAAGTGACCGTTATATAGCTTTAGGCGAATATTTTTTATTGTAATTGTAGGAATCCATATTTATGTTTCATTATAATTTATGACTTAGTTATATTCAATTGTTATAAATACTATTCATATTAGACTTTTAATTTTGACATATTTTTATTTTATTCATAACAAATATCTATATAAATTAGAATTGTACGTTGGTCATTTCGATGTCTTCATCTGCTTGGACTTTATTACGATATTTATTTACATCCACATGTAATATTTTTTTTTACATTCCCATGTAAATAATATAAGACGACGAACGAACATAAGACTTAATTCACTTGAATTAATGTCCCAACATTAATTCAAGTGAATTAAGTCTTATATTCGTGATACTGAAGGATCAAAGTTGAATTAATGCAGTGGAATTGACAACTTTAAGAACTAGTTAATAATAGTCTTACCATTAACTTTTTCTTCTGTCTCAGTCTTTCTTTGCAAAGGAAGACAACGGCCGATTTAAATACAAAACACATCGCGTGCAGTTCCAATCCCTTTTTAATTTTTCCTAAGAAGTCTGAAATATTTAACCATTCTACGCCTCCATAATATAACAAATCACCTGAAAATAAACGGATTTAGTCTGTTAATATACATATTCGACCTTACTCTATTTACAATAGGAACACAGAAGACATGTGATTTTCAATGAAGATCTTAATTTTTTTCAATAACTTATCATAATTATTATTATTTATTAAAAAGAACTAAAAGTGCAAAACTAGTTATAGTGTTTTTTCACGTTATATGACATTCACATATATACTATATAATAATATATATGTACAGTAAACATTGTATGTTGATTTCTGTATTGCCTATTGTGTTTAAAAGGATTGGATATTTAGTTAAGATGTTCACTTTCGAAAGAAAATATTTTTGTCGCTCTAAACATGGCAATTTTCCTTGTGTGGGTGGGAATCAAACCATTTACCTTCAGACAGCCAACATTCAAAACACTGAGATTTTCATGGTCTCAAAACCTTTTTTACATCTGACGTATAAATCCTGATATGATCTTATGATAATAAATTCAAGTGTGATGTTTGAAAGTTCTATGCAAATCTATCCGCGTATCCATAATCACAATAAACATTCACACATAAGGTTAGAATTTAATTATAACAAATGAACTAAGCGAAACTTCTTCATACAAATTTGCGTAAGTTTAGATATTTGTTAGTATGAGCAATAACATCTAAGCATTTATAGATGTGTTTAGATACTCACCAGGACTTAGATCTATAGGTTGCTTGCAAGACTTCTGGTGTTGCCTAAACAAGTGATCAAATATAGCACCATACTCTTCGTGTATTCGTTGCATTTCATTTATATGTTCAGCAACCTTCTCCATGCCTTTCAAGGCCTCTGAAAAACCAATGACAACGTTAATAACGCAAATGTCACATTGTCATCATTAATGTATCATTTAATTAAAATGTGTAATGGTTAGATACGGCCTAAGAAATATATAATTTGTTATGTTATTATGAGAAGGCTTAAATGTTAGATAATATGTAAAGGAATAAATTGCACATGGGTTGCCGAGCCAAAGGCATATACAAAAACAAATAGGGCATATCAAATAACCCAATAATTATAAAACATATCTCTGCTTCCTTGTCTCTCACATGAAGTAGCGCTCAAAGCGTCTCTATCACTCTCCATACGCGCGCTTCAATCGGAACTTTAAAAAAATCTAAGTATACATGAACATGACACAGTTTTAAGTAGCCAACCTCATACTGTTGGATAGGCAATACAATAAGCTTTAATTTAAAAATAAATCCATTGAAATAACACTTTTAAATATTTAAGTTAATATTAATAAACAGTGTAGGTACGGGATTTCGCTAGGCAACCCATGTGCAATGTTTCAATCTACATATTAATTAACATTATAATCAAAGTCAAAAACAAATAACAGATGAGGGGATATATTTCTTAAGCCGATTCTCGTACTATCCGCAAACATACAACCTGGGTATCTTCAAGTCACGAGTGAATAGGTATCTTCTAGGCAGGCGTGCTCCATCGTAGACCGCATCATCACTTAACATCAGGTGAGATAGTGATCAAACGTTTGCCTATTCCCAATAAAAAATAAATAAAAAAAACCTAGAATAAATTTACAAAAATATAGCTAGTAAATAAAATTTTAATCGGCGTTAGCTTTCACGAAATACAAATGCGAGCGAAAGCTTAGATGGAGGAATGTTAGCAACTCAATCACGCCATACCGGATAAGCGATCTGAAATGTAGCGCAGAGATAGATCAGTCTGGGATAACTCGTACGAGCAAGTATTTCCTTTACCATTGTAAACTGTACGGTTCACGTGGGATATATGAGGTAACGAGAAGACCATGTGTGCGGCGGGGCACAGCCAGTAATGTTGAATAAAAAATAATAATCATTATTTTTTATAAACAGCCCGGAAGCAATACATACAACAATAATAGTTAGATATACCACCTATATGCACGAAGCGTTATGTTTCCACTTTCTTAATGCGTACTGCCAAGGAACGGAACTCGTTGCCCGAGTCTGTATTTCCCGATATGTACAATCCTGGAGTCTACAAGTCGCGAGTGAATAGGTACCTTCTAGGTTTGCGTGCTAAATCCTAGATAACGTCATCACTTAACATCAGGTGAGACAGTTGTCAAACGCAAACTTATAATATGTAAAAAAAATAAAAAATATTATCAATTTATCGATCGTATCATTTGTTTGATGCAGTCTAAAGTTAAATATATTTTTTTAGCTTCTGCACGTTATCAACACCGCCATTGGTCATAAACGATAATATTAAGTGCGGGCTAACTTACACACTTAATTCAAACAATTCTAGGTACTGCAAAATAATTTACTTATGAACGTCAATTCTCGACGTTCGATTTCTACTGAAACGTGACAGAAAACATGCTTAAAGACATAATAAAGAGTCGATCCATACCCACTAAATGAAGATGTTCTTCGGAATTGACATCGGTCAGGTTCCTCAGTTGTTGGAGTAGTAAGGGGTACTTGAGTATCCGTTGTATTGGCTTGATTAAGTACGACTCCAGCGTCGAGGAGTGTTGTTGTTTAGGGTTCCGCGAGCACAGGAACTCTTGGAGCGCCTGGTTGCCCTCATCTGCACAATCATCTCTTTCGTTAAATTGTTACTCTCTTACAATTATATTTGACTGTCGCCTAACAGCCAAAAATTAAACTAACTCATATACTTATAATATATGCATAATTTAACAATATATATAAAATCTAAAATGTTTTGTAGTGTTTATAAATGGCTTAACTATCAATTTTAAAATAAATCCAGTGGTGATTAAATAGAATGATGATAATGATCGTCAATGACAGAGTTTAAGCATGTCGCCCTTAACCGTTTGACATGGCTGAACACATACTTGGAGGTATGAACACTGCTCGAGATAGATTCAACAAAGTGCCATACAAGCATATGCCTAGGACATGCTTAATAACTAGCGCTTTGAAAAGCTCTACACCTGGACTAGCTCTGGCGCGCGTGTTACACTATTATTAGGGTTTCCTGTACCTAGGTAACAGTATTTTAATTATTTTATTATTAAAAGTAACAGTATTTTTTTGTTATTGTATTTTAACATTTGATTGTGATGACGGTGATATTTAACTTTGAGGACTCCGATTTCGCTTCACCAGGGATGAACAAATCTAAGCGCAGCGTGTTTGGGTGCACAGACACTGCGAACCCACCAACACAATTTGGATGTACTGACTCTGAGACTGCATATGGCATGAATCATGTGAGATAATATTTCAAAGAACTAGAGAACATCTCCACACAAAGTACCTAGTCTTACATAATTTGTACAAATCTAGGTAATTTTTCAAGATTTTTTTATATTATACAGTATTAAACAGGCTCGTCACTCAAATGTTAGTTTTCTCTGGTTCTATAGGTTCTAAAGTTGAGAAATACACCGAATGACTTACTTGGATGTAAGACCTTCTGCGCCTTACTGTGACTTGCACAGAAAGAGCTGTACAGCTTGAAATGATTCACGTACATCAAAAACGCGTTCCCAACCGCAAAAAGCACATTCTGTAAAAATAAAACCCTTAGTTTATGTATTTACTAACACATGAATATATAGCTAGAGATGATCATGTTATAACAAAAGATATACCTATTTATATCTTTTGTTATCAACATCACTGAGACGACATATGGACACAAAATTTCACAATGAATCGAAATTATATGTCTCATCGAAACATCAAAGAAGTTGCTTGTTTACTTATTATCTTTTCATTACAAAAAAAATTTGTTATATTTCACTGGGAAGGCTGGTTAAGAAATATACTGAAAACAATAGAACACATCTTCTCATATCATAATAAATCCACTAAAGTATTTTTCGTTTTCTATTTTTTAGGTAAAATATAGCAAGACGGTCGCGCCAAAAAGATCTAAAAACGATCACGCCTTCGACAACTGACTGACGTAAAAATGAAAATGAGACACGGAAGGAATGCAAGCATACTACGAGTTGCACCAGCGCAGCAGCAGCTCCAGCGGGGCGTCGTAAGGGAATTTCGACGGGCCCACCACGCGCTTTCTCTAAGGGTGGGGCGCACTATTGTCCTTCCGAATGTTGGTACTCACGAATACCACGAATCCACTCGCGACACACTTGCGGAAAGGCACGACCACACGGAATATATTTCGGGACGCAATGTCCCGGTCCTGTAGCTGACGACACTAACAGGACCTTAGCGAATATTTTTGTAGCCAACTCGGCCGGCGGTGAGTGCAATACTGGTTATTCTTTATTCTACGGCAGAGGTCGCCGGTGAAGTCTAGCGCGGCGGCGGCGGTAGCTGGCATTGTAGGGATGGATACGGGAAAGGTGGAATGATTTGAAATTTGGACTAAACCTAATGATCTGTACAAAGTAAGTGTATAAATTGCTCCTTAATGACGACAATGTAGTACAAAAAGTTCACTGTCATTTCGCATGTCAAAAATGGTATCCTTAAGTTGTTATTGCTTTTTACAATGTTACCTTGAATTGGTTGGAGAACTCGAAGTGGTGGAAGTTGGGTTCAGCCTCCAGCGCGTCCTCCAAGTTTTGTAGAAATTGCCTTTGGAATGTTACTATCTCCTGAATGTTTCCAAACAGAGCGTTGATTTCGGCGTTCGATAAAAAAGTTTCTCTCTTTAACGGCTCCAGGTAATTTTCCAGCAAGTTATTGAGATGCTGTGAAACAGAAAAGTTGCTAAATAAAATAAAATTAGATCGGTTTTTAAGAGCGCAATGGACAGGCCGCTTTAACCGAGATCGGAGAGCTTTTATCCTCAAATAAAATGACCAAACTAAATAAAAATATGTTTATGCTTATTAAACTGACGGCCGTCTTGGCTCAGTGGTTAGTGACATGACTTCTGTGTCTTCGAGACCTTGGGTTCGAATCCCGGCAGGGGCAAACATTTGTGCGATGAGTGGAGGTGTTAGTTCCGGGTCTTGGTTGTTTGTGTGCTGTGATTGTGTGTCCATGCCGGGACACAGGGAATCCTAGTGCGGGTGTTTGAGTTTAATAAAATAAATAAAAATAAAACATGGGTAGCCTTGTATGCTACTTTAGCGTTAGCTGTATTGCAACAGTCAGTGTCTTATCAAGATAGGTAGCATAATCTAAAGAGAATATAATATACGTAGGTATATGTCATGTATATATTTATAACGAAAACTTAAAAAAATATGTAATAACGAATTTCGTAATGCACAGGCCTTTGCTTTTGTTACAAATATTACTGAACAGTTTTTTAATAGTAGTTTAAACCGTCGATTATCTGAGTTATATATCAACTTAAATTACGCAGTAAATAATTTGTTTCCTGAATAAATTATAAGTTTGAATATTCGTCGACTGAGAAGAAACGCACAGGTGCGTCCAGTTATGCGGAGTTTTAAATCAGTTTTAATAAATCCACGTAATTTCTCAGATTCGTGAATATTCATGCAGAGAAAAAGAATATCCGTGTAACTCTGACTTTTGCTCCGTTAGATATTTCAAATTGGAAAGGGAAAGTTTTCGAATTTAAGTAATCTTAATTAGTTAAAAGCTGTGCTTGGATTGCATAACGTCGAAAGTAGTTTAACTTTCAAGTTCTGAATGAAGTATGCGCGGAAGTGTCCCGGTATTACAGCGCTGGATACTGCCTGGTGTACGAAGTTACGTAGCGTACAACCTATTTATGAATAATCAAACACGAAAGCTTCCATTAACTTGCAGCGTGCTGGTGAAATTACGAAACGTGTCAAGTTACGAAACATGATAACGAAGGGCTTTGGGGAAATTGTTCGTTGCAGCGTCAGAAGAGCTCGATCTGCCTAGTTTAAATTAGGTTACGAAACGCAATGAGGAAAATCCGAAGTTCAAATCTGAGACGGATCACTCAGAGAATTCTGAATTTGTCACTTTCAATTATCGGATGCTTTATGATATCCTAGTTTAATAAACAATGGCGGTATTATCCGTAACAATAGCTGTCGATGAGAGCTGTTCGAATGTCACGAGTCTTTCCAAGTGCCGTGGATTATCTGACCAACTATATGGCGTTGTGGGGGAACTATGCTGCGTTTGATGTCAGCTACTGACCTATATCCACGTTTGATGTCGACTGGATTTACCGTATCGTTCTCGGCGCGCTCCGCTTGTGTCAGAAGCATGCTTGGTGCGAGCCATCATATCATCGTGAATGAGCATTGTGCTTTGATCATGATAGAATGATAGAATTGCTTCATCGTCTGTGTTATCAAAGTAATTTAATATAGTAATTGTGAACGCAAACGAATTTAACATTTAACATACAATAGAGTTTCCGTTTTGGTACATGTAAAGTATAAATGAACAATTTACTTATAAAACAGGCTCCTCGGTTAGTCCTAAACTGACATCTATATAGTGGATCTTGCGGGAGCTAGTAGTGGATAATCAAATAAAAATACGTATGAGGATAAAATGTCTGAAATCACATTTTTTTCATTCATTAAATACTTTTTTTTTTTTTAATTTTTTTTTTATCACACTGACTCCCGCACTAGGATTCCCTGTATCGCGGGAGGCATGGACACACACAATCACAACACACAAACACCCAAGACCCGGGCCAAACACCTATACTCATTGCACAAATGTTTGCCCCTGCCGGGATTCGAACCCAGGGTCCCGGAGACACAGAAGTCAAGTCACTGACACGGACTATAGCGCCACGGCGACCGTCGGACCGTCGGTAAATGGAGATTAATAGTCTCCAAAAGGATTGGCAACGTATCTTAATGCCCCCAGTGTTGCAGATATCCATAGACAACGGTGAACGGTGATCGCTAACCATCAGGCGTTCAAAAAATAATAATGTAATGTTGCAACTTTCCATATTGCAACATACAAAGAATTTGCATGTACACAATTGTGTCGTTTGCACATACCGAGTAAAATTAGATTTTGAAAATATATGCAAAATTAATAGAGAAACTGTCAAACATGGGAGGTGATAATGGCTCTTAAGGGGGCTTGTGCGTTTACTGTTCTGGTGTCAGTGTTCCTCTGTATACCGACCTTGACGTATGCTCGTTCCGTATCCACGAGCTCGAGCAGCACCTTCTTCAGCCTGTCAGCGTCGGACATGTGTCGCGAGGGGGTCCCCGCGGCGGCGCTGGCCACGCTGCCCGTGGGGCTGCCGCGCCGCGTCTCCGCCGGGGACCGGCACCACCCGGTCACTTGCTCTGCGCTCTGTTACATTCATTATATGTGTAATCATCATCATCCTATTGAGTCCCACTGCTGGGGTACCTACTGGCCGTCTGAAGGAGTGGCCACGATCCTGTCCTATCAAAATAAATTACTGAGCGATGCTGGTGGCTGGATATGCTAGAAGCCAGCCCGAGCTTTCAAGTTTTCAGAACACCCGATGCCTCTTTAATGATTCAACAAGTAGATGTCGACTAAAACCGATGACCTAGTAAATAAATATTATATTAGACATGCTGTTTTTTGTATCCCCGACCTTCTAGAATCCTAATATATTATTTCCGTCGAATGGTTTTCTGGAGGAGATATCGCCATCGCTTTAAGCGATAAGGCCGTCAATTGTACCTGGTTAGGTATATATGTTTTAATTGTATTACGGTTTTCTGTGATCGGTGTGCAATAAAGTGTTTTGTATAATTTGTATTGTAAAAGTCAAGATGCGGTAATACCTAAACAATTGCTTAACAAAAGATCCGCCTCTGACCTGATTTCGCTAAGACGAGCACTTCCCGCCTATTTATGACATCCCTTTGAAAATGAATTCAATCACAAATATTATTTTAACATGTTTATACTTTCTATTTCACAAAGTAACTTAGCATTATAGCTGAATGGAAGAGATACCTACATTATATACGTAAAGTATAGACAGATTAAAAAAATCAACGGATTGCACTCCGGGAGTGCCGGCAGAAGTGAAAACTTGAACATAAGCGTTGTGCATTTTTGAATATTTTGAAATGGTTAAGGAATAATTTCACATGAATTGCTTTATTTATCAGTATAAAAGTACTATAATTTATTGCGCTATCGTACACAAACGTGACAATTTATATTACATTATGTCTACTCTCCCTCCGTCTTCGTCGATGACGTCACGCTTCTTACGAATTTTCGATCAGTGTCATTTGACCTGACGTGAGTTTAATATTTTGTCCCCACACAAAAGTACACAACGCCGCTAAAGAAGTTTTAACTTCAACAGGTAGGTACCTAAACTTAGAACAAATTTCTTGCGCTTGTTTTTCTGGTCATAAGGGTATGTGCCGCTGTGGAAACCGAGTTCACAAAAACTTAAGCCTGGTAAGGGCAAAGTTCAGCCTATTGAGCTTTCCGACCATACAACGTACGTTCCTTATACCTACGTTCTTTGACATTCATCGATTTAGCCGTGAGACGTCTATTGCGGAGAATACCGTCTTATTAATGACTAATAGGCTTGTACGGTATACCGCGTTACCACTCATTATTTTATCATCCGAAAAACCGATTTATAAAGGAATGTTCAAACAATTGACGGTCGCCGTGGCGCAGTGGTCAGTGTCAGTGACATGACTTCTGTGTCTCTTGGACCCTGGGTTCGAATCCCGGCGGGGGCAAACATTTGTGCGATGAGTATAGGTGTTTGTCCGGGTCTTGGTTGTTTGTGTTGTGATTGTGTGTGTCCATGCCTCCCGCGACACAGGGAATCCTAGTGCGGGGGTCTGAGTGTGATTTAAAAAAAAAAAAAAAAAAATTAATTTGTACAACTACATTAATTTATTTTTAAGATTCACACAAGGTCTTTCGGTCCCAAACTAGGCAGAGCATGTACTATGGCAACCTAATGACTGATATATGTACTTATATACATACTTATATACATATGCAAAACTGCACTAACCAAGACCAATCATATTTTTAGGGCTTCGTGTAACGGAAATCCTTTATTTATTTATTCATATATCGACCAGCAGTTATACAATTCTTACATTGAAATATTGACATTAAACTACCTGCATTGTGATGGTTTGTGTTGTTATTATTATTTTTGTGTTTTACACATATTGTAGTAATGAATATTTTTTTTTATTTAAATTAGTTAAAAGTACTTAAATTTTAGTAATAAACATTTTTTTTTCACCCTTTTTAGTAACCTTTGGTACTCACGGGATCAATTGTGTTGTGTATGTTCTCCGATGTCTTCAACCGCAACTATAATATCGTCGAAATATAGCAATTTTCAGTTATTGGAGTGTAACTCAAAAACCGCTTGTCCGATTTTGACGAAATTTAAATGGGACCACCACAGAAGTATGCTCTAAAAAAAAGGATCATCAAAATAGGGTTCATAAACGACGAAATTATCCGCGAACACACATAAAAAAACCGATCGAATTGAGTAATTTCCTTTTTTCAATTCTGTTAAAACGGAAAGTTCCCTATTCATTAAACAAGTTATCATCCTTCTGTGTGTGATAAATGTGATAAATATGTGTGTACAGAATGGTGAACCCAAAGTGCGCGTAGCCTATGCTATCATATATATCGATTGGGTATAGGAAAGTGCACTGTAGTCATAATTTGGATGGGTGGTCGCTAGTGACATTTTCAACTCGGCGCGACGTTTCCATGCTTCAGAGGGTACGCTGAGCCCTCGATTCTGGTTGTTGTTTTAGGATAACAGTATCTATATACGCAACGTCGTAGGCTGGACGGCTCCAAAACTCTAACACTATATAGGCCACTTGTTAGACCCGCCCACCCGCATTGGCCAGAGTTGTGGATAGAGCCCAACCTCACCTATTTCCGAGAAGAAAGCCCGTATCCCAGTAAAGAGAATTAAATAGACTGTGTATGCTGACCTCAAACCGCAACTTATTTTTTTAATATCCTTTATCTAACATTGACAGCTACTATATTAGTTATGTGTAATATGCATTTACATATTTAAAACTAAATAATAATTACAACTCTCAATAAGAAACTGAATAAAAATATCGCAATTTCTTATTATGAACTGTAAGCACCATCGAACGGTAATGGTGGCTCTCTTAAGATTAAAATTAACATCAATAACCCGGCGCCTGCGATCTTGAAGTAAGCTATATAATACGTGTGTATCGTATTATATAAGTAGATAAATAAATAAATAAATAATAAAGCGTCTCGGTCCAACGTCAAAGCGAACACGCTATGATATAGACTTAGTAAATTGTAAGTAGTTCCTATGTCCTAGAATCTAGATGATATTTGCCATATCTCTTCTTGCCATTATCCGCGTCAGAAAATTTCAAAGTAACTTCTAGTTTCGGCCACGAGGACTAACTTGACATAATAACTCTCCTCTGAAAAGGATGATATCCTTTTAAATGGTATCTCTTTTAACATGTTCTGTCGAAAATATAGTTAAAGATTTCTATGCTTTTATAAGATATCTTTCACGAGGTACTGAAAGTGTTTGGGAACACATTAGTTGAATCGCTAAACACTATATTTCTAATATTAACAATAAACTTTCGTTTCTGATTTTGAACGTTTATACGCTTTTCCGGGTTATTTTTGAAAATTATAGCATTAAGCGGTTGCTTCCGCCACAATAATTGTAAGGAAGTCAATTTCCAGCCAATTCCGTTCAATGGTGGGTACTATGTGTTGGTAGATCAGTCAATTAGTCACGGCTTTCTTAATCGAATGGATCACTGAATGAATAGTTTTAGATACTTGGTAGTTGCTAGTTATTGTACCCAAACACAGACAAATAAACGACAGGTATTTAGACTAAACATAAAATGATTTAAATACACATTCTAATTTAATGTACTAACATTTGCTGAATACTATGAATTCATTGAGAAAATCAATGGGAACGCGATAGATAGGACACAATTTACTACTTTAAAAAAATCTGCCCTGAGATTCGATCAGGTTGATTTTAATCCTAACATTTATGAATACCTAATATTTTCAGTTACCTACGTCTCACGTCCTGTTAAGGCTTCAAGTGTTTTTGTTATAACAAAATTTTGTTAAATTATAGACCAAAATTGGCTTAAGTTCCGATAAAAATCAATTCACTATGAAATATTTATTTAATTAAATTCGTTCGGTACCTAATTTGAAAGCAGCATATTTATTAAGTGGTCACCGTTATGTACTCGATAAAATATACATTGTGTTGCCGAGTTTTAATAACTAGAATCCTCTTCTAATAAAGCCAATCTCCTCCATACAATTCCGTAAATGATTCCAGTCAGCCGAGTTTCAAATCTGTTTTTATTCTGCTTAAAGTTGCTTTTTGTATATTTTTGGCATGACGACATTCATTGTAAAAAGTCACCTCATGCATATTAAACATTTCTAATCCTTCTCAGTGATTAAAAACGTCATATTATAAGGGTCCTCGGTATTTCGCGTATCAGTAATTTTGAAAAAAGAGCGATGTTAAATCGCAATAAGAGAAATATCATGTATACGTAAGAGTTTTATGGTTTATTGCATTAACATGCTACGCGGAACTTACGTTAAAATTATTTGAAGGAGAAAAGTTTATATAATTAAAGGTAGATGGCGCTAAGAACAACATCCCCTCAGATGTTAAAGGAAGGAAGAAAATCGGACGTTAGTGTAGTGCTTAGATGGACGAAGCGACAGGACGGTCTTCTGTGGTCGTGGGTTCAAGTCCCACTATTAGCCGAATTTTTCCTTTAAATAATTGTATCATGCGTATACGTGTTATAAAAAGATAAAGTTGCGATCGTAAAAGTAAGAGATGGTCGCAAGAAATTAATGATCTGATTCCAAACGTGTCTTTATTAATTAGGCAGTGACGCACAATATCATTGGATTTATTTTGATAAAACGTAGTCAGTATCAGTAGGTATAACAATGGGTGACTGTAGCTAAACTACAAAACAAAAAAGTAGATATAGAATTCCTTAATGTTACTTTTCATTGATGCTGAACTGGCATCAAGGCGGCAATGAACAATTTAGAACTCACTGAAGACTCAAGACAAGAGAAGATAATTTGGAACCGCGGTGTTAGGTTGTGAAGGATAACATTGCCCTTTGGTCAGTGATATGCTCTCTGCAACAGTACACATAGCCTCCTATTTTGACTGCATAAAATTACCTATATAACGCCTTAATACTCTAAACGAATTTCAGAATACTGAATTCCATGGGAATGAACTCAGGTATGCAGTCGCTTGTTATATATTGGAATATTGTTATTTAACTTCAATATTTGACAGAATTTACCAGAATTATTTGTATTCCAGATTCCAATACATGATGAATACACATGTATTACTGCGCACAGGGATAACGTCGTATTTCACTTGCAAACTGAATTCTTAACCGCATTAAGCCTCTGAGGGATTCCATGCTGACATACTATACGAACGTTCACTGCCACTCACAGCGAGTATCATCAAGCTAGGATGATTTAAATGGGGATCAGGCGACGTCTCTAGAGATAGTAATTAATTTAAAGGTAGAAAACACGCTTCACTCTCGGTGTAACGTATAAACAAATGAAACAGCTTATTCTCTAGACGAGTTAGACGTACAATTGTATGGGGGATTACATTCCATTCCCAACACACGTGAAAGATATAGGAAGTATTTCTTACCTTTAGAAGGTTCTCGATTTCGAAGGAGTTGGTTCTTGAGCTCACTTTGGGAGGTCCTGTCACGGTGTCGTTGCCATGCGCGTCTGTGTCGGGGCTATAGAGTTCTTTACCTGTTACAAATTATATCATAACATGAGATATTATGAATGTATAAAACAAGGGAATTACTCAAGTAATAAGTCAGTGGATTCCGACTAGGCAAAGTACCAGTACAAGGCGAACCGCGACCGCGGCTGCGAGGCCTTCTAGGCTTGCGTGGCTTACTCTTAGACCACATAATCACTCAACATTATGTGAGACAGTGGTGAAACGCAAGGTTATGATACTTCTTCTTCTCAGCAGTAGGACGTACACAGCTGGACATATGCCTCCCCCATATAGGGGGGATTTGCCGATTCTTGCCATTATGATACTTACTACGACAGAAATACGTTTATAATTCTGGACATTATTAGTAGCACCTAGCTGATACATATATACAGCGATCAGAAAGTAGGCGGGTAAAATAAAGCAGACAAAGTTATTTGTGAGTCCAACATATTTATAACACACACGAAACCTTTAATTATATGTAAAACCAACAGCCATTACGTATGCAAATTGAAATCCCTTTAAATCGCAACTTGTGATTGTACGTCCGTGCAACTGTTACCCAGGAGTGCGTCAGATGGACCAGATAGGAAAAATAAATTATTTTTAGAACGGCTTGTGACGCACAGGTTTTGAATAAAATATTAAACCGGGGTCTCCGAAGGTAAGGATACCTCTTGAGCACATTGTGACAGGGGGACGGGTATAGAAATTCCGGGAAATGTGTACGTTACTGGCTGCGCCCCGCGGTTTTACCCGTGTTGACTACAGTTTCCCCGTTATTGTAAAATTTTCCGGAATTTTTACAATATTTTCTTCATTTTCATTTCCGTTGAAACCTCCTACAGAGTATTAGAAAACTTAAAACACAAATTTGAGTCTGAAAACTATCGCGAGTTTCTTTCATAATTGTAATGTAACAAACCGACTAGGACTCACGTGGTAAACACTGGAAAATTACTCTCCGACCACGAAGAACTGCAAATAAGTTCGAAACTGGTCGGAGAGTAATTTTCCCGTGAGTCCTAGTTGTTTTGTTACATTACAATTAAAAAACAAAATTAAATGGCAGAGTTAAAATAGTTCTGAAAAATGGCGTTACCAAGGAAAATAGGGATTTATTTTTATGATATACTTTGCATGGTAGAAGTAGTACTACTTTGAGCAAGGGAATTGGGATTCATATACATATGTACATAAATATTAACTCACGATAGATTACAAACTTTTGCGTTGATACAAATCAATTTAAGTTAACGAGTCTGCAGCGCTGATAGCACAAACCTTGAAGTGACGCACGGACAACAGTCCAGCACAGCAGTAAAATAATAATAATGAATTAAAGTAATAAACTATGAATCGAAATCAATGAAATCAGTATCCGCATCATAACTTACAATAGCTGCAAAATAATAATTGTTGTGCATGTAAATGTTAAACTAACCAGGTTGAAGTAAAAACATACTAAGAGACGTACCCACATGCATTTGGAACAGCTTGACTGACGTGTTCCATACACGAGTAATATATGTTCACAATTTTCGTGAGGCAGGATTTTTCGAGATTGATTCCCTAAAATAGCAAAGAGCTCCTCCAGATTGTAGCATGGTATGCTGGGGAGCTCGACATGTGTTATTCACGTGGGAGGTCAGAGCGAGGCAGGTGGGTTATATCTACCGCATAATCAGCGGGTTGCGGTGTCGCAAAATGGATCCCAATTACCGCATAACGACGCGCCGTAACCGTCCCGGAGATGGGCCGACGGCCTGCCGCTCTCCTGAAGGATTGTGCGGAAATAGAACGAGAACACGCCAATTGGACAAAATAGAGTGGACCATTTTGATGTAATCTTGCGAGGCGCACTTTATTTTTTTTATTTATGTTGTCCGTAAAAACCTTTCGTAACTTTTCGCTTTGGCTTTGTGATATCTGCAGCTTTACAGACAGGAAACGTGTCCTCATTTCCTGCATAAACATGCAGGAAATAAGGACAGTTTTTCATTCGGCGACTCATTATAGGGCCAGTGGAACATTATGGATATAGGAATTCTACGAGATCTTTTGTTCGTGGCAGGATGCAAGTGAAATAATAATGATTTTATTTAAAAGTTACATTTATGTTCATCATATATTTATTACACACGTGCGGATGAAAAACAAGGTTTAAATTCAATGCGACAAAAATTGTACAAAAGCAATATCCAAAACAAAAGACCTTACATAACAGATATTTCAATGAAAACACAACATTATACAACTTTTCCAAGAACTCGTCGGTTCATTTCATTTGTGTAATCCTTAACGACACCACAATCTCGGTAAAAACCTTGAAAAACAACCGTTTACGTAATGGAGCTTTAATAAAGGCCACTTAAATCAAGTTCTGTATTTGTATAAAACTCAATAAATGGAAATGTAGATAAGGATAACAAGTATGCGGGCGCGGGCGCGGGCGCGGGCGCGGGGCGGGTCGGGTACGTGACGTGAAGGAGACGTTTTCAATATGCCAAACCGCTATCAAAAGATCTGTCGAGTTTCAATAACACGAGAGGAAATGACAATACTCACGATGAAAGTTTCCCGTGGAGCTCGCTTTATGACAAGAAGTCACACAATGGGTTTGGGCCGCGGCGTGTCGACGTCGGGGCGAGCAAACAGCTCGCGGCGGGGTCGCGGCCTTCATTTACAAAACAGCTATTTTTGTTTTTAAACTGTCACCTCGTTTTGTATAACTACACTCTACAGTTGAAACTGCCGAGAGCCCTGCCATTTCGTAGGCCTTTATCTATTACAAAATGTCAGACGTTGTAAAATCAAGCCTCATATTATGTGATACAGTAAAAACATATTAAAATTTGATAAAAAAACAGTACACAGACAAGGTGGACAGACGACCTGACTAAGGTCGCAGGCGAGGGCTGGATGCGGGCCGCTTTCAACCGGTCCTTGTGGAAATCAATAAAGGAGAAATATGTCGTGGCCGTGGGCGTCCTATGACTGAGATGATGATGAATAGAAACTTTTTTTTATATACTCTATAGATCTAGCGTTTGACCACTATCTCACTTGATGGTCAGTGACGATGTGGTCGAACATGTTAACACGCTAGACCTAGAATGCTCACTGGCTCTCAAGAACTGCTGCCTGAGCACACTATGTGTTTGGTGATAGTTTTTCAATTTTGAGGGTGGTAGCTAGCCAGGCGGGTATTCGAACCCTACCACCATGCAAAAAAAAACAAACGCTCATAAAAAGTAAGCAACCACTAATTAACTAACAATAAATTGGCTTCCACACATATGGATACATACGTCATCGATATCTACAAGAGGTCATTGAACGAGTCGTGTCAAGCCGCACTCTGATACACTTATAGCCATCATAAAACCAACAACAACTGCGAGTAGAGTCAATACGTCGTCATAATTGGCTCTCGCGTTACTCATGTGCCGATCCGTAGCAGCGATGAAATGAATTCTCCTCTCATTCGGAACGAGTCAAGAGCGCAACAGAACTCGGGGACACAAGTTAGAAATACTTGATGGCACTCGTTATTATTAAACACCACAAACCAAAATAATGAAGCGACGAAGGACAAAAAGCCATCGTTAAGAAATAATTTCCGAGTATTCCATGAGGAAAACGGGACTAGCTCAAGTATGATTTATAGCAGCCGTATACCCTTAACAAATTTAGCGAACCCTTATTTTGTAGAGTTGAAAGTAGTCGGTAAAAATGGGTCAAGCTACAATATTATTTCATTCACCATACACACATACCTGTGAGCACATGTCGGGTAAATCTACCTTTCTTCCTTTTCAACGTATAGCTTTTTGGGGGCCTTTTGATTAATGTCCTCTGGGTTGAGAACCTTTTAAACGATATGTTACAAGCTTCCAAGTTACAAGGAATGTATCGGTATATTATGCCTAATTCACTACCAATGATATGACTAATTTGGATGATATAATAATTTAACTAAACTACAGTAAATAAACGAGCGAAATGATGTATAATGAGGCCGTTTAACGAAATGGTTTGAAAGAAATGTATCCGTGAGCGTGGTATATGTTTCATACTCGGAACACACAATGTTCGTACCTATGTAAGTATACAGGCACACCGCTCTGATTACAACAGATGTAGTGACTATCAAGCGTTGATTGCTGTACTTATTAGTAAACGACTTGACTGTACCGAGTATTACGTGGAAGGTATTTGCCAGAGATCGATAATCCACATCGAGATGCGATGCTATGTTGTAATGCACATAATATTGCTGGCTGTCAGCCACAATTGTATTCCAGTACGAAGTGTTAGACTGGTTCGGAAACGACGCCAAGTATTACGTAAATGTTTTGATTGAAAAGATGCTTGTTAAGCTATAGACGATCATAAAAATACATTTGTGTAGATACCCTCTCTGGCTCTCGGCAATCTTGTGGGCTTCATAAATATGATTTGTATTAATTTATGTGAAACCACTTCGTAGGTACATAACTATATGGATATTGATAATTTGACCTAAAATATGTAAATGGTTTGTTCGAGTAAATTACGTGTAAATATGAGAATATCAAAGTCTGTGTTTTGTTATTTCAGCGATGAGTTTAAAAACAGGATTGTGATACACCATACATATACACGTAATGTACACTAAACCAAATTAATTTAATGTACGCATATATTTATGTTTTTATAACTTATGAAAAATTAGAGAGAAGTAAAGCAATAAAACAGTAACGATACGGCTTTAGAAATATGTACCCTCATCTGTTGCTAACTTAAGACACCGATTTTATGTTAAATAATATGTAGATTGATGCATTGCATTGCACATGGATTGCCGAGCGAAATCCCGGAATTATACTGTTTAACCTTTTTTTTAATTAACGCTTATTTTATTGCCTATCCAACAGTATGAGATTGCCTATTTAAAACTGTGTCATGTTCATTTTAAAAGTTCAGATTGAAGCGCGAGTTCGCAGAGAGATTATTATAATTATTATGTTATTAATTAACAGTATAGGTACGGGGCTTAGCTCAGCAACCCAAGTGCAATTTATCCGTCTACATATAGCTTAACATTTAACCCTTCTCATAATTAAATGACAGATGAGGGTATACGAGAATTCGTTTAGAGAAGACGTTTAAGAGAAGACATTTTAGTCTAAGATACGGCTTACGAAAGGCTGCAATGGTTTATCTACGCCGATGACCGAGTTATACTTGCATCAACAGCAAAATAATTACTCCTGTAATTCTGGTAACAGTCGTCATGAAGATTTAGAGAAAAAGGGAATGAAAATGAATGTAAGCAACACAAAAGTTATGGTGTTTGAGAGAGATGATGAAATAACAGACTGCAATGTCAGACATTGCAGTCCTGAAGGTAAAGAGTATAAAAAGTGACTGGGTTTGTATATTTGGGGTCAATGTTTACAAAAGATGGAAAGTATTATATTAATGTATTAACCGGCTTTACTCACGTTTATAGACTATACACGTGAGTAAAGCCGGTTAATACATCTTTATAACAATGTGTCAAACTCACGAAAATTTCCAATAAAAAAAGATGAAAAGCGTGAAAGTGATATTGAGAAGAAAGTGCATGCAAGAAAGAAGGTGAATTAAGCGTTATATTCCTTTATGAACAGCCGGCAGGTGTCCAGAAAGGCACGCTTGGCTGTGCATAGAGGAGTGTTTGTTTCAATACTATGGTGGTGAAAGTTGGGTGGGGCAGAAAATACATGAAAGCAGAAGAAATGTAGTTGAAATGAGAGCTTTAAGAAGTGTGATGGGAGTGAATGAGTCAGGGTAAAGAATGGAGTGTGATAAGGGAATGTTGTGGTGTAAGCGAAGACTAAGATTGGGAAAAGTACCTATGTTAAGATGGTTTGGTCGTGAATGAATTAAAGTAGATTGGCTATGCAGGGGTTCATGGGTGAATTGAATGGTAGTGTTGAGAGAGGAAGGTCTAGACAGACGTTCCAAAATCAGATGGAGGAATTACTTCGAAAGGGCCAGGTCAAGAGTACTCTAAAGCGACGCTCTCGAATGACAGGTCTGGTGAGCGTGGATGAAGCGATAAAAGTGTCTCGGGATCGCAGCAATTGGAAGGCCGTTGTCTCTGCCTATCCTTACGGGAAAGAGGCGGGAGAGAGGCATGTATGTCTGTATGTAATATAAATAAAACATGTATTCCCTTTTCGTCATAACTTGAGAACGACTTTGCCGCTTTCATTCTTATGTTTTTTTAGCACTTCTGATACTTTGTAGGAACTTAGAAAGTTCTTATGGAAAGAAAAATAAAAAGAAAATTGCAATAACTTAGAATGTTCTGGAATAATTTTCGGTTACGAAAAAACCTAGTCCACGCAGATGAAACCGCAGGGCGTAGCTAGTTAAAATTGAAACTGTTACATTATGAATTGATATCATCTTATTCAGGGGCGAGTAGACAAGTAACCAACCATTACGAGTGCTTCTAGTCATCGGATATGTAGTTAGCATAAACCAAAGGAAAGGAAAAAAACCAAAACTCAGTATGGATGATCACAAATATGCTAATGTCCATGTTTGGACTTATCGTGTAAGTATCAAATATCGTTAGTAAGATGTCAGTGAGTAAATATAAAGGGTTATATATGGTGAAGGTTATCATGGTGACGCAGCGCGCCCGCCCTCGCGCCGGGGGGATGAGGAGCGGCACCAAAACAGAGCAGAAGGTAACCCCCCCCCCCCCCCCCCTGTAAATAATAATCCGCAAAGTCATCGTAGCGACAAGCCGTCGAAGAGCAGATGTGTAATGAAAACCATCAAAACGGCGCACCTTAAACATTTTGTGCTTTTAATATTAGGGTTACGCTAAAGTGAAATATTTTTTAAGAGAAAATCGAACGTTATAATTGGGAATAAAATTCAAATAAACTTTATCAAGCACAAGTTGTCTAATGTGAATAGTAAAGTTCGCATATTAACTTGCTGTAATTATGATACTTATTTCTTCATACTTTTTGATACGCAATTTCTTTCTTATAATATAGATATTGTAAATAAACACACCCTCACACACACACACGCGCGCACACACACGCACACACGCGCGCACACACACACACACACACACACACACACACACACACACACACACACAAAATGATCGAAATGGATCAGTATTGTACTCACTCCAAGCCGGTGCGGGTACGATGAGTCCAGAAATCATGTCATCGGAGATGACCGGCGGGTCGGTCGGAGGCGGTGGGCACACGAGTGAGTCGATGATGTCATCTGTCGCCGCTCGCATCACGCCTGACAGCTCGGGGGGCTCGGTGCGGGACGACCTGGCAGTCAAACAAACGTCAACTTTTCAAAATCAGAATCAGCATAATATCAGATTAGGTGCTCTATTCTATAAGACTAACAAAGTCTTTATAAAAATACGGTACGTTTGATAATAGTGGAAAAAATATAATTTGGAATTCCAGTGAAGTTCATAATTGCATAAATATTAATGAAGTCGATTCCAGTGAAAAGAATTCAAGTGAGCCCGGCGGTGGCCAGAAATAAACGAATACTGAAACGGCATAAAGATTATTCAAAACAACAGCCGTGACGTCAGACTGATATAAAGAGCCTCATGGGCAGATTGTCGTCAGCGGTTACGCAAATGTTCCCCGTAGGGTTTCCGAGGGCCGCGGCGCGGTACATATTTATCCACAGCCACTTTTAGATTAGATCGAGTTCTCGGCACAAATCCGAGCAGACAGCGTGATTTACACAAAAGCGTGGAGATGAGTTGGATGCTACTCGCACGTAATCTCATCTCATCGTGACGTGGTTCATGCGCGCCGATGTTCCGCTGGCGCCGATCAAATGTTCATTCTAATGCAAGTTGAATGCTTGATGCAGCACCATGTCTCCATTAATCCTTCCCACACAGGTCACTTTGATTATAATGCTTTTCCTGAGATCTACATTAATATATTTGGGGCTACTGAATTATGGACTAATTCTCGATGAGTTGAATTGAGTAGAAAATTATATTTTATGTTAAGGTTTCGCATTTCAGGAATCAATAAATATATCTAAGTTATATTCGGCCAAAAATATAACTACTTTATCACATCCGGCCGCAATGGCCAATATTTTTTTCAGTGCCTACTGCATCAAAGTTCTGAATATTATTCTATTAAGGCGACACGTGAGAGTGCATTTATTTCATCAGCTGATTTATTGTTGTATTTATTGTTTAATGTTATATTTCTACATTGTTGTTAACTATAATACTTCAAAGTATAATACAAGAACAGAATGAGTTAGGAGCGAAACATAATATGAATCGCGTGTATTTGTTTACGGAGTCCATAAACAAATACACTGATTAAGGTTTTAGGTTTCAACACTTTAAATATTTTACATATTATAGTCAGCATAAAGTATACTATTACTTTTGTCCTAAAATAGTTTAATAAAAAAAAACAGGCAAATGTTTTGGCGCCATAATTGTTTAACAATACGAACATCAAACTTGAGCTACGTTTTACGAGACAAGAACGGCTATCGAGCGCCTTAAGCCGAGACGGCTCTACACGAGCGCTAGGGGCGAGATGAAACAATTCACAATAATAATATCGCGTCGCGCGCGCTCGTTTCCAGATGACATTTGCTGGGAAGCATTATTCGACGCGACCGGAGCAGTGGAGAGGCTCAATTGCGGTCGGCCGCAATGGGTCGGGCGAACAGGTGCGGCCGCGGTGCTGCAGGCGTCCGCGTCGCGTCGCGGCGGTGCGGTGCGGTGCGGTGACGGTAGACGCGAGGGTGGCATATGTAGGTCGCAACGGCCGCTTCGGTAAACTTGTCGCGCCCACGAAAGGTCAGGTGTATGAGGGCGGGCAACGCCGATCGGCGGGCTTCCACCCTGCCTCCCGGTACCGGCACTCCGCGCGCTTTAACTTCCGTTTATTAGGGGCTCCGGCCGCTCACTTCCCGCGCCGCGTGCGTCTCCCTCCGCGACACGGACGATCTCGACTTTATATGGAGAAATACTCGCTTCGACTCGAAACGATTTATTCTAATTCGATGTTAACGAATGCGCATCGCGGCTCGCTCGATTAATGAACGGCGTCCGTTCGACGTTCGGCGGAGTTCCATCGACGCGGCAAATGTACAGCGAGATACTAAAGTTCGTTATTCAATTTGCGTCCATGATTGAGATTGTTTAACTCTTTAGAGGGATTCAGCTATGGGTGAGTCGACGAGGTTAACTAGTGCTGTTAATAGAAGGGGTTATAAATACCTCATCATCATGACCAGGGAGAGTTCCTCTTGCAGCACGCTCTCCAGGTACATCATATCCAGGTCGGACACGATCGCTCCGTTGATCACCATTATCTCGTCGCCTTTGATTATACCTGGCACAGAAACGGCCGTGTCTGCCGTGATTGTCTTTACCTTTTTAAAGCACGCTTATAAAGAGAAAACAGTTGGTATAAAAATTCAAATATCGTCCTACAGGATATCGATTCTGAAACGTTCAGGATACGAAGCCAATGAAAAACATTTTTTATGTCGTTATAAAGGCTCTGAGAAAATATAAAGTAGGCTTAAAACGTAGAACAAAGGGCGAGCAGGCAACAAGTCGCTCGCCACGGCGGGGAACAATACGTAATAAGTTTGAGGAGGCAAAAGTGTGTGAGGATTATTATAATTTCTGGTTATTGTGAGGGATGTAGGATAAAAGTTGTGTGTGGCTTCGTGTTATGTACAGACTACAGGATGAACGTGTATATATATATATATAGCTATGATTTTAAACTTTTTGATTTTGAACAGACTATATATAGTTCTCCTGTATCTATGTGACTGAATTGGAATTAATAAAAAAGAAAAGTCAAAATTCTAGACAACGTCATCACTTAACATCAGGTGAGACAGTTGTCAAACACAAACTTATAAAAGTGAAAAAAAAAAATTAAGCTTGATGATCACACACAACATAACATCGGATTCATTTGAAACTTTGCACACTTATCAAGGACCATTAAGAAGGTAATCTACAAAAGCGTGATTTTTTGTTATTTTTAACTGTTATATTTTTTATTGCTTGTAACTGATGTCAGTATCTTTTCAGTACTATTTACATTTGTATTTGTATTTGTTTGACTTGTCTCACTCGCTTTTTGACAAAGATATTTTAATAAGCACATTATGCACAGCATATAATGATTATTTTACAAAAATAAACTGGAATAAGGTTTTTGTTGACTTCATACTGAACATAACATTAAAGTATAAAGTGATATTGACTTAATTATTCTAAATATGACTACAGACATCTGAAACGCACAAATGAAACTGATTTGTGCATTTCAAATTTGGATACTCAAGATTAAAATATAGGTTCGCTGAGTGGACACCGCACGACGGTGATGACTGATGAAAAAAAAAGGAGGAGCAAAGAAGATACGGAATTTTAGAGACTTCAACTTGACGCGATGAGTAAGGAGAGAAATAGAGTAGAGTGGAGAAGAACTAAGAAGGGGTTTTGTAGAACAGGTAATTAAAGCATATTAAACAGCCTGTAAAGATAACGAATATCTCTATCTCTACAGGCACCAAGATCCGTGCGGTTACGATTGAAGTTTTAGTAAGGATCCCTATTTTTAACAGCCTAAAAAAACATAGCCAAACTCAGGGATTATGTAGAATTCTAACGGCGAAAAAGTTTTTGAAATATGTCCAGTAGTTTTTGAGTTTTTCGTGACAAACATACAAATCTTTCCTCTTAATAATATAAGTATAAATGTAATAATAATTATAGTTGTATAAAATATGAAATAATTGTTTACAAAATTAAACTTATACAATAATTCCAAAGTAGTGTAATGTTTATGGCAGCGTAATGAATTTGTGAATTTTATTCAGAGAAGAAGTTTATGATTATGAAACTAGGTGATTGACTGATTGTGTAGTCGTGTGGTGAGTAGCGACGCCGACGGGTGGAGCACATTACCGTTCTGCATGGCAACACTCTTGTCCTCGACGCGGCTCACGTAGCAGCACAGCTCGTCCTGGCGCTCGGCGTTTTCAATGAGCTCCGCTTCCACGCTGAAGCCCCACATCTGTTCGAGCGTGTTCCGCTGCAACTCCACCTGGTACAGGATCTTGGCGCACACCTCCACCACCTCGTGCGTGTGCAACTACACACATAATAAATACACAACGCTCGCTAAAATATTTATAAAATTTCATCATATTAATAAAACCGTTTTTACAGAACACACACACACACCAAAATCGTTGAATGGTATTTGGGTATGGTGGAGCAACATGGTATTCTGCCCCGCACGTCAAATTCCTTCTGCAGTCAGTTTTTTTAAGGCTGTTTCAAATTGGATTTAATCGATTTCTTCGACTCACAAATTGACGAACCCTAGACCGGTTTAATTCATATTTCCGTAATCATCGTACTGTCAGTTAGTAGCACGTTGCGAGTTGAGTATGCTCGGCCATACTGCCGACGGAACCGTAATAAGATGTCATAACGCATCTGCTGTTTTTTTCTCACCAGAGACAGTAATTTTCAGTGTCCCATGTAAAGGAGTTCGGTTGAATAATCGCCATGTATGGCAGCGAGCATTGAAACGAAAAAACAAAAAAAACAGACGTCTACTATTTCTGCATCGAAATATATTAACATTTGAAAATAAAATATTTAGCATAACCAATACGTTTCCAGGTTGAATTATTACGCTATCCTTGAAAATAGTAAATAACGCACAATCACATTAAAATTTCCAAAATGGTCTTTATTACAGGGATGCACAGCTAAAGCGGTTTATCCCAAGTGCGATATATTTACGTAATCGTACCCTGCGCGTTTCGGACGCTCCATCAGGCATTGGTATGTATGCGGGTTTAGTCCAGATATTCTATTTTGCTCGCGTTACACAGTTACTGCCAGGTACCTTTGTTATTGTCGAGTAGAGTGTCGGTTTTGAAGCTAAACTCAAGTGTGTGCGGTTCGTTTGTTTGCTATGTTCGTGTCTCGTTTGTCTGAGGAAAACGAAGGCTTTGACTACATATAATGTGTGTCTATGTACCTAAGTCTTACCGGTAACCGAAAGAAACGGTTTCGTCAAACTATTACAACAATATGAGATTGTTCTGCTACGTATATAAAATATCCTAAATAAATGTAAGGTATGTATTTCTTCTAGTAGAAAACCTTTATAAAATACGTTATTAATGTAATTAATGTCATAATCCGATCACCACATCCCTATTACTGGGTAACATGCTTTTTTTCAGAGAAAGGAGTTTCATCCATAACATGACCAATTTGTTCACATGCTGAAGGTCTGTTAAGACCTGACACTACAATCGAATCAAAAGTGTATTGAACTGCTGTACTTTTAAAAGTTACAATATAGACTATTTTCTGAACTTCTTGAATTAAAAAGACTTTGCCTGACCTGAAGACCTCAAGTCTCGTAGGCTAGTGAAACAAGACAAAAACAGCTTTGGTATCTTACCGTTCTTCGAAACTCAATGTTTGACGAAAATGTCAGTAGCTGTCACCCTGGCTCAGCTAGCGTGCTAAGCCTATCTTAGAATGATCTTAGTAGTATCTTAGAATGATCTTAGTAGTATCTTAGAATGATCTTAGTAGTATCTTAGAATGATCTTAGTAGTATCTTAGAATGATCTTAGTAGTATCTTAGAATGATCTTAGTAGTATCTTAGAATGATCTTAGTAGTATCTTAGTAGAAAGCTCATCTACGATCATAAATACATATTATTTGCGTATGGTGATTCCAATAATTATGAAAAAATTGACCATTTATATTTCATGTAAAATTTCAAAATTTCCTGTATCACTTAAATCCACACTGAATTATATTACAAAAAATAATTGAAAGAGTGTGTGGCCACGTGATGTAATTTTTCATTTCTTGCATATGCTTAATCGCCGACAAAAATAGAAGATTGTTATAAGCTTGATGAGTCTGTGTGTCTGCCTGGCATCGTGGCTCCTAAATGAATGGAACCATTATGATGCGTTTTTTTTTCGAAACCTGACTTGATCGAGATGGTTCTTAGTTACAATTTATGAAGATTACAGGATTCAAGTTTCATGCGTTCTTTTTGTTAGCTGCGGTAGGGATCTTAGAGGCATAATGGGTATTTAATTTATTTTCAAACATATCTGTGACTTAGCATCTGTAACACCTAAATATGCTGCTACCACTGTTTTTATGAAGATTTTTGTGTCAGGGCTAAGTAAAACTTTTTAATTTACGTTCATATTATTTGAAAAATAAATTTGGCTACTACTTCAAAAAATGTAATACTATTATTTTATATTTTACTTTTGAGGGTGACGCAGAAGAATTAAGACAATTTACTCAAGTATAAAATGAAATCGAGTGTGCCATTGTAAACAACATTTTTTGATTAAATATCCATAATAAGTTGATCCATATTGAGATTGATTCCGTCTTAAAATTTAGTCCAACAAAGTCGAATGACCGTTTTTTATTATATCTGGTAAAGGATTGATAGGATGTGTTAGAATACGGTTTATCCTCATTCCGTCGGACCTCAATCAAAGGCGAAGGTGGCAAATCCGCACATAGGAGCTGGATTAAAACACAATTAGATTTACCAGGAAGCAACCGTCCGTTCATTTTAACTATCGACGCGCACCTGATTACTGAATCTTGTTAGCACTGATTAAACACTGTTATTATAAATATCTATTACTGAATTACCCATTATTTAATGGAATTTGAATATTTGACTTGAACATTTGGAAATCAGATATTATACGCAACCAGACCATGGTCAGCGACGATGTGGTCGCAGGTAAAAGTGTTCAATAGATTAATTTGTGTTTCATTATGCCAATGTGTTTGCAATATAACTTTTTATAATAACACGAGAGTGAACACTCACATGTGTGTGTAATGGGACGTCACTGTCGGACCCTACTCACGTCACTCACAATGACAAAACATTTTTTTTATTATACCGCGTTACGTATTCATACTAAAGTAGCTGATTATTTAATTTGAAACATGCGGTGAACAATCTGGGAACATGACAGCGCTCAAATACGGCCTTATACGATTCTTCTTCTATATGCCCATACAGATTGGAAGCGCACGTAGTGGTGCTTCCCTATGAGAAGCCGCTGATCAATTGGATCGAGCAACTTTGGATGTAGTCATAACTTGGGTGTGTGGAGCTTCCGTGCTTTGGAGTCCTCAAATTTGGTCATTGTCTTTGGACAGCAGGAGTTAGGGCATAGGGATAATTGTCTGGAAATTCTGGAATTTGACTGGCCACTAGCTTATCCTTCAGTTGTGATAGGCTAGCGAGCAGAATGAGAGCTAAGCCTTTGAGAAAAGTCCGTATCTCAGTATATAGTAGGAATGTAATGAGCTGGAACGTAAGAAAATAATTGATTCTTATCACATGTGACAATGCAAAAGGTACACTGAAGAGTGTAAAAAAAGCTATTCGCATATAAGTCATCATCATACCGTGGTGGAGCAAGGGTTCCGCACAGAATTCCAAATTTTATTGATAGTTTACAAAAAACTTTCATTTCAACATCAGCTATGCGACGTCATTAGCAATATCAGGTATTCCAAAACTAGCGAATATATAATATAAAAGCACTGACGTATGTCTCGATGAGGTCCGTGCGGTGCGGCACGAAGTAGTTGTGGTCCTCCATGTCGCGGCGTTTCTTGACGCGCACGAAGTGTTCGAGCGCGTTGAGCGAGCGGCGCACGCACGCCGCGCCCAGGAACTCTTCCACGGTCATCCCCTCGCGCACGCCCACCGTCGCCGTCGTGCCCTCGGGCAGCGACACGCGCACCGCCGCCTCGCCTTCTTCGCGGGACATCTGCGCGGACCATTACACTTGTATAGCGCCAAAACAAATCTGTATAGCAGGCTCGGCCAATACGCTGTCTCTATTTATGTGATGAAACAAACGTTCCATAGAGTATGCGAGACACCATCATCAGCGACGGAATCGACTAGCGAGCAGTAGGGTTGTGGTTCAGATGTTCTTTTTAATTAAGAAAAGACCTCGAAAATACCTCACCTTGCCTTCTACTATAAATGAATAAAAAATCAAGTCTGGAGATATGGGAACTGTTAGGCTTTCGAGAAAATATGTAATTTTGTTATAAATTTGTGTCTCTAATTTATTTCCTCTAGCGTAGGTGCATTTTCAATATAACATAAGGTGATCCAGGTGGCTGAATCGAATGTTCGATATTCTATGAATATCTCCAGAAGTACGTTAACGCGCCATCGGTATATGGTAGACATACCACCTATACATACTAAGCGTTTTTCTTCAACTTTCCTAGTGCGTACTGCCGAGGAATGGAACTTGTTCCCGTCTGTGTTTCCCGATGCGTACAATTCTGGAGTCTACAAATCTCGAGTGAATCGACAAACCTTGTAGGTTTGTGTGCTCCATCTTAGACTGCGGCAACATTTAACATCAGGTGAGACAGTGATCAAACGCAAACTTATAATAATTTAAAAAATCTCCGTATGATCTCAACGTTTTATTACATCATATGATTTTATGATAATATTTTAAGTCTATTTTGTTATTTATTTAAAATTGTATGAGAAGATTTTTCTGTATTAGTTGGAGAATATTTATTTAATGAATATTATATCCCCAAGACGAACGGCAATGAGACCCATCGTCAAATTGTTACAAAATTAGGCAGCTGGTGAATATGAATAAAATGCTAAACTAAACGGTTATAGTACTTTGCCAATGCCCAAGACTATACTAGTTCTAAGAGACTAGCTGTCTAATCGTAAACTTGATCTTCACGGGTAGAGTTAACGGTACAGACTATAAGTTAACAACTATAACAACTAAGCGTCTCCATGTCTGCGCTTTCGTAGGATAAAGTTACAGCACAATACTAAAATTTGCATAATACGGCACCGCGGATTATTTACTTTACCATATTCCTGTCCCCGCATACTAGCTTCTACTCTTAGTGTAAAGTACTTCCATCTCAGTGTAGTCACACTATTCAAACAATATATTGTACGAAACCTAGATCACCCGGCAATCGTTGTTCTGCCATATAAATCATCGAAATGTCAAAGAAACACGACATTTCATTTAAATTACTTTACGTCAATGATCGACTCACAGATTTGGAATGTTTTCTTACATTTTTTTTTCAATCGTGTTACTTAAAACAAGGGTGGGGGTAGGAAAGTGAAAAATACTTTACGGCCTGTCAAATATACGCAAGAAATGACATGAATACAGGCAAGTCGTTTGGGGGAGTTCAACAGTGTGCCCAAACTTTGACCCAGACCTTGTGTGAATGTTGTCCAAAAAAAAAAAAAAAAAAAAAACTTTATACTATTAGAAGATGAGAGTGTAACTGTTACCTGCGTATTGTTTAAGAAATAGTATACATTGAATTTTCACAATTATTTTGACAATTTATTACTGTACTATAAACAGGTATAGTGCCATACAGAGCAATACAGTATTAAGCAAAAATGCTCGGTCTATTCAATGTATAATCGACCTGTTTACAAGAAGCTACGCTTACAAATGTTTTCTAAATCACAAATTATTGATGCATTTTACTTAAAATAAAACCAAAAGTGATGAGTTATTTAATCTTTGGATGGTCCGAAATTCTTCTCAAATATATACATATATGGGATGGGTAATTTAGATGGGTTAGTATCGGCAAGTCTGAAATTGATAGCCAGAAAAAAATCTTTTCTTAGATGTTTCAGTTAATTCTGTTTTTTTTATTTAAAATTTAATTTCTTTATTCATTGCTTTCAGCATCAAGAAAACCTGCATTCTTAGATAATAATGATGAACGAAACTCGCGATAATTTTCAAACTCAAGTTACATTCGTAGATTCCAAAAAAAACCTTGCACTCCGTTCAAAATTCGAACCCGGTCCTATTACAAATACAAAATTACATTATGTCTATGTCAATCATGTAGGTCAAAAGCAGTAAATGTTACTATAAAACATGATATCTAAAATGAATAATGTATGTGAATACACACAGACGATATGATTACGCATCACAATTTAATTTCCATTCTACGGTACATATTTTTGCGAAACCATTATGAAGCAATTAATTATTTGCAAATACATAGATACAACACAAGTAAATGTATTTTGTTAATTCAGCTGAAATCCAAACAGCGCAGAACATAATGTACAGTTTTGAGATTGATTCGGATTGTTATCATTGAGGCATTTACACGCGAGACTATTGTACATACACATGTGTGTGTAGAGATATATAGGAAAGCTTACAAATAACCCGGGGTGATACATGTATGGAGGCACTTCCGTTTGATTTAGAGCGTGGCGGGAGCACTGCCATATATCCTTCTCTAAAACTATAGAGAGAGCTCTCGTTTGGTCATTTAAGTTTTGTCATGCAACCGATCAACATTTTACTGAAATATTTTGAAACTCGAAGTTATAACTATTAATTTAAAATGCAATAATCTAAAATGTATATTTAAGCATATCTTGCTCTATATATTGGCACCTAAAAAGTTAAAAAAGTAAATTTTAGAACTACATGCAGGCGATACGATTTTGGGTTTTAGATACATCTACATATCGAAGTGAAAAGTGAGTAAAATATCAGTAAAGTGATAAAAGAGCTAAGCCCTGCACGTAAGACTATGCATTTACGAATAAAATCTCAGCCTTTTTTTCCAAGCCGAGGCTTCTCAGTCGAAAACAGTGTATAGCAATAATATATAACAAATCTTAACAGAATTCAATGCGATGCTAAAACAGTCTCGTCAGAGCAAACACGTCCAATGCCTAAGCCATTTAACGTTAGTTTACAGATAATACCGCACAAGAGGTTTTTATTTAGAATTATTTGCTGGGATACAGTTGTAATAAAGTTCCAAAACTTTTTATATTACATCTTCATAATTAAACAATTTATGCATTTTTTTTTAATGAAATAGGTGGCAGACATTTTAAAAGGGGTCGCCTGATGGTAAGCGATCACTGTCACCTATGGATATCTGTAACTCAGGGGCATTACGATACGTTGCCAATAATCCAATTTGAAGACTCTGTTAACTCTCATCTTGAAGGATCCCATATTGTAGCTACTCGGGAATACCGAGGAATTATTTTACGACAATATTGTATCTACATATTAAAGCACACTGGGATATGTGAAAGAAAATAATGCTTTATGCACAGATGAGCTGAAATGTTCACACTCATTGAAGTACAAAGTGTGATAATGTACAATTAAAACCATTTATAAAGCATTTATACGAAGCTTCATAACAAACTTCGAAACTCTCTGAATATAAAAATGAACGCACATTTCAACTGAGGGCTTATTGAATTGACATTTGAAATTGAGTGGAGTAAATTATTGTAGTAGAGATCAAAACTCTTCAAATGAACTCCTTTTAAACGAGCTTAGCTGCAATTTGTTGATGGAACAATGGTGGTTAATGACAAGCAGTCACTAACAACCAGCTCGGGTGATACCCCCCTTTCGTGACGAACTGTATTAAGTACCGCGGAGGATTAGAGGCACACCAAATCGGAATTTTTGATTGCCTGTGATTTATACGACGCAGAAACGGTTCTAACAAATAAAATATACATTTGTCGATGTACAAGCACTGCAGAGTAGCCGAGTAGATGCCAAGAAAATTTAGGTTCTCTATTTCACAAACACTCGGGAAATGGAGTCGGGATCCCTCCCGTATATTATTGCAACTTCACAATGATTCAGCGAGTGTCCGGAGAGTGCTCCACTAAAAACAACTTGAGCAAACGTTCTTACATAGTAACTACGCACTGTGTGCTATGTGCTGCTAGTTCTGTAGAAAGATACAGTCAATATTAACTTAAGCGAAAAAATATTTATCAAAAATGGAACCGACTTCAACACTCAAAAGTGTGAATTAGGTAACTTGTTGAAGTAGGTACCATGATAGTTCACAAAAGTACTATCACAATATCGTGCGCATGGCACCGACTCCGACAAGTTATTTCTATTAAGTTCGAATTGAGTAACCTCCTTTTCTTGAAATCATCCATTCTATCATCGGTCAACCAGACGTACGACTATGCGCCACCGCTACATGGTAGTTATACCACCGTTACGCACGAAGCGTTTTGCTTCCACTTTTATAATGCGTACTGCCAGAGAGTGGAACTCACTGCCTGAGTCTGTGTTTCCCGATATGTACAACCCCGGAGTCTTCAAGTCGCGAGTGAATAGGTTCCTTCTAAGTTTGCGTGCTCCACCTTAGACCGCGTCGTCGCTTAACATCAGGTGAGACAGTGGTCAAACGCAAGCTTATAATCTTTAAAAAAAAAACTTCAGATAAATAATACGTTAAAATTGAAATATCCCAGTGTACAGTCGTCGTCGTGTTTGAGAGTGGACCCGTTAGAAATATCACTGTGTACTTTAGCTAACTTAATCACGACTCTACTCTTCCATTTACCATGAAGGGGCCGACTTTGAAATGGGTATTTGACATTTCGGTTCTGTGTCGTCCGTTTTCAACTAGTTGAGAGTGACAAAGAAATTAATGAAGGGTTGTGTGTGGACGGACGCTGGTCGGATTGACCGAACGGACGGATCACCTACACCTTCATAAAGGCGCCCCCTGCACGGGGAGAAAAACGTTGTGGCGGGCTAAGTCCTGACGATTACTCACGGCGGCGATAGATTTCACTATAAATGGTAAAACTTTTCACTTTAGCCACTTTATTCCCTATTTATTATCAAGTTTTTTTTTCATACCGTATAGATCTAGCGTTCGACTACTGTCTCGATGGTCAGTGACGATGTGGTCGAAGATGTATCACGCTAGATCTAGAATGCTCATAGACTCTCAAGGACTGCTGCCTGAACACACTATGTGTTTGGTGACAGTTTAAAGAAAGTTGCTACACTAAGTATTACATATACGATTAAAGACACACGTATTGAGTGACAAGTTCTAATAAGGTCTGAGGGTTGAAGGAGTTAATTGGAGAAAATTGCGGTCAACCGTCAAGTGAAGGGTCAATCTTAAGCTGTTGTAAAACTACAGTAAAAGTAAAGGTTCTGCACAGAGCTATCAATAACAAAATAGAAAGGTCGAAACTTCGACTATACACAGGAGTAGAACAGGATAATACACCTACATAATAATCTGTCACACTCAGGATAAAAATAGAAAGACTTGTGAAATATGAACGCAACTTGCTATTTTAACGTGTCGAAGGGTTGAATGCCCTAAAATTTAACGGTACATAGTCGAAACTATCTATCTATATTAGTCTGTAACTGACTTATTTAAATCATTATAGATGAGGTAAAAGATACCAGGCACATCAATTACTGACAAATTAATAGAAGTTATTATGATTAAACATTCCTGCTTTTGTTGGAGAACGCACATTTTCGTAACTTCGAGTCACGTATACTTTGACAACTTGTTAACTCCGCACCTCCAGCGATGGGTTGATTTAACCGGTATAATTAAGCTTATGTGATACAATAGCGAGGTCATTGAACTCGCGAAGTTGAATGAGAATTGAAAGGAGGCAAAGAGTTGTGATGTTAGTGTTACCTGCATAGAGCGGCGGCTGGAGCCGGAGTTGGAGCGAGAGAGGTTGGGCGCGCGCCGCTTGGTGGCGCCGCGCCCCGCCAGCAGGTTGTTCAGCAGCGACGGGGAGCGCGCGCAGATGAACGCGTGGAACGACGACACCGTGAACACGCCCAGCTTGTTCAGCGTGCTCTTGGTGCCGCGGGACACGTGAGTCAGGAGAGACTGCAACAGATCAATACCTTCGTGGTGCCCGTACCGAGCTCGGCCGCTCGGCACAGATAGCGCCCCGTCGACCCTAACTAAATATAACAAAGTTCGCAACGTCGTTAACAGATGGAGCTACCCGTGTTATTGGTCCTTCAATCTATCTATGATCTAGTACTTAGTAAAAACTTGTTTCTTTGTTTTATTACAACTTCACAGCATGTATACCGTCACGCTAAAATTAAAACGATGTTTATAAAAGAAGTTGTATATAACATTCTCTAGAATTCAGGAAGCGCATATTAATTTAACTGAATTGATATTTTAATATGTCGTCAGCGAACATATTCGTGCAGCGAATAAAACGTGTTTCCTTTTAATGAATTTTATTCATTTAACAATACACGTAGAGTAAGGTCAAGTATTTTATTTTAAGTTGTTGAATCAGAGTTAAGCTGCTGGCTTAAGAAAGTATATAGCAGCTACGATTCTCGAAACTAAACGTTGATTGTGAGTCAGCCATGAGTGCACTGAAACAATAAAGAACTAAACCTTATGTTGAATTAGTATCATCCACTGCCGTAAACAGACGGTTTCTTGGAAAACTATTACTGTAAAAAATATCTAAAATGTACAGTACACATTACTGAAATATCGGGTCAACTTTAAAAATTACACGTATACTAGAGTGAGTTTTCTATTTTCAGATATATAACAGTTATACTATCACTTCAAATATTATATGGAGAATAACATATCGCATGAGCAACAGGGTTTTGTTAAAGGTCTTTATTTAAAATGCCAAAAATCTTTAAAGGTTAGATCGAGACGAGGAAGATAAGGAGAGATTGAAAGAGACACCACATCATAATAATCGCATTAGTATGGGCACACCATATTTTATAATATTAAACAGCAGGAAATTATGAAAAGAATGTTGGGAATGTTGGTATACCGTGGAGGATATTGAAATATCCGTTAATCAGACCCTATTCCTGGTATATACGGCGAGCATTTATGTTATTCGCGTATTCGATAGCCGTTATGACGTGCCGTGACATGGGTCGCCGCGTAACAGATTCGAACCCCGCTCTCCGGCCAACGGAACTGTCAATTTGATAGCGGAGCCAACAAATTTCCTTTTTCTGTCGCCACGATGAAATCACTTGACAATCAACACCCCCCGGGCAGGTGAGGGGTTCTTCATAGAGTGATAAATTGTGTTCGTCTGTTGTTTTGGGATTGGCAAAAACAATACTGTATTTTGATCAGCCTTCGAATGAATTATAGCGAGCGCACCGGAAAACGGATCGCTGTATCATATTGGGGATAATCTCAGGGCAAAACCAAAGTTCGGGATAAATTGTAAAAATAAATCCGACCCTATTTTCGACACAAAACATAAATAATTCATTTACATTCTCTCATTCAGCCGTATAATAGACATACTCTTTGATTTGCTGTAATACGTTACTTGTAAGGACTATAGTAGATTGACAATCCACGTAGACATTAAAAAAAATCCATAAATGGAATTTTTCTTCTAAGTATCAATTGGTAACATATTTTTTTTCACCCTTTGCTACTCTCGGGACCAATTGTCATTGTGCATGTTCACCGATTTCTTCACCTAATGTTAAGCCAAGTATACGTAGCACTTTTCAGTTATTGGAGTGTAACTTAAAAACCGCTTGACTGATTTTGATAGAATTTAAATGGGACCACGCGGGAAGCTTCTAAATAAAAAAAAAGAATCATCAAAATCGGTTCACTTAGTCGCAAGTTCTTAGGTAGAAAACAAGAAAATATATATTTAAGAGTCGAATTATGAACCTCCTTTTTTGAACTCGGTTCACAACGACATGGTAGGACTAGGCATACGTACTTTAGGGTTCGGCAGCTCGCCACTCTGCAGGCTGGCCATGTAGCAGCGGAGACGGAACTGTTCACAATGTAGGCGCTCCAGGTTCTCTTCCCACTGCAGCATTTGCACGGCCAGCTGGGCGCGCGTTTCAGGGTCCGACACTACAGACTGCTGCAAATCCGCCATGTGCTTCAATTTGTGGTCCTGTGCAACAAAATTCCCAGTCTCACACACACATACACAACAGTGTTGAGAAAACTAGACAACCTTTAGTTTCGAGGAGTACATTCATAAATTATGATTTATTTATTCTGAGATTATCTGTGTCCTACTTAAAGTTTTTATTCTGTATATTGGCTGGCGATAGTGTAAGACTCATCCAAGAATTTTTAAATCTACTAAATTGTGTACAATAACAGAATCAGTATGTAAACTAAGCGTTTGCGCTTAAACTATTTCGAAGTTTAGCAATACCTTAAACCTCTTTGTTATATATTAACAAAGAGGTGTATATGTGAAGGAATCTTTGAACGCGATTCCCCCCCCCCTCCCCCAAACTTCGGATTAATTTGAAGCTTTGTACAATTATCCGGAACCGATGACATTGCATTAATTTAAATTGTTTGTCACGGGATCTCCAAAGTTAGCTATTACAGCTCTGAGATTTTTATTTCAGTTAATTACAAAAGCGTGGTTTTAGTTTGTTTTAACAACTATTACTTATTTTCAGATAGTCTTCAGGCAGTTGATGACGCAAAAGGTATTGAAGAATTGACTCTTTGCATCAAATATACGTAGCGTAAAAGTAAAAGCTTTGACAAAACGAATCGACTTACTCCCGTTCTTGCTTGATAATTCATTAAATACATTTAAACGAAGTAACTTATGCGGTAAACCGCTGAATAGAAATGACTCCTGTGAGTATAATGCAGTTTTTTTTATTACTGCCTAAGCATACGTTTGACCTTTATCTTGCCTGGTGTGTAATGGCTTCCCACGAGTAAGAAAAATACTCGCATTTATGCAAACAACTTCAGAACTTTAGAAGCACGAACACCGAAAACACACAACCCTTACACAAACACTCACGGTAGCATTAAGTTATTTACACTCCCACGCACATTTACAGATATTTGTGTTAAATTTATAACACCCTTATTTTGGTCACGGGTTAAAATGTCATTCCGATAAACCTTTGACGCATTCTCTAACACATACTCGCTTTGCGATAGGCACGTTGATGCTGAAATGGCGCGTCAAAGCGAAAATCTGTGTGGGCGTGCAGGTCTACGTCGAGCGCAGTCCGTAAACTATACTACTTGCATTAGAGATAATGTAGGCGAACACGGCCTCACAGCCTTAGGCTAAACTTGGTGGGTAAAGAAAAATGCTGACCTCGACTTTCTCGCGACCTCTATCTATAGAGAGCGTCCTTAGCCTCGTTCATCTCTACGTGTATATAAATAGTAACAGCTTGTGTATAGTAAGTTTTCAGCATTGCTTTATGCAAGATCACCAACTGATCTGGTATATAGTACGTACTTATATTGTTAGTGGGAGAGACGGTCTCCGAACTTGTGCCGGAGATGACGTGTGCTATGAATATTAATAAGCGCGTGCTCCCCGCCCACCTGCCCGCGATAACTATCGTGGTTTTAAAATACATTGTTTTATATTAAAGAAAAATGACGCTTGCTGCCATCATAACTATATCATTAAACATTGTTCGAACGAGTCGGAAGATGTTTGTCAACATATCATTTCAGATTACTCTTGATAGTAACAAATACCGTCGCCGCGGCGGCAGTTATAAATTTATATGCTATGTTAACTATTTTCTCACTCTCAATCACAATCAATTCAAAAGTGGTCTGGAAGAGGTAGCTTCTTATATTCCCAATAATACTACCAATTATACAATGCATTTTAATCTTTATTATTATGCTACTTGCTTTTGTTTTGCTTTTGTTTTGCTTTTGTATGTACTTTTTAACGGCAGAAGTTTTGTAATAAAATGCTTATATATCAATTTTGTTTATCCGCATACTGCAACTGAGGAATTGAGTATGTCATATTTTTAAACATAGACTTCCACTTTTGTCGTCGTACTTCGTGTCATCGTAGACCGCATCATCACTTAAAATCAGGTGAGTGGTCAAACGCATGCCTTTTCTCAATAAAAATAAATCATTTACACAATAAAAGAGGACACACGACTTTACGATTTTCTTTGTGTATGTGCGAAATGTTAATCTCTGGTTCAGAACGAGTACTTCGCTAATCAATATAAGTTCATGTACCCAGTATTCGCTTCGCAGAGATAATGCCAACGTGGCGAGCCTGGCGTACAGTCGCGTGATGTAGGGGGGCGCCACAATCGCGGGGCTCTGACGCGTGCTGCGGTCACCCGGCGTAGGTCGCAGATTGGCGCAAATTACACGCGAGGACCGCTCTCCACCGCAGATCCGTCCGTCCCATACACACTATCTTCTAATATACACAATATGATTGTGCTCGAAGATATCATGATGATATCGTGATGCCAGTTGATGAGTTCCTACTGAAAAACAGCCCGAAGGTTGCCAAACCCTCGCATATGCTGAGTAGGGACTCATTTCTGGCATCGCGCATCACTGCAATACCTACATTAACGTTGTTTTAATTTTGTGCTTATTTTATTTTTATTTTTGATGTCTGTTTGTAGGGGTCTGTAGGTTTAAGTGTCTATGTATGTGTATTGTAGTGTTGCCTTTTGTCAGAAATAAATATGTTTTCTTTCTTTCTTTCTTATATCTACTCTTGATTGACATCCCGTTTTGCAAAGACTACCTACCTTTCCGGCAGAACTTAGTATTCTTAGTATTTTCAAAGTATACATAATGTATAATTCTGTATATATATAACAAACGCCTAACAGTTCACATTATCACAAACTTTAACACAATTTTTGATAATAATTGAAATATTATCAAAATATGCTTAAATTTACTTGGCATTAACATATTTGTAGGATATATTCGTACATGGAAAAAACACTTTTAATTTTAAAATAATGTGTACGCTTCACTCTGTGTGATATTTATAAGACTAAGAATTACGCATAACAATAGTAATATAGCGCATTCAGTATAATATTTTGACATCTGTAATATTTACCCATATTTTGCGTAATAAATTATTTGATTTAAAAACTCCCACACGGTCATTTTCAACAAGTTTTCAACGATTCATTTGGTCATGGTGGCTTTTCAATATTCAAGTTTTCCACCAAAAATTCTGTCACCATCTATGTTGGAACTATTGAAACATTTCACTTTGAAATACGCCAAACGTTAAATACTAAATGTATTGTATGTATATATATTATCGTAAATTCTCGAAACGCTCAACTAGCAAAGACGCCGAAACATAAATAAAAACACTGAACTTATTGCTTCGAATTACACAAGGTATACAAACTTATTCTCTGCAAGTACCGCACGCAAACTGCATTTAAATATTATCCAACACTCTATGCTCTCTCTCACTTATTCCGAAAGTGTATTAAAATAGACGTTTTATAATGCACAATAAAAAGAGGATCACGTTTTGATTATGCCTCGTATGTCGACGTATCAAAGTTGAACATTAACCAAGCAAAGATCAGCTCTGGAAAGTAGTTAGATATTCGCAGTAGTGGAACAATGTTGATGTTGGTTCAGGCCGAAGCGATGCGCAGTTGAAGGGCGAGCGCTGCATAATTCCACGGTAACACCACTTGATGTTCAGCACATTTCCACTTTATACAGAAGCGATCTATGTTCATTAATTCTGAAATGTAGGCGACGCTTTGCATTTGTGGTCGCAAACTGCGAGAGTGGAAAAGTCAATATTGTTTTTACGGTTTCGAGTGTTGTTTTAGGCATAGCACTTACAGATTCGATCGCTTTCTCGAGGCGGTAAATTTCTTCCTGTAATAAATGTAGGGTTCCAGTCTTGCCGCGGTGACGAGCGAACGCTGCGGCGCAGGCGCTGTGTATGCTGTTCACCCAGTTCTCGAGCTCGACCTACGGAACACGGCGCAATTATTGTTAAATAGGCCACAAGATCGTATTACGAAAATTTAATTAAATATCTCGAGTTAATATAGGAACACGTGCTATTATGTAATAAAGGATAAATGTTCATACCGAGAATAATATGAGTACCTTAAGCTCCCTACAAATTGTAACAAATCTTCTGGCAACAATAAGTGCCTACACCCTGGGATCTTGATATGGGTTGATAAGTAATTGTGTATGTGCGTAAATAACACGTGAGTTTGAATCCGCTGTCGAGAGGTACATACGAACAGGGAAATATATTACAATATATTTGCTTCCTTGGTACGGTGCTTGACATATGTTACAATATAGTTACATACTCGGCACTGTGCTTAAAATATGTTACAATATAGTTACTTACTTGGCACTGCGCTTGAAATATGTTACAATATAGTTACATACTGGGCACTGTGCTTGAAAAATGTTACAATATAGTTACTTACTTGGCACTGTGCTTGAAATATATTACAATATACTTGCTTCCTTGGCACGGTGCTTGAAATATGTTACAATATAGTAACATACTTGGCACTGTGCTTGAAATATGTTACAATGTAGTTACTTACTTGGCACTGCGCTTGAAATATGTTACAATATAGTTACATACTTGGCACTGTGCTTGAAATATGTTACAATATAGTTACACACTGGGCACTGTGCTTGAAAAATGTTACAATATAGTTACTTACTTGGCACTGTGCTTGAAATATGTTACAATATAGTTACTTACTTGGCACTGTGCTTGAAATATGTTACAATATAGTTACATACTCGGCACTGTGCTTAAAATATGTTACAATATAGTTACTTACTTGGCACTGCGCTTGAAATATGTTACAATATAGTTACATACTTGGCACTGTGCTTGAAATATGTTACAATATAGTTACATACTGGGCACTGTGCTTGAAAAATGTTACAATATAGTTACTTACTTGGCACTGTGCTTGAAATATATTACAATATACTTGCTTCCTTGGCACGGTGCTTGAAATATGTTACAATATAGTAACATACTTGCACTGTGCTTGAAATATGTTACAAAATAGTTACTTGCTTGGCTCTGTGCTTGAAATTTGTTAACAATATAATTACTTACTGGGTACTGCGTTTGAAATATATTACAATATAGTTGCTTACTTGGCACGGTGCTTGAAATAGATAAGCGTCGCCAAATGCAGTGCTGAGGCAGAAGATGTAGTCGCGTTTGGGATGCTCTGGGATAGGCTGCATAATGGCTCCGTCTACTATGATGAGGTGCTTCGGGGCAGCTTCTACAGATCGGCCTTCACGAGAGTCACATGGATAGAAAAGTAGAGTAGTGCCTTTCAGGCACACCCAGTAGCCCTTCCAACCACGTTTCCGCGCCAGCTCTATCTGATGCTTTTTCCGTAACAGCCACTTCTTCACACTCAAAAATCTGTTTTGAACAAAATTGTTAATGACAATGGTTACAAGATTAAGCATCATAGCTAAAGCACTTCCAGTGTCAGATATTGTACCTCGAAATAGTAGAGGGAAATCAATCTATTTAGGCTTCAAACGCACCTCATAGGTATCTTGTATCCTCTTGGAAAGTGACTTTACTGAGTGGATGACATCTCATAGAACTTTGCCAACTTTGCTGACGTCACTTATCATGGGATGTCGAAGGCAATGCAGTGAGTGACAAAACCTACATTGTACCAACCAACCTAATGTGTACTCTTTGGACAGAAATTAATATGTACGGGAGGGCCTTTCTCCCATCGTGAGCGGAAGTAAAACATATGAAACCTTCATAGGTTTACACATTTATATGAAGAGCTAACGAAACCTTAAAATATAATACGTGTTGATTTATTTTTATTTTATTTAGTCTATGAATTTGAGTATCAAGTTTATCGTGGTATTTATAGGTTAAAAGAACAATCTGATACATAAATAATAAAAAGTTAGACTACAAAAAACGACTTCTACTAAGTAGGGAATCAATTAATTGATTCTCTAATATAGTGGGACATTTTCATCATTTTTTTGTAAATATAGAGAAATAACCATTTTTAATGTAATATTTTTGAGATTAATCTAGATGTAAAACCTCTTTTTGAATGTTTTTTTCTCAAGTCAGTTTACGAGTATATAGGTCGCATCCTTCCTTTTTTGGATGCCGCGCCGGTTGAAAAGAATCATTGGAGTTTTACCACCATTGTTTTTTCTATTTTCAGTCACGGAAATAGTAAAAACAATAGCCCCTTCAACTTTTTGATGCGGAAGATCTGCATATTGTTTTATTATTCTAAATAAATATTTATTCGGGTGATGGTAAATTATTGACGATCCTGAATAAATATTTATTTAGATTTTTTTTTCTATTTATTAACATTCACACGAGGTCTTCAGGTCCCAAACTAGGCAGAGCCTGTACTATGGTAACGTAATGACTGATAAATATACTTATATACATATAACATAATAACATAAAAAATATATATATATATACAAACCCAGACACACACAGGTCAAACAGATATGTTCATACACACACATGCTTGACCTGTCCGGGAATCGAACCCGGGACTAGCGGCTCAGACGGCAGAGTGCTACCAACTGCGCCAATCGGCCAGAAAAAAAAAATAATGGTAGATTATTAACTTTATAACTATTGATAGTCCGTAAAATTGCTAGATTTTTGAAAAGTGGACCAATATGGACTACATCTATGTACGCTTCTTTATTTCTCTCTCTTTCAGTGGTGTGCCCGTAATGGGCATTTACTAATCCAAATGGGTAACGGGTAGAGTTTCGGGATAAGCTTTTAACCAGCCCAAAATGCAACGAAAGTTGAAGATTAATGTAACTGGCTACATTTGAAGCGATGATAGCTCAGCGGGGTGATCGTTGGCTGTAACACCTTATCAAATTCCCAGCATGGTAGTAGGGTACTTTCGAGTACCCGCCAGGCTAGCTACCACCCTCAAGTTTGAAAATCTGTCACCTAACACGTAGTGTTTCAGGCAGCAGTCCTTGAGACCCAGTGAGCATTCTAGATCTAGCGTGATAACATCTTCGACCACATCGTCACTGACCATCAAGTGAGATAGTGGTCAAACGCTAGCTCTATACAGTATAAAAAAAATATAATTAAAACCGGAGCCAATAAGAAAAATAAAAACAATTAGCAGGTGTTGTTTTCTTTTTCTTCTTTTTACTTTTTCAAATTTGGGTCTAACTAGGATTTGGTTATATCCAAGGAAGTTCTTTGCATTGGTGTTAGTTCTTCAATTTGGCAACTGGGTGCATTTTACAAATGACCTTACAAGAATTATTTTGTAAGCGGCGGCGCAGGGGTTAAAAACATTCTTAATGGTTTTGTAATAAATGCTGGAGTTAGCAGCACAAGAGAGCTGTTGCTGTTGTGTCGAGAGGCCCTGTCTCTTCATCAGATTGTTTAATATAAGTATGTAGGTAATTTGGCAGGAAACTTCATCGTTTGCTCCAGTACGTAGGCAGCTTAATAGTGCCTGTGCCGGTAGTCCTGCGGAGATGGTTTCGAGACCTGTTTGAGCACACCATCTTTATGTTGTCTTATTCGAAAGAGTTGATAAGCTTTATCATTTGTGACGTACATTATGTTTGGTAAAAGTTCGGAGTCACTTATCTTATGTTTCGCATTCTTTTTTTTAATCATCCATCTACAGGTTTTATTTATAAACTAACGGTCTGCCCAAACAGTTATATGAGCCCTACGATACATACATACATTTTTTTAAACACTGCGTATTAGTGTAAGTAAAACGTGTATTAAAATAAACTTATATACCTTAACAAAAACTTGGAATATTCGAATAGTTTTTAATATCTTTAATACAAAAAAATTATTTAATCCTCAAGTAAAATAAATTGTTATGTTTATTAAGAACCCCAAAATACTCTGCAAACAACACCGCTGTTTCAATTTTTTTATCTACGTCTCTCGGATTGTAAGGCAGTGTAAAGTGTTTCTTTATCAGCTCTTTAATCTTCTGTATGGAAACCCCTCTCGCCCCCCTGCTAAGATGTTCCATGGCCCAAATAATAACATTAGCCGGCGTGGGGGCAACTTTCTTCCCTCTAAGTCTGGATATTTTCAAATTAGGCTTAATCCGGTATATTGTTAACCGTGAAGATTTAGAAATTGCCATAACTATCAATATATAGGCAGGTATGCATTATAGCTGTTAAATAATTTTATTAAAACTTCGTCTCATATTCTTTTATTGCACTTTTGACATATTTGATACTACGAACTTGCTCACTGAGCATATAATCACTATGAACTTGCTGCGTACCAGAGAGAGCACGACAACAATACTAGCTTCGCCCCGCGGTGCTACCCGCGTTGACTATGGTGTTTTGTTACCTCAGTATATTATTTCACGAGAACTTTACATTTTTGGAGATGCAAATAGCCTATGTGTATTTATACTCTAAGAATATATATAGGCTGGCCGGTTGGCGCAGTTGGTAGCACTCTGCCTTCTGAGCCACTGGTCCCGGGTTCGATTCCCGGACAGGTCAAACATTTGTGCGTATGAACATGTCTGTGTGACCTGTGTCTGGGAGTGTATATGTATTATAAGTATATATATCAGTCATCAGGTTACCATAGTACAGGCTCTGCATATATATAGTTCCCACGGTGGGCTGTGCGTGCGTCATGAACCGAACGTCCGCCTTTGTTGGTTTTAATTTGTATACGATAAAGTGAAAATTAATTTAACTGGGATACACTAATTGTATTTTCTATACTTGTCAATAATTAAAAATGTCGTTAAACAACCAAAAAATAAACTAATTAAATTAGTCATACTATTGTCATGTATCTTAATATTATAAATGTAAGTAGCAATAGCATTCATTATTGAGAAAATTCGCAATACGAGTAGTACATGCAAGAGCTATATTGCGTTTTTATTTATATATCGTCAATGAGAATACATATATATACATATTTAGTGTCAGTGTCAAAATAGCAATTGGTACATCGTCCTAGCCTCGTGTAGATAAAGATCTGTGGTTTTCTACTCAGGATCATAGAGTCAAAACTTTTGTATATTTCATTTTTGCCGTATAAATAAAAAAAACTCCTTAATATGTATTAATCAGCGCTTTCCATTCGCAATCATTTTCAAAAATATTAATATTGCTCACGTCTAGAAACTATGAAACAGACACGGAATATTTGTGTTAAACCAGTAACAGTCAAATTATTATAGTATGAATGATCCCTTACCGCAAATTATTTGGTAACGGTCTATTAAAGTCGTAACTGGCTATTAGAGTTATATTGCGAAGACCGAACATTGGGGAATCGTATGGAGGTTTATAATCAGCGAGCTAGATTATACCGGCCTCTCACACGATCTTTATTCTGCCAGTATTAATATTGGTACCTACATATTTTGAATATCGACTATGTTTTCGATAAAGTAAGCGCAAAAAAAGTCGGCAGTGTATTTTTGACACCAGAGCAGTACATAATACCGGGAGCAACGATTGAATTCGGGAATGTCATGGTGCGATCCTGATTATACTGGTGGCGTTTATACCATCAACTATGTACCCGCCAAAAAAATTGGTTAACTATAAATATACCAATATCATAGGTGAAACTAAAGCCCACAGACTTCGCTGGCTCGGCCATCTGGAAAGAATGAAGGATATCCATGCTGTTAAACTAGCATACTTGGGTCGACGACCCGTCGGCCGTCCCAGGTATCGCTGGAGCGATGAAGTTGGGAAGGATCTTCGCTAGCTCCAAGCCGATAACTGGCAAGAGATGGCCCAAGATCGAACAAAGTGGCACATATTATTATCGGAGGCCAAGACTCATTTTGGGTCCCTGCGCCATGCTGAATGAGTGAATAAATATACCATATACCAACCACATGAATTAAGTGATAGACTCACTTCTCCCAATTTATCATTACTAAATTCCCGTGAAGTAATTCATACAAACGTAAATGCTTCAATTAATTAGGACAGCATCGCGTATTTCCCTGCGGTTATGTAGTATTAAGCCGCTATCACCAAACAAAGTGCAAAATCGCTCGGCGTTATAAGCTTAAGCCCGTGAAAATTTGACAGCGGCGGTATCAATAATGTTCACTCAAACTATTGACGCTTGACCATTTGCTAAATATACAATTTTATGACTATTTAGATTATTTTATTAAACGTCCTACATGTCTAATAAACTCTTAAAAATACCACTTCTGTTACCGTTATGGTACTTAATCCAGTTCATAAAGATTAATTCTGATTGAACAATTTTTATTTTATTTTTTATTTTGTATAGATTTTTTATTTTGTTTGACCACTTGATGGTCAGGGAAAATGTGGTCGAAGATGTTATCACGCTAGAGCTAGAATGCTCACTGGCTCTCAAGGACTGTTGCCTTTATCAATAATTCTCGCGGTAACGAGAAATGGTAATGGATTTTATAGTCGTATAAGTAAAACATTGCTTGTTTTACACAAGTTGAGATAGTTTTATAGAGCGACAAACTGCTGTATGACAAATCATAATGAATCGCCAAACAATAATTGAATTCAAAACGGGTGCAAGTTCTAACGTTATCATCGAAGATTGTGAAACAATTTTCACCCAAGTGTACATAAAAGCTATTTCAATTCTAAACCAATCATTGTGTTGAAAATAAATCTGCATTCAGAAAAGTAGTAGAAACGTGAGCGAAGCCGAGAAGCTCAATCTTGTCTGTAAGCACGGTACGTTTTAGAGCGGCGTTGAATGGGTCACGGCTAAGATTTCCCTCCGGTCATTTGGGATTCATGGAAGCAATTGTAGCCTCAAGGAACATAAAGGACGCCGTAGGCTTTTTCTAATAGAAACTTTGCTGTACCACGGAGAATATACGACGCAGCCTTTCTTTCTGCGGGCTCTTGTTTTACTTACATTTATTACAGTTTTTTCAAAGAAGCACCGTCAAAACAGAAGTTTCTCTTTAGTTTCTTCTTTGAAACTTGCAGCGTCCATCGTTTTATGGTAAATAATTAACCATGTCATGATAGTAGCTAGTCAAAGTAATTCATAGAGATAGCGGCTAGTGCACGAGTGTCATGCATATCTTTCGTTTATTTTTAGCCATATAATTTTATTTTGACAAAATGGTTTAAATACCAGACCTATGGTATTTAAAACAATTTGCCGTATATATGCCGTGGTGGTACCGGCCTAGAGTAGTACTCCCCCATCTTTTCCCGCGGGTGCCGTAAGAGTCGGCTAAGGGACCACGTACCAAAAGGTGGACAGCAGCGCCTTCTGAGGACTGGAAATCATACTGCGCTCGCCAACCCGCCCGCCAAGCGTGGCGAGAATTGGCAAATCCCCTCTATATAGGGGAGGCATATGTCAAGCAGTGGATGTCCAATTGCTGAGAAGAAGAAGACCAGACCTATAAATCTCAAACTCGCGATAGCTCGTGAGGATGGATGTATAGATGTTTGTTACTCTTTTACGCTAAAATGGCTGAACGGATCTCGATATACTTAGTCTACTTTTTGAAAATATGCGAATATTGTACTGTTCCCGTGGGATAACTTAGTTAGCGGGAAAATCGTAGTCGACGCGGGTGAAAATGCGGGGCGCAGCTAGTGATCAATATGTACTGTAGTTGATACAGTTTAAGTTTACACTATTGATTGTTAGTAATAATAAGTTGAACACTCTCGTTTTTATTGTGTATCGCATTAACAATATGCTAGGAAGAACTTATGTTCAAATATTGGAAGGAAAATATCCGGCTGCCTAAAATCCTAATAACATCCCCCGCAGATGTTAATAAGGAAGGAAGTAATTGGGCCCTAGTGGTATGGGCTGCTATAGCTTAGTTGGACAGAGCGACAGGACGGTATTCTGTAGTCGTGGATTCAAGTCCCACTAGCAGCCGGATTTTTTCCTTCAAATATTTGAACATAAACACTCTTTACAACTTAGCCCCTGAAACTGTTCAATACACCCTCAGGTCTCTACTTCGAAGAAATTTGTCTAGATTATGTGTGTCGATAGATACCTACTCCGCATTTAAAACTACTCAATACCACCTTGGGCATTAGTTCCCAGACCACCACTTCGTGATATGAAATGTAAAATGAAAATAATTTTATTTATAATTGGACATTATAGTGCATTATGTACGCTAATCAACCTACACAACGACCCTACCCCACACGATGCTCTAGGCGCGTGTCGTGGAGGTCTGGTTGTTAAGTTAACTGCGGTGTATTTCTAAATCAAATAACATATCTTGTTGGCCAAGTGTGTTGAGTGACATACGCGTTAATCGAGAGATGGATTATCAAACTTAAACAAGTTGACAGTAGTATATAGTAAGACTGATGAGTAACAAGGAATAAAGTTATGTACTGCACAGGTCCCTATAAATAATATTACAGCTTAATATTGTACGAAGTAGGGGGAGACCCAGGTGTGACTCGCGGTCCCTCATCCCCTAATAGATCACTAAGATTGATGCGAGCCCTTGCTATAAAATTGAATAAAACCCCGTGTATCGCACTTATTTTCGGGCTGGATATAACAAAGTTTTACCTCCGTAATTTCCAATCGAATATAACCTACGTTCGTACTCGGACCCCTCAGCCGCCGTCGCCGCCGTCAGGGAAAACGAATCGTCAAATAAAATAAAACCATTTATAGAGATGCAATATGAATTATGTAAGACGGGACATAAATATCATTTCGGAAAAAAAATTTAACAGAAAACTGTGTCTTTGAAAGCTATATTTGACTTTTGGCTGGTGCTACGACATTTAAATGCTTTCCCATAAACATATTTTTGTCTTGCAACAGTATAAATACGTTTCGCGTCGTCTTCGTTCGCGTGGCTTACAGGTACTGAGTATAAACTTTCATCACTGCCTGAGTTTGGCTATTTTAGCGTTCTATCGTTCTTCTGCCGTTCCCACTTTTATCGATTTTATTAACAGCTCTCGCTTGGCTAACGATAAACCTAGAAAATTATCAAAAGTTTTTATAAGCATTTTACAATTTATCATTACTTCCATGGGTACCTTTATATTGAACATAATACACTACATTACTGAGCCCCTAACGTTTTATCGAAATAAACCTTTTTGTTTCTTGTGTCTAAAATTATAAATAGTCCAACTGTGTAAGCGCCATCTAGCTGTAATTGACTGTGTTCTTGAGTAGGATGTAAGAGAATCGAATAGTATCCTCATAAAGATACTATTCGATTCCATGACACCCCATTGAAGAACCCAGACCTTGTGTGAATGTAAATAAATAAAAAATAAATAAATAAAAATTGATATGAAATATGAGTCGTATATACTGGGGTGTGTATCTGATTGATAAGAAAAACAGTAAAATTAATTGCAGCAGTTTCTGAGTTATAAGGTAATAACAGAAAATCAGACAGACGGTAATGAAATAAATGCTAGACAATTATTCGGTCATTCTTGGCAAACGTTATAAGATTTTATGGAAAGAAGTTCTATTTGCAGAAGTTTTCGTCTTCATAATTGTATTATGGGCTTAACATTTGTCTCTTTTAACTCCTGGGGCTGATGTATCATGACGATTTCCATCTACACTTTTTAGATATTTTACGCAAAATAATTACTTTTAAGTTAAATCCAATTATAAAAATTTGATTATATTTTTATATAAGTATCTCAAATTGTTGCGCTTTAAATCATTTTATCTTCATATCATATTTTTCAAATTACGTCCATTCCTGGGAAAACAACCATATTCTTGGAGTGTTTATGATCTAAAATACTTTTGTGACTTATCATAATATTATTATAATTTTAATAATAAATATTTTGACATAAATGTAACTGTTGAATTCGTTTTTATGTCAATAAATAATAATTAAATTATAGCGAACGATAGCTAAACTGCTTATAAATATATTTACATTTTTTTAAATAAGTTTGTATATTTGGAAATTTACATACCTATTGCACTTGCATTACATTCGACCGCTTGGATATAATATCAATGAGATTCCATCCCGATAGCGACCTCACATTCTCAGTGCCTTTAAAACCTAAACAGAGTACAGACATGCTTCCATGAGACGTTACATGACTGAGGAGTGTTGTCAGATTCACATTTGACAGATCTGATTGGTTCCACCCAAAGCCCGTGGTTTATTTTTGTCACCCTTGAACCTAACTCATTGCGACATATCCTTCTGAGCATCTCTTCAACAATTTAAATGTTCGTCTAAATGAGCGTGTGGGTCGCAGTGTTATATTGTGACGTTAACATATATGGCTCTTTTTTTTTATCACACTCAGACCCCCGCACTAGGATTCCCTGTGTCGCGGGAGACATGGACATACACAATCACAGCAAAGAAACATCCAAGACCCGGGAGAAACATTTACACTCATCGCACAAATGTTTGCCCCTGCCGGGATTCGAAACCAGGGTCCCGAAGACACAAAAGTCATGTCACTGACACTAACCACTGCGCCACGGGGACCGTCACTAACCATTGCGCCACGGCGACCGTCACTAGCCACTGCGCCACGGCGACCGTCACTAACCATTGCGCCACGGCGACCGTCACTAGCCACTGCGCCACGGGGACCGTCACTAACCATTGCGCCACGGCGACCGTCACTAGCCACTGCGCCACGGCGACCGTCACTAACCATTGTGCCACGGCGACCGTCACTAGCCACTGCGCCACGGCGACCGTCACTAACCACTGCGCCACGGCGACAGTCAATCAATAGATGTTCAATATTTTCAATTATTAGCTACATTACATGTTTTAACAAGTGAATGATTCTCACCCGGCTTTTCTGACAGCGCCGGTGCAGTTGAAGGAAGCGGCCGCCGCGCCCGTCTGCTTGCCTCTGTACGGGGAGTTCATGGCGCTCTCCCCGGCTTCGTCCTCGTCCGACACGGCGGTCGTCAGGGACATGCGGTCATCGTCCGATATCTGCATACGAATATAAACGTTCATTAACTATGTACCTGTATAACAATAATGCTTATAGTTCTATCACACAAGTGGACACTACATGCATTCCATATTGTAAGAAAGTTTATCGAAGATGGAGACAATTTGATACATATTTCACTTTTCGTAGTCATCATATTCAACAAATAATAGCCTAAATGCACAGTATAGTCAAAATGTGTCCTCGTTAGAAATCTAACTAATGTTATAGTATTTTTATTTATTTCGTGGACTAGACGTCGATACTGAACTGAGTGGGAGATTTTCAATGGAAGATGCCAAACAGCAGTAGTAATATGTTTTTGTATTTCCATTTTTGAATCGTGAACCCTCAGTTGCAGTTGTTATATTGAAACAACATTATGGCGTGTTGGAGGCGTTCTACAGCTAAATGGGGCCAATCATCATGGCATCCGAAGCGCGTAAGCGCTCAGGTATAGATACTGCTAGGGATCTACCATATTATGCATAAGTTTGTACTATCCGTCCATCTGCAAAGCCAGGTCATTACCAGCTTGATAGCTATCTGATTTCTGGTTCTAGTGTCTATAATCCGTTTCCAACCCTCAGATATAAGCCTTCTATTTATTTATTTATTTGATTTCACCAAGAATAGTTACATTTCAACGAATCTTATTAATATATACCATATTATAATACCACTTACAATATAACAGAGTATATGTTTGTTAGTATTTTGCCTTAAAGATAATATAATTCTATCAAATATTTGACATAATATGATGTAATACAATACAATGCGCCGCTACTTTTTATGTGGATAATTTTTCAAATTTTAACACTAGTTAATTATACTAAATAACACATATCAGCAATGCCGTAGAGTACTATTATTAATAATATATTATATGTTATAGAATCGCCAAATATATCAATTAAATCACTGTTTTTATTTATGAGTCTGCATATTATATATAATATAAGTGGAGAGTTGGCTCCTAAAACTGTTCTACGAAATGAAGGGGCGAACGGGGTTAGGGGCTTGCGTGGGTATTTAAAGGGTATTCTAAGTTTGAATTTAGCCAATAAGTCTGAGGAATCTATATTATTGTGTAACAGTTTGTGTATTAATATAATATCTAATTTTATTCTCCGATTATATAATGTTTCTATTTTAAAAAGGTCTTCTAGGTGCGCCAATCGACACACATGCCTGTAGACTTTTGAGATCTTAAATATTAGACTGAATAATTGTTTTTATATAGGGTCCCAATATGTTAAGAATTCACACATTATAATGAGTAAGTTTAAAGCTTCTAACTAAATGATAAAATGTTTCGGTACCGACAGCAAACACCTATCAAACAAGTGGTCCTTAAATCTATAGCCGCAGTGAAGTATTCATATGATCAATTATACTATATGTGGGTAATCGTATAAGATATTAAGCTTTAAACTATATCACTATCTGAACAAGTAATGAATCCATAACGTTGACTGGCCGGTTGGCGCAGTTGGTAGCACTCTGCCTTCTGAGCCGCTGGTCCCGGGTTTGATTCCCGGACAGGTCAAACATTTGTGTGTATGAACATGTCTGTTTGACCTGTGTCTGGGTGTGTATATAAGTATGTATCTATATAAGTATATATGATATAAGTATATATATAAGTATGTATTTAAGTATATATATCAGTCATCAGGTAACCATAGTACAGGCTCTGCCTAGTTTGGGACCTAAAGACCTTGTGTAAATGTTGTCCCATATTAAAAAAAAAAAATAACAAACAGCAGTAAAGTTGTAAACAAATCGATACCAGGGGCTTTTCATAATGAACTTTTTAAACATTTTTTCCTCATTGCATCACAACGCGAGAAAATGTAAGCATAAATGCGCCATCGGTGTATGTACCAGCTTCAAGTATATAACCCTATGTACGTATTTAACCCCATACCTTTATTCGTGCCTAACTGCCGAGGAATAAGAAGTGCACACATTGCATTAGTCTGTGTTTCGAGGTCAATATGAGAAAAATAAACAAAAACCAGCCAAGGGCGAGTCGGTCTCGCGCACAGAGAGTTCCGTACAAACCTGTAGGTATATAAGTAAAAATGTAACTAAAAATTTATGCTTTTCGCAATTACCTACTATTATATTTTATGGCAATAAAAAGTACTGAACAATTCCACAGTAATCGTGTACACTTGTAAAATAAATCATGACTATGATTACAACGATATTACGTAACTATCCCGAAGAAATAAAATCGCGATCTTGTTAGCCTAGACGTAACAACGCGAGATAGGGTATGCATAGATATGGCACATTTACAGGGTAACGCAGTTCCCCCCCCCCCCCCCCCCCGTACCACCCTCGTTTCCACCTCTGGAAATTGTTGCCTCGCCTCTTAGCTCTGCAGCTACGTGAGCACAGAGCAAGAACGAGTGTTAAACGAGACTGCTTTATTACGTTATGTCACATTTATTACTGAGGAGGCAGACATTTTTATTATTGTATATATCATAATGAAAGAAAATTAGTAACAAATTAAGAGTTATGTCGGTTAAGGGAAAAGTTATGTATTGTTCACACAAACTAAATACAAGAAGCTGTAGTTTTAAAATTGTATGTGTTAATGAGCTTTGTGGGAGTTCTTCAGATCTACGCACGCTAAACGCAAGATTGCGCCTATGACTCAGACAGTGTAATAGTATAAAATTGTATGAAATAATTTTCATACATAGTATAATGAAAATCTTAATACCTTTTTTATACTATATAGATCAAGCGTTTGACCGCTATCTCACTTTATCAGTGACGATGTGGTCGAAGATGTTATCATGCTAGACCTAGAACGCTCACTGGCAAGGACTGCTGCCTGAACACTCTGTGTGTTTGGTGACAGTTTTTTCAAACTTGAGGGTGGTAGCTAGCCAGGCGGGTATGCGAAAGTACCCTACCAACATGCTGGGAATTTGATAAGGGTGTCCGTCAGTTTGACAGCCGACGCTCCCCCCGCTGAGCTATCAGTGCTTCGAAGTTTAAAAGTTACCCTAGAAACTGTGACGCATATGTATTACGGTCACGCGTTTGTCGCGTTTACGAATGTTGAATAACTCACAAGAGGAGCACAGATTTGAAGCTTTCATCTTACTAATACAGTTTGGCTCTGAAGTGATATTTCTTTATTTTTGTATAACAAGCTTACATTAACTTACTTACAAATATCCAGCATTCCATATAAGCTGTAGTTTTCCTAACAGAATAAAAATAAAATAAAATAAAAAATAACTACCTTTCAGCGGCCACCACAACTACAACGAAAGCCAAAATGGGGATGTTTGGATTTTAGTTACTCAATTACGCCGAAGCCGGTCTGAGAGGATCTGGATCAAATTCGGCAGAGATAGATTATAGTCTGGAATAGTACACTCTTAATCTAGGAAAATGCAGGCGTGGTTCTTGTGGGATAATTGAGGTGAAACAAAAGCCGTAATCTAAGCGGTCGAATCTGTCAGGCGCAGATAGGTACATGACTGTCGGTTTTATTTGTAAGTGCATATTATTTAATAAGTGTTTGACTTAGAAATTATAACAATACTCGAGTATTTACCCGCTTCAATAACATTTTCTTAGAACCAATCTTAAATTATATAATATATGTATATACCTAAATAGAAACAACGTTTATTCTAATATCGGTTTATAAATTAAGAATTTTTAGGTATCAAACATTAAAAATAATTTATACTCAGAAATTTCTTTAAAAGTTTAAATCTATAATTTAGACCATCGACAGCCCGCTTCTTTTTTTAACCACCTACACAAAGAGGAATGTTATATGTTTCACATGCCTGCTTTTGTATCTTTAAGTTTGTCTGTGGTATCATAGCTCTTGAACAATAGAACCAAATTTAGTTTTGTTGGGAGTTGAAAGGTGTAATCTAAATATATAGATACATAGAATAGTCATTCGAGTCTGGTTTTAACTTTGTTTTAAGAGTTTTTGTGCCTTCAGTATTTTAATTTAATTAAAACTTGTTTGAAGTCAGTTAATAACAAAAGTAGACTGATCATAAATTTCATTTATAAAATAATCTCTTGCGCTTTTGATCACAACACAATGCAAGGAAAGAGTTGCTTTGAGGTGGTCGCGAACCGCGGGCGGCACCGGCGCGGCGCGGCGCACTCCACCTCGATGGCACTCGACGCTGTACGCTCTCACCTCAGCTTTTCACGAGAAAAGGAATATAACACCACATTTCATGTATATAAAATAAACATATACACGAGATACCTAACATATAAAATAAACATATACACGAGATACCTAACTCAGGACATTCCTTATCTACCCTCATTGGCATTGGATTTTGATCGAAACATCTAGTCAGTGGTTTAAAGATTATCAAGGATTTAAATGTTTCTTGGCCGTTAATCGTTGCGCGGTTCGCAGGAAACATCCCGTGTTGCTGTTTTATTGTTTTCGCATGTTCCATCACTCATAATGATCATCGGTGAAAACCTGTAATTGGCTTTCTACCGTTATTCTAAGTATATAATATATTGTACATAAGCTGTTGGTTTTCCAATGAATAAATAACAAATAAAAAACATTCAATAGGTACACTAGAATATCAAGCCTCAGTATCATTATGTGTACGATTATGTGTTTCGAAGCGATGATGGCTTTGTGGCAACTAGTATCGGATGTCGATCACATTGTCGTTGGATCATTGCCATCCCGTGCTTTAGATTTTAGTGTCGTAGTTATTAAATCATTATCCTAACCGTAGAGTACTATCTAGTGCCCGCATGGCACAGCTGTCGAGCCGGTAGTTATGCACCACGTCAGTTGGTAACTTTCTACAAGTGTTAACGCCTAGAGAAAACAAAAAAATGTATGAAATTGACACTTCAAAGCGATATATCACGTGATCAACGAGAACGAATATAAAGCGCTAACGGTCAGAGAAAGAAAATCGATGCATCTCGTTTAGCCACACATATATTTTCTGACTATACATATTTCAATAATTAGGCGGAAATAATGCCTTCCTGTGCTTTCACAAAAAGCACAAACAGCTCGTATAGAAATAACAACTGTGTGTGCGTGCATCTGTAGTTGTATCTAGTTTAGTTTTTAGTTAAGTGAACTTAGAGAGTACCCGACCTTCCTTTTACAGATAATGTTAATTAGAATAAATACCTACGTAGTTTCAGTGGACTCTCCCAGTATCATATAACCTAATATAATAAAGTTTCGAACACCGAGACTCGGCGCTGTGGTTGATACCTCCGCTTTCAATTAAATTGCATTTAGTAGTATTAATTCCTTTTTGGCACCTCAAAGCTCCTGCTACGGAACTTTGCTTCAACTATATAATGTAATACGTAGTTCTGCTGGTACATAACTGCAGAGCTGTACATAGTTAGTTGAAAACCACGGGACGGAACGGTCTGCTTTTCCTTGTCATTATAGATAAAGTTTAGCAAGTATGATTTATACGACAACGTAAAAAACTGTTTTTCTCAGATGAAAATTTCAGTTATGGGAATATAACCGTCTTGCATTTATAAAGTAAATATATATAGAAGAATACCTTTATATCCAACGAGAGAGTGGTAAAGAAAAATATAATAAAAGGCCTCATTAGCAAAAGGAAATTGCAACTTCCACAAGAAGGAAACTAAAATAAGGTCAAAATGTTAGCCATCTTTCGCTAGCATTATTCGTCGGCGGTATTGTTGGGTTTCACGGCTATCACCGGTTGTCACAGTAATGCGAAGAATAACGAGCAACGTTTATGGTTATGTGTATATCTTACCTTTCTAAGAAATGCCTCATTACAGGTCTGTGCTGTGCCTTTCCAGTGATAGTGGCGGTATCGTACATTTCCGAGAAGCCTCGTTCCATGCAACATCGACACCTCGTAGACTATGCGGCGTATGTTGAGGATATCTGTGCGTTTCTTGTATTTGTTGAGTTTGCGTTTGCGCACCATTCGCTCATCTGGTTCCGAGTATTCGCCCGTGCTAGTGAGACCTTCTTCTGCCGCCCAAGCACTGAGTACGCTCTCTATGAAACTAAATAATTGTTGTACATTAGGCTCTAGCTTACTTGGAATGAAGAGATAAGGCGATACAGTTTTCTTCGGAACGATGGCTTTCTCACTAGGTTCTTCTTCCGGGGGAGGGGCGACATCGTGATATGGGCAGTTGTGGATCTTGTGGTGATGGTGGTGGTGGTGATGGTGATGCTTAGTTTTACGGCTTGAATTCCTAGATTCTGATCGTCCATTGCCATCTCCTTTGTCGAAAGTTTCCCCTCCGCTCGAATGAGAGTCGCCACTGCGTTCTCTGCGCGGTTTCGGTTTTCCATTGGACGTCAAGGCCACGAGTGCTCCGGCTGCCAGGCAACAATGGTGCGCAACGCAACAAAATCTGGCATCACCTTTGCTGACACCCGTATGACCTTTATGGCAGAAGGAAACGTCCGGGACTCTCGCTCCGAGGGCTGCCAAGTGTGCGCGATCGGCGCACACTTGCATCAAAAGATTCTCGCCAAAATGGACCGTCTTGTGCCGATGCCGACGCAAGTGCATCAGCGAGCCGCTGCCGGCGAGAGATGGAGGCGCCGAGGCAGAGGCGGGCTTGACGCGGGGGTCGGACGCGCGCGCACATCGAGACGGCGGCGCGCGGTGCGTCTCCACCATCATTGGCGAGGAGCGGCGTCAGCGGCCGGCGCGCGGCGTCAGCGGCCGGCGCGCGGCGTCAGCGCCTGGCGCGCGGCGTCAGCGGCCGGCGCGTGGCGTCAGCGGCCGGCGCGCGGCGTCACCTCATCACGCGCCAGCCCGGCTCCGCGACCACCCGCTCCCGCCCCCACACCTCCCTCGACGTCGTTATCGTTTCGCACTTTTCATTGTTTGTAACACCGTTCAAGAGTCATTTTGAAACACTACCATTTACGACAGTTATATCTTTGCAGGTAAATATAGATGCTCGAGCGTGTAGATTTTATAAACTGTCCTTTATGAATCTCATGATTTCATTATTTAGTTGTGATAGTAGAATGTCACAAAGTAGTTTTATTTTCCTATGGGATAACATTAAAAGTAAACCGTTATTTAGATATTTCAACGTGTTTATCCAATAAATATCTCATGTATTATTATGTCCGTACATTCCGAAATGTAAAAAATGTAATTAAAAGACTTTTTGTATCACAATAAGAAGAGCAGACTCCATATTTTATGTAAAATAAACAATATAAATTGAACGGTTAGGAGTAAGAACTTGCAAATCTATATCGAGATCCCAAACGGTCTGTGTTTGAAGTAGCCTGTCCCCGGAAGGGAACGCTCTCAACAATCTTTCGGATTTATTCTTCGCAAATATTTTTTTATTGAACCATATTTGATAAAAATACATTATTGAATGTAGAAATCAACGATGCGCATTTGAACTTCCAAAAATCACTAAATAATTTACACTAAAACATTGAATCAATCAAATTGGATTCATAGGTTCTTTATTTATACAACAAGGCACAAGTGGAGTAAGCCAAGTCATCTATATAATGTCAAATATCGTTGTAGTTTTTTCAATCAAAGGTTTCTAAGCCTATGGATTTGAATTTTCTTTCCGTGAGCTGTGCGTGGAAAGCCAAGGATACTCATCATGAGCCAAATGAAAAGAAGATGGGCGCCATGTCGTCTGGTTGAAGAGATGGATCAGGTAGAGATATATGGAAAAAGTTCCATCAGGTACACCAAACGAGCAAGGCTTCTCTTAAATAAGAAGAGAAAAGAGAGCTTTGCATCTGAATCTATCGATAAACACACAGTTCTTCAGCATGTAACCACTCTATAGTCTTTATCTTTCTATCTTTTCTTGTTGTGCTCAGTGAACGTGTATTATTGCAAAAATATAGTAACATCATAATTAACTCAATACTTAATACTATGTTTCCAAATATGTACAACCCCGGCGTCTTCAAGTTGCGAGTGAATAGGTTCTTTCTAAGTTTGCGTGCTACACCTTAGACCGCGTCGTCACTTAACATCAGGTGAGACAGTGATAAAAAGTAAGCTTATAATCTTGAAAAATCGTTCCCACTATTTGGAGACGGGCATTCTTCTCAGATCCGAAGACTTTTGGTATTAATCCACTACCCTGGCATGGGGGATGACCGGGGACGATGACTTAACGTGCCCTTTAAACCGCAGAAAATGTCAGCAGTCCGAGTGAAGGGTGCAGGGTTCGTTGCTTCACCCTCTAATAAAGCAACATTGCTTAACCCGGATAAAAGGTTAATACATCATAAGCAAACTGAACTATGCGCGTTCCCGAATTTAATGGATCAAAAACGTATAAATGTATTATTCTCAATATCGGATTGTTGCCAGCAATATTCTAGTCAATATTTTATCTAAGTGTGGCGAAACGTACTCATGCAAATCGCTGATGGAACAAATCTATCTAACAAACTCCTTGCCGATCTAACATGTGGAGAATCGAAAATTATGTTGACCGAAGACATAATGCGCTTTATATAATCAAAAACAACAGCTTCGTGGCATTTGAAAGCTATAAAGTGAAGCAGAAGATTATGAAAACAATCGTAACAATATGACATTCGTAGGTTGAGCAGTTATATCGCAGAAAGAACATGACGAAGAGAAAAGTTTGGCTATTATCTGGATTGTTATTAGCGCTAAGATTATAACAAATGATCTGTTAGTCGGACAGTGCCATGGTGTAAGGACGATGGAAGTAGAATAGTCAGGGAGCAGCGGAGTTACTCTGTAAAGCAGCTGGTGCTGGTGTGGTATTTTCTTTATTTTAAACTTTATGTAAAGAATACACGATTTCGCTTTACTTGCACAATATTCTCTGGTGATTCTAACCGATTGCCTCATTTCGTAATGTTGTAGAATTTTTAACGGTATGTACTCGACACTATAATAGGGTTGCCTTCTGATCCCAAGCACACCGTATCAACAACTTTGAACTTAGGGTCATCACATCGCACGGCATCAATTCTACAAATTATGTAATACGCCCGATATTTTAGCCGTCTTTTGCAGAAGAAATGTAAAAGGCTAAATATATTGTTGCCACCTTTCAGAAACTTTTTAGTAATCGACAACCAATGCATTTCTTGTCGAGTATGTGATTAGAGAAATGACATCCAATCCACCGGTGTTATCACACCGAATAGTGTTTAAAACGACGTGAATAATATTGTATAAACAAATTATATAAACGTGAAAAGTCAAAAGAAGAAGACAAAGAAATAAATTATACGCCAAACACTCCGTTTAAGGTGTTTTATTAATTTCAATCTATAAATGAATTTCGTCCAATAAATCTTACTAAAAATATTGTTTGCCATTTTTTAGCAAACAATTATTTGAGATCCATGTATACTTTTGACACGCAAGTCTTTTCGTATATAACAACTCAAAACGCGTTTGTTAACAAACTTTATTCCCAATTTGTTTAAGATATACCAGGAAATTATATAGCTTGTTACTTCATTGAAATGTATCTATTGTTGTGTGGATTTTAAACTGTAAGGAATTAATCGTAAGACTAGTAATAATAACCGGAGCTCACGGGTAACGAATGATTGCTTGCCCCCATCGCCCCCAGCCTAGATATCTTTGTGTAGTGTTCGTGGAGCGTTTTAATTACGCTAATAGCTGGCGCGAACTTTTCCAAGTAAAGTAGAGCGTGTACAGTACAGCACAACACCAACGCGACATTGTATTTGGAACTCACGTGTTAAAAGTTTTGAAGCAACTTAAGTATTTTTAGTATAATAAAATTATTTGGTTTGCATAAATACGTACATAAATGTAATGCGTAATACGCGTGTAATGCCACAGATATAACCAATGTTTTCATTAAAGTTGGATTTATAGCGGTCATAAGGTAGATATTTTGATATCCTTTGTTTAAAATGATATATAAGTCGTTTTATTAAACGCATTGAAAATGCAAATTTAGTAGGTTTATTATGCTTATTTGTTTTGTGTTACGACCTAGGTCGAGTTATGATTGGCATACGTATAAACGTTGTAGTATGTATACTACATAAGTAAGGCTACTACAGTCACCTACTACATAATTAAAGATAGGATATATTAGAGGTGATATTCTGGGCACCAATATTCGTTAAAAATGAATAGAAAAAAGTGTTAAAATTAAATTAAAAAAGCATTTCATTTTTTACTTCTCAAATTTTAAGAAAGCACAAATAAGCCTAATGACGTTTATTCAGAGATTCCCGCCTTTCACCAATTTGATATATTCATTTTTGAATGCGGAATACGTTATTTGGAATACGGTGTTTCATAATATTAAAATACCTGTATCAAAAAGTCATAATATATTTTATATAGTAACGCTTGTCGACTAACAAACCTCACATTAACTAACAACAGTGTTAAAGTTCTATTGCCATAGTAGGGCTACTGGACTTTGTAATCATATAAAATTGTGATGCCAATCCGATCAGGTTCCCTTGTAGAACAGCAGTTCTGCCTATTTGGTTACAAACTGCATCATTATCAAATTTTATTTCTATTTACGACATCGGGTAATTTTGAAAACAAATATGGATTAAGTTTAACAAATATCCTCTAATGATCATCCAATAATTGATATGTCAAAAAATTATGCTTAACAAAATATATCTTACAAGTTATTTAAAGCCCAAATGTCGCCATAATACAGCGTATTGCATGTTTCAATTTTCTGCATTGTGAAAAGATTGCCAAATGTTATGGATAAAGTAGATATTATTACAAAGGTGCGACTAGACTCTACGCGGTATTTCACGGGCAAATATTTTACTCAACAAATCACACACGGATCGGTAACAAATCACACTCGCGGAGGTTTCAACGTAAATATTGAAATCATTCCTAGTCGTTCTTTGATTGCTACAAATATGTATGAAATATTATTAAACATTTCACCTGGAACAATTTCATTCTATGATTCTTATAGGGACAAAAGTGAGAACGAGAAATGAAAGTCTAATTTAAAATAGAAATCTACAAATGAATAAATAAAGCCTTAAATGTAATAACACGATGAAAAACCAGAATAAGAGAATAGTTATACAAATTCCTTCGCTTACGTACTACTATCTACATGGAAATATGACGTATGCAACGGCTACATGATGTATCGCCTTTATAATTACTGGTACATACGGCGCCTACCCTACCCTACCCTACCCGTGTTCCACCTACGTCACACAGACCGCGTAGGTATAATCTCGACTTTAAAAAACAAGCATGTTTCAGCTTATGCTTTAATGATTTAGAATTAAACGAAAGAGTCTTGCTTTTATTGTAATTGTCCCGCTCTAATTTTACTGTAAGGTTGTTACTTTTGCTTTTAGATTTTAGTAAATAGTTTTAGATTAATGATAGAATACATTAATACTTGACGCGACCTCTTCTTTTCTCAAGTTGCTGTCCCGACAAGGTTTCTAATAAACTGTATTTTATTGTAATACCACCGACACTTATACTATTAGAGATTGCATAAAGTTTTGAATTGAATTGAATATCTATACTAATATTATAAAGAGGAAGGATTTGTATGTAAGTATGTTTGTAATGAATAAACTCAAAAACTACTGTGCCGATTTCAAACATTCTTTCACCGTAAGAAAGCTACATTCACCCTGAGTAACATAGGCTATATGGTATATATTTTTAAAAAAAATTAGGGATCCTTATAACTTTAAATGTATTTTGAAACTTTTTATCCGCGCAAAGTCGGAGTGGACTGCTAGTATCTAATAAAAATTGTATCCATATTTTAGTTTGCAATCTGATGATATAGGTACTGTAAGTATATAATTGGTGCATATAAACTTATCAGTCAATTTAAAGCAATATTTAGTACTTGTACTATGAATATTATAAATTTATTTTATTTACGTCCATATTAACTCCTTGGTGCCCAAATAGGAGAAATAATATTGACCACATGATTATTATTGATAAACAACGTAAGTCAAGATGCACAAAGTACGCGCTGTAGTAAGATGATTTAATGAGCAAATGAAACGATCAGTGTGCAGAGAGTGCAGAACTGTGTAAGCAATTATAGATTGGGAATGAGTCACCAGCGTCACTGCGTGGACGGTTCCAACGGAGCGCGCTGCATTGCGCCAAATTCTCATTTGTTTCATTTTATTTGTTCTTTTAATTGGAACAACAACGGCAACCCCATCTGTGACCGTGATCCATCATTTTAATCGGGAATTATTTCTGGCAGTTCCTAGTCATAGCTTCTATATCAATACAAAGGTGTACAAACAGTGCCTCGGGATCGAGCCATATTTACTCTCGTAATTACATACATATTGGGTATCGCTTTGGAATTGGGATAAAACGTTGAAATATCTCAAAATAAATGTTAGAATTAGCCGGTATTACATCATTGAAACGAGCAAAAATGCTGCATTTGTATTATTTTATTTGACAATAAACCTCTTTTAACATCAAGTAGCCGCTAGTACACGCGTACGGTACACATCACTTATGCACATAATAGTCCGCGAGTCAATCGTCGATCGGCGACCTATGAAATATCGATAGGTCGACCGAGTCCCGACTCGAAATGTTTAAGTTAATAAATAAATAAGTTTTTTTGAATTACATAACCGAGCACGGAGTTCACAGAGAACCGATCTATCGGGCGGGCGGCCTCGCTGCGACTGGAGCGAGCGGCGCCGGCGGAGCCGCGGAGGAGGGAGGGCGCGATCGTCCAACTTCGTTACGATTCGGTGCGGAACGATCGTCTGTCCTCGGGCGCTCTCGGAGCACGCGCGCCTGCGGGCGGGCGGCGGCCGGCGCGGCGCCCGTGTGCCCATGTGTCCGCGTGCCCGCGTGCCCGTGTGCCTGTGTGCCCCGCTCCGCCCGCCTTCAACACACTATAACAATCTACTCTTTCAATTTATTTTATTCGGAAATATTACAAAATCTGTAATTCATTGTTAACCTTACCTTTGTACATAACGTAACACGAGTATACTATGAGGAACATACTAGGTTGTGTTTTGAATATGTAACATAGGGCAGAGTTTATTTATTATGATATAAGGTAGGTACAGTTATGATAACGTTATAACTACAGATACATTACTTTAATGAAGACAAAGTAAAAGCACGTAAGACTTGTTTTGGTATTAGAAGCGTTAAGACCCGCAAAACGAATGTACAATATTACCCGCGTGGACTAAAGTTTACTGTTACTCAGTGTCAGTTATCTCGTGTGAGCCGTACATTTTCAGCGATTAAAAAGTAGCCTAATATGCTATTCCAAACTATATATATTCTATCTCCAAATCCAATTTAAACAGATTCGTTCGACCGTTATGGCTCGGTTTAGTAACAAACATCCATCCATCCAAGCTTACGCGTTTATAATAGCATTTCACATGACATATCGAGGACCGTCACATTGAGCATAATATAATAATAATAATAAAAGCCTTTAATCTCTGACCAAAATACAGTTTTGACTTATATACTACTTATGAATAAAATATATATATCTAAATTATAATATTTACTAAGCTAAGAATCTTCAGCAACCGCTTCTTGATCAGGTTGTCTTTTGACATAGGCCTCCCCCAGTTTTTTCCACTTGTCTCTGTCTCGAGCTAACCTTCTCCTCCTTTCGGTAAATCGTCTTCCCATCTTTTGATTTGGCGTCCTTTCTGTCTCTTGCCAATCCTAGGATACCATTCCATTATATCCTTAGTCCATTTTCCTCTTTCCGTTCGCAGTATATGACCCGTCCAGTTCCATTTAAGTTTCCTTATTTTTTGTAACACATCGTCCACCTTTGTTGCTTTCCTTATTTTTGAAGTTCTCCACCGGTCCCGTAGCCGTATGCTTAACATGCTTCGTTGCATGTTGCGTTGACAAACTAAAAGTTTCTGGTCGTTTCTGCTCATAGCAGGCCAGGTTTGACAACCATATGTAAGACATGTAAGAACACATCTATTATATAGTCTGCTTTTATTTTCATTTAATTGTTACAAATAAAGTTTTTCTTTCTTTCTTTCTTTCTTTTAAATGCCATGGGTATTGTTTCATTTTTGACTATTTATTTTAGTGACCCTTTCCAAGTGTTGCTTATTCTTCTATCTATTTCTTTGGAGTACTGGTCCTTTATTGATATAATTTGTCCTAAACATATATATATATATTCGTCTACATATTCTATTAATTCATGTCCTATTTCAATGTTTTCCCGTACAGCATTAGTCATTACTTTTGTTTTATTTGGATTCATGGATAGACCAGCTTTCTTGCTTTCAAAATCTAATTGTTGCAGCATAGTTCGTAATATGTTTGGTCTCTCAGCAAATATGACAACGTCATTAGCAAATCTTAAATGGTTTACTTTTGAACCATTAATATTAATTCCAAAATTACCCCAGTCTAAGGTAGCCTATACGCCTCATGTCCAATCTATACAAAATGTTTTCTAAAATAATACTCGGGCGAATATCGAAACACCTAGAAGAAAACCAACGAAGAGAACAAGCGGGATTTCGCGCCGATTATTCCACCATTGATCACATCCACGTTGTGAAACAAATAATTGAAAAACTAAATGAATACGGACAACTGTATTATATGGCATTCGTCGATTACAACAAGGCTTGCGATTCTCTGAGCCACAACTATATTTGGAAAACGCTAAAAAATGCAAGGCATAGAAACCAAATACATTATAGTCATAACAGAAATCTAGAATTCTAAAGCAATAATCCAACTGGAACAAAAAGGCGAAGAATTTAGTGTTCAAAGAGGCGTCAGACAAGGCAATCCACTTTCCCCAAAACTTATCTACGGCAGTACTCGAAAAAAAATATTTAGAAATTGTGCATAATATAACATACCGAATAACTTTTGATTATTACAATAGAAAAGCCGCAAGTGGTCTACTCTTTCACAATCTTACTAATCGGTAACTATCATGGACGTTCGGGTAATTAATAATAATACAAATATATTCGAAGGTGAAAATTAATGCAAATATAGGGCGAACCGAGACCTACCCTTATTAATTAAGCTACTATCGATTACTAGTGAACGATTGAGCGGTTTTGATAAAGAAGTAGGTATCGATAAGTAAAGTTTATTCGAGTGAAAGATAAATATCAGATTAAAGTAATCCACTTCGAGCCTAGTCGTATGTGATAGGTATCACCTGAACAAATGGTCCGATTACGATATTTACGGGTCGGATTGGAGCGGCGCGTCTGTTCGTGCGCGGGCCGCGGGGGGAGAATTCATTTATCACTGCGGCTCCGACTCCGGTCACAAACGGGGCGAAGATGCGACAAGCTACTTACCTTACGTCGACAGGTGTGTTCACATAGCTGACTCTACTTGTTTATGTATTTATTATATATATAAGAAAATTATTCGCTAGAAGGAAGGTAAATGTGTTAACGTTATGAATGATGAGGAGATTTGAAAATGCTTTCATATAAGCTGTTAAGTCAAATACGGTTCAGTATACTTTGAGAAGTGTTGAAATGATAAGCGAACGTGCGGTTTGCTTGTGAGTTTATTTGCAACTGACAGCTGTGTGCATGTGCACACAATAGACGCCAAACATCGAACATAAGCGCACATTCTGTGGGGTCAATTAGAAAAACGTTGAGTAAGAATTAATTAAAACAATTTAGGATGAAGCATATACTTGTGAACGTCAGTGAAACTTAAATATTGAGACTCTACCGCCGCGTTCCAAGATAGATTGAGCCGCACTGAGAAGAACACTCATAAAAACCCGGGGCCATTATTGTTAAATGTGTTTTATAGTGCGTTTATTACAGTACAAGTACAGTACAATTAACTTCAAGAGGTGACACATAAGTATGGTAACTTGGCGGCATTAGCATTAGCACTTCCTGGTTCGATTTCCGGACAAGTCAAACGTTTGTGTATATGAAAATGTCAGTTTGACCTGTCTGGGTGTGTATAAGTATATATATCAGTCATCAGGTTACCATAGCACAGGCTCTGCCTAGTTTGGGACCTGAAGACCATGTGTGAATGTTAAAAAAAAAAAAAATCTAAGCATTTTTGTCTTCTAAAGGACCACTGACAAACACTTCATAAAAACAAAAAAAATAATAATTAATTACCACAGCTACAAAAATAACCTAACAAAAAAAAATCATAAGAACGTTCAGAAGAAAGTTTTCATCATGATTTCAATATTTTTTCTGAAAAAAAATCACGTTTCTCTTAATTCCGTGTAAAATAAATAAAAATTAAGAACAATTACATTAATATTTATTTACTTTCTAAGTAGCAATATTTTACCAATTTTAATTAAATCAATATAAATAATAAAACATTCATGTAATAAACCAATAAAATAATGTAATGATTTGAACTAGAAAAAGAGGAACCACTAACACATGGCTAACCCTTCATTTACAGATACGAAAGGAGTGCTCTATTTATTCGGAATCGTATTTATTCTGGTCGACTCTTTATTAGATTTCGTTATAATGGAAAAATAATCAATCACAGTGAGCAAAATATGCATTATAGTTTATATTACTTGTCTTGAAGTAGTTAGGATAGCCAACCAAGTAACACATGACGAATGAAGCTTCACATGTCTGAGAAAAACTTGTGTTCCCAGTTCTTACCGTCTTTCCACTAGTTGAACACAATAAAAAACACTAGTTGTCACCAGTGATGATAAATGGCTCAGTTCCAATTAGTTCACAGAATGCTAGCAAACAAAGTTTGAAGCGATGATAGCTCAGCGGGAGGAGCGTCGCCTATCAAACTGACGGACACTGGTTCGATCCCCAACAACTGCTTAAGCTTCCAGTGAAGGTAACACCGTTATCAAATTCCCATCATGGTGGTAGGGTACTTTCGAATACCCGCCTGGGTAGCTACCACCCTCAAGTTTGAAAAACTGTCACCAAGGACATAGTGTGTTCAGGCAGCAGTCCTTGAGAGCCAGTGAGCATTCTAGGTCTAGCGTGATAACATCTTCGACCACATTTTCACTGACCATCAAGTGAAATAGTGGTCAAAAGCTAGATCTATATAGTATTAAAAAAAGAAAACATGGCCAATAATTTCATCACCATGTTGCCACTTTACTAAGAAAACTTCCCCGATATCGCTCTATAACGATGACGAAGTTAAACGTCACGACGACTTTATAAATATAAGAAACTCAAGGTGAATGCGCTTTCAAGGGATATTTACTCGATCTATGTTGGATTAGGAGTCGCCGAGACCCATTATTGATTAATAACATTTTTTCCGTTCTCATGTCCGTTACGTACCTACACATTTGTTTATATCTATCGCAAACAACGGGGGTCGATGTACTCGTTCATCATTTTCTATAGTCGTTGTTGTCGTAGCGTGAAAATATGAAAATTTCCGAGAAACTTCGGGCCAATTTTTACGTCTTGATAACAGCCAGGACGATGTGTATCGAGGCAGACAATAATGTGTGTAGGAATGGGGACCACGGGGGTGTTTCGCGTGTCGACGCTCGGCGCCTTCTACCGAACTCACAACTATAAGAGTATATCAATATTTAATAGCAGCAGTGTACAGAACTTCTCCGCTAACAATAATAAGTTATTATATGCCCAGTAACTCGCGGTTTCTGTGGTGGGTTCATACGCAGAGTGAGCGGTTGATTGGGCTAGTATAACACTCAAACAGTTAAGTTTCCTGCACATAGTAAAGTTTTGGTTGCGTAACTGTCTACATGTGATATTGTTCTAGCGAATGAGTCAGTGTTTGTCAGAAGTTAATCTATACACATGACGCGATGAACGTGCAAGACCGAATGTAACCATTAACTTTATATTTGTATTAGTCGAGCAGCGGTAACTAGCTAAGAACCTAGTTAACATTAAACAGAGGAAGGTACAAACTAGAGCACAAGTACGTGCACCTTGTGGTACTCCATTTCCCAAAATGTATGAACTCTACTAAAGCGTCTAAATAGACGTCAAAGACTATTCTGTACGCGAATAGATTAGTTATCGTGATAAGGGTCACTATGATTAATAATAATAACGTTGATTCTATTTTACTTTCACTGGTGGCCGGCCGGTTGCGAGTGAGCCTTGAGCGTTAGTCGATATTTAGGGTCTAGCGTGATTATACCTTCGACCAAAACGTCATCGATAGTCAAGCGACATGCTCGTCGTGCTCTAGTTCTGTAAATAATCATATATTAAAACATTTGGAACAAGTTCGACGTGAAAGCTTTTACCGTTGAAATACACAACTGCCGCCTCGCATTAATAGTAGCATTGCACAGACTTTTCTACGGTGTTCCGAGTTAGAAACGCGGTAAGAATATAGAGGTACGAGATAGTAGTTATGAACAAGTTCTAGAGTTACGTAACGCTGTTTATTAAAACTTCTACCTGGATTCCATATCTTATCGTCGTGGCTCGGCGACCGCTCAAGTAATAAAATAAATCGTATATAGATCTTCACGATACAGGCTTGTCTAGTGTGAAGATCACCGTTTACTTAGTGCTTTGGATGAAGTTCTATCAGCGTTAAGAAATTTACTGTGTCTATAATAACACCTAATATGTGCTATATAATATATTGTGTACTTATGTAAATTACTTGTTAACGCTGCAAATAAAATATTTTTCATTTTTTCATTTTCATTTTCAAAATTATTATCTGTATAAGCGTCGATGGACACGCGTGTGAATGTGTAGTAAAATATACATTTTATAAAATGTACTGACTTCTATTACTTAGCCGTAAAATATTTCATTCGATTCATCATCATCATCATCATCTCAGCCATAGGACGTCCACTGCTGGACATAGCCTCCCCCATTGATTTCCATATTAATATTTCATTCGATTCGATATCGATGAAATATTAATTAATTTTACGATTAATATGTAAGTATAACCTTACACATAAAAACATTTTTGTAAATATGTTTGTAAAGTCGGTGATCATGTATTACACAAAATTCGAGTATCTATATGAGTGGCTTCCTGATAGCCTAGTTTCATTTAGAGTTGCTGGTATCGGCAAACACAGAGATTGTTGTACAAAATAAAATAAAAATTATTCTGCAAATTAAAGGTACTATTTATTACATTTAGAGAACTTAATTATTTTGAATTGTGTGACGTCCTGTGTTTTAATACGGACAACGAAAAACACTCATATAAATAAGTTGGTTAGTTCCAACCATAGTTCAACAGCAAAAGGTCGTCAATGCGAAATGAGCTGCAGCCTATGTGGTTGAAACTATAAACTAACCAACTTATTGACGTAAGTACTTCGATTGTTGCGAAAAAAGTAAAATGGGCTGAATCGGAAATTGCGCATTTATTGTCGATTTAGTAGTTTCTCACCGTATTTATTCGAACAAAAATCGACAACTTACTAACGCAGACTTTTGATGCGAGCGTATCATGGGTTTGCGCGATTACCTAATGTCCATATGATAGTATATGATATATACTCGTTATATAGTAATCTTTTTTTTAGACTGTATAGATCTAGCGGTAGACCACTATCTCAGTTGATGGTCAGTGACGATGTGGTCGAAGATGTTATCACGCTAGATCTAGAATGCTCACTGGCTCTCAAGGACTGCAGCCTTAACACACTATGTGTTTGGTGACAGTTTTTCAATCTTGAGAGTGGTAGCTAGCCAGGCGGGTATTCGTAAGTACCCTACCACCATGTTGGGAATTTGATAACGGTTACCTTCACCGGAAGCTCAAGCTGTTGTTGGGGATCGAACCAGTGTCCGTCAGTTTGACAGACGGCGCTCCCCCCGCTGAGCTATCATCGCTTCGAGTTGTCTATTGTCGCTGTCGCCAATCTAGTCGATTGTCATTGACTAACATCGACGCTTATCGACTTTTATTGACTTTCGACAATTCGGTTAATTTTATAAATAATCGTATCTCAAGTCTGTATTCATTTACATTTTTTTCGAAAATACCTTGAACAGAAGGCTAGAAAAATACATGAAAGCAAGGAAGCGAAGGGTTTCAAACAATGTGTGTGAACTTTTAGATATAGCAGAGCAATTTCATTAATCATATCAGATGTCTGGGGTGAATCCCACCGAGGTACTTCCCGGCCAGCATGCGAACCTCGCTACGATCTTGTTTAGTATTTTTTTGTTTTATTTAGCGAAGCCACGGAAACAAAGCGGAGCTTTTACATATGTTCAAAGTCGTTATGCCTATTTTGCTGAAAAGGGTTTCATAATCTTGTTGATTGTGAATTCTGACTGTAATATTATGTATAAAATTTTATTTAATATAACCAATAGTTTCACCGAAAATGATAAAATCTATGATATCACTCAAACACCTATCGATTTTTAAAGCAATGATAGCATAGCGGTGTGAGTGTCGGACATCAAACTGATAGTCGCTGATTTGATTCCCAACCCCAGATTGAACTTCCGATGAAAGTAACATCGTTATCAAATCAACGACTAGGCGTGAGGATACTTCCCAGTACCCATCTGGCTAGCTACCGCCCTTGAAGATTGCAATACTCAGTGTGTTCAGGCTGACCTTCAGAGCAAGATTTATATTTATTTTCTTAAATACAGGTCAAACATCATTACAGCTAAAACCAAAGCGATGTTGCCTACATAAATTACTTATATAATTTCATTTTTTCACGCGATTCCACCATCGACCACATTGTCAATGAATATCAAGTGAGAAAGTCACTAGAATGTTCATCACAATCTCCATATAGGTACCTACTTTTGTGATCATGTGAAACCATCTCACATAAAACGTGACGTCTTTTATTCAATAACAAAGATTCAATTCTAGCTGATCTCCCCGGTTTTGCCCGCGTGGAATACGGTTTTCCCGCTACCTCAATTATCCCACAGGATTTATACTTTTTCCAAGACAAAAGTAGCCTATGTATTATTCCAGGATAAAACATATCTCCATACTTAATTTCATCGAAATCGGTGCAGCCGTTTGAGTATGGAGACGAAACAGTGGTTTTTGAATTATTTGCGTACACCACGGGAACAGCAATTACTTTCGAGATGATAGTTAATTCAGGGTCTAAACTATCTCCATACCAAATTTCATCGAAATCGGTGTAGCCGTTTGCGCGTGAAAAAGTAACAAACATACACACAAACACAAACTTTCGTCTTTATAATAGTATGATATCGTTTTTTTTTTTTTTTTTTTTTCCTAGTATAGAACGCATACAAATGCGTCCTATAAATATATTACAATCTAGCCTAAAAAAAAGCTAATAAGTAATTTAAATCTAACTTAACTTGCTAAATTTACTGTACTAAGAATGTGTCCATCAACACTTTTCTTATTGTCTCTATTTAAGGGGGAGACACTTGATTCATGTGTTCTCTATGAGCAGTATTTTAACCACATTACACTAGCATACTGTCACTGAACACTACACTAATTCGAACGGTTTTGTTCTTTTGAGTCTTCTCACTAAATCGGTCTGGTCAAGGAGCATAACTGCCTCAACATTAACATGATGATGAAGTCTTTGTTGGTGAGCTTCTGCATAGTTTTTTATCACTTTGTCAACGAACTCTATTTTAAGGTCCCGGTGGAGGTCGTTGTTTCTTATGTACCAGGGTGCGTTTACTATTTCCCTTAATACTTTATTTTGAAATCTTTGTATAATTAGGATATTGCTCGGTTTGGTGCATCCCCACAGCTGAATGCCGTAAGTCCATATTGGCATTAATACTTGTCTGTACAGTAATAGTTTGTTATGAGTTGACAGCGCGGAATGTCTTCCAAGTAGCCATTGCATTTTTTTATATCGCAGATTCAATTCTTGTCTTTTTTTCTTGACGTGAACTTTCCATCTAAGTTTTGCATCAAGCGTCATCCCGAGATATTTAGCCGAGTTTTCGTAGGGAATCTTCTTATTATTAATGTACACAGGACAATAACTGTGACTTTTATTACTGAAATCTACATGAATAGATTTTGTTTCATTTAGTTTAATTCGCCATTTCTTAGTCCATCCGTAGAACTTATTCACTGCTATTTGTACCTTGTCCACAGCCTCGTTGTGGGTATTGCCTGTTGCCATTATAGCAGTATCATCAGCAAAAGTAGCAATAATGTTATTTTCTAAATTTGGAATATCGCAGGTATATAATAGGTACAGGACCGGACCTAGTACACTCCCTTGTGGTACTCCAGCTTTTATTTCCTTGATTCCTGTGTAAGCATCTTCTTGCCTTACACGGAATGCTCTATTTGAGATATACGATTTTAATATATCCGAAAACTGTTTCGGTAATTTTATTCTAAGTTTGTGTATAAGTCCTTCATGCCACACTTTATCGAAAGCTTGTGCTACATCAAGGAAAACAGTTGTACATACTTTTTTATCTTCAAGAGATTTTTCTATTATATTTGTAATTCTATGCACTTGCTCCACAGTTGAGTGTTTTTCTCGAAAACCAAATTGGTGGTCAGGAATGAGTTTGTTATAGTTTAGAACTGGTTTCAGTCGTTTGAGTAAAAGCTTTTCGAAAAGCTTCGACATTACTGGTAACAGGGATATTGGCCTATATGAAGATGTTTCGTAAGGTGGTTTCCCCGGTTTTGCTATCATAATTACTTCTGCAACTTTCCATAGGTCTGGTACATATTTTAGTCTAAATGATGCATTAATAAGAGTTGTTAGCTTAACGACACCTTTTTTCGGGAGGTTGCGAAGTACTACACCTGAAATCAGATCATAACCTGGTGCTTTTCGTGGACTTATATTGTGTTTTATTTCTCGAACAAGCTCTTTTGGTGTGACTAGGTCAATTTCTTCATCTTCTTTGTGATAAAGCTCTATCTCATCATAAATAAACGATTCATTTGTTGTGGATTCATTGGGTGTAAATATAGTTTCTAAATGTTCTGCAAATTTGTTAGCTTTTTGCTCGTTACTTACAGCCCATTTTCCATGTTCACATTTAAGAGATGGAACATGGTTTATAGGTCTTTTAAGGCTTTTTGTTACTTTCCACAAAGAATAATCAGTGCTGCTATCACTTGTTATTCCTTGCAGATGCATTTTTGTGTTTTCATCATTGAACTCTTGTATGAGTTTCGTAAGCTTTTTAGTAAGATTATTTAACTTACTTTTATCTGCGGGGTTCCTAGACACGTGCCACTTTTTTCTCTGCCGCCTTTTTTCGGCTATAAGATGTTTTATTGTTTCTGGATATATGTGCCCTTTGGTGTGTTTTATTCCATCAGGTGTATTCTTCCAAGCTGCTTGTTGTATTTGTTCAATAAACATTTTAACTTCTAGGTCCAAGTGTTCTGGCGTCTTGAGTGGGACCATGAGGTTTATATAACTATTTAAATCTGTCTTAAAGCTCTCCCAATCTGTTAGCTTATTAACTAGAGCTAAAGGTTTTTTCTTAAGTAAAATTGTCTCACTTACTTCTAGGTATATAGGAGAGTGGTCCGAACTCATATCGTAACTCTTATATATTCGCAAATAACTTGGTGATATATTCTTGACTATAAAGAAGTCTATCAGGTCAGGTATTTTTTTTGGATCTGTTGGCCAAAAAGTGGGCGTTCCCGTGGATAACGGAGTGCATTTCGTGTCTTTGATAGCCTTTAACAACTCCCTACCTTTTGTAGTTGTTAATCTGGAGCCCCAAAATGTGTTTTTGGCATTGAAATCACCTCCTAAAATAAATCTATGGCCAAGCCTCTGTAGGCAGCTGATATACTGCTCTTTTTTAATTTTGTGTCGAGGTGGATAATAAACTGACGATACATTGATAGGATAGTTCTTAGTATTCACACATATCGCCACTGCTTGAATTTCTTTTTCTTCGTATTTAACAATTTCATGGTGTTGGATATTTTCTTTAATAATAACGGCACTGCCCCCTCTGGCAGTATTACTTGGATGTAGTGCATGATACACTTTATATCCTCTAAAAGTTATAAACGATTGTTTTGTAAAATGAGTTTCAGAGATTAAACAAACATCTACATTTTCTAACTCTAGGATTACCTGCAGTTCATTTTGATGACTTTGCAATCCATTTGAGTTCCACGCCATAATCTTAAGTGTGGTATTCATTGTTGTATCTTAGAGGTACCTGTTGTACTATTTTCTAGTTTGCTCAATCTTTCATTAAATGAGGTTATGAGCTTTAATATATCATCTAATTTTTTGTCGGTATTAACAGCTGCATGAGCAGAGGGAGCCTGGCTGTGCTTTGTTGAACCTTTTGCGGCAGCTTGGGCGTAGGAAATGTTCTTATTTCTTGTACTGGTGGTTGACAAGCCTCTTTTATTCTGACTCTGACCATCGTCAAGTTTTTCAGATGCCAGGTGTTGACGTATAACACCAGGCTTTTTCATACTTCTGCTACGGATAGCTTGGATTTCTTTGGCTACCATACATCCTCTGTAGTTAGCTGGATGTGGTAATCCACAGTGGACGCATTTTGGTTTCTCTTCTTTGGGCTTTTTACAATCCTTGGTATGGTGTTTACCAGTGCATTTTACGCACCGAGGCTCTTTGGCGCAATATTTTTGTGTATGTCCATAGGCCTGACACCTTTTGCACTGAGGAATAAGTTTATTAGTTTTTATTGTCTCGATCTCGACTTTACATCCCAATATAGTTTTTATATGGTGTATTTTATTTATATCCTCATTATTTTCAAATGTAAGCATAAACATGTTTAGTGGCTCTTTTGTTTTCCAACTTAATTTGTTTACGGCTTCTATAATTTTAAATCCTTTATTTTCTAAGTCTACTACAATTCTCTCTGGTTTGCACGTAGAGTGCAATTTTTTAGCCATGACTCTTATTGGCCTCTCTTGTTTATTTTCATATGAATGCCAGTGGCAATTGTTTTTAGTGAGAGTATTAGTTATTTTTTGATACGACTCGTTATTAGTAGCATTTACTTTAACGGTATCACCGTGCATCATTTTAATGCTAAATGCATCAGGTTGCTGATCTTTTGACAGAAAGTCAAAGAAGCTTTGGTAATCCTTAATACCATCTACTATAATAGGTGGTGGCAAAAGATTATTCTTTGTTTTTTCTTTATTTTTTTTCTCTTCTATGTCACTAGTTTCAGCTTGAGTGGGTGAGGTGTTCAGTTTTCGTTTCTTTCTCGTCTTGGTTCTAATCCACCCAGTTTCTCTAGCAAGTTCTTCTTCATCCGTGTTATATTCAGCCGGGGGGGCAGAAATATCCATTGTAGGTGCTGGTTTCTCCGAGTTGTTTACCGCCACGCACTTTAATTGTTGCTGAAGAATTTCAATTTGGTTCTTCAAGCTATGGACAAGGCTTTGCAGTTCATCTCGCTGAGCACGTTGTTCCAAGTAAGATTTATACAGGAAATGCTCAGTTTCTGTAGTAAGTTGGATAGTATCTTTACTTGGTGATTGCTTTGATTTTGAAGCCATCATTAAGTTAGCCTCGCTATAGCAATACTATAAAAAGATGACTAACGTCGCCTTAATAATATTATAACTAGGTCATCGCGCCGGGTCAGCCGTTTCCACGCGGCCTTGTTAGGAATGATGCGTTAGCACTTTACACTGCACGTACGCGGTAAGCGAGCGACACAGCTGCTCTCAATAGAAATCGAACGATGACTGAGAAATCGAACGATGACTGATATCGTGATATACATTTCGTATTCTTTTAAAAGTATACCTTCGTGAGTATATTTATTTTATTTTCCCTTTTCGGGTGGAATATCCAGCTCTAAAGGATCAAGTCTTCGATCAAGTTTTCCTCAAGCCCCGTTGGATGGTTACAAGTCAGAGTTATCATATTTCGTTTAGTGGTAGGTATTGATCGCAGTTTTATAACAGACAGGGTAAGATATTAGATATTAGAATCTTGTCCTTGAGCTTTGAAATATACAGAACATATTTTTAGCAGCCGTATAAAAATACCGCAAACTTCTTTTAACAACTATCCCAAACTTGTTTCTATCTTTTGCTTCCACAATACGGTTACTCTATTAATACTTGTTAATGGCATAACTGTAAACGTATCTAGCAATGCGATGGGTTACTAAAAAACGTACTATTCGAAGCGATGATAGCTCAGCGGGGGAAGCGTCGCCTATCAAACTGACGCACACTGGTTCGATCCCTAATCACAGCTTGAGCTTCCAGTGAAGGTAGCACTGTTATCAAATTCCTAGCATGGTGGTAGGGTACTTTAGAATACCCGCTTGGCTAGCTACCATCCTCAAGTTTGAAAAACCAAGCACATAGAGTGTTCAGGCAGCAGTCCTTGAGAGCCAGTGAGCATTCTAGGTATAGCGTGATAATATCTTCGACCATATCGTCACTGACCACCCTGTGAGATAGTGGTCAAACGCTAGATCTATACAGTATATAAAAAAAAACATATAAAATAGTTTGAAATTTAAAGATACCGACTATCAATCTCTAAATAGGAAAAGAATGGCTTCGTCAGTTTAACGAAATTATTCCTGATTTATCCATTATTATCAAACACGATAACTGTGCTCAGCTGATCAAATCAATAGAACTGGTTTATATCTCCTCATCAACTAGAAAAGAAGAAAATAACACAGTTTAATTTGTAAAACAAACTCACCACATTAGTGTCAGATTAACTTAGAGTTTAACTTATAGCGTAGTCTTACTTATATAATTCTGACAGCTAAATTCTATTTTGTTCACAAATGAGTACAAGTAGGTACCTATTTTAAAAGTCGAGCATGCACCTGATAAAACTAACGTCAACTCGCCGACTAATCACAAAAGAGTGGACTTGAAAGAAGCCAATGAAAGTCCTCCATAGTCCAAGTGCTCCACGAAATTGTTGTGTTTCACACATGAGTAAGGTTTTTAGCGTTTCGTGTTTTTAAACAGGGTTTGATTCTGGGTTCTTCTTTTTAACCAAGAGCTTGTGAGCGCGAATTTTAGATGCCTTCGCTTGTTCAAGTTTCAATGCAAACACTCGCTCCAAAAATCAACTATAGCATGTAAAATAAAACACAAATATTATAAAGGCGAACGTTTGCATGTGTCTGTTACTTCTTGACGCTTAAACAGCTGCATCGATTTCGATGAAATTTAGTATGGAGATAGTTTCAGCCCCAGATTAACACATAGGCTACCTTTTGTCCCGAAAATAATGGCTGTTCCCGTGGGGTAGGCATATATTAAAAAACCTCTGTTATTCCTTCACGCTCAAACGGCTGTTCTGATTTTGATGAAATTCGGTATGGAGATAGGTTAGACCCTAGAATAACAAATAGGCTGCTTCTATCTCAAAAAAGTAAAGTTCCTGTATGATAATTGAGATAGCGGGAAAAGCGTAATCCACGCGAGTGAAACCACTACTAGTATATGATATACGACTGATCAGATTTACCGGAAATATACCTAATGGTGAGTATGGGGGGTTGTTTGGCTCATCCGATTAACCAGCCAGCCATTAATCAGGTGGACCAAATAACCCTAACAAAAACATATCCAAATGGCTCACCGAGTATATGATATATAAAAATAAAACTGAGATTATAAGTAAAGTTATTTTATTTTTTTGAGAGCTTTGTAGAGTCTGCTTAAAGCTACAGATGAAAGGTGTCTGGCAGTATTGTTTATACATTTTTAACAATATGTAATAATACATAATTAAAACATACGTAAAAATCAACCCTGAGACTTAAAAGTGAGTGCTGTTTTTACCTAACTTTAGCGCTGGTATACATCTATTCTTCCATCCATCCAAACGTTCACATTTATAATATTAATTGGGATGGGATTTGTGATAATATAAGTGACGTCTCGGGGCCCTGGGATCTTGCTCAATTTGATTCAGACACCATTCAAACGAAAAACATAATCAAGATTTCATCAAATCGTTGATTGGGGTGCTATGGTGCCACAGATTAATTACCACGTTCTATTTTTCGTCGAGGGTCAATAACACCTACAACGAACAGTATACGAGGACAGGGATGATTTTCACTGTAGTGGCGCATTCGCTGGTGTCTGCCCGGTTAATTTCTAGCCCCAAGACTGATTACATATTTTTATTTATTTATCTACTTATTAATTCATCGAACGAGCGTTATTTACGACGCTATATTTTTATGGCATTTTATATTTTGGTATTGCAGAAGAAGTATTAAAATTTATTGTTGTTTTTTTTAAACGAAATAAATAATCGAAATCCAGTTTTATGCAGCTCTCCTTAGGTGACTTGCGACATTCTACGTCTATTTAATACCATTGCCAAAATGGTTACTTAATTAATATCAAGTGAGGCATTCTATAAATAATTCCAAAAACAATCACTCCCGAAACCATAAATCATAGTTGTTCACATAGTTTAGTGTATTTCCAAGGGCCATTTATTTTCATAGACAATCAATCTCAGCGCGACTACATCACTCACGTCGTCACTTGACTGATCACTTACGTATTACTATTATTTAATTAAATAAAACACTAACGATCATGTAAACTCTAAGGCTTACACGGCCGGCGTTGCATGTTGTATGTATTGCTTCCGGGCTGTTTGGCCGTGGTCTAAGTGAAACTTGTGTTCCAGACGTTTCGTCAATCACTGCGGTCGACATCTTCAGTGGTTCAGGTCTGAGCGGCGACAAGAGCGTAGAACTCTCCTGAACCACTGAAGATGTCGACCGCAGTGATCGACGGAACGTCTGGAACACAAGTTTCACTTAGACCACGGCCAAACAGCCCGGAAGCAATACATACAACACACTAACGATCATATTAACGTTATTGTGTTATGAATACCTAATTAATACCATGTAACCTTATTTGTCTATAATCTTAAACGTCAATTGTGGCAATTACGCTTCTATACCAGATCGTTAAACAGATCTGAAGGTTTAGAACGGCCAGAAGCTTTTTGATTCTTACCACTGTTTTAAAGGAGTACGTACTTAAATCTGTAGGCTTAGTTTTTTTTTATGAAGGGATGATCACTCAGTTTTTTGCGGCAGACGAAGGACTAAAAGAAAAAAAAATATCATCACAATATTGTGCTTATGGTATATACCGGCTTCAGCCAGTTATTTCACACTTTTGAGTGTTGAAGTCAGTTCCATTTTTTTCTAAAAAATATTTTATTGGTTCGATATTACTTACCACTATTTTAAAAGGAAGGCGTACCTAGTATGTTATGATGTTATTATAATGGGGTTCAATAAAATTAGTACATTATCCTACTAATATTATAAATGCGAAACTTTGTGTGTATGTTTGTTACTTCTTCACGCTCAAATGGTGCGTTATCATACACACCATTTGAGCGTGAAGAAGTAACAAACTTCAGGTCCCGGAATAACACATAGGCTTTTTTTCATCATCATCATCAATCATCACCACCCGGTTATACCGTTGGGCACAGCTAGTTGCAATACATTATTCCAATTAATTCAAGTTATGCCACGTAATCGAACCTGTGTATGTTATTCTGAAAATGGTTTGTAGCAATTGCGCTTGTTTTATATTTTGAATCGTTAACCCGATAAGGAATATAAGCTCACACCGAGGGTAGTTATTTATTATTACTATGCTGTTACCGGTATTATATAGGCACATGTGGAAAATCTTCTCTTCATCATTTCTCTCCGCTATCTCCCAAATAAAGTTTCCGTATAGTACCTTTTTAGCGAACCATCCATTATGGAGCTTTTTTTTTCATGATCAAATGTGTGGTCGACAACATCGCTGTCACAATTATTATATATAATTAAGCTTTATTTATAAGCACATTTAGAAAATGCTGATATTCGATTTTAAAGAAATAATTATTTGTAAAATCTTATTTTTGTCAAATTTCTTATGTCAATCTTTTACAAATATTACTTATACTCCTCAGCACTGATAAGATTTTTTTATTTTAATTACACTCAGACCCCCGCACTAGGATTCCCTGTATCGCAGGAGGCATGGTGGACACACACAATCACAGCACACAAACATCCAAGACCGGGACAAACATCTACACTCATCGCACAAATGTTTGCCCCTGCCGGGATTCGAACCCAGGGTCGCGGTGACACAGAAGTCATGTCGATGACACAAACCACTGCGCCACGGGACCGTCATGATTAATTAATTAATTAAACATATAACATAAAAGTTCCAATATGTAGGCAGCTTAACAACAGTTAAGCAGTTTGGCAGTTAACCAAAAGTTAAATGTGTCGTGTCTATTTATATATTTTGTCATATCGAATCCGGCGATCAATCAATCGGCAAACAAAATGTCATTAGCCCCCCCCCCAGGCACACCCCGAGCCCCACCCCCGTGTGCGGCCGAGGTCACGCCTGCCTTAACATTTACAATGGTCAAATAAAGCGTACAGCTATACGGTAAATTACACAACATCATATATACATTAAGTATAGCATGCTGCGAGGTTCTAGCTCTATATAATAGGCATCTGTTATTGCTCTCTCTCTGCTCCCCAGCCGAGCGATAGAGAGAGCTATATATACATGACTATATGTGACTAAGCTTATTTTCTAACTTCATTTTCTAAAGAACTTAGCGTCTTGGGAGAAAAATGTTTTCACTCTCCAAATCATGACATTTCGTTTTTTTAATCGCTCCGTTAAACTGTAATCTATCCTTATAGGTTTTTTTTAAAACTTCAATGTTACTTTTACAAACACTAAATACTTGCGCCATTTTGACATTTAAATAATATCTATAACACTATAGCGATATAAGAAAGCGAGTAGTATACTCTAAAAAAGCTGAGATAAGCTTAAAGATACCAGTTAAATCCGATATTTTAAAAGTTTATAGCTCAAGGGTTCTGTGAGTCTCGGTCACTGGTTTGGTTCCTACCCTCGGCTCGAGATTTTGGGTTTGGTAACATTATTGTATAGCAGGTATCACATATTCTACGTTCTAGTACCCTCAAGTTTGAAAACTGTTACTAAATACACAATGTATTCACTCAACTTGAGAGTTAGTCAATATTCTAGGTCCAGCATGATTACATCATCAACCCTATCGGCCATAAATTTCAAAAATTAGGCCAAAATCTTCAGTGGTAGTCTGTCGTGGATTGCGGCATAGGCCCGACGGGTTTATAACAATATTCGATCCTACAAATGACGTATTCAGCGAAACACGGGTGCTTAATACTAACGGTCACCCATCTTGATAGAATACAGTGTAGTTTTGCATTCAATTTTTAACCGACTTTAAACAAGGAGTAGGTTATATGTTCATCTATATGTATATTTTTTTAAATTAATGTTCGCCGATTTCTCCTTCATTTGTGGACTGATCTCAATTTTTTTGGTATGATGGAGTATACTTCCTAGGTGGTCCCCTTTAAATTTCATCAAAATCGGTCAAGCAGTTTTTGAGTTTCACTCTAACATCTGCAAAGTGTTACGCCATCTTGATGATTTCCTCATTGACGGTGTATGACATCGATCCCGTGAGAAGCAAAGGCCACTGATGAGATTGATAGTAAAAAACACAATAAATGGATCCGACTTCAACACTCAAAAGTGAGAAATAACTTATCGAAGTTGATACCATGCGCACAATATTTTGATAATAGGTAATTTTGTACTATCATGGTGCCGACTTCAACAAGTTTCACACTTTTCAGTGTTGAAGTCGTTTCCATGTTTTGGTAAAAAAATGTCTCTTTGGATCGCTATACTCTATCAAAAAATCTAGCTCTACTATGAGCCCTTCAATTAGATATAGGGAAATATAGAATCAACTGCTCGCCGATATCACATTCAAGTAAAACATAAAGGACGCTACATGCGTGGACACTTTGGCGCCGTCACATTTTCCTGAGACACATGTTAGGGCTGGCGCCGCGGCTTATTCGCCGGAGCAATTGAAATGGCGAAAATATGCTAACTTAGGTAGTGGTTACATATTTGAACCGTTTGGGGTCGAGACATTGGGCCCGTGGCGACCTGGAGCTCATCGGATTTTCCAAAATTTATCAGAGCGTTTGATCGATGCGACGCGTGGCCAAAATGCTGGCACATATTTGGCTCAACGAATCAGCATTGCAACATGGCAGTGCTGCTAGCATTCTGGGCACGCTGCCAGTCGGTAGCGGGTTAGAAAATTTGAGTTATCTTTATGCTACCAATAGCTAGTGGATTGCTCAAATGTTATTGTAGTAGCTGCAGTATTGTTATTAGTGTTTTATTATAATAAAGGCATTTGCCCTATGAAAAAAAGTGAAACCTGTAAATTCACATCATCTAAAATACCTACTTCTAACCTGCAATCAAAATTAATGAATCGTAAATTATTATCGCGTTCTCCACTCAACATCGTCATCAATGTAATGAGACGCCTATCTTTACTAATTTCCTCGTATTAAACTGACATCAAAGGTGTAACTGTGCTTTTATTATCAAATAATATGATTACGTTTAGGCTCCGCGGGAAGGCTACGTTCTTAACTTAATTAAAAGCTGAAAAGTTAAATGCTTAAAAGGTACATTAGTAATCATGTAAACTAACAATAATAAATAATCTGAAAATAAGTGTTGAGTCCGTTGGACAGTCGATTGAGACTTGTAATCGTATTTAATCTATAATACGTCTAATATAATTGAATAAGTAAACAAACCTAGAATACGTTACAAAAGAATAATATGGCAAAGGTTGTGGGCGCATGCGTGAGGCTTGCACGTCTTCCCCTCGCCCTTCCCTGACCCTTATGTCGTCCGTGGCTCTGACGCACTCGCGACCGGCGACGGCAATGCACGTATCGAAGCGAGTGGCAGACTCGATACGGCATCGACTCGATGGATAGAGTGATTTTGACGTGCAATAACTGCTAACAGAAGCGAGAGCGAATGACGGCCGGGCACGTGCTTCAAATGTAATATCCTAGCCACGGTGCTCGCAATCAAAGGGTGCTTACACTTCAGCGTCTGAGTTTCATTAATATACAATCACTGTTCTCCACGGGGAAAAAATTGTCATTTTTATAAAAGCCTTTTTATTATTTCAAAACAATTTTCTTGTTCCTTCTTTCATATTTCTTAGCGGTTAATGACCCTTGTATTTAATATACCAACTCGTACGGAGTTGCCATGAAAATTGAAAGTAATATCTTGCTAATATTTTGCTCAAGTAGCAGATGTATAGATAAGACACTGTGTAGCAGAGGGGATGCACCTAGGTGAAAACATTACACCACAACCCACTGTCAAATCTGCTGAACAACGTAGACAATGTTATTTTCAATAAATCTTTTATTTGCGGCTGAGAAGGTTAGTTATGAAATGTCATCAATTCATCTTAATGAAATCTTAAATTATAGCAGTTCAGTTTTGAATCAGATATTAGATCGAGCCACAGCAACGCTTGGCTGAATTTTTTATCCATTCTAGGTTTTTAGAATTTCATGAACAAATTGGCCTTGGGTTCGAACCCCGCCAGGTGCAAACATTCATTAAACATTACAAATCGTTGCCCGCGGTTACGTTTCTCGATACTTACAAGCTTTGCAGTCCTTAAATCGAAAGAGTGAATAGGTAGGTACTTTCTAGGTTTGCGTGCAAGGTCTGCGTCACTTAACATCAGGAGAAAAAGTTAACCATCTTGTTTCATCTGCGTGTTTCAATATAATATTTAAAAAAAAACATTGGTTTGAATTGAACCTTTTTCCCGGCCATTAATCATTCGATGTTTCATGTCCAAAATCAAACGTGTACCTACGAAAGTTTCTTCAAGTACACTCCCCGGCGCCGATATTAATTAAACTTATCACGTAGCACGTAACGGTCTTACTACGTGAGCAGCTTTAGATATGAAAGTAAATAAAATATTGTGTCGTGTCTATTTATTTATCATATCGAATATTGACGGCGATTAAATACGATTTTATGTTAATCATAAGCGAAGGATCTTCATGTTTAAAATTATGAATAATAAATTGATGTAACTCTATTAAATAATAATGTGTTAAATAAATATTTTCATCGACATATTTACTATATATTTCATTTTATTTCTTTGCTAGATTATTTGCTACAGTAGCATGCACCATGTTCACGGGCCAATAATAACAAATCAAATAAATCGTAGTTTTCATTTTATTTGACTGAATATGCAAGCGTTCGTCCTCTATCTATCTTGATGTTAAGTGGTGATGGAGTCTACGATAGATCACGCCTGCCTAGAAAATATCTTTTTGATTTGTGACTTGACACCTCAGATTGTATTCACGAGAGAACACAGACATGACAGTTTGCACTACGAATGTGCGCTTCGTGAGACAAGTTGGAATGTGTGCATGAAAGATGAAAATTGAATGCTTTCGTGCAACAAGTAAAAGATGTTTGCTATGCTATATTAAAGATATAGTTTTGGATTTCAGCTATAGAACTTCGGCAGCAAACTTGCTAGATTTTGGATCTATATTTAATAAGCCAGTTCCTTTCAGTCCCAATCTTTACTATATTGAAAAATAATTGATATTTTTGTCTTACAGTTCCCTGTAACGTTCGGAAACATAAGTTATCTATTTATGCGCAGACGATAACGTATTTGCCTGTCTCGCATCATAACTAGTGTCCTATGTTAGCAACTCCACGCCGGGATAGATTTTGCTATGAAATGAAATGAAATTTGCTATGTTAACTCAGTAAGTAGTAGCAGGTTTCGATCACCTAGTACTTACTGAGCTTAGTTCAAAAGTAATTTATCAAATATGGTGACCATGGTACCGATTTCGACAAGTTATTTCGTCACGTCGAAATCATATATCCTGCATATATATTGCATCGCCGTGCGTCGTGTCGACCGATTACTTATTGACTTTATATTTATAACTTTTGTATTTATTATATTATGTATGTAATTAATCGTACACGCCTGTCCTTTACAGGCTTATTTTGGTTTACTAGTGAGCTACCGTTGAAGATTACTTTTTTTATATATATCACACTCAGACCCCCGCACTAGGATTCCCTGTATCGCGGGACACACACAATCACAGCACACAACATGCAAGACCCGGGACAAACATCTACACTCATCGTACAATTGTTTGCCCCTCCCGGGATTCGAACCCAGGGTCCCGACGACACAGAAGTCAATGTCACTGACCACTGCGCCACAGCGACCGTCAACTTTGCAAGAAGACCTCAGTTAGATTTGCGTACATTTCAAACGTATTATGACATATTTGGGGCCAATAAAGTTGGCTTTTATGCTGTATAAATAGCCTGCACGTTTAGCAACAAATGCATTTTACACATTTCTCGACTTTATGGCACAGACTTTACGGCGGTATCACACACATAACACTGGACACCCTTTATACCTTAGAGATAACGAACATGGAAAGGGAAGAAAGAAAGACTACCTACTGGAAAGGGAGCCGATTGGTTGTGATATTATCATTACAGAAGGCATTTGAAGATAAAACGAAGGGATTTTTGTGTGCCTTTTATATCTAAAGCTAATGTACTCGGAAAATAAATGTGTCGGTAGCGCAGAAGAACAAGAAATATCTCAGATAGCTTTTCTCAGACTATAAATAAAGTAAGTTATACCATGGCAACATTAGCAAAGGTCAATAAAATTAGACGTATTTATCAAGGGGATATAAATAAACGATATTTGTATCGGTAGTACATGATATTTTGTTTTTATGCTGGCTAGTTTTATACGGGAAAAAATGCTCGTAAAGTTTTCTTGGCTGATATGTTCTCTTACATAACATCACGCTAGTTTATTCGCGAAAGGGTATAAATATACTGAAACTTGGCCAGTTATATTCTCGGTCTGAGTAGAGAATGCGCACAATTGCATCCCAGGGCCGATCCAACTTTCTCCTACAAACTATCTTAGGTTATCCACCTAGCGCGAGGATTTTCAACGGGCCTGCCCAATCGATCAGAGGTGACATCAAGAGGAGATGTTTAAAAGAACTTATCACTATCACAATGGTAAGTGAAAGTGGGTAGGACAAATATAATGTGGAGTTAATAATTGCTTAAGAGACTTGAAATTTCTCGAGTGGACACCAGGAAGTGTAAAGCTTAAGTCAAGGTTTCTTTAATGTTTCGAATTTTCAATAGTACCTCCACTATAATATGGAGGTACTATTCAAAATTTGAAGTATTATACTTCATACTCATATTATTAGGTTTATTATGTATGTGTAATGATTAAATTAATATTTTGCTGTCACTGAAAACACATAATAAGCTTCTACTGCTAGGAGTTGCACGGAGGTAAATATTTAGTGATTGATACCACGAGTTAGCCAAACATTTAGAGATACGTAATTGTGAAACAACAAATTTCATTATTCATAAATCTTCTTCTGCCCACCTGAACCAGGAACTAACTTTGCTTGCCAAGGGTCCGACCAGGAGGGAATAATATGCCCCATCCCCTGGCGCAACACATCTGTCACAGCGTCCACGCGCACTAAAAGATAATCTGACGAGAATAAAAGCTTTTCTTTGGCAGCCGAGGATACAACTAGAAGAAAGTCTTTATCTAATCCCGACTGTTGACTTGTATCGCCATACCCAGCAAGTGTTTTTATGGCAGAGATCGGGCGAGGAGTTACTAATGATACGGAATTAATTCAAAAGTGGTTCGAGAGCCTAAACTGGTTGGAAACTAAGACTAAAATGTAACTATTGCATATCTCACCTAACACGCTCAGAATATACGAGTATAGTAGCCTACAGTTACACGAGCCGTGCTGAAGGGTTCTCTGCTGCTTAGCCACATCTGCCGCCTTAAAAGGTATTCTGTGGCTCTAGTCGTATCTTCCTTTCCGTGGTACGATCGATAGACACACGTGTAAACAAATCCTGTGTACCATGGCCCCCCCATGCTTCATGACTAATTCTTATCTTTAAAAAAGTATGAACAAATGTTATGTTCTTTATCCTAACAAGATTATATGTTGTACACTCGATAAGCAAAAATAAACATGACAAATTTGCCATATTTTATTATTACGTAGCATTTAATAATACTTACCTTCCCGAGCCCTTAGATAACATAGACGGTAGAGTTGGACTTACCTGTAACAAAAAGGAATCGTGATAACAGAATTATTCTCCACGAGAACGTATACTTATATAAACGTATACTTTCTTTAGAGATTCTTTCTACGCTTGCAGAGATTATTTTTATGAGTCATAATATGTATAAAACTGAATTGCTCCTTCAGATAATTGACTGTAAGGAGAATAGGTCGGTCTAATTTTAGACAAAGAAAAACACTGTTAGTTTATAGCCCCTCTAAAAGCTTTTCCTACGAGCAGCGTTTACTTTACCTACGATATATGACCTGTCTACATGGTATTACTTGTTTCCTGCGGACGTACGTCATGTTGAGCCGTTTTCCTGGCCATATATCTAGTGCTCGATGAATAATGTTGTATATTTGTCTCGTAACCAGCCACCCGTGGAAGTCTTATTTATTTAATATTATCACGCAATGACTATATGTTCACTGAGATTGAGACAAAAATATCATAGAGCAAGGTCTTCACGTAATAAGTTCATGATCATCATGCATAGGCGTTTAATTAGATTTCAGCAAAATAATCTCTACTGTCTATTTTTAAAACTATTTTAAAAAAGATAAAGTTTATAATGCCGTGTGCTCTGTTTTTTATGTTTATGTCACCTATTAACAAATCCGTCATTAATGAACCGATTTGTAGATCTGTAGAGCAAAAAATCTTCAAAATGTAATAGTTGTTATACTATTTATGACATAATTTAAATTGGTTAACCTCCTTACAAAGATATTCTTAATATAAAACGAGTTTCATTAAATTGCGAGTACTTCACACTTAAACCCCCGCACTAGGATTCCCTGTATCGCAGGAGGCTTGGACACACACATTCACAGCACACAAACATCCAAGACCCGGGACAAACACCTACACTCATCGCACAAACGTTTGCCCCTGCCGGGATTCGAACCCAGGGTCCCGGAGACACAGTAGTCATGTCACTGACACTAACCACTGTGCCACGGCGACCGTCTGGCTCTAAATAATGATATAATTTATTTTTTACAAAAAGATCGACTTTCAGAATTGGTACACGTATTTGGACTTTATCACAACCGTACAAAAGTCTCTATTAATTAACACTATGTTAGTTGGTTTGATTGAATAACAGACACACTGTTATCGAATAACTTATTTGAAAACTATGACTTCGAGTTACTTTACGCTCTTTCTCGGTATAGCTCTAAGTATTTATTTTGGAATGCGGCGTTAGTATCTCTTAACAACAATGTTTTATTGACGTTCACAAGTGCGTCCTTGATACTCTAATTGATAAATGATTTTGACTTTCACCTTGACTACCACCTCACATCAATAGGCTCACGTCAACCCTGTTGATTTAGTTAGATCAAAATATAAAGTGTAATAAGCTTTATATACAACAAGACAATAGAATAAACAAACCAATTCTATTTCGCCGCACCAGCCGAAACGATGACTTTGATCAACTATATAAACTATGAAACATGTGGCAGGGAGGCGACACGAAAGTGTCATCGTGCACGATTTCCCAGTGGATCACCTTCTTCCACTGAAATGGATTTTATTTCTGGAGTGGATCCGAAGTGACGTCAACAGTGACGTCACCATATGTAGCACATATTTTAAATGCAAAGCTGATACATATGAGTGGGTTCAAGCTATTCAAATATTGTATACCAACCCAAGGTTTGAAGATTATTTGACATCATAAAACAAAATTGATTTTTATCGTGCAATAATATTCTGACAGATCTATAATATCTTTCGTTCTATCATAATAGTTCGATGGGCTGTATCATAATGTGCGAAATCACAATACATTATCGTTATTGTGATAACACAGTTCTTTTGAAACTAGTGAACTATGTAACCTAATATATGATAGTAAAGTACTTTAAATACTGCAATATTACCAGAAGCAACCGCATTTAGAAAACTTTTAAAGTAAAACTTTACAAATGTGAAATACGCCAGGTCATGTCGTGTATGAAACATTTAATGACACTAATGGAAGCAGGGGAAGTGAGGAAGAAGAAGATCCAAACAAAGATCATAGCACGTGGATGATATTATAATGATATATACTCCGCGCAAAACATATGTAATTTATGTAATGCCTTAATAAAGAAGAAAGAGTATTTTGATAATCATAAACTTACTACGCATTCATTTCCCAACCTGTATGAAAAGTGTTACTACAATAAAATTGCTGAATTTTATAACCCTTCACAACGATCAAAGACTGAGGATACGAAAAATAATTCCCGCCAAATATTGAGGAAGGGCAAAGTGCCCTATAAACGCGAAGGTGGAATGTTTACCAATGAAATTGTAATAGGAGCGCAATGGAATAAGGTAGATAATTCAATTATGTATCCGCTTGGGGTCGGACGAAGACAATTTCTATAAAAAGTATCTCACGATCAACCCTTTTGTTTGGTTCAGTCAGATCTAGACATATAATTATAGTTATCAATATAAGCCGGCGAGCACATGGGGCGGCGCGAGTCTCGTTGAGAAAGAAGCGGGATCAATAGGGAGGCGACCCTGACACAGTTCACAGGACCGAGCCTCCACAGCGCCAGCGGCGGGGTCCGCCGCGTACAAGAATAAGCTTCCGCCGTCACATTGCATCAAAAAGAGCGGAAGCGGAAGCGGAGACAACACTTTGTATTTCTGCTTAGTGGATAGATTTTGTGTTGAAGTTTTAAAGACATGCAGCTATTTGGTCGAATATCAGAAAATAATTATAACGTTTTCCATAAATGTTTTTAAGATCAAATTATCCAAAGATTGCCATGTCGAATGTTTTAAGACTAGATTACGCTTCAAGAACCTGTGTTGATCTACTAGAATCCAATGTACCCAAATTTTCTGTTTTTTGTGTTAGAAAATATGAAAATATAATTACAATTAGGATATAATAATTACATTAAAAAGTAGACGAATTGACTTCCACTTCAGCATAAGGACGATGTACAATTTTTTTTAAATTCAAACTCAGACCCCCACACTAGGATTCCCTGTGTCGCGGGAGGCATGGACACACACAATCACAACACACAAACAACCAAGACCCGAGACAAACATCTATACTTATCGCACAAATGTTTGCCCCTGCCGGGATTCGAACCCAGGGTCCCGGAGACACAAAAGTCATTTCACTGACCACTGCGCCACGGCGACCGTGAATTTGTATTCTGATATCATGTCTGACATAGATAAATAAATAAGCTAGCTATTTGATATTTTTATTACGACTTAAAACTACGCTGAATTATGTACATAGTGAGATAGGGCTGTTTGTTTATTTACCAAATAGATTGTTTGTTTTGATGGGCTCAAATTTAGTTCCTAATTGTTCGTGTAATATGTACATATAATGTACATCTGCTGCGGCGCCAGTTTTATTTTCTTGATAAGCTGGCGCATATTTAGATAGTATTTCTTCCGAAAAATCTCTTAAAATAATGAACTCCATTTCATCTTCATCATCTGAGCCATAGAACGTCGTAATTAATGTATATAATTAATTACGTTGAATGAATTTTAATTATACACGAAATTGCACATTTTCGGAAATATAAAGAAACACTGAACTGAATTCCATGAATTTATATCTATCAGACCAACCAGGCAGAAAATTATGTTTTATCTGAAACCCTTTTAATAATTTGCATAACCCGCTGTCAAAGAATTGATTTCTGTAGTGTAAAAATGCTGAATTGATAATCTCCTTTTTTTAGGTCTGTTTAAAATAAATGAAGAATGGCTTATATCAATCGGAGAATACACACTAGTTCATAACTACATGTGTTGTATGTGAAACAAATTAAAACCTTATTTTGCAGGATAATTTCCTAGATTGACAAAGTATATGAAATATTCCCGTGTACCTAAGATATATGATCTTGTAATAACTATAAGTACTACTAGAAATCTGATACTTACCTTCGAAGCTAGTTTAAGTGCCATTACTAAAAGAATTCTGTCGAAATGATTGCTTCTATGCGTTACTGTGGTATAACCATGATAGGTAAGTTTTAATGAGGTGAGATATGTAAGTTGGTTGGATTTCGAATATTATATCCCATGAATACCCAACTAATACAAATCAGTCTGTGTTGTACAGTATCAAATTTAACAAATGTATTAATAACATTACTATTGTAATTTTTAGACTTTCGCGATTCGAACACATTGTTATTAAATCAAACGGGGCTTAATCGCGAGAAAAACATTTAGTAATTTATTTACCTCGACGTTTCGACCAAGTTGCATTGGTCGTGGTCACGAGAAGACTCATTAATTTTAGGTAAATAAATTACTAAATGTTTTTCTCGCGATTAAGCCCCGTTTGATTTAATAACATTACTATGTCAAATATATTACTAACAAAGCGAACATTATAAATATAGATAGTATGAAATGGTAAGTTTGTTTGTATTTTCGATTGGAAATTCAGTTTGACACATTTTTATTTTTTTATGCTGTATAGATCTAGCGTTTGACCACTATATCACTTGATGGTCAGTGACGATGTGGCCGAAGATGTTATCACGCTATACCTAGAATGCTCACTGGCTCTCAAGGACTGCTTCCTGAACACACTATGTGTTTGGTGACAGTTTTTCAAACTTGAGGGTGGTAGCCAGGCTACTCGAAAGTACCCTACCACCATGCTGGGAATTTCTTGACGGGGTTTGCTTCACCGTGATATCGAGGCTTTGGTATGGGGATCGAACTAGGGTCCGTTAGTTTGACAGGCGACGTTTCCATCGCTGAGCTATTATCGCTTCGAAAGTCGAAGTTTCGAGTCGAAGGTGAGGTCTCAGGTGAGTTTACGCTGCTAGATCGTGCCGACCTCTGATCTGGCACCGTGAACTCACCTGAGGATGGGCATCGGACATGCCCGAAACCTAGATCGAAACTTCGACTATGAACGTGAGTAAAGCATCACTACATCTATATAATAATTGTTTGTATTTCATGATTTTAGACATAATTCGCTTAACAGATTTTTAATTAACTTTAGTATTAGATACATGGGAAAATTGCGTATGAAATTCCCTGAAAACTTATATTAAAGCAACGGCGATAAGCTAGTGATTGATTAAGGCGATATTATAATTTCAGCCCAATCAAACCTTTCCGTTACTGTCAAAATAATATCGTATTGAAATTAATGCAGCGTTTCGCACATGTGTCAATAAGCTTTGTTAGGTTACCTATTCTGGAAATATTTTTTTTTTGTGGCATAAGGGTTTTACTGAAAACATATTCTACCAATCATACCAAATGATGATGATGACGGTTTTCATATTGTTTACTTTAGGGCGCTATAATTAATTACGGTATGATGTGTTTGTTCCCTTCAGTGCACTTAGGGGTGTTTAGGGTGTTTGGCTATATTGGAAATTTTCCATACTGGTATAACTACCACTGCATTGTGGACATTTTGCCGCCAACAACAGATATGTAGGTACTCTTAATAACTGTAATAACTACTCAGATTTATAAAAATTTTACCGAGCGCAATATCTGGAAATTCGGACTAAAACTACGGATATGTAGATATCAGGGAGAGGAGCGAGTGTAGTGCTGCACAAAGCTGAGGGTTATGGATGCCACGGAAAATGCTATGCGCAATTGTTTTATCATTGATTTATACATTTGATCATTATCATTAATAGGCCTCCCCATCGATCTCCAAAAGGACCGGTTGAATTCATCCCCTCTGTCACGAGCACACCCCCACAGTAGGGTACCTTGTATTGCGAGGGGTAGGCATAAACACACGGTCACTCATGTAAACAAACAACTAAGACGCGAGAACTAACCAGAGAATCAACGCTCATCACACAAATGTTTACCCCAAACGGGATTTGCACCCAGGATCAAAAGTCAATCTTTCTATTTGGTTTCAATAACCTAACCACTACAAAATTATATACAACACTTATTGTTATACACAAGCGCTCCGCCCCGGCTTCGCACGGGCATACAATTTCAAAATGGAAAATTATAAAGATCCCTGTTTAAAAAATATATATAATGCAGCCTCTGTCACCCGGGGATGGTGTAGCTTCCAAACAGTGGAAGATTTTTTTAAATCATTAGTTTCGGAGCCTATTCAATGCAAACAAACAAACAATCAAACTTTATAATATTAGTATAGATGAAATATATAATACCTACAACATTTTATACTTTATTGAACTACCGTTTGGCCACTATCTCACTTGATAGTAGTCAGCACTATTTATGTTAAATGTGATAATAATGATTTTTATATCAATGTATATAATGCTCTTTTTCACGTTTGTAAAAAGGCATGCGTGAGCTTATACAATAACTAGAGGAGTATTTAAAAATATTACTCTGTTTTTTAAAAAGCATGATAATATTAAAAACATGCAAGAGGAACAAAAACAGGAATATCTAAACTATTCTTTTAACAGAGGAGACTAGAAAATAGTTTAGGTTATACTCAGATAATAGTAAGAAGTTAGAGTTTACCTCTAGGCAATCGGCAGTCTTTGATATGATGACCCCCATACAACTAATAACACCAATAGCTTTGATCTGAATTTTCCTAACAAGATACAAACAACTGTATTATGAGTTTTTATTTAACATTAACTATACATTTGTGTGCGTAAAAGTTTCTCTTTATAAGCGTTCAAATGTTTAATTTGTATGTAAACACTTACACAACATTAATATTCTAAGAGTCGCGATACAAAAACTTTATAACATTGCATTTTTAGATGAAACGCCAAGGTCAACAAGTAACAGACGAAATATCACAGGCGAATGAAGCGATGAACAGGCAAGAACTACTAAACTGTAACACTTATTTCCCTAAACAACTACTTTATTGTAAATGGAAGATGGTCATGATTATAAATATACGCCAACAATTTCTTTTTCTTGTAAATAGGCCTTTGAATTGACTTCACTTCCGCACGCAGGATATGTTAACAAAACGATTTGTTCACAACGCTACAGTCAATATAAAGCTTTGTTATTACAACCGCAAGATTTATATTAATTAGAAGTATTGGGCTCACGAATGTTCTTTGTCCGTGCACTTGACAGTAAAAGCTTTGTATTTACACAAACAAATCGTCGCAATTTTCGGTTCAACGTTCTTTTTCGCGACATTCGACACGACTGTAACGCACCGTGCTTAGGCGTTTTAGGACACAAACGGCGTCAATTCATTATGATACAAGTAACTCCACGAAGTTAACCTCTAAATAATATTTTTAATGGTAGATTCAGGATACGATTGGAGGAGGTCGGGGCGCAGCGACGCGCGCTGCCTTCTGCGCAGACTCCGCCGAGCGCATCCGAGGCCGCACGACCTGCCCACGAACTACCCAGCCTGGCGCCCGGCTAGCGGCTGCTACTGATACCGCTACAACACGAGTACGTATACTGCTTTGCTCGTTTTACACGCCGTGCTATATGTACCTACGTACCTATTGGACCCGTTGTCAGTTACGTAGCTATGTGTAGTGTATCACTTTGTGAGGTGTGGACACAATAGGTAGCAACCAACAATACCTATCTAGGCTAATACAGATTCATAATAATTATTCATTCGTTTTGTAACTTTATGTGTATCTGACATCAATGTTTTTATAATATCTACGATTTCTTTTTTGTAGGTAGAGTTAGTTCTACCTATCTTATCGAGCTTACAACGGTCTAAAACGATGTTCTAAAGACGGTTTTATTGTTAACAATAGGTTTTGATGGTAGTTATTTTATACGTCCTTAGACGTAGTTAAGTCCTTAGATTTTTGATTTAGAGAAATTTGTCTTTCAGTAGTTTTAGCTTACCTGCATTATTATTTATGTGGTAGCTTAAGATAACTCAATTATTGTTTCAGTTCGCTATTTGGTGCTCTATCATAAATACTAGTAAGTGTTTTTGTTATAAAGGTTAATTTAGCATTTTTTGGCATTCCCATAACTTAATATAATTATTTATTGAGTATTTAGCACACAAAATGTATTTGACACGACTTGGAATTACTTCTATTTCAGTTGAATGTAAAAATAAGGTTTTATAATGAACTTACTACGTTAACTGAACTCACTTGTGGCATACTCTAAACACTATTGGAAGCTCGTTCGGGAACTAATAAAATATTCTAATTTTTCCTCTAAAAATATCACCGAATCTACTACCTACAAACATGTAGAAAGAAAACTCGGTCGTGGAGACATAAAAGGCACTGCACGAATATGTTTCTCCTGAGACACGATGATCTCCGGAAACCCTCTTAATTTCAGAAGGGGAGGATTAGCCTCCTTCAACACATCTTTAGCTCCCTCTGGCATGAGCCAGATGTCGCCGTTGAAGATTGTGACTTAGACGTATCTGCAGCAATCACGCCCTTCCAAAATGGCGCTGCAGGAGGTTTGGATGTCTCACTCCGCAGTATTTCAAAGACTCATTGTGTGGTGGGAGTGGAGCCACTCGTGAGGCACTCTTATAGAATCTTACCACTTTAGTAAACGCAAATGTTGTCGGAACAGGTCAACGCGGGTGACATCATTGATATACTTTACGGTGCCAATATTTATACCTTAAAGGACGGTGGCATCAAACCAATTGCTGTTAGAATGACATACCGCCGTCTCGCGGCTGAAGTTGCTTTTAAACAGTTGGCCATAAAGCTATTCAATATTTTTCAGCCAGTACAGTTCAGCTTTGGTTAGCGAGGTTGTTGTGAGGCTGTCGCCCATTCTGTACGGACTTTTTTGGAGCAAACTTGTGGAGATGTGCTTTTGAAGTTGGATGTGAAAAACGCTTTCAATTCGGTAGAAACCCTTTGAATGGTAGTAAAGGATAAAATTCCAAATCTATTCAAATTTATTTGGCAACGTTACGGTACTTCCACAATATTAATTTATAATGGTAACCAAATTGTTTCCGCTGTTTGCTGTCAACAAGGCGACCCTCTTGGTCCTGTAATCTTCAGCGTGGCGATACTCCCCATCATTCAACGCCTTCAATCTAAGCTTAATGTTTGATATTTAGATGATGGCATATTGAGTGGTGACGTCAACTCGGTAAACAACGATTTATCTATGATAATAGAGGAGTTTCAAACAATAGGATAGGAACTATATTTTTCGAAAAGTGAATTATATTTTGCAGAAACATTTCAGACAAAAGATTCGATAATACACCAATTTAGTTCCCGGTATTAAAGTTATAGATAAACGTCCATTGCGCTTATTGCGCTTCCCTATTATACGAATCTTTCCCTTTATTTGTAAAAGAAGGTTTGCTTTTCATTACCAGTGGGTCTAGGAGGCCTACATTCGCGTGTAGCTGTACTGTTCCCAGTACTTTAATTCAAACGAAAAATATTCATGGAGTATCATTACTGAACTCTAGGGACTCCTCCTTATTTTGAAGTCGGTTATAAATGTGAAAGGATGTAATTTTGTATAGCATATTTAGTTTATTCTAATCATTTCATTATTATTTAACTTCGATTTCCACTTAAATAATGTACATAAGCTATATTTAATAACGAATTTAAGGCACTGCACATACACTTATTGATTAGTGCAGACCAATTTTCTAGTAGGCACTTATAATAAATGCGCATTGTTGCGTTTTCCCACGTGGCTAACCTACTCGTACATATTATTATGTGGAAGTAGATGAACTAAACCGGTTTTTAGCCACCTCGTATAACGTTATTCTTGAAATTACTTTATTTAATATTTACGCGAGTAGTCTTTTTAAAAATCATTCAATTTAACAAAAGTTTTCGGGAAACTAATGTTTGTATAACAAGAATCGTTTGTTTAATAAACTTAGATTAGTAATGAAAACGTATCAGCTTTGAAATCTGTTCATATTTAATATCTTTTGATAGGTATACATAATTAATATAGGAGGTATTAGTGAAAAAGTAACACTGAAGAATTAATTTCTTGATGTCCGATTTATAGAGACGCTTAGAAAAAAACACATTAGAAGCAACGATATATTTAGCGACAACTTATGGGTCAATTAATTATTATATTTGTAAAAGCACAAAGACGATTTTTCGGAAATACCCAGCTAACAGAACTATGTAGCGGAAAAATATCTCGCTTACAAATTAACTACACCATTAATTAATTAGTAAGAAGGTTGATATATTTTCTCCTTCCTTATGAATATGAACATATAAATTCTGCGCTCACCGTGATATTTATGTTTCGAATAAATATAGTCCCATTCAGAGGCGTACTATATTTAATATTGATTCGTCTGCCACAACAAATTAGATATCTCACTGCGAGCGCTAGACGTTAACATGGGCAGATGTTAATCCGCAGCTTCCGCTGTACAAAGCAATTTGCTGTAGTCTGCTCCAACACAGAGGGAAGATGCGGTAAGTCAGGTATTATCGAGAGCTGCTTACCGATTCTCAATCAGACCTGTAATTAGATCGCTCCAGCTCGTTGCGAGAAACGAGAGTATCTGCTTCGTGCACTACTCCGAAACCACTACGTACTGCTCAATAGTATTATGTGTTATCCGGCTTTTCACACGTTTACTGTCGAAGTTTCGACCTAGGTTTCGGGCATGTCTGATGCCCATCCTGACCCATCCTGTAGTCACCGCGATCTGGCAGCGTGAACCGTATAATACATTTACATAAAAATGTGTCAAAACGCACAAGTATTTCCATTAAAAAAACACTCAATAGTATTTACTGATTGTGATACTTAATTTCAACTATACTATGTTTTGTTTATGTATTTTTACTCGATAATTGTAAACTAAAAGCATAATCTACTTTTCTACACTATTATTATAATAGAAAAGATTAGATTTTTTTAATTAGCCCATTATCACACATATCATAATGACAAAAATGCTATGAAGAAGTACTTTTACATCATAGATAGTAACATCATCATCTCAGCCATACTATCCACAGTCCACAACTGTACATTATGGCCCTATCAATCTGGACATGAACCGGTTGGGGGCGGTCGCAACCAGATACTTACGTCTTCTTGTCAGTGGAGATGTAACGCTGCCCTTACTAGTCTGTGGTATCTATTCGAGACCTTTTAGACCTCTTCGGGCACCATGTGTTTCCTGCCCCTTGCCATGTCAATTGCTAATCCACAGTGTTACGTTGATGACTTTCTTTTACGGATCTCAACATTTCTGATTCAGTTTCGTAGAGAAACTCCGAGCATAGAGATGTAGTAGAATCAAAATCGATAGCACATATCAATTACATTTGTACATGTGTATATTTGTATTGGTATTTTTTCCAGTATCTAAATAACATACACACATTTACATACTGGTTACTTTGTAACTTTACCCAGCACGTGTTCATATTAAAATATTCATGTGGGCAAGTTTTGTAAATAGAACAGTTAACGTAACTCATGACAAAAGTTTTCGCAAGGTTCGACCCAAAACTTTCTAAGTTTAACATCTCATACCCCAAAATAGCCATAAAACCCTACGGAGTCTGTTATTTGCTATACAGACCCGTCGCGGTGAACACAACTCTGCCAATTCGTCGACCCGAGAACTGAAGCCCGTTCACTCGTGCAATAAGGGTTAGCTGCAGCCCACAGAGCTCGGGCCGGTCTTTCGTGTAATCTAAATATGTTGTTTGTGAACTTCTTTGCTGACTGTACTCACTAATAAGGTCGATTAGCCGACTTTAACCTTTAAGCTGAATATAATCTTTATGGACATTTTGAAACATATAATGTGATTAGAATATATAGGTAATATTTTTTATTAATGTAATATTTTATTTTGTTAAACATGAACCTATCAGCGGTGGACCAGTTAACAAGCTTTTATATTTGTACAATGTTGCAAGAACTCAGAAAAACGAAAAAATCATAACAAAAAGTGGATGCTTTAGTTATTGTTTTCGCCTTTGACCTTCTCACCTGCCCTATTAGATTCGTATTTGTTCATCATCATCTTCATCACCATCATCATCTCAGCCATAGGACGTCCACAACTGGGCATATGCCTCCCGCATTTCTCCACTCTGAGCCTGCTCACGAGGCCCATAGTCAAAGACCATGTTTCGGTTCCGTAAGTCATCACTGGTAACACACACTGTTGGTATTTGACTAGACTTTGCGTTTATCTTTCTACGAAAGTCTTGTAGAAGGTTAACATTTATTAAGTAATTTGACGTGCATTTATATAAGTCCTTTAAATCCGACATGACGAAACCCTACAGTATAGAATCTAATTAATTGTTATTCTTATTAATTTATTCAAGGTTGTAATTTTATAATTTTATTTCAAATTTATGCGAGTATGTTTTCACATTGACATCGTCACTAATGAATATAAGCATTAACATTGTTATGAGGATCGCTCTACGATACTTTTCGAGGATCAATGTTGTTGCGAAATGTTGCTTTTCAAGTAAAAAATGCTAAAATAACTGTCAGCGAAAAAAAAATGATAACAAAATGTACACCTGTCCATTTCTGAAAAAGTGTGAAAATTAACATTATAATTTTGGTAAGGTGATTTGGTGAGTCGGGCTTTTTGACTCAAAAATATATACCAAGATGCAATTAGGAATTTTTAAATATTTTAACAGTGTGTCAGTTTTGTTTTGGTTCTTACCTAGATGTAGGTAGAGCTAGGTAAACAGTAGACAGACACAGTAGAGACTCACCTCGCTCGAAGTCAAGTAGCATATCCGGGAGTCTGTGCTGTCGATGGAGGCCTGCTGCACGATGCCGTACCGAGCTGACTCCCGGTCGCTCGCGTACTCGGAGCGCACGCTATCTTGGCGGTCGAATGTGCCCCTGCAACATTATATTTATATCAAACACATTGTTTGGCTGGCCGGTTGGCGCAGTTGGTACACTCTGCCTTCTGAGCCGCTGGTCCCGGGTTCGATTCCCGGACAGGTCAAACATTTGTGTGTATTAACATGTCTGTTTGACCTGTGTCTGGGTGTGTATATGTATATAAGTATATATATCAGTCATCAGGTTACCATAGTACAGGCTCTGCCTAGTTTGGGACCTGACTACCTTGTGTGAATGTTAAAAAAAATATTAAAAAAAATTGTATTGGTTTTTATAGCCAGCATTAAGATATTTTTATACTGTATAGATGTAGCGTTGGACTACTATCTCACTTAAAGGTCAGTGACGATGTGGTGGAATATGATATCACGCTAGACCTACAATACTCACTGGCTCTCAAGGACTGCTGCCTTAACAAGTAACATGTGTATTTGGTAACAGTTTTTCAAACTTGAGGGTGGTAATTAGCCAGGCGGGTACTCAAAAGTACCCTACCACCATGCTGGAAATTCGATAACGGTGTTACCTTCAACGGAAGCTCTAGCTGTTGTTGGGGATCGAATCAGGTCCGTCAGTTTTACAGCCGACGCTCCCCCCGCTGAGCTATCATCTCTTCAAAATGTGTTAAATATGCTTGGTGGTATGGTACTTTACAGTGCCCACCGGGCTAGCTACCAACTGTGACCAAACACACAATGCATTCAGGCAGTTGTCTTGAATCGCAGTTTACATTCCATGTTAAGAGTGATTTCTTCTTCGTCCACAGGGCCACTCACTACCAAGTATTATCATCATCAGCTCAGCCATAGGACGTCCACTGCTGAACATACGCCTCCCCCATATCAAGTAGAATAATGACAAACGCTAGATCAATTAAAAATTAATACTAATCGTAACTGTATTATTTGCTGGATGACAAAAAGGGCTATCAGAGAAATGAGCCATGAGTACAGAATACCGTGCAGTTGTTTTAGCGAGAGATGATTTTGTGGCAGCAAAAATGGTGTAATGTCTGTGATGCTGCTTAAGCTTGAAGATGCAATTTATTAACATAATTATAATATTAGGATCATAGTCAATCAGTTACAGTACCTATTCGAAACTTTGCATTAGCAGCGAATCGTTTTAAACTGATGTGTATTGGTATAATATGGAAATATTGTTTTTTTAGAGGTTTTTTAATTGATTGCCTAGAAGTAATTAGGAGAATATGTCACAAAGAAACTAGTCTATCATTTTGTCGAATTAGTTATCCGTAAAAGCCCGTAAACATTCTAGTCGCTGTGATACAGTCTAGTGGTAAGTGACGAAGCTGCACACTTAGGAACTTCGTCACTGACCACCAAGTGAGATAGGTAGCAAACGTTAAGCTTTCTTAAATTATATAAAAAAGACAACTACCCATTTTAAACACTCAAGATACTTTACCATAACTAAAATTATATAAACAAGTCATAAAAAGAAACCGTGGTGTCGTGGAAGTGTCAAGAATTGATGAACTTCACAGACCCCAATTGGCAAAACATCATTTTAGCATTCCACAGCTTGAATTATTAAAAATAAATCTGTCAAGTGGGATCAAAATCTGTTCGCTCTATTTCGGACCGCACTCTGACAGACAGCCGATAATGAGAAGTTCATTTCGGTTCGGATTCCTCTGCCAAGCCGTTTATTTGATACGAATCCCAAATGAATATTGATTTTTCAGTTTCTTTTATTCTATTTAAGTGTCTTAATAGCCAAGCATTTTTCCCAGGGCTTACTTCAGATAATTATTCTAGTTTGACCGTAATTTATGTTAACACATCTTACGATTTGATCTGTATCAACTTGGTTACCCTTATCGTATTGAGTCTAACCAACGAATACCTACACGTTTGAAGCAATAGCGTAGCGGTGAGAGCATCGGCTGTCAAACTTACGGACAATAGTTCGATCCCCACCAACGGCTGGCCACCCCAACCAGGCGGGCACTCGAAAGGAAGCTCACTTCTTTTCGAATACCCACCTGGCTAGCTACCATCCTCAAGTTGTAAAAACTGTCACAAAACACATAGTGTGTTCCGACAGCATTCCTTGAGAGACAGTAAAATATTCTAAGTTTAGGGTGCCTACGACCATATCGTCACTGAGCATCAAGTGAGATAGTGGTCAAAGGTTAGATCTATAAAAAACGATACCCCAGCCGAATATAAAGGTATTTCTCTTATTAGAGGCATAAGCACACATTTAAAAAAAATATTTATGAATCATTTAAATAATTTATTTTAAGTTATGTAAATAAAGATTGGTTTTAATTGAAGTTTATACAGATTTTAATATTTATATCAGAAATGAAACTGTGTTTCGTACTGTGTGTCGTGTATTCGAAAACTCATCCAAATCTCTAAAACCTATTTACAAATTGGTAGATACATGACGGCGTTCTGAGGCATTATAAAATGAATAAAACCAGAGAATCACCTTATTTTCCGGAGGCCGCTAGAAAAGGTTTGAAGGGTAGGTAGGGTAATCCGTTAATAAACGATGTACCTTTTATAAATCCAAATTTATGCATTGATATATTGAAAATGATTACGGGTCAATGTTTGCAACCCTTAGATATTATGAAAAAAATAAATTCACAGAACCTTGAATAAAATGTGTGGTTAGACACGCGTGCAAGTCACCATACCAATTATTCTCATTATGTGGAATTTCCAGCTGAGCAATCATAAAACAGCCAACTAATGGCGCTTGCAAATGATTAGTAATTTTTAACCACTGCAACTATTTAAGACCATGATAACGTTCTTTAAAGCCCAAGAGGCGTGATCGTCGGCTGTTATCCTGGAGGTTGTTAGTTCGATTTACGACTTCCTAGCTGATGTAGATAGCATCGTTATCAAACCCACTGCTTGGTGGTAAACTTTGAAAACTGTTACCTAATACACATGTGTGCTCAGGCAGTTGTCCTTCTAAACCCGTTAACATTTTAGGTTTAGCGTGGAATCTAGCAACGTCACTGACCCAGTAACATAGTCGGCAAATTATATACAAAGAGAAAGCTTTCTATCATGCGAGCTAGTTGTCACTGGATACAAAAGATGACGTATATTCATACTGCGCGGTGCTCAGATTGTGTTTCTTTACGACATATACATGCTTACTGCGACAACATGGACTGGATATGAAAAATAAAGTCGATATTAAAATACCAAATACCTTTGTTCGAAGCTATCAGCTCTGTTGCTCCTGTATCCCGAGTCGTTGAGGCTTTCCTCGTGGCGCAAGCTGGGCAGGGAGTCCCAGGGGGAGCGGCGGGGGCCGGGCGCGGGGGCGCCCCGCCACCCGTCTGAGTGCCGGTACCACGCGGCTCGCGCTGACTCCCCGATGCATGACGCACACCGGGCCTCGCTTACGTAACTGTAAAAAAAATAATCATTTAATCATAACTTACACTCAACAAAGCAAACAATAACTTGATATAATGAGTGAGTGCTGAACGACGGTAATATTATCTTAATTACCGTAGCTGAACTTTCGTGAGTAGTATAAATAAAACTTTGAACAGAATAGATCGCTTCGAGCAATAGAAGTTCTACAATATGTATGTGGACCTTTGTAAGGTTGTTCTGTTGGCGCCGGTCTGTCGAGTCACACATCATAGTTCTTTGCAGTACAATAATTATAAGCGCCGCAGTTTTCCGTAGGGCACGTTAAGCTGTCGGTCCTGTTTTTGTCTTAAGATAACAGTAATTGGGTTACTCCGTAGTTCCTTGGGCGATCTAAAATCTCTGATCTCTTAGTAGCCGCCAGCCTATCTGCCAACGCGCATTAATAGCTGCCCGCGTGATAGATTATGTCCTACACTCCTCTTTGAGCTGAAGGCGCGCGTAACAACACTGCATAAGTATTGATCTGATGCTCTGTTTGTTAGTACAACAAATTACTAACACTTTACAGAGGTCTAAGTTAATCTTGATCCAGTTTTTAAATTCAGTGCGAATGATTGCGACTGGTATAGACTAGTACTGGGTTTATCTCGACTAATAGCGCTTAATAAATACTTCTTAATTATCTAATAAGTACATAAAAATCTTGTGTCACAGTGTTTGTTCTCGAACTCTTCCAAAACTTCTAGCTTGATTTTTATGATTTTTGTGTATATTTGCTAGGTTTGGGAATAGATCGTAAAGTATTTTGCAGCCTCCTACCCTCGCCCCCTAATTTTATCGCGTTTTTAATATTTTTGTTTGAACAAATATCCAAATAATTTACGATTAAAAGATGTGTCATGTCACTTTGACATCTCGACAATTGATATGGCCCGACAACGTTTGGCGCCTCAGTTAGTACCTAGGTAAACTTTATACATAAAACAATGTTAATACAACATCAATGGCTAAGCATGTTTTATCAAATTTGCTTAGCCACTTGCTTGTCACGATCTCTCATTATGGTCATACAAAACTTTTGATACATTTACATTGATGTGGCGGTCTATATGCGAGTCGTAAAGTCACTTATTTAATTATTTATTTACAAAGATGATTACATGCACCATTACAGTATTCATCAATGCGATGCAGTAAAATCATAAAGATATTTTTTTACATTATTTTCTAACAAGGATTGCACAACTTCTGTGAATTTCGCCATGCTACAATAAAAAAATGTCAATATGGGCAGATATCTGATTGACTAGACAGAAATATGGCTCTTGACAAGGGGGTGCATATTTAAGAAGTTGACTAATCTTCTGGTTCTGGTCGCTGTTGGTACAATTAGATTATACAGTTCAGGCAAATATGTGTATTAAAAAAAATGGAATTATTTATTACAATTACAAGATAGATGGGCTTATTTACAATTGTGTATTCTTTTCTCCTACTCCTCAATACTTATGTATTTCTATAACTTCTATACTTTCTTCATTTTCTGTAACAATCCATAACAATAACATAAGTATAAAAGGAAATCTTTCATTTATAATGTACCATATGCACTAAGACGAATCACCAAATTGATACCCATCAAAACAATATAAATTATTCCCCTCTTTAGGATTATACAAAATGAAGGAAACATCCTTTTAGCCACTCAAATTAGCTTTTTAATTATGAAAAAAAATACCTTGAAACAGTAATTTCAATTGCAAAAGAAATAATTATAATTCTTCAAAGCGGTTGCAGTATTTCCATGTCAAAAGAGCCAGTTAACAAAGTAGGAGCTCCGCATATCAGGCCGTGATAAACTGACAAATAAATAGCCCCATCCGACGATATGCTACTTTGAAACGAACGTTTGGACTTGCCCAGTGGGATGCTATTGTTCCGTGTCCGATTAACGGGGCCGGCTTTGAACCAATTACGTGTTTAATGGCATTAGCCTATTCCTGAAAGCTTTAAATCAAAGACGTGATTAAACGATTCTGTATTCTCTTTACGTAACTGTTTAACACGCACAGATAATATATAAATTGTAGATCAAGCCATAGTTTATGATAAACAATAACGAGTAGACATTGTGGTGGGAAGTTTTGATGCAGAGGACGAACACACATTTTTATTTACTAAACTGCAAATAGTTTCTTTAGAACGTTGCGGGTATTTACGTGTAATTATGATTCATTAGTAACTTTTAAGGTATAGTGTACTTAAAAGTGAAAGAGTGCTGGAATGTGAAACAAAATGGCGGGAAAAACAAATCTTCGCATGTTTAATTCTCTCCGCAATTTAAAAATAAAGTAATTTGGTTAGTTTATCATTAACATTATTAACGAGAGGCTTAAATAATACAAATCAATATTATATCAATTGTTCATCAATATTATATGAAACCCCAACCTCTGTTACTGTAACCTGTGTTGTCGGATAACGCTTTCTTAAGAGTTTTGAATAGGGCGCTTGAGTACACTACATTTATTATAAAGCATATACATGACTAAAGTCTAGATCAAAAAGAACAAGTGAAACAAAGTTATGATCAAGTGTGCATAGTGTACCTAAGTGTATTGCGTAGTGTTTTGGGCTAAACTTTAGACTTACGCCCACTTACTTGATGTAATAAAAAAAATGTTTACAAAAAAATGGAACCGTCAACACTCAAAATATCCATGCCCGGGATATCGACTATTTTGTTAAGACATGCCGAATTGATCGAGAGGTCGATTGCATAAGTTCCATTCCCGTACTGCTGATTTGATATTAATAAAGAAAACAAAACAGCATCATAATATTAATGTTCACAATCAACCATGAACATTCCTCCATTTACAGTCATACATTTTTATAGTCTTCTAGTTAAGCAATGAAATGTTCAATACACCTGCATTGTGTCGATGGGCGATTTTAAAATGAATTAACGTCCACATACACACACATACAGTACAAGTGTAAGGGGACGTGATATGAGCGTTTTATTGATACATTCATGTAAAATATTTTTTCACAGAAATGAAGAATGTAATAAATCCCCTGTCAAACTCAATAAAGATTTAATTATTGCATGACCCAATAAGCTCTGGAAAGGGCAGCTGTCCCTGGATGATAATATTTTGTTTGTGCTTCAACAATGAAATATAAAATATTGTTTTAAAAAATATTACGGCGGTTTTGCTCTAGATACCTACTGCTATTGTTGTTTCAAACAGGAAGTGTAATTGTTTTACGATAAAGATAATTAACCTAGCATGTTAATTATTTGTACTTAATTTTTAGACTTCGCGATTCGAACACATTGTTAATAAATCAATCGGAACTTGATCGCGTGAAAAACATATAACTCAATTGATACATGAATTTCCGAATATCTCGACATATGAAGTTTCGGGACCAGAATTTTGTGGATTGGTCAAGAATTTGACATTTACGAAAATACTAACAATGAAATCAGAAAAATGTAATACTATATTGAGCGCTAGCGTTAAAGCAAAGTCGAAAAAGATTTTTTCAATTGCTTAAAGTTATATATCTTGTTATAGCTTTCGAGAAAAGTATTATACAAGTTTCAGCTGAAACTTGGAATTGTTGCCTGGTATAGAAATCCTCGCCTGCGGCTCCCGCCCAAACGGTTTGTGGCTTCAACAGCCAACATCATTATATATTTTCCTCTATAGATATGTTAAACTCTTTGGAAGTAAATTTTATAACGGTATTTATTTTCAACAATCAAAAAAGTGGTATAAAACGTACATTCCGGGTGTTTTTTTAGGGTAGCTAAGAAAACAGTGGAACCGTTATATTGTTAGGTCATTTCGTGCCTGTGTCTGCTGTTCTTGGTATCAGAAGCTCATGGATGTATCTACGAAATGCTCAAACTTTCAATTCCTTAGAGCTGTGTCAGAACAGGCTACTAAGGCAATGTTATCAGACACCTTTATGCGGCATGTTTTGTTTGAAATTCGCATTTTCAAATTTGCATTTCACGATACCAACATTGTGTTTTATACATCTTTGGGGTAGATACGTGGTTTTACATAGTTCTTAAAGCAGTTCATCTATATATATATATCTTTTGATCTTCCCCTACTTATATAACTTGGATCTTTCATTACCTAGGCTCGTCTACACATGTATTTTATCCGTCATCATAGTGTTCCCATCAATCCATGCTACTATTGGACGGTTTTTGAATTAAAATATCGGAGAAATATAGTAGGAAGCTTGAGAGTAAGCTTCCTACTATATTTCTCCGATATTTTAATTCCCATATTCATTAATCTTGGCAATTTTAATTACACCATACAGAGTTATATTAATTTTAATTAAAAATCATACTAAAAATATAAAAAATATCTTAAAGTATATTGAAGAAGGCTTATTAGAAACAGCGTAAAAATTTCATTTAGGTCATATTTATTTTGCTGAATGATTTGGTTTGAAAGGCTAATTACACTAATTAAAACCTATTTATTTTTATACTAATAACGCATTTGGCTCCTCGATTATTTCATATCTTACTTAAATTATGCAAGTGGGAATGGAGCTGGAGGAAATTTATAACACAGATAGACTTTATAACATTTATAACATAGTCTTATTTTCATCATCACCGTTTTTCATCACCATGTGGGTAGAACGGATTTGGATGAAATTTGGTATCGATATACTTCAGGTCCCGGAATACCACATAGGCTACTTTTCATCATCATCATCAATCATCAGCACGCGGGTAAAACATCGGGGCCCAGCTAGTTAATAATATGAATCTACAAAGTAGTGATAAAAGACAGTATATATAGGTAGCAGTATAGTCATGTAAGTATCTAGGCAGCAGTTAGAGGTAGGAGAGGAACATTTTCAAGAGAAGATATCTTGAAAATAAAGAAGATGCAGGTACCGACCCGATCAAAAATCTTGGACACATCTGATACCCTTTTCAAAGATATAGTTGAAACCGAGTTGATAATCTCCTAATTTTTCGATGTGATTCAAAGTTCGCGTATCTCGAAATTTAAAGATTTTTCAATGGATGTACAGCTATACAGCAGAATATGATCATTTAATCAAAGTATGTAAACGGGAAATACACCCAAACTATTGTTTACACTCATTTATCTAATTTATTGTAACGGAAATCATATAAAACAAACCGACGTCAATTACTGAAATGGCAGAAGTAAAGTTTCGCTTAAACCTAAATTATATTTTAACTATTACTTTACCCTCTTGGCTGTCGGGAAGTATTGATTTTTTGGACTGCAAATTAGTATCGTAAATGTTGTTGCCCTAATTCTTCGGATTCCAAAACTCAGCCTGTAGTGTATTGTAGAGTATAGTTGAGTACAGCGCCATCTACTATAAAATTTACGAACCTTTAATGTTTACAGCTAGCTTACGAACATTCACAGTGAATTTGGTAGAAACCCCATGACACGAATTTCATATTTGACACTAGCTGCGCCCCGCGATTTCACTCGCGTGAAATACTAGATATTATTATAAATATTTCACGCGAGTGAAATATTAAAAATCATCTGCAGTATTAAATTAAATACATCTCAAGATGTAATAATTAAAAAAGAAATAAAAATTGTTTGATTACAAATACAAGATCGATCATTTATACGTCATTTCATTCCGTACATAGGTACTTAATACAATAATTGTCCTAAGTACATTACAAGAGTAGTTAGTGTTATATTCTAGTCAGAATTATTAGGAAAATATTGTATATTTTACCAAACAACCGAATTTTGCGTCTTCGATTAAAGGAATGGATGGACGCGTGGGCTGAAATAATACATTCTAATAGTGTGAACGTGACGATTTGCTCGCAGGTTAAGCAAGGCCCTAATTCTGTTAATCACAAGAACTAGCTAAAATTCACTAAAACATCTTCAAATTGAAATAACTCGTATTCCATTTACGCAAAAATTCAAATTCGTATACTTAGCTCCATACAACGCTCTCACTAATATTAGACGAGTTTTATTCCATTGCTGGCCATTTGAACGGTTAGTTGTATTAGGCACCAAATAAGTGGCGACTTAATTTCGCTAAAACTACCCGCAAATTTAATAAATACATTTAATTTTAGTGATGTAATTGATAAGTCTCATACTAATTTAGAATTTATAGTAACCGTATAAGAACTGATTAAGTTTTCAAAAATTGTAGTTTAGTTCAGTTGTATTAGCGAATCATTACCCATAGATACATTGAAGGAAATTCGTTTCGAAGAATTATTTTGATTGATTGATACTTAACTTTAGACTAATTTGAATATGATCGTAGAATGCGCTAAGCATAGGAAATATACTACAGAATTATGATTAAAATAAGACGTACCTTGGCTGGTGGTCGCTCATGTACCCCTGGTCACGTTCCGGTATTCTATCTCGAATTCTCTCTCTGCAACAAAAGGGAAAATAGGTAAAACTTAAGCGGTTACTACAATTATATGCCAAGTGCATATAATTGTAGTAACCGCGACGGTAGGCGCCAAAATTATTTTTAACTTGCATTAGGTATGCTATATTTTTGGATATGGCATTCACGATAATACATAGGAGATAAAATAATTCTGCCATCATATTTTTTTTTTCCAAGCAATCACTTGAATGAAATAAATATATGACAATACGTTTTTCTACTTTATATCTCGGGAAAAATAAAATGGTATTTTTGTATACTAATATTGTCTAGGTAAACTATTAAGTAGTGCCAAACAAGTCGCAGTGTTGATGGTAAACCGCCGGCCTGTCTGCATAATTCTTTAAGCTGGAGTTTCATCACCGAGGCTGTGGGTCTGGTTTTCTTATTCATACCATTAATCTGTAATATAGTAGGACGTTCATGCTTTTACAAAAGAAGCAATGAATGCTCAGCGGTCGGAGCGTCGGCTACCAAACCGACGGACACTGGTTCGATGACCACCAATGGCTTAAGCTTCCGGTGAAAGTGTCATGGTTACAAAATTCTTACCATGGGATACTTTCGTGCACCGGCCTACCTACCTGCCACCCTCAAGTTAGAAAAACTATCACCAAACACGCACTGCGGTCAGGCAGGAGTCCTTGAAAGCCAGTAAACATTCTAGCGTGATTACATTTTCTACCACATCGTGTCTGACCATCAAGTGAGATAGTGGTCAAACGTTAGATCTGGAAAGTATAAAAACGACTATTTAGCGAAAGTAATCAGATATTTTCTAAAGTCAAAGTCAAATTTATTAATTTGCTTTCTGCGCGAAAGATCATCCCGACGATGAATTAACAAACTTTCCGGCCTTCACGGATATGTCATGTCACGTTCTTGGTCTCATATGATATGAGGCAACCGTTGGACTTATAATTCCTTACACAGTTTTTACCCAATAGTATGACTTTATCTAATAAAGTAAACACTACGGTTCTTGTAGGCGCAGTCATTTATATAACCTCCACGAAAAGGTAAAGTGATACATTGCAGACAGCTGTGTTCAGGTTCTGATGCTACTGTGGGTTTACGTATAATTCTGTAGTCAAACATAGCGATTCAAGGAAGTCAACATAATTGCATAGTTTAATATATACTAAAAGTGTTATGTTTAAATAGGAGCAATAACTCACCTGGCTCAATGGCCGTGGTGGTACCGGCCTAGAATAGTACTCCCCCATCTTCCTGCGGGTGCCGTAAGACTCGGCTCAGGGACCACGTACCAGAAGGTGGGTAGCTGCGCCTTCGGAGGATTGGAAATCATCCTGCGCTCGCCAACCCGCCTGCCAAGCGTGACGAGTATTGGCAAATCCTCCCTATATGGGGGAGCATATGTCCAGCAGTGGACGCACATGGCTGAGAGAATGAGAAAAAATGACTCACCTTGTATTGTGGTCGCTCAAGTAACCACGATCCCGCTCCCGTTCTCTCTCTCGCTCCCGCATCAGCTCATTTCGATCACTAAATCAAAGAATAAAATGCGATGTTACATGTCTGTTAACCTTTTTTGTTCAAACTTCTGAGTCAGTCAAGTTCTCAATACAATCAGTTTTGTATTGAGCCGTAGTAGGTAGTAGCCATACATGTATTCTTTTGAAACGTTCTCCTTCTAAAATAGATTATTATTATAACTACATTCAGATTATGGCATGGCGCAGTTCTCATATTTTGGGATAATAGACTTCTAAGAAACATTTCCTGTTTCTGTAGCGGGGAATATAAGAATGAACTCCTTAATATATACTGATAGTGCATGAACTCAGACAGTCCATAGATACAAACAAATAATGGTGAAAAAGTGTGGTCAAACTCATATTTACCATTTTCGGCTTTGCGAACTAGTTCGGTATATAGTGCGTTCAGTCAATAGTAGAGAAGAATATATAGTAGAAGTTAAACCTATGAAAAATCTATTAACTTTGGTATTTTGGTGTTATTAAATATAAGTAACCCATTTTCCAGTCAAAATATTACACTGCTAAATATAAATAATTCAATCCTATTTCTGTTTTTTTTTATTATGTTATACCCATAGTAGGTATAAATTCAACAAGTCTGCGCGATTCATGGGGTGGGTCAAAAGTATTTAATTTATTTTTATTTGCCGCACCCGCACACGACAGTATGTCACACTAAGCAAAACACAGAGGGCGTTACAAGAAAAAAAAATACCTACATTAACATCTAATGGATAATTTTGGATATGGGATAAAGAAAAAAAAACAAACGGGTTAATTTATGTAAAGTCAGTGGGAAAGATTACACATACTTAAGTCAGAATCCTGCGATAACTTTTGTTAATACAGAATAGACCATTGGAAGGATCCCCTCTAGATATTCCTTCTAATTTACTGCCTCCTTGAAATGGTTTAGCATTTATGATAATATTTAGTGAATAAGTAGCGTTACCTATAATAGCCGTCGCGGTCCGAGCGCGCGCTGTGCTGCCGCTCCACGCCCAGGCGATGCGGCAGCGGTAGAGTGGAGGACCGACTGCCTCCACCCCCCGAGCATTGGGACGCTGGACCTGCGATAATTACTAATAGATCATTTTGTTATTCAATCTGACGTGGTTTTGTCACATTATTTGATTCGCGGTCGCGGTTGCGGTTCGAGCGACCCGTATTCTCCTTGAAAAATACCACCGAATGTGGTCGAAACTATAGTCGGAACCCTCTGACTTATTACGTGAGTAACTTCCGTGTTTTATACATTCATAATAAGGCAATTCTTCAGTATTTATAGACAACCTTTGAGTTTTCAAAAAGAGTTTAGTATGCTAGTTATGAAGTATGCTGATTTACAATGTAATAAAAGTGTATCACAGGTCAACACAAACAGGTTTTTACAAAGCTCCTAAATGGAGAAAGAATTCAAGAGCATTCAACAGAAATGAAGGAAACATCCAATGTTGGATTGAGATTCCTTTTGACCCTCAAGTTCATCACTCCTTTTGAACCGCTTGCTAGCCGGTGAGGTGGATAAAAATAATTAATTATTTTGGCATTAGTAGCTGTAGTATTGTAATCAGTTTCACTTATTTCAATCAAGACCAATGATGTTTTACTAAAGATGACGTATATTCATAGTGCGCGGTGCTCAGATTTTGTTCTTTTACGTCATAAACACGCTTACTGCGACAGATAATACGGTACAAATAATATAGAAAAGGATAGCTTGAAATACGCGTCGCAATGAAAATTACTACAATTGACTTAATTTTGCCGCCTCAGTTTCCGCGCGCCTGTGCGACATCTACCTCATGTAAACATATAATATCATTGATCAAGGCACAGGAAACAAACATCATACAGAGATATTCGGCTAATCGTTTTGTCGTATATATTTTGTGATATGCTGATGCGTTGAAGAAATCTTCTGGCGTCACTCTGAGATGTTTATGTGTAGATATAATCTATAAGGGCTATAGAAAAAGTCATCTTTCAACGATAAGGGCGTTATGAATAATATTGAATAGTACTATAAATTTGAATATTACTTATACTACTACGATATCATTAAATTTTGAAAGAATTATAATTAGGACGAGTCAACCGCAAAACTACCCCCAGTTGATTTTTGAAGTGCGTTTTTGTTTTAATCACAGTCTTCTGTTTTTCATGTAAATGTGTTAATAAATTAAGTTTTAAGTTAAAAAAAGGCACGGAACCTGCAGTCTTTGGAATGTTATGTTAGTAAATAAAAATAAATAAGGAAACATTTTTACCAAAAAATGGAACCGACTTCAACCCTCAAAGGTATGAAATAACTTGTCGGTACCATGATAGTTCAAAAGTAACTGGTATCAAAATATTGTGCTCGTGGTACAGACTTCGACAAGTTATTTCATACTTTTGAGTGTTGAAGTCGGTTTTTTGGTAAACATTTTTTTTTTCACTCTTTTTAGTGACCTTTGTTACTCATACTCATTTGTATACGCACGCATTTTTCAGTTTTTGACTTGTAACTCAAAAAGTGCTCGTCCGATTAAATGGAACCACACGGGAAGCACCAGCTATCAAATAAAAAAGAACGATCGAAACTGGTTCACCCAGTCGTAAGTTATGCGGTAACAAACAAAAAAAAAATGACATACGGGTCAAATTGAGAACCTTTTCCTTTTTTTGAAGTCGGTTATTAAGATGAGAAGACTAGAAACAATATACTTAATACGTCCAATAAATAACATCTAGTCGATTGCTGAAATGTTTTTGTAGTAGCTGTAGTATGCTGGATTTGTAGTGCATTTGAATAATAGTGCCAAAAAATATTATGCATTGGTGTCGGCATTATTATCAGCAAGTATCTCCGAAGATGAATACTTAAGAGGTAAAAGTTGGACCAAAACATAATATGGCCAATGAGAAGTAAAATTCAAGCAAGGATAGGGACATGTATATAACTGTGCGTGAGTAACTCATATTTAGCAGCAACCTTCTTATACTTCTTGCTCTGTTCCCAGTTCATAGGTAAGTCTTCTTCTTCCACTCCCGTCTATCAGCTGTCAACAAATCAGTCACACCGTTTTCGCTCATATAATCTTCGATACACTCCACGCAGTTTCTTTGCTTGATCTTTCCAATCCATCCATCAATCTTCATATTCATCACTCTCTCCTAGTACCTTACATGTGATCCATTCCTCCTCGTAACAGCCCAAGCAACACGATTTTCTTCTGATTTTTCGCAATCGCCGGCCCTACTTTCAAGCTTTCTCTTTATTATAATTTCTCATTATCATCATCATCATCTCAGCCATTGGATGTCTACTGCTGGAGATATGTCTCCTCTATTGATTTCCACAAGGACCGGTTCGAAGCATCCCGCATTCAGCCCTTGCCTGTTATCTTAGTCAGGTCGTCCGTCCACCTGGTTAGTGGCCGTCCTATGCTGCACTTGCCAGTCCGTGGTCTCCATTCGAGAACCTTTCGACCCCAACGGCCATCGATTCTTCGAGCTATGTGCCCTACCCACTGCCACCTGAACTTGTTAATCTGCTGAACTATATCAGTGAATTTTGTTCTTCTACGGATCTCCTCATTACTGTTCCAATCACGTAGAGAATCCCCGAGCATAGCTCTCTCCATAGCTCGCTGTGCGACTTTGAGCCTGCTCACGGGCCCATAGTCAGAGTGACCATGGTTCCGTTTCGTAAGTCATCATCACACTTTTCATTTCTACTCATATCCATTCTCGTTACTGCACGCATCCATATAAAATAGCAACCTTAATACTTTTAAATAAGTGCAAAAATCACCTCGATCCCTTTGAGCAGCTTCCTTTAAAGAATGCCGCAAGGTTTGTAGCATGTCTTGGGTCGGACCTCGGAAAACAAAAACAGGGCATATTATTCAGGGTTCAAGTGTATGTTAAAAGTGCTGAAGAATAAGATAGCGAAAGCACAGAAAGCGTTATTGTATTGTTTATTGAATGTAATATGTGTTACCACGACTGGAGGCATTTTATAATATACGGAATGTTCCGGATTTAGGAAGTGCATTCGAAATCAATGATGATATTCATTAGCGCATATATGTATGGTGACGTAAAATGTACTTCGATGACGCAGTAGGTGTTGGTACTTACGTCTCCGTGCTGGATACGGGCTTCGTTGATTCGACGGTGGCATATTGTCGTTGTATTCTGCTAGATATGAAAATAAGTTAATACATGTAATTGAAAACAATAATTTATGTACTTTAATATGCTATCTCGATTATATTGTCTGAACATTAAGATGACGCTTTGTTTGTGTTTGTGTTCTAATATTTAGAGATTAAAATAAGAATCGTGACCGGAGAAAAATCAGTAATTAACAATAAAGTATCACTTCAAGTTATAATATTATATTATTCACTCTAAATGTTGCTGTGCTTTTAACTTAATGTTCAAATACAAAAAGGTCGTAATATTTTTTTGATCACTTCGGAATTACATTTAATCGTTACTTTAATGTTTACTAACATTTTATTAACATTTCATTGACTAGAGTTGTTTTTACGTTATACCTAGAGATCAATTTGCCTGATGAACCTACCCAGATCTTCCATGCTTTGACTGAGCAGAGCCTCGAAGGTGTGCAGGCTGTAGCTCTCCGCGTCCATGCCCTTGGCAAGAGTGTTCCTGAGGTGCATCTCGTACTCCAGCAGCAGCCGGGAGGTGGGCGAGCCGGGGGCCGGCGCGGCGCTCTGCTGGGAGGCTTGCCGGGACAGGCACGGCTGCGCAACGGACATCATACCTTCATGTATATATATTCGGCTAAATGTACTGCAGTCTTACGTGCTACAATGTCGATATCTGTTCCTTCATTAGAATTCAAAAATCCTGGTAGATTATTACTTGCACAAACACCAGTTACTTAACAGTTATAAACTAATTTTGTTTAAAGCCGATACTGTACGTCTAACTGCCCAAGGTACATATAAAATACACAAAACATATACTGGTACCTAGGCTAGCCAACCTAGGGACAGAATATACCTACAACTCCTACAAGTCAAGTGACATAATGTAGTAAGGCTTAGTAAGAATCCATGTAAGTATTACGATGTTTACAACTCTTCGTCCTTCAAACCGTTATGTGCAATTGATGGAATGTTTCGTTTAAAGCATTAATGGCAGTTAAATCGGGTGGCCAATTTAACTGCCGAAAGGAAATGGAGGATGGGGGGAAGATAAGACTCAAAAGAGAAGACATTTTAAAAGTTCTAAGATAAGATCAAGATAACCACTGCCACCCGAGACTCACGCTAGCGTGACGATTTTGTGAATTGATTTAACGGTTCGTAATACATCGTATTTTAATTCCCACGACATTGTTTTATAATATTGGCATGCCTGCTTGCATGCTGAATACACATACCTAACCAAGACAATCATAACTATCTAATTAGATGTGTTCTCGCAAATAAACATTTGATTTGATGAACGCCTTTCCTGTTTTGTCAATCATAACTTTAGATAAACATACATATTTGACATCCCTCGGTATCCCCACATTCGTGGTATTATTGTGATAAATGCGTTGCACTTTTCACTATGTATACATACTTATATTATCTGGCCGATTAGCAAGTTATAGTGGCACTGGGCAGGGCACAATTCTTGAAGAACCGATAGCCGCTGGGGTCGAAAGGTTCTCGCAGAGGAGACCATGGAATGGGAAGCGCAGCTCAAGACGTCCACCGAGAAACTGGTCAGATGAACTGACTAATATCGCAAGAAAAGGCTGGATATCGGCCGTTCCCAACCGATTCTTTCAGGTAGGACAGTGGTCAAACGCAAGGTTATAATAAATAAAAAAATAACAAATATGTCCAGCGGGTGCCGTCCTATGGCTGAGACAACGAGAAAGATGAAAGGTACCGACCGTGTGGTGATGTTGGCGTGGGTCTCGACGCTGGCAAGGCTCCTGATCCGAGTTCCCGTTGGAGGAGGAGGGCGTGGTCGCGTAGCACTGGTTGTCGAACATCACGTTGTCGGACGGCGGCGACATGTCCCGCTCCCCCCCGCCCCCGCCACCCAGCTCCAGGTAAAGCCCGCGGCCGGGGTACCCGCTCGGAGCGGCGCCCACGCCCACGCCGCGTCTGCATCACGATCACATTTAACACTCAATTAATATATTTATCTTATTATGCATTGTTTGATTTATAATAGGCCTATTGAAAGTGTTACCTTTTAATGGTGTGCTTACCAAATAAGTATGTAGGTACGTACTAACTGAGTAGGCAAATTGTTAACGTTTTGTTGCACTGAGTATAAATTGAAAAAAATTGATTGATTTAATTCTTCTTCGAAGATGCGCCAGGGAGCCCCGCTCATTCTCAACGGCGACTGATATCAGACAATGATAGCAATTTTTTTGTGGGCTAGGATCAATGATGTTTTACTAAAGATGACGTATATTCATACTGCGCGGTGCTCAGATTTTGTTCCTTTACGACATAAAAATGCTTACTGCGACAAATAATATAGAAAAGGATAGCTATATGTTTAGACGCGCGTAGTTTCCGCGCGCTTGTGCGACATCTACCTCTTAAAAACATATATATCATTGGCTAGGATAGATGATATAGATCTCACAAACATGTGGTTCAAAACGGTTTTTTCACCGACTCAAGTTCCACCTGCCATACAGCACGGGAAAGATTCAATTTATTTAATGAGAAGTTCGAGGGCTTCGTCATCTCGCGTGGGGGTGACATCAACTGGCCACCGAGGTCGTGTGACCTACCACCGCTGCGGGGCTACGTGATATCTCGAGTCTATGCTGAGTCAATTGCTGCCCAAAGACCAACATAACTGACGTTGTTCATGAAATTGGGCCCCATTCATGCAAAGATGTCGTCCAAACTTGGTCTGCCAGAACAAAACAGCTGCAGCAGAGTCGCGGCGGCCATTTGGCTCAAATTGTTTTCCATACATAATAATAATTGAATGGTGAATGTAGTTTTCCAATGGTGAAAGAGTTTTTGAACTCGGCACAGTAATTTTTGGGTTTATTCATTACAAACACACACTAATCAAAAATACAAATTTTTCCTCTTTACAATATTAGTGTAGATAAGTAGGTAGTCATCTAGTCGCGTAGTAGGTAGGTACATACACCATTAAATAACAAATGGACCAATTAATGTAAATGTGAATAAGCCGCTCTTCAGGTACATGTTTGCTTACCACGCATTTTTGTTATATATCGCTCTTCTTTTCACACGTCATCGCTTTTTGAAGCGATGATAGCTCAGCGGGGGTAGCCTCGCCTGTCAATCTGACGGACACTGGTTCGATCCCCAAGCACAGCTTGAGCTTCCGGTGAAGGTAACACCGTTATCAAATCCCCAGCATGGTGGTAGGATACTTTAGAATGCCCGCCTGGCTAGCTAACACCCTCAAAATTGAAAAACTGTCACCAAACACATAGTGTGTTCAGGCAGCAGTCCTTGAGAGCCAGTGAGCATTCTAGGTCTAGTGAGATATCATCTTCGACCAAATCTTCACTGACCATCAAGTGCAATAGCTTAGACTATTTTATACAGATCTGAGCGATGTATGTTTAGTGTGAACCTCAAATTTTGTCGAGGTCCCACTTATATATACTCGTATATCTTTGGTCCCATTACTCGAATTATTGGCAGTAAGTACGACCAATTCCGTCGATTGGTAGATTCTTCATTTACTTCTAATCACAAGGCTTGTTACATCAGTCAGTCTTATCATGAAGAAATATAATGATTTCACATTCATAGGTACTTGGAATATGCATAATAGTCTTCTCTATGTGGAAAATGTAATGCGAATGACATGAAAAATAACAACCAATTCCCTGAAATCAGTTGGAACTCCCATTTTTAAAATAAAAGCAAAGAGAACAAATATGTTAAGGGTTTACCGCAGATATAGGAGCGTATGGGCCGCCGCGCCGCTGCAATGCTTACCGCTGCGAGCTTTGTCGGCTGCTGTTGTTGTTTACGACGTGAGAATAGTGCCCGTGATGAATGTGCTGCGGCTGCGGCGCATGCTGCGTGTGCTGCGTGTGCTGCGTGTGCTGCGGGTGACGCGCGTGCCCCACGCATGACGGTGGACAGGGAGCTGTGCCCCCGTACCGCCGGCGACCCATCTCGGGTGACGTCACGGGGCTCTCCGTTGACGGCATCGGTTTAAGCATACGTTTTAGTGTACTTGAATCTGTAACAATAGTTATTTATGATACTAGTGCTGTAAGTTGGCAAACTAATAGAAGAATATGGGCCCGAGGCGAAGCCGGAAGGTCATCAGTCATGATTTTCTTTGTACTGTTTATTACTCGCGACAGTCTTTGACGTTTCTAATATGAAAAAAGAGCGCGTCTACTGCTTCTAATAAAATGAAAATACTTTTTCTTCTTTAGAAATGTTTGATTATTGTGAAGTTAAACAATTATATCATCGACAGCTGGCATAACAATAACATTTTGTAATTCCAAAGCTGGGGAACTATTCTGTGTAAATGGCGAGCAAAAATCATGTACCATGTAATACACTATATGGGAACAGACCCCAATAGGTACTTCTTTTTTCTATAATGCATGTACAATGATAGTGGGCGATAGCTCGTGTTCCCAAGAGTGTGATATATCTAGATATAAAAAGATTATATGATTTATTTCTTTACCTATTTAGTGTTGTGGCGGCAAATTCATGTTATATTATTGATGAAACATTCAAAATGTCCAGCTATTTCACTTGTTTTCTATACTTGTTAGCTATTTCAATAATTATTTTTAAATGTATGAAGAAATATTATTTTTGAACTCAAATAAAATCAAGTACAATGCTCATACAGCTTTGGGGCATAATAAAAAATGATAAGACGGTAAGCCTCTATCTGAATAACGCACTTTTTTTGTTTGGTTGGGTCTTTTTATTTTGGATCAATAATGTTTGAAAAATGTATGATGATCTTTCATAGAAAGCCGTCCTGAGTAACAAACATCCATCTATCAAAATATTCGAATTTATAATAGTCAATTCGTTTTAAAGAAAAATACTTAGTATCCTACCTTAAAACTTAGAAAAGCTCGATCTTCTTGATTCAAGAATAAATAAGCACTTTATAATAATATTATTTATTGCTTAAAGTGCTTTAGGCGATAAAATATTAACAGTGAAAATTAGCAAGAGATTGTTGTGTGTATTGCTTCCGGGCTGTTTGGCCACGGTCTAAATGAAACTTGTGTTCCAGACGTTTCGTCGATCACTGCGGTCGAGATCTTCAGTGGTTCAGGTCCGAGCGGCGACAAGAGCGTAGAACTCTCCTTCGCGGCGTCTTCTCTGATACTGATCAGTTCACGATCAGTTCATTATCAAACATGCAACGCCGGCCGTGAAAGCCTTAGAGTTTACATAGCAGATTGTTTAAGCTGAAAATTTTCGGAGAAGCCACAAACTATAATAATAAAGTTGTAACTATTTACCCATATTCATGTCCTCAGTGCTCTTGGACTTGGTGCGTCTCGAACCTGAAGTGTTATTGTTGATGACGTTGTGGTGGTGAGCGCTGTGCTTATTGTCACTCTCACGACTCTGTAATGAAGACAAAATGTAAGAAATAAAAGATTGTTATATTCTTTAGCTTCGGACTCTCAAAATTGTTGAAGCCTTAATAGCTTCGTAATGCGATCGTCAGCTGTCATCCTGACAATCGTCGGTGGCAGGTTCGATACCCAACCCCAGCTTGAGTATTCAGTATAGGTGACATCGTAGTCGAATCCACAGATGGTACATTACCAGAACCCTCATGCTTTGCCCGCTGACGCTTTCAGCGCAACCACTTATCCTCTTAGTATAAATTGACGTGCAGATCACCACGTCATGTTTTTTTACATTAAAAGTCCTATGGCGATGGAGCTGTTCATCATCATCATCATCATCTCAGCCATAGGATGTCCACTGCTGGACATAGGCCTCCCCCGTTGATTTCCACAAGGACCTGTTGGAAGCGGCCCGAATCCAGCCCTTGCCTGCGATCTTAGTCAGGTCGTCTGTCCACCTGGTCGGTAGCCGTCCTATGCTGCGCTTGCCATTCCGTGGTCTCCATTCGAGAACGTTTCAGGCCCAGCGGCCATCAGTTCTTCGAGCTATGTGCCCAGCCCACTGCCACTCCAACTTGCTAATCCGCTGGGCTATATCGGTAACTCGCGTTCTTCTACGGATCTCCTCATTTCTGATTCGATCACGTAGGAGCTGTTAGCAGTGGGGTAATTGACAATGATTTGTATCAGAGCTTAGGCCCATTTACTGAAACTGAAACTCTGATGCACGTGGGTGGAAGGACAGATTTAACAGCATATCTAATGACAACGAAGACCTCTTTAGGAGCGCTCTGCTTTACCCTGCATAGAGAATAGGCCTAGAAAAGGTGGCACCAATTCAAGCGCGTTATAGAAGATGACCAACATGAGTCTGACTACATGAGTCCTCCAGTTAGCTGTCAGCCCGAAGTTTGAAAAACTTTCATTAAAAGCACATGGTGGTCAGGCCGGTCTTGAGAGTCAGCCAACATTCTAGGTTTAGCATGATTCCCTTTTTAACCACATCATCACTGCTAATCAGTTAGATATTGGTCAAACTTAGATCAATATAGTATAATAATAATAATAATAATAATATATTTATTTCCAAAAGTAAATTACAATATATATAAAAGTTACATTAGGTTTAGTGTATAAGCACAAAGTATTGTAACAATTACAATCAGAGAACGGGTTTAACGTCGAGCCTCAAACTAGGCGGGAGCCTGTATCTTGAAACTCAGAGTGCGAATGGCCAAAATAAGTTGGGAAGTTTCTATGTTACTGAGTGTTCGCGTGCTTGTAGATTGCTTAATTACTTAACAAGTTGTGAAAGTACTTTATACAGTGATGTTTTGCTATCTTAGAGTAAAGAAATAAAATTAGGACATATATAAGACAAACAGCATGAGTGTGTGTGTGTGTGTGTGTGTGTGTGTGTGTGTGTGTGTGTGTGTGTGTGTGTGTGTGTGTGTGTGTGTGTGTGTGTGTGTGTGTGTGTGTGTGTGTGTGGTAAGTGTTTGGAGTGATATGGGTACGAGTGTGTGAGTGCATGGAGTGGTGGATACGTGTATTATGTGAGTGTAAGGTGTATGGGGAATTGGTACTTTTGCCTACTTGTTGCTAGTATAATTCTAGGCTTCCATTAATCGTTCTGTAGCTTCATAAGAAAGCTTAAGCAGGTATTCTTTTACTATCTTTTTGCATACATATGCCGAACTGCTGTTAATATCGCAAAGTTTTGATACCTTGTTATATGTGTTTGAATTAGAAAAGCTGGGACTTCTTCGAGTGAGTAATGAAGTAGCAGGAGGAAGAGGGATGCGGAAAACTCGTTTCTTCAGAAGGGTGTTGTAGTCTGGTCTTATTGAAAGTGCTTTGTGAGCTATAACTGTGGCATTTAAAATGAACAGTTGGCGTACACGCATTACTCTGAATTCTTCGTAAAGACTGTTGGTAGAAAACCGGAAGCTTTTTTTTAAAATAACTTTGATAAGGGCACGCTGTGCTCGTTCGATGATGATGAAATTTGTTTTACAAGCGCTGCCCCAGACTGATACACAATATTGCATTATAGGTTGACACAGTGCCAAGTAGACTTGGCGAATGATGACGGACGGTGTACAGTCTCTGAGTTTCTTCATTATGAATATGAGTTTTCTTAGACGGGCTGATAAGTCGATGATGTGGTTTTTGTAGGACAGATTTTCGTCAATGATTATGCCTAAGTATTTTATCGAAACTGTTCTCACAATGTGGCTGCATGCACATTCGTTAAGTAGTCTGGTTCTTTGGTCCGATGAGCATGAATGAATTTTCAAAAACAGGTCAGTAGAAGGACTAGAGACACTGGTTTTGGAGAATGCGACATATTTGGTTTTCTCAATGTTTAGAGTAAGGAGGTTGTTATCCAACATTGTAGCAATATGTGATAGCCCCTCTTGTGCAAGACAATATACCTGCTCCCAGTTATTGTGATAAAATATTATGGCGGTATCGTCAGCGTATGCAATTATCTCTGCATTTTGAAGTAAGCAGCCAACAATTTCATTAATGTAAAGGTTAAATAGGGTAGGTCCTAGAATACTTCCCTGTGGTATGCCATATTTAATTGTGAGGGTGCTGCTAGTTTTTGAGCCTAATTTTACAAACTGTTTCCGATCTTTTAAATAACTTTCAAACCAATTTAAAGCTACACCGCGTATTCCTTGAGCTTCCATTTTCTTGAGTAGTAGACCAACCGAGACGGTGTCAAAAGCTTTCGCCAAATCTAGAAAAACAGCTAAGCAATTTTCACCTTTTTCGATATGTGCTGATACTAGATTAGCAAGAAGTTCAGTAGCATCTCTGGTTGATCGACCTTGGCGGAAACCGAATTGCCTTTCTGATAGCAAGTTATTAGTTTCCAAAAATGACACAAGGCGGTTGTTTACGACTTTCTCAAGGATTTTCGATACGATACTTAGTAGAGCAATTGGCCTGTAATTTCCAGGGAGGCTTTTTGATCCTTTTTTAAAAATTGGAGTCACAGCCGCAACTTTCCAATATTCTGGGAATGATCCCGATACGAGACTTAAATTTATGATATGCATGAGAGGTGTTACAATTGAGCCGAGAGACTTTTTAAGCAAATCAACCGTTAGTTTATCGGGACCAGGTGAGCTGTCATTTTTGAGTAACGAAATTATTCCAGATATTTCAAACGGGTCCGTGGGACTTAGAAAAAAGGAGTTACTAGGTGAGTTAAGGGGTACGTACGTTGAGATAAGAGAGTCCTGGGATGCCCCAAGTTTGTTAAGGATTGCGTCTGCTAGAGTATCGCCAACTGTTACGAAGTGTTGATTGCAATGATGCAAGGACATGTTTTCATCATTTTTAACTATATTTAAGAGTTCAGAATAATCGTTGTCTCGTCTCGAGGTATAACATATACTTTTGATGACTCTCCAGAGCTTTTTTGGATCATTGTTACTCTCTTCTAGCTTGCGCCGATTGTAGTCATTTTTAAGTTTCGACAAAAGTTTGTTGCAATGGTTTCGGTATCTTGTATAGATTTTGCGCCGGACCAGGTCATGTGGATGAGATTTTAGATCAAGGTGCAGTTTATCTCTGTGACGCATACATCTAAGTAGCCCTGGAGTAATCCAGGGCTTCATGATTATCCATTTTCGCCCAACTCTTACTTGATGACTATGTCTATCTATTATCTTTGATACCGTTTTGTTAAACTCAGTAACCGCTAAGTTAACTAGAGAGATGTTGGTGATGAAAGACCAGTTAATACAGTTAATTTCAGCAACTGCCGCATCAATATCTGTTTTGATTTTGAAGTTTGGTTTAGCAGTGACTGTGTTAGATAAGCATATGCCAGCCAATACTATACTGTGATCTGTGATTGATGATTCGCAGATAACTCCCACAGATTCCGTTTTCGCTTTGACAAATATATGATCAAGGCATGAGTGCTGTCTCGTAGGCTTAGTAATTGCGGGAAGCAGTCCGTGAGATGCCATTAAGTATAGGTAGTCGGAGTGGTGGATGTTTGATTTGTTACAAATATCTATGTTGATGTCACCTGTAAGTATAATGAAAGGGTAGGTTTTAAGGTTATTGAGAACGACATCAAGGGAATTTATGAAAGGATCAAGATTTGATATCGCTGTAGATGGAGATCTGTAAATTCCCAGTACTGCAAATTTATTGTCAAGCGTAATTATTAGACTATCAGCGTCATAAATTTTTGATACTACTATGGAGGTTTTATATGAGCATTTAGTGTATATAATGACTCCGCCGTTTTTATTTTGTTGGATCGTAGTTCGGTGTGCACTATAACCTGGTAGGCAGTCTATTATTAAACCATCTGTTAGCCAACATTCTGATAAAACTATAACGTCTATGTCAGCATCCATACGTTGGAGTGCAACCGCAAAGTTATCAAAGTTACATTGAAAGCTTCTTACATTAAACGAGAGAACTTTAAACTTATTATCAAGCTTAGCTAGAATGTTTTTACAGAGATCAACAGACTTGAGGGAATGACATTTTACTACAACAGTTTCGTCAATATCATCGGAAACATTAAGTAAAGCCATCATTATAATAATAAAACTGTGAGAAATAAAGCGTCTTAGGCCGAGATATCATTCCGTTATAAAAAGTCGCCTTGTGAGCAAAGTAATAGCAGGTAGCCGTAAGTGTGACGTAAGTACCTAAGAGGTGAGAATAGTGTGGGTTATATTTGAGGTGTGTGTGTAGTTGAGATGTTTTAACATGGAATAGTCTAAAAAGCTGTTTGAATTCAATGACATAAAAATAACTAAAACTATAGGTTACAGTAATTCTGACAATTAATACAAAGTTTTCTATTGAGAAATTCTTGACGTTATATTGTGGGAAGATGGGGTGGGCGGCTGGAAGAAATTTTCGTTTACTGCGATGCAGTCGGAGGACACCACTGCTGCTGGAGCTCTTCCATATTTTTGATGGCAATTGCTGGGTTCCCTTCGCGCTTTCGAACATAGACGGTACCGTTTTTGATCCAGCAGAACTTGTAGTCTGCGGTTTTAGTTTGAGTTCTGGCTGCGCGAAATAAATGTCTATTTTCCTGCGTTAGTCTCTCGTTTATATAGATTTTTGTAGCAGGGCCTTTTACATCTATATCAGTGCTGGTAAGATTGCGCCTTACTTTGCTTGCCTTCAGAAAGGCATCACGGTCATGTCGCCGAAGGAAACGTACTACAAGAGGCCGAGGAGAGCTTGTGTTGGTTGGGGTAGTAGCGACGCCAGTTTCACCGCCTGTGTTTTGTCGCCTGCGCGGCCCTACGCGCATCGCGTAGTCTAGGTCGCCTTTATCTAGGGCAGCTCCAATTTTATGAGAGATCATGCTTACCAATTGGATCGGGTTTTCCTCAGGAGACTCGTTGATTCCAGATATTTCAATCTCATTTCTGAGGGTAGTTTGAGCGCGCGTAGATATCTCATGGCGTAATTCCACAATTTTGTTCCGGCAAATAAAAATTTCGGATTCCCGCTTCTCAAGCAACTGAAGTCGGGACTGGGTGTCTTCCAGTTTTTTGTGTGGTCGTCGATACGATCAAAACATATTTTTAAATGATCCGTTAGTGCTGCTATCTGAGTTTTTATTTCACCTATGTCACCTCGCAATAATTTTATTTCCGAAGTTAATGCCAACAGCCCCTCAGGCTCTGCTGCGCTAAATACGGTTGGACTTGCCCTGTATGTCATTTTGCGGGCACCCTCCAACAGGCGTGCGTTGGCGTTCTCGTCATCAGACCCGGCGGCGGTGGTGATTGCCGCCGCTGACGTGCCCGCTACCCTCACCGGGGTGTTTGAATTATCACGTCGTGGCTCTTTTGATAGGCACATAGGACATGCCCAGGTTGACTTGAAGTCCTCTGAAAGCTTGCGGTCCGTGATGTTGACACACACCAAGTGGTAACAGCTACAGCATTTGGGGCATGTAATGTTTGGCGAACTCATACGAATCGACTTGGTACAAGCGGCGCAACTGTTTACCATTTTGTGAGTGAGTTAGTAAATATCTTATAACAACGCGTCAGTCAACTTTTTCAAATATATATATGTATAAACAGAAGCTTCTAAATTCGCAAAATCGGTGGTCGCTATGCTCGCCCAGCTAAATATTTTTAAGAACCTATTAGCTATTGGGTAGAAATCTATTACAGAAAAGAGTACAGAAATTAGAAAAAAAACATTCTTTCAATCGAAGAAAGAGAAGAGATTCTCCCTCTAGGCTACAAAAGAATCTAACTTGTCTTTCTTTTACATAGCAAAGAAGCAATATGTTACGTACATGGTCGAGAAGAGTTTAGATTCTTTTAAATCTATATGAATAATAATATATGTTTGTATGGCATGGCATATAGATAACCCAAGTAGGTAATTTAAGGTTAGGTACTGCATGTTTTTATTATTAAGTATAAAATTAATGTGCATTTATTGCTTTTATTTTATTCTATTCTTCATATTGGCTACAACAATAATATTTTAAATATATCGCTGATTACTTTTGGCACATATTTATTCGAAAATGGTAGAAGGTTATCAATCAGATGGTTGATAACCCCTCTCCATTTAGAACTACGGGGTCTACAATACTTCTGTCAAGTAGCGGACAGAAAGTCTGACCTTCCATGTTGGAAGGATTCATCGTTACCTGATAATTTTGAGTGGTCCGATCGGGTGACTCAGGTACTAGATATGCTAAAGACCGATACAGGTGGAGAGCGGCAGTATAGAGAATTCGTAGGATCCTCAACAACGAGAGAAGAACTGAGGAGGAATAAGATAGATTCGTATGTATATTACCTTAGTCGCTCAGCCTAGATTCGGGCTGTAATTACGTGGCCAATAATAGTAACTATTATTTAATAATGGTGAATTATTAACCATTATGTGTTTCAATTATCATCGCAGCCTCCAATTGGTCATTTGGTTGAACCTCAATTAAAAGTATACGCATAAAGTAGTACGGTAAGTTGTACTATACATTTTAAAACAAAATATAAAACAAAAATAAAAAATAATAAAATACTCAATGATATTCGGCTCTTAATTTTTTTAGTATTCGATTAATGAAACTTACGGATTCATTTCCATCTCCGTAGTCCATGCTTTTGCTCGAGTTGAGCTGATCCTTGCTGGAGCGAGTCGACGTGGCCGTGGACTTGGAGGACGTGAGGTACCCCCCCGCTTGCACACCCTCCGATTTCAGATCTTGACAAGGCTTCTCAGCCACACCGATAGCGGTTGTAGGTTCCTCGGATGTCTGGAATTCAGTTTATTTTACACTATCGTTATTACATGCATTTAAACGCACGTAGGGCGTTAGAATACGGTGAATGACGGTCGCCGTGGCGCAGTGGTCAGACTCATAGATTATATGTAATATACGTAAAGTCAGAGTCAGTGACATGACTTCTGTGTCTCCGGGACCCTGGATTCGAATCCTGGCAGGGGCAAACATTTGTGCGATTAGTGTAGATGTTTGTCCCGGGTCTTGGGTGTTTGTGTGCTGTGATTGTGTGTGTCCTCGCCTCCCGCGACTCAGTGCGGGGGTCTAAGTGTAATTAAAAAATACAATCAATTAAATGATGGAAGCGTTGGATAGATATTGAAATATCATGTCATGTACATCAATATCAACAGGTGATGTTACTAATACATATATTTACAATAAATTAGGTACACAGATAAATAACAGTGTAGAACAGCAATTAATGATACTCCTTAATTTTAAAAATGTATGTTTGTCGAGAAATAGCCGAGGTGAAAGGAACACCGCGGGACGTTTGTTCAATTATGCTGATATCGCTAGTTGTTTATTCTTAATATTTTGTGCATAACAATCAATGTTAAACTAGTTTCTGATGGTACATCGATGGCGTCGCAATACAAAATAGTAATTCAATGTAAACTAAAACCTCATAACAGAATGATGCTCCCATATTTTTAATATTTTGGTTTCTATCAAAAAAAAACACAAAACATTAAATTTTCTAACAACGTTCTTGTACAACCCTTTTATTTTAAGTATACCGCACTTGACATAATTGTCAGTTCAGAATCTTTCCGCTATGTGGTCCAAATCCTATTTTTTTATATTATATAGACCAAGCGTTTGACCACTACACCTACCTTGATAATCCATGACAATGTGGTCGAAGATATTATCACGCTAGAACCACCTAGAATTCTCACTGGCTCTCGAGGACTGCTTCCTGAACAGACTATGTACTACACACTATTCTAGCTCCAATTTAACCAAAATTCTCCAATCGATACGGCACACAGAAATTATTTACATTAAAATTAAAGTTTTAAAGAACGTGTGTATCCTATGTTTACACTTTATCACCATCTATAACTATACATCTCCAAGCTATCACGGAAACGGTTCTAACGATTTAGATGAAAATTTGTACAAAAGCAACGTTATGTCTAAAAAGGCCTCGTAAATAATAATAACGTTTATTGATATATCACATTGTTACAAACTTAAGCATTTTTCGGACCCCAAACTAGGTCAACCTGTGTTTTGGGGACTGGTAAATCGTGGTCACCCTTGCGCTAAAATAGAATGAGTAAGAAGAACTTGAAATGTCTTACGCTAGTGCTGTGCGTGCCGACCCCGGCGCTCGCAGTCTTCGGGCCCATGGAAGTGCTGCTGGTGATGGTGGACGTGTCCTGGGACTTTGGAGGTCTGCTTGGTGCTTGTGATTCAGTTTGGCGAGCTGCCGCTGTATAATAAAAGTATCTTGTCATATTTTACCTAATTAAAATTCTATTTATTAAATAGAATTCTATTTATTAAATAGAATTTTTAACGTAGAACCTTTCTAGGACAAAAACAAAATAAAAAAGCAAACACTGATTATATAACAACTGTCGGTTTTTATATAAGTAAAGTCGGAAAGTCACAACTATCTTTGACGTTTTTATAAGAATGATCTAATATATGTGAATGATCAGCATTTGCAAATGGCGCCTCATGTGAACATTAGAACTCAATCTTTCATTTCATATTTTCTTACAAATTAAAATGAGACAAACGTATTCGATCATTCTGCTTATTAGTTTTCTAAATTTGAATCTTCATGGTGGAATTCTGGCTAACGTGCAAAAATATATTTTATCTAATCTCATACTGAAATATAAAGATTAAAAAATCAAAAACAAAACTTGAAAACAGTTCTTACAGACAAGCCAACGAAATAAATTTAAAAAAATACATTATGATACATCCATCGAGATAATAAGTACTTACGTACAACTGGAAGGTGCACTGTGCTGAAAAATCGAGCCGTTAGAGATGGTTACCACGGAGTCAGTTTGTCCCACTCTATTAGATGTTCACAGTATGACCATAATTTGAGCAACTAATGAGACATATGTGGAGTCATTAACAATATGACATACATAATATCCTATCCACCTATTTTTATTTACTTTTATATATTAGGATAGGGTTCATGTGGACCAAACTAAGATTTAGGTAAATTAAATAAAACATTTCCTTATATATCGCATTTTTTAATCACTAAGTACTAAATAAGATAGGTATATGTAATTTTTGGCGCAGGCTAATTATGTTGCCTAATTAAGCCGTGGATTTCGTTTTAGTATAATATTGAATATATTCGTAAATGCATATATGTAGTTGCTATTAATTTGACAAGATGAATTTCATATGAATCTTCTTCGGATTACAAAGTTTAATAAGATAACTACAAGACCTACCTAACTTACAAGAATGCGAGAAAGAAACTCACAACAGGAAATATTGATAGTACTACGTTCGCTACTACGCCAAAATGTTGGCGAACATGATAAAATAAGATCAACTGGCTTGAAATGATGGCTGCACACCACTGTATGACGTTTATTGGAATTAGTTGTAGCCACCTTTGCTTTATTTCATCATTTCTTGGAAAGCTGAAAAGGAAGAAAAAATCAGCTTGTCGGTAAAACTAATACTAGTAACAGATGGGATATACTATTTGGTAAGTGCACATTCCAGTTGTACGTAAGTACTTATTTATTATTTCGTTGGATACAGCTCTTCTATGGATAACTGAACTAACTGAATACATTTTCAGCTGAACCAAGGAGATCGCAATGCAGTTTTTCTACATATATGTCTGTGGACATATATATTATGTCTGTGGACGCGGCGCAACACGCATGCGCGACCAGCGAATGGATTTTGGCGCTAAACGTTTACAAATAAATGAACACTTATGCTGTGGTTTTACGTAAATTTCATTATCTATTTACTTACTTACACTCGTATTTTAAGAACCCTTATTATGAAATAGTTTCAAAAACTACTATTATAATGGAAGTTATATTTGCCAAAAGAACATTCAAATAGGTACTTGAATCTAGTCGTATTCTGCTCAATTATACAATAAACATCGTTTTGCACTATATAATTTAACGTAATATCTGTTCTATGTTCTTTGCAATATGATGAACAAAAACATATTTGATAGAAAATATTTCATTGTACTGGTAAAACTGCATAGATTCTAAACATTTTTGGTGTCGTCATTTCCCATTTTATTCGATTTTCTCGAACTCGAATATGCATCTCCTGCTTCTCTCCTTCATTTGTACAATCGTTCTTTGTAACACTTATTAGTGATTGTTATTAGTGTTTATTGTGAAAATTGTTCTGATTTCGTGAGATTTATAAGAACGAAACCATACATTACTGGTTCAATAAGGTATCAGCTTATTTTTGGCCGTAAGTAAAGAGATATTTACGTTTCGGCGGCGGCTGGTGCGGCGGCTGTGCGCTGGTCACGTTGTCGTACAATGATGTGGAAGATGCAGCAGCGGCTACTTTCTCGGGACGGGCCGTGGTAATGAGCCCAGCTTCGGTCTCCATGGCGCGCGTGGCGGTTCGCGGTAGTGTCGATGAACCTGGACGATAAATCGTATAAAAACCAAAAATGAAAGTACACATTTAACAGAATCTTTTAAACGAAACTATGATGGAGTCGTTATCTAGAGGACCGTTCAATTAATGTAATTATAATAATAATAATTAAATTAATACATTCATGCTCCATTGCATGAAAATTTTTTATATTATTAGGACCAAAATGCAATTATCAATAGTATATTTTTAGTATAGAATTATGCCAGCATTATATTTGTGTATGCACTAAGCCGTCATAATTCTTCCATATAGATTTAAGAAAATTCTTACTAACAAATTATGGATAAGTATCGAAATAAATGTTTATTTATAAGACCTTGTGTGAATGTTGTCCGATATTATTATTATTATTAATAATAATATGTACCTAATGTCTGGTGCATTTGCGAAGAAGAATTCTTATTATCCGCGCAAATTCTTACTTAAAATCATAATTTATACATAGGTATAACACACTTGTTTTTGCATCTGAATCATATTGATGAATAAAATATGACTTTATTTGATTTATTTTGATTATTTTTAATTTTAAAGTTCTAATATAATATACATCAAATGTTTTAGAAGCAGACAGGCTTAACAGAGCTCCCATAGGGTGTTTCACCGTACCATAAAGTGTATTACCATCTCGTGCCATTGTCGCTTCCTAGATTAATAAAAGATAATACATTAATCGTGCCGTGGTAGTACCGGCCTAGAATAGTACTCCCCCATCTCTTCCCGCGGGTGTCGTACGAGTCGGCTAAGGGATCACGTACCAGGAGGTGGGCAGCAGCGCCTTCTGAGGATAGGAAAACATACTGCGCTTGCCAACCCGCCAGCCAAGCGTGGCGAGTATTGATAAATCCCCCCTATATGGGGAGGCATATGTCCAGCAGTGGGCATCCTATGGCTGCAATGATGAAATACATTAATAAAAATAGTATCAACTTACGATATCTCGGGTCTTGGCCTCTCAGCTGGCGCGAGTACTGCTGCATGTCCTGTGTCATGCAGGTGCACTGCACGGGCTCGCGAACCACCTCGCGGTAATTCATGCTGGAAAATAACATTGCTTCTTTATATTGCTCTAAATTCGTCAATTTACTTATAGTAGATGCACTGTGTGGCCTACCCAAGTAGTAGAGAATGAGAGAGAATGGTAACAAAACATATATGGTATAATGGTAAAAATATGGTCATATGCTTTATGACAGAATGAACCCCTAGATTCCAAGCAAAGAGCAAAAGAGGAAGACAAAGAAAACGTTGGTCTGATGATATCAAAAAGGTTGCAGAGCCATTGTGGCACAGAACAACGCAAACAAGAGTAGACTGGAAGGAGCTGAAGGAGGCCTTCGAGTAGCTAATATATATTTATGTAATAGCTCAAATCCTCAGATTGTTAAATAGTAAAACTTCTACCGTACAAGCTATTGGAATATTAATGACTTTATTGGCAATAAAGGCTTATTTATTAGTAAGATTCCCTCTGTAGTTCTCTCTCCCGTTCCACAGGAACCTCGATTTTATAATTAAAACTCAACAAAAAAATAGTGCGTGGAGGGAACGCGGAAGAAGTAAAACTTCGTAATGTGGAAATGAATATAAAGGCGTTGAACGTTTAACGCGACAATGCTTTCATACCCCCCCCCCCCCCCCCCCCCCCTCCATGGTAGCGTTAAACGTTTAACGCAACCTTGTTGGAAGTCGCATTAGAAGTTACACTTCAATTATCTCACGAGATAACCCAATCTTGTTCCACATTTGGCAGGTGTATACAAAAATGATCGATTGAATCGCACAGTGTGACTCAAATGGATCATATTATAATTATGTGGATGAGGTTTCAAGCAGTGTCGGGTAGCGTGGTGGTAAAACCTTGATGCTGGCATAAGGTTGAAGAGTTCTTCAGAATACTCCCCCTTGTATATACGGTAGAACACAGAGACCCAGTGTGAGCAGAGACACTGGATTTGGCGCTTTGCCTTGTTTAGTACACCACGCTTTTTGAATGATAGATTTGACTTGAATGCTTTATTCCGGCGGAACAGCACGGTCGCACCATTTACACCCAGAATACTTACACTCTTCCGGACCTTGAGAAGAGTAATGTATGTGTAATGATGTTCATGTCAGTAAGAGGATTGGGCAAATCAATAATAAATAACCATGAGTACAAGCCAATTGCCAAGGACTGACCTGGCTCGATTCGGGCTGGCTGGAGTGGAGACTGGCTTCCTCTTAGCCTTGAACTTCTGCTTGCTCCCCGGCGGCTCCAGCTTGAGGCTGTAGCTCGATGAAGCCTTACGTGAGAATTTGAATGACGGTGACTAAAACCACAAAACAGATGGTAAATCGTCTTGTTTTGCTACCCGCGTTTTAATATGTCGTAACCAAATGCGATAACCGAATGTCGGAAGTAATTAAGCTTAGCAACTTTCATGTTTACGCCATAAAGCAAACATTAATTAATTAATTGTTTACAGTCCGGCAGAACTAATGAAGGGCAAGATGCACTAATTGCAATAAGCGACACGTTATTAAATTTATTATATCCTTTCTCATAGACTTTATAATACAAATTTACTTTGGTTGGACATAATGTATTTACCTACACATACGATGTGGTCGGAGGCATTTATTATATTTAAAAAAAGTAAGTAGTTCTGTTATGATAGGCATTTGTTTTATTTTACTTTAGATAGGTATCTGTTTGACTTCTTTCTCATGTGATGCTACGTAATGATGGAGTTTACAATAAAATTGAAGACCCCTACTGAAAAGACTTAAAATCTCTCGCGATATGAATCTATAATATTGTATTTATTAGGGAACAGAACTTGGGAAATTAATTCCATTCCTCGGGTGCACACAATATAAATGTCGCAACGTACGTACATATATGTGATATATCTACCATATAGCGATGGCGCATCGCCGTACGCCGAGTCGACCGATGATAGAAAGAGGATAGTGGAATCACATTATGTATTTTCAGTGCACATTCTCCGAAATGTATCCGATAGTAAACCGATAGGCTTGCTACTCTACGCCGGTGTTCAAGGCTCTGAAGCCTACGTTCTACCAAAGAGTTACAGCCGATGATTCTTTTGGCTCGCCTCTTGATTGACTCTATACCTTCCAGTTGGTATTTGGCTGACCCAGCTGATCCCAAAGGTGAGAACAGTAAATACTCCATGCAGGACCGGACTTGTGCTTGATACAGATTGAGCAACTGCCGCGGCGTAAATTGCTGTCTCACCTTGGCAAAATGCCCAACGTTTTGGCAGCAAATTGAGCTTTGGGCTCAATGTGGCTCCCAAAGTTTAACGTGGGCTTCAAGGTGACGCAAAGAAGCTCCAAGATGTCTGTAATGTTGGAAACTGGACTCGTATGAAGTAATGGTATAAGTAACTTCATTCTTAGCTAGTTCTCAAAAAAACGTTTACCAAAATATTTAATGGATAGCATAACTAGCATTTTTTATTTCTTCCTTCATATATAGGAAACGTATATGTAGACCACATAACCTACTGCATTTGGTTAAGACATATTTAATGGCCGGATGATCATATGAAAATGTCAAGAAAAAATATTATGATATAACTTAATTAAATAGCGTATCTCCTTATTATATTATACTATCGTTAGATGTTATAAAACTGTATCTTTGATAGTGTAATGTCGTCACTAACATTCTAAATAAACGAGAATACGAAAATAATATAAAAAAACAAGATTAGCTGCACTTATATAACAACCTGGTCATCACCATCAAACAAGCTCACCCTTGTGATGAACTCTACTGACAACTGTGGAAACTGCAGTGATAAAATGATTTTAGTTGATCAGTTGCTACAGTTCCAATTGTAATATTCACACACAACAAATCACTTTGAATAAATTTGAAAAGCGAACAGAATTTATGATGAAATTTCGTGATAATTGACCAATCATCAGTTTAGCCAATGTATACAAAATCATACACAAGTGGAAAATTAACTCTTCCCAGATTTTTAAGTAAAGATTCAAAACGCAGGTCCTTAATAACTTCCTCGCCTTCCTCTCAAACAAAACACAACAACAAATGTATTTTGAGCTTCTTACGACATTACTACGTATTTGTTTTATACAAAGTGGACAGATAGTCCTATAATGCATTCGACCGTCTCATCTTTAGAACTCTTCTGCCACATTAACTATCAATGATCCATGGCCTTATCTTATCTTTTCTCCATGCTACATATTTCCTAATGATACAATGACGTTGATACCAAGGCAGCGATACACACTTCCGTTTGGTGTATCTATCAAAGGAGAGCGCCTCACAAGTGTACGTGTGAAAAGAACGGTAATCATAATTGCCAAATTTATAAACCAACGAATGAAAACTGCTACTATCTATACTAATATTGATTTGATTGTTTGTTTGCATTGAATAGGCTCCGACACTGACCGATTTGAAAAATTATTTAACAAAAGGTTGACAAAGGCTATACTTTTTTTTTAATAAGCGATTCTTATATTTTTTGCAGTATGAATTTTTTTGCCCGTGCGAAGTCGGGCGGCCGCTAGTAATGAATAAAAGACAAAAAGATTACGCCTCGGGCACTGTCGCCGGTATCGGTCCCCCAATCGCCTTCTTGTTTACTTTTGGAACAAAATAAGTAAATTAATAATAAATAAACTTGAAATGACACCGATTTGATAAAGCATACAAAAGTGATCAGTAACCTAACCCGTCAGGTTATGATACGTACTCATACTTAAACTTTAAAGTTCGAAAATCAATCTTTCCGAACTTCAAAGTTCCTACTCACTTTATAGCGATTAAGGTGGCAACTCACGCAGCATTCCCTGAATTGCTTCGCATCTATAGGCGAAGTGAAGTTGAGGCCCCAGGTGTCGTTGGTCATCGGGTCTTTCCAATAGACAAAGCAGTCCGAAGCTTGGCCTATACGGGTGCCTGAAATCACAATTACAGAATTAAAATAACAGTTACTTAATCTCAGGCTAGTTCTTTGTAAATGTTCTCACATAAAACTGTGAAGTACTTGTTTAGCTCCCCGACTCCTTGTCAAAATAGACCCGCCTTTAAAATTTTACCATAATGATCATAACTATAAATTGCTGCCATTTCGAACAAGTAGATAGTAGACAGCAAAATTTATAAAGGGGTGAAAATTGCAGTGTTACTGTCTTATCAGCTTTTCATTATCATATTATTCTTAATCTGTCTCTCTTATTCTAATTGATCTCATTTTCTCGACGGAGCAGAACGCTATTTAGGGATAACACGCGAAATTATTATTATTATTTTATTGATAATAATTATTTTTATCGACATTTTTTTAACGCTGCTCCAACATGTCATTGTAAAAAACTTCAAGGAAATATTCAAAAATATCTATGAAATTTAGTTGTATTCAATTTTACTACATAAATTATTTAATTTTAACCAATCCGCTGCAACGTCAAATTTCAGGCTACGACTTAAGATAGGTAACTAAATGTATATATATCCCTGCGTGGATAGATATCTAAATGGGCAGGCTTGCGAATCACGAATTTTCTATAATTTTATATAATTTCATACTCTTACTGCACAAATCAACCAAAACATAAGAGTTGACTTTAGAAACGGTATAATTGACTGGCCGGTTGGCGCAGTTGGTAGCACTCTGCCTTCTGGGCCGCTGGTCCCGGGTTCGATTCTCGGACAGGTCAAACATTTGTGCGTATGAACATGTCTGACCTGTGTCTGGGTGTGTATATGTATATAAGTATATATATCAGTCATCAGGTGATCATAGCACAGGCTCTGCCTAGTTTGGGGCCTGAAGACCTTGTGTGAATGTTAATAAATAAATAAATAAATTACCGTTATGTATGTTTAATGTACGTTTTTGGCTCTCTTCATGGATAACATCAGTGTAGTCGGGATCATGGCGCTTGCAACAGTGACGTAACATGCCAAAGAGCCAAAAGCATCCAAAATCCACAGTAAAGATACAGTTTATAAAGTCAACCCTTATATCAATGACCGCGACGGTTAAAAAAAACCCTAAACAAGTACAACCTTTGATCAAATCACTTATTATTAGGTGTACAAGTGTATTCTAGGCGTTATAGGCTACTTTAAAAAAATATTTCATAAGAGTTAGTGAAGATCTATACATAACAGGTTATCATATACATGCAGCAATTCAATTTATTTATACATAGGTATACACAAAACACGTTCACAGCCTTTTGAATTGATCTTCACAGACACAGAATCTGGAGTAGGTATAAGAATATTATATTAGTACATGAAACTAAAAACTAAGTTGAGGAGGTTTGCGGACACATTTTTAGTTAGTTTGTGATTTGGTCTCACGGGCACAGATACCATTTCGCCGCTTTGCCAACTAAGCTCTGTACTACAGTTAGTAGTATTCAGAATGTTCAATATTTTCTTATAGTTACAATATAATACGGCAGAGCTTTTTTTGGCGGAGCAATTGAAACGGCGAAAATATGCTAACCTAGGCAGTTGTTACATGTTGATGAGGAACCGTTTAGGGTCGAGACGGCGAAGGCTACTGTGCGGTGAATCAACTGTATTGGAATTTGGACATTGCAGGGTTCAAATCAAACGTGGGAAGGCTCAATTTAAAATCTTTATATACATATGACGTTACCGTTCTAATTAGTCAAGCAGGTAAAATTCGCCTCTTTATCATAGCGCAAAGATTACACATTATTTAGTCATCACACAAAAAAGTTTATTAATTAAGCTTCTAAATCAGATAAAATAAACATTTTCGTACTTTTACCTAAAAATTGTGTCACTTTAATATGCAAAACTAGTTTGACCTGGAATAAGAGTTGGACGGTAACAGGTATGTAAACAATTTTAAAAGTAGGTTACAGCGCTACCCACTGCGTATGCAAACTGTACTCCTGGAATAGGAGATGTTACTCTAACGCTGTGTCAGTGAATTCAATCTTACAACATCGCCGTGATCATTGCGTGCATCTATATACGCAAATAGATGTACAGATTATAGCTACCTACCGTATAAATTTAAAATATGCTACTAATATATGTACCAATTGTAACGTGCCATTTTGTTACATATATTATACCTATATGGTGAGATAGTGGTCAACCGCTTGCCTATTCCCAAAAAAATATATATCAAAAAGCAAGCAAGATTAAAATCCTACAAAAACTCAAACTTTCAATGGACAGTGTATATTTATAATTACCAAAAAATGGAACCGACTTCAACACTAAAAAGTGTGAAATAACTTGTTGATGGCGATGCCGTGATAGTATAAAAGTAACTATTATCAAAATGTTGTGCTCATGCTACCGACTTTGACAAGTTATTTCACACTTTTGAGTGGTGAAGTCGGTCTCATTTTTTTGTGAAAATTTGTATACCCTTTTCAGGGCAATGACCTGTGCTACTCACGGGATCAATTGCCATTGTTTATGTTCATCGATTTATTCACCCGCAATTAGGAAGTCATCCAAGTCGACGTAACACTTTTCAGTTATTGGAGTGTAACTCAAAAACGACTTATCTGATTATAATGAAATTTAAATGGGACCACCTCGGAGCTACGTACAGCTGTACAGCTATCAAACAAAAAACAATAATTTTGAGGATCGGTCCAAAAATGGAGAAGAAACCGGTAAAAACACATTTTGAAAAGACATACAGTCGTACATATAACCTCCTCCTTTTTAGAAGTCAGTAAATTATACTAAAAAACAGTATTATACTAAAATTTCCTCAAGGGGGTATAAAAAAATATGTTAAATTTTTCTGGGGATTTTTCCCTCCACGATAGTACTCTGAGATCGAGTTTTAGTAATATAAGTACTAGCTGACCCGAGAGACGTTGTGCTGTCTTAACCAACTGTCAAACAACTGACAGTTATCTTCTTCAACACTAAAAGGTCTAATTAGAAAAGTTTGTATTGTCAAAACCACTAAGGTTACATTACATAAATGTAATATGAACTATAAGTGTTCTTAAATTTTAAAATTTTAAAATTTGTTTTAGTAATATAAGTACTAGCTGACCCGAGAGACGTTGTGCTGTCTTAACCAACGGTCAAACAACTGACAGTTATCTTCTTCAACACTAAAAGGTCTAATTAGAAAAGTTTGTATTGTCAAAACCACTAAGGTTACATTACATAAATGTAATATGAACTATAAGTGTTCTTAAATTTTAAAATTTCCGCGCTAGTTCCGTTATTTTTTCTTTCATAAGATCCTTCTCCTGACAATAACAAACACAACAAAAAAGAATTATCGAAATTGGTCCAGCCGTTCACGCGTGACGTCGTGACCAAGGGGATTAGGGATGAATTTTTATATATACAGATTATTTTAGGTTGTAGTACCAATTTTTTTCAAGTTTGCAGTACTTATAGTGTTTCACTGTGTTTTTAAGATCGTATGTTGAAATAAATAGATGAACCATTCTATATATTGTTAAACATATATTTATCAAATTCTTTAAAACCATATTCTGAATAGTCTTAAGATATGGCAACAACTTCTCATTTAATAGTCATCTCAGCCATAGGACGTCCGTTGCTAGTTATATTGTCTCATGCTGGATTTTGCCAATACTCGCCACGCTTGGCAGGCGGGCTGGCGAGCGCAGTATGATTTCTGATCCTAAAAAAGGCGCTGCCACCTTCTGGTAAGTGATCCCTTAGCCGACTCTTACGGCACCCGCGGAAACAGATGGGGCAGTACTATTCCAGGCCCAGGCCACACCATTTAAAAGTATTAGATAATAACGAAACGAAATCATTGTAGAAGTTGAATAGTTCATTACTGAATCAGAAAAAAACGTGTAAGAAAACACACCTGGTTGAATTAGTCTCACGTCGAGTATCTTGTCGACCTGCGAATTATAGGCGGTGATGTGAAACACGCACTCCGGAGAGTCCTGCACGCAGGTGATGTTCACGGGAACCAGGTCTTCGGAGACCTGCTGCCACTTGACGGTGCCGGCGTTGGTCGCCGACACGTGGAATACTTCCGCCCATAATCTAGGAAAAGCGCAATTATTAATATTGGTAAATAGTATTTTTTTATTTTATTTATTTATTTAAGGATCTTCAAACAGTACATAACAAAAAATTACAATTAAATGCGAAAAATATAAGTATAGGTAGTTGATGTACCAATAGCGTAGACCACAGATTAATGCGAGTATAAGTACGATACCTCAGTGGGGTTGGAAATTTAGTAGCGTATAAGCAAATAACACATAACGGTATGGTTATATTCTTATCATAGATAGAATAGGGTAGGAATAATACATTAATTTAGTTTAATTAAATACTCGCCAGCATAGCCCAGGGGACATAGCATTCACAAAAAGGTTTGCGTCAGGCATCTTCTTGGCTTGTAAACTTACGCCTAAAACTTACTACTAAAAAAGGTAACCACACACACAATCATTTGACTATAAATAGATAGAAGACTAAAGGCCGTCAATGAATCATCATCAAACATAAAAGTTGAGTCTCACACATCTTATTGAATACCGTAATTGTTTTATCTATAGTAATATTATAAAGAGGAAAGATTTGATCGTTTGTTTGTTTGTTTGTTTGCATTGAATAGATTCCAAAACTACTGAACCGATTTGAAAAAATATTTCACTGTTGGGAAGCTACACTACCCCCGGGTGAGATAGGCTATTTTTTTTTAAAATAGGCATTTCTATAATTTTCATTTTGAATTTTTTACCCGTGCGAAGCTAGTACCTAAATTATAAAACAATTACGGTATTTTAGCACTAATTATCCTTTCATAACCATAGGAAACAAAATAAAAACTACATACTAGTCTCGTAAGCTCCAACTTATAATCCAAGTCAAGCGCAGTCTTTATGCTTCGATTTGAGAGTTAGTAAAAATTCTGATAATGAAACCGCCCCTGTAAAACATCGTCGGTGAATTAAACTTTTCTTTTGATTTTCCATGAAAATTCACAGAACAAGTCTTTCGAATTTTTTTTGCTATTTCTCTTAGTTTCAGTTTAACCTTTTACACCCACTTGTAAAGTTCACTGTATCATAATATCATAATGTCTATAAAAAAGAAAATGTTAAATCAACGAATTAGATTGAATCTTACCAAATTACAAATCGTAATATAACGAGATGAATTACAGTTTAATTCCAAAAAACAAGTAGATTGATGAACACAGCCCAACGAATCAGCAAGTTGAAGTAGCAGTGGGCAGGGCACATAGGTCGAAGAACTGATGGCCATTGACGTCGAAAGTTTCTCGAATAAAGACCATGGACTCCCAAGAGCAGCATAGGATGCCCACCGACCAGGTGGACAGACGACCTAACTAAGATGACTGCATGGAAGCAGAAAAAGACTGGATGGGGGCCGAATCCAAATTTCCAATCGATCCTTGTGGAGATGACTGTGGAAGTACTGGACACTACTACTGGATATGTCCAGTAATGGACATCTTATGGCCTATACGATAAGTGCCTGAAACAGGAATAACTCGCGTCACAGTTAGTTGTCAGTGCAAGCAATTGAATAACGCCCCTACCCATACTATCGTTTCAAAGAGTTTTAGTGATCATTGCAATAACGTAATGATAATTGCGGAACTACAGTTCGAATTTTTTTTTTAATTTAAAAAATATAAAAATATTTGGCTACCCGTCTAGTTTTATACACAGCTACTATAGCTCTGATGGCAAAGCGATAGGACGATAGTCTGTAGTCGTGGGTACAAATACCACAAGTAGCCTAATTTTCCCTTCAAACATTTTAAACTATTACTAATATTTATCTGTCACAGTTGTATAATATGAATGAAAATTGGTGCTGAACTGAATGGTTTAACGCTGCCATACAGCTGGGATGGTGATTCCACCTGCAGCACAGATATGATTGTGCCAGATATAAGTACGTTTTCAGTTAACGCTACTAAAGGTTTAACGATGTTCTCGTGTGTGTAACGGTTACGCAAGATTTCTTCCATCAGCTTTTTTAAAACGGAGCGTTTGTTTATCTTGATGTATTTTAACACTGCTTTTTTCTTATGCAAACTCTATTAATAGTTTTGTTAAAATACTTTAGAGCACAATCACACTAATATTTTAAAGGCAAAAGTTTGTCTGTCGTTTGTACTTTTGTTATACCTTGACACTGAAACGGCTGAACGGATTTGCATGGGAAACGAAGACAGTTTATACTTTGGAATAACACTTAAGCTACTTATTATCCCGGAATACATATAGTTCCTGTGGGATAAGTAGCAGTAACGCAGATGAAACAGCTATAATATACTACTATGGCAAATAAGACATCTAACTATATATACGTCATTCTGTATAAAAACATGCAGGCTATGAGCATTATCTGTGACTTAGTGTCAAGGCAACCAAGTCGGAGTTGCATAAAGGTCACTCAGTCTTATACTTCATAGGTTGACACAACACATTTGCAGTATAACACCCGGTAACGATGAATTGATTTGGAAATATTGCAATATTGACTTTTCCATATAGAATTCGTGTAAGGCTTTTTTGCATCAGCCTCTTTAGTAATTTTGCGTTTCCGTAAAGATCAGAAATTTGAGGTTAGAAAACACAATAAGTATTTATAATTTTGTAATCTGTGTAGCAGCCTAGGGATGTATTAGTATTATTGTAAAAATAATAATTGTATACAAGACTTCAGTTGAGGTTACGTCTGATTTATATTTTAAGCGATGAAAGCATTGAATGCTGGTCACAAAATAATTTTCATTTATCAATCAAGAAAACTGTTTATTTTCGTAACGGACACAAACTTCTAGGAGAGGTTATGTAGAAGCATCATATTAAATGTAGGTACTTAAAAAAAATAATTGTATGCAAGACTTCAGTTGAGGTTACGTCTGATTTATATCTTAAGCGATGAAAGCATTGAATGCTGGTCACAAAATAATTTTCATTTATCAATCAAGAAAACTATTTGTTTTCGTAACGGACATAAACGTCTAGGAGAGGTTACGTAGAAGCATCATATTAAATGTAGGTACTTAGAGTTTTGATGTATTGTTGCGAACAAATGTTGTGTTTCATACTTTTTTAATAATATAAGGTGCTTTAATATCATTATCAGGTCGTTTAATTGTAGGAAATTTACCATATTTCCTAAAAACTACGATAAAGGTAATTAATATTAAAAACCTCACGAGCATTTTATCGTTCATATCGTCTATACAAAAGACCATAGGGCATGTGTTTATTACCTTAATACTAAAACCTATTTTGGATGCCAGTCTCACACTCATGTTTTCGAAAGAAGAAACTTAATTTTTTTTTAAATACGTTTATTGCTATACCTACATCGACTCTGCTGTAGCTACATGGACTCCATGTCCATGTTGTTGACATGTTGTATGATTGTTCAAAAAAAAAAAAAAAAAATAAAAAAAAAAAAGTATTTATTGCCAATAAAAACACAATTCGTAAACATATAACACAAAAAAAGGTAAATTTATACATAGTACGTACACATTGCTTTTTTTTGGCATAGGGGTACGCTCAGCACTAATCTGCGTAACCTTGAAGATTACACAGGGCTGGTTTTCAGCGTACTCCTTTGCTCGAATCCGGTGTTAGTCGAGAGTTTTGTTGTAGCAGGTAGTCAAAATAGTACAAATAAAAACAGAAGTCCTTATGAAAACAACTAATCAGTACTATTAAATATTATATAATAAAAGTAAAAAAATAAAAGAATGTTTAAGGTTTGTGATCAATATAATAAATAAAAAAAAATTGTTAAATGTTGTTATTTATTTATTTTACCTTAGTAGGTGTCCATCGCGCCGTCGGGAGTTTTGCCACGGGCTATCTTCATGGCGGTACGCCTTGCGGAGGATGGATCCGCAAGCGCACGACAGCTTGTTGCCCATCGTGCGCGAGCCGCACGACGCGCACTGCACTATGCCGCCTGCAACATAGCCACCGCGCCAACAGTCAATACAACTTACAAAACAACATTTCATGTATAGTGCGCACTTAATGTGGTGACTTAATGACGGTCGCCGTGGCGCAGTGGTCAGTGTCGGTGACATGACTTCTATGTCTTCGGGGACCCTGGGTTCGATTCCCGGCCGGGGCAAAACATTTGTGTGATGAGTGTTGATGCTTGTTCCGGGTCTTGGGTGTTTGTGTGCTGTGATTGTGTGTGTCCATGCCTCCCGCGAGGCGATTCTGCCAGAGCCCCCACATGAGTTGCCTCTAGTACATTTTTGATAATTGTTTTCTGAGAAACCTTTTACTTCGGCAGCAAATAGTTTTTTTTTTTCAAAATGATTCTCACTACTTTAGTAGCTTCATTTTATCCAACCCCTTACTTTAATGAGTATAGTACGCCATCCAAAAAGCGGGGCGAGAAGTACGAGTGAGACTCAACGAGTAAAGTAAAACGACAGGATAGTATTCTGTAGTCGTCGGTTCAAATCCCATGAGTATTCGAATTTTTTCCTTCCAAAATTGTACAGCATAAGTTTCGCCTAGCGTGATGTTAATGCACCATAAAACTCGATGAGTAAGCATGATGAAAGCATGGATTCTATTCTGACCGTTTCCTAGTTACGTTCATACCTCAGATAAATGAAGCTGGATGCTCAAGGGTTAACACAGACACCGGACGTTGCACGATACATACATACAATTTATACAGCAAACTGAACATGTATCATCTTCCAAAAGTGAGTTTGAGGTAAATATATATAGTTATATAAAAAAAAGATATTAAAATTATAGTTACAGCTTTTTACCATTTGCCAAGCTAAGTCAATGCCCGTATAGCGTAATTTAAGATGGTAGCAATTTAAACACATTCTTATTATAAAATCAAAAATCTTTTAGACGTTTTTGAAAACAATTGTTGTGTCACACACAAATAATATCGGGCAATTTTCAGAACAAGGTCACAAAAGCAGGAAATTCCCGCCAAATATTATTTTCCGCGAGATATACATACATTTATGACGTTTAAATTTCAGTTATTTTGATCTCATTTCAAAGATTTGGTTTGATAATATTTTAGTTAATTATTTTTTAAAGCGAATACGTTATAAACTTTATTTTTATTATCTATTTGTATTTCTTTGATATAAAATTAAAATAAAAATAAAAAAACATATAAAGCAGTTGCGAATAAAAGCGATAACAATTAGCTTATGTAATCCTTTCCGAGTAACTATGTTAGGGCGTCGCTTCCAAGCTTCCAACCCGTGAGAGTGGCTCTCACGGGTTGGAAGCATTCAGATGCAATTTGCTATACCTCGTCGTCTTTGGTACAGGGGATAGTTCTAATGTGAAATAAACTTATTACAATTATGGAAGAAACTCGCAATAGTTTTCAGACTCAAAAAAATGATATTTTTGGTAGCTTCTAACGCAGTAGAATCACTTCCAATGTATTTCAATACAATTGAAAATTTTCATATTTTGTCAATTTGTAATATTTTGGAGAATATTTATCTCAAAAGTGTTTATTTGTATCATTGGTGTAACATGTTATTTTGAGTTTGTGTTTAAAAAAAAACATGATATAAAACATAAACATACACTATAGCTTTATCATTTTTTAATATTAAGTATATTTTATATTCAATTTCAAATAAACACATAATAACAAATAACGTACATATAGCAATAAAATAATCTATAAATAAAAATAAAGTATTAATTGTACAGTCTAACTATTCTTAAAAAATTAATATAGTTAATTACTTCGTACAAATATGGTGGTTCAGTATAGTAGAGTAGCACGAATCACTATTTCGAACACAACTCAGGAGCAGTCTAGTACGACTATGACGCAGATAATTATATATAGTCATTGTTCTTACTACTAATAACGAGAGCTAATACGCTGATGAATACTTCAATCCAAAAGCAAAATGTATTTAAACGTATTCGAAGAATTAGTGTGATAACCGTCACATTACATAAGCCTAATCCTTGAACAAACGCATATTTACCTGTGGTTCTGAGTAAAGTTCCTGGTATAAATTTAACAACATAAAATACATGAATCAATAGTTAAAGTCCAGCAAAACTTGCACCAGATACCACGTAGGTGATTTTCTCTTTACGAATCGTCTTGTGGAAATAAGAATTTAACTAAAACAAAAATATTGTTCATAAACAGTTTAAACTAGAAAGGAATCGTTCTTAAATATTAATCATCGCGGTTCCTTGCAAAAACTTCTTAAATAAAATGTTCTAAGAAACAAATGATACATTACAGGTAAAAACGATACAGGTAAAAATAAAGAGTATAGCTGTAATCGTGTTTGGGAAACGATGGTCAGAGTTATCCTAATGACGCACTCAGTAGAATACGTCAACTCCCCTTTGCGTGGAACTGCTATCGTCATCCGGAGACAACGTCTCCGGATTTTTTTTGTCACCTATGATTTGGATTGAATTGTTTTTTTTTTATTTGGACGAGGTTTCCCTAAAACCTAAACACAGGTATTGTACACACATATATTGGTACCTAACACGTAATGTTTGCAATCAATACCCGCCAAACCAAATTAGTCGTTCGATCCTTACTACTAATAATACTACCATATACTTATACGATGACATTATGAGCAGTACACCAATTAAATCTTAAATCATTGTCTGATGGAGATTCAACTAAAGGTTATTTAGTTATCTGAGAAACATGTGTAGAAGTTCAATAGTACTGCCTTTCTAGTTTAGGCAAATTTTTGGACAACCACCGAGCGTAGTCACTGGTTTGTGATTTGTCAAGTCACAAGCATATCTCTATATGCACAAATGGCTGAGTATGGAGAATCTCTATGAATGCAAACACCACATACGATTTAATCACTTTTACATAAAAATTCCGCATAATCAAACGTAAAGATCATCAAACGTATACGTTTATTGAATGAACAAGAAGTTCCAACCTTCCGCCCTGTAACTCACATTTAAAAAACACCTATTATAATGGTGCAGGTATACATAAAATAAATATTTAAGTAACTATAACAACACTCATAAAACCAATATTTATCCTAACGATTGATCCGCGGTATTTTGTTAATATTTAACTAACTTGAAATTAAGACTAGTACAAAAACGGCCGTAATCCAAAAATAAGTACCAGCCCTGCCATTTATAATCATATATGGTTATTCCTTTTCGAAAGTCATGTATTTCCTAATTTATTTATTTATTTTTTTTCACACAAGGTCTTCAGGTCCCAAACTAGGCAGTGCCTGTGCTATGGTAACCTGATGACTGATATATATACTTATATACATAATACACCCAGACACACCCAGACACAGGTCAAACAAACATGTTCATGCACACAAATGTTTGACCTGTCCGGGAATCGAACCCGGAACATGCGGCTCAGAAGGCAGAGTGCTACCAACTGCGCCAACCGGCCAGACGTGGCCTAACGTGTGGTGATAGTCACAAAAATTGCAACTTCTTAGATAACTTCTAATGTTATAAAAATCTCGTGTCACTGTTTTTGTTATCGAACTCCTCCGCAACGGCTGGCCTTGTTTCTATGAAATTTTTTGTGCATACGGTAGGTCTGAGATTACTTTTTTTTCACTCCTTTACCCCACCCCCCTATTTTTATCCCAATTTTATTATTTCTGTACGACGCAACCATGAATGTAACACAGTTTAAAGTAGGCAACCTGATACTGTTGGATAGAAATAAAATGAGCTTTGTTCTTAAATTTATTAAATTTTTAAAATTTTATTTTATTGATACAATTTAATTTACATTATTATTATTATATAATTTATATTATTTATATAATTTAGAAAATGAATGTAATGTAATTGTAATTATTTTGCACACCCATGTATCTATTATATTTCCTGTGGCAATGCAATAAAGAATTTTAATTTTTGAATGTTTAGTTTCGCTTGGCAACCCATGTGCAATGTACCAATCTACATATTAATTAAGATGTAATCGGTGTCATAAGTAAGTAACAGATGAGGGTATATATTTATTAATCCGTATCTCGTACTATACTTTCATATCAATCACGAGTGATTTTATTATTATTTAGTATTCATTTGTTTTTTAGTATTATAAATCAAACGACTGTGATTTTTTTAATATATCAGTAAAACCAAGCCATGGTGTGTTATTTTTCTGCAAGCAACATTTTTTGTTAACGAGTGTACATTATATTTCAAATAATACATTAGATTATATTTTTTTTTTAAGTGGGATGAGTTGACAAAACAAAAATAATAAAAATAATTCTTTAGTGAACTCATCCCGCGGGATAAGTTTAGAGCGGGATGAGCTGACTAAAGAGCCGAACTATATTCAAATAACGATCATTGACGTGAAGTAATTTAAACGAAGTGTCGTGTCACTTTGACTTAGCCATGATTTTCATGGCAAAACGTTTTCCGGCTCAGCTAGTAAATAAATATACCTACCTGTATAAGGAATAATAATTAGGTTTAATAATGAGTTTGAAGGTCTAGGAGTGATATACATTGTAAAGCCACGCAGAACCTTAAAACTGCAAGATTGGTGCTGCTGCATTTGTTATCAATGACCAGGCTCATGATTTGCCGGTCTCATGTCTTACTCTTTTATTCTGTTCGAAATGGCCGATGCCTTTATTAATTTTATTTATTAATTAATTTTACTTTTGTTGTTTTTTAATATAAATAATGTAATCATATCTATATCTACTTTACAGACTCCCGAAGTTCGTAGTCTTTTCTGATATTTGTTTTTATACTTAGAAGACACCATTACATTACATTTAGACTTATCACTCTTATCAGCTTATTTTTTCTTTCATCCGCTAGTCTAAACATTGCTTACAATTCATTTATAAAGACAGCTTATGTATTAGATGTATAACAGAATAAGGTATGGCAGTAGCACGACTCACCCGTGGTCCCGTGATGTCACCAGGTCCCATCGGAGCGCGACAGGGAATGTCCGCGGTTGAGACTCTGCGAGCGCTGGGTGCCGTGTCTGCTCCTCACAGAGCCGTGCTGCAATATTGGTACAATCTTGCACTCACTTCTACTCAAAGTCCTTTACCGCCATGTGTACTTATACAATTGTCCATTAAATAATTAGGTTTCATTTTATGTACTTCTAGTTTTGTTTATTTATAATAAATTAGTTAAAGCGGAAGGTCTTTATCTGCGCCATGAATTAATATAATATGGTGCCTAATAATGACATCTAACTGTTGTGATCCACAAGATCCTCAAATCACACACCGAGCTGGAGGGAAGCCTGCTGGAGGTTTCTTTACAAAATCGAATAGCTATGTAATCGAAATAGCCCAGTGGAACCACAAGTTGATGTGCCGATGATTATTGTATTCCTGAGAATAACAATTGATGAGCGACTTCACTTTAATTATTTTGAGTACCAATTGTGGGGCATCCACCGTGTAAGGTGACAGCATAAGGTCGCAGGAAAAATCTGGTTCCAACCATAATGGATAATGATATAGATATACCTAATTAGAGAAGGCTTTATTTACCTTTGATATGTTATATTAGATTAAAATGGCGGAGTGCTTATTTTCTAATTACTTTTATCTAATCTCATATTGAAATATAAAGATTAAGAAATAAAAAACAGAACTTGAATAACATTCTTTATGGATAATATATCGAAAAATTTTTTTTAAAAGTTAACATTTCGATACAGCTCTTCTATTATAACTGTATCGAAATGTTAACTTTTTTACCATTAAGACACAGCTTCAGCTGAACCAAGCAGGTTGCAATGCAGTTTTTCTAATATAGTCTGTGGACGCACGCAACACGCATGCGCGACCGGCAAATAAATATTGGCGCTAAACGTTTACTTTACATGTTTATGATCTATTTTATGAGATTAGATATAGAAGCGTATGAAACTGCACATAATTTGGTCTTAAAACACTCGTGTAATTTAATTTACATTCGTGTTGTAAGAACCCTTGTTATGATACAGTTTCATAAACTACTATTATGTGCAAGTCCTAACGTCAATAAGTTTCAACGAGAATTAATACATATATTTTGGACATATTGTATTTCTAATAAAAAAAATTTAGACGGAGTCTTACGCTAGTGAAGCATATGATAGGTAAAGGTATTCCATAGAATTTCATTATTTTGATAGTGCGTGCATAATTATTTCCTATCTACGTGGTAATAAAACAGGATTATAGTGTTACTATACAAAATGGGTGTGAATTTCAATTTGTTATGATTAAGCGTGCATTCATTAACTACAGCGAAATAATTTACTTGTGGGTACCCACTGCATTTACGAGCGAAGTTTAACAAGGCTCGAAATTTTAGGTTTTCTATTTTTGTACCTTTACTAATAATACGGCCATCCTGGATAAATAGGTATGAGTTCTATTTTTCCAAGTTAGATGTATTATAAGTTAACATACTCGAAGTCATGCATTCCCTAATGCCAAAAAGCTTTTAAAGGTCACACTTTAAGACTGTATGTGTCTAATTAACACTTTAGTTAAATGTTTCTACAGACATAGTTGCAAGTTGAGTGTATTTGCTTAAATATTTAGCTAGTTGACGCAATTTATTCGAAGCTGTCGCCCTATATAGAAAACTCGTATAGAATATAAATTGAATGACATGAGATTCCTTTTAGCCCTTGTATGAAGAAGTCGACCTGAATTCAATGTATTTTATTTACCTACCTATAATAAAAACAAGTCACTCAATTATAATACTAAACTGTTGAACATATCAGGATATTATTATAAACACTGTTTTATCTATACGAATATTATAAAGAGGAAAGATTTTATTGTTGATTTGTTGATTTGAAGAAATATTTCATTGTTGGGAAACTACACTATCCCCGGATGCCATAGCCATATTATACTATCAAGAAGATCCTTATAATTTTTAATTTACCCGTGCGTACCCGGGGCGAACGGTTAGTATACTTATATCATGTATTTAATGTAAAATACTATTCTTAGCTACTTTATTAGCTTAGAATTAGCTTAGAACGCCATCTGTATGAAATATTTGGCAGCTGCTGATAGACATGCGTGTGTTTTGCCGAATTTATCTCTATATACGATATAAGAATGATATTAGATGGCCGTTCTATCTTGTCAGTACAATAACGTCGGGTTCTTAATATTATTTTATACAATCATAATAATTACATCTTTCTTAAATACATAGAACTATTTCAAAACAAAACGCGCTGCAAACAATAACCTTTAGATTATGAAGCGAAGGAAGAAGATTAAATATGTATTAAGTAATAAAATTGATACAAAACCCAGTAATACTTTTCTACTAGAAAAGATAGTAGCGTGGATGTAAAATTGCACAATTTCAAATATAACATAAAAAAAGATTATAATTATTATTCTTTTCATATCTTTATGTATAGATTTAGAAAATACCAATGTTATTTTATATAACTTAAGTTATAAAATTTAACAAAACATCTAATTATCTGAAGGGTGTTTATTTTGTATTAAAATATGTTTATTTTAGTACTCTCACATAATTTAGGTAGCATACACAGATATCGAATGTGTTCTTAAATATCAATTTTACAAACAATATAAAATTAGCGTGAAAACATGTTTCAAATTTCATTCTATGCAAAATCATTGTATGTTACAAACTTTTTCTTTTAATATTGAATACGATTTAGAAGCCGTAAGAAAGTGAGAGTCTGTGGTAACTGCCACTCACCCATAACAAGGTACCCTGATCACACGGACTGTTCAGTTAATGGGCTCATATGCATGTTATACTTCTATAATGGAATTATGCAAAGTGGCCGATATGAGCATGCTAAGCTAATACTCCTTAGTAGCCATTATTGTTAATTACCTACCGCCCTACCGCCCTTCGTGCGTTGGAGCGCACAATTTTATATTGTAATAAGTATAGAAATATTTGACCAACTTACGTTAGTTAAAATACAGACTTTAATCTAAATCACATTTACTTTGAATGTCAGAAGTGATAAATTTTTATGTTGAAAAAATCCAATGTTTACTTGTGTATTAATGTAATAAGTTACATCAACACGTGACCAAAGCGCTGGCCTTTATCTCGTTCGATGAATAAGCATTGCTATTCAAAGTGGCGATGCTACCAGAATTTCGGGAACTTTGCCTACTAGCAGTAGTTTAAAAACCCAATTTTTTTTTTTTTTTTTTTCATTATCATCACGGCAAAATAGCTTGCCGATGAATCTTTTTCTCAATATTTACACAATATATTTGTAAATTATAGGCTATATGTTGTATGTATGAGCTGCATGTATTATTGTTAAATTTTATTAAAATTCATACAGTAGTTTGTGCGTAGCGAGGTAACAAACATACATATACACAAACTTTCGCATTTATAATATTAGTGTGATACGAGCCAAGTTTTTAAATGACAAGTAAACAGTATTTTTCTAAAGCTTAATGGAGCCGGAGCCCAACTTGCTACCTTTCACACTCTACATTGACATTCTGTCACGAAGCTCCTAACCACGGGGTGTTCCGGCAGCCGGTGTCTTATCAGACACAATCGGCATTTCAGGTGTAATCTGCGCCTGCGATTATATCGTGTCAGGATATCGTGGCAGGTAAAAGGCCAAACGGCGCTAGCGTACGATTTCATCTTAAATAGTAACGAACAAATTATTGATTATTAATACAAAAATAGTTGTTATTTTTAATTATACATGAGATGACATTATCTAAGCAAACCAAATCATCGTCTACCTTTCCTTATTTATGCAATTAACAAATTGTATTAAACGTAATTTTATTCTACATTTTACGGCCAGCGATTTTATATCCAGAGTTATGTGAAGCCCGAAGCTTTCAGTAATAAGTTTATTACGAGGCTAAAACTATAATTTCAAATATTGTTTTAATTGCACCTGGCAAGCGATCGCAGGCTTTTCGTTCGATTCAATCCTATCAAATAGTAATTAAAATTGTAGCACCGCATTTCGATCTCGGCGGTCGGCAGTGCCTTCAATCATGTCAGATTAGTCGAACTGTATGTGGGTCAGCCCAGTTTGGCTTCATATTTTATACAGATCACGGTATCACGCTACCTATAGCATATGTACATATAGGTATGTACCTACTTCTGTCAGCAATTCATGCTCTACCTAATGCTTAATGTACATATGTTATTGATTTGTTTATGTTAATAACTATGCCTTATTTTCTTCGCATCGGAAAAACGTGTAGTAATCAATACTAAGCGATAAATATTTAATTAAATCACAATATTTGTGCTTATAAGGGGAAGGTACAAGTACACCTAGAATAAGCTTCCATATTGATCTGGTTATAAAAAAATATACCTAAAGCGTGTCATGTACGTATTATAAACGTTTTTTATATCATAACATTGTATATTGAAGTATGTCTTGGCTACAGCTAGTAGTATGAACATGTAGGTATATAAGATACTAACACCTGTAACTAGATACTGCGGTTGTAAGTGTAGGTAAGTTTCCTCATCTTTATATCCGTAAGGATCATTCGATGTTGTTAATACCTAAATTACACTCATATTATAACATTTTAGAAAAAAAACGCATCTTATCAGCACCTAGGTATATGTGAAATAGAACTCATGAACAATACAAACTGGTAGCTAACTATCAAATTTGGATACAATATGTGTATACATTTTGGGTTACTTCAGAATTACATACGAATATTAAATACTTTTGAAGCTACACAAAAACACACAACGACACACAATCACAAATAAAATCAAATAATTCAGTGGTGTTTTTATTTATTTTTAATTGTAGGTATTTACTTAGTTTTCTGTTTATAAACGTAAACATGCATGTTTTCAGTCATCGATAGTTTAATGTGCACAATATTAAAATCGTAATTTAAGATAGAGTTTATAAACAATATTCGTGAATGGCACCAAATAGCTCAACGTTTAGCAAACATTCACGGGGGACATAGGGGGACAAACACTCCATGTGCAAAATAATCTATGCGTAGTTACGAACCTCGAAATTGTTCCAATTTTGCGAAGAGAATTTAGCAGCCTCCACGCTTTCTTTAGCACCCATATTTACGGTGTTGTGAAATCACTCGAATGAACTATGGACAATCGGTTTCGATGCGTACGTTCTGAGCGCGCGACACTAGTGCGGGCTACTGCCGAACTTTAGCGAGAGTGTCGATTGTGATAAGCAATAAAATACCTCTGTCTTCGTTCGTTCGCTAAGTTAAAAATTCACAGCGTTGAATAGTAAATCGGGGGTGGCGTAGGTTGCAGCGAACGAGCGAGCGCACAGAGCGGCGCGCGGCGCGCGATGCAGGTGCGGCGCGGCGCGGCGGCGGCGGCGTGTAAACACGGCCAGCTGCGGGCCCGGCGCTGCGGCTGGTCGCGCTGCTCTCCCGCACCCGCACTATACCGCACGGGGCCGCAACGAGCCCAGTCTGCCCTATGCCCGATCACAGACACGCACCGACACCGTCCGGGGTTATCGGTGAAGCTCGACTACCGCGGATATCTCTAAATGCGCAGAATATGTGCAGTGGAGAGTTTGTCGGTCGGTGCGGCGAGGCGACACCGGCGGCTCGTCTACACGTCGGAGCAGACTGGGTCGCGATTCAAGCGGGCCGGTGTGCGCACATCCTCGCGCCGCCCGCCCGCGCCGCCCGCCGCCCGCCGCGCACCGACCGCCCGCCGAAAGTCGAGACGCAGCGACGCCCAAACCTAGCGGTCTCTACGGTAGCCGGGGCCCTTGGTATCCGATATGTTCTAGCTCTACAATAGCCTTTACGAACGTATATGCTCCTAAACTTCAGTATTCAGCCATTACGTGTTATATTGCATCTGATCGAATTATCAGAGTTTGCATAAAAGCACCAATAATAAGTATTGAAATTACGAATATCATCAATGGAAGCGGTGCGGCGTGGGGCGGGAGGTGCGCGCGCACTCTGCCCGAGACAACATTCGATTTTGGTCCATGACTGTTGGATGCTTACACTGGCCCACCGAAGGCTTTAATAGTTCATTCGTTCATAGACTGTGGCAGAGAGCAGACCTAAATATTAAATACTTACCTACGTTATCGGAGTAACCGTATAATGTCATATCATTTAAAATAAAAGTACGTTTATATGAACTTTTTGTAAGATATACTTGAATATTGGTTCATCATCTTCAAAAGACTACTTTGAAGGGTAACTTGGGTAGATCGAACTGCAACAGATTTGAAACGGAACATCGTTTGATGTGGACCACTTTCGTTTTCATGTTTTTGTGGAATGTAATACCTAACAACTTATTTAATCAGCTATAAACAACGATTAGGCAGCAACGTACAAACATACAAAATATAAAATTTCCCTGAACATTTAAAATTAAATGTATAATTTACATTGTACACACACACACACACTATATATAAAATTGCGATCGGAAGTAATCATATCCACTTTAAAATTAGCTAAAATAGTAACTAAAATTAGTATATTACTTTAAAAGCAGTTTCAGTTTTTTTTCAGTAAGTAGGTACACTACCTATCAATTTGGCGAACTTGTGACATTTTAAGTCGAGTACACACGAGTTGTGACACTCTTGCTCCAATTGTTATTATTGCGTCCTGAACAAAAACGCATAACCTTGAAACCCTCTATCTCGCCTAGAAATTTCTATTTAATTCTTGTCTGGCTGTAATCTTTGTCTGGCCGATTGGCGCAGTTGGTAGCACTCTGCCTTCTGAGCCGCTGGCCCCGTCTTCGATTCCCGGACAGGTCAAACATTTGTGTGCATGAACATGTTTGTGTGACCAGTGTCTGGGTGTATTATGTATGTAAGTATATATATATCAGTCATCAGGCTACCATAGTACAGGCTCTGCCTAGTTTGGGACCTGAAGACCTTGTGTGAATGTTAATAAATAAATAAATAAATTCTAGCGATTAAATTGCTGAATCAAAATTATATCAACGCTTTTATAATATTATTTTTTGTTGTTCGTATACATAAGTTATATCAATGTATTTTAAATGTTTACTTATTTGCTAGCTGATTAGTGTTAAAATCGTGAAAGTCGGAGAGCTGACCCCGTCGGTACTAAATTAAATTGCAATAACAATTACCAAATCAGCATATAATTGAGATATTTAAATAAAGACATTCGCAAATAGTCTATAAGTTAAAACTACAAGAACACAACAGAAATAATGCAAGTAAATGTAACAAGAAGGTTACATTTAGCAAAAGCACACAAACGGTGACTGACGTACGATTAACATTCGATTTAACAGTAAACGATTGTGATGCAAAAATGAAGAATCACCAAAGCAACAGCTTTATCGTTCATAAGAATATCAAAATATCGATGCTCTGAATAGTAAAGCTAAATTACTTGTGGTTCTACAGGTTACTGAGTTGCAGAATAAAAATAAGACAGTCGATGTTTTATCGATAACAGAGAACAATGTGATTACCTAGTGATACATCTCTATGTCATCTCAGCCATAGGACGTCCACAACTGAAAATATATCCCATAAAGGGGGGATTTGCCAATTCTCGCCACGCTTGGCAGGCGGGTTGAAGAGCGCAGTATGATTTCCGATCCTCAGAAGGCGATGTTGCCCACCTTCTGGTACGTGATCCCTTAGCCGACTCTTACGGCACCCGCGGGAAGAGATGGGGGAGTACTATTCTAGGCCGGTACGACCACGGCCACGGTTATGTAGTGGTGAATATTAAATAAACACTGCTTGAACAACGGAACAACAATTGGCCGTTTTAAAATTTGGGGAACTCCACCCTAGCTTGATAACCAAACTGTCTCTATTAGCTAATATTATTATACTCTGAGGTCTCCATACTTATATAAGCTTTCCCGTCATTCGCAGTCACTAAAACGTTGAAAACATGAGAGAAACTTTAGAGCTTTGTGAAAATGACAGGCAGCGATAACTCCGATTATAAATTACGATATATGTATTACTTTACTTGTTCATTGGTGGAATAGTCGTTGCGGGCTACTAGTCTTATTACTAGTCAATATGTAAACCACATATTAACTAGTAATTTTCTTTTTTTTTAATCACACTCATACCCCGCACTAGGATTCCCTGTGTCGCGGGAGGCATGGACACACACAATCATAACACACAAACAACCAAGACCCGGGACGAACATCTACACTCATCGCACAAATGTTTGCCCCTGCCGGGATTCGAACCCAGGGTCCCGGAGACACAGAAGTCATGTCATTGACACCGACCACTACGCCACAGTGACCGTCAATTTTATTACTTTTTCTAGTTTTCATTCTAGTTTTTACAACTTACCATTTATTACAATGATTTACCATTTTGATACTAGTCGCACATACTATAACGTTGTATACAATGCTACGAGAATATTCTTAATAAGTATATCTAAAAATAAAGTATATGACGTGAGGAAGCTCCTTCCTTGAGAAGTAAATATTTATAACCAACTTCCAAAATAGGGGAGGTTTTGTGTTGGAAGGTAAGGTATGTATAGTGTTAAACTGTGTGATCTTATGAGTTATGACACTGAAAATGATAAGTGCAGCGGCTTCTATAGCTGTCTCACTCTCTCTCCCTCACATTTTTTCAAGTTTGTAACGGTGTAGCTGTTACTTTATATTCATTATATAATAATTGTTTTAGACAATCATGGCTTTTTTTTATTATTTTTATATATATTTATTTTTAACGGGCCGATGCCTTTATAAAATAAAATACTAATAACTAATTATAATGCTAAATCTATTACAAAAACATTTGAGCAATCCACAAGCTATTGTCAGCCTTTATATAACTCTAATGCTCTAACCCGCTACCAATTGGCAGCGTACCCAGAATCCCAGCAGCATTGCCACTTTGAATTGCAATGCTGATCTGTTGAGCCAAATATGTGCCAGCATTTTGGTCACGCGTCGCTTCGATCAAACGCTCTCATAAGTTTTGAAAAATTTGATGAGCATCGGGCCCGATGTATATTCAAATGAAGACACATCCAACATTGAACGTCATTGTAAAAAAAAAAATGGAACCGACTTCAACACTCAAAAGGGTGAAATAACTTGTCAAAGTCGGTACCATGAGCACAATATTTTGATAACAGCCACTATTGAACTATCATGGTACCGACTTCAACAAGTTATTTCACACTTTTGATTATTGAAGTCGGTTCCATTTTTTGGTTAAGTTTTTTATTTCACCCTCTTTAGTGACATTTGCTACTCACGAGATCAATTGTCATTATACGCAACTATAATGTCATCCACGTATGCGTAGCACTTTTCAGTTATTGAAGTGTAATTTAAAAACCACTTGACCGATTTTGATGAAATTTAAATGGGACTACATGTGACGCACCAGCTTTGAATTAAAGAAAGAATGATCAAAATCGAATCGATCAACTCATTTGAAAGTTCTGAGGTAACAACCATAAAAAAAAATATTGTTAAAAAAAAACAAAAACCCGACTGCGTCAATATCATGCCATCTTTATTAAATTCATTGAAGAACTGAAAAGATAGGAACAAGATTTTAATTTAAATATTTTATTTTGGTTTTCAATGAACGCAGTCGGAGGCATTATCTGCTCACTCTTAGATTTTGTTGTTCTACCTATGCCACCAACAACATTATGAGAAGTGAGCTTGTAATGCCTCCGACTGCGTTCATTGAAAACCAAAATAAAATATTTAAATTAAAATCTTGTTCCTATCTTTTCAGTTCTTCAATGAATTTAATCAAGATGGCATGATATTGACGCAGTCGGGTTTTTGTTTTTTTTTAACAATATTTTTTATTTCATTCTTTTTAGTTTTCAAGCACCTTTAACAAAAAGGTGTTTGGTAGCCAAAGACCGAGCTTCGAACAGAACACAATTTGGAAGAAAATGATTAAATTTCAATTTATTTATTTAACCGTAAAGTAGGTACATAGTTGATTTGCGGCTCTAGCCACCAAACTGGGCGTGCAAACACCCGTATCTTGGTAGTTAAATAATTTAAATTAAAATGTGACCCTCAGAAGGCACTGCTGCCCATCCTTCTGGTATGCGATCCCTTAGCCGACTCTTACGGCACTCACGGAAAGACAGGGAGGGCACAATTTCTAATCCGATACCCCGCGGCAATTCGGGTTACTTTATATTTCACTATTATTAGCTATTCCTATTCCAAACTACAATAAAACATATAAGTTATATATATATTCGAAAACACCGTTGAAAATCCTTTATTTTGATACCACACTCGATGTATTTTGAAAACATTTAATTTTTTTGAGAATACATTTTGGCGCCATAAATCCTTCATATTGTTTTTTAATAATTTTGATGTACCCAGTGTCACTCTCACGACCAAGGCGAATCTATTGATACCACTCACATAAAAATACGACCAGCCGTTTAGGCTCTAGGGCGTGCCAAAGAAATATATATACATACATACATACATACATACATACACCCGAAAAACATAACCCTCCTTCTTTCGCAGTCGGGTAAAAAATATACAGGTCGAATTGAGAAATTCCTCCTTTTTTGAAGTCGATTAAAATCAATTGAGTTTGCGAGAATTGACTAAAGAACTTATGCTTGGGTATAATACGATACTGATCATCATTAAATTGGATAAAACAAAACATCTTAATTAAAACCAGAAATGACACGCGTACCTATACTCTATAGTTGACATCTTTCATCTGTATGAATTAGTCAAATTCGCAGGGGAAAAAGTGATCCAATAAAAATTTTAAAATTGTTTCTATTGTCTCTTATTTATATAATTAGCTAAGCTGGAAGAGATTGAGCTTTTTAACACAAGTTTGGATTTTCAGCTAATGCTCTCTATATTGTTAAACATTTTCGATGGTTTATGTCGCTTATAGACCAGGGTCGATAATTTTTAAAAACAAAAAAAATAATAGTAGGATAAAACCCATTAGAAAAGGAGGAGAATATTATAAAAATGAAAGGAAAAATAATTTACGGGCGATCTGAGGTCGGGAAGGGGATGGGGGTGAGTTTTTAAGGGTAAAAAACGGTTTTTCTCGATTTCCGGCAAAACTAAAAGTTCTATGGAAAAAAGTCAGATGGCAAAGTTGTAGGTAATAAAAAGATCTAAAACTTTTGTATATACACTTTTTTCACATAACCTCAAAATTTATGTGAAAAATTCAAAAATCCAAGTTTTTAGTTTTTTATTTTTATCTTTATTAAAAATATTTTTTTTTTCACGAAATTTGGTGAAAACTTACCTTTTTATGTCCCAAATACGCTGTAATTTATTTGATTAAAAATATTTATTTTTTCACCTTTTTTTGAATAAATATCGAAAAAGCACCCTAATTTTCAATCGCAAATTCACCCGTCAAAATATCAGCTTTTTTCAAAAAGTTGGTATGTTTTTTGTTCGTTGATCTCTACTTTCCGATGGTGAAAAAAAACATATATGTTACCATAGTAAATCTTCTCAGAAAATGCAAAGAAACTTTTGGAATCTACATAGCAAGCTACATACTAACTATATTTTAATCTGTATCAATCAGCTCTAAATTTTAAATAATAGTGTTTTATGTTATAAATAGTATGTTTGACGTAATATAACCTTAAAAATATAACAGAAAACACTATTATTTCAAATTTAGACCTGATTGATACAGATTAAAATATAGTTAGTATGTACCTTGCTATGTAGATTCCAAAAGTTTCTTTGCATTTTCTGAGAAGATTTACTATGGTAACATATATGTTTTTTTTCACCATCGGAAAGTAGAGATTTCAACAAACAAAAAACATACCAACTTTTTGAAAAAAGCTGATATTTTGACGGGTGAATTTTCGATTGAAAATTAGGGTGCTTTTTCGATATTTATTCAAAATAAGGTGAAAAAATAAATATTTTTAATCAAATAAATTACAGCGTATTTGGGACATAAAAAGGTAAGTTTTCACCAAATTTCGTGAAAAAAAAAATATTTTTAATAAAGATAAAAATAAAAAACTAAAAACTTGGATTTTTGAATTTTTCACATAAATTTTGAGGTTATGTGAAAAAAGTGTATATACAAAAGTTTTAGATCTTTTTATTACCTACAACTTTGCCATCTGACTTTTTTCCATAGGACTTTTAGTTTTGCCGGAAATCGAGAAAAACCGTTTTTTACCCTTAAAAACTCACCCCCATCCCCTTCCCGACTTCAGATCGCCCGTAAATTATTTTTCCTGTCATTTTTATAATATTCTCCTCCTTTTCTAATGGGTTTCATCCTACTATTATTTTCTTTTACTTTTTATTATTTTTAAATGCTTCTACCCTGGTCTATTAGTACAGCTTACAAAATTCTACGAAAATTTAAGAAACTCCAAATTATTTAAAGTTCAAACTCCGCTCAAATGTTGCCAATTCTATGGCTTTGGTAACTATTAAGTGTTGTGTACAAAGCCTTTTGTCTGACTGTTTGATAGATGCAGGCCTGTTATAACTAGTTCTAAATTTGAATGTATTCACTCACACGAGTAGGTCACACATGAGCTTGGAAACTGAAAGAGTAACTTTAAATCAGTTTCTGCAGCAGTAGACTAATACATCTACTGAGATCACTGCACTGGTGTAATAGCTTCATCTTTTGGTTATGTATCGTATTACCTTGTTAGTCATTTTATTTTAGTACACGGGGCAAAAGCCATTATACATAAGCGAGTACTAAGGCTATGTTAGAAAATATATTAAAACTTATCGAAGATATGGCGGGCCATATCAATAGTTTTTAATTTGTTTGTAAGTTATTTTGAAATAAATCTATTACTCTAGTAAACTTCAAGTTCGTGTTTGTATACTGAAGAAGTTATTAAATTTCTATAGATTAGAAAGAACAAAACAAATTGACAAATATAGTTTTGCTTGTAGTACTCCGAAAGCGTAAAAATCGAATCTTATTGCTAGCTTTTACCTTGATGAAGTAGCCTATCCTTCAAAAATTTCTTCAAATACGAAAATAGTTTTGTTTCGCCGGACGACTTCGCTAACCTAACATTTTCCTGTGAATATGTTGTTTGCGGTGTTCCGAGTGTTGTAACGTAAGAGTTTGATGATATGATGTGTACCGAATTTGGTGAAGCATTTTGCATCAAAATGTACTTGTAACCAAGTTAATCGATGTACAAGCACGAATATGATTACTTAGTTGTATTATATGTTAACTAACTCAGAAGCCTGTATGTTAACGGAAAATTTCGTATCAGTGATCGTTATTCAACTATCACACTAATATTATAAATGCGAAAGTTTGTGTGTATGTATGTGTGTTTGTTACCTCTTCACGGCTTGACGGCTTGATAGATTTGAATGAAATTTGGAATTAACGCACCATATAACCTGGATTAACACGTAGGCTACTTTTTATCCCGAAAATTTGATGGTTTCACTGGGATTCAACAAAAACCTAATAATATTATAAATGTGAGAGTAACTCTGCGTGTCTTACGTTTTCACGCCTAAACAGCTGAACCAATTTTGATGCCTATTTATGCCAAGAGAGAGATGAAACCTCGGAAAAGGAAATAGGCTCCTTTTTGTCCTGGACACGGTACAATCGGGATGACTGAGGTATCGCGAAAACCCCACTAGCGAGTGTGAACGCGGGGTGCAGCTAGTATGCGCCTGCTAATTCTTATTTGTGCTTTGTCATTTAATAAATATCATTGAAGACGTCAATAGTAAAGTTGAAAGTGATATAAAATAGAATATATGAAGTGTCGTCTAAATCTCACTAACCGAGTCGGACTCACGCACTAAGGGTTCCGTAGGTACTATCTATAAAAACGGCAAAAAAATCATTGTTGTTGTTTGGGAGCTCCCCTTAAATATATATTTTATTTTAATTTAATTATTTATTATTTAAAGGGAATATGTAAGAGTATAATGATGTATTCTGTGAATATTTCAAGCGTCTACCTGTTGCCGTTATCGATATCAAGCAAAAACGAGCATAATCACGTTTGTTGTTATTGTGTGTAATTTTTTCTGTTTTTTAGTATTTGTTGTTATAGCGGCAACAGAAATACATCATCTGTGAAAATATCAACTCTCTAACTATCTCGGTTCGTGAGATATAGCCTGGTGACAGACGGCCAGACAGACGAACAGCGGAGTTTTAGTAGTACGGGTCCCGTTTTACCCTTTGGGTACGGAACCCAAAAAACAATAAGTATCTTGGGATATTTTAAGGTAAGGAATATTCTAGTGCGTTAAAGTTTCAACCACGTGGACTACGTTTTATCCCACGGGAACTATAGTGTTTCCGGGATAAAAGTAGTAAATGTGTTATTCCAGAGTTGACTTTACGGATTTGCATGTTCTGAATGAAGATAGGTTATATCTTCATTCTGAACATGCAAATCCGTTCAGCCATTTTAGCGTGAGAACTTTTTTTTTTACATTTTTTTATTGACAATAGACAGGCGTTTGAACACTATCTCACCTGATGTTAAGTGATGATGCGGTCTACGATGATTCACGCCTGTCTAAGCGACAAATGACAATTAGACAATCTTTCGCCTTTATAATATTGGTGTGAAAAGGTGTACTACTAATGTAGTCTCATCAAAATGTATACAGTAAATTGACTCGCTGACAAATTAACGGGATCACTATTCAGTTTATCGGCGTTGGTGACGTAATGAGCATCCTTGTGTTTGTGTAATGTACGTCAAATGGTGTGTGTGTTACGAATTGCATTATTGTAATGAAACAAACCATTATTATTGCATTATGTTTCAAAAATATTTCAAAAATACCTGTGTAAAGTAAACTGACTAAAAATATCTGTATTAGACACTCGAACCAATTAAACAGATATTGTATTACAAATAAATTTAATCTAAAACAAAAACTGTAAATACTCAAAAGCTCATAAACCTGCATTTTAAATTGTAGGCGGCTCAATATCTATATATAATTTACGTAAAATGTTTGCTCTACGCAAACATTTTTAGTGAAATTCTATGTTCTGTTTTTAAAAAAGATTACCATATAATCCCCTGAAATATTAAACTATTTTTGTCGATTTATTTTAACAAAATTAACGCTAACTCAAGACGGCTAAACTCTTTTCCATACAACAAACTTCATACAACATGAGGAGTAGAGCAAAAAGTTTATATTAAAAAAATATAAGATCCTGATTCCGGCCTGATGTGGCCTGTAGTCCGCTGATTATATTAAATGTTTAGTTATAGAAATATATAACAATATGCAAGTTAGAAGAAAAACACTGACACAAAGTAAAAAGATCTAAACCTTTTTATAACACTAATAGTACCTACTTAAAAGAAATTGTACATGTGATTTTCCGAATCCGTAGCACAAGATGAGTTTAGACCCTATTTTTTTAACAAGAACACAGCTGAACAAAACACACAGAAGAAAATTTCGGTGAAATAGTTGCTTTTTGGCGAATATTTCGATATCCCAATAGTATCAGTACATTTGTAAATACGAGTATAGTTTATATCTTGTTTGTCAGGTGACAGAAAGGCTATTTCACGAGGCAGCTTTCCAATTTATTCTTCAGCACGGCCGAGGCGTAGGTGTAAATATAGAGGTACGGTCTACGCCTGCAGGTCTGCCCACTGCTATCGATTGAACGACCCAGAGACTTGAACGAGCACATAATAATATATTGAGTGTCGTATTTTCGGAAATTGAATGACACCTACTCAAACGGTACTTATGGAGTGGAAAAGTTACACCTATATATAAGTTATAGTGAAGGCCATGTAACTGAAATCCACGTCACATATGACGTGGATAGGTGATATCCTATAGGGATACCTATACGCTGACGCTTGAAAAAGTCCAAAAGTCTTTTAAAGATCATTGTACAAGAGACTTTACGATTATTTACACTTTTTTAAATCCCAGTAAGTATTTGCTTGGTCAGTTTGGCAACAACTCTTTAGAAGTAAGAAAGCTCTCAGACCAGATAGCTATGTGATGTGTTACAAAGTTCATAGAGAGAGTGGACTTATTAAATTTGCACAATCTACTTTGCAGGTTATATGTTTGGGACATAACTATAGGGGACAATACCTTTCTGTCGCACGTGGCTTGCGCCAATTCTCCTTCGTTTCGATCCCTTCGCCACCGCAATGCACTATTCTAGATTAAACCCGGATATTTTTGAAGTGAAAACTTCTTTAGCGGCGTTGTGCAGTTTTCTACGGGGAAAAAATGTTAAACTCGCGTCAGGTCAAGTGACAGTGATCGAATATTCGTAAGGTGGGTGACGTCATCTACCTCGTCAACGAAGACGGAGGGAGGATAAGTTGTGATGTTTGTGTGCGATAGCGTAATATATTTGTAGTTTTCCACGTAAATTATAGCACTTTTATACTGCTATAAAGCAATCCATGCGAAATTATTCACTAACCACTCGAAAATGTTCAAAAATACACAACAATAATTCAAGTTTTCACTTCTTCCGACACTCCCGGAGTCAAACCGTTGTTTTTTTATTCACAACTGCATGGCTATTATTGAACGCTTGTGTGACAAACTGTGAAACACAGTCCTTTACATCGACATTGATTATGGCTAGTAATATTGAGTTGGATATTTATTGTTTGTGTATTTTGCGACGGCCGTGGTGGTACCGGCCTAGAATAGTCCCGCATCTCTTCCCGCGGGTGCCGTAAGAGTCGGCTAAGGGACCACGTACCAGAAGGTGGGCAGCAGCGCCTTCTGAGGATTGGAAATCATACTGCGCTCTATCTCTCTAGGCGGGTTGGCGCTTGCCAAGCGTGGCGAGTATTGGCAAGGACGAGAACGCACATGGCTAAGAGAAGAAGAAGAAGTATTTTGCGACTTTATATAATAACATTTTCTAAAAATTGTTAAAAATTTGATGTGATATTTGTAGTTACTCTGTTGCGTTGTTAATACAATACATAAATAAATAATCTGATGAAAGTGAGGGATGCATGAGAGATATGACAAGTTCGCTACAGGTGGGTCCAGAGCCTATCTAATCTCCTGCCTAAGTAATGCAATGGTTGCCTGATTTATCGCTGAAAATATCGTTATCGGAAAATAGTTATAATTTCCGATAATAGTATAATAATTGTCAATGACTTGTTATTGCAAGATGGAGCTTCTGTTTAGGTCGTCCAGGCTAAAGATGGACGCTCTCCAGACTACCATGTTACCACTATACTATTATCACCTAACCCTCTCTATTAAAGGTATATTTAAAATTGTGTATATATTTTAAAAAGGTAAAATAAGTCGTGCTTCCAAAAACCACACAAAGCTTTTTCAAAATGATAAACGATTTTGAATGATGTTTTTCAGATTGACAACAATTATAATAATCTTCTCACAATCGGTAATACACCTATAGTTACAAGATGGCCGCAGAAGTGATATTAAACGTGCAAAAGGAAGTCACTTAAAGCGCGACAGCAGATATCGCTAATGCTGACGAAAAGTGCCACCGAGCTAGTCGACGGAAGCGCCGCGCCGCCGACCGCCGCCGACCGCCGCCCCGAGTGGATGCGAGTACCTACCTCGTTCAAGTGCTCAACATTGGACGGGTGAAACGGGTGGATTTCGCAAATATGATCAAAAAAACTTTCATTCATTCATCGCAGCCATAGGACGTCCACTGCTGAACATATGCCTCCCCATATAGGAAACATTTACTAATACTCGCCACGCTTGGCAGGCGGGTTGGGGGTTGGCGAGCGCAGTATGGTTTCCTATCCTCAGAAGGCACTGTTGCCCACCTCCTGGTACGTGATCCTTTAGCCGACTCTTAAGGCACCCGCGGGAAGAGATAGAGGAGTACTATTCTAGGCCGGTACCACCACGACCAGAAAACTTAAATTAATGTATTTAGTTCATGCCATAATATTTATTCATGGACAAAACACAAACTGATTGTCAGCTTATTACGATATTAAGTGAAACAGCAATTTTAAATAGCTATAGGCAATGATATTATATGTTTTTATGAGGTAGACGTCGCACAAGCGCGCGGAAACTGAGGCGGCAAAATTAAGTCAATTGTAGTCATTTTCATTACGACGCGTATTTTAAGCACAAGTCTAAACATATAGCTATCCTTTTCTATATTACTTGTATCGTATTATCTGTCGCAGTAAGCATGTTTATGTCGTAAAGGAACAAAATCTGAGCACCGCGCAGTATGAATATACGTCATCTTTAGTATCAGAATCAGAATCAGAATCAGAATAATTTATTGACAACTGATAAAAATATTACACATTTTTTGCACGATGGTATTGCAAGAGAGTGATATCAGCTTACCCGTATCGGGCATTCAATGTTGCATATTATAACTAATTATTACATTATTAATATGTCAAGATAATCATCTTTAAAAAGTAATTTCACATACAATTTTATATGACATAGGTTGTATTAATTTATTTCAAGATTACAGCATTAATATTTAAATGGATTATGCTAATTATTACATTGCCTTATTGAATCATAATATTCATAACAAAACGTCAGTAGACTTATCTCGAGACATGAATTCTTTTAAGTCATAAAATACATTCTTTATTAGCCACTGTTTCAGTTTTTTCTTAAATATAGTTTTACTAGTTATGCCCGTGATATGACTTGGCAATGTATTGTACACATATATAGCACTGATATATGAGCTTTTCCTATAGATCATGCAGTTTATGACAGGTATGTACAAATAATCAGGCCCTCTTAACTGTGTGCTTCTAGTGCGCATTTCCGATTTCCTTTTAAATAAGTGCATATTATTTCTAACAAACATTGCTAACTCCAAAATGTAGATTCCTGTCAAAGTTAAGAAACCTTGTTCTCTAAATAAATTTCGTAATGTTTCATCGCTATTTTTATTGTATATGATTCTTAAACATCTTTTTTGAAGTATAAATGTTTGATGCACATTAACAGAGTTACCCCAAAAAATGATGCCATATATTAGCAAAGGGTAAATGTTTCCATAATATGCACTTTTTGCGACATCAACAGACGACACATCTATTAACACTGACAAGGCGTAACAATAACTGGATAGCCTTTTGTTAATTTTTTCTACATGTGACTTCCAATTTAAATTTGTGTCCAGAGATACTCCAAGAAAATCTGTTTCCTTAACAACATTGATTTGATTATTATCTATATTTATATTAAGTGGGATCGGTTCAGTCATGTAATTGTGAAATTGCATCAATTTAGTCTTAGATATATTTGTTTGTAGGTTTAGAGTGCTTAGCCATTTCTTGATTTCGTGGAGAGAATTGGTTATATCCATAGAATAATCAGCAGTAGTAATATTTTTAAACTCTTTGACAAATAATATTGTCGCATCATCTGCGTAAAGTACAGTTAAGTGTTTTAATAAGGTCGATAATTCATTTATATAAATCAAGAACAGAAGAGGACCTAGGATACTTCCCTGAGGGACACCCAGAACTACTTTCTGCTTATGTGACTGAATAGTTTCAATTGTCTTTGTACTTCTATTAAAGTTAACCAAAACAGTAGTTTGTGTCCTATCTTGAAAGTAAAACATCATTGGGTATAGGTATCAAACACTTTTACATAGAAGATATTATATCCATTATTCTCTTTCTGTCTTTTATCGATACGTGACTGGTATCGTATGATACTAGTTTTGAATACATCGTAGAAACGTTAGATTTAATTGATTTAATTATTGCCCATATGGTAACATGTTCTGATGAGACATGCCGGGGCTGGGACCGCGGCTATTCACCGGAGCAGTTGAGACGGCAAACATATGCTAACGTACTAAGTAGGTACCTATATGAGCCGTTTTGTGACGAGACATCGGAAACGGAACGCATATTTTTATGATTATTTATTAAATTTATTGACAATCCTTTGGATTTGCATTACAGTTACCCAATGCGCACTTCCAAGGTTCAAAAACTATAAGGTAGGTACAATAAATACACATAAAACTCAATTACTAACTATTATTAGCTATGCCTTAAAATAGCTATCTATTTCTTCAATTTACATACATGGGAAGTTATATACTTTACTGCCGCCATGTGAAACTTATATATTATGTAATATAACCGAACATTCTAAACATGCATATATATACCATATATTTCTAAATATAAGAGTTATATGGTTTATTGCAGTAACTTATTTTACTACAACCAAAATCCAAAATATTTTTAGAAAAACTTTTGGTCATGATTTCGTTGTTGAAACTAACCAAAATTGTGTAAAATAAGATTTTATACGATTACGATAAAGACCAAATTAGTACAAAACTTTCAAATTCCAAAACTAAAATAAGATCTGCGGGTAGTTTTAGATAACATAAAGGTGTATTCGAGATTGACAAGTAGCGTTTTTGGCAGCTTACAACTCAACAAGCGTTCGATTTGGGAATATGGAATTTGTGGCAACAACGACTTACCAATCCCAAATCGAACGACATAAAACGTCATTTATACGAAAGCTGTCAAATACGAAGATTCATTTCAATATTAATGATAATGACTTATAAATATTTCAATACCTCAATATTAACGAGAATTACATTCTCGTAATGAAAATAGGAAGAAAACATTACACTGGCGTATTTTTTCAATGTTTGTTTATATACTCACATTTGCTGTAACTGTAAATCCTTGAGTTATTAAAAACGATCACTAAAAATCCTACCTAAGAGGTGGGTCAAAAGTGACAGTTCACGGTGTCGTTTTTGACAGTTTTCATGCCTCTCGAACGGTGAACCAAAACAGTTTAAAACGCCACCTGTGTCAAAACGAACGCGAAATGTGATCGTTTTTGGCGTTTTTAACTCTTCCATAGCCCATCTCGAACGCAATGTAAGTCTTCTTAGGTGACGGCTAAAAACTACCCGCAATTGAATAAAACTCCTCAAATAGTAAAATTTGTATTTTAACCTAAATAGAAAAAACACACTGTTTGACTGTAATTAAGTTTACAGAACCATAGCTATAAGTTTTTAAAGCGCAAGTTCACATTTTTTTTATGTTATGTAATTTGTTTGATAAACAGTACTAGGAAAATTGCGAGCACTCTAAGCACCGAATTTGGTCGAAACTATAGTCGGAACTGTCTGACTTACTACGTGAGTAATTCCCGAATATTAGACGTTCAAAATCTTATATGAGTTTGTTGTCTTGCCCAATAAAATAGTAGTCCTAAAAATGATGAACCAATAAAACCATTACAAATCACATTACTGAGTACGTGGTACGAATGTTATTAATCGAAAATATTATCCAATTACTTTCCCTACACGAGATGTTTAAAATACGAGCATAAACTATTACACAGCTATATATTGCATAGAGTAGAACCAGCTTGAACCGGATTTCGATACCTAAACCTAAACGGCACATGGTAGAGAAAAGGCATTGCAGACAAATGGAAAAGTTGTCAAGGGATCTTATCCAATAGAAATCCATCCGTCTATTTCCTGTGTAAAAATGCTGATTTATTTTGTAATGTAAACTTAAAGTACACATTCATCTAATTTCAAGGCCACTTATAATGCTGCAGTATATAAAACTACTATGACAAATGGATGATATGCGCGAGACAGTCACCAGAAGACTTAGTCTGGGAGCTCTAAATATACAGAAGATGTATTTAGATGATGCCGCTAAAGACTAAGAAGCTCTGTAATTCACACTACGAACGCTTTCCATGGTCATTACATCTGACTTACCGTTGCATCATATCAATGCCTATTATATTTGTTTCTTTGATTGATACCGATTCTAGTGCCTATGTACTCGGAAGCAGTTGGTACTTAAGTCACATTTCGGGGTTTACATGAAACTTTAGAGTTTATTTATTTCGCTATAAATATATTTGTCGGTTATAATCTCTGGTTTAATTATATGCTATCTTTCCAATTTCAAAAATAATAACTACTTTTACGAAAGTTATAAGCGTGGTAAATTGATAATGTTTAAGTTTTACGAGACTGTTATGAATCTCACAATTCTATAGAATCTGTACATAAACAGTTTTATATGACCTAGTTTTCCGCCAGCTGCAGGAGAGCTGTACAAGGATTCATAGGGACCTAGTCACGAGTCTAACATTGCAGTGATGTTTTCCGTAATCAATATAAATTTCAAAACATTTCATATATTTGAATCGTTTTCGAAACACGGAAGCGAATCGATCAGATTATAATATGAAATTCTATTCTGAAGGTCAACGAATTAGAGTCGGAGCGATGTAACGCGACAATTCATCTCGGAATGACATCGATGCATTTGAACTTCAGGGGCGGTGACGGTTTATTTACAGAGTATCAGTAATCAGTGCTTACGATTACGGCGATCAGTAATCGTAAGCACCACCTCTACGAGCACCTCGTACACTGGTAAAGTTCGAGATCGGACCGCAGAAATGAGAAACGTCAAGTGATTCACACTGATGTGGTTCGGGGCGCGGCGTGCCTGCTGGCTCTGGCGGAGCGCGGCGCGGGACTCACTAGGGCGGGCGGCGAACACGGCACCGGCGTTACGTCAGCGCGGGGCACGGGCGGGGGGTGCGGGGGCGCCGCGGGGAGGGAGCGGGGCCCCGCACTACTGCATCCACCGGCGCCCATCTTTACCCGGCTTCGCTGAAAATCATGACATCTCCGCGCCGGCCGCCCCCCGCGCACCGCACACATCCCGCACTCTTCTCTCAGAAGACCGTACCATCACTCATGCGCGGTCACTTTCGACAGAAACTCATTACCTCGATGTACAAATTATTTATATTAGCAAACGTTACAACCGATAATATTTATCACTAACTTTTCCCATCAAATCATCACCACTTAACATCAGGTGCGACAGTTGTCAAACGCAAACTTATAATATGTAAAAAAAAAATCAAATAAATGTTGTCAACTTAAACATCGTCTTTTAACTTATGATGATTTGTTTACAATTGACAGCTATTTGACAAAAATGTTACCAGTTTTAAATAAAATGAAAAATGTAGTAATTATAAAAAGTTATGTGTGTAAAAAAAAATATCTCCTTGGGCTATTAGCCCATATTTGGCTATTTCTGCGACTGCAAAAGTGTCACAATAGCTGTAGTTATATTTATGATTTAAAAATAATGACTTTAATCATTAATCGCTTAATGAGAACTGTTGTAGGTAATGAACAGACGTGTCCTACAATTTTTGGTGTAACAAAGTGAAGAATATTTTCATCTAAGTCGTTAGGTGCGCCAGACAAAAAGCTAATGACATATTTTAATGAGCCGATTCTCGTCGTGTGCACCGTCAGTTATGCAGTACGTATGGTTCTCAATAAAAAAAATTATAATAAGGCAGAAATAATGCTTTTGACGTGATAACGTTTTATAAATTGATGAATACCAGCAATACTCATGAAAAATAGTAACGTTCCGCGTAACGTTCCGCGTAACGTTCCACCTGAGTTTTGTATTACAGAAAATAATCAAAGTCAAAGTCAAAGTCAAAGTCGAAGTCGAAGTCGAAGTCGAAGTCTTAGTCGAAGTCGAAGTCGAAGTCGAAGTCGAAGTCGAAGTCGAAGTCAAAGTCAAAAATGATTATGACGTTATCACGTAAATCTATCGTCCGTAAACCGACTTTACAGACAATCAATTTTTTTTTTGTGAATTCCTGTGCTTTCCCAAATGCACATATAGCTAATGTAAAACTAACAATGTCGGAATTTGCCTGTAATAGTATTTGGTTCAGTTTTTAGTTACGTGATCTTAGATGTACCTACCCTATATTTCTTTATTATATACCTAGTTGTAGATAACACATAACTTGAACTCTGAATGACCAGTCGAGGATTTATTTTATGGAACAGTCGAGATTCACAGCATACACGAACGATGATGATGATGACGCAAAGAACCTACAGAAGAACAGTAGCGTATATAACCAAGAATCAATGAAGAGAAAGTCCCATACGGCTCCATCCATACATAAGTGAGTGGAATGGATTTTCCTCTTAAAACCACACCGAGCAAAAAATTTGCGCTTGAACTGCAGAAAGAATGTACCAATTCATTAATTAATGTATATTTCTCGTTTTTAGAAAATGGATGGGAAGATAACGCTCGCAGATAATTATATTATGCAAGTTAAAGCTTGTCCCGTACAGCTTTGACAACTGGATAGTTAAAGTCTTAGTAGGTATAGTTTAGTATTACAGTGTAGTTATAGATGGTAGTAGGATTACGAGCCCGTTACGAGCATAAATATACCGTTGAACATTCAATACTTCCGATATAATTCGTACTTTTTGGATTCGTGTCCCGGAATACCGAGTATGACTGAGATGAAACATTTACTGACCAACACACGCTGTTTTAAACTTATAATGTATAATGTTTGCTCAAAGCGCCATCTTTTGCTACCTTTCTACAGCAACTAAGAAACATACCAACCTCTATGTTCGCAGTAAGGAGCATAAGTTTGTAGGTTTCAAAATTTATTTCAATTATTGACGCAGCGCCTTTTTATTTGAGGCTTGCGCACTTATCTTTTAAACGTGCGAATAACAACATGTAAATCCAAGCCGGATTATGTAATATATTTTATTTACAAATTATTGTCTTATCTAATTTAATGTAGCATTTACTGGTGGACTGCGAAAAATGCTCTGCCATCTATACGATAAACGTGGTATTAATTTATCCAGTAGTTAACAGTCAAGTGGTTCTGTATTTTTTCGGTTCATTTTTAACATACCCTCCACCATAGATGCAATGCTTTTTAACAAGACTTCCGCCTGTCTTTGCCGATAAATACGGTGTGATGTGGATGGGATATCTACACATTTTTTCAAGTGACTAACTAATTTTCCTGCTAGATATTCAGTTAGTTGTAAACACTTGGGAGTAAGGAAAACTAACAGATATGCTTCATTTGACGAGCAGGGTTCATGAAATCATATTATATTATAGGTTGAATTTTATATTAATAATAAAAAAATAAAGTGTTAAGAAGTTTCATAATTTACTCAAATATTTTACATGTTCATTTTCTTCAAACCTCAAATTCATTTTAGCCTTTTGTCATTGTCATGAATGTCATGATACTGATCCAAAAGCATTTTTTTAGACCTGGTAATAAAAACTTATTTTGTGTTATGGTTCTACGTTCAATTTAAGCGCTTCATCATGTTCTATTTTTTTCTAATAAACTCATTTGCAAAAAGAAAGTTTTGGTTTTTTCCTTCGTGAAAAATATACAATGTGAAAAAAGGTTTTAATCATTTGAACATGTTACTGGCCAGTTACAAAAATGCTGTGCTGCTTAAAAAAGTATTCTAGTATTCTGCAAGAAGCAGACATAGGTCCTCGCTACCATCGCAACTAGTTTTTTTTTGCAAATGAGTGTATGTTTTGGTTAATTACTTGTGTAGGTAAGTTTAGACGAAAGTCATATTATGTAGTCTATGTGTCGCGCCAATTTCAACCTTGTAAAGAAAAGCGCCTTAACGGTGTTCTCGTTTTTTCTACTTGCTAAACAGGAGATTTTATGCTTGGATGGAAAATGACGTGATGCTTACGCAGAAATTGTGGATAACCAAGGCAAGTAACAACACAGCATATTTTATACTACAAGCATAATTAGGTCAACTTTTGAGCTAACCTAATAGGTAGAGTGCCCTGCGCGAGCTGCGCGTGAGCTGCGCATTCGTCAGGTCTGAAGACAGCCTAACACTAACACATATAGCGTTCTTAAACTTTCTAATAATCAACATAGCTGTCGTACAAAGTGACACTTGAGGAATTAAAACATTAATTTGCCTGAAACTGGTCGGAGAGTAATTTTCCAGTGTTTACAACGTGAGTCCTAGTCGGTTTGTTACATTACAATTAATTTGCCTTTTGATATCCGAGGAATTTTTTATGCAAAATATTGCGACCACTATCAAAACTGTAATCACTCTCATTGATACCTATCTCTTACTTCGAGGATGAAAGAATAAAAACCCACTTGTATTTAATAGTTTTATTTCGTTCCATAATAATAAAAAAACAAAATTTAAACTCTAAGAAAATCCTTAAGAAAATTCGACATTCAGGAAAGATTGAATGAAAAAAATAATAGCTAGAATTTGTAAAAGTTAATTAACTTATCAATAAACTCTATTTAACGAAATTATATTATGAGGTAGATGTTTCCAAATAGTCTTTCTTCAAAATCTTATATAATAATCACCTACTCAACTAATCGCTATAAGCCTACCTAAATGGAAAGTTAGAAGACCCGTAAACACAATACTTAGCAAATACGATGACAATCATGACAATGAACTTACTACTCTGACATATTATTATTATATTAATTAACCATAAGGTGTAACGGTGGCGCTGACATCGAACAGATTCATCGATATTTTAGATGTAGCATGATAACCCAATACGTCCCAGCCCCACTGCTGGGACACTAATCCACCACAGTGGCCAATGCGGGTTTCAGGCCGCTCAAATGCTTCCGATATGACCTAATACCTGGTTTAATGTGTCTTCCTAAGCATGGAAGCGCTCTCGTGAAAATACCACTAGCACTCACTCAAACCATATATGACCGAGGAGTAGGCTGCTCAACGCAGTTTATAGGTTAGGATCGCGTGGGCACACTGCGCCACGAGCGACTTTACTCAACGCAGTTTATAGGTTAGGATCGCGTGGTCAGACTGCGCCATGAGTGACTGTACTCAACACAGTTTATAGGTTAGGATCGCGTGGGCACACTGCGCCACGAGCAACTTTACTCAACGCAGTTTATAGGTTAGGATCGCGTGGGCAAACTGCGCCACGAGCGACTTTAGGTTGAAACTCCTACAAACACAATGTTAAATAAGTCGAGGAGTAAGTACCTAGCTTGAGGCGGTCGTACGGCTGTAGGTATATCTATAGATGTTTAATCATGATCAAATATGTATTACTAATTGTCTATACATCATTAGTTAAAAATCTTTAATATATCTATATTTACTATATTTATTTGGACATGATATAAAACAGCTAGATGTGGGTAAAAGAGTCACATTATGGGGCATAAATTGTTAAAGTAGGTAACTGTAGGCATAGTCATAGAGTACTAAAAGAACTGGTTTATTTTAATTTGAATACATAATGCATAATATATATGTAACGGAAGAAATTTAAATTATTTATGTAGATGTAACTAACTATAAGGACAACATGTTACCATTTTTTCGCAATAAAGAATATTGATTGATTGATTGATTTTTAATTTGTTGTTCGTTATTCAATAAATATTTGTGTATGGTGTTTGTTACGGCACCGTTTAAATCATTTATTTTATTTATTTTTATTTATTTATTAACATTCAACAATTTATTCATTTCAATTCATTCATTGCAGTTAATGTAGAGAATATTTTACTCGAGCTGATGGATCAATGTCAATACAATGATATTATTGCAATTTAATGATAAGTAACGCACGCTACTGAGATACCATGAATAATATAAATTATGTACGTACATGTGTATGTATGTAATTTACTCGGTTTGTATACAAACGTTCCAAATAAGTTGCTCTAATATAATTTACACTTAAACATCGTTAGGCTCTTCTAAAATTTTACGATCGACATTTTTGGCCCTTATATTTTAAAAAGTCACGGTAACACATTAGGCTCCGATGAAATTAGACATTTTAATGTATTTAAATTATAATAAAATTGAAAAAAAAAATAGCTCCCGTCACAAATGCGTCTAAGATCCCCATCGCAGTTAAAGAAGCCATCTCGATCTCGTCAGCTTTCAACAACGCATCCAAATTGGTACATTTATTTTATTTTAGGAGCCACGATGTCATAGGCAGACACAAAGGCACAGTAGAATTATAGTACTTGTATTATATATTATTTACTGTGACAAATACACAGATACATCAAAATTATAGCACGAAGGGGTGAATACCAAGTAAATTACATCCATGTGTATTTTGCGTCGGGGGTTAATTAGTTTAATTAGTCACAATAATTTGGTTAAAATCATGGTTAATAAGTACCTACTGTAGGTTTTGGTGGCGCATCATAAGAATGACGGGTACATTTGTAGTAATTGGGCCCAACATTTGGGCAAAACATTTGCTTTAAAATGTCTTTCATCGCATGCGCTGCGAAAACTATTGAACAATTTCTTGCTAATTATTCATTTACTTGTTCATTTCAAATGTCCTTCCAAAAGTGGAATGGCAGGAAACCCATATTGATAATGTTATGCAAATAATCTTACAATGTTTATACGAATGTATGTATGTAACACGAACACGTTTTTTAGTTTGAGTATGTAAGTTTTGTTTTATACATTTTCGAGCAAGCGGAATTTGTTTTGAGTACATGCTAAATGTTTATTTATTTGGCCGTGACTTCCCCTAAAAAATAAACCTACCTACGTTAAAAAAAATGACAGACAACTCTTGCTACATAATCAAATATAAAAATGTTGTGACCGTGGTACCTACAGACTTGCAAACTATGCTAGCCATGGATGTAATATCATTTGTCATTGAGATATTCATCTTGGAAACTTCCAAGCTTAGCTACTAGGAACGCGGTATTGACAAATTGTCTTGACGTTTAGATTATCTTAACTATGAACATTTGTTAATTCTCAACATTATTTATATGGATCTGAATGTAACGCTTTTATGATATGTTATTTGTAATTTTGAAGTAAATTTCGGGATAAATAGCTATCAGACAAAGCAAAGAAGTCTTTATTCCTTAGTCTAAGAACGAAACCAACTTGGGTAAAAAATGAAATGTATTTTTCCGTTTATGCTCAAATTTAAATTGGTGGTAATTACAATTGAAGTTAAAACTATCTCAAGAGCTTTTTAATTAATTCTTGACGTGTTGAATCCATAACAATTACAATAACAACATACATATTATCCACGTAAGCCTATGTTCATGTTGCCCAGTATATCCAGATTTGTTGACACTGCACAGTGCGGTCTCACTAGTGGGACAAGAAACTTAATCTTGGAGAAGAGTATTGGCCAAAGTCTTGAACTGACAAGCAGGCTGGTGACCATCCTAATAACGGAGTTTTTAAATTGCTCACGGGCTTCTGAAGTGACCTTCCTTAATACAACAGCCAAGACCCACGGCTTGGGATGCCCTCGGCATAAAATCGGTTCAGTTGAATATAACACTAGGGGTTACCCACCCCAGGTAAACACAGCGTATATTGGCTAAGATCGAATAAGTGACCTCCACAATTGGAACTATTATATTCAGTTTTGAATCCTTCACTTGATCATTCGTAATCATTTTACTAATATAGGTTTTAGCGCCATAAAATAACGAACAATCGAATTTTACATAGTAATAGAAAGTTTTAGCAAAAAGTCTAATTGTTATATCGATATCTCTTCATGACATTTTGACTAAGTGTAGATTTATAACTTATTAAACATATTTATGAACTGTTGACGGCTACTTAAATATTTTTGGCATACAGCCGCCGCACCTACTTATGATTTATTTAATAATTAAAAACCTATTTCTACAAGTTCTCGCATTAAACAATATTTTTATCGTGATAACAACAATAGTAAACTTGATGCAAAAACATTATTTTAACTAATTTCAATTACTCGATAGGTAAACATTAAAATGGCTTAAAATTTGTATTACATCTAAAATTTAACATTACTTGAGGTAGATTGGTACATTAACTTTTTGATAAATTGTACAGTTAGAGGTAAAAACTATTACAATAAAACTTGTTTTTAATACATGATTAGTTGAAAGACATAATAGTTATTTTTCCTGTTCAATAAACTTGCCAGAAGAAGATTGTTGAAACGTTGTATAATCCTTATGACTTCTAACTCTGTTATGGATGAAATCATTGTGTAGTTTTAAAAAAATAAAAAAATAAAAAAGCCATTTAATTCCATATTCCTGTTACATTTCAAATGTTGTTATTAAATTATTCCTATTTTATTGAAATATGGACCCCTTATTGGGTAAAGGCCTCCTCCAACTTTTTCCACTTATCCCTGTCCTTGCCTGTATTTGTCCAGTCGTTTCCTGACATCTGGATAATATCATCAGCCCACCGTCTTGCAGGTCTGCCAACATTCCTCTTTCCCTGTGGACCTTTCCATCGTGTGGTTTCTATGGTCCATCTATTATCCGTGTAGCGTGCGATGTGTCCAGCCCACCTCCATTTAAGTTTGAGTGCATGTGTGAGAGCGTCAGTTATTTTTGTTTTTTGTCTAATATATTTGTTCTTTACTTTGTCTATTTTCCTGAGCATCAACATGCTCCTTTCCATAGCTGTTTGGGTACATTTAATTTTTTGTTTCACTTTATTGGTATAAACCCAAGTCTGGCAACCGTACAGTAAGCATGGTAAGAGACATGTGTCAAATACTGTCTTTTTTAAATGCAAACCGTAATTTCCTTTTAAAATTTCCTTAAGTGACCAGAATTTTTTCCAGGTTATGTTGATTCTACGTGTTACTTCTTCGTCATTGCTGGACTTCTTGAACGATAACTGCTTCCCTAGATAGACATAACTGCTGACATATTCTATATTATTCCCTTTTATTGCAATAGGTCTTTTTTGGCTGTTGGTCATTATTTTAGTTTTACTTGCGTTCATTTCTAAACCAACTTTTGAGCTTTCATTATCTAGCGACCTCATCATTTCCTCCAGATCCCTAGGAGTTTCCGCTAATATGGCTATGTCGTCAGCGAATCTTAAATGGTTTAGGTATCGTCCATTTATTTGTACTCCTTTTTTTGACCAGTCTAATTTTTGAAATATATCTTCAAGCACTGCAATAAAAAGCTTTGGTGACAAAGGGTCTCCTTGCCTCACTCCTCGTTCAAGGTTTATTTTGCTTCCTCTGACTTCTAGCTTTACCCTGCTTGTACTGTTTGTATAGATATATTTCAGGATGTTAATATATTTTTGATCCACTTTTGAATGTTGCAGTGCATTCCAAATAGAACAGTGGCTGATGCTATCGAAAGCTTTGCAATAGTCGATAAAGGCAACATAAAGAGATCTATTATGCTCTCTATATTTTTCTATAATTTGCTCCATGCTCTGTATATGGTCCATTGTGCTGAATCCTGATCGGAAACCGGCTTGCTCTATTGGCTGAAGTTTGTCAATGTATTGCGTTATTCTTTTTACGAGTATTGATGAAAAGAGTTTATATGAGCTTGCTAGAAGGCTTATGGGTCTGTAGTTACTGATTTCCAGCGGATTGCCCTTTTTGAAAATTAAAGTTATGTCCGAATTACAGGCTTGGAACAGTTTCTGTATCTAATACCATGTTAAATAGCTGTGATAGGTGTTGAGTTAAAGCTGATGCTCCAATTTTAATAACTTCATTGCAAAGCCCATCAGGCCCAGGACTCTTTTCAGCTTTTAACCGTTTTATGTGTTCAGATACTTCAGAGTTTTCGATTGGTTTGATACTATTACTAGTGTGTTCGTCCACAAGTTCAATTTCGTTGTTGTTTCTTTTCCGGTATAGGTCTTTATAGAAGTTTGTTGCATGGTTCACAACATCTTTTCTTGATTTAGTTTGTTCTGAGTTTTCTTCAAGTTTTTGTATCCATTTTTTGTGTGTAGTTAATTCTTTGTAGGCTTTTTTGGTACTTCTAAAGTTGTTAATGTTCCTTGTGATGACTTCTTGTCTATATTTCCTGTAGTCTTTCTTGATCGATCTGTTAGCCTCTTTATAAATTCTGCTAAGTTCTCGTTTCGTATCTTTGTTTTTATTCTTTGTATGTATCAACTCTGTACGTCTTTTAATTAATCGATTTGTTTCCTCGCTAAATATTTTATGTTGTTCTTGTTTGGTTTCTTTATATGATTTAAGGCTGTGTGTTATGCTTTCTTCCAGGAAGTTGTAGTAGGTTTGAACATTGTTTTTTTCTTCTTTGGTATTTATGCTTGTTTGTAGATTTTCAAGGTATTTTTGGATTTCGATGTCCGTTTTTGGAATGTTGTATGATGTTCCAAAGGTTTTTCTACTCTTTGTTGGATATCTTAGTCGTACTGTTGCTCGCAATAGCCTGTGGTCGGACGGAAACTGTGTGTTTAATACTTCTATATTTGTTATTATTTTCGGAGTGTTCGTCATTATAAAATCAATTTCATTCTTTATTTTGTGATTAGGTGATATCCAAGTCCATCTTCGATTCTCTTTTTTCTTAAAAAATGTATTCATTATCGATAATTTGTATTGAAAAGCATAATTTATAAGGCGGTCTCCTCTTTTGTTATTGACTCCAAAACCATATTGACCTAAGACTGGGTAATGATTTGTTTTAGGATGTCCGATTTTCGCATTGAAGTCCCCCATCACTATAACTTTTCCCTCGGTTAGCGCGTGTGCGGTTTCAATGTCTTGGTAAAACTCATCAATTTCTTCTGCGGGTGATCTCTCTGTAGGTGCATAGGCTTGAATTATTGATAGAGAAAAACATTCGAATTTTAAATGTAAAAAAGCTACTCTTTCAGAGATTCCTCTGAAGTTTATAATGTTGCTTTTGTACTTCTTCTTAATTAGAAACCCCACTCCGTGTAGGCCTTTAGTTTGTCCGATATAGCAAAAAATATAGTTCTGATGTTCCTCAATTTCGCAGCCCATTTTTCGAACTTCTGAGAGTCCTAGAACATCACATTTAATGTTTTGCAGAGCGTGGTCCAGTTCGAGGTACTTTTCTGTAGATGATAGCGATCTTACATTATAAGTACATACCTCGAGAGCTTTTACTGTGTTTTTGTAATTTCTTTTGTTAATAATAAGTGGAGGGTGGCGGTCTAATTCCCCACGATGACCAATCGGGTTGGGGAATGTTGAGTTTTTATTATTTAGTTCTTGCTTATTTGTTTTGTTCCGGTGGCTGATGACGTTATCCTATGCTTTTTGCTCTGGAGTCGGGTTTTCAGTGGGTATGGCGTTGAGGGAGTTGCTTCTATTCCTCATCACATCAAATGCGTTTCGTCTGTTTGTTTTTATAGTGAGTTGTTGTTTTCGAGGCTGTTCAATTACGGTGGGAGAGTTTGACTGGTCTCTCTTACGTTTCTCATTTCCTGGTCTCCTCTCTTTGATAATTAATTTATCGTAGTTTATAAATGCATAGTTCCCCTTCCCCCTTTCTTCCTCAAGTTTTGACTGTAATTCTTTCCTTTTGTCAAGGATCTCCTTAGGATAATCATCTGTGGCATAGGCTTCTTTAAATTTCTTTTTTTTTGTATGTATGTATTGTGTAGTTTTATGCAACACTAATTCTTAAATTAAATCATCAAGTTACAATATTTCGTCAGATTCTAATTTTATATTTAAATCATGTATTGTACCTTTGGAGGATTTCACATTAAGACATTCATCTAACAAAAACTGCTGGTATGTAATATAAAATCTTGCATAGCATTGCATCGGAACTATAAAACATGAATTATTCTCTCTTATTACTAACCAGATAGAGTAACCAATATTAATTAACTTTCAATATGTCAAAATTAGATCCACCACACCATACCCAAAGCTATCATAGAGTCATTTTGTACAGCACGGACTACAAAAGAAAGTCCTAACCTTGTAAGGTATAATAACACACAGAAAGAGTTCGAAACAAGAAAACAGTTGAAAACATCCATAGGTACAATGTATTATGAATAAACAATGCTATGCGAATATGCGATATAATATATAATGCGAATTTTTAAACGGGTACAATTGTTATTTTGTCATCAAATGGAGTACAAGTGAAGTATATCAAATTTACGTTCTTTTTCTCTAAACTGTTTTTTAATCCATAGTAATGAAAAGAAATGGGAAAAGAAGTGAAAAATTATGGTGGCTTAAAAGTTTTGACTAACTGTACCTACATTTTGGCCACTGGTTTTCTGACTACGGATTTAATAACGTATATTTATAAAAAATGTACGTGATAGAAGTCCAAAATAATTAAAAGAGGTATCTAATAATGTTAAATAATTATTAATAAATTAATGTTAAGTTAACATGATAACTGTTCTCAAATACATATCTACCTAAATCGAATTACGTATTAACAAAAATAACCCTAATATTACATTTTGCACATGGGATGCATGCATGTCTTGGGATATAGTTGATACAGCATAAACATGTAATCTTGCGATATAGTTGATACAGTATAAACATGTAGGCTTGGGATATAACTGATACATTATAAATATGTTGTTCACACAAACAATTCATAGCGCATAGCGCAAGCGCATCTACCTGTCAAATGTATAAATAAGTGTGAACTTAGCCGCGCCGCGCCCCTCCACGCAGGCTCACTCCGGCCCGAGACGCCGAGCAGAAAAACACTCCAATTTATAGATGTGTGTTCATTGTATACACGAACATCCTCAACATATGTAGTCTTGGGATATAGTTGGTACAGCATAAACATGTAATCTTGCGATATAGTTGATACAGTGTAAATATGTAGGCTTGGGATATAACTGATACAGTACGTAGTCTTGGGATATAGTTGATCCAGCATAAACATGTAGTCTTGGGATATAGTTGATACAGTATAAACATGTAGTCTTGGGATATAGTTGATACAGTATAAAAATGTAGTCTTGGGATATAGTTGATACAGTATAACTGTGATTTCAACCCCACTCGTATTTAAAACCACGGCTATTATAATTGTACGCCCAACCTAGCACTAAAGATACACGCGTAGGTATTTTAGAATATAAAATAGTAGGTTTAAAAGTGCTAAAGCGAATATATCCTTCACAAATATATTTTCGTACTCAACAATTTAAAACTTTACATTTAAATATAAATAGCAATGTCACATTTGCAACAACGCCATCTAGAGTGCTTATAATGCGATGTTTTAGTCGGCGGTAAAGTCCAAGCCATCGCTTTTTTAGAATTAGCATACCCATATTTTGATTAAAATTTAAGAACAGATTCAAAACAACTGATAAGTTAATTATAAGATCGGGGCTAACACGCGAAATTATTTACACCAAAACTTAAAATGTCCGATTATCCATTTAACCGTCGGCCAAACAGTTTTTTACATACAGTTGACCGATGGTTAATTGATAATTGGATGTTTAAATTTTGCTTCTTTTGATCTTCAATCTTAGTAATTTATTTGATTCGTAAACATTAAGTAAGAAATTACTAAATGTTTTGACGCGATTAAGTCCCGTTTGATCTATTACCTAATCATGTGTTCGAATCGCAAAGTCTAAAAATTACATATTTTTTAAGACGTGTAACTTGTAATATATGATTGTAACGTGAAATGCATTAATTATTCAATGTAGATAATACAAGTCTAATAAAATACACATATGTAGGTCAATGTAAAAGTAAGGTTTTTGAGCAAATAATAAGTCTATATAAAACTTACATATGAATTGCAATACTATTGGCTGGATAAGTATTTTTTTACGTTTGTAAATAGATATTTATCCTTCTATTATATGATAAATTATAATGGAGACAATGATCCATAGGCAGATATTACTAAGCATTTATCGAAGGTAACAAAATCTGCTTGGTTTTGTTAAAGATGTGAACTGAAAAATGTTTCGCAGCACATGATACCTATTACGCTACAAAAACGGTGTACGCTAATATTCATAATTCACATTCCCGCAACGATAGTTCTAGTAAATAAGAGCGTGTGTGTAACTTATAAAATATGATTTTTCAGCAATTCTTACTTCTTAAGCTGTTCTTGTAAAATATATTTATTGTGTATCTTTAAAAAAACAATTAGATTAAAAAATAAGCTCATCAATTGCGTGAAATTAATCTTAGTAAAATTTAAATTAATCTTAGCAAAAATTGAAATTAATATCAGTAAAAATTGTAAAATTATTGCAACAAATATTAGACTTACTTTGGCACATTTACTTCGAAACTTTATGAGAAATACTGTCAAAATAAATGTAAATATGTAATGTACTTTTCTAAATCTATTTATTTCAACACATTGTTGTGATAAAATGGAATTCAATCTGATTAATTCAAATTGATTTTACGTTCATATTTTCTTTCTATTACATAATTATCATTATGTATATAAATAGTTATATTTGCTTTGTTCCTTTGTTCATAGCCAGTAATAAAAAATACTTCTTAACTAAATTACGACTACACGTTAGCAATAACATAAAGTTTGTCATAAAGAATATAGCAACAAAGTTAAAATAACATAAACACACACAACTTTGGATAAATACCAATATAAGAAAAATAATATAATGATGTTGACACTCGAACACATACAGTTTGTACTTATCGTTACGTTCCCAAACTAAAGTAGGTAATTAAAGTTAATTTTAGCATAAAACTATGTATAAATTGTAAAGTTTGTACTAAAACGATGGATTTGTACTGTTTCAGTCTTACTTATTCCTAAGTTCGGTACTGTTAAAATGAGGTAGTTGTGATTGTTCTTAAAATAAATTCAGTATCGTTTGGTAGTATAGAGATAGTTATGACCTTACAGTTTTAAACATCTATTATTTTCTGATTTCTTAGTAAAAATACGAAATTTAGTTATTCGGGGAAAATATAAATGCAATTATCCAACGAACTAATGTCACTGAGTTGTTAAATTGGATGCATGATTTGTATTGGCAGTTAGAGTTCGCAGTAACTACTGCTGAGGGCTGCCTTGTTGACTCTCTTGAGAACTGCTCGAGCCCTTGGAAGATGGGTCGTCCATCTTCTTTTCAACCTGAAATGAAAGTTTACCAGATTTGATATTATGATTAAACTTAAACTCTCTATTTAATTTATTTTATACCATTGAACTTGAATGAAACGTGATAAACGTGACAGTTGCCGTGGCGCAGTGGTCAGTGTCAGTGACATTACTTCTGTCTCTGTTCTGACACACCTCCGGGTTCGAATCCCGGTAGGGGCAAACATTTGTGCGATGAGTATAAATGTTTGTCCCGGGTTTTGGGTGTTTGTGTAATGTGATTGTGTGTGTCCATGCCTCTCGCGACAGAGGGAATCCTGGTGCGGGGGGTCTAAGTGTGATAAACAAAGAAATATAAAAAATCGTATCAAAGCCATAGAAAAAAGAATCGATAATATTTTTCTGTGAAACCGGTAGCGATTCATTCATCGCAGCCATAGGACGTCCACTGCTGGAGATATGTCTCCCCTTATAGGGGGGTTCTCTATTCAACCCGTATGTTTTTTTTATGTTTGTTACCTCAGAACTTTCAGCTGGGTGAACCGATTTTGATTGTTTTTGTTTTATTTGAAAGCTGGTGCTAAATTTCATCAAAATCGGACAAGCGGTTTTTGAGTTCCACTCCTATAACTGAAAAGTGCTACGCATACGCCAATGACAGTATAATTGCGGGTAGAGAAATCTGTGAACATACACAATGACAATAAAATTGATCCCATGAGTAGCAAAGGTCACTCAAAATAATGAAAAAAACAACTGAAAAATGGAACCGACTTCAATACTCAAAAGTGTGAAATTTATTGTAGGTTCTATTTTTTTTATTATATATGTTTTTATTTGAATGTGTAAATAAACAAATGCATACACAATACACACACACGCCTTAAATAAAAATGTATAGTAAAATTGATCTCATTTCATAGCTGTCCAAGTAGTTATACATTTTTAAAATTTATTGAATCTGTTTTTGACGTGACAACGTCTTATAAATTGGTTTGCCGGGTGACACTTCAAGAAACTGCGTTACGCTCCACTCACGTTATGCGCTCACAATGAGAGCGAGTGAGAGGCACGCGTCCCTTCCACTCGGGCATGGTTAGCCCGCCTAAGAGCGAGAGAGACAGACATAAAAAGTGAAAGGCACTCAAAGTCGTTGTCACGTAAAACTTTCGCCCGTATACCGACTTTACAGGCAACCAATTTTTTTTCTCAATATCGTCGGTAGATTAATGGAATAAATTGGTAATAACATAGACCGAAGATGTAAGTTAGGTAACTCAGAATATCTATTCGTGTATATTAAATTGTATTTTTAAGGCTGATAGATTTTTTGTAAATGTCTCAAATTTTACATTAAAACTGGTTATATGTTCGACTGTATATTTTTTTTAAATGTGTTCACCGATTTCTTTTCCATTTTTAAACCGATTCTCAACAGTTTTTTTTTTATTCGATAGAGTGTATCTTCGAGGTAGTTCCATTAAATATGTATTACCTATGCCTCAATAACTTAAAAGTGTTACGTCTACTTGGACGATATCCTAATTGCGGGTCAAGAAATCGGTGAACATACGCAATAACAATTGATCCCGTGAGCAGCAAAGGTCACTGAAAAGGGAGAAAAAATATTTGAATATGGAACCGACTTCAACACTAAGTGTGTGATAACTTGTCGAAGTTGTCGTCGTCCCATTTTTAGGCAAACATTTTAACATTTTCCCGCTACATTCGAATGGCGCAGTTAATCGTAGTAAGTAAGATCGTGGTGTAATTACAAACCAGTTCACACGATTGTACCTTAATTGGGCAATCGGCAATGAGGTGGTCTTCGCTTTTGCAGTTGTGACATCTCTTTGGTTGTGGGCCGATGCTGCACTTGGCCGCTATGTGGTTGGCGAACTCGCCGCAGTTATAGCACCTGAAATTACACAAAATAAGTTATGATAACTTTAATGATAGATCAAGATATTTAAAGGATACAATTCGGCTACCACAGGGACACGAACCCACGACTACAAGACTACAGGACGGTATTCTAGAGTCGTGAGTTGAAGTCCCACAGGTAGCCAATTTTTTTCTTCGAATAATTTGAACGTAAGTTTCGTCCAGCATGTTGTTAATGCAATACCGTATAACTCTTTAATGATAGTGTTTAAAATCGCAGTCTACAGAGGAGCAGCTTATAAATGTAAGAATATAATAACATATTAGACAATACTATACTATACTATACAACAATAGGTAATAGATTAACATACTACGCACAGTCTGAAAGGAAAAATGTTTAATATCCGCATACACTTCGGATATCCATGTAGAGTAAAATCATTCGTATTTAATGCCTATTTTTGATATTATTATTTAAGAAAAACAATCAACATCCTAGACAACGTCATCACTTAACATCAGGTGAGACAGTTGTCAAACGCTCTCTTATAATAATAATAATAAAAATAAACACTACTTGAGTATTTTCATCTCTTTGCCATAAGTGATATCCAATTTCGTCAGCTTCCCACTTACTTAAGTGGCTTATCACTTGAACACTTAATTCTCAACCGGCCATCTATAGAAAGCTGCCACCCATGTAAATTTGAAATTTACAGCATTTATGCATATTTTTCATGATTTACATTTTTGGTGCGTTTTTTGCGCCCCGCGGTTTCAACCACGTAGACTACGGCTTCACCGCTACCGCAATTATGCCACGGAAACTAAAGTTTTCTGGGATAAAAAGTAGTCTTTATGTAATTCCAGAGTATGAGCTACCTTCGTTTAGAATTTCAAAATCTGTTCCAACGACAAATGACATACAGACAAACTTTTGCCTTCATAATATTAGTGTGATGTGTCTTCGTGTTGACTCTCTCTCTCTAATGCATAAAAAACAAACAAGTAATTTGAAAAGTGATTTATTTCCTATTAGGTATTACTTTCATACCTTTTTTGAACACGATTTTCGTGTCCATCGCCTTGTCCTCATAGTGTTACTCACTGAGAGTGATTTTGGGTCTAAAAAGAACGCTCCTGAACAGGTTAACAGACATATCGTTTTAATTAGCATCAAAAGCTAACACTCTTATCTGTATGCAATGTACCTATAACAAAGTAAATTAAATAGTAATAAAGCTTTTACCCGCGTTGATAATAGTGGCAGTAACGTGCCTTTAATTTTATTTTCCCTCGTTAGATAATGCGATAACCCGAGTAGAATGGGACACAACGACACCAGCCCACTGCTTTCATGTGGTGGCCTATTTAATGTGTGGCGCTGCACATTACACTGATATCGTGAATGTGTCACGTGAGCTTTATATCTTAAAACATTACAGTTGCGCGAGTAATTAAATGTTTCTGTTCAATAATATGCTAATAATATATAAACAACTACAGATTGGTTTTTGTCGTTTTTGACTGATTTCAAAGACAAATGTCATAAATATTTTGTTCGCTGGTTTATTTTTTTATGGCTGGATCGTATATTTAGAATGAGACTATCTTTAAAAATATCATTAATCTTACATTTTTATGACACAAGTTATTTTTGGACAGTGCCCAAAATAAATTATGTCATAAAAATGTAAGATTAAGCTTATCTGCTGAGATCTATTCTTAAGCGATAATTATATCTAATATACATATACATCTTCGACCACATCGTCACTGACCATCAAGTGAAATAGTAGTAAAACTCTATATCGATACAGTACAAAAAAATTTTTATTGACATTCTTACCAACAATCTCTTTTTTAGATTTAAGTTAAAGTGATAGCTAATCTAATTATTCTAGATCTAGTGTGATTATATCGTCGACCTCATCATCACTGACCATCAACTGAAATAGCAGTCAGTGGATAAAGATAAAAAACTCTATCTCTATCTGTTAATGGTGATCGTTTTTTGTTTCACTTAAATAAAGGTCTTTCCTGTTTACGCTATTTTTAAATTATAATTCGTGTAACAGCGAAACCTCACAGTAGAACCACACTTGTCTCACTTCTAAAAAAGAGGTCGTCTATTCGGCTGTATCTGATACCCCAGATCTCTGTCATTTATGAATTTATTAGAAAAATGATGTGTCCTCACGCACAAATGTATAGGATATTTGATATTGGCCCTAAGAAAACCCATTGAAATATGTGGTCCTTTTTTTTTCAAGAAAATATTTAAAATACGCAGTTTAAAAAACTATACAAATAGACTTCTACTTTTAAAACGTAGAAAAATTTGAACGTTCTCTACAATCTTTCTAAATTCAGAATTATTCAATCTTTCGAATTGAAATAATAAACTAACGGTCAACACAGTAGTACAATACAGCATTATACCTATATTCCTAACTAACAAGGAGTTGTACCTTCCATCATCAGCTCATCTGAAGAACTCAAATGTATATTAGAAGCGGTCTACGCGAGTTCTATTTTCCATCATTAGTTCAGCAACATGGGATGATGAGTACCAGACGCAAATACTTGAATAGTTTTAGAAATTAAATCAATGGGAAGGCATATGTCCAGCAGTGGACGTCCTATGGCTGAGATGATGATGATGATGATGATGATACATATAACGTATTATGCGTCTCTATAAAATTTGAAGGTTGTACTAATTTTTGTCTGGACTCCCATCATCAGATCACGATTTGGTGCCAATGGGTGGACCCGCCAGAACGGGAAGTATACCCTTGTAAACTAAAAAAACTTCTCAAATCGGTTTGGCCTTCGAGTAATCGGGGAACATACATGAAACGAATCCGACGAATTGACAATTCTTCTATTTTTTGCTAATATTACAGGGTAAGTAATCGTTCAATTTCTGTTTAATTAAAAGGTAAAAAGGTAAATTCCATATTTATGTGGTTTACCACTCGAAAAAGTCCCATTCTAATTTCAAGTCTATTAATTTCATGTTCATATTCAGTCCAGCGCGCGGCCGACTCGATGCCAATAAGACAACGTCCAAAATCCGTAGTCTGCTAAGTTCATAGCGGCCTGAATCTATGTTGAACCTGTGCTCGGCCTATGTCGTTTTTGCACGAAATTGACAAGTTGCATGCTAACAGTCAGCGTGTTACGTCACTGAAATGAATTGAATTTAGATTGATTCAATATGTACGAATACGAAAATAGCGGATTATCAAAGCTGTAAAAACCGCCCATTGTGAGTGGTGTATTGCCATATTGAATAGTAGACTTAAGCCCCAGACTTAAACAAGTTTAACAATCTCATCTCAGCCCCGTTCACTTTTGATGTTTGATGACGCCGCCGCTCATTCCGTCTCCTGAACCGCACCATCCAATACTTAAGTAAAACAAGTTATTTATATATTATCGTTTTACCACTATCTCACTTGATGGTCAGTGACGATGTGGGTGAACAAGTTATTTATTTATTATTATAATAACACCGACAGATTTGTTAATACCCAATAGATCTAACGTATTACCACTATCTCACTTGATGGTCAGTGACGATGTGGGTGAAGCTGTTATAACGCTAGACTTAAAATGCTTACTGGCACTCTAGGACTGCTGCCTGAACACATTATGTGTTTGGTGACTTTTCAAACTTTAGCGTGGTAGCTGGCCAGGCGGGTACTTGAAAGTACCTTACAACCATGCTGGGTATCAGATAAGAAAGAAAGAAAGAAAATTATTTATTACTGACAAACATATAACGGTGTTACCTTCACCGGAAGCTCAAGACGTTGGTGGGAATTGAACCAGCGTCCGTGAGTTGCACAGCCGACGCTCCCAGCGCTGAGCTATCATCGCTTCAAAAGATACTAGAAGAGTAATACTAGAGTATTAGAAAATACTTCCGTTTTTGTATGTCTGTTTTCCATTCAAAACAATGAAATTGACGTGATACAGACATAAAACAAAAACCTTTTGTGGGTATCATTTTCTCCGCTTCACATATTTTTAGCTGACTAATATTAATTTCATCAAGAAATATATTTGTACTTTTTAATAAAATGAAAATAAATTATCCGGGCGGGTTTTCTTTATTCTTTGGTTGAAAATTGTTGGTCTCGCAGGTGAAAATTGATTTATATTATCTATTCTACCTTTCAAAGACATCGAAAACATTTTTTATTTTTTTTAAATCGGATAGATACCTAATATGAAATTTTATTACATATTAGGAACGTCCTTATCATAAAAATATGCCAAATATGCATTAAGGGTGTGCAATAGGGGCTGGAAGTTTAAATCGAAAGTTCTTTATATATGAAGTGAATGTCTTGAAAGTTATAAAATTAGTAGTTAATTAAATGGTTAAAATAAAACTTTTGCGGGGGGTGCATTATGTGGGATGCCTTTGGGGTTGAAAGTTTAAACTGGAAAGCGGCTGCTCCTGAGGATATGAAATTTAAAGGGTGTAATTGTTTTAGTACGTAGACGTACACTAGAAACGGGTTTTTCGAAATTCCATCCAAAAAGCGGAAAAATAGGGTAAAAAAAATTTGTATGAAACTTGTTTGCTTTTGCAATTTCAGCAATGAAATCAGGTTTACCTATACCGTGTAGTTTATTCAAAATGAAATAAAAAAATATCATAAAATTGCTAGGGATGCACTAAGGGTGTGCAATGGGGGTTGAAATGCATTTGCCCGTCACTGGAAACAAACATTGGTGTGTCGTAATCAATTTGAACCCACACTATGTTACGCGACAACCCGTGTGGGTTCAAATTGAGCCATTGAGCCTGAGCCAGCTTGAGCTTCCGGTGAAGTTAACACCGTTATCAAATTCGTAGCATGGTGGTAGGGTACTTTTGAGTACCCGCCTGGCTAGCTACCACCCTCAAGTTTGAAAAACTGTCACAAACACATAGTGTGTTCAGGCAGCAGTCCTTGAGAGCTAGTGAGCGTTCTAGGTCTAACGTGAAAATATCTTCGATCACATCGTCACTGACCATCAAGTGAGATAATGGTCAAACGCTAGATCTATATAGCATAAAAAAAATTAAAAAAGTCTTTCATAATCAACTGTTTCTATTAAGCATTTGAGTTGTTCCTTTAAGCTATCTCCATATCAAATTCCATCGAAATCGGTGTGGCCGTTTGGGCGTGAAGAAGTAACAAACATACACACATTCACACAAACTTTCGCATTTATAATATTAGTAGGATTATCCAGTAATCACGTTTATATAAACGCTGCCCTGCTAACCGAGGTAGCACTCCCCCATCCATTTTTCGACCACGTAGAGTACCTATGTGAGTGTCAGTGCGTCTGTAATAGTATATGGTGAACTGTTACCGTATCTTCCTGAACCGTTTCTTCGACAGCGGCCGCCGATGTGACCCTTGGCAGTCTACTGACGACGGGCCCGAGACACGCGTCGCTTCTAGCCCCTTGTCCGACTCTTTGCACTCGAACTCTACCTCTTCTTCATCGCCGAGCGATCTGAATCCTGGCATTTGAATCACGCTCTGAAAACGAAACATAAAACAAATTAAGATTAATAGATGTACATTAAGAATTGAGTCGTTTAATAAATACTGTCACGTATTCTTGACAAGTTGTTGTTGTCTTGACTGCTATGTATGTTTCGTACAAATGTAATATGGTACATTTTATTTTATTATCACAATTGTGTTATGAGTGCGAAAGATCATCGCCGAGCAAACGGGCATCATTAGTGAAATTGTTTAAATGTTAAACACTAGGATTATACTTTTAGAAAAATACAATAAACCGTAGTATGTACTTCTGAGGAAAATACGCAACTCACAAACATGTAGACATACAATTGAGTTTTCAAAACTTCTGACGTTTAATTTTTATTAATACACAATATAAAAGTAGTACAGTGTGAAAAACGAAAATGTGTGAATACAGAAACCTTTTGGAATATCATAATTATTTATTTGCGAAATCAGTTTCAAGTTTAGGTGTTCAAGTTTAAGGTGATACAAGCCGAGCTAGAGCCATGTTTAGGAGTGTTAGGTGCAAGTTTAAGGTGATACAAGCCGAGCTAGAGCCATGTTTAGGAGTGTTAGGTGTTCAAGTTTAAGGTGATACAAGCCGAGCTAGAGCCATGTTTAGGAGTGTTAGGTGTTCAAGTTTAAGGTGATACAAGCCGAGCTAGAGCCATGTTTAGGAGTGTTAGGTGTTCAAGTTTAAGGTGATACAAGCCGAGCTAGAGCCATGTTTTGGTAGTTGTTTTGCTTGCAGTTGTGGCGCATGGGTCAATAAAGTAAAGTCGGTAAAGTATGATTAGTTTCGATTTAACGTCAGAGAGCTGAGTAATATGTTAATAAATAAATAAAATAAAATAAATAAATAAATATTCAGGAAGTTCTACTTCCGGACTCTTTTGTCCAATTAAATTAAAGAGTTATGCGGGATGCAATGGGGCTTGAATCAACGACTACAGAATGCCGTCCTGTCGTTTTGCCAACTAAGCTATAGTAGCAGCAGAGCTCTATTAGAGGTCTACTAGAAGTTTGAATGTATTATTTCATTATATATTAGATTATGCACAACGCATGGTTTTTTTAAGAAGAAAATGTAAATATCCACGGATGAGAAGGTTAGAAGATATTAATCTGAATAAGATGATGAATGTTTCTGGAATATTTCATTAACAAATAGTTATAAATCTTTACTTAGCATCGTTAATTAAATATACTGCAATTAATTAAAATTATTGTACTGGCTCAAGCAGGTGAAACACCACCACTAAAAATAAAATGTTGTATAACGATAAAATCCGGCATTTTCATTTAACTCATACACTTGTATATTGACCTATAATATACTCTATAGCTCATGTTATACAGTTATGATATAAACAATATCATAACTGCGTAATAAACTCGTATAGGAGCCTGAGCCGATGGCTCTAGAACCTAGAGTAAGGCTGCCATAGCAGCCTAATAACTGACCGGGACATTATCAATGTATAAAGTACGGGAGTTACTCACGTAATAAGTCAGAGGGTTCCGACTATAGTTTCAACCACATTCGGTGGTCTTTTTCAAGGAGAATACGGGGCGCTCGCGGACGCGGTCGCGATTTTGTAGATTTACCGGGACGACTCGACGAGGGCATAAGTTCCATACCGGTGACATGACATGGGCTGCTTAGCCTTCTCTTTCTAGAGCGTAGAAAGAGAAGGATGTAGGTTAGGACTGCTTAGTCTATATAGCCTTCTCTTTTTAGAGCGTAGAAAGAGAAGGATCTTGGTTAGGGCTGCTTAGCCTATAGCCTTCTCTTTATAGAGAGTAGAAAAGAGAAGGATCTTGGTTAGGGCTGCTTAGCCTATAGCCTTCTCTTTATAGAGAGTAGAAAAAGAAGGATCTTGGTTAGGGCTACTCAGCCTATAGCCTTCTCTTTATAGAGAGTAGAAAGAGAAGGATCTAGGTTAGGACTGCTTAGTCTATAGCCTTCTCTTTTTAGAGCGTAGAAAGAGAAGGATCTTGGTTAGGGCTACTTAGCCTATAGCCTTCTCTTTATAGAGAGTACAAAAGAGAAGGATCTAGGTTAGCGCTGCTTAGCCTATAGACTTCTCTTTATAGAGAGTAGAAAGAGAAGGATCTTGGTTAGGGCTACTCAGCCTATAGCCTTCTCTTTATAGAGAGTAGAAAGAGAAGGATCTTGGTTAGGGCTACTCAGCCTATAGCCTTCTCTTTATAGAGAGTAGAAAGAGAAGGATCTAGGTTAGGACTGCTTAGTCTATATAGCCTTCTCTTTTTAGAGCGTAGAAAGAGAAGGATCTTGGTTAGGGCTACTTAGCCTATAGCCTTCTCATTCTAGAGCGTATAAAGAGAAGGCTCTAACATAGGGCTGCCATCCGTCCCGGCACACAAGGACATGTCGCGATACAGGAGCATAAAATGTTGATAATAGTCAAAATTTAGCCTAGAACCGGTGGCTCCAAACGTGTAAAGATTATAAGCAAGTAGTGACACTGATTGACCATCATTTATGATATTGTCATTTTGTTCAATAAAAAATTACCTATATCGGTGAACTTATGTTCTTCTACGGATTTCTTAATTCCTATTTCCATCTCGTAGGGAAACCACGAGTTATAATAAAAATAAATTAAATTGTTTTAGATTTTCCCAAAAAATGATTTCCAGATACCTAGTCAAATCACAGAGAATAATTATTCATAGACAATGACATTATTTTTTTCTCTATTTCCTTAGTAGGTAGCTAAGCTGGCAAAATGATAGTACAGAATAAGTTCAAATCAAGATAGTACCAAAAGTTTTCTAAAAACAAATGAATAAAAGTAATATATAATAAAATAATAGATCAAGCTTATTACATAATAATGATTTGAGTCTGAAAACTATCGCGAGTTTCTTCCATAATTGTAATGTAAAATTATTATTAAATTTCGAAACTGGTCGGAGAGTAATTTTCCAGTGTTTATCACGTGAGTCCTAGTCGGTTTGTTACATTACAATAATAATGATTACCAAATATCTACTCAATGTACATAGTCTCCACTCATTGAATATTTCAAACATACATTTTATCACTTATGTCGTACCTACTACTACTCGCCTATCCGGCATCGGTTAGATACCTAAAATATCAGAAATACGTTTGTGGAGTGGAAACAATTATCAATTCAGATATGTCGCAACTCTGACATTTTGATTCCCTACTCGTTATTATTATCAGCTATGTTCCCTTCATAGGAAGCCATAATATACCCAGTTGTCGGTTGTGAGAAAAATCAACGTTATCGGCGTCCAGTAACGTAGTCTTGACCTAATATAAGTTTTACCGCTAGCGTCGCTCGCCGTCGGCGTCGCTGCAGCGAACCAAGTACAAGTTTGGTGGCGCAAATGTATAGAAAAAACATCCGGTCTTGATAAGCCGAACCAACAAATAAGCGCACTATCGGCTGAATACGGACCGCTAGATACGGACACATTATTCTGTCAATGAATGTGTTTCTATGATAGTCGCTCTCTAAGTGTGTCTTTAATAACAAACAACTACAAGCAACGGTTTTCTACGCTACTTTTCCTACAACTTTGTGTTTTAGTGTGGTACATTTTATTTGATTTATGATCTAGATAGGTTTGTCTTTTACAAGAGCTATCGTCGCTTCCCATATTTTTTCCAGATTGCATGGAGTATATTCATTTATTTAATTTTATATCGATTTGACGTTAAATGAATAAGCTATCATCGTTTCGGTATCACAAGGTGCACAGCCGGCACAAGCTGCGGCGGCCGACGCTGTGGAGCGTTCGATCGGGAGTGTGCTCACCTGGTGTACAAAAACGTCTTGTCCGCCGTCGTCAGGGGTAATGAACCCCCATCCCTTTGCCACGTTGAACCACTTGCATCGGCCGCGGCGCGTCACCCCCGTCACCCCCGCGCCCCCCGCGCACGCACCCGCGCCCCCCGCGCCGCCTGCGCCGGCGCCACTCGCGCTGCCTGCACCTGCAAACAATTCGTTACAGTTGTTACGTTACAACTTTTACACAGTATGTGTCTAAAGCTATTGGAAGTACTTGCGTAAGTACTCATATTCAAAGGTTTGGCAGACAAAAAACATGTTATTTCCTCGTTTAAATCTATATTGATCCTTTTGGTACGATGGGACGGAGGCGCGCCAACTTTACCTCCGTGTTCTCGTGGAGTTAAATGTATTTAGAATATTTTTGTGATGAAATTTTAACAAAAACTACTATGGTCACTAAAGGTACAGTTAAAGTTGTTGACTGGCCGGTTGCCGCAGTTGGTAGCACTCTGATGCCTTCTGAGCCGCTGGTCCCAGGTTCGATTCCCGGACAGGTCAAACATTTGTGTGTATGAACATGTCTGTTTGACCTGTGTCTGGGTGTGTATATGTATATAAGTATATATCAGTCATCAGGTTACCATAGCACAGGCTCTGCCTAGTTTGGGACCTGAAGACCTTGTGTGAATGTTAATAAATAAAAAAATAAAAATAAAAGTTTGGTAACGGGATATAGAGAGATCATTACAAATAAAACATCCTGTATGTGTCCATGTCCTGTTTTTAAGATAATTCTTACGTGTAGTCGTACTATTTACAATCGCAGAATTAAAAACCCTATGTTATATTACTATATTTACCATTATTAAAAAATAGGCTTAATATGTTATTAATTAACGTGCGTCACAGCGATATATTATATTATATATAAGTATATTTGAGTGAAGGTGCGTCATCATATTAATAAAAATGTTATTTTCTATTGAACCTATGTATATATATTATTTATTTAAGACCTATTTAATACATCCTTTTCTTTACATTCAGGCTTTCAAATTTTCAACGTTTCATAGTGAAGGAATTATGAAGTATGTATACATGTTTAATGTGAAAATGTTTATCAATGTAGTTAAATTGAATAGTAGGTACTCATGCGCCACTGAATCCCGACTGACTGCTCAGTCTTACAATATAAAGTATTTTATCTGCTTTTAGAATAGGAATGTACTCCAAGTAGCTATTGAACTCAAGTAAATTAAGTGGATGATCTGATTTTGAATTCTCCTTAACGGGCCGATACCTTTATTATAATATAATACTAATAACTAATTACAATACTGTAGCTACTACAATAACATTTGAGCAAACCCCTAGATATTGTCTTTAATATAAAAAGAAAATTCGGCTAATAGTGGGATTTGAACCCACAACTACTGTTACTACTGTAGTCGTGGGTTCAAATCCCACTAAGTAGTACCCGAATTTATTCCTTGAAATAATTTAAACGAAAATTCCGTTCATGTCGATAAATCAATAAAATTGCTCAATTATCTAAAACAAAACAAAAAAAAGAATATACCAACAGGGCAGCCGGTGAAGCTTTTTATTTATTATAGATATACAAAACAAAAAACAACACGACGATAAAAATCGTAACACATTTAAAAATATCTATTTATTGTATAGACGAGGAGAACGAACGAACTTTCAAAGGAATGTAGTAGATGCCTTTGACTGCACGGAATTCCATTCAGCCGGAAGTGTGAGCTCAATAGCATTAAAAGCTTAATTGTGTTTACGATTAAATGCTAAAATTACACGTGTAATTACTCATAAACCGAGTCAATTATATTAAAACTTTATTGTGAATAGCATAATAATATTTACAAATCATTACCTATTTGTTTATATATAATATATTGTAAAATCTATTTTTAACTAATAACATAAAAAATATGAACGAAATGATGCTTAAAGAATTAAGCATCCCGACGAATTGAGAACCTCCGCAATTCGAGTCAAGTCAATAAAAACAAAGAAACAAAACAATACATTTATTACAATATTGTCTATTAAGCCATTGCCATTACCATTGACTAAATTACCCAAAATGCTGGCAGCACTACTACGTTGAATGGCAATGAATAATCTTTGAGCAAAATAATGGCCAGCATTTTGTTCACATGTAGCGTTGATGTCGCGCCAAAGGCCCTTGAAAAGGCCTTCTGGAGTTGAAACGCTTGGCTGCCACGATTAGCCAAGCGTTTCAACTCCAGAAGGCACAAATAAATTCAACGATTTCGATCTGCGCATTTTGAGATTTTCAGCTCTCTTATCCGTTAATATTAATCAACATTATCATCACCTACGTATTCAATGGTACATAAATGCTGCTCCAATACAGCACCACCACAGTTGAGTCTGTAGCTCTTTGCCTCCAGTTACTAGATAGATCGTCTTTCTATCGTATGGTATCTACTGAAATAATCTTCATCTACAGTGATTTGGATTCTTCAGGTCATTCTTCGGTACCCGCTGCTATACCAATGTGCTTATTCTGTTTACAGATTCTTTGAACCTTTATCAAAATATTTAACTGTCATTTTTTTTAAACCCGTATCGCTGATTGAGTCTTAATAAATAGGCTAGGGCCGCTCCGATTTTCCAAATTACTAGTCTGTCATAATTATTGTTTTTCAATAACAGACTCACTGGCTCATTAAGAAAAAAAATCGTAAACTCTGCGCTGCCGGGAATATCTAATATCGTGGTTTTATGAATTTTCCATGGCCACAGAACCACACCTTCACTTCCAAAGGTATATTTAATTCTTCTTGAAATAGATTTCGTGATTTTAAATGATTCCATGCTATCATGCAGTGTGCACCGCCCTCCCTCCGCATAAATTGATAGCCTAGAATCTTCTCGATCGAATCCTAGAATAATTAAAAATCGTGGAATCAACACTAAATATTGTGTATTTAATATCTTGTTTGATATGGACTTCCGCAAAGTAATGTCTGAATATATAAACTTTCGTCTTGAAATGTAAGCACATGTTAAAGGACACATATATTATGTGAATTGATCAATTGAAATAATAACTTAAGATACGTTAAAATGTAAATCGTTATGGTTATATAAAAATAAAATGTCAGTACTACGAATTGCCTTACCTTTTGATGTAAATGAGACAATAGTGGTATATTTACTTAAATCAATTCGTTACTAGCTAGTGTATCAAGACTGTACATCTATAATATCTTAGCGTAATATCATCTTTTTACTGTAATATTTAATCTTTCTCTGAGCTTTGTTACAATGCATGTATTGTGTTCGTACATTTCTAATGCATGCACGGACGTTTCAACGCTCGGAAATCTATTAGCAATAAATAAGGGCCCACGATCGTAAGAAAGGGTTCAACTATTCCCCTTATTGGTATCCTTTACAAAAAACATTGTGGGAACCGAGTGAAAGAAAGACACCTCTTCTTTATTTATATTCAATAATACGGCTTTCATTCCACATTAAAGTTTCAAGAATATCAAGTTTCAAACATAATCGACTTTAGATTGTCACAGATTTGTTTCAAATTCAATAGTTGGTAAACCTATTATAAAATTACGAATAACAACCAGTTTTTGTTTCTTAGAAAATTAAGTGACTAACTTTGCCAAATGTAACTGACAGAGTTCGGTAGTTGATTATTTATCAATCGATGACTAAGATTTTCTTTTTGATTAATATTAATAAACAGTAATTTCTAGATGTTGAAGTAACGCAAGATCATACATATGAATCAGTAAAAGATGGTCTATCATAATTCATAACTATTATGGTTAGTTGTCTAACTATCGCCACACTATCTATCTAGATTATAATTATAAGACTAAAACTATGACATTTTTTCATAAAGAATAGATTCACATAATCTGTTTTTATTAATCCACGTCTCACAGAAGACCTTGTCATCACCATAATGAAAGTTCGGAGTGGATTTGCTAATTCGATGTAGATATCCATGTTGGTATGTAAGCTAAGCATATTATTCCGGGCGGCGCGGTGGCATCGCGACTTCGGCAGCGGTAAAAGCGAGGTGGCCCGGCGTGCACACGTGGACGGGCACTGGAAGAATGCGCGGTATTTAGGTTGCGTTTCTGGTAGCTTTTCATTCATTGCCGTAACACTGCACCTAGCCGGGCCGGGCCGGGTCGGCCCCGGGCCGTGGCCGCGCCGCGCCGTGCGCCGCCGCAGCCGCCTCGGCCTTACAACCTCACCTTACCACCATATTCAATATTTAATAGTCCCTATACCACGTTAATGAGAAAGCGTAGAAACTCGTTTCTAATTTACGTGGGGTCTATTTAAAAATATTATTCAATACTTCAATAAAGTAAACAACAACCCGTCGATTGGCCAGTTAACAAATATTCGGCTGTGGAATGTAACTGGTATTTTAACTAGGTATTTTATATCGCAGTGGGAAACGTTGCCTTTCGGTTTTGAACTGTTTTAGTCGACTAAAAGCTGTGTGCTATAGAAAATCTATGCAGTTTTAATCATCAGTTATGCAGAAGTAATCGTAGATAAAATCCAGTAAATTTACTCAGAAGAAGTAAATGTAGAAAAATATTAACGCAATATTCTACTCTTTGATGTAAATAGCTACGTAGTAACAAAACTATACAAGATGACTTCCACAAGTTATCCGCGGAATATCCTGACATCGTTTTTTGTATTTTTGAAAAATAAAAGAGAGCATCTGCAGTATCGGCGCAGTCAAATAAGCATTATTAACTCAAAAGGTACTGGTCCGATCTAGGTCAAGATCAGGTCACCGATTCTGAACACTTCGATTACCTACTGGCCGAATCGATTATCCCGTAGTTCCTATAGAATTAGTTCAAAACGCTCGTAACACAATTTCGTCAATGATAGAAGCACAGATTGGAATGTTCCATTACATTTAGGAAGAGCGAATTATACAAGTTCTAAACATAAAATATACGAACAATATCGCATCGAATCGCTTAGATTAGGTTAGTCGATCGTTCTAAGTCGGGAGCTGAACTCCATGAGAAGCACCAGCTTCCAAATATAGAAAGGCTCTTCAAAATCGGTTAAAATCGGAAAGTTCTGAGGTTGAACTACACAAAAAAACATACGGTTGAATTGAGAATCTCCTTCTTTTTTGGAAGTCGCCTGAAAAGAAAATAATATCACACTGGGTTGAGTCGATGTTATGCTGGAAAGGATTAAATTTGTTATCAACGCAAAGCACACAATGCACGGTTTAGGAATGTTAACCTAAGTAGAAGAAGCGTGGCAGCATGTCCGTGCACGATGCACCCGAGCTGTGCGTGTGCCTGTGTAGCAGTTTTGTTTACTCAGCATGGTTATGCGGCGGCGGCGCGGGCGGCGGCGCGGCGCGGCGGCGGCGGCGGCGGCGCGGGCCGCAGCAGCGGCGGCGCGGTGGCAGCGAAGCGCTCTACGCGCATTCCGCTCACACCATACACATCTACATATTACATGCTGGAATTTTGATGCAACAACATTGGTATGCATTTCATTGCATTCCTTATCGCCGCTGTTTAACGTTTATCAACGAGTAAAACTATACTAACGGTCCTATTTACCGGATCAACAACCTATTAAAATTTGGCTACACGAAGTTTCATTTTTAAATGTAGCTTCAAAAATGCACGTTCTTCGCTGTCTTTACGCGGCAATCGAGACATTTCTGCTTTATTGTTATTTCTCGAAGCGATTAGGTGATCTATTTTTAAAATAGGAGCTTAAATTTAAGTTCGTGTTATTTTGAAAGCAGGAAGGGGAAAATCTATTCATATTTAAAGGGAACGCTGACTGCGGCAGCGCACACTTGAATCCTGATGGATTTGGTATCAATGCGTAAGTATTAGAAGTATGTACAAGTATGAATATAAAAAAACATCCGCAAAGTAACTGATTTTTTTTCTGGTGATTTAATTTTCTTTTTATATCTGTGCCAGAATTTTGGTCACGTCGCATCGATCGAAAAATACAAATCACCATCGACCGTAGCCAAAATGCTGGTACATATTTGGCTCAATGGGCATTGTCATTCAACGGGGCAATGGTGCTAGCATTTTGGGTAGGCTGCCAACTAGGAGCATGTTATATAGAGCATTCGAACTATCCATAGGCTGGGAGCAGCTATTAGCTGGTACCAAATTATAAATATATATTTTTTTTAAACAAAAAATGGAACCAATTTCTACACTCAAAAAGGTGAAATAACGTCTTCGTTTAAAACCTCTTATAATACCTTAATAGTAATATTATGTGCATGCATCATGCATCAGTGACGATATCAGTTTAACAGCTACACCTGCCATATATCAGTTTCATACATATTATAACTATCTTCTTATTTCCTCCTTACTTACTTCCCACAAAATTATTCTTAGCGTAAAACATTATCGTTGTGTCGAACCAAGAACATTGATCTAAAACATGTAACGTGGTAGTCCAGCTGTCACTGTTACTTTTAGAGATAATACTGAAGTGGCAACATTGTTTCATCATGTATTGTGTCATTAACAAATAACGACACAATGTTTTTTTTTAAAATTTCCATTTTAAGAATTTATACTAATGTGCTATATATAATTAGATAGCTTTCCTTTTGCCTATTTCAGATGAGATCTTGTAGAAAAACCCCGGTCCTTCGGACTTAACAGTGTTAACTTGCCACCAGCTAAGCTGCCTGCTTTTCTATCCTTCTATCCCATGGAAAGAATAAAAAGAGGCTCTTCAAATATACCCGAGTATATCCGGTATGTCGATATCTTGGACTCAGAAAGTCACAAATGAAAGAGTTCTACGGCTGGTAGACCAAAAACGCAAACTCCTGCAGACTATCAAACAACGAAAAGTTGCACACCTAAGTCACGTGCTTAGGCACGACAGATACGAACTTTCGCACGTAATTATGATGGCCAGCAGGAATATGGCCAGCGAACTGCCAACCTTCACTAGTTAGAGAGGCACCCTCAGACGAAAAATACTGCTTCCCGATACATTAAACCTGCTCGTTAACATAGCTCAGAACCGCGATGGCTCTCTATCCCAACATGGTAACAGTATGCATGGTATCTGTAACAGAATTTCTTCATCTTAAGCACCCCCGGTTATGTCATGCAACGTTAGCTCATCAAGCTTCAAGCTCGACAGGGTAACAGAGCTTTTCAAGGTAATCAAGCAATGTTGTACTCTGTACTATACTCTTCCGACTCATAAGCTTTGATCTACTTCCCTTGTTACCGAATACCTTGTTGTTCATTAGCTGTTTCAGAGCTGTCATATCCAATCTCATGCAGACACATGTTTGGGATACCTTCGGAATATTCTCGGGTTAGTTTCTATTCTGGACCTACTACTAACTTAATACATTCTCTCAAACTCATGCGTAAGGACAAAGTTCAAATAATAAATTATGTAACAACAATTTGTTGTTGTGACATCACTTATTATTATTATCTCTTTATTTTCTTTTTTTCTTAGGTTTGGTTTTTTTACAGTATAAATATCAAAAACAAAAATTAATTAGATATTATAAAAAACCTATACCTAGAGTTCCGCCAGCAGCGGGGCAGGGCCCAAGCTACCGGTGGTTAGGGTCGCAGAGTGAGGAACCTCCAGACAATACGCGCCGTTTCAAGGAGTACCGCCTTCTGCATCTGACCCTTGATCCAACCGTCTAACGAGAGCCTCTTAAGATGTCGATCGAGGCTCTTCGCTATTAAGCCGTTCGTCGAAACGACTATCGGGACAATGATCGTCGAGTCAACATCCCATATGGCGGTTACCTCGTTAGCTAAGTCAAGGTACTTGCTGAGTTTGTCCTTCTCAGCCTTTACGAGGTTCTCGTCATGCGGGATGGTGATGTCGACGAGCCTGCCCGCAGTTGAGACCGGTCGACCAAAACGATATCAGGCTTATTGGCAACAATAGTCCTGTCCGCGACGATAGAGCGGTCCCAGTAGAGCAACACACGACCATTCTCAAGAACTGGCGCTGGTGTGTACTTGTAGTACGGCACCTTATTATTATTATTATTAGCAAATATGCACTAACCTTGTCAATGATTACCTATTTTAGCATTGGGATATTAAATTTTAGTCTTAAATAATCTATAACCCAATATCACCCCATCCAACAGTTCATCACTACACTTTATGACTCTATTCTCAAATCGTTTATTTTCGTTTATAAAGCCTTTCAAAATAATTATATATCCATCTTTTTATTTCCTAATTGCAATATCAAGTTCAACAAATAAGAAAATATTGTGAAATAGAACATCTCTATCTACACGAATATAATAAACATTAATTGCATAATGTTTTTACCGCTTTATAAGTATAAATATGTGGTGTCAATCACATCTTTATTGGTCGATACCTACGTCGACCTTGCAGTTACTCAATACGAGCTACACATAACTGTTTTTCTCATGAATAAATATATATATATTGGTAACAAAAATCTTGTTTTTACTTAACATTCTTCCACAGCGTAACGCCATAGAGTCCATAGAGTTTAGTTGCTGCTCTAAAGATCTGTGATCCATTCGACTGCTTAATATATAGCGGCATAATTTCTGGTAGCGGCGTATTTTTGTTTTCAATTTATTGTTAAAAGCTAGTGGTGAAATTTATTTCTGTAGTATCTTTTTACATCTAAAACAGTTAGAACGGCAAAGGAGGCGCATCTTACAAAAAAAAAAAAAACGATAGTGAGCATTTGAACTCAGAACATCAATTGTCGCCTTTTTTTAATAAATCGGATTTTTAAAATGCTTTTTGGCGACTTTTGAGTGTTGTACGTGGCTTTACTGCGAGATAGTCCCTAGTAGTCCTGATGAAGGCTTCCGGAAGAAACCGAAACAATTGTCGATCGTGATATCGACTACGCGTAAGTACCACGTTATACCCGTTAAAACAGTGTAGATAAATTATTATACTATTATAGACACCGGAATGGTAAAGAAACCCATTATCTCTATTCTAATATTATGTTATCATTTATAAAAATGTTTGACAAGCTATAATAAGAACCGGACAAGCGCGGGTCAGACTTGCCCTCCGAGGGCAAGAGGTCCAAACTACTTGCCCTCCGAGATAACAAACTACAGGTCTATTAGTTTACTGCCTTGTTTCTATAAACTTTTCGTCAGTTATAAATAGCAGAATAAACGATTCACTAGAGGAAAATCAACCAATTAAACAAGCAGGATTCACAAACGCGTGAACAATTACATTTATGTCACAGTTTCATATTATTACATAATTTAATTAGTTTGAATTTATTAACACATGCAAAAAAATGCCCATTCACACCCTGGAACTTCTAATAGAAAAATACCAAGAATAACAAAGACCACTATACATTCCATACATAGACTACCAAAAGGCATTCGACACTGTGTCACATGATGATGATGATGATGATGATGTGTCACATGAAAGTGTATGGAAGTTGCTAAAAAAACAAGGAGTTCACGATCAGTACATACACATAATTATAAACATTTATAAAATTAGCACCAGCAACATAAAACTAACACAGGCTCAAGATTCCCCATCAAAAGAGGTGTTAGACAGGGAGACCCCTTATCACCAAACATTTTTACAGCCATACTCGAGTCAATATTTAGACAATTATGTTGGGAAAACTTTGGCATAAACATTAAAGGTAAATATCCGACGAACCTCCGCTTCGCTAACGACTTAGTAGTGCTGGCAGAATCAAGCTCAGAACTTCAATATATCGCTGAGTCTCTAAACAGAGCCAGCATAAAAGTAGGCTTAGAAATGAATACAACAAATAGGTACTATGGTAATGACAAACAGTGCTAGAAGGAAAATAACAGTGGGAAACGAACTATTGAAATACACAAACAATATATTTACCTAGGAAAACAGATTAGCTTCAACAAAAAAAGCAACTGTAAGTAACAAAGTACTGGAATTTGCGCGAAATATTTAAAAGTTCGTTACCATTAAACTTAAAAACCAAGGTTCTGAACTCCTACTCTCTGCCGTACTTGACCTATGGCTGGTAAATATAAGAAAAACTCAAAAAATCAGACATACAAAAATAAGAAACAACACAAAAACTGTAGATGCTCTTGAGTATGCCAGAAACATGAAATGGAAATGGGCTGGACATGTAGCGAGACTTAAGGACAGAGATGGACTGCAAGAGTAACTTCATGGACAGGACCACAAGGAAAAAGGTAAAAAGGTCACCCATTATCAATACGGGAGGACGATATAAAAACTATTACTGGCCCTCCATGGATACAAGTAGCCCAAAGTAGAACCAAATGGAAGGACTTGGAGGAGGCCATTACTTGTTTAATGGGTTCCTGCCAAACACTAGGTTAGATAAAAATATTAAATACTTAGTTATTTACTTTTTAACTTTTTTAAAGCAGTAAATAAACGGCTTTTTATTTTTTGTTTATGTTTAAGTAAACAATTGATTTTCTTGGTCTAATCTCAAACCGTTTAAACACTCATTGGCTTAGTGTTGATTATCAGCGCCATCGATTGTCTCAACACCGCCAGCTTTAGTGTTGCTGTGTCGGTAAAACAGTTTATAAAAGTAATGGTATTACATAATCTCCAATAGATGTCAGGAAGAGTTATAAATATGATAATGATATTGTTATAAGAAAACACGGATAAAACAACGTTTTCTAGAAATGAAACCTAGGTACATCGATTTATCGCCCCCAAAACGGCCTTCATGCTAAATTTCATGAAAATCGTTGGAGCCGGTTACGAGATTCAGATAAAATATACAAGAAATATACGTTTAAAGGTTTTAGATGTGGTATGTTTTTAACAGTAAAAAAGTATCTAAATTGATATTTTTCTGTTTTTTTAATTTTAAGTACATACTACTACTACTCTACTTTATTACTCTAAATTCTTACTATTACTCTACATAGACTGTAGGTAGAGTAGCATTTAATATTCTTAGGGATCTTAGGATCACTGTTATCCAAGCCTTGGGATAAATAATGTAGCGTCTAGGTAGAGTTTTATTGTTGCCAGAGGACAAAAATACCATAATATATAGGCCCCTAAACGTAGTAAAGTCACACATACTATCGTAATTGTTAATCACTTAATTTAACACATTTAATTTTGCTTGCTCAAATTTTTCTTTTGATTATTAAAATCAGTAATATACGAGTATCAATGCAATTTTGTTATTTCTCAAGGCAACAAATTAATTTTAACCGATTTATTTATATAGCTTGATAAACAATACACCTTTAAATTTACATTCCTTAATAAACCTAAAGAAAAAGAAGGAAATAGCTAAGTACCTACTTTTGATGTTGCAGATCAGCTTTAAAGTTTTAAATTAATAGAACGATATTATAGTGATCTTTATAATTATCTATTATGTACTTATCCAATGTTTATCGAAGAACTAATCAAGTTGAAGTGTAATTATTTGACACTGCGGCCCGCCCGCGGTGTTACCCGCGTTGTAATGGTATTGACGAATGTTGTATCTTGTCGTTATCCCACGGGAACAGTCAATATTTTTGGCAAAAAGTGTTGCCTATGTGTTATCCAGAGTGAAGCTATCTTCATTCCAAACTTCATACAAAGCCATGCAGCTGATCCAACGACATACAACAAACGTCAAACACTCGCCTTTAAAATATTATGTGATTTTAATTAGAACAATTAAAAACCAATATTATTAATTATTAAACAAAGATTGCATACCTACTTGTAACATCCAAATGAGTTCTTGTTCTGGGTGCTCCAATGGATATAACTAAAGTAGATTATCCACTCCAACATTGATACTTCTTAACTCACTCAAGTCACCACAACAGTTAAAGTTATCACAAGTGTGAGTAGAGTGTTGTATGGCTATTAAATATTAAACAATTTCTGATTTATCAACTCCATAAAGTATCTTCTCGCGGTAAATAACTTGTTCACCGCTCGGAGTAAGTATATAAAATGCGCGTTATTTTTACTGCGCATTTTGTTTTATGTATTCCGAGGTACCTATGACGAATGGATATTAATGGCTTAACGTAAGCTAATAATACTATGGCTACATCTAACGGTTCTCAAGTACCAAGACCTACTACAACTATAGATTGAATACATTGATGGTACGCTTGCGCAATACGATCACACATGTAGTAAACAAAAAGCATACTAATATGATAGCCGAACACATGTCCAGCGAGCAAATGAAATGACCTAAAATGTTCTGCCATTCACCAGTTTTTGCTGTTATCAATCGTAGGCATGGAATTCGAGCGTGAATCATCAAGTGGCGCTAGTTCTTCAGGATTGTGACGAGTGCGAAAGAGACGGACTATCGTACCACCATTCAGATTTAATTGACTGGTTACGAACTCGGGCCCTACAGTAGGGACGTCGCGTTACTTAACATCGACTTTCTAAAAATTCCGAATAGTTCTTCAATGATAATTCCTTTTTGAAACAGCGCGCTCTCACGGTAAATATTTGTGGTTGTGCGCATCGCTTTCATGTTTTCATGTAGCGCCTGCGCACCGGAGGTGTAGTGGCATACCAGCCAGTTGGTTTCGTTTCGTACCTCTGCACTATATGTATATATGTACTTGTATTTAACCAACTTCGAGTTCGCATTGGAACCTGTACATGTAAACATGTTATGTAGTATGTTTATACCGTTTAATATTTTTGACATGTATTATCGGGTAACATTGTCGATATATTTAACTCAGTTTCAAAATTGGTACGAAAACATGGACAGTAGCCCGTGCCGCAGCTTCGGCATGCCGATGACAAAAACACGTCGTGGGGAATGAAGTCCTTTGGAAATGCAGTCGACTGACTCACATTCATGCTTTCATCACTCACACAAATAAATAGAAATAGAAAACGTTTCATTGAGGAAGTTGAAGTCTTAGAGGTGAGCGTTTAAGGTAGAGAATGGCACGTGGCGGCGCGTCGTGCGATGCACGCGAGCACCACGCATGCGACCGACTAAAACGGTATCGTAGGAATAGTAAACAATTAAGTGGCCGATGCGTGGACCCTGTTCGATAAAAAGTTCACGTCACATGTTTCCAACTCCACACTATAGTTGACTATAGGCACGAGGACTTCTAGCAGGTAGTTACGTACCGCTCGTGCACAATTACTACACAATTCTGAATTATTAAACTGGCAATCCTGTATTTGTTAGAAATATACTAAAGTAAAATAATAAGATAATTAGCTTAGGGATGACGTAATACTTTACAAGACATTCCCTACTCTAATTAGGAAGTAGTATCTATTTATAATTAGTGGGCAAGTACATTATTATCTTGCTGTTGATCAACGTCATACCCAGTAAACATGGCACACATATGTGCGACATTAGTGAAACGAGACTCTATTAACCTCAATTTAAATAATTTCATTGATGTTATAAACAACTGTTTACGATTGCCTTCCCGGGCCCTGCGCGTACGCGCGCGCTACACATCCGTCCGATAAGGGCCATGTCAAGTTCCATCGCTCGGAGCGGCGGCGGCGCGGCCTTTAGCGTTACACGGTATGTTCGCGCCCTTACACTTCTCTGATGCGGCCTGATGCATACAAAACAAATTTAGAACAGACAATTCACTGAATGACTGTGAGAAAAATATTAAGGCGCTACTCACTCGAAGAGGGAACTGCATTTCCGCCCTCCCTCCCGCTCATGTTCACTCGGTCTGTATGTCTGGCACCACTGGTATCACCTCTTCATCGCATACATTCTCCGTCCAAACGAAAGGCACTTCGAATCGATTATTGTTAAGTTTTTGCACGTTCGAATAACTTATCAGGAATCAAAATAGTATTAGTGCATGCGAGCAAACGCGCGTGCGCGCAGAGCGGCCAACGACGCGTACGCAGCTCGACTGCATCGAAAATGAGTGACAGTGGTGCGTGCGGTGTCGGCGACGCGGACGCCGTGATGCGGTCGGTCCCTTCCCGGATATCGTCGAGTAGTTTTTAAAATAGAGAAGCTAACGGTACGTGTGCACCGCCCGAAAGCGCCGGTCGCTTTACCCCAACCCGAGTCAAACCCGAAATGTGTCACTTGTTAGCGCGCAACGTGCTCGCTCCTCGCCACTTCCATGCCGATAGAAACGGGCACATCGCAGGGTGAACGGCACCAGCTACCTACCACACAGCACACGGCGCGGCGCCCTACACTGCCTGTGCCTGTAACACCCGACCCGTCCAAACTTTACAAAAAATGTTTCTCAATAGGAGCCGCGTACTGCCGACCGCCGCGCCGAGGGATCTTCTGGGGATATCCAAGCTTAAGGAACTTTTGTTTTTTATGTGAACCGCTCGAAGTTGTTCCTTACCTTGTTTCGAATGGTGGTATTGTTTTCTATTCTTAATTGTTATTTTTTAAATGACTTCTGAGTGCGACAATTGACAGAAGAAAGCTTATAGTGTTAGTTTCCACGATGCGCGCGACTGTGAATCGACACATTTCAACAACAGCTATCAAGAAATACATTCGTTTACGTGAAGGTATTCAAGTAAAATATACCTATATATTTGAATGAGTGGAATAGAACGAAATACCTATTTCTCCCTCCATTCACCAGATACACTTGAAAAGTACCAAATGATCGTAACAAACTGGACTTTTCTCAAACATGGAGTCGTGTGAACGCTGCACTGATAGCACGTGAACAGACACGCCTATGAATTTAACTAAATGAAGTCAATAAGAAAATATTGGGCAGTTATTATATTTTTTACGACTGTTCTGGTTTCACAATGCTATCTGTGTCAAATGTCAGCATAGATGAACGTAGCTTATGTAGGTATTTGTGTACAATAGGAATAGATATGATACGTAAAGATACGACTATTTCTTTGAGAATATTGTACATTTGTAAGAACATTAATTTAAATGTTTTTAACAGTTCTCGGGAAGGCAAGCATTTGAAAATTATACATCAAGAGAAATATTTTAATGATAGCATCTTTACAAGAGTTTTGTCGTATTATTCAGGTCGCAAGGATGCTTCACACTAACTTCGATCACAATCCCAAGTTTGCGTCGAGGTTAAGGGGAAGATTCCTACCTACTTTTCTAAGAACGAAAGTAATTTATAGAGATGCGCCGAATGTTTGTTTGGTATTCGGTATTCGGCGTATTCGGCATCTTTTCCACTATTTGTATTCGGCTAAATTATTCGTTTTTCTTGTCAAATATATTCGGTTGAAGCATTTCTATTTTCTTGGCTCATGTAGCCAAGGCGAAGAACAAAAAGAAAAAATTCTTATGTAAGATTTATGGTATAGTATAAGTCAGAGAAACCATATGTATTTCTTTACCTATGGTTAGAATAGTCAACATATATTTTAAAGCTTAAATCAATATTTAATTGAAACCTCACAACAATATTTATTTTTAAACTTGAAATTAACATTTAGACATTAATTAGATTCATATATCTTTCTAAAACTTATATCAAGTTGATATAAGTCAATAAATACTTAGTCACAAAATATATATTAAAACCGCAAATCAATAAATTTTTTTTAATGAATACACTCAAGTGGCAAATTGATATACATTATAACAGAGATATTATATAGAGGTAGAGAGATACTATAAAAATATAATAGAGATTAGACAATGTAACAATACAATAGTAAACCGAATAATTCAGCCGAATATCCAGTTCGGTAAATAAAAACATAAATAATAGAATGCTAAACCGAATATTCGGTATTCGGTTATTTGGTGACACCACTAATCGGCGCATTTCTAGTAATTTACCATTGAATCGTAAGTTCACTGCAAACTAGAGGCTACTTAGAAAATTATTAAACATTTAATATTTAATAGTTGTTGTTTGTTAGCCCGTTGTTTTTTTTTAAATGTGTAATTCTCTTTGTGATTCATTCAAACCAAATGAACGTTCACTCTAGGTAACAAAACTGCTAAGATGTTTTTTTAGGCTTTTGGATCGGTTAATAGCTACGCGACACTGACAAGTTCGAGAAAATCGTAATAAATCCTATCTAATTACCTTCTCAATACTGACAAGTGCGAGAAATTAATAAAAAACATAATCTAGTTTACTTAAAAGAAAACAACAAATTAATGTATTAAAATTTTTTGCAAGAGATAATTAATAAATAACTCACTCGAATGCAAGTTTTATAAATTTACCAATAATATTAAATGCCTTATATTTAATAATATTGATAAATTTTACAAATTGGCATCCGAGTATAGTATTTATTGTTATCTCTTGCAGAAAATTTTAAAACAATAAAATATTGTTTTCTTTTGTACCAAGAAAGGTTCGTTGGTTTCTCGCAAAACGTATAACATATTAATTACAGAGTAATCTTTACTCCATTACAATTAAAGATGAAACATTTTAATATTAACTTTTAGAACATTTACCACTAAATTTTCGTGAGTCATCAAGCGATAGGTATATACCCACGCTAAACTTGTCATTCATTAGTTTCATGACACACGGAAGTACCACCAATTCTTTAATATGAATCATACCTATCTATCTTTTTAGTCATTCTATAACTTAACGGAAGTGATGAGCATAAGTCTACTTCTTCTTCTTCTTCTTGTCCTTATCCCACACTAGGTGGGGACGCCACAACATGTTTTCCTCTTCCATTCTCTTCTATTATTAGTCGTCTCAGGGCTGACACCTTTCATAAACAATCATTCTTGACACCGTCCATCCATACCTTCTTTGGCCTTCCTCTACCTCTATATCCATCCACATTAATGTTAAGTACTCTTTTTGTTATATGTTTTTCATCCCTCCTCATAACATGAAAGTATTTTAGTAAAATAATTAACGTAAAAGAGGATGCCAATATTAGAATGGATCAGTTAGTGTCCTGAGCCGACATTTCAATAATATTTTACTTTATAAGCTTGCGATTGACCGCACGTGTGTCTGTATGTATGTTTGTTACCACTTCGCTCCATAACGGCTTGATAGATTAGAATGAAATTTGGAACGTAAGTACTTATAACCTAGATTAACACATAGGCTAAAATATAATAGCTAAGCATAATACACAGAATAAAATTAGGTTCCTCCAGGTTACAACAAAAGTCACTATTATATTATAAATGTGAATGTACTCTGTCTAAGCTGTTTGTTACATTTTCACTCCTACACCGCTAAACGAATTTTAATTAATTTCCGTGTAGAACCGTGTAGATGGGACCTAGGAAAAGGATTTGGGCTACTTATTATCCTGAGAATTGATTCCCGGTAACTAAAGTAGCGTGAAGAGCGTAGTCCACGCGGGTGATACGCGTGGCTCGCTTGGTGCTCAAGTAGAAACGAAAGTGTAACAACACCCCAAACGTGTGACGAGGTCTCCCTTCAAAGATGTCACATCCTGTCCGACCAACTCTGGAGCTATTGTTGTATCTAATCCATATGTGATTATGCAACAACAATAATCGACAATAGGCGCTTCACAAGGACGAGTTTCAACAATGTGAATGCGCATGATTGTGTTCACTTTCTCTCATCTCCTTACCCTTGGCGAATCTAGTTCTTTTTTAAAAATTAAACAAATAGAATATACAAATCACGCCTACTGATTACGGCGATTGTTCGTCTACCCTCCATAGATATGTAGACAAACTTGTCTTTCTATCAACATCATAATTTTCGGGCGTTCGGATAGCAAAACGGGAACAGGATATCGTTACAACTGCCTATAGCAAAGTTTTCAGTTAATTTGCATTCTTAACGGCCTATTGCGACATACCATGGCCTAGTTTAACTCTGGTGAATAACAATAATACTTACATATAAAATTCAACTCCATACTTACTCAGTTAAATATCATAATATCGTCTTGAAATATCATCTTTCGTTCTGTCCCTATATACATAATATCTGAAAATAAAAGCTTCGCTTAGACTCTACATAAATCTATGCAGCGCTCTCTAAGAACATCTTTGCAGACCAATATAATAAGTACGCTATTATTTTCAAACAACATCTAGTGACATCTAGCACAACTCGTTATTATTAAAATGCACGTTACTAAACTGGGCTGCTACTGCTTTCAAGCCTTACATGTTTCGTTTTCAACGTGACCAATTGGTGTGTTTATAACTGACTAGATGGCAGTAAATTCATAAAAGTACAGCGCCATCTATTAAAATTGTGTGGAACTTTCTAATGCTAAAAAAAAACGCTTTTGGCATTTGCGGTCCACAAAAATGTATTGTTGTATTTTCAATAGGCGTATCCCTTCAAGGGGTGGTACCTTCACTGCCCTAAAAACACAAGTAGGTATTTATAGACTCTGCGCTTCAACGAATACCTATCAAACTTCGTAAAAGATCAATACTGCGACGAAGCTTTAGACATTTGTAAGTATAAAGGTATGAGAACTATGAGACATAGGTACCTACCTACTGTAGAGATCAGAAAGGCTTTTAAAGAAGTTAATAAATCCCTTACCGCTTTACCTATTCATTGAACCACTAGATATTTTATTTCTATGCTAAACAGAGCGAGTACCTACCTAAATAGGTATGTCTGTATGCTCTCAACTTACCTATATAGGTCTGATAATGTAAGTACCTACTTACCTAAATTTATAAAATACGATAAGTGGGTAATTACATCATGATAATATGTACTATAATTACATTCTCAGAGTTATTATGACAATGTCTCAGAAATATATTTTTATTGAAGGAAACCTAGAACCTGGGAACCCTAAATTTACTTATCATCATACCTAATTGTAAAGATTCATTAAACAGCCAAGTTCATTTATTGTGTAGCTATATAAAATAACTGGCTTTTCTGTAATTATACAGTAAAGGCGTCGCGATGTAAAATATCTTACACATAACAGAGCCAACTAGCTCGAGTAGGTACGTAGCTACCTACTTAGTTATATTGTTGGTGTATGTGATTTCTAGTTCAAATGTGAGTGTTCTCAGCATCGTCACCAGATGTCATCGTCCCCTTTGTGGACAGTACGAGCACGAGTGTAGTGTGGCGGATACCGTTAGCCATGCATCCTTTCGTAGGTACGTAGGTACCTATATCAACTTCTAGAATATTATTTTGGAACACGGGTGTGTTTCGCCGTGCAGTGTACCCAGGGTGACCCAGGGGTAACCTAATATTTTTAACGAAAATGAGAATATAAGATGCGGTCTAGATTAGTGAGTCGTAATAGAATTGGTATGGTTTGCGATCTGTGTACTGATTATCTGACTTGATGACAAAATCAATACCCTACGTCAAACAACTGAAGTAAATGTCACATCGAAATTATATCTACTAACTAAACAGAAGTATACTGGACTTTGAAGTAAAGTATTTACCACCATATTACGAGTAGTATTAATGGTCTTTGCATTTTTAGAAACAACTGATTAAAGATTTTAGTAGTTCGTGATAGGTTCTAAAATTAAACTATAATACAAAAATCATATTCGATTTATTCAGTTTATTCATGCGTGTATTATTTCATGTACTTAATTCAGCGATATGAAATAGTATATTTGATTGAAGACAATATAATAAATTTTTAATATTGGTACATTTAATACTAAACGTAATTAAAAGAGACTTCTATTGCTAGTACGTGAAAATATTAAATATTTTCTTGATAGTAAAAATGTTATAGACAAAAACGCAATGGATTTTATTGTGATTTCTATTTTTCTAATGTGTGAGGTCTCCTCACGTCACGAGTATTATTAACCGACTACAAAAGAGGAGGAGGTTCTCAATTCGACCCGTTTTTAATATGTTTGTTACATCAGAACTTTCTTAGTTAATATATATATATATTATAAGCTATTTCACACTTTTGAGTGTTGAAGTTGGTTCCATTTTTTGGTATATTTTTTAACTATTCATAATAGTTCTATGCGCGACTTTTAAAAAGACTTAAAAATCTACCCACTTGGTAGTAGTTTTAAGCCTTTTTATAGTACCTACCTACTTATCATATAGAATAAAATATTTCCTATAAGCTGACAAAAGCCGACGTTATTAAGAATGTTTATTTTAATTTTCTATTAATTCATTCATTTGTCGTAAAAGTTTTGTAGAATGTATATTATCTGTATCTACGTATATAACGCGTATAAAAAGGAAGATGTTATTTAATATCAAACGCCGATTTATGTGCACTACTATAATCATTATAATCTATGGATAATGGAAACGTAACCGTAATCGGGCTATGTATGTGTATGTACCTTTAATATATGTAATTTCCGTCTGCTTGCTCTTGTAACACATATTACTCGTATTTATAACTTATGTACATAATATATAGATACTCGCAGTATCTGTATTTGTGTTATCAGAAATATAATTTAACACTCGTAGCATTTGATCTATGCAGTTTACTGTTATGCACATAAGCATCGCCTCAGCCATAGGACTTCCACTGCTGGACATACGCCTCCAAATTCACGCACACTACCTCTATATATTACGTTCTCATCAATCTAGAGTGGTAAAAACCAACAAGTGCAATAAATATAAAAAAGATATTTAATACACAATATTTAGTGTTAATTCCGCGACTCTACATTATTCCAGGTTATCATCAGAGTGCACCGCCCTCCCTCCAGCAAATTTGCATGCAGGAAGTATACAGTACGATACACACATGCAATTTTACGTAACCGAAGTATGCTCGCCATTCCGCCTGCCAAGCGTGGCGAGTACTGGCATAGCCCCCTTAAAATAAGATATTGGAGAGGATTATCCAGTAGTGGATAATCTACGGTTGAGATGATGATGATGACATATCAAGAAAGTGCGTCACCTGCTACTTTTGACTTAAGTGCATAATTGCAAACAAACGTACAAAAATGAAACCTTTTTCTGTATAATTTTAGTGTAGATATGGTCTGAGTAGTACTGCGCATGGCATCAGAACTCACCTTGTGATAGTGGAATACAATTATTTGAGATTGAGTGCCTAGTATTTACGCACAAGACAAAAACTGTGAGGATTTGTCGCCTCATCAGTTGGGTTTAATCAGTTTACTTGAGTGATTGACTACTTCCATTAAGGTCAGCGTGGATGTGATACCAGGTGTTGTCTAGCATGTTGATAGTCAAGATGTTCTATCAAGCCTCTAGCTAGTTGTTAGGTGATATGTATTCAAAGTTAGAATGGTAGACAGGCGGACACTCCGCTGCCTAATTGCTGTTGATTTGATCCGTTAACCAACCGATTGTTGACCAACCGAGCTATCGCTGACCGAAAAATCAAAAATTTCTTGAAATTTAATAAATATTCACCCTTCCGCTGCAAGAAAGAATAGGTTTTATAAAACCATTATATAATACTAGAGGCGTCCCGCGCTTTATCCGCGTGGATTACAATTTTCCCGCTACCTCAAATATTACCTATCCCACGGGAAATATACTTTTTCGGGGATAAAAGTAGCATATGTGTTAATCCAGGCCTTAAACTATCTTCATAACAAAGTTATTCGAAATAGGTGTAGCCGTTTGAGCGTGAAGAAGTAAAAAACATACACACATACACATAAACTTTCGCATTTATAATAGTAGTAGGATAAGAAACTAGCTGCACCCCGTGGCTGTACCTACGTGTTGATGAAAAACGGTGATGATGGTGATGATGAAAGTAAGCCTATGTGTTAATTGAGGTTATAAGCTATCTCCATACCAAATTTCATTAAAATCGATGCAGCCGTTTGAGCGTGAAGAAGTAAAAAAACATACACACAAACACATAAACTTTCGCTTTTATAATATTAGTAGGATAAATAATGTAGACGAAATCCATCTTTGCAAATTCACATCTACCTACATGCTGGATATTTGACGTGACAGAGTCGCCGGGTGGGTGTTACTATAAATGTAATGTTTTCTATCTTACAGGTTCCATTATACGTCAGGCGGACGGGTGACAATGCTCTGTGCAGGCTGTTGAGCGCGCCAATGGGCTGGACAGCAACTGCCACCCCGTTCACCACAAAAGCCGTGGGAGCTTTGATGGCGTCCCCGTGGTTCTCCCCCCATGACGCAGCAGCCGCCGCCGCAGCGGCCGCCGCTGCGCATACGCTGCACTCTGGAATCAAAAATAAGGTTTTAAAACCGGGTCAATCAGAAGCTGTCACATATTCGAGGACCGCAAGTTATTAATTAATCAACGTTTAGACCATTTCTTTGTAGACCCATTGATGCACCAAGTTAAATGCGTGGGTTTCAAATTTGCTCATCAAAAAATGTTCATTCATTGTTTATAATAAAACTCAAACACATTTTGCATCTTTTAATACCTCAGCTCCGACTAAAAAGAAGAACTTCTTCTGTTTTCTTTCGTTTTTCGTCAAATCTTTAGCCAGCTTTATACGCGTTTTTTGATTCAATTTATTTTATTTACACATATTTTCAACGTTACTTGTGCATTTCATGACGATGATTTGATAAACATTTTCGCTAAGAGAAAATAAAAAATTAAAAGAACTCAAAGAAATATTGTAAATAAGTACACGATGCACAATTGTGCATGCATTCTTACTCCGAATCAAGAGGACTTATGGAATCTACAAGCTAATATTTTATGTTCCCCAAAAATCATGAAAATTTGCGGTAATTAATCATTATTATTTAAGAACCGAATAGGCCTCACGTGATAGTTGCTGAAAAATTCCTCTCCGACCAGTTTCGAACTATTTTGCAGTTCTTCATTTGGAAGTTAATCTAGCGTGATAACATCTTCGACCACATCGTCACTGACCATCAAGTGAGATTGTGGTCAAACGCTAGATCTATAAAATATATAAAAAGTTATAATCCTAATGGACTAGATATAGTCCAGTTTTTAGTTTGGTGGTTTTAGAGCGAACCGTATCTTCCTTTTTAAAACTATTCCACATTCATCATTATCATCATCATCATCTCAACCATAGGACGTTCACTGCGGGACATAAGCCGCTTCTAACCGGTCCTTGTGGAAATCAATGGGGGAGCCATTGATTTCCACAAGGACCGGTCAAAAGCAGCCCGCATCCAGCTCCTGCCTGCGATCTTATTCAGGTCATCTATCCATATTGTCGGTGGCCTTCCTATCCTGTGCTTGCCAGTCGAGTTCTCCATTCCAGAACCTTTCGACCCTAACGGCCTTGTGTTCTTTGAGCTATGTGCCCTGCCCACTGCCACTTCAACTTGCTAATCCGCTGGGCTATATCGGTGACATTCGTTCTTATAAGGATCTCCTCATTTCTGATTGGATCACGTAGAGAAACCCCGATCTCTCTACAGCTCGTTGTGCGACTCTGAGCCTGTTTAGAAGGCCCATAGTCAGAGAGCACGTCTCATTTCCGTAAGTCATATACAACATTAAATCGGCTTAAATTTTCTAAATGTTTGGTTATTATTTTTATTACCATTGATTGACCAGCGTTTGATTGAAAACTCACTTGACGGTCAGTGACCATGTGGCCGAAATTGATGTCTGGTTCTCAAGAACAGCTGCCGGAACGTACAAGGTGTTTGTTGACAGGTTTTTTATTATGGCGCTTGTAAGTAACCAGCCGTGCACCAGAATGTGTTCCATCATCAAGCAAAAAGTTGCCACGTGAATCGTGTATTTCATATACATATGCATTTTGTTTAAACAAACTTCCAGAAAAAAAGAAGGAGGTTTCAATAAAACTGTGTTCTTGTATGTATGGTACCTCAGAACTTTTTCTAGGTGAAATAACAAATACATAAACAGTACAAAAAAAAACAAGTTATATAAGTTTATAAGCAGTAACCTATAATATGTTAATATTATAAAGATTAACATTAACGAATCCTACCCAGGAAATACAATCTACAATATGTATAAATATGGGTAATATATTTTAAAACTTGATGCTAAAAGACGTATAATGTTTCACTAGAAGTACAATCATCGCAAAAGATTTACGTCTGCCCTCCGTAGGCACTAGTTTGCACTGTATGACGGCAAAAACGATTTAGTTCATTATTTTTTTATTTGATAGCAGGTGATTCTCGTGTGGTCTCATTTAAATTTGATTTTAATCTGACCGGTAGTTTTTAAATTGCCCCTAATAATGCTTATTTTCTTCGGCTATATTGATAACTAGCTGTAACCCGCGGCATCGCACGCGTGGAGCTGTAGTAAAGCACGAAACAGTTATTAAAAGTTTAAACTTTAATTATTATATAAACAAATGAACATATAAATAGAACTGCAAGGTTCTGCTGAGGGCCTCTACTCCTGCTTTATGAGCCATACTGGCCTAGACCCATGCTATAAACTTAGTGTGACGCAGCACTTCCGCTATATTATTTTGTCTGTGGGAGTCTTGGAATGGGAGTCTCTTCTCGTGTCAAATTCAGTAGTAATTTGAAAGCTGGTGCATGAGTACTCCTTCCTCCGTCTAGTAGGGTCGCTGCGATTGTTATAAAAAAATCTAAAAACTCATAGAAGAACCCCGGTATATTTTTACACCCATAGATAATTTATAAACTTACCTACAAATTTTAAAAGCTACATCTTTAACTATTAAAGAGATAAGGCACTTATCTGGGTTTTTTTTAAAATTTATAAGGTAAAATTCTTTTCGAACTTCTTATGAAAGACCGATATAAAAACGTTAACATACAATATACTCTAAGTATTGTTGTAAGGTACCTTAAGGAAAGATTCATGTCATTAGTTCTAAAAGAGAAAACTTTTATACAATATTGGACCCCCCTTTTGACCCACTTCCGGGATGAATTACGCAATTCGCTTCTTATCCTACATAATCAGTATGTACGGAACCTGCTGTCAACATTATAAGTTCGTAGCTTCGGCTGTTCGTTGATTACTAGAATCGGCTTACTCCTTCATATATATACTAGCTGCGTCCCGCGGTTTCACCCGCGTCGTGATGATGATAATGATGATAAAAGGCTAAGCCTAAAAAACTCACAAATAACGTGGCTCGCTACCGGTAAAAAAATATGTAAATCGGTTCAGTAGATCCAGAGCTCCTCTTTATAATATTAGTATAGATCGATGTTCAGATTTTTCTATTTGATTAAACTCGACATTTTGAACACTTTTTTGATATCGGGCAGATATTACCACATTCATTAATAAGCATACAAAAAATCTTGCTTTTAAATAATATAGGCGTAGAGATTCATTTCTTACGTGGTTTCTAATTAAAAGTATTCAATTTATTTTTTTCATTGAAAGTTTTGTAAGTTTATTGCATTTTTTTACCTTAAATTATTAATTATGTGTTAATTTTATTTTATTATTATTTTAGTTATAAATACAACATGGATCTTGTGTCTGAAATAAAGTGCTATTATTATTATTATTATTTAGTGCACACGAGTAATAAGTTGTTTTAATCTTAATACAACTGATGTATATTTTATATATCAACTGCATGGTATAGTAATAGAATATATTAAAAGGTACCTTTTGGACTGTAATAATGGAAAAAATTCAAATAAATGTCAATCGTAATGCGAATGATTTGCTAAATTAAAATGGAATCCTTTTATATTGATAAAATTTCCTTAGTCTCGACTGCACTTCATTGTGTAGATTTTTCTCAAAATGTATATATTTATATGTCATACTTAGTATATTCTGTATATTTTTTGAATTGGCGAAAATACAATGTAAGGGGCAGGCTTATCAGATAAACATCGCCAGTGTAATAATAGATGCAGATAAAATTGCTGTCTTTATTAAAATAGATAAAATATTAAACAACAATAACAAAAAATACGCATATTGTAGGGAATGATTTTTAAATTCCTATAGCAATAAATGCGAACATAATAAGAACATAGAGATATAATTAAAGTAACAATTGATAAAAAAGTACTACTATATATTTTATTTTAAATACATATTGAAACTAAAATATGTACTAAAATGAACTCAATTACATTTGTGTATAAAAATGGCTTACCCTTCATATAGCTATCGGCACTAGCCCCTCTATAATACTGTCACCATATCTACAGCACGCACACTTATCAAAATTATTGACAAATCGACGACCTCAAAGAACCTCTTTTGTGAATGAAAAAAAACACAACAATGGGCACTTTTATCTTCACTTGCGTCGTGGGTTCTTTTTTATCTGAGCGCGTGGTTTTTATGACAACAATTCGAGATATAAATTGTAATTGTTGAGGGATTGTTTATTAAATTATATTGGATATTGTATGGGTAGGTAGTGGTGTGTTTGACGATTGCCGAAAGACTGAGTGGTGCGTACAGTGTGTGAGTGGGGTGCGCGCATGACTAGGGGATGCTGGCCACATTTATAACAAGTAAATAATAGTGATTTCCAAATGGATAAAAGTAGCAAAAACAGGCGAATTAATACATGGCTTAAAAAAAAAAAAACATCAGAACTTTGCGAGATCAATAATTAGCAGAGAGCATTTCTTTTCTTTACCAGATTTCACCGGACAAGTATTTAGTTGTATTTCATACTTACTTTTTTTTCTTGTTTACATATTCAGTTTCGGTATTATACTATATGACGTTCAAACCCAATTTAACAAAATTCACTTATTCCTTTACGCTAATTACTTATTAAATACTGAGACTATACTGATATTCTCAGTATTTCAGGGACAAGATTTCCTTTCGAGTATGAATTTGTACACACTTTGACGTTAATTATTTCATTACATGGTGCCTCATTAGTGTATTCAAGAGAACTTCATGTAGAAGTTGATATCGGCAAGATTAAAAACGTCTATTATTTTCGTCATCATCATCATTATTGTTATAAAAGTAGCCGTAATAGCTCGACATCATTAAATGATAGCGACTGCGTGCATTTATTAGATCTACCGATGCATAAGTTTTCAGACAAGTCATCGAGAGGAAAGGTAACGTATTGTCATGTCATTAGTCGTATACTTAAAGTATATAAAATAATAACCCTTCGAAACGCATTATTCTCGGCCATTTGCATTGAATAGGCTCCGAAACTACTGAACTGATTTGAAAATTTTTTTCTCTGTTGGGAAGCTACACTATCCCCGGCTGGCATAGGCCATATTATATTTTCAAAAACTATAACTAAAGGTATAAGTTTGTCCTCGTGATCATTCCCACAAGCTCAATATATTCTATTACCTTTAAATCAAATCTTAATTTTAGTTGGAGTATGTTTTGATTCTTTGAACATTCGTTTTTAGAATCTAGATCGTTACCGAATATCGCTTTTTCATGCTTATAAAGTTCAGGCGTTCAGCCTGAACTTTATAAGCATGAAAAAACGGTTTCCGAGTTAATTTTGATATAAAATACTCTGAATGCGGCAATTCACATGAATTTCCATGGATATACATATATGATATGGTATACATTTAAATGTTTTTGGTTTTATCCAGCAACCGATAGATTAAGTTATTTCGACACATGACGTCTTCTTAATATTTTCATCGAAATTCAATCAAAATAAAAATAAAAACATAGCAATAAATTGGGAGCAAATTTATATATTGTGGATAGGTTTACAGCGATAGAGACTCGGCACACGCAGCGGCGCCGCGGCGTGAAACAATTGAAAGTCAGTACTAGCTGTTATTTATCAACCTAGTACAACTATGACACATGTATAATAGTATGGACGGTACGCGCGTTATTCAATTGTTTATGCGTAATGGGCACGGTTACCTTCATGGAGGTAGTTCCTGCGATAGCCACTGAGGGCCGCCTCTTGGTTGACTTTACATATGTAATCAATTAATACAACCACAACGGTGCTCGAAGAAGCGTTTGATCCATAGAATTTTAATCAACATTTCGAGGTGAAATTAAGAAAAAAATGTGTAGTAATCGTTTTTAGCTATTTGTATTACACGACCTAAGCAAATAGATACTTTTAAACTAAGCTTTTGAACTGATCTTGATTGAAACCTAAAAGCTGTATCGGGCTGATCGGCAGAGGCAGACATTTATGCGATGAGTGTACCTAGGTGTGTGTCCCGGGTCTTGGATGTACGTGTGCTGTGATTGTGTGTGTCCATGCCTCCCGCGACACAGGGAATCCTAGTGCGGGAGTTTGAGTGTGAATAAATAATAATATACTTCTATTCTATGTGACAGAAAGGAGGAACTCTGTATAGGTTTGTAAGTTGAACGACATTAGTGTGAGTGTCACTTCACAAACTGCGCTAGATTATGTTATGGTCAAATATCGACAAGCATCTTTCGAAATTAAAATGGACTCAACGATAAGTACTCTCTAAGTAGGTATTTTCTTGTCTAAAATTTAATTTTATATGTGATGACATGAAATATTTAGGCCACATTTTTCGCATGGTACACAAATACACACTGAATGCGAGTCAGGCTTGTATCCGAAAGTCGGAGGACGCAGACACTTGCATCGCTTACAGAAGAGGCTGACATAAAACCTTATACATACTAAAATTCTAAAATACTTGATAAATAAATATGAAAGCTTTTTTAGAATTAACACATGTATGCAAAATTCCTTTGCACATGAGATTAAAAAATGAAGGTTGATATTTTAGAAGTGTTTCACTTTTGTACCAAAATGTAAATTTGACGTAGTTTTCATATAGGAACTAAGCTATGTGTTTGATTGAGAATAATTCGCTAATTCGGCCATATTGTGCGGGCTGGGGCCGCGTCGCGCATGCGCCGCGCGCGTATGAATGGTTGAATACAAACACACAGCCGTCGCGCATCTGCTGGTCAACCCGTGGACACACAATGCTCGCTGCTGTGACCAACCATTCGGTACAAAAGATAGGACACAAAATGATAGCCGATAGAAACTTCAGTATAGGCATCATTAGTCCTAACTTTATAGAACACGATACATATATTCAATAACAGATATTTAGTCACGATAATGACACTTAGACTTTTAGACCCTAAGGCTGAAACTTATAGAACGTACTTAGACTTCACTCAGTCTTTGCTTATGGCGAACGTTGGTTTCAAATTAATTAGTCCCTGTGATGCTGAGAATACTTAACAGTAGTCAGAGAAAAAGTTTGTGACAGTGACAAGACAAGAAATACAAGAATGCGATGACGCAACACTGTTAACTAAGAAAGGGATCGTACTTAATGCGATCTTAAGCTTATTCCTATAATCTTATTTGTAACCTCCGACGCAAAACCGATGGAGTGTTATAAATTTGACGTGAGTATGTGTCTGTGTGTCTGTAACATCGTAGCTCCTGAACGGATGAACCGATTTGGTTTTTTAGGGTTCCGTACCTCAAAAGAAAAAACGGAATCCTTATAGGATCACTTTGTTGTCCGTCTGTCTGTCTGTCAAGACCCTTTTTCTCAGGAACGCGTAAAGGTATCAAGCTGCAATTCATTTCAAATACTCAGGTTTACTGTTCCTTAGAGCTGTGAAAAAATCAAAGTTCTAAAGCAACGCAATCAAAAATCAAAAGATACAGCCGTTTATACTGCAAACTTTTGACAATCCCAAGGGAATCAAATCCTACAGGGTACCTACTAATAATAAATAGTTAAAAAAAAGTCAAAGTACTATCTATAGATTTCACTCCAAGAAGCTTACTGATAAACTGATAGTCTCCATTAGCAAACTATTATTAAAATTTAAAATGGACCCTCGACATTTTAGGTGTTAAAATAATCTCTAAGTATAATCAAACGTCTCTTACCCGTAAAATTACTAGGTAATTTTTCACGTATGTCTGCGTACGACGGGAATATAAAAATTAAAAACTAGGTACTATTTCGGGTCCAAGAATTGAACTATATAAACTCTTATACAAGTTCAATTGTAAAATTTAATGCCTTAAAACGGTTTATGTTGCTGCATACAAAATATTTTAAATGTAAAACCATAATGTAAGCCATTACATTATCATCCACCTGCATAAAAATTCGAGTGTTAGTTGCATCCATGTTTAAAAAGACACAAGAGTTATTAATTCTGTATATGCTTTAGAACCTCTAGAAATCGGGGGGAAACATATACATATATATTTTCCCCTAGTTTTTTTTAACCTCGTTATCCGCTTCGAACTACGTTTCAGAAGAATGGCAGCTGATACTGCCTGGGTTCAAAGTGAACTTTATTGATTCTCACGCTTCACAGTAGTACATTAGAATCACTAAGCGTGTCATTGATGCTATATAATTGTTATATTTAATGATTTATCTAATTAATGAACTAATGGTTTTTACAAATTCATAATTAAATATTGTATTATGTGACTTGCCTAGTATGACTAATGTTATAAGGCCAATAAATAATTCTATTCTATTCTATGACCAATTGTTTAAGTTTTGCAAAATCATGGCCAATGTATCCTTGCCTGACCCTACAACTCCGAGAGGAGATTTCGTTTATGCTCCATTTTTTTTCCCAATTTTGCGCTTATTTCTGAAAGCTGCAGTAACGTGATATTATTTTGTTATTTGTTTACATAGAATACGAATGTATCGATTCGACTTTGATTCATTTAAATTAAATTCATTTCTATAAAAATGGTTGGGACTTATTACGGCGCATTTTATAGAAATACCGTTTCCAGTCTCACATCTACGACACCTTAGTTTAGAAAAATAGTGTGTGCATGACAACATTTAATAATAGCCAATATTTGTTAAACAATAAATTACTATGAATTTTAAATACTAATACTAGACTTAGACTAATAAAGACCTTCATAATAATATACCTCACAAAAATCTTACGATAATATTTCATGAAATATTTACTTTTAATAAGCGACCGGATCAAAGGTCCCTGTTAGTTTGTAAATAGGGTGGGCTTTTTTATACATTAATTCAGAAATATTAGCAACACAAAAAAGTCGTAAAAAATGGATATTGGCGCGTGTCGCGTCCATCAGAGACTGGACAATGGGAAAGACTTACGTACGATAAATTAGGGGTTTGTCATTTTAGTATGGATCTTTAACTGGAGCAAAACAATATTTGGAACTATTCTGAGTCATAAGAATGCAAAATTTGTATTTTTATTGTAATTTGTATCTTGTATATTTATCTACAAGCAGATGGCATATGAAATATATAGAACTTTATAATGAAGTGTCAACGATCATTACCTAAACTATGGCACTTTTTACTAACTATATGCTTACAGCAAGAAGGGGTTAAATTTTCCAAATTTTTATCACATTTTCACATTTTATCAGCTAATTTTAGATTACAAATGAATGTAATTTCAGAATCTAGACCAATTTATCACCCCTCAACAATTGATATCCCTAAGATCCTTTTACAAGATTCTGTAAGGATTGTGTAAAGATCAAATACTTTGTGGCGATCAGTAATGAACGTCTAGCAGCGGACAGCGGAGGTTTAAGATTGGGGACCTTACCTTAACGCATTAATATATTAACTCTACGAATTCAAAATAAAAACAGCAATACTTACATCCCCAGTGTCTTTTTGTATTTTGACATGCATGCAGATGGCAATTTGCGAGTGACCGTTGGCTGTCAATCAATCACTACGAGGGGTAGGTAATTGCAAAAAACTGACCCCTCGTTGACCACGTATAAAAAAAAAATATCACACAAAAGAACCAAAAACTCAATACCGAATGAGAAAAAAAACGAATTAACGGAAAGTATTCAAAGGATCTTTGTCACGTGGCAACCCTCAAAGTGCTAATAAAAAATGCTATCATTTTGAAAAAGTGATATGTGTGCAACCGGCTCGATCATGATCAAATATTTTAATTTTAGATTTTGGATTTTAGTTAGGCGCACGACATTGATTGAAAAAGAGTAGAATAATAATTATATTGATTTGAATTACAATTTTTGTTCATGTAATAGCTTCCTATTTATGTTTCAGTGGAGGTTGGACCAGAAGTAAATTGGCCATATTTGTAAGATTGAAGAGCTATACCAGACTAGCTACTTTTAGTATTGGAATCGTGCGATCCCACGACTGCATCGATGCTGCGTCGCGTTTTGGTGACTGCGTTCAACGCAGAATATGCTAAATGGTTGGGACCGGCGGCGCGGCGGCATCAGATTGTGCGGAGTGTAGAGCTCAGCCGCTGTGGCGAGTTTCCGAAAAGCGACTCAATCGCCGCGTTTGACGTTTTTAAGTGTGCGCAGTGGAACGTTTGGTAGCTGCATTATAGCTTCTAAAAAGCAACTAAATCGTTGGTCACTGATGCTAAAAGTAGCTCTAGCTATAGCAGACTTGCTATAGCCCTAAGGTGTGTAGATGCCAAGATAGACAAAACTCGTTGAGTTTGGAGACAAGATAACAGACTAAAGGTTCAAGAACCCAGCACATATTAAGAAATTCACCGATTTGTACCGAAACAATAACCAATCAATCCTTTTATATAGTACGAATACCATTACTAAATAAATATGAAAAGGTCTCTTTGGGCAATTATTTGTAAATGAGATATCAATTAGTTCTATATGTGTCATATATAAAGAATACATGAACGGGTTGTCATTTCGTTTTTCGTGAGCAAGGCTGGTTCTGCCATTCTCCTTTGCGTAAACAGATTATTTATCATAAAAAAACCAATCATGCATAATAATATTTATATAATATTATAGGGCTATCAGTCATACATCCATAAAAATCTGAGAAAAGTGTAGCCCATCTTAGTTAATTATGTGTTACATAGTAACACATAATTAACTAAGATGATGGTAAAACTTTTTAAATGGCTGAAACTGTAAATATGTACCTACGACAATGTATTTTATAAAGTAGGTATTACATTTTTGTATTAATCCTTTGTAAAAACCGCTACAGAAGAAGAACAATAGCAAAAATGTCTCTGAATTATTGTCATTATATCATAAAATATAATTTATGAACTGATTCTCAAATATATTCATTTCAAATATATTTACATACATTTTTCCGATTATCATATTGACTGAAGGCTAGCCGTATAATAATACAGTTAAGGATCTAGAAAACCAACTCCCAACCCAACTCCAAGTATTTCCCAATACCAGAAGAAGATATTTTAGTTCTAAAATAATAAAAATATAACCTAAGCCTACCTAAAACATGGGTATATGGGTACATGGGTACATCTAATTTGGTAAGTAAATGTTTGCATGATTGCAGAATATACTTACCTTGGTATTATAGGCTTAAGTAAATTCAAGTGAGTAGACCTTTTTTTTTTAAGTATATATCTGTCTACAAATACTTTATACTACAACATATTTTATATGTACATAAACGTGTCATCAATCATAACATATCAAAGCACTTGATTCAATAAATTGTAATCTTTTGATAATCGTATAATTTCGATGCACATATTTGAACAAGCTCGAAAACTCGACGTGTCATCAAAGCTTGTGGAATAACGTAAAACGTTTCGCTGGATGCAGGCGCATCCATTAGGGGCGTTTGCGCCCCCGCACTCCCTACAAAAGTGACAAGTTTTTGCCCATACACTACCACTTATTCTATGCCCCTAACACAATGCGCTTGCCACTCACGTCGGCGTTTACATATTCTCAAATAAGCACTCTTTCTATCGAATTCGCGAATTATAATGTGACACGCGCTTGACAAGTCAATCGCGTGCTTTGTGATCACACATTTTTGTTACGATTGAATATTTTGATTAGTTCTTAGTTTTGACAGATGTGATTCTAGTGAAGATGATACTTTGAATTTGGCTAATTTTGCTTAAATCATCATTATATACAAAAGTTGTAGACAAAATATTTTTTTATAATTGGCATTATGTTGTTATGTAGACATACAACGTAAGGACTTTGTTAGCAGAAGATCATCGAGCTGGAAGAGGAAATTAGCAAGTTACACTGGGATATCCTAGGGTTATGTGAAGTCCGTAGAGAGGGTGAGGACACCATAACCGGTAAATCCGGTAACTTGCTCTACTACCGGGATGGCGGCCAAAAATCCCAGTGTTGGTGTCGGATTTCTTACTATGCTCGAAACGCTGCTGGTTTCAAGCAGGGTAGCATACCATATACTCAGAATATGCACCGAAATCATGATAAAATGCGATGCGATGATAGCTTGTCAAGCGATAATGGCTCAGCGGGGGGAGCGTCGCCTGTCAAACTGACGGACACTGGTTCGATCCCCAACAACAGCTTGAGCTTCCGGTGAAGGTTACACCGTTATCAAATTCCCAGCATGGTGGTAGAGTACCTACTTTCGAATACCCGCCTGGCTAGCTACCACCCTCAAGTTTGAAAAACTGTCACCAAACACATAGTGTGTTCAGGCAGCAGTCCTTGAGAGCCAGTGAGCATTCTAGGTCTAGCGTGATAACATCTTCGACCACATCGTCACTGACCATCAAGTGAGATAGTGGTCAAACGCTAGATATAGATCTAGTTAGAGTTAGAGTTTTTTTAAATAATGTATATAATACAGTATATAAAAAGAATAACTTCGTTTTCTACTAAGATATGTAGAATAAGAAAGAAATCCCTCGTCACCTAGAAACGTGTGATGAGATGATTAGCTAAGAAGAAATATTGCAGATATCGAACTTTAGGTAATCTGTGCCAGTTTGTAGACGACTCAGGAATAGTCAATATTGTAATATTCGGTATTTCAAAGTGTAATCGTTCGCGTGTGTGCGTGTAGGGTGAGGACCCTCGAAGGAAGCCGCGCTGCTATTGGCTGCTGGTCGGAGGGACGCTGCGCGCTGCTGCGAGGGTCGCCGGCTAACGCGCGCAGCCAATCAATTCGCTCATTTTTTAAATAAAGAACGTGATGCTAAAAAACCAGCACGTTTTTTTATGTCCCGATTGTATGTTACCCTTATATATAACAAGTATGTACATTGTGCATACTCGTGATTAATCTTTTTGTTTACGTTCTACTGTTAGTTTAGCGACAGTTCATTTTTTAAGTTTCGGAATATTTCTGAAATCAAAAATAGATAAACTAAAATAGATGACACATATGTACATGTTATTATATCTGTGTAATTGACAAGTACTGATAGTTAGGTAGAGTATATGACAAATTACTGACTCAATCTTTTGTGGTATTGACAATAAATATGAAGAATGCTGAATACACATTTATAAATATATTATTCTAAATGTGTGTTCCTGTATACGTACTTCATAAAACTTCTGTGTATAAGGTTGTATATCCTGACTGATGACGAGTAATGAAGGTTACCAATAAACTGAGTAGGTACCTACTTACTGAGTATTGAGTAATTTAAGTATCACAGATTATTGTATTAGTGCCATCTTAAATTTTAAATCGTTATTTTATAAATAAACTTTGTAAATTCACGGTCGTCGTGGCTCAGTGATATCTCATGATCACGGACATTGACTTTAAAACCGCGTCCCCAGGTTCGAGTCCCGGCTGGGGAAAACATTCCTGCGATGAGTTTGGATATTTTTTGCTCTCGGATCTTAGGTGTTTTAAATGTGTGTATATTATAACCTGCCGCGACACAGTGTATTTTCGTATCGTTTCTTTTTTTTTTAAAGATTTGTCACACATATTTATAACACATAGACCCCCGCACTAGGTTTCCCTGTGTCGCGGAAGACATTGACGCACACAATCACACCACACAAACACCCAAAACCCGGGACAAACATCTACACTCATCGCATAAATGTTTGCCCCTGCCGGAAATCGAACCCAGGGTCCCGGAGACACAGAAGTCATGTCACTGATACTGACCACTACGCCACGGGGACCTTTAATTAGGTTTGGTTAGTATCTTTTCAGGAAACGATGTGGAAAAAATAAGTTACGTTACCGCAAGCGAATTAATTTTGCAAACTTTACGGTTTTTGCAAAAATATTCTCCCCAGTTAGAACCGGCCTTTCTATAAAATGTTTATATAATTTCAATTGCGTCTCTTACCAATCTGAGTATAGATATATAGATAGTGGCCTTCTGTCGAGTTCTGAGAGAAATTATCTGAGGAGCATGCCATTTATCTTAATTATGAAAAAACCTTATATCAAGGTCAAATTATATGTGGTTACAACCAGAGTTTTTACTTTAAATTCTGATTCCTATTTATTTCTATAATTATACTGACTTTCTCATCACACTCATAAGTCTCAAAATCTCATCAGAGCTTTAATCAATTTTCACCATTAAAAACCAAATAGTTCACCTTACCAGAGCTCAAGACGACTGGGTCTGGGTCCTATTTCATAAAACAATTACACGTATTAAACCAACAAATAGCATTCACGTAGAAACAATAATTCGCTAATGACGTAAAAAACAAACATAAACTTTACTGTGTACGATTGACATTTGTTAGTTTACTAGGATTTGTTATTTTTTAAAAGAACGCCTGCCTTCACGCGTGCCTTCACGCCCGCCAGCGTTCACTTGATGAAGTATTATAATATTCTATTACTAATATTTAGATGCGAAGAACGCAACAAGTTCATCATCATCATCATCTCAGCCATAGGACGTCCACTACTGGCCATATGCCTCCCCCATTGATTTCCACAAGGACCGGTTGGAAGCGACCCGCATCCAGCCCTTGCCTGAGATCTTAGTCAGGTCGTCTGTCCAAAAAGTAAACATGTAATAAGTTTTAATAAGTATTTGGTGACAGTTTTTCAAACTTGAGGGTAGTAGTTAGGGTACTGGAAAGTACCCTACCACCATGCTGAAAATTTAATAACGGTGTTACTTTCACGGGAAGCTTAACCCGTTCTTGGGGATCGAACCAGTGTCCATCAGTTTGACAGCCGACGCTCCCATCGCTGAGCTATAGTCGCTTCGAAAACCGTTGATCTGGTGATGATAGTACGTACCAAATAAGATAGTAGTCTATCGAACATTTTAAATTTGGAATATCTATGTACATTTGTGTGAATAAAGTGTATATCTATTGTATTGCATTATATGGTGATTAATTCAGGCACACATCATCGCAATTCTAAACGAAAAAACGTTAGGATTTATAAGTGTTTTATCAAAATGAATAAAATGAAATAAGGAGATTTACACGCTTAAAATAATCTTTACCATATAAGTTATACAGATAAATTAAAGTAATATGAATACGTAACAATTTTAAAATCAATATTTCCAACCACAAACGTTACAGTAACATAAGGTAAACGTTACGTAAGGGGTGCAAAAAAGGGTGCCTAAAAAGTTTCGAATCGAAAATCTGGACCGTCTGTGTATTTTTCAGTGATTATTCCCTGAGGTTGTTTCGATTTGATTTCTTCATAGTGTTTACGCTTGGACATTTACACCTACGTTCTATTGTGTTGTTTGCACCGGAATTTATGTATACGATTTGAAAAAAACATACGTAGGTATAACGTTGATTGTAATATGTGTATACTTATATAACTTTTAAGTAAATTAATGCATTCAAGTTTTCGAAGCCATTGTTGTTTGAGGCTGAACAGCGGACTCCGCCGTACAAATATTAAAAAGTTACAGAGCTTAGAATTAAAAAAAGTAATTAGAATTATTCTAAAGATACCTGTTGGAAAACGAAGTATACGTAAAAATACAACTTTAAACTTGCCTAAGTGAGATAATAAGGAATACTTAAGAGTTGTAAATTATTGTAATTGATTTGATGGTGGTAGTTGCTAGAGTGTTATTGTTCCGGCTAGTATTAAATACGATCATATACGTAAATAGTTAATATTTCACGTTTACTAATGAGATAGAAGCACGAAATATAATAACATTAGTTATTATGGTATTAGATAATTAAAAATAATATCGGAACGGAATGTATTTCTTATAAATTCATAAAATAGTGATTTTTAAGCATATCTTTTAAGTATATGTACCTACGTAATTCTTGCATGCTATTGAGTTGAAATACAATTATTTAAGTAGACTATACCTAATTGACTTAAATGTCAAATGCCAGAGGAGCTTTTTATTTGTTTTCATTGTGAAAGATTATTTTCAAATGGCATTAAAATAACAATAGTAATAATATGTATGTAGTACATATTATTTATATATTATATTTTAATATTGTTTTTTAATTATAAATAAGAGAATTTGAAACTGCGACATCTGTGGTGATAAACCGGGACTAGGGAACCAACTGATCAGTCATGCTGTTGAGTGAACATGGAGATAGCACCAGTTTTGCTTTATAAAGTAGTACCAATAAAACCCACTAGATGGCATGTTTATCACATTATACTATAACAAAATCATTGAAATGGATTATGACTGTATGACATTGTATCAATTTTTAGGCTTTATGCTACAATATTCATAAATGCACATTTTATATAAGTATAATAAAAATCAAGTTTTTAATAACAGAAAAGAGAATGTTTTATTTTTAAATGATTTTGATAATCTGCCTAGTGAAATAAAATAGGGACGTGTGTTTTATATTTACATTTAAATTACTTGCATGCCTATAAGATTAAAATTTAATTAGTCTTCGCTATACTCAGGCCAGGAGGGGTACAGTAAAAAAATAGTTTTTAAAGGGCCGGCACACTTATTTTTCCCAATTGTACATAATATATCGAAACATAACAAATCATAACCCGTTCAAAAAAAGGCAAACAAACATAACAATTCCTAGCAATAGCGAGTTACTTATCTATTTACAGTGATTGCTCTGTTCGCATTACAGCATGGTGGAATTATGTAGTCCATAATAACATGATGAGGCCGTGGTAGTACCGGCCTAGAATAGTACTCCCCCATCTCTTCCCGCGGGTGCCGTAAGAGTCGGCTAAGGGACCACGTACCAGGAGGTGGGCAGCAGCACCTTCTGAGGATTGGAAATCATACTGCGCTCGCCAACCCGCCTGCCAAGCGTGGCGAGTATTGGCAAATCCCCCCCTATATGGGGGAGGCTTCTGTCCAGCAGTGGACGCACATGGCTGAGAGAACAGAGAACAGAATAACATGATGGAGCGTCTAACGGACATGGCCGGTTGTGATTTACTAAGATTATCCCATTGCACAGTGCCCGCAGGCTCGGGCGACGGGCGGCGGGCCACAGCGAGTGGTTAGGGCGAGGGCCACCTAACGGGATCCCGTGTTTCGATTTCGTAGAGCATTTCTCCGTGAGATCCCGTTAGCCGGCCGAAAGTACTTTTGTCGGCTGGTCGCACTCGCGCGCACTCGCTCGCGCCCGCGCCCGCGCCCGCTCACACGGCCGATCGCTCGACTTCACCGTATCGAGAACGCGGTTGCTCAGTCGCCATTATGTCTTCGAAACAAAGAGCTTTTCAAAAATTGCGACCCGGACAGAGTTCAGTCACCGTCCGTACCGTTACGTTACAGAGCATTTGCATAATGTGACGAGTCATGAGTTTTCGGGTACTTAATCGTGCAAGTAAAGGGTTGGGAAATGTCGAAAACGATACCCGTGCGAGATGGAAGTCGATAAATTTCGTGGCAAGTTGTGTAAGCGAGTGGCCTTGCGAGTGGCGGGGTCGATGACTTCAGCTGCGATGATGTTTACCTTATCGCCCGAGCGCGCGCGGCCGACGAAAGTCCCAGCGCCAAACTTCGCGTCCAAAATGTTGACGAAGCATGTTTATTTGTCGGGGACGCGTCGCGCTACGCCGTAGCGGTTACGCTCGCCATTCGTAGCGGCTGAGGTGATCAAATCTGGTCGACACGAGAAATTAATTGTTCTTAAAAAATAATCCACATATAGAATTAATAAAGACTTTGAAATAAGTAACTAATAATACAAATGAAGATAAAATAAAAAGATTTAATCACATTACATTCAATTATGTAGATACTCCAATCTCCAGATTAGAGATATTTATAAAAATACTTAAACACTTAACATACAGACAAAACAGACAAACAAACAATAAATAATGCAATTATTTGATACAGATATTTACATATATATTTTTCAAGGATATGATCATCATATAACATCGATCATAAGTGCTAATACACGCACAGTGAACTCTTTCACACCAAACTAGCTCTAACAATAAAAACATTGATCATACAAAAAAAACCATATAATCGAGGAATATTCCATAGGTCTGTCGGTAGTCGGCAGAGGCTATGGTTGTGTGGGGGGGGGGGGGGAGCACGGGTGGGTGCCGAGGGGAGGGGGTGAAGGGGGGAGGCTTGCGCGGTGACGTAATGTTCGCGGTTCGATACTCTCGAAAGGCGGGGTGAATGGCCGCTAGACGCGGAACCTCGCTGCCTACGCCACTGCTCAATTAAACATTCAGCATATACATTACTATATACTTATGTACCCATGTACCACATGGACGCGGTCATGTTCATGTGTCTCTCGTTTGTGAGCTATATTATTCACTTTCGGTGTATTTCATAATGCTTCAAGTACCGATCGAAAGTATCAGTCTGAAAAAATTTTTTTACCAAAAAATGGAACCGCTTTCAACACTCAAAAGTATGAAATAACTTGTTGAAGTCGGTACCATGATAGTTCAAAAGTAACTGAAATCAAAATATTGTGCTCATGGTACCAACTTCGACAAGTTATTTCATACTTTTAAGTGTTGAACAAGGTTCCATTTTTTGGTAAACATTTTTTTTTTCACTCTTTTTAGTGACCTTTGTTACTCATGCGATCAATTGTCATTGTGGTGTAGGTATGTTTGTGAAGGTAATGCCTTCACCCGCTACTATAACATCGTGTAGGTATAGCACGCATTTTTGACTTGTAACTCAAAAAGTGCTCGTCCGATTTTGATGATATTTAAATTGGACTACACGGCAAGCACCAGCTTTCAAATAAAAAAAGAACGATAAAAGTCGGTTCACCCAGTCGGAAGTTATAACACATACATAAGTAACAAACACAAATAAAAAAAAACATACGAGTCGAATTGAGAATCTCCTTCTTTTTTTGAAGTCGGTTAAAAAGTGACGACTAAATTATAATGAGTAAACTAAAATTACGTAATATACATATATTATATAGATGATGGAAAAATAACTTTCTTTTTACAAAAGCTTAAAGTAACGTTATTGTTGAAATATATATTTTTTATATATAAAAAATATTTTTATTTACATAAGAGTAATACGATATACTATGACACCATGACGTGCACCAGGTAACTTTTGTCTTTAAGTAAATACAAATAAGTCATATCGCTTACCACCATGCTTGGAATTCGATAATGGCGTTACGTTCACCGGAAGCTCAAGCCGTTGTTGGGGATCGAACCAGTGTCCGTCAGTTTGACAGCCGACGCTCCTCCTGCTGAGCTATCATCGCTTCAAAAAAGTAAGAAAAGGCGGTTTGTATAGTTTTACAAATACGTCATTATTGTAATTTTTAAACATTTACAGCAATTAATATTAGAATAATGGTGCATTTAGTCATCTTTAAATCCCTCATCGGATCACAGCACACATTTCAATAACTTTGTTTTATACAAGTGAAGTATGAAACGATACATTGTATTGCATCTATATGCTAAGAAAAAAATAATTTCGTAACCCGAAGTTCTAACGCTTTCGCTTAGTTTGGATATTCATAAAATAACTGTTATCCCTAGTCAAGAAAAGCGTAAGGAATTTATTTTGGAATAAAGATTTATCATTATCGTATCACCAAAGTAAATGATTAAAATATATAACAATAATAAATTGAAAAATAAGACTATATGAATCGATTCCTCATTCATCCCTGAAAGGTTTCCTTGTATAAATAGACAAAAACTTGTTCAATAAATAATAACAAATCGTATCACAAATGTCGGAGTTGTGATGCAACAACTGTTAATTCGTAGATCTTTTCATCATTGTTTTTTTAATTAATGAGAAAAATCAATATTTGTCAAATTTGTATGGGACTAATCAGAAAGTATACCCGACATAAGATTTATTAAATACTATTAACAGAAAGATTTCTAAGGTCAATTTAATTTAAAAAATATAAATCAATTAGTCTAAAAGGTCAACTTTCAGCCACAGCGTAAGCCTTAACCCTTAGTTTTTATCAAAATAAATGCATACATATCCTTTATACACCTGCCCTCTTTACGATCCTTAGATGTACAGAATAAACAAAATAAATAAATACTTAAAAATTTATATATAGGTATCTACGCATACTCGTAACATATACTTCTAAACACCAAGCTGCTAATCAAACCGTCACATAGTATTTATTTATTTATTATGAAGAAGACTATCGACACATAGCTTAACTTAGGTATACAGTATTGAATATGAAAAGAGTCATTAATAAGTCTCCACAGATAGAGATTATCTGTTTAACAAAAAACACACACGATATTTTAACATTCTCAATCCAAAATTTACACTTAGAAAACACAAACTTAGACAAAAATATTTTTTTAAACACCAAGCTGCTAATCAAACCGTCACATAGTATTTATTTATTTATTATGAAGAAGACTATCGACACATAGCTTAACTTAGGTTTACAGTATTGAATATGAAAAGAGTCATTAATAAGTCTCCACAGATAGAGATTATCTGTTTAACAAAAAACACACACGATATTTTAACATTCTCAATCCAAAATTTACACTTAGAAAACACAAACTTAGACAAAAATATTTTTTGCACACAATAACACATTTTTCATCATGTCAGCCATATCCACTGCTGGACATACGCCTCAGATAGTACATATATGAACATGGTTATGTATAACTTAGTATTAAATTCACTACTACTTGGGAGATGCCTTTATTGAAATAAAATACTAACAACTAATTACAATACTACAGCTACTACAAAAACATTTGAGCAATCTACTAGCTATTGTCAGTCTATACATAGCTCAAATGCTCTAACCCGCTACCAGTTGGCAGCGTGCCCAGTATATAAATTGAATATTGATACAGCACCATAACCATATTCCTGTGTATACTCGTGCGTATACACAAGTGTCAATTGTCAGAGATGCGCGAGGAACATTCCTGAAGCAGCGAAGCACCGCGGCATTGGTGAAAAGTAAATAAAGTTACAATAATGGGAGCAAGTGAGAGGCGAAGGGCGGCGGAGTTACACAAGAGGGGTAACATAACTGTGGCAATGAACTCGCGTGAACCTGAACCTTGCGAACCGCTAGCCGCCGATGGGGCAGGTGCGCGCAACCTTTCGGTGCATATTGTGCTAACGTGATTTTGATAGAATAGATTCAATGGGTACAACATGGAAAAAACCTTCTGCTTTTTGTTAATTTATAGTAAATTGTTAGTCTAAATTTGTACATAAAATTATACTTAGAATATGAATACTTATCTATATTATGCTATTTGTTTTATTATAAGTTATGTACAATGTACTCTTACGTGTATTTGTTTTTCAGTAGCCTATGATGTCTCACAAAATAGGAATTACGACTTTATAGAAAGTGAGCTTATCCTCTACCTTCTTCGTGACACCTCCAACTTCATGCGGTCAAGTTATGAATGCAAAATGTTTGTGACGGATATCAAAAAAGGTGCCTACTAGAGACTTCAGTAAATTGAGAAAGAAATAAAAACTCACGGGTAACGGCTCTCTGTTGTAATTGCATTTTCAAGCCCTGGAGCACTAGTGCAAGTCCGCTTTTTTATTGATCGAAAAAGTATTGAAAGTTACAAATGACCGACAGATACGATGTAGCTAAGAGATTAATGTTTTAGAGAACTGCTTTGTCCAGACAAACCTAACTTTGGTTTTTGGGCAGTGTCTGCCAATGTACTTGAATGATTTGTATTAAGAATAAATAAAATAAATAAAAATAAAAATAAATATGGCTAAATTTCGTGAGAATTATGTTACTGGAGAACTCTATATACAAACTCAGCTTAGTCAAAACTAATTCTTTTCGAACTTGTTAAAGTTCAAAAACAAATTATTTCACACTTTTGAGTGTTGAAGTCGGTTCCATATTTTGGTAAACATTTTTTTTTAACTTTAAAAAGTTCGAAAAGAATTAGTTTTGACTACATACATTTGATGATTTGATACATATAATAAAACTGCAGAGGTCGAATTTCTGTACAATGAAAAAAATTCTCAATACCGAGTCAGGGCGATGCAAGAAGTGAAATAGAACTAATTTAGACTTTTATTAAATTTTTTTTTCTTTGTCTGTCTGCTGGTCTGTTTGTATGGACTAATCTCCGATCTATACATATAATAAAACTGTAAAGGTCGAATTTCTGTACAATGAAAAAAACTCTGACAACCGAGTCAGGGGGGTGTAATAGAACTGAAATAGAACTAATTTTTTTTTTTTAAATTTTTGTTTCTCTGTTTGTCTTTATGTTTGTACGGGCTAATCTCCAAAACAAGTTGAATGTCGTCTATAAAGAAGCATTATAAAGTAGCGATCTATAAAAGTTTAATTGATAGAATAATAAATACCACGCGGACGAATTTGCGGGCATCAGCTAGTAATAAATAAGTGAAACAATAAGATTTATCTTTATTAATTGTTTTTTTCCTATTAGTATATTGTACTAGCTGCGCCCCGCGGTTTCACCCGCGTGCACTACGTTTTTCCCGCTGACTCAGTTATCCCACGGGAACCATACTTCTTCCGGGACAAAAAGTAGCCTATGTCCTTCTCCAAAGTCCCATGTATCTTTATACCAAATTTTATCTAAATCGGTCAAGCCGTTTTCATGTTATGTCGTGACAACGGAAAACGGGTTTCATTTTTATATATATAGATTGAAAAGAATCCAACAGTTGACGATCCCTGCGGCTCGTGTTGCAAGCAACTCGCACGCCACGGAAATGTTACTGCAGGCTGCATCGGGCGCAATGCGGAAACTAGCCTTTTTGCACCCGCGCTCGCACCCGGACTCTTCTACTATAACGATGCTCCTTCTTGGTGCTCTATTACGATATTAATTATAATACTACTAATATTATAAATGCGAAAGTTTGTGTATATGTGTATGTTTGTTACTTCTTCACGCTCAAACGGCTACACCGATTTCAATGAAATTTGGTATGGAGATAGTTACACCCTGGATTAACACATAGGCTACTTTTATCCCGGAAAAAGTATAGTTCCTGTGGAATAATTAAAGTAGGGGGAAAACCGTAATCCACGTGAAATCGCAGGGCGCTACTAGTAAATTAATATATTTACTTTTATTAATTGTTTATAGGTGGGTCTAGAGAATACTTCCTATACACCAACCCTTACAGTAGTGCCCAAGGTGAAGCACCTGGTTGACGTACTCAAACGTTGAATATTGTCACGCTACACTCAGCCTGTTATCTGGCTCTCAAGGACAGCTGCCTACACATTTGCCTACGCCTTTCATCCCGAAAATGATCGCTGTTATTACTACTATAATAATTTATAATCCCATGGGATATGCAACTGATTGCGTATCTCACGGGAACAGCAATTATTATAGTACTAGCTGCGCCTCGTGGTTTTACCTGCGGGGTGGGGATTGATAATGATGATGATGATGAAAAGTAGCCTATGTGTTATGCCGCGACCTGAAGTAACTACATATCAAATTTCATCCAAATCCGTTCAGCCGTTCTTGCGTGATTGTGTAATAAACATCCATCTAACCATCCAAACTTTCACATTAATAATATTAGTGGGAAATGGGATTATAAGTATTATATAAATGCGTCATTGCAGCAACATTGATGCATTGAAATTTTATGCTAAACCACCTCAGTTTCAATAGTTTTTTTTATTAAACATTATTATAATTAACATAGAGCCTTATAGTTTATCATTTCAGAATGAAATCATTATTTTCTCAACAAGTATGACAAAAGCAAAGTGGTTTTATCTCATTCTTCAGTACTTGAATATAAAGTTGAAGGAAAGTGTCATAATTTACTAAATTTTTTATAAATATATTAATAAGGGCTTTTGAACATCGTGTTCATGCCAGCCCTATAGATTCTTAAAAAAAAACTTAAATCCAATATTTATGTATTTGTCTATTATGTATGCTTATTACAAATAATATAATAATATACATTTATTTCACAATTATAAATTCACCTAACGAACCCATTCTCTAACGCACTCAAAACCTTCATCGCGCGATTAACTTAATACCAGAAGAATATTACAATATTTTACAATTAAGTCTCATTTTGACATTAGCCTCATTACACGACGAAAAAAATAAAATTAATGACACTAACTGTGCAAAGATGCGAAGAGTACATTGACATTTCGTCACAGAAAATGTTCTTATACAAAAGACATCAACGAGCGCTCGCCATCACTACACGCATGCGCCTGGTTGCTCGCTCTCTCGTACATATATACCCTTTTTTTTATTAACTATTTTAATTTACATTATATGTATTATATAAATAATGAAAATTTATATAGTATTGCGGTTGTAAAATTTGACATTACCAAAACGTACAGATATATTTTTCTTATGTCTTGAGAGTGATGTCATCTGTGCAAAATGACTGACGCTCTATTGAGTCGAAGTATACACGGAGCATTGTCTCTGAGTTTAATTAGAGGTAACTGACATTTTCATTGCTTAAAAATACCTAACAGGTGTTTTTGGAACAGGGGGGGGGGGGAGGGGTTCCACATTTGAAAGGTTACTTTGTGTGGGAAATGAGCTACGCTTAACTGTTATATACGACACCAAAATTATCTACGTTTAGAATTCTTTCATCACCTATTTAGTTGGTATCGGGTACGCCGTTTCGATGTTGATCACAGATAGTCACTGCGTCCTGCAATTTCATACAACGGTTGAAAAAAAAAACGAAAATCGAAGCGACGCGTGACCAAAATGCTGCCATATATTTGGCTCAACGAATCAGCATTGCGATTTCACGTGGCAATGCTGCTAGCATTCTGGGCACGTTGCCAACTGGTAGCGGGTTATAGCATTTGAGTTATCTATAGGCTGATAATAGCTAGTAAGTAGAGTAGATTACTCAAATGTCATTGTAGTAGCTGCAGTAATTAGTTATTAGTATTTTTTTAACAATTTAAAAATTCAATAAATATAGCTACATATATTGTTTTGATAAATTATGCAACCAATATGTAGTAGGTAGTGTAATGTAGGAATTTATAAAGTTTTACATTTTATATTACTTTTTTAAATATGTTTTAATACGCGTTAAAATGCACTTTAGGAGACAAAAATATGGAACTCTTTGGTTTATTGCCAGGTATTTTTTTTTTTAATCAGTTTATAACTAGATAATAAGTCGTTATATGAACATATAATATTAAAAAATTGGTTGTCTGTAAAGTCGGTTTACGGACGATAGATTTACGTGATAACTTCATAATCATTTATGACTTTGACTTTGACTTTGATTATTTTATGTAATACAAAACTCAGGTGGAACGTTACGCGGAACGTTACGCGGAACGTTACTATTTTTCATGAGTGTTGCTGGTATTCATCAATTTATAAAACGTTAACACGTCAAAACTTCGATAACTGAAATGGAAATGTTATATAAACACCTTGTTGAGGACAACTTCTCCATAATACTTGGGCGTTGCCATGTCTGATCGCGATGCTTATTGCCATTTGAAAAAACTTTGGATAACACCAGCTTTGAAATAAAAGTCTTTTACAAAATTATAACTCTTAGCATGTTACGTAGCCTCATTTATCACAATAATCTTTCAATATAAAAATAATGTTATAAGTGTATGTGTATGTTTTTCTAAAGTGATAATGTCAATATATTACATGGTATATTTTATGGCGTATACACACTATTGTACACAAACGGTGTCGCGAACAGTAACAGTTCTGTATAACTGTTATTATTCTTCTTCTTCGCTCAGCCATAGGGCGTCTGCTGCTGGACATATGCCTCCCCCATACAGGGGGGGATTTGCCAATACTTGCTACGCTTGGAGGGCGGATTGGTGAGCGCAGTATGATTTCCAATCCTCAGAAGGCGCTGCTGCCCACCTTCTGGTACGTGGTCCCTTAGCCGACTCTTACGGCACCCGCGGTAAGATAGGGGAGTACTATTCTAGGCCGGTACCACCACGGCACTGTTACTATAATCATTTTTAATGTATCACTATGATTTTAAAATTAAAATTATACTAATAGTTCACTTCTAGTATAAATAAGATATCGTAGAAGTAGAGTTCTTAAAATATTTTTGTTGTACAAGCACTGGTTGCTTATATTATACAATTTTAGACGAAAGTCTGTGTGATTGCTAACTTATCACACTAATGTTATAAAGGCGAAAGTTTGTCTGCCGTTTGTATATTTGTTACTCCCTCACGCTTAGAAGGCTGAACAAATTTGCATTCAACTTGGAATGAAGACAGCTATACTCTAGGATAACATATAGGCGACTTTTTATCCCGGAAAAAGTATAGTTGCCGTGGGATAATTGAAATGGCCGGAAAACCGTAACCCACGGGTGGACCCACGGGGCGCAGCTAGCTATAATATAAAAATCGAACTTACTAAGTTACTACTTAGTTGTAGGTGTTAGTCTGAAAACTTAAGCACCAGTGTTACAGGTTTAAAATAAAATCCTTACAATTCAACCTTAGGCCGTGAATAACACATAACAAAGTGCATCCTAATTCGTGTATAATTTTTCACAATAATTATACAAAGTCAGCGACCTCCCTATGGCTCTCAAATATAATTTTAAGATTTCTCGAAATATTAATTTGTTATCTTGCTTTATCATATCGATGTATCAGTACAAACATGTTTTTATTACTCGATATCAGTACTTGGCGACAGCAGCTGTCGACAGTTGCGAAAATCCCCAGTTCTCTGGCGATCGCGCAGGTCATTCACCCCGACTTATGAGTGATAAAACTAAGACTAAAACGTTCTTCGCAAGTTCATTACTAATGTCGTATCGAATGCGGGTTTGCTCAGGTGACGATCAATATTTATCATCATTGTTTTAACACACCGTGACTACAACCATGTGCCTAATATATCTAAATCAACACCATTGCGAAAACTTAAAATCACTACTAGCTAGTTTTTTACAATCCAGTCGTACTGATAAAATATTATTTAATTCCTTCATGATATGCAGTTAGTGTCAGTTATCAAATCTATGTGCAATAGTATTGGAATCTCAACCTCTTTCATATAAGAAGCAATTAATGTTATAACATAATTTACCTTATATATATATATACCTATACATTTTTTATTAAAAAAAAAGGAAGAATTGTTTAAAAAAATTCTGGTTAACCTGGAATAAGTTCCTGCCGAAAATGAAAGTTTTCTATATATATATATATGTATATTATAACCTTGATTAATTATGGGCATTACACATGCAGAGCACGACACAATAAGCATAACGCAAACTGGTTTTGCTCTTCTTTAAATATACCCAATCGTGTCGTTAGAAGTCGAATTTTCATTTCGTTGGGCAAAAACTAAAGAAGCTTCGGAAATATCAAACAGAGTGAGCGTGGATGAAAAGTGAATCAACCTGACGTTTGGTAGCGCGGCCGCTTGCGGTCGTTCACCTCACAAATTTTCGTTTCGTTGGTCGCGCTGATGTGTGCGTGCCTCCCCCCCGCTCCCCCCGTCGCCTCACCTCCATCGCCCCCCATTCTGCCAACTAAGATCACGACTAGGCACAAATACGTCATTGTTCAAGCAAAGCAACAAAAAGTTGTACATCCGAACTGCTATGATCATGAGATGAACCCGAATCAATTTATTTTCAGACAACATCGATCATAACATCTGACATCAGAATGGGCGTCGATCTTGTTATGAGGTCATATCATATTCAACAATCCTTTCAAATGTGCTAAAATATTTGAAAACGATATCCTTCCTTTTGAATAGGTTTAGCGAGCTACGGATATGCGATGCAAAAACTCGCACTTTGTCTACGTTTCTTTAGTTATCATATTTTTGATGTTTCCTGTTTCGGTTAGAAAAAAAATTAATACATTGAGAGCGACGCTAGAAAAAGCCTTGTTGATTCAAATGGATCGGTGTTGGTGCAGGCAGGCCTTGTCAATGACCCCTATTTCGCCGCCGCAGCCGCGAGAGGTCGCGGTTTCGCGTCACCGCTACTGCCTCCGCCCGCCGCGATGTGGACGCTGCGCTGCCCACAGCTGCCATCTTATCATGAATAATCCAGCATATGAATCACTTATTCATGTTTTTTGATATTACTAAGATCTAACAACCAAATTATCTAATGTTTTACGAATTGGAATGATTCGCATAACCATTGACACACTATTGTCCACACCTGACAATGATTTTTAACGAAATCACTGCGCGACGGCCGTAATATACATTAATATACATTTGTTTGTATCTTTGTAGCTATGATAGCCTAGAGGTTGGAGCGGTGGCTGTCAACCTAGCGGACGCAGGTTCGATCCCCACCAGCAAGTTGACCTTCCGGTGAAGACAACGCTGCTATCAAATACGCAGTGTGGTAGGGTTAATTAGAATACCTACCTGCCTGGCTACCACCGTTAAGTTTAAAAAACTATCGCCAACACACAGTGAGGAGCCAAAAAGGTTCTAGGTCTAGCGTGATTACACCTTCCACCGCATCAACACTGACCATCGATTGAGATAGGGGTTCTTTAGAGTATTAAAAAAACCTTGAAAACGTATGCCACTTTGCAATATTCACATGTATGCGGGTACATTTCGATTAAACGAACTTTCAAGTATGGTAAAAAAATTGTTTTCGAACCATCTTACCAAAACTGTACGAGGAGAATAAAGTTAGGCGTTATCAGCACACCATCTCTATATAACAAGTGAACACGCCAACATATGATATAGTTAATGTAGGAAGTGATCAGGGTTGAGAATAGCAATGAATGCGATCGGTAATAACGAACAACGGTACCCACGTGAACGACACATTAAAGTTGCGAACGAAGTTACTGTACAGATGGCGAAGATAAAGTCTTGGTGACGGATTGATAGAATTACAATTTGGTGAGTAGGCCAGGTACCGCGGAAGACACCGGTCGTGGTTCACACTGGTTCAACGTGACACTTTCCGACGTCATAAACAACTTTCCTACTGGCAATGCGCTCGCGCACCGCCGCCGCGCCGCACCACTCAGCACTCGCAGCGCCGGCCGCTCGACGCCGGCGCGGGCGCTGCGCCGGCGTCGAGCGCACGCTCCTACCGTCGATTACTCTGCGCTACTTATCTACTAAAATAATTAATTCATACTACGCCAATGACTTTTCTTTGCGTTGCATTGAAGATGCAACGTCGCACGGTACTAGTGCTAGACTTTCCAATAAGCTCTACTTTAATACGCTTCAAAAGAGAGAAATCTTGTAAGAATACGTATCATAAGTGAATTGTTCATTTAATTTTTCAAAAGATCCTTAACAGTAACGTATTATTATTATTATTTATTTTATTGTAAATTTAAAGCTTCCTAATACAAATGCACAGGATGAAACTCTTGAATTGCGTCATGTTTTTTATTAGAGCCGCGAATAAGTTTTGAGCAAAATATGGATGTTTTATTTATTTAACAAGAGCAAATAAATAAAACATCCATATTTTGCTCAAAACTTATTCGCGGCTCTAGTAAAAAACTTGACGCAATTCAAGATTTTCATCCTGTGCATTTGTATTTATTTATTTAAAAATGTTTAGTCGAAATTAGCGAACCAAAAATAATAAGGTGAGCTTCAAGTTGCAATTGCTTAAGGGCTAGTAAACATTCTAGATCTAGCGTGATCACACCTTCGACCACATCGTCATTGGCCATCAAGTGAGATAGTAGTCAAACGCTAGATCTATAAACTATAAAAATTGTTAAGGATAATGTTTCTGTTGAAGTACTTATTGGAATTCAACTATAGTTACACCCCTGTTTGGTATAAATAAGATGTTATACTAGGTATATACATATAATACTCTCTCAACACTTCCTACCCTTACTCCGCTGATTCGGAGTCTGTTCATTTACAAATAACTATAAATTTACTACTTATATGTTTCAGCATTTTCATGAACATAAAGAAAACTACTGCGCCAAAAGATGTTAATGGACTCAATCCGAAGCCAAAATCTTTTAGATAATGAATAGTTGTTTTAATTAGTCCACCAAAAACTGAGTTCAGATGAAACAAACAAAACTCTTATAATACGTAGACATAGGTACCGGATAATATATTATGTACTATGCTGTAATCAACAAAACCAATCGCTGTAAAGGTATTTATTAATGACAATAACTTATGTCTTATTTACTTTCCATGTCTAACGTAACACCTGTTTTCAGGAAGACTAGGCGGAGATCACGAACTTCCATTTTCTTTTTTTTTTAAACTGTATAGATCTAGCGTTTGACCACTATTTCATTTGATGGTGAGTGACGATGTGGTTGAAGATGTTATCGAACTCACTGACTCTAATTCTACGATCCTGGCATATTTATTTCGAAGCGATGATGGCGTCAAACGTTGGCTGTTAAAGTGACAGACGCTGGTTTGATCCCCGCCTGACCTACCGCTGTAGGCAGCACTTTTATCAAATTCCCAGCATGCTATTAGGTTCCTTTCAAGTACTTGCCTGGCTAGCTACCACGCTCAAGATTCAAATCTGTCACCAAACACATAGTGTATTCAGACAGCAGTCCTTGAGAGCCAGTAAACAATTAAGTTTAGCGAGATTACATCTGATCTACACCTGACCACATCGTCATAAGGGATAAGTGGTCAAACGCTAGATCTCTCGAAAAAATGTCTCATTCGTTTTTCAGAAGATGTCCAATCCCGTCAGAATACGACAAACACGCACGCATTCGTCAAAGTCTTCCCTTTCCCCTCCCTCCGCTCACACTGTCTCATACACTTGCTTGGTCACCCTTTTGTCCATCCTTCCTATTTGTCCAAACTATCTTAGCACACCACGAGTGCTGTCACTATATCCTCATCCACTTCACACTTTTCTCTCATAACGCTGTTCACTGTCACTGCTCGCACGATTTCAATATATTGAGGTGTTAATGTTATGCTGAGAGTTAATGTAAAGCTGAGCTAGATTACCCTGTGAAAAATATATGACGTGTAGTTTCTGGAATATGCGTAGTTTTTTTATTTTTATTTATTAACATTCACACAAGGTCTTCAGGTCCCAAACTAGGCAGAGCCTGTGCTATGGTAACCTGATGGCTGATATACATATATACTTATATACATATACACACCCAGACACAGGTCAAACAGACATGTTCATACCCACAAATGTTTGACTTGTCCGGGAATCGAACTCGGGACCAGCGGCTCAGAAGGCAGAGTGCTACCAACTGCGCCAACCGGCCTGTCAACAGTCAGTATTCACATTAATATACTCTTTTTTCTGAGTCAAAGAATTATGTTTTTTGACTTTATTAATTACACATACACTACACGTGGTTGTTTTTGTTTGATTAAAATATGTATGTTCTTAGTTCTCAGCGAGCTGGTAACTCCGTAATATTTATCTATAATATATTTAACAAACAACTGCCAAAAAATTACAAGACCATCATAGAAATTGTATAACATTTATGTGGCCCTAGCGTGGAAACTTGTTCGTAGTTGATATTAGTATCGACAATTCATTGTTTCGGCTTCATCCGGAAGCCTTCATCAGAATCTTGAGTGTGGTTCGCCCGCAGAAACAGCCGATTTAAATAATATTAGTATCGAATATACTGTTTACCGCTATGCAGCAGATAGTTTTAAAAAATGAAATTGCGATCACAAATGTTGGAGTATAAATTAGTGTAATCTGTTTAAATAATATTTTCCGTTAAAAGAAAAATAAGTTAAAGCTATAGGTTAGTTAATATTAACGGCCCTAAAGAGAAAGATAGAGCAAAGTCGAACCAAAGTTAAAGTGGATGCGTGAACAGTCCTTGTCCGAGGGTCCTGTTTGTCCAGGAAACCAGCCCGCGTACTTGTATACCCTACGTGCAAGGGTCGTTGCCTTCCACTCCCAGATCTCAAGGTAATGATCAGAGAGAAAGGTGTTACTCAATGCGTCAACTGTTTTTTTTAACTGTAATGAAAACGCTATCGTCCTGTCATTAAAGCGGGTACTTTATTAGGATGTTATATTCTTTTCATCTCTCGTACTGTTTATATAATTTTTCTTCGTTATTTTCTATACAAAACAGACATGATATAGGTATTATGTATACTTGATTTATTGCTCAGCTGAAGTATTGGGGTGTTTGCTTTACAGTGTAGAGTATCTGGCTCTGCATTCGTGGCTACCAATGAACAAATCACGAAGATATGTGTAGTCTGATAAGCTGATTTTATATTTTTTAGATGAAATAAGCTATTGGGATGACTGTATTATATGATAAATAAAGCTGTGGGTTTGACACATACAAATAAAATACTTACATACAAACCTTAAACTATAATAAAAAAAATCTTCATCATCTTTATCTTCACGTAAACTTAACAGGATAAGCGGTTGCTTATCCTGTTAAGTTGTCAATACAGAAATGAAATCAACGATAGATTCGGTTGAATCTATCGTTGATTTCATTTCTGTCTTTCTGTCTGTTCTCACAATATTACTCAATAATGACATACTATTTTGACACTTGTTACTATTTTTTACGCTATACTCTTTATCATTTTAACTCCTAGGAAGGGTATTTTTCATTACTCTAGGACGTGAGGAAGCTGAATAATAAGTTTAATTGCAGCCATTGCTAATTAAAACTCGATAACGCTTTCATAGTATACTTGGGTATAATTTTAGATACCAAAAACAATCAGTTTCATTTAGATAAAACGTTAGCGATCTGATTTATGCAGTGTGTAAGTTTTAATAAGGGCAATAAAAGATAATAAAAAAGTAAATGGCATGAATGTCAAATATACAATAATAGATCGAATGACCCTCAAATTTCAGTTTTCACACAATGTGATCAATCAAAGTGCGTGAATCGACTTGCGTGCTAATTTTCGGAACTAATTAAATCAAAAATCAAATCGCTTACTTCATTAGACCATGCCAATAAGTGCTTTTTACAGCTCGCTTGTAGGTCTGAAATGACATATCTCCATCGATAACACAAGAAAAAATGTTACATAAATATTTTATAAATTTTGTAAATAATCATCAAACTGTCACACAACCTATTGATTTTAGGCAGCTGTTCTTGAGATCAAATCAACATTATAGGTCTAACTTGATTTCTTCAACCGCATCATCTATGATCATCAAGTGAAAAAATGATGAAACGCTGTATTTAAAAATATTTAAATAAAAGAACAACTCACGACAAAGAAAATACACTGTGTCATGTCGTATTATCCTGGTGACAGTGTAACATTAAACTATTGATGCAGCATCGCGGCTCCGGCTCGGGCAGGCTGCACCGCGGGAGTCGGGATCATAACGGGACTCGAACCGTCTTTTTACTTTTTTTCAACCTCGAATTCTTTAAGGCTAAGGCATGCGTTCACTTTTAATGACTCCTCACTATTTCGGGCCCAAAACCTTTTCTACGAGTTGAATGATGGTGAAGTACAGTTCCTTTTACTAAAATGGAATATTTTATACACTTTCGAAGGACGCTTGTAATTTCTTTAACAGTTTATTGTTATTCTTACGGGCCGGTTGGCGCAGTTGGTAGCACTCTGCTTTCTGAGCCGCTGGTCCCGGGTTCGATTCCCGGACAGGTCAAACATTTGTGTGTATGAACATGTCTGTTTGACCTGTGTCTGGGTGTGTATATGTATATATAAAAAAAGTATATATATAAGTATGTATTTAAGTATATATATCAGTCGTCAGGTTACCATAGTACAGGCTCTGCCTAGTTTGGGACCTGAAGACCTTGTGTGAATGTTGTCCCATATTATATTATTATTATTCTAAATAATAAGGTTTACAGATTCAGGCGTTACATTGTGGATTTGAATATCGAAACGCTATTATTATTATTGTACAATCTTTATTGTTAATTCAGCAAGATTCATCTCACACAAATTGCATGCCGGCAAGGTATCAATTCTACTAACACATTGCTCATAGATTGTTAATGAATCGTCGTTTTTTCTAGTTTTGCTGTTGTGTTAGTTACTTGGAGTATAATTGTAATGGCTACACACATCTAATTTCTATCGCAATTCTACAAGTCTACAATGCAATCGAGATGTAATTGTTATTTTAGCGGAATATCAAGTTTATTTATGATAACATTTGAACGACTATTGCAATCAGTACATACAGCGCAATGCATCTTACTCGACCGAAATCTCTTGAACATGTGTTTTGCCGCTGAACTAGACATTCTCAGATAAGTCGAATATCGAATGTTGCACATTTCTTAAAAGATGAACCTCATAGGTATCGAGTGAAAAATTTTCGTTCGAAAATGTCAAAATATGAAGTTTATGTCAATCCTAAGTAAGTAGTCCTAGTAAGCAAGGCTATGCTCGGGGTATCTCTACGCGATTGAATCTGAAATGAGGAGATCCGTAGAAATTACTCGTATTGCCGACAAATATTCTGTACACACTGTCACAGTATTCTGTAGTCGTTATCATGTTTGCATCATGTTAATGCAAGGAACATAAAACTGTTTAAATAAACTATGCTAACTATATATAATATGTTGTATATGTTAACCTGGTGAGAGAGTTGTAAAAACGTTCCATTCATTGTCCTTTGCACGTTTTTAATTTCGAAAGTCTGTAAACTTTTCGAATAATTTCGAACGAAAGCTTGAATTAAGATGATCAAGGCGTATTGGCTGCTAAGTCCTTGACTTCCATGTTCGAAGACAGACTAGTAAACATACAAAAAATGTAAAGAACCTGTATTTAAATTAAAAAATCTTGCTTTTGGTTATTCAACTCATGAATAACAAGTTGCATAACAAAGTACTTTACACAATTATATACCTCTAATGTATTGTAGGAAAACATTGTCTTATTATTATTTTGTCTGAATATATATTCTCAATTGATTTACGATCTATTGAAGAACAAAAACTGTAAATAGACAGCAGCAATGTTGTGGTCAATCTGACGGCCTTTTGTTTACGTTCCCTTTGTACCAAGTAACGGGAGGACTGCGAGTGACGTCGCCTTTGTGACGTCACACCAACACTTTACAAAATGCACTTTTGCCGTCATACGGTTCCTGTCGTAAACCGGGACCTATAGTAAAAGCTATTCGGGCTATTTCTCAGAACGAACGGACCTGACGGAACAAAAGGTTCAAAAGATATATGACTCTTCATTATTCCTTAAGCTGTGACGAACTTGAGGTTTAAAAACAATATTATCGGTGGACAGGCTTCATACTGTAAAATGTGGGTTTTCGGTTTTTATTGTGTTTTACAAAAATATGTTTCTAATATGAACTTGCTGCACCTTTAATAAACTACATATTATCATGTATTTTCTGAAATATAACCAACACCGAATAGAACAAATGATAGTCGTACTCTCGCAGCTAAAAAGCACTGTGCTTAAGCCCTGGATGGATATAAGCTAGTAGAAGTATCACACTAATATTATAAATACGAAAGTTGATCCGTGTTTGTCACCTCTACACACGACAAGGGCTTGATATCCGATCCGATCTATAACATATACAATTATAATTCATCCAAGTGCCACCATATTAACATAACACGAAACATACTGTGTGTTCAGTCGTCTAGCTTGTGCTTTTCGACCACACTAGCAATAGTCGTCAAACTTTAGATATAATGTTACCTATCTATATAACAGAAAATTAATTGCCTAATTTGTTATTAAGCTTAAAACTCAAGAACCGCAATTCCAATTCGGCAATTTGTTTAAACATATTTTCGCTAAGGCTCAAGGAAGAGAAACAACCTCAATAAACATTGCGGGAAAATAGTAAAAACATACTTTTCTTTTTCCATACAAACGATAGGGCGAGTGAAACCGCGAGGCACAGTTAGCCAATAATAAAGTTCTCCCAATAATTGTAACAATGGATATAAGTGAAATCAACATTTATTCAGATGACGTGAGCGGAATTTCCCTTTTCATGTTTTGGTTACAGGTACAGAAATATAATCTAAGTCACCTTCGTTGAATCCATGGTCGTAGCGTCTGGCAAACGTTCAAAGCCATAAATATAACACCACGCAATATTGGCTAGAGCGATACTGTTCCTGTATTCGAACTGTTCATATGTATAAATACATGTATACATAATGTCGTTCCCGTTTTCTGGAGGGGTAGTCAGCGATCACCGATTTCCACTTGTTGCGATCCTAGCATATCTCTCTGATTTTCTTCACATTTACGAGATTAATGCATGTCTTTGTCTAAGTCTTTGTCCAAATAGTACTCGTGATCTGGCTTTTTTCAGAACGTCTTCGAGCTGGTCAGAACACTTTATCCAAGCTCTTCCAGTTCCACCTGCACGTTTCACACTGGTAATGCATCTTGTGCACCTGCTTTTTCGCTATCCTTTCGTTTATCATTTCCATACCATTTTAGCACCTTTCTCCACTGAAATCACTACGCGCTGATTAGCTCCACAGTTTTTCATGGTGATAGGCTTTTTTCCAGATCCTCAAGACAGTCACCAAGCTTCCAATGTGTCCAGGTTACCTTTGAGAGCAATTTAACATGTTAAGTCTACCGTGAACCCACCGAGCATTTCGTCACGGATCATCAAGAGGATTTAGTGGTCGAACACTAGATTCCTAAGGTATTAGAGCAATGTTTTTTTTTTCATTTAGGTCGTTTCTCACTCTGTCTTTCACGATCACGCCACACATAATTCTCATCTCCTCAGCAAATATTCGATTTTGATCATTTTTCAGCCACACCAAACTCGTATATGTAAAATAAAAATGCAAATTGGCGCTGGAAAAAAGAAGTCTATTATAGGTGACGAGCAAAAAATTACTTCAGCGATAACGGTGCGGATACGCAGTAATGGTATCGATCGGAAGCAATTCAATTATCATACCACCCGTGAGTGCAAATGTGTTTTATTACCAATTTTTTTTTTAACATACTGTTACACCACGCACAAAGGAAGGGGTTAATAGAGTCGATGCAAAAAAGCCTGTGATTATTTTAACCCATATCCGCCGGTCGGGTCACGCCGCGCCGGCGCATATGGTCCCATAACCCTTTGGCCCCGTTATACCGCGTTTGTTTAACAACAGTTGCATTATGAATGCATATAATACGTTAACGTTTTTTTGGTTAACATTTGTATTTAATCCAGGAGGCGCCAGGTGGGTTATAATTTTAATAACGGATAAATAATCTTAATCTTTATGAATAAAAAATTGAACTGGTTTATTACAAATATGCTGTTGATAGCTCAAAAGATGAAGAATCGCGAGCAGTTGATATAATTATTTTCACTTTTCACCATATGTGTCGAGGTGCCGAGAGCGCGCGCGCACGCGAGGCGACGCCTGGTTCCTGGAAGGCACGCTTTCCACGCGGCCGCTGCGCTTGCGCTGCATCTTCCCGGGGAAATGCAGGCGGGTTCGTTGCACTTACAAACTCATAACCCCCTTTCTAAAGCGCCGATCCAATTATGTGCACTTTCGCAAGCAGCTACTGTCACTCGCCTAGATACGCATAGACTCATAGAGAACTCGATGCGTTCGCGCACCCACCTGCCTACTACTGTGCTGTGACCCTTTGCGCCGTGCGCTGCGCCATGCGCCACGCCATGCCTAGGACTGACGCAGGTGACAGATTACTTACGTGATTCATAATCGAATGCCTTATGAATAAACGTACAATCGTAAGTAGGTAAGTAAGAAGTCTCCATTACTTACTAGCTTTCATAATTAAGTAGGTAATAGGTTTTTTTATTGGAAATAGGCAGCCGTTTGACAACTATCTCACATGATGTTAAGTGATGATGCGGTCTACGATGTTTTCACTTAATTTAAGGATTGGGTGAATTAAAGGCTCGGTGATTAAATTCGGATTGATAACAAACATGAGTTATATATATATATGCCGTGGTGGTGCCGGCCTAGAATAGTACTCCCCCATCTCTTCCCGTGGGTGCCGTAAGAGTCGGCTAAGGGATCACGTACCAGGAGGTGGGCAGCAGCGCCTTCTGAGGATAGCGAAACCATACTGCGCTCGCCAACCCGCCTGCCAAGCGTGGCGAGTATTGGTACAGCGCCCCTATATGGGGAGGCATATGTCCAGCAGTGGACATCCTATGGCTGCGATCATCATCATGAGTTACAATGATTATCGCTATATTTACCATATATTTTATAATATATTTAAGTTGCCTGATGTTTCGATGCCAAATTGCATTTGCCCACGCGCAGGTACTACAGTTTACTGGTAAACACGGCGCATGCGCCGGTACCCAAATATGGAGCAGTGAAAACAAATAAAACACGACGTAAATATTTCGATAATAATGTTAATTCGTCTATTAATAACGAGATATTCTTTAAAAACTCGTTCTTACAGAAGTTGTAAGTAGCAGTGAGGTAAGACTTAGTATACATAAGTGTATTATGTATGAAATCTATTTTTTAAATTGTTACTTCGCATTCAAGTGTTAAGTATTGTAGTAGAAGTTAATAGAACATCACGTGGAAATGTTCCTATTATATATTACCTGTCATGCAATATTCCACAATGTTTACATCTCAAATAGCGTTGAATAGACTTATAGAGATATATATAGAGCTGTAAGGGTGAACACATACTGGCAACGATAGCTTATCCAAATGATCAATTAAATACAGTCTCTGGGCCAATCTTTGGTGATTCTATTGCGAAGTGTGAATAGGAAGAAATATTATTAATATTGTTATTAAAACTGACGTGGTTTTGACACATTATGAATGTATAAAACTTTCCTTGAAAAATACCACCGAATGTGGTTGAAACTATAATCGGAGCCCTCTGACTTATTACGTGAGTAACTCTCGTGTTTTAAACATTCATAATGTATTATTAATATAATACTCGTAGTTCCCGACCGAGCGCTCTGTAGCTAGATTCTTCTATTACTACTATTCACCTTTTATAATTGTGCACTAAAGCATGACAATGCGTACATATACATAATATTTTATGTACATATTTAATAACGTTATGCCTCCATCACTAATCACTTATATTGACTAATGTTATAAGTCCATCACTACCTCGAAATCATATAGCTAGTAAATGATCTATTGTCATTCATGTCATCGTCATGTTAGAACAAATTCCGATCGTTTTCCAATTTCATTTTTTCTAAATTACTTTGGTAACAAATATAATCAGACATCTGGTAGTATGTGTGTTTATTCCTAGATCATTGTTCACCGTTTTCTACTTGAAATAAAATGTGATGAAATGAGATAAAATAAGATTAAATTAGATGAAATAAGATGAGATGAAAAGATATAAAATAAGATGAATTAAAAATATATATATAACAGGGTTACCACACCGAAATGAATATTACATACAATACACCCAGGCAACCCCAAGCTATAGATTGGATCCATCTCGGCGTATGCTGGCTGCGAGCGAGCGCTGATCTTCCGATGGACCCGGGGCGTGACGTCACCGACGCATAAATTTATTACATTACATTATATAGCCGCAAAATAAGCGTGGAGGAGATTAAGCACTCAAGGGTGTACAATGCTTTACGTCGTTCTTAAAAGAGGACAACAGTGACACTGATACAGATTATATCAACTAATAAAGTGAATATTATGTAGAGATAGAAGATATATAAACATATTTACAACATTTTTAACTATCAACGAACACATCATGTTATTAAAATTGGGACAAGCCATAAATGTAGTGCGTTGTAACATATAAACACCCAGCAATATAGTCATGCAAACTAAATTCTGAAAATGCTATCATTATGTAAAAGTATGCGAGCAACTCATTCAATTCGAAATATTTCTCAGAAAACACCAATTATACCCTTTTGTTTTAAATTATTACCCATTCATTATATTATTCAAACTATTAAATTATACAATACAAATACACTTTATTGATACAAAATTACAGAGATTACAAAAATAAATATTTACAATAAGTTATTTTCAATAGGCGGTCTCATCGCTAAGAGCGATCACTTTAATATAAAGATGGTTTGACCCTAACATTATGATATAAATTATCCATCCAATGTTATACAACACAGCAAGTGTTGAGCGGCGCCGCGCGATGGGCACTAGTGCACCCATCTAGTGCGAAAGTTTGAGGCGCAATCAGTGATCGTTGCGCGCCAATGAAAACGAGACAGGTCGTTGAACCCGCGCGATGCACCTGCCGATAATACTCACGCAGTTTCATGTATCGTTTTCCAGTTCTAGTCCACAACGATTTTTATATCATTCGTTTTCTGAATGTTTTATGGATCTGTTCATGTTATGTAATGTATACTACCTTTCATATAATATAGAATATAATAGTTGTTGTGTCCACCAACGAGATTTGCTTCTCGCTTAGTTCTACCATCTTACACTAGTATTACTAGGGTCCTATTGAAGCACAAGATTTGTGTAGATTGGAAGTCAGTTTGAACACATTCATTTCAATCTGTTGAAAACTTTAGAAAACATACTAGAAAGTTAGGAAAATAATAAACTGAAATAAAAGTAGTGGAATATAAAACATCAGATACCTATAAACTTCAATATGACTATGCACATGTATATACGCAATAGTTTATTGCATCATATGCGTACAAAAAAGGGTCTTAATGCTAATAATATATAGGAACATGATATGACCCTAGTAGGTGTCGCAATAGAAATGCAAACGGACCGATTCACTTTATATAGTTTCTTTAATTGTGTCATTGAAAAACTCGTTGAAATTGTAGTAAGTTTTGTTACATAGTATGTCTTTTAGGTGGCTATAAAATTTTACGTCTTTTTGTAATGTTCTAATGTTGTCAGGTAGTTTATTATATATGTTTATACACATAGATTCTGGACCCGAGCTGTGTTAAGCTTAGAAAACGGCGAAACCAGCTTTTGTACAGATTCAGTCGCATACCGCCTATCTAGATCTCCATTTTTTAAAAAAATAGTGGGGGTATTTCCTTACAAATTTGCAAGTTTCGAATAAATAAACACATGTGAGGATTAAAATTTTATTTTATTTAGAGTACTTAGTATCTGCAGCTTTCTTATACATAAAACAGATGGTTACGAACAACTACAGCGTTATTGAACGTTTGGCTTGTAAACACTTTTCAAAGACATTGCGCTTGGGGGTCCCGAATCATACTGAAAAGTCTTAGGAATGTGACATTCTTTAATAATAATGCTTAACTTGCTCAGGCGAAGAGACTTCTCCTTTGAGCATCATTCAACCTCCCAGCACCGTAGAAGCCATCATACTTACACTTACTTACATATTTGGCCGTTTTTTGATTTGTCTATTGTATAGGAATCGGAATTATAAATGAAGGCAGGGGTTTCTTATTTTCGCACATGGACTAAGAATGTGTACTTTTATAACAGGGTAATAAAATTAATGACAAGACTTAGTCTCGCTTTTTCTACTCGTGTGCCACATAAAGCTAACATAGACTAGGCGAAGTTGAACTTGTCATGAGTGATTGCTGAGGGGGTGGGGGGAATAGAGTGCATTGACACACTTACCTACTGCACAGTGCAGGCGAAATGCACCGGCGGCGACGGCGCGTCGTCACTAGCTTCTGCAGATATACATCTACTACAACCAACGTCGATAGAACCTTACCGTCCCGCTGACGCAATAACAACTAGCATACCACAAGAGGGGCCTAGCTAAACTTGAGAGCTCTCCTTACGTTGGGTTTGTTCTAAATCACTGACGCTTCGGAAAAGTGGAATGACGTCCGCGCGGCCATGCGGTTTTCACTCACCGGCACGAACTCAGAGAGAAATGGAAAAACGTGTTAATTTTACATCGCCTACTGAGAAAGAAGGCCGACTTTTAAGTAAGCTGAGGAGCACAGATGTTTGAGCACTATAAGCACTTTCTAATCACTCCAAGAAAATTTAAACACTATATTTTTATGTAATAACCAACTTAATAAACGTAGTTTATTTTCTGTTTCAATCTAGCATTTGATCATCACAATTGAGATCAATAAAACTGAAACAATATCAAACCATAACTGTTATATGTATGGTACTACAGTGCTCCAATGATCTTTCTTATAATCTGAATAAATGAGCAGTTTTAAGCTTGACACTTATCGAAAAAAAATAGTCGTAAGACGTAAGTTAACAATTTAAAAAACGCCTACAATTATCTACAACCACATTTTGTAATTGTTATTATTTTTGTGTTACAATAAAGAATTATCTATGTATCTATCTATATTTGTAGTAAATGTGCACGCTTGTCCTCTAATCGTTTACTAATTGTCGTTCAGTCCGTAACATATGACAACAATAGGTGTGTAAAATGATAATTTGCAATGTCACTGCGATGCACTTGACACGGCGCGGCGCGGCGCGGGGTCAATGGCTGTCAACACGCGGATCGCTAGTACCAGCGCTGTTGCGGCATTGCACCTCTGTGGGGTGACCATACGTCACAGAAAACTAAGAGCAATACAAACTACAGAAGCAATTAAATGGTGGTGATATACAACAACTCTACCTCATAGACTTCGTTTCTGGATCTACATTTATAGAAGTTCATTACCCATTCAGGACCAACGCGGATAGAAAAATTACACACACTGAAATAATAAAAAGTGATTATTACTCCTCGTTATTCAACTCTACGACAAAAAAAAACATTTTTTTTTTTTTAAATAAATTGTATTAACCTTTTGAAAAACGTCCATTTCAATTCCAATTAAACTTGTAATTCTCGTTTCAACCACATTTCGTCACAATAACATGGATCCAGGAACTTCTCAGACGCAAAGCTAATAAAAATAACTGATAAATAATGACGCAAAGAATATATCGGTCCTGTTAGTCTTTTAGTGTGACAGTTATCCAATGGCTACTGAAAAAACTAGCTAAGGTGCTTTATCATGTTCTAAAATGAATAAAATGCTATGAAATAAATAGTTAAATGGCATTCTGGTCTTTACCAACACACAGTTTGCGTAGCGTGCAAAGATGACTTTTGTGCACTATCCATTGAACGTTCACAATAGCAAGTAACATTACTAATCCCTCCGAGTGACCCAGTGTATTTCACTTATTTCAGTGCTCTTTACTCGTCACTTGATCACAATAATACCCTTTATTTCTTTGTCCGTAAAGAACAGCAAATTATGGTCAGGTTAATCTCACCTCTCTTCCGACAATCGTATACCGTACCTGACCTCGGGTGCTTGTTAGATTTCCTCTAAGATAACTATTTTCGATGCATAATAGCAATAGATCATTTAGCGTGCCCGGGGTAGATAATTAGATAGCGGTCTATTGAGATAATATCACAGAAGACGAGAACGGGAAGTATTGTCTATATGTTGCGATATTATGCATAATGATCATTAATCATTAAACTTATAATGGTATTTCATTTAATTTCATAAGAGTATATGAATCAGTTACTTTGAACAACTTGCAGTTCTTCTTCTTCTAGTTCTTATCCGAAGCTAGGTGGGGTCGGCAGCGGCTCAACCTGTTTTCCTCTTCCATTACGTTTTATCTCTAGTTGTCTAAGTGCGTCATACCTTTCATTAGCATATTATCTTAACGCATTAAATCCATACCTTCTTCGGCCTTCCTTTAACTCAATAACCGTGGTCGGTGCACTTTTTGATATGCTTATCATGCAGATTAAAAAATAATATTAATTATCATCACCCTTATTTCAGCCGTAAGGTCACTAGATCTGTCGTTTTAATGATGGGAGGCCATCAAGGAGGAGTGATTGAAACCGGATACTTCCTACTGCCATCTATATCCAGGCGTCTTCTCCAGCTTGTCGGTGGAGATCTTGCGGTGCCCTCACTGCTCCAACATAATGTAATATGTTGCTAATGATATGAGGTGAACTTATAGATAAAGTATTTTTAACACGCGATTGTAACCGATCGATTAGATTAAGCATCGAAATCCTTGGTCTGACTGCTAGTGGCATTTTCAACTTGCTGGCTTTCGTGCTTCGGGAGGTCCGCTTTGTTATAGGTCCCGGTGCTTGACTTAGGACAAGTGTTGGTAGGGCTTGTAGGAGGCCCTAAGCGGTCTGAATGCTCCTAATATTGGGTTGGTGATTGGGGTGGTCCATTAACCCGCATTGACTAGGCAAATTTTAGGCTTATTATTATTAAATCTATAAACATTTTTTGTTTATTTTTTTTTTTAACTGTATAGTTCTAGCGTTTGACCACTATCTCACTTGATGGCCAGTGACGATGTGGTCGAAGACGTTATCACGCTAGACCTAGAATTTTTTAATTTTAATTTTTTTTTTTTTTTTTTTTTAATTTTTTAATTTTTTTTAATTTTATTTATCAACATACACACAAGGTCTTCAGGTCCCAAACTAGGCAGAGCCTGTACTATGGTAACCTGATGACTGATATACATACATATATACATAATATATACACACCCAGACACATGTCAAACAGACATGTTCATACACACAAATGTTTGACCTGTCCGGGAATCGAACCCGGGACCAGCGGCTCAGAAGGCAGAGTGCTACCAACTGCGCCAACCGGCCAGCCGAGAATGCTCACTGGCTCTCAAGAACTGCTGCCTGAACACACTATGTCTTTGGTGACAGTTTTTGACAACCAACATTGTGTAAGCTATATCTATTTCACTGATCGCAGACCGGTTGATAGTGGCTGGTATTCGACAACCACAGCAATCTTTATTGGGATGCTCGTCCAACTCCTTGCATGTCTTACGCTGTGCTGTCTTACTGCATGTTTTGAGCTCGAAACCTTTCACCTCCAATTAAAGTTTGACAATTCGTTAATAATTTGTCAAATTCAAGTTCTCAAAAAGATTGTATAACATTCCATTTTCAAGTATCATTATCCATTGCACTAAGCGATATAAGGTTATCCTTATATTTGTTTTTATGGTTTTTGTAAACAAAAATTTGAAAGTCGCGGCACGATAAATATTCGGTTTTTTATTTTATTTAAAGAGCTTTTATATATATCGCTCTGTGAAACATAAATATATACAATCTTTTTTCTTATATGTACTAATAAACACAATACATTGTAGCATACAGTCAACCTCTAACTTTAAGACCGTACTTAACTAACTCTAGTATAATTTTTCCTTTATCAGAATGAGGGTAAGACAAGTAGGCAATACATGCACCAATGGAACTGTCACTAAATAATCATTTGTTAAATATCAAAATTGCGTGAATACTTAATTGCATTGTTGTAGTAGCAATTTCAAAACTTTACTCATTAAAAGAAATTACGCCATTGAGCTTTGCTGAGGTATATTCAATCTTAGGTTTAAACCTACTTCAAATTAACAGTAAAATCTACCTACATATATTCATCTCGGAACTGAAACTATTCCAACACATACAAAGTTGTTATAACAAAGTCTTGGCAATTTGTTAAGGCTGGAAATGAGGTTGGAGTTATCGACCTTTCACTATTATTAGTCTTAAGTAACACACTTAGCAAACCGAATGTCAATGGTATACTTTTGACTCTAGAAAGGAGTTTCTATCTGTATACAAATATATGCCAGTATTTGAAAAAAAAAATATCTAAGAGCAGTTGTATTTTCCTGAAATATAAAGTCATAGCACTCACTTAATGTTACTGAAAGAAATGAAAATGTCATCTATAATCTATATAATAATTATTTATTATATTGTAGGTTGTACGTTGTAAGTACTTATTTTGTACGATTTACTGTGAAAGATGTAGGAATTGATTTGCTTTATACAGATAAAAAATACGTATTGTATCTGTAGCCTATATAGCAAACTATATTTCTCAAACTCTAGATTTATATTTCATGGGTCGTTTAAATATGCCGATAAGCGCTGCGAATTGCCATATTAAAACTATAGAAAAGACAAAAAGTGATTATTTTAGATAACTTTTTAAATGCGTATCCATACGTATCCCATACATATATCTCAACTCTAAATTCAACATTCATATAATTTGTGATCACAAAAGAAATTCAAGCCAAAGATCCTTCTGATGATGAGCATCTGACACGCCACACTTCCACCGGCAGAATGAGGTCCCACCGCCGAGCCAACTGACAGTACGGCGAGGTGACAATGAAAGTGCGCGAGCGTTTCTTGGCTGCAATAGTTCCGCGGAACCAGGCCAGCCGCGTTCATCGGCCCCGTTCGCCGTTACCAGCGCGAGGCCCGCGCCGGCGACGCCGACGCCGATGCCGATGCCGACGCCGACACCGCATATGCAACACCTATCATATTTGATAATGTGTGCTGTAAAAGATTTTGATTTTAATTTCTGAGTGGGACGTATTGTTTTAGGTTGATTATAGGGTTCTCGCTATTGGAATCTGTCATCGACCTTCGCTAGTAACCGTAATATGAGAAACTCTACAATTGGTTACGGCCCAAAATAGAAAGTCAAAGCACGAAGGAAGCGTACTATTTAATAAGAAAATAAATTAGTATTTAAATATACATAATCATACAACTTTAACATAATTATTGTATAAAAAGCTAACATTTAATTATGAAACAACCATTTTTACTCCAAAAATGGCCGTATCCTGCGACATTTCTTTAATTATTTGACTGATTTTAAATAACGCTTGATACGCAAAATACGAACTTAAATTAATAAGTAAATATTGAACACTATTTTTCCATGAAAGGAAATCAAAACAAAATGCAAAGTAGTGCGTTAATAGGAAAGACCATTGGCTTCGTAGAAAGTAATAACGGTAGAGGTGAGTACGTGTGAGGCGGTGCGCGAGCGCATGATTCACGAATCTGCAGCGGCTCGCGCTCTCCGTGACATAATAAAGATAATTAACATAAGTCCGCTCATTTCAGCTTAAACCTCTTTCCTTCACTCTTGCTCATTCTGTCCGCTCGACGCTCGTATACTAGACTCTGTATTACAGATTACTGGTATTCCGTCGGAAAGTGCATCACGGAGCTTTGAAGAAAACTTCATGAGTGAATAAAGATGTGTAAATGACTTGCAATATAAGTTTCAGGAAACGCTGAGTCACAGGACCTACTGTTACCATCATAATCATATTCATATTCATTTTCACTTTTCATAAATTAAATCCATTTTATGTTCCTAAATTATATAAGCGTTATGGTTAGTTACTTGTTATGACTTATTTTGTAGATAGCTGAAGCAGATCTTATCCTTTTGACTTAACATCAGAACAAAGCGCTAGGGAGGACCTATAGCTACGCCTCCGCTGATTCGATAGGGCTATGCATTCGATTGCAATTGCTTTCCGGTAATGTAACCGCATCGCATATGGTTGTAAGAATTCTACTAAGGTTCGTTGAACTTTCGCGAGTGCAGAACGCAGCAAGGGTGGGGGAGCCACAGTAGGTCATACCCGGCCGTCGGCACACTTACCTTGACTCGCGGCTCGCGGCTCGCGGCAAGCCCGCCGCCGCCGCCGCCGCCGCCGCCGCCGCCGCCGCCGACGTAGTCGCTACGTTCGTGCGTACAAAACTAGGCGATACTACGGCGTGCAACATTTTCACGCAATTATTTTTACGCATGCTAATCGTGTGCGAAATTGGCGATTAGATAACTTTATTACAAGCCTCGTTGTAAAAATAACTCTTGCATACCTTACGTAGAACATCAAATAGAACTACATACATACAACGCTTACTTTATCTATGTTTTAATATATTCAAGACTTATTCTATTGATATACTGTAACGATGATTAATTTAACATAATTCATAATCGTATGAATGCTTGAGTTCTTAATGAGACTATTCTAATGAAATGTTGCAATATTACAATTAATATTTGGGTTTTCTAGATGTCAGCAAAATATTACAGGCCCTGTAATATGAATTCCACGTGTATATTCCAACATTTTACACCAACCGCTTCACCCTTTATAAGGTTTATACTCACAAAGGGGGCTATTGTATTACATACAGAATTAAATACCATGAAGCAAACCTGAAAAAGTTTTATGTAAAACTCTTTTATGATTAAAATTTTAAAGTCCAAACTGTTGAGCAGACGTGCAAAGGTTCAATCTACAAAAAAAAAACATAAAATGGAACCGACTTCAGCACTCAAACGTGAGTCCTTTGTCTACGACTACGAATATTAGAGATTCCACTAAAGAGTTTTCTATCTATGCCAAATTTTGCATAAAGGGCTTGGTGTGAGTAGGTGCATTGTGTAATGTGTACAATTTCTTCCTCTATTCTTACTCCATACAGTGATAAAATAGCTGTGTTTCTTCTCTGCAGTGACGTAACATCTGGGTTTGCATTCCTTACTTTCTCTGAATTCGTACAGACTTATTTTAGGCATTGATTACTTTATTTAAAAACTCAGTGAACGTATAATTAATACAACTTGTTTCCACAAAGCAATTACATGTACAAGTTGAACGATCTAGACAATTACAGAGCTCTGCGGCCTCGTTTACTCCGCTCGTATCAGAAAATTAATCTAAACATAATAATTACGATGCTACTGTGTACATATACTGGCTATATATAGGTTACAATACGAAGATGAGATGTTGCTTCCCCAAAGTTAATAACATGATAAGTAAAATTAAATCGAATTAGGAAGTTATGAAGCTGGTTTTATTTAATATATGTGTATCGATGCTGAAAATCATTTTTTGGATGAGTAGAAATGGATATAGTTGACAAAGATGATTTTTTTTCTGGATTATTGATTCGATTTTGCTTTTGACCACTATCTCACTTGATGGTCAAAATGCTAGAAATAGAATGCTCACTGGCTATCAAAGACTGCTGCCTGAACACACTATGTGTTTGGAGACAGTTTTTCAAACTTGAGGGTGGTAGTTAGCCAGGCGGGTACTCGAAAGTACCCTACCACCATGCTGGGAATTTGATAACGGTGTTACCTTCACCGGAAGCTCAAGGTGTTGTCGGGGATCGAACCAGTGTCTGTCAGTTTAACAGCCGACACTCCCCCCGTTGAGCTATCATCGCCTCAAGATAAATATTTACGCACGTGAGCGATGCGTCACGTGTCATTAATTAAATAATAACTTCATCGACGAGGAGCAAGCCTCAAATGAGTCGAATAAACCAACACGTCAACCAACAAGGTGTATATATTTACGAGGTGATTGCCATCACATGACTAGCCTGGACGCGGGCCGCTTCCAGCCGGTCCTGGTGGAGATCAATAAGGAGGACATACTTCCAGCAGTGGCGTCTGCTGGTTGTGATGATTACATACATAAGTTGCTCAATAATGTGATGCAGTAGAAATTATATAACTGAAATAGTAGATCCTCGGTAGCTAAGTGAAAACTCGATCTCAACTCAATTCAATATGTTTATTGAGTGTACTATAATCGGTAGTTCAGTGGCAAAGATAAATAAATAGAGGCTATGAAATACCATAGAGTTCATAAAAAAGTCAATTCACTTCATATTTCTTCATCATAGTTCCATTTCGACGCGATGATAGCTCAGCGTTAATTTAACGAACTTAATTATTTTAACTCACAATACGAGTAAAAATAATCGAAAGCCTAGGAGATACTTATGACTTATTGTACAATTGGGGCGGTTTAATCATACAAAGCGATTACTCCTAAATAATCCTTGAGCATTACCTGTATAGTTACTGGTAAAGAGCATATATAAAAATGATCCAACAATACTCAAAATCAAATCTTATATCATATAATATACTTGCGGTCCATTCCGGGTTCACACGGGAATCAAATTTAAAAAATATAGGGATCCTTAATTTTTTTGAATATACAATATGGCCTATGTGACCCGGAGATAATGTAGCTTCCCAACAGTGAAAGAATTTTTCACATAATAATAAATAAATAAAATTCATTTATTTCAGGTTCCTATGACCCATACACATAAATTAACCAATTGGATAAAATAAAATTAATTAAGTATTAAATTAAAATAGAGCTAAATTAAATAGAATTAAAGTTAAAATTAATTAGTCACGTAAATTCAATTCAATACAATTCAACTCAACTCAATTCAATACAATTCAATATATATATATATAACATAGGTTTAGTAACTTCGCAGCTTATTCAATGCAAACAAACAAACAAATAATTATATCTTTCCTCTTTATAATATTATAACTTATATATAAATATCTCATATTACACATAAATTGGCCGTGTTGGCCTACAACAGTAGTTACTCCCCCATCTCTTCCCGCGGGTGCCTTAAGAGTCGGCTAAGGGGTCACGTACCAGAAGGTGGGCAGCAGCGCCTTCTGAGGATTGGAACTGCGCTCGCCAACCCGCCTGCCAAGCGTGGCGAGTATTGGCAAATACTTGTTCTACAAATATGGGGGAAGCATATATCCAGCTGTGGACGTCCTATATGGCTGATAGAGAGATGATAAATATCTGGTATCAATGTTTGTTATCCAACTCCTCCGAAACAGATTGCCTGATTTTTATGACTTTGTTGTGTATTTGGTAGGTCTGAGTAGGTCATAAATTATTAGGTCCTTAGATATGAAATTGACGCTTTGTCAAATTGGCCACTATGATCTCCTCTTGATTAGGAATTCCAAATTCAAATTGATTTCCAATACTTGTAGCGCCCCGCGGTTTCACCCGCGTGGATTACCGTATTCCCGCTACCTCAATTATCCCACGGGAACTATTAATTCAGGGCTTAACCTATATCCATACCGAATTTCGTTGAAATCGGTGTAGCCGTTTGAGCGTGAAGAAGTAATAAACATACACACATACACATATATACACACAAACTTTCGCATTTATAATATTAGTAGCATACGCTTGTGTATTTGTGTTTCCAATTGAGTGATTCATTTGTTTTCGCGCCATTTGGTTATTCTTTGACTTCGTTCTGTTCACAATACTGACAACTTGGACGGCCGAAGAGTAATCGCGGAAGATCCATCACAAACCGCGTTATTGTTGGCGACAGGGTTCGGCGGAAATTATAAAACAATTTTAATTTACTTGAAACAAATCGGAAAAAGGAAATAGTCCGAAAAACGGGTACCGCGTGAACTGAGTGACGCACACCAACAGACACGTGTAGTGCGGCGTTACAGGGTTACAGAGGATTGTGAATCGAAGTAGGTGGGTAGGTATGTTTCGTATTTTGGTCTGGAGACATTTTTATATAATAAACCATCGTCGTTAGAGCGAGCATGGGTAGGGACATAAGCCTTCAAAATTAGCCTAATAATTTAAAAAAGTGGTTACATACGAATTTAAATTAAGAGCCATTGAATGAGTGACATTCTTGTTTTCACTTACTCGTTTTTTTTGATAGAAAATGTATGGAAATGTTTTTTTTATTATTGCCAAAACTTACGATTTGATTTGGTATGTTACTATGGGAAAAGTGTTCCTGGTTGGAAATAGAGTCGATTAAGACCAACTCGTTTTTTTTGACAAATGTCATTTTTTGGGCGAACCTTACTTATTTTCAAAAAACTAAAAAGGGCATTATATTTTTCTTCAAAATAAATTACAAGGTTCCTATGAACAAAACCTTCTTACTACAAAAGAAAAGGTAGCTACCCAGAAGGGGCCAAAAAATTGCCCCACCCTGCATACTATAAACTAAATATTCTAACTCAAATCTCAACTAATAAAAATTCTGAGGACATTTCAGGGTAATTAGTGGCTTTCCCCAAACGCAAATACTCGCAAAAACCCCCGCCACGAACACAGACTGACGTGTAAGACATACCTGTGAGCTGTGAGTAAGCTCTCTTGCGCAGGTAATGGTCTCCTTTCTCCGATAGATAACACCAACGTAAATCTAATATTGGTATAAACTTGTGCTCATAAATCCTTATAATATTATAAATGCGAAAGTTTGTGTATATGTTTGTTACTTCTTCGTTCTCAAACGGCTACACCGATTTCGATGAAATTTGGTATGGAGATAGTTTAAGCCCTGGATTAACACATGGGTTACTTTTATCCTGGAAAAAGTATAGTTCCCGTGGGATAATTCAGGTAGCGGGAAAACCGTAATCCACGCTGGTGAAACCGCGGGGCGCTACTAATAATTCATAATGACGATATAAGAACTTTATTTTTTTTTAAACATTTTGTATATAAACACGAGTAACAGATTATGGAATTCATAAAAACATTATAACTATCATTTCTAAGAAGTTATGTATAAATCATCAGTCATTTCCATAAATTGCGTGCCTTCGCAAGCCTTCTACAAGGCTTCGGCGTGATTCTGACACGCTATGTGCTTAAGTATTATAGCTTTGATCGTCATCATCAAATTGGAACAAGGAAGTCGAATGCGTGGTGATCTAGAACAGGGTGAGTGACCTGCAAACCGCAAAAAAACAATTCAAATAGTTACTCTACATCTCTCAGCACACAACATGTACATGTATTAAAAAAGTTACGTTCATTTATCATCATTTACCATTCTTTGAAAACAAGGCTTAGCATTTCAGTTCAGCTAATTGAAAGAGACGAATGTGGTCAAAGATCTAATTACCCAACGTAGTAGGCTGTTTGACAATGCGTAGGTGTCGCTGAGCTAGCGGCTTGCAAGGACTATAACCTGAAATGGTTCCACAAGAAGTTTATTCTTTAACCTCTTCGTCACTGACGAATATAGTATATAAACTCCTTTTACAGGTGGTCATTTCGATCACTCACACTCATTCTACACCGACGATACGATGAGCTATGATAGCAATGCAATAACAATAAAATTGAAAATTTTGCTATAATATGTGTGAATATTTTTTACATAATAATATCATCCAATGCATTATTAGGCTTTCGCAAAAAAAATGTAGCAATTGAAAGCCAACTTTGGTGCAACTTCGGATAGTCCGACTTTATGTCGAAAGTGCAAAATTATTACACATAATATTGTACTTTCTGAAACATGTGCTTCTGACACAGTACAGAGTTGTTATGGCGATTTAGACTCATACTTATTATTGGCTTCATCGCCAGTAATATAATAGGTAACAATGTCAAAACACAGGGTAGCTGTAATACTGCACGTACGTATATATTCCTGCGCCGAAATGGTTCCGCAAGAAGCGTATTCTTTCCACCTCTTTATTCTCGTGCTTTGACCGGCCATCGGGCTAGTAACGACACAAAAGATGTTCTGTGGGTTGCGTTGGCAAACCGTCACAGCTCCGCTCGCAAACAATTTGGCTACGTGTTCGTTTCCGTCCATCCACCTCGGGCTTAGTCGTTAGCGTTGATGGTGATGGAGCCGTAGCGTGGTGGCCACGAAACTAGATAATGAATATTTCAGTCACTTAGTACTTGGACTTTTTATAGTTATTTGTAGATTTAGATTCAATTGAGCAAGTTACACACGATGAAAATACTTTTAATGACATTTGTTTGTTGGTGAGAGGTTAAATAATTACACGAATTACTCTTTTCTAAGAGTTTTCATTGCTATCAGTATTGCATTTTTCAACAGCACTTTAGTTTAAGTCCTTTACAACCAAAACTCTACAATAAAATGGTATTTCCGATTTATAACACGTCTACTCAATAGTTGAGTGGTTGAAGTTTCGTATGAACACTATGGTCTATATAAAACATTTTTTCAAACTTAATGTAAAACTTTTATTTGCTTTGTCTGCTATTAGTAAGAAGGTTAAGTATTTTTGATAAAATATCCAATATAAGTGATCTTTGTGTGGGGAGAATGCGAGGCCGGGGCAGACGACCGGCATATACTGTTATTTTGACATCACATAAAACGATCTCAATGTTTTTTAGTTATGAGGTATTCGCCATTTACAATTGGCTATTACTTAATAATTGGCGCATTGCTAGATCATATCCTTTTTTTATGCAATAGATGGCAATCAAGCATACGGGTAACCTGATGGTATCCTGATGGTAACCCTCGCCTATGGATATCTGTAACACTCATTTTCATACCTGACACTGTGCCAATCATTTTAAGATTGTTAAATCTCCTATTGTAGAATCCCATATTGTACGAGTAGTTATTCGGGAATACCAGGGGAGGGAGCTCGTTCAAATTACCGCCAAAAACGGACAGATCAATCACAATAAATGTGACTCACATGAGTCAGTTATAAGTGAGTGAACTTTCAAGCGACGGAGGCTAGCGCGGTGCTGAAGCCTTGATGCCGGAATAAGGGAAATTAAAGAGTTCTTAAGAACACTCCGAGTTGTATATACGGTAGAAAACACACAGAGGACTCCAATAAGTCTGTGGTCGCTGACAATTCTGATAGATCTACGCTGCAATGTATCCGGTGGCTCAAGCTTCACGTGAGGCAGGGTAAAGCCTCTGCCTTAACGTGAAGTACCGCTTTGCCTTGTTTAATATGCCAAGCTCTTTGCATGTGAGCTAACCCCTACATGCTATATAATCGCGGAATTTTATGATCCCAAAATGTCAAAACCCAGGATATCTATGCCCTCTGTGACATTGAGAGCATTCTGTTTCAGCTTCAGCTACTCTGCTTTCCTCGCAGTCATTTGGGTAAAATTGACAGAGTGAACATGTCATTACGCCTTACACGGAGGAGAAGTTTTCAAAACGCTACACATATAAGCAAAATATATTATTTACATAAACTTATTTGCCATAAAAGACTCTTCACGTTAACTCTCAATGTAAATCTTGTATCATTCATGAAATGGACTACATGAATTTGTTGACTAATGATATTTGTCAAAAGATTAAGTCTCGTTGTCGAAGCACACGACTTTCATCGTGTCAGGCCGATGAACGCAAATGTGTGCCGCCATCTTAGATTTATTATCCTAGATGGCGTTAAAGTTACAGTCACACTGAAATTTGCGTTGGTGTATTTCGCTGTTTAGTAGGATGACTAACGTTAGTTTGGCAGGTAGGTACTACCCTAATTATGACTAGACTCTTGTAACTATTTTTTCCATGATCATCAAATACACTTTGTAATACGCCTAACGAGTGTTCTTTTTTTAATGATATTACGGCTTTGGAAAGAAAGTGTTCGATCAATGAGTATGAATTTTTATATGTTTTTTTTTTGTGTTATGAAAAATGTTGAAATATGTATTTAATTTAAAGATGTAATTTTGAGTTTAATTTTTGTTTCAATGATTTTTTATTTAAATTATTATAATTATTAAAAAGACTGTATGACCTGCTAATAATGACAATTGGTTAATAATAATTTTAATTTTAAACTAAAAATGTATTTATTAAATGGGAAGGGCCTAATTATTAAAACACAGGCCTGCGAGCCTAGTTTAATAGTTAGTGCCACACACACGTGTTTTTATAAACAACAAACAACGCCCGGTGTGGAGCCCCAGAGTCGTATTTGGATTGAATTAACTCTATTAGAGTTTTAAACTATAATCTAGAGCGTATATAGTTAAACTAGCTGCGTCCAGCGGCGTTACCCGCGGTGAAAGGGTACGTGGTAATAACCAATTGTGTGTCTTCCCGACACGTATTTTCGGGATAAAAGTACCCTATATGTTATCCCAGGATATTTTATTATTTATTCCAAATTTCACGCAAATCCATTCAGCCGTTTCAGCATGAAAGAGTAACAAACATTCATACATACAAACTTACGCTTTATAATATTAGTATGATTACATGTCAATCTTTTCATCTCTTCGCAGTCAAAACCTAAAATGTGCAATGGGCACCCATGCTAGTCTTTGAATTTATAAATGTATATTTAATATATTGCTGAGACTTTTAAGCTTTTTTGTTCATGACTGTAGATACCACAGACTATAGACTAAAAAAATGTTACTGTAAACTAAAACTAAGACTGTAAAATATTCAAACAGACGAACGGACAGAATGAACTAAAAAAAAATGTACCAAAAAATGGAACCGACTTCAACACTCAAAAGTGTGAAATAACTTATCGAAACCGGTACTATGATATTACCATTATTACCAATTACCAAGATATTGTGTTCATGGTACCGACCTTTGCTCCTCACGGGATCAGTTGTCATTGCGTATATTCACCGATTTCTTCACCCGCCATTATGATTTCGTCCAAGTAGACGTAGCACTTTTGTTTTCTTAGTTATTGGATTGTATGTGTTGAAAGTTCTGAGGTAACAAACATAAAATAAACATACGGCTAAAATTGAGAAACTCCTCCTTTTTTGAAGATGGTTAAAAAGGAAGTCTTGAAAGAATTAAAGTTATATGATGCAGTAAAATGCAGTAAACATTATCTTAATATATAAATGTTATGCTTCGATGTTATTACCTTCCCTTTTCAAATGTCGGTCGAAAACAAAGGCTGGACAATTCTAAAGTATGTGTATCCATGTGAATAATCACATTATGTACCGAGCTCTGTCTTAGCCGCAAATGTCAAAAACCTTTATGCATGGGGGCTTACAGACTTGCTATCTACAAAACGTAATTAAATGCTGCGTAAAAGAGGCGCTCAGTGTTACCAGACGTGTATTTAGAGTTTTGTAATAAGAGCTATGTGTGAGCTAAAGTTTTTAGCGTAAATTTTGACTCATAATAGACAGTGTATACACCACCGCCCGACCCAGCACTTCTCAAATGTAATATTTTCATTATCATTTGCTTAACCATGAATGTATAAAACACCGCTCAAATACATTTGAACATTGAAATTCTTCGCCGATGTTGTAAGTTCATCGCCTTTGTGTCAAACTATCACTCAGACCTCTCTAAGTCCCCGCCCACGTGATGCCCGCATGATCTAGCCACTTCACTGACTGATCTAACTTTTCCTATTCTTCGTTACTTAAAAGTGAATTATTGTTTTAATTATGATTTATGCCCCCATTAGTATCCAAGAGCGAAGACTATATGGAGATAAAAAAGTCACTGATAACTATGTAATTACAGTAATGATGTCATAATAATGGCGAGGAAGGCCGAGTAAGACATGGTTGCGCACATCGATGAAACCATCCGATGGGTTTGTCAAAATTAACGATAAATACCTGCCGTGGATGGTTAAGTATAGAGTTGGTAAAAGCAATTCTATCGTCGTTAGTTCGTCGTATAAATTGGCTAATAGCAGACATGGACTCGGCCCGCCTCTCAAAAGAGTTCAACGCACGTCGCTGTTAGCTGGTCGCGCTGGTCGCACGACTCTTTACACAATAGCTTTTTGTGCATTCCTCTTTTTGGTTATGACATCATCGCCGAGCCGAAGTTTTACCTATGATAGTCATATCGTATCTGATAGTATATAGTATAGCTACACTCTGTACACTCCAATACTACTTAAACATTTACACACACAGTGTCATACCAGATCGCCCGTACATACATTTCACCCAAGGTTTTGCAACATTGCCTTTGCTTTATTTAATATGTTTAGTTTTTATTATTTCTCATTGGAATTTGAATATTAACTGTATACACTTGAAAATCCGTATAATTGTTTGAAAATATCTGTCTCGGGAAGCGTTGACTGTTGTTTTATTTTTGAAGTAAACTCGGGATGTGACTTTCATGTTTGCTCTCTGACTCGAAGTATGCTTCCACACAGTGCATACCGGATCCCAATTCACATTCGCTTCCCGCCGCGCCGCGGCTGTCTATGAGGATGATCATGTCCTTCAATGTTACGCCGCGACCCCGACACGACCACGCAAATACATTATTATGTAGTACAAAAATATATAAATGGTGATACATATTATGCGATAATTGAATTGTGACAGCGGACCTAATAATATTTAGGGACATGAATATGCTCTTTGCTTTCGCATCCTTGAATACTTCGGACACATTGCCAGGAAAGATGGAGATAAGCTAGAATAGCTAGTAGTCACTGGCAAAGTGGAAGGCAGGCGATCGCGTGGCCCGAGCCCGATGCGTTGGTCGGATCGAGTCCGGACCACGTTAGATACTTCTCTCTACCAGAGGGGAAGATGGCGTACATTCATAACAGAAAAGACCATGCCTGGAGGTGGTCACAAGGTCACGTCACACATGGGGAATAAGACTCAAGAAGAAGGAAGATTTTTATTTCTTTTGATACGACAAATAAACATAACGGACTAATTCATCGCCTTCTAAAACCTGCCGCCCTGGCTCCAGCCGACTCAGCCTGCTGGTAAATCCAGGACTTGGACAGGATATTTACAGAATGTAAACTCTAAGGATAATAACGATACGATAAGGATAAAACGATATTTACAGATTTCATTCTAACGTAAGCATGTCTACTTTGTAGCGGTTCACCTCTCAACTATTCAACATTTAAAAGAGAAAAAAGAGTATTAATATATCAATTATATTGTAATAAATAGAAAGAAGAAAGAAAGAAAATTATTTATTCCTGTCAGGAATAAATAATTTCCTTTCTTTCTTTTTTCTTCTTTCTATTTATTACAATACAACACTACATATAAAACAAAAAGAAAAACACATTTAGGTCATACATATATTTAACTTTTAAGTATAAAACATTAAGGGAAGACGAAACAACATTTAAGATATGATAGATATAGATAACAGTAAGATTCGACCAAAAAATAACCTATCTAAGCTAAATACTAAATAGTTTTATTTGTAGTGTTGCGTAATGCCAGAAATGAGTCCCTACTCAGCGTTATGCGAGGGTTTGACAACCTTCGCGCTGATTTTCAGTAGGAACTCATTGACTGGCATCACGAACGCACAAGTGATTTAAATATAGTTTTCTTGAGTATGTAAGCCGTCGTCTTCCTTACGAACCGTCTCTTGGCTTCATCATCATCATCATCAGCGTAGTACCTATGTGAATTTCCCCGGTGTGCCGTGAGACCGCAACGACCGCGTGGGGGGGCCTATCGTGCAGCCTTATGCTGCTCTGTATGCATGTTTTTAAGATTTTTTTCTACTATCTGTCTAGCTATTATCAGATCTAGCGTTTGACCACTATCTCACTTGATGGTCAGTGACACTGTGGTCGAAGATGTTATCACGCTAAACCTAGAATGCTCACTGGCTCTCAAGGACTGCTGCCTGAACACACCATGAGTGTGTTTCAATTTGGGCTTACAGTGCATACGTTCGTACTTAAGGATTTAGCTGTTCCGAGTTGAATTTAGTACTGACAGTGCTGACGCTCGTGAGCAAATCGGAATGGCTTTTTGTGTGTGAATGCACGCGAGTTCTTTAAATGTCAGTTCCCATTAAATTCATATTAAATAATTCACTTCCGTACTTCATGGGCACTAAATGGGTCATTTTTTTCTGATATATAAAATTACGTTATTATTTTTTTATGGACGGACTACCAATATTTCGACAGATTCTCATAATAAGTCAGATGTTTGACTCTCAGTGCATAGTTAGTTAGTTTAATCTATGTGTTTGACAGCGCTCACACTGCTCTACGTCGGACTCGTGAGCGTTCTAGGCACAGGATGATGACGTCATATAAATGTTGTGTGCAGCTGTCAGTGCATTTCGGAATGACTTTAAGCACGCTATCTGTGCTCACAGCGCTCAAAGTTCAATAAGAAACGCACCTTATGTGTTTGGTGACAGTTTTTCAAACTTGAGGGTGGTAGCTAGCCAGGCGGGTATTCGAAAGTACCCTACCGCCATGCTGGGACTTTGATAACGGAGTTGCCATCAATGGAAGCTCAAGCTGTTTTTGGGAATCGAAACAGTGTCCGTCAGTTTGACAGGCGACGCTCCCCCACTGAGCTATCATCACTTCTTCAGCATATTGATGCAAGGGGGTCAAGGTCAATAAATAAAACACAACAGCACCGTTTAATTTCGATAGTAGTTGTTCTTAGTTTATTTCAAACTCGGCGTTTTTTAAATTGAGAACTAAAACATACATTTCTATTTTATTTAGATCATTTGTGTTAAATAAGTACAAGTTCTCATGTTGAGTATCTTGTCAGTTTATTATCTTCTAAATCCTTTCGATATCTGCGTATAGTGATAATGAGGGAACTTATACACATTTTTGTAAAAACACTTTATTTAAAATTCCGCCAATAAAAAAGGCTCTGGTGGAGAGGTGCAGACGTTAGCTGCATCTTGTACTGTCGGTACTCTGTATGACTAAATTAAAATTAAATGATTAGGTTGCAGCTTTAATGAGGTCGTAGTAATTCAAAAGCGTGATTATAAAAGAGTGCATCTAATAGTTCCTATGTCGTTATGTTAGCAACAATGGTTAATAATACATATACACACCCAGACACAGGTCAAACAGACATGTTCATATACATAAATGTTTGACCTGTCCGGGAATCGAACCCTGGACCAGCGCCTGATAAGGCAGAGTGCTACCAACTGCCCCAACCGGTGTGTATATGTATATAAGTATGTATATCAGTCATCAGTTTACCATAGTACAGGTTCTGCCTAGTTTGGGACCTGAAGACCTTGTGTGAATGTTGATAAATAAAAAAAAATAAAAAAAATGGTTAATAATGACTTATCAGTCAATCGGCAGGTAGAATTCGGGTCTCGACGATGTTGAGAGACAGGGGAGCTAACATTACGGCATAGGAACAACTTGATAAAACGTACTCTAGCTAAAAAAGTTGACGTTCGTAACAGTATCTTCAATCATAAGGTTTAATCTCTGAATCACTCATTTATGATTCTAATTAATTCTAAGATTAAAGAGTGAAAATGATTGTTAGAATCTTAACTTTGATAAAATATTTGAAATGTGCGACCAAAATCACTATATGCTTACCAACGAGTGACACTCTTTAGCAAGAGAGTTAGTATTTGGATAATATACAGGGCTTAATGTTACTCTTTTAAACATGAGTAGCTAATATGGCCGGACGATTATGGTGCATGCTTTCTCTTCGAAATGTGAGTTGTAAATTAACTGACTGCCACGGGAACTGAATCCCGTGGGATACAACTTTGTTCAATATAAAAACATCTCATGAAGTTTATATATCTACTTTTACTAGTTTAAAGCATTAATTAAAACTTGAATCATCATATCAATTATAAGCTGGACGAAATCCTCATAAGAACAAAATATAGAGCCTTTTCCACTGCGCTCATAAGTTATTCGATGCGTAGGTATGAGCGGGAAGTTTTTGCGATAAGTGGTCGGGACGTGCAAAAAGTGTTAGAATATTCGGTGGAGTGGAGGCTCCGTGGCCCGGGGCCCCGGCCCGCGGCCCGGGGCTGCGCGGGCGGTTACGTAAGTTCATCTAGTTCCAAGGCCGAGGACGTTGCTCCCAAATCGCTGATCGCGTCCTGCCGGCCAGTGGAGGGGCGCCCGGGCGAGTTTCGGCGTCCACTTCTTTTTTTACATACATATCTAATAAACTTAGAACTAGCTTAGAGTTCGTTGCTTTTTCTCAAGGTACATTCCCGCCTTCTCGCTCACCTCACAGTTTATACTTCGAAGGTTACAGTTTTTACTTGTGGAGTTAGGAAACATGTTTAGAAATGACAAAAAAATGGTATATAGGCTTAACAAATATCCAGCGACGGGCGGTAGCCGGCGGTAGCCGAAATCAAAATCGAACTGTGAAATATAATCTACCGACTCAAAGGCGAAGGTTTCTTAGTATGGGTTTGCTAAATATGCTTATAATATTTGGGCTTTAAGTTTTAATCTTGCGAAATCTTATTTAAATTCTCCACTACAACATTTTAATCTGAACATTTTGAGAAATCTTTAAACAAAAGAACTTAAGAAAATTAAATAGACAATAACACGCTACTGGTGCCATAAATTATTGAGAAAGTCATCCCATAATTTATTACGAATTGTTCACACTAAGGGTGGTCAGCGGTACACAGAGTGAAATCTGTGAATGCACCCCTTTCCTTTACGATCCGGGCTACTGCATAATAAAACTGTTTCTTTTCTATTGTTGCAGACAACAGGTCCGTATAATGAGAGCATGCGGATTCGCCCTGGCTCCTGGCTCCTGGCTCAGCCGTAGAGCGTATGTAAGTACGGACACGTAACATACTTCTTTTCAGTAGTGGGATATTTATTTTAGAACACGAAATTAGAATATTTCCGAATATTAGTATTATCGACATTCATAAGTGCATCCTGAATGTCAAAATTGTATTTGTATTTTATGAACCAAGACGTACGGATTTTAACGCTTTGGTAGCCCAGCAACCAGATCAGGGGGCCTACCACCAACTCTTATAGCAGTATTATTGTAATCTTACTTTGAATTTTCGTACCACAAGGCCACATAAGCAATGTTACTTTAATGTTGTTTAGACTAAGCAGTTTTGTGACGTAAACCTCTATTTCGTTCACTCAAAGCGTACCATGAGCCAGCGCCAACGAAAGCGACAACGCTATATGAAAATATAATGTTGTCTCGCTTGCCCTTACAGCAGGAATGTTTCTTCGTTCATTCTACACGTCACTGAGCGATAATAAAACAATAATGTTTTAAGACGTTCATGGTACGAATCTGAGCATTATTACTTTAAGCTTGAAGTATGACGTTCTTGAAACATGATGGTTTTGTAAAAGTTGATGGTACGGCCCCTGGACATTTTTAATGTGAAATTATGTATATTTATAAGTATGTGTTTGAATAATTTTGTTGTACCTAATTATGTACTTTAATGACATTTGTTTTGACATAGCTGTAGCATAATTAATGAATAAACTTGACTAATTGCATGCCTTGGCGTTGCTGTAAATGCAACTATCAGTTGAATTGAATAAATAAATAAAATAAATAAATTATTTTTTTGCTTTATACAGCTGGTGACGAGATAGCCAACGGATAAGCTTACGGAATAGACAAGTATTATGAAATTGACCATACCTTAATATATCGAAAAAATTTAGTGTTTGTATCGTAGTCACTGTTTAATTTTTGAACGTGCAAAAAACATGTTGGCGTTTTTTTTTATTCATCGTTTCTAAAAAAATGTGAGAAGTTTTAACTGCTGTAATATCTAGATCTATGCAAGGTAGAAAATACCTAGGTACATATCAAGAAGCTTTAAAATGCTTGCGTAAAGGAAAATACCGTTCAACAATCCTATCCATTACACAATCATTTTATAACTTTGGAGTAAGTAATGAACACCCAGTGTTCTATGCTTACATACATTGAACGATATTTCGTAATATGTCCCATTCGTTCACGTGACGGCAGGCTGTCCGCTGGTCCACGGTGGAGGTGTTTCAGTGACATATCTTACCGGTCACTTGTTTTCCTTAGTAGTCATGACTGCAAGTGTTCCAAGCAATCTGAAACAATTAGATGTCAACTGTCATATACTGCTTGAAATCAAAACACATGTTTAGTAAAAATGTTTTTAATGCAGTTAAAGTTAGAGTTAAATACATTACAATTTAATGATATGATCAATGTGCCATAGCCAACCCACTAGGATACCCTGTCTCGGGTTGACTCGAATCTCTTCCAATATTTAGTAACAAGACGGTCTCCGTCAAGACAAAGCCGTGGAACAGCTCACACCGTACACTCAATGTGTCTGCTTAGCCGGTGGATCATGGAAAATATTGCCATAGAGTATCTTCCGATGCAGGTATGTAGTCAGTTCAAATTCTCCCCATACCCATCATTTCTTCAAATTCAGCATCCGGAATGCTTTGAAGATTATTATGATATAAGAAGAAGATGATATAAGATTATAGATTGTGATTTGGCTTCCATTCGTGGACTAAATAATTTGATTATGGCGGTGCTTCTTGGATCATAATTGCTTTCTTGATATGAGTGACATAATAATGTGTACTTTATTGTCTCGGACCTAAGAGCATTGTGTGAAAATGAACTAAATACTACATACAATTATTATATATTATACATATTTATTTCTTAGGTATTGAGTTCCAAGAATCATTTAGGAGGCCCTCTAAACCAGCGTACCTTCCAAAAACGTCGCTAAGACTTTGACTCTGTTCTCTAAGTTTCGTGGCCGTTGCAATTTTGGCACAATTTAACAAAAACACAGTAGTTTTTTCACGCAACTTAACTTTTACAGAAAAATACAATTCAACATTGCCATGCTTTCTTTTTTCCTTCCCCAAATCTCATAGTCTCACAGGATATACAAAAGTTTGTATGTCATTGTGTTTTTATGGTTGCAATGTGTGTTTGGTTTGAAGAACCGTTAGTTTATTTTTTGTATGTGCATTATAACGGGCACCCTTTAAGGAAAAAACGTCTGGGCTCGGCAGGTAGAGCGAATCTCTCGATCGACGGCTCCGATCGCCGCGCCGATCGCTGTTACATAATGGACCTTTGTGATTCCTTCACATTCGTAGCCCTTGCGTAACTGTAAAACTCAACTAGTTACCGTATTGATGTATTGTTGTTCGGGTTTAGATCATTATCTAAAACGAAGGAAGACATGTGCGTTTGCGTTGTATGTACATTGCAAATGTTACATGGTAGCTTATCAAGAAACATTCTCTTGAATAATTACTATGAACAATATTTCATATTATTATTTTTACTTACGTACATTTTTACATCTTGAATATCTTAAAACCTATAATGAAATACGAATATAATCGCATCTCACTAAAAATGTCTGCCGATAAGTTGAAATGCAATAGAACGTCTAAAATTGGAGTTTGATTATGTCACCATAACTGGAAGGAACTGTTATCCCGTAACACAAGTCTTGACCTTTTCTACAAGATTTTATCTTAAAATGTTTTTATCATATCAGTAAATGACTTAACAAAAATAGTACTTAACATGAATGTGGATGGATATAGAGGTAGAGGAAAGCCGAAGAAGGTATGGTGGACTGCGTGAACAATGATATGTTTATGAAAGGTGTGAGCACTGAGACGACTAATGATAGAAGAGAATGGAACAGCAAAACATATCGTGCCAACCCCACCTAGTGTGGGATAAGGAAAAAGAAAAAGAAGAAGTTCTTATCAAAATGAAATATCCGTTATTGTATGTCTTCAAATTAAAAATTAATAACTTTGTCACTGCTACATGATAAAACGTAAGAATGGTAAAACAAAAATCCTCAAACCTCGAAGGTGTATTAATTTAATTTAATATAATTTAAGACATAACTGCCTTTTATTTTTCATTTAAACAAACCTTAAAATACATAGTACAACACTATCTAAAAAAAAAAAACAGTACTAAAACTTCATTTAAATGTCCAACGCTGATGAGAAAAGGCAAGCGCAGTCACTTCCACTCGCCTGCCATAAGCAATTGTTTTTGTGTAGCTCTTTTATCTCAAAAGAACTGCGGACAATATTACTTATTGCTTAATTAAATACTGAAAAGTGATGTGTAAATATCAGGAATATTTTTATGAATTAATTGTATATTATTATTATTTTTACATTTGTAATAAGTATGTGTTTAAGTATATGTATATACATATATATAATTATTTATTTACCTCTGTTTTCTGTTACATGGATGAAAGTTATACATATAATAATTTTCATAGATTGAATTCATAAATTTAATCAATTTAATCTTATTATCTGAAAATTCTTTATTTAACAAATTGTTTTGTAACAACACTCCATTACCATTAATAGATATTAATCAAGCAACAAATAAGTGGTTCTTGACCATTTGATGGTCCGTGACGATTTGGTCGTTTTTCAGGTTGGTTATTACCAACGAATGTTCATGTTATCGTCACAATACCTACAGGTGTTAGATACCTATTTGTGTTACCTATGTGTATAACACAAATGGGCATCGTATTTTCGTATGCGTAAAAACGACTACAAATTCTATTTTGAAGAAATTCAAGTTCTAGAAATAATAAGATTGACGAATCCTCCATCATCATCATTACTCAGCCACGATGTCTTCTGCTGACGTCACCTGACCACAGCGCTGCGCCCCGTGGCGTGGGCTGCGATTATTCCCCATCTTTTTGGAATTTTCCAATATTTTGCGAAATTTTCAGAATTTATCTTTCTGTAAGCACCTTTTACAAGTTTAGAACTTAATAACTCAATAGCACACACCCATATAGTATGGTGCACACGCTATGCTTCGCTAGACTAATGAAACAGATTTCACATATTAGCAATCCTGGATAATTACTAGCTCTTGCAGACTCAGGGTATCATACCGCGAGAGCTAGATTGCCAATTGTGAAATCTTTGTGATTATCTAAATCTAGATGGATTTGTAACATTGTAGTTCGAAATTTAACTTAATTTAATTAACCTGCATGCTTTATTTTTTGCCAATTTTTATTATTATGTAATTAAAATTAAAGATTATTTATTTTACTTTTATTATTTGTTATTAAATCTAACTTTGCTGTATCTATGTATTAACTTCTGTTCATAATTATGTGTAGAAATTACAAAGAGTGTTTCTGTTTCGAAATAAAATAAATGTCTAAAGAAAAAAAAATCTTTTACAAACCATTACAAAATTAATTAATGAAATCAGTTGAGCCCTTTTCAAATTATGACGTGATCAAGGGGAATAGGGGATCATTATCACATTGTGATATTATACTTATATTGTATACTTATTTTGTATATACACATAGAGCCGTGCATATACAAAATAAATAAATAAAACAATATACTATATATACAAAGAATATACTAGCTGCACCCCGCAGTTGGACCCGCGTGGTGATGAAAATGGTGATGATGGTGATGACGAAAATAAGCCTATGTGTTATTCCATTCCATTATAGCTATTTCCATAACAAAATTTCATCGAAATCGGTGTAGCCATTTGAGCGTGAAGAGGTAACAAACATACACACATACGCACATACACACAAACTTCCGCATTTATAATATTAGCAGGAGGACTGGTGGGTATTTTTCTACTACTTTACATATTAATATCTTCGATTACTTTGTCTTCTACTGGGGACACTTTTGAATACCGTCGCTGACTTTTCACATGAGTCACCAATTGGTTATCTGCTTATAGAACTGAGTGAAGTCTTCTAAAGACTCATGAACCCCTCATCATGATTATCATTCAGCAATAATATATCTACTCCTGCCCTCACGCTGATGACAACGTATTTATCCTGTATCCGTGTTCATGCAGCATGAATTAAAACTACAGTATGTGTATGTATTTTTTACTACTTTACATATTCATTTCAACGATTGCTTTTATGTACTTATTTATACTTTTTTGTTTACTTTACTTAGGTCAGCTTTTGGTGATATGTAACATAGAACTGCGAGTGCATACAATATTCTAAAGTGTGCAAACACGTGTACCTACTTACTTAAACAATACAATATATAATAAACAATATACAATAAACGTATTTTAATAAGAATTTCAGGGTAGACCTAAATCAAATTTTCTTTAAATACTTGTGAAATTGGTGACAATTTTTTTCAGCTATAATTTCTTAAATACATATAATTATTTGAGAAGCTTTTTTGATACATAATGTTATGGCTCGTTCCTATCCTATCTTTTAATTCAGGTGTAGTGAAAGAGAAAACTTCAGCCACACCCAGTGTTAGATTGTCGTCAAGCGAAAGCAATTCGCAATTTGGGTAAACATTATTTGACACTCGTTCTAGATCAGATCAGTGCCGGCGAGCTGGACGTAGTGAATTCACTGTCAGCTTCGACCATGGCATTGGGAGCGACGGTGCGAGCGGGCGAGGTGGTGCGGGCGTCCCGCTCGCGCGCAGCAGTTCATTCACCCGGCGGCGCGAGTACGGAAGAGCGGCGGAGGCGCGGGCGCAGGTACCGGCGCGGGCGCGGGCGCGGGCGGAGCGCGGACGGGGCGCGGACGCGGACGCTGCGCGCGGGTACCGGCGCAGGCGCAGGAAGGACGTCTCCGACCATGAACCGAGCCACAGTTTATCAGTTACCCGGAGGTGTCGGTGCGCGCCGCGTCGATTGCCGCAGTTGTCGCTCCACCACCATGACCCTCTAGTGCTCGCTACACACGAGTGACGTTTTGCATTTATCTAGACTGAAAGCAACATAGATCTCAACATAAGACTTATTGTAGTATTTTTCTCATATTTTTAAGTGACGGTTACAGTGACGTGTGGATTTATTTTTAAGTGATAGTGAATACATAAACAAACATTCCCCATTAGGATTTATAATTTGGATTTTCTACGGAATTTTCATCGTGGATTTTAGCGGCCGATGGTCAGTATATTTATATTATTATTTTTAATTAACTACCCTAATTCCATTTTAAGGTTTTGCACGTGTTCCTCATGGAATAGCAAGAGTGAATGCAATGTGCTGCGTTGAAAAGACATCAACGCGCATCCTTGAGGTGTGGGAAGGGTCTTTTTAATTCCTTGTTTGTATATATATTTCAATGATACAAATCTTATTATTAGTATTAATAATACACCACTAATTAAAACAAAATACATGCAATTAACTTACTAACAGGATTTACCTATATCATTAATTATATGCTTTTATTAAATAAAATTATAGAAAATATTTACAATACTACAGCTTTACCAACAGCAGCCACTAGCTATTACTAGCAAGCTCATATTATTAAAAATATTACTTGAATTAATAGTAATATATAACGCTTTAATAATTAACTTAACCATGACTGTAAGATAATAATAGCTAGATTGATAACCGATTAGACTTCATATAATATACTCACCCGTGCTGCCTAAAGATTGCACTAATTATACTTTTATGGCTTTAATTATCATAGCTATAGAGTTTAAAACTTGTCAGATAATTAATTCTAACATATCGGCTGCCACAACTAAAATATATCTAAAACCCATTGATTTAACCAAAAATAAATGTACCCATGGGAACTCAATCGAATAACGAGTATTAAAATATTAACAAACGCTATTAGTTATAGATATAATTGTTTATGGGAATGTTTTTTTAATTATCTCTTGTTGTCGTACTTATCCCACACTAGGTGGGGTCGTCACAACATGTTTTCCTCTTCCATTCTCTTCTATCACTAGTCGTCTCAGTGTTCACACTTCTAATAAACATATCATTCTTCACACAGTCCTTCCAGATTCACGTTTATTACTCTTTTTGTTATATGTTTTTCATCCCTCCTCTTGACATGCCCATACCAAGCCATCTATTCCCTTCCAACTTATCATTCACTGGTGCTCCTGTGAAACTTCCTTTGATATACTCATTCCGTATTTTATCCATCCTAGTCACACCACACATCCATCTCAACATTCGCATCTCTGCCACATGCATTTTTGTTTCATCCACCTCTTTTGCTGCCCAACATTCAGATCCATACATTACGACAGGTACATTGTGTTATAAATGTTGCTCTTGAGTTTCATGGGCATTAATTATATGTCATTACAACTATTAAATTTTGCAAGTATTTGTATTTATCCTTGAAGCCACCGTAAACAAAAGAGTCCTTCCTCTATGTTCATTTATCTAGAGAATGTCAACTCAAATGCGGGTGAAATCGCCAAATTAATCATGTTTATAGAAAAAAAATTGTATAGATGTGGCATATGTATTTGGTATCGAAATATGTATCAAAATCAATGCAAACAATAATCATGCGAATCCTTTATCTCAGGGTGTAGATCCACACGCTTCCAAATCGCTGAATTAATAGTTCCGTTTATGGAACTGAGGAATGGATGTGGCATGTTGTTCCGAGATAATATTACAATGTTCACCCGGTAACTCGATGGAAAAGTCCGCAGCTACGTCGTGGATATGTAACATGCATGACATAACCCGTCCTTGGCAACGACAGGTACACAGGAACACATCTCAGAATCGCTCCATTTTTTGCACACAATAATAACTATCGACATGTGAGCGCGCGTGTGTGTGGGGCACGCAAACAGACGCAGCTATTGTATTCGTCTGCAAAAACAGAACCTTGAACTTGCGGAGTTCACTTCCAAGGCTAACATTTAAAGCACGTGGTGAGCCCAGCGCCCGCGCAGCTATTGCGTAAGCATCCCCACACATTGATCAATCAGCAAATGCATCATATACTTACAAATATATGCACGTGTGTATAGAAATTGCTATTCAACTTTTCATTCGACATTTTGAGCACAAATTGGTGATTAGCAGCAAGCACATGACGCTTTAATAAAATGTTAATAAAATTATTTAGATTTTGTTTGCTCTAATAAAATTATTAGTTTCTAAGATACGCGTGCGAGAGAACACGATTATTTTAATCATAATTGTGATATACTCAAAAAAAGATGCAACAGATAGAAAACGAATAATGCAAAATTTATATATAACGTGTCTGTTATTAATCACAGTATCACACTAATATTATAACGGCGAAAGTTTGTCTGTCGTTTGTACCCTAGAATCACTTATAGGATACTTTTATCCCGGAAAAGGGTGGTTCCCATGGGATAATTGAGATAGAGCTGGTAAAGGGAAAACCGTAGTCGACGCGGGTGAAACCACGGGGCACAGCTAGTTTGTTCTTAGTTTCACCTGTATACTACTTTTATGAAATATAGTTAACTACCTAAGTTATTAATTTTAAGTATAAATAGTAGAGTTTAGAGTATCATTCCTACATAATATTGAATATTATTATAACAATATATTATTTCATGTATTTTTACTGATCAATTCATTAGAAGTCTATTTGCATCAATCAGATAATTTCTATGTCTATCTCTCTTCTTATTGGATGTTTACTGAAAATCTTGGTCCAAGTGGTTTAATAATCTAGATAACTCCGTGTAAAGTTTTGTAACAAGAATATGTACTTCGCGTCACACTTTACATAATTAAATATAATAATAAGCTATCATGTGAAATATAAACACAGCAGATGCGACAAAAATATGTTACCAATAGTCAAAGAAAAGTAAACTCAGTTTCAAACACGTAGGTAACAAATTAGCATACTCACCGGCGCGCGGTTTCGGCAATGACAATGACAACGACCGATGATATAACAGAAGGCTGTCAAACTCGTGAAAACTCGGTCATTGAACCGCGCTCGACACTCAGGCCCACTTATACGCCACTCGCTTTCGCTTCTGCCATTCTCACTCTTACGCGCACGGCAATAAAGTTGAGACTTGAGACCAGCTCTACACGAGTTTAAGATGTTAAGCAGTTAAGATTCAGACTTGGAACATCCATGACGCAAATATAATATGATAATATTTTACTCAGAAATGTTTCAGGAAACTTTTCGCCCAATTACATGAATAGTCAGCTTCTAAAAATATTACGAGATGCATTAAATGTTATTTATAGGTTAAAAGTTTTAATTATTCGTTGCAAAGTTGACCCAACATTATGGCAGTAGAATCTTAGATGATAATTATATATTATGATATGTCCTACTTTTGTTTGTATCTACTTTCACCGTTGAGCTTATCTTATGAGATAACAATGATTAGGTACAAGGTCGATAAAATCTTTCCAATTATAATGGAACTGAACTCGTTTAGGCCACGTTTAGTGATCTGTGGGGCGGGAAGGTCCTCGATGGGTAGAAAGTAAAGGTCGGTAAGTGTCGCCGGCACCGCTGAGGGCAGAGGAAAGCGGAAGGGAGGCGGGAGGAGAGGAGCAGCAATGCGTGGAACCTGTTCGAACAACGGTACCCTCGTATCATGCCCCCGGGCCGGGGCGCCGCGCGCCTGCGCGCACGCACCCATTATGTAATAAGCTTTTCCTTGGTTGAGTGACTCGTCTCGTGAACATGTGACCTTTTCTCGGTATTGATTTACATTGCGTATTAACAGGTAGCGTGCTTACGATTATGCACCGGCGGGAGCGTTGCATAACTGCAGTCAGTGATTACTTTTGTTGAAAATTGCTACATGGATAGGAATGTAACTTTACAAGAACATATCGAACGTTACACGACATTACAGGTGCGAAAATTGTCAGTATAATTGACATGTACATGACAGATTCGTGAACACTCAAACAATACTTCGATGCTAATACCAGAAGCACGTTACCTGGAAGGCATCTTCCACATAATAATAATAAAGCCCTTTATTCAGACCAACTCAGTATCTATTTAAATGTATTAGGAGCAAAAAACTATGCGTATATATATTTATTTTTTGTAGGTCTGTTTGCCAAACGGCAAAGGCCTCCTCCAACCTTTTCCATTCCTGTCTATCTTGGGCCACTCTATTCCACGTTACTCCTGCTACTTGCCTAATGTCGTCATCCCACCTTTTCTGTGGTCTGCCCCTTTTCTTTTTTCCTTCTCTAGGGTACCATCCTGACACAATTTTGCTCCATTTCTCTTGGCATCTTCCATGTAATCAAATATATACCATAAGAACTCGCTAACTGCTACTTAGATTAATATGAACCAAGATGGACCACCCCACAATTAGGTCGAGAGTTAAAGATTTGAGCAAGATGTAATAATAAGATTGTATTATTAATAAATCAGTAATAGTATGTATACTCTCCTTTGTATATCTGTTACTCCTTCACTCTGAAACGGCTAAACTGAATTTGGAATTTGCATGAAATTTGGAATGAAGATAGTTTATACCCTCGAATAACACATATGCTACTTTTAATCCCGGAAAAAGTATAGTTTCGTGGTTAATTGAGATTGTGGGAAAACCATAGTCTATGTGTGTGAAACCGCGGTTTCGAGCTAGTTCAGGATAATAGTATTACAGTTGACATATGATTTTCCATTTTTTATTAGTTTTACAATATTTTTTTAATTATATGTTGATGTCGTTTTTCCGTGATTTAAGTTTTACTTTACCCTTGCATAATTTATTGTTTGAAGTAGACAATTGTTTATATTTCATTCCTGATGTTAGATTAGATTAGAAAATACTTTATTGTTACACCTTAAATATAAAACAATAGTTACAACAAACATAAATTTACATAGAGTGTGACAATGGGCGGCCTTATCACTAAAAGTGATCTCTACCAGGCAACCTATGTTGCCAACTCCTGATGTTGATATGTAGAACTTGAAAGTTGTCTTGAAAATCGAAAAATTTGCAAACTTAGCTCATAGAATATTGCATAATAATTATACAATTGAGGCAAAATAAATGTATTGTAATGGACAGTATCCTTTCTATGGAATAAAACGATCTAAGTAGTTGTTCTTTGACGAATTGCGTAAAACACACAGAGAGCTGACAATAAAGTTTTTGCTCTACCGTGAAATATAGTATCGGACAACTAATTCTTTACACATGTTGTATTTGTTAAACAAATTATAACAAACCCTTAAACCCAAAAACTGTATAAACATAGCTCGATTAAAGATCTTATTGTTGTCCATATCCTTACTAAGTGGGGTCACCACTAGCGGCACAACATTCTTACCTCTTACACTCCGTTCTATAGATTATATCACTCTTCACGCAGTCCATCCACGCCTTCTTCGGCCTTCCTCTACCTATAGGTACATATATATTTTATATCCATCCAGGTTCACGCTCAATGCTCATTTTATTATATGAGTATGCACGCATTATTATTCTAGACTCTACATTTCAAGATAATGTTATAAAAGCGCTGTTTGTTATTCAACGTGAGCTGTGAAAGTAAAGTTGCAGGAAATGCATCGAGCACGTGTTAGTTAAAATATCGATGACAAGTATACCACAAGCATATAGGTAGGTAGTATATATGTATGCCAAACGCCTTCCGGCAGAGCCGGCGGACAGTTACACTGCCATAACCATTGCAAGGGAACTCACGATTACAATCTTTATAAGGACCTTAATATCGTTTTATTTGAAAATAGAACACATGAACTTGGACAAATTTCATTGTATTCAAAGATTTTCTAAAAGTTGCGATTTACATTTTGTTTTGATGCTTGACTGGTTTAAGACCAGTAATAACTGGTTAAGGACCAGTCAAGTATCTATAACAATGTTGAATGGCACCGATCTATAGCGTAATCGGATTTCTTCAAAAATGATTTTTGTAATCCTAGATTTGGGTGGGGTGATGTAAACCCAAAATTAAACTCATGGTATACATATGAAAGTAACGCTAATACTTTATTATTTGAACAGGTTATTACCGGATTTTCAGATATCTTTCCTCCTAACTGTACCTTTTTTGTATGTTAAGGGTGAAAACCTACACGAAAAGTGATTAGTAGGCGAATGGAACTAAATAACTGTAACAAAATTCTCGCAGCGAAAAGTGCGTCGTCGCATACATTACACACATTACTCTGCGTAGCATCCTAACGGCTAGAGGGAAGTAGGCGCTTGCAGATAACAAGCCTAGTCTAATATATACATACCTAAAACAGTTTTTAATAAGAATCATAATTCGGTCGTTCTGAAGTGGAAGTCCATTTTACATTTTCGTCAGGAATATTTTACGCATACCAAATGAATCCCGTGGCTATGCTTCCCGCTAAGCTTTGATTTCACCCTCTCTCAGCTTTTTTATCGAACGACCTAACGGTAGCCGGCCCGGGGGTACCGTCACATTTTTAGGAAGGTAGTTTATAGTGTTTTATAACGATATCGTTTCCTGTGTCCTGTCCTGTGTATAGTTGAAAATATTTATTTATTGAATTCGGCGACTCGTAACAGTGCCGCTCGTTCGGTTTAAGTATTTCCAGCACGCAGATCAAAACGCTTTACAGTTTATCAAGTATAGTTGTTGTGTGTGTTATGGTTTGTAGTTTAGGTATACTTTACAATAATATTTGTCGTTAAAGAAAATGATAGAAAAGATACCTATATATTAAAAAATAAAAATTGCAAAAAGATGTGTAAATCAAAAAGATATAAAAGTGTTTACGTGTATAGAAAAAACTTAATAAAATATGTACTGCTATAACATAACAATAATTATTATAAAACGGGCAGGTGTATAACAATATAAACATCCAAAGCCACGATCACGCTTCACGCTCAGCTAGTAGTCATCTCAAATGGATGTAACGGTACGCGTCCACAATAGCGCGGGCGCAGGCGCAGGCGGCTCTGTTCTGTCACAAACCTCATCATTGTCCGCCTCTACCTGAGATTTAACCGAACACTTGCCGTTCCTTTTCATATTTTTTTATTGTCACCATAGATAATCTCTTTATAATGTTGTATATCACCCGTACGAGGAATATTCAAAAACAGAATCACATCAATAACAATTCGTTTAAGATAAACAGGCCTTATAAAACTCATATAAATTAGTAAATGGTCTGGATTTAGTAATGAAAAGTAAATTAAATACGATACATATTAATAATACATTTGACGGGTAGAGAAGAGTAAAGTAACAAAGGAAAGTAACCGTGGTCGGTGCTGTTCGGGCGATGCGATCGATGAAAGTAAAGGCCTGTGCAGACGGGCGGCCGGGCGGCCGGGCTGCCGGGCCAGCGGGTCCCGTTACACGGCCCGTTCTCCACCTCACGGAATACTAAGCGCTGACATACTGCGCGGCTTTTGACCCTAGCACATTCTAGACTAGTACTTCACACCTCTATGCACTCCATTCGTTCACCTACCCGATTACCTGGAACGAATGCCTACCTCGATATAGATGTTACATCGAACACGGTCACCAGTGCATTCGCAGAAGTTACTAACTAGTACTTATTAGGGATTGTGTGCACATACATTTTTACAACAGGTAAGTTATATTTTTAATTTTTTCATCACGAGGGACCAGTGCCACGTAGTTTAGGCAAACATTAATTTTACAAGCCACGGCGACCCTGGCAGTACTGACGGTTTCGTAATAAAAAATGTTAATAAAACACCCCATTTGTGCATTGTCCCTTAACTTTTTTCTGTCCTTCCAAGATTTTTGCACTTTTTCTACACGACATTGTTTATATTGTTAAAAAGTACTTTTGTTTCTCGGACGAGCGATGCAATTTGCGCAAATGGCATTTTTTAGCAGATACGGTCAAAATTAGCCATAAACGGTACCGTCTTTCGTTCCAGTCCTTTGTTAAAAATAATTGCGACCTTCATTATTCTAATGAACAATAACACAAACGTACCGACGGAGAGAGAAATTGCACACTGTGCGCTAAAAGTGAAAACGTAAAAATGAAAAAAACATTGCCGTAATATACACACGACGACGGGAATCGATAGAGTACGGATTAAGATGTTAGTTAGATTTAGCGCGACCGAGACGCGAACCTAGATTATATCGGCCGGTACAGCTGTAGGGGAGGACGTTGACCCTACGCAAAATTCGCTGCATTGGGCTAGGTCTAGTGGCGGCGCGTGTGTGGTTGTGACAACACGGAAGTGAGGCGAGAGGGAGCGCAATACGGGCTCGCCCCCTGACAGAGCAGGAAGAGGCATCAATGAGCATATCGAAGCCTACCCAAAGTAGGGAGAAATCGAGTTTGCACTGCGGGCACCACCACTTCCACAGATAGAGGGGCCCTGCACATTATCCGTCTGTTAAATACAATCGATGAGCTCGACGACGCTCGCACAGCTAAACGTAGTTTGGGTTACGACGTAAGAACTCCTTCGTTTGCAATCGTCAGTCAGGCTCTACCGCTCCCACTTCAACGATTTGACCACTATCTCACTTGATGGTCAGCGATGATGTGGTCGAAGGAATGATCACGGTAGACATAGAATATCGATGTAGTCGATGATGAAAAGCGAATAAACTTTAACTTTCGTACGTACTTTAATTTACTTTAAAAAAAAAATTGGTTGTCTGTAAAGTCGGTTTACGGACGATAGATTTACGTGATAACGTCATAATCATTTATGACTTTGACTTTGACTGACTTTGACTTTGACTGACTTTGACTTTGACTGACTTTGACTTTGACTGACTTTGACTTTGACTTTGATTATTTTATGTAATACAAAACTCAGGTGGAACGTTACGCGGAACGTTACTATTTTTCATGAGTGTTGCTGGTATTCATCAATTTATAAAACGTTATCACGTCAAAAAATCTGTCAAGTTAGAATCCAATAAAATATTATAGTCATCAAAACGCTAATTACATACTGAAAATTACACGAGAAATTTCGTTATATTCACTATCAGGAACAATACAGAACTAACAAGACGTCGTGTAATCATAGTCAATCTAACTTTAATCATCTTGCCGTTATTTTTCGTTTAAATGTAAGGAAGCGTATATTTTCGCCATAAGAAAAGTCGTTGAACCTACCCTGGCTCATAGTCGTGCAGTGAACGCATTTCCCGCACACGCGCGCAGCCAGAACACAGCGACAGCAGCGGGTGGCACACAGCAGCGTGCGATTTATTCGCGGTGGCAGAGCGAGACGCCGGCCGAGTGACGCCGGGCGGCGCCGCTAGTGGGAAGAGCTGCGTTCGTTCACCCCGGAAGATCCAGTGTTTTGATACCGTGCAAGCCTCCGCCGCGCTGTAATAGAAAACTGCATTTTCTTTAATGCGCTTCGCTTTTCATGCTCTGATTGATGGCCAATCGGGCGGTTTCAAGCCTAGTTACCACACAACTATATCTATTATTGTAGCGTATTCATACACTAATAGAATTATTGTCATATAAAACATTTCTTTCAATCAAGTATTCGTTTTACAGTAAATAATCTATTCCACGCAAATAATAAAATTGATTAAAATTCTTCATTCACAAATTACGATTACGGGTCATTGAATTAAGTTCACAAGTGTTTTTTTAGTCTGAATATAATTTTGTCAAAACTTGCGATTTGTTAAAATTTGTACAAAGAAAATATGACATCATTACAGATGTCTCCACGCCACAGAATAAAAACATGTACTATAGTAACCATGACCTCACATGACGCTAGACGCCCTTTGGTTCCCAATAACAACTACTGGCGTCAATCGATACTGGTGTAGGATGCGTTATTATACTAATACAAAGACAAATTTATTTATTTAAAAAACTGTAGATATGTCCATTTATCTTACATACACTGTATTTATGTTAAAAACCGTGGTAAAAAAGGCAGGCTCTTCCTCGATGTGCACAGTTTTACAATATATCAAGAGTAGTATAGTAGTACAGACCCGGGTTAGGGCAGGTTATTGCTAAAGTGACAGATAGCACCGATGCAGTAAATGGCGAGCGTCTGAGTTCCAAGTGCATCCCTGACGCGGTACGCGCCAGACGTTGGGGCAGGTCGATGGAGGGTGAGTCGGATCAGGACAAAGGCCTGATGACACAATAAATAGAGGGGTCGATGCTCACCTAGTTAGCGGGCACCACGCGGCAGGGAAATATGTAATAATATTCCCTGAAAAAAAGCTACGTTCAATGAAATCTATGAACCAGGTAAGATGCCAAGTAAAAAAACCTGCTAAGTGCAAGTCGGAGTCGCGCACTGAGGGTTCCGTACAACGGAGAGTAATAAATTAAAAATATTTTTAATAATTTTAAACTTAGTAAACCCACTAAGTTTAAAACTATTAAAAATATTGTTATTATATGATGTATGTAACTAAAAATGTATGCTTTTGGCAAGTTTTCCTATATCTGTGCCATAAAACGTTGCTTCGTACCAAATTTCAAGATACTGAGTTCACGGGAAGTACACTATTGGTTTTGATTCCGTTGCGTCTAAAATTTGAAGCTGAAACAGCTGTATCTTTTGATTGCATTGACTTAGAAGTTTAATTTTTTCACAACTCCAAGGGACAGTGAGCCCGAGTATTTGATAGGAATTTCAGCTTCCTCCATGCGTTCCTGAGAAAAAAAGTCTTGATAGACAGACGGACAGACCGACGGACAACAAAGTGATCCTATGAGGATTCCGTTCTTACTTTTGAGGTACGGACCCTAAAAACGATATCTTATCCTACTTCCTTCCTACTAATATTATAAATGCGAAAATTCGTGTGCATGTGTGTAAGTGTGTATGTAAGTATGTTTGTTACCTCTTCACTCTGAAACGGCTACACCGATTTCGATGAAATTTGGCATGGAGATAGCTTATATCCTGGATTAACACATAGGCTAATTTTCATCATCACCGTTTTTTATCACCACGCGGGTAAAATCGCAGGGCGGAGCTAGTGTTTGTATAAATTAAATTCGTCATACATTATTTTCATTGCCTCCATTTCCAAGCATTAGTATGTCTTAGTGTTTCGTATCTTCAAGAATTCGTATTGAAATGCATGTTGATAGATATAACGAAGTCCTATTAAAAATACACAAAACGATGTGTACAACCTGATGGAGCGTGTAGTTTGTAATATTGTATGAATTGCAAGAGCTTCTACTGAGTTGGATAAATCAAACCACTTATTATTCAACACCCTTAATATGAAAACTTTCGTCCTCAAACATAAATGTATTAGTTCAACCAGACTTTAGCGCCAGATAACAGATACAGCTCCGTAAATTGTGGAATCAATATTGGATAACGGCAGCAGCGGTTGTGGTGAGGGTGTGCAGAAAAGCCTTACCACGAAACGTTAATGTTTCGCGGTAGTGCAAAATTAAAGCTCACCATAACTAATTAACGTTTCCCGCTATATCAAGATCTATAATAAAATGGTAATACTGATATAGGCGTTCAATAAAGGGTTATGATCGAGTATAGAGGTGAGGGTGGCAGGCTGTGTCGTCGACCCGCGAGAGTGAAAGCGTGTTCCGGGGTGGCAGGGCGGGCGGCGGCCGGCGGCTACCGCCCGAAAGCCCACCCGCCCTGGCGCACGGCTTTCGCTGCCGGTCTCATGCCACTCGCACTACCTTGTTTTTAACTCGTTTTAATTAGTGCTTCATGACACGCTGCGGGCCGTGATGCGCGCCCTGGCCGCGGGTCCTACTTGTTTGTGTGGATACGACTAGACAATTTGTTAACCGTTATTATTAGGGAATAATTACTACTTGTACATTGCCGCAAGCAGCACCAAAAAAAAATCGACTTTGTAATATATGTTACTGTTTTAATATTGTTGTATAATAGTATCTGTACTTATATCACAAAACCTTCTATTTCTGCTTAATTAAGATTGTACTAGATATTGGAGCAAACCAAATTCAATGCTAGAGTTGATTTGAATCTACAGTTTAATTTATTAAGAACTATTAGTATGTTTTTTTTATAATTGTAGAGAACGTATTACGTATAAATTCTCTCCAGTTTTGGCTGGAATGGTTAGTAAGCAGCATACGAGGGGTGCTGATGGCTCTAGCGCAGCACTCGGCAGCCCCGGGAGCTCGGGAGCACGGTCAGGGCTGCAGCGCGCGCTCGCTCGGCGCCCTACGGACGGTGCGGAAGTAATGAACTTGAATGCAGCTCGCGGCCGCACTGATCCGCCGTCTCGCTCTTCTCTAGCGAGAGAATAGGAGGCGCGAACGTGACGTACTCACTGCACTCTCTGTCAAATTCGTCCGCATTTTCTGTCACAGGCCGCTTTCGTCGCCGATGCGTTTATCGGAACGAGACGCGAATATGTGTGTCGATTGCATTGTCGACGTCGTAAAAGTGCATCTAGGTCTGCGATCGGCGCGGCGTAGCGACGGCCGGCGTCGGTTAGTGCGACGCTCGGCGGCTAGACGTGGGGCAGGTCGGCAGCCCTAGATTGCATAATGCGGAGAGCGGCGAGCCGGCCTGCGCCTCCGGCCCGTTAACTGTCCGGGTCCAGCCCGGCCCGGCATCGCGAGCTCGGCGGCCGACGCGCAGACATGAGAGCGGCGCGCCGGTTCCGGCCCCTGGTCCCACTGCTGGCACTCCGCATACTCCTCGAGTACCTCAAGTCGCTGGACGTAGCGCTCGCCTAGGCGGTCAGTTGCAAAACGACTCCACAGACGATTGCGATAAGTTAACAGGAAAGTTGCGTTGCGAGTTCTATTAGTTTATGAAGAATGAAATGAACTTTGAGAAACTATTTCGTAAGTATTACCGCATCTGAATATTATATGTCGTTAATTTTCATTTCGAATAGGTACTAAAATGATTTTTGCAGTTTCTTTTTTAATGTATGGCCCAGAATAACGTATCTTAGTAGTAGTTTAACGGACGAATCACGTGTCGAACAGTGAACAAATTATCAATGTACCATTACTTCTCGAAATATTAACTGGCGTAAACGGCTAATAATTCTCAATATTTTTTTTGTTCGAAGCATCGACTGCATCGTATTTATTTCGACTATTATAAATACATACAAACATACATACAATAAAAACATCCATATAAGGGCAGATGCCAAGAAATAGATCCTCACACCTCTAAAGGCTACAAGAATCTCGTGTGTTCAAAATCATTTAATTTAACTCTCAAAACACCACACCATTTTATGAAATAATTTATCTAAGAGTGAATCGCCAAATAGAAACATCATGTAAATGTTCCTAGATGCCCTTTCACTTTGATCTTACAAGCTTTTTATAAAACGTTTCCGTTAGTCCTATACCAATCGGGTTCAGTTAGGTTCCGCGAGCATATTAGCGTATAATTAATCTGTCGTTGATTGGATATTATTGCCAAGGTGAATGAAACTGATACTCAATAATATAATAGACCCAAGAAGCAATAGAAAAGTTCTGATGCTAGATGTTCTGGTGCCACGCGCTCCCTGCACACGAATACAGCCGGCAGACCAGCAGTTTCGATGTGCTATATTTCGGATTTGTACCCGAATATAGTATTATAAACGTATCATAATGTAAAAATAAGTACTTACGTTTGAACACATGTAACGTTCTAGTAGAAATATGCACGTATTACAATTATTTATAGATTGCAAGGTTGCAGTTGCATTTACAGATTCGCAACGAATGTTTTGTCTTTTTTATCGTTCTGTGATCCATATTTTCATTGATTATGAGTTCAGGTAGATACATTATAGTTTTTGTGAGCGATTCATTTAATGAAATTTTATCTGGTAAATACCAAATTCACGATTCACGATGAAACTGTGTACACCTTACATACAAATTAAAAATAATACATTCAATATAGGCAAAGAGAATGCACGTAAAACTCAAGAGTCTTTTCGAAAACAAATAGAAGATCTACCGAAAAAATCTGTAAAAAAAAAGGCTTTTCTTTCCAATTATGTTTAACAATGTGCTCATTATAGTTTGTAAAAGTACATAAACAGGTAATATTTGTCACCCTCACAGATGTCGTATATCCGAAGCATCTAAGTCTCCTAAATAATACATTAAGGTACCTATAACATAATAAAAAGGTTTAAAAATGCACACTTCACTTTTTATATCTAATTTTAAAGTATGAACTACTTTATAGATGTTCGGCATAAATTACTATGATTGGTTTCTCTGAAAAATAAAATCGAAAAAAAATACTTAAAATTTCTTGTCTTCATACTGTTGTCGTTAAACTTTGGAGTGAGGAAGTATACAACATCTTCAATTTCTGAATGTCTATAAAATGTATGATTCGGCAATTAAATATTTTTTGACAGTAATGAACCTCTATGAGTATATTTATAATAGCGATTTTCATAATGATCAAAAGACGCCAGAATCTGTACAATGTCATGACGATTTTCATTTTCGACAGTAGATAAGTTAACTATAGAGAATTTATACAACGATGGTTTTGTAAGTAAAAAAGCGAGGCTGTTAAAAAGCATTGTATTGCATCGTAACAATTTGAAACGAGCGAAACAAGTGCATAATTATTACGTCAGCGTGTGCATACGCAACGTGCTATCGGAGGCGCGCTGCGCCCGCGCCGCCGACGCGTCGCCCGCGTCGCTCAGGGCAAGTTCAAGTGCGAGTGTATCAGCCCAAGGTTGCTTCCTGGTGCGCGCGCGCCGATGCGCAGCGATCCAGTGCGCTACCGCACCGCGATCCGAGCTCGATCCGACACGCTTACAGTTTTTCACCTTGCGTGAAAGTAGAAAAGATCGTTAACCTCGCTTTGATTGCATCGGAAAATTGCTCTCGTCACATTACTGCCTACTGAGAGCTCTTGAAGAAGAGCAACATTGCTACAAAAACAGATTGTTAACCGGAACCAACGCAATCGAATGGGGTGATGATTAATCGGTAATTATGATTACATTTTCATAACGCTGTGCTTTAGTTTCAATAATGAATATAAATTATTACAATACTATTACATATAATTATTTAAAATTAAGTTTAATGAAAAATTTGTGTATTTTGCTCATAGGTAAATATTTTTATCTACTGAAACTCAAATGGCTATAGGGATTTTGATGCAATGTCATTTTGTTGTTTAATTCGTAATTTAAATTCCTATTAATTAATAATAATCATGAATGATAACTGAAAATCATAGGCGGCGGTTAATAGAGAACAAATTAGGAAATACTATTAGAAAAATATAATTGTTCTCGAAACCCTTAATTTTATTTATTTTATTACATTTAATTAGATATCCCGGTGTATATTATAAGATTTTATCTTTGGGTCTTAATAGAAAAGGTTAAGGTTAATTACACACGTACATCAGTGATTGATTGTCTTATAGACAGTGTATTGTCTAAATCGATGGAGTAGATTTATTATAAAATTATAAATATTTCATGAGTGATCACTTGTTTAGACCTAGTACATAAAAAAGGATTTTCTGTTCACGTCCCTAGGGGTCCCTAGGGGTCCCTAGGGGTCCCTAGGGGTATATAGACAAGAGGGTAATCATTGTCGAGGCGGATGAAACCGCGTAGTGCATATCGTTCATTTTAACAGAAAATAAAGGTCAGCTGCTATTTTGCTAGCAGCGTGCGTGGCGCGGCGCGGGCGCATTACGCAAACTTTTTGCTGAGATCAACTCATGTATAAGTAGCTACTATCCGTCTTTTTTTTTTTTCTATTTGAGAAGGACGAGAACAAAGCTATCGGTTATGCCTCGATCCCTATTAAGTTGATGGTGGATGGGTTAACGATGTAAGATAATTGATAAGATTAAAATTGCATTAACCAGACATAATGCCTGAAAAATGTTTTGACCAGTCACAGGGGGGCCATCTCTCGGTCTCCCTGTGACCGGTCGGTGTCGGATATCCCTGCCTTCCATTTTTTAGTATCAAAAAATTGAATACTTTCCTTTATACTGCACCGTAAAAACTAATGTCCTTTAAAGCGATGATCAAAACCAAAAATACTACCAAATTGACAAACTGAAAAGTAAATTACGCATCTGTCATCGATAAATTACAATATTGCATTGTATTTATTATAATATATAACACACTATTCACAATGTCAACATAATTATTATGAATATAAAAAAAATTTTTACCAAAATATGGAACCGACTTCAACACTCAAAAGTATGAAATAACTTGTTGAAGTCGGTATCTTGATAATTCAAAAGTAACTGATATCAAAATATTGTGCTCATGGTACCGACTTCGACAAGTTATTTCATACTTTTGAGTGTTCAAGATGGTTCCATTATTTGGTTAATTTTTTTTTTTCATTTTTTTTAGTGACCTTTATTACTCATGGGATCAATTGTCATTGTGGTGTAGGTATGTTCACCGATGTCTTCACCCGCTACTATAATATCGTGTAGGTATAAGCACGCGTTTCTAAGTTTTTGACTTGTAACTCAAAAAGTGCTGGTCCAATTTTGATGAAATTGAAATAGAACCACATGGGAAGCGCCAGCTTTCAAATAAAAAAAGAACGTTCAAAATCGGTTTACCCAGTCGGAAGTTATGCGGTAACAAACACAAATAAAAAAATATAAAAATAAAAACATACGGGTCGAATTGAGAAACTTTTTTGAAGTCTGTTAAAAACAGTGAGCTCCAGTGGATGTTTCAGTCTACTCGTTAGCCTCTTCCTAATATACAATGCTGTCTCGAATCCAAACTATACTAAAATCAAACATACCGTAAGCCGTAACATTGAAAGACTAATCTAACGGTAATAAAAAAATGATCTCGAACGTTTTTGAAAATGGCTTAACAGTAGGAAACCAGGCTCCATGATTTGATTTTATAAAAGGTACCGAACCCGTTAGCGATTTGTGTTAATTTAAAATTGAAATTCTGACATCGGTCCTCTTAAATTATTGATGTAACTTAAATAGAATGAACAGTGCAATAACCTGAGAGAAAATTCTGGGACGTCGTGTACTGATGGCACTTTAGTTATCTACTCCTTATTCTATCCATAGAGGTAGTTAAAAATATAAAAAAATTTTGTCATCGCGCATTGTCGTATTGTTAAACATTAGTGTGTTTTGTAGGGAAAATGTGAAACAGTCTTTTTGTAAATGATTGTTGGTCGGATAGCCGCCACAAGACGCCTTAGCATAAAATGACAAATCGTAGTAAACTAACAAATATCAGTAGGACATAGTAAAGCTTACGTTTCAAAAACGAAATATTATTCCAACGTGATTGCCATTTGTTGGAATAATTGTTTTATGAAATAGGTATCTGCTCATTGTTGAGGGCACAAGTACCTAACACGTGAAATGCACACCTTTGTGCGCTGAATCCACCCAGGCTTGGTCACTGTTATATCAAGAACGTAGGTTTATGTGATATGGTGTTATACTTTAATACTTTTACTACATTTTACATTTAATTCGATTATTTAAGCAATTTTAGGACCTGTATTTGCAACTAAAGTTCCAAGAAAAACCAAACCTTCCCCTACGACAAGCAAAAAACGTGTGAGTGTGTGTGTGTGTGTCAATGTGTGAGACGCTCATCCAAATGGTTAGATCGTTCTAAATTACTGATTTCATAAAATATATTTTTACAAGTGGTGTACTTTTAGTACAAAGAATTATTTGCTATTATTTGAAGTATGCTTTAGCCTTTGTATGAAATCATAGCGACAGAAATGAATTAAATGGTATACTTGTTAAAATTTTGTTTAAGATAATCGTTAATTAAAATTGTGTTTAAATTGTAAAAGATAAAGATAGTCGGAGCATGGACCTAATTTTGAATTTTCTTGACAGAGCAGGTTAACAAAAGGAAAATTCTTTATTATTTGCCTTAATGATTTCATCATATGAATCATCGTCATCACCACGAAATTATCTCCGTCAACCGATCTATCCTCAAATATAGTGCACTTAATTTTTTTTTAAATACTTTTGTAAGCAACTGGTACTTTTGTCACGTATGGACACTGTTGGACAAAAAGAGAAAGCAGATGCACAGATCCCACAATATAAAGCCATGAATACTATAATATTTATGATGCACTTCTGCGGTTACAAAACTCATACATAAAACCATTACAAATGCAGCACATAATGTTTACAAAACAGCGCTCAAGCGGCGCTTGCGCAACAATTTGAATGTCAAATGGCCCCGGTTTGAAAAACAAAATTGTAAGTTCCCTGAGTTAGGAGTCGTCGGCCGCAGCCCGACGCGGCCGCTTCCGCAATTATGCAATGAAATGTTGAGCTTCGCCATTGCTCCACACCACTTTATTGACGCATTCTTTCAGCCGGGAACCACGAACCACGCAAACAGCTATTTTGAAACTCAGCTTTCATTCGGGGCGTATAATATTGATTCAATCAATAAAAGAAAGATCTGTCTTTTCAAATCGAAGCTTTGATTTTCCTGATATATTTTTATAAATTGTGCATGCAGGTGGTACATACATATGCTTAAAGTGATGTCAAACTAGCCTTTTAATCGAAATTTATTATGTATTTTTTCAGTTATATGTATGTTAGAACATTTATAAACAACTCTTGAGATGTACAACTTTACTTTCGAATTAAGATCGCTTTTTAAGTAGCGCCCAAAAGAGGAGTGTCATATAATTAGTTCATAAGCAAGTTGAAGTGAGTATTTGTTTATCATGCCATTACTATTTCATGCCTAGGTATTTAATAGGTTATTAAATTTATGATTGCATTCGGGGACCTCTTATATTGAAAAGTGATGAGCAGAAGGGTCCCTCGAACTGCAATGAGAGTTGCAATACATTCATATAAGTATCATTATTTGATCTTACTGGCTGATTCATCAACTTACAGCAAAAAAAGTACGTCCTCTGAGGCGGTGGATGAAAATGTATGTACATATATGAAACTTCATCATATTAGAAGACAGAAATGTTACAATTGACATTTTTTTTTCTCACACTCAGACCTCCGATTCCCTGTATCGCGAGAGGCATGGACACACACAATCACAGCACACAAACATCCAAGACCCGGGACAAACATCGACACTCATCGCACAAATGTTTGCCCCTGCCGGGATTCGAACACAGGGTCCCGGGAACACAGAAATCATGTCAATGACACTAACCACTGCGCCACCGCGACCGTCAACCGTATTTAAACTCATACTTTGAGATAAAAGTTTCCTGTATGTGTCGGAATGCTAATGGAAAGAAAACTAATAGTTTACGCGTGTGCAGTCGCGGGGTGAAGCTCGTTAACTGATATCAACTTATACATTTTGTTTTCTTTTTAGTTGGCAGCTTTATTAAATTATCTTCCATTGATCGTTTTTTATTTTGTTTTACATTTCTATGTGAATAATGTTCCATTACATGTATAGGTAAGCTTCCGGGTTCCTTGTTTATATTGCCAAATTGGCAAACATTCAATGGATTGTCGACAACACAACAGCAACTTCGATTCGTAATTTATTTTAATTGTAATTTCAAATCCTGCAATGTTATAGAATAAGTGCACGGTTGAGAATAATGGTACCAGCGTATAGTTGCAGAGCTGGAGTATTAGCGACCTTAACCTATCATCTAGATTAGCGATGTATGATATCATTGTTGTTTGTCATGACGGCCATCTGGGCTTACTACTTGGATGACTGAGAAGTAGATCCTGGATGTTGTCTAAGGACGGCGCGTTGGAAGTTTCTGGGAGATCTGGAAGCTCTGACGTTCGACTCGCCCATAGTGTATCCTCGAAATTGCATTGCCGAGTATCGTGATCTACGGCCAAGACTACGCTTCCTCAAAGGAAGGTCGTGTCATAGCTGTGCGAGTGTTATGGGCTGATTATGCTTGTGGTACCACTGGCAATAACATTAATTTAAATTTACTGATTAAAGAAAGGTATTAATTTATTGCTTTCGTTGTTCGCAGGGACACTCAATACTTCGAAGAAAGAAAACATCTAATAATGAACATAGCTGAATAAGATCCAGATAAATCAAGATGAGACTGGTAAGTAATAAATCTGTTTTGAAGCACACTCGGCACAAGGGTCAGTATAGAGGAATTAATGTATTAGTTGAACCTACCGGTAACCTATGGCCATGGTTTCATAGCGTGGGTATCTGGTAACTCATTATTTCAAGGTAGACGAGATATTTTTGATTAGCCATTTTTGCTAACATCGGCCTACTGGCCTGTCGACGGATAGTTTGCAGAGGTTCGCAGAAGCTACCCTGATCTGGGTTCCAAATATTGATTTAAACAATGGCTATTTTGACTTTGCTTAAAATATTTGTAGGCTTAAATATGTACATAAATCAAGAGAATATAAATAACCAAAGGGGAAGTATCAGTGCGCAGTGGAAAGTGCGCACTTGTCACAAAACGCAAAACTGGGTCAGTAGTAGCACCGCCTCTTTATTGAACGTTTTCACTCAAGCTTAGCAAAAGTGAACTCTTTCATCTTCAGAATAGCGTTTAAAAGGATAAGTGTAAGCCGATGAAAAGTGAGAAAATGCAGTTCGCTACGAAGTAGTTTGCATATTTTCGGGCGTGAAAATGATTGGAGGTACTAAATGAACAACACTTAGGTACTTAGGCAAGTCTCCCGAATAGTAAAACTCTAAAGCAGTTCATTTTAATAATCAGGTTAGGTATAGGAAAACGCCATCTAGTTTTGGTTGAGATGTGCACAAGTTAATAGGTCTGTGTCGCCCACAGTCTACGAGTGAAGAAGCGGCGAGCACGACCGTGGGTCGCGTCGGGAGCCCCGCTGGCGCCGGCGCCGCCGCCGCGAGCGCTGTTCCCGGCGTGGGCGCTTACGATGTGACGCGCATGCGCGAGGAAGAGTTCGAGAGGCTCACCGTGTACATCGTGCCCGACGTGCCTTGCGAGCGCGGCGCGCCCAACCGAGCTGAGAGAACTCTCCCTCGCAGCCTCACCCTGAGACCATCAGCAGTATTATCTACCCCCAATACACCGGTTCGTATCTTTAACTGACCCTACCTATATTAATCATATATTGAGCCTTATTTTATGCGCTGTTAAAGTCACATTTGGAAACATTTTATCTATTACTATTATTATTGAAATCAATGTTATCTAATCGCATTTCCAGACTACAAGAGTGACTTTATGTTAAAGAAATATTCTGTTAATTTTCAGACGGAAGGCGTTTGGAGCATAGGTGTGATCCCGAGGGGTACTAGATTCGGACCCTTCGAAGGAACCCGAACTCCAAATAAGCCTAATGATAAAATTTCGTGGCGGTATTATTGGAGGGTAAGTGTATTTTTTTTTATCTTACCCTTTGTACATCACCTTCGCTTAGCGCCTGAACTCTCCGGTTGAGGTCCCTAAATTATCAAGTATATAAATAGATATAATCATGTTTAAGCACATTAACTACCTAGTTGAGCAACTAGCTTATCACACTAATGTAATAGTGTAATCTACGCATATATATTCTTTAGTATCCCCATGTATACAATACCCGCGCACCTGTTAGCGCCGCCTTTGACTAACCTATTTCCTCTCTATTTTGGGCCAGGTACAGGAAACTGTCAGACATCATACTTATGGAAATATTAAGGTGAGATTGGGTTTCCTATTTTCTTTTTCTTGGTTGTGGTTTCAACAGTTTCATTAGGTTATAGTAAAAGACGATGCTTTTAGAATAAAATAAGTAAGGACAAAAAATAGCAAAACACTTTCCTATGTTATCACTCAAGTATAGTATCTAGTGATAGTACAATATTGTTCAAATACACTATGTTATCTCCCGCGTCCCACTTTGACTCGGTAGTGACATTGCATCTCGCCCTTGACTTTCCACTACTCCACACAATGCAAGCGAGTCGCTATCAGCTGCACGCGCACTGTAAATATCCTGCACGTGCCACGTGCTTTACTGCCATGTGCTTCGATTGCGATGATACTTGTCAATGACAAGTGATCGATGCTATTAATATTCTCTCTTCCGCAAAAACCAACGAAGTCATAAATCGACAATGTGTCAGCAAAATATGTGAGAGTACTTATAATGTATCGTTATAATTGCAGATATTCAAAGATAGTGACTACTATTACCTGGATGGTTCTGACACGAGCGTCGCGAACTGGATGCGTTACGTGGCCTCGGCTTACTCCCTCTCCGTGATGAACCTGGTGGCTTGCCAACACCAGGAGCACATTTATTTCTACACAATCCGGTAATAATTAATATCACAACACGTAACTCTCACAAACTGTTAGGTATGTGCCGAGATCACAAAATAATGTATAACTTTTTTACACAGGGATATAATGCCGAATGAAGAGCTCATGGTGTGGTACTGCAAAGATTTTGCTACCAGGCTTGGATATGATATCGATCCTGAACGAGCTACTTACTCGATTTGTAAGTATACTTGTAATTGTATAAAATAAGTCAGAAGGTACAAGCTAAAAATTATGAATGGAAAAGCATTATATGGAAAGCAATAAATATTATTTAACTTACTTTAAATTTATATTCTAGGTAAAGAAGAAACAATCAAAAAAGCGTACGGTATACCGCCCACACCGGTTCATCCAGATATAGCATTAAACCATATGAAGTACGTTCTTGGGCTTAGTAATGCAAAGGATCTGCTAGAAGCCGAGATTCCCAGCAGACGGAGAAAACGCGAGTCGATCGAAAAGCCATACCATGAGAACACGAGTACGTATATTCGCGACGACCCAAGATGCCCCAATAAAAATGAGAGAATTATAAGAACTGACATTTCGACAAACATCGTCCATAACAAAACTGAAAATACGCTGATCAGTGAACCTTTATCTCCTTCTAGTTTAATGCCTTGCCCTTTGCCTGTTAAAATGCACCACAGAGATAATCCAACTTTGATAATACATCAGCATAAAGAAAGTACATCACATGTGGTAATACACCAATTAGAAAATCCTAGAATGCATAGCAACAGATCGCCAGCGCAACATCACCAACTAAGGGATGTACGAGGACCATCACCGATGGCACAAGGTCATGAAAAAATGGATAGCAAGTCACCTTGTTTACCTCAAAGTATGGGATCTCATTATGAGCATCAACTGACTCCCAATGATGGTTCCGTACGATCTGACGAAGGTTATCACAGTAACGGTTATCATGATGAGTTCACTCCACCCGAGGATTCGAGTGACTCAGATGTGGAAAACTATGTATTAGATTGTTCTAACAAAACGAATGAGCCCAAAGAAACTGTCATAGTACAGAAAGTAGATCCAGATATGCATCGAAATGAATACAGAAAAGTTAAAATTAAAATGCCAAGAGCTTATCAATATCAGAACCATAAAGATATTGATTTTGAAAGTGAAAAAGAATTGATTATAGCAGAAGAACTTCCAGAAGGTTCACCGCATAATTTATCGCCTCCTAGAAGGGATCCGGCTACATCTACAGTCATCGTACTTGAGTCCTCTCAAAACGCAATTGTACCTATTAGCAAACCCTATTATGAAGATGAAACCATGTCACCTTCACCACAGCCTGCATTTATGAGGTATACCCCACCAGATACACGTATTCTGGAGACTATACTCACGGGGAATAGAATGGATACGAACAATAATGACCCAAGCCGGCGTCAGCCAAATGCAACACCACCTCCTTCGTCTCCTACTGAAATGGCATACTTGTATAAGAAAAGCCAAAGATATGGCAACGCTTGCAGTCCTGACTCGAGCTCCAATCTGACGCCTCTTCCGTCACTTTTGCCTCTGCCACAACAACTCCCAGCCCCGAACGCAGCATCACTTTACTCAACGTCACCACCACACTCAATACCACATACAACCGAAATAAGAGAAATACGTGAAATTAGAGAAATCAGAGAAACTAGATATGAAAGTCATTACCCAAATTATTCATACAATCTATATTCTCCACCGAACTCAACTATAATCACGCAATTGGGATCGCCTCCGAGCACCTACTCACCGACTGTCACCTCGTCTCACCAGTATGATAGAGGACAAAATGGGCAAAACAATCATCATTATCCTTCGTCAACTAGTGTCATCACTCTCAAAAACTGTTCGCAGTTAAGTTTAATTCAAAATCCGAACATGAACGGTGCGATGGTGCCGCAGCACAGTCCCATGAGCCCCGACGGTTCGTGCGGCATGATGGGTCCAATGAGTCCTAACTCACAAATTTCGCGGGGATACAGAAGTTTACCATACCCGTTGAAGAAAAAAGATGGGAAAATGCACTACGAATGCAATGTCTGCTGCAAAACATTCGGCCAGCTCTCTAACCTAAAGGTTCACCTGAGGACGCACTCAGGAGAGCGGCCATTCAAATGCAACGTATGCAACAAATCTTTCACTCAACTGGCGCACCTACAAAAACATCACTTAGTTCACACGGGGGAGAAACCGCACCAATGTGATATTTGCAAAAAAAGGTTTTCATCTACGTCGAATTTAAAGACACACTTGAGATTACATTCTGGTCAAAAACCTTACGCGTGTGACCTTTGCATGCAAAAGTTCACACAATTCGTTCATTTAAAACTTCACAAACGACTGCACACGAACGACAGACCGTACGTGTGCCAAGGCTGTGACAAGAAGTATATTAGCGCTTCTGGACTCCGCACACATTGGAAAACTACTAGCTGCAAGCCGAACAACATCGAGGAAGTCTTAGCCATCACCAACGCTGCACACACTGAGTGTATCGGTAAGTCGCACAACTTTCACTTTCATATTATCACAAAGAGAACAAATTCGAATCTCCAAGGTTTCGTTCATCACAATTTTTAAAAGATTATATTTAATTAAATAAACAAATTCGCAAAATACACGTCGGATAGTGAGAGACGGCCGTAGACGCGAGAGAGACTGCAGCGCGGTGCACTTTCTCCTCGTAGGTGAACCGCAACTTTCACTTGCGCTCTCACTGAACGAGCGCGATTTCATTTTAGCGTGCACTTTGCAGGTACCGACGACAAAGACTGCCACGAAAGAGAGGGGCACGAAGGCTACGAGATTCACTCCGGACAGGGAGGGCTGGGCGCCGGAGGGGCGCGCGCGCTTGCTCACGAGGCCCTGCTGCACGCGCACTCGACCACGCCGCAGTACCAGCTGGAGCCGCACTACGCGCCGCCGCCGGCGGCCTCCGAGCCGCGCCCCACAGTCATCGAGTCCAGCCAGCCACTCATCATCGAGTGCACCTGACCGGGCTGCGGGCGCGGCGCGGGCGGCGGCCGGCACGCGTGCCGTCTCTCGTGATCAGTGACTGTCGTGATAGAACGCTCGGAGGAGCGAGCCCCGACTCCTCGGCGCGGCGCGGCGCGGGCGTGTCGTCGCCTCCCGCTCAGTGGCTATGAGATTACGTTATGAACTGTGACCTGTACATTTGTGTAAATACTAGGTTAGCGCGATGCGATCGTGAGTACTAAGTACTCGAACTACGTTAGTCCCCTTAGGAAGTTTATATTTTTAATGTTAGCATGAATAAGCATTTCACTTCAATTTTACATCCGAAATCTTATCTTCCTTCGTTTTATACTAATGCTCAATTTTATATTACCTGAAAGCTACCTATTGTAAATATATTTTGTTACATCGATTTAATTTAGCGGTACCTTGTGACTTGAGTATATTCTTGAATGGCAAACATTAGAATGTGCAGTTCGTCAGTGATCAATGGTGTCGTATAAAAGTGGTATATCATATTGCCCATGAGAACATTCCTTCAACGAATATCACAAATCTAAAATATAGATAACCGTTGCTATATTTTGTTTAACACCAAAGAACTAGTAAGCAGCTACGAATACCACTTAAATGTTATATTGTTATAGTGTTTGCCTTTAGTTACAGCATCGATACATCAATTAATTATAGTGTTACTTAAACGTACACGTCGACGGTTTAGTGTTAAGTGCCAAAAGCACGTTTCATATTTTTTAAGTTATTGAGATATTCGTATAGTATTTTAAATTGTTGTTCCTAATGATTAATTCGAAAAGTAAGCGCACATTTTATGTGTATGGACTTAATTGTAATGTTATTAGATTAAAGTCGTGGAATCGTGTACATTATCCCTACGCTAGAACAAATGGTGCTTCACATCGTAGAGCGGTTCGGGCCCAGAACGCCAGGCGGCGCGAGCGGCGCGGGCGGTGGCGCGGCGGCGGCGCCGGCGCCGGCGCTCAGGGGGACATTTGGTACAGTGGAAGACCCCTACTCCCCACGATGCTTTCTCGTGCCGCCCGCTGCCGCCGCCCGCCACCCGGGGGTACTGTAATCTTATGTAAATTCACCGAGTCTCCTAGTTACTACGTATTTTATATTCCCGATAATTTATGATGCTCCTATTCAAAAAGGCTGAGATAACTATTATGTAATGTAACGTTTGGCGAATATTAGAAGTAATGTTTATTGGTTTGCATGATGTGTAAGAGTCGTGAGGTCAGTTATAACTATACATAATGTCCATCGAGATACACGTAGCTTATACGTAATGTTAAACCGAACGAAGGCTTTTTTATATATTTCTATAAAAACTAAGATTTTTACAAGCAATTCTTTAGGTTTAGTATACGTATATTTTATACTGCGAGTATTTACATAACTACATTTTTGTACTAAAGCCGTGAAAATCTTTTTTTATAAGTTTTCAACGTTACCTTGCAATACTCAATATGAAAAAGGATATTTCTCAAATACATAATATGATTTCCTTTACCTATGTGCGTATGTATCGCCAAGTACTGTACTCAAAAAAGTTTAGAAACCATATATATTAATGTATCTCTATTTTGTATCTATCTAAGCTAGAGTACCTGGCATAGTGTTCAAAGACTCCTATCAAAGTTTATAATCTTTTCTATACATATTTTTACATATTATTATCAATGTTGATTTCAAGTTGTTAAGATGAGATAGTTATTTAAATATTTTTAATAAGTCACCTGACTGTGTGTTAAAGAAATATATTGTAATGATGGAAACTGTAAGAGACCACTACACTGGATATTGTTTAAATTCCATTTGACACCTAGTCGGGTCACAAACAGGTTTATCAATTTCATTTGTAACTTGTATATAAAACTTGGTTTGTAAAATTATCATTAAAAAAAATGCAACTAGATTCGGGACATACGTGAAGGGCTCTATGTGAAACATAAATTGTACTTTTATTTTATACAATACACGTGTATTTACAAATCATAAGTGATATGAAAGTGTTTTTCAAATTATATGAACAACTGGATAAATGTAAATGCATACATAATGTTTCATTAGTAAATAACAGAATCAAATTAAAACGCTTCCTTACAAGTCGATTGAAACATGAAATATAGAGTCAATAGTATATAAAACATAATTTACAGTAGAAATATTCAGTAATGCATATAGATGCATCATTCATTTGTTTATATGCAACATAGCTTGCTACACATAAGTGTGTTTGCAAAGTAAATTGCACAAATACGTGTATAATACTTAGAAAGAATATTTTTCATACGAATAATGTAACCGATCTAGCATTATATTGTTCCACATTCATACTATAACGACGTACCTACTATAAGTGCAAGCGATTTCAAAATATGTGAACACATAACACATAAGCAGTGTTATCGATTAACATTTAGAGAAACGTAGCGTCTGTTTGAACATAAACTGAACAAGGACTTTGTAGTGTTCAGATATTTTTGATCTCGATTGTTTCTAAGCTAATAAGAAAAAATGTATTGTAAATAACTTGAAATGAAACGTAATTTATTGGGTAACATTCAAACTATAACATAAATATTCCATCAGAAGATTATATTGTATTCAATATGTATCAACCGTGTATGAAACGAGCATTCACTTCAGAGGAACTTAAAATTAAATTAATCTTTCGTCACTTTTACATTTCGTCACCTTCGTCAAAAATAACGATGTAGATTGTAGGGTATGCTCAATCCATAACTAAATTTATTTCTTGTTTATGTTGACGGTACTTACCTATCAGTTTTTTTACGTTTTTATGAGTGTGGTGCCTATTTAAACAACTGTGAAGTCACGACTCTACTACGACAGTGACTGCTGAAAGGTAGAGAATCATCTTTAAGATCTGTAGAGTGAATTTCTATATCTTCTTGTTTACCACCGCTTGAGAAGTGAATCGTATGACCTCATTGGAAATCAGTATTTTTATCTGAGGCCTTAAGAATAATGAGCATAGTGAGTTCACCATAAAACTACCGTATCTGCTTGAATGGATTCTGTTCTATACGATTGATACATAAAATGTTTATATGTAAGTACAGTAAGTTATTCATGGTACATCCAAGTAAACAATATCATCACGGTATGTATATATAACTTCGATTCAATATCTATATCTTAAATAGTATATTATATACGTATAATCGATCGACTCACATCCATTTACATAACAAATGTATGATAACTAGGTACTATGCGCCAGAACTTACCTATCTAATGTAAAAGCATGTAATTTTGTACACTTTGTTCGATAAATTAATTTTACAACACCAAATCCATTAAAAGAGGTAAAATTGAATAACGTCGTTTTAATTATTTATTTATCATTTGAGTTCCATGACTTCTGGTCTTCGGAGCTCTGGGTTCGAATCGCAGCAGGTACAAATAAAATGATGAGCATGGGTGTTGGTTCCGGGTCTTGGACATTCGCGATATAAATGTGTCGCCTGCAGGACGCCTGTCGGAAGCGTGGACAATTGGACTCGTATGCCTCCCGCGACACAAGGAATCCTAGTTCGAAGGAATTAAAAATATATATGTATTTGTAAAAACTGCTTACGTGATTTAGTCACAGAACTGGTTTAAAACGTATTTATAGGTAACCACAGATATCAAAATATCAAAGTGGGTGGATATAGAGATAGAGGAAGGCCGAAGAAAGTATGGACTGTGTGAAGAATGATATGTTTATGAAAGGTGTGAGCACTGAAACGACTAATGATAGAAGAGAACGGGAGAGGAAAACATGTTGTGCCGACCCCATCTAGTGTGGGATAAGGCCAAGAAGGAGAAGAGCTACTGATATCAAAATCTATTAGGGTCTAATTAATATAAACAGATGTTTGTCAATGAAACGTCAAAAAGCAGAGATATATTCAATTATTTCGTTTAAGGCCTTAACAGGTGCCGTTGACATTACAGAGGCTCGCGGGTGTTTACAGGCAGAGACGGCGGGACAAGTCCTGATGCGTGCAGATTTAAAATATTACAAATACACAGAGATGAATTACGGGCTCGAAAAAAAATATCACTAACCACATTTTTAGACGTGGTCTGCGATGTCGCTAAAATGATTTTTCCACTACCTAATAAATTAGCAAGTGAAATAAAACTTTGTTCAATCAGAATTAACGTTCTTGAACTGTTCTCATAAATGGTATTAAAGTTTATTAGAAATATAGAACTATTAGCGAAATAGGCTGAACAGCCACAACATTATCCATTTAGCAATTTAACATGAACGGATTAAAACTGTAAATAATCTGAAGCGATGATAGCTCAGCGGGGGGAGCGTCGCCTGTCAAACTGACGGACACTGATTCGATCCCAAACAACAGCTTGAGTTTCCGGTGAAGGTAACACCGTTATCAAATTCCCTGCATGGTGGTAGGATACTATCGAACACCCGCCTGGCTAGCTACAACCCTCAAGTTTGAAAAACTGTCACCAAGCACATAGTGTGTTCAGGCAGCAGTCCTTGAGAGCCAGTGAGCATTTTAGGTCTGGATGATAACATCTTCGACCACATTTTCACTGACTATCAAGTGAGATAGTGGTCAAACGCTAGATCTATACAGTATAAAAAAATAAAAAAAGTAAAACAAAGAGTTTAAGTAAAAGCATTTTTTTTTAAATTACTTTTTGATTGATCTTCAATAAATTATTATATACATATCGAAAATATAACGAACAACAAATTAATACTAAGTTCCTTACGATGTATCCTAATAAAGTATATTTACAATTATCTACTCTTCTTTTTTTGAGTAGGTATAGCAACAATAATGTTTTACTACAGTTAGTACAAACAAATGCAATGGAACACCTATCGGCGCAATACGCTGATGTCATCATTTTAGTTACCTTTAATGGGTTTGAGGGCATTACATTATTTATAACATTAAATAAGTAGAGGTAAAATATATTTATTACTGACAAAACACAACACTACAATATTATATAAATGGTAAATAACAATAAAACTAATAACAATAGAAACATGTAACCATGTAACAGTGTTGCGAGATTTCAGTAATGAGTCCCTACTCAGCATTGAGCTAGGGTTTGGCAACCACCGTGCTGATTTGCACGACAAGTAAATATCTATTGGAATTAAGAGTAAGTATAAAAACATTTTGGGTGAGTTTCCGACGAGTCGAATAATTTGAAGTAAGTATATAAGTATATATTTTGGCAATCGCTGTAGTGATGTATAAGATTTTTAAGTTATTTATAAAATAATAGCCTGGTAAACAATAAATAAATAACAAAATAAAAAAAATGAATAACTCACATAACAATTATTATAAGTAAAACTTTCTTATTCAGTAGTGACATTGATATTAGCGCTATCTAGTGGTTTTTGTTTGCAACATGAATCACACAAACGTTACGTTTCGTTGCTTCCAACATTCTCTAATGTGCGTTGTAATAACGATGCAAAATCTCTCCTGGCTTGGAAGGGCTACAGTAGGTACCTACCCATATTCAGAGAACTTCACAGTCGAAACGAATATTAGAAATACAGTTTTGAAAACCTTATTTCCTTTGGTAACGATAAATTATTAAGGGTTTAAGAGGTGCCGATGACATTACAGAGGCTCGCGGGTTTAGGTACAGGCAGGAGGGGTGGAACAAATCCTGATGCGTGTTCATTTAAAATAATACAAAATTGTATGATCCTGATGACCTACAGACTAAAAAAACAATGAATGATCACTTTTATAGACTATTTAATTTCCTTTCTTCTGGTGTAAGACATAGTTCAAGCGTATTTGTCGTTATCGCGAGAATTTTTAAGTGAGTCGTCCTGACTTACTTAACAATTCTCGCAGATTCTCGCAATAAAGAAGAAATGTGTCGATATTGAGAGATCCTCTTCCTCTTTCTTGTAGAAGGTTTTTTATATGATTAAAGATAGTAAAACCATCAAGACGCTTGAACATGCATAAAGGAAAAAATAAATTGAAGTAAAAGATGTAACCATTTTGATACTTAGCTGTAAAAAATAGAGTATATTCACAAGAGTTCGGGTCAATAATAATGCAAATTCGGGGGTACTTAAAAAAACTTTTACGTAAAAAAAAGCCTTTAAGTTACTTTTAAATGACAGACATATGCGAGCAATGTAATCAAAGTGAAAGATGCCAGATACGACCAGATAAGTAGTAGGTAATGTGACCTTTGAATGCGTCTCCGTGAACGGATGATACACGTATATTCGTATCTCCATATACGTATGTAAATGGAAAATGAAAAATTAACAGGTCTGTTCGCGCCCTTGCGCTTGCTTGTCAAAACGTAAAACAAAATGTTAGTAACCTCAAACTTACAATTAGACCAATAGTTTTTATCACAATTTCCTATTATGTTTGTCTTCGTATTTTCATCATCATCATCTCAGCCATAGGACGTCCACAGCTGGACGTAAGCCTCCTCCATAATACGAGGGTTTACCAATACTCGCCACACTTGGCATGCGGGTTAGCGAGCGCAGTAAGATTCTCCATGTTCAAAAGGCGCTGCTACCTATCTTCTAGTAGGTACGCGACCCCTTAACCGACTCTTACGGCACCCGCGGGAAGAGATGAGGGAGTACTATTCTAGGTCGGTACCAGCACGGCGCTCCTATTTTGATGTTGCCTAACTGTGAGTATGAGTATCAGAGGCTGCGCTGGGGCCGGGCGCGCTGCATTTCTTGAGGTGAGTTCTCATGTTGGAGGACTGTGTGAACGCAAGCTTGCACCGAGGGCACGCGTACGGCTTGGAACCGGTGTGGAAGTTTAAATGAGACTTGAGGTGGTGCTTCTTCGTGAAAGACTTGGGACACAGCGAGCAGGAAAACGGCTTGACACCTGAAAATACGCGAGATAATGTATTATTATAATCTATTTTGCTAAAAGTTTGGACGGATGAGTTCTTGATCCTCAGTCGCAGCAGAACGGGTGTAGATAAAATTCAGCACTAAGATATACGTCTGGAATAGCACATAAGTTATGTTTTATCCCGAAAGAACGTACGGTTCCCGTCCCAAACCGTATAGGGTACTTTTTATTCCAAAAACAAACAGCTTCTTCCTGCAATCTTGATCAGGTCGTCTATCCACCATGTCTAATGTCCTACGCTGTGCTATCCGTAGTCTATAGTAGTTCGATCCTATATCGGCCAACAGTTCCACTAGATATGCGCCCTGCTCAATGCCACTTCAACTTGCTAGAAAGCGTAGGAGAACGAAAGTCACTAACATCGGCCGGCGTATTAGTAAGTCGTAAAAAAACCACGAGCATAGTTCTCTCCACAGCTCGTGTGCGACCTAGAGCTTGCTTAAAAAGCGCACAGTTAGAGACCATGTTTCAGTTCGATGGTATGTAAAGATTCGCTATGAATACACACTGAGCGTACATACCAGTATGAAGCCTCAAATGAAGGGTCATGTTGGAGCGGTCGGCGAAGCGCTTGTCGCAGTGCGGGCACGCGTACGGCCGCTCGCCGGAATGCGTGCGCTGGTGCTGCTTCAGCAACATCTTCCGTGAGAACGCCTTGCCGCACTCCTCGCACACGTGAGGTTTCACCCCTACAAATATTCGTTGATAATCATCTTTATTGGGTTTTATATCCACATCCTAGTGACAATGACTGACAGGGTAAATAATATTTTGATAAGGGAAGGTTGTGGTGTAAACGAAGATGTAGTGACTAAATTTGAGAAAAGTATGTTAAGATGGTTTGGTCATGTAGAGAGAATGAACGAAAGGAGATTGACTTGGTGAATTGAAGGGTGAAGTGAATGGTCGTGTTGGAAGAGGAAGGCCTAAGCGGACGTTCCGAAATCAGATTGAGGAAGTTCTAAAAAAGGGCCAGATCAAGAGTACCCTCCGAACTTTCATAATGAAAGGTCTGATGACCACGGATAAAGCGAAAAAAATGACGGGCATATCATAGCAATTGGAAGGCTGCGGTCTCAACCTACCCCTACGCGAAAGTGGCGTGAATTATCGTATATACGCATGTTGTAAATAAACGATTTCGTGGAATCTCTTAACTACCATGTACTATGGGCTCATTTTACGAAACTATAAGAATTGAACTTATCACAATTCTTGTATCAAGAATTGTGATAAGCTCAATTCTTATAGTTACCAAAAGTAATAATTTATAAGTTTGAAATATATACTGAAAGGTGAATAAAATACGTAATGGTATAATCATGAACTAGCTTCAATAGCCTGAGATTTTTCTAAATTAACGTTCGTAACATTCATTGATAATATATAGTAAGTAGATATTAATATAAGATTCCCTGTATTATATTAATAAAGGCATTTAGCAATGAATAATTATGTATGTACATTAATGTGAGCAGCTTTGAGGCACAGAATGGCGATTTTCATTCCTTGAGCAAGGTAATGTCATTTAACGTAAATTTACATTTATTTATTTATTACTAGCTGAGCCCCGCGGTTTAATCCGCGTGGATTACGATTTTCTAAAATAATCCCAAGGGAATAAAAAGTAGCCTATGTGTTATTCCAGGGTCTAACCTATCTCCATACCAAATTTCATCAAAATCGGTACAGCCGTTTAAGCGTTAAGAAGTAAGAAACATACACACGTATATACAAACTTTCGCCTTTATAATATTAATGTGATTATCGTAGCAACGTACGAAGTACGAATCGTACGAAGCTGGGGCGTGCCGTGGTCATTAATATTAATATAATATAGTAATGACTAAGCTTTTTTACTTGTAAAAGAATCGAAAAATATTGTTTTGCTAACTGTACCAGTTAAATGGGCGCGCACATTGTATATTCACGGGCGATTTGAACACACGTAAAGCTCGGGCGCGAATATGATTTGCTTCAACTTAAGTGACTGGAAAATTACGTAAGAAGTCAGATGTCATGAAAAGCTTTTACCTGTATGAATCCGCACATGCATATTGTAAGCGACTCGTTGATTAAATGACTTTGGACATAGAGTGCACTTATACTCCTTTCGATTCCTGTAAGAGAACATCAATAAGTACATTAGTGCTTGAGTAAATCGATACTACACATGTTATCAACATAAAGATAACAATTCATAATGTAGCTCAGTACTGAGCCTGGTCCACCTGAGACAATCATGAAGGTCAGCGTGTGTGTATCGAGAGAAACATAAAAATCGTTCTGTAAATATTTTTTTTTAGACAGCCAATAACTTTTAGCATTCTTAATAGGTAAACATTATATTATATTTGGCACGAGGCGTCTCAATAGCCATTTCGGCGTTGGAACGAGAGAACTATTGGATATACCTATACCTACTTACAATAACATTTTCGCGCCTGAATCTCAGGATTTACTCTGTTGCTAGGTGAAAACCGCATAAAAACACGTTTAGTAGTTTTGAGATTATCGCGAACATACATATTGTATATAGGTACAGATAGACTGAGCGACTTCGTTTTATAATTTTTTATTTTTTTTTATTTATTCACACAAGGTCTTCAGGTCCCAAACTAGGCAGAGCCTGTACTATGGTAACCTGATGACTGATATACATACTTATATACATATACACACCCAGACACAGGTCAAACAGACATGTTCATACACACAAATGTTTGACCTGTCCGGGAATCGAACCCGGGACCAGCGGCTCAGAAGGCAGAGTGCTACCAACTGCGCCAACCGGCCAGTCTATATATAATATGTAAGGGTAATGTACAGATAGGAGGTAAACTATTCCACATAATAATTTGTACTCGAATGTTATAACCGTGGCGCTTACCGATGGATTTTCATATGACTGCTCAGATAACCTCTATCGTTGAAGTACTTCCCGCACACTGTGCAGGTCGCTGCGAACTCTCGCGTGCCCCGGTGTATGGACATGTGGTACTTGAAGTTCCGAAGCTGAGAGAACGTTTTGCCGCATTCACCGCACGTGTACCGCGCGGTGGTCGAGTGCCTTCTCATATGCACCGCCAGCGACTCGCTGCTCGTGAACACCTGGAGCGTAGCGGGAAACAGTAGGTCAGTAGAATAAGGTGGAGGAAAAGAACTACCCATTGTGGTTATAACTATCAAGAAAAATAGCGGCTTTTTTCGATGCACTTCTTCGATTTCCTCTGGTCACACTGTCCCTGACCATCTAGTAGTGAAGCGATAGACCAGAATATCAAATGTGCTATTCTGTTAATACTGCCGGCCAGCCCGATGTCAGAGACGGCCCAGCCCAAGGACCATATGGCCAACGATGTTATCCCCCGATGAGTACCGAGTCCGTGAGAGGTTACGGTCGCGAATTAAATATACTGAGAGCTATTTTTTTTTTTAACTTTTAATGTGATAAAATCTCATAAGAGTCCTTGTAAGATTGATAAATAAAATTATATGCGTTATTATAATCGATACATTCCCAGTTGCAATATTGGCCCGTTGACCCTCTTAATAGAAGAGAATATGCAATCTTTATTACAAATCAAAATAAATGACAAGAAAAAAAATGCAAAATTTAAACGTCCGATTAACAATCAACCGTCGGTTAACTGTAGGTAAAAACTGTTTGACCGACGGTTAAACTGTTTAATCGGACTTTTTAAATTTTGGTGAACAGCAGCCTAAATGAAGCTTAAGGTTATACAATCCGCGGTGTTCTCGCTAACGCAATCTCTTACACACAGAAATAGTTCCTACTAATTGGGATAGATGGCGTTTAGTGACGCACAATAGTATCCACAGAACATTTTATATGAAATGACTACATTAACTCTAATGTTTGCTACAACGAACATTAACCGTTCAATGAAAAATCATCATATTAAAGTACTTTTCTGACGACGTAGGTACTATTGCATTTTACAACATTAATTTTATAGGATACGACCAGCATTCTAGAGCTAGATTCATATCCCTTAGTTCAAAAATGATCTTTTCTACTCCTTCTAAAAAAAATTAGCGAGCTTTGCATCGGGGCCTCAGGGCTATGCCGAAATAACAATCGCAGGTAATGCAGTGCCAAATATCACGCGTACGAATAACTAATCTAATGCTCTTCAAATAACAGTTTTTAGCTGGTAGGTACTAGTAAACAATCTCCAATTTGTTTGATTTACGGAACCAACGGTATGCTTAGTTAGACCTCTTGATACAAGTTGCTGTTGTAAAGCTGAGTAAGCCGCTTCTGCGTCAATTTATGTATAAGACGTATCTCGAGATGTAGTATCTAGAATGTAATTGAAACTATAGTGCGGCCGCTGAAAGAATGTCTTTAACAGATCGTTTCATGAATATATCCGCAGTCCCGTGAAACAGACTGTGAATGTGACTTACACAGACATAACATGGGCATACATATTTTATACATATATTGCCCAACTGACGCAATGTTATATGTCTATAAAAATGTTTTTATTGTAACTTTTTATTGTGAAGTCTGACCGACAATACGTTCACGAACTACCAAACGCATTCTCTAATCATTTCACTACGAAAATGTTAATCATGACAAACATATATAAATAAATAAATTAATCCCACTAATATTATAGATGTCAAAGTTTGGATGGATGGATGGATGTTTGTTACTCAATCTCGCCAGAACGGCTGAATTGATCTGTATGAAATGTAACACAAAGATTGATTATAGTCTGGAATAGCACAAGGGCTACTGTTTATCCCGGTAAAATGTATGATTCCCGCGGAATAAATGATGTAGCGGGAAAACCGTAATCCACGCGGGTGAAACCGCGGGGCGCTACTAGTAATAACATAAATTCCGTAGCACGACATGAAAAACCCGCAAGAGCTCATCAGCTCTAGAGGATCAGTTTAGGAGTTTCACTCAGTCTTGTTCATCGATTCCTCATGACTGAGGGTTTGGCACTAGGCTTGATTTTAATCTCTACCCTATACAATTCTAGGAGAAATGAAATACAATCGTTAATGTTGTGTATAATAATGTTACCATGAACTTAATATATGAATATTATTATTTTACAGCCTGACGCTGAAGTTAGATCGTGACATTGTTTCGCAGTTTATTAGTTTTTCGCGGGTAGTCGCGTAACAGTCAACGTAACCTACACACATAATTATATTGTACGTTATGTAGATGGTTAACATTATGAGATGATAAAATGTAACATGATTGAACATGGAGCAAGAGGTGTGATAGTCGGCTGTCATAAGCTGTAATGTAAACAAAAATAGGGGGTGTATCTCTTTTAGGGTATAAGAAAATCTAAAAATAGCAATGCTAGAAAAAAATGATGATAACCAAAATTGCAGTAACGCTAATCACAAAAAAAAATTGAACTAAACAAAAGTTCAATAAATAAAAATTAATCCTTGAATTCAAGATGGCGGATGACGCAATGGGTCTGGTACCCCGGGAACCTAAATGTAAGCTACCACATCTAAAGGTACCTAAATAATACTAGATGCCTCCATAATGTCGAAGTATTGCGCTTCTCACTTACCAGTGAAAGCAGCGATAGATTTCATTGATTAGTTTAACATATTGTTTGATAAACTCAGATGTGTTTGTACAATCTACACATAGGTAAATGCCGAAGATAATAGTGGGATAAAGATATGGAATCTCAGTACTTACTTGATTGCACTGAATGCATTTAAAATTTTGCGAACAGGTTCGCAGGTTCATCACAGAGGTTGAGGTTGTAGGTTCAATTATTTCGTACGATACTGAATCTGTTATTTGTTCACTGAATTCTGCAACTGCTGCCGTTTGAACATTATTGTTGCTGTCATTTACGATGCTACATTTCTCTACCTGGAAAATGAATCAGTTGTTACGACAAGTTATACACTTTAACCTTAACATACACAGTATAAGATGATTACTTACTTTTTGATATAGAGTTTCAACATTTTCGTCTTTTTGTCGAAGCGGTTTATATTCGACAGGTTTACGGGGAGTCCATGGATTCTCTAGTACTTGATTAAATATAATTTTTGGACAGAAGTTTGATATTGAGTGGGAACGCTTTCCATTTCTTTCAGATCTAATAAGAGATTTAGCCTCTGAATCTTTCATCAAAAGACATTTAGCAGCTTCCAAAGTTAACGGTCGGAAGCTTGCCGATCCTGTATTTATTCCCAACATTTTATTTTTTATCTGTTGCGTCATCAAACAAATGTTATCATTTTGTAATTCTGTAACGTTGTCGTTGTCGCTATTGTAAGACGCATCGTTTATTCTCATTGGACACTTTACGCAAGAGGGTTCATTACATGTACATTTTCCAATATGATTGTTGTGGAATTTTAAGTTTTGTTCAATGTGAAATATTGAAGGTACATTTGCGGACTGTTGGGTTATTTGTGTATTAACTGAGGAGAGTGCGTCGTCGTTGAGATGTTTGCCATTTGCATTCGTCGAGAGCACAGATGCCGGAGAATGATAGCATTCATTTGATATTGCTAGCACGCCTTCCGTCAGACCGTTAACATTACCGTTTCGAGGATATGTCTCGATAAATAAATCACGTAGGAAAGAGTTCCTTTGTCGGTCTCCATAAGGCGATTTCAGATTTCCAAAACGAGACCTGCGGAGCTCGCTCTCATTCTGACGTCGTACGATATTATCGTGAAAATCAGTCTTGCTCTGTGAATACTGAAAAAGCTTGCTCGGCATCTCTCTGCCTCTCTTTATATTAAAACACTTTTGATCTTTATCGCTTTCAAAGCATAAAGTAAATGTCTCCGTTTTCTGTACATTTTCAATGCAGCTAGAATTGAAATTAAAAAATCCTTCTGCGATGTCATTCTTCAAATTTGACAAGTATTTGCGATCTACGTAAATTTGCATAGCTTGTATTATATCTAAAAATAACTCTAGCTTGCTTTTTGGTACAATCACTTCGCCGTTGTAAATGTAATAAAGAACGGAAGACATAGCTTCCAAATCAAAGTCCGGCAAAACAATAAAGGTCGTCTCATCAAGTGGACACGAGAGCAGAAGGCACTGGAAGAAGAATAGAAAATAATGAAGGTACTATTATGTGAGTAAGAATAGACTGTTCCAATGATTAAATACTACTGAAAAACTCACCCTCATAAATTTGCTGACGCTGGCCAGCACGGCTCGATGTGCACTAAAAGAGCGACCGCCACATAAGAGTTTGACATCGCACCACTCGGCGTGAGACAGCCATTCGCACATCTGTAATATAAAGTTATTACGAGCTTAACAGGTGACGATGGCTTTACAGAGGGTCGCGGGTGTTTACAGGCAGAAAGGGCGGGCCAAGCCCTGGCGCGTGTTGAATTAAAATAATACCTAGGTACCTACTGTACAGATGATCTACGGGCTCTAGAGAAATTATTAGTAATCACATTTTTAGACTTTTCAATTTCCCCTCGTCTGGTGTAGGATACAGTTCAAGCGCATTTATCGTGCCGGGAGAATTTTACATAAAGAAATATGGTCGTTCAAAAATATTTTTTCATAAATTAGCATGTGAAATTAAATTCTGTTCAATCAGAATAATAAACGTGCATCAACTGTTCTCACAAGTAGATATTATTATCCGGCTTCAAAAAAGGTGCTCAATTCGCAGGAACCTATGTTTTGTGTGTACGCGATATTTCCGCCAATCATAGATCGATTTTGTCGATTCTTGTTTGTTTCGTAGATCGTGCGTCAGAAGCGGTCATACATAAATTTTATCAAAATTGGTTGAGTGGTTCTGTTATAGATGGTTTGAAAATATTTCTTCAATAATACTGTAGGAAATTAAATCAATCAGAATTAAGCTTCATGGACAGTTCTCGTAAATGTTTTTTTTTTTAAGTTTATTAGAGATATAGGACTGTTATTTCATGCATTTGGGAGCAACGCGTAGGTACGATGTAATCCTCAGTGCAGTAGGTCTAGTCTGTGTTACTTTCACAGATTTTAATAGATTTCAGATTTTTAATTTTTTCGTAATAGTCTAATTATTAAATTTCAGATTGCTTTCTGAGTGGTGTAGATCATGACGCATTAATAAAACCCGTAGCCAATACGTGCCTAATGATACCAGTAACGTAGGTACATAAAATTAAAACATCCATTGCAAACAATTTCTATAGTAACATTAACAAACAACAAAATAGCATGTAACAGCACCTACTAACATTACCAATTGGTAATAGCATGAGAATACACACCGTTACGAAATGAATTAGAGAAAATAATTTTATAGTTTCTTTCACGCAATTTTCGTGTAATTTAGACGCGGCCTGTCTGCTATCCGATAAGTATGGAGTCTGTGTAAACACGCCATATTTGTGGCATACTTTTAATTCTTAGCCAGTCGTTCAAACACACGAGTACGGTGCCGTCTCGGTGATCATAGACCGCACTGTTGTCAATGCAATATCGTGTTAACGCACACCAATATTCTAACCCGCACGCCACCGAACGCAAAATTGACCAAACACACGACCAGGTCAACGTTTTTAAAGTAGCACCATATGTGAAAGTGCAGAGCAAATAGTTGATCAAATAAGACGAAAATTAGAAGCTCCAGCTCAACGATCCATCCACTTCCTACACCATTTGTTTACCTTGCCTACGGTAGGCAGATATCGGTTAGCACCTTGCTCTCACGTTGAGAGTCAAGTGAAACTTACTTTAGGAAAACGGGGCCTGTTTCACCGTTAACTCTGACTCAGTTTTAAACAGTAAAATACTGGCGGAGGCCACTGGAATAGATGGTTGTTCATTTTATATTCATACAAAAGTAGAAACTTAATAATGAAATTATATTTTTAGATTTGCCATCTAATTGTAAGGTTATAAGGAAATGGTTATTTATTTATTTCTATATAAAAAACACAAGGGCCGCTTCCAACCGATCCTTGTGGAAATCAATGGGGGAGGCCCTATGTTCACCAGTGAACGCCCTATGGCTGAGATAATTATGATGATGAAAAAATATATTATATTATATATAAAGATATTGATATGTTATGCAGTGTCTAAAAACCTAAATTAGGTTTGTGTACACACTTAATTAGTTTGTTAGATCAGTAAAATGTTTTGCAAAAGTTATCACTGTTGAAAAATAAAAGTAAAATAAAAAGAAAGCTGCAGACACGTAAACCCCATCGTTGTGCACATTATCAATTATTTCCAGCATTTTGGTGTGTCCAGAACACATGCAGCTGTTATTGTAACATTTGTAACGCTTATTGCCGATTCGCTGATCAATTATCTAGTGAAGGTGTGAACAATGACGCTATATACATTCCATTTATAAAGAGCTTGCTTTTTGTGTTTACTGTGGTAACTATACGTTGACAGATAGATGCTTTAGCAAATGGGGTACTCAGTAAATCCCGTTTTCAGATGCAAATATAGGTTTTTTTATTCCAGATAGCGCGCGCACTCACGGCTTTACCCGCATGGTCAACGCCTCATATTTACTTCCAGGTGCAGATATTGCGGGTATATCGAACATGCCTGCTCCAATCGTCCTTTTATATGCCTGTGTACTGTTTGTGCCTGTTTACTGAATAATATTTCTTAAGAATATTTAGTAATTGAGGTAAATAGCATGTCCCGACACTAAGTAGTCGTGAAATTATGATGCGGCAATAAGTATGGCCTATCGTAGGTGCAAACGGTGCGTCCGTTTGTATCACCGCTTATAAATACGAAAACTTAATGAACAATTACTGTTTGTAAAATAGACCATATTAAATGCTAATCAGGTATTTATTTTCTAACAAAAGTGTAGTGTAGACAAAGCTAATAAAGCTAAATAAATGTATTTTAACCTCTAGAAAGATATCTTCATCAGACTATCCGGTACCTACTAATTGAACGAAAGATTATAGCGGCTGTTAAAGCAGTAAAAGATCTACCATAATAGAGTACAATATATACTGTGGATACAAATAAGAATATAACGACACATTTTGTGATAGCTTGCTTACGTAGGTATATACCTAAGTAGGTCACACTGATAGTTTTACGTAACTTATGAGAAAAACACTTTATACCTATTTAAAACATTGTGTTTAATATTCAAATATTTGAAGGAAAAGCCCGGGCTATGCGCAGGATGGGTGACGAGTGCCCGGGCTATGTGCAGGATGGGTGATGAGTGCCCGGGCTATGTGTAGGATGGGTGACGAGTGCCCGGGCTATGTGCAGGATGGGTGACGAGTGCCCGGGCTATGTGTAGGATGGGTGACGAGTGCCCGGCTATGTGCAGGATGGGTGACGAGTCTACCTTTTTCTAAAGCTAAAATGACATTGTTTAAGTAGTTGGTCGTGTGTGAAGAAGCGTTTTTATGGTGCAAAAGAATGTGGCTTCTTGGTCGTCTTTGCAAGCTTTATCCGACACCATGGGTAAGCAAATGGCCGAGTACCACTCGGCATTAACACTTTTGATTCTCAATTTGAATTATGCAATCTCAATTTGATGAGACTAGTAGCCGAAACAAAAACACGATCACGTCACGTACGTACCCACGTTTCCACCTGCCTCAATTTTGTTTGTCTGTTGTCTCACTTTTAAACACCCATTTACAAGATTCTATTTTTTCCGGGTTCAAAACAATAAATAAACGTTTCGTCTACTGTGACAATGTCACAAACAGCATTTGACTGTCCGCGGTCTAACTTTAGCAACATCTGTTAGCAACACTCGACAGGAGCCCGCTTCTGCTCTGCCACCAGTTCATGAGCAATCTAGCGGCAACAGTTTCCTAACTTTTAGTATTTCACGCAAATTTTTTTAATTTTGCTTACATCAATCCCCAACAATCTTCGAATCGTCTCATAGGTGATCCGTCGGTTAATCATCGTCTTTCAAAGAATTCCGACTACTCAACATCAGCGAATCATCGCCTTACTGCCGGTACTGCGGTGCTACCCTCCCATAACCATTTTTAAGACGAGCAGAACAATCTTGCGAAGAGAGAGCAATTTGGAAATCTTAAAAAATCGTCGCTCCTAAAAGCAATTGGCGTTAATTCCATTAATTATTACACAAAAATGTATGATGGTCAAATGATTTCCCGCTATTTTTTTAAATATATATTAAGAAGAATGTATGCTTAAAAAATGTAACATTGTAAAATTTAAATACATGTATATCCGAAAAGCCAGTAGTGTAAAACTTTCAGTGTGTCCTAAGTATATGTACCGGGCATATCGTTTTTGGTATTGGCGTTTTTGGACGTTTCCACGGAGTACAGCTGCCGATAACATAATTTTATTTATTTATACTTTAGCACTATTTAGTACATGGAGGACTGAACGCTAAATAGAATTTTCTATCAGTCAACCACAAGACGAAAGAAAAGTGGTAGCGGTGCAATAGTAAAATAAACGAAAATTGAAAGGTGATGCAAACGTGTGGCGATTAATAATATATAGAGATTAATATTATTATAAAGGCTCGCGGGTGTTTACAGGCAGAGAGGGGGCGAAACAAATCCTGATGCGTGTTCATCTAAAATCCATATTACAATTATGTACTCTACAGCTGACCTACAGGCTAAAAAAAAAAAAAATTACACTTTCAGGCTTTTTCACATCCTTTTTACTGGTGTAAGACACAGGCAAAACGCATTTGTCGTTATCTGCTGCGAGAATGTTTGGTAACGGAAACATTTACGGTCACTCGAAAATATTTTTTTACTTATAAATGAGCAAAAGAAATCTAATGTTCTTCAATCAGAGCTAACCTTCAGGAACTGTTCCCAATGTGGTATTTTTGTAAGTTTTTTAGACCATGTAACTAGGACTTTCAACAAAATAAGCTGAAAACACTCAAAAGTTGTCTATTTAGCTAATAGTCAAGTCATAACTTTGATAACCTATCACCAAACAGTGTTTAGGGGGTGTCTTTGAGAGCCGGACAACATTCTAGGTCTAACGTGATTCCACCACGTCACTGCCCAATGCCCATCAAATGAAATAATGGTCAAACGCCAGACCAATACCTATATTGTGAAAAACTCTATCAAAAAATAATAATAAGTATTTAAAGTAAAATAGCGTTTGATAAAACAATCAAATGTTATGTAGTATAATTATATTTATTATAATTATCCATGTCTATCTATCTATATAAAATAGAATTGTTTCATTCGGTATTGGCGAATGTTTGTCAATTAAACGATTTAGATAATAGTTTTCTAAGTCGAGAATTAAATAAAATGCGCGTAGTAATGTTTATTCTTAGATTTTGTTTTATAGTGGTTTACCTACTTTTAATATACTACTTTCGCGATTTGAAACATAAGGGGTAAGACATAATAGAAAAGGGATAATTAATTTATTAGGGCATTTTATGCGGTAATTTTGTACACGAAATTTCGATAAGAAATATTGTGCAGGTTGAAAATACGCGTTCTATTTTTGCTAGTCAAGTTTAATTAGATTAGATATTTGAGATTAATTAGACCATTCGTGAAAATTTTCGAGAAGAGAAAAATCGATTTTGGTTGTATTTATATTTACCTAATAATAAATCAAAATAAAACCTTAGGGCGTGTGTACATGTTGTACACAGGCCATATGATTTTGCATTTACATTATTTAGATATGTTTTCTGTAACAGGCTACGTGAACTTTTAAAATGCAACAGACAAGCGAGTTCTTTGGAAATCTATCCCTTAGCGTGCGGATTGATACGCAAATTTAGTAGTTCCAAGCACTCTTGAAATAATTATTTTTGCATTATCTTTTTACATCTAATAAAATATCGTGCAAAGAAGTATTTTAGTGTTGCTTAGCCATAAAAAATACATAAATTAACTACTACAAATATATAAATTATTAAGTACTTACATTTCAAGATTATCCGAATAGGTTATTTAAAAAAAAAACACTTTTTTGTAATTGTTATTATTGTAGATCACACACGCAGCCTGTCGCCGCCCCAGCGCACCACCTGCCAACTGATGCGAGTGCTACATGTGCCTCGATGGCTGTGGGCAATCGCAGGTCCCGTCGGTTGCCACCTCCGTGGTACGAATACGTAGGTACTATTCTAACCTGCATTATAGTATCGCACTTTTCATCTCTCCCGTCTTTGAATAATTGTTATGTACCTACGTACTTACAATGCGCTGGTCAGAATTTTTAAGTTTGAAGACTATCGCTTATAATTACATATAATATATACTGAAAATATTCTCTGGGCTTCGGTATGCTTTTTCAATCGACTTCCAGTGAAAAAGCTTTTTTACCTAGGAACTCCATCAGTTATGAACTAAATTAAAAAAAGTAATGCCTACCTTAAAAAATATCATAATATGTTAGGTTGATTGATTGATTTCCACGAACATATTCATAATATTATACTTTTTTTATTATTTTCAGAAAAATCTTTTTCATGACTTGCAACTATCGCTTTCCACAGATTGGCTCATGAATAACGAGTACTTTAAGGCATTCAAAATAAGCAAATAATCTAAACCAAAAATACAAAATGAAAGGTAGACTATTATTGTTCGATTAAACGCCAGTAAAACCATTGATCAGTACCATTAATGGCACTAATGACAACTTTACGTCTCGCTCATCACATTTTAGTTTTATAAAATACTAGCTGCGCCCCGCTGTTTCACCCGCGTGGTAATGTTGATGTTGACTCTATGAAACTCATAAATAACATGGCTTTCTATAGGTAAAATAACTTTCAGAATTGGATGAGTAGATCCAGAGATTAACCGTTTACAAACTCACGAACTGTAAACAGGTACCTCTTTATATCATAATGAAGTATAATGGTATTATAATATACAAGTTATATTTATTCAATAGACAGAATCCTCTGGGTTAAGCGGTCGACAACGAGCCAAGCTTAAAGATCTGTCACTACTATATATAAAATGCAAAAGTACTGCATAATAAACTGAATTAAGTACCTACCTATGTTCATTATTAGGTTATTATTATTATTTAATTAGGTACCTATGTTCTCACTGCGGAATCGTGTCATTGTGCTTAGATAGTAGGTAGGGGTATTACCTTCGAGTACACACGGCATCAGGACGGGATGGTGTGTCTAGAAACGTGGATTCCTCAAGTACCTATCTATCCAAGTTACCAGAGTTCAGATTTCCTGAACTGAATGGCTTCTCTATAGGAAGTACCTACATATATTTTAAAATTAAACACTAAATTATGTTTATCAAAATAGGTTTAGAGTAATATTGTACGTAGGTACTTACTTTGTCTAAGATTTTCGCCTTTTCCACACAGTTTTCTTAAAGTAGAGAATATATGCATATTTTCTATTTTTTGTACCATAACTTTTAAAACAAATATCTAGCGCCAATATAATAAGTAAATTGTGTTAAAATACTAACAAATACAAGCAGTTTGAACATCCACTTTTAAGGTGTCAAAGATAAATATCGAACTCCGTTCATTGTTAGGTCACATCACTAACTAGCGCATTCCTCAGAGCTGCACTCAGATCGCGCGCGTACAATGCTTACATTATCTTCTAGAACCTAATTTAGAGTACTAAAATGGAATAGTAATAGGCAGTCTACCCCCGAAGCTGGTTGTCCTAGTGGGATATCTATTGCACAATGGTAACTTCAGTATTTGATTATATTATATACTTATAATTTAATACTTTTTTTGTCTTTTACGTTTTTCTTCCTTCTTGACCTAAAGACAAATCAAATCAAATCAAATAGTTTATTGCGACATCTTGAGAACTACGGCCGACTATAGTTAACATTCCAAACCTCTCAGTTGAAGATGCCATTTCCAATTTCTTAGCGGTTACCCACCCAAGTAGTGAGCGAAGAAACGTTTGCCTAACCTAATTAATCAGTTAAAAGCGACTAGGCAAGCCTTTATATCATACCTTTCAATTTCTATACCTAATATTCAGTTGTACACCTTATAACATATTGCAAACCGCTAAAGTTTATGTGAAAGTAGCTTCTATGTCCTGTAAGAAACTATTTATCAATAGAATAGAATAGAATAGAATAGAATAGAATAACTCTTTATTATCAGTACCAAATAACATACTAAACTTAAAGCTAAACTTAAATTGAATTACTTGATACGATAATGGGCGGCCTTATCGCTTGTAGCGATTTCTTCCAGGCAACCTTTGGATGGACAGAAACGGAGAAAGGAGCAGACGGTAGGTATAGTGCATAGAATAAGGATAGCAAGGTTTTTCTAAATTCTAATACATAAATGTTTTTAATATATACTATAAACTAATAAATATTTTATAATTTAAAAATGAGAAACATTACAACACAAAGAAAAAAAAAAAGAATAAATATATATATAAATTGGGAAAATAATCATAAAAATACATGCTCATATAAGAATCGGATTTATGGGATTAATGATAAAAAATGGTTTTTGACCATGTTTTTGAAAATTGACAGTGATTTAGCTTGTCGTATGCCCACAGGCAAAGAATTCCAAAGATGTATTGCTTGAACAGTGAAAGACTTTGCATAGAATTGAGAATTATGCACAGGCGTACTAAGTAGAAGATTATCGGAGGAACGTAAAGATAGAGAGTGAGTGTCGTGCAAGAAGTGGAAACGCTCTTTGAGATAAGGAGGTGTAGTGGGAATAAAAAGGATAGTGTAAAGAAGGTTAAGAATGTGAGCATTCCGGCGAAGGCGAATAGGTAACCACTCCAGCTTTTTACGATACTCCGAAATGTGGTCATATTTACGTAGACCGAAAATGAACCTGATACAAAAATTTTGTAAGCGTTCAAGCTTATTTAGCTGGTCCTGGGTTAAATCTGGATATGACGAGTCGGCATAGTCTAAAAGAGGAAGTAAAAGAGATTGTGCAAGCGCAATTTTGGTGGCAATAGGCAGAAAATTCCGCAGCCTTCTCAGGCAAGAAGCGGAAGCATAGATTTTTCTACTGGTTTCTGCTAGTTGAGGTACCCAAGATAGTTTACTATCAATTAAAAGTCCCAGGTCCTTTACAGTTTCACTAATACTAATAACTTTTCCGTCAAAAAGTACCTGTGGAAGATGAAACCAGTCAAGCTTAGATATCATTCTTGAACTACCTATTATAATAATTCAATATTGATATTATAATTCAGTTTTGATCATATAATATGATCAAAACTGACCAAAAATCTACCAATTTGACTCTATTTATTGACATTAGGTAGGTCACATTCCAAAATTTGATCCTCTAAGCACGAATATTACTTAACTGGGAATAGTGACATAAATCAACAAAAACAGTGGACTGACATTTTTAGTTTTCATCAAAATCAGACTCGATATTAACATTTATTGTTCATTCTTATGTGCTCCCACCGCAAACAAATAAATTCTATGAAAAGTATTATTCAAATGGAGCTATCCCAGAATCAAGTACCATTACGTTCGATTATACCTACTTTTAAATAACTTGCTTATTTAAAACTAGTAGCGCCCCGCGGTTTCACCCGCGTGGATTACGGTTTTCCCGCTACAACAGATTATTCCACGGGAACTATATTTTTCCGGGATAAAAGCTTATGTGATAACCCAGGGCTTAAACTATCTCCATACCAAAATTCATCGAAATCGGTGTATCCGTTTGAGCGTGAAGAATTAACAAACATACACACATAAACACATACACATTAACTTTCGCATTTATAATATTAAGTAGGATTGTAAGTAGATATAATATGTACAATGTATACCTAGGTACTTGGGTACTGGTACTTGTATATAGTCTTGCAGGTAAAGCACCGCCATTATTTTATAGTCTTGTTTTAATTAACATCATTCTTACTATTAACGTTACACGATGTTATGGTGCAATAAAGAAATGAAAATATCTCCAAATGGGTATCTTAAGTGTGAACCCGTAACTTTGCCGAAACGATTAAAACACTTTAAAAACTGGAAGGCGTTATACAATTCGAGGTAGCGGGTTCATTTGAGTAATTACGACGAGATAATTATCTACATTAAAATGACTGGTTTTGAAGTAATTCTGTAAAATATACTTTAAAGGTTTCACCGCTATCTCAGCTAATGTTAAGTGACGACGCGGTCTAAGGTGTAGCACACAAACTTAGAAGGAACCTATTCACTCGCGACTTGAAGACTCCGGGGTTGTACCTATCGGGAAACACAGACTCATGCTGTGAATTCCACTTGAGGACGGCGGTCAAGAAGGCGGGCGGTTGCGACGTGAGCTTCGTCAGGGACACAGATCAGCTCGGCTCTGGTGGTGTTGGTGCCTTGCTAGTTTCCTACTCTGTCGCAGACTACTTATAGAATGGAGCTGCTAGCAAGAGTTGAGGATCGCGCCATGCGACGTTTTAAGTGCACGGAGCATTGACAGACGCACCCCAATGTCCGGCGTCGTCAGATAGGACAAAAATAATGAATATACTTCCAGTACGGAGGCACAGGCCACGGGGCGGCCATATGCCAGACGGTCGTCCCGTGCTACGTGATTTGCGCGGATTCGAGGAGGCCTGGTGCATATATTTGGCGGTCGTGGAGATGCCGTAATACATTCCCTCTCAGCCCCACAATCAGTATACGGATTTAGAGCAAGGCTCTTTTGAAAAGCTTGGTATCTGCCGTATCTTCGTATATCATACTATCAACAGATACAACACTTCCTCTATCGAAGACCATAAACGATCGGAGTGGCCGCGAGCTGGTAGAACTGAAAGGGCTGTTAATGCAGTTACCTAAAGCCAGAATTCGTCGAAACTCCATTAGGGGCCATCCATAAATTACGTCACACGTTAAGGGGAGGGAGGGATCGATGAAGTGTGACATTGTGTGACAAGGGGTGGGGAGGAGTCCCAAATTTTGTGACATCACAAGTTTTCAAAATATAATATTTTATATCTATGGGGCGTCTTAACAAGGAGTCACAAAGCTTCATTTTTGTGAAAACTTCAGTGAAAGTGTATCAAGAGACAGTCTTAACAGTCTTTGTCATCTAGATTGTGTTGTGAAACCTCTCAGAAATACACTTTTTAAAAATGTATTGTGGACTTTGCAGCAGGACTCTGCACCTCAAAGCATGAACTACCCCAGCCTGGCTTGAAACCAACGTTCCGGACTTTATAAGAGCTGAAGACTGGCCCTGATCTAGCCCAGATCTCAACCCTTTAGGACTACAAGTTTTGGTGAGTTTTAGAGACATAGTCTGCTCTTAAAGACACAGCGACTTTGAGTCTCTTAATAAATCTCTGGAGCAAGCAGTGGCGACATTTCCCATGGAAACAGTGTATAAATCCATAAATTTATGGCCTGAAAGATTAAAGGTCTGTATAAAAGCCAAAGGTTTGGCCAAATTTTGTGTAGAATATATTTTTCATTTTTTGCTGAGATAGAACAGAACTTATGGCCGGACTAGGTGTAATAATATGCATATATATTATATATCCTAAAATACATGGCATATAATACAAAATTATATTTGTGGAGAAAACACAAAAATGATTACTTGCATTTTTTTACGTGTAACATCTTAGACTGCATCTTCACTTAACATCAGGTGAGACAGTGGTCAAACGTAAGCTCATAATAAGTATAAAAAAGGAAAAATAAATAAAAATTATTTTGTCAGTAAAACACATATTGATGTCAAAACAGAATTTAATCTTCATTGAATAAACTGCTGTCCATATAGTCTGACGAGTCATTTTCTTTAACATATGAGGTGAAATAACTACCATTAGTAGAATTATAATCATATTTGCAACAAATACAATAGCCTGTACTTTTACCACAGCCTCGACATTTACTGGCATGTTTTAACATAATCTCTTCAGGGAAATTGCAACATACAAATTCACCTAAATCATGTTTGTAATCAAGATTAATATTATCAAATTGTAATAAATGTTCATGCACATAATCATCTACACTTTCAAATGTACTCAAAGTGTTAAAGTCATTTTTTTGCTGCTTAGTCAGTAACTTGTCTAGCATAAACACAAGATGATGATGGTAGCAATGGAATGTAATTCTGTCTCTAGCCTTCTCTTTTAATTCCATCCATAACTTGACACAACTCATTGGTGTTCTATTGGTACCACTGAATAGAGCTGGATTGGAGAGCAAGGCGTTGGCCACCATAACCCCACTGCAGTTTACTTTTTCATACAACTCTGTAGCATCACACAAAGTTTTGATTCCACCATTGGCGATGACTGGCACTGATAATGAATCAACAACAGTCTGCAGTGCTTCCACATTTATTTTATCACCACTCTTTTGTGAAGGAGTGCGACCATGTACTGTTAGGAAATTCACTCCACACTTCTCAAGCTGTTGGCACAAATTTATAGTCTTTTTGAGTTCTTTTAGAATTCGAATCTTAACTGAGACACTAAAATCAATGGGCATACTGTTTCTTATCCCTTTGACTAAATCATAAATAACTTCAGGCTTTGATAATAGTGCACAACCATAGCCATCTTTCATAGCCCATCTTTGGGGACATCCACAGTTTAAGTCAATCCCATCTGCATATGGATAAATTAGCTTCGAAGCATCAATAAAATCATCCTTATTATTGGCAGCAAACTGGACAATGAGTGGTGAATCATTGACAGTTGTAGAAAACTCACTTGATCGAGCTTTCTCATTCTGACAAAATGAATCAGCCATTATCATTGGAGTAAAACATAAGTCTACACCATAGCTGGAACATTAAGATAAGATAATGTTTTATTACCAGAAAATCAATAGGTACCTACAATCTTTCCTGTGGACCTTTGAACTTTAATACAGTATGAAAAAACTAGATTGAAAAACCTCCCTTTTACTCAAAACTCAAAAAATCCATTGGCTAGTTACTTTCAAATAATAGAAAAAGAAATATTTTAGAACATGTAGATTGTTTCCTAAAAATCTATCCGATCTTACCCCAAAGCACCTTACGGCAATCCTAAAACTGAAATGGAATAACACTGCTGCTATTAAATATAATAAATAGGTATATAAAAACACAGTTTATTTTATACTGCCTAGCCTATTTAGCACCTACCCACGAACCTGTTCCCTGCCCTGCCATTTCTAAGAATTTCATAAAGCATAGAATGCCATCTAGCACTATCGCGGGTCAAAAAATAAAGTGCCTAGTTTTACCAACTTACTTTTGATAGAAAATTTAAGTTTAGAAAAAAACTGGTGTCAAGGTTGGTGGTTTAATCAAGTTACTTACTTCCTTACAAGAGTCCGAAAATGTACTTTGCTATAACGGACCATCGGTGCACATACTTTTACGTAAGTTTTGTTGATCTTTGCCTCATGAAAGAAATCAGTCATATTAACTTGGCCCTTCATATTTTTCTAAATATTTTCTCATATAAATTTATAAATACAGATTTAACCACTCTATTTAGTTTTCAGGATTTATCCAAGACTACAATTGTATTCTCTTTGCAAGACAAGGCGTTTCCAAACAAATACCCTAGACTACATTTACAATAAATTGGGAAAAGTATATCTCTCTATGGATGATGGCACAGATTACTTAGGGAAACCTACGGTTCGATGATGGTGAATAAACCATAGAGGTAATATGTACTACGTACAACTAGAATTAGCACGTACCAAAATACTGCAAACAAAAACAGATCTTACTACGTTGATATAAAACTTGTATTTGAAGGAACAGGGACCGCGAGCCGACAGAGACGGCTAGGACGGGGTCAGTGTGTCCCTTTTTAGCAATTGCCAGGTTAAGTTAAGGTAAACTTTAGTAGCTTTCGTACGAATAAGGCGAAATATTGAAAGTACCCTTTTGCAAGACAGAATCTTGTATCATACGCATAGAAGTAATATGTACTACGTACAACAGGAAAGCACACTGTCCTGAAAAAACGAGCTGAAAGAGATAGTAACCACGGAGTCAGTTTGTCCCACTCTATTAGATGTTCACAGTATGATCATAATTTGAGCAACTAATGAGACATCTGTGGAGTCATTAACAATATGACATACTTATTAACCTAATCACCTATTTTTATTTACTTTTATTTAGTATAATAGGGTTTAAATGAACGAAACTAAGATTAAGGTAAATTTAAGAAAACATTTCCGTATATATTGCATTTTTTAATCACAAATTACTAAATAAAATAGTTTTATGTAACTTTTGGTGCAGGCCAATTTTGTTGCCTAATAAAGCCATGGATTTTGTTTTTGTGTAATGAAATACTCGCAAATCCATATATTTATTTATTTTATTTATTAATATTCACACAAGGTCTTCAGGTCCCAAACTAGGCAGAGCCTGTGCTATGGTAACCTGATGACTGATATACATATGCTTATATACATAAACACACCCAGACACAGGTCAAACAGACATGTTCATACACACAAATGTTTGACCTGTCCAGGAATCGAACCCGGGACCAGCGGCTCAGAAGGCAGAGTGCTATCAACTGCGCCAACCGGCCAGTCTAAGTATATGAAGTCGCTATTAATTTTACAAGATGAATTCCATGAGAATCTTATTCGGACAACAATTATTAGGCTGGTTATGAGGCTCAGCCGCTACGGCTCACTTGATGTCTGCGCTTTGTTACGCAAGGACGGAGGGGCTGCACTTCCCGTAGCGCCGGATCAATCACAAAATATAAACTCAATGCATATAGCCTCGAAACATATTTCTAAATTGAGGTTATTTCGGAACATGTCATAATCCTTTGGAAGAACATCTAGTGTGTCCTACGATTAGTTGATTGCACTGGACCGTGCAACGTGCACGAGGCTTTGTCTATGGGTGTACACAGATTATCGGCCGTACATTATAATCTCAGCTACATTGTTATCTCTTTGATGCTCAGTGGGCAGTGGGTGATAACGAGTGTTTACATACTCATTGGTGATAACAACAGCTGATTTTTGTTGTAAAAATAATAATAAAATCATAGTGGCCTAGATAATCCATTTCTCGTGTTGTGCTGTCAATCCGTGAGTCCGAGAGTGGTACATAAATGCGAATACGGAAATAGGTGACTAAATACTACTTGCTTTTGTTATATTACAAGTATGGAAAAGGAAGAAAGACTTCAAAGAATAAAAGGTATAAAGCATTAATATACAACTGAGTTCCCTAGCGCATACTCGCAAGACATCACAAACTAAATAGACTACTTACTGCCAGACATGTAAGAACGATGGACAGTCATGAAGTTTATTACCGTGGCTTTGGCAGGTAAACGGTACTAAAGGTGTGTACGAACCTACATTTATCAAACAATAAAAAGTGTTTTTTTTTCTTTAGAATATTAGAAAATTTACAATTGCCTGACACCCATAAAGTTTATTAAATTATATTTACGTTATAAATATAAATGATTATTATATATAATTTAAGTAACGTTAGATAATGTGTCCTCACTAGCCAAACAGACAGTTTTCGAGAGTCCCAACCGCTCACCAGACACGCATATACGGTAACCGAGGGTGCCAGTACAAGGCAATACACATACAGGTGTTAAAAAAACTTGTCTTTATATTAATTGTTGGCTTCCTGCCTAATGCCAGCTAAAATCGAGCCTAAACTCGTTTTTATTTTTTATAGTACATAAATTAAGTTAGTCTATTTGAGCTCTAGCTCTCACGGTAGGATACCTTGAGTCTGTGAGGGCTAGCTCACTTCCGAATGGTTCTATTTTTTTATATTTGACGTGGTTACGACGTTTTGACATTGGAACAGCATAATATACCTATTACGAGTTCGTTCTTGGCTATTATGTGTGAGCTCGTGCGTTGCCTATAGATCAGTCAGTGAGTATATATACGTCAGCACAAAGATTCTTATAGCATTAGATGTATTGCCGTAGTAATGCAGGCCCACAAGTGTTCTCCCAACTAAGAGTCTAGTTCACGTCGGCGTCATATTTCGACTCCAGGCTTTGCAGCTAACAAAACTCCTTAAGGCGCGGGGTGACCATGGCGCAGGGCATTCACCACTTCAGCGTCGTCTACTGATGTGTTGAGAAAAGTTTCCGTAGCTAGTTTTGTTTTGTTTTCAGACCATGTAAAAAATGGTAAAAAATAATGGTAAAAAAATCTGGTAAAAAATGCTTAACGTCGAGTCATGCTCTAGCACAACTTAGGTACTTTGACAAGCTAAAATCTCGGGAATGCTAAATTTGCCGGATGACCAAAATTAACCGAAAAACATTTCTCATAGCAATCTTCAGGCACTCCTACTTTCAAGGAATTCTAATTTCTGTTAGTTCATCAATAGTAATAGCTCTCAGCGAGCATAGATCACTTAGATAGGCCTTAAGCGTCGTCGCTAACAACTGCGGTTAACAACGGGCGTTTGATCAGGTTGTGTCTATTTTTTGAAAACATGTTAGCACAGACATTTGTGGAGAATCGATTTGGATACAAGGTACTGCCTCGCTGGGATTTGGCTCACCCCTAGTCGTACAACCAGGGTTATCACGTTCAGTGACTGTGACAAGCGTTGTCGCGGGCGCACATAGCGTGAATCCATATCTTTATACTATGTAAGTTTATAGTTAATAATAAAATCAACAGACGACCTGACTAAAATCGCAGGCAAGGGCTGGATGTGAGCCGCTTCCAAGAGGTCCTTGTGGAAATCAATGAGGGAGGCTTATGTCCAGCAGTGGACGTTCTATGGCTGAGATAATGATGATGAATAAAATCGAGCTATGATGGTGTTTTATACTACTCGTATCTGCTTATATCATGCATTGTATTTTGTGCCCATTATCATTGTAGTTAGTCTGCCTGTACTTTGTCCCATTAATATATTGTGTTCTAAAAGATCAAGTTTACTCGGATGAAAAACACGGACTACGCGCGCCGGAGTTCGTCACTTTCTCACATTTTATTATTTGATGAACATTTAAAATGACACAATTTTGGTACTATTACCTGCCAAAGCCACAATAGCCCAAACATCTGGTCCATCATTACTGAGTTGTGAGCATTTTTCTTAATTAAATTAGGGGTGCTGAGTCCCCCTGCACTGAGGTCCCGCTTGCGCTTGGGGTGATTTGTGCTTGTGCTGTTAGAGATTCAAGAGTTTATATTATTACATCGGTCCAGTCCCATTCCTCCTTATTAAATATATAGTGTAAACGAATAATTGTTTCAGCTGGTGCGTTCCTAGCTTCAGTAGCTGGAATCTCAGCTGTAGTTGGATTCAGTGCAACTCTGGCTGCAGCGAAAAAAACAGACCCCAAATATTTTAATAAAGGTAAAAACGGCCTCTTATCTATTATTACTATCTACACTAATATTATAAAGAGGTTAAGTTTATGAGGTTGTAGTGGATAATCTCTGCATCTGAACTAAACCTATTTTAAAACCTTAACCTTTATTACCAATAGAAAGCCACTCTATTTATGAGTGTCATAGGCTACTTTTCATCAGCATCACCACGCGGGTAAAACCGCGGACCGCGGCTGTGCTTCATAAATATTGTAGGGCAGGTGTTGTTCTATTCTTAATTTTTTTTTTCCTGTTTATAATATTAGTGTGTATTCATACTCTGTATTTTACCCAGCATTTCTCAAGAGAACGGATTGCATAGAAGTGAAATGATATAGCTCTTTATACTCGACCACTATCTGACTACTGAGTGAGATAGTGGTCAAAGGTGTAATCACGCTAAACCTGGATGTTTACTGCTTCTCAAGGACTGCTGCCTGATCACATTATTTATTTCTTTATTGTGATAAAAACGCAAGATAGCAATTATATTTTGGTTCTTGCCAGGGTTTCCAATTTGAGGGTGGGCGTAGACAGGCAGGTATTGGAAAGTTCCCTAGTTACCACTAAGCTGTGGAATTTGATAATAGTTTTGCTTTCTCTGGCAGCTGTTGGTGGGGGGTGGGGATCAAACCAGCATCCATAATTATGCAGCAGGCACAAAGAAGTTGGCATGGCATATTGTGCATTTCTCCTACTACTCTAGTCGTGGGTAGGAGAAATGCACAATACATCCCAGGTTGGACGTCAGTGCGCCAGTTTAAGTGCCCACCACTACATTACTGAATCAAAGTGGGAATGGGGAGGGACTTTTAATCTTTAGCCTAAGTAAGCTAAATCTTATGCCCACAATTTTATTCAACTAAACTTCACATGAAATCTCACATTAAATGCAGAGCCAAAATAAAATCAAGAATATTGACACAACTTTATATTGTTAGTGTAAATGTCGATTTTAATCCTGTATCCCACGTTTCAGGTCTACATGGCAGCATAGAAATGGCAGATGCAGGTGCTATATTAGCCCTTAGAGCTCTCGGTTGGGGCACTATGTATGCTATAGCTGGAACCTCATTCTTATGTTATGGAATCTGGAAGTTCTCTGGTGCTAAAGATGTAAGGGCTGCTCCTAACCTAACTATAGGTAAAAATATACACTAAAATAATATAATAAGTATTTCATTTGTTACAGCTTAAAGATTTTCGAATGAAAATTGGTAATATACTACCAGTACTACCAAAGAACAACCCTCCTCAATCAAGAACAGAATTTAGCGGTTTAAATGACTTGTTGACCTACATCTCAGAAGATTATGGAAAGAAACCAGTAAAAGACTGAGCCATTGTTAGTATGATAACAATAAATTATAACAGAATTGCATTAGTCAGTTAAATCTTGTTTTATCATGTATTCTGTCTTGTATGCTGGCCCTTCATTACAGCTATTTGTGCATGTGTAAACAGCTAGAACACCCCAGTCAATGCTTTGGAAGTCTATTCCGACATCAATAAAGTTCAGCAGTTGCGGCATGACCTGAAATTAAAATAACAAATGGTAACTATGATATAGGTGACTACTACTACTACTAACAGGCTGGTTGTCGCGGTTGGTAGCACCCTGCCTTCTGAGCCGCTGGTCCCGGGTTCGATTCCCGGACAGGTCAAACATTTGTGTGTATGAACATGTCTGTTTGACCTGTGCCTGGCTGTGTATATTTATATAAGTATATATTTAAGTATATATATCAGTCATCAGGTTACCATAGTACAGGCTCTGCCTAGTTTGGGACCTGAAGGCCTTGTGTGAATGTTGTCCCATATTATATTATATTATAGGTACCTACACAATTTCACCTGTGTGTAGAAACGTTGTTTCACTTAGACCAATGTGGATGTGACTAATAGTGCTCACCAGAACCCTCCACTAGTTTATAGTTTGGTAATTGGTCACCTTTTGTTGTAGCACAAGAAATTCAAAAGTGGTTTGGTCTGTCGCTTAATTCGTTTTTTGTAAACTGTTTTCTTATGGGCTTGACAGGTGCCGACGACATTAAAGATCGCGGTGTTACAGAGAGAGAGACAGAGGGCAGAACAAATCCTGATGTTTTTAATCTAAAAGATTACAATTATGTACTTTAGAGATGAGCTACGTACTCTAAAAATAATATTACTAATTACATTTTTAACCGACTTCAAATAAGGAGCAGATTATATGTTGTGGACTGTGTCTATTTAATTTTCTTTATGTTCACCGATTTCTTTCCCATTTTTGGACACTTTCTCAGAATTCTTTTTTTGTTTGATAGAGTGTGCCTCTGAGGTGGTTTCATTAAAATTTCATCAAAATCGGACAAGCTGTTTTTGAATAGCACTCCAAATAACTGAAAGGTGTTACACCTACTCGGAGAACTTCCTTATTGCGGGTAAAGAAATCTGTGAACATACACAATGGCAATTGATTCCGTGAGTAGCAATGGTCACTAAACGTTGGAAGAAAATTTTTTACCAAAAATGACGTCGTTATTTCACACTTTTGAGTGTGGAAGTCGATTATATTTTTGGTAATTTTGTTGGGAAATGTTTAATTTGTTTTTTTCTCGTTTAAGTTTTAGTTCAAACGCATTTGTCATAACCGCGAGAATTTTAAAGGTAAAATATGGTTAGTTAGCATATTATAATCATATATGCAAAATCGCTTCTATTTTCTACCTCAGATTATATTGTATATATCTTGCAGTTTTGGTATAATTATGAAATAATATGTTTTTTAAACCGGCCAAGTGCGAGTCGGTGTCGCGCACCGGGGGCTCCGTACAAACCTGTTGGTATACAAGTAAAAATTATGGTATTTTTATTGATAAATGAAATCCATAACATGAGGAAAGGGGTAGTAAGTTTAAAATTATTAAAAATATATTTAAGTATTATAAATGATATTTGCAATTTTTCCTTTATCTGTGCTATGAGACATTGCTTTGACTTACTTTTTACATGACTGTACCAAATTTCAAAATTCTGAGTTAACGGGAAGTAACCTGTAACACTTTAAAGCAGTGAATAAAAAAAAAATATTTTCATACATGTGGAATAATTCACATTTTCATCTAGTTCAGTGGTGAAACAGGGTTACCATATGCAAGTTGATTTTATGGATCGGATAGAAATTGGACCAAGATTGTATACGATTTTTGTGAAGGAACTCCACCTGTAATTGCGTTGGTTAACATGGGCAGTTGCCTCGGAGGCCAGCTCGATACGTGTAAAATATTTGGGCACTATTAGATTGAGGGCTGCAGCCCGGGTTAACAATGTACAATCATAAAGTAGCAAAAGTTGTATGCAGTTGAAAAAATAGAAATAACATGTGAATACATATCAACTAAGTTTACTATTATTCAGTCAGGTAGGCAACTTAAGCAGGGTTACCATATGCAGGTTCAAAATTTTGATAAAAAATTGGTCCTCGATTTTAGACGACTTTTGTTAAAGGACCCTACCTCTAATTGCAGTAGATACCGTGGGCAGTTCCCTATGAGACCAGCTCGAGATGTGGCAAATACTCAGGACTTGGCCTGCGGCCTCGTTATCGACTTGCTACCTTAAGCTAGAGTCAAGAGTTACACCCATTCGGAACTCGGCCTGGGGCCTTGCTAGTTGCCAGGGGGTTGTTTCCTGCGTTACACCGCATTCGGAACTCGGCCTTCATATCAGATATGTAGTCTATGTGGGGTTACAATTTAAATTTAGGGTTAAAATTTTGACAAAAATTTGTCGCGTTATAATCGGAGCATGATGGAACGGACGAACGTTGGATGGACGAAAATTAGACTTTATTGTTTATTTATAAATATAATATACTAATTCCATACATGCAGGAAAAAATTATGCTGTATCCAGCAACAGAAAGATGTTCTTATTCAGCGAATGGTGCAGAATAAGCAGTTGGCCCATAGGGCTCCTGGCAATTTTTCGTGTGCAATGTGTCTACAAAAACATAACGAAGAGTAGCTCATATTAGCTGAACAATTACTGGTCATGATGTTGACATTGAATTTTCTGATGGATTATAACTCCCAGATGAAGAACTGCAAATATGTTCGAAACTGGTCAGAGTGTAATTGTCCTATATTTATGTGAGTCCTACGTCAGTTCATAGATTACAAAAGATAATATTGTAGCTTGCTAGTTCGAGCTTACCCCACTCATGTAGTCAATCGTTAAGCATTAGCAAACTCTCACAAAAATGCAAAGCGACATTTTTATTTGAGGTTAGAAATGCTGGTGCTCATCTCAAGTACTTGTGCCCACAGTATCACCCTAAACATAATAATATGTAAATAATTCTTTTTTTATATTAATAGGTCAACTTACTTGAAATTCAAATTGTCTTTCGCCATTGCAATAATGACATGGTGGAATATTTATAAGGGTATCAGATTGCCCTGTAATCCATAATGGTTGTCCTCCTCTATCATACCTAAGCACTTGATCAGGATGTCTTGCTATCCTTTTACTAAACTTCTTAAACACTTTGTCCTCGGGTATGCCTTTTGTGTATTGTTCCAACTCATTTTCATTGACATTATCCAATGTACCTGCCTTTTTCTCTTGCACCATCTTTTGTAACTTTTCCATTTCTTGATTAACATCAACTTTTTTTACATCTTCCTGTAAGAGATGGCATAGCATTTATTAATGTATAGATACCTAATTGGTTTCTTTTTAATGTGGCACCTGTAATACCTCATCCTCTTCATCAACTATAAGTTCCCATTCCTTGAAAAGAATTGATTTTCCACTTGGTGTTATTATAAAGTAATTTTTTTCTGAATCTGCATCCTGTAAAAATAATATGTATAATAAATTAGTATACAATGTACAGGCTATTCCTCCTTACTTGACAAAAAATGTAAACAAACCACTGTCATCCACAAAAAATGATGAATCTCCGCAGAAAATCACAATTTAGATGGCCACAATAGTCCGTGGATATAGTCCTACTAATATTATAAATGCGAAAGTTTGTGTGTATGTTTGTTACTTCTTCACGATCAAATGGCTTCACCGATTTCAATGAAATTTGGTATGGAGATAGTTTAAACCCTGGATTAGCACATAGGCTACTTTCATCCCGGAAGAAGTATAGTTCCCGTGGGATAATTGAGGTAGCGGGAAAACCCTAAAATACGCGGTTGAAAGCGCGGGGCGTTACTAGTAGAAACATAAACGTTACTATTTACACAGATAACAACAAAATTCTTCCTAATTACACTTACTTTCAGTACTTTTAATTAAGAAAATTAGAATTAATGTCACTCTATCTAAGTAGAGGTAGACTTTTCCATACTCTATGGAATTTAGTGATGGGAGTGGTGATTCAAGAATGAATGGATTATGTTAGCTTTGGGAATTGATATGTTCTATCAAGTTAGTATAGAAATACAAAAAACAAAAATTCAAGAATTTTGATCAAGTTAAAAGTATAAAATTATAATGAACAGGTACATTTCAAACGAAGACATTAATTAGAAAATATTTTCATTTTTTACGCCACTATTAAAAGGATTTGCCTACAACATAATTTTTCTAAGATTCACGCAAGTCAAAGATATCCATCGAATTTTAGGTGGTAAAGTTTAAAGTCAATGTTGCTGAATTTGTATCGTTTGCCAAAACTAATGTTCCTTTGAGCTTTGATGTATAAATATGGTGAATAATCAACAAGTCGCTAGCGGACCGAGTATCGCTCGCAGTTTCATAGATGGCGCTGTAGCAAAAATCGAACTTATAACAGAAACATGTTGTGTAGTTGCGTTCTTACAGAAAAAGAAAAAAATGCAGAAAAGCCAAACTTTATCTATATACAAAATTCATCAAAATCAGTTCACTTTTATCAGTTTACAGACACACTTACACATAGTGTGTTGAGGCAGGGCAGTCCTTGAGAGCCAGTGAGCATTCTGGGTCTAGCGTCATAACATCTTTGACCACATCGTCACTGACCATCAATTATTTTTGACCATTTGTATCTTGTAATTGTAAATTTACCATGTATGGGTCCTTTTGCCTTTTTTTTTTTTATATTGTTTCAGCAGATTCTGCGATGGTTCATTTGACAGAGGTATGATTGAGACAGCTTTGACTTGACCACACCATTGTTGATTTATTTACTATCAACTTGAAAATATTTGAAACTTGGCACTGGCTAGATATACAGCTATATACACATATAGAAAAGAAAAAAAATAAACGTTGCTTTGGGCCATTGATTAAAATGAATGGATTTACATTTTCATTCACTTTATCTACACTTGTTGTTCATTAGAAGGTACCCTCACCACTAAATCTTGTCTATGGTTGTGTTTATTTACATTTTTTGTTAGGTAAGGATGAATAGACTATCAACACATTTGAATTAATATGTGTTTAAAGTACAAAGTCAAAAATTACTTCTGCTATACTTCCTTACATTGTTATTTTTTACAAACCTATCTTTAAAATTGAATACAACTTACCTGTAAAGTGGGACATTTTTCTTTATGGCCTTTCTGCCAATCAAGAATTTGATGTTTTCTGTTACAGTAATAAACTTTTTTGCATTTTGAACAATGTGAAGGTGCCCTGGCTCCACAAAGTTCACAGAGTTTAGGCCACTTCTCCATTGGAAATTCCTGTAAGCACTAATTAATTTACATAAAGATATATATTTCATATTTACTTATAGAATATAAAATTAATACATATGACAGTAATCTGAATATATATATTGTACATATTTTAAATATATTCAATTATAGTTGCAATCTATCTTCACATGTACACATGGAACATTTTCACATGTATTGAAACAGTTTTGTATTGAACAGAATAACAGTTTGTTGTCAAATAGTCAGATATATATGACAATACAACAAACATGAATGAGCGAGCGAGTACAACAAGTAAGCTCAATCAATCATTGATTTAAACTCATGAACAAAAATGTCATAACTACCAAATGTGATTGTTTTTGAATAACCTTCTGTTTTTTACTTTATGTTGTATTGGAAATATATATTCCCTCTGATCTGACATTTGCTGAGTCAACATAACACAAGAGAAGAGGCCGAAGAGATTCTAGGTTCATGTATTATATCATATTTTCCTGCATGCAACATCCTTGCAGACTGGCAAGCACAGCATAGGATGGCCCTAACAAGGTGCATAGATGATCTGACTAAGATTGCAGGCAAGGGTTTGTTGCAGGCCGCTTCTAACAGGTCACTTGTAAATCAATGGGGGAGGGGCTATGCCCAGCAGTAGATGACCTATGGCTGAGATGATGATGAAAATTATTTTTATGACTTTTCTATTTTTTTGTGATGCAGCTATATGAATTCAAATCAAATCATATTTATTATCACAATATAATATTAGTTCCAAAAACTTGTATACTAAGAGGTACAATATTGAATAACTACTGCTATATATTTTACAAGCAATTTTGATGAGTGCTCTATTTTAATAAGACATATAATTCATTACCTATATTGTTGCAATTCATCATAGCTTTCTAGATAAACTTGGAAAAATTACTAGGGCATCAAAAAAACGAGTATGCTGCTAAAAGCAGCCATTTCACAAATTTAGTGCATTCTGTACCTATCTATTTTAAAGTTTATGTATTGCCCCAATTTAATTATAGTTTTTGTCATGGTAGATGGCAGAGAGATTTTACAGACAGTAGCTATTTTGAAATATGTACATTAATTGTCATACTTGCTACTGATTAGTACTTATTACTATCATTTAATTGAACAGTACACAAACAGTAGATGATACATTATATGATATCTACTGTCTATCACTGGCAATTATTGATCCACTGTTTAGATGGTATATCTTTTTGGTTTATTGGTTTTGATGGCTATTTGCCTTCTGTAAGTCAAAATATTTGCTAAACCTAACCTCATGCTCGTTTTCTTCATATGGATTAAATGAATAAAAATCATTTTTCCGAGGTAATTGACTGCGAAGCACTAGGAAATTATCTGCCGAATTTGTTTTGCAACATGCTCCATTTCTGCAGATGAAGATAAATATTGTACGATGAAAGCATTCATCTGATGATTCAACTGGTGCATAAATCTGTAAGCAGCAATTTTATTGTTAATATCAAGACAGAAATTGAGGTACACTGTAGATATAGATTTCAAAACAAGAGGGAAAAATATACGCACTTATTTACCTGACACAGAAAAATTAATGGATCATGGCATTTTTTACACGACATGTCAGTACTGCTAGGGTGATTTTTAAGATCTAGCCATGCCGGTTTTCCTCCAATTTTGCTTGGAAAAAACCTGGGATGTAACAGCCAACTACTCTTCTCTTCTAAAACTCCTATGTCCACTTTACTACACATGTTTGTCAAGGGTTTAGATTAAATGGCCAGGGTTACAAACACACTAAACGCAAAGAGCTTGGTTATTTTCACTTCACAAATTGTAATAAATAAGGATGATAACCTAACTCCTAACGCATGATAACTCGGACGATTAATTCATCCATCCCATGGATCCACAAAACATCTGGGCTGCGTTCGTGAGCGGCTTCGGCCAAGCCATATCTTGCTCTGACAGCGGATATGCGGCGTTCACAAACTCAATTAGAGCATTATTTGCTCCAGCCTACATTTGATCATGACCGTTCACGTCAACCTATTCTGATTCGATCAAATCTTGGTCGGCTGTCAAGTCAAATTTGCAGCAATAACTATCACGTGATCCATGAGCAACTTAAGTGACTTCTTCTTCTGTGACATGATAAGGAGTAGCTGTTTGTGGGACGTCGTTTAAATATTGGTCGATCAATATTTGGCCGACGAAGCTCCTGAACGCAGCCTTGATAACGGTGCTGAGCTGCGTTCGGGAGCGGCTTCGAACAAGCCATATTTTACTCTGACAGCGAATATAAGCGGTGTTCACGAACTCAATTAGAGCATTATTGGCTCCTCCTAATATTTGATCATTACCGTTCACGTCAACCTGTCAGAGCAAATTATGCTTAAGCGAGGCTTGTTGAAAGGACGGACACCTACTATACGGGTTCACGGACGTATACACGCAACAATACCTTTATACGGACGATGTTTATATTTTATTTTGTGTTCATTGGAAAGTTTTTGATTGATTTACGTGCTACAGCTACGTATATAACAACGTGGCAGATAAGTATGTTGCCAGTCGCGCTGCCGCCCAAAATCAGTCTCCCTATGGTTCCTGATGACCTTACTAATTGCAAGAACACGACGATGTTCGAACTATTTCACTGACTTGAACTACTGTTTTCCCGCTACCTCAGTTACCCACCATGCTTTTCTAGGACAAAAAGTAGCCTATATATTTCTGCAAGATTCCATAAACAAATTAGATTTGCTTTCACTTTTTTAAATATTAACGTTCTATGTATGTTTTTTACCTTTTTTTATTTCACCACAATTTGTCAAATGCAATTATTTTTCTATAATTATCTTTGTTATTATCGTATTGTATTACTGAAATGTTTTTAGCAAATGATTGATTCTTATGTTACTAATATTGTTAATATTTTTTGCCACTAATGGAACCTTCATATAGAAAAACATTTAAAAGATTGACTTACTAAGTGGATGCAAGTCTGAATCATGCCTTAAGAGAATGATAAGCAAACCTTATTGAAACTTTTTTATTCTTCTAAAACTTAACTACTTCATAATTAAATAAAAAAACCTTTATAATGAAAGATGGTCATGTTTCTTTCATTAATTGTAATTTTCAAAGCTATACATACAAGGGTAAAAGTTATTTTTTACACTTTTATTTTATTCTATTAAATACGTACAGTATTAAATACAGGTCGTTAATATTATTTATTACTAGTATTTACATGTCCATAATGTATTAACTATACACTTCAATGTAAACAATAATTTAATAGACAAGGCATTTGAACCAAACATCCTTTTTCAGCACTCATTCCTTTTGAATTTTTTACTTGATTCATTAACCACATCTTCCAATTTGTTTACCCTTCTTGTCTTCAAGAAATTACTATCACTTTCACCAACATTTTGCCGAATACAGTTTAAACTGGAGACACTTTGATTATGTACACTATTTTTTTTATCACCTATTGTCTTATTATTCTTAACTATTAAAGTATTTTGTATGTCTTTAACCAAATCACTAGTGTGCAATTTTATAGGTATCAGTATTTGATTTTCACTATCACTTTTCTTCATAAATTCTTGTTTAAGTTGGACCATTGATCTATTTTCACTGTCACTTGACAGTCTTATCGTTTTCCGTAAATGTATTGTATCTGATGAATTGTCAGGGAAATTGCGCTTCACCACAATATCACCCGTGGGCATCTGCTTCAAGTACAACGTAGGACCTTCAGGCTTTTCACCTTTTTCTTTACTTGAATTACCTTTATCGTTTTCTGAGTCGTCATGGCTGTCTTCAGTTTCAACAAGTTTTCCTAAAACAAAAACAAGACATGTAATATTTGGATGACATGGAAAAATATGGCGTTGCCTGCTGGCAAAAAAGGGACGTATATGATGTAATATTATTATGAATTGAAATATATGGCCATATAAAAATGGGTGTTTAGCAAACTTATTATAATAAACATATAAATATCTATATAAAAATATGCTAATCGATTGACACAACTAAACAATTGTCATACATTGACTATGTCATGGAATTAGGTGACAGAGACAGTAGGGTCTGGTGTATGACTAACATTATTATATGTATTATCCGGCTTTTATGTATCAGCGCCGCCGTGGTCTGGCAGCGTAAACTCACCTGATGATAGGCATCGGACATGCCCGAAACCTAGGTCGAAATACTTCCGACTAAAAACGTAAGTAAAGTCGGATAATACATATATATAGATATACCACCTATACGTACGAAGCGTTTTGCTTCCACTTTCTTAATGCGTACTGCCAAGGAATGGAACTCGTTGCCCGAGTCTTTGTTTCCCAATAGCTACAATCCTGGAATCTTCAAGTCGCGAGTGAATAGGTACCTTCTAGGTTTGCGTGCTAAATCCTAGACAACGTCATCACTTAACATCAGGTGAGACAGTTGTCAAACGCAAACTTATATGTAAAAAAATAAAATGTTTTCTACTAATAAAATTTAATTTGAAATACCCGGTTCATTCATCATTTAGAAACATGTACCTGTGCAATGGGCTATTTACATTTATTGCTCCATTTGTTATTTAATAGTGTATGTACCTACTAAGCGACTTGATGACTCCCTCCCTATTTTGTGATATAATGTAAAAAGTTGTTTCAATCTTGCTCAAGTGAGGTCTAACAATTAACTAGCTATTTAAGAATTATTCCTAAGTTATTTTATTACATACAGTTTCACAAACTGTATGTAATAAAATAAAAATATTATAGATGCGAGTGTATGCATCGGATATTATGTACGGATATTTGTCACGTTTCACGCTGAAACGGCCGAACGGATTTGCATTAAGTTAGCAAGTAAGTAAGTACCCTTGGAATAACATCTAGGCTACTTTTATCCCCAAAATATACCTATACTGTTCCCATGGCACGATGGAAAGAGCTATCGGTTACATAGGTGCATATTGCCTTAAACTATATGTACAAAATTTAGCTCAAAACCTTAAATACAGAGAACACGACGCTGACATACACGTACAACATCCTTTCAGGTCCTGGGGGTTTATAACATGTGCTAATCGGCATCTATATGGAAGCGTAACGTGCAAAAAATGTTCGCGGCCAGATGCCTCCCGTGGCCGAAAGCACCTCCGATTCATTAACTGTTTATACACATAGGATTGTTGTCACCATCTATATACATCCTATACACATTGTGTTTAACTCGATACAGTATATAACGTCACACTAGTACAGACACATTATAACTACCAATAATCAGATGCTACTGTCCGTCTGCAGTGCTGTCGCGATCGGTTGAGTGGGTACGGAAACCAAAGGAAGATCAAAGGGGTCCGCCACCTTGGATATATACATATAACTCCGCGTTAAGAGACAATCTTATTTTATTGTATGTGCACGACACGATGACATTTTTATTAGTCATATGCAAAAATTACCATTTAATGTAGGAAATGCAATGTCTGGCAATGCCAGGTGTGAATCAGGATTGAACTTGTGCATGAGATTTTTCAACAAGAAAGAGATTTCTTCTCGTTTTCTGGTTACCACGATTTCATCGAACCAGTTGGCCAATTGTTTTATCGGCAAATTGTAATCCAATACGGGCTCCTGAAACAGACGTAATTGTATAATTTAATTATGAAATTGTCAGGTACGATTTTAGAAATTAACCAACTCCACCCATGTCTATCTACTTAGTCTATCCCTTTTCGTTCATTCTCTCTACATGACCAAACCATCTTAACATAATTTAACTTAACAATCTCAGCCTATCATTCACCTTGTCTATTCTAATCTTTACCCTCACACTCAAATCATACTTCTCAAAGCTCTCATTTCAACTGCATTTCTTCTGCTTTCATGTTTTTTCTGCCCCACCCAACTTTCACCACCATAGTATTGAAACAAACACTCCTCTATGCACAGCCAAGCGTGCCTTTCTGGACACCTGCCGACTTTTCATAAAGGAATATAACGCTTAATTCACCTTTCTTGCATGCACTCTCTTCGGAATGTAATTGTCATATTTTTAACCAACTTCAAAAAAAGGAGGAGGTTCTCAATTCGACCCGTATATTTTTAATATTTTTTTATTATTTATGTTTGTTACCGCATAACTTCCGACTGGGTGAACCGATTTTGATCGATCTTTTTTTATTTGTAATCTTGTGCTTCCCGAGTGGTCCCATTTAAATTTCATGAAAATCGGTCTAGCACTTTTTCGTTAACTGAAAAATGCGTGCTTATATCTACACGATATTATAGTAGCGGGTGAAGACATTGGTGAACATACCTCCACCACAATGACAATTGATCCCATAAGTATCAAAGGTCACTAAAAAGAGAGAAAAAAAAATTACCAAAAAATGGAACCGACTTCAACACTCAAAAGTATGAAATAACTTGACGAAGTCGGTACCATGAGCACAATATTTTGATATCAGTTACTTTTGAACTATCATGGTACCGACTTCAACAAGTTATTTCATACTTTTGAGTGTTGAAGTCGGTTCCATTTTTTGGTAAGTTTTTTGTAAACATTGACCCCAAATAAACCCCGCCACTTGTTCTACTTTTTACCTTTAATCACAACACAATATTGCACTCTGTCAAACTTTCGTCTTCTTTACATTTATTTCCATTCCCTTTTTTTTAAATCTTAATGCTGTACTGTTACTATCTCCTGCAATTAATTCGCTGATGATGCAAGTATAACTCGGTGATCGGCGTAGATATAACATTTGATGAGTAACACATCCAGTCGCACTCCACATTCACTCTTTTAAATGGATCACACAATTATCCATGAATAAATTGAACAGGCACAGTGATGCTACACATCCCTGCCTGACACCTTTTTGGATGATAAACGTTTGATGAAATGAGTAATTTAAATACATATGAGTAAACTAAATATACACATAAGTACACATCGCCTTATGTGTGTTAATATAACCACTCTATATATTAATTATATATATATATATAATTTGCCAATACTCGCCTGCCAAGCGTGGCGAGTATTGGCAAATCCCCTCCTATACGGGGGGGGCATATGTCCAGCAGTGGATGTTTAAGTGCTGAGAAGAAGAAGAAGATATATTAACACACATAATCCCACATTTTGAATATTGTTTCAATATCATACTTATAATATTTCTAGCCTTCTTGAATTACTTAATGTGTTGATTGTCATGTTACTGTGATAACAATATGAATTAGTTTTATTTATTTATTACTGTGATTTTAGTAAGATTCATGGCTTTTACGACTTCATAAATCATCCGAGTCAGTCAAAACAATTTTAAATACAACAAGGATTTGGACTAAGACAGGTATAGGTGTTACAGGTATATGGGACAAATCTTGTCTTGCCCACTGTGAACGATGAACAACCTGAAATGTTACTTGGCTTGTAAAACCATACTGTCTAGAAAAAACTTACTTTGAAGAAATGCTCGACGTATTGTAGTAGATATAACCCACAATCAGTGAAATTGTTCTGTTGTGGCACTTTTGGACAGCTACCTTTTATGTTGTCTTTGTTATATATTTTATTCGGAGAGACCTGAGAAGAAGAAAACTTAATTTGTGAATGACAATACCAAACAAATTAAAAACAATATACATTTTTATAATTTAATTAACTTTTTTTAAACTTACTTAATTTTTAACTTACCTTAGCATGGTATTCACATGTGAGATAGTCTCTTAAAGTGGCCACCACCCTCGATCTGGAGGCCCCCGCTAGCGAGTCAAAGATGAGGATACACGGTCTGCAATAAAATGATTACATGTTAGTTTTACAATTCACAAGTCTGCTGACACATTGCGAAAATAAAATACTATCTTTTTCACATGTATTTGGTGGTATATTTTATATAATTATAAAACATTTTTTAAAGTCAATAAATGTAACTATTTGTAATGTATCTGTTACCGTTATCTGTACCCATTATTAATAATTATGTTAGTCAATGCATTCAAGATTTCATCCAAATTGACTGCATTTCCTAGCAATTTCAATTTTATCGCCTTCAGTATAAGGCGTGTGAATCGTGAATATAACTACTTCGAGCAGATCGTCACTGACCATCAAGTGAGATCTACAAATATAATGACTTATGGTAAAAAAATACTCAGGACATAGTTCATAAAATGTTCTGTATGTATATTTACGTACAAACTGCAGTGCTTTAATTTTGTCAACTAAGGCGTGGAAGTATTTTTGGTTTATCTATTTTTAGAGCACCATATCTGTCAGCGGGTATACATATCTAAAAAACCGCAATAGTTCAATATAAGAAATGAAATAAATTAAAATTAGCTGGCCTTCAGTGGTTCAAATGTTTAGTGAATGATGTCATCAAAGATGGTAAGTATAATGCTGTGGTTACTTACTGTTTTATTGGTTCCGCTTTATTAACGGGTGCTTGCACTTCTACTTTAACCTCAGTCTCAACTTTTTCCTCTTCTTCATCAGTGTCACACTGCATATCTAAATCACTTTCCTGAAACATGTTAATCGAACCATGTTAAAAACGTCTTCATTTTAGCCTGATACATTCTTACTGCAGCAAAGTAACAAATGTTAATCATCATAATCATAATCTCAGACATAGTCCATAGCTGGACATTGGCCTCTTGAGACCGGTTGGAAGCGGTCCACATCCAGCCCTCGCCTGCGATCTTAGTCAGCTTGTCTGCCACCTGGTCGGTGTCCGCCCTATGCTGCTCTTCCAGTCCGGACGAATGTTAAAGATCTCAAATTCGCGAACGCGAATATTCTACTCTAGCGAGTCAAAGATAAGGATGGTCTCTAAGGTGAATTTAAAGTAAACGATCAAAGAACTAGACAAATAAGAGCATAACTTCTTGATATTTTAGTGTAAACGAAAGCTTGTCTACAGCAATATAACGAAAAGCAAGAATGAAAACCAAGGGCTAGAATATTGTTAGATTTTTGCACAGTGGAATAACAATGTTTAAATCAGCCTAACAAATTCTCATTGCTCGTTCATGTCAATTCTGCAGTTGATCGTCGGACAAAGTCAGACTCTTGACAGTGATATAATAGTTGTAAGGGCTGCATTTATCAAGCATTTTGGCTCAATAACTCAAAAAGAAACAAAGGAAGAGACAAAGGTGACAAATTAAACTCAGCATCATGGAACCAATCAATTGTTTGTTTTAACATGTACTCAACTTAAAACCACTTTAAATAATTAGTTTTCTCTGTTTAAGAACAAAGAACTGTTTACGAATGAACAGCTTGAATATTTTTGTTTAAAATATATTAAAATGAAATAAACATACAAGACGCCTCGAGCAGGAAAAGTCCAAATGGCTACACAGATCGAAATTCTACCCATATGCAATTACCCACAATGCAATCGAGATGCAAATGTTATTGTAGCAGAACACCTAAATACACCAAGTGTATTTATGATTACATTTGAATTATTTACCAATTGCTTGTCTATTAAGACAGGAAATTCATAAACAATGCAAAATTATGGAAATTAGCACCCTGATCATAGCTTTGCTTTGCATAGAAGTGCAAAGTGTGAACCAGCAGCCGTACCTGCTACCTTTACTTACAATGAAATGTCACTTCATGTTGCTTCTAGGTTCTCAATTTCTCATTGGTGTTCTCAGTGGTTTAAATGCGAACCGCCAATGAGAATAAAGATGTACTTCATTTAATGAGATTCGTCGGGTGAAAGCCCAATGACAATAGAATGGAAGTGACATTTGATAGTCGGTAACATTCCTGGTAAGGCTTTGTTTACTTTGCAGATCATTATTATTGTAACACTTAATTTTTGTTTAGTATGTTAAGCCCAATAAATAGTTACTGAAATTGTTGCATAATTATGTTAATAATATTGCTAGAACCAAATTTAAACTTACTATTAAGAACGCAATAATTTATGATGTATATTGACGCAAAATCTATCACATGTTAAAAATAAAGAGTATATCAGTAAATATAACTTACATCTGCTTCAGCCTCATCCCGCTCACTGAGATTATCCGAGTCACAACTTAATGTAAGCTGCTCCTGTTTTGTGAGTGGAGTGATCGTAGTGTTTCCTATAAGCATGGAAGACCGTCGCTCTGAAAAGTTATAATATCAGAATAGTCATAGACTTACTTCAAAAAATCTAGCATTAGCTAATATTCCTATGAATATGCTCTAAATCTAATATTTAAACATAAAAGCAATAAGTACAGCTTACCAAGCCACGCATAGCATACCTCCTGGTTCACCACTATCTGGATATTACAAGATAAAGAAGTGATGCTATAAGCAAATGCTAAAAGTTTGTTCTCTGAAACATACCTCTTTTCTTAATTTCTTGTGGGGTTACTGTACGATTGTCAATCATACTCCGGCACCCGTCTAAACTAGGGAAGCAAATTATCGCCACAAACCAATGACAATTTTCATTAATAGGAACTACTATGAAGTCTTTTTCAAAGATATTAACATTTTTTGTCCAGGTTTTAACTCGGACATGTCGTTTCTGCGCAGGAGTCAAAGCACTATCCCATTCGTGAGGATTGGAGCTTTTGTTCACCTTGCTCGGCTTTGTAGTGAGTCGTTTGTAAAAAAAAGTACTAAAAATATGAGTCCTCTCTCTTTGCGCGGGAGTCAGCACATCATGAAGTAAATGTTTTAAATAAAAGTCAATGATCACATCGTTCAGAAACTGGTCTTGCGCAAGGCACATGAAGTCTTCAGTGTTGATTGGGATTCCCCCTTTCCCAGGAGGATAAATTAATATTTGTCTAATCTCAGCCGGGTTGGAACTGCAAATAAAAACAAATATAAATATTCACCCGACTTGATGATTAAAGCAAGAACACTAATTACAATTTTTGGAGGGAAATATTCAACCACTGAATACAGTCTAGGTCTTTGCCATCTAAGCTATAGCAGCACTCCACAAGTAAACCAAATTTATCCTCCATTAGCAGTACTGGTTTTTTTCATTTGTACCTGTGTTCATCTTGTATAGGGATATTACTCATGGCCCATACTCTAGTTGACTTTCATTCCAGGCAAAATCAATCTTATGGCTTTGACATAGACTGGGTCCAAGCAAGGTAGCTACATTCTGGTATGTAACATTTATAAATTAATAGTCACACATATTAGGAAAAATAATTGGGTTTAGCACTAATTCTAACATACCTTTTAATTCCTGAAGCTGATGCTGTACTAGAAGATCTAGTTGTCATTTTGTTGACATTATTACTCTCCTTAGGACACGTTCTAACTAATATTTCATTTGCTTCTCTTGAATTCAGTTCATCCATCACTTTGCCAAACAAAGCTTTCAGGGCAACTTTGGCTTCTTCTGAAATGGCATCTGGCAGCAGTGTTATTCTTTTGTAGGGGTCTACTTTTGACATTGGATCGTAATATGGGCCTGTGAAACAGTAATAGTAGTAATAACATTACTTTTATAAATATGTACGTATACAAGGTGTAACTAAAGGAGTGGATTATTGGAGGCTGGGGGTAGTACCTATCGATTTAACCCCCTTGTATGTTCTGAGTATTTAGTTAGTATCAGTTCAAAAGTTATTCGGACTTTGGTAAAATTTTAGTCAAAATCAGATTTCAGCCTGAACTTCACAATGGCAGCCATACTATTAGGTTTACGATCCTGCCTTTTTTTTTTAAAAACAAAATCAATTTACATACATTTTTTTAAAAAAACCTATCTTATAACTTTGTGTTCATGAAGAATAAACCCTGATAATTTCATTTGGCTAGAACTAGGGCATCATATTGAAAAATGGTTGTATGTGCTGTTAATTCTTTCACGCAAAACGCTACTTATTGAATTTTAATTAAACTTTACGATAATATAGCTTATACATCAGAATAACATATAGGCTACTTTTATCCCGAAAATATACTGTTCCCGTAGGATGACACAAATTCGTCAATACCGGATATCATTTCACCGCGGGGCACAGCTAGTACAAAATATTTCATATAAATCCAATATATTATTATTATTAACATTCATGGTGCATGGGAGGGTTTCCTGTTTAATTTTACAGCTAGTATTCAAATATTTTACCTGATTCTTTCACCATGTCGAGTGTTTTTCTAATATATATACCACATTTGCTCATGGTATACAAAAATATCACAGGAAGTCCTTTGCCAAAATGTACAAGGATTCTGACGACTTCTTTCAACTGAATTTGCAGTGCTACATCTCTTGTTTCGTTTTTGAGTGATGGTGCTACTATTTTTATCCCTTTTGCTGATATGTAGACCTAAAAAATAGTTGTTTAAATATTAACTTCTCAATTATCGTATGTAACATGAAATATATTTTATGGAATGATTATATAAAGGCTTGTGAAAGCCATATCGTTACACATCTATTATTAGATTTACGATTAAAAATTTTTGTGGGTTTGACACATTATTATTCATAAGGGAAATACTCATACTACGTGACCCCTTCAGAGGGGTTTTGTTTTTGAGCTAAGTATATCCAAATATAGCGCGTAGCGTTTTTATCAATACACAAAAGATAACAAACACGACGAGCGTTATAGTAATAAAAATAAATATGAAGCAGATGTTTTTTTTTAAAATATTTTGTGTGTAAAAAATGATTTAGGACCATATTTGTGATTATTATGAAAATTACAGCCCCCCCCCCCCCCCTGTAATTTTCATAATAATCACATACACACACGTGATGGCATATACTACGGGTGGTCCCCGAGGTGAGAGAGGGGCATAAAATATTGTAAAAATGGGTCACGTAGTATGAGTATGTTCCCTAATGTATATAAACATTTTATTTATAACATGAACAAAACAATTTTTTTCTGATATTGAATGAAATTATTAAAATTAAAATTTATTTCACGATATTTATATTATACGAGTGCGGAAAGCCTGTCATTGCAAGGAGTTCCGACAAATGTCTACCCGAGCCGAGGCGCAGCCGAAGATGAGGGTTGACAGTCGGAACAAGTTGCAATGACGGTTCCGCACGTGTACTGAACGACTATTTTTAATACAGTTGCGAAAAAATGAAGCAATTTAATAAAATAATAAAAACACAATAGACTCAACTAATGGAAAATGGCGCCAACCGTAAAAGAATATATAAGCAGATATTTTTTTGTTTTCGTCACCCATTCTGTATAGGCAAAGGGAACTATGCCCATACAGCCAAGTCTTTAGTAGATTTTTTTTATTGATATGAAATGAAAATGAAATTTAATACATTGAAAACTCATTGAATCAAATCATTAAACCTGATATTGAAACAAATTAGTAATTCTTTCTAGAAATATTTGCATGAATCATAAAAACTTCTATGATTTTTTTTTAGTAAGAACTTCATAGTTGGTTTTTTCTTTGTAATAGACATTATTTTGACAGTTGGGAAAGAGAACGCACGAGTTCGGAAAAGGTAAAGAAAAAGCTCGAGTGTGTGATAGCCCACATCCCGACGCTATATGTCCCTGCAGTACGCCACTTCTTGAGCAACAGTATTAAAAAATAATTTTAAATTGTTTCACAAATGATGACGTTATGCCTGATAAAAAAATACACTACGTCCGATGGCCTTAAAAATCAGTTAAAATTTAAATTAAATAGTCAATGGCTTTGGAATGGAGGAATAAGAATATAGTGGTACCTTTTCTTTTGGTGTATATCTGTAGGAGCCAATCCGGATTGTTCGACAATTGAGAGATGTGACAAATCCTTGCATGTTACTCGGATTTATTTCTTCTCTGCTTCCATCTGAATATAAGAATATTTAATTAAATATTGATATTAAAATGGTAATAATACTACTAATAATATAAACACGAATGTTTGTATGTATCAATATTGATGTTGGTAATATGTTTGTTACTCTTTCACACTGAAACTGCTGAATGACTGCATAAAATTTGGAATGAAGAGAGCTTATACCCTGGAATAACATATAGGCTAATTATTATCCCAAAAATATAGACTGGTTCCATGGGATGATGAGAAGACACAAAAACCATCAATACCACATACCATTCCAATGCGCATACCACCACAGGGCACAGGTAGTTATAAAATAAGGGTAAGATAATTATTGAGACTTAAAAACTATAGGTAAGCAAACTAAGAGGGAAATTTACAGCGAGTTGGTAGTACTCTTGATGTTTGTTGCACACTAAAATAGCCAATGAATCTGCATGAAAGTTGGCACATAGGCTACTTTGTATCTTGGAAAATTTGAAAACTGCAAAGGGAAAGTGTATAACACTGAGGTAAAACTTTGGGATGCAGCTAGTATAAAATGTAACTAATTAAATTATTTGTCCATCAGGCAGGCACTAAAAATGAGCTTTTGAAAAGCCAAAATACTCTAATTAGGTCAATATTATAATGCTTTCTACGTCTGAAGCCCATGCTTAAATGTGGCGATATGCACATGTGTGGATCAATTAAATTAGTTTATACTTCCTGTAAGTTTTGTTTTATTTGTAGTGGTCAAAGGTTTTATAAACATTTACACAACAAGAATATGGTCCCTAACTATGAGCCCTGGAAACCAAGCTCAATCTAACTCATGGTCCTGCAGAGTTTGTGATGCCATCATTATTGGCCTCTCTGATCCATCATCCATGACATGTGCTATTATAGCACCCACTCCGTATTCAGATGAGTCGCAGATCAGCCTTAGCTCCCTCTTTAAGTCATATCCCACCAATGTCTGCTCGGGCTCACACCATTTTTATGGTGTTTTCGACTCCAGCAATCGATACAAAGGCTCTAGCACAGTTGATCAATCAGGAATACATTTGTGACAAAAATTGTACAACCCAAGGAATGCCCGCAGTGTTTCCTTGTTAGTGGGAGCAGCTATTTCCTGTATTTCTTTCACTTTGCTTGGTGCTGGGTGTAATCCCTCTCTATCAATCATATGTCCCAGAAATGTAATGCTATTGGTAGCAAACACACATTTCTTAGTATTTAGTCTAAATCCCATGTCATTAAGCTTTTGCATAACTTGATGTAGCCTCTGATTATGCTGTTCTAACATAGCCCCAGCTACTGCCACATCATCGAGCAGGCACTCCACTCCATCCATGCCTGCCAGAGCAGAAGACACCCTTTGAAAAATACATGGTGCTGCACTAACACCAAAGTGACGGTTGCAGTGGTACGTGTCAGTGACATGACTTCTGTGACTCCGGGACCCTGGGCTGAAATATTGCCCTCCGTTTAACTTCAAAAAAGCTTCCACTGACGTTGGTAGTGGGTAGCTGTCCACTTTTATAGATGCATTGACTGTAGACCTATAATCTTCACAGATTCTTAATGAGCCATCCTCTTTCTTAACAATTCTTAGCGGTGTAGCCCATTCTGAATATCTAACTGGTGTCAGTATCCCTGCGTTCACCATTCCATTAAGTTATGCTTCCACGGACTTCCTCCTCAGAGGAAATGGGACAAGACGAGCCTTAAAAAATCGTGGTGTTGCATCAGGCCGTAAATGAAGTGTGACTTCAGGACTGTTTTATATGCCTAATTCTTCCTTGTATAAGTCAGGAAATTTAATCATATAAGACACTAAGTCTTCCTTGGCTCAGTATAAGCCCATTACTTGAATGTTTAACATTTGAAACCAATTGTGACCCAAAAGATTAGTCCACTGCCAAATACAATCAAGAGTTCAAACTCGCTCCATCAATAACAACATCAACTAATATTGGAGGTTGATAGCTATCTGTGTGCACACATAGATTCCCATCATGTCTTCAGCTCCTGAAAAAGAATCTGGCTTATCTTCCACCACATGTACTTTAGATCTCTTATTTTTTACAGGCTTTTGCTATGTGCCTATACTGTTGACACTTAAGGCACTTTGCTCTCATGAAGGTTCACCGCTCATTCTGCTTGTGCACATGGGTACAATGTCTGCACTTATTTGACTTTATTTTGCCAATGTCCATTGGCTCAGGGACAGAACATGATGCTGGATTTACTTCACTGCTTGCACTTCTTGGATACATATCTTGGATACATATCTTGACAAGAGGCTTGGTGGTTAAAACACATCTGTACAACAGCCTCAAATGTCAGCCCTTTTGTTTTCAGTAACTCCCGCCGCAAGCCTTCATCACACACTCCCAAAACAATTCTGTCCCCATAACTGGCGCTTAATGTCAGCGAAATTTTACTTTGCACATAACGCACTTATCGCGGCCACAAAGTCTTGCACACTTTCACTTGGCAATTGCACCTGCTTGTGAAATTTGTCTGCCTGAAGGATTTCATTGACTTCTGGTTTATAGAATTTGTTCAAAACACCCAAAATGTCCTCAAATTTGACTTGGGTAGAGTATAACAGTACTAAAAGAGATGCGATTAGAGCGTATATGTCCTTTCAGCACTGAGACAAAAACAATGATCGCGCTTTTGCATCCTCGTGTTCCACAAGTCCCGCCGCATGGAGCGCAGCAACTGCTCCTTATAATTACATCACACATCAGTTTTTGCATTAAACTGCGCAGGCAACACAATATTCGTATTATTGAATGCAATTGTCGTAAATATATTTTATTTTCCTCAGTCGCCACTAAAAGATACACGCCATTATGAGTTCAATTCCAAAACTAACTTTATTTAACTACCTTCATTTACAAACAATTAACAATAATTAGAAGTCTACCCGCAAATACATAACAGATATAAATTTAATAATAGGGTTATTTAGGCACTATTTTAATTCAAAGGGTTTATTTCTGCCACATTCGAACCCCCGTACTAGGATTCCCTGTTATGGAAAACATGAACACACAATTACAGCACAAAAACATCAAAGACCTGTCGGCAAACACTGAACATTTGTTGGTTGGATATAATTGATCATTCCATGCAACTTAAGGGTGAAAGAGTAACTAATACATTTTTTTTATACAGTGGTCACAAATATTTCAATGCAATATCAGTAATTTAAGGACAACAAAATCAATTATTTACACAGAAGAGATAGAATCAATCCTGTAATCATAAATTATATTTAACAGCTAGTTGAGAATGAACGGTGAAGCGATAATGATGAAAAGTGCGACGAAAACACATCTCTGAATAAATATTCATCGAAAATACTCGACAAAATGAGCTGTGGCATGTATGAAGACGCACACCGCGATGCCGCAGTTTTTAACTGTTATTATTAACTGCGTAAACTACGAAGGCCGGTGGCAATTTTTCCTTGTAATTGTTATCCAATATATCATTAAATATTAATATAATAATCATCGAACCCTAAATATACCAATCAGTGAGGTATATATTAGGGTTTAAATTAAACACGTTCTTTCGGTACTACGTGCGAACAGGGGATGCCGCAGCGACGAACGTAACATTTATTAGATTGGGTAAATGTATAAACCAGATACGCTACCATTGGCTTTTCCAAGAACAGTGAGAGACATAACTGTAAATTTTATTTATACGGAATGTCTAAAAAAACATGAGAAATCACTAAATTTCCAACACATTATACGCGACATTTCCACTTATGTGACCATAGATTGGCTTGGCTGGCAGTGTTGCCAGATGACCGTGTGAATTTCCCCCCAACCTTATTCAAAATCCCCCCGAAAATTAGCTTTTTGGAAAAAAATACCCCCAAAACCATTTTTATTTATTTTTAACCGACTTCAAAAAAGGAGGAAGATCTCTATTAGACCCCAATATTTTTTTTATGTTTGTTACCGTATACGTTTCGTCTGAGTGAACGGATTTTGATCGTTCTCTTTTCTTTGAAAGCTGGAGCTTCCCGTGTGGTCCCATTTCAATTTCATTAAAATCGGTCAAGCGATTTTTGAGTTACACTCCTATAACTTAAAAGTGCAAAGACAATTGATCCCTGAGAGTAGCAAAGGTAAAAAAAAAAAAATTACCAAAAATGGAACCGACTTCAACACTCAAAAGTATGAAATAACTTGTCGAAGTCGGTACCATGCTCACAATATTTTGATAATGGTTACTTTTGAACTATCATAGTATCGACTTCAACAAGTTATTTCATACCTTTTGAGCGTTCCATTTTTTGGTAAAAAATTCTATAGGTCTGCACACATACAATGCGTAACGTGCGCGTATATAAATGTACTCTATGGCGCGTATCGGGCGCGTTGGCGGATCCGAGCAATCTGTTATACACGTTGGAATTATACAGCGTTCACACCGCATGCGAAGCGTGCGCATCGCAGTTCAGACGCGTCTTTGTGAAAGTCTCCATTTACTTCCATCTAGTATTGAGTAGGGCAAACAAGAGGCGGTATATTTATCCCGTACATGAAGTCAAAGATTAAAAGTGGCTCGACATTTACTTTCATAGTGTACTACTTCAAATTTTATGCCTCGGCAGTCGAGAAATTACATTATTTACTCTCCGCCTCCGCAAAACTATACGATGAGACAGAGAGAGAGCGAGACGCAGGCTACAAGTTACAATAGTACGCCATTCTAAAATGAGCATTACCTGCCCGTGATTTGAGTCTCGAGCGAGAGGGAAGACGTTGACATTACTAAATACTGTGAGGCAGGCATTGAAGTGACTGTTTAGATTTGAAGTATATTGATTACATTATAAGTGTTTAACATGTGATTTGTAATTTCATTCATGAGCTTTTTCATTATATCCTTTAAATTTATTTATTTACCTACTAAAAAAAATTTTACATATTACTTTGCAATACTGCTTACTAGTATTCCTTTAATTTTGACTGACAGACAGACCGTAATGTACTGCCATAACGTTAAATGTGAAAGTTGTACCCGTAGCTTCAAACGTCCCACAGCACTTCAGTACGCCTCGTCCATGTTCCAAGCCTCATTGGCCTCAGCTCATTTGAAGTGGGGTGGGACATTGTACTGGTTTAGTACTAAAATGAGGCTACTCTTACAAACTCATTTTCACTTCGTGCCCTACCCAACACTACTTCCATCCAAACAATAGACAAATGAATTATTACAGAATGAATGAATAAACGATTTTATTAAAGTAGTGTAATGTTTGAAATGAAAATAAGTAAGTAAATAATGATGGGAATTGTGTTTGTGGTAGAATTATAATGGTACAAAAAAAAAACATTTCTAATATCTCCCAAGTCAATTTTTCCCCCGAAGTTCAAAACCCTTAAATTTGCAGGGAATCTCCCCATCTGGCAACGCTGTAGGCTGGCAATATTGGCATAGATAAAAAAAAACTTAATTATCTTTTGTCAAATTTAGAGTTGGGCTTGGAGCAAACGTAAAATATTCACGAGTGACAATCTGAAATCGATTTTAGACTATGGTTGCGGAAGTTATGTTTAAGATTGATTCCGAACTAGACTAACCCAAGGTGCGCTACCACCCAATGGTTGTCTTGAGGTATGACCTCGAAAACTTCTTTATTACGTCTATTTTGTCTGCCCAGACATAAAAAAATTAGATTGGTTTTAAACATTTATAGTTTCCGACCATACAAGATTTTTTTATTGCTCTTAAACGTCATTACTGTCAGGCGTGGTTATAAAGTTTACACTTGGGCTGCGTTTGCTGACTCCATCGGCTTAACTATATTTTGATCTGAGAATATGCAGCGTGTAAGCACTCCGATCGCGAATTATTATATTATTAGTTAGTTATAGCCCCCCCAAATAGTTATTCATTTAATCAGTATTACTTTTGAGAATTCAAAAGCAACCAAATTATAACATTATTATCTAAATCTAGGATTAAATCAGACGTTTGTAGTTAAAAAAATGTGATTTGAAACAAGATTACCACCTAAACCCTTAAATTTACTGTCACACTGTATAATCCGAGATCAGGCGGTTAACTCGGATGGTTTTGTTGATGCAAGACAGTCGTAACTGTATAGATCCGTCAAGCCTAGTTCGGTATTGTATTTTTTTAGATTTTTTTTGGGAATCCAGTTGACAAGATTGCAATAAACTTATATTTTTTCCCCCGAGAGAGGTGTTCATTTTAAACGTAGTATTATAAGGTATTTTCTGCTTAGGTTCCAAACGCGTTCGGCGTTGCGGTACTGTTGAGTCCACTTCGTCCGGCGCAGGCATATGATTTTGCTTTTGAAAGCTAATTTTTAAAGCATAAGTTTATCCATCAGATGGCGTCAACAGTTAAGACGATCTGAGTGAGGCTAATTAAGTGCCTGACTTCATACCCGTACAATATACTATGGATTGGACGACAGTATGAGCAGATGCACCCCGGGGAGCGTTCGCTCACTCTATTGGCCTTCAAATCGTACAACGAACGGCGCGACGTATACTTAAATACGGTAATTACATCATATCAAATGTAATCCATGTAATCTGTTGAACAATGGAGTTTTCTCAAATGCGTTCATTGTAAATACTAAATTAATAATACGTAAAACGGAACGTTTAAACTTTCGAAATGTCAAATGTGTCATATGTCTATATAAAACAGCTGTCATATCGCGCGTTTTCCCGCAGTGACAAGAAGAAGTGTATGAAACGATGGTTTCATACACTTTCTTTTTTGTCATCATCATCTCAGACATAGAACATCCACAGCTGGACATAGCCTTCCCTGTGTCTTTTTTAGGTGGGGTTTGCCGGAACTCATCACACACTTATTACACTGAAAAATATAGTTCAACCAATACATTTATTTTTCAATATCCTTAAAAATCCAAAAATGTGTATTCGAATTAACTCAACTTGACTGTATAGTGTATGCTATCATACACATTGATACGACAAAAAGTATTTCTATCTCAGTTCTGCAAAATGTAAGCCAGTGAATTAAACTATTACATGGTACCTACAGCTGGTACATTTAAAATTAATCTGTTTGACTTCCTTTCTTCTTAAAAAAACTAATTATTAAATATTATAATAGAATTAATTCTATGTGTCCCACTCATATTACAAATCTGAAAGTTTGGATGGATGTTTGTTACTCAATCACGCCAGAACGGCTGAACGGATTTGAATGAAATTTGGTATGTAGATACTTCAGGTCCCGGAATAACACATAGGCTCTGCCGGCACTCCCAGAGTGCAACCGGTTGTTTTTTGCAATTGTTATTGTGTAATTTGCACCATTTATGTTCACTAATGGTTAAATTAACGTAATAAAGAATCTGCTTTCAGGTAAATTTATTAGATGATATGAGAACTTGTTTTTTATATTGTATAGATACATTTGACCACTATCTTACTTGACGGTCAGTGATGATGTGGTTGACGATGTATCACACTGGACCTGTAATGCTTACTAGCTCTCAAGGGCTGCCGCCTGAACACACTATGTCTTTGGAGACAGTTTTTCATCTTGAGGGTTGTAGCTAGCCAGGCGGGTACTCCCAAAGTATCCTACTACTACGCTATCAGACCTTCACTCCATGGGCGTAACAAATAATGGCATTATTAATGCTATGTATGCACAGTATGACTTTTTTCATAGATATTAAAGACTTACCATCCATATCCATGCCGATTGCTAATTCTGGCCCTCCCTCGATTTCACTCATAGTTGGCTCCTTCGAACTGGCTAAACATTCATTCTAAAACGAATTACAAATTAATAAATGCATGTTACTACCATTACAAAGACAACAATGCGGGGGCAGAAACTAGATCGCGGCCCACCCGTGCTACAGCATTTAGGAGAAATAACTTTAAAAATCTCATAAAAATAATTTAATGGTTGGGATTTTTTGTGAACGGGATAAAAGAACCCTTTAATATCTATTATCTAACAACTTTAATTTGTGTATAATATGTAATACAAATGGGCATTATTATCATTCACCTAATGATATTTTATTAGGTCCTATCCTTTTATATAAATATCATATAATAATATATATGTTTACAATTGAAGTGTATTTTTCCATAACCCCCTGCTCCAGTTTTACATTATAACTTGGTTTCTACATTTTAAAAGTTTGAATTTTTAGATTTTTCTTGTGCAACGAAGTATGTATTTTCATAAATAAATTATTTATGACAGCATCTGTTTTAGTGCTAATATTTGATTAACATATTTTCTTTATAGTATATTTCTAATATCGACCTTAGGACGTGTTTGAAAATAAACTGGGCGTTTTAAAAGTGTGAGGCGGTCGCCCCAGTTTGACAAACAATATTTGGAAAACAAAATGGGTTCTTTCTACACGTCAACTCAACAATAGAATAATAATATTTTTATCACTTAGTTGTAATTAAACAATACTTTACTATATAACTGGCAATTATAGTACACATCTCCAGGCTATCTTGGCTGTAACGATTCGGATAAAAGTATACACACGGATAATGTTATGCTTTACAGGTTTATATGGGTGTATTTTGCCTGGGCGAATGCTGAGTGAAGCTCGGTCGCTCAGCTATTATTCAAGTAAAATAGTATGAATACATACCTGATTGCTCATCATAGAACTGTTGGAGTCTTCTTCATCAGAGCTAAGAGTCAGAATGACTGGCTCTGGGTCAGGTTGTTTACCACGTGTCTTCCGTACCCTCGGCGCCTTTTTCTCTGTCACAGGCTGTTGGTGAATGAATGATATCAGTAAATGTCTCTTAGAAAAAAAACACGCCCAATTTATATAATACAGCAGTGAAACGAAGCTCGCTTGCACAACCGATCTTAACCCATCGGTTAGCGACAGTAGTGACATTTTCAAGTCAGCACGGCAAAGCTTCGGAATACTTTGGATATCAAGTACCTAAGTCCATCTATCCTGTTTCTTGTCTTAGGCACACCAATAGGTACACTAAATAGGTAACACCAATCGAGCACCACCGAACAGATCAGAATCTGTTATTTTACCTACTACATATTTACCCAAAAATAAAAGAATTTAGCCACATCTTAAAAAAAGTTTATAAAATATTCTGCTAGTTTTGGTATAATCGTGTTAATTTACATACAAGATTCATATGAATAAACCACTATGGACAAACTCGAAATACATTTTATGCAATTGGTACATTTTTGGTATAATCAATATTAAATACGCGCAATTTTTACAAATGGTCATATTATGGAAAACTTTTATAGACAATATGTCATAACTTATTCCTAAAACATTACGTGAGATGAGATAATGTGACGAAAAGAGTATCTTAACAGAACCTTCAATTTTAGACTGGGCTTACAAACAAATACATAAGATAAAAGTGTGACCTCAAAATCAACTAGCAAATAAAATCTTACCGTTTTACTAGGGGATACCGTCTTCATTGCAGTCTTCAATAAGTTAATTTTAATACCTTCTAGTTGACTGAAAAAAGAGCAAATATTTGATGTTTTAATAAAGAGCTTATGTTTTAATTAAACGTTTATAAAAGTAAGATCGCCATTTTTTTTTAATATTCTTTCAGGAATGGTAACTCACTTGGGTTTTTCGATGGGCATCAATCTTTCCGGCTCCTTCTTTTTTTGTTCTACATTCGTACTAGCTATAGGTACACCTTTAGGTTCTTCAGTAAACACTCGTCTACACCTAAAATATAAATAGTCATATTTGGTGAAACTCATTTCTTATTCCGTTTGCTTAAACTACATATAAGACAAGGCCTGGGTCATTTTTCAGTAGCACACCTTTGCCAGATCGGAGATTGTATTATTACAAGTACCATTAGAACATACAAAACTGAAAGGATCTATAGGTTATAACAAACTTAATTAAGAATTGTATTAAGTCTAAGTATAGTTGAATGTATTAAAATTGAAAAACATAATATAATATATGGAAATGGTAACATAACAGTGGGAGAAGCGACGAGATCCTGAAATACAGATACATTAGTTCGGTAGCCTACGGGTCCATACATTTTTAAATGTATTAGTCAATAAGAATATATGAAAAGTTTGAAGTACATAAGTCAAATTGGGGTGGTTCGTAAATGTAGTAAAATAATGCGCAGTGTAACGCGGGGTTAATAATGGTGCCATCTGTTGAGGACTTCTAAACGATGCATCCACGCCAATGATGTTTTACTAAAGATGACGTATATTCATACTGCGCAGTGCTCAGATTTTGTTCCTTTACGACATAAACATGCTTACTGCGACAGATAATACGGTACAAATAACGATACAGAAAAGGATAGCTATATGTTTAGACTTGCGTTTGAAATACGCGTCGTAATCAAAAATTACTACAATTGACTTAATCTTGCCGCCTCAGTTTCCGCGCGCTTGTGCGACATCTACCTCATATAAACATCATTGATCCACGCCCAGCATGCGTCTAGCGTCTAGCGATCATTGGTTGAACACATCAGCGTCTACTAGGATAGCCGAAAGCTCGTGTGCCTACGCGAATCACACGCGTCTCGATGCAATCACCCTTTATTTACGCCCTGAGATTATCATTATTATTAAATATACCACCAGGAGAGGTGGCGTCAGAGCATTTAATTTTTAAATACTGAACTGACACAATGTTTAGCATTAAGTATTAATCAGATTTTCGATATTACTCGTACTTAGGAGCGGAAAAAATACTTATTATATACAACTATTGTCAAACGCAAACTTATAATAATTTAAAAAAATAATAATTACAACTATACCTTACTACTAAGTATACTATTTAACTTACTTATTATATACTACGAACTGTCAAACGCAAGCTCTCGATTCATCTCCGCTTTTCGATTACCAGATAATTTGTGATTGCGGCAGCCCCGTCATACCAGAAAGTTTTTTATTTTGGACAAACATTTGAAAAACGCGCTTATTCCACGCACAAACAATCAATTGTCTGTATCACCTGTTGTACTAGATAAGATTATAGTTTGTACTGAATTCAATTGTGTTTACATCTGATTTTCCTTACGGTGGTAATTCCGACATGACTACTTAAATCTTAAATATCTAATTGTATATTTTTTCTTTATCATTAGTACGAATTAGAACTTATTTGAATACTGCCAATATGCCAATGTTCGTTTATAAAATATTTTTTAAAAAACGAAGAAGCTGCTAATTTTATAGACTATATTTTGCTGTGTATGTAAAAGTATAATCTTTTCTCAGCCATGTGCGTCCACTGCTGGACGTATGCCTCCCCCATATAGTGGGGATTTGCCAATACACGCCACGCTTGGCAGGCGGGTTGGCGAGCGCAGTATGATTTCCGATCCTCAGAAGACGCTGCTGCCCACCTCCTGGTACGTGATCCCTTAGCCGACTCTTACGGCACCCACGGGAAGAGATGGGGGAGTACTATTCTAGGCCAGTACCACCACGGCAAAAGTATAATAAAGTTTAGTAAATTAAGTTAAAATTCTCAATAACTACGATTTACTCAGTAATTGATTTTATTTGGATCTATTTTGTACAAGTGTGGGATCGGCTAGGGAGCTGTTGAGCACCAGATTGGTCGTAAGTGCATAAATAATGCTTGCAAATGTGGTTCGCAATATACTATAAATATGCCGTATTTATCCGTGAACACCTATAGTAGACCTATTGTTAAATATTATGTCGTCATATTGTGTTGGTCACCTATTCAAATGAAATAAATAATACGGATTAGGCGCCTAAAACTTAAATAATAATTCGTATAATATCTAGGTCTAGCGTGATACTACCTTGGACCAATTCGTCACTTATCAGGTACAACAACCAACTCAACTATTGAGATAGTGGTCGAACACTAAATCTGAAAAGTATAAAAATATAACAACGGATAACGTACTAAACTTAGTATATTGTAATATTAGGTAAGGTATAATTTAATTGTATGCTATGTTACCGTTCGCAGCGGCTAAAGTCAAACCCTGTGTACCCGCAGGGCTTACACAGCGCCAACATGCCGTCCACGCGGCGCGGCGGCGGCGACCGCTGCCCGGGGGACTCGGGGCTGTTGCTGCTCGCTGTAACACAAGTTCTATATGCACTGGCGCTCCTCCCAGACCCGTCGAGAACTGCGCTAGGGTCGGGCCGGGGCGCGGGCGTGGGCGTGGGCGCGGGGGCGGGCGTTGTCTCACCACGTTACTCTCGTAAAGGATCTTAGATACTATGAAGCTGCTCACTATTTATATTTTAACGAAGAATAATAAATGTTGTATCGCGGGAGTAATGATGGTGCCATCTGTTGAGCGTTTCTAAACGATGCATCCAAACCCAGCACGCGTCTAGCGGTCATTGGTTGTCCCTGAACGTCCCTATTTCCCGCCACACGCGGCTAGGACAGCCGACAGCTCGTGTGCCGACGTGCAGGACACGCGTCTCGATCAAATCTCGTTTCTTACATTATAGATTAGCAATAGTAACATTTTGTAGTACATTATAATTAAAGAATGTGTTTATATACTCCTGCTCAAATCCTTTATTTCCGCCCTGAGATCATCATTATTATTATTATTATACAGACCACCACGCAAAGGTGGCGTTATAATGTTTTTTTTATTTATTGTTCAAAAGCTACAATTTCAATGTTGAACTTAAATGCACTAACAAACTCAATATAAACATATTAACTGTGTAAGCTTGTAGATTTTTTTTGGTTTCTGTACGAGCACAGAAACCAAACTCCTATGCGGAGTTATATAGGTACAAAGTTATGCAGAAAAATCGGCAAAACCGGTAGGTTTGACCCCATAATAATGGACGATTTTTTCCTGCAACGCTTTGAAAGTTCGCTAGGGCGCCTTTGTAGCAATCACAATGATCGAAAGAAGTCTAATTTATAATATAACCATACAAAATAACATCATACTCTTCTATGTCCTAGAGAAGGCCGTGTGAACACATGATACGGTGAATGAGGGTACAACCGTCCTAATTCATTCCCCTGTAGCGTTCCACTTATCGCATATCAAATCACTTTCGGACGCCACTTCAATGCACTCCTAGCCAACGTAATGAATGGATTGAAGTGGCGTCGGATTCTAATCGAGGGAGCCTCGGAACGCTCTGCAGTGTTTCCCCGTGAGATGTAAAACAGTTAATGTCACCGACCGCGAGTGTACATTGGTGGAACAAACAATACACAAGAGACTAATTGATCGTATGAAAGCCTTACTTCAAATGAGTTATAACCAAGCAGGAATTTTGTTAGGTAACGAAATTACATATAACGATGTTTCCTGTACAGTGAGCTCAGAAAGGTTTTCCGTACCTTCTCTAGCATCCTGGTAAATGTAACGTGGTGAGGATTCCATATGCACAACAATAGAGTTATATAAAGTGACCGTTACTTGGGGATTTTTAAAATCTTTTCGGCGTCGTAATACGAACCCAAAAGACGGAAAGGCTCTTTAGTGAGGTGAGATATGTTGTTATGAAAAGTTAAATTATGATCCAAAGAAACCCGAAGATCCTTAATACGGTCAACTCGATTTACACATGTAACTGTTCAATTGATATCTATAATTAATAGGATGCATCGGTCGAATGTCAAAACATGACATTTATCGACGTTAAACAACATCTTATTTCTTACATTCCATTCAAAAATCATGTTTGTAACCTAAGACAGTCACTAAGAGATTTAATTTCGAGGAAGTTTTAGTCTTCAGCATATAAAAGACAGTTCGCATAACTCATTACTTTAGGTAAGTCATGAACCATTTTGAAAAACAGAAGTAGACCGAGAACCGATCCCTGGCTTAGCCCGAATCTAATCTGGTAAGGCTCCGATACATACATGACATGTTGAGCAAACTGCTTTTAAGAAATCTGTGAAAATAATTGCTAGGCCAGGTGTGAGAACAATGCCTGATAGCTTGCGTAAAAGTAAATAGCGGTCTATTTCATCGAAGGCCTTTTGAAAATCCAGGCATATTACATCTACGAATGCAAAAGCAATGATGCCATACCATTTTCGTGACACGAAGTCTTCTCTGGAGTAGACATGTCACTGCTCTGAGGCTGGGACATTACATTGGGAGAACTTCTACTGCTAATGTCTCCTACTAGCATCTGAAACATATCACATCAATTGAAAATAAAAAAAATAATACGATTGATCTATACTGCTGTGCCATAAGGTAGTCAGTAGCTTCGTTCCAACAAAGACCGTATCTTGTCTGGACATTACCGTGATGAAGGTCTTTTTAAAAAAAGGGGTATACTTTTGGAACATAGAATGAACGCGATGTTTACAGTGTTCTTTAGCTGTGCTCTAGCAGTGTCTAGCTTCCATTTAACTTAATGGTCAATGATGATGCAATAAAAGATGTTATTAGACATTAGACAGATTAGAATGTACATAAGATCTTAAGAGCAGATGCCTGATTGATAATGATAAACTTTGATATAATCTTTGAACCAAAACGCAAGCCCATTGTGGGGATCGATCCAGCGACAGTCTGACAGCTTCAAAACTATTGAGATAGGTTCCTGACGATTATTACCTAAAACGCTTAACCTCTCAAAAGAATAGGTTTGAGGTTTGCAATAGTAAGAGACCTTAATGATTAGTAACAATAACGGGTGAACTAGTTTTCGGCACTTAACATAGATATGTATTGTTTTTGGTAAATTTAGTTGTGTTACAGAACATTATATGTATATTATATAATTGAGTCAGATTGATTGTGGATTACAGTAGATTTTTATGCAGTTTTCTTGGAGCAAGGCAAGATCCTTTCCACTTCAATCTTAGATAATTACTATTTATACCAATAAAATATCAAGTTGTAGAGTTATTAACAGATAACATGCATGCAACATAGTATGAATGATATTTTATTGCAGACATAACTATGTACATAGTGCGGTATACATGGTTGCAAATTATGTTATATAGACATTGAAACTTATATAGGCCATAAAATATGATACTATTTTAATGGAGTGTTATCTGTCATTTACATTTAACCCACTCAATCTTTCGGACACACACTTAGGAGCCGCGGGCAGCCATTTACAAATATACATTTATTTTATTTAATGTGGCGCAATGTGTTGAAAACAGTATGTGAATTCCTACACAGCTAGGCCGATTTTTTTGTTTATTAATTTTTTTTCGGATATTAGATTATGTAAACACACGAGCTAAATAGATAGCAGGCACGCCGACATTGTTAATCTGAAACATGACTTCCGTGTCTTAAATTATATAATAACAATATGTAACTTACAGGATGATTTTCCAGCATCTCTTCAATCCTAGTAGTCGATCCTACTGATACGAAATAGTCTATTTCACTGCTCGTGTTCTGCATGCACTGTATGTGTGTATCCTCAGAAAATGGAACATTGACCTGTGAAAATATTACCATTAATAAATATGGATGGGTGTCGGAGACAACAACCACAGCGGGACCAGGTGAGCGCTACTCATGCTACAGTCTTCTACATCATGGCCTCTCGCTCGATCGTTTATCTACACATCTGGTATACACAAGGTTAAGCTATTCTTAGTACCTTGGTGCAGGTGATTAAGTGACAAATTGCAACAGTCTAATACTATAACGGTCTTATTAATAAAAATGGTGAAATACACCCCTAATTCGACGTTACGCTTGGACTAGTTACTTCCAGAGTTGTAACCATCTCTTAACAACGGTATTAATAAATAGGTAGTAAGGTTGGACTAACAATATTGTCCTAACAATTCAATGCGTTAATCTAATGAAATAATGAAATTGAAAAATACTTTTGCGTTTTTAGTGTTGGGACAGTCGATTTATCGAGAAACGTTTAGGTTATACAATATCACGCTACAACCAATAGGAGCGGAACATAAATGAAAAATGTTGCAAAAAAGGGAAAAATGATTCCTTAAAGTAACTGTTGCACGCGTACGAACTCGCGGGCAAACGGCTAGTGATATAATATACTGTAAAAACATGGTAGACCAATGGTTTAATACGCATAATCATGAGTATCATTTTTCCAACTCAGCGTATCATCCTACTGTTCCAAAACGCGGCAAAATCGATTTTAGTGCGCTCAAATGCGTTCCTTATCAGTGTGAGCATGCTTTCCAGTGTGTGACGGCACAAATGACGTCATTACCAGCGCCATATTCGACTAACAACGATTTTGTTCTCCTACGATCACTGTGAGCAGCGTAAGCCTTAAGTCAAATTTAACATAATGTGTGGCGCGGGAAATAATATAACCGCAAAAAGCAATACAAAATTGCTTTGCGGAAATTGCGGTTATATCCAATTTATTTTAAATTTTATTTCAACACTAAGTTTTTCATTTCAATCTTTAGCATTTTTTTTTAAATTATAAGCTTGCGTTTGACCACCGTCTCACCTGATGTTAAGCGACGACGTAGTCTAAGGTGGAGCACGCAAACTTAGAAAGGAACATGAAAGAAAATTATTGTTACGAGTACGAGCATTTGAAGTTATGAAATTGGCGATTCCATATCCGTACCGTATAATTACCATTCCGATTCAAGACGCGCTCACAGCACTGTGAGCGTTGTAATCGTACTTTTCAAAACGGAACGCCTGTATACGGTGAGCGTGCTGAAATCAATTTCGGTTCAATTCGGAACAACATACATGTAGGTATTGTTAATTTGACATCTCAATTAATTAATCTTTTTTTCCCTTGAGATGAATGTTTATATAACTTATTTTTAAGAATAACATTATACCCAATGAAAGTATGATATTTCTATACATGCATTTAATTATTATAATGATATATTACTTACTAGTAGCGTACCGCGGTTTCACCCGCGTGGATTACGGGTTTCCCGTTACCTCAATTATCCTACGGGAACTATAATTTTTAATGCTAATCCAGGGTTTAAAATATCTCCATACCAGATTTCATCGAAATCGGTGTAGCCGTTTGAGCGTGAAGTAGTAACAAATATACACACAAACTCGCAGTTATAATATATTAGTAGGACTAGCTGCGCCCCTTAGTTTTACTGCGTGGTGATGATTGAGGATGATGGTGATGATGATTGAAAAGCCTGTGTTAATCCAGGGTCTAAACTATCTCCATACCAAATTTCATCGAAATTGGTGAAGCCGTTTGAGCGTGAAGAAGTAACAAACACACACACTAACCTGCGCCTTTATAATATTAGTAGGATAAGATCGTAACTTTATATTTGCTCATTTCATCATCATCATCTCAGCCATAGGACGTCCACTGCTGGACAAAGGCCTCCCCCATTGATTTCCACAAGGACCGGTTGGAAGCGGCCCGCATCCAGCCCTTGCCTGCGATCTTAGTCAGGTCGTCTGTCCACCTAGTCGGTGGCCGTCCTATGCTGCGCTTGCCAGTCCGTGGTCTCCATTCGAGAACCTTTCGGCCCCAACGGCCATCGGTTCTTCGAACTATATGCCCTGCCCACTGCCACTTCAACTTGCTAATCCGCTGGGCTATGTCGGTGACTTTCGTTCTTCTACGGATCTCCTCATTTCTGATTCGATCACGTAGAGAAACCCCGAGCATAGCCCTCTCCATAGCTCGTTGTGCGACTCTGAGCCTGTTCAGAAGGCCTATAGTCAGAGACCACGTTTCAGTTCCGTAAGTCATCACTGGTAACACACATTGTTCGAAGACCCTCGTTTTCAGGCATTGCGGTATTTTGGACGAGAAGACGTCTCGGAGCTTTCCGAACGCTGCCCAGCCGAGTTGGATTCGACGATTGGCCTCTTTCTCAAAGTTGGACTTACCTAATTGGACTGTATGTCCTAGGTAGATGTAATGGTCAACAACTTTGAGAGTCGAGTTCCCAATTGATATGGGGGCGGGCGCAACATGGGCATTTGACATAATTTTCGTCTTGTCCATGTTCATTTTAAGGCCCACCCTTAGGGAAACTCTGTTGAGGCCTTCGAGCATCGTGCTGAGGTCTTCCATGGATTCTGCCATGACCACAATATCGTCGGCAAACCGAAGGTGAGTGATGTACTCGCCGTTGATGTTGATGCCGAATCCTTGCCATTCCAAGAGCTTGAAGGCGTCTTCCAATGCGGCAGTGAACAGTTTCGGAGAAATAACGTCTCCCTGTCTCACGCCTCGTTGCAATGGAATCGCCCTCGAAATTTGCTCTTGTACTCGGACCGACATGGTGGCGTTATTGTACAAACACTTCAGCACTTCGATATACCGATGGTCAATACGGCACCGCTGGAGAGACTCAAGCACCGCCCACGTCTCGATCGAATCAAAGGCTTTCTCATAGTCCACAAACGCTAAACATAAGGGCAAGTTATACTCTTCGGTCTTCTGTATAACTTGCCGCAGCGTATGGATGTGGTCTATGGTGCTGTAGCCTTTTCGGAAACCGGCTTGTTCGGGAGGTTGGAAGTCATCAAGCCTACGTTCGAGACGATTCGCGATGACTCTTGAAAACAGCTTGTAAACATGGCTCAGAAGCGAAATGGGTCTGTAGTTCTTAAGCAATGTGTTGTCACCCTTCTTAAAGAACAACACCGCTACGCTTCTGTTCCATGCTTCCGGCGTTGACCCTTCAAGGACAACGGAATTAAAGAGCTTCTGAAGGACTTTGAGTATCGGTGAGCCACCCGCTTTCAGAAGCTCTGATGTGATTCCGTCGTCACCCGGTGCCTTGTTGTTCTTAAGCTGTTTCAGAGCCATCCTAATCTCGTATAGGCTGATGTCCGGGATGTCTTCGGTATAGTGCCGGGTCAGCTTGGCTCTTGGGTCTTTGGCCAAGCTGTCAACAGGCTTAGCGACCGAAGTGTATAGCTGCCCATAGAACCTCTCGATCTCTCCAAGCACCTCTGCTTTGGTCGACGCTATACTGCCATCATCTCTCTTCAGCTTAGTCATCATTTAACCTTTTTTATAAATAAACCCTTTAAATTGCTCATTTAACCTTTATGTAATATTTGAATTTAAAAGCTATATGTGTGTTCAATATAACTATCTATTATATTGTTTCTTTTCACATTCATAATAAAAATAATTGAATTCAATAACATAAAATATGATTTTCTTGTTATTAAAAAGATTTTCGGCTGGGATATGCTTTTAAAATAGATCAATACTTGCCTGTTCAAGTACTTCTTGAAGCGTACAACTTTCTTTCGGTAAAGTAAATGTAATAAGTCTTTGTTCTCCATTCTGTAGGAATATCAACATTTTAGCAGACTGGGGCTCCGACGCTTGCTCCGAGGGACCAACTTGACCTTCATTGTTATCTGTGAATTTATTGAAGATGGTTAGAGTTTAATGCAATTAAACTGTTATTTCGTGAAATCGTTTAACCAAGGAAATAATAAGTATCTTTGAAATGGCTGATAACATTCTGACCATAGTGTCATATCCTTATACAAGTTTATTCTTATTATGCTTTTAAAATTATAACTGGCATAAATTAATTGGTTGTGTTTGACCATTATCTCACTTGACGTTTAGTAACAATGAAAACAAAACAATAAACCTGACAAGAGTAGCTAGCTCGGCAAGGATCAGATGTGCTGTGATCTCGACAGAACCACACTAAAACCACAGTATAAATATGTATACAGTACGGAAACATAGCCTAGTTGATGAAATAGTTGCCTACGCTCCATAATTTATAAGATACTTACTGTAAAGTAAGTTTACCTTTTATGATTACTGTATGCATATTTATACTGTGCTAAAACTGATCATTAAAAGTGACAATACTTCAGAAAAAATCAACAAACAATGAAAAATAGCACGCTTTTAGATGCTTTGTGACAGATGCTTCGTATCGGAGAGCGGTAGCTAGTATTCATGTGAAAACCAGAATAAAATTGCAGTGTGGTATCGATAGATCCCCGTTAAAACTAAGCTGATTATTGATGGTTAAAGCAATTATCTATTCAAGCATTCATAATCGCAGTATCAAAAGCGACGAAGCTAGCTATAGGTGGGGTTATTGTTGCTTATATAGAAGTAATATTACATTCGATGTCTAGTGGTGGGAGCATCGGCTGTAAAACTGTCGGACTGGTTAGCACGCAATTAACACCTTCTGATTAATGTAGAATGGTTCTGATGATGTGTGTCGCTATCCACAGCATGGTGGCTGCCCACCTGTTGACCTGTGTCTGAACAGCTGCTACCCTCAAGTTTGAAATACTGTCACTAAACACAAAGTGTGTTCAGCCCTTAAGAGCCGATTAACTTTATTGCTTATAGCTATAAGCTTTCTAGCGTAATTCCATCTTGGACCACAGCACTTACTATAACGTGAGATAGTGGTCAAATGGTATAAGTATTATTATTATTAAATTACTAATAATACTACAATCATATAATATATATTATAACTATTATGACCATTCTTAAATAATTTGGACCTCGTCATTAAATATCTTTAGTGTCTTTAGTAGTAAGTTAATTATAATATGCACGAATCATGGTGAATATTGATATGTAGGTATTATGGTTATATAAACAAATCACAAAACGTAAAATAAAGTGATATAATAACAGTGATAGATAACGTAAAATGATATAAAAGTAATTACCACTTTGAGCTACTTGTTGTTGTGTTTGCATCGGTGGTACTCTTTGCACAGGCCTCTGTTGCTCTTTGCTCCGCACTAAAGTTTGTCGTCCAGTTTCCCTAGAATAAACCATTATAGACATTAGTTTACTTTCATGTGCTGGCTATTGTGTCCGTGCCCAGTGGGCCTGACAAAATGCATTGCTCTATCTCGTATCCTCACCCTATTGTATCGCTCGCTTCACAACGACAACGAACATTTAACGGCTGGAGACAGAGAACCGCTATGTAGCGATGCATTTTGTCTATGGGCACTGGTGAGCGTCCGGAACTATTCTTGTTGCTTTGTCTAGAATCTTACAGTGTTTTTTTACCGATCCTGTCTGTTTCCACTGCGGTAATCAGTCGATTCTTAAGGCTGAAGCCATTGCTTCCTGTTGTATGTGTAGATGACCACAATAAATATGAAATAGACATAAAAATATTTATCACTTGTGTAAAATGTCCTAGGCAACTGGCATGCCACTTCAGTGACTTTACGTGACATTTCTTTGTTTACAAAATAATATCTAAGATTCCTGAACAGGGTATAGTTGTTTAAAAATAATCAATAAATAAATGTATTAAAAGTGACAACAGAAATGATATTCATTAGAAACCATCAACTAGAATGCAGATGCTACTTCCGAAGACCCTACTACGAGTCCTATTCTGGGGGAAAAAGTAATGTTTGTTACCTCGCCTGTTGTTGTTGTTGCTGTTGCGCCGGCGTCCTGACCGGCAGGTGTAGCCTCTTATAATCAGCTAGAGATATCTTATGTCCAGAGTTGAGGGTGACAAATTGCCTGTCTTCTTCAGAGTCTGGCTCCATTAGGAGCTGTGTGAGAGTCTGTGGATGCTGCTGTATATGTTGGGGCTGCTCGTATGTCATCTGTTGCTGATAGTGTTGTGCGCTGTAAAAAATTAAGGAGAATAGAGATAATTATATTCATAGAGATATTCTCCATCCAACTTGATAACAGAACAATAACTCTTCAGTGATTAATGTCAGAGAAGACGATACCGATTACTGACTATCAGACTTAATAAGATTTTTATTCAAAAATTCAATTTAAATGTTTAATAAGAATAAAAAGTTTATATTTACTCAGTAATTTTTACGGCTTAATTAATTTAACAGTTTTATTAATAACGAAAACAACATAGCATCGTGATCTTAATGTTTATAATCAGCCATGAAATTCTCTTCAATTCTCTTAGTTGCAGTCATAACAATGTTTATATTGTTTTGTAGATAATCAATTAAATGTTCGATTACATTGTGTTGAGGGGGAGTGTATATAACAATATTATATACTGCACAATTAAATAAACATAATATCTTTAATTTCTAGGTGTCATTATCATTAAATTAAATATCTATATCTCAATTCAATCTGAATTTTATTTCAGTTATTTTAACGTACTTTGCATTGAATTAAGTTAGTAGTAGTAGTAAGTTAATTAAGCGAAATATGAACCACGACTTGCTGTCAAGCAATAACCACAAAACTACAAATCCTAAGAATTATAAATAGGCACAAGGTTTCTTATTATATGGTACACGGCTAAGAACATTTTCAGCAAATTCAACCAACCAAGTGGAGCATATGGCGTAGAACTGATGACTAATGGGGTCGGAATGTTACCTATGGTAGTGTTGTGGACAGACGATTTATAAAATACAGCAGGCTGCTTCAAATCGGTCTTAGGGCCTCCTAGGGTTCAAATGATCTGAAGCTACAGGGACGCGTCACCGATCACAGCTATAAGTGTTCAGTACCTGTAAGTAACCTGGTGCGACTGCTGTGACGTGGTGGGCAGCGGGGGGCGCAGGGCGGGCGGCGGCGTGTGGAACTGGTGCGGCGGGGCCGGCGCGCCGTCCGGGACCGGCTGCGTTTTCTGCACTATGGCCGCAGTTATACTCTCTTCCAGGTCGTCCATATCGTTTGCGTTGTTCGGCTGTACAGACACCTGAGCAGAAACACTACTATTTGAATACCAACTTGAGGGCGTCGTTAGTGGTTAATCTTTGCCTTAAATATCGATGGTGATTTCAGTCGACTATATTACCAGGAGCAATAAGATTGAGTCGATGATGAGGCGGTCGACGATTGATCGCCTTGAAGTTGCGCCTTCGGTGAGGTTACATCATGAAGGAGTAGGCGGAATCGCACGTTCTAGCGCCTGCATGTAGAGCTTCAACTAGCTTAGATTAGATAAAATACAAAGTATACTAGCACATGCCAGCAGTGTTTCCTTTAGCAAAATATCCTATACCTCTGGTAAAGTAGTTTCGTATTAGGCAAATCAATTACCGGATTTTTTTTTCATATACTATAGTTATTATATATATTTATTTTTTTATATCTGCGTAAAGTCGTCCTTAACTTAATATCTTTTTGTTTATAACGCGTTCACACCAAACTGCTCTACACATCATAATGAAATTGCAGACACACAGACAGGGGGACAGACTTATTTCTTTTTTTACATATTATAAGCGTTTGACAACTGTCTCACCGTTATACAACGGTATAGGTAACTTTTTTCCTTTTTTTACCATAAAAGTAACTATTCCTGAGGGAGTTAAGGGGTTGATTGACAATACCTATTGTCTACCAACTCACAACATCAACACAAACAATAACACGAGCAAAGCCGCGAGATAGAGTTAATAACATATGAATGTGAACAAAGCAACGAGCACTGGACCAGTTATGTGAAGTGATAGAACTTAGACGAAAACAAAACGAATAAATAATTATGGACTCTTTCCTAATTTATAGTAATCTGCCACAAATTTATTAAATTTGACACAACGATAAGACAACCCTTTGGCTCTAAAAAACTAGCCAGCACTGTGAAGCCGAAGGCCCAATAAAAATATGTCATCCATTAAAGTGGTACAGTGGTGATATGGTTGTATGGTACGAGGCATTTTTATAAATCCAGATTATATACGCTTGAATAGAGACTGATAAGGAACCCTAGTATTTTTTTTTACTTTCCATCTGAATCTTTAATTGCTTAATAACATCTATATTTTAAACATGAAATCAAAATCCCACATAGAAAAATATAATTCTGTTATTTGACTCCCTATTATCAGAGCCACAGAAGAGAGCTTATCTCTTTCTCTCTACCGTAGTCAGAGCTATATTTAAATTTTCAAAACCAGATTCTAAGAATAACTGTTTCAGTATAAAAAAAGAAAGTGTCCCAGCTTACCGGTCCTCGAAAAAGTTGCTTCATTTTAATTAGTACTTATGTATATGAATTTCGTCTTCCAGTATCAACATGCTAGTTAGACAACCATCACTCTGACTATTATAGCTACATTTATAAGTAACCAATACTAAGTTAAGGGCTCTAGCTAAAAGGGACACCACTCACCACTGTATTATTTGTAATCATATTATTCAATGTAGTCCCATTAAGAACTCATCATTAATAAATAATTATACTTTGTTGTTGTTTAATTGGGATCTGTAAGTTCTGGCAGGGTCAACATAATTAGCCCGTAATATTTTCACCTCAAATGTGGTCCGCTTCCAACCATTCCTTGCAGAGTTCAATAGGAGAGGCATATGTTCAGTTGTGGAAGCCAGGGGGGTGGAGTAGATGATTCTCACTTATGGGACACCTTCCTTCCTTTCAGATGTATATAGTAGGCCCATAGTTTGAGGCTGCAGGCCTAATGCGAGTTTGGTAATGTCTATAAACGTACGTGCACATTTGCCTAATGACACAGAAGGCATAATAGTTTTGTACGAAAATATCTAAACCAGTTATTAACTTTAAAGAAACTGTTACCTATTTTCTGTTTTGTAGCGTTTTTGTACATTAATTAACACACTAGGCATACAGGTATTCTTATTCCCTATTTATTGGACATATTAGGACTCGCTATGCATTGGGTAAACATGTAAAGTATTACGTATGCTACTGCTACCATGCTACCTTTGTAACCTGCTGTTGTATTTGGTGCGGATGCGGCGAGGCCCTTTGAGGAACCGCTGTAAGAGTTTGCTGCGCCGTCGGACCGTTCTGATTAGCCGCACTGTGTTGTGGTTGAGGCATCTGAGCCTGAACGTTTTGTGTGACGATTGTCCCATGAGGTGTGATGATCCTTGCGGATGCGGTATTAATCTGGCCTTGTGTGTTTACAAGCTGTAGATGAAATATGATGAAAATGTTATAGCTGGTATACTACTTTCATCATCATACAGCATTAACAACATGTTTTATTCAATAATTTAGATTAATAAATAACAGAATATAAAATAAGCTCAAAAATAATGCACAATTCATGCATATTGATTAAGTACGCGAAACTCGCAAGACCAGGTGTACTGCGACGAAACAAACTTTTATTGTTCATTTAAAGCCGATCCGCTGAGAGAATGACTTGGATGAAACGTGTATGTACTGTATACACTGTACTGTATATACTGTAAATGGAGTAAATATAAAAAGAAACCAGTCTGAACAGAAGGCCAGTGGTGGTTGTTCACTCCACCACAATACCGAGTTGGCGCTAATTTGTAGAAAGGAACTGCAAGGCAGTTTACCGGTTTTATTTGCTTATTATCAAAACATGCTTTTACTTTGTAAGTTATTGCGAAGGATAAATATTATTCGGTTCTGTTTTCAAATGATATTCTACATTTGAGTTCCCGACTGACAAAATATTCTGTAATAATGCTGACTGAATGTTACTTAAACGTTGAAATGGGAAAAAAATATTGACAATACAAACTGTAAACACATTCTTTCAGCGGTTCCACTATAGTTAATCAAGCTATGATGAAAAGCTTACAAGTGAAAGTGAAAAGCAAACGCAACAATAATAACCCACATTATAATTGAGACACGAATATTAATCTGTTTTGGCATACCTGGTGCGTTGACATTTTGAGCTGGGTAATTGCCGGGTGGCCTGATTGGTTTAAAGAATGCTGCGCCATTTGATGCGTTTGAGAGATCTGTTGTTGGAGATGTTGCTGTTGATGTTGTTGAGTATGCTGCTGCTGTTGTTGAACAAGTTGTTGTGTCTGTGCAAGTTGTTGTGGTTGTGGAAGTTGTTGTGGTTGGGAAAGTTGTTGTGGTTGAGGAAGCTGTTGTTGTTGAGGGTGTTGCTGTTGTTGAGAATGTTGCTGTTGGGCAAGTTGCTGTTGCTGCTGAACAAGTTGCTGTTGCTGCTGGACAAGTTGCTGCTGCTGTTGCACGTGCTGATGCTGTAATATATCAACAATTATGAGATTAATTATGTATAATTAAAAGTCGTTAAGGCGAAGCTTTCGCGTAAGTTTAGGAAAAAGCGCTTAAACCTATCTGTACACAATAAGCTAGGAATGTAAGATAGAGTGCAGACCGATCAAGCATAGGTCGGACGTTGACAGTGGTCACGGTTACAATGAGCAGGTGGAGAGCGGCGCGGATAAGCCAGCCGAAGTCTTTTTATTTTTATTAAGGATAAGCAAGCGTAAGACCACCATCTCACCTAATGTGATGATGTGGTCTACAATGGAGCACGCCCGTCTAGAAGATACAGATTCCCGTGATTTGAAGATACTCAGATTGTATTCATGCAGAAACACAGATTTAGGCAATAGACTCCACTCGTTAGCTGTACGCACTATAAATGTGGAAGCAAAACGCTTCGTGCGACAAGTTGGAACGTCTACCATACATGGATGTCGCATTGGCGTCCGTTTGGTCGTTCTTAGATCGAATGGGGACAGAGGAATCAAATAATTTAACTCCAGAGTGTACTGCCCGAAATGTATCCGATAAAACACGGACAAACTAGCGACTTTAAGTCGGTGCTGCAGATGTCCGGTCTCTTCTCGACGAGAGAGTCGTTGATTCATGATCGTGAACAATTTATTAAAGTTATTTTGTAAAAGCTATGTAAAAATTTATGTTATTTTGAAATTTCTCAGAGCACGTCCCCAACACAGGTAAGAACGACCGGCGACTATGGAGTCGGGAATCGCGCGTACTCGGGCAGGTAGCAGGTAGGAAAGGTGTACACAGTTCACATTCGTAACGTGCTCGCCGGCGGCTTTCGGCTGCAGTGGAGGGAAGCTCGCGTGGTGTTGAGTTACCTGCGCATGCGCGAGCACGTTGGGCAGCGCACGCGGGCGCGGCGCGCGGTGCTGCGCCTGCGCCGCCTGCGGGTTCAGCAGCCGTGGGGCCCCGCGCCCCGCGCCGACCCCTGCAACACCCGCGCCCCCTCCTCCGCCAGCCGTCATCGAACGTATCGGCGATAGCGCCGTCCCCACCTAGTCACACGCCTCCTCACATTATCTATTCTATACAGTTATACGACTATAATGGCTAAATATTAACACAAAAAGGTTGCTGCGCTTAGTAGAAGATTCAATTTAAGATACAGATATGAGAAAGCTATATTCCCAAAAAGTTTAGTGAGTTTGATGATGCAGAATATTATTTAATAAAGAATTATGGTAATGTTCTTTAATTAAATCTAGCACGCTCCAAATCTCGGAAGATGAGAAACGTTGTGTAGACAACATTGGAACCTTTACAAAACAGCTACGCGAGCGAGTCTTTGAGTTCCGTAATAAATTATGCATCACGTCGTCACTAATCATTTCAATTTTACCCATACCTAGTACTTAACAAGCAAAAAGTGGCAAAAATACAAATATCCTGTACCAACCACCTGCCCGAAAGGACTTGTTTAGAAGAAAACATACTAGATGGTAACAAATTTAAAAAATCTTTGACTGACTGGTTTCTTGCGATTGCTTTTGTAGTAGGTATTCAAGTATTTTTTGTAATAAACCTCAATCGTAAAAAATAAATGTTAAATTGTATTAAGTTAGATATTCATTAGTAAGATAGAAAACTATGGGCTCCGTGAGCAGGCTCGTCACACGAGCTATAGAGAGGGCTATGTATATGTATTGTCTCCACGCGTTTCTCTCAGATATGAGGAAAATATGTTAATGCAATATATTTATTTAGATAACAAGCATTTTCGTACAAAATAGTGTTTATATCATTTGTAATTGTACTATGAAATCCAGGCCTCTTTCGACAAAGTTACATTACAATAAATATGCCTTTACTTAGCGAAAAATAAAAATTATACACACTTTCATTAAACAGAAGCAAGATTTTATCTTAGTGTTTATATGTACTTTTGTTGTTTTGTGTGCTGAGAGTTGAGTGTTTATTATGTTGTGCCACTACACAACATAATAAACCCTCACACATATCACAACACTCATCACACATGGTTTATATTAGTGTTGATCGATCATCAAGTAAGTCTTCATCAAGTATATAAATAAATGATTATATACCTTCTCTACAAGTTCGCAAATAGCATGTTTCACTGCCCAGGTTCAGTTTGGATAATTTATGAAATATAACTTTCTTGCATGTATACACAGTGAGGCTTATTAATTTTATTTCTTTGTTTATTTTGTTATACATATAATGTTCCACAAAACTAGACAATCTGCATGCAAACTTTGTAATGCATTTTGGGATTGTGCATGCAGCGACATGCAGTATGCTTAAAATTAGAGGACATGTCAGCTTCAACTTTTATTAAAGAGTGTTGTAGAAGTAGCAAGAGATCCATAGAAAAACAAAGGTCACCAATATAGCCCAGCGGTTTAGTAAGTTGATGTGGCAGTGGGCAGGGCACATAGCTCGAAGAACCGATGGCCATTGGGGACGAAAAGTTCTCGAATGAAGACCGCGGACTGGCAAGCGCAACATAGGACTCCCACCGACCAGGTAGATGGTGACTAAGATCGTGGGTAAGGGCTGGATGCGGGCCGCTTCCATCCTGTCCTTTTGGAAATCAATGGGGGCGGCCTATGTCCAGCAATGGACGTCCTATGGCTGAGATGATAATATAAACTATAAACGGTATAAGGCGACATTTGTGAAAATTTTATTTTCTATGGATGGGTACATGCATTGTTTAAATAGTCCCTCAGTTTTTTTTTATATAACACATTAATGCACAAATTGTACACAATTATTGACAATAAAAACAAGCAAGCAAATACGAAAAGAATGCCTGAGCTCTCAGTAGATGCACTTATTTGCCCAAACTTTTATTTATATAAACCAAACTTAAAAGCAATCATTCCGGCACAGTCTTAATGTGGTGGTTGATATTGCAATAGACTCCTCAGCTGAATTCTTATAAGGTTAGTGGCACTAGATAGTGTCTCACCGTTTGTGGACCAAGCAATCTTGCGGTAACCATTGGTGAAGCAGTCATGGCGGCTCGAGGGTTGGGGCGCCTTGGTCTTGCCGCTCTCACCGGCGCGGGCGGTGTTCCTACCAATGTTACTCCACTGGGATTGGTTAGCGCTTGATTCGGCACCTGTAGTGGCGTTACACAATAGTTTAGCCATCATGGCAAGACGTAGCGCCGCCAGCGACCTCATTAAGTACACTCCGCAATTGGAACTGATAAGTAATAGAAGTGTCCTTCACCAGAGGCGGATATATTGAATTCTTAAAAAGGGAATGAGGGATTAGCTTCCCAGCAGCGCTAGACATAAAATATGTACATTGACTTACCGGATGAGGATTGAGCAGTCTAGCAGGCACCATCGATGAAGTGGGCATAGCTGGACGAGGGTTGGCACGGCGCGGTTTCGGCGTTCGGACCGGAGTACGAACTAGCGTTACTCCTCCATTGGGACTGCTCAGTGCTTGGTTTAATAGGCGCGGTGGCGCTTGTCGAGTTGGGGTGCCCTGGAATTAATAGTTTTATAAGGTTTGTCAGCCATTCTAATTAAGCTTGCAAAACACAAGTAAAAGCTAATTCACATAACAGACTTGACAGTGTATGTAGAATGAATATGCCGGAGTGTGTTAGATATTGTAATAGGATAGACGACGTTAGATGTAATGTATGGACTTGACTAGGTGTTGCTAGTGTCGGACAAATAGGATAGATGGCGCTGTCGAAGCGTGTTAAATATTCGAAGTAGATGGCGTTGTCAAAGCGTTTTAGATGTTTAAAGTGGCAATCATCGTAGACCACATCATCACTTAACATCAGGTAAGATAGTGGTCAAACGCCAGTCTATTGTGAATACAAACAAAAGTCAAGAACTTTCCGAAATACAAAGTGATTATGCTTTTTATTAGATTTCCAAAAATCTGTTTATTCGGTGTTTCATTGATCACTGCCAAAGAGAGAAGCGACAATCAATCCAGTGATCATCGAATTGGAGTCTTGACCCTTATCATTAAAGATCGTTTCAACCTATTATATTATACATAAAACTATAATCTACTTACAGACTGATTTATATACGCCGCATGCATGACAACTTGCTGATGCCCCTGGTTGATACCAATCTGCTGGGGTTGCATGTGCTGTTGCACCTGTTGGTGTTGCTGTTGCTGCAGTTGGTGATGTAATTGTTGTTGTTGTTGTTGTAGTTGCAAGTGAATCTGCTGTTGATGCTGCTGCTGTTGTAGATGTTGGATGAGTTGGGGAGAAGCGCGCGACAGTTGCTGTGGTTGTTGTGGCTGCAATACAAGCTGTACAAATTATTATGGTGAATTTTATTCAGCCGAACTATAAATAAGTGCCGTTGAAAAGTAGTTGAAACGATTGTCATTTAATTTTTTCCTGTAGAAAAAATCAAGTATATTACAACTAGAATGTTTACTGGCCCTCAAGGACAGCTGCCAGTATACACTCTTTGTGTTTTTAACAGGGTGGTAGCTAACACGTAGGTAGCTTAACATATGGGAATCGAACTGGCGTCCTTCAGGTTGACAACCGACGCTGTGACCGGCAAGTTTTCATCCTAAAATAAAATTAATAAGATTTTGACTAAGTCTGGCGATACCCGTCCCGGCAGTGTAAATAATGCATTTTTTTTTTGTTAGTGATAATAGTAATGATGAATACTCACAGTGGGCTGTGGAGGGTGTTGCTGTGTTGGATGCTGTTGCTGCGAGTGTTGTTGCTGCGCATGTTGTTGCTGCGCGTGTTGCGGCGTGTGCTGTTGCGGAGGTGGGGGCTGCGGAGGCGGGGGTTGCGCTGGATGTATCACTGTCGGCTGTGATAACACATGTGCCGGATTCACCAACTGCTATCGACAAAATCGACCTCAACTACTCGTTTCCATAACTATACGACTGCGTAATATTTACGGGCATGACATACATCACTACCATTTAATCCTACCGCAATTAAACTTGTTATGAGAAGCCTACCTCAGTGTGATTTGGGATGGATGAGCACCTGACTGGATAGTATTATTTAAAACATTATCTATAAAAAATTTTGGGCAATATATAAGTATAAACTAACGTAAATTCACGCCTCTTTCCCATAGGAGTAGGCAAAGATCATGTCTAAGTGTCCACATATAAGTATAAAATACAGATTAAATGCCTAAATCCTTTCACAAATCAGAAAGTAATTATATTTTTAATATAATTGGATCCATACCAATGAATTATGAAATTATGAATGCAAGCTTTCAAAATACAAACAATTTTTTAATTAATTACTATTTCGTGTGGCTCCCACTCGTAGGAAGTTTTAGTCCAGACTCTAATATTACAAAGTAAATATGACGTGAAGACCTGTTCATCATATAGTTAGAAAGTACCTTTTCATGTCTATGGGTAAGAAAGGGAGAGGCAGGCTGCTGAATACCTGGATGACGAATGTTCAAAAGGACATGAAACAACTAGGATCTGACGAAGATGCGAGTGCGACGTCAAAGAAAAACTGGTTAACAATTAAATGCTACAAGAAATACATGGTGTTTAAATAATTAAAAAATATTTAAAATGAAGTTAAATGCCTGATGAAGCATGAAAACAGACATCATAAGAACAAGCCAAGCATGACAAATGTATACAAAAATATTTACAGGTTTCTACTACAAATGATCTGATAAGTAAAAAAATTGTAATGCAAATAAAAATTCTACAACAAAAATATCAATATTAAAACAAGCTATATAATTTACCAAACATTAGTAGGCTTCCTGTAAGTAGTTTCGTAGTCAGTTAGTAAAAACGATTATTAAATATTATTATTATATATTTACACCTTATATTATTGAAGCATATCTACACAGTCTACATTGTGTTGCTTAGTAATTACCTCAACCATTGTAATTTATGTTCAACAATTATTGTTTATTTGGCTCATATCTGTCTAGTATTCATTTCATATAATGATCCAAAACATGTGTATAATTGCTTTATGAATTGGCAAAGTTCTACAAAATAGATCAATATACATATTGATCATGTTCACCATCTATTTTATGATCAGCAATTCAAAAATACAATATTAATTGCATTAATATAAAAACTGATTAATTTGCATACTAGTCCTTGCCACATTTTGTTTATTTACAACCATATTTTTCTAGTTTAAAAAAAAATATTCTGGATACTTCATTATAACTCCGTGTCTGTCTGCCCCCCTGTCAGCAGGCTTTCTCATAAACCGCATGGAAAATATTTTTTTAGAATAATAAAGGGGCTACCATCTAGAAGACATACAATTTTGCTGCTTTTGCTCAATTTTCATTATGCCAATATATGTACAAATACCTAACTAATGAATTTAATAAGTAGCTACATAATGTTATAACTTTTACAATGGAAGAGAACCCTTGGTATAAAAGACTGACTTCAGTTTGACCATTATTCTAATATTTGTATATTGTTTATGATCATACTTCGGAATACTGTATGTAAGAAAATACAAATATACAAGAAGAAGAAGAAGAAGAAGAAAATACAAAGAACATGTATCACATAAATATTTAAATTAAATACCACACAGGCATATAAGTAACTTGAAATGATTTTATGATCTGATAACTGTTAACAATAACAAACCTAAACTAATAATTAATTAATAATTTGGCTTACTTTTATTAAATGAAAGGTATAGAAGTATTAAAACCCAAATGAATTAGAACCAAATGAGGAGTGATAACATGCCAAGCGAATTATTTACGAAAGGCAAGTAATCTACAACCATTAATTCCCTTGCATTGAGTGGGTAAGTTGGTAATCTAACATACATGTTGTGGTCGTTGTGGAGATGACTGTTGTTGCATCATAGATGCGTCAATGATCTGCTGTGCCTGTTGTAACACAACCTGAGCATCCACAGGTAAATCGGATGTGTAGTAAACCTACAAATAAATTTCACATGAGCAGTTATCTAACAAGCTAACTATATCTTCGACATATCAAATACAAGTTGTTTATAACAGTTTTTAAAATTAATTAATACAAACTGATGGAATATTTGTTCAAAAAGCTTGATATGAAAGCTATCAAAACAATGAGAAAAGTGACTATTGGAGCTACTTGTACACTATTTGGCTGTAGAGTTATGGATACCACTCATTATAAACAATTTCAGTTTTCGAAAATCTGAATCCCAATTTCATCATCATCTCAGCCATAGGACGTCCACTGCTAAACATAGGCCTCCCCCATTGATTTTCACAAGGATCAAATCCCAATAATACTTTGTTACAACTCTGCCACAAAGTGTGCAATAAAATGGATGCTACTGACTTGTCGGTGTAAGATCTGCTGCTGTTGTTGTTGCTGCTGCTGTTGTTGTTGCTGTTGTTGTGGATGTTGCTGTTGTTGGGGCTGTGATTGTTGTTGCTGGAAATCTTGTCGCGGTTGAGAAGCTTCATGACGAATTATGTATTGTTGTTGGTATTGCAGCCCATCACTAACAACCAGTTGAGGCTGCACACCATCACTCACTATAATGTCATTTGGCTGATCTGCTTGTTGTACCACAACCTTGAAAAATAACAAGTCAGATTTCATTGAAAGTTAAAATAAACAATTAGAATGAGAGGGAATTGAAACTTTTCTTGAAAGATATCAGTTAGTCATTAGAATCTGATATAAAAAATACACTGAGATTAAGATTAATGGGCAAAGATTCCTAACTGTACATGTAAGTAAGATATATATATATATATTTACCTGTTGCTGTCCATATTGCTGGTCTTCTTGATTAAGAACTATACCATCCAGACATATGTTTGGACAGTACCTTTGTAATTCTTCTAGTGTCAGCGAATGGCCTTGACCAACTATCTGGTAGTATTGAGCCATTGCTGGTGCTTAACCTGTTGGAAATACAATTTAATATACTACCTCTAAAACATAAAATACAAATTTTAAGCTTTAAATACACATAGATACAACTTGTTTATGATATTGATTAATATTAAGTGAAACAACAGGCACTATTTAACTCAATTTAAAATAAATTAGTAACATAACTGCACACAGAAAATTAAACTTAATTCGTGAATAAAAAATTAAATGAAATACCATTGATTTGATTCAGCAATTTCATTGGACTTGTCAATCCACAAACTTAATAATATAATGCTTAGAAACAGTCTGGGGTTAAGGAAAGAAAAAGTATTTCCATAAGGATTACATCGCTCCAGTATGTGTAGTTAAATTTTGCTCAGCTCAATTGGCTAAACTCTCAAATTGGCATAACAAAAGAAGAATAATAGAAAAAGAGGTAATTACATTGAAACTCCACAGAACAGTGGTCTTTGTATTATTGTGTTTACAAGTCTCAACAGTGCTCAGGGGTAAGGTAGAAGCTATTTAGCAAAACAACCAATACTATCATTAGGAGTCCTGTGTAATTTACTTTTCAACATAAAAAAAGGATGCTACATCAAAACATGTCATTGTTGCACCAATTCATAAAATTAATTGTGTTTGAAAGGATATATCTTCAGGTTGAACCCAGACAAATTTAGTACATTCTACTTCATTTTCAAAAATATGTTATACACCCTTATGTATGTATCAACTACAAGTTCAATGTGGCTGTAGGCTTACACCAGGGATTGGCTTTGAGCCCATACATGTTCCTCCTCTGTGTGAGGAATGATATGTTTATGAAAGATGAGCACTGAGATGACTAATGATAGAAGAGAATGGAAGAGATAAAAGTGTTGAAACAGACATGTTCTAACTGTCTAATTAAATTGTATAAATTAGTAATAAGCAGGATGTAAGATATAAAAATTAGTATCAGGAAATGGCACACACATGAACAATTTATTTCACATCTATTTATGAATTACTACTAATATTTCACTTTATGACTTGTGACACCAAATTGTGTAGGCAAAGGTGGAAACCTCCTAGAACTAAAACAAATTATGTGTGTAATGTAATATTGTGCATTTGCTAATGATGAAACCTTCAATAAAAGTTGTATTACTGAAAAGACTTTTGTTAACTGCATTTATCTATTAAATTATTTGTGTAAATAGTGTTAGTGCCAATTAAATAAACAAAACTCAAGGCCACCTTCTCCTTGGCCTTTGTTGCGCCCCAGCATCTATTAGACTGACCATGGTGTCAATGACACTTCAATCAGATGACTACAGCATAATAGGGGATTTGATGCTAAATTGGTAGGTGTGAAAGTAGTGCTAGATATTCTTCTGCATCAAAGCAATAGTACAAATGGATTGCTTTTTACAGATTTGAGCAAATCAGCATTAATCTCTTTACTTTTTACAAATGGAAGTTTAAACAACCTCCATTTGTCCACCCTCAAAAATAATTGTAGCATCCCCAATGTAAACCAATAATAACTTTCCTCAGTCATTATTTATGACAAAATTTGAAAATTAAAACACATACCCCAAAGAATCCTTCAACAAGTTCACAACAGTTCCAACTTTATTAGCCTAGGTACCTTATTAGCTTAGGCAATTAGATGGGTTTTGAACTGTTTTCGTTCAGTGTTCGAGATGCATGTTAACTGTTAAAAACGCAACAGTGATCTACTACTTTTGTCACAAATAAAACAATTAAAAATTTAAAGGAAATTGTTTGTTATCAATGCTCAAAGGGGCAAGGAGGGGGAAGGAATGCAAAAGCTAAGAAAAGGAAATGTAATTTAAATATATTTCATTTGTAAACCATTAATAACCAATATTTTATTTTAAACATTAATATGGCAAGAAATATAGCCAATGGTAATCTGGTAAGATCATAGTATTTATAATATAGAACCTGTCATATTAACTGAAATGAATTGCTTTTTCCTATTATTAGATATTATACGCGAGTGGCTTGTCTCTTAATAAATTCGGTACATATTATGATGGGTAAAAAACTATGTGATGTAATGTAGATTTTCAACATAAATACAGTATGCCTTTATAGTAGATCACAAAGCAATAGTGTAAGAATCAGTCAGCACTTCAATTTCAACTTAAGTACAGGTGCAGATGTAAGTCATTTTGAATTGTTTACAATGTCACCAAAACTTACCCAAGTAGTCATTGAAAATATCGTAAGTGATATGAGCACATACAAATATTGTAATAGCAACTTCAGTGCGACGTGTACGAATAATGCTATGAAAATACGATGGGCTAAATCTCCCGAGAGACACGGCTATACACCTTGAATGCTATGCAGTTCAACAACACTTAGAATGGTATGAATTCGAAGATCGCATGTACACTTCAACTATGGCGACGGCGGAAACAACGCCTTTTATTTCTAGTTGTTACAATTTCACAATTTTTGGAGTTTGAACGGGATACGGGGGCAGAAAAGGAAAACATCTCAAGACGAAGTCTACACCGAGGGTACGAAATGGCTTCGATTCTTTTGATCCAACCTAAATACTAATGGATGAAGAAGTCACTGAAGGTTTATTTTATATTACGCAATTGATTCTTACCGATATATACTAAGGACATTTTAAATGCCTTTAATGTACATTTTAAACGAATTTCTTACATCAAAACCTTAATTTTTATCAACTCAAACGCCAAATCAAGATGCAAATTTACATTATGGCGTGTGTGTCACTTTTTTATTTTTTTTTAATGTTGCTAGCATTTAGAACAAAAAACCCACAGAAAACATAAGTAAAATAACTACTCAACCAAGGTGTGTTCGAGATGGATAAGCGCCGTTTTTGGCAGTTTACAACTGACCAAATTTAGTGTTTGATTTGGGTATTTGGTATTGCAAAAAGTCTAGATGATTTCAGCAGCGTCTGACGACCATTCAGTTTTTTTTGCGAACAGCTTGAAATCATCTATTAATACCAGATGAAAAACAATATCTTCCCTGCGAAGTTGATATAGCCTTGTCTTTAATGATTGCAGAGTGTTAAGAGGCTTTGATTTTTGGAAACTGACCAAATGATGCTTTGTTGTTGATCTCTCTGCAACTGGCAAGGCCCACACTACTGATGTTAATCGATGCTGTGATTGAAGCCTAGAAAAAAATAACGTGTCAGGGCTTAAATAGGGCTCAGTAGCTAATAACCAAATTATATACTTTCAGTAATTCATTCAAAAATATTAAAAACTGGTTACTAATGGTTAGGCTTATTCCTAACACTAAAGTTGATTAACGTAGGCTTGCTTCTAAAATATCTATTATGTAGGAGTTTACACGTCTTACTTTACGTTTACACTATATATCTTGATGTTTTGTGTTTTGAAATTCTATTCACTCTATGTATGTATGGCCGTGCTCCATTCGCCATATTTTTAAAAATTAAATTTACTAGTAGCGCCCCTCAGTTACAGAGCACGTTTTTCTCCAACTTCAATTATCCCATGGGAACTATACTTTTCTGGGATAAAAGTAGCCTATGTACTAATTCAGGGCTTAAACTATCTCCATACCAAATTTCATCGAAATCGGTGTAGCCGTTTGAGCATGAAGAAGAAACAAACATTTTTTTTGTACATATTATAAGAGACAACGTCATCACTTAACATCAGGTGAGACAGTTGTCAAATGCAAAATTTGACATCTGATAATAATAATATGGGACAACATTCACACAATGTCTTCAGGTCCCAAACTAGGCAGAGCCTGTACTATGGTAACCTGATGACTGATATATATACTTAAATACATACTTATATATTATATACTTTTTTTTTTTTGATGTTAAGTGATGACGTTGTCTAGGATTAAGCACGCAAATCTAGAAGGTACCTATTCACTCGCGACTTGAAGACTCCAGTATTGGAACATACCCACATACACACAAACTGTCGCATTTATAATATTAGTAGGAAGTAGGATATATTTACAATAATAACGCTAGCGTTACTATTTTAAGCTTATATACATTTTCACCATCTGGAAGATTGTCTCCCAGCTGATTTGCAAACATGTTCCGCTGTAAGTGAAATGAAATTTCAAACTCATGCTTGACACTACAATTGTATTAAAAAGATAAACATCGAATTAAACCATCCTATGACGAACATTTGGATGTACAAGCGTACATTAATGTAATATTTACATATTTTAAATTTTTTTTTTTAATTTGGCACACGCTCCATTGCAGTCGCAAAACTACAATGAGTGAAACGAAAGGTGAAGTATTTTATGAAGTTGAACATCGAATGTGGCCTTCCCATCATCCCACTAATATTACAAATATGAAAGTTTGGAGGGATGGATGGATGTTTGTTACTTAATCACTCCAGAACGGCTGAAAGGATTTGGATGAAATTTGGTATGTAGCTACTAGCTACTTCAGGCCCCCGAATAACACAAAGGCTAATTTTCATCATCATCATCTTTAAGCATCACCACGTGAGTAAAACCGCGGGGCGCAGCTGTTTCTGATATATAATACACAAAAAATACAAAATATTGTTAGTTTTCGAATGGACCAACAATTATCAAATAATCGTTCTGATCGTTTTCATCAAAATTGGCGTTTTTCCTGAAACGCACCACTATTATTTAATTTATTACTTTACTTTTGCTCTGTACCATGCCGGGAGTGGGTTATTTTTTCGCTTTCTGATCAGTGGGTTATTTACTCTGCTCTGTCTGAAAAATTGTTATTCTGTTTGTATGCCCGCGATAGTGAAATTTAAGGATTTTCTTGTGTATTTTATTTGTTTGAGCAGTGTTAATTTTATTGGTTGCAAACTATAAATACAATTTACATAATTGTTTTAGACAGACTATATCTGAAATAATACGATTTTTATGACATTTTGTCACCGTCCAATCTCGTGCAAATGGATGATTCTGTGATTTCGCCAGGTAAACTGCAGCTGCAAGTTGCTTAAAACTATTAATACAAATCTTTGCTCTTGGAAACTTTTACATTGTAGGCTGACGGTTTCTATTATGGTTCACAGGTAATAAAATGGTTGACTCGGCTTCCGAGAGTGACTCCAGTTCCTTGGATGGAGGAGCAATGCTTCCTCCCAGTACTGTATCTCGTGATCAGCTCCAAAAGAGAATTGAATCTCTACAACAGCAGAATAGGTAGGCGTGTTTGTGTTCACATGTCTTTCGAAACCACACATCTGTGCCAATTTAGTTTTATTAAAAAGGAGGCGTATATATTTTCAATACAGGGTATTTTCAATTACAGGGTTCTAAAAGTGGAGGTGGACACATATAAACTTCGTGTTAAAGCTTTGCAGGAAGAGAATCGTGCCTTGAGACAAGCATCTGTTTCAATTGTGAGTTAAATTATATATTTATGTATATCAAGACTAGATAGCCACATGTCTTTGTACAGGGATACAGAAGAACAAGTTTGTACTCTAAATAAAAAAAGAAGTACAGTTTGTTATGTGTTGCTTACCAAACATCTCAAGCATATTAATTTTACAGTTTTGAACTATCTCAAATTAATCTTATTATTACAATCCTGAAATTGGAAGTATAATTTTTTATGCCCTAATTTCTTGCCCAGATACAATACTGCTTTGGTAATGAATTTATGCCACTGGGGTAGTATCAAATTAAAATTTGTTCACAGTCTTATATTTTTTAGCAAGCTAAGGCGGAGCAGGAAGAAGAATACATTTCCAACACTCTGTTGAAAAAAATTCAAGCATTGAAAAAAGAAAAGGAGACTTTGGCACATCACTATGAGCGTGAAGAGGAATGTCTTACCAATGATCTCTCCAGAAAATTGAATCAGGTTAGGATTGTGTTTCTTCTATCAGGAATCCTGTATCTTTCACGAGTTTATGCTAATCATGAACTATCCACTATGAGTTGTTGGCATCAGGAACAAATATAAATAATAGAAATGATAAATAGATATAAGGCTACCACAAACAAGCTAATTCTCAGAAACCATTAGACCTAAATTTGTTAAATACTGGAACAAGCCAAAATTCACTAAAATTCTGCAAAATGAACTAGTTACAATTAGGATATATTAGACGAGTTTTATTCAATTGCAGGTAGTTTTAGTCGGCACCAATAAGTAGCAACTTTTTATTATAATGCCTTTAGTGCCAACATAATAATTAATCTTTCAATACAGATAGCTTTTACATATAAGTAATTAGTTAAATTTAACATCATCATCATCTTCAAGTCTACTCTTGTTTGAGTTGTTCTGTGCCATAATAGTCCCACAATCCTTTTATTACCATCAAACCAACATTTCCTTTCCATCATTCCATCATCATTTCCTCTTGTTATAGCAGTCCATTCTGTCATATTCTTTGTCCAATTATTACCATTCTCTCTCATCATGTATAGTCCATATGATTTCCATTTAAGTTTTTTTGTTTATGCAATGAGATATCCTATTGTAACTTTCTGAACACAAAACGAGACAAGAGCTGTGTATATAATACACAGCTGAGGTTTTGCTAAAAGACAAGTACTTCGTTTTAGCAATATTTAGTGTCGAGAGACTATTTTCTAACCATGTAGACTGGTTGGACAGTAACTTGAGAGACAGTTTTCAGTATTCACCTGTCTTGGTTACCTTTTTTCAAGATTCATCATCGACGAGGAGCACTGTATCGTCACCAAATGTGAGCAAGTCTAGGCCTGGCAAGGTAGTATGCATAGTTCCTTTATATATATGAGAAACAGTGCAGGGCCTAATGCACCTCCTTGCAGGATGGTGAACATACACAGCACTTTCGCTTTTATGTTCATCGACTTTGACACACTGCATTCTTCCAGATAAATAGTCAGAAAACCATTCTAAAGCCAATCCACGATCTACAGCATTTGCCATTCTACCCAGCAAAATGGAAATAGAGACTGTCAAAAGCTTTCTCTAAATCAAGAAAGATTCTGTCCTATAAACTTATCTCGAAACCATATTGATTACTACTTAGGTTATTTTTATCTAGGTATGCCATCAGTCTCTTGTTTACTAGTTTTTCTAATATTTTGGACTGTTTTGAGAGAAGATAAATAGGCTGATAATAGGGATGGGCTAGGTTGTCGCGGCGCAGTGCGGGTGCCGCGTGGGTGTCGAAGAACCGGAAAACGTCGGCGACTGGAGGTCCAAAATTATCCGCTCATGGTCTGGGCCTCATAAAGCGTTTTTACTTTGCCTTCAGTGGGCGATCACTTCACCTTTCTGCTTGAGAAGAAAGTTGAAAAATGCGACTGGCATAATTGTAATGTAACAAACCGAAAAGGACTCACGTGGTAAACACTGGAAAATTACTCTCCTCTCCCCATGCCCCGCGCCCTACTATTAGCTGCTACTCGACCATCTCTCGCTAACTTCGTGTGGACTCCTCCACAAAGACAACTTAAGACAAAACAAAGCGTTGTTTTATAAAAGGTTATAAAACATATACAAACATCTTTAGGATTGATTAAGTAATTACAGAAATATTCGAGTACAAAAGTTGGGTTACATTATTTTGAAAAATTTCTGTAATTTTGCTTTTCAAACAAACAGGGATGTTATATCCTTAGTGTAGGCCTAAGCGCACCCAATTATTGCAAAACATGACATAGTGTAGTGCTTACAGACGCCAAATGAATGCACTTTCGTTTTCGTCTTTTTCAAAATAGTTGTGTGTTGTTTTTCCATAAATGCACCGATATCAACCGGAGTCGATACGAGCTTTACGAAAACAACCTTCTGACACAAATACGCGCCCCTTCAGACAGAATCATACACATATGTGTATGTACTACATTCATACGAACAAACTAACACACACACACATGATTATACGTGCTCAAATAAATGTAATTTGAGATATAATAATTTGGCCCAGATAATAATTTGGCTCCTCACTTCCAATTTATTTTATGTGGTCTATGAGTATACATGGTACAGAAACAATATATAAAAAAGAAAAAAAAACACTTTAAGGAAGGTCCTGTATCCTGGAATACACACTTGACTAGTACGGGAACAGGAGCTCACGATATGAGATAATTTTAGTGATCATATATTTTAGATCATAAGATTGTACCACTTGTAAATGTAAAACATTGTACTTACCCAAAGTTTTGAATAAAAATATTTCGAATGTGAAAAAATATTTTGTATTTGAATTTGAGCTGGGGACCAGTATGTGGCCTAGTTTATAATTAAAAAAATTTCCAAAGCCAGGCAGTGGGAAAAATAAATCTTCTATACTCTTTTTCATAGTTCCACGCGACTCCTGCCTCTTTATGCGTCAATTATTTTTTATTTTTTGTTAGAAATGAGTCGGTGATCATTAGTGGTGTTATTTTCTTCAAGGAGAAATAACACTACACTTTTAACCACCCAGGCGCTTTAGCCCTAAAGAACAGTTACCGCTAGAATAGTGAAACAGTAATTCAACATTCAACGCAGGCTTCGCCTCAGCATGAAGTATCCTCAGGAGCTTTTGGCTTCATCACCTCAGCCATAGGATGTCCACTGCTGGACATAGGCCTCCTGCATTGATTTGATCCTCTAATCCTCATGAGATTTTGGCTTAAAAATATATTATATTGTGTATTTTATTAACATTTGGTATAGATTTGCACAAAGTAATCCCTGAATCAATACATCTTCACCATGTGAGCGGTAACTAAAACATTTATTTTTTGTGGTAGTGAGGTCTTCATTATTTCTATTTTTATTATATGAAGAGAAACTTTTTAATTAGGTTCTCACATGCAATAGTTAATAATTGGAATTACATATATGTATTTCATTATGTGTTATATTTGATACATATTTTATTCTCATTAAATCAGTGAATTTTTGTAGGATTGATTGATAATATTGTTTTGATAAGGAACACTGTGATACTGATAACCTATCTTGGTAAACGGATGATTTATGCAACTCGATATTAAGTAGGTACATCTTCACCTCGATTTTTAAACTTGTAGATACTTTTATTTTATGAGTGATATGAGTTTATTATATTCGAAAGCCCTGATATGTATGGTTGGAGTGAAACTGAGTGACAGGATACACTATAAGTTATGTCAAGCATCAAAATGATAGTATTGCAAATTTAGTAATGTAATTTGTTTTCTCAGTTACGCCAAGAGAAATGTCGACTAGAGCAAACACTTGAGCAAGAGCAAGAATGTCTGGTGAACAAGTTAATGCGGAAGATTGAGAAGCTCGAGGCTGAGACACTCGCGAAACAAACAAATCTGGAAAGGCTTCGCAGGGAAAAGGTAACATATTATATAAATATATTTTATATAAGAATACATTGTTTCTCATGTTGGTTATTTGCTAATCGTCTGAGAAGACAGTCAAGTTGTGCACTGGAGGTAACTCTCAATTTTGCTCTGGACAAAAACAGAATAACAGAGGTAAGTACTTGTTTCTGTTTTTTTTGTTATTAATTTACAAAATCCACATCTCTTAATGAACAGAGTTTGATGTATGTTATTGTTACCTACAGCCAAAAACGGATTTCCATTATATAGGTATAAATATTAATGTAAGACAGTCTGTGCCACTAGGCACGTCAGATATAATTATGTTAATGCAGTACCATGTACATATTGTCGCATCACAACGTGTTTTGTGTAAGATGTTTCGTGTTATTTTACCTTTGCCGGGTCATTTATTACACTTAATAACTCTTTCTTGAATGAGTTTTTATTACGTCGAAATATGTCTATCGATGGTAACAGTTTATTGTACGTGTTTTAGAGATGATGAACAGGTGTGTTCGAGGCAGAGTTGGTGTAGAACCGATTAACGGCAAATAATTGGGTGTGTCTAGTTCAGAAGCCTACTCATGACAGTAGCAAAGGATTCAGCATAGCTCCCTGAATGTATGTCATACTTTTTTCAAACTTTAGTAGTTCCCACTACGATGCAAATAAAGCCTATGGGCTTGACCTCTACTATAAATAGTATTAGTAGCTTACATTTTAGTGTAGCAAAGTGGCGACCGAGCATTGCTCGGTATTTATAGACACCAGTGCGATTCTATTTCTCTAACCGCTAACGATGAATATTCGTTTTAGTTGATCACGTGATATATCGCTTTGGAGCGTATGAAAATGTATGTGATTACATACATTTTTTATGTTTTCTGTCTAGGGCTACAGTATAGATAAAGATGTTAAAAGTTGTTGCCATGAACAGCCTCTGATCCAAATTGTTACATCCGAGATATCGTGAAGATGATGTATAAGAACAGTTCTACTCTAAACATTTCAGGTTGAACTAGAAAACACTTTGGAACAAGAACAAGAGGCCCTGGTGAACAGGCTGTGGAAGCGGATGGATAAACTTGAGGCAGAAAAGCGGTCACTTAAGATCAGGCTGGACCAGCCCGTCTCCGACCCTGCAAGTCCTAGGTGACAATTTTAAAAACCTTTCCGTATCTTAAATATTTGTTATTTGCTTGTCTTATATTGTGTCAAGTGTGGAGATCAATGTTATGACTTACCAAGTATTTGGCTGAATGGTAAACAAACCCTTTTCTGGGAAAATCCTATATGGATACTACGGGGAGGCAAGGTTATGTGGGAGTGTTCAGCAGAGTTAGAGTCCACAGAGATACACTAAAAACCCGGGGTGTTCTACCGACGTCGACTGGTAACGGGGGCTGCGGGCGGGACCGCTTGCGCATCTTCTGCGGCACCCGTAGATATGAAACCTATACTTAGCCACTAATCATTCAGTGAAATATTTGCCTATCATCAAATAAAATGTATAATTTTAAAACTTTCAACTGACAATTAATTAATCAATGTGATTGGTGACATAATTTCATTGTAGCGCTAAATCATCTGACTTTGTGTTTCATTACCTTTACATCACATTTACAATACTTTTGCTTTGAGCCTTTCTGATTATGTTACTTTTATGACATGTCTATTTTCAAATTGATGAGTGTTTATTGTTGCTAGGGACATTAGTAATGGTGACACGGCATCCAATCTCAGCACTCATATTCAGACCCTTCGCTCAGAAGTCGTCAAACTAAGGTAACTAACTAACATTGTTCACAGTAACCTAGTATTAATACTTTTCATTAAGTCATTCGACATAGTCTTATGGCTGTTTTAAGGCAACACCGAGGCCGACAGCTTTATGTGTCTTTAGAAGCAAGGAACTGGTCAGTTGAACATTTCTCCAGCGATTGTTTACTTGGATGGGTAAAGTGTCCTAGAGAATATTGCATAACATAGTTCATCAATTAGCTCGTGTAGGCAGGTTTTGTACTGTAACACTGTACTGTAAACGTACTTGATAAAACATATCAATGAACATGTCCATTCCCAAAGCTCGCACAATCCGTTCATTCTTGAATTACCATTCCCATCTCTCAATTCCGTAGAGTATGGAAAAGTCTATCTCAAAATAATGGCGCCGTTCCATTCTATGCAACGCCACAACGCAGCCATAGAAAACTGCTCGCGTATATATTGTAATGTTGTTTTAGAATCTGTTATTACAATGCATGCAGGAATTTTGCGTGCTGCTCCTGTATAGTTTGTATCGTGGATGCTCGCGTCTTCGTGCCTGACTATACTCAATTACTTACACTTGACAAGTGTTCAAAGTCTAAGTAAAGCAGGTTTCTTTATTTAGTAAAAAACAATCTTGATTTACCAAAAAATGAAACTAACTTAACTAACTGATGGCCGTTGGGGCCGAAAAGTCCTAGAATGGAGACCACGGACTGGCAAGCGCAGCATAGGACGGCCACCGACCAGGTGGACAGACGAACTGACTAAGATCGCGGGCAAGGGCTGGATGCGGGCCGCTTCAAACAGGTCCTTGTGGAAATCAATGGGGGAGGCGTATGTCCAGCAGTGGACGTCGTATGGCTGAGATGATGATGAAACTAACTTCAACTACTGGCGGTGTTCATTATGACACAAGATATACTTCTACGTTACTGTAGTAATGTAGAAAAAAAACAATACTTATAGTATATCTTATTCCATTATGTAAATAATACGCGTATCATACGCGATTATTTGCATACTGCTCTTGTATGGATTGCAAGAACTTAGTAAAAAACACACTTGTAATCTATCGGAGATTAGTTTCATACCCTTGCGGGCGGAAAGACGCGGTGCCGTTAATTGTAGTTTTCTTATTTAACTGAAATTTATTTAATATCATATATTAAAGTGTAGTTTAACCATATTCTTTAATAACAGAAATCAACTTGCGTTTTCTCAAAACGAAAACAAAGAGAAGATGCACCGCTTCGCCTTAGAAGAGAAACACATTCGCGAAGAGAACATGCGTCTGCAGAGGAAACTGCAGCAGGAAGTCGAAAGACGTGAGGCTCTGTGCCGACATCTGTCCGAGAGCGAGTCCTCGCTGGAGATGGAAGAGGAGAGGCAGTTCAATGAGGCCCTTAGCGTAAGTGATGTATTTATGTTTGTCAAATTGTAGCGTGCTCACCTTTGGGATGGGTCAGACAAGTAACAACTGGACGCTCTAGAGTCAATCGAGAGGCGAGCCTAAAAGATTATCGGCAGTAACTGTTCGGTAGTAGTAGAGCCTCGAATGGAACTCGTTGTCCCAGTCTGTGTTCCCAATAGGTACTATCCTGGATCCTACCTGGATGTCCTACATCTAGTTTAGGACGTAGCACGCAAGCCTAAATTGAAGGTCCGTCATCACTCCGTCGTTGCTCATGCGGGACGTTTCGGCCGGAGGTACAATAGGCATAAGTAGGCGTAAGTTTGCATCTCCGAGTACGGCCACTCACTCGCACGTAGCTGAGTGTTGCGTCGCCAGGGTCAAGTCCTTGTACCTAATTGTTGGAATGATTCTCGCGTACTTCTGTCGCAGCTTCCTATCTCGATTTCTGTGCTGAATGACAGACTGTTACACTTACGTGCGCAAACGTTCGCGAGCCCAAGGTGACAGGCACAGTGGCCGAGTGTGCACGCGCCCGCGGGGAGCGAGCTGTAGAGTCGTGTGCGTTGTGTGCAGGCGCGGTCCCGCAGCGTGTCGTCCCCGGGCGGGTCGCGCCCGCTGTCCCCGTACGCGGCCCCGCTGTTGCCAGGCCCCGGGGCCGGCGCCGGCGCGGGGGTACCGCTCTGTCGGCCTCAAATGCACCTCAACTCGCAGGTCAGTGCTTGTATACATCACTGATTAACTAGCTCAATATATGTGACAAAATATGTTTAATGTTATTTAGTTGCACAGTTTTTTATATTTCGGCCGTCCTCGTCGTTCGTGTTTCATGGACGGATGCCTCCCTGTGATCGTTACCGTGACCGAATGGGAGCTGTCCGCATCCTTCTGCGGCTCTTGACAGAAATCCTCAGTGAACCGTCTTCCGTTTGTTGTAACGATAATTAGTAATTTTTGCGCAGAATGACTGACAGAATGACTCGCGAGGATGATACACACGTTTGTGAATGGTGATGTTTATGAATGGACCGTTTAAGAGAAAGGAAATGAAAGTTATCGTAAGGAATACGAAATAAAAATATATTTGAAAAAGATGCATAGAATATTTATCATGAAAGAAATGTCGCCGAGCAAGGCTCGACTCCTTATTTAATGTTGATTGGATATTTATTTGTTCCAGAGCCGGCGAGCCAGCGACCGGTTCGTGAAGCCGGCTATCCCGGGAGGCTGCGTGCTGCCCCCGCGGCCCCACCTCGACCCCCTCACGGCCCTCCCGCCGCCCCACGCGCCGGTCTTGGCCCCCCCTCAGCCCCCAACGCCCACCATCGTGCAACCAGCCAGTCCTATGGACACGTCCTCTAAGGACTAGATACTCACGCATAGAATCACTTATTCAGCTCCTTCGGCATTTAGGCATAATTTATTGCTTTGCTCCGGGCCTCATGTCTTACAACTGAAACATAATTTTATTTCTATGCTCGTCTATCATGGGTACATTTAAATCGATGAATATATCGAAGCCACTTTTAGATTTTCAAAGGCAAGAAAGTATATATAATTTAATTCGAGTTGCTTTCCGAAATAGTCACTGGCGAGAAGCGGCGAGAAACTCGGTTCAACTCTCCGTACACTACCGATGTCTATAAATTAATCTTTTTGCTAATTAATCGTTAGTTTTAGGCACATTTTTCTTATAAAAACAGTCTTAAAACTCATAAGCGTCCCTCTGCCATTTGCTAGCCTTCGCCAATAATAAATGTACACCGTAAGCAAAGCATAACCCCCTCAAATGTATCACAATATATCATTGCAGCTAAATTATGATAATAAAATCAATGTAAAATATTTTATAATAAGTCAATTATAAATTATATTGAAATTGGTGTGTATGAGTAGTTGAGCTGATTAAGTGAGTTCAGGCGAGGTAGTCACGTCGACGATACACCAGCGCAAGAGTTGCGCGTTTTGATCATTTGAAGATATTCGTGACTCGTGTGTTTGAGTTGTCAAATGTCGGAAGTCGGTAGACATGGTACGAGAATTATTTTTACGACTGTATTTATTATGTTTATTTTTATAGAGCGAAGAAATTGTGAACAACTCATTTAAATTGACATTTTCACTATTTCGTTCATTCTCTGTGTACTATAGTCAGCAATTGTCCACTGAGTTATTATAATTAGACTCGCACGCGCGTTGATCGACACTACCAACCATCCAAAGTGTAGTTACCAGTAGTTGAAGGGTTACAATAAATAAATAAGTCCTGTGTCTGTAGTACGAATAACATCCGTCAGAGTTTTCGTATCGCTATCGTATAAACGATTGAATAACGCACCTATTGCTCGAAAAATGTATGAACTATCCGTGTCACAGTTGTTCTAGATAACATGTCAGTTTGTGCTTGAGTTCAATAGTGTAACGCTGTGATGCAACTACAGAAGGAATGCGATAATGATTATACAGCCACAGAATTATGAATGACGTATAAATTTCAGGGTACCGTCAACGAAAGATTTCCTATAAATTCTCTATATGACTATATGAATCGCTACCTTAATTCATTTAATATATAAATCGCTTTATTATCTAAGTCTGTTAATTATATGTGAACTTATTGATTAAGTCGTATGAGTTTTCAGAAATTTTTTTCCACTGATTAACTGTTTTAGTTCAGCAATGCGTATCTGTGCCTGCGACACACTTCAAATTATGGTTTTCGTTTAGCTTTTGTATAGAACAGCGAATGGGAAGAAAAATAATTAAAATTCAGTGGTTACATGTTGTTTTGCTCTATGGGTCTCACCGAGTATTGTATATGTTCGAAATGAGGCGAAGTTGTGATTCCGTGTGGCGTGTTCTACGTTGATTCTCGAAATATTCAGCAACTGTACTCATAACTCTGTAAACCCCCGTCCACGTGCAGTTACGGGAAACAGCTAGTCTGCTTTCACACGCTTTTGTTCTATTTACGTCATAATCATGACTTTATCTATCATTGAAAAATAGAAATAAAACAAGATACTAAAAGCTAATCTTAAATGTTAGTACTCGGTACGACAATGGATGCCCTAGTCGCTTGTAGCGATTTCCTCCAGGCAATCTTTGGATCGACAGAAACGGAGAATGGTACATAAATATGGTCGGAGTAGTGCATCTATTTGATTATTTAGATTTAGTGCAAAATGTTCATATAAATTCTAATACTTAAATATTATAAACTAATCTATCGGTAATGAACAAGTACTGGGCAAATATTAATCAATGTTAACAATCGTCGTTGAAATCACGTTTATCTCGAGGCATTGGTGTGGGTTTAATTTTTATTATAAGGCTGTGTAAAAATAATTTGTGAGTAATGTATAAGCAGGCGGGAGGAGAAAGTGTATCTAATTATTGTAAACTATTTATAATATGTTGAGTGTGGCGCTCTACTTCCATGGTTGTTGTTAGGTGTGTATGATAGTTAGGGGCGAGTTGTTGCCCAGAGGGCGCTGTTTGTTCGGTGTACGCGAGTGGAAGTAGGGTGCAACCGTCTTTGGACACAATTATGCTAAATTTTCAAATAAATGTTTTTTTTGTCATGTTATACTTAATTAAAACAGAAATATACGCATTCATATTATTATTTTTGAGTTTTAATCATATAATGGATTTTAGAAGACTGTAGTGTATGACCACATAATATCCTAATTATGATATAGTATGTGTATCTCAGGGAACGTACTCATACTACGCGACCCATTGTTTACAATTGTTATGCCCCGACCACCCGTAGCTCAAAAAAAACATACGGGTCGAATTGAGAACCTCGTCGTTTTTTTGAAGTCGGTTAAAAAGCACGAGATTTCCCTCGACGATATTGACTACGTGACGAAAACCTAAACCCTCCCCCCTCTGAACGGGTCACGTAGTATGAGTACGTTCCCTTATTAGTGATGTGTTGGTACAATTTCTTTCCGTTTTCAACCGACCGACCCGTCTCGCTTTTGAGCTTTTTAGCGTTTGACGACTAGCTCAAATGATGGTCAGTGACGATGTGGTCGAAGGTGTAATCACGCTAACGTTACATAGATGTTTACTGGCTCTCCAGGACTGTGGCCTGAACACACTTATGTGTTTGGTGACAGTTTTTCAAACTAGCTAGCCAGGCAAGTATTCGAAAGTAGCCTGCCGCCATAGGAATTTGATAACCGTGTTACGTTTAAGCTGGTAGAGCCGAACCGTAGAGATGAACCAGCATTTTCAGCAAGTGTCGATTATGTTATATTTTTAGGTCTGACCAAAAAGTGGAGTCGCGTTGACTGAGAATTACTCTGGCTCTGTTTGTCGCCTAAGACAATGCTTCTTAACTACACGAGCTGTGATTCTCACTGACTACACGAGCTGAAAATGTGATGTGCTGATGTGGGTACATCGACAACAAAGAAAGCAGATATATATACAGCAATGGCTCAGAGAACAGGACATTCCATTTGAACAATCTTTTCTTAAATTAGAATTGTATGATATAATAAGAAAAACCGGACACGTGCGAGTCGGACTCGCCCACCGAGGGTTCCGTACAAATTTGTAGGTACATACATATCAGTCCTATTAGTTAATTATTTATACAGTTAAAAGTAGATGGCGCTAAGTACAACATCCCCTCAGATGTTAAAGGGAAGGTGTAAATTCCGCCTAGCATGTCTTTAATGCAATGAACCACAAAACTTTTATAAAAAATAGTTTTTTATTTACTCCAAATGTTTTTTTTTAATTCTTCGTCATTAACCGAAAACTATACAACATAAAAATAATACATATTCGACATATTTTGCTTATTATTATGTTACTGTTACAATAAAAACTGAAGACGTCTAGGTTGCAATCTAAATTTGTTCATCACTTTGTCAATAAACTTAGTAACTTAGCGCCCGTCGTCGACTAAACGAATGGGAACACTTGATAAGTTAAGATAAACACTTAATACAATTTATGGAGCAATGGGATACATTTTATTTTGCGTTGAGTCCCGGTTTGGGCTTAGGCCTGGTACGAGAAGAATAACAGTGTATCCGTCGTCCCGGAAAAGCTGCAAGGCTGAGATGCATCCATGCAGGAAGTGCACCCTTACATTGGCTTCACGGTGATGGTGTGGGCGGGTGTTATGAAAAACAGACGATTTTGATCCTTTAGTCAGTAATGTAATATTACAATAGTAAAAATCGTTCAAAAGTTTAAACCGTAGGTAAGCATGCTGCATGTAAGCAACCTAATGTAGGTACCTATGTATACTTTTTTGATGTGTGTAAATGCAGATGCACCACCCTGAAAGTAATCCTGGCGGCGCGCATGAGGGGACGGATAATTAGTTGATATCCACTAAAGTTACGCATGTTATGGGTCCAGTTTTCGTTGCCCGAGTCTGTGTTTCCCGATATGTACAATCCTGGAGTCTTCAAGTCGCGAGTGAATAGGTTCCTTCTAGGTTTGCGTGCTAAATCCTAGACAACGTCATCACTTAACATCAGGTGAGACAGTTGTCAAACGCAAACTTATAAAATGTAAAAAAAAAAAATGTATATAATAAGCTGCCAGCACACATCACTACTGCAACCACACATTTCTGGTATTAAAAATAAACTGAAACGCTGGCTAATCGAGCATGCATTCTATAGTTTTGAAGAATTCATTAATTTGAAATGACTGTATTATATTACTACGTATGTATTTTCATCTTGACAATTATAATGAATATTACAGATACATTTTTAAATTATTTATATTCAGCTACAAATGACTAATTCTAATGAGTATCAGAATGATATTAAGTTATTTTTATTATTGACCTGTAATAATGCACTGTTACCAATAAATTGATTTGATTTGATAAGTAAGTTGAAGAGTTGATAAGTGCATCCTGCCCCCGACTCAGAACTCTGATAACCAACCGAATCCATTCGGTTATTATAGTCCAGTCAAATAAAGAAAGAATTTCATCGCAAAAAAAAACAGGCAAAAACGTGAGATAAAGCCTATTTTTTAAAAATCTCACATTATTATGCGGCGGTATCTCAAAAATGTTACGATTTTGATTATATCATATAATCAAAATCATAACATTTTTGAGATACCGCCGCATAATAAAATAAATAAATAATAAAAAAAAAACCTAGATGTATAGAAATTAAAAGTTGTAGGCTTTCCGACAAATTTGTTATTAAAAATTCTATTAAAATGTACAATATTTTAAGGGCCAGCGCAGTCAGGGGAGTGTCCGCCCTGAATCCTACCCGCAAAGGACGAGGTGGCGTCGCCGTCTCCTCTCTCCCGTGCGTCTACGCCGGCAGCATGGGCGTCGTTCACCTTGACCTTCTCAGAAAGCTCTTGCGGCATCGTCGGATAAAGACCATTGCATGACAATGTGCACGCTCGGCAGTGAGAGTCCCTGACCTAGCTACCTCCGCTGAGCTTACAACCGACTACGAGCAACTAACTGTATCAGCTGCGCTCATCCCAGGGGCTTGACAGAAAATGATTTCATGACTTCAGATGGGGTTGATTTGTTTAACTCCCAGATCCTAACTCCTTCTTACAATCACACGAATTATAACAGTTACTACAGAATAGCAAACTTAGTAGGTTAGTTTTAGATCATTTTAGATTTCGGGTTCTTCAATTCTACGTGTGAAAATCTTTCGGACAAATAAATATTTCTAGGTACTTATTTACTTATTGAAAATGTCTTTAAAATCTCTAAATCTACAACAACTCTAAAATTATAGTATCATTAATCAGCCCCGGATCTAGGGGGGGGGGGGCAAGCCGGGGCCCATGCCCCGGGCGGCAAGTTCAGAGGGCGGCGGCGGCGGTTCAGAGGGCGAGAAATTTACACTTTACAGACGAATAGACAACTCATCATTTACTTAACTTTGACTACGGAATAAATAATAGTACAAGTACAGATATTTCATGGCCATATCAACTCGGCCGATACCCAAAGAACGGAGTGAGACGTGCTGCACGAACATTTATTATACGCGAGGCGCGGAGGCATAGTCTAAAATACGCGCCCGCTCGCCCGCAAGAATCGCAGAACGCGGCAGCACGCGTCTGGTTACCGTGCGTGCGAAAGAGATGAAAAAAACTCTCTCTCGTCGAAGTCTCTCCACGACAGTGTTTTGTTTTAAAAATGTGTGTTGTTTATGTTTACTATTTAGTACTTGTCGATCAACCGAAGGTAAAATACTTATTTTATTAGTGTCGCATCAATAAATCTATCACAGCTCATCGATCGCTTTTCTAGGTAAGTATTTTATCATAACTATCGTATGCTTTTTAAGTTACTATATTTATTTTTTTAATTCAATTTAATACGTGCAGTCACTTACGACGTCAATTCTTCAATAATCAAACTTACTTAAAATTTTTACGTCGTCGTGCGTGTCATGTTTTGTTTATTACACGATGGCAGCCATCGGATGACTGAGAAGTAAAACAGCCTTTTTATTCCAGCTATTGATTCAATACAATCCAATGCAGCAGTTTAAAACGAACAAGCAGCCGTAACCGCTGAACCATGCTGAAATTAACTTTTGCTTTTCTTAATGGTAGGTACTAATATTCAGAAATTGTCAATTGAAGAACTGCAAAAGTATGGAGTAGCTCTGGCTCGAAAATACGAACGAGATTTAGGTAAGCGCCGTTGAATTCTGCCAAGAACTTTGCATTTTTAAAGAGCAACAAAATAAACAAACAAACCATCATAAACTAAATATTTTGTGTGCGCCGTGCAGTGTATATTCGTGCGTGACGTCACTTGCCGGTCCCAACGGAAGACCAGCGCTGGTTGAAGTAACCAGCATTTATGCTGAGTTGGGGTCGGCTTGTGGCAAAAAACTAGAGATAAATAGTTTTAATTTCACATCATTTTTATTGTATTTTTTTGTTAGTTGCCACAATAAAGTTATGTCTATGTCTATGTAATTTACTCTTTTCCTTTCTACTACATCCGCAAGCTGTGAACGAAGTTTTAGCAAACTAAAACTAATTAAAAATTATTTGCGATCTTCTATGAGCCCGGAACGATTATCGAGTCTTGCAATCTTAGCGATAGAAAATCGAATTGCACACGAGTTAAATTATGACAAATCCATTAATTTATTTTCTGAACAAAACCTCGAAGAGTAATATTGTAATTTCAATTCACAAATGCAATAATATATTTGATTATTATTTTTATAATATATTATAAAATATATATAATACATATTTTTATTTTAAATCCTATCCTGTGCTGAGTATACAACACATATCCTACACGTTTATGTCTATATATCTGTAAATCATCATCTCAGCCATAGGACATCCACTGCTGGACATATGCCTCCCCCATTAATTTCCACAAGGACCGGTTGGAAGCGGCCCGCATCCAGCCCTTGCCGGCGATCTTAGTCAGGTCGTCTGTCCACCTGTAAATAATCTCCTCCGGAAATAAATAGGCTTAACACAGAAAAAACAGCCATTGATGCATTTTTTCCGGAAGGCCTATGTAAGACTATGTCCAAATTTCAATCAATTAGTGGACATCTGATATCTGAAATTATATGGATGATTAAGATAAAAATAAATATAAGTGGGCGGGGGCGGCATTTTTCAGTTTTTGCCCCGCCTAAAAAAAATTGAAGATCCGGGGCTGTCATTAATCACCGAACGCTCTTGACGATGCGACGTCTGTAGGTACCTACAGGCGTAGGTATTGTATATTGTTATATCCTGAGCGTGGTCCTAGTAGAGTATTCTGGTTTCAGCTGTCATCGTATAATCTTATTATAAACTAAACCATGATTGCAACTAGCAATATACGTATGTTTAATGTTTATCGTGGAATACAGCCTGCTTGGAGCTAAAGGATTCCGTCAATTATTAACAAAAACTGTAGCATCAATAACTCGAAAACCAACTTATGAAATTTGAGGAACCTATCCCACCCACTGCCACCAGTCTCGGTGGAATTTATAGTTTGGATATATTAGGCCGTATCATGAACCCAAGTTCAGATGGTCACTATGCAAAAACACACAAAATATGACCATGTTTCTCAAATTATCGCATTCATTATAAAGCAATTGTGAAACCACAATCGGATTTGCATAAAATCTGTTTGAGTAAAAAACAACAATAGAGCACCGGCAAAGGAGTGTCGCCATTGGCTTCCACCAATAGGTCAAACAAATGGCTAAATAATCGCATTTTAGAGGCGCGTCATAAACCTAAGCAAACCTCGGCTAAAACAGGATAAGGTATGGCTATTTGCCTTGGACTGCAGGTTACAGGTAAAACAATTTGCATAATACCTCCCACGGTGAATATTTGACTTTATTAAAACTATTTTTATGACGGCATATAAAAGGCGGCTGATGAATAGAAAACTTAAATGATAACGCCGAACATATTCCAACTAATTTATATTTTGTGATATCTGTTAATGTATGTATGTCTATGTATCTAACAAATAAAGCGGTAAGTTTAAATAAACATCATTTTGCATATTATCTACCTAACTATTTTTATAATAGATAAGCTTTTTATTGACTGTGTAGCCATAGGTATTTACTAAGTTATAAATTGACTTGTATAGTAAGTATAAGATACCTACCTCGGTAATCATTTAAAATCATTTCTTATTACATATAAGTAACGATTAGGTACATTTCAAACTTACAAAACTAAGAGTAGTTAGGCACTTATTGCGCAGTAATAAATGTAGGTGACGTCGGGTGCAGCTAGTAAACTATCATATTGGGGAAAGATGGGGATAGGGCAATCATTAAAAAAGAATTATATTTTGTAGGTTTTATATTTTTACCTATTGTCATAAAAAATAGTTACATTATTATAAATATAGGTACTGTATTTAATACATTTTTTTATGACGTTGCTGATTTTGACCCGGTAGACAGATTTTAGACAAACCTACAATTCGACCAACCCAAACGAATAATTCTTAGAAAAGGCAAAACTTGAGCATTAAACACCGTACCTTTATACTTTAAACTTAGTTACGTAGGTACTTTAACTGTTACTCAGTTATACCTAATCCTTATTATATATTAAGCTTCATTGAAAGTGAAGCCTTGTGAAGACTAGGTATATAATGTACATAATTGTTATATAATATTATAAGGTTTACTAGCTTTACTAAGCAAAGCATTATTTTTTGTTTAAATGTCCCTAAATTGCATTTAGGGACAGATGATACAAAATATCCCATTATCAGATAGAACTGAAAGAAAAAAACCTCCAGGCAAAAGACAGCAATAGAAAACAGCGCAGCATACTGCCCAATCCGAGTCGAGTTTTCCCCTGCGATGCCTACTACGAGTATACCTATTGCAGCAACAAGATCAAAATGAAAATCACACGCACGCACAGAACAACACAGAATCGTTAACTATGTTTGTCAAAATAGACTAAGTTAGAAAATCGTCAAATAGAAACGCGCGGCGCGGCGCATCGCTCTCCGCCGCTCATAAAACGCTGTTTGCGTAGAGACGAATACTTAGTTGTCGTAGAATATTGATCCTTCCAATAATTATCGAACACGTTTCATGTCACTATGTGTAAGCGTATGTTTAAACACAAAAGTGGACGAGTATGGCGGATACAGACGCTTGTCCAGTGTTGTTTGTAAGTTTACGTACGGTATCGTAAAGAGGCAGGCAGTAGGTAGAGCTAACATACAATCTGAGACAGTGAGAGCAGCGGTCGATATGTTCTAAGTTACATCTGTCCGTCTGTCCTTGTGGTTCCGTAGGATAGTCAATGAAAGTGTATTAGAAATCGTCAATGGTGTATCTAGGAAGATCAAACCTTACAGGAAATAAATGAACAATACTTCAACAGAAAATTAATATTATTACTGAGTAAGAAAATAATAATTTGCACATTAACCCCTTTATTACTCATTATAAACTTGCGTTTGACAACTGTCCGACGTGATGTTAAGTGATGAAGTTATCTAGGATGTAGCTAGAAGCCTAGAAGGTACTACTACCCACCTACTCACCTTGACTTGAAAACTCCAGGATTGTACGTATCGGAAACACAGACTTGGACGATTTACATTCCTTGGCAGTACGCATTAAGAAAGTGGAAGCAAAACTGTGGTAAGGCATATTCCAGTCAGAGGGTAGAAGAGTTGCAGTTACTATTGTGGGTTTTGTGTCATCTGACACTATTGAGCGTCAGTTGAGTCATCACTGTACTGGATTTATTAATAGATGGATTTTACAATAGATGCGGGTGGGCTTTGGACTCTATATGTAGGTATGTAAAAAAGTGGGCCTTGAACTAGCCATCTTATTACTTACATCAATCAATCACAAGCTTTAAAATAAATAAAATAGCTCAGCATTATACTTTGTTACTTAAATAATTTATTTTAATTTTAAAATGATTTCCTTCCACATATACTGATCACCAATTTTCGAATGTAGCAACATCCACGGAACAACATCGGCTCTAAAGAATTCAAAATGGAGGTAGGCAAATGTTGATTTTCTATAGAGTCAATTTCAAACTGCCATCTTTAGCGTTTTGTTAACGCTTCAAATGTCATTAAAATATTTAGTGCAACGTGTTTGAGTTAATACTCGTAAGTAAATACTTGGTACAATGTAAGTAGGTACCTACGCAAATTATGATCATACATATTTACTTACTTACATGAGGGTATATAGGTAGGCACGTATAGATAACAATATTTACTACGTTTAAAATGCTAAGCTGATTTTCTAAAGTTTCAATATTGATATTACAGATGTATGGTTAAATCTTCTGTTGATAACTCAATCATGTTCAGACTCTACATAGTGTAACATTTCGTGACTTTGCAGATACACGATGTGATTATTAACTTTTATCAAAATAAAATATTAATAACTAATAACAATGCTGCAGCTACTACAATACAATACAATACAATACATTTGAGTAATCCACTAGCTATTACCAGCCTATAGATAACTCAAATGCTCTAACCCGCTACCAGTTGGCAGTGTCACCAGAATGCTATCAGCATTGCCACGTCGAATTGCAATGCTGATTCGTTGAGCCAAATATGTGTCAGCATTTTGGTCACGCGTCGCGTCGATCAAACGCTCTGATAAGTTTTGGAAAATCCGATGAGCCTTCGGTACTATTAACTTATGTAATAGTTCATGTATATAGAAAATATTTTATTTTTTATTTTATTTTCTTTGGGTGGCTTACAGCTAAAGTTACAAATTAGCACAACAAATATTATAAGGAAGAGCCAAACAAGCCTCCACAGATAATGGAGATACAGTAATAGTACATAAAGTCTAAAAAAATAGATACAATATACAATACAAAAAACTAACTAATGTCGTAAGGTACAACCAGAGTGTTGGTTAGTGCCGTGTGTTTTGACGCCGAACTACTCGCAAATAAGTCGATGTTTGGATTAAGTTTGAGAGTATCGTTGAGAGCCATTATTGAGCGTATAAAAAATGAATTTTGGCGATAGTTGGTGCGTGCGCTAGGGGCATGAAGGAGATTACTCAGTTGCCGGTTTTGGGGTCTCGGTGGAACTTTTAATCCTAGCATAGAAACTAGTTCTATACAATCTACTTTTGATGAAATATGAAGTCTATGTTTGTAGGCGCTTGGAAAAATTACTGGATACCATATCCCAAGCATCAGAACTACTCGTTCTGTGACTGGAGCTTTATAGTAATGCTTTTATGATTATCGCAAAAACTTCGAAATGCATTTTTATTTGCATTGCATTACTCGACACGCGTGCTACAAATACGTACCTATAAGTAGTCCTGGATCACATTAAAAGTATTAAAGATTTATCCTTATAACAAGTTAGAACAAAGTTTAGAAATCTCTGGAAACCATATTCCAAGAATCGGAACTGCTGCAGTAAAAGTTACGTATATACCTAGGTAGTCTAGATTCTAGAATAGTTTTGGGTGGTGTATAATATCACTAGATACAGTAGTATCTAGTGATAGATACAGTAGTATCTAGTGATATATACTACTGTATCTAGTGATATTATCCTTATATTCAAGCCAAAAAGTCTTAGAAATTCACTTTATAAATAATAACTGTATTGATCACCCGCATGCTATCATTTTTCAGATTTAGATCGCATTAGAAAATTCACGGGTTTATTTTATCACAACTTAGAACAGTTTTTATGTGAACACGTCAGGTAATTATAAGCAAAACAGTAATAATCAAATTAAAAAAGAAGTCGATAAATAAGTTCAAATTATTAGACTGTCGCAATCTATTCAAAGAAAATACCGTAATTGTGAAGGCGATATCTTCGGCACCGTTAATCTCAGATTTGACGAATAGGTGTCTAATTGCCGATTGTATCGTCGCATCACCGCCAATTATACGACAAGAATGTCTGATCATAAAAATGTGGTCCTTCGGTCTATGTAATTCAGATATGGCACGAGGTGACGAGACTGAACACTATTTACGCCGAGGTGTTAATTTCAGGAGGTTAGAGTAGCGTGAATTTTATTTATATGAAAAGTTAATTGATGTGGTGGTCGCGCGGCGGACGGTGTGTGTACCCGGCGCAGTTAGCACGGGGCTCCGAGTAAACAAGCCAGGAGACCGATCACCTAGGTACGATCATATGTGCTCGTGCGGTCCACCATACCTATTCGTTTTCAATCATATAAATGTATGTACAAAGTTCTTATAATGATTTAGCATGACTTATGACCTCGGAAGGGTATGGCAATATGGGTAAGAGTGATCGTTTCCTTCTTACCCATATTGCCATGCTTTAGGTATGAATAGTGTAAGAATGAGTAGCTTAATGTGCATGCTAATCTTATATAATTGGGAAATACTTTTCTCGTCCATTGACTGGCCGGTTGGCGCAGTTGGTAGCACTCTGCCTTCTGAGCCGCTGATCCCGGGTTGGATTCCCGGACAGGTGAAACATTTGTGTGCATGAACATCAGCATGTTTGACCTGTGTCTGGGTATTGTATACACTATGGTTTAAGTTTATATATATATCAGTCATCAGGTTACCATAATGCAGGCTCTGCCTAGTTTGGGTCCTGAAGACCTTGTGTGAATGTAAATAAATAAAAAAAAAATATCATAGATGGTCTGTGTCTGTATGTCAGCATTGCATATTCTGTCAGCCAACTATGCAACAGTCTTCTGCTAGCCGTAGGATGTATCTCAAATTATGTTCATGAAACAGATATTTATACTAATATCATAGACTAAGTATTTAGTCCATGCTAATATTGTAAACAGGAAAGATTTGATTGTTTGTTTGTTTGCATTGAATAGGCTTCGAAACTACTGAACTGGTTTGAAATATTCTTTCACTGTTGGAAAGCTCCACTATTCTCGGGTGACAGGTCATATCATATTTTTTAAAAAATAGGGATCCTTATAATTTTTAATGTTTAAATGCTTTACCCGTGGGATGCCGGGGCAGCCCGCTAGTTATTATATGTATAATATGTATTATCCGGCTTTACTCACGTTTATTGTCACAGTTTTTGACCTAGGTTTCGGGTATGTCCGATGCCTATCATCACTGCTAGATCTCAGCGACCACTGTGGTCGCCACACCTAGGTCGAAAACTACGATATTTTTTTGGTTTTTTATTCACAATAGACAGGCGCAGAAAAATCTTCTTTTATATAAGCATGAGCAAAGCCGGATAATACCCTACTAATGTTGTAAATGCGAAAGTTTGTGTGTGTGTGTGTATTGTTGATAAATCAATCGGAGCTTGATCGCAAGCAAAACCTTTAGTAATTTATTTATTTCGACGTTTCGACCAAGTTGTATTGGTCGGGGTCACGAGAAGAGAGTACGAGGGTAAGATAAATAAATTATTAAATGTTTTACTCGCGATCAAGCCCGATTGATTTAGTGTTCGAATTGCGAAAGTCTAAAAATGTATGTGTGTATGTTTGTTACTTCTTCATGCTCAAACGGCTACACCGATTTCGATGAAATTTGGTATGGAGATAGTTTAAACCCTGGATTAACACATAGGCTCCTATTATCCTGCAAAAAGTGTAGTTGCCGTGGTATAATTGAGGTAGCGGGAAAACCGTAATCCACGCAGGTGAAACCGTGGGGCGCTCTCGTATATAATATGTGTCAAAGTCACGAAAATGTCCACTTAGATATACTGTTTTTGTTACACTTCTCCCAAAATTAGGTGCGTGTAGACGCCACAAACTCCCGATCTAGATCTAGACAGAATGTAAAAAACTATAACCATTTTAATAAACTTTCTGTGATTTTGATTCCATGGAGCATTTTATACAAACAGCATAGCGGACTGGTTGAAAACAAGTATTTCTTCAGTTTTGAGTTTTGACTCGCACTAACATCTTGTCCAGTTTGTATCCCTGTGCAAACATGAGCATATAGAGAATTTCGGTAGTTTCTTAGAATCGCTGAGCCAGTTTAAACCAAACACACGGCGGACGGGCAAGTTCACTACAAATTAAAAAAAATGTTGATACCTCAGAGATATTACGCCGACTAATACTTGGACTAAAACCATATCAGATACTCCAGATTACGAAATCTGGGATAGATACGAGTTCAAAATGTCTATGTAGGATGATAGTCAAGACGCCTTATAATGGTGGCATTTTATTGATGACATAAATCGGTACGGTCATCAGTAAGGTCTTTTATGAGTTAATTTGATTTTATCTTCTTAGTGCAGGTAACTTTAAAGGCAAAATCAAAGACTAAACCAAAATATGTTTTGGTGGCCGGGCAGGACGGCCTCTACGAGTGATGAGAAAAGTTCGACTGTGTAACGTGCTCTATGGACAATATTTTATGCTAGCAGCTTGGCTATCATACTGAAATATTATATGCTATAAACTTGTGATCATAAAATAAATACTTGCTAAATTATTACGTGTTAAGCGATGATGGGGTTTAAGCGCCGTAATATTTTATATATTTTTTTTTTAGAAATACGTCGTCTAAACGCCTAGAATGACTTAACTCCAGTAGATCTGTGAAATCATAGCAGATCATTGCACCATTTACCTAGGTACCTAACTATCTCCGTGCAGGTGAGGAAAACCGTGAAATGGTCCGGTAGTTCAAAACAGTAGAGTAGGTACCTACTGAGTACTGAGTCATTCTTCGCAGAATATAATTGAGTTCAATTAACCATTTGTCTTAGACGCGATCTCTAACAGGGATGGCACGATTAGAAGAATTTGTTTTAAGCACGTGTTTTAATTAATTTTCTATAATAGCTTGAAACATAAAGTTTTATTTCGTCGGCGTCGGTTTATTAACAATCTGTTCGAACGCGCGAAACTCTACGATTGCAATATTGAACTTTATACCATTCAGTTGTTTTCCTATTTCATATCTTCAAATACAGACAAACGAATGCAATGCAAACAGAAATATCTGAGAACATTGCCATTAGATGCTTACTCTTTAAATAACCCAGATCCAGAAAAGTGAACATTAGAGGTAGATCGTCATAACGGTCGACGAGAGATATTTAATATGAAACATTTCTGTGGAGAGCGTTGAGCTCGTTCGTTGTTCGAAGTTTCCTTTATCAATTAGCACCCGGTTCGGCTCGGTCGGGCTCGGGCGGGCTCGGGCGGCCGAGCACTGCGCCGTAACTGGGTGAGTCGAGCGGAGGAATGCTGACTGCGTGGACTCTACAGAGGTTCCTTCTTGCGGGAGGTACGCAGGTACCTACCTACTATCGAACAAATAAGTATGCATTACTGGTTGCTCTACCAACACTTACACTTTATGACAATGGGACTTACATTAGATTGAATAGTGAAACACTTCAGCCATGATGATACTGTTTAATAAACATGCAACTATCGTTTGGAAAGCTTGAAGTTTTAATCATTGTGCTTCTGTTTGTTAGTCAATATGATTGGAGGTGAAAGCTTTTTAAATTAGCTATTCATTATATTTCAGAACATTACAATACAAAAATATAATTTGGCTGTCACGTTGTAGCCTCTCGTGACCACAGGTTTAGTCAAGATTATTGTTTTATTTTATTTTTTACATTCAAAAATGGAACCAACTGGTATACAAACGAATAAAAGGTAGAATGACATGAATAAATGGCAACAACACTGCATAGCGTATTTATGAAAATGTCGCCTATTTATTAACAAAAAAATACCGGACAAGAGCGCGTCGAACTCGCCCACCTGTGTTCCGTACAAATTTCTAGGCACTATGATCAAAAATAGTTTTTTATTTACTTTAATGAAAGGCTTTTTTCGAAAAATCGAAAACTATCACACTAATATTATAAGAATTTGGTATGGTGATAGTTTAGATCCTGGAGTAACACATAGGCTACTTTTAATCATCATTATTATCCATCATCACCACGTGGGTAAAACCGCGGGGCACAACTAGTATATGATAAAAATAATGAATATCTGTTTAAGCTTGTGCCAATGAAGCCCTTTCATACGATACTCCACATGCCACGGTTAACTCAATTCAACATTTTCCGGTTCCTTGCATACTCTGTTTTTTATTATTTAATGACAAATGTATAGTTTCAGATTTTTCTCTATACCTACTTGTAGTATAAGACGGTATTACTTTCCAAATTTCATAATTCTGGTCAACGGAAATTACCCTATAAATTTTGATTCCCTGGAGAGTGTCGAAATATAAGTTTTTTGCGCCACAAGCGGCCGTATCTGTCTATCACGTTAGGTAACTTATAATATTGATTATTTTTACAGCTTCGAGAGACTAATGACCTAAGTATATGTCGGTTTAATTTCAACTCGATACCTGAACACGTTCCCGAGATAAAGGGTCTAGACAAACGGACGGACGGACAACAAAGTGATACTATATAAGACTTCCTTTTGAGGTACGGAATCCTAAAAAACCATATATAAGACTTATATAGGAACCTACTTGTTTAAAAAAAATATTTATTTTACAGGTTCCAACCACCAAAAGAAGGTCCTACAGGTAGGTATACAAATATAGTGGTAGCCAGGAAACTCCGTTTCAATTATTTAGATAGTACCTAGGTATTACTGGAATACATGGACCAACTACTTGGGATATGATACTTATAGGTAAACTATATTTTTCATTGAATACCTTAATACATATTTTTATTATTTATAAAGCAATGAAATTTATGCCCAAGTTAAACATAAAAGAAAGTAAAAACTTAATTTAATAAATGAATTACTAACATATAATGACTAGGCTAGGTGGCCGAAAATCAAAGAACAAAACAAAAACTAAACAATTATAGTAGTAGTTATGATTACTTATACAAAATAACTATGACTCTTCTATTTCAAACAGGTACTCGCACTCTCAAAAGTTTCCTTGATCAACTCCTCTTTATAAACCGACTTTAAAAAGGAGTAGGTTACCTCTTCGGTTGTATTTTAAAAATGTTTTTTGTCTACGTAAATTAAAAAAAATGATTTGACTATTTGTATTATACTCGGATTTCGAGTTATTTAAACAATTTAACTGAAAAAAACGTAGTAAAAATATTAGAATAAAAACTTTAAAGTAATTAACAATTGAAATAAATCCAAAAGTAGCGGCATCGCAACGTTCATTAGTGACGATCAATTTTACGCAAAATAATTAATTGATTGAGTTCAATTTTTAAATACACTACACAACTACCGACATAGATACTTGTTTCGCCTTTAAAAGCCGAGATGGCTATTTACTAATAATTTTTGAATAATGTAGAGACTGTCCGCCGCGGAGGCTCTAATAGAAATAAACTCTATCTCAAGTGACATAAGCACAATTAAATTAAGTAACACTTATAGAAATACAGGTGTCGCCGAGCAGTCGCCTCAAAGCTGCGCAGGAGTCTCCCAGCGAAGTCCGAAGTCCGCCACCAATCGGTTTATTTGTCAAAACTCGGTGGGTGGAGCCTCTGCTTGATGACCGACGAACTGCCTTCATCGATATTCAATACAAACTGGCTCTTTGCCTCAAGAAATAGGACCTAATATCGTTTGTAAACATATTGGAAAAGCATCACAACCGAATCAATAAAATGCACTCTATTGCCATCATTTTAAGATTGTTTGTATAGTTTTCTGGGTGGATTACAGAGGGTACAGCTTTATGTGTACATGCTAATGAAGTGTAGTGTGGTCGAGTTCGCGGTAGTTGCTCATGCAGTTGGCACGTCACCACTGATTTGTGATATGTAACAATTGAGGAACTAATGCCAATCAAATTTAACGCTAATTATCGAATTGTAACTCAATGTTTTAAGGACGAATTTCGAAGTGACCTGTGACTCGGATTTGTGCAACGTGAAGTGAAGAGGGTGAAGTTATTAGGAGGTTTTTTTTTAGATGTGTTTCGATAGTCAAGATTGTGGATAAGCTAGCAGGTGACGACAGGTGAGGATATTGTGTTAGATAGATGTAAGTAGTTATTTAAAAAAAGTAAACTAACTATGGTTAATTTTTATTTTTATGTTATTAAAACTAATGTTCATAATTACTCTATACTGTTTCTACGGGTATAACGTGGCACTTACGCGTAGTCGATATCAAGATCGACAACTCTTCCGTAAGTCTTCATCAGGATCTTGAGTGCGGTGCGTTCGTCATCAAGATCCTGATGAAGACTTCAGGAAGAGTTGTCGATCGTGATATCGACTACGCGTAGGTATAGTGCCACGTTATACCCGTAGAAACAGTGTAAAGTAGTTATTAGTTATTATTATTAGTTAACCGAAGCGTTTTGTTTTTTTGCTTCCACTTTCTTAATGCGTACTGCCAAGGAATGGAACTCGTTGCCCGAATCTGTGTTTCCCGATGTGTACAATCCTGGAGTCTTCAAGTCGCGAATGAATATGTTTGCGTGCTAAATTATAGACAACGTCATCACTTAACATCAGGTGAGACCGTTGTCAAACGCAAACTTATTTAATAAGTAAAAAAAATAAGAATAAAAAAAGTTATTTTTTTCTGGTTTATGATACATGCGACGTAGCCATTCATTATTAATGACGGTATTCCTCAACCCCGATGGATCTATGAATCTTAAGCTTTTAAATATTTACAAAAATAAGTAAATTGCGACAATACTATATCTACCTACTGTAGGTACAGTAGGTAAAAAAAAGATTATTTTGTGTACTAATCTTTTAAATCTTGTTGCACAAATTATAGGTCCTTAAGTAGGTACTATATTCATAATATTAACATTAATAACTGAATTTGAAATGAAAAAAAAAAAATTTTTTTCTTTCATGTGACTTCTGTAGTTCATATTTTACTGACACCTGATGAAAAAAGTTTACCAACCCTGTTAATGCTAACCGATCTACGCTTGTAGAGCACGAGTGGGCGAACAGAAGTCGCAGTAGTGCCTAAACCGCATTGCTCGAGTTTTTGTCAAGGAACAATAAAGAAACAATTTAATGGTTGTCTCTTCCACAGTTTTTAACCGACGACAAAAAAACGGAGTTGGTTCTCTAGTCGACGCGTATATTTTTGGATGTATGACCAAGCATAATTGTTTACAGAGAAATCCGATTTTGATAAAAAAAAATTGTTAGTAAGGGTAATATTTAATACCCCGAAGTTCGTCCCATAAAAATTAAAGTCCAAAAATTACCTTAGGGTAGGAATTTCTTTTCCAAATTTATATTTACATGGTGTTGGATATGTGATAATAGGGAAACGTAACGGGCGCGACCATTCAAAATGCTAGTTGATTGCACACTCTTTATTACGGAACGAAAGGGGCGCGGGCGCAGCCGCTTGACAGTACATCGCTATATGTACCTAACTAGATATATAACAATTCCTCCCGTATTATTAATAGAACTGTTTGTAATTAACAATCCTTCTTTTACGCTTTGAATGACTGCCTTTCTGATTTGGGTCCATAACAGATGTAGGTGTAGATGATATAGTGGGTCCATATGGAACGTTTGATTCCGTTGAGCCTCGTTCTTCGATGGGCGAAGCGCGATCCAAGTGTTGGATATGTGATAATAGGGAAGCGTAACGGGCGCGACCATTCAAAATGCTAGTTGATTGCACACTCTTTATTACGGAACGAAAGGGGCGCGGGCGCAGCCGCTTGACAGTACATCGCTATATGTACCTAACTAGATATATAACACATGGGATGGAGAAATAGGGAAGTAGGATTATATAACAGTCTATAGGTTCCTTCTAAGTTTGCGTGCTCCACCTTAGACCGCGCCGTAGCTTAACATCAGGTGAGACAACAAAAAAATAAATTTTACTAAAAAATGGAACCGAATTCAACACTCACAAGTGTGAAATAACTTGTAGAAATCGATACCATGATAGTTCACATAAATTACTATCATTACAATATTGTGCTCATTGTACCGACTTCGACAAGTTATTTCACACTGAGTGCTGAAGTCGGTTCCATATTTTGGTAAAAAAGTTGTTTTCACCCTGTGCTCGATTTTGGATTTTGGCGAGACTGCTGCCTGACACACTATGTGTTTGGTGACAATTTTTTAAACTTAGGTTGGTAGCTAGCCATGCGGGTAGGCACACGAAAGTACCCTACCACCATGTTGGGAATGTGATAACGGTATTTTACCTTCACCGGAAGCTCAAGCTGTTGTTGGGGATCGAACCAGTGTCCGTCAGTTTGACAGGCGTTATCATCGCTTCATATAATCCTACTTTCCTATTTTCCCACTCTTAGGTAGGTATTTTATTTCCAAATTTATATGGGGCCAACTTCAGGGCCAACCTTTCCAATAATTGTTTTTTCAAATCGGACTACTCTGTCAAAACTTATATGGCGTGCTAATGTTCAGTCACTCGTAAATATTTGCTAATCGTCTCCGGGAAGCAAGACGTAACCTTTTTATTTTGAATATCCATAAACTATTTTTAAATTTGTAAGTTTGCTTTTGACCACTGTCTCACCTGATGCTAAGTTTTAGCGTGGTGTAAGATGTAGCACGCAAGTACTATTCTATCCATATAATATAATATGTAGCTTACCCCTACATTGAAAAAAATTGTTTGTCAAATTTACTAAACTCGCGTAGTTTGGTTTAGTAAAATCGACCTTCGTAACTGTTAGATCAATGAAAGTGTTAGTATTTTTGGCAATACAAAAGTTCTTGAATATTCAAAATTAAATTTATCAACCATTACAAAACAACCGATGGTAGATATTATATAATATCTACAATCCGTTGTTTTGTAATGGTTTGGCTTTCCGATATGCACTACTCAGATATCGTTTCTTCAGATAGTTCAGTATCCGTTATTTCAATATTACTACACTTTTTTGTTACACATTGTATATAAATTAATGTAAATATTAATATATGGTTAAATATTCGCATTTCGTAGATTACAAAATGTTTTCTTTTAAATTAAATTATACGACTAACTTTTGTGCCCTCTATTAAATTTTTTTCTAAATAAACCAAAAGGGTTTAGTAAAGTCAACATTTTCGTGTGTTAGTCCCTAACCTTCGCATTGTATGAAAATTATGAGATTACCAACATAATTAAAAATAAATTAGTCCAGCTAGTTAGTAACTAATCTAGTAGGCTACAGCTCCGAGGTACGACTTACAAAAAATCTTCTGCTCGAGTATCAAACTTTTAATAACACGTTTATTACGTAGTATATATTAGTAACCTATCAGTATATATGACATCATAATAAACTGTGCGTAGAATTTTTGTAAACGACCTATTCTGCAAAGTCGTAGTACATTATTTTATTCTATCATCAATAGTTTTCGCATCGCAAGCGAGGGATAGAATATTTTAGGTATTTTTTTAAACCCTGGCTTACCTTATTCGAGTATTAGTAGAAATCCAAATTTAAAAAAAATAATATAACATATGTCACTCGGGGATATAAAGGAGCTTCCCAACAGTGAAAAAATTTTTCAAATTGGCTCTGTAGTTTTAGAGCCTATTCAATGCAAACAAAGAATCTGATAATGCATGCCAATTTACATTAAAATCTTTCCCTTTTTTTTTTAAAGGGGCAAGTGCCTTTATTAAAATAAAACACTAATAACTAATTACAATACTGCAGCTACTACAATAACATTGCAATTCAACGTGGCAATGCTGCTAGCATTCTGGGCAAGCTGCCAGCCGGTAGCGGGTTAGAACATTTGAGTTATCTATAGGCTGCCAATAGCTGGTGGATTGCTCAGATGTTATTGTAGTGGCTGCACTATTGTAATTAGTTATTAGTGTTTTATTTTTTAAATCTTTCCTCTATATAATATTAGTGTAGATATTCCTTTTATCCTTTATCTTACCTCAGCCATTAGTTATAGACATATACATATATTTGTTGCGTTAGCACACATACACTTACAATAAGAAGTCTATATTATTATATCAAGAAGATAATAATATTATTATACAATATATATAATAGATAGAATAGATATAATTATTATACAAACCATTTCATCCTGCGGCATTAGACAGCGACTAAGGTAAATGATGAAATTAATTGCCAATATTCACCTTATTCTTATCAGTAGCAAGTATATATGCTATACTAGTGTATATGACTGTACACTTTTTCCTATATAGGATAGATTTTCTTAGAGATATATATACAAAATTTAACCCAAAGTATTATTTATTATTACAATTTAGTTACATGGAAACTCGTTCAATAGTTTGACGTTTGACGATACATCCACAAATGTGTAATAGTAAACTAACCGATACATTGACCATAAACGTATAAAAATAACTTGCAATCACATATAGAAGAAGCGCTTGAAGCACACTCAATTTCCATACATTTCCACACTCTCGCACTTATAACATCACCAGCAACCCTCCCCGAGTTCGTGGAGGTGTCAATCTGGGTTTTGTCCAGAGCTGCGCTGGATAGCACCGTGACAACCTTTGATCTGTGGTAACAACTATGCTAACGGGGTCGGTCTTGGTTGAGGTCAACAGACATTAGGCTACATCGGAGGCCCCTGCGCGGTCTCACAACTGTGACAATAGGCTGGCGTGTCCTGACGCGTCCACGCATAGGACCTATGCGTGGACCAGCATGAGCCGGCCAGAACTACGGCCAATACTTCATTCCATGAGAGGAAAGCCCGAGGCCGGCAGTAGCAACTAATGCTTAATGAATAAAATGTGATATAAACATTTTTAGATACTAAAATAAAAAATTTATTCAATTTAACTTATATAACAAAGTAGAAATAACACTCAAACCTTAGGTAAATATTAAAACTTTAACCTAAAAATAATGAAGACTAAATATAAAAGAAACATACATTTTTCATTCTTACATAGGTAGGTTGGCTCATTTACCATTCAATTATATAGTAGATATATATTATTGACAGGCGATGTTTTGTAGAAAATTAATGTGTAGGTGTCGAATTTATGAAGTAAATAAAGCGACGTTAAGGCATCGAGAGACAGTAGAGGTAATCATAGCAAATATGACCGGTAAAGAGCGTTTTGCATTATACCAAGCATATCATGGTATTCATAACCACGGAGTATGACAACGTTCATGACAACGGAGTATTACTATAAACTAAGTAATGATTGTGTTTCATATTTTGAAGTAAAAACATGTATAAACTCAAAATTATCACAATTTCAAAAGCCTTCTTATCCTTACGTTTGTTTGCACATGATGGCAATTATAAAGGTTCGCATGTTCAGGCACGTTGTAAAGATGTGCGCTATGCGCGCGCGTTGTGAGCAGATGGTGCGTTGGGTGCGCACGCGCAGGGATCGTGTCGCCGCCTCCGTCGGCCAGGCTGCGGGGCGCAGGAACAAAGGCTGCGGCGCTGGCCGGCGGCGGCGGCGGCGCGGAGGTTCCCTCGACTGCAGCATAGAGGCTCATCGGCGCGTCCGGCTCGCCACAAAGCCCTGCAATAAACTTTTACAGCACACATAAAACCCTGACTTTTTAACCCGAGTTATTTGAATTAATATCAATTCGGAGTTTCTCAATGGGCTTTACTCGTCCGACTTTAAAGCTTTACGACGATCACAGAATTGAGGAATAAAATTTAATTGAAATGTAGACCCAAAAAAGTTTGATTGCGGTTATCAGCTTCCGAATTTGAATATTTACACTGAATGTGTATTAAATAAAACAAAAACGGGCACGATCCTACGGCCGAAGAGGCTAATTGTATCGACGCTTCTAAACTTGGTATGTAGTAGGTGTGTGGTAATAGTAAAATAAGACATTACTGCTGAGTTACTGAGTGCCCCAATTAACGCGTGAGTTCGTTCTGAAGTAAAATAATTAATGTAACTAATTATGTATTGTTAAACACAACACAACGCGACTCCAGTAGCCGTAACCATTTTGGTCGTCGCTGTTCCACTACATAGGTACTCCTAGTATTTTATTGACACGAAAATTAGTTACACCTTTTAATGCGCCAAATAGCGGTTTGATGAAAAGTTATTAAGTCCAATTTAACGCATCGGTATTTATGTTTTATAACATTTACATAAGCAGATATCTATCTGTTACATCTTTTTAATTGCGTATTATCAATCAGAGTAGAAGCTGGTATCTTATAACTCGGGTAGTCAACTATGTATATCTTTTTGACATTATACTTTGACCGTATTATATATTTACTCGTATTATCTGACCTATTCACGACTTTGCTCGCGTGGGCTACATGGTGAAAATGTTTATGCCATATATTAAGGTCAATTTTTTATAATAGCTGTCTGACAGTAAAATTTAACATGATTTGCTTATCCGTTTTGGAAATCTATATATATAAAAATGAAACCCGTTTTCCGTTGTCACGACATAACATGAAAACGGCTTGACCGATTTAGATAAAATTTGGTATAAAGATACATGGGACTTTGGAGAAGGACATAGGCTACTTTTTGTCCTGGAAAAAGTATGGTTCCCGTGGGATAACTGAGTCAGCGGGAAAAACATAGTGCACGCGGGTGAAACCGCGGGGCGCAGCTAGTTCTGAATAAAAGAGAGAAAAATCATTTAAAAAAGATTGGATGTATAGCGGGAATAAGGATATGTGTAAGAGGGGTGTTTCTTTTATTTTTTTCCTGTCCGGGCGCTGTGTCCTGTCCCGCAAGATAAACTACTCGTTTTAACCGACTTCAAAAAAGGAGGTTTCTCAATTCGACCGTACATCCCTATATATTATAATATATATGAATTTTTATGTGTGTTCGCGGATAACTTTGCCGTTTTATAACCGATTTTTATGACTCATTTATTGTTTGATAGAGTATAAAACAGATACAATTTTGAGTGTTGAAGTCAGAACCAAGTTTTTTTGGCATTTTTTTTATTTTATTTTGTATGAAGGGTTTTGATTAGGTACTGAGATGATATGTGAGTGGGTTGTGGAAGTGGAGAAAATATATGAAGTTCTGCTAACCCACCTTAGCGTGGGATAGGGTCAGGAAAATGAAGCGGTTCATGTATTCAGTATACTTTTATATAAATTTAGTATTAACAAAAATAATAATGAAATCTTTAAATAATTTATATACATTTATCTCTTCAACTGTTTTTGTTTGTATGGATACCGGAACTATGAATGATTTGAGATTTTAAATTGGTATATGACGGAGAATACCAAGGTTAACCCACACATGATGTCGGCAGCCTTTAATACAGGAGACAATCAAACATTGTGTCAACAGTTAGTCAACAGTAGAAAAATGTATTTTATTGTAAGGTCGTATGTTATTGATCATGTTGCGGTTGTTTGATTTAAGACTATTGTTTGATGAACATATCAAGGCTAGTGGTCGTGTACACGCCGAGTGATAATGGAAATTCAAGTTTGAAACGGCGATGACGCAAGACCATTAAAAATACTGAGTTTTCGGCATCGTTCCATTTGCGCGCCGCTCTCGGCCTTCATCACACAGCTATTCTGCAAACTTTGAAATTGGAAAAGAAAACACTGGCTGTATTGTTTCGACGATTTCAATATCGGTTTGGTCGGTCTCGCATTTGATAATTAGCACCTCTCGCCTCGCATCGCTCGCAGCTCGCGGCCGACCCCGGCCCGCGCGGGACAACCGCCCGATACCGCCGCGCACATAATGCTTACATTTATCGAAGAGAGCACGCCATAAACTTCCAATCACTGGAGTCGGGTTCCATTGGAAACAGCCTTCAGAGCCACTCGTCGTTATCTTTGATATTTTATAGGATCAGTAAAACGCCGGCACTGCAAAGCGATTAAGCGACATTCCTCATCCGTCGCTGCGGCTCCATCACTCCGAGGGTAGTTCGATATTACTGCCAGCCGTACCGACGGGGCCTGATAAAGGACGTTATTGCACGTAATTAAAACGCGATAAATGTACACATTGTCTGGCACGCTTTGAATGTCGTGCCGAGCTCTCGTGCCGCGCCGACATAGGCCCGGACCGCGGCCGATACTCGCACATCATATTTAGCCTCACCATTAAAAAGAAAATGTTCGCAATTCATCTATACGACTTAAGTTTAATATTTATACCTCATGGAGTCGTAAAACGATGAATAATGACGCTGCGGACGAGTGGGCTAGCGCTGTAATTACCTCCTCCTTTATACATACATGTTGCTTTCTTGCTGTTAATACTTTAAATGTAGGAACACGATAGCGAACTCCGTGGCCGTTCTTCGCGGAGGACGTAAAACCAAATTACAAGTACGATATTGCAGCTCTTCCGAGCAGAATAAATATTACAGTATTCAATAAAGTAAGTGCCGTCATTCCGCCAGCGGTTATACGAGTATGAACCCGTCGGCGGAGTGGCCGACGACTCGTTCCAATTTTAAAGATGGCTTTTGCAAATTAGCTATGACTTAAAGTTTACATCAGCAGTTGCCTTACAAGTATTCTAATCAGCGTTTCAGTTAAGTAACGTGTAAAAATATTGTGTTGAATAGCTTACACTCAATAATATATTTTAGGTAAACGTTTTGTACTACGTAGTATGTGGTGCTTGACTTGTTACAATGGTGATGCTAGCTCTTATTGGCATACTAACTGCACACCGCGATTTCACTCGCGTCTACTACGCGGTTAACTCGGTACCTCTCGGCTTAGGGTGGAGTTCACCAAAATTTAAACGTCCCATTAACAATTAAATAAAAAAAATTTTAACTCTATTAGTTACCTTTGGTATAGGTAGAATATTTTATTTCATTGTTTGATTGTCCTTATTGCGTATACAATATCCTATAGCCGAAACCTTAAAAAAAATGCTACGCCAAGCTGCCGGCGCGGCGGCGGCGGCGCGCCACCTCATGGGTTCTAGCGCGTACAAAATATAGTGAGAGAAAGAAAGAAAGAAATATCTTTCGGATTGTTCGCCCTATAACTTACGTTAACAGATTTTTGTTATTGTAGCTCTTGTTGCGTTAAAAAAAAGTATTCATAATATTTTAGTATTCATATTTATTTACTTTCAAACAATCACTTCCATTTATAAAATTAATAAATAATTCATATTTCTCACCACAAATATGATGTGGGAATTTTTATAGGTATATCTTTAAACAATATAAGAAATATTTTATTCCCACAAAAGTTATAATACTTAATACATATTGGAAAATGTTAGTATCACGCGTTGATGTCTTTTTTGGGGCAATAAATTTAGATGGTATAATTTTCATGCGATTTTTTTTTTTTGGCAATGTAATGAATTAGTATATGCGCCTATCGAGCTTACCCGCATGATATTCACTTTTTTAAACAACAGCTATCAGCGCCCCAGGGTTCACCAATTTTTTTCCGAGATAAAAAGTAGGCTATGTATTAATTCAGATAATAATGTTACAGTATGACGAACATTTGCAAGAGGACGTCGTGCGAATGCCGGTCTCTAACGCATGCCTCGATGAGATGATTATATTGATGCTGGTCACGACTGGACATAACTTAAGGTCCTATTTTAGGGGAAACCATTTTAATAATCGATTCTTACATAAAAACCTTTATGCCCCGCTACTAGGTATAGGTTGTGTAATGTATGTAATGTTATGTCAACTTGTCAGTTAGTTAACATTATAGGTACGGTGTCTACGTGAATCCACACGTGGTTCGTGACTTAAGTAAACACATTGTTTAAAAAAAAAACATCCATTTTATTGCTTAAAAACAAAAAAGCACAATACTCGTCATAGCTGTACTATGCACGCTTGCATTATTATCTTGCTAGAAAATAAAGGTTAAAAAAGTGCACGAACAAGAGCGGCGAGCAAAATAACATTGTAACGAAATTATCAGCATGATGGCAATGAAATGTCTAATGTTAGCCAGAAGGAAAACTGTGACGAAGCACCGTCTGTCTACAGGCAGCAATCGTTACATTCTGGTCACATTTAAACAGTCACAGAATTTTGCTTATATTTGTAACTACAAGACACCAGGAGTAAAAAACAAACGAATCGTCAAAAATATAAAAAATCTGCAATCTATGGAACAAAATATTAGCATAAAACTTATTTGCTATGTGTAGTTATGTTTACCTACTACTGCTTTAAGATTCAGGTAAGTGATGTCTTACCCAAATATAAGATAAAATATACGGTAGCCAAAATAACAAGCAACATTCCTTTGAAACTACAGTAATGTAGGTATTCAACAGTTATTGAATTTTCAGGTCATGTGAAAGACAAAAAATCAGTCAGACATGTAAGCTGATAGAAATGAAGCAATCCGTAGAATCATGTCTAAATGTCTGATCGTATTGGTTTCTTGAGCTTTTATTCTTTAGTTTGGTCATCATGTAGACCGGACATGTTCACGAAAGTACAAAAGGAGACAGACGAAACAGGTAAGTATGTATATGAGACGCGTGTAACAATGATAGAGTTGGAATAGTGAGATCCAAGGGAGCTTATTCTGACCGGGCGGGAACGTTTTAGGAAAGTTCCATGCCTCAATACAAAAATGCACTAATAATAAATAATCGACTCGATTTTGTTTAAAAGAATATGAAATCATATTGTCATCAATTTTACATAAAATGGAAAATAAAACGGGTATCAATATCAATCAATCAATTAATTTTATAAAAAGTAATGTTTTAATTTTAGAAGTAGTTGTAGTTTAAAACAGAACACTTATTAAATTTTTAAATTCGTAGGTGTACGATTACATTTTGTCACCAGGAAGTCTTGGAATCTTGAGATGCTGAGCGATTATCAATTAAAACATTATCCATGTTCTCGTAGAAATGCGACCTCGCGGAGGGCCTGAGCCTCGTCAAAAGTCCAAACCGTCATAAATGAGTACCAAGGATTGACAAATTGAGTGTAGAGCACGGGAGGTGTGCTGGGCTGGGCTGGGCTGGGACGTTGAACCTACGTAGCTGGTGATAATGGACTCGATAAACATCGTCGAGAATCGTGGTCGGGCCAAACTCACAATAAAATATCCGGCTTATTTGCCATGTCCATCGGATTCGTGATGTGCTACGTTTGTACAGCATTTGTACTTGTACTTACGTATTCAATAAAGCGGGCGAGTTCATGTAAACATTCTATGGTATTTCTGTGTTTAGGTACCTACCTGCGAGAAAAAACTAAGTGAGTATGAGGACATCGTTTTTGATCAATAACCATCAAATTTAAATTCCACAATTAAATATTGTTTTTTTTTTTATTTATTAACATTCACACAAGGTCTTCAGGTCCCAAACTAGGCAGAGCCTGCGCTATGGTATCCTGATGACTGATATATACTTATATACATATACACACCCAGACACAGGTCAAACAGACATGTTCATACACACAAATGTTTGACCTGTCCGGGAATCGAACCCGGGACCAGCGGCTCAGAAGGCTACCAACTACGCCAACCAGCCAGCCGTTTAATTAAAATCTTCATCCACCGCAACCCAAAGACTTTCAAGAAATATTTATTTAACTATTAGAAAATGCGTGGTGAGTTTTTTAGAAGCGGAAAAAATTGAACATAATGATTGAAAAAGAAAATTTTTTATCACTGTGGATGGTTATGAATTTGTGATTTATGCTTAAAGTTTATGCTATTATGTTTGATCAAGGCTCAGTTCTTTTCCGATTTTATCTTGCAATATAGGTTTTTAAACGTAACGGACTCCAGAACTTTATGGACTGCTATGAAGCCGAGTTAGTACTCATTGCATTGATTATACTCAATATATTCTGTGTCGATGTTATATTAGATGAAAAACATTCGGTTGTAAGTTTAAACTGTGGTATTTAGCAAACATCTGAAATTATTATGTAAGTGCAAACTAGTCACAAAAAAAATTCGAGATCGAGCTCTCGATGTCGTATCAATTCGTTTACAATAAGTACTTTGCTTTAATCGTAAGTAAAAAATATGTTTGTAATATTATATTAATTTCCCAGGATGGCGGCATCGCACATCCTGAGCGCGGTGGAGCCTTCCGTGGGGGGCAATTCTACTCGCAATGGGCGCGAGCGCGAAGTTAACGTCGCGCTCGACGACAGAGAGCTGTGGGTGCGGTTCCAAACACTCACCAACGAGATGATCGTCACCAAAAATGGACGGTGAGCAACGTCACAGGCAAAAGCTAATATCGCTTTTTCAAAATTTAAATCAGGTGTTGATAACATACATATTATGGCAATTCTAACTTTCGGGTCTGCAACTGTGAAGGTGAAGTGGTGTTGCAGCCAAACCGCTCTCGAAGATTCTATAACCAAGAATGCCACCACCTCCTGCAAGCTTTTCTTTTCCCAGCGATTTTTCCTAGGATAGTGTCTCATTACCTAGTTTGGGCTCCTGTGCCTCCCCAATAAAGTTCTCAATATACTTGTATTATATTGTCAAATAACTTTAAGTTGTTAGTTATAAGAACCGTTCTGGGGAGAGCAAATAATAAAATTACTTACTTTGCAAATAATACAAGTACATTATAGAAATAAACCAGTCAAGTTTACAGCTCAAGCACTTTGGGTTAATAGCTAATGAGGCCTTTGTTGCGATCAACTAAAAACTATCTATGAACATACGCAAGGTACGAGTTTAAATGGAACAATACATCTTACAATATTGTTAATGGCCCGGTATAGGTGTCCTCGTAAGAGAAGCCATAAACGCGCTTATTAAATCATGCTAATCCTTTTGCCATTTATAAGGTAATAGTAAACTTACATAGTATTTTAATGTTGCAGCCTACGGGTCAGTAAAATACGAATAAACTTATAGGATCACTCATTAGGTTGGTAGGTTGAGGTCAACATCAACGGATCATAATTACGTTAAAATAATATTGTATGTGTTGAAATACAATAGCAAATACTTTTCTTTAAATTAATTCTCCATAATTAAGTTGGTGCAATTATAGTTTCAATTACAGTAGTAGGCTTATTGTGAGTTTATAACTGAGTAAAAAAAGAAGAAGGTTCTCAATTTGTTGATATATCGGCTTGCTTTATCGCTAACTTAACGTTTGTATGTATATAGTAGGTAAAGTTCTATATATGCAAAAGGGCTTTATTATTAACTATGTAGTACTTTTTATTATTATTTGCTGTCTTTTAAAATGTTAAATTTTTCAAGCCCAGTGTAGTAGTACACACAATTTACCATTGAAAATTACCAATATATATTATTCTTGAAATATGATCAGGGTTTCTGTAAGAGATCGAATCCGCAAAGAAGATATTCGTAAACGGCGATAGTCGCTGTCATAGGCTAGGGGTAGAGCATATTTCACAGTCTATTGGTACAGGTTGGTTCTAGAATAAAGACGATAGACTGCCAAGCTTAGTATACGAAGCCCACTGATAAAATGGGCATGCTACCTGATACGAACCGCAGTTATTTTTAAGGAGCTGGCGCATTTGGAAGGCACAATGTGCTTTAAAGTAAAATAGAGGATACTATGAATGTTAAATAACGCGAGAGTGTAGGTATTGAAATAATTACTGGTCCCTTTATTTTTAAAGCTTACCAGCCAGTGAATTGTTCATACATACATTGCCATTCAATCTTTTTAGTTATGAAAGGTTAAAGATACAGTAGTTTATGTAACTATTTCGGTGAGTTGGTTTTTAACAACGGACGGAGACGAATTTGGTGTAAAAGTGTGAATTTACGTAGTTTTATGTAGTTTGGTGTATACGAGTCTATGTAGTTTTATGTAGTAGAATTTATGTAGTTTTGTGTACAAGTCTGTAACTTATTATACTCGTAGTCAAGAGAAGGTATATACAAATTTGTGCACGTGTGTAGGTGTGCATAGGTAGGTACACCTGTACACCGTTTTTCAACACATTTACGAAAAAAGTACAATAGGTAATGTAATATAAACTCATATTATCATTTTGATTTTGTAAAATTAAATATCAAACAGTCTGACACGGTGACAAGTATTTAATATGAAAACACGCGCATTTGCAAATGGCGCCTCGTGCGCGTGGTGAAAATTAGAACTACATCTTTGCCTCATTTCCTCTTTAGTATTAAAGCGAGACGAGCGTATTGAGCAAAAGCGCTTCCAAGAAGGTTCGATGAATCTTGGTGGAATTCTTATAAATGTTTTTAATGAGATAAAAAAAAACTGTAAATGGTATGAACGGCGCCATAAGTAGAGTATTCTGCTAAAACAGCTATTTAGGTGACAAAACTTTACCGCATACCTACATGCTTAGTTATTGCATTTTTTTAGCATGTGTGTTGAAAAAGATGTTATTAATGCTCCTAACTAACAAATCATCACTGCCCCCTATGGGTTAATCAAAGAAAAATCACCTCTTCGTTCGCACTTATTGAAGTACCGAGATAGAAATAAACTCCAACACGATTTATCAGTATATACTGGTTCATTGTGCAAATAGCTCTATAAAATCCACGAATTTGTTCCACAATGTCCGAACAAGCCATTACTCTTCCAGTTAACACACAAGGATGTGATCAGTACTAGTAGACGTTGCACAGTCGCAGTGCTAACCGGCCGGCGGCTAGTTCTCAGCTATTAACGCGGTAGGTCTTACTCATTAACGCAGGGCGGCTAAACGACGCTGCCGGTGCCCTACCATCCACTCGACTCTCGAGGTTGCGTCCTTGTTTAGTTCCATATGTAACGGAGAGGACTATTCGAAGAACATCTGTACTTGCCTGTTTCAGTATGTATGTGGTTACCTAGCTAGGTAAAGCTGAACATTTACGTGAATTACTCTAAAAAAATAATGGTGTTGTTAGTGTGAAATAAATAGCTGTTAATTGGTACAGACTCGTAGATATTGAGATTTTCCAATAATATCCTCATTTCGTTTTGTTATAAATTATTATATAGAAGGTAGCACCGAGCTTGAGTGAGTGTAACTGTGCTAGTATTTGTTTTTCGAAGGAAACATCCCCATAGGTACCCATGACGGCATCAAATGTCTACCCATTACGCGGCATTTAATATAGAAGGGTTTATTCTAATGAAGCAGCTAGTCGCGTTATTGCATTTTACTAAGCTAGCAAGGAGGGGGGTATATGTATAATATAAGATTATAACCATGATATACGAATAATACTTTTAAAATAGGCTAAATACTTATTGTAGAATTGTTTGCCCCTTCCCTTATCCTCAATAGGGGAAAAATTTAAAAATTTGTAATGAATAGTGATAGACACCATTTCGATTTGCAAGAAAGTAAATCGAAAACCGTATCACTATACAAAACTCTACAGATCAATGATATCACTTATACGTACCTACATACTTACACATATTATGACTAAAATAAAATTCCTGCGAAAAACCAAAGGTGTTTCGACTGGCCTGTAGGTGGTTTTTACCATTTGTGTGGGCGTATGAGCGGAAACGTGCCAATAAAGCTGCCGCATTACCCCGCAGGATAGCAGGTCTAATTCTTCTATTTGTTTAAAAATTATAATAATTTGAATTAAAAATCATTGAAACAAAAATCAAAGATTCTGGACAGAATATCTATTATATTAAGATGTTTAAAGAAAATTAATGATGGTAGAAAATTAAATAAATAAATGTTTATTGTCCACAAATTACATCAATAATTGATTTACAATATTGGACTATCAATTCAATAGTATGTACACGTACCTACTAATTTTACATAAGACTTAGTCGTATTATATAATTGAAACAGTTAAATTATATATATTAATCATTGACAGCTGTGCTAGGGCATACCTGCGTTACAGCAGTATAAAATGTCTTGAAACTATAGAAAATAGACAAAGAAGGATGATCCCCCTCTAATATGCCACGATAGCTTCTTAAGAACATCATAGAAGGCAGAAATGGGAGGGGGGAACACGAAGGCTCAGTACGTGTAAAAAATAAAAAGAGAGTAGGTGTCATATTTAGTCATATAAAGAAAAAAAAATTGTTTCAGGCGTTACTTTGCGGAAATCCGTATCAAATTGATGTTAAATACACAATATTTAGTGTTAATCCCGCAACATAGCGGGCATACATATAGGGGACATAACATTCCAGGCATGTTATTTTGCAGAATTAACACTAAATGTGCTTAATAGAGAGATGGCGTCAGAGAAGAGAGAGATGGAGAGAGAAATATAGAAAAAGTTTCATTGCAAAGAGCAAGGTCTCTTAAATAAGAAGATGAACGTTCCATATTTCAAAAAATTAAAATAGTTTATGTGAAAATGTGGGTACTTTTGTTCCAGACGCATGTTTCCCGTCGTGAAGGTGACGGCGAGCGGCCTGGACCCCACGGCGATGTACACGGTGCTACTCGAGTTCGTGCAAGTCGACTCGCACAGGTGGAAATACGTAAATGGCGAATGGGTACGTACACATACTAACATTCATACATACCTACTGTGCTTTTTAGGTTGTAGCACTCGTAGCGGGGCGTACCTTTGATACCTAAGCTGATTAACTGGGTTAATCAAAGTAATACACGCTCACAACTTGGATGGGTAACCGCTATTAATATTTTTAATTGCATTATTAATATTGAAATAGTTTATAACTATAGTAAGTATTTAACAAATGGCAAATAATGGGGTCACATAATTTGATTCGTCCATCCCTTTTCTATTCACAAACTACAGCTACCAGATAGTTCAAAACTAACTATATCAAAAAATTATGCTCATGGCTCATTGTGGTGTAGGTATGTTCACCGATGTCTTCACTCGCGACTATAATATCGTCTATCTAGGTTCAAGCACGCACTTTCAGTTATTGGAGTGTTACTCAAAAACCACTGGAAGAACGATCAAAGTCGATTCACCCAGTCGGAAGTAATATAAAAAGAAAACAAAAAAAATGGGTCGAATTGAGAACCTCCTCCTTTTTTTGAAGTCGGTTAAAAGTGTTTATACTTAACCGTACTAAATTAACCTTAACATTAACGAATAAAGTTTTCCTTCTGTTGAACTTAGTGGCAAAAAAGACTTACATGTGGCTTATGTACACGGTACATCTTTGTTTAGTAATCTTCGATCAAGAATACAACATTCTTGATATTACTCATACACTCATACAAGTACTCTTGATCGAGGTTAGTAATTGAAGACGTAAGAACTAAGTTGCCTCGTAGCAGAGAGACCTAGAGAAGCTCTCGCCACAACTACGTTATGTACAGTCGCGGCGGTTGAATATATCGTCTTGAGTATATTCAAGACGATATATTCTTCAAGTAATTCTATATACATCCTACGGTTACAGATCATTCGAAATCATAAAACAATGAGGTTGAATTTCTATTCTGGCTGGAAGATGAAGTAAACAACAAGATGGCTTGTTCAAGACTGCCTTTATTACCAACTTCAGAGCCTACCCTCATATCTTATTATTAACATCTAGTACATCTTCCTTCTTAATTATTTTATTTTTACAAACTTATTTGTTGCGACTGCGTTAACGGAACACTTAACCTATGACGCCCGCATTATATCATATCCCCCATCATAACAATCTTAGGTGAGTATATACATTATCCATAGGCTGTACATTATTATTGCTTATATGAGGCTATACATTATTGCAATATTTAGTGGATCGGTACTTATTTTAAACTATAATTGGTTGCATAGCATGTAATTAACAAACATTGTTTAAACTAGATATGAATAGTGAATAGTATGTTCAATCTTATCGCTATTGTGATTACACAGAAACTTTGGTCAAAACTGGTAGATCATTTTTATGTCGACTGTACATACTTTGCTACATGAAACACAAAGATTTAGCAGCTTTTAAACAGAACATGACGGTCGTCGTGGTTCAGTGTTCAACTGATCAGTGACATTGACTTCAGAACCACGACTCCGGGTTCGAGACCCAGCTGGGGCACAACATTTCTGTGACGAGCTGTGACGAGATATTTGTGCTCGAGTGTTGGGGTTTGTGTATTATAATTGTGTGATACCACCCGGGATGCAGGGTATTCTAGTGCGGAGATGTGGGTGTGGGTGTGAATGAGTCTGTTTGTTTCGTTAAAAAATATAATAAATAATATCTATTGATTCAACTAAGGTCTTTTCAATTTCTTCAACAATATTAATTTTAATTATTTAATAGAGAATATACATCTTATGGACCATTATTAATACACAGTAGAGTCCCGGAGCAGGACTTCAGCAAGGATCCCCCATTTGCCATCACTACTTTCTGTAACCCGACCACTCTGCCAAGAGTACACGACACACTATGAAGAAGAGAGGTTCTTTATGAGAGTTTGTAGTAGCCTATTTATTTTTGAATGGAAGACCAACAGCCATATTACTAGCACAATATAACAACATAATATTCAACAATAGGCCAATTATAGATCGTCATGGTAATCCTTGCGTGCTATTGTTTGTCAATAGGTTCCTGGAGGAAAAGCGGAAGTCCCTCCATCCAATGCAATCTACATTCACCCGGAGAGTCCAAACTTCGGCGCCCACTGGATGAAGGAGCCCATTTCTTTCGCGAAAGTAAAACTTACCAATAAAACTAACGGAAATGGTCAGGTAAGACATCGAAACTAAACTTAGACCGTAGCATAAGCATTTTGTGCATTTAATTCGTGGATACGCCACGCGTGTCGACTTATATAATGAAACTGTTTTGTTCGAGGATTTATTAAACATAAAACAAAGTTAATTTAACCAATTAACTTTGTTTTGTACCAATGTTAGTAAGTAAGTGTGTAGTGCGAAAGTCTGCAACTGGTGTTCTAGTTATTTAGTTTAAACCATGAATTTGCATACGTGCCTATTGTCCACATAATAATACGTTTACGGATAGGTAGTGGATAGGTCATCATCTGCCCCAAAATCGAAAAGTACTTCATGATGACCACGACCGCTCTGTCAAGAGTGAAACGATAGAGAAGAAGTGGATAGGTGGAATGATATATGTCTTATGGGGAATATCCATTAGATAAAACAACACTTATAGATAAACCTGAAAATTTAGCAGTAGGTAATCCCTCACTACGAAATTATTAACATAGCTAATTTTAAAAGTAAATGATACCTATTTGGTGCAAAACAATTGTCAAACCAACTAAACCCAAATGTAAAACCAATTTCTATTGGCTATTACTTTGAGTATACAGCCTCCGCTCTTAGTTATTTTATCTGAGGGCTATTACGAAAAAACAGAATTGAAAAATTAATAAAACGTTACTTCCTGTCAATTAATATTATTCTTCTTTGAAATAAATAGATCCTTATATACTTAATTGGAGATATATATAAAAACAAAAATAATATTGATCTTGAGGTTAGATAAGTGTAACATGTCGCGAATCTGTGACTTGTTTTATTTCTTTTACCGACATAAGCGATAGAAAATCTCTACCAGATCACTTATAAAATTAAAGGTTATATTAGTCTGTCCTGTACGATGCAGGGACAGACTAATATAACCCTTAATTTGGTTGGACACGTAGGATGATCCACAGATTACTCGAACGCATATTATTAGAACGTCTCTTGAATTACCGGAACTCTGTCGTTTATCTGCTGACTTACACCGCGATACAAGAGTATAAACAGATTACCACACCGTATTTACAGCCGCATCAGATTACGAGCCTGACCAGGCATATTAATTAGTTCACGTATTGACAGCATATTAATTTATAACAGAAAGCTTTCAAGTTGTGAGGTGCTACAGTTCTCAGCTCCCGCTACTTCTGCGGAGACAGTTCTCACGCTCGATCTGGCGCGAATGATATATGAAAGTAAACATCAGATACATCCAGATCCATATGTTGACATCTCGGTGTGAAATCTGTAGCTTTACCGACTGTTTAGCGGGTGGCTGTACGCACTATCATTTGTAATAATTATTGTCTCTGCGCTAAGTTTACATTACACATATTTTAGTCTATAAGTTAGTTGCCCCCTAGACAGCATGCTAATATTGACTGCATTATAATAAAATGAACTGTTTTCTCGCAAGTTTACACCACGCCAGACGCTACCTGCTATTTATGTGATGTGCTCGGTGGTCAGTTCGGAGTCGCAAGTACACGTTGATTAACTCTGCTATGCGTCGGACGTTTTCAACACTAACTTCTCAGGGAGGGTAGTCCGGTTATTAATAAATACAAAACTTTTAGCAATATGAGGGAGAGATAAATGAGTGTATGCGGATCCGCATACAGGCAGCTGAAAGTCTAGATTTTAAAAATTATAACTACTTAAGGCCTCTGATTAGGATGATGATGTAAAATACATACCTATAAAAATTGTGTGAGACGACCAGATTAAAAAGACTTATATTCATATGTGTAAGCTAATAATTACATAAACATCGTAAGTTTGTTGTATGCGTTTATTGAAAGATCTAGTAAGTACTTCCCGAAAATGAATGCTGTTTCAAATTGAATGCTATCCGGGCTAACGTGTTTTAATTTTGCAACTTTTTGTTTCAGATTATGTTAAATAGTTTACACAAGTATGAACCCCGAGTGCACCTAGTAAAAGTCGGTACAGACCTTCGTAGGATCATGACGTATCCATTTCCGGAGACGCAGTTCATAGCTGTTACCGCTTACCAGAATGAGGAAGTCACATCCTTGAAGATTAAGTACAACCCTTTTGCGAAAGCATTCCTGGACGCCAAGGAGCGCCCAGAAGGATATTATCAAAGAGATTTCGTTGGAACACACTATCCTCAGCAAAGTTCGTCCCCTCACCAGTATCCTCAATGTGAGTATTATTAGTGATATATTTCTTATTGAAACTAAAATTACAAATGCTTCTATTACTTTGGGAGACCTATGTGTCCAGCTGTGGACGTACTATGAGTCTCAGCCAGGATATTAGAAATGATGATGCTCTTTTTACTTCTTTTTGCAACAGGATTATAATTCCCTCACCTATCCTTCACAGGTTTATTACAGCACGTGGTGGCGAACATAAATACAGGTTACCTTAAATGGCCATGTTATAACATAATGCTGGGAGCGCATATGTCTAACAGTGTACATCCTATGTTTGATATCATTATCAACTGCATACCCACTAGTAATTTTTTTTCAGCCTTTTAAAAGATGTTACAATAAAGGTTTTTATGCAAAATAAACTCTTTTTCTAGTTCTTTTTATTTCGAAAGTATATCTTGTGTACTTACTTTAAAAGTTATTACAATTGTGCATATTGCAAAGTGTTACCTAGTTTTGGAAACCATTATAAACGCGAAAGGTTGTATGTATGTGTGATTGTTACTCCTTTACGCTGAAACGGCTGAACAGATTTGTATCAAATGTGGAATGAAGATAGCTTATACTTTGGAATAACAAATAGGCTACTTTTTGTCTCAAAAATATAGATTGTTCCCGTGGGATGACGGGAAGACACAATAATCGTCAATAGCACGTATCATTTCACCGCGGGTAAAACCATGGGGCGCAGCTAGTCGATAGTAAACAACACTCTTTGTTCACAGTAGTTTGTATTTTCACGTAAGTTTATTTGTAAGCTGGTGGGAACTCTTGGGAGGAGTTTCGGTCCAGGCGTACTTATGAGCCGCACCTAACCTTTGATCAATATGTTCTTGTGTTCTAGCTCCAGATCCAGATCCATGTGAGTTGGATAAGAGTGAAAGATGCACAATAACAAGTCATCTAATGTTCTTGTTTCCCTTATTACAGTCGGCGGATGGTTTGTGACGTCACAACCTCTGTACGGGAGCAGCAACACGGCCTCACGAAGACCGGCGCCTTACCCGCCACGGCCGCCCTCCAGACCGCGAACTTTGTCTCCGCCCTGTGAGTCATTATATCATAAGTATGTCTAATAATGAATAAGTAACTTTTGGTAGTAGGTACATTTCATATATTTTTACTCAAACTAATTAAAATTCTTTAAAATCCGAAAGGGACCACATTTCGGTTTCGTAAGTCATCATTGGTAACACACTGTTCGACGACCATCGTTCAGTTTTAATTGTTAAATGTTATATCATTTTAGATATTATCGGAATGATAACTATCCTCCAATGCACATTTTCGATTGAGTTGAATTCAACTTTATAATTAAGGTTCAGGTATAAGGTGCCGATGACATTACAGAGGCTCGCGGGTGGTTACACGCAGAAGGGGCGGGACCAATCCTGATGCATGTTGATTTAAAATATACTTTACAGGTGATCTCTTCTCTCCTTTACAGATGGCTAAAAATACTAAACACATTTTAAGACTTTTAATTTCCTTTCTTCGAGAATTTTGGATAAGAGGACATATGCTCGATTGAAAAAATTTTTTCTCCAATAAATTGGCAAATCAAATCAAATTATATTCAATCAGAATTAACTTTCATGAACTATTCTCATAAGTGGTATTTTTAAAAGTTTTTTAAGACATGTAGGACTTTCAACAAAATAAGCTGAAAATATTAAAAATTATCTATTTTGAAAGAAAGAAAGTAAGTTACCACATTTATTCAAGACACTCACAACACACATTACACAAGAGATACATACAAAAACAATATAGTAAGAACAGAATAATAATGATGTTGTGAGTAAGCCAAGACCCTCAGTTATTTAGCTAATGATAGACCTGCCAAGTCATTTCTATAATACGAGTATACGTTATCAGAGTGAAATGACGAGACGATAATACAATTCTTATATAGAGGCTGTGTCGGTCTTCTGATTCCTGAAATCTATCCGGAATCTGGATTACTGTGGATGAAAAAATCTTTAATTAATGGATAAGTAATTGTCTCAATTCAATGTAACTGATCCAGGAACTACACTAGGTACACTATTTAACTATGATGTCCTACGTAGACTTAACGGATAAAATATGTTCCTTTTCTGCTATAGATTAAGATGTCAATCACCCCCAGCAAAATAGGGCTTCCGACATGACCATTGAAGTTTCGTTTGATAGTGAACTTTATTGCCTCATAAGTTATAATTCTCATACAATAACCTCAATTTATTTTTTTCTATACCCTTAATAAGTTTTATTACCAACAGCGACATACAGCAGCTCAGAGAGAACGACGACCGCTCCAAACAGCAGCAGTTACACTTGGGCCGGCGGCAGTGGGTACTGGAGTACCGCACAAGGAGGCAGCTCGCCTCAGGCCAACACCTCCCCTGCGCCGTACCGCACCCCCCCTCACGCGTACCCGGCGCCCCTAGAGTACGCCCCCGCACCGCCGACTAGCTCTGCGCCGACGTCTGCGCCCGCGCCGCTCTACCCACTTCAGTACGAGACTTCGAGCCAGCATCATTCAGCATATTATCAACATGCGTATGCGCCGTATGCTCATCACGCTATAGAAGATATTTCTTATTGGCCTAATAGGTCAGTAATAACAAGTGTTTTTTTATTTGATTTGCATCCATGTTGACCAAACATCGAACAAAGTTTCCTGAACATTTTTTGATCGCTTTAACCTGAAAGTACCTACGACTGTTTTTTTGGCTTAGGCGAAAAAATAGTAGTGGCGGGTAAGGTGTCGAAAAAAATATCCTTAAAATGGCTATGAGCAGTGAGCAGTATGAGTATGACAGGTGTTGCCACTCCGCTAACACCGTGAAAGTAAAGTGTAAATTTCAATGAAAATGAACCCTGTCAAAATTGAGCTATGATACCCTGTTTTTTTCTGCCAGCGCCCGTGTTATGGGCGCCGGCAGGTAGGTAAGGTTTGTAGGTACTTATATATCCATCCATAGTTATTTCACATGCATACCTACTGTATGTACCCACAGAGAGATACTTTATAATTTCTCTGTGTTCTGTGTCTTTCAATGAGAAATGATTTTCAAAGAAACTTAAAATTGACCCGCCTTCGTGTGTTACGTTATCTTTGGGTTGCATCTATTCTTATATACCTACTCATACTTTTCTTCAAAATAAAGGAGGAGGTTCTCAATTCGACCCGAATGTTTAAAAAAAATAATTTGTTTAATGATGATACCGCATAGCTTTCGACTGGGTGGACCGATTTTGACCGTTCTTTTTTTATTTGAAAGCTGGTGCTTCCCGTGTAGTCAATTTTATTAAAATCGGTCCAGCGGTATTTGAGTTACACTCCAATAACTGAAAAGTGCTACGCATACGTCGATGATATAGTTGTGGGTGGAGAAATCGGTGCACATACACAATGACAATTGACCCCGTGACTAGCGACCTTTCGCTGAAAAGCGTGAAAAAAAAGTTTTTAGCAAAAAATGGAACCGACTTCAACACTCAAAAGTATGAAATAACTAGTGAAGTCGGTACCATGTACACAATATTTTGATAATAGTTACTTTTGAACTATCATGGTATCTACTTCATCAAGTTATTTCATACTTTTGAGTGTTGAAGTCGGTTCCAGTCTTTGGTAATTTTTTTTCATAAACCTTCGCTGGCAAAGAACCTTCTTCCAACCTTCTGTATCAAGAGTACACCGTCACAGTAGTCTAGGTCGGAGTTATTATACACCACCGCTGTATCTATATAATGCCTTTTGGTTATCTCTATAAAGTTATGGAATGTTTATTTATTAACGCATTTTTTTATCGATTACAGCCTCAATACTTATGGATACCAACCATCCGAGTATGTTGGCAGCGGTGAAGTCCCATACTCGGAAAGCATGCCGTTCGGACCCAGCGGTCCCGCCCTCGAAGCTGCTTCTGGTGAAGGTCGATCTCCTCCACCCACACACCCTGAACACCCGCCTCCGGAGAGAGAGTACAAATTCAGCACGGAAGAAGAACGCCATTCTCCTTGTGAAGAAACGGGAGAGTCACGGTCGCCAACTCAATGATCACATATGAAAATGGACCATAGCTTATATTAACACAGAAAGGCGGCTTTTATTTAATACTACCTACATCGACGAAGCACGTGTCATCAAGTCAGGTTATACTTATGCCTGCTTACTTATGCTACAGAATGGCAGATGCGTTGTATTATCTTACAATTGGTGGAAGTCAGAAACAATATCGATTCCTAACCAACTTAACGTCATAGCATTGTTCAATCGTGCCGTGACGTCATTTAACTGGGATCCAACGGAAGATCAGCGCTGACTTAAAACCTAGCAGATGCTGAGTTGAGATCAATTTATGACATACCTACAATTTTATCTTCTTTTGTTGTTTTTCTTGTTGTGTTTTCTTTACCTGTGTGCCATGTCATAAATAAACATCATGAAGATATTTAATATTCATCTTTATGCATCAAGTTATTGTAAATCACTTCCCGCAAAACTGTTCTCCATTTGCCTCATACCGTTTGTATAAAAGTGATCTATGCCAGTAAACCTATAAATGCCCATTCGATTTGCTTATTGTTGGAACTGGTTAACTTCTTTGATTCAACTTCTTTATTCTACTTTAGATGCTACCCCTTAAGTCACATTAGACAGAAAAATTCACGTAGGTACTTACCTATCAATTTAGAGTTCAACTTTAAGCTCGATTTACTAATTTACTGTAATTTACTACTCGTTTTAAATAGTAAGCTGTACGCGATTTCATCAAGTGCATCTTTATTGATATGTGTTAAATATTCTGCTTTTTAAGAGGTAGGTAAGGTTTAAATTATCTCCCTAATATATGCAACCTTGTCTCCGTTTAATTTTGTAATAAAGGGAATGTAGCGTCTCGTTGAGCATCGAATGATGTTGTGTAATACCATAGTCTACGAACCAAACCAAACGGTAATGTACATATGTAGCTTGAGATCGCTCTTTACATTTCTCGAACCCGCACTTTACGATTGCCCTTTGACCACTGACTGTTCTTAGATGTCTGTGTATGTTAAAATTGACAAAATGCTGTTTGCCACATGGGGCATTTACGGCGTCACCGGACTTTTGGCGAGTGCAGAGGGCACTCAGCCGATAAGGGCACTCAGCCGATGACTGTTCTTAGACTGTGGTGGTACTATAAAGCAAAGGCAAATTTAATAATAATAATAATATGGGACAACATTCACACAAGGTCTTCAGGTCCCAAACTAGGCAGAGCCTGTACTATGGTAACCTGATGACTGATATATACTTATATGTATACATACTTATATAAATATACACACCCAGACACAGGTCAAACAGACATGTTCATACACACAAATGTTTGACCTGTCCGGGAATAGAACCCGGGACCAGCGGCTCAGAAGGCAGAGTGCTACCAACTGCGCCAACCGGCCAGTCTGAGTCTGAGCCAATTTGAGTAGGTAGATCTTTTTAACAAAATATCAACAAGTTTGCTACAGTTTGCTGCACTATAAACATAAAATCAGAATTGAGAATATTTATTTATATTTTGTGGAAGCTTTGGTATATCTATTCAAAAGTCATTGTACTTTTTACCACCTGTATAATTTCACTATTTCGTCTACGAAGACCTATTAAAATCAACACCCGTTGTATTTATATTCCTTGCAGTAAAGAAAAGGTTACATAAGTAAAATTTAGAGTATAGAAAATAATAATTGTATAGGTACTTACTAACATGTTTATGATATATTTTTTTAAAAATTGTTAAAGTAAATATCATATGAAGTTGTTGCTGTTGATCTTACACTGTTTTCTTAAAAGCAAGTAAGCAGGTACATAAAGTACCTAAGTAGGTAGATGCATAATTATTATAATTAGGTAGTTATTAATATGAAAATGTGCCTCAAAATAAATTAATTGCCTAGCTGTTAGTGGATACGTATTTAATTAATGAAATGCTATGAGTAGGTATGAACTGTATATTGTTATTAAGGAAACATATGGAAATAAATAAAGCTATTTAGTTTTTGTAAGTAATTAATAAAGTAAATTATTGTTGTAATAAAAAAAATATTTAGCAATTAACTTTGTTTTTTACGAAATTTCCTCTATTACCTACACAAACTAAAAATGCCATCACATTTTATACATAGAATCGTATCTTACGAAAAGAATGTTTTGAGTTGGACAAGGGTCGGACAAGACAAGACTTTGGTCCGGACTTGTACTTACTGTACACGTGCGATATCCCAGACCCAGAAGAAAACATCATTGCATTGCAACCTTTGCCGATGAAAAGTCATCATTGCTACTGGTGTAACTCATAAGGAAGCAGTAGCACGCAGTAGCATATGTTAAAAAAGCAATTGACAGGGTCTCAAAGTGGATGATTCATGGCGCATATACTTAGCTAAATTTAAAAAAAATAAAAATAACTAATTCTGTACACTTAAAAGTCGGAGCCAAATTGATATTTGAACACAGAATAGTTAATGCTTAATGTAGAATATGGATTTGACCAGGCTTTGCTAGTAGGTATTCGATTTGTTAAATAAGTGGAGGTAGGTAGCTGCACGTGGGAGACGGTCCCAACGAACAATTTTGGAAGCTAGAGTCTTAGAGCCTGTCCAGGGCTGCGTTCAGGAGCGGCTTCAGCCAAGCCATATCTTGCTCTGACAGCGGATATGCGGCGTTCACGAGCTCAATTACAGCATTATTTGCCACCCAATATTTGATCATGGCCGTTCATGTCAACCTGTCAGACCAAATTATGGTCGACTAGACCATAATCTTTCTACCTCTAAAACCGATCAAATCTTGATCGGCTGTCCAAAGTGACATATTCAGTGGTAACTATCACGTGATCTATGATCAATGTAAGCGACTTCTTTTTCTTCTTCTGTCACATGCTATGGTGTAGCCGTTCGTGAGACATCGATCAAATATTGGTCAATCAATATTTGGCCGAAGCCGCTCCTGAACGTAGCCAGTCAACTGGGTGTCAACTCTACTAATTTGAAGAAGAAGAAACCGGCGAGTCGAGAGGCTCGCTCATTGCACGCATTTTACGCGCGAGGAAAGGAGGAGGAAACGCGCGTAGGCATCTGGACGAGATATAATATATGTAGCTCTAGTATCTCGAATACGCGCGAGTGTCAACGCGAGTGGACTCGCGCGTAAAACGCGTCATCTGGACAGGCTCTAAAGCGCAATTGGCTGCCAAGAAGTTAGGCATATTGATCAAGGTGAGACAGTACTTCACGATGGGGCAGTTGCTTAGCCGGGAGACAATAATGTACGGCCAATAGTTCATGATCCCTTTACCACGTTCTTGCGTTTATACTCTATTTAGTTTGTGGTGTATAAGTCACGTACTGTGACTGCTGATTTTAACTAATAAACCGTTATTTCATACCACTGGCCACTAACCAGAAAGCGAAATACAAAGTTCATTGATGTCTCATGAACGGCTACTTCATAGCATTCTACAGAAGAAGAAGAAAAAGTCACTTACATTGTGGATCACATGAGAGTTACTACTGCATAAGTCACTTTTGACAGCCGACCAAGATTTGATCGATTTTAGAGGTAGAAAGTGGTCTCGTCGATTATAAATTGCTCGGACAGATTGACATGAACGTCATGATTAAATATTGGGTGGAGCAAATAATGCTTTAATTGAGTTCGTGAACGCCGCATATCCGCTGTCAGATAGGGATGTGCATGTAAAAAATTTATTAAATTATTAATTTTTTTTTCTGTATAATAGTGAGTTTACGCTACCAGATCGCAGCGACCACTAGCATTGATTGATCTCGCAGCGTGAACTCACCTGAGGATGAGCATCGAACATGCTCGAAACCTAGGTCGAAACTTCGACGATAAACGTGAGTAAAGCCCGATACCACATATATATAATAATGTGTCAAACTTACGAGAATTTCTAATTTATATATGGATCAGGTTAATATGAATAAAAACGAATAGGGTTAGGATAATAAATCAATTTTATTGATTTACAAATCGCAGTAATTTTGGCCAGACCTTGTAAAAACAACATTTTATTTGCTCAGGCTTAACTTAACAGGGGCCGTACCACCAACTTTTACAAAACCATCATGTTTCAAGAACGTCATACTTCAAGCTTAAAGTAATAATGCTCAGATTCGTACCATGAACGTCTTAAAACATTATTGTTTTATTATCGCTAAGTGACGTGTAGAATGAACGAAGAAACATTCCTGCTGTAAGGGCAAGCGAGACAACATTATATTTTCATATAGCGTTGTCGCTTTCGTTGGCGCTGGCTCATGGTACGCTTTGAGTGAACGAAATAGAGGTTTACGTCACAAAACTGCTTAGTCTAAACAACATTAAAGTAACATTGCTTATGTGGCCTTGTGGTACGAAAATTCAAAGTAAGATTACAATAATACTGCTATAAGAGTTGGTGGTAGGCCCCCAGCTTGCAACCTGCTTCTCTGCTGAGTAAAAGCCACACAGGTTATAACTCAACAGCAAAGCAGTTTGCAAGCCAAAAGTGTAAATGAAACATTGTTTGCTACCATAGTTAAATATATAAAAGCTATTTAATTTTGAATTGTATAACTTTGGAAATTGTACTTTGTAATCTACCCACAAAAATCAAACCCTCAAATATTTCGTGTCACACAAGCGTTATACTGCGCTCGCTAACCCACCTACCAAGCGTGGCGAGTATTGGCAAACCCCCCCCCCCCCCCCCATTATGATAAAACAAAATTCGACCAGGCCCCCAGTCCCCGGCAGCTCCGCTAATGCTGACTCCGGTAGCGGCCAGTGTAACGGTGGAGCAGGGGGTGCTAAGAATCTCCGGCAGATTCCCGGCTACCACTCCCTGAAAAAACGACCTCTGACCCTGGTAACACACAATATAAGATCTTTGTTGGCAGACGAAAAGATCGTCGAACTGGAAGAAGAAATGAGTAAGTTACACTGGGATATCTTAGGGTTATGTGAAGTCCGTAGAGAGGGTGAGGATACCATAACTCTCAAATCCGGTAACTTGCTCTACTACCGGAAAGGCGACCAAAAGTCCCAAGGTGGTGTCGGATTTCTCGTTCGCAAGTCCCTCGTTAACAACATCATCACCATCGACAGCGTTTCGAGCAGGGTGGCATACTTAATACTCAGAATATCAAGTAGGTATTCGTTGAAGGTCATTCAGGTATATGCACCGACCTCGAAACTCGGAACCGATGAGGAGGTAGAGGCTATGTATGAGGACATAAGTAGGGCCATGCATACTTCCAAGACCCATTATACTGTTGTTATGGGGGACTTTAACGCAAAGTTGGGCAAAAAAAGTGATGGAGAGTTGAGAGTGGGGCAATTTGGTTATGGACAACGACACCCTAGGGGACAGAGGTTGGCCGACTTCATGGAGAAAGAGGGACTCTTTATGATGAACTCTTTCTTTCAGAAGCCGCCTCAAAGGGAATGGACCTGGTTGAGCCCCAACGGTTCCACAAGAAATGAGATCGATTTCATCATGACCACCAAGAAACAAATATTCAATGATGTCTCTGTGATCAACATGGTCAAGACCGGTAGTGATCACCGCATGGTAAGAGGCACATTGAATATTAATGTTAAACTTGAGAGGTTCCGTTTGATGAAATCCACGCTCCGACCTCAAAATGTCCATATCCAAAACCCCGAGAGCTTTCAACTTGAGTTATCCAATCGCTTTGCTTGCCTTGAGAACTTTGCGTCGGTGGACGAGACCAACAACAGGTTTGTAGAAACTGTCCACGAAGTGGGGTCTAAGTTCTTTAAACCCCGCCGTACAAATGGACCTCAAAAACTCTCCAGCAATACCCTTGACCTCATGGCTGAACGACGCTCGTTGCAACTGCAATCATCCGATGATGCTGCGTTATATAGGCAGCTCAATAGCTCAATATGGAAACCCTTGCGACATGACATCCGTACCTTTAGTACAAATCGTATTAAAGATACGATCGAACGGAGAAAAGGCTCTAAAGTGTTTGCAAGAGATAGGTCTATTGGGCAAAGCCAGATGACTAAGCTGAAGAGAGATGATGGCAGTATAGCGTCGACCAAAGCAGAGGTGCTTGGAGAGATCGGGAGGTTCTATGGACAGCTATACACTTCCGTCGCTAAACCTGTTGACAGATTGGCCAAAGACCCAAGAGCCAAGCTGACCCGGCACTATACCGAAGACATCCCGGACATCAGCCTATACGAGATTAGGATGGCTCTGAAGCAGCTTAAGAACAACAAGGCACCGAGTGACGACGGAATCACATCAGAGCTTCTGAAAGCGGGTGGCTCACCGATACTGAAAGTCCTTCAGAAGCTCTTTAATTCCGTTGTCCTTGAAGGGTCAACGCCGGAAGCATGGAACAGAAGCGTAGCGGTGTTGTTCTTTAAGAAGGGTGACAACACATTAACTACAGACCCATTTCGCTTCTGAGCCATGTTTACAAGCTGTTTTCAAGAGTCATCACGAATCGTCTCGAACGTAGGTTTGATGACTTCCAGCCTCCCGAACAAGCCGGTTTCCGAAAAGGCTACAGCACCATAGACCACATCCATACGCTGCGGCAAGTTATACAGAAGACCGAAGAGTATAACTTGCCCTTATGTCTAGCGTTTGTGGACTATGAGAAAGCCATTGATTCGATCGAGACGTGGGCGGTGCTTGAGTCTCTCCAGCGGTGCCGTATTGACCATCGGTATATCGAAGTGTTGAAGTGTTTGTACAATAATGCCACCATGTCGGTCCGAGTACAAGAGCAAATTTCGAGGGCGATTCCATTGCAAAGAGGCGTGAGACAGGGAGACGTTATTTCTCCGAAACTGTTCACTGCCGCATTGGAAGACGCCTTCAAGCTCTTGGAATGGCAAGGATTCGGCATCAACATCAACGGCGAGTACATCACTCACCTTCGGTTTGCCGACGATATTGTGGTCATGGCAGAATCGATGGAAGACCTCAGCACGATGCTCGAAGGCCTCAACAGAGTTTCCCTAAGGGTGGGCCTTAAAATGAACATGGACAAGACGAAAATTATGTCAATTGCCCATGTTGCGCCCGCCCCCATATCAATTGGGAACGCGACTCTCAAAGTTGTTGACCATTACGTTTACCTGGGACATACAGTCCAATTAGGTAAGTCCAACTTTGAGAAAGAGGCCAATCGTCGAATCCAACTCGGTTGGGCAGCGTTCGGAAAGCTCCGAGACGTCTTCTCGTCCAAAATACCGCAATGCCTGAAAACGAGGGTCTTCGAACAATGTGTGATACCAGTGATGACTTACGGAACTGAGACGTGGTCTCTGACTATAGGCCTTCTGAACAGGCTCAGAGTCGCACAACGACCTATGGAGAGGGCTATGCTCGGGGTTTCTCTACGTGATCGAATCAAAAATGAGGAGATCCGTAGAAGAACGAAAGTCACCGACATAGCCCAGCGGATTAGCAAGTTGAAGTGGCAGTGGGCAGGGCATATAGTTCGAAGAACCGATGGCCGTTGGGGCCGAAAGGTTCTCGAATGGAGACCACGGACTGGCAAGCGCAGCATAGGACGGCCACCGACTAGGTGGACAGACGACCTGACTAAGATTGCAGGCAAGGGCTGGATGCGGGCCGCTTCCAACCGGTCCTTGTGGAAATCAATGGGGGAGGCCTTTGTCCAGCAGTGGACGTCCTATGGCTGAGAGATGATGAAAGCGTCAGTGTTGAGTGTCACTTAAACATTGAATCTTATGGGATCACCCCTTCTTTTGCTAATGGTAAGGTTACAAATAATTTAACTCCATAAGATTTAACATGGAAAAGCCTCTAAAATGAGGGCGCCACGAGGCTTGGACGATCGCAATAAAATAAGAATTGAATGTGCTTTTAATTTCTCACGATACCTATATCGGATGAAATATATCGAACTTTATATCGATACTAGATGATCCGATAAAATCGGGTCGATACGATATATCGTAAAAATATATCGATATTTTTTGAAATATATATTTATATCGTGCACTCCTACTGTCAGAGCAAGTTATGGCTTAGCCGAAGCCGCTCTCGAACGCAGCCCTGTATACCATACACTTGGCGCCTGTGCGCAGTACCATAGATAACTAACTATTTGTTCAGTACAAATTTAAATAACTAAAATCTTTGTAAATTTAAATAAAGTGTTCAAGAAACACTGGGCCAGCAGAGATTGATGGAGGGAGAAAAATATAGATTATGGGCGGAAATAAATTAGGAAAATAATACCTGAAGCGAGAGTGTTATGGGACTTGAACTACTCTGCAAGGCTCTACGAGATGGAATCTACAGCTTCAGTCTCTAAGGTACTTTACTACATATTTACAAAATATATACTGTCCTAGGCCCTTTAAAATAATGCTCACAAAATACCGTTATTTTGTTATTTATGTTGATATTGTAGGATAGTCGGTTTAACCATATTTTACGAAACATCGTGGGGATAGGGAATGGGGGAGGTAGGAGATAATGGGTAGACCCCCCTCCGGTAAGGGGGAAGTTGCGGAACCCCCGTTTTCTAAGATATCATTTTAAGTTCCTAACCTTGACAGACGTTGATTTCGGGAGTGGGAAAAGCGCAGAGGGGGTAGGGGGCGAGAGGGTAGCAGGGTGTGACCCCTCCTATGAAGGGTAAGTTGCGACAACACCCTCTGCCCTAGTTTTTGAGACATAATTTTTTTGTTGTACTTTTGCAATTGATGAAAGTAAATGTATCAATCAATTATTTTTTTGATGCCTCATTAATAACATTAAGAAGGATGTATTGGGAGGCTAGAATAAATATAAAAAACGTGAATGTCAGAGGATGCTTGACAGGTATTAGATTGGCTGAGGATTAGGATAATTTAAAAACGTGTAACAGAAACAGTGATTAAGTGTGAGTGAACAAGGGATATATGGATAGACTGCATCTAAAGAAATATATATAAATATATATTAAGCACTTAGAAGACTAGTGTTAGGTACTATATTAGTATTAGTTTAGTTTAGTTATTATACTATATAAATAGCGATACTAGACCTGTATAAAAAGTAATAAAGTGTATTTGTCATGAAATTATATTTAACTTTGGCTGATCATAGATCATTAGAAGAGAAGCAAAATGAGATACATGCTCGGGCTTACTCCAGACAGTAATGGTAATGTTGCACTTGGTATGACACCTTCAATGTTAATCCCTCACTATTGTCACTGCAAGACTGTTTTATGTAACTACAATATCATTCGGAAGCTTGTTGTAAGTTTTGTGTTCTGAAATTAAACAGAAAGTAAGACCTTAATCAGTAGTAAACATCCATACTAATATTATAAAGAGGAAGGATTTGTATGTAAGTATGTTTGTAATTAATAAATTCAAAAACTACTGGGCCGATTTCAAAAATTCTTTCACCATTAGAAAGCTACATTCACCCTGAGTAACATAGGCTATATTATATATTCAAAAAAATTAGGGATCCTTATAATTATTAATTTTCAAATTTTTTACCCGCTAGAGCAGACCGCCTATGAAGTGCCTTTATAGCGCTTAAATAAATCAACATTCCATGATGATGAATATAATACTATCTACTGATATAATACTATCATTGCATTTTTCTATCTCTTTTCATTGCTGAGACATTTCTATGGCAAAGAGCCTCAATAAACAACAATCGAAGTAATCTAAGCTAATGAAGGTACACACCTTGAAGCTTTGCTGTGATAGATGGTCTATCTGCCATTATTTCGGGTGGGTAACTGGGACATAGCAGCATTTGGCTGCAAGTCATTATTAGTCAGCACAGTGTGTAATTTTTATCATCAAAATATGTCTATTGATTAATAGAATAGTACAATAGACTGAATAAAATCAATGAAAACCATTAAAATACACCTAAAAGTATTGAAATATATTACCATAATCTGGGCCAATTTAGGTCCAAAAACAGCTGCATATATGTTTTATCCAAAAATGTATATTATTTTTACACATAACGATGGATGTGTTTCAAATCATCATCATGTGAGCGTTAAGATGTCCACCCGCTGGCCAGAGGCCTCCCTCATTGTTTGCCCCAAAGATGGGTGTGAAGTAGCATACATCTAGCTCCTTTCTGAAATCTTGGTCAGGTCATCTGTCTACCTTGCCAGTGGACATACAATTTTGCACTTGCTGTCTGTGGTCTCCGCTCGCGAACCTTTCAATGGCCATCAGTTCTCCGAGATATGTGACCTGCCTGCTGCCGCTTCAACTTGCTAATCTGCTATGCTAAGTCGGTGACTTTAGTTATTCTACAGATCTCTTCATTTATGTATTGACCGCATAGAGAAACCCTGAACCACCTTTCCATAGCTCCTTGGGTGTCTCGCTTACGAGGCCCATAGTAAGAGACCATGATTCGGTTATGTATGTGATCACTGGTAACATACACTGATCGAAGACTCTTGTCTTCGGGCTTTGTGATATTTGGATAGAAATACAGATAATAAATAAAGTATTCTTTTGTTTCCAGGGCGTGTTTCTGTTCACAAACGGGTTCAAGAAACTCAAGAATTCAAAAAAGAAAACTGGGCATGTTCTTTTTGAAAAAATATTTACAAAAGAAGCATGGTACACAACATACAAGCATAATTGGGATGCAATTGAAATCCAACTAAATGTAAGTACTATTATGATAGTTAATTACTAATAATTAGCTAGATTTTGTATAAAAATATGTCTATGTCTTCTTTTTAACCAACTTAAAAAAAAACTGGATACTCAATTCGACTGTGAATATATATATTCTTGTAAATCAGAAGTGGTATAAATTAAAAATAAGAAAGAACATGATGTCAAATTTTATTACAATGATATTCTTATACAAAAAGGTTTAACCAAGTACATGTTAAAATGAAACATTTATACAAAGACACAAAATGACAGCATAAATTAGAATGGAACGATCTTACGGTATGTAGCGTCGAGCCCAAGCACCTTACCGACCGACGCGACGACTGAACAAAATGTGGCGGTAATCGACTGGGCGCTTGCTTTTATAAGTGACAGTAGGACATTAATGTTGCCTGTGACAATGTTGCCACTGACAATGTTTGGCTAATAGCTAAGACGGCCGCTCCTGATATCCTGACGTCCTCGGCAGGTTCTTCAGGCTTTGTTGTGCTGAGAAATGTTCATGTGGCGTGGCTCACAACTCGCAAAAAGGCGGATCGAAGCACCCGACAGCGTCCATTCGTTACAGTAGCAGCAACAGCAGCAGTGGCGGCAGCAGCAGCTGCTGCCACCCGAACTCGTGTGCTACTAGACCCCACCTTCAACAAACAAGCAAAGAGTAAACACACAGCGCACATTTGCCGCGCCAAAACAGCATGTGTAGTTGCCTATTTTTTCATTCATCACACAATCAAGGCCCTCTATCAGCAATACACTCCGAGCTATACCTATGTGAGCTAAATCTCTTCAATACATTCATCACACACATCTTACTGCATCAGACACTTTTCATACCGATTCTAATATGCATTACGAAATGCCGTCAAACTCTACATAGCCACATTGTCGGAGCTGCGAGATAGCCACAATGTTGGGGCACGAAATAGCCACAATGTCGGGGCTGCGAGTACCACAATGTCGGTGCACGAGATAGCCACAATGTCGGGGCTGCGAGTACCTCAATGTCAGGGCACGAGATAGCCACAATGTCGGGGCTGCGAGTACCACAATGTCGGGGCACGAGATAGCCACAATGTCGGGGCCCACACGCAACAGGAATGCATCTCCCAGGCTGGAGCTCGCATGTATCGGGTATGCGTCTACCAGGCCGGAGTTCACACGCAACAGGCGTTCGTGTGCCAGGCCGGAACCCACACGCATCGGGGTTGCGCCAGCCAAGCCAGAGCCCACCCGCATCGAGAATTCTGCGAATAATTTCAAATAAACAAATACAAAATCCCATAAATAAATTGGTTTTTACAATTAATTGGTCTTTTAATTACAATACTGCAGCTACTACAATAACATTTGAGCAATCCACTAGCTATTGGTAGCCTATAGATAACTCAAATGTTCTAACCCGCTACCGGCCGGCAGCATGCCCAGAATGCCAGCAGCATTGCCACGCTGAATTGCAATGCCGATTCGTTGAGCCAAACATGTGCCAGCACTTCGGCCACGCGTCGCATCGATCAAACGCTCAGACAAATTTTGGAAAATCTGATGGGCTCCAGGTCCACACGGGCCCAATGTCTCGACCCCAAACGGTTCAAATATGTAACCACTACCTAGGTTAGCATATTTTCGCTGTTTCAATTGCTCCGCTGAATAAACCACGGCGCCAGCCCTAACATGTGTCTCAGGAAGATATGACGGCGCCAAAGTGTCTACGCATGTAGCGTCCCACACTAAAGACCGCCCTAACTTCCAGGGAATCAGTGTCATCCCGTCAGGTCTTTTAACATCGTCACGCATGTGACCATTCGGTTCAAGAATGACTGCAACATTGGTATTGGTATTGGTTTTGAACATTAAACAAAACGTCCATCTTCCTAGGACTCGGCCTACCTGACCTTAACTTTTAAACCTTCTGAATTATCTACTCCTCTCTTTAGATTTGTGGGAAAACACACAAAAAAAAAACATTACAACATGACAGTAAATAATAGTTCTCGCTCAACCGAATTTCATACACCTATCGGTGCTTATGAAAACATCTTGCACTATAGATCTATGCTTTCCAGCTTCAATCGTCAGTAGCCAACAGAACACACGCACTTATTATCAAAAAGGGCACAAACATATACACCTACTAAAATTTTGAAAAACATAATCACAGTTGTAACACTACAAGAGAGTTCTACTTCCTGGGTATCGATCCCTCATACTAGGCGCTATGTGTAATTTTGATTCTAGTAGCTTACAGGAACTTAAACCAACTTCATTTAACGGCGGTATAAAACTGTGGGTACGTTGAGAATCTATAAACGGTCAGAAATTCCCCAAATTAATTATGCTGTTATTTCACATTAAAATCGCATTTAGACAGACTACGCACTGCCTTCACCCGTAATCACAGGAAGCATTGGAGTGCGACAATATCGTACTTGACGTGATAGTTAAGTGAGCAAACAAAAATGAATAATTGACTCGTAGTAATTTTACTTACAAAAACGTACTGTCCAAACTAGTCAGACCAAATACACACAAAAGTGACATTTCCATCATAAACACACTCTAAGTCAACACGTCGGTATCTTTACCGATTAAAATGTAGTAGGTACTTTGTCCACGGATACAACTTGTCATTGCCAGAACTTCATTACTCCATATCGCGTTCTGCCATAACTTATCATTACATAGGTATCTGTTTTACAGTAATACACACACTATGACCAAAAGACACTCATAATCTTTAATTATTTACTAGAAAAACATCTACCTTGGTCACCAAATAATAAGAGTGCAAACCTGACAAAGTGATGAACTTTGAGCTACTGTCCGAGTACTATTTCTACAGTCTTTATTACTCGTAAACGCGTCGATTACAGCAAAGACCTACTATGGGATTTAGTTTTTTTTTTTTAATCTTACAGTATACCTAAGAGCATAACGATGGACTATAGACATCTTGTATGGTCACCGCTATAACGTACGAAACAAACAACTAAATCATGACCCCGCAGATTCTGTATACAAAAGGTTTCTCGGAAGATAATTCATCAAAAAATAAACTCTTTATCGTCATCCAAATATCTAGTGGCATGTTCCGATATTATCAAATAAAACTGTACCTACTTATAGTTCGCCAATAAACTCACACAATGCGAACACCAAACCACTTAAACACAACAGAGGAATTAGAAGTCTATACCTACTGTCGCGCTAATGCCTCACAGCTTATTTCTTGATCTGTCAACAAGTTTAGTTATGAACACATTTTACACAAATCTGAAGGTGCACATAAGTGATACATCTCATAACAGACTGTCACACTTTTGCCTAGGTTCCGTTCGGCTATTCTAATTATGATAAAATGGCTCATCAAAACAAATTCTCTTGATAGTTTTCTAATTTCAACAATTTACTAGAGCCATGAACCACAGTCGTCCAAGTTCTATTACTTTCAGAAAGCTCTCAAAAAGTGATCACGTATCACGGTCTTATAAGAATTGACTACTAGCTAACAATAAAATAACCGTCTGGTACGTACATAGTGACAGGTTCAGGTAGATTTGATATTAAACATGACCTAGCAGAAGTGTATCGTTAGACCTCAGCACGGTTACCAAAAATGTATATCTTTGGTACACGTATGTAGGTATAATTGAAAGACACACCTGCCTACCTACAACTTTTTTTTTTCCTACTTTTTGTTAGAAAATTCATAAAAACTGCGATTTTCTCAAATAGGCTTAGAATTCAATTCAAATTGAATTGAATAGTAATTGCTGGCACGTATTGGTTATACCGTGACATCGGTACAAGTTGCATGAAACACAAAAATTACACACAAATCTTAATATTGCACGGTTGGTGCGCGGTATATTTTCTATAACAACCTACAATTAGATGAGGGTACGATAGGATGAAATTATTTCTCCTAATGATCTTAATTTGAGTTACGTGCCATTTCTAGTTTGTAGTACCTAAATGAATAAAAGTGTCACTAAGCTTAGACACATTCGTTAATTATAACTTTTAAAGGTATCGATTATTTCGTGGGTTACGATAGCCAACACATATTGGTTAATCTGAACTGCTAGTATATAAGTTGTCATGTAATTTCATAAAGAATATGTGCAGTGTCAACGTTATCTAACACATAGTTTACGTACCGTTGATACATTTTCACTCGTTCACTCAACATTTTTTTTTAAATCACACTTAGACCCCCGCACTAGGATTCCCTGTGTCGCGGGAGGCATGGTCACATGGTGCATCACACACACAATCACAACACACAAACACCTATACTCATCGCACAAATGCTTGCCCCTGCCGGGATTCGAACCCAGGGTCCCGGAGACACAGAAGTCAAGTCACTGACCACTGCGCCACGGCGACCGTCTCTCCGGCGTCCAGCGAACTTTTGCACTTGGTTAATACCTATGGCCCAGTCAACGACACGTTCTACCGATAAATAAGTTCATTCTCACCGGGTTAGCAAGTCACTTAGCCAAATGGTGAAACCAGGATTGGTCATGTGCTCGGAGCAGTGGGAGCAGCCGACTCGTTCCGGTGCCACCTTCCCGACGCAACGGCTCCTGCACGCCGCATGGTCCACCGAGCGACCCCGAGGCGCCCGTACACCAGCACCCGGTAGGCTAGCTAGCCTGCGGCGTCCATTCGCCGCAGCAGCAACAGCAGAGCTCGCGTACTATGAGAACCCTTCTTTAGCTTCAGCACGTGCCGATGATGAGCAGGCACCCGGCAACAACGTGAACATCTACGCGACGGGCTACGCGAGCGCGGCCATGCCCGCACACGTGACGTGGGTCACCGACAACGCGATCTACTCCTTGGCATATAAACATCACAAGAAATTTACTTACGTGAAAATAAAACGAAAATTAAACAAATGTGAAATAAAAGTGGGTAGATTTGTGTCTTTAAAATTTTACTTTTAATTGTGATTTTACTAGGTCTTCATTTTACTGGTAGACAAGTAAGATAGGTGGGCAAGTGAGACCAATCCCACAGACTAAATGTACGCGTATGAATAAGAACAAAGAAAGTTATTAACACGTGATGGTTTGTCATGCGAACAAACGTTATCCGCAGCTAGAGAGATGGCGAACGATCAAGGTCGCGTGTTTTTAAGCGAATCCCACTTCTGATCTTGTAAATCAGAAGTGGTATAAATTAAAAATAAGAAAGAACATGATGTCAAATTTTATTACAATGATATTCTTATACAAAAAGGTTTAACCAAGTACATGTTAAAATGAAACATTTATACAAAGACACAAAATGACAGCATAAATTAGAATGGAACGATCTTACGGTATGCAGCGTCGAGCCCAAGCACCTTACCGACCGACGCGACGACTGAACAAAATGTGGCGGTAATCTTTTTTTTTTTTTTTTTTTTTTTTTTTTCTAACGGACTAATGCTGTTTGCCTCTACCGGCATTTACAGCTTCACCGGAGGGGGGGCGAGCACAGATGGTGCTCAGCCCGGTATTTGTGCGGTCGCAGAAGGCGCACCGCCTAGTGAGGCTAGCGCTGACGGCGCTGTGCCACTAGGAGAGGACGAGGCGACTAGCTCAAGGGCACCACTGAGGTTCGGACCTCGGCTTGAGCTGTCGCCAGGACAGGGAGATATCGGATCGAGGTGGCGGTAATCGACTGGGCGCTTGCTTTTATAAGTGACAGTAGGACATTAATGTTGCCTGTGACAATGTTGCCACTGACAATGTTTGGCTAATAGCTAAGAATATATATATATATATTTTGCGGATAACTTCATCGTTTATGAACTGATTTTGATGAAATTTAAATGGGACCACCACAGAAGTATACCCTGTCAAACAAAATGGAACTGACTTAAACTCTCAAAAGTGTGCGAAAGAACTTGTTGAAGTCGGTACCCTGATAGTTCACAAAAGTAACTATCATCACAACATGGACAAGACAACAGACTTCGACAAGTTATTTCACACTTTTGAGTGTTTAAGACAGTTCAATATTTTGGTAATTTAAAAAAAAAAAACTATTGTACAAGATAAAACGGTTAACAGAAGCTCAAGGTAAACAGACAGAGACTAATAATTATGCACCTCCTATAAAGAAACAGTTATAATAAATATTTATATAATTAAATATACTAGCTACACCCTGCTGTTTGACCCTCGTGGAGTACAGTTTTCCCACTACCTTAGTTATACCACGGGAAGTATACTTTTTCCAGGATAAAAAGTAGCCTATGTCTTTTTCTAAGGCCTTCTTCCATCTACCTTTATACCAAAAATCAAAATTGGTTTAGCAGCTTAGGCATAAACATGTAATAGGGTTACTTTCACATTTATAATATTACTAGCTGCCATGGTTAAATTATTTGGATATTTGTTCATACAAAAATCGCGATATATGGGGGCGGGGGAAGTTGGTTGAGAAATACTTCATTACCTATTCTCAGGCTGAGCAAATATACACAAAATAATTTATATAAATCAAGCCGACCCTTTTATGAGTAGTACCATAACAACACAGTTGCATCCGCGTGGATTACGGTTTTCCCGCTACCTCAATTATCCCACGGGAACTATACTTTTCTGTGATAAAAAAGCCTATGTGTTATTCAGGGGTCTAACCTATCTCCATAACAAATTTCATTGAAATCGGTTCAATCGTTCGAGTGTGGAGTAACAAAGGTCTTTGAATTATTTGCTTGTCCCACGGGAACAGCAACTATTTTTAGGATGAAAAGTAGCCTTTGTGTTATTCCATGGTCTAACCTATCCGTATCAAATTTCGTTCAAATACGCTAAATAGTAATCCGTGAAAGAGTAACAAACATCCATTCATTCATCTATCCATCCACCTTTATAATACTACTAGCTGCGGCCCGCGGTTTTACCCGCTCGGTGATGAAGTAGGTGATGATGGTGATGATTAAAGTAAGCCTCTGAGTTAATCCAGGTGTGGCGGCTCCCAAGTATGAGCCCTCCGAGGTGGCGATGCCCTCCATGTGTTCCCGAGGGGTGAGGGAGGAATCCCTCCCCGAGGTGGGCCCGTCGCAAGGCGGGCAGCGGCGTCGACGGGGTCTGCGGATAGTGCGCAAGCGGAACCGTGCCCCCCGTCACTTGCCGACGACGGAGGAACACCCCGGGGTTTTAGTGGGTACACTCGCCACTCTGGCGGGGACTCCCACATAACCACCGTGCCTCCCCCGGCCGGTGGTATCCATAAAGGATTTCCCCGGGTCAAAAAAAAAAAAAAAAAAAAAAAAAAAAAAAAAGAAGGTGTGGCGGCTCGCGCCACCACCAGCTTGTTATTATTATTGATACACCATTCAGATGCGCAACACGTGTGAGTGGTAAGAACGTTGAGATGCCGCTTTTGGTTGAGAACGCTGGCCCGCGTCCCTCAATCAGTGACGATCAGCAACGCAACTCGGACAGACGCGGTCCCGAGTGCGCGCTCCCGCGAATCTCACACGCGCTTCGTGTCCCCGATACTCATGAAAGAGGTTTCATTTAGTAAATGCCGTGAATACGACCTACAATAAACTGTGTTCAGTGAAAAGGACTTTTATTCGCTACCATCGACCTCACAGGGTATACGCTATCTCCATACCAAATATCATAGAAATCGATGTAGTCGTTTGAGTGTGAAGAAGTAACAAACATACACACATACAGGGCTAGTTACAGGTCACTGCGACTTTAACTACCATCTGCATAAGACGGGAGGTACGGACAGTCCCCTATGTCGAGGATGCATGCAAGAAGACGAGACTGTGGAACACGTGCTACTGCACAGTGAAGCCACAGAAAGTACAAGAATCTCAGCCGGACTGCGTAAGGGTGACTCTCTATTGTCCAAGAACCAACCATGTATACCACTGGAGCAGCTATGCCAGCGACCCAGGGCCATGCTTCGTTATATAAAGAAGTTAGGCTGGCTCGGGTAGTGTCTGGCGGGGGGAATGCACAAAACACCCCAAGCGGGACAGTGCAGGACTCAGCACCCCCAACTCGAATAAGAATAAGAAACATACACACATGCACACAAACTTTCGCATTTATAATATTAGTAGGATAAGAAGGAAGTAGGATTATGGTTGTTAATTTGGATGTAGTCCCTGCACCCACTAGACCACATCTCCACACACACCCGATCTCCAAGCGAGTACTGTTTCCCTCCTCCTCCTCTTGACCTCCATCCTCTAGCAGCCGGTCGCCCCACGCCTCAGTTGCCTCTTACGGCTCGTCTGTGCTGCTACAACTGTCAATAAAAAATAATTAGTATCAATATTTATAATGTGCCGAAACTTTTACTTTCTGTTTTCTTTCAGGATATACACCACAAGACTTACAGCATGCTTCTAAATGATATTGTATGTTACATAAAGCAGTGTTACAGTGATGATGATGAGGGATTGACACTAAAAGGTGTCATACCAAGTGCAACGTTACTGACTGGCATCAGTCAGCCAGATCATATATCTAATTTTTCTGCCCTTTTACATATAATCAGGTAATAGCAATTATAAATGAATAAGCAACACATAACCTCATTTTCGTTTCATTACTGTATTAATTTTCTTCTTAGTGCATGTTTTACAATATGCACTCACTCTTTACAAAGTCTCTATATCTCGCTTCCTTAAACCAATATTAATCGTGCTCGTTAATGATTCCGTTACTTACCGTTACTTACATGTTTAGTGTTTGCTCGCGCCATGCCAATCTATTGCCTTTCAATGTTTTATTTGCTGGTGTTGCTTTCGAGCACCCTTTTTTTTCCTTTTTTATAATTTATAGATCTAGCGTTTGACCACTATCTCACTTGTTGGTCAGTGACGGTGTGGTTGAAGATGTTATCACGCTAGATGTAGAATACTTACTGGCTCTCAAGGAAGGCCTGGACACACTATGTGTTTGGCGACAGTTTATCAGTGTATCACCATGCGGGGAATTTGATAACGGTGTTACCTTCACCGGAAGCTCAAGCTGTTGTTGGGGATCGAACCAGCGTCCGTCAGTTTTACCGCTGAACTATCATCGCTTCAAGATCCCTATGATATACTAATTTCTTAATTATTATTAAAACTGACGTAGTTTTGAGACATTATGAATGTATAAAACCCGGGAATTACGTATATAGTTTCAACCACATTCGGTGGCCTTTTTCAAGGAGAATACGGGACGCTCGCGGATGCAGTCGCGGTTCACCACTACGTGAACATCCAACATTTGCATCACTTCCGCATGCACTTTTCTTTCCTAACCCACTCAGATCCATCCATCATTTAGGCCTCACTATGGTCTTAAAAACTTCAGTTTCATGGCCACTTGTGGGTTGCATCTGTTACTTGTTACCTGTTCTTACCTCTCTGCCTATTTCGCAGTGGTTTTGGATCAATGAATCGATATGTGTCCCTAAAATCGTAGCAGACTGGTAGGTGCACCATTAGAGGCTATATGAGATACAGTCGCTGTTGAACATCCATGTCGCAGAGCAGATGTTTTGTTTTGGTTCTAGTCATCTTCAGTTCAGCACTCTCATTTTTTTGCAACTTTCCCGTCTGCTTTAGACCTCAGTTGCAACTGCAACTAAGGTCTAAAGCAAACAGGGAAAGTTACATCAGGTTCAAAGTTCAAAGGTACATCAGGAACTCCTCATGTATGTGTAATGTCAGTGCATCCATTCTAAAAGGGCAAAAGTCAATCCCTCGTGTTATTTCCGTTCGCACTATATGTGCTTAGGTATTTTAGCGCGAGTTTGACTTTTTTTAAATATCTGTTGTATCTTTTTCTGGCATGAACCTGAACTTATTCTGTAACCTCACTAGCCATTTTTCCCAAATGTTCATACGATGAGACAAGAGCTTAATCTCCTGAGTGAAGGGGAACATTTGGCAATCATCATTGAATGATTTGGACACCGACACTGTAAATTCATGCAATTTTAGTGATTCAGATACAGTACACTCGAAAAGGAAACTCAACAGTGCATGGACTTTTAATGCATTTTTGTAAATCACTTAACTATAACACACATTTTATTTCAATGTATGATTTTCTTTTTCTGGCTCTTGATTGGTAGATTTAAGCATACATAGGGATATAGGGACAGAGAAAGCGACTTTCTTTTATATTATGTAGTGATAAGCTTGCGTTTGCTAATTGTCTCATCTGATGTTAAATGATGACGTTGTCCAGGATGTAAGCAAGGTATGAACTCATTTTATAAATATCCTTAATAATATTAAACCATTTGTTTTATTAGATAAAATTAACTTTGTATAGCAATTGTAGGTAATAAATTAATCATAAAAAGCAAATGTAATAAAACAATGTCAAGTCTTCAAATATGAAATACCATTTACTTTATGAATCAACTTAAGGGGAACTCGTTTCTTTTGTTTTCAGAGACGAAGTTACTCCTCATGCTGTTATAGTGAAGTCACAAGAAGCCGCCAGTGTCAAACATTTAGTGGAGAACACTGTGTGGAAACTGATTTGTGGACAACAAGCCCTGGTATACAAATTGTTGATCATTTGATAATATCATAACAAATAATGATATTGGTATAGAACAGTAGGTTGTGCCACAACGGAGCAAAATAATATTTTTACGGCGAGGGCGCTATTTTGAATCCAGAGCGGAGCGAGGGATTCTTTAGTAGAATCCTAAGCGCAGCGAGGGATTCAATATACTTCGCCCGAGTAAAAAATAATTTTGCGACCGTGTATGAAAAAAATATATGACACTTTTAAATTTACTTATGAATTTTATAAACAAAAAGGTACATCATCACCATCGTCATGTTTGCCATAAGATGCTGGACTCACGTCTCCTCCATTGATCCCCACAAGTACGCGAAAAACCTTCGCCTTCGAAAATTCTCGCCACGCTCGGCAGGCGGGTTGGCCAGCGTAGTTAGTTAGTTTAAGCTATAGTTCACAGCAGGCGTAAAAGTGTTTTTACGCCCGCTTTAACTGTGTAAGAGAAAAGATCTACTTTGCTCGCACTTATAGACGAACCAATAATTCATTTTAGAATAAAAGGGATGAAAAAGTTACTTGCCATGTTTGACATAAAAGTGATGTGGAGGTTGCAGCATCAATGCCACCATTCCCGCTCTAATCCCGAAGCGCAACAGTGGCTGGCCTCTGAACACTGTCATCAGGAACTTATCATAGCACACTGAATTGATTATTCAGTGTTTTTTATTTTTTCTGTTTGGATACCCTTATTTATGATTTCAAACCCCAAGTATGTGACTTCAGCTGTTTCTGTTGTTCACAGTTAGAGATTATGTTTCAATTCTATAGGCATCGCTGTTAACAGACTGCATGTATAGGAATAAACCAAAATATATATCAAATAAAACACTGTAATCTTTTCAACCGACTTCCAGACATGTGGAGGTTCTCAATTCGTATGATTTGTCATGTTACATCAGAACTTAATTATAAAACGATGCAGAAATTTGTAGACTCTAGAGGCTAGGTACTTTCATATTGGTTCTGTGGAAACATGTATTCCACGAGTAAGTAAATCGAATTATTGTTTTAATATCATTTCAATTATGAAATTATAGTTTGACCAGTTAGTGTATCAAATAACGTCGTGTTGAACCGTGCTAATGTTTTGTTATTTACATTATATGTTATGATAATGGTTATAGGACAATTCAGTCGATGAAGGAACCATCCAAGATACACCTAAATTGAAGAAAAGCCAATGTACAATGAAAACTCTCAGAACCTGGTATAGCTCACACTGCATTACATCTCCTAGAAAGAAAAAACCTACTAAAAAATCTATTGTAGTAATTATTCCGGATTTCGAGAGTTTTAACTGCAAAGTTTTACAAAACTTTGTCATGATTATAAGGTAAGCATACAAATTGACAAACGGTGTTATATTCCTGTTTAAACGCCCTTAAATAAAGTTAAGGGGCTATATTTATGTTATGTTCCATATTCCTGAGCTTTCTAATAGCTTTTTGAAATGTCATGAATTAACCTCGTTCTTATTTGGATCTGTATACCGCTTAGCCTTACCACTATAATACGTAATTTATAATAGGAAATAAGATTTTCAGCCGAACGCTCGTTATTTACCAAGATAATGAAATCAATAAAAACTTGGAAAATTGTATTTCTTAACTATTCACTTATTATATGATTGTGCGGTTGTAAAAGCCAAAATTATAAGTAAATTAATGTCCAGTTAAAAAAGAGAGAAATAGCCCAGAAATTACAAAGAACATATTATATTATAATAACAATACAATACAATACAAATACAAATACACTTTATTGACACAATTACAGAAATTAAAAAAAATATATTTACAATAACAAATGTTCAATACATCGACAATATACATTATATGTAACATATTATTATATGTATATCATATTTCATACTAACCATATGAAAAAAGTTTCACCTCAGGCCACATCGTCACTGACCATCAAGTGATAACTATATCACTCAGTGACGATGTGCTCGAAGATGTTATCACGCGATACCTAGAATACTCACTGGCTTGGCGAGACTGCTGCCTGAACACTCTATGTGTTTGGTGACAGTTTTTCAAACTTGAGGGTGGTAGCTAGCCAGGCGGGTACTCGAAAGTACCCTACCTGGGAATTTGATAACGGCGTTACCTTTACTGGAAGCTCAAGTTGTTGTTGGGAATCAAACCAGTGTCCGTCAGTTTGACAGCCGACGCTCCCCCCGCTGAGCTATGATCGCTTCAAGGATGACTGCCTGGATACTCTGTGATGATTTCGGATGTGTATTTAATAACCGCATTGCCTTCATCATCGAAAGCTCAAGCCGTTGATCTCGAGATCGAACCAGCGCCTGCCAGGTTGACAGAGGACACTCACACCGCTAGGCTAACATTGCTTCAAATTCTAATTTCATTGAACAATATAATTACTAGAATTAACATCATTATCGGGATATTTACCATTTCATTTGCTTTATTTTCTTTTTAATAAAATTAGTGCCATTATCCTTTTCAGTTCTTATGTGCCGTCTCTGCCAATAGTGCTCGTGTTCGGAGTAGCTACGTGTACGTCGGCGCTGCACAGGTCGTTCCCCTACCATGTCTCATCCAAAGTGTTGACCAAAGTGTTCCGTACACAGCCAGCGGCAGTTTATATGAACCGAGTGAGTATTGTTCTAAAGATTACGCTCATTATCATCACTGAACTAATAAAAACGGGATGCACCTGAACTTGCACATCGGTCGACTCGACGCACGGCAATTCGCCATCGCTATATGGTAGATATGCCACCTATACGTACGAAGCGTTTTGCTTCCACTTTCTTAATGCGTACTGCCAAGGAATGGAACTCGTTGCCCGAGTCTGTGTTTCCCGATATGTACAATCCTGGAGTCTTCAAGTCGCGAGTGAATAGGTACCTTCTAGGTTTGCGTGCTAAATCCTAGACAACGTCATCACTTAACATCAGGTGAGACAGTTGTCAAACGCAAACTTATAATATGTAAAAAAAAAAAACCTAGCCGATATCGCGATACACAATTGTATTCCTATCGACGTATCCCTTAATGCGGATTCATCTCTTACGCTAGCAAGCTTACATAAGATAATATTAACGTGTTGAATAATCACTCCAGTCAGTACACTATCTTGCAGTTTTAGTCCGTTAGTGAAAACTCCCTGTCTAATATCTAATAAAGATGGCGTCCTTGATTATCCTTCTTTCTTAAAAAAGCAGTCTGTGTACCCCCAAAATATTTGTTTAGTATTGGCATATTTAATTATTTATTCATATAGCTGTCGCGCTCTCTTCCGTTTCGACTGCCTCACGAGCCACCCGCGCTCCACTTGAGTAATTAATTGTCAAATAAGATTGTAACTGTCCCAAAAGTGATAAACGTTAATTGTGTGTCAACTGAGAGTTTCAATAAAAGAACATCCCTAAATCTGCAACAGCAGTACACGATCCTTCATCGGTATCGTGAGAGGCGCGTTCGGCGAAGTCCCATGTGACATGTGAGGCGGGATGTAAAAGTACAAGTGAATCACGTTTTTATTGTATTGGGAACAAAGCTTTAAAATATATAAAACGCCCCTTTTACGTTGCAGTGGTATTTTTTTTTTTTTTAAAGATTATAAGCTTGCGTTTGACCACTGCCTCACCTGATGTTAAGCGACGACGCGGTCTAAGGTGGAGCACGCAAACTTAGAAGGAACCTATTCACTCGCGACTTGAAGACTCCGGGGTTGTACATATCGGGAAACACAGACTCAGGCAGTGAGTTCCACTCCCTGGCAGTACGCATTATAAAAGTGGAAGCAAAACGCTTCGTGCGTAACGGTGGTATATCTACCATGTAGCGGTGGCGCATAGTCGTACGTCTGGTTGACCGATGATAGAATGGAGAAGGTGGAATTAAATTGTGTAATTCCAGTGCACATTCTTTAAAGATTGATTCACATTTGACCTTTATAGATTTTTGCCTCAAGAATTCTCGTAATAGTTGTAACTTTTGTGTAATATTTCCACAGGTCCTTGAAGATGTTTTTCTGACGCACACGTGCCCATTTCATCTATCAGGAAGTTCGCTTCAGTTGCTCACAGATGTATTCCTATTTTACGACTTCTCTGTTGCAGGCCTTATTCAGAACATTAAGGTAAAACATTTATTAGTATGGTTTTTAGTTTCAATACATTTTAGTTTCAAATTATTAAAACTTATTAGTTTTAACTATACCGTATACTTAATCTATACATAGACTATTGTAGTGGCAGTATTTAATCTGTACATCTTTCTATTGTAGGTTATGTTTGAAAAACTGTCATCGACCACAGAGTTTGTTCAGGTAGAAGTGTTTGAGAGCCTTTGGTCTCTATATATTTTTTCCTTGAAATCAAATGAGAATATTTTTTCTAGTGTTAATTTTTTTTTGTTTAGATTGGAACAATATCATAACTTGGTCCGTGTTTTTAATATCGTGATGATACTGCTATCTATTATTAACCATATTATATAAAGCTCGATTACCACTGACTGACTCACTCACTGACTGACTCATTGACATCATTGTTCTCCCAGAAGGAGCGATGGGGGGTGTTTGTGGTGTAGAGAAAAAGTGTAGAGGATGTTCCCATGACCACCAGAAAAATCCGAAAAGTGTAATTTTTGGTTTCCTTGATGGAACTGGTGTACGGATCTCGGAAACCATAATCGATGGGGGGTAGGTGCCAAAACTAAAAATGACTAAAACCCTGGGATCATTTTGGAAAATTAAAAAAAAATTACCCTCCAGAACAAAAAAGAGGTTCTCCCATACAAAATTAAAACGATCGCAACTCCGGAACCGTTGCAGGTGGGTATAGGGGGTTCAAACAAATATTATAGAGGGTTTGTAGGAGAATTTGAGGTTTCTATCAAAAATTGAAAACTGGTCCTTCGACCCGGATACCAAAATCCAAGTTTGTCTGATCTGGCTGAAATTTGGTATTTAGGGAGATTGGAGGTCCCTGATTCCGAATATGAAAAAATTTTTTGGATGACGTCATTTGTTTTTTTTTTACTGGATGGGGATTTTTGATGGCGAAACCACTTCTTATTTGCGAGGCCGCAGGCTGAGCTTCAAACCTGCGAGGCCGAAGGCCGAGCTTTCGGCCCGCGAGGCCGAAGGCCGAGCGTGGCCTCCGCGAGGCCGTAGGCCGAGCCGTGTTAGTCACTTACGAGGCCGAAGGCCGAGTTCCGAATGGGGTGTTACGCATTTACATTCCTTAGGAGAGTCATTAACGAGGCCGAAGGCCGAGTTCAGCATGGGGAGTTTTACCACATCTCGAGCTGGTCTTTGATGCAACCGGTCACGGGAACTAAAAGTATCTGTCAGTTGTTCGACTTGCATGGAAATTTTTAAATCTTTTTATTTACTGGATGGGGATTTTCGCTGACGATACAACGCCACGGTTGCGAGGCCGCAGGCCGAGCTTCAAACCTGCGAGGCCGAAGGCTGAGCTTTCGGTCCGCGAGGCCGAAGGCCGAGCGTGGCCTCCGCGTGGCCGTAGGCCGAGCCGTGTTAGTCACTTACGAATGGGGTGTTACGCGTTTACATTCCTTACGAGAGTCACTAACGAGGCCGAAGGCCGAGTCCCGAATGGGGAGCTTTTTCCACATCTCGAGCTGGTCTCCGAGGCAACGGCCCACGTTAACCACTGTACTTAGAGGTATGGTCCCTTAACATAACTCGATTACAATCTTGGGGCGATTTTACATCGACTAAAATTTTATCGAAAATATCAACTTTCACATGGTAACCCTGCTCACACTTTGTACTGAACTAGAAGAAACTGTCACTTACTTTACTTGTATGAGAATTTTATATATATTTTTTCAACTGCAACTAAAATTTTGATAACAATACAAATGCAAATCGATAACGCGGGCTGCTCGCAGCCCGCGCACCACCCAAATACTAGTTATATATATAAAGCTCGATTACCACTGACTGACTCACTCACTCACTGACTGATTGACATAATTGTTCTCCTAGAAGGAGCTATGGGGGGTGTCTGTAATGTAGGGGAAAAGTGGAGAGGAGGTTCCTGTGACCTCCAGAAAAATCCGAAAAGTGCCATTTTTGGTTTCCTTCGTGGAACTGGTGTAGGGATCTCGGAAACTATAATAGATGGGGGGTAGGTGCCAAAACTAAAAATGGCTAAAACCCTGGGACCTTTTTGGAAAGTTGAAAAAAATTTACCCTCCCAAACAAAAAAGAGGTTCTCCCATACAAATTTAAAACGACTGCAGCTCCGAAACCGTTATAGGTGGGTATGGGGGTTTCAAACAAATATTATAGAGGGTTTGTAGGGGAATATGGGGTTTTTGTCAAAAATAAAAAATTGGTCCTTCGACCCGGATACCAAAATCCAAGTTTGTCTGATCTGGCTGAAATGTAGTATTTAGGGAGATTGGGGGTCCCTGATTCTAAATATAAAAAAATTTTTTGGATGATGTCATTTTTTTTTTTTTTTACTGGATGGGGATTTTCGCTGGCGATACAACGCCACGGCTGCGAGGCCGCAGGCCGAGCTTCAAACCTGCGAGGCCGAAGGCCGAGCTTCCAGGGCGAGGCCGAAGGCCGAGCTTTCGGCCCGCGAGGCCGAAGGCCGAGCGTGGCCTCCGCGAGGCCGTAGGCCGAGCCATGTTAGTCACTTACGAGGCCGAAGGCCGAGTTCCGAATGTGGTGTTACGCATTTACATTCCTTAGGAGAGTCACTAACGAGGCCGAAGGCCGAGTCCCAAATGAGGAGTTTTTTTTTTACTTCTCGAGCTGGTCTCCGAGGCAACGGCCCACGTTAACCACTGCACTTAGAGGTATGGTCCCTTAACAAAACTCGATTACAATCTTAGGGCGATTTTACATCGACTAAAATTTTATCGAAAAAATCAACTTGCACATGGTAACCCTGCTCACACTTTGTACTGAACTAGAAGAAACTGTCACTTACTCGACTTGTATGAGAATTTTATATATTTTTATAAACTGCAAATAAAATTTTAAAAAATATACAAATGCACATCGATAACGCGGGCTGCTCGCAGCCCGCGCACCACCCAACACCTAGTTATATTATATAAAGCTCGATTACCACTCACTGACTGACTGACTCACTCATTGACATCATTGTTCTCCCAGAAGGAGCGATGGGGGGTGTTTGTGGTGTAGGGGAAAAGTGTAGAGGAGGTTCCTATGACCACCAGAAAAATCCGAAAAGTGTCATTTTTGGTTTCCTTGATGGAACTGGTGTACGGATCTCGGAAACCATAATCGATGGGGGGTAGGTGTCAAAACTAAAAATGACTAAAACCCTGGGACCTTTTTGGAAAAATGAAAAAAAATTACCCTCCCGAACAAAAAAGAGGTTCTCCCATACAAATTTAAAACGACCGCAGCTCCCGAACCGTTATAGGTGGGTATGGGGGGTTTGAACAAATGTTATAGAGGGTTTGTAGGAGAATTTGGAGTTTTAGTCAAAAATTGAAAAATGGTCCTTCGACCCGGATACCAAAATCCAAGTTGCTCCGATCTGGCTGAAATTTGGTATTTAGAGAGATTGGGGGTCCCTGATTCCAAATATGAAAAAATTTTTTGGATGACGTCATTTGTTTTTTTTTTACTGGATGGGGATTTTTGATGGCGAAACCACTTCTTATTTGCGAGGCCGCAGGCCGAGCTTCAAACCTGCGAGGCCGAAGGCCGAGCTTCCAGGGCGAGGCCGAAGGCCGAGCTTTCGGCCCGCGAGGCCGAAGGCCGAGCGTGGCCTCCGCGAGGCCGTAGGCCGAGCCGTGTTAGTCACTTACGAGGCCGAAGGCCGAGTTCCAAATGGGGTGTTACGCATTTACATTCCTTAGGAGAGTCACTAACGAGGCCGAAGGCCGAGTTCCGAATGGGGAGTTTTTACCACATCTCGAGCTGGTCTTTGATGCAACCGCTCACGGGAACTAAAAGTATCTGTCAGTTGTTCGACTTGCATGGAAATTTTTAAATCTTTTCATATACTGGATGGGGATTTTCGCTGACGATACAACGCCACGGTTGCGAGGCCGCAGGCCAAGCTTCGAACCTGCGAGGCCGAAGGCCGAGCTTACGGCCCGCGAGGCCGAAGGCCGAGCGTGGCCTCCGCGAGGCCGAAGGCCGAGCTGTGTTAGTCACTTACGAAAGGGGTGTTACGCGTTTACATTCCTTAGGAGAGTCACTAACGAGGCCGAAGGCCGAGTCCCGAATGGGGAGCTTTTTTCACATCTCGAGCTGGTCTCCGAGGCAACGGCCCACGTTAACCACTGCACTTAGAGGTATGGTCCCTTAACAAAACTCGATTACAATCTTGGGGCGATTTTACATCGACTAAAATTTTATCGAAAAAATCAACTTGCACATGGTAACCCTGCTCACACTTTGTACTGAACTAGAAGAAACTGTCCCTTTCTCGACTTGTATGAGAATTTTTAAATATTTTTTTCAACTGCAACTACAAATCTTGATAAATATTACTAATGCACATCGATAACGCGGGCTGCTCGCAGCCCGCGCACCACCCGAAATACTAGTTATATATATAAAGCTCGATTACCACTGACTCACTCACTGACTGACTGACTGATTGACATAATTGTTCTCCTAGAAGGAGCGATGGGGGGTGTTTGTGGTGTAGGGGAAAAGTGTAGAGGAGGTTCCCGTGACCTCCAGAAAAATCCGAAAAGTGCCATTTTTGGTTTCCTTCGTGGAACTGGTGTAGGGATCTCGGAAACTATAATAGATGGGGGGTAGGTGCCAAAACTAAAAATGGCTAAAACCCTGGGACCTTTTTGGAAAGTTGAAAAAAATTTACCCTCCCAAACAAAAAAGAGGTTCTCCCATACAAATTTAAAACGACTGCAGCTCCGAAACCGTTATAGGTGGGTATGGGGGTTTTAAACAAATATTATAGAGGGTTTGTAGGGGAATATGGGGTTTTAGTCGAAAATTGAAAATTGGTCCTTCGACCCGGATACCAAAATTCAAGTTGTTCCGATTTCGCTGAAATTTGGTATTTAGGGAGATTGAGGGTCCCTGATTCCAAATATGAAAAAAATTTTTAGATGACGTCATTTGTTTTTTTTTTACTGAATGGGGATTTTCGCTGGCGATACAACGCCACGGCTGCGAGGCCGCAGGCCGAGCTTCAAACCTGCGAGGCCGAAGGCCGAGCTTCGAGGGCGAGGCCGAAGGCCGAGCTTTCTGCCCGCGAGGCCGAAGGCCGAGCTTTCTGCCCGCGAGGCCGAAGGCCGAGCGTGGCCTCCGCGAGGCCGCAGGCCGAGCCGTGTTAGTCACCTACGAGGCCGAAGGCCGAGTTCCGAATGGGGTGTTACGCATTTACATTCCTTAGGAGAGTCACTAACGAGGCCGAAGGCCGAGTCCCGAATGAAGAGTTTTTTTCTACATCTCGAGCTGGTCTTTGATGCAACCGCTCACGGGAACTAAAAGTATCTGTCAGTTGTTCGACTTGCATGAAAATTTTTAAATCTTTTTATTTACTGCATGGGGATTTTCGCTGGCGATATAACGCCACAGTTGCGAGGCCGCAGGCCGAGCTTCAAACCTGCGAGGCCGAAGGCCGAGCTTTCGGCCCGCGAGGCCGAAGGCCGAGCGTGGCCTCCGCGAGGCCGTAGGCCGAGTTCCGAATGGGGTGTTACGCATTTACATTCCTTAGGAGAGTCACTAACGAGGCCGAAGGCCGAGTTCCGAATGGGGAGTTTTTTTTCCACATCTCGAGCTGGTCTCCGAGGCAACTGCCCACGTTAACTACTGCACTTAGAGGTATCGTCCCTTAACAAAAGTCGTTTACAATCTTGGTGCGATTTTACAGCGACTATAATTTTATCAAAAAAATCAACTTGCACATGGTAACCCTGCTCACACTCTGTACTAAACTAGAAGAAACTGTCACTTACTCTACTTGTATGAGAATTTTATACATTTTTTCAACTGCAATTACAATCTTGAAATAAATACAAATGCACAACGATAACGCGGGCTGCTCGCAGCCCGCGCACCACCCAACACCTAGTTCATATTATATAAAGCTGAAGACCCACTGACTCACTGACATCATTGTTCTCCTAGAAAGAGTATTTTTGGGTTGAGATTATGGTGTGGACTGTATAGAGAGTGCCCACGTGACCTCCAGAAAAATCCGAAAAGTGACATTTTTGGTTTCCTTGATGGAACTGGTGTAGGGATCTCGGAAACTATAATCGATGGGGGGTAGGTGTCAAAACTAAAACTGACTAAAACCCTGGGACCCTTTTGGAAAATTGAAAAAAAATTACCCTTCCTAACAAAAAAGAGGTTCTCCCATACAAATTTAAAACGATCGCAGATCCGGAACCGTTATCGATAGGTATGGGGGGTTTGAACAAATGTCATAGAGGTTTTGTAGGGAAATTTGGGGTTTTTGTCAAAAATTGCAAATTGGTCCTTCGAACCGGATACCAAAATCCAAGTTGCTCCGATCTGCCTGAAATTAAATATTTGGGGAGATTTGGGGTTCCTGATTCGAAATATGAAAAAAGTTTTTTGATGACGTCATTTGTTTTTTTTTTACGGGATTCGGAATTTTGGTGGCTAAATCACACTCCCTTTGCGAGGCCGTAGGCCGAGCTGCAATCGAGCGAGGCCGCAGGCCGAGCTGTGGAGGCGAGGCCGAAGGCCGAGCTCCACCCTAGCGAGGCCGAAGCCGAGCTGTAGGCCTGCGAGGCCGAAGGCCGAGCTGGCCGTCATTGGGAACAGCTTAAAAACATTCCCTTTGTAACTTGCGAGGCCGCAGGCCGAGCCTTAAACACCGCGAGGCCGAAGGCCGAGCTTCAAACCTGCGAGGCCGGAGGCCGAGCTTTCGGCCCGCGAGGCCGAAGGCCGAGCGTGGCCTCCGCGAGGCCGTAGGCCGAGCCGTGTTAGTAACTTACGAGGCCGAAGGCCGAGTTCCGAATGGGGTGTACCTCATTAACGCATCCTATGGAAGTCGCTTACGAGGCCGAAGGCCGAGTCCCGGATGGGGAGTTTTTTCCACATTTCGAGCTGGTCTCCAATGCAACTGCCCACGTTATTTACTACAATTAGAGATGGAGTCCCTTAACAAAAGTCGTTTAAATTCTTTGTGCGATTTTACCCCGACTAAAATTTTAATGAAAAAACAAAACTTGCCTATGGTAACTCTGTTCTCACTTTGTACTGAACTTGAACTTGTCTTTACCACCGCGAGGCCGAAGGCCGAGCTTCAAACCTGCGAGGCCGAAGGCCGAGCTTTAAATCTGCGAGGCCGAAGGCCGAGCTCGAATGAGGTGTAACGCATCAACACACCTTATGGGAGTCACTAACGAGGCCGAAGGCCGAGTTCCGGATAACGAGTATTTTCACATATCGAGCTGGTCTCCGAGGCAACTGCCCACGTTAACCACTGCATTTAGAGGTGGGGTCCTCTAACAGAAGTTGTTTACAATCTTGGTCCGGTTTCGCCGCGACTAAAATTTAATTAAAAAAATCAACTTGCACATGGTAACCCTGCTCACACTTTCTACTGAAATAGATGTAACTGTGAGTTATTCGATTTGCATGAGAATTTTATATCTTTTTAGCAACTGCAACGACATTTTTGTTAATAATACTAATGCACATCGATAACGCGGGCTGCTCGCAGCCCGCGCGCCACCCAAATACTAGTTATATTATATAAAGCTCGATTACCACTGACTCACTGACTCACTGACTCATTGACATCATTGTTCTCCTAGAAGGAGCGATGGGAGGTGTTTGTGATGTAGGGGAAAAGTGTAGAGGAGGTTCCTGTGACCACCAGAAAAATCCGAAAAGTGTCATTTTTGGTTTCCTTGATGAAACTGGTGTATGGATCTCGGAAACCATAATCGATGGGGGGTAGGTGCCAAAACTAAAAATGACTAAAACCCTGGGACCTTTTTGGAAAGTTGAAAAAAAATTACCCTCCCAAACAAAAAAGAGGTTCTCCCATACAAATTTAAAAAGACCGCAGCTCCCGAACCGATATAGGTGGGTATGGGGGGTTTGAACAAATGTTATAGAGGGTTTGTAGGAGAATTTGGGGTTTTAGTCGAAAATTGAAAATTGGTCCTTCGACCCGGATACCAAAATCCAAGTTGCTCCGATCTGGCTGAAATTTGGTATTTAGGGAGATTGGGGGTCCCTGATTCCAAATATGAAAAAAAATTTTGGATGACGTCATTTGTTTTTTTTTTACTGGATGGGAATTTTTGATGGCGAAACCACTTCTTATTTGCGAGGCCGCAGGCCGAGCTTCAAACCTGCGAGGCCGAAGGCCGAGCTTCGAGGGCGAGGCCGAAGGCCGAGCTTTCGGTCCGCGAGGCCGAAGGCCGAGCTTGGCCTCCGCGAGGCCGTAGGCCGAGCCGTGTTAGTCACTTACGAGGCCGAAGGCCGAGTTCCGAATGGGGTGTTACGCATTTACATTCCTTAGGAGAGTCACTAACGAGGCCGAAGGCCGAGTTCAGAATGGGGAGTTTTTACCACATCTCGAGCTGGTCTTTGATGCAACCGCTCACGGGAACTAAAAGTATCTGTCAGTTGTTCGACTTGCATGGAAATTTTTAAATCTTTTTATATACTGGATGAGGATTTTCGCTGGCGATACAACGCCACGGTTGCGAGGCCGCAGGCCGAGCTTCAAACCTGCGAGGCCGAAGGCCGAGCTTTCGGCCCGCGAGGCCGAAGGCCGAGCGTGGCCTCCGCGAGGCCGTAGGCCGAGCCGTGTTTGTCACTTACGAATGGGGTGTTACGCGTTCCTTAGGAGAGTCACTAACGAGGCCGAAGGCCGAGTCCCGAATGGGGAGTTTTTTTCCCGAATCCTTAGCTGGTCTCCGAGGCAACTGCCCACGTTAACCACTGCACTTAGAGGTATGGTCCCTTAACAAAAGTCGTTTACAATCTTGGTGCGATTTTACAGCGACTAAAGTTTTACCAAAAAAATCAACTTGCACATGGTAACCCTGCCCACACTCTGTACTGAACTAGAAGAAACTGTCACTTACACGACTTGTATGAAAATTTTATATATTTTTATAAACTGCAACTAAAACTTAAATTAAAAATACAAATGCACATCGATAACGCGGGCTGCTCGCAGCCCGCGCACCACCCAACACCTAGTTAACCATATTATATAAAGCTCGATTACCACTCACTCACTCACTGACTCATTGACATCATTGTTCTCCTAGAAGGAGCGATGGGGGGTGTTTGTGGTGTAGGGGAAAAGTGTAGAGGAGGTTTCTATGACCACCAGAAAAATCCGAAAAGTGTCATTTTTGGTTTCCTTGATGGAACTGGTGTACGGATCTCGGAAACCATAATCGATGGGGGGAAGGTGTCAAAACTAAAAATGACTAAAACCCTGGGACCTTTTTGGAAAATTGAAAAAAAATTACCCTCCCGAACAAAAAAGAGGTTCTCCCATACAAATTTAAAACGACCGCAGCTCCCGAACCGTTATAGGTGGGTATGGGGGGTTCAAACAAATATTATAGAGGGTTTGTAGGGGAATTTGAGGTTTCTGTCAAAAATTGAAAATTGGTCCTTCGACCCGGATACCAAAATTTAAGTTGCTTCGATCTGGCTGAAATTTGGTATTTAGGGAGAATGGGGGTCCCTGATACCAAATATTAAAAATTTTTTTTGGTGACGTCATTTGTTTTTTTTTTACTGGATGGGGATTTTTGAAGGCGAAACCACTTCCTATTTGCGAGGCCGCAGGCCGAGCTTCAAACCTGCGAGGCCGTAGGCTGAGCTTCCAGGGCGAGGCCGAAGGCCGAGCTTTCGGCCCGCGAGGCCGAAGGCCGAGCGCGGCCTCCGCGAGGCCGCAGGCCGAGCCGTGTTAGTCACTTACGAGGCCGAAGGCCGATTTCCGAATGGGGTGTTACGCATTTACATTCCTTAGGAGAGTCACTAACGAGGCCGAAGGCCGAGTCCCGAATGGGGAGTTTTTTTTCCACATCTCGAGCTGGTCTTTGATGCAACCGCTCACGGGAACTAAAAGTATCTGTCAGTTGTTCGACTTGCATGAGAATTTTTAAATCTTTTTATTTACTGGATGGGGATTTTCGCTGGCGATACAACGCCACGGTTGCGAGGCCGCAGGCCGAGCTTCAAACCTGCGAGGCCGAAGGCCGAGCTTTCGGCCCGCGAGGCCGAAGGCCGAGCGTGGCCTCCGCGAGGCCGTAGGCCGAGCCGTGTTAGTCACTTACGAATGGGGTGTTACGCGTTTACATTCCTTAGGAGAGTCACTAACGAGGCCGAAGGCCGAGTCTCGAATGGGGAGTTTTTTTTCCACATCTCGAGCTGGTCTTCGAGGCATTTGCCCACGTTAACCACTGCACTTAGAGGTATGGTCCCTTAACAAAAGTCGTTTACAATCTTGGTGCGATTGTACAGCGACTAAAATTTTATTTAAAAACATCAACTTGCACATGGTAACCCTGCTCACACTTTGTACTGAACTAGAAGAAACTGTCCCTTTCTCGACTTGTATGAGAATTTTTATATATTTTTTCAACTGCAATTACAATCTTGAAATAAATACAAATGCACATCGATAACGCGGGCTGCTCGCAGCCCGCGCACCACCCAAATACTAGTTATATTATATAAAGTTCGATTACCACTGACTCACTGACTCACTGACTCATTGACATCATTGTTCTCCTAGAAGGAGCGATGGGAGGTGTTTGTGATGTAGGAGAAAAGTGTAGAGGAGGTTTCTGTGACCACCAGAAAAATCCGAAAAGTGTCATTTTTGGTTTCCTTGATGGAACTGGTGTACGGATCTCGGAAACCATAATCGATGGGGGGTAGGTGTCAAAACTAAAAATGACTAAAACCCTGGAACCCTTTTGGAAAGTTGAAAAAAAATTACCCTCCTAAACAAAAAAGAGGTTCTCCCATACAAATTTAAAATGATCGCAACTCCGGAACCGTCATAGGTGGGTATGGGGGGTTTGAACAAATGTTATAGAGGGTTTGTAGGGGAATTTGAGGTTTCTGTCAAAAATTGAAAATTGGTCCTTCGACCCGGATACCAAAATCCAAGTTGCTCCGATCTAGCTGAAATTTGGTATTTAGGGAGATTGGGGGTCCCTGATTCCAAATATAAAAAAAATTTTTGGATGACGTCATTTGTTTTTTTTTTACTGGATGGGGATTTTTGATGGCGAAACCACTTTTTATTTGCGAGGCCGCAGGCCGAGCTTCAAACCTGCGAGGCCGAAGGCCGAGCTTCGAGGGCGAGGCCGAAGGCCGAGCTTTCGGCTCGCGAGGCCGAAGGCCAAGCGTGGCCTCCGGGAGGCCGCAGGCCGAGCCGTGTTAGTCACTTACGAGGCCGAAGGCCGAGTTCCGAATGGGGTGTTACGCATTTACATTCCTTAGGAAAGTCACTAACGAGGCCGAAGGCCGAGTCCCGAATGGGGAGTTTTTTTCTACATCTCGAGCTGGTCTTTGATGAAACCGCTCACGGGAACTAAAAGTATCTGTCAGTTGTTCGACTTGCATAAAAATTTTTAAATCTTTTTATTTACTGGATGAGGATTTTCGCTGGCGATATAACGCCACAGTTGCGAGGCCGCAGGCCGAGCTTCAAACCTGCGAGGCCGAAGGCCGAGCTTTCGGCCCGCGAGGCCGAAGGCCGAGCGTGGCCTCCGCGAGGCCGTAGGCCGAGCCGTGTTAGTCACTTACGAATGGGGTGTTACGCGTTTACATTCCTTAGGAGAGTCACTAACGAGGCCAAAGGCCGAGTCCCGAATGGGGAGTTTTCTTTCCACATCTCGAGCTGGTCTCCGAGGCAACTGCCCACGTTAACCACTGCACTTAGAGGTATGTTCCCTTAACAAAAGTCGTTTACAATCTTGGTGCGATTTTACAGCGACTAAAATTTTATCAAAAAAATCAACTTGCACATGGTAACCCTGCTCACACTTTGTACTGAACTAGAAGAAACTGTCACTTACTCGACATGTATGAGAATTTTTAAATATTTTTTTCAACTGCAACTAAAATTTTAAAAAATATACAAATGCACATCGATCACGCGGGCTGCTCGCAGCCCGCGCACCACCCGAAATACTAGTTATAATATATAAAGTTCGATTACCACTCACTGACTGACTGACTGACTGACTGACTGATTGACATCATTGTTCTCCTAGAAGGAGCGATGGGAGGTGTTTGTGATGTAGGGGAAAAGTGTAGAGGATGTTCCTATGACCACCAGAAAAATCAAAAAAGTGTCATTTTTGGTTTCCTTGGTGGAACTGGTGAACGGATCTCGGAAACCATAATCGATGGGGGGTAGGTGTCAAAACTAAAAATGACTAAAACCCTGGGACCTTTTTGGAAAAATGAAAAAAAATTACCCTCCCGTACAAAAAAGAGGTTCTCCCATACAAATTTAAAACGACCGCAGCTCCCGAACCGTTATAGGTGGGTATGAAGGGTTTAAACAAATGTTATAGAGGGTTTGTAGGAAAATTTGGAATTTTAGTCGAAAATTGAAAATTGGTCCTTCGACCCGGATACCAAAATCCAAGTTGCTCCGATCTGGCTGAAATTTGGTATTTAGGGAGATTGGGGGTCCCTGATTCCAAATATGAAAAAATTTTTTGGATGACGTCATTTGTTTTTTTTTTACTGGATGGGGATTTTTGATGGCGAAACCACTTCTTATTTGCGAGGCCGCAGGCCGAGCTTCAAACCTGCGAGGCCGAAGGCCGAGCTTCGAGGGCGAGGCCGAAGGCCGAGCTTTCGGTCCGCGAGGCCGAAGGCCGAGCGTGGCCTCCGCGAGGCCGTAGGCCGAGCCGTGTTAGTCACTTACGAGGCCGAAGGCCGAGTTCCGAATGGGGTGTTACGCATTTACATTCCTTAGGAGAGTCACTAACGAGGCCGAAGGCCGAGTTCAGAATGGGGAGTTTTTACCACATCTCGAGCTGGTCTTTGATGCAACCGCTCACGGGAACTAAAAGTATCTGTCAGCTGTTCGACTTGCATGGAAATTTTTAAATCTTTTTATTTACTGGATGGGGATTTTCGCTGGCGATACAACGCCACGGTTGCGAGGCCGCAGGCCGAGCTTCAAACCTGCGAGGCCGAAGGCCGAGCTTTCGGCCCGCGAGGCCGTAGGCCGAGCCGTGTTAGTCACTTACGAATGGGGTGTTACGCGTTTACATTCCTTAGGAGAGTCACTAACGAGGCCGAAGGCCGAGTCCCGAATGGGGAGTTTATTCCACATCTCGAGCTGGTCTCCGAGGCAACTGCCCACGTTAACCACTGCACTTAGAGGTATGGTCCCTTAACAAAAGTCGTTTACAATCTTGGTGCGATTTTACAGCGACTAAAATTTTATTTAAAAAAATCAACTTGCACATGGTAACCCTGCTCACACTTTGTACTGAACTAGAAGAAACAGTCCCTTTCTCGACTTGTATGAGAATTTTTATATATATTTTCAACTGCAATTACAATCTTGAAATAAATACAAATGCACATCGATAACGCGGGCTGCTCGCAGCCCGCGCACTACCCGAAATACTAGTTATATATATATAAAGCTCGATTACCACTGACTGATTGACTGACTCACTGACTCACTGATTGACAGAATTGTTCTCCTAGAAGGAGCGATGGGGGGTGTTTGTGGTGTAGGGGAAAAGTGTAGAGGAGGTTCCCGTGACCTCCAGAAAAATCCGAAAAGTGTCATTTTTGGTTTCCATCATGGAACTGGTGTAGGGATCTCGGAAACTATAATCGATGGGGGGTTGGTGTCAAAACTAAAAATGACTAAAACCCTGGGATCCTTTTAAAAAGTTGAAAAAAAATTACCCTCCCAAACAAAAAAGAGGTTCTCCCATACAAATTTAAAACGACCGCAGCTCCGGAACCGTTATAGGTGGGTATGGGGGGTTTGAACAAATGTTATAGAGGGTTTGTAGGAAAATTTGGGGTTTTAGTCGAAAATTGAAAATTGGTCCTTCGACCCGGATACCAAAATCCAAGTTGCTCCGATCTGGCTGAAATTTGGTATTTAGGGAGATTGGGGGTCCCTGATTCCAAATATAAAAAAAAATTTTGGATGACGTCATTTTTTTTTTTTTTACTGGATGGGGATTTTTGCTGGCGATACAACGCCACGGCTGCGAGGCCGCAGGCCGAGCTTCAAACCTGCGAGGCCGAAGGCCGAGCTTCGAGGGCGAGGCCGAAGGCCGAGCGTGGCCTCCGCGAGGCCGTAGGCCGAGCCGTGTTAGTCACTTACGAGGCCGAAGGCCGAGTTCCGAATGGGGTGTTACGCATTTACATTCCTTAGGAGAGTCACTAACGAGGCCGAAGGCCGAGTTCAGAATGGGGAGTTTTTACTACATCTCGAGCTGGTCTTTGATGCAACCGCTCACGGGAACTAAAAGTATCTGTCAGTTGTTCGACTTGCATGAGAATTTTTAAATCTTTTTATTTACTGGATGGGGATTTTCGCTGGCGATACAACGCCACGGTTGCGAGGCCGAAGGCCGAGCTTCAAACCTGCGAGGCCGAAGGCCGAGCTTTCGGCCTGCGAGGCCGAAGGCCGAGCGTGGCCTCCGCGAGGCCGTAGGCCGAGCCGTGTCAGTCACTTACGAATGGGGTGTTACGCGTTTACATTCCTTAGGAGAGTTACTAACGAGGCCGAAGGCCGAGTCCCGAATGGGGAGCTTTTTTCCACATCTCGAGCTGGTCTCCGAGGCAACGGCCCACGTTAACCACTGCACTTAGAGGTATGGTCCCTTAACAAAACTCGATTACAATCTTAGGGCGATTTTACATCGACTAAAATTTTATCGAAAAAATCAACTTGCACATGGTAACCCTGCTCACACTTTGTACTGAACTAGAAGAAACTGTCACTTACTCGACTTGTATGAGAATTTTATATATTTTTATAAACTGCAACTAAAATTTTAAAAAATATACAAATGCACATCGATAACGCGGGCTGCTCGCAGCCCGCGCACAACCGAACATCTAGTATATATATAAAGCTCGATTACCACTGACTGATTGACTGACTCACTGACTCACTGATTGACAGAATTGTTCTCCTAGAAGGAGCGATGGGGGGTGTTTGTGGTGTAGGGGAAAAGTGTAGAGGAGGTTCTCGTGACCTCCAGAAAAATCCGAAAAGTGTCATTTTTGGTTTCCATCATGGAACTGGTGTAGGGATCTCGGAAACTATAATCGATGGGGGGTTGGTGTCAAAACTAAAAATGACTAAAACCCTGGGATCCTTTTAAAAAGTTTAAAAAAAATTACCCTCCCGAACAAAAAAGAGGTTCTCCCATACAAATTTAAAACGACCGCAGCTCCGGAACCGTTATAGGTGGGTATGGGGTGTTCGAACAAATAGTATAGAGGGTTTGTAAGAGAATTTGGGTTTTTAGTCAAAAATTGCAAATTGGTCCTTCGACCCGGATACCAAAATCCAAGTTTGTCTGATCTGGCTGAAATTTGGTATTTAGGGAGATTGGGGGTCCCTGATTCTAAATATAAAAAAATTTTTTGGATGACGTCATTTTTTTTTTTTTTACTGGATGGGGATTTTCGCTGGCGATACAACGCCACGGCTGCGAGGCCGCAGGCCGAGCTTCAAACCTGCGAGGCCGAAGGCCGAGCTTCGAGGGCGAGGCCGAAGGCCGAGCTTTCGGCCCGCGAGGCCGAAGGCCGAGCGTGGCCTCCACGAGGCCGTAGGCCGAGCCATGTTAGTCACTTACGAGGCCGAAGGCCGAGTTCCGAATGGGGTGTTACGCATTTACATTCCTTAGGAGAGTCACTAACGAGGCCGAAGGCCGAGTCCCGAATGGGGAGTTTTTTTTTACTTCTCGAGCTGGTCTCCGAGGCAACTGCCCACGTTAACCACTGCACTTAGAGGTATGGTCCCTTAACAAAACTCGATTACAATCTTGGGGCGATTTTACAGCGACTAAAATTTTATCAAAAAAATCAACTTGCACATGGTAACACTGCCCACACTTTGTACTGAACTAGAAGAAACTGTCACTTACTCGACTTGTATGAGAATTTTATATAATTTATAAACTGCAACTAAAACTTTAATTAAAAATACAAATGCACATCGATAACGCGGGCTGCTCGCAGCCCGCGCACAACCGAACATCTAGTTATATATATATAAAGCTCGATTACCACTGACTGATTGACTGACTCACTGACTCACTGATTGACAGAATTGTTCTCCTAGAAGGAGCGATGGGGGGTGTTTGTGGTGTAGGGGAAAAGTGTAGAGGAGGTTCCCGTGACCTCCAGAAAAATCCGAAAAGTGTCATTTTTGGTTTCCATCATGGAACTGGTGTAGGGATCTCGGAAACTATAATCGATGGGGGGTTGGTGTCAAAACTAAAAATGACTAAAACCCTGGGATCCTTTTAAAAAGTTGAAAAAAAATTACCCTCCCAAACAAAAAAGAGGTTTTCCCATACAAATTTAAAACGACCGCAGCTCCGGAACCGTTATAGGTGGGTATGGGGGGTTTGAACAAATGTTATAGAGGGTTTGTAGGAAAATTTGGGGTTTTAGTCGAAAATTGAAAATTGGTCCTTCGACCCGGATACCAAAATCCAAGTTGCTCCGATCTGGCTGAAATTTGGTATTTAGGGAGATTGGGGGTCCCTGATTCCAAATATGAAAAAATTTTTTGGATGACGTCATTTGTTTTTTTTTTACTGGATGGGGATTTTTGATGGCGAAACCACTTCTTATTTGCGAGGCCGCAGGCCGAGCTTCAAACCTGCGAGGCCGAAGGCCGAGCTTCCAGGGCGAGGCCGAAGGCCGAGCTTTCGGCCCGCGAGGCCGAAGGCCGAGCGTGGCCTCCGCGAGGCCGCAGGCCGAGCCGTGTTAGTCACTTACGAGGCCGAAGGCCGAGTTCCGAATGGGGTGTTACGCATTTACATTCCTTAGGAGAGTCACTAACGAGGCCGAAGGCCGAGTCCCGAATGGGGAGTTTTTTTTCCACATCTCGAGCTGGTCTTTGATGCAACCGCTCACGGGAACTAAAAGTATCTGTCAGTTGTTCGACTTGCATGAGAATTTTTAAATCTTTTTATTTACTGGATGGGGATTTTCGCTGGCGATACAACGCCACGGTTGCGAGGCCGCAGGCCGAGCTTCAAACCTGCGAGGCCGAAGGCCGAGCTTTCGGCCCGCGAGGCCGAAGGCCGAGCGTGGCCTCCGCGAGGCCGTAGGCCGAGCCATGTTAGTCACTTACGAATGGGGTGTTACGCGTTTACATTCCTTAGGAGAGTCACTAACGAGGCCGAAGGCCGAGTCCCGAATGGGGAGTTTATTCCACATCTCGAGCTGGTCTCCGAGGCAACTGCCCACGTTAACCACTGCACTTAGAGGTATGGTCCCTTAACAAAACTCGTTTAAAATCTTGGTGCGATTTTGAAGCGACTAAAATTTTATCAAAAAAATCAACTTGCACATGGTAACCCTGCTCACACTTTGTACTGAACTAGAAGAAACTGTCACCTACTCGACTTGTATGAGAATTTTATATATTTTTATAAACTGCAATTACAATCTTGAAATAAATACAAATGCACATCGATAACGCGGGCTGCTCGCAGCCCGCGCACAACCCAACACCTAGTTATATATATAAAGCTCGATTACCACTGACTGACTCACTCACTCACTGACTGATTGACATAATTGTTCTCCTAGAAGGAGCTATGGGGGGTGTCTGTAATGTAGGGGAAAAGTGGAGAGGAGGTTCCTGTGACCTCCAGAAAAATCCGAAAAGTGCCATTTTTGGTTTCCTTCGTGGAACTGGTGTAGGGATCTCGGAAACTATAATAGATGGGGGGTAGGTGCCAAAACTAAAAATGGCTAAAACCCTGGGACCTTTTTGGAAAGTTGAAAAAAAATTACCCTCCCAAACAAAAAAGAGGTTCTCCCATACAAATTTAAAACGACCGCAGCTCCGGAACCGTTATAGGTGGGTATGGGGTGTTCGAACAAATAGTATAGAGGGTTTGTAAGAGAATTTGGGTTTTTAGTCAAAAATTGCAAATTGGTCCTTCGACCCGGATACCAAAATCCAAGTTTGTCTGATCTGGCTGAAATTTGGTATTTAGGGAGATTGGGGGTCCCTGATTCTAAATATAAAAAAATTTTTTGGATGACGTCATTTTTTTTTTTTTTACTGGATGGGGATTTTCGCTGGCGATACAACGCCACGGCTGCGAGGCCGCAGGCCGAGCTTCAAACCTGCGAGGCCGAAGGCCGAGCTTCGAGGGCGAGGCTGAAGGCCGAGCTTTCGGCCCGCGAGGCCGAAGGCCGAGCGTGGCCTCCACGAGGCCGTAGGCCGAGCCATGTTAGTCACTTACGAGGCCGAAGGCCGAGTTCCGAATGGGGTGTTACGCATTTACATTCCTTAGGAGAGTCACTAACGAGGCCGAAGGCCGAGTCCCGAATGGGGAGTTTTTTTTTACTTCTCGAGCTGGTCTCCGAGGCAACTGCCCACGTTAACCACTGCACTTAGAGGTATGGTCCCTTAACAAAACTCGATTACAATCTTGGGGCGATTTTACAGCGACTAAAATTTTATCAAAAAAATCAACTTGCACATGGTAACACTGCCCACACTTTGTACTGAACTAGAAGAAACTGTCACTTACTCGACTTGTATGAGAATTTTATATAATTTATAAACTGCAACTAAAACTTTAATTAAAAATACAAATGCACATCGATAACGCGGGCTGCTCGCAGCCCGCGCACAACCGAACACCTAGTTATATATATATAAACCTCGATTACCACTGACTGATTGACTGACTCACTGACTCACTGATTGACAGAATTGTTCTCCTAGAAGGAGCGATGGGGGGTATATGTGGTGTAGGGGAAAAGTGTAGAGCAGGTTCCCGTGACCTCCAGAAAAATCCGAAAAGTGTCATTTTTGGTTTCCTTGATGGAACTGGTGTAGGGATCTCGGAAACTATAATCGATAAGGGGTAGGTGTCAGAACTAAAAATAACTAAAACCCTGAGACCCTTTTGGAAATTAAAAAAAAATTTACCCTCCCAAACAAAAAAGAGGTTTTCCCATACAAATTTAAAACGACCGCAGCTCCGGAACCGTTATGGGTGGGTATGGGGGGTTTAAACAAATATTATAGAGGGTTTGCAGGGGAATTTGAAGTTTCTGTCAAAAATTGAAAATTGGTCCTTCGAACCGGATACCAAAATCCAAGTTGCTCCGATCTGGCTGAAATTTGGTATTTAGGGAGAATAAGGGTCCCTGATTCTAAATATAAAAAAAAATTTTGGATGACGTCATTTGTTTTTTTTTTTACTGGATGGGGATTTTCTTTGGCGATACAACACCACGGCTGCGAGGCCGCAGGCCGAGCTTCAAACCTGCGAGGCCGAAGGCCGAGCTTTGAGGGCGAGGCCGAAGGCCGAGCTTTCGGCCCGCGAGGCCGAAGGCCGAGCGTGGCCTCCGCGAGGCCGTAGGCCGAGCCGTGTTAGTCACTAACGAGGCCGAAGGCCGAGTTCCGATTGGGGTGTAACGAATTAACGTCCCTCAGGTGAGTCGCTAACGAGGCCGAAGGCCGAGTCCCGAATGGGGGGTTTTTTCCACATCTCGAGCTGGTCTTCGAGGCAACTGCCCACGTTAACCATTGCACTTAGAGGTGGGGTCCCTTAACAAAAGTCGTTTACGATCTTGGGGCGCTTTTACAGCAACTTTAATTTTATCAAATAAATCAACTTGCACATGGTAACCCTGCCCAAACCTTGTACTGAACTAGAAGAAACTGTCACTTACTCGACTTGTATGAGAATTTATATATTTTTTCAACTGCAATTACCAGTTTGATAAAAGTTACTAATGCACATCGATAACGCGGGCTGCTCGCAGCCCGCGCACCACCCAACACCTAGTTATATATATAAAGCTCGATTACCACTGACTCACTCACTGACTGACTGACTGATTGACATAATTGTTCTCCTAGAAGGAGCTATGGGGGGTGTTTGTGATGTAGGGAAAAAGTGTAGAGAAAGTTCCCGTGACCTCCAGAAAAATCCGAAAAGTGTCATTTTTGGTTTCCATCATGGAACTGGTGTAGGGATCTCGGAAACTATAATCGATGAGGGGTTGGTGTCAAAACTAAAAATGACTAAAACCCTGGGATCCTTTTAAAAAGTTGAAAAAAAATTACCCTCCCGAACAAAAAAGAGGTTCTCCCATACAAAATTAAAACGATCGCAACTCCGGAACCGTTATAGGTAGGTATGGGGGTATCGAACAAATGTTATAGAGGGTTTGTAGGGGAATTCGAGGTTTCTGTCAAAAATTAAAAATTGGTCCTTCGACCCGGATACCAAAATCCAAATTTGTCTGATCTGGCTGAAATTTGGTATTTAGGGACATTGGGAGTCCCTGATTCCAAATATAAAAAAAAATTTTGGATGACGTCATTTGTTTTTTTTTTTACTGGATGGGGATTTTCGCTGGCGATACAACGCTACGGCTGCGAGGCCGCAGGCCGAGCTTCAAACCTGCGAGGCCGAAGGCCGAGCTTAGAGGGCGAGGCCGAAGGCCGAGCTTTCGGCCCGCGAGGCCGAAGGCCGAGCGTGGCCTCCGCGAGGCCGTAGGCCGAGCCGTGTTAGTCACTTACGAGGCCGAAGGCCGAGTTCCGAATGGGGTGTAACGAATCAACGTCCCTCAGGTGAGTCGCTAACGAGGCCGAAGGCCGAGTCCCGAATGGGGAGTTTTTTTTCCACATCTCGAGCTGGTCTCCGAGGCAACTGCCCACGTTAACCACTGCACTTAGAGGTATGGTCCCTTAACAAAAGTCGTTTACAATCTTGGTGCGATTTTACAGCAACTAAAATTTTATCAAAAAAATCAACTTGCACATGGTAACCCTGCTCACACTTTGTACTGAACTAGAAGAAACTGTCACTTACTCGATTTGTATGAGAATTTTATATATTTTTTTAACTGCAATTACCAGTTTGATAAAAGTTACTAATGCACATCGATAACGCGGGCTGCTCGCAGCCCGCGCACCACCCAACACCTAGTTATATTATATAAAGTTCGATTACCACTCACTCACTGACTGACTGACTGATTGACATCATTGTTCTCCTAGAAGGAGCGATGGGAGGTGTTTGTGATGTAGGGGAAAAGTGTAGAGGAGGTTCCTGTGACCACCAGAAAAATCCGAAAAGTGTCATTTTTGGTTTCCTTGATGGAACTGGTGTACGGATCTCGGAAACCATAATCGATGGGTGGTAGGTGTCAAAACTAAAAATGACTAAAACCCTGGGACCCTTTTGGAAAGTTGGAAAAAAATTACCCTCCCGAACAAAAAAGAGGTTCTCCCATACAAATTTAAAACGACCGCAGCTCCCGAACCGTTATAGGTGGGTATGGGGGGTTTGAACAAATGTTATAGAGGGTTTGTAGGAGAATTTGGGGTTTCAGTCGAAAATTGAAAATTGGTCCTTCGACCCGGATACCAAAATCCAAGTTGCTCCGATCTGGCTGAAATTTGGTATTTAGGGAGATTGGGGGTCCCTGATTTCAAATAAGAAAAAAATTTTTGGATGACGTCATTTGTTTTTTTTTTTACTGGATGGGGATTTTTGATGGCGAAACCACTTCTTATTTGCGAGGCCGCAGGCCGAGCTTCAAACCTGCGAGGCCGAAGGCCGAGCTTCCAGGGCGAGGCCGAAGGCCGAGCTTTCGGCCAGCGAGGCCGAAGGCCGAGCGTGGCCTCCGCGAGGCCGCAGGCCGAGCCGTGTTAGTCACTTACGAGGCCGAAGGCCGAGTTCCGAATGGGGTGTTACGCATTTACATTCCTTAGGAGAGTCACTAACGAGGCCGAAGGCCGAGTCCCGAATGGGGAGTTTTTTTTCCACATCTCGAGCTGGTATTTGATGCAACCGCTCACGGGAACTAAAAGTATCTGTCAGTTGTTCGACTTGCATGAGAATTTTTAAATCTTTCTATTTACTGGATGGGGATTTTCGCTGGCGATACAACGCCACGGTTGCGAGGCCGCAGGCCGAGCTTCAAACCTGCGAGGCCGAAGGCCGAGCTTTCGGCCCGCGAGGCCGAAGGCCGAGCGTGGCCTCCGCGAGGCCGTAGGCCGAGCCATGTTAGCCACTTACGAGGCCGAAGGCCGAGTTCCGAATGGGGTGTAACGAATTAACGTCCCTCAGGTGAGTCGCTAACGAGGCCGAAGGCCGAGTCCCGAATGGGGGGTTTTTTCCACATCTCGAGCTGGTCTCCGAGGCAACGGCCCACGTCAACCACTGCACTTAGAGGTATGGTTCCTTAACAAAAGTCGTTAACAATCTTGGTGCGATCTTACAGCGACTAAAATTTTATCAAAAAAATCAACTTGCACATGGTAACCCTGCCGACACCTTGTACTGAACTAGAAGAAACTGTCACTTACTCGACTTGTATGAGAATTTTATATATTTTTATAAACTGCAACTACAAATCTTGATAAATATTACTAATGCACATCGATAACGCGGGCTGCTCGCAGCCCGCGCACCACCCAACACCTAGTTATATATATATAAAGCTCGATTACCACTGACTGATTGACTGACTCACTGACTCACTGATTGACATAATTGTTCTCCTAGAAGGAGCTATGGGGGGTGTCTGTAATGTAGGGGAAAAGTGGAGAGGAGGTTCCTGTGACCTCCAGAAAAATCCGAAAAGTGCCATTTTTGGTTTCCTTCGTGGAACTGGTGTAGGGATCTCGGAAACTATAATAGATGGGGGGTAGGTGCCAAAACTAAAAATGGCTAAAACCCTGGGACCTTTTTGGAAAGTTGAAAAAAATTTACCCTCCCAAACAAAAAAGAGGTTCTCCCATACAAATTTAAAACGACTGCAGCTCCGAAACCGTTATAGGTGGGTATGGGGGTTTCAAACAAATATTATAGAGGGTTTGTAGGGGAATATGGGGTTTTTGTCAAAAATAAAAAATTGGTCCTTTGACCCGGATACCAAAATCCATGTTTGTCTGATCTGGCTGAAATTTGGTATTAAGGGAGATTGGGGGTCACTGATTTTAAATATAAAAAAATTTTTTGGATGACGTCATTTTTTTTTTTTTACTGGATGGGGATTTTCGCTGGCGATACAACGCCACGGCTGCGAGGCCGCAGGCCGAGCTTCAAACCTGCGAGGCCGAAGGCCGAGCTTCCAGGGCGAGGCCGAAGGCCGAGCTTTCGGCCCGCGAGGCCGAAGGCCGAGCGTGGCCTCCGCGAGGCCGTAGGCCGAGCCATGTTAGTCACTTACGAGGCCGAAGGCCGAGTTCCGAATGGGGTGTTACGCATTTACATTCCTTAGGAGAGTCACTAACGAGGCCGAAGGCCGAGTCCCGAATGGGGAGTTTTTTTTACTTCTCGAGCTGGTCTCCGAGGCAACTGCCCACGTTAACCACTGCACTTAGAGGTATGGTCCCTTAACAAAACTCGATTACAATCTTGGGGCGATTTTACAGCGACTAAAATTTTATCAAAAAAATCAACTTGCACATGGTAACACTGCCCACACTTTGTACTGAACTAGAAGAAACTGTCACTTACTCGACTTGTATGACAGTTTTATATAATTTATAAACTGCAACTAAAACTTCAATTAAAAATACAAATGCACATCGATAACGCGGGCTGCTCGCAGCCCGCGCACCACCCAACACCTAGTATATATATAAAGCTCGATTACCACTCACTGACTCACTCACTCATTGACATCATTGTTCTCCCAGAAGGAGCGATGGGGGGTGTTTGTGGTGTAGGGGAAAAGTGTAGAGGAGGTTCCTATGACCACCAGAAAAATCAAAAAAGTGTCATTTTTGGTTTCCTTGGTGGAACTGGTGAACGGATCTCGGAAACCATAATCGATGGGGGGTAGGTGTCAAAACTAAAAATGACTAAAACCCTGGGACCTTTTTGGAAAAATGAAAAAAAATTACCCTCCCGTACAAAAAAGAGGTTCTCCCATACAAATTTAAAACGACCGCAGCTCCCGAACCGTTATAGGTGGGTATGGGGGGTTTGAACAAATGTTATAGAGGGTTTGTAGGAGAATTTGGGGTTTTAGTCGAAAATTGAAAATTGGTCCTTCGACCCAGATACCAAAATTCAAGTTGCTCCGATCTGGCTGAAATTTGGTATTTAGGGAGATTGGGGGTCCCTGATTCCAAATATGAAAAAAGTTTTTTGATGACGTCATTTGTTTTTTTTTTACTGGATGGGGATTTTTGATGGCGAAACCACTTCTTATTTGCGAGGCCGCAGGCCGAGCTTCAAACCTGCGAGGCCGAAGGCCGAGCTTCCAGGGCGAGGCCGAAGGCCGAGCTTTCGGCCCGCGAGGCCGAAGGCCGAGCGTGGCCTCCGCGAGGCCGCAGGCCGAGCCGTGTTAGTCACTTACGAGGCCGAAGGCCGAGTTCCGAATGGGGTGTTACGCATTTACATGCCTTAGGAGAGTCACTAACGAGGCCGAAGGCCGAGTCCCGAATGGGGAGTTTTTTTTCCACATCTCGAGCTGGTCTCCGAGGCAACTGCCCACGTTAACCACTGCACTTAGAGGTATGGTCCCTTAACAAAACTCGTTTACAATCTTGGTGCGATTTTGAAGCGACTAAAATTTTATCAAAAAAATCAACTTGCACATGGTAACCCTGCTCACACTTTGTACTGAACTAGAAGAAACTGTCACCTACTCGACTTGTATGAGAATTTTATATATTTTTATAAACTGCAATTACAATCTTGAAATAAATACAAATGCACATCGATAACGCGGGCTGCTCGCAGCCCGCGCACCACCCAACACCTAGTTATATTATATAAAGCTCGATTACCACTGACTCACTGACTCACTGACTCATTGACATCATTGTTCTCCCAGAAGGAGCGATGGGGGGTGTTTGTGATGTAGGGGAAAAGTGTAGATGAGGTTCCTGTGACCACCAGAAAAATCCGAAAAGTGTCATTTTTGGTTTCCTTGATGGAACTGGTGTAGGGATCTCGGAAACCATAATCGATGGGGGGTAGGTGCCAAAACTAAAAATGACTAAAACCCTGGGACCCTTTTGGAAAATTGAAAAAAAATTACCCTCCCGAACAAAAAAGAGGTTCTCCCATACAAATTTAAAACGACCGCAGCTCCCGAACCGTTATAGGTGGGTATGGGGGGTTTGAACAAATGTTATAGAGGGTTTGTAGGAGAATTTGGGGTTTTAGTCGAAAATTGAAAATTGGTCCTTCGACCCGGATACCAAAATTCAAGTTGTTCCGATTTCTCTGAAATTTGGTATTTAGGGAGATTGGGGGTCCCTGATTCCAAATATGAAAAAAATTTTGGGATGACGTCATTGGTTTTTTTTTTTCCTGGATGGGGATTTTCGCTGGCGAAACCACTTCTTAATTGCGAGGCCGCAGGCCGAGCTTCAAACCCGCGAGGCCGAAGGCCGAGCTTCGAGGGCGAGGCCGAAGGCAGAGCTTTCGGCCCGCGAGGCCGAAGGCCGAGCGTGGCCTCCGCGAGGCCGCAGGCCGAGCCGTGTTAGTCACTTACGAGGCCGAAGGCCGACTTCCGAATGGGGTGTTACGCATTTACATTCCTTAGGAGAGTCACTAACGAGGCCGAAGGCCGAGTCCCGAATGGGGAGTTTTTTTTCCACATCTCGAGCTGGTCTTTGATGCAACCGCTCACGGGAACTAAAAGTATCTGTCAGTTGTTCGACTTGCATGAGAATTTTTAAATCTTTTTATTTACTGGATGGAGATTTTCGCTGACGATACAACTCCATGGTTGCGAGGCCGCAGGCCGAGCTTCAAACCTGCGAGGCCGAATGCCGAGCTATCGGCCCGCGAGGCCGAAGGCCGAGCCGTGTTAGTCACTTACGAATGGGGTGTTACGCGTTTACATTCCTTAGGAGAGTCACTAACGAGGCCGAAGGCCGAGTCCCGAATGGGGAGTTTATTCCACATCTCGAGCTGGTCTCCGAGGCAACTGCCCACGTTAACCACTGCACTTAGAAGTATGGTCCCTTAACAAAACTCGTTTAAAATCTTGGTGCGATTTTGAAGTGTTTAAAATTTTATCAAAAAAATCAACTTGCACATGGTAACCCTGCTCACACTTTGTACTGAACTAGAAGAAACTGTCGCCTACTCGACTTGTATGAGAATTTTATATATTTTTATAAACTGCAATTACAATCTTGAAATAAATACAAATGCACATCGATAACGCGGGCTGCTCGCAGCCCGCGCACCACCCAACACCTAGTTATTATATTATATAAAGCTCGATTACCACTCACTGACTGACTGACTCACTCATTGACATCATTGTTCTCCCAGAAGGAGCGATGGGGGGTGTTTGTGGTGTAGGGGAAAAGTGTAGAGGAGGTTCCTATGACCACCAGAAAAATCCGAAAAGTGTCATTTTTGGTTTCCTTGATGGAACTGGTGTACGGATCTCGGAAACCATAATCGATGGGGGGTAGGTGTCAAAACTAAAAATGACTAAAACCCTGGGACCTTTTTGGAAAAATGAAAAAAAATTACCCTCCCGAACAAAAAAGAGGTTCTCCCATACAAATTTAAAACGACCGCAGCTCCCGAACCGTTATAGGTGGGTATGGGGGGTTTGAACAAATGTTATAGAGGGTTTGTAGGAGAATTTGGAGTTTTAGTCGAAAATTGAAAAATGGTCCTTCGACCCGGATACCAAAATCCAAGTTGCTCCGATCTGGCTGAAATTTGGTATTTAGAGAGATTGGGGGTCCCTGATTCCAAATATGAAAAAATTTTTTGGATGACGTCATTTGTTTTTTTTTTACTGGATGGGGATTTTTGATGGCGAAACCACATTCTCTTTGCGAGGCCGTAGGCCGAGCTGCAATCGAGCGAGGCCGCAGGCCGAGCTGTGGAGGCGAGGCCGAAGGCCGAGCTCCACCTAAGCGAGGCCGGAGGCCGAGCTGTAGGCCTGCGAGGCCGAAAGCCGAGCTGGCCGTCATTGGGAACAGCTTAAAAACATTCCCTTTGTAACTTGCGAGGCCGCAGGCCGAGCCTTAAACACCGCGAGGCCGAAGGCCGAGCTTCAAACCTGCGAGGCCGGAGGCCGAGCTTTCGGCCCGTGAGGCCGAAGGCCGAGCGTGGCCTCCGCGAGGCCGTAGGCCGAGCCGTGTTAGTAACTTACGAGGCCGAAGGCCGAGTTCCGAATGGGGTGTATCTCATTAACGCATCCTATGGAAGTCGCTAACGAGGCCGAAGGCCGAGTCCCGGATGAGGAGTTTTTTCCACATCTCGAGCTGGTCTCCAATGCAACTGCTTACGTTATTTACTACAATTAGAGGTAGGGTCTCTTAACAAAAGTCGTTTAAATTCTTTGTGCGATTTTACCCCGACAAAAATTTTAATGAAAAAAATAAAACTTGCATATGGTAACTCTGTTCTTACTTTGTACTGAACTTGAAGAAGCTGTCTTTACCACCGCGAGGCCGAAGGCCGAGCTTCAAACCTGCGAGGCCGAAGGCCGAGCTTCAAATCTGCGAGGCCGAAGGCCGAGCTCGAATAAGGTGTAACGCATCAACACACCTTATGGGAGTAACTAACGAGGCCGAAGGCCGAGTTCCGGATAACGAGTATTTTCACATATCGAGCTGGTCTCCGAGGCAACGGCCCACGTTAACCACTGCACTTAGAGGTATGGTCCCTTAACAAAAGTCGTTTACAATCTTGGTGCGATTTTACAGCGACTAAAATTTTATCAAAAAAATCAACTTGCACATGGTAACCCTGCTCACACTTTGTACTGAACTAGAAGAAACTGTCACTTACTCGACTTGTATGAGATTTTTATATATTTTTTCAACTGCAATTACAATCTTGAAATAAATACAAATGCACATCGATAACGCGGGCTGCTCGCAGCCCGCGCGCCACGCAACACCTAGTTATATTATATAAAGTTCGATTACCACTCACTGACTGACTGACTCACTCATTGACATCATTGTTCTCCTAGAAGGAGCGATGGGAGGTGTTTGTGATGTAGGGGAAAAGTGTAGAGAAGGTTCCTGTGACCACCAGAAAAATCCGAAAAGTGTCATTTTTGGTTTCCTTGATGGAACTGGTGTACGGATCTCGGAAACCATAATCGATGGGTGGTAGGTGTCAAAACTAAAAATGACTAAAACCCTGGGACCCTTTTGGAAAGTTGGAAAAAAATTACCCTCCCGAACAAAAAAGAGGTTCTCCCATACAAATTTAAAACGACCGCAACTCCGGAACCGTTATAGGTGGGTATGGGGGGTTTGAACAAATGTTATAGAGGGTTTGTAGGAGAATTTGGGGTTTTAGTCGAAAATTGAAAATTGGTCCTTCGACCCGGATACCAAAATCCAAGTTGCTCCGATCTGGCTGAAATTTGGTATTTAGGGAGATTGGGGGTCCCTGATTCCAAATATGAAAAAAATTTTTGGATGACGTCATTTGTTTTTTTTTTACTGGATGGGGATTTTTGATGGCGAAACCACTTCTTATTTGCGAGGCCGCAGGCCGAGCTTCAAACCTGCGAGGCCGAAGGCCGAGCTTCCAGGGCGAGGCCGAAGGCCGAGCTTTCGGCCCGCGAGGCCGAAGGCCGAGCGTGGCCTCCGCGAGGCCGTAGGCCGAGCCGTGTTAGTCACTTACGAGGCCGAAGGCCGAGTTCCGAATGGGGTGTTACGCATTTACATTCCTTAGGAGAGTCACTAACGAGGCCGAAGGCCGAGTCCCGAATGGGGAGTTTTTTTTCTACATCTCGAGCTGGTCTTTGATGCAACCGCTCACGGGAACTAAAAGTATCTGTCAGTTGTTCGACTTGCATGAAAATTTTTTAATCTTTTTATTTACTGGATGGGGATTTTCGCTGGCGATATAACGCCACAGTTGCGAGGCCGCAGGCCGAGCTTCAAACCTGCGAGGCCGAAGGCCGAGCTTTCGGCCCGCGAGGCCGAAGGCCGAGCGTGGCCTCCGCGAGGCCGTAGGCCGAGCCGTGTTAGTCACTTACGAATGGGGTGTTACGCGTTTACATTCCTTAGGAGAGTCACTAACGAGGCCGAAGGCCGAGTCCTGAATGGGGAGTTTTCTTTCCACATCTCGAGCTGGTCTCCGAGGCAACTGCCCACGTTAACCATTGCACTTAGAGGTATGGTCCCTTAACAAAAGTCGTTTACAATCTTGGTGCGATTTTACAGCGACTAAAATTTTATCAAAAAAATCAACTTGCACATGGTAACCCTGCTCACACTTTGTACTGAACTAGAAGAAACTGTCACTTACTCGACATGTATGAGAATTTTATATATTTTTATAAACTGCAACTAAAACTTTAATTAAAAATACAAATGCACATCGATAACGCGGGCTGCTCGCAGCCCGCGCACCACCCGAAATACTAGTATATATATAAAGCTCGATTACCACTGACTGATTGACTGACTCACTGACTCACTGATTGACAGAATTGTTCTCCTAGAAGGAGCGATGGGGGGTGTTTGTGGTGTAGGGGAAAAGTGTAGAGGAGGTTCCCGTGACCTCCAGAAAAATCCGAAAAGTGTCATTTTTGGTTTCCATCATGGAACTGGTGTAGGGATCTCGGAAACTATAATCGATGGGGGGTTGGTGTCAAAACTAAAGATGACTAAAACCCTGGGATCCTTTTAAAAAGTTGAAAAAAAATTACCCTCCCGAACAAAAAAGAGGTTCTCCCATACAAATTTAAAACGACCGCAGCTCCGGAACCGTTATAGGTGGGTATGGGGGTTTTGAACAAATGTTATAGAGGGTTTGTAGGAAAATTTGGGGTTTTAGTCGAAAATTGAAAATTGGTCCTTCGACCCGGATACCAAAATCCAAGTTGCTCCGATCTGGCTGAAATTTGGTATTTAGGGAGATTGGGGGTCCCTGATTCCAAATATGAAAAAATTTTTTGGATGACGTCATTTGTTTTTTTTTTACTGGATGGGGATTTTCGCTGGCGATACAACGCCACGGCTGCGAGGCCGCAGGCCGAGCTTCAAACCTGCGAGGCCGAAGGCCGAGCTTCGAGGGCGAGGCCGAAGGCCGAGCTTTCGGCCCGCGAGGCCGAAGGCCGAGCGTGGCCTCCGCGAGGCCGCAGGCCGAGCCGTGTTAGTCACTTACGAGGCCGAAGGCCGAGTTCCGAATGGGGTGTTACGCATTTACATTCCTTAGGAGAATCACTAACGAGGCCGAAGGCCGAGTCCCGAATGGGGAGTTTTTTTTCCACATCTCGAGCTGGTCTTTGATGCAACCGCTCACGGGAACTAAAAGTATCTGTCAGTTGTTCGACTTGCATGAGAATTTTTAAATCTTTTTATTTACTGGATGGGGATTTTCGCTGGCGATACAACGCCACGGTTGCGAGGCCGCAGGCCGAGCTTCAAACCTGCGAGGCCGAAGGCCGAGCTTTCGGCCCGCGAGGCCGAAGGCCGAGCGTGGCCTCCGCGAGGCCGTAGGCCGAGCCATGTTAGTCACTTACGAATGGGGTGTTACGCGTTTACATTCCTTAGGAGAGTCACTAACGAGGCCGAAGGCCGAGTCCCGAATGGGGAGTTTATTCCACATCTCGAGCTGGTCTCCGAGGCAACTGCCCACGTTAACCACTGCACTTAGAGGTATGGTCCCTTAACAAAACTCGTTTAAAATCTTGGTGCGATTTTGAAGCGACTAAAATTTTATCAAAAAAATCAACTTGCACATGGTAACCCTGCTCACACTTTGTACTGAACTAGAAGAAACTGTCACCTTCTCGACTTGTATGAGAATTTTATATGTTTTTATAAACTGCAATTACAATCTTGAAATAAATACTAATGCACATCGATAACGCGGGCTGCTCGCAGCCCGCGCAACACCCGAAATACTAGTTATTATAATATATAAAGTTCGATTACCACTCACTGACTGACTGACTGACTGACTGACTGACTGATTGACATCATTGTTCTCCTAGAAGGAGCGATGGGAGGTGTTTGTGATGTAGGGAAAAAGTGTAGAGGATGTTCCTATGACCACCAGAAAAATCCGAAAAGTGTCATTTTTGGTTTCCTTGATGGAACTGGTGTACGGATCTCGGAAACCATTATCGATGGGGGGTAGGTGTCAAAACTAAAAATGACTAAAACCCTGGGACTTTTTTGGAAAGTTGAAAAAAAATTACCCTCCCGAACAAAAAAGAGGTTCTCCCATACAAAATTAAAACGACCGCAACTCCGGAACCGTTATAGGTGGGTATGGGGGGTTCAAACAAATATTATAGACCGTTTGTAGGGGAATATGAGGTTTTTGTCAAAAATTGAAAATTGGTCCTTCGACCCGGATACCAAAATTCAAGTTGGTCCGATCTGGCTGAAATTTGGTATTTATGGAGATTGGGGGTCCCTGATTCCAAATATAAAAAAAAAATTTTGGTGACGTCATTTGTTTTTTTTTTACTGGATGGGGATTTTTGATGTCGAAACCACTTCTTATTTGCGAGGCCGCAGGCCGAGCTTCAAACCTGCGAGGCCGAAGGCCGAGCTTCCAGGGCGAGGCCGAAGGCCGAGCTTTCGGCCCGCGAGGCCGAAGGCCGAGCGTGGCCTCCGCGAGGCCGCAGGCCGAGCCGTGTTAGTCACTTACGAGGCCGAAGGCCGAGTTCCGAATGGGGTGTTACGCATTTACATTCTTTAGGAGAGTCACTAACGAGGCCGAAGGCCGAGTCGCGAATGGGGAGTTTTTTTTCCACATCTCGAGCTGGTCTTTGATGCAACCGCTCACGGGAACTAAAAGTATCTGTCAGTTTTTTGACTTGCATGAGAATTTTTAAATCTTTTTATTTACTGGATGGGGATTTTCGCTGGCGATACAACGCCAAGGTTGCGAGGCCGCAGGCCGAGCTTCAAACCTGCGAGGCCGGAGGCCGAGCTTCCGGCCCGCGAGGCCGAAGGCCGAGCGTGGCCTCCGCGAGGCCGTAGGCCGAGCCGTGTTAGTCACTTACGAATGGGGTGTTACGCGTTTACATTCCTTAGGAGAGTCACTAACGAGGCCGAAGGCCGAGTCCCGAATGGGGAGTTTTTTTTCCACATCTCGAGCTGGTCTTTGATGCAACCGCTCACGGGAACTAAAAGTATCTGTCAGTTGTTCGACTTGCATGAGAATTTTTAAATCTTTTTATTTACTGGATGGGGATTTTCGCTAGCGATACAACGCCACGGTTGCGAGGCCGCAGGCCGAGCTTCAAACCCGCGAGGCCGGAGGCCGAGCTTTCGGCCCGCGAGGCCGAAGGCCGAGCGTGGCCTCCGCGAGGCCGTAGGCCGAGCCGTGTTAGTCACTTACGAATGGGGTGTTACGCGTTTACATTCCTCAGGAGAGTCACTAACGAGGCCGAAGGCCGAGTCCCGAATGGGGAGTTTTTTTTCCACATCTCGAGCTGGTCTCCAAGGCAACTGCCCACGTTAACCACTGCACTTAGAGGTATGGTCCCTTAACAAAAGTCGTTTTGAAACTTGGGGTGATTTTACATCGACTAAAATTTTATCGAAAATATCAACTTTCACATGGTAACCCTGCTCACACTTTGTACTGAACTAGAAGAAACTGTCACTTACTTTACTTGTATGAGAATTTTATATATATTTTTTCAACTGCAACTAAAATTTTGATAACTATACAAATGCACATCGATAACGCGGGCTGCTCGCAGCCCGCGCACCACCCAACACCTAGTTATATATATATAAAGCTCGATTACCACTGACTGATTGACTGACTCACTGACTCACTGATTGACAGAATTGTTCTCCTAGAAGGAGCGATGGGGGGTGTTTGTGGAGTAGGGGAAAAGTGTAGAGGAGGTTCCCGTGACCTCCAGAAAAATCCGAAAAGTGTCATTTTTGGTTTCCATCATGGAACTGGTGTAGGGATCTCGGAAACTATAATCGATGGGGGGTTGGTGTCAAAACTAAAAATGACTAAAACCCTGGGATCCTTTTAAAAACTTTAAAAAAAATTACCCTCCCGAACAAAAAAGAGGTTCTCCCATACAAAATTAAAACGATCGCAACTCCGGAACCGTTATAGGTAGGTATGGGGGGTTTAAACAAATGTTATAGAGGGTTTGTAGGAGAATTTGAGGTTTTAGTCGAAAATTGAAAATTGGTCCTTCGACCCGGATACCAAAATCTAAGTTGCTCCGATCTGGTTGAAATTTAGTATTTAGGGAGATTAGGGGTCTCTGATTCCAAATATGAAAAAAAATTTTGGATGACGTCATTTGTTTTTTTTTACTGGATTGGGATATTTGATGGCGAAACCACTTCTTATTTGCGAGGCCGCAGGCCGAGCTTCAAACCTGCGAGGCCGAAGGCCGAGCTTCGAGGGCGAGGCCGAAGGCCGAGCTTTCGGCCCGCGAGGCCGAAGGCCGAGCGTGGCCTCCGCGAGGCCGCAGGCCGAGCGTGGCCTCCGCGAGGCCGCAGGCCGAGCCGTGTTAGTCACTTACGAGGCCGTAGGCCGAGTTCCGAATGGGGTGTTACGCATTTACATTCCTTAGGAGAGTCACTAACGAGGCCGAAGGCCGAGTCCCGAATGGGGGGTTTTTCCCACATCTTGAGCTGGTCTTTGATGCAACCGCTCACGGGAACTAAAAGTATCTGTCAGTTGTTCGACTTGCATGAGAATTTTTTAATCTTTTTATTTACTGGATGGGGATTTTCGCTGGCGATACAACGCCACGGTTGCGAGGCCGAAGGCCGAGCTTTCGGCCCGCGAGGCCGAAGGCCGAGCGTGGCCTCCGCGAGGCCGTAGGCCGAGCCGTGTTAGTCACTTACGAATGGGGTGTTACGCGTTTACATTCCTTAGGAGAGTCACTAACGAGGCCGAAGGCCGAGTCCCGAATGGGGAGCTTTTTTTACATCTCGAGCTGGTCTCCGAGGCAACGGCCCACGTTAACCACTGCACTTAGAGGTATGGTCCCTCAACAAAACTCGATTACAATCTTGGGGCGATTTTACATCGACTAAAATTTTATCGAAAAAATCAACTTGCACATGGTAACCCTGCTCACACTTTGTACTGAACTAGAAGAAACTGTCCCTTTCTCGACTTGTATGAGAATTTTTAAATATTTTTTTCAACTGCAACTAAAATTTTGAAAATATACAAATGCACATCGATAACGCGGGCTGCTCGCAGCCCGCGCACCACCCAACACCTAGTATATATATAAACCTCGATTACCACTCACTGACTCACTCACTGACTCACTGATTGACAGAATTGTTCTCCTAGAAGAAGCGATGGGGGGTGTTTGTGATGTAGGGGAAAAGTGTAGAGGAGGTTCCCGTGACCTCCAGAAAAATCCGAAAAGTGTCGTTTTTGGTTTCCTTAATGGAACTGGTGTAAGGATCTCGGAAACTATAATAGTTAGGGGGTAAGTGCCAAAACTAAAAATGACTAAAACCCTGGGACCCTTTTGGAAAGTTGAAAAAAAATTACCCTCCCGAACAAAAAAGAGGTTCTCCCATACAAATTTAAAACGACCGCAGCTCCGGAACCGTTATAGGTGGGTATGGGGGGTTCGAACAAATATTATAGAGGGTTTGTAGGAGAATTTGGGTTTTTAGTCAAAAATTGCAAATTGGTCCTTTGACCCGGATACCAAAATCCAAGTTTGTCTGATCTGGCTGAAATTTGGTATTAAGGGAGATTGGGGGTCACTGATTTTAAATATAAAAAAATTTTTTGGATGACGTCATTTTTTTTTTTTTACTGGATGGGGATTTTCGCTGGCGATACAACGCCACGGCTGCGAGGCCGCAGGCCGAGCTTCAAACCTGCGAGGCCGAAGGCCGAGCTTCCAGGGCGAGGCCGAAGGCCGAGCTTTCGGCCCGCGAGGCCGAAGGCCGAGCGTGGCCTCCGCGAGGCCGTAGGCCGAGCCATGTTAGTCACTTACGAGGCCGAAGGCCGAGTTCCGAATGGGGTGTTACGCATTTACATTCCTTAGGAGAGTCACTAACGAGGCCGAAGGCCGAGTCCCGAATGGGGAGTTTTTTTTACTTCTCGAGCTGGTCTCCGAGGCAACTGCCCACGTTAACCACTGCACTTAGAGGTATGGTCCCTTAACAAAACTCGATTACAATCTTGGGGCGATTTTACAGCGACTAAAATTTTATCAAAAAAATCAACTTGCACATGGTAACCCTGCTCACACTTTCTACTGAAATAGATGTAACTGTGAGTTATTCGACTTGCATGAGAATTTTATATCATTTTAGCAACTGCAACGACATTTTTGCTAATAATACTAATGCATGTTAGTCACTTACGAAAGGGGTGTTACGCGTTTACATTCCTTAGGAGAGTCACTAACGAGGCCGAAGGCCGAGTCCCGAATGGGGAGTTTTTTTTCCACATCTCGAGCTGGTCTCCGAGGCAACTGCCCACGTTAACCACTGCACTTAGAGGTATGGTCCCTTAACAAAAATCGTTTACAATATTGGTGCGATTTTACAGCGACTAAAATTTTATCAAAAAAATCAACTTGCACATGGTAACCCTGCTCACACTTTGTACTGAACTAGAAGAAACTGTCACTTACTCGACTTGTATGAGAATTTTATATATTTTTTTAACTGCAATTACCAGTTTGATAATAGTTACTAATGCACATCGATAACGCGGGCTGCTCGCAGCCCGCGCACCACCCAACACCTAGTTATATTATATAAAGTTCGATTACCACTCACTGACTGACTGACTCACTCATTGACATCATTGTTCTCCCAGAAGGAGCGATGGGGGGTGTTTGTGGTGTAGGGGAAAAGTGTAGAGGAGGTTCCTATGACCACCAGAAAAATCCGAAAAGTGTCATTTCTGGTTTCCTTGATGGAACTGGTGTACGGATCTCGGAAACCATAATCGATGGGGGGTAGGTGTCAAAACTAAAAATGACTAAAACCCTGGGACCTTTTTGGAAAGTTGAAAAAAAATTACCCTCCCGAACAAAAAAGAGGTTCTCCCATACAAATTTAAAACGACCGCAGCTCCCGAACCGTTATAGGTGGGTATGGGGGGTTTGAACAAATGTTATAGAGGGTTTGTAGGAGAATTTGGAGTTTTAGTCGAAAATTGAAAATTGGTCCTTCGACCCGGATACCAAAATCCAAGTTGCTCCGATCTGGCTGAAATTTGATATTTAGGGAGATTGGGCGTCCCTGATTCCAAATATGAAAAAAATATTTGGATGACGTCATTTGTTTTTTTTTTACTGGATGGGGATTTTTGATGGCGAAACCACTTCTTATTTGCGAGGCCGCAGGCCGAGCTTCAAACCTGCGAGGCCGAAGGCCGAGCTTCCAGGGCGAGGCCGAAGGCCGAGCTTTCGGCCCGCGAGGCCGAAGGCCGAGCGTGTCCTCCGCGAGGCCGCAGGCCGAGCCGTGTTAGTCACTTACGAGGCCGAAGGCCGAGTTCCGAATGGGGTGTTACGCATTTACATTCCTTAGGAGAGTCACTAACGAGGCCGAAGGCCGAGTCCCGAATGGGGAGTTTTTTTCTACATCTCGAGCTGGTCTTTGATGCAACCGCTCACGGGAACTAAAAGTATCTGTCAGTTGTTCGACTTGCATGAAAATTTTTAAATCTTTTTATTTTCTGGATGGGGATTTTCACTGGCGATATAACGCCACAGTTGCGAGGCCGCAGGCCGAGCTTCAAACCTGCGAGGCCGAAGGCCGAGCTTTCGGCCCGCGAGGCCGAAGGCCGAGCGTGGCCTCCGCGAGGCCGTAGGCCGAGCCGTGTTAGTCACTTACGAATGGGGTGTTACGCGTTTACATTCCTTAGGAGAGTCACTAACGAGGCCGAAGGCCGAGTCCCGAATGGGGAGTTTTCTTTCCACATCTCGAGCTGGTCTCCGAGGCAACTGCCCACGTTAACCACTGCACTTAGAGGTATGGTCCCTTAACAAAAGTCGTTTACAATCTTGGTGCGATTTTACAGCGACTAAAATTTTATCAAAAAAATCAACTTGCACATGGTAACCCTGCTCACACTTTGTACTGAACTAGAAGAAACTGTCACTTACTCGACATGTATGAGAATTTTATATATTTTTATAAACTGCAACTAAAACCTTAAATAAAAATACAAATGCACATCGATAACGCGGGCTGCTCGCAGCCCGCGCACCACCCGAAATACTAGTTTATATATATATAAAGCTCGATTACCACTGACTGATTGACTGACTCACTGACTCACTGATTGACAGAATTGTTCTCCTAGAAGGAGCGATGGGGGGTGTTTGTGGTGTAGGGGAAAAGTGTAGAGGAGGTTCCCGTGACCTCCAGAAAAATCCGAAAAGTGTCATTTTTGGTTTCCATCATGGAACTGGTGTAGGGATCTCGGAAACTATAATCGATGGGGGGTTGGTGTCAAAACTAAAAATGACTAAAACCCTGGGATCCTTTTAAAAAGTTGAAAAAAAATTACCCTCCCAAACAAAAAAGAGGTTCTCCCATACAAATTTAAAACGACCGCAGCTCCGGAACCGTTATAGGTGGGTATGGGGGGTTTGAACAAATGTTATAGAGGGTTTGTAGGAAAATTTGGGGTTTTAGTCGAAAATTGAAAATTGGTCCTTCGACCCGGATACCAAAATCCAAGTTGCTCCGATCTGGCTGAAATTTGGTATTTAGGGAGATTGGGGGTCCCTGATTCCAAATATAAAAAAAAATTTTGGATGACGTCATTTTTTTTTTTTTTACTGGATGGGGATTTTTGCTGGCGATACAACGCCACGGCTGCGAGGCCGCAGGCCGAGCTTCAAACCTGCGAGGCCGAAGGCCGAGCTTCGAGGGCGAGGCCGAAGGCCGAGCGTGGCCTCCGCGAGGCCGTAGGCCGAGCCGTGTTAGTCACTTACGAGGCCGAAGGCCGAGTTCCGAATGGGGTGTTACGCATTTACATTCCTTAGGAGAGTCACTAACGAGGCCGAAGGCCGAGTTCAGAATGGGGAGTTTTTACTACATCTCGAGCTGGTCTTTGATGCAACCGCTCACGGGAACTAAAAGTATCTGTCAGTTGTTCGACTTGCATGAGAATTTTTAAATCTTTTTATTTACTGGATGGGGATTTTCGCTGGCGATACAACGCCACGGTTGCGAGGCCGAAGGCCGAGCTTCAAACCTGCGAGGCCGAAGGCCGAGCTTTCGGCCTGCGAGGCCGAAGGCCGAGCGTGGCCTCCGCGAGGCCGTAGGCCGAGCCGTGTCAGTCACTTACGAATGGGGTGTTACGCGTTTACATTCCTTAGGAGAGTTACTAACGAGGCCGAAGGCCGAGTCCCGAATGGGGAGCTTTTTTCCACATCTCGAGCTGGTCTCCGAGGCAACGGCCCACGTTAACCACTGCACTTAGAGGTATGGTCCCTTAACAAAACTCGATTACAATCTTAGGGCGATTTTACATCGACTAAAATTTTATCGAAAAAATCAACTTGCACATGGTAACCCTGCTCACACTTTGTACTGAACTAGAAGAAACTGTCACTTACTCGACTTGTATGAGAATTTTATATATTTTTATAAACTGCAACTAAAATTTTAAAAAATATACAAATGCACATCGATAACGCGGGCTGCTCGCAGCCCGCGCACAACCGAACATCTAGTTATTATATTATATAAAGTTCGATTACCACTGACTCACTCACTGACAGAATTGTTCTCCCAGAAGGAGTGATTTTGGGTTAGAAATATATAGTGGACTGTATAGAGAGTGCCCACATGACCTCCAGAAAAATCCGAAAAGTGTCATTTTTGGTTTCCTTGATGGAACTGGTGTATGGATCTCGGAAACCATAATCGATGGGGGGTAGGTGCCAAAACTAAAAATGACTAAAACCCTGGGACGCTTTTGGAAAGTTGAAAAAAAATTACCCTCCTAAACAAAAAAGAGGTTCTCCCATACAAATTTAAAACGACCGCAGCTCCCGAACCGTTATAGGTGGGTATGGGGGGTTCAAACAAATGTTATAGAGGGTTTGTAGGAGAATTTGAGGTTTCTGTCAAAAATTGAAAATTGGTCCTTCGACCCGGATACCAAAATCCAAGTTTGTCTGATCTGGCTGAAATTTGGTATGTAGGGAGAATGGGGGTCCTTGATTCGAAATATGAAAAAATTTTTTGGATGACGTCATTTGTTTTTTTTTTATTGGATGGGGATATTTGATGCCGAAACCACTTCTTATTTGCGAGGCCGCAGGCCGAGCTTCGAACCTGCGAGGCCGAAGGCCGAGCTTCCAGGGCGAGGCCGAAGGCCGAGCTTTCGGCCCGCGAGGCCGAAGGCCGAGCGTGGCCTCCGCGAGGCCGCAGGCCGAGCCGTGTTAGTCACTTACGAGGCCGAAGGCCGAGTTCCGAATGGGGTGTTACGCATTTACATTCCTTAGGAGAGTCACTAACGAGGCCGAAGGCCGAGTCCCGAATGGGGAGTTTTTTTCTACATCTCGAGCTGGTCTTTGATGCAACCGCTCACGGGAACTAAAAGTATCTGTCAGTTGTTCGACTTGCATGAAAATTTTTAAATCTTTTTATTTACTGGATGGGGATTTTCGCTGGCGATATAACGCCACAGTTGCGAGGCCGCAGGCCGAGCTTCAAACCTGCGAGGCCGAAGGCCGAGCCTTCGGCCCGCGAGGCCGAAGGCCGAGCGTGGCCTCCGCGAGGCCGTAGGCCGAGTTCCGAATGGGGTGTTACGCATTTACATTCCTTAGGAGAGTCACTAACGAGGCCGAAGGCCGAGTCCCGAATGGAGAGTTTTTTTTCCACATCTCGGGCTGGTCTCCGAGGCAACGGCCCACGTTAACCACTGCACTTAGAGGTATGGTCCCTTCACAAAAGTCGTTTACAATCTTGGTGCGATCTTACAGCGACTAAAATTTTTTCAAAAAAATCAACTTGCACATGGTAGCCCTGCTCACACTTTGTACTGAACTAGAAGAAACTGTCCCTTTCTCGACTTGTATGAGAATTTTTATATATTTTTTAAACTGCAACTAAAACTTTAATTAAAAATACAAATGCACATCGATAACGCGGGCTGCTCGCAGCCCGCGCACCACCCAAATACTAGTTATATATATAAAGCTCGATTACCACTCACTGACTCACTCACTGACTCACTGATTGACAGAATTGTTCTCCTAGAAGGAGCTATGGGGGGTGTTTGTGATGTAGGGGAAAAGTGTAGAGTAGGTTTTCGTGACCTCCAGAAAAATCCGAAAAGTGTCATTTTTGGTTTCCTTGATGGAACTGGTGTACGGATCTCGGAAACTATAATCGATGGGGGGTTGGTGTCAAAACTAAAAATGACTAAAACCCTGGGACCTTTTTGGAAAGTTGAAAAAAAATTACCCTCCCAAACAAAAAAGAGGTTCTCCCATACAAATTTAAAACGACCGCAACTCCGAAACCGTAATAGGTGGGTATGGGGGGTTCAAACAAATATTGTAGAGGGTTTGCAGGAAAATTTGAGGTTTTAGTCAAAAATTGCAAATTGGTCCTTCGACCCGGATACCAAAATCCAAATTTGTCTGATCTGGCTGAAATTTGGTATTTAGGGACATTGGGAGTCCCTGATTCCAAATATAAAAAAAAATTTTGGATGACGTCATTTGTTTTTTTTTTTACTGGATGGGGATTTTCGCTGGCGATACAACGCTACGGCTGCGAGGCCGCAGGCCGAGCTTCAAACCTGCGAGGCCGAAGGCCGAGCTTCGAGGGCGAGGCCGAAGGCCGAGCTTTCGGCCCGCGAGGCCGAAGGCCGAGCGTGGCCTCCGCGAGGCCGTAGGCCGAGCCGTGTTAGTCACTTACGAGGCCGAAGGCCGAGTTCCGAATGGGGTGTAACGAATTAACGTCCCTCAGGTGAGTCGCTAACGAGGCCGAAGGCCGAGTCCCAAATGAGGAGTTTTTTTTCCACATCTCGAGCTGGTCTCCGAGGCAACTGCCCACGTTAACCACTGCACTTAGAGGTATGGTCCCTTAACAAAAGTCGTTTACAATCTTGGTGCGATTTTACAGCGACTAAAATTTAATTAAAAAAATCAACTTGCACATGGTAACCCTGCTCACACTTTGTACTGAACTAGAAGAAACTGTCACTTACTCGGCTTGTATGAGAATTTTATATATTTTTTAACTGCAATTACCAGTTTGAAAAAAAGTTACTAATGCACATCGATAACGCGGGCTGCTCGCAGCCCGCGCACCACCCAACACCTAGTTATATTATATAAAGCTCGATTACCACTCACTGACTGACTGACTCACTCATTGACATCATTGTTCTCCCAGAAGGAGCGATGGGGGGTGTTTGTGGTGTAGGGGAAAAGTGTAGAGGAGGTTCCTATGACCACCAGAAAAATCCGAAAAGTGTCATTTTTGGTTTCCTTGATGGAACTGGTGTACGGATCTCGGAAACCATAATCGATGGGGGGTAGGTGTCAAAACTAAAAATGACTAAAACCCTGGGACCTTTTTGGAAAAATGAAAAAAAATTACCCTCCCGAACAAAAAAGAGGTTCTCCCATACAAATTTAAAACGACCGCAGCTCCCGAACCGTTATAGGTGGGTATGGGGGGTTTGAACAAATGTTATAGAGGGTTTGTAGGAGAATTTGGAGTTTTAGTCGAAAATTGAAAAATGGTCCTTCGACCCGGATACCAAAATCCAAGTTGCTCCGATCTGGCTGAAATTTGGTATTTAGAGAGATTGGGGGTCCCTGATTCCAAATATGAAAAAATTTTTTGGATGACGTCATTTGTTTTTTTTTTACTGGATGGGGATTTTTGATGGCGAAACCACTTCTTATTTGCGAGGCCGCAGGCCGAGCTTCAAACCTGCGAGGCCGAAGGCCGAGCTTCCAGGGCGAGGCCGAAGGCCGAGCTTTCGGCCCGCGAGGCCGAAGGCCGAGCGTGGCCTCCGCGAGGCCGTAGGCCGAGCCGTGTTAGTCACTTACGAGGCCGAAGGCCGAGTTCCAAATGGGGTGTTACGCATTTACATTCCTTAGGAGAGTCACTAACGAGGCCGAAGGCCGAGTTCCGAATGGGGAGTTTTTACCACATCTCGAGCTGGTCTTTGATGCAACCGCTCACGGGAACTAAAAGTATCTGTCAGTTGTTCGACTTGCATGGAAATTTTTAAATCTTTTCATATACTGGATGGGGATTTTCGCTGACGATACAACGCCACGGTTGCGAGGCCGCAGGCCAAGCTTCGAACCTGCGAGGCCGAAGGCCGAGCTTACGGCCCGCGAGGCCGAAGGCCGAGCGTGGCCTCCGCGAGGCCGAAGGCCGAGCTGTGTTAGTCACTTACGAAAGGGGTGTTACGCGTTTACATTCCTTAGGAGAGTCACTAACGAGGCCGAAGGCCGAGTCCCGAATGGGGAGCTTTTTTCACATCTCGAGCTGGTCTCCGAGGCAACGGCCCACGTTAACCACTGCACTTAGAGGTATGGTCCCTTAACAAAACTCGATTACAATCTTGGGGCGATTTTACATCGACTAAAATTTTATCGAAAAAATCAACTTGCACATGGTAACCCTGCTCACACTTTGTACTGAACTAGAAGAAACTGTCCCTTTCTCGACTTGTATGAGAATTTTTAAATATTTTTTTCAACTGCAACTACAAATCTTGATAAATATTACTAATGCACATCGATAACGCGGGCTGCTCGCAGCCCGCGCACCACCCGAAATACTAGTTATATTATATAAAGCTCGATTACCACTCACTGACTCACTCACTCATTGACATCATTGTTCTCCCAGAAGGAGCGATGGGGGGTGTTTGTGGCGTAGGGGAAAAGTGTAGAGGAGGTTCCTATGACCACCAGAAAAATCCGAAAAGTGTCATTTTTGGTTTCCTTGATGGAACTGGTGTACGGATCTCGGAAACCATAATCGATGGGGGGTTGGTGTCAAAACTAAAAATGACTAAAACCCTGGGACCCTTTTGGAAAAATGAAAAAAAATTACCCTCCCGAACAAAAAAGAGGTTCTCCCATACAAAATTAAAACGACCGCAACTCCGGAACCGTTGTAGGTGGGTATGGGGGGTTCAAACAAATGTCATAGAGGATTTGTAGGGGAATTTGAAGTTTCTGTCAAAAATTGAAAATTGGTCCTTCGACCCGGATACCAAAATTCAAGTTTGTCTGATCTGGCTGAAATTTGGTTTTTAGGGGGATTGGGAGTCCCTGATTTAAAATATGAAAAAAATTTTGGGATGACGTCATTGGTTTTTTTTTTTCCTGGATGGGGATTTTCGCTGGCGAAACCACTTCTTAATTGCGAGGCCGCAGGCCGAGCTTCAAACCCGCGAGGCCGAAGGCCGAGCTTCGAGGGCGAGGCCGAAGGCCGAGCTTTCGGCCCGCGAGGCCGAAGGCCGAGCGTGGCCTCCGCGAGGCCGCAGGCCGAGCCGTGTTAGTCACTTACGAGGCCGAAGGCCGAGTTCCGAATGGGGTGTTACGCATTTACATTCCTTAGGAGAGTCACTAACGAGGCCGAAGGCCGAGTCCCGAATGGGGAGTTTTTTTTTCCACATCTCGAGCTGGTCTTTGATGCAACCGCTCACGGGAACTAAAAGTATCTGTCAGTTGTTCGACTTGCATGAGAATTTTTAAATCTTTTTATTTACTGGATGGGGATTTTCGCTGGCGATACAACGCCACGTTTGCGAGGCCGCAGGCCGAGCCTCAAAGTGCGAGGCCGAAGGCCGAGCTTTCGGCCCGCGAGGCCGAAGGCCGAGCGTGGCCTCCGCGAGGCCGTAGGCCGAGCCGTGTTAGTCACTTACGAATGGGGTGTTACGCGTTTACATTCCTTAGGAGAGTCACTAACGAGGCCGAAGGCCGAGTCCCCAATGGGGAGTTTTTTTTCCACATCTCGAGCTGGTCTCCGAGGCAACTGCCCACGTTCACCACTGCACTTAGAGGTATGGTCCCTTAACAAAAGTCGTTTACAATCTTGGTGCGATTTTACATCGACTAAAATTTTATCGAAAATATTAACTTTCACATGGTAACCATCGACTAAAATTTTATCGAAAATATTAACTTTCACATGGTAACCCTGCTCACACTTTGTACTGAACTAGAAGAAACTGTCACTTACTTTACTTGTATGAGAATTTTATATATATTTTTTCAACTGCAACTTAAATTTTGATAACAATACAAATGCAAATCGATAACGCGGGCTGCTCGCAGCCCGCGCACCACCCAAATACTAGTTATATTATATAAAGTTCGATTACCACTGACTCACTCACTCACTGACTCATTGACATCATTGTTCTCCTAGAAGGAGCGATGGGAGGTGTTTGTGATGTAGGAGAAAAGTGTAGAGGAGGTTCCCGTGACCACCAGAAAAATCCGAAAAGTGTCATTTTTGGTTTCCTTGTTGGAACTGGTGTACGGATCTCGGAAACCATAATCGATGGGGGGTAGGTGTCAAAACTAAAAATGACTAAAACCCTGGGACCCTTTTGGAAAGTTAAAAAAAAATTACCCTCCCAAACAAAAAAGAGGTTCTCCCATACAAATTTAAAACGACCGCAACTCCGGAACCGTTATAGGTGGGTATGGGGGGTTCAAACAAATGTTATAGAGGGTTTGTAGGGAAATTTGAGGTTTCTGTCAAAAATTAAAATTTGGTCCTTCGACCCGGATACCAAAATCCAAGTTGCTCTGATCTGGCTGAAATTTAGTATTAAGGGAGATTGGGGGTCCTTGATTCCGAATATGAAAAAATTTTTTGGATGACGTCATTTGTTTTTTTTTTACTGGATGGGGATTTTTGATGGCGAAACCACTTCTTATTTGCGAGGCCGCAGGCCGAGCTTCAAACCTGCGAGGCCGAAGGCCGAGCTTCGAGAGCGAGGCCGAAGGCCGAGCTTTCGGCCCGCGAGGCCGAAGGCCGAGCGTGGCCTCCGCGAGGCCGTAGGCCGAGCCGTGTTAGTCACTTACGAGGCCGAAGGCCGAGTTCCGAATGGGGTGTTACGCATTTACATTCCTTAGGAGAGTCACTAACGAGGCCGAAGGCCGAGTTCAGCATGGGGAGTTTTTACCACATCTCGAGCTGGTCTTTGATGCAACCGGTCACGGGAACTAAAAGTATCTGTCAGTTGTTCGACTTGCATGGAAATTTTTAAATCTTTTTATTTACTGGATGGGGATTTTCGCTGACGATACAACGCCACGGTTGCGAGGCCGCAGGCCGAGCTTCAAACCTGCGAGGCCGAAGGCCGAGCTTTCGGCCCGCGAGGCCGAAGGCCGAGCGTGGCCTCCGCGAGGCCGTAGGCCAAGCCGTGTTAGTCACTTACGAATGGGGTGTTACGCGTTTACATTCCTTAGGAGAGTCACTAACGAGGCCGAAGGCCGAGTCTCGAATGGGGAGCTTTTTCCACATCTCGAGCTGGTCTCCGAGGCAACGGCCCACGTTAACCACTGCACTTAGAGGTATGGTCCCTTAACATAACTCGATTATAATCTTGGGGCGATTTTACATCGACTAAAATTTTATCGAAAATATCAACTTTCACATGGTAACCCTGCTCACACTTTGTACTGAACAAGAAGAAACTGTCACTTACTTTACTTGTATGAGAATTTTATATATATTTTTTCAACTGCAACTAAAATTTTGATAACAATACAAATGCAAATCGATAACGCGGGCTGCTCGCAGCCCGCGCACCACCCGAAATACTAGTTATATATATAAAGCTCGATTACCACTGACTCACTCACTGACTCACTGACTGATTGACATAATTGTTCTCCTAGAAGGAGCGATGGGGGGTGTTTGTGATTTAGAGAAAAAGTGGAGAGAAGGTTTCTGTGACCTCCAGAAAAATCCGAAAAGTGCCATTTTTGGTTTCCTTCGTGGAACTGGTGTAGGGATCTCGGAAACTATAATAGATAGGGGGTAGGTGCCAAAACTAAAAATGACTAAAACCCTGGAATCCTTTTTAAAAGTTGAAAAAAAATTACCCTCCCGAACAAAAAAGAGGTTCTCCCATACAAATTTAAAACGACCGCAGCTCCGGAACCATTATAGGTGGGTATGGGGGGTTTGAACAAATATTATAGAGGGTTTGTAGGAGAATTTGGGTTTTTAGTCAAAAATTGCAAATTGGTCCTTCGACCCGGATACCAAAATCCAAGTTTGTCTGATCTGGCTGAAATTTGGTATTAAGGGAGATTGGGGGTCCCTGATTTTAAATATAAAAAAATTTTTTGGATGACGTCATTTTTTTTTTTTTTACTGTATGGGGATTTTCGCTGGCGATACAACGCCACGGCTGCGAGGCCGCAGGCCGAGCTTCAAACCTGCGAGGCCGAAGGCCGAGCTTCCAGGGCGAGGCCGAAGGCCGAGCTTTCGGCCCGCGAGGCCGAAGGCCGAGCGTGGCCTCCGCGAGGCCGTAGGCCGAGCCATGTTAGTCACTTACGAGGCCGAAGGCCGAGTTCCGAATGGGGTGTTACGCATTTACATTCCTTAGGAGAGTCACTAACGAGGCCGAAGGCCGAGTCCCGAATGGGGAGTTTTTTTTTACTTCTCGAGCTGGTCTCCGAGGCAACTGCCCACGTCAACCACTGCACTTAGAGGTATGGTCCTTTAACAAAACTCGATTACAATCTTGGGGCGATTTTACAGCGACTAAAATTTTATCAAAAAAATCAACTTGCACATGGTAACCCTGCCGACACTTTGTACTGAACTAGAAGAAACTGTCACTTACTCGACTTGTATGAGAATCTTATATATTTTTATAAACTGCAGCTAAGAATCTTGATAAATATTACTAATGCACATCGATAACGCGGGCTGCTCGCAGCCCGCGCACCACCCAACACCTAGTTATAATATATAAAGTTCGATTACCACTCACTGACTGACTGACTGACTGACTGACTGACTGACTGATTGACATCATTGTTCTCCTAGAAGGAGCGATGGGAGGTGTTTGTGATGTAGAGGAAAAGTGTAGAGGATGTTCCTATGACCACCAGAAAAATCCGAAAAGTGTCATTTTGGGTTTCCTTGATGGAACTGGTGTACGGATCTCGGAAACCATAATCGATGGGGGGTAGGTGTCAAAACTAAAAATGACTAAAACCCTGGGACCTTTTTGGAAAGTTGAAAAAAAATTACCCTCCCAAGCAAAAAAGAGGTTCTCCCATACAAATTTAAAACGACCGCAGCTCCCGAACCGTTATAGGTGGGTATGGGGGGTTTGAAAAAATGTTATAGAGGGTTTGTAGGAGAATTTGGGGTTTTAGTCGAAAATTGAAAATTGGTCCTTCGACCCGGATACCAAAATCCAAGTTGCTCCGATCTGGCTGAAATTTGGTATTTAGGGAGATTGGGGGTCCCTGATTCCGAATATGAAAAAATTTTTTGGATGACGTCATTTGTTTTTTTTTTACTGGATGGGGATTTTCGCTGGCGATACAACGCCACGGCTGCGAGGCCGCAGGCCGAGCTTCAAACCTGCGAGGCCGAAGGCCGAGCTTCGAGGGCGAGGCCGAAGGTCGAGCTTTCGGCCCGCGAGGCCGAAGGCCGAGCGTGGCCTCCGCGAGGCCGCAGGCCGAGCCGTGTTAGTCACTTACGAGGCCGAAGGCCGAGTTCCGAATGGGGTGTTACGCATTTACATTCCTTAGGAGAGTCACTAACGAGGCCGAAGGCCGAGTCCCGAATGGGGAGATTTTTTTCCACATCTCGAGCTGGTCTTTGATGCAACCGCTCACGGGAACTAAAAGTATCTGTCAGTTGTTCGACTTGCATGAGAATTTTTAAATCTTTTTATTTACTGGATGGGGATTTTCGCTGGCGATACAACGCCACGGTTGCGAGGCCGCAGGCCGAGCTTCAAACCTGCGAGGCCGAAGGCCGAGCTTTCGGCCCGCGAGGCCGAAGGCCGAGCGTGGCCTCCGCGAGGCCGTAGGCCGAGCCGTGTTAGTCACTTACGAATGGGGTGTTACGCGTTTACATTCCTAAGGAGAGTCACTAACGAGGCCGAAGGCCGAGTCCCGAATGGGGAGTTTTTTTCCACATCTCGAGCTGGTCTCCGAGGCAACTGCCCACGTTAACCACTGCACTTAGAGGTATGGTCCCTTAACAAAAGTCGTTTACAATCTTGGTGCGATTTTACAGCGACTAAAATTTTATCAAAAAAAATCAACTTTCACATGGTAACCCTGCTCACACTTTGTACTGAACTAGAAGAAACAGTCACTAACTCGACTTGTATGAGAATTTTATATATTTTTTTTTAACTGCAATTACCAGTTTGACAAATATTACTAATGCACATCGATAACGCGGGCTGCTCGCAGCCCGCGCACCACCCGAATTACTAGTTATAATATATAAAGCTGAAGACCCACTCATTGACTGACTGACATCATTGTTCTCCTAGAAGGAGTATTTTTGGGTTGATATTATGGTTTGGACTGTATAGAGAGTGGTCACGTGACCTCCAGAAAAATCCGAAAAGTGTCATTTTTGGTTTCCTTCATGGAACTGGTGTAGGGATCTCAAAAACCATAATCGATGGGGGGTAGGTGTCAAAACTAAAAATGACTAAAACCCTGGGACCCTTTTGGAAAGTTGAAAAAAATTACCCTACCTATTAAAAAAGAGGTTCTCCCATACAAAATTAAAACGATCGCAACTCCGGAACCGTTATAGGTGGGTATGGGGGGTTCAAACAAATGTCATAGAGGGTTTGTAGGGAAATTTGGGGGTTTTGTCAAAAATTGCAAATTGGTCCTTCGAACCGGATACCAAAATTCAAGTTGCTCCGATCTGGCTGAAATTAAGTATTTAGGGAGATTTGGGGTCCCTGATTCAAAATATGAAAAAAGTTTTTTGATGACGTCATTAGTTTTTTTTTTACTGGATGCGGATTTTTGGTGTCGAAACCACATTCTCTTTGCGAGGCCGTAGGCCGAGCTGCAATCGAGCGAGGCCGCAGGCCGAGCTGTGGAGGCGAGGCCGAAGGCCGAGCTCCACCCTAGCGAGGCCGGAGGCCGAGCTGTAGGCCTGCGAGGCCGAAGGCCGAGCTGGCCGTCATTGGGAACAGCTTAAAAACATTCCCTTTGTAAATTGCGAGGCCGCAGGCCGAGCCTTAAACACCGCGAGGCCGAAGGCCGAGCTTCAAACCTGCGAGGCCGGAGGCCGAGCTTTCGGCCCGCGAGGCCGAAGGCCGAGCGTGGCCTCCGCGAGGCCGTAGGCCGAGCCGTGTTAGTAACTTACGAGGCCGAAGGCCGAGTTCCGAATGGGGTGTATCTCATTAACGCATCCTATGGAAGTCGCTAACGAGGCCGAAGGCCGAGTCCCGGATGGGGAGTTTTTTCCACATCTCGAGCTGGTCTCCAATGCAACTGCCCACGTTATTTACTACAATTAGAGGTAGGGTCTCTTAACAAAAGTCGTTTAAATTCTTTGTGCGATTTTACCCCGACAAAATTTTTAATGAAAAAAATAAAACTTGCATATGGTAACTCTGTTCTCACTTTGTACTGAATTCGAAGAAGCTGTCTTTACCACCGCGAGGCCGAAGGCCGAGCTTCAAACCTGCGAGGCCGAAGGCCGAGCTTCAAATCTGCGAGGCCGAAGGCCGAGCTCGAATAAGGTGTAACGCATCAAAACACCTTATGGGAGTCACTAACGAGGCCGAAGGCCGAGTTCCGGATAACGAGTATTTTCACATATCGAGCTGGTCTCCGAGGCAACTGCCTACGTTAACCACTGCACTTAGAGGTATGGTCCCTTAACAAAAGTCGTTTACAATCTTGGTGCGATTTTTTGGATGACGTCATTTGTTTTTTTTTTACTGGATGGGGATTTTCGCTGGCGATACAACGCCACGGCTGCGAGGCCGCAGGCCGAGCTTCAAACCTGCGAGGCCGAAGGCCGAGCTTCGAGGGCGAGGCCGAAGGTCGAGCTTTCGGCCCGCGAGGCCGAAGGCCGAGCGTGGCCTCCGCGAGGCCGCAGGCCGAGCCGTGTTAGTCACTTACGAGGCCGAAGGCCGAGTTCCGAATGGGGTGTTACGCATTTACATTCCTTAGGAGAGTCACTAACGAGGCCGAAGGCCGAGTCCCGAATGGGGAGATTTTTTTCCACATCTCGAGCTGGTCTTTGATGCAACCGCTCACGGGAACTAAAAGTATCTGTCAGTTGTTCGACTTGCATGAGAATTTTTAAATCTTTTTATTTACTGGATGGGGATTTTCGCTGGCGATACAACGCCACGGTTGCGAGGCCGCAGGCCGAGCTTCAAACCTGCGAGGCCGAAGGCCGAGCTTTCGGCCCGCGAGGCCGAAGGCCGAGCGTGGCCTCCGCGAGGCCGTAGGCCGAGCCGTGTTAGTCACTTACGAATGGGGTGTTACGCGTTTACATTCCTAAGGAGAGTCACTAACGAGGCCGAAGGCCGAGTCCCGAATGGGGAGTTTTTTTCCACATCTCGAGCTGGTCTCCGAGGCAACTGCCCACGTTAACCACTGCACTTAGAGGTATGGTCCCTTAACAAAAGTCGTTTACAATCTTGGTGCGATTTTACAGCGACTAAAATTTTATCAAAAAAAATCAACTTTCACATGGTAACCCTGCTCACACTTTGTACTGAACTAGAAGAAACAGTCACTAACTCGACTTGTATGAGAATTTTATATATTTTTTTTTAACTGCAATTACCAGTTTGACAAATATTACTAATGCACATCGATAACGCGGGCTGCTCGCAGCCCGCGCACCACCCGAATTACTAGTTATAATATATAAAGCTGAAGACCCACTCATTGACTGACTGACATCATTGTTCTCCTAGAAGGAGTATTTTTGGGTTGAAATTATGGTTTGGACTGTATAGAGAGTGGTCACGTGACCTCCAGAAAAATCCGAAAAGTGTCATTTTTGGTTTCCTTCATGGAACTGGTGTAGGGATCTCAAAAACCATAATCGATGGGGGGTAGGTGTCAAAACTAAAAATGACTAAAACCCTGGGACCCTTTTGGAAAGTTGAAAAAAATTACCCTACCTATTAAAAAAGAGGTTCTCCCATACAAAATTAAAACGATCGCAACTCCGGAACCGTTATAGGTGGGTATGGGGGGTTCAAACAAATGTCATAGAGGGTTTGTAGGGAAATTTGGGGGTTTTGTCAAAAATTGCAAATTGGTCCTTCGAACCGGATACCAAAATTCAAGTTGCTCCGATCTGGCTGAAATTAAGTATTTAGGGAGATTTGGGGTCCCTGATTCAAAATATGAAAAAAGTTTTTTGATGACGTCATTAGTTTTTTTTTTACTGGATGCGGATTTTTGGTGTCGAAACCACATTCTCTTTGCGAGGCCGTAGGCCGAGCTGCAATCGAGCGAGGCCGCAGGCCGAGCTGTGGAGGCGAGGCCGAAGGCCGAGCTCCACCCTAGCGAGGCCGGAGGCCGAGCTGTAGGCCTGCGAGGCCGAAGGCCGAGCTGGCCGTCATTGGGAACAGCTTAAAAACATTCCCTTTGTAAATTGCGAGGCCGCAGGCCGAGCCTTAAACACCGCGAGGCCGAAGGCCGAGCTTCAAACCTGCGAGGCCGGAGGCCGAGCTTTCGGCCCGCGAGGCCGAAGGCCGAGCGTGGCCTCCGCGAGGCCGTAGGCCGAGCCGTGTTAGTAACTTACGAGGCCGAAGGCCGAGTTCCGAATGGGGTGTATCTCATTAACGCATCCTATGGAAGTCGCTAACGAGGCCGAAGGCCGAGTCCCGGATGGGGAGTTTTTTCCACATCTCGAGCTGGTCTCCAATGCAACTGCCCACGTTATTTACTACAATTAGAGGTAGGGTCTCTTAACAAAAGTCGTTTAAATTCTTTGTGCGATTTTACCCCGACAAAATTTTTAATGAAAAAAATAAAACTTGCATATGGTAACTCTGTTCTCACTTTGTACTGAATTCGAAGAAGCTGTCTTTACCACCGCGAGGCCGAAGGCCGAGCTTCAAACCTGCGAGGCCGAAGGCCGAGCTTCAAATCTGCGAGGCCGAAGGCCGAGCTCGAATAAGGTGTAACGCATCAAAACACCTTATGGGAGTCACTAACGAGGCCGAAGGCCGAGTTCCGGATAACGAGTATTTTCACATATCGAGCTGGTCTCCGAGGCAACTGCCTACGTTAACCACTGCACTTAGAGGTATGGTCCCTTAACAAAAGTCGTTTACAATCTTGGTGCGATTTTACAGCGACTTAAATTTTATCAAAAAAATCAACTTGCACATGGTAACCCTGCTCACACTTTGTACTGAACTAGAAGAAACTGTCACTTACTCGACTTGTATGAGAATTTAATATATTTTTTAAACTGCAACTACAAGTCTTGATAAATATTACTAATGCAAATCGATAACGCGGGCTGCTCGCAGCCCGCGCGCCACCCAAATACTAGTCTATATATATATCTGCTATATTTGCAGCGTGACATCATTTAAAAAGATAAAATACGGGTTATCTTACTAGTATTTGTAAACGCGAATGTTTGTTTGTACGGATGTTTGTTACTCTTTCACGCTGAAACGGCTGAACGGGTTTGCATGAAATTGGAAATCTAGATAGCTTATACGCTGGAAGTGCCGTGGTGGTGCCGGCCTAGAATAGTCCCGCATCTCTTCCCGCGGGTGCCGTAAGAGTCGGCTAAGGGATCACGTATAGGAATAACTCGTTTGTACAATAATAAACTGTTTTCGTGGGATGACATTTTACACGATAGACTAACTAAAATCACTGATATAGTCCAGTGGTTTAGCACCGAGCGCGTACGACTGACCGCCGACGTGCTCGAAAGGTTCTCGAGTGGAGATGATGGACAGGCAGTGCAGCGTATACCGACGTCGTTCGCCGGCAAAGAGGACAGGTGGCCTAACCAAGGTCGCAGGAAGAGGCCGCTTCCAACTGATCCGTGTGGAGATCAATGGACGGGCGCCGTGGCGTAGTGCTCATTGACATAGGCAGCGGTAAACATTTGTGCGATGAGTGTAGATGTTTGCCGCGGGTCTTGGGGTGTTTCTGTGTCCATGCCTCCCGCGACACAGGGAGTCCTAGCGCCCCCGCACTGAGTGTGGTAAACTAAAACATGGGGGAGTCATATTTGTAGCACTGGACGACTCGTGGCAGGCACGATGATGCTGATGATGCTGATGATTTGATGATTAATGAAACATTTACGTTCTTTCAGTATTGCATGATGGAGCATTATTACGGGGACAATCTGAAGTCCCTTTGCTGTGACAGAGATCAATTACAAGAAACAATCGTACATTTGCGAAGCGAAGATTTAGAGAACGTCCGGCAGCTGCCGTCGTTTAGACCGTACTTGGACAAACAGAATAATGAAATCAAAGCCAAGTTGATAGTCGACGACACATACCTTAAAGAAGTGTTGTGTAAAGAAATGAACAGACTGCACGATTATTTACACAGTTTCTGTCTGTGCGTGAGATTGCTATGCTCGTTTGTGAAGGATATGCCGAGGAATGTTATGGGCAAATCGGTAAGCACAAAAGTACTCATTGTTTTTCTTTATTATTTGTAACTCAACCACTATCTCACTTAAGGGTCAGTCGATACAGAAGGTACTACAACATTTTATATAGTATTTCTTATAGGATTGGCTCAAGGTTTTGCTTAGCTTAATTTTGTTCAAGTGATAATTTGAGAAAATATTTGCCTATTTCAGTGAAATGCCAAATTCACTTCCAAAGGAGGATGGCAGAACCAGCCTTGCTCCCGAAAAACGAAATGACAACCCGTTCATGTATTCTTGACATATGAAAATTTGGATTATATTTTTGTGGATTCCGTGAATAATTTGCATTATTTATAAAGTTGGGAATCAGAAGTACTTTTATTTTATTTATTTATGTGGTGTTTGTTTTCGAATGTACCCTATACTTCTCGTTATGTTTGTTGCGTTCGAATACTTACGCTCTGAAATTAATTGTTATTGTTACTCTATAATCTGTAGTCAGCTGCTCTGTAGACCCGGACTGCGTTCATAAACACACCCATGTCTAGTTTATTCCAGAATATAATAAGTAATCTGTATCTGTAGCGCGATCCATGCAATATTGCTTTCTCTGTCTACGATGCTATAGATAGATGGATAGCGATCCATTGAATGGTTCGCATATGGACGTGTAGTTAGCATACTGATACAGATGATTTTTCATGATAACTTTTTACTCCCAACTTCTAGGAAAATGATTGAATATACAATATACAATGTATTTATTGCTCTATCGATACGTATAAGTTTCATTCATGAACGCGGTTTTTTTCTTCTAGGCTGCAAATGTATGGGAGTCTGCCATCCTCCTTTATTATGAGAACAATTGAAAACGAGTTAATAAAATGTATTTGCTAGCACTTAGTTTTTTTTATTATATATTTGTTTACTTTCACTTACAATAATGACTTATTAACAATAACAAAATTAACGTTCTGTTGCAAGCGAAAATCCGGGATGGTGCAATAAGGTAAGTTGTTGAAGATCGATTCGTAAAATTAATTTAAAACAATTTTGACTTTTGCCAGATGTCACCTCATTTATTGTTATTGAGGTGGTTACACAACCTGACTAAGCTAGAGGAGGCTGGATGCTGGCCGCTTCCCACTGTTCTTGTGGAGATCAATGGGCCTTTGTCCAGCTTTGGATGTCCTACGTCAGATAGCAATCATGATGTCACCTTATAATATAAACATGCCGGGCAGTCTTTGGCAACGTCCCATGGAAGTGAAAACTACATGGTATCTAAGCTAACATGAAAAGCATGCGGTGACGACGGCGCGAGATTCACGCTTTTTTAACCGACTTCAAAAAAGGAGGAGCTTCTCAATTGACCCATATTTATTTTTTTAATGCTTGTTACTTCGACTGGGTGAATCGATATGGATGATTCTTTTTTAGTTGATAGAGCTGGTACTTCCCGTGTAGTCCCATTTAAATTTCATCATAATCGGACAAGGTTTTTGAGTTACTGCAATAACTGAAAAGTGACCACCGACTCGACCCTCGACTCGATACCTCGACGACATTATAGTAGCGGGTGAAGACATCGGTGAACATACACAATGGCAAATGATCCCGTGATTTGCTACTGAAAAAGAAGAAAAAAAAATGTTTACCAAAAAATGGAACTAACTTCAACACTCAAAAGTGTGAAATAACTTGTAGAAGTCGGCTCATGAGAGCACAATATTTTATAATAGTTACTTTTGCACCATCATGGTCGGTACCATATTACACTTGAACAATATTTTCCACTGCTGTATTGGCGCGTCATTTCTAGTCAATTGTGTTATCATTTTTACAGGTTCGAGAAATGTACACAAAATGTAGCATAGAATGTATAACAGACACACCGGAGTTTAAAGAGAGCATGACGCTGCTCGGCTACCAGTCTCGAGTGAAGTTAGTGGACAGTATCCAAGGCGCCGTGAAGGTCGTCAACTCGTACCTGCAGACGGCGTCGCCGACGAGGCTCCTGCGCTCGACGCCCACGAAGCTTGACCCGACCAATACGGACCTGACCGATGGTCTCGGGGAGAACTTTGCCAGAACCGTCCGGGTGCACTTGCTTATGTTTTTGCGCCAAATAGAAAATGCGAATACTGAAACCGCCGCTTTGAGTGATAAAAGTGATGATGAAGATATTGAGAATGTTCCACGGAACAGATATAGACTCAAAGAGGTAATATGTGTAGATAGTAAGGCATTGCCCATATGGGCCTATGTATGGGCCTATGTATAATAGACAGGTCGTATTCTACTTATGCTAAAATTCAAATTCGTATTCGTACTCCATACGACGTTATGTATAATATGAGAGGAGTTTTATTCACTTGCGGGCTGACTGCATATAGTATTGGTCGCAATTCTTATGAAAAGATCAAATTGTAGTGTTGTTTGTTGTTGTCTATTGATAAGTGTCATACTAATTTGGACTATCATAACCATATAAGAACTTATCTTATATAAAGAATGTAAGTTTAGTTTGGTTGAACAAGAGAATCGCTACCAGTACTATTCTCATTTCATTTCGACCAATTGATACAGAAGCTCTTCGCTTACTATACTTATTCCACTAATCCCACTGATATTATAAATGTCAAAGTTTGGATGGATGGATGTTTGTTACTCAATCATGCCAGAAGGACTGGACGGATCTGGATGATTCTTAGCACAGAGATAGATTATGGTCTGGAATAGTAATAGGCTACTTTTTATCCCGGTAAAATGTATCTGTAGCGGGAAAACCGTAATCCACGCGGGTGAAAACGCGAGGTGCTATTAGTATGTAATAAATGGTTTAATGATAATATTAAAGTAGAACGGATCTTCGGTGCACAGTTCGCTCACCTTTGGGCTACCAAGACACCAACAGGCGGCCCCAAACTATACAACGCTTGGATGTATAGTTTGGGGCCGCCTGTTAATAATATCCTAGCTGCGCCCCGCGGTTTTACCCGCGTGATGATGATCGATGACCATGATGAAAAGTAGCCTAGGTGTTATTTCGGGACTTGAAGTATCTACATACCAAATTTCATTGAAATTGGTGTAGCCGTTTGAGCATGAAGAAGTAACAAACATACACACATACACATAAACTTTCGCCTGTATAATATTAGTAGTATCAGTAGGATTCAAATAAATACATAATTATATAAAAAATATCGTTCCAGTTCCTGTTTACAACATTTAAATGGACTGTTTGTACTTCTCTCAATCTAACTCTCGTCATCGAATGTTAACCATGCACTAACCTTCACCAGAAACTGCTGAAAGCAGCGAGGACACGCAAGATCCAGTCAGAGTTTGAGATGGTGCGGTCCCGGTTCGTGAGCTATCTGGAGGAAATGTTGGCCAAGGGGCTGCAGCCTCCGCACACTCGAGATTTCCACGAGATACTGTTCTTTAGCAACGCGTCAAGCGTCAAGAAACAGATCATAGGGTCGCCGCGGGGTGCGCTGCATACAGCGCTCAACAACCCTGCGCATTACCTTCAGGTACTATGATCGGTACTTTACGTGAGCATACGTGAAACATATATACGGTCGAATTGAGTAACCTCCTTTTTTAAGTCGATTAAAAAACTAAAGCTTGATAGCTCTAGTCTGTAGTTGCAGTTTCACTGGCTGGTGGTAATCAACCAGCCAATGAATGTGCTACTTGAACCTGTCTGTCAGCAAAGGCCAAATTGCATAGAATTGATGGCCGATGGGTTCTAAAAGTTCCCGTAACCGGGTACAGTCTTGGATTTGTTTATAGCGCAGGCAATCTTGTACTGGATCCAGGCTGCGTCAGACCAGCAATATGGAGATTTAAAGGAGAAAGCTACCTTCAAGCAGCGGGAACAGTTACCAGGGCCTAATATTACCACCACCGAAGACAGTGGTCGAAAGTAATGTTATTAAAAATGTTCCATCTTGGTAGAAAGTAAGATCAATAGTCAAAATAATTCTGACTAAGCGACGTGCGTTCTCTTGTGTTAACCTGCATTACTGCATTAATATAATCTTAAATAAAACCATTTTTTTGTTCTGTTAATTAGTATTGAACACGTAAAAATAGTTTTGTATTGATTGTAAAATACTAGAACCATGTATGATATGAACTACCTGAAATCCAAAGTATGAATGCGCCATACGTAGTTTAACCGCATTGATCGATTACCATCGCATGGAGAAACTCGATCCGCTGCGAGTGCTTCGACTACTACTAACACTACAGAAACAATAAGATTGCGAGTTTATCCCGACCAGTTTCATTTTTTTATTAAATTAGGTATTCGGCGTAGGAAGTGGAGGCTTAGAGTAAAGCAGTTGCACTTCCTTATCGTTGGGGCCGTTTATTTGTAATTATGCACCTCCCTCATTAGTACAAGTAAGCCAAGCCCTTACCCCTTCCCGTGCGCGCGTAAACAAACCTCTGTACATGTGTTTTTCAATCTATTGTGTTACTTTATTGATTCGTGAGCGGCGACTGTCGAGTCCCGTAACATGGGACAGAATGAGAATAGAAGAAATACGGGTTCTTTCACTGTGTTCTAACCGAGTATGTGTATACATTATTTTCGAAATTCTCGACGACGCGTTTCGCTCGCGAGCATTATCAAATCAAAACCAACCAAATTTTGTGGTAATCCGAGCGAGTAAACAAACATACATTCCTGACTAAATCAATATCGAGACGTCTCCATCCGCCCCATGGCAAAAATAAGCTGAGCAAAGAGTCCCCGCGTTCCCTTCAGTGGTCACGCAATACTTGAATTATTCGTTCGCACGCCACTCACGCATGTGTAGAGCGTGACGAAACCCCTTAGCGAATGGGGTGCGTAGGCACCATGTAACATTAGTGCGAGTTGTCGGACAGTGCTCCTGCTGCCGGCTCCCGTCCCCGGACAGCCTGGTGTGCTCGCTGCCGGACCTGTGCGTGGCGTACAAGCTGCACCTGGAGTGCGGGCGGCACATCAACCTGTTCGACTGGCTGCAGGCCTTCGCGGCCGTGCTGCGGCCCCACGACCACGACGACCAGACTCAGGAAGATCCGACCATTCGGTGAGTTTGGTTAATCGATCACGCTGGCGTTATTATCGCCGTCGTAGGTCTAGACCTAGAATGTTTACTGGCTCTTATAGACTGGCCTTGAAGTAGACCTGAAAACAGGTGTATTTGAACTGTTTTGCGTGGTGTACCGTGCTTTTACCGACTGAAACGCCTACACTAATCCCTACCTCTTGTTTAGATCGCGGAGCTAAAAATTATAACAGCCTTCCATCCTCGTGTAAAAATATAGGTTTTATACAATCTGACATAAAGAAGACATTTCTTCAAAGTTGTAAAACAAAATTAATTAAAAAGTAAAAAAAACATTCGATATAAAAAGGTGACAGCGAAACGGTTTGCCACAACCACCACGAAATAACTGTGATTGTAATTATGAAATTTTCGCGATTCGAACACAGTTTTGATCGGAAGTGAGTCGAGACTTTACCCCGTGAACAAAATGTCGTAATTTATTTAGCTGGCGGTCGCTAGTTACGCCGGTGCTGGAGAATACCTGACCACCGGCGCCGTGCAAATACAATAACGCCATGGAGACCTCCAGCGGGAGGTGTGGGATCCGCTTTGAAACCCTGGCATGGATAACATTTGGTAGTAGGTTATTTCGGCAAAAGTATCGGTAGCTGCCTTGCTATAATGTTTTAATCCGAAACTGTGATGCAATATTTGGACACGTTTTAATGCTTATATTTTAGTTGTGCACGAACCGCCTATCTATAGAAAGAGAACGAAGTCGCCACAACTGAGATAAACCTTGTTCCCATTAGTTATATTCTGGTTTGCTGGACTACACACCTACCGAAACTAACATACTTGGCGAATGTGACAGTTCAGGCGTTTCAATCTTGATACACCCGAGAGTGATATAATTTGTTTATATTGTTGTTTTCAATTTATCTTTTCATGCCTCGCCTTCGGTTCGGGTAGCGAGTAGCGACACTTTTGACGATGTTAAACGTGACAAAAAGTTTGAAAATGTTTCACGACAAAGTATCGTCGGGCGTGTGGGATTGTATATATATATTTTTTAACACGCAATGTCTTCAGGTCCCAAACTAGGCAGAGCCTGTGCTATGGTCACCTGATGACTGATATATATACTTATATACATATAGGTACACTCCCAGACACAGGTCAAACAGACATGTTCATACACACAAATGTTTGACCTCTCCGGGAATCGAACCCGGGACCAGCGGCTCAGTAGGCAGAGTGCTACCAATTGCGCCAACCGACCAGTCGATATTGGTTATTAAGCATTTGAATTGGGTCGTGTAAGATTTAGATTCTATTTGTAACACTGAGAATTTAAAAGATTATAATTTAAAATGCTAGATGAAGAAAATGTACACATTTCTTAATCCGCACTAAGCTCTGAGTTTTGATCTACGTGTACGTGTTTCTGAAACATAAATAATATGCGGGTGCATTTAAAAAAAATGTAAAATCGGTATTCCTCATACTTCCAGTTTTGGCCATATATATATAGGTACGCCCATTTGAAAAAAATACGCTGTATATGTTTCATATATTTTTTTGATTCGCTGTTGGCCTAGCGGATGAACCGGCGGTTGTTTGACGCTGATTTGAACCCCACTAACAGCTTAAGCTTCCGATGAAGTTATGACAATACCGTTATAAAAATTGACAGCATACTTGTAGGTTTTTTTTATACTACTGTATAGATCTAGCGTTTGACCACTATGTCACTTGATGGTCAGTAACGATGTGGTCGAAGATGTTATCACGCTAGACCTAGAATACTCACTGGCTCTCGAGGACTGCTGCCTGAATACACTATACGAGTATGTTTGGTGACAGTTTTCGAAAGTACCCTACCACCATGCTGGGGATTTGATAACGGTGTAACCATCACCGGAAGCTCAAGCTGTTGTTTGGGATCGAACCAGTGTCCGTCAGTTTGACAGACGACGTTCCTCCGCTCTCCCAAGCTCTCCGTAGCTCCCCGAGCGACATTAACCTTGCCTTATGGGCTTTGTGCTCATAGTGACCACGTTTCGGTTCCAAAATTATGTCATCGCATTTAAAGTACCTATACAATTAGTTTCTTGCCCACTTTCTTCAGCGGCAAAAGTAAAATTCTTCTCCTTTGAATATGTATCATAACTAACCTATTTCGTATTATTTGTGATTTTTAATATCTCTCAATCAGATAAATAGAGGTCGACATGCTCTTTTGTTTCATTATTTCCTACTTACCTATTTGTTTATTCGTATCAGTAAACTTCACTACGCGTTATTATACTTTGTTTTTAAATACTGTCATTTATTTATTATTTGTTTGTTTCAGATTGCGATTCACGAGGGCGGTGGCCGAGTTGCAATTTCTGGGTTTCATAAAATCTTCGAAAAGAAAGACTGACCACGTTATGCGCTTAACTTGGTAAATTTAATTTTAGTCAAAGAGTCCTTAAATACATGTAATTAAGTGTTTTAATTAAATGTAACTATTATTAATAAAGCATAAATATTGTTATTTTATTTTAAGCATAGCTTATAAATAATTCTTTTTACTTACTTAGTTTTGCGCTAGTTTATCTTTGCCAAAAGTTATTAGCATCTTACTATATCGCACAGCGCATATTATGTAGTTGTAGGTTAAACTTATTATACATATTGAACAAAACGCATGATTTTAGTGCTTCAATCATTAGAGTCCAATTTCAAATGATCACTTGATCAGAATGACGTGCCCTCGGGGGTATATAACGAAGGGTAGGTTTCACGGCAACAGCTGTTAGATGTTTACTTATATTCCTTTTGTATTGTTGTTCTTGTATTGTTTACTCACTTTTACTTAATATTCTTAGGTGCATTCACTTCATTATCATCGTCATGTCAGCCATAAGACGTCCACTGCTGGGCTTTGGTCGCATCCGGCCCCTTCTTGTGATCTTAATCAGGTCGTCTGTGCACCTCGTATTTGATCATATTAAATATGTGGACTAAGTCACACTAGGTTCAATCTTCGCTCTAATACTATGAACCGGTGAAAAAATGACCAAATGTATAAAATGGTTTTTAAAACACTAAGAAGAAATTCACGGTTGCTTAACGAGATAGGTCTTGACAGAGCAGTGACACTCCTTGTGAGAGGGAAGTATTGCCACCATATATATTTGTACCGCCCGCGCCAGGCACTACTTACCGTACACTTGTACAGGCACATGACACTTACCAACTTTATGTCTCAGGGTGACGGGCGCAGTGCAATTTTTTTTACAGTCGCCGTGGCTCAACTGTCAGTGACATAAGTTCTGTGTCTCCGGGACCCTAGGTTCGAATCCCGTAGATGTTTGTATCGGGTCTTGGGTGTTTGTGTGCTGTGATTGTGTGCGTCCATGCCTCCTGCGATACACGGAATACTAGTGCGGGGGCCTGAGTGAATAAAAAAAAAATTATATCGGTCGATAGGCAGAAGTTACCACTTAACGTCCCGTGGGCCTGTTGCTTGTTCCGTCACCTTATCCAATAAAAATGAAGGGTAGATCAGAAGAAGCATTATAATCGCCGACATAGGCCAGCAGTGTTGCAAGATCAAGCCTGTAGGTGATGACCGAGATGTTCCAAGAGACCACGGGCTGGTGGATATTATGAACGTGTAGTGAGACTCAGGGGTAAGGGTTCAGCCGCTTTTAACCAGTTCTTTTGGGAATTAATGGTGTGACGTATGCGGTGCAAGTCTTTTGGCTGATTAGTCAAATTAAAAAAGACTTAGAATCGGACGTAGCGTTCTACAGTAGAAAGCAGTATGTAATAATGAGTACATAGCCGGCAGAGTTGATGTCAAAATGAAACAACACAGATGTTCGAAGAGATAATAATAATAATATGGGACAACATTCACACAAGGTCTTCAGGTCCCAAACTAGGCAGAGCCTGTACTATGGTAACCCGATGACTGATATATATACTTAAATACATACTTATATATATACTTTTTTTTTTTATACATATACACACCCAGACACAGGTCAAACAGACATGTTCATACACACAAATGTTTGACCTGTCCGGGAATCGAACCCGGGACCAGCGGCTCAGAAGGCAGAGTGCTACCAACTGCGCCAACCGGCCAGTCAGAAATGAATTAGTAATTAATTAATTAATTAATTATTTAATTAATTACTCACCAATCAGCCATATGTAGAATGTTTTTGTGGATGATTTAAACATTACGTACACGATTATTTACTTGGATGAATCTGATAAGTAAAGCCTTATGAAAATTCCCTAAAAACAGATGTACAGACACGTACAGCATGTAGGTACAAATACAGTCACCCTTTTCGAGGTGTCAAATATAGAAGTCCGTCCATACGCTTACGCGACCGCGACTCCGTGTTCTCAGTGCAAAAGTTACGTAACCGGTCGAAATACATAAATAATAATATACATAATTCAAACCGTCATTAAAGTACGAAAATACTATTAAACGAACAATTCTCATATGCTCCAATTATTCATGATTGTACATAAGTAGATAGCGTCATTATCATTGGAATATGGTGCACCCAAATATCAGATTGAACCTGTTGATGCATTGCGGCGTAGAGCTATCAGAATTGTCAAGGAACGCATTGATTCTCTGCGTATTTTCAACCGTAAGTATACACAATGGCGAGTGTTCTGTTGAAGAATTCTTCATAATTTAATTCCAAGGTTTAGCACCGCTCGGAAGCGTAGCCACATGTACCTAATTGAGTCGTAGGAATCAACCGGTACCCGTCGTTTGTGTCGTTTCTGGTCGTTTTCCTTACACACCTACGAAATACTAGATTCTTCAAAAAGATTGGTAACGTGAAGTATTAGGTACCCCATCGTTACAGATACGCTTATGCGATGATCGTTTATCGTCAGGTCCGAAGTCAGTCGGCTGCCACATATTACAGTTAAAATAACCTCACTATCTAAAAAGGTGTCTAGAAATCGGCGAGCACAGCTCGTTCTCCAAGATACCAATGCTTAAAGCAATAAAGGTTGCCTACCTAATGAACCTCGTAAAAAATGTAATCCCTATCTTTGAAATTGACCTGTAAGTATATATATATATATATTTATATAAGAAGTGCTTTACTATTTTACTAAGTAAGTATAACAAACAACTTTTTCTTCTCGCCCTGTTGATAAGACTGCCCTCAATAAATCGTCAACACATCAGTTCTACTTCATATTGTTCTTTCTTTGCTCTTTCTACCTTTCCTTTCCATGACCTTTCCCTGCCATCCATCAATTAATCTTCTTATGCATCACTCTCCTAGTACCACAGGTAACATGAGATTCATTCCTCCATAACATTCAAAGCTGTAGGTACTAAGTACTAACTACTACTAACAAACGGTTTCCATTTAATGTTTCCATTACTGTACGGCACTAGCTAATATTCTTCTGTAACTGTAACATATACACAGAACATACCATAACAAATAATTCAATTGCTATTTCCACAGACGAAAAACCATCCTGCATACAAACATACTTATTAGAACTTGTCGCTAGGGAATGTGATAATAATGTCGAAGACGCTTCACCGAGGTCTCAGTGTTTAATTAGTAGTTAATAAAGCCGGCATTACACATCCACCTACCCGCCGCCGCCGACGCTGTTGTAAAGACTAGACGGCCTTGAATTATAATTTCATGATATTGAGTATGGATCGACCTTTGGAAAGGTTAAGAGCACATCACTTTTATTTGTGTCTTGCTTGAGTACCCATTCGAGACGAGTGTCACAGCACAGCCCATCCACGCATGAACAAGTATCATGAAACTAAAACCTATTATGCTCAAATACTCGCATTGTTTTTAATAAATTAACCTTTTGAATGGTCATTTATTGTGGCAGTTAAGCTTTACAGGTTTTTTAATACTTGTTTTTGAGTGAATTAAAATTAATGTAGATTTCATTTGGCGTTGCATAGCTACATCATTTTATTTTGTTTATCTGAGAACTCTAAGTACCTACCTAATAATAAAACTTTAGAGGTCGACTAGTTGCTGGGAAAAACAAAACAGTCTTTTGGCGGTTATAGATTTAAAATGAACAGGATTAGTCAGGTAGGTACTCGGGCAGATGATGCCTTTTTTGATAACATATCCAATTAAGATTAAGTAGGTAGGTAGGCACTTACCTATTAGTAGTGACCAGGAAAACGTACGGACTGCGAACGTTATATTATTATTAAGTAGACTGTCTACCTACAGTATACACAATTGATTAGGTTAGTTAGTAGGCGCCTAGGGATACAGTTCATAGCTTCATAGCTCTTATATTTGAACTTTGATCTACAACAATCTTTGATGTTTATGACCTCATCAATTTTAATACTTTCATATAGGTATCTAGGTGTGTACTTAATATTATTATTATTATTAAAATAATACTACTAATGTCGTTATTATAAGTAAGTATTAGTATTGGGTAGTAGATATTCTTTGGACCTGACATGATTGCCTACAGTAAAGCCCGCATCTTGCACAGAAGCATCATATCTTCATATGGGTGTTACTGCCCATTTATTTAACATAATTATGCAGAAAGCAATACGTCCCAAGACATACCAGAAACACTAACTGGCTCTTGCTTTGGAGTCTAGAGGCGGACGCGGCAGACTGCTGCTGCCATCTACACGCGCTGCACGGATTATGTTCGCCAGGTTCTAACAGACGCATCAATCTCTTAGTAGGCAGTGTTGTATAATTTACATAGTATACATAAACAAACTGTAAGTACATTATTTACCTACATGTACATATATTATACCTATGGTAAGGTACAATGGGGGAATTATATAGGGTAGCTGGTATAGGGTATTTGGCTACCACCTTGTAAAACAACACACAGTGTAATCAGGCAACTGTTCTTGAGAGCCTGTCAACATTCTAGGCGATTCCACATTTTACCACATTATCACCGACTAGCCTAGAACTATTAATTAAGTACTTATATAAAACATAACCAAGATATTAAATAATAATGATTGTTTTCAATTCTAAAAATATTCTAAAATATTCATGTCTAGGATATTACAACTAAAATGTCACTTTCGAGTATACATTTATTATGTGAGAATATTATTCAAATTAGTTAAAATACCTGTTTCATGTAAACAAGTTACCACTTCTCGTTGTGTGTCTCCATTCAGCCCCAAATATCGTTTAGTAAATATGGGAAAGTGTTTTAAAAAATAATAATTAAGGTTACGTTTGACCGCTGTCTCACCTGATGCTAAGCGACGACGCGGTCTGAGGTACGTAATAAGTATTATATAATAAGCGTATTCGTAATAGGTCCCCATGTGCCCATTATCTCTCTCTCTTGGTTGTCAGTTCTACAGCGGTAAGGTGAGCTCCAAGAGTCCTGAACACATCTTAAAATCACTGCACAGACACTGGGCGCCAACTTTATTGTAACTATGTAGGGCGTGAGCAGCTGCTTCCAACCGGGGCTGGTAAAGCTCAATGAGGGAGGTACCAGACCAGCAACAGACATCCCTCGGATAAATTGATAACATTTCCATAAGGTCCATCTCCAGTCGGCGTCGATAAACAGCTCGCAACATAATGTTCTGTTCTCCAGGGCGACAACAAAGAAGGTATATAATTATGATGTATACGATAAAACGTACCTATATTACGATGTCGCATTACGTAGATATATCTCATTGCCAGATCGCGGAAATAGCTATATTATGGTTTCATGAAAAGTTGGGAACATACGAGTTAAGTTGACTATTTACGGGTTCCTATGACCCACTGTCATCGGTCATATCGATTAATCGCTAATTTTTGGCCACTTCTTTAACGCACGAGCTTCTAAAACCTAAGTACATACATTAATATCAATGGAGAAATGTGCATATCTTTGTCTTGTTTCTTCTTTAGGCGTTACCACCATTCATCTGATTGGGATTTAATCTACTTTATTTTACTTAATTTAGCTATTTGTGCCTTGCCGTGCCGCCTGGGTGACCTATGTCACCCAGGGCGGGGTTTTATACTGAGTATCTCTTGGAAGCAGAGCCCGAAAAGAATAAAATAACCATCGGCATATTAACGAAATACGGGACAAATCGTCATCATTATTAAATGTTTTTAGGGTTCTTATGCTAGTTCTAAACGCGTGACGTGTTATCGGAGGATTTATCAAGAGTAAAGTAGATAGGTACTCCTTTCCACGTAATGAGTGATTTGGGCCTTCAACCGCTACACGCTTCAACCACGCGTCCGTAGAACTTACTTGGCTGGTCAATTTTGGGTGCGGTCCAAATCCATTGAAGGCGACATGAATATCAATGTAGTAGGCCAACTAAACTATGTTATGCGATGTAGTTACTGGACGAAGAAAAAAATACCTTTAGTAATAACTATAAATGCAATGTACAAAGGACACAAACATTCGACTAGTACCTAAGTTATACATTAATTTGTTAAGCTTAGTGATTAATAGTTTTAATATATCGAATAACATCGAATGTTGCAGGTAAAAAACGTCATTTTTTGCCAGCCAACTATCTTCTTTAAACAACAACTGAACCTGTATGGATTAATGTGTGTTAACCTTATTGTAGTTTTAGTATGAACTTATTCGAATAGCCATATGTACGCTAATACGGAATTTAAATATTTATGGGTGTATTCTTTCTATATGTACTCATAATATGAGTTTATTTGGTATCTGTGGAGGTTGTTGTTGGCTCTTCGGAAATCCATGGAGAAGGCATATGTCCAGCAGTGGGAGTTGATGAAGATCATTTTTAATTATTACTCTTAATAGACAGAGAGGAAAGTTTATGTTAGCCGCGCTTTAGTGCATCGTGTATGTATTTTTATGTCTTACTTATAATATATAATGTGCTTATATTAGATTTTTTTTATTCTATTATAAGTTTGCGTTTGACAACTGTCTCACCTGATGTTAAGTGATGACGATTAAGAGATTTGCAAGTACCTACTTACATTTAATGTAAAACATCTAAAGTTCCGTTTTCGCTACTCACTTCTTCAACTATATCTTTATACTTATATATATAATTCTACCGTACGTGTGTATGTCACTGAACTCCTAAACGGCTGGATCGATTTGAATGAGTTTTTTTTTGTATGCGTTTGGGTGGTGCCCTGGATGGTTTAGATTCACAAAAAAAGTAAATTCCACCCGGCGCTGCATGCAGGACAACGTCTGTCGGATCCGCTAGTAATATATATAACTATAACCTATACATAGAACGAGCAGCTGTCTGTGTCAACTTCGATATCAAGTAACAGAGGTCGGAGGTGAATTTTCAAATACTGTCAAATAATGTGTTCCAATACTGAAATACTGTCAAACAATGTATTCAATTCAAATACTGAAAAACTGTCAAATACTGTCACCAAACACATAGTGTGTTCAGGCAGCAGTCTTGCAGAGCCAGTAAGCATTCTAGGTCTAGCGTGATAACATCTTCGACGACATCGTCACTGACTATCAAGTGAGATAGTGGTCAAACGCTAGATCTATACATTATAAAAAAATCTTTTTGAGTCGGAGTGTACCGCATTTAGTTGTATTGTATTTGGTTAGTGTTCAACATCTACTGCAAAAGGGTTTCAATACGATATGATGTCAATCTCACACTTTTGAGCCTTCTTTGCTGAATGCGGTCAATCTATATTGCTTCATACTGTTTAGTATTTGTACTGTTTGAGTACTTTACGCAACTAACAAATCAAATCCCTCCTGATTGTACCCCGCCCGCGCCCCCCCTGGTGCTGAGGATGCTAAGCGACAACCTGCACACCAAAATGAAACCTTCCGCCAAACCAACAGCTCGCAGTGAACGAACGATTGGTTTGCCATTTTTTCTGTGCCATGCTGCGAACGATTTTGTCATATGCTATAAACCTCTTCAACCAAAGACATCTTGAAAACAATATCTATCTTTATCCTATCTAGTGATAGTGACGTCAGCGCAATTATACTAAGTCACCAAAAACAAATCGCAAAACAAAGTATTTATGCATGAATCACTTACTCGTTACCTACGATCTTTTACGAGAAAAAATACAATAATCTCAAATTCAAACTACCCTCTAATTCCGAACTAGACGCAATTATCGAACTGGCGATAGAAAGAGCAGCGAACCTCGGTTCACCGTAAACAATCCAGGAAGCCTGCACCGACATCACCGACTGCTGACTTTCTGGGCGACATCGGATGGCTGGAACGACGAGCACCATCTCGACGGAAAACGGGCCGCAGTAAAACAGCCTGGTTGCAGAAAACGGCGCTCACCAAGTACGTGACTCAGTTAAAAACTAGAACATTATCGCGTGAGGATATATTACGATCTCAAATGTGGTCCTAATACCGGAAGATGGATACTTTTAGTAAATTTCAAATGCCTCGTTTGTGGATAAAGGGTAAAGCGCGTCCCGATTGTTCAGCGATATGCCACGATAAATCACGCACTGGCAACTGGAGTTAAGTGTATGAAATAAAATGAAATTATATTTATTTAAGAACATTACAAATAAGTCTGAACACTAAACTAAGTAACTTAGGTTTTATATACCTACTAGTTGCGCCCCGTGGTTGTACCCGCGTGGTGATGATGGTGGATGATGAAAATAAGCCTATGTGTTAATCCAGGGTATAACAAAAATAATAAATACAAGAGATATATTTTATAGCACAGTTTGCTATAATTTGTTTTTAAACGATAAAGATATTTAAGAAGTAGGATAATTTAGTAATGCATATTTTATCGTGAGTGTGTAATTGTACTTGGGTGTGTGGCGACTTCATTTATTTATGTGAAGGACTTGCTTATTGTCTTCGTAGGTCATAGCCGAAAACCGTCGCAGTAATACCGTTTTGCATTTGCATTTTTTTTTCTAAGATAGAGAATATTTAATTGTCTATTTATTTAGGTGTATAAATAAAGTGAAGCCCAAGATAAGGATCGACGACAAAACTCAGTATTTCGGGTTGGAACTTTCCATCGTATGTGTCTCCGGCAGATGATGACAGTTGTACGGGAAACTTGTGGTACCTCATGATGATTGACGTATTTAAAGTTGTTTCACCCTCAGATATATATAAGTGATATTCGACACAAGGGAGACAGACGACTTTATAAAGTTGGAGGAAACTGGATAAAGGCCGCTTTCAGTCGCTCTCTATGCAGATTATTGTAATAGGTACTATGTTTAGAAGTATCGACGTCCGTCCAAGGTTGCAATTATGAAATCTACTTAACGTTTATAATGTTTATTTTTCCTTTATAATATGTTTATGCATACAGCATAAATATATTCATAAAAACATATTTGAACAAAAAGTGCCGTGACCACATCTAACAGAATTATCGATTTGCCGATTTGACATTTGGCAATATTTTCAGAGACAGGGATAGGTACCTAGATATTTCAAGATGAATAATTTAAAAGTGTAGTGTTGTATGAAATGGCCTCACGTTTCTTGACACGGGATACACAATGATCAGGTCAGAGGAGGCCGTCGTCGTGGCTCAGTGACCTGACTTCTGATCTCGTGGCCCTGGGACGGCGCGGGACGCAGCTAGTATATACATATAATATTATACTTTACTCAATATACAAAGTCAATATTATGTAATTTTGGTGTTTATATGCCTACGCGAGCCGACCCTTCATTTACAAACTCTGTCATGTGGAAGCAACGAAAGTATTTTTGGTACCTATCTATTTCTATAGATAGGTATAGTACGGTATTTCATTATGAGTTATACTATAACACTTATAACTAATACTGAACATAATATTAATGAGCTTGTTTTATTTTATTCGCACTGTTTATTGTAAGTACTAAATAACCCATACCGTAAATATCAGGTTGACTTTCGTTTAATTAGATATTGTTTGCATCTTTTCGTCTCAGTATACAAAAGATTTCTCCTGGCCATTATCGAGAATGTAACACGGCCACGGCTCCCGTAGTAACCCCGCCCCGCCCCGCCCCGCGTCAGTACGTCAGTACGAGTCGCCTTACCTATTCATATTTCATACTGATTTTAGAAATATTTCATTAGTCGTCTATTCATTCCGAGTTTGGCCATGATTTCGTAATAATAACATGTGTTACCTAAACAATGGCGCTTGAACACTACTCCCGCAATCTACGTAACCTTAGCCCGGTTACGGGGAACTGTCAAATCACGGCACTTATTCGAAGCTTAGTGACAACGGATTATAATGCAAATATTTGTACTGGTGATTAAAACCTTTAGAGGTGCGCGTTCCGGCCGCTGCGCTGCTTGGACGCGAATGATCAAATACTGGGCTTGGGTAACTCAACCAAAAGACCGATACCGCTCATGTGTTTGAGCCGGACTTGTGAGCCGGGTCACCTCGATTTTGTATTTTTTCTATATTGTAACACTGTTATACTCAAAAAGAGTTGCGCATATGGAACTTATATTAAAAAAATAAATCGCTTAAATAAACTGGTAAATCGACTATTGTTCTGTAATTTGATGACAAAATTATGCAAAAGACACTGATGATTGTCGTAGGAAAATTAATAATGCATTTACTACACGTTACGTGTAAAAGTAAATAAAAGTTCAGTGTATGCCTAACGTCCTTTTGTTAATTATCTACGCAGGAAATTGTATAAATATTTCTTTACAAGTTCTGAGACCTGAATGACTACATAGGCTGGCGCGCAAATCTAATAATCAGACGTTGGCAGGTCGCAAATGAATAATAACACTATACAGATAAATATCCAATAAAATTGATCACTGCATTATTACGACATGCCACAGTTGGGATGTAGCCGAGAGTATTTCGTATTTGAGTCATTGATCAGCAGCTCAACTCTCTGTGATCTGTATATTTCATCCAGCTCTGGTATGAGTTATACATGTCTGTCAAAAGCACTCGCTGACTGTGTACACACGCTAGCAGTGTGTGTTATGATCATCGATGACCGAATGCGAAATATTGAAATCGTATGTTTACCGCCGTTTGACATTTCGTTAGTTCACGACTGAAATGTATAAAAGATTTTGTCACAGAGTCTAAGGCATCAGTCGCTCATTTGCTAGCATCCAAATCAAACCAAATCATCCAAAATGAAAATGGTACGTCAATTTTTAATTGCAAATTTACTTAATTGATTCAATAATAATTTGTATATTGAATAAGTTTTTTACGTCAGACGGTTCTATGTTGTCGTCAGTGATTAATGAGTGTTAGGTATATACCGCGTAAAAGAACCTACCTTTGAATATTGTCCGATTTCGGTAATTTTTTTCATATAGTCATAGTACATCATTTAGTAGGCTTATACGTCTTATTTTTTCCATTTTTTAAAATAAATTTAAAGTTATATTCATCACAAGCAGTACATTTTTGCGCTGGCACTGTGGTTATTTAAGGCCAATATTTCTCGAAAACCATAAACTTTGATAAAATAAAAAACGTACAAGCCTAATAAAATACATCATACTCAAGCGATTGACATCAACAACAATTTCTTAACCGACTTCAAAAAAGGAGGCTACTCAATAGTCCGTGCTTTTTTATGTGTGTTCGCGGATAACTTTGTCGTTTATAGACTGATTTTGATGATTATTTTTTTGTTTAATAGTGTATATTTCCATGGTGGTCCCATTTAAATTCCATCAAACTCGGACCAGTGGTTTTTGAGTTACACTCCAATAACTGAAAAGTGCTTCATATACCTCGACAATATTATAGTTGCGGTTGAAGACATCGGAGAACATACACAATGACAGTTGATAGCAAATGTCACTGAAAAGGGTGAAAAAAATTGTTTACCAAAAAATGGAACCGACTTCAACACTCAAAAGACAGTAGTGTGAAATAACTTGTCGAAGTCGCTACCATGAGCACAATATTGTGAAGATACGAGTTACTTTTGTGAACTATCACGGTACCGACGTCAACAAGTTATTCCACACTTTTTAGTGTGGAAGACGGTTCCACTTTTTGGTAATTTTTTTTGTAACAATGTAAGAGAGATAAGACGTTTGCCCGGAATTTATAAAATCTAACGAGCAGCAACTGTCTCTATCGGTTGCATAGGGGGTTAGGGAGAGACGCTGAGATAGGAATACGTTTGCTTAGAACCCTCTCTAGTCATCATTAAATATATATTACAGACCGTAGTAGTAGTGCTCGCCCTCGTGGCCGCCGCGTCCGCCGCCGCCGTGCCCGGTGAAGTAAAGGAAGTAAACATCCTGCGCTCCAACTACGATCACAGTCCTGAAGGTGGCTACAATTTCGGGTAAGAGAAGCATCATATAAATAACTAAAGTTCTAAGAGCTTTTATGATGAGTACGCTATAAGTCAGAATTCGCTCAGAATTTATAATCGTTATCCATCAACAGGATATCAGAACCGATATACTTATAAATTATTGCAAGATCTAAAGTTTGTTCCAATTCACGTAGCAATGGTGTGATTCTGTTGTTTCGTTAATCTAACCAATAAATACGCAAGATATTATTCTGTTCGACTAAATTTACTTTTTTCAAATTTATACGTGTGTATGTTTGTATATACTTATGCTTGTGTGTGTCTACTAATGTGTATAATGTAAACTTAACAATAACCACCGCAATATGACAACAATTTTATTCAATAACGATTTTAGTCCTTATCAAATTACATGACAACTAAATTAATTAACCAAAATATAGCTCGATAAAAGCGAATAGACCGAGTTACCCCTGCATTACCTACTCGTTACCCCTGCGTTACCTACACGTTACTCTTGCATTACTCGTTACCCCTGCATTACCTACTCGTTACTCCTGCATTGCCTACACGTTACTCTTGTATTACTCGTTACCCCTGCATTACCTACTCGTTACTCCTGTATTACCTACTCGTTACTCCTGCATTTCCTACTCGTTACTCTTGCATTACATACTCGTTACTCTTGCATTACTCGTTACCCCTGCATTACCTTCTCGTTACCCCTGCGCTACTCGTTAAACAGACTGGGAACGCACGTAATTAACGAAGCTTAAAGTATATTAAATTTAAATTCCTGTATTAGTAATAACGGAATGCAACATGTATCTAGTTCCACAACAATACAGATACAGATTCAAAAACGATATTTGTAAAGTTGAGACTATACGTATTTAGTTCGATAAGCGCAAGCGTTTCTGGATGCTTACTTAGTTTTTATCTCAGTAATAAAAATGAAACAACACACACCTACGTGTGATAAAAACTAAGACTAGAGTATCGATTTTACAAATGCTTAACCATAATAATTCGTTTGCAGCTTCGAGGCCGACAACGGTATCACGCGAAATGAGAACGGTGAATTGAAGCCTGTTGTTGACTCAGAAGGCAAGACCATCATGGTTGTGGTCGTGAAAGGTCAATACTCCTACCCCGGTGAAGATGGCAAGCCTGTGTCCATCAACTACGAAGCTGACGAGGGTGGTTACCGCGCCTTTGGAGATTCCATCCCCACACCCGCCGCCACATAAACACCGGATCTAGATCACCGACAAACCATCGATCCTCACCACGACGACGCGGCGACGCGCCGCTTCATCATCGGCCCGTACAGACACTTGCTGCAATGTATACTATAAGCTATAATAAGGATGCGAAGACCGGCACGAGTTACCGGGAGCACCCGATGGTTGGGCGCACCTGGTAACTCGTGTAGGCCCGACGGAGGTGCGTCCAACCATCGGACGTACCTTTGGCCGCTCGTTAGTGATACTCACTGCCATATTTTTTGTATGTTTTTATTCGTTGTTTAATAATGTGATTCGATAGTGAAATACAGTTTTTAAGAGTATATCTGATTTTAATTCGTTTATATTTATGTAATTTTTACGTTACACGTATAAGGCTGCAGCTTCCCGTGTGGTTCCATTTAAATTTTATCAAAATCGGTCAAGCGGTTTTTGAGTTACACTCCAATAACTGACAAGTGTTACGTCTATTGGATGACTTCCTTATTGAGGAATCGGTGAACATACACAATGACAATTGATCACAGAGAAGGGTGCAAACAAATTTACCAAAAAATAGAAACGACTTCAACACACAAAAGTGTAAAATAACCTGTCGAAATCGGTACCATGCGCACAATATTTTGATAATAGTTACATTTGAAATATCATGGTACCGACTTCAACAAGTTATTTCACACTTTAGTGTTGAAGTCGGTTTAATTTTTTGGTACAATTTTTCCAACGATATTTTCGTTATAAGTACGAGTAAGTAAGTACTAAATAAGTAAGTAAATATTTTATTCCAGAAAGAAGAAAACTAGAATAATCGGATATTTTCAACGCTTGCCTATTCTCAAACTACTTCTTCACGCATACACCAGTTGCAGATGCTAGGACGTCTCGCGATAAATTAAAATTATAAAAAAATACTGATTTATTATAATAAATATTTGTTTGCGAACACATTCATGACTTTATTATATTTTATATAAATATACCTATAGTACATCATTTTAATTTATACTAATAAGGAGTCCTTCCATATATCCAGTGTTATATCGGAAATGGCTCTAACGATTTCAATGAATGTTTGTATAATATGGCCTTATATGCATTTCAGTGTGGCGTCCTTTCAGCAGGCTCTCACCTCGAATAAAATTCTAGCATAAGTGAAACCGCGCAATTGATGCATCATAGTTTTAACGATAGAGCCAATTATTATTGGGCCAGCCAGAAAGATTTCCCTGGCTGGCCCAAGCTGTAGCACAAATACTATGCTACCTGCGGATCATTGAATGGTAAGTCGGCGTAGTACAATATTGGTTACGCATGCAAAGCCGGAAAGTTGCAGATTTTACCACACCCGCGTTAGAACACGGCAATCGCGGGCCAGCTAGAAAGGTTCGGTTATTTAAATCTCCAATGTTGTTATTAAAAAAAGGAGATACGGTAAGCTTTAAGATCACGTAACTTAAACAAGATGCAACTACATATATATTAAGCAAAGGCACACCCTGCTGTTAGATTGACACGTGTTGTATGTGCATTGCAAAACAAATGAAAACATTATTTCTAATAATTATAATAAATATTATAAAATTTAAATTACAAACGTATCAAGTAAGAAACATACGTGCTGCACAACTAGCGGCTTGATTGCAACTAAATCAAATTAGGTGCACCGAACCTAATTTATCCGGTCCACGACCGCTAGAAGCAAGTGTCGATTTCCGTTAAATATATCATTGATTATCCACACATAAGTTCACTTAGTTAACTTATTCATATGATACAAAATGTTTACTTAATCATCTGAGGCAAAGGAATGCCTGATTAGTAATCTAAAAACAATCTGCTCGTCTTTATTCAAACTACATTCGAGTAGGTATATCAAATAGTTTTTGTGTGTTTTAAATTAGCTTTTATAAAACATAACACGTAGAATGAAGTAGTCCTTTTATTTGAGCAAACATATTCCACGATTTGTATGGATGGATTACGTATACCAGTCCTAATTAATTCTGTGTTCATGACAAACTATATCCGTGCAAACCTTACGAAATGCGATATACTTACGAGATAGATAACTCCACAAATTAAACTCTATGCGCTTTCCAGATTCCCTTGAATATTTCTTACTAATTCGTACTGTAGCACAAATAAACGACATTCCAAAATACATAAATATAATTTAATTAAGTCGGAAGCAATAGCGAAATGCGCATTGTTTCATGTAAGTTTTCCGTCTGAGCTGTACGAAAAAACGATTTGCGCCGTTTGATAAAAAGATAATATTGGAAATATGACTCCTTCGAGTCGTCATATTATGTGGGTAATATTTCAAAATGTTGAGTCTGAGAAAACTACCGAACACTCTCCATATGTACGGAGAGATAAATAAAACACAGCTGTGCGATTCAATCAGCTTCACAGACTGACGATTGTTGTTTGTTTATTTTAAAGAAGCATACCTGTAGGTATGTATTAATTAATAATTGAGGGTAGTTTTATGTATAAAACTACCCTCAATCACACAAAACACTGCGTAAAGATATGTTCCCTGAATCCTTGAATTGAAGGGCTCCCAATGGGACAGCGCCCTCAGGCCACTGTCCAATCATACCCTGAGAGAACAGACTTGTTTAAAAATCTTCCAAGTGAATCAAGTCCATGTTACACGGGGAAGCCCCACAACACCCATATCTCTGTCTCCGTTGCCGTCACAATATTTTTAAATTATTAAGCTTGGCTTACAAATTATGAGTGATGCTGTTTTTTAAAATAACAGATTCACCCATCGCTGTCATCGTAAATATAGATATTTATTATATACACTATTATATTGTTAAAATTCAAAGCGGCATTATTAGCTTGTTTGTGTGGATAAAATTTGAGTTTCTGATGTTGCGGCTCTGTTGCGAACGTGTCTCCATCAGTTTTGTCTAATAAAATTGTATGGTGGTAGGGTACTTGCGAATACCCGCTTGGCTAGCTACCACCCTCAAGTTTGAAAACTGTCATCAAACCCACAGTGTGTTGAGGCAGCAGTTGTTGAGAGCCAGTGAGCATTCTAGATCTAGCGTGATAACATCTTTGACCACATCGTCACTGACCATTAAGTGAGATAGTGATAAAACGCTACGCTATACAGTAAAAAAAATCATCGAAATTGGTTCAGTCGGTTCAGGTCTCTTTAATTTCATGAAAATGTTGGTAATCTTCCACGGATAAATAGGTTGTTAGCTCATTGCTCCGTCTATTTCTCACTAATTTGCAGAGTTAATTTTCAATAGAAACGTGAATACTGGATCCTAAATTGTAACAATCTATCTATATTATATAGATTGTAATACTTAATCATTGAACATCAGGAACATTATTTTATATATTTTTTTTATACATATAATGTTATATTTTATATAGTTTCATATATCAATTATTAATTCTATGTGTCAATCACTGGATATTTAACAATTTAAATATACTTTAAACATGAAAATAATACCCATCGATTAAAAACAAAATCCTACATTTGTTTCTATTCACTACTTTTTTGGTTGTGTGAGTTTTGGTGATTGCGAAGGCTTTCTTGTTCATTTTATTCACAAGCATTGTTAACGTCTCGGTAAACAGCTTCTAATCCTAACTTATTGTATTTTAATCTGTTTCGGACATAAAAATAACGATGATTGATACATATTATGTATATAAATTTGACAGTTGTCTTAGCTCAGTGCTCAGTGACCCTGACTTCCAAACCAGCGGTCTCGGGTTTGAATCTCAGCTGGGATAAAAATTTAAGCCATACGCTTAGATGGCTGTGAGTCTGAAAACGATTGTAAGGTTTTAAATTGACTACTCTGGAGTTGCTACTAGTGCTTGGGATTTCTATTACCCATCACAAATGTATCCAGAGTAGCTTAATGGAGTTGGTAAATAATACAATAACCTTTGTGGTACCACTGTCGTTTATATTAAAGTACTTTAAACAACAACAACAATATCTCCACAATTAGCGGCAGCTCGTGCAGCTTGACGTTAAACGAGTAACTTTTCCATTTGTTTGATTCATTTAGCAAGTTTTATTGAGTATCACTGGTGAGATATAGCTAGATGCCTATCTCCTGGAGACGGTCTTGGGGACGGAGGGTCCCTATTCGATCGCTTCTCTTATCTTTCGTGGCACGTAAAGCTTCTCTCGTGCCAATACTTGAGCTTTGTCGAACCGGATATAGTGCCGCGAACCAGAGTCCAGAGAATGTTCTGCCACGGCGGAGCTGATACTTTCCTGATTCTTTATGGAGCGTATGTGTTCAGTGAGCCTCGTCGAGATGTTTCTTCTTGTTTCACCAACGTAGCATTTACCGCAGTCACAGGGGATCATGTAGACACCGGGGACACCCAAAGGTGTATTGGTGAATGCATTGAAGACAATACATTCATCACACGAAGCTTACTGCATCAGACACTTTTCAGACCGATTCTAATATGCATTACGAAATGCCGTCAAACTCTACATAGCCACAGGGTCGGGGCTGCGAGTACCACAATGTCGGGGCACGAAATAGCCACAATGTCGGGGCCCACACGCAACAGGAATGCATCTCCCAGGCTGGAGCTCGCATGTATCGGGAATGCGTCTACCAGGCCGGAGTTCACACGCAACAGGCATTCGTGTGCCAGGCCGGAACCCACACGCATCGGGGTTGCGCCAGCCAAGCCAGGGCCCACCCGCATCGAGAATTCTGCGAATAATTTCAAATAAACAAATACAAAATTCCATAAATAAATTGGTCTTTACAATTAATTGGTCTTTTAATTACAATACTGCAGCTACCACAATAACATTTGAGCAATCTACTAGCTATTGGTAGCCTATAGATAACTCAAATGTTCTAACCCGCTACCGGCCGGCAGCATGCCCAGAATGCTAGCAGCATTGCCACGCTGAGTTGGAATGCTGTTTCGTTCGGCCAAATATGTGCCAGCATTTTGGTCACGCGTCGCATCGATCAAACGCTCGGATAAATTTTGGAAAATCCGATGAGCTCCAGGGGGCCTACCACCAACTCTTATAGCAGTATTATTGTAATCTTACTTTGAATTTTCGTACCACAAGGCCACATAAGCAATGTTACTTTAATGTTGTTTAGACTAAGCAGTTTTGTGACGTAAACCTCTATTTCGTTCACTCAAAGCGTACCATGAGCCAGCGCCAACGAAAGCGACAACGCTATATGAAAATATAATGTTGTCTCGCTTGCCCTTATAGCAGGAATGTTTCTTCGTTCATTCTACACGTCACTGAGCGATAATAAAACAATAATGTTTTAAGACGTTCATGGTACGAATCTGAGCATTATTACTTTAAGCTTGAAGTATGACGTTCTTGAAACATGATGGTTTTGTAAAAGTTGATGGTACGGCCCCAGGTCTCTACGGGCTCAATGTCTCGACCCCAAAACGGTTCAAATATGTAACCACTACCTAGGTTAGCATATTTTCGCTGTTTCAATTGCTCCGCCGAATAAGCCGCGACGCCAGCCCTAACATGTGTCTCAGGAAGATGTGACGGCGCCAAAGTGTCAACGCATGTAGCGTCCCGCACTGGCCGCCCTAACTTCCAGGGAATCAGTGTCATGCCGTCAGGTCTTTTACCATCGTCACGCATGAGACCATTCGGTTCAACAATGGCTGCAACATTGGTATTGGTATTGGTTTTGAACATTAAACAATACGTCCATCTTCATACACCTATCGGTGCTTATGAAAACATCTTGCACTATAGGTCTATGCTTTCCAGCTTCAATCGTCAGTAGCCAACAGAACACACGCATTTATTATCAAAACGGGCACAAACATATACACCTACTAACATTTTGAAAAACATAATCACATTTGTAACACTACAAGAGCGTTCTACTTCCTGGGTATCAATCCCTCATACTAGCCGCTTTGTGTAAATTTGATTCTAGCAGCTTACAGGAACTTAAACCAACTGTTTACTATTTCACGGCGATATAAAACTGTGGGTACGTTGAGATAAACGGACAGAAATTCCCCAAATTAATTACGCTGTTATTTCACATTACAATCGCATTTAGACAGACTACGCACTGGCTTCACCCGTAATCACAGGAAGCATTGGAGTGCGACAATATCGTAAATGACGTGATAGTTAAGTGAGCAAACAAAAATGAATAAGCGACTCGTAGTAATTTTACTTACAAAACCGTACTGTCCAAAATAATCAGACCAAATACACACAAAACTGACATTTCCACCATAAACACACTCTAAATCAACACGTAGGTGTCTTTACCGATTAAAATGTAGTATGTTGTAGTATGTATAGATGTCACACGGATACAACTTGTCATTGCCTGAACTTCATTACTTCATATCGCGTTCTGCCATAACTTATCATTACATAGGTATCTGTTTTACAGTAATACACACACTTTGACCAAAAGACACTCATAATCTTTAATTCATTACTAGAAAAACATCTACCTTGGTCACCAAATAATAAGATGCACTCTTATTATTTGGTGACCAAGGTAGATGTTGACCTGACAAAGTGATGAACTTTGAGCTACTGTCCGAGTACTATTTCTACAGTCTATATTACTCGTAAACGCGTCGATTACAGCGAAGACCTACTATGGGCTTTAGTTATTTTTTTTTTAAATCTTAGAGTATACCTAAGAGCATAACGATTGTCTATAGACATCTTGTATGGTCACCGCTATAACGTACGAAACAAACAACTAAATCATGACCCCGCAGATTCTGTATACAAAAGGTTTCTCGGAAAATAATTCATCAAAAAATAAACTCTTTATCATCATCCAAATATCTAGTGGCATGTTCCGATATTATCAAATAAAACTGTACCTACTTATAGTTCGCCAATAAACTCACACAATGCGAACACCAAACCACTTAAACACAACAGAGGAATTAGAAGTCTATACCTATTGTCGCGCTTATGCCTCACAGCTTGTTTCTTGATCTGTCAACAAGTTTAGTTATGAACACATTTTACACAAATCTGAAGGTGCACATAAGTGATACATCTCATAACAGACTGTCACACTTTTGCCTAGGTTCCGTTCGGCTATTCTAATTATGATAAAATGGCTCATCAAAACAAATTCTCTTGATAGTTTTCTAATTTCAACAATAATTTACTAGAGCCATGTACCACAGTCGTTCAAGTTCTATTACTTTCAGAAAGCTCTCAAAAAGTGATCACGTATCACGGTCTTATAAGAATTTACTACTAGCTAACAATAAAATAACCGTCTGGTACGTAGGGTGAATCGGCCGGTTCACGAACAGTTAGTGGACATGCAGCCAAGAAATGTACGTTATTCATAAACTGAAAATATTTAAAAGTTAGTAGTACCTTATACTAGTTAAAAAACGTCTAAACTATTTAATAAATATATATTTTTAAGTGTATTTATATATACTCAGGCAATAAGTCGCGATTTATTGAAAAGTAAGTTTTTTTCAGTTGCCGATCACTTCGCGTCATTTTACGGTCACAAATTTACGCCAGTCTACGATCGCTTAAAACCACTGAAAAATGAACTTTATAACTATGACATTTAAGTCGAAATTAAATGTAAAGCAAAAACTATCAGCGTGCCATAATGGATTCCAGTATTTGTGGTAAAGGACTGTCGTGTAATATTGGCTGGACTGCTCGGACAAATATTTAATACCTTGATAAATCTTATTTCCCTGAGAGAATTACTAGAGTCTCAATACCCAAAGGCAACGCAGGCGCTGGTAAGCAGATTCAGGCTGTTAGCGATACTTTCAATACCAGCAAAAGTGTTCGAGTCGGCTGTGCAGCGTAGCATGCAGCAACAAATATCGGCTTGTCTCTCCGATACTCAGCATGGATTTCGTTAAACTTCATGGCTTGTGCTATTCCAAACGTAGACGCAGGGTTTCGATGCGACGTCGCCTACTTCGTCTTCAAAAAGTCTTTGACATGGTTGATGAATTGATTCTGAATTACGATTAGCTTGATTATTGTAATTAGTTTTAATTGCTGCAACAAACTCTTTGTATTCACTGTTGTTTTTCCATTCAAGCTTGTATATATCTCCTTACTTTCCAGTTTCGTCCCCACTAAAGAGGCCTATGTCGTCCTATGGCTGAAATGATGATGATGATGAAGATCCTGTTTGGATTCTTTTTTCTTGATATTCGTGTTGGGGCTATCTTTAAGCTGTAAGAAGCATAAAAACACACTCATGCCGAGCACCAAGCTTCAGTTAGTACCACTTCTTATTCTTATTCGATTTGTGGGTGCTGAGTCCTGCACTAACATCCCGCTTGGGGTGTTTTGAGCATTCTCTCTTCCAGCCACTACCCCAGCCATCCTAGTTCCTTAATATAACGGAGCAAAGCCCTGGCTCGCTGGCATAGCTGCTCCAATGGAACATTTGGCTGTTTCAGAGAAGAGTCAGCCATACGCATTCCGGTTGTGTTTGTTATACTTTCTGTGGCCTCACAGTGCAGTAGCTCGTTTTCCTGCACGCATCCCTGACATAAGGGACTATCTGTAGCTTCCGTCTTGTGTAGATGATAGTTAAGGTCACAGTGACCCGTGACTAGTCCTACCAGTAGACGAAGGTCCTGCCGTTGTAGTTTTAGTAAGTTATTAACAAATAGTTATTAACAGATTTTTACTACTCGATTACTTCATTATTAATGTACGCGAATCCGATCATAACTGTGCTTACTACGTCACGCGTGTTCGTAATGTAGACATCTCCCGATCACCAAAAATAAAGTCAAAGAACTAAAAGTTAAGCGTGATCGCTGCCTAGCCCGCTACGATCACATACAATTAATGCTTTTGTATGGCAAAAATTCAGTAGTCGACAACAGGCCGTTTCTCGATCACCCAATTTATCATCACTAAAACGATTTTTTCTATGGTTATTTTTCATATTTAGCTGATCGCCATCTGACTCAGAAGTAAAACACCTTATTGTTGTTTTAAACAGATAATTGTATTTCCGCTAACATCAGGCAATAAGTCGGAAAATCTTAACAAATATTGGACAAAAACCACCCGTTTACGATCAGGTGATCGTGAAAAGAAAGACCCTTAGTTTTATACCGTCCCGTGCCGACCACCTTATATTTTATTAAATTAGCCTATTTTGTCAGTTAATTTTAAGATTAGGTGAAAATGTGATCATATATTAGCACCACAAACACAACAACAATGGGTAAAGTGTACTAAAAGCATGTTTTCCTTACAATTTAAAGGTTGCTGCCCACTAATTTTTTCGTAAGATTTTGTTCCAAATTCCGCGCAAGCACATCCGTTCATATTCATCGGCTTGCTGATCGATAATAAATGCACTTTTTTGGTGAAATGACTGATACAAGAGAAAGGGATAGGTAGATCTTGCGTTTTCAAGCAAAATTAACGCTTACAATGATTTAATACGGCTGTTATTACAAGTTTTCTTAAAAGTGATCGTGAACCGGCAGTGATCGGTAAACGGGCCGATTCACCCTACATAGTGACAGGTTCGAGTAGATTTGATATTAAACATGACCTAGCAGAAGTGTATCGGCTGTGACCTCGGCTCGGTTACCAAAAATGTATATCTTTGGTACACGTAGGTAGGTATAATTGAAAGACACACCTGCCTACCTACAACTTCTTTTTTTTAACTTTTTGTTAGAAAATTCATAAAACCTGCGATTTTCTCAAGTAGGCTTAGAATTCAATTGTAATAGTAATTTCTCGCACGTAGGTATTGCTTATACCGTGACATCGGTACAAGGTGCATGAAACACAAACATTACACACAAATCTTAATATTGCACGCAATGCAATTTATTTCACATTTTTGAAGTACCTAAATGAATAAAAGTTTCACTACGCTTAGACACATTCGTTATTTATAACTTTTATGGGTATCGATTATTTCGTGGGTTACGATAGCCAACACATATTGGTCACTTTGAACTGTGAATATATATCTATAGGATATCCCAGCGTAACTTGCTCATTTCTTCTTCCAGCTCGACGATCTTCTCGTCTGCCAACAAAGTCCTTACGTTATGTGTTACCAGGGCCAGGGGTCGTTAAATGAGGGGGTGGTAGCCGTGCATCTGCCGGGGATTCTTAGCACCCCCTGCTCCACCGTTACACTGGCCGCTACCGTAGCCAGCATTAGCGGAGCTGCCGGGGACTGGGGGCCTGGTCGTTAGTTGTCTTATCATAGGGGGGGTTTGCCAATACTCGCCACGCTTGGCAGGCGGGTTGGCGAGCGCAGTATAAAATATGATTCTCAGAAGACGCTGCTACCCATCCTTCTGGTACGTGATCTCTTAGTCGACTCTTACGACACCCACGGGAAGACATGGGAGGGTACTATTCTAAGCCGGTACCCCACGGCAAAAACCAAATGTAAAACTATATGAAACAACTCTCAAGAGTCGGCTTGTCGAAAAAACCTCTATGGACGATTTCTTGTTGGCTAAAGACTAACCAAATAGTAAGTTATAATATTATAGTACATTAATATTATATTATATTATGTTATACATTTTTAATTAGAATAAATTACCCGTTACAATAGGGGGATGCAATGTTGTCACAATCGAATTATTTTTAGTATATTTTTAATAAATTTTATTTTATTGTTCTGCTGACATTGTTCACAAGGTAGTTAACTATTCATTGATATGATATTTGAGTGGTATTTATTTGAATAATCCTACTAATATTATAAATGCGAAAGTTTGTGAGTATGGATGTATACATGTATGGATGTTTGTTCCTCTTCCACGCAAAAACTACTGAACAGATTTGTATGAAATTTGGAACACAAATAGCCTATACCCTGGATTAACACATAGGCTTATTTTCATCATCACTATCATCACTGTTATTCATCACCACGACGGATTCGGATGAAATATGAAATACGGATAGCTTATACCCTGGATTAGCACATAGGCTTATTTTCATAATCACCATCATCGCCGTTCTTCATCACCCACCAGGCGGGTAAACGGATTCGGATGAAATTCGGTATGTAGATATTTCAGTTCCGGGAATAACACATAGGCTACTTTTCATCATCATCAACCATCACCACGCGGGTGAAACCGCAGGGCGCAGGTAGTGTCTTTATAAATGTGTTTTTGTAATCTCCCAAACGAAGTTTTGACAGGTCCTCCACCACCACGTGGTCACCACCGCAGAAACCTGTTAAGAACCTCAAATATTAGTTTGTTCTGAACCTCGCCACCAATAAACAGACATCGTATCATCGAAACCCTCGTCTAGAAATGCTAATATACACGTTCTTTGATGCGTATTTACCGTTACATATAGTGGTAATGTACAATAATAAGTTATTCACGCTGAACAGTTTTTAGTACCGTGTAGTATACACGTTACCAAAAACTGTTGAGCGTGTTACGACTACCTAACTCCGTCTAACTCGGAGCCGTCGTCGAGACAACGGCCACTCAACTAGTGAAAACGAAAATTACGAAATTACAAACAAATAAGTCACTTATTTTAAAACTTCGGGTATGGAAATCTCTTTTATCTAATCTCATACTCAAATATAACGATTAAAAAAACAAAAGCAGAACTTGAATGACAGTCTTTATAGACAATAATTTTGTCGAAATAAATTAAAAAAGTTACATTATGATACAGCTCTTCCACAGAGCTCTTCTATGGACAACTGTATCATAATGTAACTTTTTTTCATTAAGATACAACTTCAGCTGGACCAAGGAGGTCGCAATGCAGTTTTTCTTCATAACGTCTGTGGAAGCGGCGCAACACGCATTCGCGATGCGCGACCAACTAATGAATTTGGTGCGAAGCGTTTATAAATAAATGCAAACATGTGCTGTGGATTAGCAAGTTGAAGTGGCAGCGGGCAGGGCACATAGCTCGAAGAACTGATGGCCGTTGGGGCCGAAAAGTTCTCGAATGGAGATCACGGATTGGCAAGCGCAGCATAGGACGGCCACCGACCAGGTGGTCAGACGACCTGACTAAGATCACAGGCAAGGGCTGGATGCGGGCCGCTTCCAACAGGTTCTTGTAGAAATCAATGGGGGAGGCACATGTCCAGCAGTGGACATCCTACGGCTGAGATGATGATGATGTGCTGTAATATTACGTAAATTTAATTATCTTTCATGAGATTAGATAAAGTAGTGTACCTATGTAACTGCACCTAATTTGGCCTTGAAATACTCGTGTATAGAATATACACGAGTATATTCGTGCGTATATTCGAGTATGTACACGCTATAGTCATAAAAAAAACTCGCAACCGCCTCGTTTTTTAACTTAAACTTGTGTTTTACCCTAACTATGATACAGTTTCATAAAGTACTATTTATTAATTCTGTTTTTAATATATAATAAGCAGATTAGTAACTGACTCATGCCTACCTAATATGAATACTCTTATTATTATACCTAAGCCGATATAACAATGTATGTACATATATTATATGTTCAGGATCCTATAGCTATGATTATGTTTAAAGTATATTTTATGGAACCTGTCTTGTTGACATTTGACATTAAGTTAGACAGCAAATGAAATGTATAAAAGAGTATGTCGCCTCAGCTAAAACATCAGTCCTCTTTTTGGTAGCATCCAAGCAATCCACACTTACTGAAAATGAAATTGGTAAATAATTAATTTTACATTATGAAATCACATGTATGTTCATTATATTCAAATTTCAACATAAAAAAAAATGTCATTGCTAATTTATTGTTGCCATGAAATGTGTTAAAACACTGTTTGGAGTGTGACATACTTAACTTATAGTTAATCATCCATTGAACGATGTTCTACAAAAATCACCTTTTGTGTATTATTGTAACAGACTTATACATTATTATTTGTTTGTACTGTATAGATCTAGCGTTTGACCACTATATAAAGGACTGCTGCCTGAACATACCTACTATGTGTTTAGTGCCGGTTTTCCTAACTTTAGGGTGGTCACTACCCAGGTATCACTAACTGGTACTCGAAAGGGCTCTACCACCATGCTGGGAATTTCATAACGGTGTTACCTTCACCGGAAGCTCAAGCCGTTGGTGGGGATCGAACCAGCATCCGTCAGTTTGACAGACGACGCTCCCACCGCTGAGCTACATCGCTTCATTCAGTTGGAGAATGTAACTAATATCGCAGCTGTCATGTCAAACTCACAACAAAGTCAATATAGGTATTATACGGTGAACCGCCGATAAAGCAATATGAACCTACACGTACTGTAACTAGCACAACTACCTACTGGTAGTTTTATGTTAGTAGTTTTAGTGTTGCGAAGATAGCCCAGCAGTGGGAGCATCGGCGGTCAACCTGACTGCCTCTTTGACTCCCATGAAAGCTTGAGGCAAAGGCGATATCAAATTCACAGCATGGTGTTAGGCTACTTTCCACTTCCTGTCTGGCTAGCTACCACCGTCAAGTTAATAAAACTGTCACCGAACACACCGTCACACCTTGAAATCCAGTAAACATTCTAGGTGTAGCATGATGATAAGATCGGTCACTTACGATCTAGTGAGATAGTGGTCAAACTTTAGATGTATAAAGTACAACTATATCTTTCGTAGTATTATTAATCGTCGGTGTTGTAAGGGTTACGCTGTGCACGAACTACAGCAATGATGAGTTAATGTGTGTGTGTAGATCGTCGCCGCAGTGCTGGCCTTCGTGGCTGCAGCGCACGCCGCCAGCTTGGAAGTCACCCCCCGCGCGGAACCCGTCCCCATTGTGAAATCTAGCTTCGAAAACAAACCTGATGGAGGTTACGAATTTGGGTAAGCGATTTTATATATAACTAGCTGCACCCTGCGGCTTACCCCGCTTAGACTATGGTTTTTCCCCTACCTCAATAATCACCAGCTACTATTATTTTTCCAGTACAAAAGGCAGCCTTATCTAGTGGGGTTCTTGCGTTTTCCTACTTTCGATATGTATATTATTAATACGCATAGGTACATATGAAATAAAAGAACGTGGCATATATTTCCACAAGTATAAAACACATTAAATTGTTGTAAGCGTATTGAGTATAAGGGAACTACGAGCAATATTTATACTCTACTATAAAAAGATCGAACAGCTATTAATAGTAGTTTATGAAACTGTATCATAATAAGGGTTCTGAAAACACGAGTGTAAGTTAAAACAACGAGCCGTATAGGCGAGTTTATTTATAGCATTACATGTTCATACAGTTTCATACACTACTTTATCTAATCTCATAAAATACACAATTATTAAAAAAAAATTACGTACAATCACAGCATATTATGTTTCAATTATTTGTAAACGCTTAGCAAAAATCTGATCAATGGCCAAAATCCATTTGCTGGTCGCGCATGCGTGTTGCGCGGCGTCCACAGACTATGTGTACAAAAACTGCATTGCAACCTCCTTAGTCCAGCTTAGTATCATAATGGTAAAAAAGTTAACTTAGATTAGATAAAACATAATTAAATACGTTGCAACGAGGTTACAAATGTGTGCATTATATTATTTTCAGTTATGAGTCCGGAGATGGGTCCAGTCGCCATGAAGTCGGTGAAGTCAAGGAAGTCGAGGGCGAAGACCAGAAACCTCACAAGGTAGTGCTCGTGCGCGGTGAATACTCCTACCCCCAAAAAGACGGCACGCGGGAAGTAATCAACTATGTAGCAAATGAAAACGGTTACCAAGCAGATGGGCCCTCCGTCCCCAAGGTTCCAGCCGTATCCCGGAGATAAGCGTTTTTCTCCCTCTTTCCAGCTATGACAAATCTTGCTAACGAACAATGGACACGGAACACTGCCGTAATAAGTTGTAAAGCGCGTCAATCATCAGACACGCTGTATTTTAGTTGCTAGCTAGTAGATACTGCCACCCTTTTTTGTTTAACTTGTAAAGTATTTTTGTTTACAGTAAATGGATAACAAAATATACGAGTATTTTTAATATTATATCTTTGTTGCCTTACCTAAAAGCGAGGTCTCTGTGGAGGAGAAGGGTACAGTGATGGGACCGACTGGTTTTCCTACATCTACGACAGGTATTCCTACATGAACTTATAATGCGCGAAGCGATGTTCGGATGGAATGGCGGAATCAAAATTGGAGGCATGAATATTTCTAATCTCCGCTAGGTACCTATATATTTTTAAGAAATATTCGCTCTAAATTACTAATAAATTTAAAAAAAAAAATAACAAAAAATGTAGCCGACATCAACACTCAATATTGTGAAATAACTTAAGTCTTAGACTACTTGAATCTTGAACATTAACTTACAATCGATTTTTTAAACCACAGTTTTATTACCTAATGTGCACCTTGGTGCCGTGGTGGTACTGGCCTAGAATAGTACTCCCCCATCTCTTCCCGCGGGAGCCGTAAGAGTCGGTACTTACGAGTTGGCCCGATGTTTGTTGTTTATGTAGAAGGTTGGTGGTTGGTACCAACAGCACTAGACAGTAATGGTATTAATCTCAACAGCATCGGACTGGCACAAACTAGAAATATACAATGAAAGGATAAATTTAAACCACAGGCCAATGAATGTATGTACCTACTAAGGACCACGGATTGCTTCCTGTACACTTTTAAAATATTGGCGTACAATTACCGAACTACGCGCCCTGTAGTCTTCCCGTTCGAAAAGGATACAAATACACTCCTTATGAGTTACATGTATGAATACATATACTGAAGGTACTTAAAATAAGTTCTAAATGCAATACTTCATATTCGATAAGTTTTTTCATTTTTTCATTGCAGCCATAGAACGTCCACAGCTGGACATATGCCTCCTCATATAAGGGGGATTTACCAATACTCGCCACGCTTGGCAGGCATTATTGTTTCCTATCCTGGAAGAAGGCACTGCTGTCCACCTCCTGGACAAATAAGTTACTCTCTTGAAACCTTTCCCCGCGAAAATATTAACTATTTCCCAGAAATCGTATAAATCGTTAAAAAAACTTAAATCAATTGGGTTCATTCTATTATTTCAGTAAACTTACGGGTTAGTAAGTATGAATACTAATATTCGTTGCCTACTCATTTTTTTTCAAAATATTCAGCTTAATAGTTTCTGTGATAAGGTGGGTTAATATTCATATTTTTTTAAATCTCTGAAAGTGTACATTTTAAAATTATACAAAAAATTAAATATATTTGTTGTCCTCATTATAATTTCTTCCACTCATATTTCACATAATACATTGGTTATCACAAAAGTTTTTTTTTACTTGCGGTGTTGTGTGTTGGGCCAGTTTACTCTATGTTTGTACTAAATTTCACCTTTTTTAAATTGTCAAAATTCATACATTACTTTTAGAAATTATAATTTTGCGAGCTAACTGTTATTAGTTATTTATATTGACCTGCACATCGACACAGAATATATTCTCGTACAGTACTAGATTATTGCTTACCAGCCAGATAATCGATTCTCAAGGCACGACACTGATGCTACACGTTTTTATTGGCCTTATGACATCATTTCCGCCGCTATTACGCATCATGTGTATTAATAATAAATCTATACACATGATGTTTATTCAAAATAAAGTAAATCCAATGCATGATAAATAATGTGTTAAGTTCATTGCGTTATTTGCTCCAATATTTGGTAGTTGACATTACATTGTAATATATTATTGACTGTGTGGGCAACTACCTACCCTACTTGTGTAGGCAACATCGTTTTGGTAATAGCTGTAATGATGTTTAGCCGGTATTTAAGATAATTAATAAAAATTAAAAAAATGTTTCTTTAGCCGTATCTTAGACCATTAGAAATTATTCTAACCGCTTCTAAATAAATATTTATTTGCCAATTGAAAATAGAGTTATAAGTGCAAGATTTACGTATAGAACTTACTTGTCATTTCCTAGTAATATTATAAATGCGAAAGCTTCTCTGTGTGTGTAAGTGTGTATGTGTGTATGTTTTTTACCTCTTCAAGCTCAAACGGCTACACCAATTTCGATGAATTTTGGTATGGAGATCACATAGGCTTATTTTCATCATCTCTATCATCACCGTTTTTCATCACCACGCGGGTACAACCGCGAGGCTTACTAATATTAGTAGGATTAGGAGCATGTCGAGTCATTTATTTTTTGACGGACATGTCTTCTTCTCTCAGCCATGTGCGTCCACTGCTGGACGTATGCCTCCCCCATATAGGAGGGATTTGCCAATACTCGCCACGCTTGGCAGGCGGGTTGGCGAGCGCAGTATTATTTCCAACCCTCAGAAGGCGCTGCTGCCCACCTTCTGGTAAGTGAACCCTTAGCCGACTCTTACGGCACCCACGGGAAGAGATGGGGGAGTACTATTCTAGGCCGGTACCACCACGGCGCCCTTGCCGGCGACGGACATGTAATTTGCACCAAATCAGAGAAACACCCAATTACAGTAATTATTATAAATAACTTGTATCCGGGCGGCAAACGAGCGGCGAGCAGCTCGCAATACCTACGTGCAAGTTATTTTGTAGAAATACTCGTATGCATAAAATTATATACAAAATAAAATCTTATGCAACTTAAATCAACTTACAGTTACGTACTTGAAGTCAAAAAGACAGGCAAAGCAGGGTTACCGAATGCAAGTTGATATTTTTAAGTAAAAATTCGGTCGCTGTAGCAACGGCCAAGATTGTATACGACTTTTGTTAAGAGCCCAAACACCAGACACAAATGTAAAATTTGTTGTGTAGGTAGGTACTACAGCGGCAAAAAGGGCTCGACTCAGCGTTAAGCCTCCCTACCATAGAGTGGATAGCGGAGGCTTTGTTATTCTGCCGATACCTACTTCACTCGCCAGCCCCTGTGAGGAACTACCCATAACACCTGCAAATAAATATTAATATAAATAGGCAGTAAATATATACACACAATAAGATTTAGCCCATTTACCCACAAAACATTTGTTTAATTATTTAATTTTTTTACAAACTCTGGCCCCCGCACTAGGATTCTCTGTATCGCGGGAGGCATGGACACACACAATCACAGCACACAAACATCCAAGACCCCTCGACAAACATCTACACTCATCGCAAAAATGTTTGAACTGCCGGGATTCGAACCAATACTAAAATAATGAATACCAATAAATTGGTAGTACGTATTGGTTAATTTATTATTAGTGTTATTTGAGAGTTCAATATAGGTATATACCTTCTTGCCCTCATTAAGAGGTGAAAAGAGCACTAAGTATATTTGTTTTCACCAGACAATCCAGTCTTTTTCCTGTAGTATATGGCTTTTATTTTGGTTTGTAATGTTAATAATTATATTATAAAGAAAAGTGAGGTGCTACACTATGTATGTACTTTAGGTTGTATGACAATATAAGCGTTTTTCTTAATCCAACCATCATACATACTGCATCTATTTGTATGCAGTGATGACGCTTTCTTTACGGGTGGCGCACGGGCTGTGGCGCACAGCTCGTGCGCCACCCATAAAGCCGGATACAAGTTATATATAATAAATACTGTGATTGGGCGTTTCTCTGATTTGGTGCAAAATCACATGTCCGTCTACAAATAAATGACTCTACGTGCTCCTAATGAACTATATATTTTTATATGACAAATAAGTTCTATACGTAAATCTTCCACCTAAAACTCCATTTTCAATTGGCAAATAATTACAATACGCGTTTAGAATAATTCTTATGGTCTAAGATACGGCTAAACAAATATATACCCTCATCTCTTATATAATGATGAAAAGGTTTACATATTAGATAATATTTAGACGGATAAAGTGTACATGAGTGGCCGAGCTAAGCCCCGAGCCAGTACTGTTAAATAACTACTCCATGTCCATGACTGTGAATGATTGGTTCATTATAAAAAATCCCTTTGTGTCCTTGTCTCTCGCACGGAGTAGCGCGCGCAGCGCCTCTCTGTCACTCTCCCATATAGCGCTTCAATCTGAACTTTAAAAAAATGTAAGCAACCATGAACATGACACAAGGCAACTTAATACTGTTAGATAGGCAATAAAATAACCATTGTTTGTTAAACAGTCAAGTAACATTGTATTATTATTGAATATTCTAGTTCCGGCATTTCGCTAGGGAACCCATGTGCCATGTATCAATTTCGATACATCATCTAGAATATTCTAGTTCCGGCATTTCGCTAGGGAACCCATGTGCCATGTATCAATTTCGATACATCATCTAGAATATTCTAGTTCCGGCATTTCGCTAGGGAACCCATGTGCCATGTATCAATTTCGATACATCATCTAGAATATTCTAGTTCCGGCATTTCGCTAGGGAACCCATGTGCCATGTATCAATTTCGATACATCATCTAGAATATTCTAGTTCCGGCATTTCGCTAGGGAACCCATGTGCCATGTATCAATTTCGATACATCATCTAGAATATTCTAGTTCCGGCATTTCGCTAGGGAACCCATGTGCCATGTATCAATTTCGATACATCATCTAGAATATTCAACAATATTAAACAATATATGTATATGTAATATGTAAGTCAGTCAAGTATGACTGACTTACATATTAATTAACATATAATCAGTGTCATAAGTAAATAACAGAAGATATAAGTATTTCTTAAGCCGTATCACGTACTATAATAAAATCTTTTTTCACTAAATCTCATTATCCTCAGTGTCCTTAACACTAACTATGGGAATAGTATTAAAATATAAAAAATAGCAAATGTTTAACTGCGCACCATTGTTCCGAGGGCTTAAAGTGCACAGTAACAAAAATGTGGTTTAAACAAATCAATTGTTAACTAATGTACGAGATGTAGTAGATATAAAATAGATTTGTCACTAAAATAAAAACTGATCACCCTTAGCCTTCAATATCAAGAGATCAATCCCCCGAGCTCATTGCTCATCAAGTTGACCAGTCAACAGTGAGCAGGGCACGACACGACACGAACTTATGTCCTTACAGTTAGCGTCATTTTGAGGGAAGTACTGACTTTTGAACTGTTTATTTTAATAATTTGGTAATTGAGAGCAAATATTTCTTAAAATATTTCTAAGATCGCAGGCAGGGGCTGGATGCGGGCCGCTTCCAACAGGTCCTTGTGGAAATCAATGGGGGAGGCCTATGTCCAGCAGTGGACGTCCGATGGCTGTGATGATGATGATGATGATGATTTCTTAAAAATATATAGGTTACATTTTTTGTTATTTTTTTTTTAAAATTTATTAGTAATTGAGAGCGAATATTTCTTAAAAATATATAGGTACCTAGCGGAGATTAGAAATATTCATGCCTCCAATTTTGATTCCGCCATTCCATCCGAACATCGCTTCGCGCATTATAAGTTCATGTTATACGTAGATGTAGGAATACCAGTCGGTCCCATCACTGTACCCTTCTCCTCCACAGAGACCTCGCTTTTAGGTAAGGCAACAAAGATATAATATTAAAAATACTCGTATATTTTGTTATCCATTTACTGTAAACAAAAATACTTTACAAGTTAAACAAAAAAGGGTGGCAGTATCTACTAGCTAGCAACTAAAATACAGCGTGTCTGATGATTGACGCGCTTTACAACTTATTACGGCAGTGTTCCGTGTCCATTGTTCGTTAGCAAGATTTGTCATAGCTGGAAAGAGGGAGAAAAACGCTTATCTCCGGGATACGGCTGGAACCTTGGGGACGGAGGGCCCATCTGCTTGGTAACCGTTTTCATTTGCTACATAGTTGATTACTTCCCGCGTGCCGTCTTTTTGGGGGTAGGAGTATTCACCGCGCACGAGCACTACCTTGTGAGGTTTCTGGTCTTCGCCCTCGACTTCCTTGACTTCACCGACTTCATAGCGACTGGACCCATCTCCGGTCTCATAACTGAAAATAATATAATGCACACATTTGTAACCTCGTTGCAACGTATTGAATTATGTTTTATCTAATCTAAGTTAACTTTTTTACCATTATGATACTAAGCTGGACTAAGGAGGTTGCAATGCAGTTTTTGTACACATAGTCTGTGGACGCCGCGCAACACGCATGCGCGACCAGCAAATGGATTTTGGCCATTGATCAGATTTTTGCTAAGCGTTTACAAATAATTGAAACATAATATGCTGTGATTGTACGTAATTTTTTTTTAATAATTATGTATTTTATGAGATTAGATAAAGTAGTGTATGAACATGTAATGCTATAAATAAACTCGCCTATACGGCTCGTTGTTTTAACTTACACTCGTGTTTTCAGAACCCTTATTATGATACAGTTTCATAAACTACTATTAATAGCTGTTCGATCTTTTTATAGTAGAGTATAAATATTGCTCGTAGTTCCCTTATACTCAATACGCTTACAACAATTTAATGTGTTTTATACTTGTGGAAATATATGCCACGTTCTTTTATTTCATATGTACCTATGCGTATAAATAATATACATATCGAAAGTAGGAAAACGCAAGAACCCCACTAGATAAGGCTGCCTTTTGTACTGGAAAGCAGCTGGTGATTATTGAGGTAGGGGAAAAACCATAGTCTAAGCGGGGTAAGCCGCAGGGTGCAGCTAGTTATATATAAAATCGCTTACCCAAATTCGTAACCTCCATCAGGATTATGTTTGAAGCTAGATTTCACAATGGAAACGTCATCCGCGCGGGGGGTGACTTCCAAGCTGGCGGCGTGCGCTGCAGCCACGAAGGCCAGTACTGCGGCGACGATCTACACACACACATTAACTCATCATTGCTGTAGTTCGTGCACAGCGTAACCCTTACAACACCGACGATTAATAATACTACGAAAGATATAGTTGTACTTTATACATCTAAAGTTTGACCACTATCTCACTAGATCGTAAGTGACCGATGTTATCATCACGCTACACCTAGAAGGTTTACTGGATTTGAAAGGGTGACGGTGTGTTTGGTGAGTTTTATAAACTCGAGGTTGGTGGTAGCTAGCCAGGCAGTTAGTGGAAAGAAGCCTATATATAGAATTCCCAGCATGGTGGTAGGGTACTTTCGAGTACCAGTTAGTTACCCGGGTGGTTACCGCCCTCAAGTTGGCACAACTGTCATCAAATACGTAGTATGTTCAGGCAGCAGTCTCATTCTGCGATAGTGGTCAGACGCTAGATCTAAGTACCTATACTTGCTTTAAATCAGTAAACTGCTAAAGGCACGTTTTCCCCGATAAGCTAAGCCCTGGCAGGATTTTTTTGAACACTACTGCCTGGCGCGGGCGGTAGAAATAAATATAGTGGCAGTACTTCCGCGGGCGAATTCTCTGCTGCTATATTGCTCTACTGCTCTTCAGCTGAGTACATAAAGAATATAAATTTGATATAATTATATATAATTAAATATTTTACTTACCAATTTCATTTTGAGTAAGTGTGGATTTGGATTGCTTGGATGCTACCAAAAAGAGGACTGATGTTTTATCTAAGGCGACATAATCTTTTATATATTTCATTTGCTATCTAACAAAATGTCAAAAATACAGGTTCCATAATATATACTATTATATAACATAGCTATGGGATCCTGAACATATAATATATGTACATACATTATATATTGGCTTATAATAATACGAGTATTTCATATTAGGTAGGCATGAGCCAGCTACTAATCCATTTATGTATTTATGACATGTGATTAATATAACTGGATTCACCTGAAGTTTTAAACTAATAGGTGAAATATTTGTATCTGGCCGTTTTCTTAGCTTAATGTTAACTAGAGTAAGTAAGGGTGAGCAAAGGGTTATATTTTTTTCAGGCTTTTCAGTGACCTTTGTTACTCACGGGATCAATTGTCATTGTGTATGTGCATCGATGTCTTTAACCGCAACTATAATATCGCCGAGGTATGAGTAGCACTTTTCAGCAATTGGAGTGTAACTGAAAAACCGCTTGTCCGATTTCACGAAATGTAAATGGGACTACCTCGGTAGTGTAATCTATCAAACAAAAAAAGAACCATCAAAATCGGTTCATAAACGACTAAGTTATCCGCGAACACACATAAAAAATAAAAAACATATATGTATAGGTACGGTCGAATTAAGTAACCTCCTTCTTTTTTTGAAGTCGGGTAAAAACACATTAAATCCTTTTTTTCTTTCAAATATTGTTATCTATATATAAGCTAGGATTTCAATCTGAATGTTTTATATGCCTATTGACAGAAATGACATTTTCGTAATTTCGTTAACTTTTTAAAACGTAAACGTTTTCTATATTTCCCTGACCGTTGTCTCACTTCAAAGTTACATAGTTTAGGAATGCGTCAACGAAAATATATGAATCTTTAAACTAGATTTTCAATTAATACTAAATTTGAATTTATTCACGTAGTAGTCGCGGAACTGAGAACTTTATAATATTCAGAAGCTTAGAAAACAATTACATTTTTAAGCGACAGTGTAACCGTCATCAATCATATTTTACGTGATATCGTGGGCCAGGTTATTAAGTACTAAGTACACAATTGCACTAAGTTATCATATCATACTTACCAACTATGTAGCTGTTTTTATAAATAAATAATTGGCAAAGAAACACACGTGCCGTCTGATGGTAAGCGATTACCGTCGCCTATGGTTGTCTATGTCAGATGTATATAATATTATATTTCCGAAATGATAACAATAATTAGTTTTTAAGAATTAGACAACATCTTTCATTTGGAACAATAATATTATTCTATTATTAAAATAAAACACTAATAACTAATTACAATACTGCAGCTACTACAATAACATTTGAGCAATCCTCTAGCTATTGGTAGCTTATAGATAACTCAAATGTTCTAACATTCTGGGCACGCTACCGGCCGGCAGCGTGCCCAGAATGCTAGCAGCATTGCCACGCTGAATTGCAATGCTGATTCGTTGAGCCAAATATGTGCCAGCATTATGTTCACGCGTCGCATCGATCAAACGTTCTGATAAGTTCTGGCAAGTCCGATGAGCATCCGGTCCTGGTCCCCACGGGCCCAATGTCTGTCTATGAAACTATTATTTATTTATTTTGGAAATGACTTAATGCTGTTTACCACATGGGATATTAACGGCTTCACCGGACTTTTGGCGAGTGCAGAGGGCACTCAGCCGATTTTGGGTTGGGGTGAGGGGGGGGTGCGACTAGCGCAAGGGCACCTCAGGGGTTCGGACCTCGGCTTGGGCTATCGCCTAAACGAGGTAGCGTCTGTGTGTGTGGACGTCGCAGACTATGGCGCGGCCTATCGGTTGGGGAGCCACCAAGATGGGTAGTAGCTGAGTGATGGGTGATACGTCTAATCGGGGGGCTGCGACGCAGTGGTCTACGGCGGGCTCGGTGTCTTACCGTGAAGCCAGCGAGCCCGAAGCCGCTGACTAGGTCACGGTTGGAGATCGAGTTATGAGAGCGCGGGTCATTAGCCGGAGTTTGAGCTGCCTGAAGCACGGTTATCGGGTCGTCTGCGTCTACGAGCACGTGACGGGGGCGCCGGCGAAGGGGCGTGAACCACGGGTCGGTCGAGTCAGTTGAGTAATTGGCCGCTTGGACTACCAAGGGATTCGGATGGTGGGCCGCGGAATCGAAGTATCGGCGTGAACAGTTTTTGATGTGTTGGGCGATTGTGGGGAGGCCTAAGTCGCAATGCAATTCGGCGTTCCGTACGTACCACGGAGCGCCGGTTGCCTTGCGCATGAATCTATTTTGGATTGCTTGGAGTTTTGTTCGCGTGACCAAATACGACTGAGGCGTAAGTCATAATAGGGCGTATACAGACTTTATACAGTGTTATCTTATTTCTAAGGGACATTTTACTACGTTTGCCTATGAGGGGACTGAGGCGGTTCATAACGAAGGCTGCTCTGTTGCGAACCGTTTTGATGTGTTCACGGAAGGTGAGTTTACGATCGAGTGTGACGCCTAGGTATTTAGCTAACTTAGCCCAAGAGATGGGTCTATTGAAGAGGGATAGCGGTTTGGGCGTAACTGACTTGAAAGTGAAGTACACTGCTGTGCTTTTGTCTGGATTGACAGAGATCCGCCATTTACGGAACCAAGCACCGATGTCGGTGATGGCTCGCTGTAAGGCGGCTCTCTGTCTAATCGGGTGCCACCCAGTGCAGTAGATGGCTGTATCATCTGCGAACTGGGCGATCTGAACTGAGGGTTCGGAATGTGGGATGTCACTAGTGTATAGCGCGAATAGTACGGGAGAGAGCGTGGACCCCTGAGGGACCCCTGCTGTGACGTGATGTGGGGTAGAGAGTGTACCCTCGACGCGGTAGCTAAAGGTTCGATCTGTGAGAAAGTCTTGTATTATTCGTACAAGACGATCTGGCACGCCAAGAACGTATAGCTTATATGTTAAGCCATTGTGCCAGACTTTGTCGAACGCTTTAGCCACGTCGAGGAAGACGGCTATCGTGGATTGAGGTTTGGGTTTCCGATTGAAACCTTCTAAAATGTGCTCGGTGACGCGGTGTAATTGATGTGTGCAACTATGTCGGGGCCTAAAGCCAAATTGTTCATTTGGCAGAAGGTTTTTGGACCTAATGAGGGGCCAGAGGCGGTTAAGAATGATGCGCTCATACAGCTTCCCCAGAGCGCTGAGGAGGCTGATAGGGCGGTAGCTAGACGGATCGCAGGCTTTTTTAGCTGGTTTGAGTATGCCGATGACTATTGCATGTTTCCAGGCGGCTGGGAACATGCCGTTAGCCATGGCGGCATTGAAAATGCTAACTAGCAGGTGTACTAGGGGAGCGGAGAAGTGTTTGAGCAGTTTGTTGCTAATCCCGTCTGCTCCTGGAGCCTTACGTTTTTTGAGGCCCTTGATGAGGGACTCTACCTCGGAAGATTTAGTTGGTGGGATGGGAGGGAGATCTGATATGGGGACAGTATTCGCGAGTTCGACTTCGGAGTCGACTAACTGAACGTGGTCTGGGTTTACGTGGTCCTCGTTGGGGGCGCATTGGGTTTCTAGGCTATCGGCTAAACATTCGGCTTTATCCTCGTCAAAAAACGCGATGGATTGAGGGATGGGTCTGAGTAGGGGGGGAAAGGCTGGTGGGCGGTCTGTCTTTAGTGCTCGTGCCATCCGCCAGTACGCCTGGTGGGATGGTGCGATGGTTGAGAGTGTGTCGTCCCACCTTTGAGAACGCAGCTCGGCCATGCGCTTAGTTACAGCACGCTGTAAGTAGCGCATGTTTGCTTTCTTCTCAGGGGTGGGAATTGAATCGTATGCCCTAGTGGCTGCGTTTTTTTGAGTCAGTAGCCTTCTAGCGTCCTCGGGAAGCTCAAAGCGGTGGTCGGCCGCCGCGATCACCTTCTTCGAGGACTCACCTATAACGGTGCGGAGGTGGTCGCTGAGGGCGTCTATTGAAAGGGAGATGTCATCTACTGTCTGTATGTCGTCGGGTATTTTGTCAAGGTCAGGTGAGCTGATCGCTTTTAGGGATTCCCCTAATTGCTTCCAGTTCACTATCGTCTTGTATGTCGGTGTATTGTCGGTCGGTTCGGGGCCGAGTTCTAGAAGAACTGGGCGGTGGTCTGAGATAAGTTCGTGAATCACTCTTAGGGAACGCAGCCGAAGCGTGACGTTCTTTAAGAGTGCTATTTCGAGTATGTCGGGACGATGACCGTCTTGGTAGGGATATCTAGTGGGCTCCGTGGGGGCGATAATATCAAAGTTTAACAAGTTAACTAGGTCATCGAGTATTTTACCGTTTTTGTTAGTGGCAGTGCAATTCCACATAACGTGTTTACTATTGAAGTCTCCTATCAGAAGGACGGAGTCACTCATTGAGAGGAGGGTCTCTAAATCGCTTGGGATCAGTTCTTTGGATGAAGGGACGTAGCACGAGGCGATAGTGACAGGTTGATGACCTGTCATACCTAGCAGGCAAACCGAGGCTTCTAACACGGATAACGTGGGCGTGACTAAGGGGATGCGGTGTAGGGACCTTTTGTAATATATCAACGTACCACCTTTTACGGAGTGTAATCTATCGTTCCGTATCGCGGCGTAGTTTGCGAACTTGGGCGTAGCTCTGCCGGGCTTGAGAAAGGTCTCTTGCACGCAGAGGATGTCGACCTGATGGGTCTTACAAAATTCGTGAACAATGTCGCGTTGATTGAAAAATCCGTCCGTATTGAACGTAGCAATCGTGATGGCGCGCGGTTTAACTCTAGTGGTTGTACTAGCCATCTTGGTGTCTTATGGAGTTGGTGATGGAGTAGCTCCTAATGGTGCTGAGGATAGACGCGTGCTCGAGCGTCGCTTGTAATCGGGCGTTGGGGTTTGTCGCGGAGCGAAGTTTGTGTGCGAGCACACTGACCTCGTCCATGTCTATGGCCATCGCGTAGTCCATGACAAGCGCGAGGTCAGCGGCGAGGTTTGTTTGCGCGAGCGAAACCGGTTTCGCTTGTTTAGGAACGGGCATTACGGCGGGCGCGCGGTACGGGGCCAGGGCGCGGGGCGCGGCGGGGGGAGCTGAAGGGCGCGTCGGTGCGACGGTAGGTCGGTTTGCAGCGGGCGGCGGTCACGATTGACCCAAACTCAGGGGCTTGGACCAGGCGTTATGAGAAGGCGCGGGGGCGGGTGTCGACGGTGACATCTGTGATAACGTGGTTTGCTTATGGCCTATTGGTTGTGCGTGGGCAATATGCGGACGCATGAGTGGAGCGGGCCTAGAGGTCCCATGATTTGTATACCGTGGCGCCTTAGGGCAACCGCGATAATTCGCAGTGTGCCCCTGGTTGCCACAGAGTACACAACTCGGGGGTTCGCGGCTATCCTTCGTGCGAGAGCAGTCGGATGTGCCGTGGTCGCCTAGACACTTGACGCACCTAGGGCGAGCGTGGCAAAACCGGGCTGCGTGGCCGTACAGCTGGCAGCGGTGGCATTGACCGGGAGGGCCGTTCCTATACGGGGCCTCGACTACGAGTCCCGAAAGACCTACTACCTCCTTAACATTAAAGATCGCCTTCCCCGCCGGCGTGCGGTCGAGGATGGCGAGCACCATGTCGTATGGAGCGCGGGTTTTGCCACTGTACATGCGGTGGCATACGAGTATCGGGTATTGCTGTTTTTTGAGGTCAACTAATATCGAGTTGGAGCTAATATCCTTGGGGAGTCCGCGGATGACTACGCGGAGTCGTTTCTCCTCCTCGAGAGCAAAAGTGTGGAAGCTTATGCTTTCGAGGCGGAGCAGGCGGGTAAGGGCGCGGTGGTCATTAGGTGTTGGTACCTGTCCCTTTATACCGGTCTGGGTGGTTCGCGCGGACGTAAAACTGATGCCGCGCGGGATCATCATTCGCGAGACTTTGTCCCACATCCCCTTGTCCTGAATGAACAGAGGGGGTGGGGCCTTAACGCGTCCCGCGACGGGTGCTCCTTGAGGAGGGGCGCCGTTTTGGGATTGGGAGGCGACGGACGGTGGGGGGCACGGGGCAGAGGGCTCGGGAGTCTTGCTGCTGGAGGCCGCGCATTGCGTCTTCGGCGGAGGAGAGGGGGTGGAGGATTCGCGCCGCTGCGCGCTTCCTTTTACCCTACGGTTTGAAAACCGTCGTCTTCACTATTATCGTCGGAGGGTGGGTCGGAACGCTGTTCGATTTCCATCTCGGAATCCGACGATTCCGAGATGTCGACGCGAGAGGTCGAGGGTTCGGGCGCTGTCGCGGTAGGAGTCGCGGTTGCAGGGGAAGCGGAGCTTTCGCGAGTTAGGTTAAGGTACGGCTTGGGAGCCCGCGAATTAGCGGCATGATCGGCGGCGTGGTACGCATTAAATTGATCTACCAACTGGGGGTGGTATTTAGATAGCCACTGAGCTATGTCGGTGGCCGTGGGCGAGCGGGCCTCGGAGCTAGCCATCCTAAGTGAGGCGGCTTAGGACGTTGGGCACGGGCGAGCTAACATTCCCCGCCGTGAGGCGGCGGGGACGGTAATTAAGGACGTTACAAGTTTTAGACACACACACACACACAGACGTACACAGTTTAAAAATATAAAATAAAGATAAAAAATGTACGCGAGAGGGTCGGTGAGAAAAAAGGGAACGATACCAATATCCAGAGTGCTGCAAATACTATCGCGACACAACAGACCACTTCGTAAACCAACACAGATCACAGAGCGTCCGCAATGTCCGTAATAGTCTATAGTACGATGCACTGAGAACACTTTTCACAACACAGTCTCAAACACTACGAGTCTATATGCGTGGAAAAATCTAATAGCTAATTTTTAAAGTCTATAATCCGGGTAGGTGAGAAAAACCTAGATCGCTAACACAACACGACACAGTCAATATGCGCGGAAGAATCTAAAGTCCAATGTTTATAGTCTAAAAGTCTGGGTAGGTGAGAAGCACCAACATTGATTACACAACACAGTCAATATGCGTGGAGAATCTAATGTTCGAAGTCTAGAGTTTATAGTCCGAGTAAGGTTTCACTGCACAGGCACTGAATGTCGCAACACTGAAAGTCACTGCGCGGAAAGTTCGTACGGAGAGAAGAGTCGGCGATATGGCGCGAGAACGAGAGGGCGAGAGAGCGTCGGCGAGCGCGGTCAAGTGGGATGAAATTCCATAGCTTGGAGCGAACACGTGCGACCCACTCGAGAGCGGGGAACGGAAAAATGACACTGGAGCTATGAAACTAATTAGGACTGCCATAAATGTTTATCGTCACCGTCACACCCCGTATGCAGCTGCCGAGCTCACCAACCGAGTGTTCATTGCATCGAGCGCATGTTGGTTTGTTTGGAATTTTTTTTCCGTTAGGTCTCTGTACTATATCTATGGGGAACATTATTTTATCCCCTTTCTTTATTGACCACTCTCCATAAACATAGCCTTGGACGCCGATGTCCCTTTACTTATTGTTTTTGTGTAGAACTTAGCTTTGACAGATTTAATAAAATTATAATTATATTACAGCTATCAAATTTGCAATAATATTATTTCTTGGAAGTCATTCGCTTATTTCGTTAACATTATTTATTAAAACTCATATTTTTTCACCTGTGGAGCCCACGATGACTCATGGTTCCTAGTACGTACTCATCGGAGCGGTAAGCAAATGTCATGCTTGTTTTTAATAATACTTATTGTCGCTGCAACTACCTCTGCGGCGTAAGTGTTTCTCTCCTGGAATTCCTGCCAGTTAATACTATCTAATGAAACTATAAAATTCACCTGCTTCGCCTGGGAGAAACTTGTTGCAGAGCGTGGTGTCGTTATCCGAGTGATCTTTTCACACATCAGCTCAGATCTCGCCGCACCATGCTCGCTGAGGCACGTGTGACGGGCGTAGTACTAATAGAACCCTCGCCAGATGTGACTAAACGTGGTCTAAACTAGGCGCTGTAGTCGCGATCACGCAGATAGCGAAATCGATCCCACTTTTCATATTATGGGCTCTCAATATCTCACAATATTGGGTAATGTGTCAGTAATAAAATCGCCTACTGTCAGAAACTCTACATTAATTTTGCTTATTTTATCGAAAAAGCATCTCTTTACCATTTGCCAAGAAATGCACTAGCGGTCAAATTAGTCTTATAGAGGCATACTATCGCTTTACTAAATTCTATTAAATGTATAGCTGATATTATCAATAATCTCTCCACTGACAACGCTGGTAACTCATCATTTTCTAAGCACTTAATCTTATTGCTTACATAAATGCAGGAGCCGCCGTGCCGTATTGTTTTCCTACAATAACTTGACGCCAGCTTAAAACCGGTCCTTTTGACGCACTGTAGTTTTAATGATATAACCAGTGTTCGGTTAACGCGAGTGTGTTACAATTCAGATCATATTCTAACAAAACTTCAATAGTAGACGATCGATCGACGCACGAGCATTGTTCCCCCACCTGTGGGCCAACATGTTGCTGCCATTATTTACTCATATAATCGCTCCGGTACACCCACAATGAAAGCTGCGTGCCAATTAGATTTAGTTTGTCGTTTTTCAATGTGGTATTCTTCGCATCTGGCAATTTTTTTTATGTTATTAAGTATAGTTTATATCGCGGTGTCTGGCCTAAACCGACACGCTTGTATTATATATGTTCCCACCCACCACTATCTACGCAAAAATAAATCCAGAGGTTCAAGCTGATACTTAGGTGCACCGTTCTAAAGGTGAGAGCAGTACTCCACGTGCGGCCGAACTTGTGCTTTGTATAGTAACAGCCTTGGCATTGGTGTGAAGAACCGCTTCGCCCTGTTAAGCACACCAATTTTACTTGGATAATAGCTTGGCTTTGGTCGCAATATATTTTTTTTTCACACACTCACACCCCCCGCACTAGGATACCCTGTGTTGCGGGAGGCATAGGCACACACAATCACAATACACAAACATCCAAGACCCGAGAACAAACATCTTTGCTCATCACAGAAATGTTTGCCCCGGCCGGAATTCGAACCCGGGGTCGCGGTTCCAAAGTCAGTGTCGCTGATCACTGAGCCACGACGACCGTCAGTATATGCTCGCGAAACTGCACGTAAGCAGTTTCGCGTAGCTATTTATGTAAACTCTACATTTGAACAATCACATCTTGTAGCTACTCGGGAACAGCGGGGGAGGAAGCTCGTTCCACGTTTTGCAGATGTATGGCAAAAACGATCGATACAATCGCGCTGTATGTGACTCTATTATATATATGGATCAGCTTTCGAGCGGTGTCGACTAGTGCGGTGGTAAAACCGTGATGCAGGAGTATGTTGACATGGTGTATGTTATAGGCGTTCACATGAGCGTCATTGACTGAGAGGTCGCCTTGACCACTCGACTACTTGCTAGGAAATGCCGAGGCGCTATCCTCCCCCACCCTCCACAATCGTATGTGTAGGGGCGCCATAGACCCCATAGCCACAGTGCTTCGTCCGTTCTGGTACAGTATGCCGGGATGACATAACACTTCTTCTTCTGCTTTCAGCCATGTGTGTCCACTGCTGGACATATGCCTCCCCCATATAGGAGGGATTTGCCAAGACTCGACACGCTTGGCTGACGACGCTGACGACGCAGCTTGGCAGGCGGGTTGAAGAGCTCAGTAAGATTTCCTATCCTCAGAAGGTGCTGCTGCCCACCTTCTGGTACGTGGTCCCATAGCTGACTCGTACAGCACCCGCGGGAAGAGATGGGGGAGTACTACTCTAGGCCGGTATCACCGCGGCACGACATGATGTGACATAACACATTCCTTGACAGTTAACCCGGTTTCACAATTATTGTAATGTATAAGGCTCTATAAAATATATGATCTTTTCCTAAAAGGTCGTAAAATAAATAATACAAGACAGTCCCACTAGAACATGTGTATTTAATATGCATAATTATATATTTAATGTTTATTTTTATAATGTCTGCTTACGGTATTGAATTTTAATGTTTCTATTTTTTTTAATCACTCTCAGACCCCGCACTAGGATTTCCTGTGTCGCGGGAGGCATGGACACTCACAATCACAGCACATTAACAACCAAGACCCGGGACAAACATCTACACCCATCGCACAAATGTTTGCCCCTGCCGTGATTCGAACCCAGGGTCCCGGAGTCACTGAAATCATGTCACTGACACTGACCACTGCGCCACGGCGACTGCCGTTGTTTGTGTTGTATATTTATTTTAATAATAATTATTATTAAATATCTTGTATTTTAATTATGTGTAATTGCAATTGAAACAAATAATACGGCGTAACCAAACAACTCGGAAGCTTCTATGTGGAAAATTCATATAGTTGTAAGATTTTAGTCACATAATTGATCTCATAAATTATATCATTGGATATTTCTCCCCATAGATATACTAAATCTAAGAGTTTTCAAGTGCTAACATATGTTTTTTGTGGGCGAGCGCTCACTGAATTATATTTAAAATGGCGGCGAGGCATTTATAACGTCGTCGTTGCTCGTACTCGATGTTACAGCAAAGTGAACCTTAAGCAACATAATCTGGATGTTATCGACGTGTCTGGATCTAATGGTTATTATTAAACTGCAGCCCCAGGCCCGCCTCGGGCTTGGTACTTTATAAGGGAAGAAGGTAATCGCCTCATACATTTCATCATGACGTAGATATGGGAACTATTCCGCAGTTTAACATCTGTATCATAATTATGTCTCTGCGTTGCCCGAACGAACTCTTTATTATTATATCGAATCGGCAAGCGTTTGACCACCATCTCACCTGATGTTAAGTAATGATGCGGTCTACGATGGACCACGCTTGCCTAAATACCTGTTCTCTCGTGACTTAATGACAACCACATTTTATTCATGCGGTGACCCACCCCGGTAACTTACATTTCGTAAAGGAGACCAATTAAAAATAAATAAAATACTTTGTTATCCATTTACTGTATTATATTGTATATTTGGAAACTTATAAGGGCGGCAGTGAAGCATCAACTAGCTAGTAACTAAGATATAGCGCGCCTGATGCTTGGCCCGCTGTACAAGCATCAACTAGCTAGTAACTAAGATATAGCGCGCCTGATGCTTGGCCCGCTGTACAAGCATCAACTAGCTAGTAACTAAGATATAGCGCGCCTGATGCTTGGCCCGCTGTACAAGCATCAACTAGCTAGTAACTAAGATATATCGCGCCTGATGCTTGACCCGCTGTACAAGCATCAACTAGCTAGTAACTAAGATATATCGCGCCTGATGCTTGGCCCGCTGTACTATTATATCACTATTCTATGTCCATTGTTCGTTTGTTGTAGCCGGGAAGAGGGAGAGAAACGCTTATGTCCGGGATACGGCTGGAGCCTGTGGGATGGAGGGTCCAACCGCGCGGTAACCTAGCTCATCGCCTTCATATTGAACTGTTTCCTGGGTGCCGTCGTCCCTGGTGTAGGAGTATTCACCGCGCACCCACAGAACTTCTTTGGGCTTGTTCTCTGCGTCCACCACCGACTTGATCTCACCTGTTTCCTTGCGAATGGAACCGTCGCCGCTCTGATACCTGAAAATATCATACACACACTTTTGATCTCGTCGCAATCGAACAAATTAAATATAATTATAGTAATTGAAAACTGCTGATATATATATTTCCTATAGACTTTAACCCTATTCCTACTCAAAACTAACGTGTGTGTTAAAAGTTCACAGTAATCTGGCCAATTCAACCATATGTATAAAGAGAGGTAAAGATTTAGATTGTAAGTCGATTAATTCCAATTTAATGTTTTCGATACTATTACAAATGTTCGCCATGTTATTTATATTTAGTAAAAAACAACGTTTTTATTACATGACCTTATCAAAGATGGTAAAAACAAAGAAAATATTATAGCACTGTTATCCAAGAAGTATGATTTCCAAGAAATGAATTGCTCGCGGCAGTGGCGAGACAAGAGGAAAGAGCACTTAGTAGTTTTAGATTAAGGAGATTATGTTAGAATAATTAAAGTCAAAGAGAAAACACTCACTCAAAGCCGTAGCTCCCTGCGGGCTGTAGGTCGAAGTAATATTTCGTAATGGGGACGGGTTCCGCGCGGGGGGTGAGTTCCAAGCTGGCGGCGTGCGCTGCAGCCACGAAGGCGAGCACTGCGGCGACGATCTGGAGACATACGGAAGATGCGACATGCTAAGCTAGCTGACGTCACAGCGTAACTAACACCGCTGTTACGCACATGAAATAGGTATATGTATTACTCATTATTCTCAATATCTATTCTAGTTATCGACAGATTACGTTTTATTGCCGTACGCCTTAAGCTTGGCATTTGATGAAGTATCTACAGATTTGAAACAGCGAAACACCTTCGCTTTGTAAGAAATCTGTAAACACGTTCCCAACCATCAAAGATGAACAACTGTTTACCAAAATATCGAAGAACGTGTCCGTTTCTCGTATGATCTGGGAGTGACTGTATCTTTGGCATCGTAGTTTATTTTAAATTAGACTCATAAGAACAAGCAGCATTGTGTTCCGACCGCGGTCTCGCGGGTGTTTCTCACAAGGCGAGTCGCATGCGCGGATAAGCTGCTGGTAAATGTCGGAATGCCCATCTTTGGGCAGTTTGCGAATTCCCGGGACGAATATCTGTGTTCGTTCCAACAGTTATCCTAAAACAACGACTGGAAGAGGCTATTGTGTTCCCTTAGTACAGATGCGGTCAGATCAGATCGGATACATTTCGGTGAGTGCGCTCTGGAGTTGCACAATTTGATTCCACCATCCCCATTCCATCTTAGCACGACCAGACGGACGGCAATGCGACATCCATACATGGTGGACGTTCCAACTTGTCGCTCGAAGCGTTTCGCTTCCACATTCTTAGTGCGTACAGCTAACGAATGGAACTCATTGCCTAAATCTGTATTTCCGAAAAAATACGACCTGGGTATCTCACGAGTAAACTCACGAGTAAATAGGTATCTTCTAGGCAGGCGTGCTCCATCGTAGACCGCATCATCACTTAACATCAGGTGAGATAGTGGTCGAACGCCTGACTATTCCCAATAAAAAAAAACAGATGAAAATGCCAGACAGCGATGTGCGCTGCTTAGCCTCGTTCATCAGTTAAGATCGCCTGGGTCAACACCGCTTTTCAAATCTCAATAAAAAATATACTTTGTCGAGAGCACTTTCTTAGAATGGCACCAAGAGCGGAAAGAAGGACTTTCTTTCCGTGATTATTTACTTTATTAGGCTCCTACACCGAGAACATAACACATGACTATATATCATAGTTTAACAATATAATTTTGTAAATGATTAATCATTTTTTAAGAATGAGAAATTTGATAACGTTTGAAAAAAAAAATATCCTACTAACTAATATTATATATATGTAAAAGTTTTTTTTTTCGATGTTTATAAGAAAACCTGATTAAAATTTGGCAAAGGGTACTTTGTATTATGAAACTTTTATCCGAAAAAATGTGCGGCAGCGGGAAGTCGAGAAGCTCAGCTATTAATTATATCAACTAGAGTACGCACCATTTTCATTGTGAATAAGTTTGGATTATTTCGGATGCCACCAAAATAAAACTGACGAATTTGCTACGGCGACAAAATCTTTTATACATTACATCCGAGTTGTAACGTAATGTCAACTATCCAGTTTGGAAGCGATGCCGATGCCATGAACTCTATAACATATCAGATACCGGTTACGAGTTCATATCAACTAATTATTATTTGTCTATTTCAAATGAAGCATTTAATCAAATATATTTCCAATTTCCGCGATCGATTTCGGGAGCAGTTTATGTTCGTATTTTCAAGATATTCGAGATTAGTATAGTAGTTAGTATTACATTGGAATTAAGCAACTATAAACTCATTTCGTTGCATCTAGTCTTGTGTGAAATGGAATATAATAATATTGTAACGTAACCGCTATGTATATCGTAATGCAATTAGACTATCTACTTATCTACATTTGGCGTGAGGAAAATACGGATTTAATCAAATCTCTATAAAGATGTTGTCTCAACTGTATTTCTTTGTTATTGTTACAGAGGTCGGGTCAACTATATAGGCTCGTGAGGACTCGTCTATAGCCAGAGGTTTAACTATCTGTTTTCTACAACTTTATTATGCGTTTGTGTATCACCCGAGGGTAGCAACTTATTCGAGACATAAGCTTTTAAAACTATGTCAGTAAAATAATAATTTTACTGTTACAACAGTAAAAATATCATGGTAATAAGCATCAACATACCAAATATATTTGATATGTTGATACTTGAGGTGTTGGACTGATGTTGGGATAAGGTCTAGTTTTGTTTTTGGCAGAGCAGTCTTAAAATATATACCATCTTTATTTATTAAAGTTCAATTAATTAAAAAGAGTTTGATTAATAATGATTATGAAATTGGACGTCTAACATATTTTGACAAGTTTGTATAACTGCTGGCTCTTGGTTCACTTATCTGAGGCTGGCTCTGACAATGAGAATGCGAATGTTGAAGTTGAAAGGTTTATGGTAAATAATATATCGATTTGTACTGACTTGTCTACTAGGTGGCGCTGTAAGTGTCTAAGCCGTGCCAGCGTTTGGTGAACGTTAGTAATGTACGTCCGAGTGCTACACACTTCACATCGATGAGTTTTAGTTGGTAAGCAAAATTAACCTTTCGGTATCATAAACAGTGTTTAATTTCGGGATAGCGTTCAGTGACGAGTGTGAAGTGGTTCAGCGAGAATGCTGTTTCATATACCGAGTTGCTGAAGATCTATACCGTCGACCATCAGCAGTGCTCTTCTAACGGCTGCGTTCCCGACACGTTCTACAATGACATCCTCAGTCACTCCGTTCTCTGCACTATTTTATAAATCGATTTTTATCAAAAGATGTGCAAAAAAATGTGGAATGTGCCCAGATCTAATTCTTAAACAGCGCACTTGAAACTACTAAAATATGTTAGCATACATTGCATTGTTACTTCATCTTGAACGCATTATTGTATTGGACGCGCAAAGAATTTTAATTTAAATAAATAAAATTTTAGCACAGCAGATTATAACGTAAACCATGACTAAGGGTATACGTTTCACAATATTTTATCAAATTACTAAGGGCGCTAAAAAAATGGGTGCCAGCAGCACCATGTCGTCAGCATAGCATAAACAAAGACACCTCAATGGAGCAGCCCGTCTGCATGCCACAGAGACCTCTATTAGCTCATTTACAGATAAGTTGAAGAGTTGGGGTGAGCTTATTCTCCCTTGTCTCACTCCGCATCCCACCCCATGTGCATCCATCCGATAGCTCACCAGCCCATTTAACATAATTTAATTGATTCTCGTACCAAGACTGAAAAACAGAGCATAGTTCAGGTGGCAGTTTGATATTTCTTTACTTCTTCGACAGCACAACATAAGACATTGTATCGAAAGCTTTCCATAAATTCAGGAAACAGGCATAGACTGGGGTATTTTTCTTTTGACATAGTAGGTATCTCACGGTGTGCTCTTAGGCTTAACATCGGTCTCTCCGTCGCAACTACGCCTTATAGTAGCTAAAGATATCGGTCTATAATTGTTTTTGTCTGATGTGCCACTCGTTCTGTTCTCGACCATTAGTACGAAAATCGTTTTCATAAGTTCTAAAGAAGATTAGAATGCGAAATACACAATGAAAATAAGATTGATAGAACCCTAGGTAGGTGGTTTGTGTATCCCAGCGCATCGCAGGTGCTCCACGTTAAGACCATCATGTCTCGGTGACTTTCCACTTGACATATTTCGCAAAATACTTGTTACCTGCTCGGCTGTGACACTTACATTGCACATGGAGTCTCACGTCACGTAAACTTTATTTATTCTCAGAATAAAAAACCCGTGGCGTTGCCTCTCATAGTGCGGAGAGATATTAGCAACTTCCTTTAGATAAGGAAATTAAAATACAAATACAAAATACAAATAACTTTATTTTACATGCATTTGTGGTTTGTAATATATATTTAAGCCCATTGACCCCGAACTAGTTTGAACTGTGTTTCGGGATACAATGGCTTCTCCTTTAAGTAGGTACGCCAAAGTATACAATAAAAGTCACTTAATAAATAAAAAAAAATACAAATAATATGATCAAGCGCATATTCAATGCATAGTGAGTGAGTGAGTGAGTGAGTGAGTGAGTGAGTGAGTGAGTGAGTGAGTGAGTGAGTAAGTGAGTGAGTGAGTGAGTGTATGTGTTTGTGTTTGTGTTTGTGTGTGTGTGTGTGTGTGTGTGTGTGTGTGTGTGTGTGTGTGTGTGTGTGTGTGTGAGCGTTCTTAACTTAATACAAATCCCCATCAAATCATTTTCTCGATACCATCATAATCAAACTTTGTTACCCATGTAAGTATTAGTTTTTTAAATTCATTTTTACTATATTTTTTAATATTCAATTCTTTATCTATTAAATTATACAACCGCGGAACAATTCCTTCATACTTTTTTTGTTTAAATGTTTTTTTTATTTTGGGAATGGGGCAGCGGTTCACCCTTTTGTGTGTATTTACTAGAAGAGGCACAGTTTGTCTATGATACCGACGTAAACTTTCGTAAATAAACAGTTTTCTGACACTGAGAACCGCTGCTGTTACATAGACATCTATTGTTGGATGCCTGTACGGCAGAAACAAAATAACTTTTAATATAGCACGTTGCGCACGCTCAGCAGATATAATATTTGTTTTAGCTGCACATCCCCACGCAAAATCAAGTTAAGTTTTATCTTTGCTATTAACTAACAATTTTTTAATGCTCTCATTATAAACGCATTCGAAGAAGGGTTAGAATGAAATAACTAAGAATAAACATGTGGTTACTTCCACTTTATTATTTGTGTGTATTTACATAGGCGTCCATTATATGCAGGCAGAGTTACAATAGGTTGATTACAAACATGTAGTATTGCGCAGTGAAACAAAACACCAATTAAAATAAAGTTGATAGTAACGTGGTGGATTGTTCTTAATTATGTTGCGATTCAAATTAATTAATTGCTGATGAGATATGTATCTACGTGTAAATTAAAATTGAAAAAGTTTAATTAACCTTATTGTAATGAATGGGTACGTTAATGCTGAGTAAACAAAAAATAGGCTCTCTATGTTTTTGTGTACTCAGCCATCATCCAAAAATAAATTGTATAGTTAAGAACACCAGTCAATATTCTAGCGCCGTGAGCGATACGTAAGTGAACGTTTTCATAACTTCGAAATGACTTTGTATTGAAATGTTACGTTTCGGATAACCCAATAGATAGCATTTCGTGCATAATACGTGCTTAAAATTGTATCTAAAAGACCACCTGCGGATATTCGTGCAATGTAATAGAGTGGATAATGTTCAGAGGTGGAACTACGTACTACCAATAATTTGCTATAATTTGGGTCGAGATTGTTAAATGATTCGACTCAAAGTTCGTGCTTTTGGTGAATAGCTGTAAGTGTATCTCGGTTAATAACACCTGGTGGGTACGAGACGTGTGCTGGTCTCACGTTTGTTCGATGGCATAACGAAAAAATATCAGCACAAAGCAACCCTGCTAACGTATAAATGGAATATTCAGATCTCACGGCTCAGTACCACCTGTGCACTCGTATTTGACGAAAAATCAGGTAAAGCTGATTGATTAGCACACAAGCGAATTTATTACAATTATTTGAACATTAAGGTTAAATACTTATATTAATTTATAAATATTTCTAATATAATCGTTAATTACTTAGTTTACCAAATCGTATCAATATCTCTGGTACATATTGGATAATGGCTCTTCGAGGAATCTATTATTTCTAGCAGCGTCGAGCTTAAGATGAGTTGCTTGTGAATGTTGGTATTTGATATTTTTTTATTATTTCAGGATGTTAGAAATTGCTACATGGATGGTGCTTTTATGCACAGCTTCGTTCGGGAAATCATTTTCTTTTCCCGTTCCTGGTACACCGATTGCTCCTGCGGTACCCCCCGGTGTGGCTTCTGTTGCTCCTGTACCAGCTGGACATCCTTACGGATCCGCTCCTACGCATTTGCTTCCAAGATTGGCACATTACCAAAATCCGTTGATTCCGGGTGCAGCAGGTTACAGGAATCCGTTGAGTCCAGGAGTAGCAGGTTACAGAATTCCGGGAGTGCCGGGATATAATAACCGGTTGATCCCTGGAGTGGCGAGGTACAGTAACCCATACTACAATCAACACCAGACGCCAAGAGCAGCCATACCGATCCTGACATATTCCAGTGAACATGCCGGTGATGGCACGTATTCTTTTAGGTTAGTATCTTAGCTTATAATGATAAAAATAAAATATTTATTTGTGGCTATGTCTATATGTTTGTATTTCTTGAACTCAAAAACTACTGGCCTGATAACACTTTATTACCAGCAGAATATCTTGTTGTCAGTTATCACGGAGGTGATATGGGATGACACGGTTATATAAAAGTATTTAATTTAAGAAAAGCACGGATACTTACGATAACTCCTAAAATATTATTTAAAGTAATAATCCATAGGTACAATTGCGGCTTAGGCGTAGGCGTTGCCTAGTTTGGGACCCATCGTACTGACTCATACTGAAATATATTGTTAACTAGTGGATTGTCATAATTATAGTTAAAATTATTCTACTAGTATTCTTTCTGGAAAATAAATATTCAAAATTTCATGAGGATAACCCAATTGTTGTAGATTTAAACTGGTTTTAATGTTGACTAGCTGCGCCCCGCGGTTTTCTCCGCGTGTTGATGATTGACGATGATGAGGAGAAGTAGCCTAATAATAATAAATCTTTTATTTCAGACCATTGATCCATAAGTGAAGGAGATTTTGAGAGCCTAAGTGTTATTCCGGAACATGAAGTGTCTACATACCAAATTTCATCCAAATCTGCCCAGCCGTTTGAGCGTGAAGGAGTAACAAACATACATTCATACTCACAAATTTTCGCATTTATAATATCAGTGCTTACCTAGGATTATCCAAAAAATGACGCGCACGCAGAATAGTATACAGTAATGGCGTGGAGAGTCCTGCGTAAGCCGCCTTCTTACCATAGCCATATAAGAGCAGATTAGTAGAGTAGTTAGATTATACTTAGTAGGAATCTAATCTACATTGATTGCACGATTGCTTTCATGCTTTCGCCACAGTTCACGTCAAAAATCATAGATGTCACTGTGCATCGAAATCGGAACTTTATAAAATACGTGGTGACTGGTGATAAAATACTCCGACAAAGTAGTTCGTGCATAACGCTGTTCAAAAATGTGTGTTTATGATAAATTTAAGAAGAAATACTGAGTAATTTATAAAATATTGTCGTGTATCGTTGTCTTATTACTGACTAGTGGCCCGCCCCGACCGCGCTCGTGTACATAATTATAGGTAGGTGTATAATAGATATTTAAAAAATATGAACTTACACACACTTAGCACACTTTCTAAGCTTCTAACACTCGATAAAGCCAGCTTTTAAATAAAACGAGGAAGCCGACCACGCGAGAGCAACTTGCAAGGCCGCGCAACACGCCGGGGCTTATTTGATTATTTGCAGTCATTTTTCAATTGATGACAACCTTTGAATTATAATATATGCCCGATTTGTTTAATATAAGCAATCTACGAGCACTGATAATTAATATTAGGGCACGAGTAAAGCCTTCTGAACTCGGTCGGAACACCGTCACAGACAGGTGTTAGATTTTCAGATTTTAGCCGGTCCGATTCCTGAGTATGGCAAGTTTGTTTAAAATGTTTGAATGTAGATTTGTTTATTTTTAAAAATAAAGGAATGTTAAATTTGAATTAAATATGCTAGCTAGCCACTAGTTGGAGAACTTTCCCTCCGCGTGGCGTCTAAAGGTTCCACCCTGTATAGGATGTCGTGAAGGATTATTATTATACGTCAAATTGTTACGTTAAGTGGTTTCAAGATTTATAGCAGGCATATTACTAGTTTGCGTCATTTAATGTGATTGTTTTAATATGATGTAGGTCCTATATCTCCTTATGCTTTTTCCGTATTTATATACAGTTTCTCAACTGCTGATGGCAAGCAAGCTCAAGAATCTGGTTACCTGAAAGACGCATACATTAATAACGCTGGAGAACCTCGAGGGACCCAGGTGATAAACGTTTTAATTACAACTTTTCAAACATTATTTTTTAATCATAATATGTTTTGACCGTTGACCCCGCTCTCTCTCTCTCTCGGCCTCTATTTCAATTGATGGTCGCTGTCGATTTGGTCAAAGACGAGAAGTCTAGAGCATCCCCTGAATACTAGAATGGCGAGTTTCCGGATAGAGATAGCACAACACATTAAAACTATGATAACAGATTTAAAAATTAGAGATAAATAGAAAATATAATATTTTATTGGCCATTTTTTTTACAAATATTATCTACTTATTAAATTATAATTATAAGATAAAAACCGTATAATATAAAATATATCACAAAGTCCGAAGAGGCTTAGTCGATAAGAATTTTTTTACCAACAAATAGAACCGACTTCAACATTCAAAAGTGTGAAATAACTTGTTGAAAGGTACCATGATAGTTAAAAAGTAACTATTATGAAAATTTTGTGCTCATGGTACCGAATTCGACAAGTTATTTCACACTTTTGAGTGCTGAACTTGGAAGTACACTCTATCGAATAAAAAAAGACTTTTTGGGAATTGGTGCCAAAATGGGGAAGAAATCGGTGATCATAGATAAAAAAAACAGAATATATACAGTTGAACATTATAACCCCTCCCGTTTTAAAGTCGGTTAAAACATAGTTTTATCTCAAGTCGTGGTTGTATTAATGATTTAATACAACTTTTTTTACAAAATGTCTAAATTTATATTGCTACTAGCAATCATGGAAAAAAATTTGCAAGATGAGTGGTATCATACCAGCGTATTAAAATTTAAAGAATAATTATCAGATTGATCTTTTCAAGAAATTCAACTTAAGAAACTCAGTTCAAGTATTAATTTTACTTTTAAAATATATTTATACGAAAAGTTAATTGAAAAACAGCCTAATAGTTATTTTTAAGTAAACTATGTAATTATTTTATTTCATTTATTTTGAAGGTAGTCCAAGGAACCTATGCTTATATTTCACCAGAGGGTATTCCAATCCAAGTTGGTTATATAGCTGACGAAAACGGTAAGAGTTCACTATTTTCTTATATAGATTTCATTCTTATATGATAGATTCTGATATACATAAGGGAAAAGCAAAACAAATATATAATATACTCAATACATGTTTATTAAAATAATCAATAATCAAGCTTTAGTATTGTGTATTTAGTATATGGGCTCGTGATAATTGATTACAATAGCAAAGAATTAATAATTAAAAATAATATAACAAAAATACATAAAACATATATCATATATATTTTGTGAGGCACGTCACAGGAATGTCTTCTAATTTTAAAAGGTAATACGCAACGGATATGGGGACGGCTATCAGAATGTGCCGTGGGGTACCGGCCTAGAATTGTACCCCCCATCTCTACGCGTCAGTGCCGTAAGACTCGGCTAAGGGATCACGTACCAGAAGATGGGCAGCAGCGCCTTCTGCGAATAAAACCAAAATACTGCGCTCGCCAACCCGCCTGCCAAGCGTGGCGAGTACTGGCATATACGCCCTAAAAGGACATTGGGGAAGGCGTATGTCCAGCAGTGGATATGCTATGCTGACCTGAACCATAATCGTTATACTCGTAACTTTAAGAAGTATTTTAGCTGGAGAATATATGCACTTTTGAACATATGTCTCCCTTAGTGAACTCTACAAGAACCGTCTTCGAGTCGTCTGTACGTCTGTTCGTCTGGATGTTCTTAGCTACACTTGTCACTTGATGTTCTCTACTCCTCTAACAGAGACCGCTCCTTATTTACATACTTACATACACACACGATGGTGTCGTCCGCGCCGTATTCGACGATGGCGATCCTGGCTATTTCCTGGCATGTGCTCGCATGGCTAGCAAATCCAAAATTGATCTTGAACGCCTGGTCGCAATTCGCGCAGCAGAGCTTGGCGCTTGACTTAGCTGACCCCTCATCATGAAGCCCGCCCCATTGTATGAGTTAGCGAGCTACGAATTACATCCGCGTCTGTTACTCGATCTTACCATTTGATGCGGAGAATGGACCGAACGCAATTTATGTGAAAGGCATCCAGCTTCGAATTTTGCAAATAAATAAATTTTAAAAAATACAAATCGTCTCACCTGTCGCCGCAGGAGTAGACAGAGATCACTTCTACTCGCTACGTTCCTTGCTCACCTCACCACCATCAGGTTTCTCTTTGGTGAATCTTTTTTACATGTTAAAATGTTGTTCAAAATGATAGTTGAAAATTAAACAAAGAGAAATACTTATAATTTTTTTTATTATAGGATTTAGACCTTCAGGAGTACACATACCAGCCGACGGTAGAGCGGTGATCCCTGCAGTTACCGGTGACAAACAAAACCGAGCTCTCGACCAGTTGTACGACCGGTACCCTTTTAATCGCGACCACTACAACACTTTCGGGAACTACAACAGGCCCTACGACCCTAGATATCCTTACGACGCTTCCAAATACAACTACAATAGCCCATATTTAAATAACCAGTACTTGGCTTCTGGCAACACTAGTGACACATTCAAGAAAACCGCCTGAAGAATGAATATCTGCTTATACAGGATCGTGCTAATGGTATTTTGGTCAAATACATAACTGAATATTGGGCTTTATCTATTGTAGTACTCACCTTAACAGTGTTTTAGGGCTTGTCTTTTAAAAACATAACCGACTCACTACCTGCTACATCGTGAGAATTTAAATGAATCTCCAAAGTGTGAATCGCCATAATGTCATTCATGCGTTCCTACCAATATAAATTGGTTTATAAAACATAATGTACCTATGGTCGTGAGACACATTAAAATATAGGTATATAGCATATAGGTAATACGCATATACTATGACTTGATTATTCAGGTTTATTATACATACGTGTCTGAAATTCTAAATATAACTTAGATATGTATGTAGATACTTCTAAATATATATCCATCTTTGACATGATCATCAATTCTGTACGTTCTCTAAGGCGTTAATGTTCTTGTACAATTTATACATTTGAGGAATTTGGTATGACGCGTGTTTTGTAACTACTTACTTCTACTTTTATTTTTTGCTTTAATAAATTATGTGATATCAGATAAAATGATGTTGTTTCAATCCACTATTCAACTATTAAATTAAAAATTAAAATTATTTTATTTCAAACTACAGGACGCTTATTAAGCTATTTTAACAAAGATAAACTAAATTATATACAACTGATGCTGACATACCTGTCGCAGCAGTGTAATGGAGCAGGTTTAAGAACTGCTCGGATCTTGCATTGTTTTTACACAGCTGATAGTAAGGCCCCAGGTACAGTTCCATACGAGTGTGTCTGATCTTCGGTTCACCTTTACCTGAGCGCGGGTTCCTGTTGCTGATGAGTTTCTTTAATCGTGTTACGAAGTTATTTCAACTATGCAAAGGTCAGCTTCTGTAAATATGAACACGCAATTAGACGTCCAGTGCAGGAGCTGGCACTTGCTTTCAATAGGGTTCTTCAATATTACACGAGTTTATACGTAAAGTTTTTTTTAAATACAGGTATATCTTTAAAATAACATTATTATACATATTATAGAAATAATTGTAACACATGGTGTGTTACAATTATTTCTTAGTTATTACTCGTGAACATAGCGCATGCAACTATGCCGAAATATCGAGCCAATAAAATAATATATGGTGAATATTCCGACAGTATTGATATTCTCATATTACTGACCATGTCAGTTTAAAAACATGTATCTTGAAATGTTAGAGTGATATTTAAGAAAATATATATTTTTTAAATTAGCTGTTAGAGAAAAAATGCCAGAACATAAGTACCTACTCATAACAGAAAAAAATGTATGAAAAACCTGATGAGAGCGCAGAGGAGATGGCCTTGTTATGCCATAATTGATTCCACATTGATAGACCGTATAAAACCTTATAAGGTTTATCAATGTGTAAGCAATTATACATTCATGAAAAAATATGGCCTATCCCAGTTGATTTGCCATATAAGAATAGTATCACCCCTCTAGCAATTCCACTTTGCTTCGTTCATTATATATATATATATATCTGAGATGTTGCATTGAACATTACTGCAGCATTCACTGTTAGACATATGCCTCGTCATGGCCCTCTTTTAGGGAGTTTTGTCAATACTCGCTACGCTTGGGTTGGCGAGCGCAGTACGTTGATTTTACCCGCATAATGCGCCGATGTTTACCTGTCTATACGTGATCCCATAGCCGACTCTTACGGCCCTCACGGGTACAAATGGGGGGAGGGGTACGATTTTAAGCCTTTACCCCACGAAATGTTTGAATGCAAAAACCTATATAATCTTTTGAATAAGGTCATATGTCACATCATATAATGTATACATTTGGGGTTATATTTTTAAAAAGTGAACGCATATATCTAATAAAATAACATATAACTTGCACTTCAATCCACGTGTCAAAAATGACGACCGCAAAAAAGTCCTACACCCTCCTTATACACAATTATATGATGTGGGCGGCTTCTAAATACGATATTTTTAACTTTAATATATATTTGTAAAGGTGTACATTTTATCAGACTATGTATGTACTAGTACTAATTGTACTACAAAGCAGATATTAAATATTTATGAATAAAAAACGTTGTATATTTTTTCACTGATTGCTGTGAGTTTACTTAACGTGTTTCATATACTTCGATATTTCACTTCTACCTACTTTAAAACATAATTCCATTGTTCCCATAATGACCGCTGTCTCTCCGCCTAGTAATGTTAGCACCTTCATTTCTTTTGACGTCCTTTGCCAGTTTGTGAGTAGGCTTTGTTGCGCAGACGCATGTGTCGACGGACGCTTGCGCAAGCGACATCATATGATTTATATAAATAGGTAGATCTCTAATTATAAGTTATACGATATTACAAGTGTGGCAATATACGAATAATGTTTCTTCTTATTGGTTACTCAACTTATAATTTTACTTGTCTAGGCGTAAGCTATTAAACTAGTGACCAGGTTTGCTTAGAATTTAAAAACCTATTAAGTTCCTGTACGAATTTTATTTAAAATAAAAACATACATACATATACCATACACATACACCATATTTAAAAAAAAGTTAATTAAAATGCTACTTAGCTGTGACTTCTAGATAGTCAGTATTCTATAGACAGTGTAAATATGTACATCAGTTGTAAATTCCTAAGAACAGATTTAATCTGTTCTAGAATATTCCATAGGTAGGTACTTTATATCACACTCACCGATTACATTTTAAGCGATGATAGTGCAAGTACACTCGGGTACGTCATTATCAAATCAGCATGGCGGTAGGGTACTATGAATTACCCGCCTGGCTAGCCGCTCCCAAGTTTGTAAAACTGTTACCCACAGAAATGATGTAGTCAGATCCTTAAATACTACCGTATGTATCGTGCTTACCTACTGTACTTACTCACTGACCAGCAAGCTCTACAACTATAGATAAATATACAGATATTTATTGGTCAAAATGATAATTTACAAGTCACTTAATCTATGTAAAAATATTGGTATTCCACTTATATGGAATAATCATTCCAAATAATAATTCTAAAGGTCTCGTATATATATATATATATACATATATATATATACCAATATATACAAATATATATATATATATATATATATATATATAACCAAATATATATATATATATATATATACCAATAACTAATGTTTTTCATTTATACTTAAAAATATTCAAAAAAACTGCATTTATGATTACATCATACATTTGGGAATTCCCGACAGGTTCAAAGTCCCGGGACACGAGTCAGCTTGTCAATAAAATAATTTTCTTAAGAATTTTAATTGAGTTATTTTTTTATTGTCTTATAGATCTACCGTTTGGCCACCATCTCACTTGATGGTCAGTGAAGATGTGGTCGAAGATGTTATCTCGCTTAGCGTTAGACCTAGAATGCTCACTGGCTCTCAAAGACTGCGGCCTGAACACACTATGTGCTTGGTGACAGTTTTTCAAACTTGAGGTTGGTAGCTAGCCAGGCGGGTATTTGAAAGTACCCTATCACCATGCTGGGAATTTGATAACGGTGTTTCTACAGTTCATTTCTAGTGAAACGTTCTAAAAAAGAACAGAAAATTAAATCCTAATAACTTTAATTTTAATTTGATTCTTAATAATTGCTTTGTATGTTTCTATTAATCACGCACAGATTCACATTAATCTTATTTTTCTTAAAACGAATTTAGTTAAAAATCATACTATAATTCTTAACAACTTTACTATTATATTGTAGTTCTAGTATCTAATTATTGGTCAACAGATTTATTTGATAATTAAATAATCTAAATACAAACAATAAAACAGACTTATAAATCAGTCCTTTAAACCAATATGGCGGCATTACGGCAGCGCGAACCCATCACTCCGTAGTTACGTTAGTACACCAAGTAATTATTAATTAAACTCACAGATGGCGAACAATTTCGACAATCTTGTCTTGTCTCGAGTCTCGAGCCTATACAGTCCCGGGACTTCGAGGAACGAGACGTCCCGGGACCCAAGCCCTAGTAACCTACCTTCATCTTTCACTAGATAAATCCGCAGATTTGTGTCTGTTACCAAACGTAATTATTGCAAATCAACTAAATTATATTTCGAACAGACGGATTTTACACGTTTTATGCTTCTCATATCCCTCATTACCAGACAGTCTTGAATGGATTTCTTGATGAATCATTTAGTGAAGGTGTATAATAATAAAAGCTCGTGTACCCGCGATCGGTTCCAATGTAATATGGTCGGCGCCGGCAAAGCTTAACGTGCGGCCGCCATTACTTATCAGTAACCTGGCTTCTTTATAGGATTGCATTCGGGTATTGATGTTCCTGATGATATCTCATTTTTACCTTCAAAAGTGTAAATAACATCTGTTGCATTTTATTTGTTCATAAGTGCCATTTTTCGTGCTACTGTAGGTCATTGTCACACGGCAAAAGGAATTGTGGACATGATCGCTGTGTATTAGAACTGTAGTTGAAAGGATTTAAACATAATTGGCACGTGGATGTGCTTAACATCAGACACAACTTGCCTATTTCATCACTTGACGTGGCTCAGTTTTCAAGGACACATGTCTTTGGATCCGCGAACTCGGGTTCGAATCCCGGAGGGGGATTAAAATTCTGTGATGAGGATAGATGTTTGTTCACGGGGCTTGCATGTTTGTCTTATATGATCGTGTTCCCATACCTCTCGTGACACAGGGTATCCTAGTGCTGGGTGTGAGTATGAATGCGTTCAAAATATAGGTAAATTTCTACATAAAAAAACAGTTGCTGCGCTACAAAAATACTTTTAATACTATACAAAAACCAGAGAATCATGTGTGACAGAGATAAGAAGTACCATTAAAAGTGGGACCACCAGAAAGTGGTGTGTTACACAACACTAACCTGTGGGGGATAATTTGGGGGCTCCCCGAGTGTCGGCGCATTACGACATCCCACAGATGTCTGCCCACGCAACTTTACATCGAAAATACTGTCAACTGTTTAAAAGCTGTGCCCGCTTTTTATATTTGCTAATTGACTAATCAAGTTTCGCTTAATTGGTAGAAATACAGTATATCACCGTGGCGTATCATGAAATAGGTCCGAATAACTGAATTAAATGTATGTAAAGTGACCACGCTTTGCATATTGCATAATATTGAGTATTTATGCAATATGTGCATGTGCCGTGATGGTACCGGCCTAGAATAGTACTCCCCCATCTCTTCCCGCGGGTGCCGTAAGAGTCGGCTAAGGGATCACGTACCAGAAGGTGGGCAGCAGCGTCTCCTGAGGATTGGAAATCATACTGCACTCGCCAACCCGCCTGCCAAGCGTGGCGAGTATTGGCAAATCCCCCCTATATGGGGGAGGCATAAGTCCAGCAGTGGACGCATATGGCTGAGAGAAGAGTATTTATGCACATTTGGGAAACCCATGCGGTGATGATTGGTCTCTGAGTACTTATCACCAACACTGCCTGCTACCTTTCAACTGATATTGGAATCGTACTCCTAAGGCGAGGATATTACTGACCATGAGCTCTAAACAATATCAAGCCTTTAAAGGCCACGTTGTCACACACAAGGCGGTATATATATATTATTGTAAATGCAAATTACGTTTTTTCGCTTATGTGAGTGACCAGGTCTGATAATATAGACAAGCAACTTTTTTTTTGTTTCGCGATTTCCACACTTGGTACTCTTCGAATTTAGATAGCGGTTTAAGGACAATATATTTTTTGAGGCGGCGTAAAGGTTAAGAGATATTATACGTGTACATATAACTAAGTATGTCGTAAGCACATGCCTCCGGTCCTGAGCTCGGAGTGATGCTCCCACGTAAGGTCACTTCACACGCCGAACGGATTGCGTCATTTTTATTCTTCGAAGAATATGAAAGCGTGATCAAGGATTGTTATAAAAGGCAATCCCATCTCAAAATCGATTTATCTCTTTCTTTTTAATCCTTATCTATATTCTATATTCTATTATTTCCTAACCTCTTAGAATATAAGCTTTACATTTACTGTGGCAACGTAGCTCCTAAACGAAGGGACCGATTATGATGCGTCTTCTTTAGTGTTAAAGCTGACGTTATCGATATTGTTCTTAGCAAATATTCGTGAAGATCTATTCAAGCTTTTTTTTATTAGCTGTTGTAGGGATCTTAGAATGGGTATTTACTTTACTTTCAAACATATTTTTAACAATATAGAGCATTTTTTTCGATAACTTTTTTAAAAATTTGTATTTAAATTCATATTATCAGCGAAGAAAGGAATAAGATGGTATGTCACCGTTACCCTCTTCTCTCTGTCACGATTATAAAGGAATAAGATGGTATGTCACCGTTACCCTCTTCTCTCTGTCATGATTATAAAGGAATAAGATGGTATGTCACCGTTACCCTCTTCTCTCTGTCACGATTATAAAGGAATAAGATGGTATGTCACCGTTACCCTCTTCTCTCTGTCACGATTATAAAGGAATAAGATGGTATGTCACCGTTACCCTCTTCTCTCTGTCATGATTATAAAGGAATAAGATGGTATGTCACCGTTACCCTCTTCTCTCTGTCACGATTATAAAGGAAGAAGATGGTATGTCACCGTTACCCTCTTCTCTCTGTCACGATTATAAAGGAATAAGATGGTATGTCACCGTTACCCTCTTCTCTCTGTCACGATTATAAAGGAATAAGATGGTATGTCACCGTTACCCTCTTCTCTCTGTCACGATTATAAAGGAATAAGATGGTATGTCACTGTTACCCTCTTCTCTCTGTCACGATTATAAAGGAAGAAGATGGTATGTCACCGTTACCCTCTTCTCTCTGTCACGATTATAAAGGAATAAGATGGTATGTCACCGTTACCCTCTTCTCTCTGTCATGATTATAAAGGAATAAGATGGTATGTCACCGTTACCCTCTTCTCTCTGTCATGATTATAAAGGAATAAGATGGTATGTCACCGTTACCCTCTTCTCTCTGTCACGATTATTATAGTAATTTTATGCAACTAAGATCAAAATGATCTTCGAAAAAGATCACGCGTTTTTCGAAATACGAAAAAAACAACTTGTGATCTACTTTAAATTGTTGAGGAATAAAAATAAGGCTTAAATAAATAAAAAAAGATCAAAATGTCATTAAGCAGTAATTTATTCAAACATCTTTCCATGTGTGTGGGAAAATGACAATTAGAAGAATTTGTCATTCTTTATATAGATTAAGAATTGTTTCAGAGGATTAAACCGTAAACTAGCGTACTAAAGCTCATTAATAATCACTGATCTTTAATTATTACTTTATGTAGGTACATAATGCATATACATAATATATTGATATATTCATGTTTTATTTCTTACAAAATTTAGTACAAAGTTTGTAAAAAATTCTAGCATAACCGTTTTATAAAACTGTCCAATAAAGTTTTCTGAAGGAAAAGGCTACAAGCGATAATACTGCGTAATTGCAGTACCTTAGTTTAAAAGTAAACTGAACTTAAAGTAGTTCAATAAATCAGTTTCCTTTTGTATCGTATGTATTTTTACATATTCATTAGTATTATTTCACAAATAAGAAAATGATATGAGTGATTTTAAAAACGTAGTTATAAAGATTAGTATCTTGTCAATATATTAACGGGGACGTGATACACCCGAAAGTTTATTATCATAATTTTCATTTAATAATTTCTGATTTTTGTTTGCACTGTCTCCGCATGTTCATCTCGATGTTGGGTTACAAGTACTTTATTTCTGTATATAATAGAGTTCAAATTTAAGTGCACGAATGAAATTTCGGCGGTGACAATAATGTAAGGGACGAATGTCCTTCATTCAGAACTTACTCATAAAGTATGCGGAGAATTCGTTGCGCTGTGTTATTGCATCAAACCTTTTCATATAAATACAGAAGGGTGCATCAGAAATGCATCATTACATGCCCTGCCACCTGTCCCCATCGTCGACATGAAGTGTATTGTAAGTTTTGAGTAATTCAACTTATTACAAAAAATATATATCATGTAGTTTTTGTTTAACGGGGTTATTGCTCTTGTTTGTAATTTATCTTCGTCAATGTATATTTCAAATTATTTTTTTGGCCAGATCTGATTTCAATATATTTCACGTGCCGTGACGCTAACGTTCACGGGTACATCTCTAGCACAGTAGAACAATTTAACTTTCATAGCTTTGGTCTGGCTTTGAGAGCCAACTCATGCGCATGGCACGACACGTTTAGAACCAAATATTCAAAAACGGAAGTATAATGGTTAATTTTCTGTCTACTATATTATATATATATAACTATCGTTACAACGTTTTGCATATTTTTAGACAATTATACTGAACTAGCGGTCCACCCTGGCTTCGCGTATGTATTTAATAAAAGAATCTAATATAGCTTATGCCACTCGGGCGTTGTCTAGCTTCCCAACAGTGAAAGAATTTATCAAACCGGTTCAGTATTTTCGGAGCCTATTCAATACAAACAATCAAATCTTTATAATATTACTATAGATAAATTCAGTTTTCAAAGGCATATTTGGGCCCTTAACAAGACACTAATTTGAATTTTCAGTTGGTCTTAGTCGCAATCGTTGGGATGGCGTTATCCGACGTGAATAACTTCCATCAATTACATCAAACGCCCCAATACCTGATTCAGCCGCACCTCCAGCAGCAGCAGCAGCAGTACACAACAGAACCGATTCCCATCATCAGGCAAGAGCACGTCGTTAATCCAGATGGATCTTATCAATGGAGGTAAGTAGATATTCCTATTGGTATTTAGAGGGGAACACCTATTTTAGAGGTCACCGAGCATTCTTATTAAATCGCCAGAGTGTGGATTGACACAATTGGATGATAAACGTTCCACAATTGTTTTGTTTGAAGGAGAACAAGGGTCTAAGTAATGTAATAGTAATGTAAATGTAAACGACACGTTTGCCATGATGGAGTTACTTTTACCCTAAATTTAGTAAAACTAGGTAAAACTCTACGGCAAAGGAGTAAGTTGAAGTTGAAGAGTCAGAATTATGCTCTTTTTAACTTTATATAGAAAAAAAAAGATTATGTTATCCATTTGTTCTTACTAATTTCAACTGCTTATTACAGCTATGAAACTGGTAATGGCATCGCAGCCGAAGAACAAGGTTTTGTGAAAAACCAGGGAATCCCCGAGCAAGAAGCGCGGTCGGCCCAGGGGCAGTACTCTTACACTGCTCCAGACGGACAGGTAAAATTGTTTATAGTTTTCTATGTTTGAGAACCTCACAATTAAAAGCATTTTTCTAACAGAATATTTTAAATAATAATAGTCTTTTGCTTGTTACACTTTTACGTATTCAGTACTCAAACATGAACAGTATTTCGGTAGGTATATTCATTTCTAGCGTAATATATATGTATATATATATATTTAAAGATTATAAGCATGCGTTTGACTACTGACTTATTTTGACACTTACTTTTTATATATTGTGTGAGAGTAGGTACTTCATCGACATACTTCTTATTATCACATCATTTAAAAGCTTTGTAACGAATAGGTACGCATTATAATCTCTGAAATTACTTTAGTCAGGCTCAAAACACCTCGTAAAGAAGCTCAAATGCATAAGCCTGCATCAAGTGCAACATTTAACTAAATGTTACAAATGGTGATTAAAATTCATAATAATCCAAACTGCCGTATTAGGTTTGCGTGTTTTTGTAATCTACAAACGTACGCAACTGAGATTTTATAAAATGTCTAATTAGAAACATTAAACTTCAGAGACTCCAGAATCCGCGCCATTTTTTAACATATAAATTAATCTATTAACACATTAAAAAAAATAAATCAATAAAGACAATTTAACATACCCAAAGGCACAACTATGACTGCATTGAAACAAATTTAACGAGCTACTTGAGCCAGGAAAATTATTTCTCCAAATTGTTTGTCGTTTCAATAGAAATGTGAAGGTGTGGACAACACGCTTAGAAAAAAAACTTGTTTGGGAGCCATTTATTGATTGTAACATAGAGTGAACAATGTGTGATTTAGAACTTTAATTGGTCAAATTCAAGTTTCATATTAATAATTGTAAAATAAACGTGTTATGTCCCATTTGCCATTATTTTATAATGCTGTAAAACGAACCGGATGAAGACAGGATTTTTTTGATTTTAATTGAAAGAAGTTGAATGTTATTGTGCCCGTTTGTGGCAGACTCGAGTGTTGTCACTTTGCAAAATGTCTGATTTCTCGAAACTTCACTCGAAATTATCGCCTTGAACAACTTTGAGTAGCAGACGATACAGTATGACCTACTCGTGCACAGCGATGTTTGAGTTTCTATTTATAACTGAACATGGTAGTTCTCAGAATTCTTCTTCGTCTTGGTCTAACAAACATAAACAAACCTCATTACCGTAAAATATTCTGCTTAGAGGCGTTACATTTTGAGCCTATATTCCGCTTGGCAAAAATAAATTAATTTTACACCAAAACACAGCGATACGCTTGCGTGTCCATTGGCACATTTAGATAATACTAATAGCTTTGTTTGTGTTGTACTTCAAATAGGTTTAGGTTCTCGATAAAACTGTTCTTCTTATATCTTCTTCATGACGTAACGCGATAAGCGTTTTTTAGAAATGCCAATAGATTGATCTGATTATTAATGTATCAATTAATGTTCTTGTTTTACTAGAATACCTTAATCGAAAGCTATGGCGTTCGCAAAGGGGGTATTCTCTAACAACGTAGCTTATGAGCGTGGAATAGACCTCCTATCAATAAGTGTGTCTTACGTACTAATGGCAGCAACATTTTGATATCATGTATTTTTGTCATGTAGCTGATTCAGCTTCAGTACGTAGCCGACGAGAACGGGTTCCAGCCGCAAGGCGCCCATCTACCCACACCGCCACCGGTGCCCGAAGAGATTCGGAAGGCTTTGGCTCACCTCGCAACTCTGCCGCCACCTACTCAAGACGCAGTATTCTTCAGACATCCTTAATTATATGGAATATTAAAATACCTACACAGATATAAAAGTTATCATTTGATAACTTATATTGTTAAAACCTGTATAAACTTACGTTACCGTTACGTTACAATGAAAAACCTTTTCTAAGGATAACTATGACAATTTAATTTTCCAGCGAATATTACGTGAGTCCTTGCCGGTTGTTAGATAATAATGTTGAACGAAACTTGCGAGAGTTTTCAAACTGAAGTATGATAAAAAGTAGATCACCTAAACCCGATGAGACCAGATTTATTTTTATACATTTCTTAGCTAACCTAACAAAAAACCAAAAAATGGAAGTGACGTAATAAAGAAAAATGTGCTCTTGTTTAAGTACTCGTATTTATCTATGATTAAGTTTAGGACTCTTACGGAACGTGAAGAATTTTATTTCCGATTTTAAATATAAGTAATAGTCTTGGTTATTTATTTACTTAAAAATGGGAATGATAACTTAAATAAACAAGGGTCTTATAACTATTTGACGCGATAGCTTGATCAATGTAGTACTTTATTTATGTTTCATTTCATCTTCAACTTAAGCAGGATTATTTTATATCACGATTAATTGAGCAATTGAGGTTATTATTACAAGTAAATTTTGTTAATTACAAAAATAAGTTATTTTTTAAGTTTTTTACACAAGTAGTACTCAACTAGAATATTTTGATATTAGTATAATGTAATAATGACTCCGTAAACGGATGATCGAGATAAGCTGAAGCTGAAATAAATAAACATCCTGAAGATTGACGTATGAAAGCATTTTTGTTATTTTGCAATTGCATGTATAAACATTGTTTTAAGGCCTTGTTTTCGATTTAATTTATTTGTAATTAAATGTTAGTACTTTAGTTTAAGTATTACTTAAATTTTTCAGTCTCTTTAACTTGTGATGTTATTGTGGACGTTAATTAAATGGCGCATTATGTTTATGTTACCTTTGTCTTGTCATTTATTACCAAAAAGGGAGTATTCATACCGGACTATTTTTTCTTTTTTTTTAGCTTTACAACTTTGTAATATGTGGAACAAAATATTTTTTTGTTTCAGCAATGATGCATTTTATTGGATAATTTACACATGTCTTTGTGTGTTATACGATCCAAGTTATACCTATATACTATCTTTTTTCTTTTATCTTTATTTTTTTCACCTACTTATGTGTTACATATATTGTAATATTTAGTGCTAAGCATGGAATGCTATAATAATCTTTCTTTATGGTGAAATAAAATTTGATAATTGGAATTCGATAGTTGGGATTTAAATGGCGAGCTAACCCAATCCCTCATCACCCTCGTCGCATACACATCAAATGATAAAATGAGACATTGGACCCGGGGGACCTGGAGCTCATCGGATTTTCCAAAATTTATCAGAGCGTTTGATCGATGCGACGCGTGACCAAAATGCTGGCACATATTTGGCTCAACGAATCAGCATTGCAATTCAACGTGGCAATGCTGCTAGCATTCTGGGCATGCTGCCAGCCGGTAGCGGGTTAGAACATTTGAGTTATCTATAGGCTCTACCAATAGCTAGTGGATTGCTGAAATGTTATTGTAGTAGCTGCAGTATTGTATTATTATATATTATATTACACATTATTATAGTGTTTTATTTTAATAAAGGCATTTGAAACAAAAAATGATAACGTCTATTTATGTGCAAGAAAATGTTGAAACAAATTCCACTCTTGAGTAGTGGTAGTCTGTTTTTAAACGACTTTAAAAAAGGAGGTTTTATTTTTTGGATTATTTTTTTTACCCTTTTCTGTGACCTTTGATCCCGACCTGCTACTCACGGGATCAATTGTTCACCCTCATCAGGGAAGTCTTCCAGAGCATAGACGTAACAGTATTCAGTTATTGGAATGTAACTCAAACACCAGTTGACAAATTTTGTTAAAATTAGAATGGGACCGTCTCGGAAGTATACTCTATCATACAAACAAAGATTCATCTAAATCTGTTAACATCATACACGACGAAGTTATGCGCGAACACACATAAATACATACACGTTTATAATCGTCTTTGATTGAAGTCGGTTCAAAATGTGATTGTATCTCTTAGTTGATGTAAATATGCATTTAAATCATAATAATAAAAATGTATTCATATTTCTTAATACTGTATGGAACATTTCGTATAGGTTTGGTGGCTAGTAGGTGTCAAGAGCCTGCCTGAAAAATACTCAACAGGACCCTGAAACGTATTAAAGATGCTATACAAAAACAGTAGTTTGGTAGACATGACATACTATACAAATGCTATATAATAGCTTTTTCTGCAACGTGAACTTTGTGACTTGTGAATCGCTAACTGCATGCGGTATACTCGTCTGTGCGCATGAAGCCCGAATGTGTCCCGTGTGCGCAGCGCAGTGTCCGAACAACTGCGCGACGTTTTCTCGTCACAAACTGACTCAAAGTTTCGCGATGAAAGGGTTCGATCAATGAGTGTTAGCTAAAGAGTTGAGAAACCTCCCGTGCCGCCGAGGCGCATGCTCAGTGTTTCTCTATGAAATAATGCGCATTAGCAAGTTGAAATCGCTGTAGGCAACGCTCGTGTGACTTACAAGTGTTTATCGAAAACGAGAGAAAAGTCACAGAAGGCTGTGGCGAGGACTACTTCCAACTGGTACTTGAGGAGATACAAGACATCTATCCAGCAGTAGACGTTCTCTTTAGCTGGAATGATGATTTCTTCCAGATTTATTAATTTCACTTGCCATGAACTCTACATTTATATGATTATACTAAAGTGTTTCCAAAAGTAAAGTCGTTACGAGATTTTGTTATACGGAAAAAAGTTCAGCCACATTGTTAAACTATTTCTTGTTATAATTGTGCACTTTACAACCCTCCCCCCCCCAACCCATTTTTAAATTTAGAAAGGCGCTAATCGAAGCTTTTAGTACATTACTTTCTTTTCGCACTTGCTTCTAGTACTAGATACCAGTAGCCAGACGTGTGTCCATTTCAATGTATTCTAGCGGTACACTTAATATTTCTAAGTTTTATGTACATACTTTATGTCATTTCGTATATATAATATAACACAATAAGTACATCACATTAAACTTATACATACTTACTACCTACGTATGTTAAATATACTCCCAAAATATCGATACAATAAAAGTTATAAGTAAAGTAAATACGAACATTTGAAATGAAATAAAAACTTATAAATTCATTATTTTGAAATTATAAGTACCTAATATCCATCATTTTTAGTATTCTATTTAACTCTATAAGCTTCACGTTGACGATAATTAAGTGTTATCAAATATTCACTCGGCTTCCACGAACAAAACCTTTTGTAGAAACCCCTATCTAAAATAGAATAACGTTTAAGATAAGTTCTCTGTATTCTGTCACTTTCGCTGCTGGCGAAATCAGGCCCATTTAAATAGCTATCAAATATGACATACGCGACGAAGCATCGCGTCGCAAATATATAGACATAATTATGATGGAATATAATTGGTATGTACTGTATCTCCCGGCGCATGGAAAGATCTCCATTCCATAATAATGTTCGTACACAAGATGGCGCGGCGCGGCGCGGCGCGGCGTCGTTGTATCATGCTTGACCCGGCTTGAGCAACAACCAGTCTGTTCACTTTTCCTACTCTCGTGTCAAGGTTGGATCTTCGTACGATGAAAATGAAATGAGCAATTAGTAGCATCGACTCATAGCGAAATTTAACAATTTGTCATGGTCATTTTGAAGGTCATAACAATATAGCAATAAATCAGACGCGATTGCTTTTTATGACTAGCGTGATTCGGAGACCGCCGAAACTGGAATCGAACTTGAATCATTTAATGTTACATCGAAACCGGGGTCATCTATTTCGGGTTGTTACTCAGAAAGACTGAGCCACGACATTGAACTTGAGTTGTCTTTTAACGTTTTCTACATTTGAAACGGACTCTACGACATGGGTCGTATCTTTAATATTACTGCTCAGAATCTAAATATATTGACAGTACTCCACTAAGTAAGTACGAGTAGTGTAAGTAGTAGTAAGTAGTATAGTATAATAAGTATAATAGTTGCCCTCAGTTAGATTTATTCAATTCATCTTCAAATACATTTAATAATGCTATTACCAGAAACTGGTTCGATGCGTCTCCCTAATTGTCTTTATCACTGGTGACTCAAAATTATATTTCTACCATAGAATGTGAGCAATCAAGTAGTAAATAGTTATTTATATGCGGAAGCATTTAGCTACATAATTTGAAGTTGTAATAAGTTATGTATCACTGTTTGCTTCCCAAATAAAAAAAATACGAATAAAGTATATCTACATACTTTTTATTTATTGAAAGTCGGAGAGACACGCATGGTTAACACGATGACCCAGACGCACTTGAGATTTATTTTGTTCGTGTTTGTCTACAACGAGTTATTTTTCGTGATTTTTTTTTTTTGTAATATGGGACAATATTCACACAAGGTCTTCAGGTCCTAAACTAGGCAGAGCCTGTAGTAACCTGATGACTGATATATACTTATATACATACTTATATATATACTTATATACATATACACACCCAAACACAGGTCAAACAGACATGTTCATACACACAAATGTTTGACCTGTCCGGGAATCGAACCCGGGACCAGCGGCTCAGAAGGCAGAGTGCTTCCAACTGCGCCAACCGACCAGTCAAGTTTAGTAGTTTTTAGACCAGTATTTAACTTTCTACTTTTGCTGTGAAGTTTTGAGTGTTGATTGACAACAGTAAAGCCACCCATTGCCGCACGAGGTGCCAGTAAACATTAATTGTAATTACAAGTGTCATGTAAAGTTTTATCGCTCAATCTAACTCTCATTGAATAGGTATTGTATACTTAAATACCCGATACCCTTAACAAAAGTTAATAGAACCGTAAAAAAGTACATTTAAGTACTCGTGTGCCGTGGTGGTACCGGCCTAGAGGCCGTGGTGGTACCGGCCTAGAATAGTACTCCCCCATCTCTTCCCGCGGGTGCCGTAAGAGTCGGCTAAGGGACCACGTACCAGAAGGTGGGCAGCAGCGCCTTCTGAGGATTGGAAATCATACTGCGCTCGCCAACCCGCCTGCCAAGCGTGGCGAGTATTGGCAAATCCCCCCTTTATGGGGGAGGCATATGTCCAGCAGTGGACGCACATGGCTGAGAGAAGAAGTACTCGAGTTTGCAATGTGGAACAACAATTAACTTGCCTCAAAAAAATTGGTAAGGTTTTGAAAATGAAAACTCTGTACTCCTTAGACGCCATTTATAAGACCCCAGGCGGACTAAAGCCTATTAAATTTTAATTTCAAACTTTACTTCTTCAAGCGTACTGTTTACATCAGCTAGCCCACGCCTCTAACATTATGATGAATTGTTTAATTAGCCTCAACTTGAATACCACACATCCGGGCTTCTTAAGTCATACGAGTTTTTTCACTTAGTGCCAGAGTTCATCATTCGTTTAACTAACATTTGAAATGTCATATTATGACTTCATCAAATTAACATAAAAAACAGGCGAGTATTTTACATCAGCCATATGCCACTCCCAACAAATACATGTTAACGCGGCAACACCGAGCCTGAATTCTATTGAGCCTATATACATCAGTTTACATAAGAGTTATGAGAGAAATCCTTTGTTGTCTGAGTACCTATTCATAAAACGTCTATTATAAACGCATTGTGTAACCTGATACACGATATATTATCTGATATGGGCAGTTTTAAACTAACTTGCATGTAACACGGCTTGTTCTTTGTTGAACATTGGGTGCGGTACAACCATTACATGTCCAATGATATTATATGTTTATATGAGGTAGATGTCGCACGAGCGCGCGGAAACTGAGGCGGCAAAATTAATTCAATTGTAGTAATTTTCATTGCGACGCGTATTTCAAGTGCAAGTCTAAACATAATAGTTATCCTTTTCTATATTATTTGTACCGTATTATCTGTCGCAGTAAGCATGTTTATGTCGTAAAGGAACAAAATCTGAGCACCGCGCAGTATGAATATACGTCATCTTTAGTAAAACATCATTGCACATGTCAGTATCTAAAGACATATTTTTTTTTACCAAAAAATGAAACTGACTTCTGCACTCAACAGTCTGTGAAACAACTAGTGGAAGTTATCCTTTTTTGAAGTCGGTTGAATCGTGTAAGGGACTCATTTTTGACCAATGTATCGACATTCGTTATTGTACTAGTGTGCCTGTGCACTTCAGTGCTATAGCTGTGTTTTATATTGCTTAGTTCAGTAATATTTCTTTTATAAATTCGTATTTGTTTCTTTACACTTACTAGATTTGATTATACACGTTTGATTATTACCGCATGGATAGTCAGTAACAATGTCATGGAATTACATTTTTTTAAATTAATAATAATTTGTTTATCAACTAACTACTAGCTAACTTCACTTGATGCTTAATTACAATGTATGAGACGGTGTGAAAGGTTGTGGTATCACATTTCAATTAACATGTCAATTGGTAATTACAGAAAAACTGGAAGAACTCACTGGGTGCTCACACCGACCAGGTGGACAGACGACCTGACTAAGATCGCAGGCAAGGGCTAGATGCGGGCCGCTTCCAACCGGTCCTTGTGGAAATCAATGGGGAGTCATATTTCCATCAGTGGACGTCCTATGGCTGAGATGATGATGATGAAGACATTACGTTCATGCAAGACTACTCACGATCACCATTTTCACCGCACGTATCGGTGTCATAAAAATAATAAATAAATAATGGATTTTTAACCCGTACTGACATTATATACTCGCAACTACCGTCATTTTTATTTTATTTTGCATCTAGTAAGTTCGTTAAAAGAGGATTTTGTTTATAGCGTAATTTAGTGCCAGGTATAAATGTTTATCGAAGTAGCATGAAGGATGTACTAAGAGCTGAAATAAAACGATAGTAGAGGAAGAAGAGATGACAATTGTAATTTTTAGACTTTCGCGATTCGACCACATTGTTATTAAATCAAACGGGGCTTGTCACGAGAAGACTCTTCTCGTGACCACGACCAATGCAACTCGGTCGAAACGTCGAGGTAAATAAATTACTAAATGTTTTTCTCGTGATTAAGCCCCGTTTGATTTAATAACATGAAGAGATGACACTCATCAGCATATTAGTATTGTTCTCGTGAGTAGGTGTTACAGTTTAGTACATAGTTGACCACACCTTTTTATAATAGTTTATCTTCTCGTTAATAGGGAGCAGTGGGTGTATTTGGTGATTGAATGCAGATACCTCCTGTCAGAGGACATGAAGGTTTTCCACGGCCAGAACATAATGAAGACTGCTACTCATTTGTGGCGTCAATTCTTGCTTGTACAGTTTAAATACAATATGCGCCATACGAATATACATATCACTTAACATCAGGTGAGACAGTTGTCAAACACAAACTTATAATATGATAAAAATAAAAACGTTTGTAGGTTTGCTTAGTGTTAAGTTGGAGAATTAATGTCTCGCCATCTTGAAACGCTTCTTGGGAAAGCTTCAGTGGATGCTGTAGATGAATTTTCGATTGAAAAAGCTGTGAGAATCTATCCTACGGACGATCAAGTTGCTTATCAAAACGAAAAGGTTCTCAAGTATTTTACAAGAACTTGATTTCTCGAAATTGACAGGGAAAGTCCCATGTAACGGCGATGCATTACATGAAATGGTAGATATATCACGAAATAATTCATAAAATAACTTGGAAGCCAGTTTTCACAGATTACTAGTAGAAAAATAAAGATAAATGAAAGATAAAATAAAACGTGTTTTTTTATCACACTCAGAACCCCGCACTAGGATTCCCTGTATCGCGGGAGGCATGGTCACACACAATCACATCACACAAACATCCAAGACCCGGCACAAACATCTAAACTCATCTCACAAATGTTTGCCCCAGCCGGGATTCGAACCCAGGATCCCGGAGACACAGAAGTCATGTCAAGTCCGTTTTGTAGAAAGCCAAACTAAAAAGTATAATATAAATAATAATTTATTAAAAAGAAAAAAATACGCTTTTATAGGCAATCACTCAAAAAGGAAAAACTTATTTTTTAATAAATAGTGTGATTACCATTATCACTTAGCATCAGGTGAGACAGTGGTCAACGTAAGCTTATAATCTGTAAAGAAGATTACCATAAAAATTAATTCGTTTTAAAAAACGAGGGGTGCTTTTTAAGTGATTTATATTGTCAAAATGACAATTGGCATCGATTTTTAGTTCGATTTTTTATAAAAGTATGTTCTTTTATTTTCTATAATTATTATTTATTATCGCGGAATTTCCACGAGAAATCAAATAGTTATTATTAGAAAATAGTTATATTTTACGCCGACTGTAATGACGTCAGTATAAATACTTTTGTATCGTAAGATTCTAATGTATTTAGTACCGTGTCGATTTGGTAATAGCAATATAATGGGTATTAGTGTATTTTGCTATGAATGAATGAATGCCTCCTACCGGGTATTCCGGGTGTAGTAATCGGGTAGTCTAGCTTCGAGCAACTTCAACTTTGGACTCTTCACTAAAACACTTTGTAAAGATGGAAATTAAAATAACTAGATTAATATGGTCCGCTTAAAAAAATAATATATAATGTATTATTTATACAGATAAATATGTTAATAACACGAATTTAAATTTTTAATTGATGTCAATTATATAAAAAACTACAAAACATTAATTACTACCTAATATTCCCTCAGCACATTCCTCAATGTATTTACAAGTATATAAACCTTACTAGCTACGCCCCGCGGTTTTACCCGCGTGGTAATGAAAAACGGTGATGATGGTGATGATTAAAATAAGCCTATGTGTTAATCCAGGGTATAACTTAGGGTATATATCCATACTATATCCTTACCAAATTTTAGCGAAATCGGTGTAGCCGTTTGAGCGTGAAGAATTAACAAACATATACACACAAACTTTCGCATATATAATATTAGTAGGATATTTGTAAATTAATTCAAATTGACATTAAACACTCGGCCTCGGCCATACACGATTAACACCCTCGGTACATCCAAAAATGAAATTGTGGGTGACATTAACAATAATGACAACCACAACGACCGCTCTATAGTCGTCGGCACAAATACTTGTTATGACATTAGCATAAATACCTGAACTATTATGTTATTTTGACGATCTCAATGTGTCCGCGGGAGATTGTTATTGCAGCGACGGTTGTATAATGACAAACATAATAATTACATCGAGGCACGCGCGTCCAGAGTAATCTATGCACATAACAGAACAGCAAAAAGGCATGTGTTCGTATATTACATTAGATTATTTTTTAAATTGATAAGAGTAACATAAAATATTTTTAATTATTATTGTACTACTATCATACTTTGACATTTGAACGTATTGGATTTCATTGATGGTAACTTTAGAAAATAACTAGATTGATGAGTAAATTATTTGGGGCATTTTACAAATAATGTATGTATTATATTGCATGCCTAGTGGCTGAATATAGTGAATCAAAATATGTTTGAACTTTTACAAGTAGGTACCTAAGCCCATTTTCGCGATAACTAATTCGACAAAAATGACCGTGTAGTCGTCACACGAGTACATAATATTTCGCTAGCTTAGTAAAAATAGCTAAATTATTTAAACTAGCATGTATATTACATAGTTAGCGCTATTTCAGCACAAATATATAAGAAATATCACGAATAGAGGTCTTGTTGATACGACAAAAGCATTCAGACACGATTTACATCAAAGCCGAGCAATATTCTGTAAAGGATATCGCAGTAAGCAAGAGACGGTAAATAATTGTATTGGGGGAACTTCAGCCTAAAGTTACTGTTAAGGCAAAAGTACCGGTGCAGGGAAAGTGCCGTAGTCGGAAATAAAGATTCTCAGAAAACTTTTATGAATAGTGTGTCATGGGCATCAATAGGATTCATTATATCAATAGTCGAAATTGAACATAATGCTGTGTCGCGATTATTTAAATGGAATTCCTACTTCAACAATGTCACATATAATACATACAAATTAGGCGTTTCGTTACTTGTATGGGAAATACAAGTTTTAACGCATTAGTATTTTAAGAAACTGTCAGCATGGTAATTTACCTTGCTGACAATGAGTATTCTCTAAAAGAGCGCTTTACCATTGGTAAAGCGCTCTTTTAAAGAATACTTTGGAATTCACCAAGCGATAGTAGCATTTTTTTACAAACTGTGTCATGCTAAGATACCATAGTTGTAGTCTTTCAAGATTCGCAATTAAGAGTTAGTGTGTAAGCGTTTTTTTTGTTCAAATATGAAAGGCACACCAAGTCGGGAGTGACGATCTTCTGGGCTAGCTGTCTCGTATGTTACTAGTTTACAAATATTATGCATATCAGGGACTTTCAGTCTTCGAGGTTCTCTTCATAGCTGATTCAACATCGTAGACAAGCCTCAAGCATATTGGCGACCTTGAGCTTGCTTTCAAGGCCAAGGACAAAAGCTAAACACCAGATTTCCAGATTAAATGATCATGATATACTAATTATCTCAGTAAAAATTAGCATTTTTTTCTGTTTGCAGTATAATTTTAATTATTAATTAATAATGGTATATTGTATTCAATTTCATTATAATCTTCATCTGATATTGATTACTTATATTAAATTGTATTCACAATCCCCTATTTGTTTACCATGCTGACATGAAATACAAAATACCCAATTAATGAAACGGTTCATCAGTTGTTTTGTTTTGTTTTTTAATAGTCATCCAACTTCCGTAAACATATTTTTAAAGGCGTTTTACACAATAAGTTGTAGGTGCAGCATTAAAAGTGCTAAAATACTAGTATTTACCATGAGGCCAAAATTCGACAAGTGAACATTCCGTTAGGTGTATTGACAACCATTACGTAGCGGCGCCCCCCCTCGCCCCCGGCCCCGGCCCGAGGTAAAGCATCCACAATGTTTACTTATCTCATAGATTTTTGCGACATAGCATCCAATTGTGAAATAAGGAAAGCGGGGTGGTGGTCAGATGGTGTTAAGTATAAAAACCCAAATTTTCAGGATGAATGCTATCAGTCGACTCCCGGTCTTCACCTGATCCATCAACGACCACCCAAGTCTAACAAAATGAAGTCTATTGTAAGTGTCGCTCAGAAAGTGTTTTTATTAATAGTCCTCAAGTGACGTACACGTGGCTCAGTGATACCAAAGTTCAGTGACATAGTGACGCGTCTCGAATATAATATGCTAATGTATTAATAATCGCTCTAAATAGATATGGAAAGGTCGTCGTGAAACCAGAATTTGATCTAGAATTTATTCAAACAGAACCACTTTGAGCTTTCGCGCTCGTGTCGTGTTTTGGCTTAATTGGTGAGGTTTTCAATTAAACATTTATTTTACAGGTGTTGGTTTGCATGCTGGCAGCGGTCGCTTTAGCCGCCCCTCAAGCTGCGCAGGCGCCCACCGAGCCCATCCCTATCGTGAAGGACGACAGCCAGATCAACGGCGACGGTTCCTACCAGTTCGCGTATGAAACCGGAAACGGTATAAGCGCGGACGAGAAGGGCGAGCTTAAGAAGGTCGGCGACGTCGAGGCTATCTCCGTGCAGGGCGAGTTCAAGTACCCGGGCGAGAACGGCGAGACCATCTCGCTGACCTACACTGCTGACGAGAACGGATTCCACCCGCAAGGCGCTCACCTCCCCACGGCGCCCCCTGTACCTGAGGCTATCCAGAGGTCCCTTGCCTACCTCGCCACCGCGCCTCCCCAGCCTGAATCAGCCCAGCCAACCCAATAGATTAATCGTTTTGTGAATTGATAATACTCAATAGTCATTGTTTTTGTTACTTATATCTATTAAATTGTATACTTAATGTACTTTACTAGTTTTTTTAACTATATTATTTGTATATAATATATTACTTAGACATAATGTTTTCACTCCGGCTGGAACTTGCGATGATGTAGAATATGTCGACATCAGGGACATGCTGGCGGCCAATTCAAGCATGAGAACATGTCACAGAGACTAATATTATTACGGTGGAGTTCTGGTAGCCATCTTTAAATAATCCTCCGTATTAGGTCCATTTAAGATCTAGTGACCTGTGACTAAATCCTACTGCTGAACTAATAGCTGATTAGCTCACGGGTGTAAGCCCACTCGTAGCGTTAGCCCAATGTTATTAAAACTCAAAGGTCACGTGACGCGCTAGTTCCTAAAATGACCATATACTTACAAAACAGGTACCCACAGTAACGAGTCGCTCATTTAACTACTAACCATACATTACATTTTTAATTTTATAAATGATGCTTACATTTTAGTGACGCTTAAAGTAGTTAGAAGACCTCACTTAATTTTTATTATTACAGTTTACAGTATATTGTAAAATGTGCACAAATGATTTTAAGGCCTTGATCTCATTTACTGAAATGAACTGCAGTCTCAGCCATAGTGGTTGTGTCGGGTATCTATCTAACGCTCGGCTCCTGAATCGTACAAATAGACCGGGTCGTGTTTTATATGATTTCGTTTATTTGTTGCCAGTTTAGTGATTTTTTTGTTCAATCAAACTAACTAATATCGTGTTAGCTTTTACACGGTTACCAAATACTAAAAGGTCCAAAATTAGTACATCATGAAGAAAAATATTAAATTTACATCTTTTTACTTAATTGCTGGTAGTTTTAGGTAAAATAAGTCGTCACAATATTCGGTGCCAAATTAAACTACTCGCATTTGAATAAAACTCGTCTAATATTAGAGATAGAGTTGTAAGGAGTTATACGAATTGGAATTTTAGTGCAAATAAATTACAAGCGAATTCATATTAAAAAGTTTCAGAGAATGAGCTAGCTTGAGTGATTGGCAGAATGTTGAAATTAATAATATTTGAATATGACATACCTACCTACCTAGACACTGAATAATATTACAAAACGAGACATCTTTAATTAGTCATGTGAATGTCAAAAGTCATGTAATAAGTCCAAAGTTTATACTTTTGAATACATTTGAAATTAAATCACTTTTGCTGCGAATATTATTGTAATGAATTTTCCTTACAAGTTGTTGACACATTTATAAAAAAAAACAGTGATGTAATTAAAAAAAAAACAATGGGTATGTAACCTTTTCAGTGGCTAAAAAGGTAACACTCAAGAGGTTCGTGATTGGAGAGGATCGGTGTGTTCGGTCGCCGCTCGCTTGTTACATGACTGGCCACGCTAGCCGACCATTACACGTGACTCAGCACAATTCATATTGAGAAACAGCATTGAAATATTTGTTTTTTAAATTAGGTAGTTACCTACTAGTATTATAGGTAGGCGATAATAGCATGTACAAATGCCTTGAACATTTTACCAATCTTGGCAATGATGTTTTACCATATAATATCATTGAATCTTGGGTAATGAATGAGGCACAAATGACATGATTGTCAAATGATAAGCATACCAGCATATTTATAATGTACTGACGGTCGCCGTGGCGCAGTGGTCAGTGTCACTGACATGGCTTCTATGTCTCCGGGACCCTGGGTTCGATTCCCGGCAGGGCCAAAAATTTGTGCATGAGTGTAGATGTTTGTCCCGGGTCTTGGGTGTTTGTGTGGTGTGATTGTGTTTGTCCATGCCTCCCGCGACAAAGGGAATCCTAGTGCGGGAGTACAAGTGTAAAAAAATATATAAAAAAAAGTACGAGCAGACCCGGAAAACGTTGTTCAGCTATATAAATTATCGAAATACAAAGTGACGCGACACTTCATTTAAATTACTTCACGTCTAAGATCGACGGGTAAATTATTTGGAGACTTGTTCATACAAAATACTAAAATAGCGATAAAAATGGGGGGCGGGGGTAGAAAGGGGAAAAATACTTTATGGCTTACTAGCTGTGCCCCGCGGTTTCACCCGCGTGCATTACGGTTTTGCCGCTACCTCAATTATCCCACGAGAACCAAACTTTCTTAGGGGAAATCTCAAAACTCTTTCTTAGAGTCTTGGGTCTTGGGCCTACGTCATAGTAGCTTTATGCATACAAAGTCTCAGCCCGATCGGTTTAAACTTGACAAAGTTTCATACAAAGTTTCATTCCCTATATTATCCCTTTAGGGGTAGAATTAATCAAAATCCTTTCTTAGCGGATGCCTACGTCATAACATCTACCTGCATATCAAATTTCAGCCCGATATGTACAACTGGGGGTGTTCTGAAGAGCTCTTCAACCTGATTCAGGCGTCCCGGTGCTACCACCGCGCCAGCCGGCACATCCTATGGCTGAGATGGTGATTATGCTGATGAGGGACTAAGACCGACTCTTCGTTACTACCGGCTGACGAAGAAGCTACGCACATTCCTCAATATAATATGTCGCGACCTCCTTTATTATTACATATATTTTGTGATTGAACAACTGCTACTACTCGCTAAACATGTATCATTAAATAATATGTATATGTCAACTACTAAACTCTCGTCTCACCTTTCCGGTTTTACACAAAACCCGAATCTATTGTAAAATTAATTTAGCAGCGAATAATGCATAAAATTATCATTGAAATTAAAATTTTAAGTTCAAGGCACATTCTTTAAAACGTATAATTATATTATTATTCAATCAGAGGCCCCAATAGCACACTTAATAGAGATAATGGTACAAAAGCTTTAAAGGTTGTCATGCCAATTTATTAATAAATGTTTTTTTTATCCTGTACTTTTTGTTTTGTACGCCGTTTATAGTAGACTATTGTACCCAGAGTTTTATTTGCGTGTAATTGTCCTTTTACTTTGTAATTCAGTATTGACTAGAAAGCAGTGTCCGCTAGTGCTTCAGATTAGATATATTCATACCTACATGTACATTTGTACAACGGGTAGGTATGCACGGCGCGGCGTACCACCAGCCTTCATTTACGCCTAAGCTACTTTATATAAAGATTTTTGTATGTACACCGACGCAAGTAATACTAGCCGAATTAATAAACTTTTCTGTTCTGTTTACATTACTTTAAAAACACCGATGACATTGTAATGGTAATAACTAACCTAATAAACATAAGGTTCAAAATGACATTGCCGCTCTTATGATACTTTGTACAAAACCTGTTTAAAAATTATAAAGTCATAAAGTTTAGCTTAGCGTTATCATTTATAACTACTTTTTAATGTTAGGTAGGTACTTACCTACTTACCAAAAATGTAACCATGAACTTTGCGTCAAGATTCCCAGTCTCTTATTTCATTTTTAAATTGTTTTGAAGGTTTATTAGCTAGAGGTTTTCTAGATTTCATAGTTATTATTGTTGCACATCGAAGAGTATTGTGATGTATTGCCTAGACTATACGTTAATGTATTTCATTTACTGAAGAGTCATTAGAAGTTGAGAAATCTATAATTATCTAAGCCTGTAAACTAAGTTTTTCCTTTTACACTGTTTTTTACGGGTATAACGCGGTACTTACGCGTAGTCGATATCACGATCGACAATTATTGTTTCGGCTTCTTCCGGAAGCCTTCATTAGGATCTTGAGTGCGGTGCGTTCGTTGGAAGAAACCTTCGATCAGGAATTCTTGATCAAAAGAAGCCGAAACAATTGTCGATCGTGATATCGACTACGCGTAAATACCTCGTTATACCCGTAGAAACAGTGTAAAGTAATTATGAAAGTGAGTTTTAGTAATATTATAAGTTTCTCCCTGTTTGTCGTGATCATAATAACTTCTATTTTGCTTAATTTCTTATACTTAGTTGTATACAAAAATTCGTGGAAACGCAGTGAAGTGACCACGTGTCAGTTAGCACGTGTCAGCTAGCACGTGTCAGTTAGCACGTGTCAGCTAGCACGTGTCAGTTAGCACGTATCAGTTAGCTAGACACAAGCGTTTTCTGTAAGTTCTCGAGAGACAACAGTTAATTCATGTTCTGCTCGAGCGATACAGGCAGATAATCAACACTAATAATATAATGAGGAAAGCTTTGTCATTTTGTATATTTGTTATAATTATATAGAATCGAAAAACTACTCGACCGATTTTCGAAATTCAAATTGACCATTGGTATGTTACAATAACTCTGACCAGTATAGGCTACTATTACATTTATTGCTATTTATTAATACAAAATATATTATGCATCACCACTAAGATTACAATAGTAGAACTTATGGTAAAAAAAGGGCAAATGATATTAGACCAAAGGCCTTATATGCATACACTGGGAAAACTTTCAATGACAGAAAGAAGACGATTATGTCCAACTATTGTAGTTAATAAACAGTTTATTTTATATGAACACATTTGATAGGAATTCCATCCGAATTTAGAAAACTTTACGCGAGCCTTATCATTTATTGTTTATTATCCTTATAGTTAAAGGTTACTCCAGTACCCGTACATTGTTTTTTAAATTAAACAAATCGGACATTTCAATCAAAAGATATCATTTTAAAATGATAGTAGTAGGTAGTGCTTTGTCGAAAATGCCACTATCGGTCACCCATCCGTGGTGTGACCGACCATTACGTTGCTTAACCCGGTTGATCAGTTAAGATCGCATGGGTCAAAAGGGAAAACTTCTACACAAAAAAAAATATGATAATACTGAAACGGTAACTTTAAAACTTAATAACTTTTCAACAGTTTTATTATCGTCTAGAAGTCGACATTGGCGCAAGCGATCGATGCAGCGCCGATAATTAGTGAGCGTGTGTGTGTGCGCGCGCGTGTGTGTGTGTGCGCGGGACGTGACCCTACCTACCGTAACTTCACACATCATATTTTGTCTATTTTATTGTGACGTGCCATATGGTGCAACATCGTCCAGAAGTGGAAGGCACACTCTGACCCGTGCGTATATATACCGATATGGACTGTGGACCGACATTGTCTAGTGCCTGCGCCGACATTCTCACACAACATGAACACCATTGTAAGTGGAAGTGATAGTGCATAAATGAAATAACGAATAGATAATCAACGGTGACGTACCTGCGATCCTTGCGATGCACTAAACTTCACAAGCATCGTGCAAAGCGCATTGTAGTGTCATTTCTTGGGATCTACGATAGTGTGTCTTTTTGTGAAAAGTGTAAAGCCATGTAAAGTAATTAAAAAATTGGTCAGCAATGAGAAAGATTAACCTGAGGTGTTATATTTTCAGGTATTCCTCGGACTCCTCGCCGTGGCTTGCGCCCGCGCCGCTCCGCAGGCTCCCACCGAGCCCATCCCTATTGTTAGACAGGACAGCGAGACCAACCCCGATGGCTCATACCAGTATTCCTACGAGACTGCCAATGGAATTAATGCTGACGAGAGGGGATCGTTGAAAAATACCGGAGCTGAACAGCCAACTCTGGATGTTCAAGGCCAGTTCTCGTATCCCAGCGAAGATGGAAGCAGCATCCAACTTAGCTACATTGCTGACGAGAATGGCTTCCAGCCTCAAGGTGCCCACCTTCCTACACCACCCCCCATTCCCGAGGCCATCCAACGTGCCCTCGCTTACATCGCGACAGCCCCGCCCCAGCCGGAGAACAGGCGTTAAGGTCACATTGAACACATAGCATAATTGTTAGCATAGTCAATCCCCCATGAGACTTTAGCATATTGTAAATTAAACTAGGGATCGAGTTCACTTTTACATTCCTTTTTGAATGTAATTATTGCTGTTCGAGCTGCTACGTTAAAATGTAAAATAATATTTTATACTTTTTGTACCTATGAATGAATAAATAATATCCATATATCTGTGTATTCTCCATTTTATATACCACTAGCGGACCCGACAGACGCGACGTTGTCCTGCATGCAGACTGCAGCGCCATCTGCCGGGCTGATTTGTGAATCTAAACCATCCACAGCGCCACCCAAACGCATACAAAAAAAATCATTCAAATCGATCCAGCCGTTTCGGAGGAGTTCAGTGATATACACACGTACAGTAGAATTATAATTAAATATATATAGGTAAAGATAAAGAAGACATGAAAGTAAACAAGCCACTACTTCTCAATCACTAAGATAAACATAAATCGGTGAACCCATAACCTTCGTTTGATTCCACATTTTCCGATTATGTGTATCCACACACACGCTTGCGACTCGGCCATTTTCATAAATAAGATTTTTTACAATTGTTCAAATGTTTAAAATAATTATTGTAAATAAGTGGATCATTATTATTATATGATAATAATTGGAAATAAATATAGTGGTCTTTTTAGATGTGTCAGCAAGGGCAAGAAATTACAAGAATTAGGAACGAATCTTTTCATAAGAAGATTGTCATCTATTTTAGTCACAAGAAAAAACGTCATTAATGCGGTCTACAATAAGAAAAATGTACCTACTCAGTTCAAGGTTCGAGCCAAGTCGCGTTAAAGATTATTGTTCTCCATTATTTCTCGTTCGTTGATGGTCGTGCACTAATGTACCTAACTATCAAACATGATTATTTAAAATTCATTACGTAATTGCATTGTATGTAATATATATTATGTACTTTACTTTAATTAAGTAGGTGTCCAAAATGACGACTATATTTTGACTTATTCTGTACAATTCAGATTTAGGCCCACAAGAAATAGTCTAAAGAAGTTAGTTTTATTTTTCAATAGATACTCGCTCCTATATGTAGTCTATTTTTGACTTTTAAATTGCACATGTGTTGTATGATCGTAGTTCATAATTAAATTTACTATCATAGTTATAAATAGGTACTGTCGTAGGTAGCAGAGCTTCCGTAATGGCATTAAATAATAAACTTTATTACTACTAATAACCTATATATATGGGTCACTATGGCACCATAGTGACGACCCACCCTATTGATTCCAGATATAAATATCGAATGTCGTGTTTTTTAAGTATAAGTCCATCTAGCGACAACTTTACAAAATAGTTTAGACAACTATTTGCCACTTCGCAGAAGCGCAATCGGAATAGAGCTAGATATATTATAACATTACATGTTCCTTAATCAATGCGAATTTAAAGCAGAATTTAACAGATGGCGCTGTTTTATTTATTTATGTATATATTACAAAGTATGCACATACATATATATTGATGGGGTCTCAAATGACCTTCAGATTGTTTAATCTTTTGGTTTTCGTAAACATTCCAGGTAATCTTTTCTAAGCGTGCAGATGAAATATAGTTGCTTTACTTTTAACTTTATTTAAAATCAAGTTAGTACTATTATTACTGAATGTCACATCCTTGTAACCCCAACCGTGAAGTTATTTCTTGTTATCTCTACTTACAGAGCAGAGAAGGAAATAAAAAGAGAAAATGAAAGGTTTCCCGGCTGCTGTTTATTGAGGGATCGTGAACTATATCGCATCACACCAATATTCTACGTTACGTTCCGTCCGTCGACCAAAGGAACATTTCCCCTTAGTCGATGGTTCCGTCTATTAACAAGTCACACTGTCAGTTGACAGAAGTGCCCTTAGTATACCTTGGTACTTAGGCGACAGAGCTTAGTTCGGCTACTCAAATTGAGATATATTTTTGTTGTCTAAAATTACGATTTCCTAGGGCCCGAAACTGTTATAGATTATCTTCATAAATATTAAGTTATCTGTGTATAAATTTTCATTAAAATCGTTATAACATACCCAAGAGGTATACAAATAAGAATTTCTCATTTAATCAAAGTAATATGACCGTAGTGGCCATATCATTCGTATACCAAGACTATTTTCTTGCTACAAATAACACTATTGAGGCGAATGGACCCATAAAATTATTATTTTACTTAGTTTGTTATATAAAGAACACATTTAGGTAAATATTTTCGAGAATTTCTCGGTTCACGATGAGCTACCAGGTTGATGGCGTTATGCTGCTTCCCCAGTGGATAATGCAGCTGCAGTTTACAGGTTTTATTACAAACGTATTATCGTACCTATATAACAATAATGTAACCTTATGTTTTATTCAAAATATAAATTTTTTTTTTTTTTTTTTTTCCTAGTATAGAACGCATACAAATGCGTCCTATAAATATATTACAATCTAGCCTAAAAAAAGCTAATAAGTAATTTAAATCTAACTTAACTTGCTAAATTTACTGTACTAAGAATGTGTCCATTAACACTTTTCTTATTGTCTCTATTTAAGGGGGAGACACTTGATTCATGTGTTCTCTATGAGCAGTATTTTAACCACATTACACTAGCATACTGTCACTGAACACTACACTAATTCGAACGGTTTTGTTCTTTTGAGTCTTCTCACTAAATCGGTCTGGTCAAGGAGCATAACTGCCTCAACATTTACATGATGATGAAGTCTTTGTTGGTGAGCTTCTGCATAGTTTTTTATCACTTTGTCAACGAACTCTATTTTAAGGTCCCGGTGGAGGTCGTTGTTTCTTATGTACCAGGGTGCGTTTACTATTTCCCTTAATACTTTATTTTGAAATCTTTGTATAATTAGGATATTGCTCGGTTTGGTGCATCCCCACAGCTGAATGCCGTAAGTCCATATTGGCATTAATACTTGTCTGTACAGTAATAGTTTGTTATGAGTTGACAGCGCGGAATGTCTTCCAAGTAGCCATTGCATTTTTTTATATCGCAGATTCAATTCTTGTCTTTTTTTCTTGACGTGAACTTTCCATCTAAGTTTTGCATCAAGCGTCATCCCGAGATATTTAGCCGAGTTTTCGTAGGGAATCTTCTTATTATTAATGTACACAGGACAATAACTGTGCCTTTTATTACTGAAATCTACATGAATAGATTTTGTTTCATTTAGTTTAATTCGCCATTTCTTAGTCCATCCGTAGAACTTATTCACTGCTATTTGTACCTTGTCCACAGCCTCGTTGTGGGTATTGCCTGTTGCCATTATAGCAGTATCATCAGCAAAAGTAGCAATAATGTTATTTTCTAAATTTGGAATATCGCAGGTATATAATAGGTACAGGACCGGACCTAGTACACTCCCTTGTGGTACTCCAGCTTTTATTTCCTTGATTCCTGTGTAAGCATCTTCTTGCCTTACACGGAATGCTCTATTTGAGATATACGATTTTAATATATCCGAAAACTGTTTCGGTAATTTTATTCTAAGTTTGTGTATAAGTCCTTCATGCCACACTTTATCGAAAGCTTGTGCTACATCAAGGAAAACAGTTGTACATACTTTTTTATCTTCAAGAGATTTTTCTATTATATTTGTAATTCTATGCACTTGCTCCACAGTTGAGTGTTTTTCTCGAAAACCAAATTGGTGGTCAGGAATGAGTTTGTTATAGTTTAGAACTGGTTTCAGTCGTTTGAGTAAAAGCTTTTCGAAAAGCTTCGACATTACTGGTAACAGGGATATTGGCCTATATGAAGATGTTTCGTAAGGTGGTTTCCCCGGTTTTGCTATCATAATTACTTCTGCAACTTTCCATAGGTCTGGTACATATTTTAGTCTAAATGATGCATTAATAAGAGTTGTTAGCTTAACGACACCTTTTTTCGGGAGGTTGCGAAGTACTACACCTGAAATCAGATCATAACCTGGTGCTTTTCGTGGACTTATATTGTGTTTTATTTCTCGAACAAGCTCTTTTGGTGTGACTAGGTCAATTTCTTCATCTTCTTTGTGATAAAGCTCTATCTCATCATAAATAAACGATTCATTTGTTGTGGATTCATTGGGTGTAAATATAGTTTCTAAATGTTCTGCAAATTTGTTAGCTTTTTGCTCGTTACTTACAGCCCATTTTCCATGTTCACATTTAAGAGATGGAACATGGTTTATAGGTCTTTTAAGGCTTTTTGTTACTTTCCACAAAGAATAATCAGTGCTGCTATCACTTGTTATTCCTTGCAGATGCATTTTTGTGTTTTCATCATTGAACTCTTGTATGAGTTTCGTAAGCTTTTTAGTAAGATTATTTAACTTACTTTTATCTGCGAGGTTCCTAGACACGTGCCACTTTTTTCTCTGCCGCCTTTTTTCGGCTATAAGATGTTTTATTGTTTCTGGATATATGTGCCCTTTGGTGTGTTTTATTCCATCAGGTGTATTCTTCCAAGCTGCTTGTTGTATTTGTTCAATAAACATTTTAACTTCTAGGTCCAAGTGTTCTGGCGTCTTGAGTGGGACCATGAGGTTTATATAACTATTTAAATCTGTCTTAAAGCTCTCCCAATCTGTTAGCTTATTAACTAGAGCTAAAGGTTTTTTCTTAAGTAAAATTGTCTCACTTACTTCTAGGTATATAGGAGAGTGGTCCGAACTCATATCGTAACTCTTATATATTCGCAAATAACTTGGTGATATATTCTTGACTATAAAGAAGTCTATCAGGTCAGGTATTTTTTTTGGATCTGTTGGCCAAAAAGTGGGCGTTCCCGTGGATAACGGAGTGCATTTCGTGTCTTTGATAGCCTTTAACAACTCCCTACCTTTTGTAGTTGTTAATCTGGAGCCCCAAAATGTGTTTTTGGCATTGAAATCACCTCCTAAAATAAATCTATGGCCAAGCCTCTGTAGGCAGCTGATATACTGCTCTTTTTTAATTTTGTGTCGAGGTGGATAATAAACTGACGATACATTGATAGGATAGTTCTTACTATTCACACATATCGCCACTGCTTGAATTTCTTTTTCTTCATATTTAACAATTTCATGGTGTTGGATATTTTCTTTAATAATAACGGCACTGCCCCCTCTGGCAGTATTACTTGGATGTAGTGCATGATACACTTTATATCCTCTAAAAGTTATAAACGATTGTTTTGTAAAATGAGTTTCAGAGATTAAACAAACATCTACATTTTCTAACTCTAGGATTACCTGCAGTTCATTTTGATGACTTTGCAATCCATTTGAGTTCCACGCCATAATCTTAAGTGTGGTATTCATTGTTGTATCTTATAGGTACCTGTTGTACTATTTTCTAGTTTGCTCAATCTTTCATTAAATGAGGTTATGAGCTTTAATATATCATCTAATTTTTTGTCGGTACTAACAGCTGCATGAGCAGAGGGAGCCTGGCTGTGCTTTGTTGAACCTTTTGCGGCAGCTTGGGCGTAGGAAATGTTCTTATTTCTTGTACTGGTGGTTGACAAGCCTCTTTTATTCTGACTCTGACCATCGTCAAGTTTTTCAGATGCCAGGTGTTGACGTATAACACCAGGCTTTTTCATACTTCTGCTACGGATAGCTTGGATTTCTTTGGCTACCATACATCCTCTGTAGTTAGCTGGATGTGGTAATCCACAGTGGACGCATTTTGGTTTCTCTTCTTTGGGCTTTTTACAATCCTTGGTATGGTGTTTACCAGTGCATTTTACGCACCGAGGCTCTTTGGCGCAATATTTTTGTGTATGTCCATAGGCCTGACACCTTTTGCACTGAGGAATAAGTTTATTAGTTTTTATTGTCTCGATCTCGACTTTACATCCCAATATAGTTTTTATATGGTGTATTTTATTTATATCCTCATTATTTTCAAATGTAAGCATAAACATGTTTAGTGGCTCTTTTGTTTTCCAACTTAATTTGTTTACGGCTTCTATAATTCTAAATCCTTTATTTTTTAAGTCTACTACAATTCTCTCTGGTTTGCACGTAGAGTGCAATTTTTTAGCCATGACTCTTATTGGCCTCTCTTGTTTATTTTCATATGAATGCCAGTGGCAATTGTTTTTAGTGAGAGTATTAGTTATTTTTTGATACGACTCGTTATTAGTAGCATTTACTTTAACGGTATCACCGTGCATCATTTTAATGCTAAATGCATCAGGTTGCTGATCTTTTGACAGAAAGTCAAAGAAGCTTTGGTAATCCTTAATACCATCTACTATAATAGGTGGTGGCAAAAGATTATTCTTTGTTTTTTCTTTATTTTTTTTCTCTTCTATGTCACTAGTTTCAGCTTGAGTGGGTGAGGTGTTCAGTTTTCGTTTCTTTCTCGTCTTGGTTCTAATCCACCCAGTTTCTCTAGCAAGTTCTTCTTCATCCGTGTTATATTCAGCCGGGGGGGCAGAAATATCCATTGTAGGTGCTGGTTTCTCCGAGTTGTTTACCGCCACGCACTTTAATTGTTGCTGAAGAATTTCAATTTGGTTCTTCAAGCTATGGACAAGGCTTTGCAGTTCATCTCGCTGAGCACGTTGTTCCAAGTAAGATTTATACAGGAAATGCTCAGTTTCTGTAGTAAGTTGGATAGTATCTTTACTTGGTGATTGCTTTGATTTTGAAGCCATCATTAAGTTAGCCTCGCTATAGCAATACTATAAAAAGATGACTAACGTCGCCTTAATAATATTATAACTAGGTCATCGCGCCGGGTCAGCCGTTTCCACGCGGCCTTGTTAGGAATGATGCGTTAGCACTTTACACTGCACGTACGCGGTAAGCGAGCGACACAGCTGCTCTCAATAGAAATCGAACGATGACTCAAAATATAAATGAAATAAAATTAAGGAAAAAAGTCACCAAAATATGGAACCTTTTTTTTTTTTTTTTTTTTTTTTTTTTACGTGGGGAAAATGCATTTACGCACTTCCGCCTACCGGGAAAGTAGGCGGGGTGTGTCGGGCTCGCTCGAGCATCACCGCTCCCTGGGGGGCCTCATGGCCCCCAACCCTAACTGCACCCACAGCAGCCAGGGTCCACTACCGACTAAAACCCACGGTGTCCATCCTGCCGCTAGAACGGAGGGAGCGCGGGGTACATTTGCATACCGCGCCCCCACCACGGCCGTCCGTTTCCGGACCCCTCCAGGGGGGAGGATGACCCTCCCCCTCGCGACCGTGCCGGGACCAAGAGCACGGCCGCACCACCCCGGGGACCACACAGTGCAAGGAACGCCAGACTTCCCACATCCGACGCTCGTGGTCCCCTGCGATGGCAACCTCAGCGTTGTCAACCTTCTTCAAGATACCAGAAGCCTGAGAGGAAATTCCGTTGGCGGTTTCAAAGCTGAAATATTAAATTGATATTATTTTCTCAGAGAGCAGAAAATATATATTTTTTACCGAACCGTCTTTATCACTCAAACGTGTGAAATAACTTTTGAAAGTCCGTACCGTGATAGTTCAAAAGTAGCTATTATCATTTATATTATTTATATATATTATTTCATTTTTATTATATATTATTTTCATTTTTTCATTTTCATTTTTTCATCAAAATATTGTGCTCATGGTACCGACTTCGACAAGTTATTTCTTACTTTTGAGTGTTGAAGTCGAGTTACAAGTACGTATGACGTTCAAAAATGGGCTATGCAATATAGGTATCTGTTACATCGGTATGATACAATGAAACGTGTTGCGTTACTGGCGCGTGCGCATGGTGATGGTGATGTTTGACCCCGGTGACCTCCCGTGGAGGCGGTAATAATACTCGTTGGTATTTAAACCCAAACTAGTTCCGTAGCCCGACACGATATGTAAAACCAGTGGTTTCTGCGAGGAGCGAATCCGTGTTATTTTGTAAAACCAGTGGTTTCTGCGAGGAGCGAATCCGTGTTATTTTGTAAAACCAGTGGTTTCTGCGAGGAGCGAATCCGTGTTATTTTGTAAAACCAGTGGTTTCTGCGAGGAGCGAATCCGTGTTATTTTGTAAAACCAGTGGTTTCTGCGAGGAGCGAATCCGTGTTATTTTGTAAAACCAGTGGTTTCTGCGAGGAGCGAATCCGTGTTATTTTTCAAAATACTCGTTTCCCAAGGCCATCAAGGATGGGCCCATTAACTTGTGATGTTCGTTAACTGGCCGCTGTACCTACTTAATTACATTAAAACTAGATTTTAGAGATCAGAACATTATAACATTATTATAAAGTACAAAGTAAAGTTTGGTTTTCATGTATCGTATGGCAGTGTCGGCGTCGGCGTTAACCAACATTTGAAAAAGGAGAAATCTATCAATTTGGTTGTACCATTATTTTTGTTAACTTAGAACTTAGTCATTATATACACCGCTTCAAAAAATCCTTTTTATTTGACCGGATAAATATTTACATTTACGATGGATATACATTTAAATAGGTCATATATAACATTCATAAAATAGCTTTAGTATCCTCCACCTTAACCAAAGATAGTTCTCAAATGTGTGTCCTTGAATAAGTAATAGCTGAGGATGATGTTTGACGTGGGTAGGCTCGGCTGTCATCATGAGAGTACTCGTTGAAATAGTCATTAGTGGTCATCGAGCTGTGGTAGATAACTCATCAAGCTGCGAGGTGATGAGCTTGAGCTTAATGAGCGATCACGAGTGGGTTCACGATCACGAGTCAACTGACCGTTGTTTAAACTATTTAATCGGTCAAAAATTAAATTGTTAGCTCAACTTCATACTGCCGAATCATTAATACAGGATCACACTGTTGTGGATTTCAGGAATCTGAAAGTTGCATGAAAACATTTTCCATTCCTTTTTAATTTTTGTTCCTAGTTTTAATCGCTATGTGTATTAAATTATTATCAATTACAAGCACTTCCGCATTTTGTTCTATCTTTTCCAGTGAATATATTTAGTAGAGATGCTCGCAGCGAGGCATCAGCTTACTATATACTGGGTATAGAGCTAGTTCACCCTCTCCACTGCTCGTGCCTACTCTGACATCAGTTAAGTAGTGCATGTTTATGTCATTACTATGAGAACTGTGGCAATAGAAATAGATATATTAGTCGCTTCACATGACATCCCACACTGTGAGCTATTAAATGAGAGCTGTTCTCGGGAAAGGTTGGAGTGAGTTCGGTGGCCAGCTGCAGAAGAACAGCCGAAACATTGATTACATTATGTTTTGATATTGTTCTAGCTGTAGGTGGCCCTACAACCGGCGCGCGCCAACACGGCCAGTGACGGCGGTGTGTTCCAACATACTTGACACTTATCGCTCAATGTTCACTAAATTGATACAATATCTTACTGACGTATAGCATCTATCCTATTTTTGCTTAATGAGCTATATGATTGTAGGTAGAGTTTCACCAGAACCCATTTAAATATTTTTGCGTAAAAACAATCGTACATCCATCAAATCAAATCCATCTTACAAAATGTCGTGTTTATACTCGTAACAATAATGGGAAATAGGATAGGATACCGAAGTTTGAATGACTTTGCTCTTATATGAAGACTAGCTGGCAAGGCAAACGTTGCTTTTTTTCAATTCAATTTCAGAAATCAATCTAAAATTTCAGAGGAATTCGAAAATATATTGTTATAAGTATATAAAATTAGGATTTGGATTTCTTTCTGCAGTTGCGTACCTATTATACCTAGTTTGGTATAAGACGCAATTGCTGTAATTGATATTTCTCACACCGCTCAAAATCTGTTCAAGTGAATTTGATCGATTATTTACTATACGGAACCTCTGATGTATATTAGTTTTACCAAAACAACTAATTATCGTACGCATCATAATTTGATGACTTAATTTTTGTCCAAACTTTCGACAAGGCCATTATCGGGACTCAATAATCTATTAATTTAAGATTATAATTTTGTTCGCGAATGATATCAATATATAAGGTTTAGACATCCTGGTATATATATCTGTTGTTTCTGATACACACACAGACGCGGATCTCAGCAAAATGAAGTTCTTGGTAAGAAGCGTGTTTGTCATTGTATGACAATGACAATAAGTTATTGTCATACAATGACAATAAGTGACACACATCAGTTTTACGAAAAATCTATTATATTTTAATCGACTTGTAATGTAACCTAGGTGCTCGCTGATATGTGCAGTGATTTCACAAATGTCTAGTATAATCTAAACGGCTAACAATACTTTCTATTATAGTTCATGTGTTCTTATACAGCTATGAGATTACTTCAGATAAATTTGCAATAAAAGTTATGAATGTAATACGAAAATTTGATATTTGTAATGAACAATCATTACAAATATCAAATTTTCGTATTACATTCATGGGTACTTTTTTATAAAATAAATCGATTTGTAATTTACTACTACTGGCCGTGGTGGTACCGGCCTAGAATAGTACTCCCCCATCTCTTCCCGCGGGTGCCGTAAGAGTCGGCTAAGGGACCACGTACCAGAAGGTGGGCAGCAGCACCTTCTGAGGATTGGAAATCATACTGCGCTCGCCAACCCGCCTGCCAAGCGTGGCGAGTATTGGCAAATCCCCCCTATATGGGGGAGGCTTCTGTCCAGCAGTGGACGAACCGCATGGCTGAGAGAGAGTAATTTACTAAAACTACACGCAAAATATTTTTTAGATTTTTAAAATATCATTGTCAACAGTTATGCGAAGTTGAATCTTAGCGAGACAGAATAAGTCCTTTCGGTTTTCAAAGAATTTTCAAATAGTTTTTGTTAATAACATTAGACCATAGTCAATGTTATAATGCTTTTTTGTAGGTCCTTGCCCTGTTCGTTAGCGCTGCGAGCGCAGCCTCCTTCGGCTCAGCCTCCTTCGGCACACCCTTCGGCACAGCTTCCGTCGGCATACCCTCCTTCCAGCAAACGTACCAGCAGCCAAACAACCAGGGGTACAACTCTTACAACCCAGTGCAACAGGCAGCTAAAGTGTACGGCCAGGCCGCGGTGACCCCTGTGGTCGCTCCTGTGCCTTTGGTCACTGCCGCACCTGTTTATGCTGCCGAAGCCGTCTTTAATGGGGCTCAATCTGTCGCTGCTGCACCTGCCGTGGCTGCCGAAGCTGCCTACACAAGTGGTCAGTTGATCGCCGCTGCTCCCGTTGCAGCCGCCAAAGCCACTTACAATGCCGCTCAAGTAGTCGCTACTGCACCTATAGCCGCGGCTCAGGCTGTGGTTGATAGCTCTAGATACCAAGGAAAGGAGAGCGCAGCTCCAATTGTCAGCTCGGAAACCGAATTAACGCCTGATGGTTTCAAATACCGGTAAGTTTCGATAGCACTTTTACATAACTGTTTAAGGGTAGAACTATTACGTAATTTATATATAAATACTGTGATTTTTCCACGATAATTAATAGAGCTTTTTGTTACAGATACGCTACTGGCAACGGAATTTCTGCTCAAGCTACCGGGAGCTCCAGGATAATCAACGGCGAGACTGTCCTCGTAAGTAGAACGTCATCGTCCAGGAAACACTCTTCACGTATTTTCGTCGATGTTATGCGAGTTTTACATATTTCCTATATCGTGTTCAGGTCGTCGAGGGATCGTACCAATACAACGCCCCCGATGGCACCCCCGTCGTGTTCCAATATGTGGCTGACCAAAACGGATACCAGCCCCGGGTATGATTCTCGATTTCTATCTATATTTTTATTAATATATAAGGCTTTACTTAACGTGGCCCCATATGCCATATCAAATCTAATACAGTAACTAGTTAGAAAAGTAGAAAAAAAACGATTAACCGATACATAGTTATAGTGGCAGAGACTCCCTGAGCTAGTCCAATTATTTAACGTGTTTCAGAGAACACCATCCTCCTGATAACTTTTATAAATTATTTGTTTCGTTTGAAATCACTAAGTCCCTTTATTTGATGAAGTGGTTAAAATAAATCTAAAATATAAGGAAAAATTTTAATTTTTTTTAATATATTTATTTATTTACATCAGAATGAAAAAGAAAATAACTAATCCTAAGTAATAAACTAACAAAACATTTGTGATAAAGGATAAATAATTCAATAGCTAATATATACCTAGGATGGCCATTGGTAGCTGTACTAGGATTCCCTGTGTCACAGCTACCACGATACCGGCCTCTGAGCAAAGGAAAGAAATGAATTTATAATAAGAAAATATACACCTATGACATAGTTTATGTCTTTGTATGTCTTTTTGGCGAAATGTGTGTGAAAGGTGTCGAGGTAGTGTTAAAGTGTGCATGTGGAGTATTCGTGTATTTGTGGTGGAGCGATGAGTGTGTAAGAGTTAGTAAGGCGAGTGCGAGACGGGACGTTGCGACGATACGCACCGCACTCAAGATCCTGATGAAGGCTTCCGGAAGAAGCCGAAACAATTGTTGTTCATGATATCGACCGATCTAACATATCATACCGAAGCCGTCAGAAGACTTAAGGGCAGGGGGGAACAATAATCTCATTGACGGTAACTTGATACACTGGCAGAGCGTGGCGCATCAACTCGGCGGTACTAGATTCAATAATATATACACATATATATCATATATAAGATATATGTGTACTTCATGGCATTGAGTCTGTTGTTTATATTATGAACTTCTTAAATGAGTTAAGTATATTATACTTAACTTCATTATATTTTTATCAGTTTATGATAGAGTCCAAATTGACACTTATGAATGATAATACTAAAATCAGATCTTTTTTATTGAATTCGGCTAGTATGAGGTAAAATAATTCGTCACGTTATTTGGTGTCGATTAACCTACCCGCATTTAAATAAAACTCGACGAATATAAGAGATAGTGTTGTAAGAAGTTATACGAATTTGAATTTAAGGCTACATAGAATAAGAGCTTTTTTATATTTATACATATTCGAGTATTTTAGATAATATGAGTCTTCATCTTTTGTAAGAAAATATTACACGAACCTATTTTGTAATAGTGCTACCGCGCGATGTCTTCTCTATTATATTATATTCTCAAATTAATTTCTTACGTATGTTTTTTTAATATTTTCAGAGCAACCTCATCCCCGTCGCTCCTCCGATCCCAGAAATCATCCTCAGGTCCCTGGAGTGGGCGAAGACGCACCCTTACACCGTTGATGCTGATAAAAACTAGTTAAGCCCTCACTTATTTCTACGACTGAATAATAGATAAAAGATGAATTAAAATGCAAGATAATTGGACATGCTAGTTAATAATGTTGTAGTGAAATAAAATAATATGTGCCATCCTTGTTTTTCTCCTTCGGTTTAGGGAGAAGTTGTATCATAACGTATCGTTGCTGGTTAACCTGTACTTTTGTGTACTATCGAACTCCTTGTCATAATGATCATCGCAGCCATTAGGGCGTCTACAACTGCTGCACACAGGCCATCTCGTTATTGTCCGTCTGGCTGTCATAAATATTTTTTAAACTGTGTAGATCTAGCGTTTGATCACTATCTCACTTGATAGTCAGTGACGATGTGGTCTCAGATATTATCACGCTAGACCTAGAATAGAAACAAACATACAACCTAGGTATCTTCAAGTCACGAGTGAATAGGTATCTTCTAGGCAGGCGTGCTCCACCGTAGACCACATCATCACTTAACATCAGGTGAGATAGTGGTCAAACCCTTGCCTATTCCCAATAAAAAAAATTAAAAAAAAAAGAATGCTCACTAGCTCTGAAGGAATGCTGCCTGAACACACTATGTGATTGGGAACTGTTTTTCAAACTTGAGAGTGGTAGCTAGCCCGGCAGGTACTCGAAAGTACCCTATCACAATGCTGGAACTTTTATAACGGTGTTACCTTTACCGGAAGTTCAAGCCGTTGCCGTTGATGGGGATCGAACCAGCGTCTTTAAGATCTATATCTTTAAATATATAACTTGATAAATTTTATGGCTATTGTTGGTTTAAAAAAAAAAACGAATTTTTTATGACACACTCAACAAACTAAGCAAATTATAAAAAACTTGTTTGTAGTACTGCTTTCGTAAGCTTTCCTAAAGCAAAACAATTGATTTGATGGTTGGAAAACTTTCACGAACGTAGGCTATACTCAAAATACTGAGGATCATTACTAGTGTGAGTAACTATTTTCATCCTCTTATCCGAGCTATAGGGGTCCGTGTTTTTCGTAGTGTAAAATGTTTTGGCACTTTGATGCCGGCCCCGCGCATTCAAATTGGTACTATTTATTTCTTGTGTTCAAAGTTTTATTAGATTAGATTTAGATGCAAAGCTAGCATTGCGGAGAGAGCGCCCCGCAGCCGTCATCCTGACGGTTGCTGATTTACTGCTCACCCCCGGCTTGTGCTTCTAATGAAGTAAGATCGTTATGAAATCCAAAATATGGTGGTAGGGTACTTTTCGGTACCCACCTAGCTAACTACCACCAACCAAGTCGGCAAAACAGTCAACAAGAACAATAAGTTCAAGCAGAGTCCTTGATAGCAAGTGAATATTACGTCCTCAGTGATTTCACGTTCTACCATATTGTCACTGATCATCTTGTGATACAGGGAGAAAGAGAGAGAGTGTCACAGAGTGAGAGGTATGTAGTGTTATTTCTCCTTGTGGAAAACAACACTACTAGACACAGGACGCATTGCTATAATAAAAGCCATAGGCCCAAAGCCATAGCCAAAGCCCCGATTCATTATAATTTATTTATTATTTTTATCACGACAGATAAATCACTAGATCTATTAAAACTATTACTACTTACACATTTCTTACAATATTAAAAAAAAAACTTGCTGGCCGCTTGCCTTTTGCCAGCTCACAGCTTGCCCATAAAGCAGTCATCACCATCTCCTATTCCCTACCCCAGTTATACGGGTCATGCATCATTGATATATTTTATTTTTTTTAAATACCACTTTTCTGTCACCGGCCTTCCAGCGTAATTGTAAACCTTTGACATAAATTGTTTCTCATGGGTATTTTGTCCGATGTTTTAATTAACACGTTCAAAACAATGCTAATTGGATATCAGAGTCTGCAGCTTGTACAATGGTAATAGAGCCTGAATACTATTACTATCTCTTTATTATCTTTCTTTCTTAGGCTACATTATTAATATTATGTAATGCAATAAATAAATAAATAAATTTTGACTTAAAAAGGAAAACAACACCGTGACCGATACCAATTAAATAGATTTATTTAGTGATGATTCAAAACTAATGAATTCAATACATTTCATTAAAGAAAAAGTAGCAGAAGATTATTTACCATATTATTATTTTGTATTCTTTTTGGTACAAATAATTGTAACTAATGTTATCCGTTAAAATATAAGTTCAGAATTCTACGGCATTAGTGATGGTATATAATGATATATTATATTTTTAGCACATATTTGACGGAAAAGCATTGTACCCGATTCACGTCGAAAGTTTCCGTTCGGATTCGGAAAGGCATTCTATTTATTAATTATTGTTTTATATCGACGAAAAGGCCGTAAATGTCCCGTTTTTTATAGGCAGGAATATAAAAATAACTTTGACATTGACATTGACATTGACATTGACCATTGACCATTGACCGTTGACCGTTGACCGTTGACCATTGACATTGACATTGACATTGACATTGACCGTTGACCGTTGACCGTTGACCGTTGACCGTTGACCGTTGACCGTTGACCGTTGACCGTTGACCGTTGACCGTTGACCGTTGACCATTGACCATTGACCATTGACCATTGACCATTGACCATTGACCATTGACCATTGACCATTGACCATTGACCATTGACTAATGACCATTGACCATTGACCATTGACCATTGACCATTGACCATTGACCATTGACCATTGACCATTGACCATTGACCATTGACCATTGACCATTGACCATTGACCATTGACCATTGACCATTGACCATTGACCATTGACCATTGACCATTGACCATTGACCATTGACCATTGACCATTGACCATTGACCATTGACCATTGACCATTGACCATTGACCATTGACCATTGACCATTGACCATTGACCATTGACCATTGACCATTGACCATTGACCATTGACCATTGACCATTGACCATTGACCATTGACCATTGACCATTGACCATTGACCATTGACCATTGACCATTGACCATTGACCATTGACCATTGACCATTGACCATTGACATTGACTTTGACTTTGACTTTGACTTTGACTTTGACTTTGACTTTGACTTTGACTTTGACTTTGACTTTGACTTTGACTTTGACTTTGACTTTGACTTTGACTTTGACTTTGACTTTGACTTTGACTTTGACTTTGACTTTGACTTTGACTTTGACTTTGACTTTGACTTTGACTTTGACTTTGACTTTGACTTTGACTTTGACTTTGACTTTGACTTTGACTTTGACTTTGACTTTGACTTTGACTTTGACTTTGACTTTGACTTTGACTTTGACTTTGACTTTGACTTTGACTTTGACTTTGACTTTGACTTTGACTTTGACTTTGACTTTGACTTTGACTTTGACTTTGACTTTGACTTTGACTTTGACTTTGACTTTGACTTTGACTTTGACTTTGACTTTGACTTTGACTTTGACTTTGACTTTGACTTTGACTTTGACTTTGACTTTGATTATCTAGATCTAGATAAAACTCAGGTGGAACGTTACGCGGAACGTTACTATTTTTCATTTTGGCATCGCTGCACTCCGTCAGTTGTGGACCGACTTGATTTTTTTTCATTCGATAGAATAACATTAACACAATAACGACAAAATATGTACCTACTTATTATATTTATTTAATTTTGAGAAAAAGTTGAAAATGTTCCAGGGTAAGATAGTTTAGAGAGCCTCCTCAGTCTCTTTTTGTTTCCGAGCGACCATAATTATATTCAGGACGCTTTCAACATCGTTTTCATAAAACATTATTGGGACCGCATTCATCACTATCTGGGAACTGAAGTATTCGTTCGGAGTACTAAGAAAAGAGGTGTAAAAGAAAAAGGAATAGATTATTTTTTGTAGTGATAGTAAGCACTTAGAGATGTACAGAGTTAAAAAAAAATATTAATGCTCCAGTAATGTCCAGTAGGTAATCTGTTTTAAAGAGATTCTTACTATTATACCCTATACCTGAAGCGATGATAGGTCAGCGGGGGGAGCGTCGCCTGTCAAACTGACGGGCACTGGGCCAATAACAGCTTGACCTTCGTGTGAAGGTAACACCGTTATCAAATTCTCAGCATGGTGGTAGGGTACTTTCGAATACCCGCCTGAATAGCTACCATCCTCAAGTTTGAAAAAACTATCACCAAGCACAAGAGTGTTCAGGCAGCAGTCCTTGAGAGCCAGTGAGCTTTCTAGGTCTAGTGTGATAACATTTTCCACCACATCGTCACTGACCATCAAGTGAGATAGTGGTCAAACGCTAGATCTATACAGTATTAAAAAAATATTATTAACCGACATCAAAAAAGGGGAGGTTCGAAATTTTTTTTGTTGTAGTGTGTACGTAACGCGCTCGTTCCGCCATTTATGAATCGATTCTTATTTTATTTATATTATTTTGTTTGATAGATCATACTTCACAGGACGTACCGTATACATTTAACCAAAATCGATTAAGTAGTGTTTATATTATTTAGGAAAATTAAAATAATATAAAATTAAAAAGAAACAGGTTCAGTAATTTTCTAGGATTTCCATTTTTTGTCAATAATAATTTTATTTTCAACTCAGTTAATGTCACAAGAAATTAAAACAAAAGAAAAAAGACAGGTTGGATCTATCGCCAGTAATCAAATTAGAGTTAGCTTACACAATATTCTAAGCGAGTAAAAGAACCAAGGTAGGAACGGAAGGAACTTATTATATTTTTCATTTGTGTTTTTTTATTATACCACTCGAATAGTTAAGTTTCTTTCAAAGCTCAACAAGAAGATATCAAATCGTTTCAGAGTTCAACAAACTTATAAGTAATAAAATATATCTCGTAAAATTAGGGTTCAGTATACATATTATTGCTTGTATTCACTAAGCAACACCATCCGCTCGCCCTCATACAACACACAGATCAGTCGAGCGACTGATCCGAGCTGTATTCGACTGGTCGCTGTCATCGAGCAATAGTGTTGTTACCGGCATCAATCTATCGAATGAAATGACAAATACCGAAAAATTTACTTAACCAAATTTATCTTACATATTATTATCATGATTTAGATTATGTAACTTGATTTATTTAAAACATATTGTAAGCTCCACATTAATACTAGCTGAACCACTCGCGACTTTGCTCGCGTGGCCGTTTTTACGTATGAGAAGATGAATTGCGAGAACACTGACGTAACTACCTACCCATTTGTTTCGGCTGTTTTGAACATATATCAGTGAGTTAGTTAGTGCTACAATAGAATATATTTTTCACTTGTAGCATCGCGCGGTTTCTCCCGCATCGATTATGGTTTTCTCACTAAAAAAAAATCGCCTATGTGTGATTCCAGGGTCTAAACTATCTCCATACCAAATTTCATCAAAACCGGTGTAGCCGTTTGAGCGTGAAGGAGTATCAAACATACAAACATACATACAAATTTCCGCTTTTACAACTGTTACAAAAAATTTAAAACAAGTTGTCATTATCACACATATTATATAAATTAAAAACACGGCAGTACACTACATGCGTGGCGAGTCATATCAAACGGACTACGTTTCCATATTATGACTTCCATCGTATGCACTTTAATCGCTCATTTAAACATAATTCAATAGATTTTACATTTACAGGGCATGACATATGGTACATATTTATTTATGTAATGTAGGCATTTCTGAAAACTCAAGGTAGGTACAGTATGGGGAAATCCTAATCTATAAAAGTTACAGGAAAACTGCAACTGAGACAAAGTGCTATTTTGGGTGGAATATTTAGGAATTATTGTCGACTTTAAGGCCAAGTGCAAGTTTCTTATAAAAAATATGTAGGTACTTATATGTTTTTTTTATATGATCCACCTCACAAGTTGTTATTTTAGACGATGGCAAATGAAAGCTTTTTGTACTGATAGATGCATGTGCAATTAACCAAACGCAATAAATCATCAATAAATACCAATATAAAAATAGATTTAAAAAAAACGAGTGGCTCTCGGGGACTGCCGCGGTAAAGCTATTGCATAGCATTTTTTATCAACTTATGCAATTAATATATTAATAACTTATGCAGTAACGCCGATACAACCAATGCCATCTAGAGGCGAGATGCTGAACTAAACAGACAAGCGTGATATTTCAAAAAGTCATGAAAAGTTCTGCTATTCATCGATAGATGGCAAAACTAAAAAGTATCACCGCTGTGCTGGTCGGAGTGGGAGTGTTAGGTTATTTTCGTTACGGAATTTCTGGATTCGGTCTCCACGCTCAAGGCCTGCGATAGAAGCTATGCAATAGCTTAAAAAACAAATAAGAGAACCAAAAATAAATAGGCGTTTTTGAGTCATAAAGTAACAGACAGACAGTCCGAAATTGAACCAACACTTGCAATCTATTCTTTATTACGTATGATATCCTCATGCGCATCGCGTTTGAACCCGATTGCCCCCTTATATAATTATCTAATTTATCGATAATATTATGTATCGTCAGGTACAACAGCACGGCTGGATGCAACTTGTAAATGTAGTCGTGACACTTCTTAGTGTGTTCCGTGATTATCACTGACTATGGGCCTTCTGAGCAGACTTAGAGTCGCACATCTAGTTATGGAGAGGACTATCCTCGGAGTTTCGCTACGCGACCGAATCAGAAATGAGAAGGTGCAGCACGGGACGGGCACCGACCAGGTGGACAGATGACCTAACTAAGATCAAAGGCAACTGCTGGATGCGGGCCGCTTCCAACCGGTCCTTGTGAAAATCAATAAGGAGGCATATGTCCAGCAGTGGATATCTTATTGCTGAGATGATGATGTATGATTGTATTTGCGTGGGAGTCTGAGAAAGAGTGTGAGACCCACATGACCCACCCCGCAAGAAATGACAGACTATTTTGTATCTGGAATAGTCGCTGTGGCTTTTCCATCCAGTCGGTTGCTTTTTGTGATATCATTGTTCTGCGGAACCATCAAGTTAACTATTCAATTACTAAAATCAATTTCTCAGAGTAAATAAGGCGATGATATAATAAACACATTCGGTGAGTTGTCAAGCAACTGCAAGGAATAGGAGACACCACCCGAGGTCACTGTCACGAGTCCAATGCCCTCATAATTTATGGTGTTTAACTTGAAATCTATTTCGAGATATTTGAGTATATAAGGAGTACGGGGCCATGGGATAACGCGAGTGCCCGTTGAAGTTAGGAGTCGTACACACGAAGATATCAACATGAAATTCGTGGTAAGTATTTGTGACCTCGTGGTATCGTTATAATTACAATTGTGAATTAAGGTGGTGGGTAAGTAAGGCTGTTTATTTTCAATAAAGTGTTCGCCCCTCAATCAATACATTTTGCATATTAGATGCCAGGGGTACTGAACTTAACATACAGTTTCACCGAGAAAAGTACTGTAACCGAATAATTTTCCTGTACAACAATATTTATCTAATCTTATACTGATAAAGACTAAAAAATCAAAAACAAAACTCGAATGACAGTCTTTACAGACAAGCCAACCAAATAAATTTAATAATTACATTAAGATACAGCTCTTCTTTGGACAATTGTATCTGTAACTTTTTTACCATTAAGATACAACTCCAGCTGGACTAAGGAGGTTGCAGTGTAATTTTTCTACATAATCTCTGAACCTGGCGCAACACGCATGCGCGATCAGCAAATGGATTTTGGCGCTAAACATTTACAAATAAATGCAAACATATGCTGTAATTTTACGTAAATTTAATTATCTATTTTATGAGATTAGATGAAAACTTTAAACTCGCTTACGGCGCATTTTTTAAACTAACACTCGTATTTTAAGTATCCTTATTAAGAAACAGTTTCATAAACTGCTATAATATTACAATTGATAAATAATTATCTAGTGAGATAAAAATATTTCAATCTTATCCAGGTTTTCGCGCTATGCGTTTGCGCCGCAAACGCTGCATTCGACAGTCCATCAGGTTACAAGCCGTTCCAGCCCTACAGGGCGGCGGTCAAGCCTTACATACAAACCGTGAAGACACCCGGGGACACAGTGCCCTTCGTGCCAAGGAAGAGTTATTTCGAAGCTGCTCAATCCTTCAGTGCTACGCCTGTGACCGGCACTAAGAATCTTTACGATTCTACTCGCTATGTGGGCGTTTCACCCGTAATCTCCACCAACACTGCATACGCCCCCACTCGTACCGCCGGTGTGTCTGCCGTGAGCGCCACCAACACTGCATACACCCCCATTCGTACCGCCGGTGTGTCTCCCGTGAGCGCCACCAACACTGCATACGCCCCCACTCGTTCCGTCGGTGTGTCTCCCGTGAGCGCCACCAACACTGCATACACCCCCATTCGTACCGCCGGTGTGTCTCCCGTGAGCGCCACCAACACTGCATACGCCCCCACTCGTTTCGCCGGTGCGTCTCCCGTGAGCGCCACCAACACTGCATACGCCCCCACTCGTTCCGTCGGTGTGTCTCCCGTGAGCGCCACCAACACTGCATACGCCCCCATTCGTACCGCCGGTGTGTCTCCCGTGAGCACCACCAACACTGCATACGCCCCCACTCGTTTCGCCGATGTGTCTGCCGTGAGCACCACCAACACTGCATACGCCCCCACTCGTTTCGCCGGTGTGTCTCCCGTGAGCACCACCAACACTGCATACGCCCCCACTCGTTTCGCCGATGTGTCTGCCGTGAGCACCACCAACACTGCATACGCCCCCACTCGTTCCGCCGATGTGTCTGCTGTGACTGCCGCTAAGAGTGGTAAGGAGTCCGAAGCAGCCATTCTTCGTTCCAACTCTGAAATTAATGCTGGAGGCTTCAACTACGAGTGAGTACAGTACAGAACTTTAATGTAACTTTTATTCGTTTAAGTCTATGTTTCACTAGATCATCCGTGATGAGCTGCCTCTTTTTAACCAACTTAAAAAAGGAGAAGGTTCTCAATTCGACCCATATGTTAATTTTTTTTACGTATATTACTCAGAACTTTCGACTGGGTGAACCGATTTCAATGATTATTTTTTTATTTAAAAGCTGGTGCTTCTAGTGTGGTCCCATTTTCAATTTCATTGAAATCGAACAACTGAAAAGTGTACAAGTATACGACATTATAATTGCGGGTGAAAAAATCGGTGAACATACACAATGACAATTATTGATCTCGTGAGTAGCAAAGGTCAGTGAAAGGGTGAAAAAAAAAAACAAAAAATGAAATTGACTTCAACACTCAATTGTGTGAAACATCTTGTCAAAATCGGTACCATGAGCTCAAGATTTCGATAAAAGTTACTTTTGATCATATTACCGACTTCGACAAGTTATTTCACACTTTTGAGTGATAAAGACGGTTCGGTAAAAAATATATATTTTCTGCTCTCTGAGAAAATAATATCAATTTAATATTTCAGCTTTGAAACCGCCAACGGAATTTCCTCTCAGGCTTCTGGTATCTTGAAGAAGGTTGACAACGCTGAGGTCATCGTAAGTATATTTATAATTGGGTGATAAACTCTTTATTTTATATCATATTAACATATATAGTGTTATGAGTATGAGTCACGTGAACTATAACCTTATATCTATACATACATTTATGGTAGTTTGTTGTAAGTAGTAGCTGGTATTTTATGATGTAATCTCAACGTATCATAAATTCAAAATCTTGAATATATCCAAAATTATATTACTTTATGTGTCAGTAATTTGCATAAATGTCAGGTGTAAGCTCAAGTCAATTACTCACTTGAGCTTACAAAAATTATGCTTATATTGTGAAACGCAAGATACAAAACAATTATCATTTTCGTTTTAATACGGTAGGTACTGTTTGGTCAGACTTGTGTTGGGATTCTCTATACTCCGGGGATGAAAACTGTATCACAAACACAATGCCACAATTATGGATGATATTTAAAAAATATTACAACTCAAAACGCTTAGGTATATAGAATTTTCCGTATAAATAATAAATCGAATTATTACAAAAATGTCCATAACTTCCGATCTACTTATCATACAACAATGTACACATCACAATGATCACCGCGTAATAAATTGTTCTATTAAATACTAACATTATGAATTAGTTATTCTATTCGCAACTAATATTATTTAATAAGGGCACGCTATTGCCGTCCCTCTCGCATACATTGGAGAATCTTGACTTTCGATGTGTCACCGACACTCATATTGTAATTAAATTTTTCAAGTACCTAGCTTATATCTATATAAACATTATATAATCAATCAAATCGGTGTCGCGGGGTCCGAAGCGTCGCCGCGTCGCTTTGTGGTGAGCGGTGGATAGTTCACGCCTAATGTGGCGCTGCGTTTCGAATAAGCAATTTTTAAAATGCGGTGCCATTCTTTCTTGGTATACGCATAACGGGGTTGAAGTTTAGGAATTAATGATACATTATAGCAGGTTAACTGGAAAAATAGATCCATGCGAGTGAAACCGCTGTATGCAGCTAGCTAAAATAAAGTTTATAATTGATTTATACACCAGTACTTGTTTTTGTGTAGGTTTCCCAGGGCTCCTACCGGTATACCGCTCCTGACGGAACCCCTGTGCTATTTTCTTACATAGCGGACGAAAATGGCTACCAACCCAGGGTAAGTCTTCATGTTCCATTTATTTAACAGAAACATTTCATTCCTCGCATGATGGCGGCCCGGTCTACGTCACGATCAGCACATCGCGTCTGCATCACGTCAGCGATTATAGTTAAAGTATAATAAAACAAACTGCTGGCAGACAGCCAGCCTGATGTAAAAGTTTTGTGAGCGCAATCCGCCTCATACATTACCAATGTTACTCTTAGATACCGACCGGGGTGACAGATTACACCGGCGGCCGAGCAGCAGGCGGCGTGTTGTTATGTGTTACGTCACGAAGTCATGCCACCTGCTGCTGTCGCCTGCGGTCTGCTACGGAGTCATACCTTTAGGTTGCATGTCAGCCCCGCAAGTACGACAACGCACAAGCCGCAGATACGGACAGTAAAGTGCAGAATCAGTCAGATGTTTTCTGTGAAATTACTGAATTAAATACATTGAGATGACTCTTTTAATACTTAGCTTGGCCGCTCAGTTTACCTCAATCTCAACTGTGCAAACGGGTTCAGCGTCGTACATCGTGGTCATATGTCGGATGGGTAAACGATAGAGAACCGCGCGCCGAACCTGCCGCTTCAGCCCCAGTGGTGTCGATACTCGCCGGACGACGTCGAAGACACTCGCGCGTTGTGATAACTTTAACGATGCGGCGGTCACTGGAACTCACGACATCTACACGGTGGACTACAGCTAATGATCCTATCACTGTTAGAAAGGCATACGACAGCAATGGGAATGGGATGCTCTATTAGTCAGCTTGCTGGTTAGTTTTGATTAACTTGCAATTTTTAATTTACAAAGGAAAGCCACGAAGTTGATACACTAATTATTTATTATTTAGTAACAGTACTGTAATTATCATATGTACTATTAGTAGTATACTTTTGAACCTTAAAACTATTTGAACTTTATTTATGAATCTTCAATGTTCTGTGTATGTAATAGAACATCGACGACGGAGAATTTTATATATTAATTTAAGGACATTAGTTTAGATAATAATTTCTACTTACCTTTTAACATTAACGTACCATCACATAGATAGATAGATAACACTTTAGTGTACAAGTACATCAACTTAAAAAAATATTTATAAAATAACACATTAATAATTACAAAATACGTTGCACAATTGGTGGTCTTATCACTAAGAAGCGATCTCTCCCAGACAACCATTGTAAGGAGAGGAATTATTTTTTTACGACTCTAATTATGTAGATAAGTTATTTAAGTTTTCAAGATAATAATTATATAAATTATTTTCGCAGAGCGATCTCCTGCCCGTCCCCCACCCCGTGCCCGAGGCCATCATCCGCTCGATTGAGTATAATCTAGCTCATCCACAAAAGAGTGAAAATAACTAAAATATTTTATAATACGCTTTTGTACTAGTTTAAAGATGAATAGAGGTGAGAACAAGTAGTTTATTATTAAATTTAATTAATAAAAGCTATTATTACATGGAAATATGAATTGAAGGATATTTATTTTTATTTTGTACTTTAAATTTGCGGTGCAGAAAAATTATCGATGTTAAAATTTTTGAAAAAAACACATTCGGCTACTTGTGGGACTTGAACCCATGGCTACAGAAGACCGTCCTGTTACTTGTAAAAGCTGTAGCAGCACTGCAGTAGCCGTCCGAATTTAACCCTTCACCAGCTGTGCCTCGCGGTTTCACGCGCGTGGACTACGGTTTTCCACTACCTCCATTATCCCACGTAAACTATACTTTTCCCGAGATAAAAAATTGCCTATGTATTATTCCAGGGTATAAGTAATCTTCGTGCCAAATTGATGCAATCCGTTCAGCCGTTTCAGTGTGAAGTAATAAGAAGCCTGCAAACAACAGACACCCCACCGCCTTTATAATCGTGTGATAGCAGCGCTCCGCGGCTTCACCCGCGTGCTGATCATTGATTATCATGATGATGAATGATGCCTGTGTGTTATTCCGGGACCTGAAGTATCTGCATATCAAATTTCATCCAAATCTGTTTTACCCGCGTGGTGATGAAAATAAGCTTATGTGTTAATCCTGGGTATAAGCTATCTGTGTCCCGATATTCATCCAAATCCGTTCAGCAGTTATTACGTGAAAAAGTAACAAACATACATCCATACTCACAAACTTTCGCATTTTTAATATTAGTAGAATTCTGACGTGATCGATAATACGAGTGAGTGTGTGTGTATGTCATAATAATGGATAGTATTGTCATCCTCATCATCATCATCTCAGCCATAGGACGTCCACTGCTGGACATAGGCCTCCCCTACTGATTTCCACAAAGACCTGTAGGAAGCGGCCCGCATCCAGCCATTGCCTGCGATCTTAGTCAGGTCGTCTGTCCACCTGGTCGGAGGCCGTTCTATGCTGCGCTTGCCAGTCCGTGGTCTCCATTCGAAAACTTTTCTACCCCAAGGGCCATCAGTTCTTGGAGCTTTGTGCCCTGCCCACTGCCACTTCAACTTGCTAATTCGCTGGGCTATATCGATGACTTGCGTTCTTCTACGGATCTCCTCATTTCTGATTCACGTAGAGAAACTCCGAGCATAGCCCTCTCCATAGCTTGTTGTGCGACTCTGAGCCCGCTCAGAAGGTCATAGTCAGAGACCACGTTTCGGTTTCGGAGAGTATTATTGTGGTGTAATCTATTGCTAAGAACACTGTTTAATATATCTGAACAACTCTTGAACATCAATAATTAACATACTAATGTTGGTCAAATAAAAAATAATGTTGCAATAACAAACATTCTATAGTTTATAATTATACCATAAATATCAACCCACTTCTATTACGTATAGATGGTACCATCTATGACACATATATATCTACACTTAAAAATGGAATGAAATACTGAATAAATAATAATAATATAACAGACCTTGAAAGCCACTAACGATCGAGGTCCAGCGTGATTACATCATCGACCACACCGTCACTGATCATCAGGTCAGATATTGGAGAAACGGATAATCTATAAGAGATAAAAAAATACCAAAAATGGAAGTGAGTTGAACACTCAAAAGTGTGAAATAACTTGTTCAAGTCGGTACCATGATAGTTCCAAAGTAACTATTACCAAAATATTGTGACCATGGTACCGACTTCGACAAGTTATTTCATACTTTTGATTGTTGAAGTCGTTCCATTTTATATATACTGAAAACAAAACAGACAGCCAATAATAATTTTAAAAAAGTGTGCTCTTTTTTGATTGGTCTCAGAGCTTACATTGTCCTTGTCTGGTGCGCTCTTCACATACTCTCCACCGTAAGGAAAAGTGTCTAAGCTCTACGCATATTGAAAACTATGATTATTATATTTTCATAAAAAAACATTAAAATTATATTGCCTCTCTCTGTATGTATAAAATTTGATCAATTTATAAATCTGAGAATACAGTCATATTATTTACTTAACATTATTTCAACTCAGCCATTGGGTGTCCACAGCTGGACAAATGCCTCCCCCAATTGGGGGGAATTGCCAATACTCACCACGCTTGGCAGGCGGGTTGGTGAGCGCAGTATGATTTCCGATCCTCAGAAGGAGCTGTTGCCCACCTTCTGGTACGTGGTCCCTTAGCCGACTCTTACGGCACCCACGGGAAGAAATGGGGGAGTACTATTCTAGGCCGGTACCACCGCGGCCATTATTTAAGATAACATTAAAACAAACGGATATTCTAACGTCAAATCACGTTTCATTCTAATATAAAAAAACAAAGGCGAGGGCATTAGTCTAAGGAACTCCGGCCGTCCGATAGACCTTTACAAGCCAATGTTGTACATACATCAGTAGTTGTACATTTGTGTAATAGTTTGCCCTGTTTTATAATGGTCTAGAAATATTTTGTTTTGGTGTAGGTCACCCTATTGATCATCAACGTAAGACTATGGTTACACATGTACTTGAAGCGTGCCCACCCCAGGATGTTGGGCTACCGATTCGAATTTCTCTGCGTCATCGCATCAGCCATGGCATGTCAGGGGCCAGGCCCCCCCTGAAAAACAATGCTAGATACGCCAATGATCACGCCACGATCAACTTAATTCTAGCTAAACATGTTTGATATGCCCCTATCTCTATATCCACTGATGAATAACTTAAAAAAACAAATATTATGCATTATTATATAGTTAGGTACTTAAGGGCCTGTTTCGAAGGTATTATCAAGAATACGAAATCAATTGCTATACTTTAATGTACAGGTGAATGGTACCCAAACATGTTGCTATCGGGCTTTCATCAGGTGTAGTACCTACTATCGGTACCTAGTAAGAGGTTTTTTAATCTTTGGTCGCCTAGGACAAAGTTTATAGCAAGGAATTGTTAGTTGTTTTGTTTTAGTTAGTTTGTTGTTAGATCATTAACAGTAAAAGCTCCTTATTCGCGGGGTGTACGTTCATTAATTATGCCGCGAATACAGAAACCGTGGCTGCGGAACGGTCATTTGTATAGCACTGTGGAGAAGAAGGTCCAACAACTCAAAATTACAAAATCTCGATACTCGTTTTTTTAACAATACCTAATAATTATTATCGGGATTAAAAAAATTTGTAGGATTTTAAGGACTTTAATTCTTTTTTTTTACACGCACACCCCCGCACGAGGATAACCTGTGTCGCGGGAAGCATGGACATACACAATCACAATACACAAACATCCAAGACCCGAGAAAAAACATCTTTGCTCATCACAGAAATGTTTGCCCCGGCCGGGATTCGAACCCGGCGTCGCGCTTCCAGAGTCAGTGTCGCTGACCACTGAGCCGTCAAGTACCGTCAAGACCCTAGTAATGATTTCTTATTTCCTTCAAGTCAGATTGATATTCGCCAGTGACGTAAGCAATTTTCCTTTTGAAAATAAGACTTTTCTCCATGGAAGGGTCAATTTTAATGAAAAAATCACACAGTTCTTTGCCCATACGTAAACCTTCACTAAGCGTTTCCAGAAGCCTTTTCAGTGCATGTGGAAGACTCTTCTTCAATGGAATGCGGGTTTAACTTTTCCTCTTAGTCGGTTTATGTTAAATCTGCGTCTTGTGATCCAAGCAATTCTTGAATATCACTTGAATCTGTCTAAGACCATCTATGACTTGATCTTTTGGCGTAGTGGCAATAACACTCATTTTTTATATTTGTTTCTTTCGGTGCAACCGCAAAAGCCTTTGTAAAAACTACTCTGGCGCGGGCACGTAGCACGTAGCACGTAGCACGTAGCACGTAGCACGGGTACTCAAAGGATGCCGACATGTCAATATAGAAAACCAAATACTATTGATGTACCGACTGGATTCGCGAATAGTGAAATATTTATCGGCGAATACAAGAAACAAGTTGCATTTATTTCACTCGGGAATCAAACCGGCTACAATCCGAAAAAAATACATTCTGTTCTTTTATGGCCTCAATCAGAAGAATCGAATATTATATAACAAACATGGTAAATTAAATGAGAGGAAAACCATTAAAGCTAAACTTATTAATTTAATTTGATAGGATAAAGCATTTGTACTCAAAGATTTTCTATGTTTGATATCTTTACTTATTAAAAATGACGACTATTTAGCTATTCAATCTGCTTGTGTTTGTAACGCAGACTCTTTATTAGATAACTGCGTGAAGCAGGAATACCCAAATCAAATATCGAATGGTACGTTTAAAACTGGAATCCACAATAGGACGCCCGACAACGATCGTCTCTGGTTTCCGATCCTCAGAAGGCGCTGCTCCCCACCTCCCGGTAGGTGATCGCTTAGCCGACTGGGCCGGTACCACCACGGCCCAAGTATAAAAATATACTTACCATAACATGTTATCACTTTTGTTGCGTGAGAAAGATTCAAGACAACTTCTGTTTTAATATGGATTGAGGACAGCTGATCTTCGTACCCATACCGGATTTTCTGCCCCGAAGCTATGGTAAGCAAGCAGTGCCTACTTCCATATTTTATATTTGAAGGGTAAGGATTGTGACAAATAAAAAAAAGAAATTACCAAAAAATGGAACTAACTTCAATACTCAAAAGCGTGAAATAACTTTTTGAAGTCGGTATCATGATATTTCACATATTATATAAACCATACTGCGCTCGCCAACCCGCCTGCCAAGCGTGGCGAGTATTGGTAAATCCCCCTATATGGGTAGGCATATGTCCAGCTGTGGATATCCTATGGCTGCGGAGTCAGTATTAGGGCCCCGTGTTATCCTTGGGGTACGGAACCCTACAAATGATACACCGCTGAATGTTTAAGCTCACTGATGCTGTATTTTTTTATCACTGCCAATGATATTATATGTTTATATGAGGTAGATGTCGCACAAGCGCGGGGAAACTGAGGCGGCAAAATTAAGTCAATTGTAGTAATTTTCATTGCGACGCGTATTTCAAGCGCAAGTCTAAACATATAGCTATCCTTTTCTATATTATTTGTACCGTATTATCTGTCGCAGTAAGCATGTTTATGTCGTAAAGGAACAAAATCTGAGCACCACGTTGTATGGAATATACGTCATCTTTAGTAAAACATCATTGATCACTGCAATATTATTTTTACTTTTATTTAAAAACACCTTCCTACAGTGTTCCAGGTAAAGTTTTTTCATACACTCAGGGTTTGATGCCTGTAATAAGTTATTGTATTTTTTTCAAAGCCAACGACCTCAGTTACTAAAGTATGGACGGGCCCAGAACACAAAATATTATCAAAAATAACAAATCAAACATAAAACGTTACATCGTTCAAGGTCGGTGGGCGTCGCGACGTCGCGATGTCAAACGTAGGTACGCGAAGTGTGTTCCGCGACCACACTTTAGATTTAGAGGCTTTAGAGGAGTTAACCGACTTCAAAAAAAGGAGGTTACTCAATTTGACCGTATATATGTTTTTTTTTATGTGTGTTCCCGGATTACTTCTTTGTTTATGAACCGATTTTGATGATTCGTTTTTTGCTTGATAGTGTATACTTCTGTGGTGGTCCCATTTAAGTTTCATCAAAATCGGACAAGTGGTTTTTGAGTTACACTCCAATATCTGAAAAGTGCTTCACTTACCTGGACGATATTATTGTCGCGGTTGATGACATCGATGCACATACACATTGACAAATTGCTCCCGTTAGTAGCAAAGGTCACTGAAAAGCTTGATAAAAAAAATTTTTACCAAAAAATGGAACCGACTTCAACACTCATAAGTGAGAAATAACTTGTCGAAGTCGGTACCATGAGCACAATATTGTGATGATAGTAACTTGTGTAAGCTGTCATGGTACCGACTTCTTAACACACCGACAACTTAAACAAGTTATTTCTCACTTTTGAGTGTTGAAGTCGGTTCCATATTTTGGTAAAAATTGTTTTGCTTTGGCCCGTCCATACCTGTTTTACTGAGGTCGTTGTTCAAAGCACGGATAATGGTTATGTAAATGCCCATGGTTTTAAAGTTGTGAGTAGTGACAAGGTGGTTAATCCTTACATTTGGAATTTCAAATTACTTCACATTTGCAGCATTGATTTTCTTGTTATATTATTCGCGTGCACTTCGCACGATAAGATTTCACCTACCTAAGAAATAGTTCATAGTTATTTATTGGGTGAAAAAACTGCCACTAATAACTGCCTAATCGGTTGCCAACCCTCCCATAACCAAGCTACCGTAGTTCCGAACGCAACCATTTCTCACCTATAGTTGAGGAAAATGGCCGTAAATGAGCTACTCGTATAAACATGCCTCGTTTTATGTGGGTCTACTGATTAAGTTGCTATAGTTTATTGGCTCCATTGGTCGCGTTAGTAGGTTAATTATATTAATGGTTTAATAGGCATCTTTAAAAGCTGTTGATCTTGTAAGCTACTATATCGTATTTTAAAACACGTTGCAAAACCTTCTGAAGTAATCATCATCATCTCAGCCATAGGGCGTCCACTGCTGGACTTCATCCATCCTCCCCATCGATTTCCACGACCTTAGTCAGCTCGTCTGTCCAACTGGTCGGTGGCCGTCCTATGCTGTGATTGCTAGTCCGAGGTCTCCATTCAAGAACTTTTCGACCCCAACGTCCATCAGTTCTTCGAGCTATTTGCCCTGCCCACTGCCACACTTCCACTTGCTTATCCGCTGGGCTATATCGGTGACTTGCGTTCTTCTACGGATCTCCTCATTTCTGATTCGATCACGTAGAGAAACCCCAAGCATAGCCGTCTCCATAGCTCGTTGTGCGACTCTGAGCCTGCTCAGAAGGCCCGTAGTCAGGGACCACGTTTCGGTTCCGTAAGTCAACACTGGTAACACACAGGTCCGGATAAATAGACGATGCTAAGCACTCGATGAAAGTATGACTCAGTAAAGTACTACTTTGACTTAGCAAAGACATTAAATGAATGTTACTTTCGACTTAGCTAAGTATGGCTTTGGCTAAGCCAAAGTATGATTTTTGATGTTGTCTATGAGAAGCGTTCATTACTAATGAATTTTATTTCGTTAAGAGTTTTGTTATTTAATAATATAAAGTAAGGTTATCTGATAATATTTGAGGTTGAAAGAATAATTTACATGTTTTTATGCACATATATTTTTTTATTTTGCAATTTAAATTGTAATAATAGTTTTAAAAACAAACAAACAAGAGTTGACAGTGATCGCGTCAGTAAGATGACAAACGTAAAAAGAGTAGGTACCTATAGTATTACTACGTAACCTGTAAAGTTTACTAGAATACAGATAAACATCGGTAATAATAACCACAGAATCCATAATTCAAGAAGTTTAATCAACCAAATCAAGACGCTGCCCTTGCTGAGCATTAGGTTGACTTTCATCGAAAGTACGATGCTAAAGTACTGTCTATTTAAGTGAAACCCATACTTAGCACGGCTCGAAAGTATTACTCTGGCTTAGCCAAGGTAAAGTAAGGACTATTTATCTGGACAAAAATGTTCTCAAGTTATATAAAGGTCCAAATGTTTTATACTAGTAGTGCCCCGCGTCTTCATCAGCATGGATTACGGTTTTCCCGCTACCTCAACTATACCACGGGAACTGTACTTTGTCCGGGATAAAAGTATGTTATTCCAGAGTGTATACTGTCTCCATACCAAATTTCATCGAAATCCGTGTTACCGTTTGAGCGTGAAGAAGTAACAACACACAACCTTTCGCATTTCGAATATTAGTAGGATAGGAAACCAGTGGCACCCCGCGTCTGTACCCGGGTGGTGATGAAAAACGGGCGTGAAGAAGTAACAACACACAACCTTTCGCATTTCGAATATTAGTAGGATAGGAAACCAGTGGCACCCCGCGTCTGTACCCGGGTGGTGATGAAAAACGGGCGTGAAGAAGTAACAACACACAACCTTTCGCATTTCGAATATTAGTAGGATAGGAAACCAGTGGCACCCCGCGTCTGTACCCGGGTGGTGATGAAAAACGGGCGTGAAGAAGTAACAACACACAACCTTTCGCATTTCGAATATTAGTAGGATAGGAAACCAGTGGCACCCCGCGTCTGTACCCGGGTGGTGATGAAAAACGGTGATGTGAGCCGAGTGAGCTTGAAGAAGTAACAAACATAGCAAATCAAATCAAATTCTTTATTTACTAGAATATTGTAACAAACATGGTGGTAAATATAAATTACGTCCAGAACAATCTACCATCACAATGGCGTGCAAACAATAAACATTACATCAAAAAGATTAGAAATATAAATGAAAATTGTAGATGTCAAAAAATTAAATGTCCTATAAATATCACAATGTCAAAAATTTAAATATTCAATAAATTTAAATTAAAAACTACACATTTAAGAAAAGTCATATTCATATTCCTATTAAAATTAAATCACTTATTCAGATACTTAGTCACAGTCTGGAAATACAACAAAAATAATAAACATTGTATTAGGACCTAGTAGAGAGTATTTCTATATGTCATATATTCATTAACGTTATAGAAGCATTGGTCCAGTAGCCATAGTGAAAGCTTTTTTCTTGAACTGTAATAATGGTAGCTCTTTAAAAGTATCGGGTAACTTATTATACACTTTGATTGCATTAACATATGAATTTCTCATGTATGTGTTTAGCGTACACTGAGGGAAGTACAGTTTACATTTGTTTCTTGCCTTTCTACCTACTACATCTGAATGAAAATTATAAACTTCAGGATGTTGTTTAACAAAAACACAAAGTTCCTTAACATACATACATACACACAAACCTTCGCGTTTCTAATATTAGTCGGAAGGATATCATTTATACGGAATATAACATAATGTGTATTATTATCATGTTACAGATATCTGATTTCTTAGAACATGACAGGCCCATGGCTGAGGCACGAGGGGCAGTTACTGCCTCCGAGCTTCCATATATATCATATACTAGCTGCGCCCCGCGGTTTCACCCGCGTGCACTACGTTTTTCCCGCTGACTCAGTTATCCCACGGGAACCATACTTCTTCCAGGACAAAAAGTAGCCTATGTCCTTCTCCAAAGTCCCATGTATCTTTATACCAAATTTTATCTAAATCGGTCAAGCCGTTTTCATGTTATGTCGTGACAACGGAAAACGGGTTTCATTTTTATATATATAGATCTAAGCCGACACCCTCTCACACTCACATATGCACTTACATCTCACACACCGAGAGGAACTTTTACACTTAACTTGAAACTTAATAAAATAGTTGTGTAATGTATTAACAGTTGTCAATACCTTAAGGCTAGATTTTATTTTTTATAAATCTAGGAGGAAGGCGTTGTAAGCAGAAACACAGGCGATGAGCCTATTTCAGCGACATATTTTTTTTTGTGTAAACCTCTAGCCACATAATAAAAAAAAATATGAATGTGCACTTATCTGAATAAACTGAATTTGTTTTTTTTTTAATATAGCCGCTTCTGCTCGTCAGCGGCTGTACCCGTATGAGACATAGCGTTAGATCCTCCTTGAATATTGATAAATCTTTCGAGGTGACATAAGTGCGACCTGGGTGTCAAGTCTACTAATTTCATGTTCATATTCAGTCCAACGCGAGGCCGACTCGATGCCAATAAGACGTCAAAAATCCGTAGTCTGCTAAGTCAATAGCGGCCTGAATCTGTGTCGAACCTAAGCTCGGCTTATGTCGGTCTTGTACGAAATTGACAAGTTGGATGCTAACAGACTACGAAAAATGGCGTTCTACGTCACTGAATCTAGAATTGAATCAAGATTGATTCAATTTGGACAAAATAAAAATAGCAGACTACCAAAATTGACAATTGTGAACCGATCATATTGCCATATGATATTGATCATGGCCCCTGGATCCTTGAGATGAAGGAATAATTTTGACTTTGACAACAAACGAGATCGGTGGCATAACTTGTTCTCGGAAGCGATAAATTCAACATTCCACTAGTGATCCCGCATCCATGATTTACTACTACTACTTACACAGAAAACTTTGCTTCAATGGTTAATAAATTGATAGAAACTCCATAAAACTTGTCATTACTTTATTCCACTACTAGTTACGTACACATTTTGGATTTGCCAAAACTACTACGTAGGTGGTTGTACAGGTCCTTGTACCAATTACAAAGAAAGCGCTCGTACTCAGACTTTGTTCGCAACAAACTGCTATTTATTCCTTTACAATGCTTGTGTGAATAAAAGGCCTCTATATGATTGCGAAGATGTTTATATAAAGAGATATAAACTTTAAATGTTTATCTGTTTGTATGTTTGAATTAGCATGTTACATCTGGAGGTTGTCTGCATAAAAAGAGAGATTTATTTTATATCAATAATGTAATATTAAAGATGACCGAGGCTTCGATAGTTGTATACACTCACATGTTATTATGTGTCTATGATCCAAGTCTATGATCCGATCAGGGCATACAAGTAGGTACTGCGTACTCATGCCTTTATCGCTCCACGGTAATAATGAGCGGTTGATTCTGACAAGTATTTGCGTCCGTTTACTTACTTTACTTGGAAGAGCCGATAGGAGCGTCGTTACAACGAGTTTTATTACTCGATTTAAACTTTTACCTGTTCATAAAAAAACACGACCCGACGTAAGTACAACAAGGATTCGTGGTTCGAATCCCCAAGGTGGGTCTGACTTTTTGGAATGTTTTGATGGTACAATTACTATTTTTTTGGAATGCAAAGTTTTTGTTCATTTAATATAGATTAATTAGTTTCATATATACTGTTGGTCGTGTTTTAATTTTTCGTTTTCTGTACGAAGGTTAAACATCAATTTACACAAGTTTGCAAACAATAACGACCAGACACGTCATCGGTGCCCTGTCACAGCAGGAGAGTGCCAACCGTTCTGCTGAGTCCTACCCCTGTGACAAATTAACTGATTCTTGCTTTACATGGACCAGAATATGGACACGTAGTGCGAATGATGTTAAGAACTACGCATGTCCATGTCCAATACAACCATGTTTTTTGTGGTTCCGTACCCTAAGGGTAAAACGGGACCCTATTAATAAGTCCGTCCGTCCGTCTGTCACTAGGCTGTTTCTCATGAATTGTGATAGTTGGACAGTTTAAATTTTCACAGATGATGTATTTCTGTTGCCCCTATATCAACGAATACTGAAAAATAGATTAAAATAAGTATTTAAGAGGGCATTGATAACTGCAACAGGTAGACGCTTGAAATATTCAGAATATTGAGTTATGAGTGAGTCCGACTCGCAGAGTATACTGAAAACTCTGATTTATTTAAGCACTTACCGGCTGACACACAACACACAACAAACGGAATTTATCATCAGAGGAGATAAAACCGAACTAACACGTGGCCGCGCGGACGAGTTAGAGTAAGTGAGCGAGAGCGAGAGCGAGAGCGAGAGCGAGAACGAGAGCGAAAGCGAGAGCGAGAGCGAGAGCGAAAGTGAGAGCAAGAGCGAGAGTGATTAGTAGTAAATAAAGCCGCCAATAAAGTTCACCTAGTGTGATCCGGTCTGCACTCATCTTTGATTTGGTTTCAAAATTTTCTGTAAATCTCCCTGTCTTGGCGACAGCTCAAGCTGAGGTCTGAACCCCCTAGTTGTACCCTTGAGCTAGTCGCCTCGTCCTCTCCTAGTGGCACAGCGCCGTCAGCGCTAGCCTCACTAGGCGGTGCGCCTTCTGCGCCCGCACAAATGCTGGGCTGAGCACCATCTGTGCTCGCCCCCCCTCCGGTTAAGCAGCTGTAAACGCCGGTAAAGGCAAACAGCATTAGTCCGTTAGAGAAAACAACATTGGATCTAGTAAATTAGGTGCATAACTCCCTTTTTAGACACTCGTTTAAAATATGTATTTTTATTTTATTACAGAGTTAAACTAACGCAAAAAGTCTATGACTCATACTCAAACTACAAAGATGGTAGGAAGCGTCCCATAAAAGAAAAAAAAATAAACACGCATTTATTCCGTTATGTGTTCGAATTGTTGACATTTATTTTGAATTTTAAGCTGTTTGTTTTAAAATTTACGAATCTGTGACATTTATTTATAATCGTTCCCTTGAATGCGAATTTAAATAATGAATATAAAAGCCTTGAATATCTCCTATATATTATATATATTTATATTTATATGTATAGTTGTATGATTTAAACGCTGGCTTTATTTAACTTCTTCCGATTTTCAGGCCTAAAAAGAAAAAAACTAAATAAATATACTATCGATTTATTAGTATACATAGGCCCCTGGAGAACGCGGGTTACAATATCGAGAGCTTATAGTTTCTCCAACTACCCGCTCTCGATCTTGATAAGATAGAATAGAATAGAAACAATACAAACCATCTGGAGAATGGGTTATAGTACAGAGGTACAGGCATAAGAATATATTTATCACAAACGTGGGAAAGGCATAAACGGATATAGTAAGTAAATTCAAAGCGGTAAAGTCTAAAATTGACCCAATTTCAATTGAACATTTCTAATGTGTATAAAGATACAACAGAACAGGATACAATAAACTGTATACCCTTAAAGAAAAAACTTCTAAGTACGTGAAACATGACTGCGACATTGAAAGGGATTTTCGCGAAATCATCGTTCGAGAAATGTGTCAAATGTGTAATATGTCAAATTCGAGAAAGTGTCCAATACGGATAAGTAGCGAACAATGTAAGGTGTCAATAGTTTAGGTCACAACCTTTTTTTTCGATTGATGTAGCATTCCTCTAAATAAGTCCATGAACCTATATTTATTTATTTTTTATGTGTGTTAGCGGATAACTTCGTCGCTTATGAACCGATTTTCATTCTTTTTTTGTTTGATTCTTCTCTTCACTTCCGTGGTGGTCCCATTTCAATTTCTTCAAAATCGCACAGGTGGTTTTTGAGTTACACTCCAATAACTGAAAAGTGCTATGCATATCTAGACGATATCATAGTTGCGGTTGAAGATATCAGAGAACATACACAATGACAATACGGGACCATGAGCACAATATTGTGATGGTACCGACTTCAACAAGTTATTTCAAACTTTTCAGTGTTGAAGTCGGTTCCAAGCATTTTTTTTCCCAGTTTTCAGTGATCTTTGCTACTCACGGGATCAAATGTCATTGTGCCAATTGTCCGCCACACAATGGCGGACTTCATCTCTAAACTCCTAAACTTGACAAATTGTATAAATTCAGTGGATGGTAATAATACAATTTGTTATTTTATTGTCTTTTTAGTTTCATGGTTCATAGCTACCATTTATGGAGCTCTGTTCAGGCGTTTCAAAACCATCAGTTCTTTTAGTTAGCCGCGGGGAATGCGCTGCGATCTTTGATGCATGACGCGTAATTACTTCGCTTTCACACGTATTATTATTTAACATCGAAATAGCCATGTATGCCGGTACCACTGAGTGACTCTGATGATGAAGGTCAAAATTCGGGATAGCCTATTAGTAGACCCATCAAGTTCGGGCTCATTCTGTTCATTTCTCTAAATCGTCAGTTTTTGCAGTTGTTTCTTTGTCGTATACTTACTTACACTTATCTCGCATCAACGAGAGGTTGCCCTGATAAAGTCTACTAAAGTCTATATGTATGAGAAACTTTATTTCAATGTAGAATAAAAATGTAGCTTAGATGCACTAATGATTTGTTTAAAACGTTTCCTGGTGAATCTAAATGGGTAATTATTGCAATGGCGCTGTATAATTTATATGTATCAGATGTTTGCCTTGTGGACAAAACTAATGTCAAGTAGCATCTTCGTATATAGATCATACAATATTAAAACGCAGTCAAATTTAATTCAGATCATTAAATTAATTAAAGTGTTTTAGTAATTAGGATTCTCAAACTTTTTTCTATACTTTAGAGTTCTATATATGCAAACTTTAATACACCTTTGAGCTCATCGTCACTGACCACCAAGCGTGGTAGTGGTCTAACTTAGGTGATCAAAGCATCTGAATATCTTTTGTTGGCTTTCGTTGTTTTCTTTGAGTCAAAAATAATCCCCGAAAATGACTACAAAAAATGTTATTTTACTGAAATATATATATATTTTTTATTGGTGACTCACCTGCGTCTTTATCGACATAATATACTAAGAGAATAGTTTTCTAAGAATTCTGTATTTTTCTGTGGCCTAAAGGTTAATAGTGTAGAATTGTACAATTCGTGTATTGAGATAGTCTTCAAGTCACGAGTGAATACGTACTTTCTTGGCTTGCGTGCCTAGAAGGTATATGGAAGAATCCATTTTAGACCACGTAAATACTTAACATCAAGCGGGACAGTGGACAAAAGCAAGCTTAAATTTAGTTTACTAAACGTAGCGAGGTTATCACTCGACAAAAGAGACCACAGCTTACCACATTTAAGTGGTAAATTTTATGTATAAGAATTCAAATAATTTGCATGTCTGCTTGCAGGCTGAAACTAGTACAGGAAATAATTTGTAATTATAAGACCTGAGAAGTGACATTATTTTCTTGCAAATAAAGAAATGATTTTGATTTTGAATAAAAAAAATGAGTAAATCACAATTTGATTCAACTAAACTTGGCCTGAAACTCCCTCGCCATTCTCCAGTCCATTCCCATTCTTCCCAACAAAATAGGGGTCTTTTTACTGGAACTTTATATATTGGTCTATACATTGGTTAATTAGGTAAAGGTTTTCCATTCGCACCTGACCCACCTAACGCTTTTGGAAAATACAACAAAACATAAATGTGTTCTGCCTCAATTTTCCGCCTTCATCCCACTCGTCCAATTATTTATTTTTATAACGCAGTAAAATTAAAAAAAAGACCACCGAATGTGGTTGAAACTAAAGTCAGAACCCTCTGACTTATTACGTGAGTAACTCCCGTGTTCTATACATTCATAATGTTTCAAAACCACGTCAGTTTTAATAACAAAAAAAGCAGTAAAATTATCTAACTTAATCTTAACAAATCCTGTATAATTAAATAAAAATACCATATGCGGTCATTGCTTTGCAACAGATTCATATGCTACAGGTGCGCCCTTTATTCTTGTGTTAGTATGGGCAATTCTGAAATTAAAAGATATTCAAACAGCCATCCTTACGAAGCGTGTCATCGATTTTAGTGACAATAAAAACTCAATTTGGAAATGACATGCTCCGTAATAACAAATCTTTGTATGTCCAATAGTTACCGGTTTGCCCGAACAGACCCATCTCAACCACTCACCCTGTATACTGGTCGTAGTTTAAATACATTATAATTAATACATCTCTTTAATATATTATTAGTAAATAGTAAACGTAAATTAACGAGACAAATATTATTAACTAATGCTACAACCAATACTAATTCCTGTTGTAAAGGTACAACCCGTACCGATAAGTAATTGGCTGCGATAGTATTGAGAAACTGTGGCCTGTTCTTCACGTCAGAAATGAGATTATCTGGGTCATAGAACATAGTGAATAAAGTTTTAAAAGGTATAAATAGACAAGGATCAACAAAAGTTGTCAACATTCAGGCAGTAAACAGCGCTCGATCACAACCACAATGCGGCTCCTTCTGGTAAGTCTCCGAGAATCATCCTTAACACGCTGCAGTGCAACGTCATCGTGCATCTAAACTAGACATTACTAATGAAGTGATATTCATTTTAATTAAAAAAATTAAAGTGATTTATTAGGTGTTATAAATATTAGGGTGGAATTAAGTGAATAATTATAGCGTGATATATTAATATTAAATTGTAAAGTGTTAATTCAGTTCTTAATATTTGAATATTCTTTTTGTTCAGGTAGTTTGTCTTTCGGTGACTGTGGCTGTGGCCCAGGAGGTAAGAAGGTAAGTTTTTTATACTATATGGATCTACTGCTTGACCACTATCATTCACTCGATAATCAGTGACGATGTGGTCGAAGGTGGAATCACGCTTGTTTTGCAATGATAACTAGCTCTCAAGGGTAGCTGCCCCAACACACTGAATGTTTGATGACAGTTTAACAATTTGAGGGTGGTAGCTACCCAGAATACTTCGAAGCCTGTATACTATACAGGCTTATATACTATAATTGCTTGTTATGAATCACACAGAAATTATGATCACAAGTTACTTAATACACTTCGATTAGCGACTTGCAATAAATGCCCATAGTCAATATTAGATAAAGTGTATTCACGAAATATTACCGCTATAACCATTACTAAGTATATTCTAGTCTAATATATAGAATATTATATGTAATCCTGGGCTATGATATAAATTACTATACCTTCTATTTTGGACGGTCGCCGTAGCTCAGTGATCAATGACACTGACTTTAGAACCGCGATTCCGGGTTCGAATAGATAATGAGAATAGATGATTGTTCTCGGGTCTTGGATGTTTTTTTATTTTGTTATTATAGCAACGTGATAGTGTATGTGCATTCCTCCTGCGACACAGGGTATTTTAGTGCAAGGGTTGCGTTTGTTTGCACTATTATGCAAACAAACGGGTTCAAAAATGATACACTTTCCCAAAATTCAAGTCGTAGAAACTATATTATTTGTTATGGTTTTCAGGTACACTCCTTTTACATTCTCACCTATTCGGTCAACGACCTCGATACCCTTCCGCTACGACCCCAGCCGCTACGACCCTAGCCGCTACAACCGTACTCGCTACGACCCCACCCGCTACAATCCTGCTCGATACGACCCCAGCCGCTACGACCCTAGCCGCTATGACCCTGCTCGCTACGACCCCAGCCGCTACGACCCTGCTCGCTACGACCCTGCTCGCTACGACCCCAGCCGCTACGACCCTAGCGTATACGCTGGCCGTTACAACCCGACCAGAGACAATTCCGGTCGCTACATTCCTGATGACTCTGGCCGTTACAAGTGAGTTATTATTATACTACATATTACATAACCTAATTATGGAACTTCAGGGGAACCATTCCATTGATTTTCAATAATTTAAAATCAAAAATACTTCATTTTCGGTCTGGTAGTGGGCGTGTAGTAACGCACTAGGCGAACCACGACCGCGTTCACGAGTAAAATATTTTGTTTTGCAAACACTAAGCGCTTATGTAAAACTTTAGACAGCGATATAACAACTACGATTACAAATATGAATGAAATGTTGAACAGATGTATAATAGAATAGATTTTCATTTCAATAACTTGAATTTTTTACATAGTTGTTGGGTTTATTATGAAAATATTATTATTAAATGCATTTTTAGTAACTTCTGTGTTACAATCTATATTATGGGTATACATATAGATTGTAGACTAAGGTTCACTTATGGAATACTACTATTATTACTATATTATTACCAAAATTTAAACGTCGATTATCAATTAATCGTCCGTCAAACAATTTTCATCATACAGTTGACCGACGGTTAATTGATAATCGGACGGTTAAATTTGGTGAACAGGTCCCTAAGCATTATTCACTGAACCGGATCAAGCACGATCAATTTTAAACTAGACTAAGAGGGTACAAAAATTTATTGAACCTCCTTAAAAATAACAATATAAATGCTTTTTCTTTGCGTAAACTAAAGAAAATGTATTAATGTTCAACTTTTTATGAAATTTGTTAAAGCTGTTTCCGATACATCAATGTCTATCTAGATATAAAAAATCGGACTAGTGGTTTTTGAGAAAGAATAGAATATGGATTTGTACAAACGAACATCCTCTCACTTCAAACACATATATACCGTCTCCATTCCGTCGTGGGTAACAAAAACGTTTGTTTAAAATCAAGACCAAAGTGTAAACATACCATCCCTGTTAACGTGCACTGCTGGTCCGGGTACGACATGCCATCGCACATTGTTTTCGGCTTCTTCCGGAACCCTCCATCAGGATCTTGAGCGCAATGATTTGACGGTCGCCGTGGCGCAGTGGTTAGTGTCATTGACATGACATCGGTGTCTCCGGGACCCTGGGCTCGAATCACGGCAGGGGCAAACATTTGTGCGATGAGTGTAAATGTTTGTCCCGGGTCTTGGATGTTTGTGAGCTGTGATTGTGAGTGTCCATGCCTCCCGCGATACAGCGAATCCTAGTGCGGGGGTCTGAGTGTGAAAAAAAAAAGATCGCACTCTACCGATTGCGCCCTAGTGTCACGTTATACCCGTGTTTGTAAACAGTTTCAGTATAATAAGCGTGAGTTTTAATAATAATATTCATGTTAAGCTTCATTTTGTATGCATTTAATTAAAAATAATATTAGTACGATAAACTGTATTATATCATAAGGAAGCAAAACTGTGCAGATGAACGACGCAGATGGTATCTATGATGTATGTTAATGTTACTAATTCATGTTAAGTAATAAATTGGGTCAGCCAGGTGAGTAGCTTCACAAGTGTCAAGGTCGATAAACTGTACATCGTTTTAAAAACAAAAACAAGTTCATATTACATAATTACATGCTAAATAATTCATTTAAGTTAATAATGGCAACGGTATACGGAACACTTTGCAATTTAAAACAGTTGACATCTCATTGCCAAACATTCGACCAGATCTAATCAGAGATGCGTCCGGAAAACGTTCTTTACGGTATCTTTTTTTTTTCCACTGTTGTGGTGAGTTGTAAATAGGTTCAAAGCATATGCACTTATAATAATAAAAAATCTTTATTTTTGGCAATTGACACAATAAACGAATTGTTATTAAATGAAACGGGGCTTGATCGCGAGAAATACATTTAGTAATTTATTTACCTCGACGTTTCGACCAAGTTGCATTGGTCGTGGTCACGAGTAGACACAAAAAAAAAACGTGTACGACTTGACATCAGTGACTTTAGCCTGCTTTAGCCGCATCGATCATGGACCTCTTGCTCCTTGCACCTCTCCTTTGATTGCTTTTGAAGATTTTGCAGGAGTTCTTATGCTTGCGTCCACGTGATCGAATGTGATGGGCGAGAGTATATTGACATCCTTTATTACGTAAGTCGGAACGTCGTTTATTTCCGTTTCCTTGAAGACACGGAAGATTTTGAAAATGCTTTTTGCTGCGGCCATCTGTCTGCCTCACTACCACTACGATTCACACACCAGTCTGTGAATCATAGTATTGAGTTTTGGCGATGTCTACTAACACCTTTTTCGGCTCTAGAATCGCTTTCGTTTTTAAAGATTAACTTAACCTTTAACTACTGCTTTTCAAATATTGTAAAAAAAATAAAAAATATTCTCTTTGTATTGTAAATTGATGGCCATCCTTTTAAATGTTACTCCACATTGTGGCAGTGGCCATCAATAGTAGGCTAGATACTGCCCGCTCACTTTTCTACGCAAGCTGTCTTCCCCTATAATTATAGTGACACTTAGCATTTGTTTTACTATAGCATTATTTTAGTTTCTTGTATCAGTGTACATTATGTTGGGGTTCAAATAAATAAATAAATAAATATATAAATAAATAAGATTGTCAGAAGATTGCAGCACTCTTGGGAGGCTGGTAGGCAAATGGGTGCTATTCAAATATTTCTGTAAAACAGTCTGTCACAGTGATAAATAGTGCAATTTAAACTAGTTCATTTAATATATAACATTTTTAGACTCTTATTATGCGACCTAACGCATAATAAGAGTCTAAAAATGTTATTAGGTTTTTGTAAAAGTTGTCTTTAATGTGTGAAACATAACTTAACGTGAACTTGTAACATTTGTCACCATCCCTATTCCAGCGGTGACCGCGGCGACCGCGGCGACCGCGGCGACCGCGGCGACCGCGGCGACCGCGGCGACCGCGGCGACCGCGGCGACCGCGGCGACCGCGGCGACCGCGGCGACCGCGGCGACCGCGGCGACCGCGGCGACCGCGGCGACCGCGGCGACCGCGGCGGCCGCGGCGACCGCGGCGACCGCGGCGACCGCGGCGACCGCGGCGACCGCGGCGACCGCGGCGACCGCGGCGACCGCGGCGACCGCGGCGACCGCGGCGACCGCGGCGACCGCGGCGACCGCGGCGACCGCGGCGGCCGCGGCGACCGCGGCGACCGCGGCGACCGCGGCGACCGCGGCGACCGCGGCGACCGCGGCGACCGCGGCGGCGCAGGCGGCTTCTACTCGGGCTCGGGCACTCGTGGCGGTCCTGGAGGCCCAGGCGGTCCCGGAAGCGGCTACCAAGGTGAAAACATTCCAGCTGAAAAATACAAGCCCGATAACAGTGGATCTCCCTCGTAAGTCATTTTGAATACTTTATTATAAGCTAAATTATAACTTGATTTCTAAATATGGGCCGCAAGATGAGCGAACCATAAGTTACTCCAAGAGAATTTATCAGACATGAGATCTGTCAATGACTGATTACATTAGTAAGTTTAAATGGATGGGGGCTCGGCACACAGAAAGCAAAGCTAATGGCCGATGGGGTCGAAAGGTTCTCGAGACGAGAGCACGAGTTGACAAGTGAAGCGTAGCACGTCCACCGACATGGAGGACGGATAATATAATATAATGATGATAATATAATGTAAACTCTAAGGCTTTCCTTCGCGGCGTCTTCTCTGATACTGATCTGATCTGTATCAGAGAAGACGCCGCGAAGGAGAGTTCTACGCTCTTGTCGCCGCTCCGACCTGAACCACTGAATATGTCGACCGCAGTGATCGACGAAACGTCTGGAACACAAGTTTCACATAGACCACGGCCAAACAGCCCGGAAGCAATACATACAACTGCTAAATATAAGTTTGTGAATAAGAAATGTTCTGAGAATTCGTTATTTAATCGTAAAAATATAATATTAAGCCTAACGGGCCTCCACTTCCACCCCTACCTTACCTTGGCCATACTTTGAGCTACGCCCTACGCTACGACTAGCTGCTTCCCGCGGTTTTTTCATCGCAGGGCCTACGGGTTTCCCTATGTCTCAGTTATCCTATGGACGGTATACTACCCGTCCATTTTTCGGTATGCAAGGCATAAAATCATATTTGTTCAGGTTAGATGTTGGTGAAACGCTAGATTGCGTCTAGATTCGTTTAGCCATTCTCACAAACTCTCACGTTTATGGCGTTCATGGGACGTTTAACGTGTGTATGTAAGTAGACATAATAAAATGCACTAAGCACGGTTTCAACCACGTGTACTCAAAAATGACGGCATTTCATAAAAATGTTTATGTCCTTAATGATTTAGTTTTAAACTGCTGGCATTTTACATACTTCACTTACGTAAACTGTGTGTGAGATTTAAAGTTTACAACCCCAGTGTTCTGCGTTGATGATTCAGTCAGTCGGCCAGAACATGTTCATTTAAGTAGAAAATATATGTACATTCTAAGGTTATTATATTATCTTTGATGTACATAATAAAATAAATCATGAAACCTGATGACCTGATGACACTCCCGTCGCCATGTCATAGCTGTCAAGCCGGTAATAAAGTGTATGTTTCATCTTAATGAAGAACCCGACAGCAGAGGTTACAAAGTAATTTTTCCTTGTAATGAAGGTTGGTACCTACGTATATTTACGTACGTACATTTCAGAATATAACGTCGTATGTTTTCTGGTAATTTTCTGCATGATAATAACAGATTTTATATTACAAGAAATTTTGAAAATCTTGCTTGGGTGTTTGGGTACCTACACCAGTATTTTTTTTTTTGAAGTGCAAACTTCTTTAGCGATGTTGTGCAGCTTTTGTCCGGGAAAAAAATGTTAAACTCGCGTCATGACATTTCGCGTTAGGACACGTTACACTGATCGGAAATTTCTAGAGCCGCGTGACTTCGAAAATTCGTAAGACGGAGGGAGAGTAGTTGAAATTTAAACTTCAATGTGTAACAAATAAAAAACAGTTTCGTTTGTTGGTATACCTACCAACAAACGAAACTGTTTTTTATTGTAGGTATTTAATACGACCTTTTTGAAGCAGACCGCGCCCATGTCTCTCGCCCATTTAAAATGTAGATTTTGTCTTCATTCTATTGTATGCTCTATCGCCCTCACTATAGTGTTTAATGTGGAGGTAGATAAAATTAACAAATTAAATACCTATTGTCATGTTTGTGTACGATAAGACAATAAATGAATATTTAAGTTTTAACTTCTGCCGGCACTCCCGCCGGTAGTAGGAGTGCAATCCGTATTTTTTTATTACATTTGATTTGTTAAGTAATACTTTTAACACAAATTCACATTCGCATAAACTAACTAAAACTTTGTAACGAACTAGGAATGACGATCCCAAAATCCGAAATGTATATTTACTTTTGGCTATTTTTACATAAATAAAACGATAATTAAGTTGTCGCTGATAAAAACACACTCGCAAATGCATTTAAATAATCTGATTTTAAAAATTGCATTATTAAATATAGCACTCATACACCTAATAGGTTATTATCTTAATTACTTTATGAATCTTTTTATTTTATACAATTATAATGTGTTTGGGTGTTCAACAGAATATACGAATACATCCCACATGTCGTCACCTTTTTGATCGTCTTTCAACTGTTTCGCATTTTTAGTCAAGCGTGGGTTCTGTGCCCGCCACTATCGTTATCCAAATAAGCGTTTCTCAATCAATAGAACACATATTGTCTATGTAAGTACGCGTGCTCTGTCAATCCTGTCACTTTATTCTCCTTTTACAAGGTGCTCGAAATTGCCAAACTTTTTATTATCCTCTCTTAATATTGAGTTGAGTCGGTAACAACAATGGTGGATACTCATGAACTGTCTGTACCTAGTAATAACGTTTTCCAACATAATATATTCACATACTAATGGGCAAAGCCTTTATTAAAAGAAATTACTACTAACTAATTACAATACTACAGCGACTAAAACATTTTTGAGCAATCCACTAGCTATTGTCAGCCTACAGATATACTTGAATGCCGCTACCAGTTCAGAGTGCTAGCAGCATTGCCACATTGAATTGCAACGCTGATCCGTTGAGCCATATTATATGTGTCAGCATTTTGTGCAAATATTTTTCAATCATTTTTCAAATACTATTTTATGCAAAACAGTCGATGTAAAATCGAATGAAGTAAATATATTCTGAAATTGTTAGCCTCGACACTAGCACGGCAAAAATCTTTTCACTAAATCCACGATAAGAAGTCACTAGGTACATGGCAGTAAATCTGAAATGAATTAAACATTCACATGATTAAATGTGATTGTTAGTAATTACATATGTACTTCCTGTTACATTAGTCATCATCATCTCAGCCATGGGACCTCCACTGCTGAACATCAACTTGTCTCATCAATGGCCTCAACTGTCCCAATGATACATAGAGACCAGTCGACAGTGCCCCGAATCCAGCATCGTGTAAACACATTGAGCATTTTCAATATCGTTCAGCAGAATTAATCATTATTGCTTATATTCCAGAAGTGGAAGCGGATCTACAAGTGGCGCCGGAGCAGGGAGCGGCGTCAGTGGCTCCCGTGCGGGTAGCGGAGTAGGTGGTGAATTCGGGAGCGGCATCGGAGTGATCCCAAGCGGAACCGGTGCAGGAAGCATCTTCAGCGGTTCCGGCGTGGGTAGCGGAGTAGGTAGCACATTCGGAAGCGGTATCGGAGTGACCGCATCGACTCCCAGGCTTCCCGCCGTCACCGCCACCCCTAGCTACGTCAACACCGTCTATCCTAAGGCTGACCCGGGCAACTACGTTTACAAGTTTGGTCTCATTCGTTACGAAAATGACATCGTTCCCGATGGCTACCACTACCTCTACGAAACAGAGAACAAGATCCTCATGGAAGAATCGGGCAAGCTGGAGAAAATTGATAATGAGAACGACGCCATGAGAGTGAAAGGGTTCTACGAGTTCGTGGCTCCTAACGGCGTCACCTACAGAGTGGACTATACCGCCGATGAGAACGGATTCCATCCCTCTACTTCTCATATACCTTAAATTGCTATCTAGTCTAATACCTGAACTAAATAATCAGTCTGTGAAATTGTACCTGATAACTATAATTGTTTAATTATTAAGATAAATAAAGAAGCTTTTCATCAAATTGTCTTTAAACCCTGTTCATCTGATAAACTTTTGTTGCCAAAGTTTGTTAGAGGTTATGTTTCGGCACCCTCTACCTGTGTATACACTTTCTTATTTTCTGGCCTTGTATACGAAGACAAGCGAAAACGTTTGTTGCCTTATCGCAAAGAAACTGGTATTTATTTATTACTAGCTGCGCCCCGCGGCTTCACCCATATGGTGATGATTGATGATGATGAAAAGTAGCCTTTGTGTTAATTTAGGGTCTAAACTACCTCTACACCAAACGTCGAATTTGGTATAACCTGTAGTAAGTAACAAACATACACACATACACACAAACTTTCGCAATTATCATATAAGTAAAATAAGGTACGTTTCTTTTCTAACTTTATCACGTGATATCTGGGTATTACATATCTGTCGATACACAATTGTCGAGGGCATAGTTCATTGTGTTTACTAGTTTACTGTTAGTACGACTAAGGCGTATAGGTGATGTGGACACGCGGTAGGGTGTCAAGTCAAGTTCATGCTAACAGAACTGGCAAGCTGCATCGTGTGTAATATTATACGAACCATTTAAAAAACTATTTAACATAAACATGTCAAAATTGGATCATATACTGAAACTAGCGAGATACATATGTCCTCCAAATTTCATAATCACACCTCAAACGGTTATTTAGATATTAACGTCCAAAAATCGTCAATTTTATCACTGACTAATGTATAGAATAGACCTCCACCCCAGGTCCAGGTAAGCAATAAAGTAGTAGGTAGTTGGGTAAATACAAAGGAATAAATCAAAAACAAGTAATCTTCTCTACAATATAAAAATGAATCGCTGAATGTGTTGCTAAGCGCAAATCTCGAAAGCGGCTAAAACGATTTCGCTAATTCTTTTTTTATAATATTCCTTGAAGTACGAGGATGGTTCTTACGGAGAAAAATACTATAAAAAAAAGTCCTAAAAAAGACGGCCATCAGTTCTTCGAGCTATGTGCCCTGCCCACTGCCACTTCAACTTGCTAATCCGCTGGGCTATGTCGGTGACTTGCGTTCATCTACGGATCTCCTCATTTCTGATTCGATCACGTAGAGAAACCCCGAGCATAGCCCTCTCCATAGCTCGTTGTGCGACTCTGAGCCTGCTCAGAAGGCCCATAGTCAGAGACCACGTTTCGGTTCCGTAAGTCATCACTGGTAACATGACATGACATTTTAAGTGGTTATAAAATATTTTATGTTGTTATATATAAATTTCAAGAATGCTCTTTGAACTTGGCACCAAATATTGTAGATTTAACTACTTTTGTCGTTGAACTGAACTACCAAGGCATGTCTCATAAACCTGCCTCTCATTTCACATTCACCTATGTTTTTCACGGGTATGAGTTAGGCGAATAGGCGTTATGTCGTACGCTCGATGGTAGGTACATTTACGAAAAAGCGTTTAAATGCGTATGTTCATTTATTGTTCATCTAAGGACATCTAAATAAAGTAAGCTGTATTCAGTGTACTGAAACTTTATTTATTAATGCTTCTGTTTCGAACCAGAAGCTTTTGTTGTTTTAAATGTAAAAATAAATATGACAGAAGTAGCTGCGTTTGCGTTTTACCCGCGGTGGTGATGATGATGATGAAAATAAGCCTATGTGTTAATCCAGAGTACAAGCTATCTGCATACAAAATATCATCCAAATCCATATAGCCGTTTAGGCGTGAAAGATTATAAAATATACATTCACACATCCACACTCACAAGCTTTGCCATTTATAATATTAGTATTTTATGAATTAAGTACCCTAGGTTACTTATTGAACTTAGGTTAATAAATTCGTTATTCTATAGCTATCATCTTAAAAAGTCAAAGCCCTTGAAACTTTTGTGTCGGAAATAACCACAGAAATAACTCGCCAGCTCAACAAACTTGATGCCATAATGCCATAAAAAACAGGATATACTTTTCGCCCACTGCATGCAAAATTTGTACATTGCAAAAATATTTATAAAGGATAAATTTGATAAAATAATATTTTTATGCCGACTTACAATAACGTAGGCTGAATGAATCGGGTCGGTCAAGTTTATCCAGCCCACGCTTTTATTTAATAAAAAGGGTACAATATAGTAATGAAGTACGAGTATTGACACGACTAAAAGGATACAATATAGTAATGAAGTACGAGTATTGACACGACTAAAAGGATACAATATAGTAATGAAGTACGAGTATTGACACGACTAAAAGGATACAATATAGTAATGAAGTACGAGTATTGACACGACTAAAAGGATACAATATAGTAATGAAGTACGAGTATTGACACGACTAAAAGAGACAATGTAATGTCGGATTGTTTCTCTGTAGGAGGTAATTTAGAAGTAATGCGTCTCTCCGCCACCGAGTCGCCACTGCGATCGTGTCGTTCAGTGTCGCCACCTCCTATTTCACAAACCTATTTGCAGCGGCTGCTCTAAAATCCAGGAACCCACTAGTTTACTATTTTCCAAGTAAAAATGTACTTATATGCGAACATACGAGTATACAAGCCTTCATAACTAACTATGCGTGGTAGAGGTACAATTCGTCCGCAATTTCATAAATACAAAATATTTTTTAATTTGACGCACACCTCAATTGCATCAGTAACATAACTTCATAGCACCCGGCCAGCATCCAGGTGGGGTGGTTTAGAGAACTGTATGAGGCTAATTTGTTTTTTCTGCTCTTGAATAGGTTTTTTTTGTATATTTACGGATTACTCTACGATGGATATCGCCTACTTAGAAGATATAATATTCACTCACACATAAAAAATACCATAAAATTGAGATCTTCTACTTTTACGACTTCTTGGGTAATAGCCTTATTAAAGGCTATAAAAAGGTGTTATTAACAGGTGCTACTGACATTACAGAGGCACGCGGGTTACGCGCACTTAAACAAGCAGAGAGGATGGCTAAAAAAATACTAATCACATTTTTAGATTTTTTAATATCTTTTCATCTGGTTTAAGACACAAGTGCATTTGTCGTTACCCCAAGAGTTAAGGAAAAAAAAAATCTCATCTCAGCCATAGAACGTCCACTGCTGGACATATGCCTCCCCCATGTAGGGGGGAATTGCCAATACTCGCTACGCTTGGCAGGCGGGTTGGCGAGCGCAATATCATTTCCAATCCTCAGAAGGCGCTGCTGCCCGCCTTCTGGTACGTGAACCCTTAGCCGACTCTTACGGCACCCGCGGTAAGAGATGGGGGAGTACTATTCTAGGCCGGTACCACCACGGCCAAAAAAAGTATTCTCGTTCGAAAATATTTTTCACTAATATACCTACCTAATTAGCAAATGAAATCAAATATTGTTCAATGGGAATTCACCTTCACGAACTGTTTCCATAAGCTCATTTATCATCTCACTTAGGAAGCAACAAAACAAGCTGAACATGTTCAAAATTGTCTATTCAGCAAATGGTAAACGCTTTAATGTCACGATGTTTACATTTCTTGGTCCGCTTCAAAAGCAGTGCTTGAATAATTTAAGTTTATGAATTAGAATCAGGCAATTGTATAGACTATTAAATAAATTTGAATACACCATATTAAATACATATTATTATGTACTTACATTTAAATCATATGAACAAAGTCGACTACCGGTGGGACTTGAACCCACCACTACTGAATACCGCCCCGTCGCTTTGTCATAGCATGTTGTTAATGCAATAAACCATAAAATTCTTAGAATAAGGGCATGGTGCCTTCGCTTGATACGATATCAACTGTTATATTGATCTATCAGTCCTATTAATAGTTCATACAATTAAAGGTAGATGGCGCTAAAAACATCATCCTCTCAGATGTTAAAGGAACAAATAAATTCGGGACGCTAGTTGATTGTTACTATAGCTTAATTGGACAAAGTGACAGGACGGTATTGTGTAGTCGTGGGTTCAAGTCCCACCGGTAGTCCATTTTTTTCCTTCAAATAATTTGAACGCCATTTCCGCCTAGCATGTTGGTAGGTATTGCAATAAACCATAAAACTCCTTTATTTCCCATTAGTTGTATAATTTATGTTACATGTTTAAAGTTTAAACCTTCACGTACCTGTAATCAGAAGTGGTACTTAAGATTGTGGACAGATGGCGACACCAGTTATGGTTTAAGTTTTATCCATTTAACTTACCTATCTATAAGTAGACGTAGTACTAAGGTTTCGAACTAGATGGCGCCACATGAATGCCAAATAAATCATAAAACACGCAAGCGTTTGTCGCAAGTCAGTTGATGGACCAATTGTGAAGTTTGGAATAAATTATCTTCTACCACTGGGTTTGAGCGTTTTATTACATTACGAGCACCTAGTTGAGGACGTTACCTATACAGTACGCGAATTGTACATGGTCCTTCGAACCGGATAGGAAGTTGACTTGAAGACGTCACGGTAATCCGATCTCTGGAGCCAAGGGACGGGGGATCGCTGTCAAGGAGTTCGTGGCCCCAAAGAGTGGAGCGGACTACACAGCCAGCGGAGCAGCAGACTACGCATCGGAGCGGACTACGCAGCCAGCGGAGCAGCAGACTACGCATCGGAGCGGACTACGCAGCCAGCGGAGCAGCATCGGAGCGGACTACGCAGCCAGCGGAGCAGCATCGGAGCGGACTACGCAGCCAGCGGAGCGGACTACGCAGCCAGCGGAGCCGCAGACTACGCATTGGAGCGGACTACGCAGCCAGCGGAGCCGCAGACTACGCAGCGGCGCGGTACGGGCCAGGGACAGGAATTGGCGGGAATCAACACGGGACGGATTCAGGAAAGTGTTTGTGGGCTTACTGTGAGTACTCTTTATTAATTACTTAGATCAGGGACTTAGTAAATTTAGAGAAGTGAATCTTGGACTTAGAAAATAAAAGTGTAGTTATCTTGGACTTAGAATAATTTCGAAAAATCGTAACCAACGGGGAACCTATGCCCAAATTTCTACAAGTGTTTTTAATCTCAAACACTTAGAAAAGTTTTGGAACTTTTTTAAGGACTTAGCGAATTTCAATCGAATCAACATAGACTTAGAATATTATTGAAGAACTTCTCAGACTAGTTTGGAATTAGTGGTCAATTACTTTATTTATATAGACTTGACTGATATCGGCTGATATATTAAACTCAAAATGGATCTTATTAGAATACAAGAGGACATCAAGGCGCAACTTTACAAGTCTAAGGTAAACTTTAAGAAGAGTTCTAAAGATCGACTAACTAAACATTCCATGGAAACAAGGATGCAAACTATAGAGAGCAAATGGGAAGAATTTACAAAGAATCATTACGCTATTATTCGAAAGAAAGAAACTGAAGGCTGCAATTATTTTGTAGATGACGTCTATGGAGAGACTGAGGAATTTTACATGGAATTTAAAGCCGAGCTCAGAGAAATGATAGATCAAAGTGGACCTAGCACCAGAACGACTCAATTAGATGGGGCTGAAAGAGAGAACCATAAATCTTTCGTCAAATTGCCGAAACTTAGCATACCAACGTTTTCGGGACTATACACTGAGTGGCTTAGTTTTAGAGATCTCTTTATTTCGCTCATTCACAATAATAAAACCATTGACAATGTTCAGAAGCTTCAATACCTAAAGAGTCACCTATCAGGAGAAGCGGCTCGTCTAATTCAGTATGTCCCTATCACCAATGATAATTATGAGCAATGCTGGTCCTTGTTAGATAGGAGGTACAATAATAAACAATATCTTGCAAATTGTATTTTAAAACAGTTTTTTAGTCAACGAAATATCATGTCTGAGTCTGCAACGGCAATCAAACAATTGCTTGACAATACATCAAATATGTTACACTGTCTTTCAAACTTAGGGATTGAGACGACATCTTGGGATGTAATAGTAATATACATTGTAAGTACAAAGTTAGATAATGAGTCACGAAAACAGTGGGAGGCCAAAGTGAGTAAACTTAGAAGCAATTCAGACAATTTACCGAACTTAAATAAATTTATAGAATTTTTGGAAAATATATTTCATTCATTGGAATTTTTAGATCCTAAGTTACAAGGTGATATAGGAAAAATGCATTTAAATAATCATAAGTCGGCAAACGAGGTACATTCGTTACACGTCTCTCAATCATTGTATTGTAGTTATTGTAAAGGCGATCACAGAGTAAGTAGTTGTAAAGAGTTTATAGGGTTAGCTAGTCATGAGAAGCGTAACTTTGTCCAAGAAAACAGGCTATGTTTTAATTGTTTAGCAAGCAATCATTCTGCGAGAAACTGTAAGACCACAACTTCCTGTCATATTTGTCATCGGCGACATCATTCATTATTACACTCGAGTAACGTTCCTGAGGTGACTGTAAATAAGGAAACAGTCGAGAAGCAATCACCAGATAGTGTGCGTGATGCACAAGTATCGCAACCACCTGAAAGGGAAACACCAACAAAGAGTACCTTTTTGTCACGGGGATTAGATCAATACTCTTTGCTGGCCACAGCAATAGTAGATGTAGAGTCAGCGGCTGGGTCAAATATAAAATTGCGGGCACTCATTGATCCAGGCTCACATCTATCTTTTGTAACTGAAGCAGTAGCTCAGATGTTGGGCTTAAAACGATCACACGTCAAGGAGAACGTATCAGGATTAGGGGGAGAACCGTTAGTGGAAGCGAGAGCTATGACGCAGGTTATTCTTCACTCCTCTCATAGTCCTCAATGTGCAGTTCGAGGAGAAGTATATATTCTCAAAAGGTTGACTGGCCTTTTACCACCGCGAAAGGTAGGGGTCGAGCCATGGTCCCAACTAGATACGATTAAATTAGCAGATCCAGAGTTCAATATACCAAGTAAAATTGACTTGCTGCTTGGATCAGACTTATATGGGTTGATACTAAAGGACGGGTTGGTGAAGGGTCCTTCGGGATCATTATTGGCCCAAGAAACCATATTTGGGTGGATTTTAACAGGTCGGAGTAATTCTGAAACTACTTCAGAAAAAATGGTTAATTTGCATGTTCGCGCAGCGGATCTTCAGGAAACCGTTCAGGATGTTAAAGAAACACCCAACCGTACACAAAACATTGTATATAATAAAGAACGGCACTGTGACATTATATTTACACCAACCACAATGCTTCAGGAAAGTGGAAGAAGCACAGTGAAACTCCCCTTGAAGGTCGAACTTCCAGCATGTGTCAATGAAAGGTCCATAGAGATCGCAAAGAAGGAAGTCTTGTCACCGGAACTAAGATTGAAGGAAAATCCAGTCCTGAAAGCAGAATATAGAGAAACAGTTAAGAAATATCTAGAACTTAAATATATGAACGCTATAGAAAAAGAAAAATGTAGTAAAGGTTACTTACCCTACCATGTAATCGAACAAAAAAATGAACAGATGCTAAAGGTAAGCGTCTATTTTGATACATCGTTCAAGAGTTCTTATCGGATAAGTTTGGATTACGAGTTAACGTTCGGACCCCTCTTACAGGCTGAGCCACGTCACTTTATAATGCGATGGAGGCCGTATTCGATTTACTTCATCGTCAACATGGAAAACCTATACCTGCAAATTCAAACACATCCTAGTGCTGCCAATTCCCAGCATATTTTGTGGCGAGACAATCCAACTGATGAGGTTGACGTATACAGGGTCTTAAGTGTTACTTCGGGAATTTATTCAGCACCCGATGTAGCAGTTAGAGTTTGGACGCAGGTAAAAGCAGATGAAAGCGATAATAATTATCAATTAGAAGTTGAAAGAGTTAAAGGATATGTAAATATGTATAATTGTATGTTAAGATGCCAAAGTGAAGAGGAAGCAAACTACAGAAAAATTAGTGGTTTACTAACAAAGGAAGGATTAAGAATCAAAAAATGGTATAGAAACAATGAAACGGCAGCACGTACAATGAATGAAGAAGCAGAAGTATAGAAAACACAAAGTAAAAGGCTAATAGAACAACAAGACTCTAATAAAGGATTCGGATTTATCTGGTACCGCAAGCGCAATGAGTACACGGTAAAGCTACCTCCCCGATCTCCACCTGCAAATAAAATTATGGTAAGAATATACGATACATTGGGATGGATATCTTGTATATCAAAGGCAAAGATTATAATACACGAAATCTAAAATGCCAAAATATCTGAAGAGTGGTTAAAGTACCGTATAAAAGTGGATCAGTTTGCTGATTTTCTCTGCATGTTATAGACCCGACGGTAAATATTCACGTAAGGCCGAGACAAACGGTTTATATTTTGCATGGACTGAATCTCAAGATGTATTAGCATGGGTTAGTAGCCATTCTTTTCGGTGCAAACCCTTTATTAGATATAGATTATTTGAAATGATGACCCACCTTGGCTCTTACCAATGGGCATACGTAATATCTGAATTAAGTCTCGTGGAATGCGCATCACACAGAATGAAGCTGTGGTATATATTTACGCATCATCTTTCGTCAAAGAGACATTATGGGGTAGAAAACAAAGTTGAGTATGTTAATGCAATAGAATTTCGTACTAACCTGGAAGGAAAAAGACAGTCATCATTACACGTAGCCGTTACAGATCACAACGATTACGAGATGTGGATGAATATAATAGTAAATAAATACTTCATCGTTACTTTAACTTTCTGGATAAAGGTTTATGCTAGACGAATCCTGAAACATAAAGAGTTAGTCATACTTACCTCCTAAAAGAAGAAATAAATAATGCGTTAGATATTATGTTTCAAAGGATTAAAGCAGTTATATTTGCGAAGAAATACACGAATCAAGAAAAAAAAAATGATACTTACCTTATTGAGTCTATTTCTGGATAATGCCGTCATACTCCGAGATGGTGGGCGGCTCACTTGCTTACGGGAAGATGAGAATCAAAATCTTTTGAATTTGTGATTGTAGGCTTCCGCGATTCAAACACATTGCTTATTAAATTAATCGGGACTAAAACATTAAGCATGTTATTTATTTCATATTTCCACTTGGATTTAATCCTACGTGATGTTTATTCGGTGCAGCTATTGCAGTTCCTCCCATACAAATCTTACATCTCATTTAAGTGCTCAATCATTGAGAAACACCCTGGCGTGGACAAAGTTACGCGCGTGTCTCTTACTTACCACTACATAACTGTAATAATTAGTATTTTAGCATGTCAGAATAAGAAAACAATAATGTCAATATAACTTATATTTTTGGGCCCTTTGTAAGGACAGTCGTCCTTGGTGGGCGGTATGTTTAAAGTTTAAACCTTCACGTACCTGTAATCAGAAGTGGTACTTAAGATTGTGGACAGATGGCGACACCAGTTATGGTTTAAGTTTTATCCATTTAACTTACCTATCTATAAGTAGACGTAGTACTAAGGTTTCGAACTAGATGGCGCCACATGAATGCCAAATAAATCATAAAACACGCAAGCGTTTGTCGCAAGTCAGTTGATGGACCAATTGTGAAGTTTGGAATAAATTATCTTCTACCACTGGGTTTGAGCGTTTTATTACATTACGAGCACCTAGTTGAGGACGTTACCTATACAGTACGCGAATTGTAATATTAAATATTTCACCCGGCGTAATTGAGCAACGTACTAACGTAAAGTTAAATTAATACTATTACCACTAATTTAACTCAATTGATTTCTCCTCTAACTATTGATCAATTTTGAAAATTCTCTTTGTCTTATAAAAGAACGTTTTTAAAATGGGACCAATTTTAATTTTATCAAAATTTATTCAGTAGTTTTTATGATGCTGAAAACGTTCTTTTAATTCGATTTTAGACAAAAAGCAACTTGTTAATGATGATGGTTCTATATCATCTTACTAGCAAATACGTTCCAAATTTACAAAATTACTTTAATTCTTCATAACTTATGTAGACCCTGCTAGTATTTCTGTTAATCTTGAATAGTAAATGGGTTGATACTATAATGTGGTACACAAAGCAGGTATCCACGCGTTGCGGCGATCATTATTAGTGATAAAGCCCCCATTCGTCACGCTCTTTCTATAAACTCTTTATATATCACTTAACATCAGGTGAGATAGTGGTCAAACGCCTGCCTATTCCAAATAAAATAAAAAAACAAAAAAAAACCGGATATATTATATTGTATAAATTGTTTTATATATAAGATGAAACAATATAGAATTATTAATCAAATGAAAAAGTTTTTATTTCCAGCGCTAAACAGAAACACAAATGGAAAAGACATAATACAAAAATAATATGTTATATCATAATGGTATCTAACGCTGTCAGAGATAAACTGAGGTTATTCAATATCCGTGGAGTTCGCACCAGGCTTTGCCTGTATCATGGACACCCGCCCAAACAGCCCAGCGGTTAACCATATGAAGAAATGACACAATCTGCAAATCAAATAATATTACAATAATAATTAAGCCTATAATGATAATTAAACCCATAAATAACAAGTGCGTTGAAAGATGTATAATAAATATCTTAATCTTAGCTATGTGTGGTGATTGAGACTGTTAATAATGACAATAAAACTCTAAAGCACTGAGCACTGCGTTTGGAAACAAAACAAACACCACAACAATACTGATGCTTCCGCCAAAGTCGGGTAATTCTCAGTAAAACCGCTTGGTTGTTTTCATTCACACCCTGATTCCTAAAAGTAACTAAGCGTCAGAATGATGAAAATTCCTTTAGAATGTGTCAGTTACATCCTTTATTTCCTTTAGTGGTATAAAACCGCATAAACCGTAATCGAGCTGGCATACCAAACGGGTCCAGTGAGCAGGCGAGTGGAGAGAAAACTGGAAGGTGCCCTTTACCGCAATACTGGTCGACGACCTCATCATACCAGACATTGTTTTGATAATTGCTAAATTAAATACCAAATCATTCATATATTATTTTGATTCAATGTCGATGCCGCTAATCGAGAACATTCTAGTGTTATGTTAACAAAGCTCCGTCGTTAATATGTTTGCAGTGGCCGAGTGAGTTAAAAGTTTCAAGGCGTATTATATAACTGACGACCACAGAAATGTAAGTGCTCACGGGTATATTACTAATGTGTTAATGTTATGAAAAAGTTCAATCTGACCAAATTCAATGACAAATAATGATATTATAAACATATAGTGCATATTTTTTAAATGAACATAATTTTAGAGTTTGGAAAACATTAATCTGTGTTATTTTGATAAAAACGATGCAATTCATAAACTAATACAAGCTATATAAGATACTATATGCAACATAACTGTTAAGCACCCACTACCTTACACCATTTGGCTCATAGGTCATTTAATTTATTCTCTTAACTTATGGTCGGGGTACAAATGTTAGTAAATATTACTGTTCTTATATTTTTATGTAACAGCGGTAAAATTTAATAAGCAAATGAAACGACTAAGTTTGATTTTTTACCGCCACGGGAGAATTCTCAAAACATTTGATACCTTCACATGTTTCCCGGTTGATACGTGACGAATAGACATGCAGCAAGTGTTCGATCATGCTATCTGGTATAGTGTTACCAGATATGATTGAATTCTTGCTTAATTTCTTGATGAAAACAAAGTTCGAAGCAGCGAAAGTCAGTCTGTTCTTAATATTTATATGCACTAAGGAATCATTTCAACATAATATATTACATAAGAGCTAAAAAAAAAATTATTGAAAAAAAAATCTGTTTAGATTAGATTTATTATTAATGCGTTTTTTTTAGTTTTTTAAACTATTATTTAGTTTTTACTTATATTGTTGGATTTACCATCAAATGACGTTATTAGTTTTAAAATGTTAAGTTTATTATTTTAGTACCTAACTGTGACGGGAGTGGGTGATTTGGGCGCCTGTTGCTTTGTTTGGCTGTGATAGCCGTATCAAGCTCCCTCTCCGAAAAACGTATTTTATAAGAATACTCGAGAGAGATCCTGGTAATGATAATGGGACAAACTATTTTATTCAATGCCTTGTCATCGGTCCTTAATAAGTGTGAACAATTTCGAATTAATCCAGCGTTTTGTTGTGAGTGAAAAATCATGTTCAAAGATTTCGTTACACAGATACAGGGGAACCTCATAAAAGCGTCTTAAAATACATATTTTGATTTGGTGTGGTTTTAACGGTGCCAATTATTAGATATATATATATATATATATATATATACAAAAATTTGCATTAATTAATAATAATGTAATTAGTAGATCCACATGAACCTCTGCATTTGATTAAGTAATAATTATATTAGTTGATTTATTATTTTTGCATAATGTTAACGTGTGACGATGATTTAATGCTTTGTATTTATAAAATAATTAGTTTTGGGCTCAGAAGTCTCCTCCGATTGATTGATCTTTTCGTTCCGCTCGATTCCGTTGCATTGCATACAACTATTCGTTCAAAACTTATTATCTAAATAAGCATGGGAAATACATATTACAATCGCCGGAAAAATGGGCTCCATAGTATTCATCATCATCATCTCAGCCATAGGACGTCCACTGCTGTCCAGCAGGACATGTGTCTTCTTCATTGATTTCCATGAAGGTTGGAAGCGGCCCGCATACACCCCTTGCCTGCAATCTTAGTCATGTCATCTGTCCACCTGGTCGGTGGCCGTCCTATTCTGCGCTTGCCAGTCCATGGTCTCCATTCGAGAACATTTCGACCCCAACGGCCATCATTTCTTCGAGTTATATGCCTTGCCCACTGTCACTTCAACTTGTTAATCCGCTAGGCTATATCGGTGACTTGCGTTCTTCCACAATCTCATTTCTAATTAGATCACAAAGAGAAACCCCGAGCATAGCCCTCTCCATAGCTCGTTGTGCGACTCTGAGCCTGCTCAGAAGGCCCATAGTCAGAGACCACATTCCAGTTCCGTAAGTCACCACTAGTAACACACACTGTTCGAATAAGTTTGTTTTCAAATACCGATATTTATATATAAATAATATATAAACATTTAGATTTGTTTAACTATCTCTGCAGCCTAGAGCTGCACGGATGACAATATTTTGTTTATGATTTTGGTATTATATTAATGGCTGGCCACTTGCCTGACGCCTTAAGCATATGCAATACATTAAACAGACTAGCTTTTTTTACCTCATTTGATTACTGAAAACTAGAACTTTATATTATTTTCGAACCGTTCTTATATAGATAGTTTATATAACTAACGATGTTTAAAAAATTAGAATTTATATTGTTCAAATAACCCACTTAGAATACAAATGCGTATAGTAAATTATACATACATAAATATATAACCAAAACGTGGTCTCTATGCGCCTCAAATACAAGCTGCTGCAGGTGGTACCACGAGCTATGGAAATAGCTTCGCACCGGGTTCATATACGAGATCAAATCTGCAGAAATGAGGAGATCTGTAGCAGAACGAACGTCACCGACATAGCTCGGCAAACTAGAAAGTTGAAGTAGCAGTTGGCAGGGCATGTAGCACGCATTAGTGACAGCTGATGGGGTCGAGGGTCAGCGAGCGCAGCGTAGAGCGTCCACAGAACACATGGAGAACACATTTCCCAAGGTCTTATGTATATAAGTTGGTTTAGTTGACTGCTCGGATCTACTTAGTCACCTCGGACTCCGCACTACTGATAGGATCTATAGGAGTCCAAAGCTACTCGACGTACCGTTAGCAAACACTAACTGCAGGCAGAATTCGTTCTTCATTCGGGCGTGCAAATGCTTTAACGATATATCCAATAAACTCGATATTGATATGTTTCACACCACTTCTGCAACATTGAAACATGCACTTAGTTGTAAGTTTTTTGAAAGCTAAATATGTCTATGTATAGATAACTTATCTTAATTTGTATTTATAATTATATATATTTCCTCCACACATCTAGATGTCGTCCATTAACTTTTGTTTTGTTAACTAATTTGGCTATTTGTGGAAGTTTATAATTGGCCTTCAGTGAATGTTTACTTACCACGTTTTATCGGCTAGCTGTTAATTGCCCTAAAATTTTTAAAATAAAATAAAATATATAAATATTGTGGGTTATGTATATAAGTATTGAGGTTTATTTTCATGCTAGCTATAGTGAGTAAGGTTCTCAACAGCTAGAGTAATAGATGTTATATTATTGTCATATTACGGTTGTTTTTCTCTTATCTATTAACTAATATTATAAAGAGAAAAGATTTAATTGTTTGTTTGCAATAATAGGCTTCTACTGAACCGATTAAAAAAATTCAGTCACTTTGGGAAAGCTACACTATCTCCAGGTGACGTAGGGTATATTATATTTTTTTTTTTTAATTAGGGATGCTTATAATTTTAAATGTTTTTACCCGTGCGAAGCCGGGGCGGAGCATACTAGTAATTAATACTACCACATAGACATCCTGACGTTGTATATTATGACGTAAACCGAGACACATTTTTAAGTTATGACGGCTATAAATTAAGCGTTTGTCCTAAACATCCAATTATATTAATAACCTAATTATCTCATGTATAGAATTCAGTTTTCAACCGGAACTGCTGGAGTTGATCCTTATAAAAGGTTGATATGAACTCGACATCTCGCCATTCCTCGTGGTTAATGCATACAAAAGGACTGCGACACAACTCAATACTGTAGCGAATACTTATGTATATGACGGTCCTTATCTAGACTAGGATCGGTGTTCCGACAGCGGCGGGTAAACACTGTGTTAGCGCGTCGGTCAAGCCAAGTGAGTGAACAATTTAGATGTAAATGGTTCTCAGAGCGCGGTGTGCATTATATTGTTGCATTTGAATCATTTTTGTTTTATGCAAATCAACGTTCGAAGTGGATCTTCAGACATGCCCTAAGAGAAATACGACTCTCTTGCCAGTCGGTCGTCTCCAAACTGCTTCGGTAACGCACGCGCTCCGTCTTTTTAAATAAATATAAAAAATGAAGCTTTAAACTACATCTCAGTGAATGTATCATAATAGAATCGCAACGGAATCATAAAACTTTATAAACTATGCAAATCCATCTGCTCGACCTCGTCGCACCTTGATATAAGGATACTGTTCCACTTTTTGGTATGATTTAAATAATATTTATTATAGTTTTAAATGTTAATTAAATGTCAAAGAAGGATAGCACGATGGTTCTAATCTATTTCCTAAACGCATGCCAAGTTATGAATTGATCTAGTTTCAGAACTCGAGCATAATTTGCGGCGACAACAGGCCGCTGCAATAATCACTGGAATCTGTCGTATTCGGATAAAAATGTTACGGATTTCAAAGTTTGTGAGTACAACATTTAATTTATTTATTTTTTGGTTGTGAATTAATTCATTTAAATCAAAATGATGTTTAAAAACATAAGGCAGGTATTGGCAACGATACGATGGTGTCTAATGATCGTCTACTGAAATGATAATACCTTATTATGCCTTTAAATAAGTATTTTTTAATTATGACAATGCCTGTCTGGAAGGTTGTCACAAGTTGTAGTCAGCCACGCGCAGGACTTGTTTACTTAAAAGATGGTATTATTAGGCATTGCACTATCCCTATATTGAGTTAATTAAATAAAAGTGATATAATTTACTCACACGAATATTTTTGCAACTGACACAGCAAGGAGAATGTTTTATAAGAATTTCTTTAAAATTGTGCAATACTTTATTATTTCTCTATATTTATGATTCACTGAGAAATTTATATGATCTTTAATGTTTTATACTCTATAGTGTTTGACCTATCTCTCGATGATCAGATACTATTATAAGAGTAATCGCACTAATATTATAAAGGTTAAAGTTTGTGTCTATGTTTGTTACTTCTTTACGCTCAAACGGCTACACCAATTTCGATGAAACTTGTTATGAATAGGCACATATGCTACTTTTATCTCGAATAAAGGATAGTTCCCATAGCACAATCGAGGCAGCGGGAAAACCGTAATCCAAGCGAGTAAAACCGCAGGGTGCAACTAGTTCTAGTATAAAATAAAGCCTCTCTTATAACATAGGTACTAGTTGCACCTTGCGGTGGTACCCGCGGTGAAATGGTACGTGATATTAACGATTTTTGTGTGTTCCCGCGGGAACAGGCAGTATTTACGGGATAAAAAATAGCTTGTGTTATTCCAGGATACATAATATCTTCATCAAATTTAATGCAAATCCGTTGAACCGTTTCAGTGTGAAGGATTAACAAACATACAAACGACAAACGAGCTTTCACTTTTATAATATGTATTAGAAGGAATGTGATACTTTTAAATGAGATATCTCTTATACTGCTGTTAAACGAGCAGTTTTGGATAGGTAAATCACTAGACCAATAACTTAATTACTATACAAAAACCTAAAATAATAAATACTAAAACTTTGTCTAAAACTTCAACCTTGGAAGAAAAGTCCTTGGAAAGCTGGCGACATTGCAACGTTGAATAGCGACTCCACTTTTAGTACAAAACAAATGCTAGCGTCTGGAGTATATATATGTTCTTAGTTTGTTGTATAACTTTCAGGTTTTAATGATGGTATCATTAACGGCTCCAGTGCAGTGTTCGCCATGGGACGATGGGAAATATTACCCTGGGAAATACAGAGTGTACGATGACGGCAAATATTATAGACCCTTGACGGAAGGTAAATATGTCCCGGGTGATGAAGGGAAATATACCTACATATACCAGCAAGGCCTGTACCCAGACGACGCCGGGGACTACCGCTACATCCACCAGACTGGACCTGATGGTGGTTTCGGAGGCAACGGTGGCGAGGGGGGGTATGGGGGTAACGGAGGATATGGCGGAGACGGCCCTGGTGGCTCCGATGGGCCTAACGGCCCTGGCGGCCCTCCTGGTCCTAACGGCCCCGATGGCTCTTCGGGACAAAACCCTCCAGTAAGAGTCAACAATTATATAGGCAAACGTACTTACGCAAAACGATACCCGTACATTCACAGAGTAATCACGTCGTTGGTCGATAAGTACGTGTCCACAGACAACTTCGGCGAGGAGTCCGAGGGCAGTAACAACCATCTCAAGAAAGTTTACGCCGACAACGAGATAGCTGTTAAATGCAAATACCTAATGCCGAACAGCACCCGACCGGAGTTCACGACACAGTACGTATATACATGTTACATTGCGGTTTATTCCAGCTATATATGTGACCTACTACTCTAGCATTTTGACTTCCCCACTGAAATGATGACAATAATATTGATTTCAAGCATTTCAAGCATTTCTACATACAAAATCAAAAGTATATTTATTTACTCGTAACAAAACATTGTACTATACTAACTTTACAACTAGTATAATACGAGCTACTAGTATAATAGGACTGAGACAAACGTAATAAAAACATAACTTAGTGTGGGGATCCTGGCTGAAGTTGGCTTTAAACCTTATATTACGAAACAAAGATATTTACTTGGGCTAGTAATCGCTTTTCCCCGACTTCCGACAATATCAATGCAATACATCAAGTTAGCATATAGTAAGCAACATATATTGCTTTTCCGTAGCTATCTATACTAATGTTATAAAAAGAAAAGATTCAATTTTTTGTTTGTTTGTTTGCATAGAATAGGCTTCGAAAGTACTGAACCAATTTAAAAAAATATTTCACTGTTGGCTAGCTACACTATCCTCGCGTGTCGTAGGCTATATTATATCTTTAAAAAAATTAGGGATCCTTACAATTTTTAATTTTGAAATGTTTTTGACGGACCGTTAGTTTCTAATAAATCAAGTATTCGATACAACATTATAAACTCTTGGAAAATAATATAATGTCTTAATAAATGTGATGCACTGTTCAGCTCTGAATGTACTACTTATTGAATTCTTTCTTTCTAAAGCTCTTCATACATTTCTCATCTATGGAATGACTAAAAAAGGAACTAGAAGTGAGGAATGAAACAAAACCAAAATGATGTTATGCTCTAAGCTTTTGCGAAGTTTATAACTACAATAAAATGGGTTCATAATAAGTAAAGGTATTGCAATAATGACAATAGCAAAACTTAAATACTAGTGCTCACTGAGGCGAGCAAAACGAGCGCACATTTTTTCCTATTTGTCATTGTGCTTAACATTAAATAATTGTTTTCCTCTTTACCCACCCAAACAAAAGACGTACATAGAAGCTTTTATGTGTGGATAGGAAGGAAACACTGTGACACAGACAAATGACGCCAGTCTGGACGCTGAGTGGACGGACGTTTATCATCACCACTTATTATGTGCATCGTCATTAGTAGTTATAGGTCAGTAGGGTAAGGTCCAAGTAGAAAGGATGAAAGATAGACAGGCTGCTCATAAATCGATTGCACGTTTATTATGGGTTTTCAGTCTTAAACATTTAACGTTTGCGTATTGTACTGGATGCTGCAACTGGAACTTTACATCAAAATAGGCTCGCGAGCCGCGGCTTGCTGACCCCTGCTCTAAATCATATTTAAACCCTACGCTTATTCCTCATTTCATTTTGATAAGACTTTTACGGTGATGCAACTGGACTTCTTAGGGTCTTAGGTGGATTTAAAAGAGATTATATCTTATTGCAATAAGTTATAATCCTTCCTCATTCACGATGCGAAGGGCATTTTTTACTAAAGTAAGAAATTCAGGAAGCGAGATCTGCAAGAGGACGTAAATAATTATAATGTAGATATTAAAAGTCTCATAGAATTTTGCTAATGTTTAAATGAAGGTTAAGATGCAACAAATGATGACTAGGTAATAAATACATTTCTTTAATATTGAACATAGCAGGCAGGGTGTTTTCACTATTGTGTGTAACACAACACATCAATGACCAGTAAATGATATTGTAAACATACCCAAGAAACAGTTTATACAACAATTATATCCTGGCTGTACACATCTTAAACTGCTCGTTTTTCTAACGAACTTATCCCTTTAAATAAGAGAAAGAGAGATAGGAAGAGATGTGCTCAATGTTGTTGTGCTGCATGTTTAAATTTTCATATGACCAGGACTCTTCCCTTAATTTCCAAAGTAATTTAATCACATTTTTGGATTTGAAATTAATTTGTAAATGCATTTCAGATATCCCCCAACGGTAAACGTTCCTGACGGTGAAAACTTTGGATCTTACTACAGCTTTAGAGGAAGCAAGATTCTCTCAGAATCCATTACAAAAAAGTTGAAGCTCGAGTATGAAGTGTTCGTGAGAGTGGTTGAAGTCGGCGCGGACAAACAATAGTAACGACGGCGTCACATCCGGTTCACTGAAGCAGAAGTTTCGCGGTATCTTTTGGCAGAGTTTTGCATCGATTTTTCATGTTGGCACTTGTGTGACAACATTGACACATATTTCATATATCTATATAAATTTAAACGTGTGATTATAGAGAAAGTAATTGTGATCAATATTTAAAAAAAATTGTGTTCAAAACAAAGGACAGTAGATTACAGAACGCTTGTCAATTTCATTGATGGACTCTTTTGCGTTTATATATTACGGATAATACGTACGTGAAACATACTGAGTTTTATTATTATTAATAAGCAGAGATTAATCCTTACCGCCTTCTGGTAATTTATTTTTGTTGTATGACAAAGGGCTATAAAACACAGTGCAAGGGTTCGCATATTTATAGGTGTACAGTTTTATTCGTATAAAGGACGGGAGCATATAATGTATGTCTACCCACGTTTCTCTTAAACTCATGGTCGCAGCGCGTGCAAAATTAACACTTAACAACTGCTTGGCAGGCTTTAGTACCTATAATATAATATAAAAACAATGTGTAGTGCGTAAATTCCTTTGATGTATATGTTTGGTATGTCGTGTGAACTTATATATAGTGTACTAATATTGTGTAAGCTTCAGCATATTATGTAGATACAGTGTATTATGTAGGTACAGTGTATTATGTAGGTACAGTGTATTATGTAGGTACACTCAAAATCAGTCACGTGGATGTTAACATGAAGCTCGTTTTATTACATTCTTGTTGTCATCGGTTTTGTTTTGTTTTATTTATAAGCAGCATCCTAAAGGGCGTTGACATCGTTACCCCAAATAAAATATCGGGTTATTTTCTTTTCTGCATTAGGTATACTCGGAACGGCTTATCATAAACATTCCTAACTGGTGAATCACAGAGGTCATAAACCTAACATTTTATTTTGGGCCTTGAGGGAATGATTAGGCACAAGGTATTCTGTGTTATTAAACTATAAGTTACATTTAATACGATCAAGATTTGTCAACAAACAAGATTATACAGGTGTTTATTTCACACAAGGATTCACTAAGTAGTAGATGAGTTATTTTGCATAAATACACATATAAAACCCATTCAAAACATTCCCGCTTCAGAGTAGCGGTCATCATCATAATCATCTCAGCCATAATATGATATTCACTGCTGGACATATGCTTTGTCCAGTAATTTCCACAAGGACCAGTTTGAAGCGGCCCGCATCCCTCTTCCTGCGATCTTAGCCAGGTCGTCCCCACCTTTCGCGTGGATGTTCTTCGCTGCGCTTGCCAGTCAGAGGTCCCCAGCCCCACTGGCCTTCGGTTCTACCCTAGATAGCCTATCTGCCCACTGCCATTTTAACTTTAAATCAGCTGGGCTATATCTGTGACTTTAGTTCTTCTATTCAAAGTAATATTACAAAATAAAACTTATAATCTTACCATCATCTTCACTTGATTTAAAACGTTAAAAACTCTGTACATAGAAAATATGTATACAATAACTTAGCGACGGTACTAGTGACTATCAACGGGAAACTATTTCATTTTTCGTTTTTTAATTATTTTTTTTATACAGGTAATACTTTTCGACTATCATCGAGGTTCCCAAGCAATGCGACAAATGCTTCAGAGCTTAGGAGCTATTGAACTATACTAGTGTAGCGCCCCGCGGTTGTACCTGCGTGGATTACGGTTTTCTCGCAACCTCAATTATCTCACGGGAACTATATTTTTTCCGGGATAAAATTAGCCTATGTGATAATATAGGGCTTAAACTATTTTCATACCAAATTTCATCAAAATCGGTGTAGCCGTTTGAGTGTGAAGAAGTAAGAAACATACACACATACACACAAACTTTCGCATTTATTTGAAAGCTCATCCACATGTTATTGAGTCATGGTTCATATGGTTCATGTTTCCATAGATCGTTTCTGCCACTCACCTGCACAATGTGGAACGAGCTTCCTACTTCAGTGTTCCTGCGAGTAGCTACACTATGTGATTACTCAAAAGGATAATTAATAGAGTCTTAAAAAGGATTGGTAACGGTATCGTAATGCCCCAGTATTACAGATATCCATAGGCAATGGTGATCGTATACCATCAAGCGGACCCTCTGCTCGTTTGCCACCTATTACAGTCATAATAAAATTAGATGATCGAAAGCCACAAACACGGAAGCACTCAGCTGGTATCTTCAAATCATTCCAGCCTGAGCTTTATATAGGTAAAGGTATCAAATACCCATTTTGGTAGGACACTTACTAGATTCCCCTTACCTAGTTATCATCCAGAAGTTTTAGAATCTGCCACAAAATATCCATTAGTTATGCCTTATTTTTTAGACTTAGTACAACAGCTTTCGTTCACATCTTATCGAAACCTCGCATAGCTCAGTGGTTAAACACTAGATCCGATAATAATCAATAAATGATGATAAAAAAATATCACCTGCGATATCCCATTCAAGAACTCTGTTCGCTATTATTAAATAAGTTTTGTTATGCCATTTTAAAAACATTAAGACAAAACACAACGGCCATTTTCCACACAAACGTAGGCCCCTGTTTCCTCTCTGGATATTACCAGTATAGCAATAATTTTTATTCCAAAAGTTGTTTGGCCTCTATTGGCATGACCCTACATTTTCCTTTTTTTTCATAAATTAATTATTTAAGAGACACGAATCTTCAAAAACCTAAAAAACTGGCCAGATTTGCCGCTGTGTTGAAACATCCAGAAAAAAATGTTTACTAGACTATATAAAAAAAACGAAAACATAGGAACACGGCCAAAGCCTTTCTTTAATTTTTATGAAAGAAATATTTAAATCAGTCAAGTTTTGGAGAAGGAATAAGGGGACAACGAAACGCTGATTTTGTGTAGTTTTAATAAGTATTTACGGTCGAGCTGTCGGATCGGTCATGTTGACGTCTCTATCGCGCTCTGCGGAAGGAGGCGCGATAGAGCGTGAAAGCAATAGATTTCACAAATACCTGTTTATCAATTCTGTCGACCTTAGTGTTTCCTCTTAGAGACATAATTGAGTGGCGGATGTGAGAGATGCATAATTATCATGTGACTGATCTGCTACACTGTATACACGGGTGTAGCGTGGCACTTAGGCGTAGTCGTAAGAGTCGTAAGTAGATTCATTAATTGTTTCGGCTCTTTCCGGAAGACTTCATCAGGATCATGAGTGCGGTGGTGGTCGTCGCAATGTCCCGTCTCGCCCATCAGATATAAAGTATATATCGAATTTAGAGAATTATGAGCGTAACTTTTAATAACATAATTATCTTTTTTACCCGACTGCGAAAGCAGGAGAGTTTTTTTTTTTCGAGTGTATGTATATGTATATTTCTTTGGCACGCCCTAGAGCCTAAACGGCTTGTCGTATTTTTATGTGAGAGGTATCAATAGATGCGCCTTAGTCGTGAGAGTGACACTGGGTACATCAAAATTAAAAAAATGATATTTGGCGCCACATGTATTCTCATAAAAATAAAACGATTCCAAAATATATTGAATGTGGTATCATAATAAAGGATTTTTAACCGTGATTTCGAATATTATTATAGAACTTATATGTTTTATTGGAGTTTGGAAAAGAAAATTCTAATAATAATGAAATATTCTACAATGAATTTTACAAAGATATTTACGTAGTCGGGTTTTTGGTTTCTTTTATGTATAAAAATAAATGACTAGGTAAATAAAGTCAACAATTTTTCTACTCTACCTTACGATACACACATCTTGTGTTGTTTTACTGTAATATGTGGGTAATAAATAGTTACGCCTATACTTACTTAAAAAAACATTTATAATAAAGTTATATCACTTGTCACATTTTTACGAATTATTTATTAAAATTTAACCGTCTTCTACCTATTATGTGATCACAAACCATTTTATGAGTTAAAAACTCGAGTAGGAGGTGATGTAAGCCTCAGTTTCCAAAAATGCTCACGCTATAAGGATGGGCTCCGACATTTGGGCTATATATCACAGAGCCTCCCAAATATGTCGCATCCAAGGTAATCACTACAAATAAAATTAGCATTTACTTCGAGATAGATTAAGTATTGTTGCAATAAATACTCCATATTAGAATTTGATGATTGTATAAAAGATACGTTGGGCGGTTTGGCCTCTCATTATTAAATTAGGTTTAACTTAGGACACAGGAACGATGAATACGATAACGGTGAGTTTAGTAATTAACTAATTAATGAACCAAGAAGTTATATCAAAAGTAATACAATAATTATAATGTATACTATCTCTTATCATTGAATGCCTTATATAAGTGAAGTGAACAGTATGCCACAATCGCTGAAGTATTATTTTATTATATACAATTTATTAACGTAACTCTAATAAGTGAAAGTGTAATAAACATATGTTTCTATTTGCAGATTTCAATTTTGCTCCTGGGAACTATCGCCTTTAGTAAAGCCTATGACGACGGGCTTTACCGCCCTAGTATACACGGTGATGGGAAATATTATCCTGATGGTCAGCAAATGTACCTAGCAGCTGGTGATGGGAGTTACCGGAGCCTAGTGAAAAGAAATAGCAATTACTTTTCACCGTACGTTGTGCCGCAGGCCGGATATGTCCAGGCGCTAAACAGAGAACTTATCGCGCCTTTCGTCACTTATGGAGACGGGTAAGGTTGTGCTACTTTGTAGTTATTATTTACCTTGTAAAATGACATGTTTATTGTTCTTATGACAATAAGTAGATAATTTTACATTTTATTGACCCAGGCTCTTTGTAAAATGAGACGAGCTTATTGTGGAATATTTTGTGATCAGACAGATGCTCATTATTTGTATACTATACATACACCTGTTACCAATATGTTTGAAGTTATGGCGGTATGAGTTTAGTGAAGTGTCAACGTTTTTACTAATAGTTTGACTAGATATACCGCCTTGCCTTGACTTGACAGAACACTATATTTCATTATCACTGCTAAGAAAAAATCTTACGATATTTTATTCCCACAGCGTTGACCTGGACTCTTTGGCTTCTTCACCGTCAGCTGTGACTTATAGTCCTATCACCACGACATACCGTCCTTTCGTGTACACAACACCGAGACCGAGCGTCGTCTACTCTACCCCGAGACCGAGCGTCTACTCTACCCCAAGACCGAGCGTCGTCTACTCTACCCCGAGACCGAGCGTCTACTCTACCCCAAGACCGAGCGTCTACTCTACCCCAATACCGAGCGTCTACTCTACCCCAAGACCGAGCGTCTACTCTACCCCAAGTCCGACCCTGTATTCTAATACATTCAGGCCTGTCGTGTATTCTACTCCAAGACCTACTGTAGTACCAAGAACTCAGTTTAACTCCGATAGTGCTGCTAGCATCGTACGCCAAGACAACGATGTGGACTCAAAAGGATATCACTATTCATACCAAACTGGCAATGGTATCGCAGCAGAGGAGCAGGGAGCAGTGGAACCCTCGGTGAACGGTGGAGGCACCCGAGTTCGTGGCTTCTATGAATATGTGGGACCTGATGGAGTGACTTACAGAGTAGACTACACCGCAGATGAGAATGGTTTCCGTCCAGTAGGCAGGCATCTGCCGGTCCTAGGAGCAAAATAACTTCATTTGGTATGAATTAACGAACATTTATAAAGAAATCTGATGCAAGTGATAAAAATACGCTATAGAAATTGCAGTCGACATTTTTTTTTTGATGGGTGTGTATCACCAGATATTCTTAATCAATAAACGCGCATTGTGTAATGTTGAAACGAAAAATGTACAAAACTTAACAATCAATGTTCGATCTTTAAGATCAACGAGTTAAATGAAATGTATATAATTATGACTTGTTAAGGTTTCTTGAATATTTCCCGCGAGGTTATTGAATTATTATGAGGTCTTGGCCGACACTTCAGATAATTTTCCTTTCATCTTGTACCTATATCCCTATCTGAGTAATTTAATGCGGGGGTACATGTTACTGACAACTAAATCATTATAATCAAAACATATTAAAGAACATGGCTTCTAGTTGCTGGCACAGCCATTCCAGAGTCACTTGAGTTGATCTGTGATCACAGTAACATTATAAATGCGAAAGTGCATGTGTAGGTGTGTTTGTTACTTCATAGATTTGAACTAAAATCGGAATATAGGAACCTAATAACTGGGATTAACACATAGGCTATTTTATATCCCGGAAGAATTGAAGTATCTTATGGGATACATCGATTGATCAATGAGACCTTGGAGTAAGACAAAGGCGTTGCTAAGCTAGCTAAGCGTTGATTTAAGGATTTAGTATATAATTTTTGTTGTAATCTTACAGGGCGGTGTGGTCGCTCAGCGACAAAGCCCTTTAAATAAATTTAAAAAAAAAAAAAAAGAAAAACTTTTAACAGTAACATTAGATACGAAAAAATAAACACGTTTTTATTTCACCAGTCGATACAGTCAGTGTTCCTTTTCTTTTCGATTACACATTATACGAAAGTCTCAATCCTTGGCACATCAGACAAATTAATAAATGGAAATATTATTTTGATGCCGTGCCGTGCCGTGGGGGTACCGGCCTAGAATAGTACTCCCCCATCTCTTCCCGCGGGTGCCGTAAGAGTCGGCTAAGGGATAACGTACCAGGAGGTGGGCAGCAGCGCCTTCTGAGAATCGGAAATCATACTGCGCTCGCCAACCCGCCTGCCAAGCGTGGCGAGTATTGGCAAATCCCCCCTATATGGGGGAGGCATACGTCCAACAGTGGACGCACATAGCTGAGAAAAAAAAAAAAAAAAATATTTTGATTGTAGAATTGTAGAAACGATGCAGGAAATTTATATATTTATGTTCTACCTAACTACAAGTTTCTCACAACACCTGTGTAAAATACCCGTTTCCAGTTAGAATGTAACTTTTCTTCCTATTGCATTCAGTTTCTTGTAATTCGGATAATATTCGGATATAAAATTTCTCTAAAAATAAAACCTTCAGTACCTGCCCGATAATTTAATACATAATCATTTGGTAATAATATTTGGCTTTATAATCGGCCTCAGCTTGTCGGTTGATGTATGAGATTTTTTCAGTTCCTGACAAAATAAAAGTATCAAATTAATAAATCTATGCTAAATTTATTAATTTGATACTGGTAATAAAGCTTTTGTATTACATACCTTCTACATTTTAATTTAACAATCCGCTACCAGTTGGTAAAGTTCCCAAAATGCTGGCAGAACGTTGCCACGTTCAATTGCAATTGTATTTAGTCTATTTTATTTTTATATAATAACTGTATAAACAATGGAATGAATATAAGTTTCTTTCTTTATTACATAAAGCTTTTGCACCTTTGTCCCGCGGCCGCCATCTCGGAAAAGGGTTGCAAAGGGTTTGTATCTCCTAAACTAGAAACCCTTTTTCTGATTAATATTTATTACAACAAATATAAAATAATATAAACAAATGAATATTTATGAATTGTCTGAAACCCCACACTCGTTTACCCTGCGTTGTGTTATTTAGAGCTCGTCCACAGTAGTGTTGAACAGGGCGCATGAGTATAACACATTGACTAAAAAATACCTACATCACTATACTTAATATAAGACAAATAACATAACAAAAAAAGTATGGGAAAAAAATCAGACTCAAATACAAGTGAAAGCTAAATTTTAAACATGTGTAAACATAGTTTAAGTATGGAGTAGTTTAGTGCTCTATTTATTCCGTATAGTGTGTCCAGTAAAATAAACGTAAACACTGATTGAAAATAAATGTGTGGTAAATAATATCGAATAAAAATCATAGGATAAATAATTACTCCCTTATTAATAAACGTTGCCCTCTGAATAGTTATTCAGTGTTTTGTCTTTATCGCTTATGTGACAGTTTGACGTTGAAAGAACGAAACAAAACACTGAATTACTATTCACAGCTTAATCAATGTTTATTAATAAGAGGGTTTGAGTATAATATGGATATAATTGTCTATTGGTTCACATGAAGGTCCATTGAGGGGTCATGAAAGTCATTAGTAAATACGGGACCTAGACCTTACTTAGCCGACATACCATCAAACAAAAGCTATTGGAAAGGCCTGATTTTTTTTAATACTTTATAGATCTAGCGTTTGACCACTATGTCACTTGATGGTCAGTGACGATGCTATCACGCTAGACCTAGAATGCTCACAGGCTCTCCAGGACTGCTGCCTGATCACACTATGTGTTTGGTGACAGTTTTTGAAACTTGAGGGCTATAGCTAGCCAGGCGGGTATTCGAAAGTATCCTACCACCATGCAGGGAATTTCATAACGGTGTTACCTTCACCGGAAACTCAAGCTGTTGTTGGGGATCGAACCAGTGTCCTTCAGTTTGACAGGCGACGCACCACCGGTTAACTTATCATCGCTTCAAAATTGAATCGGTACTAGAACAGCCGCTGGAGATACAGGCCCAGTTATGTCAGATCTTAGTTGTTATGAAACTTTCACACTTGGTACAAGCATCTTTTTGCAACTATATCGGGGTAACTGAAAATTGCCAAGAATTCTATCTAGGCGCCGATACACCCATGGGACCTTTATATGCAAACTAGCTGCGCCCCGCAGTTTTACCCGCGTCGTGATGATTGATGATGATGAAAAGTAGCCTATGTGAAGACAGCAGTCCTTGAGGATCCTTGAGGAATCCTTAAGTCCTTGAGAGCCAGTAAGCATTCTAGGTTTAGCGTGATAACATCTTCGACCACATAGTCATTCACTATCAAGTGAGATAGTGGTCAAACGCTAGATCTATACAGTATTAAAAAAACCAGTTGCACTCCGGTAGTGCTGGCAGAAGTGAAAACTTGAACATGATTGATGATGATGATGATGAAAAGTTACCTATGTGTTATTCCGCGACCTGAAGTATATACATACCAAATTTCATCCAAATCCGTCGAGCCGTTTGAGCGTGATTGAGTAACAAACATCCATCCATCCATCCAAACTTTGACATTAATAATATTAGTGGGAAGAACGCTGAACAATACATGTATTCGTTTCTTGTATTGGCCAAGTGTTTCGCCTAGACGAACGTTTAGGGCAGATATGACTGCTGTGTGCTGTTTTGTGACATTGCAGTGCCGCGGTCAGAATGTACGATGCCGGACGTTTTGTGACATTGCAGTGCCGCGGTCAGAATGTACGATGCCGGACGTTTAGTGACATTGCAGTGCCGCGGTCAGAATGTACGATGCCGGACGTTTTGTGACATTGCAGTGCCGCGGTCAGAATGTACTATGCCGGACGTTTTGTGACATTGCAGTGCCGCGGTCAGAATGTACGATGCCGGACGTTTTGTGACATTGCAGTGCCGCGGTCAGAATGTACTATGCCGGACGTTTTGTGACATTGCAGTGCCGCGGTCAGAATGTACTATGCCGGACGTTTTGTGACATTGCAGTGCCGCGGTCAGAATGTACTATGCCGGACGTTTTGTGACATTGCAGTGCCGCGGTCAGAATGTACGATGCCGGACGTTTTGTGACATTGCAGTGCCGCGGTCAGAATGTACTATGCTGGACGTTTTGTGACATTGCAGTGCCGCGGTCAGAATGTACGATGCCGGACGTATTGTGACATTGCAGTGCCGCGGTCAGAATGTACGATGCCGGATGTTTTGTGACATTGCAGTGCCGCGGTCAGAATGTACTATGCCGGACGTTTTGTGACATTGCAGTGCCGCGGTCAGAATGTACGATGCCGGACGTTTTGTGACATTGCAGTGCCGCGGTCAGAATGTACGATGCCGGACGTTTTGTGACATTGCAGTGCCGCGGTCAGAATGTACGATGCCGGACGCGGTTCATATAGCTGGTCTGTGCGATAGGTATGTATATGGTTGACTTTAGGAGACATCTCTGTGCTCGTTCTATCTTGAGGAGTTTTGTGATATTCATTTGTCAAATCAATATAAATCAACATGCCATAATTTAAGCTAGACGTCGAGCAGACGCCATTAAATATAATTTCGAGGCTTAATTTATGTGATTTTACGAAATATGTCTGTTTTATGGATTTTCGTAACTCGATCATTTACGGAACGTTACGCACTTCTCTTGATGTTTAATAAAGACTACACATTAGAGAATCTTGATACTCTCTGTTGGCATTCATAATAGTTAATAACAAATACATAGTTATAATACATATCAATTAATATACAAAGATGCAAATTTGTCGACAATATCAAGGCCCTGTTGCGTAAATTAAATCGGTGGAACGGTATAAAAGTTCCAAAAACATCGCTGATGAGCATCAGTTGTGTAACAGACAAACCACATCATGAACTTCGCTGTGAGTAATATTCCTTTGACTTTAATTTTATAAGTGGTTCAAAATAAGTAAATTACAAATTATCAACTATGTAATGATTCACAATAATTTGACAAATTTAAACACCATCATAATATGATGAATTAATCTAAAATTATAGCCAGAGGCATCTTAATTGAATACATGCGGGTGACCAAGCTTTGCGCTATGGCCAAAAGATGGCGCTATGTAGGAAGTTTAGACAATTAGTATTAATGGGACATTTCGTATTTCTTTAGAGAGAACACTTATACTTACATAACATATTATATAAATTATGAGTAAAAATTTTCTTCCAAATCATAAAAACTTATTTGTGATATAAATAGAAAATCATTAATCGTTTTTATATATTAAATTATTTAATTTACCCATTTTTTTTTATACTTAGCTGAGCATTTTTCTGCCTTCTTTAAAAAAGGAGTAATTGTTGTGTATCTCCATAGTTGTGTCCTCAGACACCATTATTATTGTAATTTTTAGACTTTCGCGATTCGAACACATTGTTATTTAATCAAACGGGGCTTCGGGGATCATCAATAAATTACTAAATGTTTTTCTCGCGATTAAGCCCCGTTTGATTTAATAACCATTATTATTGATTTCGGCAGATAGGGGCCATTACGATTAGCTTGGTCACAAATAATGACAGTTTAAGTAAAGTGATCCTACGAATAGTATGTACTATATAATAATATCATAATTACAGATAAACTTGATAGCATACGACTATCTGTGTACAACCTTTTGTCCAAATTGTTGAGCCGTTTCAATTGTTTGTATAATACAAAATAAGCAGATAGTATAGTAAGATAAGATTCGCATACGACTATACGTGACGTTTCTCGATATTTCACCCGAACGAAAAATCATACTGTTATGCCGCAGGCGTTCTTTTTTTCAAAGTCAAAATTATTAATTGCTCGATCATGGATGTGATATGCTTTATATATTAAACATTTTATAGAACTCCACATTCCACCGAACTGGCAGCAGATGAAACTAAATAATTAATATTTTAACAAAAATGTGGGACATTTTTACCAACTCATGCAAATTTAAAATTATGTACATACCACACATTTTGAATACATTATATAAATGAGTTATTATTTGAACAACACAAACAAATCGATCATTTTAATATTATTTGATAGTATAATAGCATTGGGTTACTGAAAAAGTACACAGTTTCCGTTTGAACTTAACGACGCACCTGATTCCAGGATTAGTGTTGATAGGTGATTGTTAACCTCCCCAGGTTATCGCCTAAACCTAACACACGTATAAAAATATAAAAGTTTGATCATATATATTAACGTATGTCCATGTTATAAGCACATATTTTTGTCATGTCCCTAAGCTTTATGCATATTTGTTCAGCTACTTTTCGCTTATGTCTCAGGTCGTGTTCGCCGCGGTGCTGGCTGTAGCTGCAGCGCAAGTCCCTGGGTTCGGGCAGACCTACTACCCATCGTCTACGATACCACCACCTCGCCCCGTAGCCGTGAGTCGAACCAACGAGCAGGCTGCCGTCATCGTCCGTTTTGAAAATGAAATCAATCCTGATAATACTTTTAAATACAGGTAAGGTAATCATCACTATCATCGTCGCCGTTATCATCATCTTCATCATCATATTCGTCGTCGCATAACATCTGGTGAGACAGTGATCAAACGTAAGCTTATAATCTTAAAAAAAGGCTAAACTTTACATGGACCATTGTTTTGGAAGTTTGATAAAATTGATGGAACATTTAAATGTGTACTACGAGTACAATATAGTCCCGAATCATATTATTTGACTGGCCGGTTGGCGCAGTTGGTAGCACTCTGCCTTCTGAGCAGCTGGTCCCGGGTTCGATTCCCGGACAGGTCAAACATTTGTGTGTATGAACATTTCTGTTTGACCTCTGTCTGGGTGTGTATATGCATTTAAGTATATATATCAGTCAACAGGTTACCATAGTACAGGCTCTGCCTAGTTTGGGACCTGAAGACCTTGTGTGAAAGTTAAGATAAAAAAAATAAATAAAATCATCCATCCGCTGCCGCAGACAACGAGGTTATCAGGAAACCAATATCTAAATATGCGCAAGGTCACTTACCGATGATTCGTACGATTTACCCTCGCGTGGCAGGAAACAATAAGAAAAATGTTGCTTTGCTCTCGGTCGCTTGCTTGTAAAACAATTTTTACTCAAAGCTTAAGTTGGGTCTATCTCAGCTAAATTACTTGTTAAGGCGATGTGACACACAGTTTTATACATTTCAAGTAAGTCCTCCACAGAGAAATTACTAATACGACTAACAATTATTAGTTATTCTCTTGTACTTAGTGTAGCATAGTAACTATCTCTGAAATAGTAAGTCTTTTACAGATCTGTTCCAACAACCACAAAATTTTTATTAATGCTATCCATAGTTCACCTAGATGCCAACGAAGTTGTTTCACCAATCATAAAATACGAATAAAGACGTAAGCCGCCTGCGTTCTTTACCAAGGTGTTTCATTAAATATAAACATGACCACAGTAGTTCGCCTATCTGCTTTTCAAAGAGTTGTGTCCAGTCCAGACCTGACAAATGCGAAGCTCGCGAGCGGCGCGCTTATAGTTCATGTTCGCTCGCGAGCGGCGCGTGTATAGTTCATGTTCGCTCGCGAGCGGCGCGCTTATAGTTCATGTTCGCTCGCGAGCGGCGCGTGTATAGTTCATGTTCGCTCGCGAGCGGCGCGCGCATAGTTCATGTTCGCTCGCCGCTTCTGCGCCGTCCGTATACCGTTCGCGCTTGTATAAGTTATATATGTTATGTCTGTCTAACTGTATAATGTTAGGCGATTCGCAACGAGTTTATTGGCAGATATAAGTAAATAAAAAGTTGCTTAGAAGTCATTTTCTCGCAATGTTCAAAAGATTCAATATATTTTTGGCAGTTACGAGACTGACAATGGCATCGCCGCTGAAGCTCAGGGCAACCTCGAGGTGACCGGCGGCGACGGCAACAACCCCCCTGATGTCTCCCTCACCCATACGGGAAGTTTCGGCTGGACGAGTCCTGAGGGGGTGCCCGTAGCCATCTCTTACATTGCTAATGCGTACGGCTATCAGCCTCAGGTAAAACCATTTTTGTGCTTAGATCTAGCCTTGGACGACTCTCGATCTCAGTGCTCGGTGATGATAAGGCCGAAGACAAGGACACGCTATATAAAAAAAGTTGAATGGATGTCAAGGTCAGCTGCCTGAACACACTATGAGGTTGGCGACAGGTTTTTAAGCTAGAGATTGACACCTAGCCATGTGGGCTGCTATATATCGATGAAATACTACATAATGCACAAAACTTCATGATATTTTAATATAATTTGAGTATATTGATATGAATTGGTTCGCTTTTTGAATAATCTGCGCTAAAAAGCACAGCATCTCTCTTTGATCGATAGCTTATAATTATTTTATTTCCAGGGTGATGCTATACCCACTCCACCCCCCACACCGGAGGCGATCCTGAGGTCACTGGAATACATCGCAAGGAACGCACCCGTGCCCCAGAAGAAGTAATATCTTCCCAATCTGATTCAAATCAATGACTTACAATTGACGTATTATAATGTATACATAGGTATATGTAAATATACTTACGATGTTTGTAAGTAGATTATTAATGTAGTAGATTATAAATTGTACAATGTTATTCAAAAAAATGTTATTTCCTTATTTATTCTCCCACACATCCGAATACAAATCCATTTTTTAAATAGTTCTATGCTTACATTTGAGATGATTCCGAGTTACCATCTTATTCTTACCTTTTGAATGATAGTTGGGAATTTTATGATGGGAACATGTTACATTATATCTTCAAAAGTATATATATATATATATATATATATATAGAATAGGTATACATGGGTGAGGTGAATAGGAGTGTTAGAAGGTAAAGGTAGGTAAATGTTGTAAAATCAGATTGCAGAAACTTTAAATAATGCCTATGAAAAAATTGAGAGCACTCTAAATCGACGCGCTCGTTGACAAGTCTAAACAGCTGTTGCTCCTGACCACCCCTTCGAGAAAAGACGTGATGGATGTATACATACAAATAGATATATTAGGAGTGTATTATCATAGACAAATATATACGTCTATGGTATTATGTAGATAAACACTTTACTGCCACATTAACGAACTTATTAGTCGAAAAATCTTAATAATGTGAAACAACGGGCGGTTTTATATCTTAAAGCTATATCTTAAAAACAAGCCGTCTTGCGTACGAAAATCGAATCATACTGTTGTGAAGCCTACAGTGTGAGGAACCTCTAGATATTACGCAATAGTATGTTAAGTATGTGATTACTTGACGTGTCAAGTGATACTGAACTCTGTCTCTGCTCTGGCCTGTTGTCCGAGCGTCTGGAACGAGCTTCTTGAAGTTTAGAAGAAACCTACCGCTGTGTGACCATTTACCGAAACCATTCAAATGGTCTGGAATATCCTTAATTTTACAGTCACTCATCTTAATTAGGAATAGTGAGTTAGTTAATTGAATCTACAATGTGAGAATAAATGAAAATACAAATGCATTGAAAAACCTATTTATCTACTGTCATACTGATATATCTCTCAGCCATGAGGCGTTCACAGCTGGACATATGCCTCCCCCATCTATATATAGTCTGTGGACGCGGCGCAATACGACCAGCAAATGGAATTTGGCGTTAAACGTTTACAAATAAATGCGAACATATATTATGCTGTAATTTTACGTAAGTTTCAATATCTATTTTATATATCTATTAGATAAATTGTATGAAACTCCACATAATTTGCTCTTAGAGCACTCGTGTAATGTTAAAACAAAAATTCGGCTACGGCTCGTATTTCTAATTTACACTTGTATTTAAACAACCCTTATTATGAAACAGTTTCATAAACTACTATTACCAACTTAAATATGAAATTGTTGTGGCAGTATAATAGCTGTAAGGCATAATATGTAACAAGCTGCGCCCTGCAGTATGAACCGCGTGGACTACGGTTTTCCCGCTATCTTAATTATCCCACGGGAACTATATTTTATCCGATACAAAAAGTAGCCTATGTGTTATACCAGGGTATACCCGCAACTGTTACCCCGTTTTTTTATACAAAATAAAAATGTACGAACACAAGAAATATAGATCACTCGATATACTGAAAAAAAGATAAGCAGCAAGAATACGAGACACAGGCAGAACGCCCAAAAAGTGCGTTGCCACAGGAGGAAAAAGGATCTAGGATTGAACCACAAGCGGAGCGAGTTGTGTAAAGAAGAACCCGGAGTGTAGCGAACGTTTCAAAACACGAAATGCTACAAATCTTTATCCGTGAGTGAAACACAACTGTTTTTACCATCTCTGACTAGTCTGGCACTTGCAAGGCGCATGGCGAGAAGGATTCTTTCTCAGGCTTCTTTCAGAGCGATTTTTAAACTTTATCTCGTCAATCATTGAACGGGCAAAAGATTCCCCGCTTTTGTATACAATATAAAAATGTACGAACACAAGAAGTGTAATATCATTCGATTTTTAGTATTTATGTCGAAAACGAAATAAGTGAAAAATAAATAATATTACTATATATTAGTTTATTTTTTCTTTATTATTTTTTACTATATAATAATATTAGGAACAAAAGTTTCACATAGACCACGGCCAAACAGCCCGGAAGCAATACATACAACATGCGGCGCCGGCCGTGAAAGCCTTAGAGTTTACAGATATATATACTTTTTGTATTCGTGTTTCAAGTAAGAAAACAGCTAGAAACTTCCGCATACTATATAAAATCTAGAAAGGGAATAACAAAAAATACAATGAAACGCTGCGAGAGAACAAACTTACCTGAACGGTAAGATTGTTCCGTTACAGCGTTTCATTGTATTTTTTTAAATTTCATTTTTAGCTTAGTATTTTCAGTCTTAGTCATTTTTCAGCTGATTTATAAATACATCGTCATAAGCTATGCGCTTTTTAGTACTATTAATATTTTTCACAATTCGTTTAAACTAGCTCCACCCTGCACTTGCTCCCGCGAGGCAAGAACCCTATAGTTCAACTGCTGCAGGTAAACATGCGCGTGTATGTATCACTGTCCTCGTGGAGAATATGCAACAAGTGATTTTTAAAAGCTTTAATAAAATCAAACTCAACAAGTCAAACTCACTTAGTTGTTATTTAGTTCATCTAGATTAATTTCACACCTGTTGTGTAGTACCTACGCATAATAGTAAAGAATCAAATGTAATCAAAAAAAAGGTACGGTCCGTTGAGTCCGTAGTGTGTAGTTTCTTTCAATAAAAAAAAAAAAACTTAACAAGTCCAGTGTGACGTCATACATATTTCTATATACATTTGATAAAGGTGTGGTTCAAGATTTCTGATCTCGCTCTTGAGGTGTCAAAATGATTGTTTGCTTGAATATTTATGTTCAATTTATAAAATCAGATCACAATTTTAAGATGTCATAAAATTCAACAACGAAATCGAAATGAACACTTTGAGTAATAAAATAAGGCTGAGAATTTGAATATTCATCATTAAGCTGAATCTACATGATATATCGGTAGAGTTATTACATTTTCAAATTTTTTTGTTAGTGTATATCAGCAGTAACTTTTATTGTCTTGTGGGGGCAGAAACCAAAATATTTCTCCCATTAACCATAATACTACAAACATTTAATATTTAATAAACACTATGACCAAAATAGACTACTTTTGGTCCTGCTATTACATTTAATACTTAAAAAATCGTCTCAATTTACCTTACGGTTGTATGGAAAACTATACAAGCTATAAAAGCTTTTATTAAATGAAGACTACTATTTTAAAACATATGTGGTTGTAGTATAAAACTTACATGTACCCGAAATCACGATCGACAATCTAAATTGATCTAGATTCGTAATCTTAATAAACTGCTGTATTTAGATAATTTTACACATAGGCGTAGGTTCACGTTCGACATAAATTGTAAAATAGTTATGATGACAAAATGTACTTCAAACACTTTAGAATGCTAAAAAATGTAGGTGTACCATAATAAGCAATATATCATATAAAATTAAAGATAATATGCAGTATCCCAACAATATTAATTAAAAAACAAGAACTTAAATAACAAAAGAGACGCCTAATTAGGACTTTTTCAAGAATTAACATATTTGTATCATACACCAGAATATTGGAGGATTATTAGGCAAAACTGATAAACTAAAAGTAACTTAAAACCATATTACGAAAAGAGCCATGTCCCTGGCTGGCTACACTTTAGACACGCAATGCTAGAGTAACGGTACATAAATAGCTAACATGTAGATACTAAAAATACAATAGTATTTTTAATTAATTTTCAAATGAATGTTATGTACGTGCCTTTAGTGACATCAACAGAACTAAGTTATCGAGAACTCTATTATTGCTGGTTATTATCTCTAATCGAGGATATTGGAATATTTAGAATACCTTGTTAAGCTATAATTATTCACACAATGAACTTTATTTATCTATTGATTTAAACATTCACTGATGTGATGGAATATGATGATACACAAATGAGCATTTTGTGGTTTAAAAAGATATGTGTAAAGATGTTTCAAAATTAAATTGTGAATAATTATTTTATTATAAATTAAAGCTAAAATAAATCAATGTCATCCTGTCACTTTCAGAAAACGATATATAAATTAAAATATATACTTAGAAATAAAGTCCAACGTCTTTATCATTTTCTTATTTTTAACCAACTTCAAAGGAGGAGCTTCCAATTCAGGAGCTGCAATTCATCCCGTATTTTTTTTTATGTTTGTTACCTCAGAACTTTCGACTGGGTGAAACAATTTTGATCCTTCTGTTTTTATTTGACTGCTGGTGCTTCCCATGTAGTAGCATTTAAATTCACATCATCATCACAATCGGTGAAGCCATTTTTGAGTTACCCTCAATAACTCAATAACTGAAAAATGCTACATCTACTTTGACGACGTCGTAATTGGGGGTGAACAACCTATTTGGGGTCTACACGGGCAGCTAGCTTTCAAATAAATAAGAATCATATAAACCGGTTCACCCAGTCGAAAGTTTTGAGGTCATTAAAAAAAACGTGGGTCGAATTGTGAACCTCATCAGTTAGAAAAAAAAATCTCTGTGAAAATCGTTTCAAAATAATATGTACATTGCGTGGTTTACAACGGTATACGTGGTTAGCGGACAAACCGACATACGGACGCGTAGACGCTCCTTTTTATAAATTGCACAGAAGATGTTTGCATTCCCCATAACCAACAAATAATAATACGCATGACAATGTTACGTTTCGTAAAGGCCAACAATTTTGGCCAATTAATTATGTGATTTGCTAATAAATATGCATAGAGCCAAGAAGATTAAGTGATTTCCGTGAAAAAACGCTCAAGTTGTTTTATTTATCTTTAAATCTCGGTATACAAGTGAAGGCATCTGATCTGCATCTCCTACCTGACCTGGGGTTAACAGAGCACCAGCTATAAAGATTAAATATTACCTATATTCCAAGGAGTTACTTAAGGAGCCCTTCTCTGAAAGTGTGCCAATAAAAAATGTATGTGTTTTGGTTCCAGTGCAGGAGAACCACCCTTCCTCCTGCCCCCCGCCCCCCGCCCCCCTTCTCTTTAGCCTGCACTGTCACGAGCCTTTACCGTCCTTTACAAGGGGGGGCGTTAAAGCAGTCTCTATTATACAAAACAATGTATTTCATATAATGAAATCAATGAAACACTTAATAACCCAATAAATTGTTAATCTGCAGGGATTCTAATGTCGCGTTCTGAAATGAATAAAGCCACACCAATTGTTAAGTCCGCGAGTTCATTAAGTAACACCAAATAATGTGTATTTAGTTTCATGTTGCTCGTAAAAATATAAATTGTCATAAATATAGTGTTGGGTTTCTTTTAAAGGGTAAAGGACAAAATCGTCTTGATATTATTTAATTGTTAAAGTAAAATGATCAACAATAACCAAAATCCTCTACAGAACATGAAAATAATAGGATGTAGAAATCAATTTCAAATCATTGTCGATCTGTCATGTCTATATAATTGTTTAATAATACGGCAGATTTTTTTTATTTCATCTATCAAAAAAAGTCCAGCAAAGGGGAGTTAAGACATTGACACATATTGCCCGTTTATTATTGACTAGCAGCGCCCCGCGGATTCACCCGCGTGGATTACTGTTTTCCCGCTACCTCACCACGGGAACTATACTTTTTCCGGGATAAAAGTAGCCTATGTGTTAATCCAGGGTTTAAACTATTCCCATACCAAAATTTCATCGAAGTCGGTGTAGCCGTTTGAGCGTGAAGAAGTAACAAACACATACATATACACACAAACTTTCGTATTTATAACATTAGTAGGAGAAGGATAGTAGGACTTGAAAACGTAATACTGGATCCATGTCAATACCTACTGTTTTATGTGTGTTAGTGCACACATAAGTTTTAGTTATCTAGGTTCCATTTTTTTTTTTACTCTCAGACCCCGCACTAGGATTCCCTGTATCGCGGGAGGCATGGACACACACAATCACAGCACACAAACATCCAAGATTCAGGACAAACATCTACACTCAACGCACATATGTTGGCCCCTGCCAGGATTGGAACTCAGGGTCCTGGAGACGCAGAAGTCATGCCACTGACACTAACCACTGCGCCACGGCGACCGTCGACCGTTTCTCTAAAGCCCGCCGAGCCTTCTGATTGCCAGCCATACTAAGAATAATAAAGGAATAGTTTCAATTGATCAGTGTCATTGTACCCACCGTTTATAATCGGCTACCTGTATACACTATCATAAACACGCTGTGATGTGCACACGAATTACATAATTTAATCCCACCTCCCCATTTTATCATCGCTCACCCAGAAGTAGGGCAACACGCGATCGCTATGGTAGACATACCACCTAAGTTATTAAATCAAACGGGGCTTAATCGCGAGAAACACATTAAGTAATTTATTTACCTCGACGTTTCGACCAAGTTGCATTGGTCGTGGTCACGAGTCTCGTGGTCACGAGTCTCGTGACCACGACCAATGCAACTTGGTCGAAGAAGCCTCGTTTGATTTAATAACAATGTGTTCAAATCGCGAAAATCTAAAAATTACAAATACCACCTAAGTACGTACGTACTAAGCGTTTTTCATCTAATTAGTGCGTACTGCCAAGGAATGGCACTCGTTGCCTCAGCTCTCGTTTCCCGATAGATACAATCCTGGAGTCTTCAAGTCACGAGGGAAGGTACCTAACCTTCTAGGTTTGCGTGCTAGATCCTAGACCATGTCAACACTTACCATCGGGCGGGACAGTGGACAAACGCAAGTTTATAATAAATATAAAAAAAAACACCATACCAGCGTTTTGGCAGGCCGGTTAGCAAGTACATGTAAAGTGTAACACCAGACTCACACAGCTCGACCCATGTTTTTACAAACATTTTATAGTTCATTAACGACAAGCTAGGCGGAACTTTACGGTCACATTTTTGAAGGAAATAATTCGGACGGCTAGTGGAAGGCTACTTAGCTTAGTTGGCAAAGCGACTGGGCGGTATTGTGTAGTCGTGGGTTCAAGTCTAAGTAGTAGCCGAAATGTTTCCTTCAATCAATTTGAACGTATGACATTTTAACGATAAAACATTACGCGTGATGAGTGACACTGGCGCAGATACGTGCCCCTTCCAACTGGTCCTTAAGGGGATCAATGGGAGAGGCGTATGTCCATTACTAGACGTATTACGGCTGACATGATAAATTATATTTTTCTCTGCCTTTTATTTGATTCTACTCGTAAATACTTCGCTGACCTCTCACTAAGATGAAAACAGTGATGTCTATTTTGTCCACTTACTAACGAGCAGTACGAGACTGCTTGTTCTTTTTTTTTTCTTAGTATAGTACGCACACAAATGCATCCTATAAATATATTACAATCTAGCCTAAAAATCTAATAAGTAATTTAAATCTAACTTAACTTGCTAAATTTACTGTACTAAGAATGTGTCCATTAACACTTTTCTTATTGTCTCTATTTAAGGGGGAGACACTTTGTTCATGTGTTCTCTATGAGCAGTATTTTAACCACATGACACTAGCACACTGTCACTGGACACTACACGAATTCGAACGGTTTCGGTCTTTTGAGTCTTCTCACTAGATCGGTCTGGTCAAGGAGCATAGCTGCCTCAACATTAACGTGATGTCTTTGTTAGTGAGCTTCTGCATAGTTTTTAATCACTTTGTCAACGAACTCTATTTTAAGGTCCCGGTGGAGGTCGTTGTTTCTTATGTACCAAGGTGCGTTTACTATTTCCCTTAATACTTTATTTTGTAATCTTAGTATAATTAGGATATTGCTCGGTTTGGTGCATCCCCACAGCTGAATGCCGTAAGTCCATATTGGCATTAACACTTGCCTGTACAATAATAGTTTGTTATGAGTTGACAGCGCAGAATGTCTTCCAAGCTTATGCTTGTTCTTGACATAGTACATATTTTAAAGGGGATCGTAGCAGTTGCCAGATATCAGCCAGCCCGCCTGTAAAGGGGGGTCAGAGCAGTTGCCACGTATCAGCCTGGCCGCCTGTAAAGGGGCGTCAGAGCAGTTGCCAGATATCAGCCAGGCCGCCTGTAAAGGGGGTCAGAGCAGTTGCCAGGTATCAGCCAGGCCGCCTGTAAAGGGGCGTCAGAGCAGTTGCCAGATATCAGCCAGGCCGCCTGTAAAGGGGGTCAGAGCAGTTGCCAGGTATCAGCCAGGCCGCCTGTAAAAGGGCGTCAGAGCAGTTGCCAGATATCAGCCAGGCCGCCTGTAAAGGGGGTCAGAGCAGTTGCCAGGTATCAGCCAGGCCGCCTGTAAAAGGGCGTCAGAGCAGTTGCCAGATATCAGCCAGGCCGCCTGTAAAGGGGCGTCAGAGCAGTTGCCAGATATCAGCCAGGCCGCCTGTAAAGGGGGTCAGAGCAGTTGCCAGGTATCAGCCAGGCCGCCTGTAAAAGGGCGTCAGAGCAGTTGCCAGATATCAGCCAGGCCGCCTGTAAAGGAGGTCAGAGCAGTTGCCAGGTATCAGCCAGGCCGCCTGTAAAGGAGGTCAGAGCAGTTGCCAGGTATCAGCCAGGCCGCCTGTAAAGGGGCGTCAGAGCAGTTGCCAGATATCAGCCAGGCCGCCTGTAAAGGGGGTCAGAGCAGTTGCCAGGTATCAGCCAGGCCGCCTGTAAAAGGGCGTCAGAGCAGTTGCCAGATATCAGCCAGGCCGCCTGTAAAGGGGGTCCGAGAAGTTGCCAGGTATCAGCCAGGCCGCCTGTAAAGGGGGTCAGAGCAGTTGCCAGGTATCAGCCAGGCCGCCTGTAAAAGGGCGTCAGAGCAGTTGCCAGATATCAGCCAGGCCGCCTGTAAAGGGGGTCAGAGCAGTTGCCAGGTTTCAGCCAGGCCGCCTGTAAAAGGGCGTCAGAGCAGTTGCCAGATATCAGCCAGGCCACCTGTAAAGGGGCGTCAGAGCAGTTGCCAGATATCAGCCAGGCCGCCTGTAAAGGGGGTCAGAGCAGTTGCCAGGTATCAGCCAGGCCGCCTGTAAAAGGGCGTCAGAGCAGTAGCCAGATATCAGCCAGGCCGCCTGTAAAGGGGGTCCGAGCAGTTGCCAGGTATCAGCTAGGCCGCCTGTAAAGGGGGTCCGAGCAGTTACCAGGTACCAGCCTGGCCGTCCGAAGTGAAAACTTTCCAGGAGTCGAAACAAGGAGCTCGTATGGTAATAGTACTCTTGACTTGATATCGGTACATAGATGCCGAGGATGACCGAGCAAGTGTTTCACGTGTGTGGGCCGGGGCCGGGCCATGCAACAGGTCTCTATGGTGACTACATACTAATTGGTGTAATACATTAATGTACTTGTTTTGGAGCTTGTTTGTGAGTTTTTCTTCGACAAGTTACTTATATATTAAACCAATAAAACTTTCAGTGAATTGTAAAGAGTTTACATTTTGAAAGCTATTGTTCTGGGTGTGTTCTTCGACGCGAGCGTAGCGTACGTGTAACGTAGACCGCATCGTCACATAACATCAGTGATATAGTGGTCAAGTGGTCAAACGCGACTACAAATATCATTATATTAAATTCATTATTTTTTAATACCCAGCTGCACTATATATTATCGATTTTCCAATAACAGAGCTTTCATAATTAAAATTTCTTAAATCCGTTCTTTGTGTGTACCATAGCAACATAATAACAATATGTATGTATGTGCCATACGTTTCAACACATTGAGTGGATAGAATTTTGTGTTGATAAATCCGATAGTCACTGTTTCCTATAATTATATACATATATAACAAATATAATAACAGAAAGACATAAAATAGGCCAAAATTACGGTTAACGTGTGTTTTATAACTCAATACAATATAAAACACTCAATTGCACACCGGTCACAAAAAAAAACATTAAAAAAATATAACAATATATAAATATAATATAAATATATAATATATTTAATGAATATTGAAGGCTTGAATGAACATATCAAAAATTAACCTAACATTCCCTTCAAGGTTAAGCCCTACCTAACCATGTTTTACCATGTTTTTATTTTTAGTTATGAATACTTAAGGTGAATCTATAAAATATCTAAAATATTCTTACAAAGGTTCAACCATTCCAAGCCACAATCGTTAACTCAAATAGTCTTAACATAGAAATTTACAATATGTAAGTGTTTATCCATGTTATAACTAACAGTATTAAAAGTAACTTGGAATAAAATATTTAATTTATAAAAAAATATAGACAGAAATTTCTTTCTATAACTTGATTATAAAATACATAAGAAAAGTATCTTTATTATTATGTATTTAATTTATAAATAAGACTCACTCTTTTAAAAATATTCCAAATTAAAATCAGTTTTCAATAGGTTCCGTTACTGCGTTTGTAGTTAATGTATAGCTAGCTATAGTAATGCCATACGTTACAATATCTTTACATGATAAATATAAAAATAGAATATATTTTTAGCTGCTGATATATCTAAAATTGCATGGTTAAACTAATTACCTATTATATACAATTAAGTTAAGTCTTAAATTCAAATGGCTCAAATTTTATGAGTGACCAACAAGGATAGATACCCCAAGTGTTATTTATAAAACAATTTCTAGTCTCGCATCAAATTATTTAAATGTTATTGCAGTTCCACGTCTAAAGTGGGCGGTTACTACACTGATATATAAGCTTGCGCGGATTTTTTGTCCACATTCAAACTAGAACATCGGAGCTAGGCAACCAAAAACATTCAACAATGAAATTGGCAGTAAGTAAATTATGTTAAGTTAAATATTGCGGTGATCGAATATGTGTCATTCGAAAAGTGTTCATTAATTATTGTTGTGGTCATAGATCGTCATATTTGCCGCGGTGGCTGCAGCCAGCGCGCAGTTATCCGGACAGTTCAACCCCTTCGCTCAGTCCGCGTACAACGCAAACGCGTACAACCCTTTCAACCGCTTCAACCAAAACCGCTACAACAACAGATTCCCCTCGACTACCTACCGTCCGTATGTCTCTTCCACACCGGCACCTTTGGCCTACGTCAGCTCCACACCCGCCCCCTTCCCGACCGTCCCCGCGCCCCTGCCCGCCGTGGCTATCTCCAAGATCTCCAACTACGACGCCCGCAGCGCCGAGACCGTCAGGTCCGGCAACGACATCTACCCCGACGGCAGCTACAACTACTAGTGAGTATGAATCACAACACAAAACTGTTATTGCTACTCCCTCACCCCTTTGACAACACATGGAAACATGCAATTTTAAATGTTATTTCTTTACTAGTAGAGCCCCGGGTTTCACCCGCGTGTGATCTGGTTTTCCCGCTACATCAATTATTCCACGGGAATCATACATTTTACCGGGATAAAAAGTAGCCTATGTGTAAACTATAATCTATCTTTGTGCCAAATTTCATCCAGATCCGTTCTGCCGTTCTGGCGTGATTGAGTAACAAACATCCATTCATTCAAACTTTGACGTTTATAATATTAGAGAGACGTATAATACACTAAACATGTTGACCTCATTAGTCACTTATTAACTTATTATTAGGGCCCGGGAAAAAGAGAGGTTCTCGAATCGAAAACTTCTGTTTATTACCCGACACGAACGGTTAGGTGGTTTATATATTAGACATTAGTTTCTCTGGAGTACATTCTCGTAAGCGGTCTCATAATCAGTTTTTGATTTTTATGTGATAGAGTTTAACTTCTGAACTAGAAGTAGTGTGAACATCAAAAACATACCATAAACTCATTTGAAAATCACAGGTTTAATGAGGGGTGTTTTTAGCAACATACTCTAAAAACTGTACAAATTCTGACAGCCATTTGTAGATCAAAACTTTTGAATACTCAGTGCCTCTGGTAATTTTTTTATTATGTATTTACTACAAATATATATTTCCTAGCGCTGCGGGGATAACACCGGTTATATTGTAACCAGATATTAATGTTAGGTGTAAGTACTTCTCATTTAGAAGTATCTCATTTATATTTTATAAATTATACCTTTTAGTTTAGGTATCTCATTATTGTAGGTACTTTTAAAATCGTCGGGTAACAGTTTTTGAAATATATATATAACTTTTACAAAAATAGGTATACTTTCTTTTGTTTATCCAACTAAACTACCGCAAATAAATTTAGGAACATTTCAGTATTTATGTATCGGTATGTTGATCGGCACCCGTGTGACTTACCGAATTAAATAACCAGCTGTTAAGAGAAACAAACCTTAACAACTAAACATATTATTTGTGTTTTTTAAGATTACATTATTTACTAATATTTTACATACTGTTTATGTTTATAGCTATGAGACTAGCAACGGTATCGCAGCTCAGGAGCAGGGCACCCCCCGTAACTTCGGAGGCAACCCCCCTGTGAGCCCTGACGTAGCTCAAGGCTCTTTCTCATGGACAAGTCCTGAGGGAATACCCATTGCCATTTCTTATGTCGCTGATGAGAACGGATACCAGCCCCAGGTAAGGAAAGACAAAGATCACTGGCGACTGTTGTAACCAGGGAACTCCTGGAGTGACACCTGCAGGTGATCACGGTAGACTTGTTCGGAGTGTAATGCTAAATGCTTATTTAACAAAACTTAGCACAGACATGAAAACCGGAAATCCCTCACTAAATTAAGAGTTTCAACCGCTTTAGGTGTTGTTAAAGAGAGCGCGGATAGGCCGCCCGGGCGGTTATAACTGTAGGTGTTGTTAAAGAGAGCGCGGATAGGCCGCCCGGGCGGTTATAACTGTAGGTGTTGTTAAAGAGAGCGCGGAGAGGCCGCCCGGGCAGTTATAACTGTAGGTGTTGTTAAAGAGAGCGCGGATAGGCCGCCCGGGCGGTTATAACTGTAGGTGTTGTTAAAGAGAGCGCGGATAGGCCGCCCGGGCGGTTATAAATGTAGGTGTTGTTAAAGAGAGCGCGGATAGGCCGCCCGGGCGGTTATAACTGTAGGTGTTGTTAAAGAGAGCGCGGATAGGCCGCCCGGGCGGTTATAAATGTAGGTGTTGTTAAAGAGAGCGCGGATAGGCCGCCCGGGCGGTTATAACTGTAGGTGCAAATAATCAACTTATTTGTGTAATTGATTTCCTTTTTTAGTTTTCCTTATTTCCTTTTGACAGATTTTTTAAATAACGCATGTGTTAAAATTAGTAACTACAAATTAAGAAACGTGCGACTGCATATTTCTTAATTCACAAAATTTTGAGAGATAATGGAAATTCTTATAATTGATAGGATTTGTTTATTGTTCAGAAAAAATATTAATAAGTCGGTCACGATTTGTGGCTTCGGTATAAATTGTTAGGGGGGTATACAAAAAAAGCCTTAAATAATTTATCAGATTACAAATTAATCTTTCGAAAACCATTCCAGATTTTGCGACCACTAACGTTTCTATATTTTCTACCCGCGGTTTCACCCACGTGATGATAAAAATAGTAGTTATGTTGATGATGATGGACACTCAGAAGTAACGTGGCTTTCTATAGATAACCCACTACAACCTCATAAACTGAATCTGTATATAATGATTAAGGTACAGATATAGACTGTGTATGACTGTTACAGGGAGACGCCATCCCCACGCCGCCCCCCGTGCCCGAGCTGATCGCGCGCGCCCTCACTTGGATCGCCAACAATCAAGGCCAGAAATAGCCACCATGATATCTCAACGACTCAGCGCACCGTACAAAACTACGTACTTAACAAATTAGGCTAATTTAAATGAAATGTGATATTATTATTCATTGTCAAAAGATGTCTTTACGTGATATTTATGTATGTGCATGTGTAAATAAATGTTAATCAAACAAATGTACTATTTTATTATCTACCTCATCAAACGATGATTATAATAAATCGGTAAATACCTATAAAACCATCAAACAAAACATCTCACATTTTTTAACAGGGATTAAATGTTACCAATGCTAGAATTTTTTATACTTAATAAATTTAGCGTTTGACCAACATTAACCAACGGTCGGCTCGACGTACGGCAACTCGCCATAGCTATATGGTAGATATAGCTAGATACCTAGACGAACGAAGCGTTTTGCTTCCACTTTCTTAATGCGTACTGCCAAGGAATGGAACTCGTTGCCCGAGTCTGTGTTTCCCGATATGTACAATCCTGGAGTCTTCAAGTCGCCAGTGAATAGGTACCTTCTAGGTTTGCGTGCTAAATCCTAGACAACGTCATCACTTAACATCAGGTAAGACAGTTGTCGAGTGCAAGCTTATAATACTTCAGTAAAAAAAACTAAGTAGATGATCAGTGGAAATCAGGTGGATCAGGCGGAAGTACGCTAGCTGGAACGTCAACTGGCTCCGGCATGAACACAATGTGTGTATGATGGCAGTCTCTCAAATTTGAGAGTGATCGCTGTATATTAAATGAACCCGTAACAGCTGGTAGGTTGCTCAACTGCTGGTGTAGCAGCTCTACCATATTCCGTTATCTATTTAAATACTTAATTTAAATAAACTACGTCTTATCAAACTGTTCATCATAAAACGGTATTCAGCATTAATTATTTATAATTATTGTGAGTAAAACGTTGCGGTAGGTCCAGTTACATTTACCAAATTATCACACACATTGTTATATATAAAATACAAATATTGATATTAGCAATAGTACTTAGTAATTGATGAACTTATATACCTAAGATTCGTTAGTGCGATTGATTTCTAGATAGTTATATTATAGACCAATATCAGTTACTCACGAGTCCATTATAAAAATCGCTCATGTTATTCTATTCTAATAAAAGCTCGTATTTAATATAATTATAATAAAAAAACAATGTTACTGTAACACGACAAGTTAATGAAAATATATATAAATGTCAATCATAAAAGGCATAAAGGTGTCGTATGAAAAATGAATTCCTACTAAATTTTAATCCCAAATTTATTACTTGGTTATAAATTGCCGGAAAATGGAATGCGGATGGCAGAAGGTGACATCATCGAAGGACCACAAAGTTCATAGCGACGGGAATAATAGCCAAATGTAGGTAGGTAGGTAGAAAGGTAGGTAGGTAGGTAGGTAGGTAAGTAGGTAGGTAGGTAGGTAGAAAGGTAGGTAGGTAAGTAGGTAGGTAGGTAGGTAGGTAGAAAGGTAGGTAGGTAGGTAGGTAGGTAGGTAGGTAGGTAGGTAGGTAGGTAGGTAGGTAGGTAGGTAGGTAGGTAGGTAGGTAGAAAGGTAGGTAGGTGTGCACGTAACATATGATAATGAAATAAAACTAAAGCAACCATCGCGACGCTGCGTTATGTGTCCTGCCCAGTGACAACATGCCTCACAATGGTTTTTCCTGAACCATTTGGCTGGTGAACATTTTGCATTGTCATTTTGATTTTAGATTGGGTATTAAAAACCTATAAATAATTAATACGTAGATGTATTTAGACGAATGGATTTACCGACAGCCTTTATTCACGTGTTGGTTAAATGCGGTTTATAATTTTTCATCGTCATTTGATCAGTACTCATTCTCGTAATTTTTATACGACTTTAGAATGAACGTGTTATTAATGAGACGGATCTCCAAATGTTTGATTAATGAATATCGATTAGGCAGAAATCATAAATTGAAATTAAGTTACGAACCACATTGAATTATTAATTAAGGATATGTCAGATCAACTTCATTGCCATAACAATAAAATATATTGTATTTTTGGCAATAACTATATGTCAACTAAAATAGTTTGAAGGGGCGCGTCGAACGATTTTGTAATTAACGTCCACTGCCAAACTTGGATTGGGATACTCGGAGTCCGAGTACCCTTGATGTTTTAAATTAATAACCGTGTATTTAAAACAAATTATTGAAGATGTCGTTTATGGTAGCCATGTGTAGTTGTTGTGTGGAGAGGGAGGCATAATGTCCAGCAGTGGACGTCCTATGGCTGAGATGATGTGTAATGTAACCAAATTAAAGTTTTTATTTTATTTGCAAAAAAATTTAATATTAACGTACAAATACTTCTATGTATATTAAATTTATCTTTTGTATAATTTGAAACTCAGAAACTATATATATATAAAAACTTTGTATTACGAGTGTCGCTTATCGCGATACACAAATTGGCGCATCGAATTGTGAAAAATTTATTTTTTGTTTAAATTCTACGATATACATAATATAATACACGTACAAACGGTAACGTAACATTACAAACATTTCTAAGAAAAGTGTACGTGTGTGATACATGAGATACGTCGAAAAAACGGAGATGAAAGTTCCACAAATACTAGACGATAAAGACAGCAGTGAGTCTCGAACGTGTCGGGACTGGCCACTCGGCTGCCAATAGCAATAAATCACAGCTTCATCGATCGGAATGAGGGCTCATGGGCGCTGGCTGACGCCGTCCTTGGTTTTTATCGGTGTCATGTTAGTTCACGACACGAGACGGGTGTGAAGTGAACCCACGCGATTGCACGCTACCACCCATCTCAGGATTACGCAATACAACGGATTTTATACCCAACTGGTTCGGAAGATTAATCTTCATCGTGACCTTAGGGGATTCATTAAATAGATATTTGTAAACTTATTATAGAATCCGAGCGTGTTTATTGACTCGACGGCTTCAGTGGTGTTTATTACTGACAATTTAAATTCTGCCAAGATTTATTCCGATTCCGCGGATGGTCTCATGTATAAGCAATGTGGACGCATTGATGAGCTGTAATTTAATTCAATATTTTATTATTTATCGCCTCTTTTAATTATAACTAAAGGTCGGTTTTGCTTAACATTTAAAAAGTCTCACGATGATACGCGACCATATATGGGGCAAACAGAACTTGTCATGTTTCCGTCCAATATAGTTGTTCATATAATTATACTAGTTGTGTTTCATGGTTTCTGCGCGCGGATCAGGATTTCCCTTTACTCTTCTACAACAATATCATAAATATACGTTTATTTTGCAATGTTTACTACAGACTTATCCCCTCTTTGCGCATGCTGTTATGTATTATGTCCCCTTATGGAGTAGAATTCTTTGTAACTAGGATGGTAATTGCTTAGGCCATATAAGATATTGGTCTTCCATGACACCTACTTGAACAAGTTGTTATGAAAGTACGTTGAACAAAATATGAGTCAGACAGCCAACATATTTTCATTTCTGTATATATATAAAGATAATCCCATATATTCCTAGACTACCATACCAACCAAGGTATAACTTTATTTATAGTTAAGAATTAAAGTCTAAGAATAACTTTTGAACACCGTAAAAAATGAGGTTATTTTATTCAAGTAGACTAATTTAGAATATTTTTTATAAATAAATTATTGTTATTCGATTATGTTAACTTTATAATTCTACCAAAACTCTTTTAATCTGCAAACATGACGTTAACACAAATGTATTATTAGGATTCTATACGAAACACTATTTTTGCTCTGTTGGTATTATGCAAACGTATTGCTGTCTCAGCGTTCCCCCCGACCCCCCGTGCAACAGACAGAGATAGTTGCTGCTCGTGAGATTTATAGCTATTTTTTTCAATATAATTTCTCTAAATTTTGACTTACACGTTATGTTTCTTTAAAAAAGGTTTTTGTAAAATATTGACGTTAAAATAACAACAGTGTCAGCGAAAAAACTGACTGGCTTGTAGCATAAAGTGATATAAAAAAGTGAAAAAAATAAGGCGTGTAAGCCTAGCGAGTGACGTGTAGATTATATGAATAATATATAACCGAAATCGGACAATATTCAAAGGTAGAAAATAGGTTTGGACTTTTTGTATGGACAAGTACGCGGTAAAGAATCCTCGTAACCGTCATGGATGATAATCACTGGAGTATGTAATTCGTTTTACAAAGGAGAATATTAAAAAGTTCCTTCATTTTGTGTTAATTATAGTTGCAGCTTAGTAATTATGTATCTTCGCCCACAAAAGCTTATTGATCAGTGATCCTAACCTCTCTAAGATGTCGTGATGCTATGCAGTCCGGTGGTATACGGTCGACCTTAGCATTTGATGCACCACCTCAGGATTGCGTTCGCTGCGTACAACGCCAGCACAATATTATTATTACAAGAAACAACTGACTGCTTACAAACCTCTTCAGATTATACGGAAAAACGCAACTGCAGACTGAATTCTAAGGATATGGTGCTAGACATTTTCATAGGTATTCTCCACTGATGCCGTATCGAATATAAGTTTACCAAAGTGTTAAACTGCTCGTACAAAGATGCCACTATTTGGATTCAAGTACATAAGCTGTATTCGAGAAGTCTATTGCAATATCTCAATCCTTACGACTTAAAATCAACATGGAGGGTCAAAAGTTGTGTCCAGATGTACAGATGTGGTATCTGATGGGAGCCTGATTCTCTATGTCGCCTACGAACGTTTGCCCAAGACAAAGGATCCAGCTAGAGTGGAGGCCGACCTCGAGAAAGAGCAGTCCATCGAGGGAAAGTACGCGTCTTCTCCTCGTTTAAATACCACAATTCCTTAATAGAAAGGTCGAAATCAATCAGTGTGACAAATGATAAAATGTGAAACCGGCACTGGTACCTCACTATAGGCTGCGGTGGCAAGACCAAAGTGGTAGAAAAATAAAGACACAAGAGAGAAATAGAAGACCCAATACAGACCACTATAGTACCAGTACTTTTTGTAGACCATTACTATAAAGTTGTCTACAAAAAGGGCACACCATAGTTGCACTTTTTAAAGAGTTGAGATTACAGACGTCCATTAGTACCTTCATCGTTACCTTGCAAAAGCTAAATTTTAAATATTAACTTCTAACCCCTTAGGTACCTATATAACGAGCAGCAGCTATGATAGCCAAGCGATGATAGCTCAGCGATGAGATCGTCGGCTGTAAAACGCCGGTTCGATCCCCCCAACGGCTTGAGCTTCCGGTGAGGGTAACACCGTTATACTCCCAGCATGGTGGTTGGGTGATTTCCCGATACCATGGTTTCCGTGGTACCCGCTTGGCAAGCGACCACACTCAAGTTTGAAAAACTGTCACTAAACATATTGTGTGTTCAGGCAGCAGTCCTTGAGAGCTAGTGAGCATTATAGGGTTAGCGTGATAACACCTTCGACCACATCGTCGATAGTGGTCAAAAGCTAGATCTATAAAGTATAAGAAAGCTCCCTAAGATTTACCCTACATATAGTACATGGTATTCTCGTTAGCTCAATTATTTACGGGAATTGTAGATTTTTTGGAATAAAAATTGCATAATATGCTATTCCAGACTATACAAGGTCCCTTTGTGCCACATAATATGCTATTCCAGACTATACAAGCTCCCTTTGTGCCACATAATATGCTATTCCAGACTATACAAGCTCCCTTTGTGCCACATGTTATCCAGAACCGTTCGGTCGTTATCTTTAAATCCATCCTCACAGATTTTCGCTCTTATTATATATTAATTGATGTAGGGTCATTGATTTGAACGGTGTTATCCGTTTCATTAATCTTTTAATTACGGTAGCTCGTATTTTATTAATAGCTACATATTAAGTTAGAGATAAAACGCGTCGATGTCATATTTTAGTCGATGGATTCTATTTTTGGCTTACGTTAAATGTTACTATTTTATATGTTCAGTTCGTATTTTGTTACGAATGATCTTAACTGTGCCATACTGTGGCATAAAACAATGTCAATTTTTCAAAATATACCTTGAGAAAGAAGAAATGAAAATGTCCTTTGACTCTAAAACTTTGGTTGTCACACGTATTTTTACCCAGGGGTTAAATAGATGTCAGGGAATATTTATTTTTGCTTATGCAAATATACTATTGGTGCCATTTCTGACGGCATTTTTAGAACTCAGTCAGGCGGCTCTATTAGAGTTATTCCAGGTACAGCAGCCTCTTTTAATATAAATGAAATACGCAGAAATAATGAATATGTATGAGGGGGGTTCTCAAACCGATCTCTGATCTGGTGTATGATTAAATGAGCAACACAATTATATGAATGAAGTTCTATTCAAATAAAGTTCCCATCGAAAGCCAAGTTGGATACTTCCAATTAGTTTCTGTATTTATCAGATACCGGTGATTGGCGACCAAACACTATATTGCCCGGCAGCCGACTTTGTGTAATATCAATTTGGTGTGTAATAACAACAAGGTGGACAGTAATAGAACTCACGAATCGTAGATACTTGAACGCCGTCCATTACAGTTGTTTCCAAGGCAGAACCTCAAAAATAAAAAATAGATTTACAGTAGCTTAAAGAAGGTAGGTATAATATGGGAATCAAGGGTCGAAGTCAGCAACAAAAATAGTGTTTGGCTAATCATTTGAAAATTAATGCGTGACTCACTTGGAAATTGGCAATAATGTCACCTTAAGTGAAATAATACTAGACCTAGTTTATAATAATATTATTGACTTATAGTTGAACAGCTGCCTTATAGACATCTGAGGAGGTGAATAACAAAACCTCACCTTTCCATTTATGAAAATTTCGTTGTTTTTTTAATCTATGTGTAAAAAAATAAAATTTAATTAAGACATGCAAGTAAAACCTTGTCGAAAACAAGTAACTTATTTTCTATGCTCATTTTGCCATCAAATAATTACGTACGTTAAAAAAACCATGTAAATCGGCTTTCAGTACGCATCGGTTCAAATTTTTAACATTAAAAAAAAATGAGACCATTAGAGTAGTTGAATTCAATATCGATAACTCTAAAACGAATGATCACATCTCGATGATACCATATGTATATAAAATATAATATTACAGACCAGTATTGAATGCTCAAACTGGGCAGGCTGTTGATACTGTTTTATAGTGTAACATCTTTATTTTTATATCACACAGTTGTTCAAGAAATATTTCTGATTTCGATCAAATTCAAATGGTGGCACATGAACAGTAACAGCTTTTAAAGAATCATTAAAATCGGCTCACTTAGACACCAGTTCTGAGGTAACATACAAAAAAATACAGTTGTATCGAGTACCTTCTCCTTTTTTGAAGTCGGTGAAAAAGAGCGAAATTTCGGTAAAGCAACTCGATTCCGGGCGCTAAAATTACCATGCCTCAGAAACAAAGACCTGGTCACCAAGTTATCTTCCGTGTTGTGAGGTAAATCTGAATTACAATAAAGATTAAAATAATTTAAGCATTGAGACAAAACTGGACACAATAGATTAAATTTTATTATGTCGGATGTGAGATTCTCGTCATATTACATTGTATTTATTAATATTCAATTTATGTATATAACAAATAATACATCTGGCCAGTTGGCGCAGTTGGTAGCATTCTGCCTTCTGAGCCGCTGGTCCCGGGTTCGATTCCCGGACAGGTCAAACATTTGTGTGTATGAACATGTCTGTTTGACCTGTGTCTGGGTGTGTATATGTATATAAGTATATATATAAGTAAGTATATATATAAGTAAGTATATATATATATCAGTCATCAGGTTACCATAGTAAAGGCTCTGCCTAGTTTGGGACTTGAAGACCTTGTGTGAATGATGTCCCATATTATTATTATTATATCTGTTCATAGTCGAAAGGTCAAAGTTCGGAGCCAGTGATGCTGTTGATGACTGACACTGTCATATTTGGTCGATGTTGGGTATTAACGTATCAATTTACTCAGATATGTCCAATTACAATTATAACCTTGGCTTACAAACATTTAAGCCTAGGTGGAACACATCATTCCATAGCTGCCAGTTACAGCTTATACGTCGATGACTGCCTTACAAAAGATTAAAGTTTTGATCAATGTTTCTGTCAATTTATTAATCGTTTCTCATTTGGTAGTAATAAATACTTACAAATTCTTTAGTAATACCATAGATGATTTGTAGTTATTTAAAAAAATCGTATACGTAAAATACCTCACCCATAAATACGTGTCAATATTATTATTAATAATGGGTGCTTTATCTGCAAAATTATCATGGCGGCGAGATAAGTTTGGTAATAGTGCCTATAAGCACGTTCAATAGTTTTCTACGAAATCTTTTAACCGCTGGCAGCAGAACATGGGATTAAATGAGATTAAATGCCATTAAATGGGATACGCTTGAGTAAGTACTTATACGGTAACCGGACTTCATTGTTGCTGCTTGGTAAGTATTAAAAAAAATAACTTAGCCCTTCATTTCCTGAAAATATTTTGTTTAATTGGGTGAGTCCAGGCGGGAGCGTGCAAAATTATACTTTATCTACTCTCATACTGAAATATAAAGCTAAAAAAATCAAAAACATAACTTGAATGACAGTCTTGACAGACAAGCCATCGAAATAAATTTAAAAAATTACGTTATGATTGTTCAGAATTCACAGTGGCAACACAAATGTTTTTTCGCCGCCTGTCCGCCTATCCGTGGTTCCTGGACCTCTCTGTCAGCCTGCAAACCTGCGGCGTCACCCCCCGTCATCGCCGCGATTTTATAAGGGTAACGTAGGCAAAGGTAGAGAAAGGGCGCCCTAGTATTTATTGTTTGTTTTGCGTTCCCTAACAGGCTACCCTGACGGCACCACAGGTAAGTCCCCTTTTACGAACTCCCATAAATACAACCAAAAATCATACAGTCCACTTTAAATACCCAACAATGATACTGTATGATAATGTAACTTTTTTACCATTAAGATACAACTTCAGCTGGACCAAAGAGGCTGCTATGCAATTTTTCTAAGTAATCAGTGGACGCGGCGTAGAAAAAAACACGCATGCGCGATCAGCAAATGGATTAATTATGGCGCTAAACGGTTACAAATACATGCAACCTGTGCTGCAGCAAACATTTGCAGCAATACCCGCGTGGATTACGGTTTTCCCGCTAGTCCAAGTATCCCACGGGAACTATACTTTTCCGGGATAAAAGAAGCCTATATGTTAATCCAGCCTTAAACTATCTCCATACGAAATGTCATCAAAATCGGTGTAGCCGTTTGAGCGTGAAGAAGTAACAAACATACACACATACATACACACAAACTTTCGTATTTATAATATATATAGTATTTATAATATTAGTAGGAGTAGGATAGGATTAGTTTTATTTAGACAAATAATAAACTGTTCAATATCTTGATATTGCACCGATTTATGTAGAAAACCATTATATTTTGTAATGTGTTAACACTTCCGCTGTCTCAAATGAAACAACGAAATTGTTGTAAATGTTTCTTTATTTATTTATTTTGGCGAACAAAAGAACACACAACCGGTAAAATTCTTAAATATAAAGCATACGTTTAAAATCTGGACCATTTTCGGTAAAATGAAACACACAGCATGAAAATGTTCCGGGCGCTGGTAATTGCCTTGACTACTGACGCAGAACCACAGTTGGTGCATAATATTAGTTTTATAATATATTTTGGAGAGTATTAACGAGATCTCCAAACATCGTTCCACTAATCCATTCTCTTTGTGAACAACCACATCCATCTCTACCTACAGCCATTCGACTTTCATACTTGGTAGAAATTTAGACTTTTGGTAAGAAGTCTTGTTTCGCTTATTATGTATTCATAATAATAATATAACATAACAGCTTAGGAACCAAAGCGTTACAAATTAGTACATATTATAACAAAATAATATAATTAAATTAATTCTTTTATACAATAAGGAACTCGATTTATGTATTACACAAACGCGTATATAAAAGTGTATACTTTTCAACAAAAGCATACTTAAATAGTTTCTATTCCGTGTAGTTCTTCTTACTTGGACTTTGCAGTCTAAACTTTATTTTCACACGTGGTTTCTCTAACCTTTAGAGGAATATTTAGTAAAATTGATAGCCGCTGTAGAAATCTGGGAATAGTTAGCGGAAGGCGTTGTGTACGAAGCTACGGAGCATTTCCAAGTCTGAAATGAATACATTTCAGATCATGGCGTCGTAATCTGTTATCAAGTGAGATAATGCTCAAAGGCTACTACTAGATAAAACAAGAGTAGCATTAACGAAAAGCGTTGATCAATATATGCGAAAATTTTTCATAATAATAAAATCAATTTAGAGTCTCGCAATATATTATATTATAAATTTATTTCAACTTATATCCACAACATTAACAAGGTAACATTAACATAATTTAAAAATAATATAGAATAGCAATAAAATAATCTAACTTAAAATAAAAACCTTAAAATTGGCAATTGGCCTAATGTACATAAGATTTAAAAAAAATAATTGGAACCGACTTCAATACTCAAAAGTGTGAAATAACTTGTTGAAGTCGGTACCATGATAGTTCAAAAGTAACTGATATCAAAATATTGTGCTCATGGTACCGACTTCGACAAGTTATTTCACACTTTAGAGTGTCGAAGTCGGTTTCATTTTATGGTAAAAAAAATTTTTGTACCTTTTCTGTAACCTTTGCTTCTCACGAGATCAATAGTCATTGTGTATGTTCACCGATTTCTTCATTTATTGAAGTGTAACTCAAAAACCGCTTGTCCGATTTTGATGAAATTTAAATGGGGCCATTTCGGAGGTACACTCTATAAAAAAAAAGGCTTTTGAGAAATGGGGAAGAAATCGGTGAACATACATAAAAAAATATATACAGTCAAACATATAGCCTCCCCCTTTTTTAAGTCGGTTAAAAATACAAAGTACTTTGTTCGCGGCAGCGGATAGTTTAATTTTAGCAATTTATATGCGAAGATTGCGTCAGTATATTAAACCGCGTATGGGTCAGATCAAGGACGGTGTCAGATTAATGTCCTCTGTCCTATTGCAGTAATGCACAAGCATACTCCTACGCTTTTATTGAAAACAGTACAACTAACTGATCCGGCAGATGGTTAGCTTGATTGTTTTCTTAGACATGGATGTGTAAATATTAAACTAACTAAAATACGAAAACCTAGACTACCCCTAAACTACAACTTAGTCTCTCTGTGACCAGGATCTAGGTGACTTGTTCGGAACCTCAAAAAAAATATTTTGATATCTAATGGTGCACAGAATAGGCCCAATTATCTAATTAATAAAAAGAGCTGCTTTTATTGTAACATCCCTACAAAAGAGCTAAGATTTAATAACCATAAAAGGCTAAATAAACATAAGTAGGTAATGCTTGTATTAAAAAAAATTAGTTAAAAATGGAACCGACTTCTACACTGAAAAAACCTTGTTGAAGTCCAAGTAACAAAGTAACTATCATCGGTTCCATTTTTGGGTAAAAATTTTATATTCACCCTTTTCTATTTCCTACTCACGGGATCAATTGTCATTGTGTATGTTCACCGATGTCTTCACCCGCAACCATATTATCATCGAGGTATACTTGGCACTTTTCAGTTAATGGAGTGTAACTCAAAAAACCTGACCGATTTTTATGAAATTTAAATGGAACTCCACGGACGTATACTTTACCAAACAAAAACGAATCATCAAAATCGGTTCATAAACGACGAAGTTATCCGCGAACACACATAAAAAATATATATCTAAAAGACGTAGAATTGATTAACCGCCTATTTTGAAGTCGGTTAAAAAAGTATCCTATATTATGGCGCGCAAGATTTTCCCTCTGGACTGTAACGGGTGCGGTCGTTGTAGTAACGATAACACTCTTGTCCATATGGAGCAGCTGCTGATCACCCACCTTGTCTTCCCGCATCCTGGAGCTTCATCATCATTCTTGTGTCTAAAAGTGTCCTTGGTATCTTTATAGATGCCACTCACCTTTTACCGGAAGTATACAAGTAAACACAATTACCATAATCATAATAGGCTCTGTAATAATTAGTAGGTATGTATATCGAATTACATTATAAAATATAAAACAATTTTTGTTACCTGTTTCATAGAGCAATTGACACAAGGCGTTTGTTCATCGGTTTATTCCCAGACAACTTGGGAAGTACGAGTAGGTATATTGTTTACAAATGTTATTAACCTTCTGGATTACACCTACATACATAATTACATCCATACATAAAATATTAATATATATGTAACTAATGTTCCATATTTTCGGAACGAAGCCTCGCGCTTCTGTATATCATCATCATCTCTGCTGGACTTACGCCTCCTCCTTAGAACTCCACAAGGACCGGTTGGAAGCGGCTCGCATCCCTGTGGTAATAAATGTATATTCTCTGCAGTTTAACAGTTCTGTGGTTCTTTTTAACCAACTTCAAAAAGGAGGTTACTCAATTAGACCGTATATATATATATATATATTAAATTCAATGTTTGGAGTGAATAACGCACAGAACAAATGTAACAAACTCAAACACATGTTGGAAATGAACTACTTGGTAATTACCGGATGGGATTAAAAAAAAGCATTTTAGTAATATCCCACGGACGCGGGTGACTAGACTGTCTGTATTCTGCAAATCACTATTGAAAATATATCTTCTACTAGTAGCGCCCTGCGGTTTCACTCGCGTGAATTACGATTTTCCCAGTTCCCTCAATTATCCCACGGGAACTATACTTTATACGGAATAAAAGTAGAGGAGAGTAACTAAATATGGGCTACCATTTTGTTTTTGGATTATAAATAAAAAACTATTTAAAAATCAACTTTTTATTAATGTTACAATAATCAGTGATATATTTTTAGATAACACAGTAACAAGTTCATATTCTTTTTAATAACCTATATTATCAGAATTGAGCATTAATCAAAATTATAAAATAGGCGCTAAATATGGAACAGTAACAGTATGGGCAATCAATATACATTAGTATCATAAGTAAATAACAATTACAAAAAGCCTATTTATGTAGTAAGAGATCACATAACTACGTAGTTATAAGAATTGTTTTACTTGCGAAATTCACACATCCATGTGTCAAATTCTGGTCCCTCCACAGTCATTGTGTGCCCCGAGCCCACACATCAAGCATTTCAGCCAAAGTTCTCCTCTTGAGTTTTCTGAAAAAGGTTCCTGGCAGAACATACATTTCGCCTCTGCCTGGTCAGGGGCCTCTATCCCTATTATGACATCTGGCTCAGTATCTGAATCAAAGGGAATCAATCCTCTTCACCTTCACATCAGATCTGCCCGTGTCAATCTATGAAACTTACTTTTCATCGTGAAAACGTATTTGACTAAAACATTTTCCAACTGTGTACCAAATACTGTTTTCCTACCAAATGTCGTGGCAGCCGCTTCTTCTGGAGTACCTACCTAAGGTCAATTTTTAGATGTCGTTCTTGGTAGTTTGAAGGTTTTTGCTGCTTTGAGGGTACACAATTTCTTCACCCGAACGATTTTTATTGTTTGAATATTTTTTTCTTCATCTCAATTTTCCTCGGTTCTTTACGATTAGGCAGTGCAATCCTGATCCTGGGCTAGCCCATATTTAGAACCATAGTCATAGCCCATATTCGAAATTCTTGAGCGAAATAAATTTGATCTTCTTATTTTACAAATCAACAACATAAAAAAAAATCAACCGAAAAATATATAATTAAACTCATATTCTACAAATAAAATATATTATCACACTATTTAGCCCTAATTTTGGTTAAGAAAACGACATCTTGTGCGTACCTTAGGAAACTTTTTAGCAGCGGCGAAGTGACAACATGTTATCCTGGCGACATCTCGCGGTGAACAGACGAGATAGAGTGACTGCAATGTTGGGGCGACTCAATGAAACAAAAGTTAGTCTTTTGTGGCTTCTTTCAATTATTTGTTTTTGAGAATTGGTACTAGCCCATATTAAGGCACTAGCCCACTTTTAGTTACTCTCCTCTAGCCTATGTGTTAATCCAGGGCTTAAACTATCTCCATTCCAAATGTTATCGAAATCAGTGTAGCCGTTTGAGCGTGAAGAAGTAACAAACATAGCCACATACACACAAACATTCGCACATTTATAATATTAGTGGGAAGTGGGATTAGGATACAGACGTAACCGTCATAGCTTACTGTTATTTATTTTCGAAATACACGAGTGATTAAAGTTAAATAATAAGAGATTAGGTATTGGAGGCGGTCTTTATCCGTAAAGGCGCTTTAACTTGATAATAAACAGATTTAATAACAGCTACTTAATTTAATATTTAATAACTAGAATAACGTTCAAAATATTTGCAAGTTATTTCAAATAGTTAAGGAAATAAGAGGCTTAAATATATATATAAAACGTGTTTTAAAACATATTTTACATGGAAATATATAATATATACACACGATTCAAGTTAAATAAAAACATTAGCATGAAAACCTAATAAGGATACCGTGGGTTTATTGGAGGTTCATGTATAAAGATAGATGCTAAGTTTAAATGAATAAAAAGCTGGTTAAAACAGGTAACTATAACAGATATGTAAAAATGTATGTTTGTTATTTACCGCAAGTGACATTTGAACTTCAAAGTTCTATTACTTTCAAATCAAATCAAATCAAATCAAATCATTTGTTTATTTGCAAGAAAACAATGTCACTTCTTATGTCTTAATATAATTTAATTATTTTCTGTACAAGTTTCAGCCTGCAAGCAGACGTGCAAATATTGGGATTCTTATACCTAAAACCTACCCCTTAAGTACTCCTTAACGCTATAAAAACATTTATTTAAGAGCCAGTCATTCAAATTGTTCTTAAATGTGTAACCATCTAACATCTTAAGCTCGACAGGAAGTTTATTATATGCACATGTTGCTTACATTTTTACTATAAATGTGTTTGCGACAAAGAGGTTGGTATATTAGTCCCGCAAACTGTAACCTCTTTTGTCGAGTAATAACCTCGCTACGTTCAGTAAAAAAATGTGGGTGAGCTTTGGCGAACAAACAAGTCTCCTTTATATACATGCATAGGAGAGGTAGAATATTGCATGCTTTACAAAAAAAATTACCAAAAAATGGAACCGACTTCAACACTCAAAAGTATGAAATAACTTGTTGAAATCGGTACCATGATAGTTCAAAAGTAACTGATATCAAAATATTGTGCTCATGGTACCGACTTCGACAAGTTATTTGATACTTTTGAGTGTTGAAGTCGGTTCCATTTTTTGGTAAAAAATATTCTTTTTACTCTTTTTGGTGACCTTTGTTACTCATGGGATCAATTATTGTCATTGTGGTGTAGGTATGTTCACCGATGTCTTCACCCGCTATGTATATATGCTAATGGGACCACACGGGAAGCACCAGCTTTTAAATAAAAAAAGAACGATCAATATCGGTTCACCCAGTCGAAGTTATGTGGTAACAAACACAAATAAAAAAATATATTAAAAAAACATACGGGTCGAATTGAGAACCTCCTCCTTTTTTGAAGTCGGCTAAAAAGTGGCTTGCTACTATCGAGGAACCAATCCTTATTTATTATTCGAATACTTTTGAACCTTAAAAACCATATATACTTCAACTGATATTCCCTAATTGATTAACCCATAGCTAACAATGGAAGAAACATAGCAGCGGTAAGCAGTTAACGCCTTTGAAGCGATGATAGCTCAGCGGTGGGAGCGTCGGCTGGTTCGATCCCCACCAATAGCTTGAGCTGCCGGTGAAAGTAACACCGTTATCGAATTCCCAGCATGATGGTAGGGTACTTTCGAGTACCCGCCTGGCTAGCTACCGCCCTCAAGTTTGATAAACTGTCACCAAACGGTTTTGAACACACTGTTCGGTGACAGTGTGTCAAACTTGAAGGGCAGCAGTCCTTAAGAGCCAGCAATTGTAGGTCTAGCGTGATAACATCTTTTACCACATTCTCACTGATTGTCAAGGGAGATAGTGATCAAACGGTAAATCTATACCTTATTTATTTTTTATTAATTGTATTATATTAAATTGAATTATTAACTACATTAATTATTGACACTAAAACAAATTTGAGCACAAACACATACATACATTCCACACACAGTGTTTTTCAATCACAAAACATCGTAACCACGTCAAAGACATAGGTATATAAAAATAACAATTAGGAAGTGAGCCTGCCCCACAGACGCAGGGTCTCCTACCGGAAGAGCTATAGCTCAAATAAACCAACTTATCGTATGTTAATTGTAAGCTAATAATTCTATAATATAATAATGCATATATTATATTTGTGCATAGTTATTTTTATTTATCAATATTCAAAAAAGGGCCTTCAGGTCCCAAACTAGGCAGAGCCTGTACTATGGTAACCTGATGACTGATATACACACCCAGACACAGGTCAAACAGACATGTTCATACACACAAACTGTTTGACCTGTCCGGGAATCGAACCCGGGGCCAGCGGCTCAGAAGGCAGAGTGCTACCAACTGCGCCAACCAGCCAGCTTTAGTTAGTTAAACGGTTAAGTTAAAATGTAACATAATTATTGTATGTAATATATAAATACCTACAGTAGGTGTGTTCGATGGGCATGGGCAAGTGGCGTTTTTAGCAGTGTACAACTGAACAAGTGTTTAGTTTGGGAATGAAGCATTTGTGGCTGAAAGGATCTTTCCCAAATGTAACGACGCGCTCGTTATATACACGAGAGCTGGCGAGTACGACGATTAATTTGAATACTCATTACTTACAAATATTAGCTAAAATCGTAACGAGAATTACATTTCCGTAATGAAAATAGAAAGAAAACTTTTACACTGGCGTTTTTTTTTTTCATCAGCTGTAGCTGTCAATCTCTGAGCTGTCAAAAAACGCTTACAAAAGAGCCCAGCCCCCCAGCCTTGGAGGTGGGTCAAAAATGGCAGATCACAGTGGCATTTTTAACACTTCTCATGCATCTCAAACGGTGATCGAAAACAGTTAAAAACGTCACCTGTGCCAAAACGAACGCGGGACCTGAACGTTTTGGGCGTTTTTAACTGTTCCCTAGCCCATTTCAAACGCAATAAGTATAAAAAAACTTAAGACAGTCTTTGCTATTTTGTTTAAGTCTCAATAAATGATAAGAACACAATCTAAGATTGCTCAAAGTTATTCGCATATCACTTCGAATACATTAATAGATATGCATATCCTTTAATACTTCAGTAGGTAGTTTTAATGCCAGAAGATGGGTAACTTTGAATAATCATTGGACGATACCGGTATCAAATGTCAACGCTAAATATTCACATAAATGTCAAGCCCATGAGAAAGTTATATTCACCAAAACATTGCACATATAATAATCGGTTTAAGGAGGTATATTGCTTGGAAGATATTCTCATGCTTTAATGTTATTATACATTTAACTGCTCAGCTACGGGAATCATAGATTTACTTTTAAGACAATTATTTATAAATTACCAATGATCAATATTACTAGTCCATTAAAGTTAAAGGAGCAAATTATAATTTCATGCAGTTCCAATGATATTCAGAGCCGCAAGCTGAACACTTGCCTGGAAGCATGGAGCTGCCTTGAGTTTATAATCCCGAGATCTTCGAGACAAAGTCAGAGCGTAACTTATTGAATATGATTTAGATGGTGACAAGGCTTACGTCATTTCTTCGTCATTTTTGGAGAGCTTCAGTGTTTCGAAGGTCACGGCAACCCCTTAGTCCTGAATGTAATACTAGGATTACAGTCATTAGAATTCGTCGGAGGCTCTTGGAAGATCTAAAACTCCAGCACTGACCCGCCAACCTGCATTTTCCATCGCGATAGTGGTTTCTCAGAATGGAATTGCTTTCGAATTTGCTGTGACTTTGGTAATACATATTTTGAGATTATATTTACCTTTAGTAGCGCCCCGCGGTTTTACCCGTGTGAATTACGGTTTTCACGCTACCTCAATTATCCCACGGGAAGTGTATTTTTTCCGGGATAAAAGTAGCCTATGTGTTAATCCAGGGTTTAAACTATCTGCATACCAAATTTCATCAAAATCGGTATAGCCGTTTGAGCGTAAAGAAGTAACAAATATGCACACACACACAAACTTTCGCATGAATTATATAGTATTAGTAGGATAGTATGTCTCGCAATTCTGCGTGCTTCCTGGCATAGGCCTTCACCAGCTCTTTTCATTGATCCTTTGTATCCTCTGCTCTTGTGTTCCAATACAGCCCCAAGGCTCGGTAAATATCGCCTGTCCATCTTCTATTCAGACGCTCCTATCTCCTAGCATCCTTTCTTGGGTACCATAAGGTTATTTACTTACTCCATTTGTTTACTTGCCAACGAACGGAGCATATGTCCTGTCCGATATCCCGTGATTAGACGTGGAGAAGTCTCGAGTGATCATTTAAATAAATATTTTTTTTCTCAAACAATGGAATCGACGTCAACACTCGAAAGTGAAAAATAACTTGTTGAAGTCGGTACCATGACAGTTTATACAAGTAACTATCAACACAATATTGTGCTCATGGTACCGACTTCGACAAGTTTATTCTCAATTTTGAGTTTTGCACTCGGTTCCATTTTTAGGGAAAAAAAAGCTTGTCTGATTTTGAAATTGAAATGGGACCACCATGAAAGTATACACTATCAAACAAAAAAAGAATCATCAAAATCGGTTCATAAACGAAGAAGTTATCCCCGAACACACATACAAAAACAAACAAAAACAACATATTATATACGATCGAATTGAGTAGCCTCCTTTTTTGAAGTCGGTTAATGATAAAGTCTAATTGTGTCACTTGCATTCACTTTAGTGTTTTATCGTGCTATGCAGTGTCCAAAGACTTTGACACTAAATTATAAATTAATTATTTTAATTAAAATAATAACTTAAGGACACTAAAACCTTAAAATGTATGTAAGTAGTTATTAATTGGATGTTAGCCTAGAACTACTCGACTAAATGTCAAGAACAATTGAGTGTATTGTGTGTACCTATGCAGATGTAGATACATACGATGTGTCCTTACCCTAAGGTGATATAATATGCTGTGGTTTAAAATTCAGATTATTCACTATGTTTGAATTATTCACGCTACAAGTCGGTTCAAAATATGACAATGTCCGTACATGTTTGTGGTGTGACGTCATTTGTAGCATGAACACGATGTCCAAGAAAACGAGGTAGGGCAGCGTGTGTGCTAACGACACATTCAATTGACCAATTGACATTCGCCATTTGATGGTGGTGTATCAAAGCAAAGTTTTCAATTTTTAATTTTTATAGATAGTTACGCAGTGTTTTGCTAAGTTTCACTTCGCGATTTAAACATAAATCACGATTTCAAACTTTATTAAAATACATAAACTTAGCAAAAATTTACAATCAGCTGATTTCTCTGACATTAACACACAAAGCGTAAAATTTGCGGTATATTTTTGGTAGCGTTGTGTCGGTGAATACAATCTTAAACCGGGCGTATTCACTGTGAGCACTGTATTTGAATACTCCAAAAAATAAACCACACTAATAGTGAGAGTAGCGTGATGCGTGGTCACCTCTATTGTTTGTGGTCAGAACTAGTGCTGGGAGATTATACACACAATTTCATACTAGGTTCGCCCGTGGCTTTACTTGCGTTAGTACAGATATAAAACGATTTGGCACAAAATTAAAAGTGCAAATTAAAACTGCTTTCATCTGTCTGAGGGAAAGTGTAGCAGAAATACAAAGCAACTAACTCTCATTATATTATATAGAAAGGGATACAGGCTTATATCTTACTAATATTATAAATGTGAAAATTTGTATGTTTGGATGTTTGTTACATAATCACGCCAGAACAGCTAAACGTTATATCTAAATGAACGATAGCGGGAAATCTGTAGTCCATGCGGGTATAATAACATATAGCATGTCTATAACTCACGTGTCACACAAAGCAGTACTCATAACTGAACTTTTCTGATATAGAGTTGTATGGTTTATTGCATTAACAACATGCTAGCCGGAACTTACGTTTTCTGCTATATGTTATGGTAAGAGTCATGATCGCCCTAAACATTTTTACAGACACTATAATAAAGAGACGTGCATATATAATATGCTTAAATTATTTGATCGATACAAATTGATCATATTTATCGCACATAATGCCACTTATACCTAGCGTTACTGTGATATCTATAGATTTATGTAAAGATCCCTTATAGTTCACTCCATGTCCTAGAAATCAGCCGAGTTTAGTACACTGCTGTGAAACTACAAACTTGCCGGTGAGGTCAGACGGTAAGACAATGAGGACGATGTATTGAATCACAATGCGTAATAGGTAGATTGACTTCCAAACTGATATGAAATCAAAACTATTGTCCTTTTTTGTGAATATTGGCATGCAATTGCATACCGATTGAGAAATTAGATTGAAAATTCCGAGCTTTATACTGAAGTCCTCCTATATGTTTCACAAGACCATACTCTTTATTATTTATCTGTGTGCCGATTCATAACTTTAAATCAACTGCTTGACTTGCGCGAAGACTGAACCGCGGCGAAGCTAGGGTGTCCTCTGACTATCTGTGATCTTAAGAAAAATAGTAGAGCCTCGCCATTTTTGTTTACTGATCTGTTTCCTGACACTACCGCAGTAGGATTCCCTGTGTCGCGGGAGGCATCGACACGCACACTCGATCACATCGCACTAATTTCGAGACCCGGGACAAACACCCTTGCTCATCACATAAATACTTGCCCCAGCCGGGATTTAAATCCACGATCCCCGGGGACCAGAAGTTCCCTTGCAGCTTCCGCGTGCTTGACGGTAAATGTTGATGCAGCAGGTGTCCCGGCGCGTCCCGCGTCATTCCTCGGATAGCTCGTACTTGTTTTAACCTACCCATATGAATATTATAGTTCTTTTCTATCTCAGCTAGATTTATTAGTATAATTAAATATATGTATATAACAACTAATTACTAAACGAACAGTCAAGGTTTTGATGGTCGTCGTGGCTCAGTGATCAGCGACACTGACTTTAGAACTGCGACCCCGGGTTTGAATCCCGTCCGGGGCAAATATTTCTGTGATAAGCAAAGATGTTTGTTTTCGGATCTTGGATGTTTGTGTATTGTGATTGTGTGTGTCTATGCCTCCCGCGACACAGAGTATCTTAATGCAGGGGTGTGAGAAAGGTAAAGGTAAAGCATTAAAATAGATAATTCATCTAACGCCAAGTTTAAAGCTCATGACACGTGAGAACCTTCATTAATGATTGACGTCTAAGAACGTATACTTTTGTAACGTTTAATGATAAAATAATCAGCAAATAGCTTGGTAAAAATATAAGAGAATTTATACTTAACTAGTAGCGCCCCGCGGTTTCACCCGCGTGGATTACGGTTTTCCCGCTACCTCAACTATTCCATGGGAACTATACTTTTTCCGGGATAAAGGTAGCCTATGTGTTAATACAGGATTTAAATTATCTCCATAACAAATTTCATCGAAATCGGTGCAGCTGTTTGAGCGTGAAGCGCTATGAACCCTTATCATGATACAGTTTCATAAACTACTATTTCAACGGGAAGCGACTTTATATCTGTTTTAGTAATCCCTTAAGTATGTAATCTAAGATTCTACACTCATTAGCATATAAGCTATGTACATTAAAATTGTATGACGTATTTAGTGTAGCACAATCAAAACTGAACTATATGTAGTGGCAATAAAGACTATACTCAACTTCATACATATATTTGTAAACTATAAACGTATATATTCGTTATTTTTCTATTCGTGACATCGGTATAATATATCCGTTAAACATATTATTTATAAGTTCCACTACCGTGTTCATAGGAATTGCTGATTACACCGTGCATAATGGCGAATTGATTGAATACATCCTATAAAGACAGTAATTTTTCCAGCTAATTACATTGAAAGTGTCAGGTTTTGTAATAATTAGTCATTGTATATTCATTTATCATGGTATTGAAGGTCAATCACTGGGTACTCTTCGCAGGAAATAGAAAACTTGTATATTTTTTAAGTTAGATTTAATCTGTTTTTATAACCGACTTCAAAAAATGGAGGATGTTCTCAATTCGACACATATGATTTTTTTTATATAATAAGGCGAATTTTAAGGGTGTACGCCTTACATAGCTAACATAAAATATCTATACAATACAAGAGTATAGCATAATTTGAAGCGATGATAGCTCAGCAGTGGGAGCGTCGGTTGTCAAACTGGAGGACGCCGGTTTGATCCCCACCAACAACGGCTTGAGCTTACGGTGAAACTATCGTTGTATGCTTACTAATCAAAATGACATTTACTCAATAATATATTGATAATCCACTGGGTAGTTTATACGAGATGTTTCTTCCCACATGTTTCATTCACACAGTTGTGGGAGTAGCCGAATAGCTAAACGAATGCCTTCAGAGGTGTGAGACTATCCCACAAAGGATCCCTCTAATCGCCGATCTAGTAATCTAATGAGATTAACCTCTGCAGGCCTTCGCATAGCCGAACCATAATAATAGCCTTTGTGCACGAAAACAATACCAACTGTAAACTATTCATTCCATGACTAGCCGACCGCTCGCGGCGTCGTTCGCATGCCTTATATAGGTACCGAGTGAGTTTACAGGCTTCTTTAAAATATACCGTATTCCAAGCGTTTTGGTTGTTTTTCTATTTTCACTTTGATTTTTATGAACAACTCGCACTTAGCTAAAAATAAACATGTTGTCTATATTTAACCTGAATGTATAACTTATGATGTTGGATATCCCGTTATTGTCTTATTTAAAATGATATAATGCATCACTCGGCTCTAACTTTACATCTTTGTATGATATCTATCATGATGGTAGGGTACTTTCGAATACCCGCCTGGCTAGCTACCAGCCCCAAGTTTGAAATAATGTCACCAAACACATAGTGTGTTCAGGCAGCAGTCCTTGAAAGCCAGTGAGCATTCTAGGTCTGGAGTGAGAACATCTTCGACCACATCGTCACTGACCATCAAGTGAGATAGTGTTAGATCTTTACAATATAAAAAATAAAAAGCTCACATATACGTACGTTACTCGACGACGTCACATATACTACATATACGTATGACGCTCTCAGCTACTCGTAGAAGCTAAAATGGCGATGGGCTGGACATGTAGCCAGACTTACTGACAATCGCTGGACCACAAAGACTACATCATGGTCAGGACCATCAGGCCAAAGAAATAGGGGTAGACCAATGGCACGCTGGGCAGACGACGTCATAAAAATAGCAGGCTCCCACTGGATGCGAGTAGCAGAAGACAGAACACAATGGTCGTCTCTGGAGGAGGCCTTTACCCTCCGCTGAGAGGGGTTCTTGCAATTTAAACCAAAAGTTAACTATAATTAAGTAACTAATTCTAAGCAAGAAATAAAAGGCTTTTTATTTATTTTATTGTTATTATTATATATACGTACGTATTTGCTCGTACAACAGTTCCATTTTCAAACAAATCGAACTGCTATCATAAAATAGCAGGATTTCATATTTATGTGAAAAGAGAGTATATTTCACACTATTGTTAAAACTGTGGTTGGTTTTGAAATTGGTATTTCTTCTTCTTCTTCTCACAGTCATGTGCGTCCACTGCTGGACAGATGCCTCCTCCATATAGGTAGAGGGGAGGCGGACAGGCGGGTTGGCAAGCGCAGTATCATTTCCAATCCTCAGAAGGCGCTGCTGCCCACCTTCTGGTACGTGTTCCCTTAGCCGACTCTTACCGCACCCGCGGGAAGAAATGGGGGAGTACTATTCTTGGCCGGTACCGCCAACAATTGGTATTTATTCGGGGCAAATCACATTTCATAGAAGAAAATAGTAGAACTATTGAAAAAATTACACCGAAATCACAAAAATGAATTTAAAATTAGTAGACTACTTGACTTATACATTTTTACTATAGTATAAATAGATAATATTATGAACTAGGAAAGATAGTAGTAGAGCAGCAGCTTTTCGAAGGTGCACCGTATGAGTTAGGTTCGTGCACCTAATTCGCTTGTTTCAAGCGGGCCGCCAGTTGCTTAGACACACATAATATGGTTCGCACATAATATTTTTCCAAGTAGTTACTAATACGTATAATATCACAACACAAAGTTAAACGTAAGAAACGTTTAACTTGGTTTGCGATTCTGCTATTTTAAACTTAGACGAGGCGTTCTGACGAAAGTCAGAACGCCTCGTCTAATAAAAAAATGTGCACGAAGTTAGTATTACAATGACTTTTATATGTAACTTTTCAACAAAGTATTAAGAGATAAACTTCCAAGCTTTTTTTATATGTAAGTTTTCAACAAGATATTAAGAGATAAACTTCCAAGCTTTTTTTATATGTAAGTTTTCAACAAGGTATTAAGAGATAAACTTCCAAGCTTTTTTTATATGTAAGTTTTCAACAAGGTATTAAGAGATAAACTTCCAAGCTTTTTTTATATGTAAGTTTTCAACAAGGTATTAAGAGATAAACTTCCAAGCTTTTTTTATATGTAAGTTTTCAACAAGGTATTAAGAGATAAACTTCCAAGCTTTGTACGTCATAATTATAATTAGAGTTTTAAGGAAATTGTAACGTTTCTTTTACTTGTTGAAAGTGACCAGTTTATATTATAGATAATGGCGACTAAAGCCATAGGCGCAGCAGGGTGCAAGGGGGTGCACTTGCACCCCCAGGACAAAACATACATATCTAGACAGAAAACAATTTTTATTCAAGTTACCGTTTGAACAAATACTGAAGGCGTCCAGGCTGCTGGCCAAATTTGTTCATCGCCTTTTAATTCAGCGTCCTCGTGCCCGCCGTCGTCTAAGTAAATGGTGTGGGGAACTCTTGGCAAAGACCAGGAGCCAGGAGCAATGGGATAAAATTGTCGGTTGAGTCTCGATATGAATTTAGGCCTTATAACGAGAAGTAAGAGTGTATCGTCGTCCTAGAAAAGCTGCAAAGATGTCTCCATGCAGGAAGTGCACCCTCACAGTGGCTCGACTTTGATAGTATGCGCGGGTATTATGAAGAACAGGCGATTTTGTTCCTTTAGTCAGTAATGTTTACAATAGTTAAAATCGTTAAAAGTTCAAAACCGTACATGCTGTTTAGACTATTTTTATTCATATATGTAGTACACGCGGGTGAAACCACGGGGCGCTACTAGTACTAGTAGCGCCCCGCGGTTTCACCCGCGTGGATTACGGATTTCGGGATTAAAGTAGCCTATGCGTTAATCCAGGGTACAACTATCGGGCGGGTCTGGGTTTATCCATTAAATAGTTGCTATGCCTATGCTTGCGGCGTTCACGCTGCTTGTTTTGGTTAAGTCCAGGCCTTCTTTACTCATCCCGTGATGGGTAGGGAGGTTACGGTCTTGGGGAAAGCGCAGGTCGTGATGATCCTCAAGGCAAGTCTGGCGATTACCTTCTCGCGGTGCTGCCTGTTCTTGGTCTAATTCCTCTGAATTAGACGTAACTAGACATCGTCCGGCGCCTCGCGTGTTTCATATCTATGTAAGTTTATTTATATCCATTTATTTATGTATGTTTATTATACTCAGGCCGGGACTGCTCCCGATAGGCTTTGCTCGCCAAGCCGACGAGGAGCGGTCCACTTGACGGTAGGTTGCGGTGCTGCTGCAAGGCACTGCAACTGAGGGGGGCAGCGGCGCCGTGTTGGACGGTGCTGCAGCTGAGGAGGCGCTGCGGCGGGAGTGATTTAGTTCGTCTCCTGCTGTGGCGCCGATATGGCCGCCGTCGGAGGGTGGCGGCCGAAGTGGCTGGCGATGGGGCTGCTCCATCTGGCCCATCGCAGGGGACCACGAGCGTCGGATGTGGGAAGTCTGGCGTTCCTTGCACTGTGTGGTCCCCGGGGTGGTGCGGCCGTGCTCTTGGTCCCGGCACGGTCGCGAGGGGGAGGGTCATCCTCCCCCCCTGGAGGGGTCCGGAAACGGACGGCCGTGGTGGGGGCGCGGTATGCAAATGAACCCCGCGCTCCCTCCGTTCTAGCGGCAGGATGGACACCGTGGGTTTTAGTCGGTAGTGGACCCTGGCTGCTGTGGGTGCAGTTAGGGTTGGGGGCCATGAGGCCCCCCAGGGAGCGGTGATGCTCGAGCGAGCCCGACACACTCCGCCTACTTTCCCGGTAGGCGGAAGTGCGTAAATGCATTTTAGCCACGTAAAAAAAAAAAAAAAAAAAAAAAAAGGGTACAACTATCTGGGCGGGTCTAGGTTTATCCATTAGATAGTAGCTATGCCTATGCTTGCAGCGTTCGCGCTGCTTGTTTTGGTATGGTATGCTTTAAGCCAAGGCCTTCTTTACTCATCCCGTGATGGGTAGGGCCCCCCAGGGAACGGTGGATCGCGGCGATGCTCGAGCGAGTCCGACACACCCCACCTACTTTCCCGGTAGGCGGAAGTGCATAAATACATTTTACCAACGCAAAAAAAAGAGTTTAAACTATCTCCATACTAAATTTCTTCGAAATCGGTGTAGCCGTTTTAGCGTGAGAAAGTAACAAACATACTCACATACACACAAACTGTCGCACTTATAATATTAGTAGTATATTGTGTAGATGCAGATGCACCTCCCAGAAAGTAATCCAGGGTATCAATTCTACTAGCACATTGCTCATAGGTTGTTAATGAATTGTCGTTTTTGCTAGATTTGCCATTCTACTTGGAGCATAAATTAGAATGGCTAAACACATTTTATTTCCACCGCAAAACAGTTACCTACAATGCAATCGAGATGCAATTGTTATTTTAGCGGAATACCAAGCTTTGTTTCGATAACATTTGAATCCCTATTGCATTGTTTATGGATTGCTTGTCGTTAACAAATAAGAGAATTGGCACCCTGGCGGCGCCCATGATTGAAGCCTTCGTTGACCTAGGAAGACCTAATGTTTCTTTGAAAAAAAATATATCGACTAAGAAATAGATTGGGGAGAGATGAAAACATATATCGACCACATGAACGTGGATGGATATGGAGGTAGGGGAGGGCTGAGGATGGCATGGATGGACAATGATATGTTTATGAAAGGTGTGAGCACTGATATGACTAATGATACAAGAGAATGGAAGAGGAAATGTTGTTCTGACCCCAACCCGTGTGGGATAAGGAGAAGAATAAGTTTTATTCTATATTATCGACTTGTGAAGTAATATAGCTAGTATTTATTTTTTAGTGGGTTTGATTCCCGGCTTAGGTAAGTTTGTCCAGAAATCTGTTGAAACGTACAGTTTTTTTTTTCTTTATAAACGATAGCATGTGTCATATAACCACTCTGTATAATACATAGGTAGTTGTAGACACGCTGGTACTCATTCCACAAGATTAACATTGGATGAAGCAATTCGGACATTTCTCGCCTCGATCACCGTGTGTTTGTTTACTTGGATTGCGTGACGCTGTTACATTCCAACTGTGGGAAATGCTTGGAATAAAAACTATTTGAACAACAAGTAAAATGTCAAGGCAAATAAATTAAGAATAAAAGTCGATAGAAGTTATTATAAGAAGATATAGGTTATCTATATTTTTTGCCTTTTCAGTGGCGAGAAGAATATACGAATCATAGTTATCTTTTGTTCCCCATGTGTTAATTTGGCACTGGTTTTGACATTATTAAATTATGTATGTCAGGTAGATAATAAACAGAAAAGAAGAAAGAGAAAATAATAAACAGAAAATATTTATTTACGCAAAGACATTAATTTACAGAACATGTAATAGAAGAATCACCTAGCTCCTAAACTAGGCTCGTGAAAGCACGTAACACGAGTTCCAGGACTCTTCCGTCGACGGGAAAAAAGGAAAAATAAAATAAGAGAAATGCTTTGATTTTCCAAGTTTCATAACCGGAGTGAGCCAAGTAAGTCACCAATACAGCTTCTGCATCGTACTCCACGTACAAGTACGTGGCGTACCGTGTGTGGACATGCACCAACATTACAGCGGGGATCAGGGGATAGTTCTTGATAAAACTGATGGTATAGATAGGATAGATTTTTATTGCACTTACTCGTTACTAGTAGCGCCCCGCTGTTTTACCCGCGTAGATTACGGTTTTCCCGCTACCTCAATGATCCCACGGGAGCTATACTTTTTCCGGGATAAAAGTAGCCTATGTGTTAATCCAGAGTTTTAACTATCTCCATACCGAATTTCATCGAAATCGGTGTAGCCGTTTAAGCGTGAAGAAGTAACAAACATACACACAAACTTTCGCATTTATAATGTATGTATGTATGTATATGTAATATAAGTAGGATTTAACATAAAAAAAATTATATGAAACTTACGAATATAACTGTACAATTGGTGGTCTTACCTCTAATAAGCGATCTCTCCCAGAACAAACGTTAGATGGAGAGAAATTACTATACGATACATGACCGTAGTGAATAAGTACAAATACACACACATACACGTGTGTCTTAAAAGTATATCCATAATAATAGACCAGACCCGACTGCGACTGCTCAGAAGGCCCATAGTCAGAGACCACGTTTCGGGTCTGTAAGTCATCACTGGTAACACACTCTGTTCGAAGACCTTCGTTTTCAGGCATTGCGGTATTTTGGACGAGAAGACGTCTCGTAGCTTTCCGAACGCTGCCCAGCCGAGTTGCATTCGACGATAGGCTTCTTTCTCAATGCTGGACTTACCTAATTGGACTGTATGTCCTAGGTAGACAAATGGTCCACAACTGTGTGAATCGAGTTCCCAATTAATATGGGGGCGGGCGCAACATGGGCATTTGACATAATTTTTCGTCTTGTCCATGTTCATTTTAAGGCCCATCCTCAGGGAAACTCTGTTGAGGCCTTCGAGCACCGTTAACTGTGTCAAATGTGTAGAACGATCATAACACCTACGCAAACACTATTAGGTATTAAGCCAACGCATATTTCCTTCAGTATGGTAGTAATGCAAGCGAGTATACGCACTGCGCCCAGCGTGTGTAGAAGGGCACACACGTACACAGGTATCGGCCAGCTATGGAAATAAAATTGTAAAATGTCAGCGGTTCTTCTTGCGTTTACATTTGACATAAAGCGTGCGTATTCGAAGTGTTTTAGCTTCGGTTTCACGAGGCTTGATGGTTATTCTATTGTAGTTAGGACGAGATAATGTTGCAGGACAGGGCCGCATCTAGTTGTTCCTATCGCGTCAGATATATTAAGGACTTTAATTAAAAAGCTCGTGGTTTACGTAACCAGAACTAACAAACGAACGCATTTACACTCACAACCTCGCACGAGGATAACCTGTGGGACAGGGTGAAATGGATACACACAATGACATCACAAGAAACGATCAAGACCAGGGAAAAACATGAATGCTCATGACATAAATGTTTGTCCATGCTGGCATTCGAACCTAGGATCTGGGGAGCAGATATCGTGCGATTGACGCGATGCCGACTGAGCCATGGCAATCGTCCTCAGTAAGCTCCTTTATCCCACTAATATTATAAATGCGAAAGTTTGGATGGATAGATGTGTGTTACTCAATCACGCCAAAACGGCTGAACGGGTCTGGATAAAATTTGTCACAGAGATATACATAGATTATAGTCTGGAATAGCACATAGGCTACATTTTATCCCGGTAACATTTATGATATCCGTGGAATAAACCGTAATCCACGCGGGTAAAACCTATAAAGGTGAAATGTATATTTTAACCTAACATCAATATAAAACTCTGTTCAATACTAAAACGAATAATGTATGTCATCAAATCATACTACACAGTTTATGAGAAGGGGGGGTTTTGTGGTTCCCGGAATTATATGGGAGTAAAAGACACCTTACATGATAGCCACAGCTAACAGCAAAACTATTGAGAATATATTGTAATGTTTTAGATCCAACGGTTTTTGAATTGTCACGTTACTTTGACTTTGACGTTACATACACACAAGCAAAGAGAAGGCAAAAAAAGATATACACAAAGACAGACAAAATAAATCGATAACTTTATTTGTTGTGCTGTCGGCTCTCCTAGCTCTCCAACTGGGATAAAATTGTTGTAAAGATTTATAAACTACTTCACATTATACAATACAACCTTATGGTTGAATGTCGTATTAAGAACTATATAAAAAAAAATATCCACGCGATTAACAGCGATAGTCTGTAAATTCTTTTGCTAACTTGTGAAGTAATGTAGAGGGGCATCATCATTTAGGTTCATCCAAGTTTGACAGCACCACGTGAGATAGACGGAGCAACTTATGGGTAATTGAGAAAAGTAGATAAAAATCTAAAAATTATGTGAATTTCCGAACGTGATTGCGTAGAGGTGTGGTTGGTACCATCAATCTGAGCATTTTTTTATTTTATTAGGTACAAATAGCTCAATGTCTTAATTTTTTATATTGAACTTTCACACGCGTAGTAATGCATTAATTTAGACATTACGTTGATACATTTTAATAATGTGGCTATCGATCTCTATATATTGAATTTTTGCATCTAAGTAGGCCTGAGTCCTGCCCTGCACTTGTGCACTACAGACTCCCCCTGCCGTGTGCAACGTCTAGACAAACCCACGTCTCTATAAAAGGGACAGGTGATTATAACACTAAGTACACTTCGGCGCACGCGCTGCCGAGCTACATCTGCATCTGCTGAACAAACCCAGCTTTGTTGAAAAACTTAGTGCTTCCAAACTAACCAATATGGTGAGTCATGTAATTACATTACAATTTTGATAAATTTATGCTATGAGCCTATGGTCAGTCAGGATGAGGTCAAACGTGGTGTCGCACTAGACCTACATTGGATGATAAGATTTGAAGAACTGCCGAAATACCATATATGTGTTTTATAACAAATCATAATACTTGTGGGTGGTGGCCACACAGGCAGCATCTTGAAGTGCTGCACAATACTGTATACATAATCACGACCTTCACTGAAAGCTTCAGACTCACGTGGGAATAGATTCATCTACCGACTGATTGGCGCGCTACCTGTAGCCTATCATTGTGGGTTGGTACATCTTAACTAGAACTGCAGGCTATATGGGGTAGTTTTGTTAAAAAGTAACAACCCATTGTTGTGAAGAAAGAATTAGAAATTTTTAAAAAATGTACAAAAAATGGACGGTATTACAAGAAATAAGATATAAGAGGATTGTAGTTGTCAAAGCTGAGCCAGTCCATCAATGATTATTGACAACATTCCCTTGTGTTTGGGCAAGTACCGGGGCTGTGATATACAGCTGTGCATTTATACTTGTTCTTATAATCTGATAAAACAAGCGCTTCATACAATCTCATATCAAAATCATCAGTTGAGGCTTTAGGTCGGTTTAGTGTTAGTATTTACAAATATTTATTAAACAAACATTTATTTATTTAATGGGTAACTAACTCAAATACTCAAATAACTGGGTGCTTTACCTAGTAATTGCAACATTTTGAATAGATATCAATGTAAATAAAGGAACTGTTCACCGAAATATTTACTCACAATTTTCGTACAATTGTTTTAATAAAATAAACATAAAGTTATAGTTCATGCATGATAGAGAATTCTAATTGAAGATTAGATCGATTCACGAATAAAATAAGGTTCCACACCAATAAACATAACGAAAATGAGTCAAAATCTTGGCCGTAAATTTTTCTATACTTTGTTTAGTTTATTTGGTATAGTATTAAAAATAACTATGGACTGATATTGCTTTCCGTGACCTAACAGTAGAAACCATAAGCAAACTTTCGTGAATTTATTAACTTTTCACTTTTCACATCTTTGATGCAAAAGTTTTACGCCATAACACAATACTCCTAGTATATATAATACTACTAGTTTTTTTTATCTGAAATAAACTCCCTCATATCCCCCTGTGTAAAAATGTTTTACAATAAAAAACAAACTATTTTGATAATTTTAACTAATGAACCCGTATTAAAGTAAATACAAATCCGGGTTTTATATATTTATTATAATTTTCACGTCAATCTTAGCGTTTACTTAAAAATTATAATTATGTAGTTTTATAGGACCACCACTTAAATTTGCGAATATAGATCAAGTAACTATTTGCACTTAAAACATAACAAGCTTACAACATTAATTACCTTTGCTTACAGTTTATGACAGAGTTCTATTATATATAAACACCTGCGAGAACTACGACATAATCATCTGATAGTAAATATATTTCTTGAATTCACAGCGGATAAGCAAAAGAGTTCAATAACTCCTAACTAAAAGAGTTCAAAAACTTCAATATTTTAAATGTATAATGATCTAAATAAAAGGCTTGCTGCGACATGTGAACACCCAATAAACAAAATTACATACATTATGTCGAATAACTTTACAACGTTAAACAAAATAAGTGGCTTAATGAGTACTAATGATCACATCAACGTCACAATTACAGATACAGCGAGATAAGAGCATAAAAACAAAAGGATTTTAAAAAGAAGCTTGTTTTTTTAAATAATTAAACAACAAGGCTTAGTCCACTGTTCAAAACGCGCTCCAACAGTTTGAGTAGGTACCAAAGATGTTTCTAAAGATATAGTCAATAAATATTAATCGACTATTTTCATGAAATTCAGTATACATAATAATCTTAGCATGCATTACCTAAATTAAAAATAAACTTTTAACTATTATTCGACCGACCGTTGTTAAAATATATAAAATAACTATAACTATTTGAGTCTAAACACTATCGCGAGTTAGTTTACCGCGTGAGTCCTAGTCGGCTCGTAGATATACTAAAGAGTCAAATAATAGTTATAGTTCATAATTGTAATTATGAACTATAACTATTATTTAACTCTTTAGCATACACCTGAGCCTACAAAGCCTTGCGATCATTATTCGTAGACTACGTAAAATCCCAAACGCATGTAAACGAAAACCTTTGCAATATAGAATGGCTAATCACGAAGTAACATGCTATTAAACTCATACTCACAAATGTCAATTCTATTAGGTATTTATATTAAATGGGACAGGCCGAGAGGATGCGCGCGTCACTAAGGCAAACAACACAGACGTCGGCAAAGGTTGGCCAGATGCAATATGCACAAACGTTGCATAAGGGCCCTACCGCACCGCACCGCACCGTGGCCTATGCACCCAGTTTGGAGACGCCCTTAAAAACAAGTTGAAGATGTCTCAACATTGAGTTTGGTGATTCACACGCGTGTTGATCACATCCATGTATCGCGACTGGCCGGTCGGCCCAGTTGGTAGCACTCTGCCTTCTGAGCCGCTGGTCCCGGGTTCGATTCCCGGACAGGTCAAACATTTGTGAGTATGAACATGTCTGTTTGAACTGCGTCTGGGTGTGTATATGTATATAAGTATATATATTAGTCATCAGGTTACCATAGTACAGGCTCTGCCTAGTTTGGGACCTGAAGACATTGCGTGAATGTTATCAAAATATATAAAAAAAAACCATATAAAGTTAGTTTTTCTGGCTCAATATAATCATATTTTGGCAGTTTGGACAGTAAATTGGCTATTGATGTATCCGTTTTCAACAAATTTTAAAAAGGCACATACTCCGGTCAAGAACCACATTTAAAAAAATCATTCAATGTTTATGACGTGTGATGCTGAAAAAACGTAAAACGAAAGTAGCAGACGCATGCAGTAAAACCACAATGCTTTATTATCATACATATGAAACAATTATTAAACCACTACAGCATTAGTATATATTGTATTAAGTGATTCTACTTAATATTTCCCACCCAAGAAGCATCATCATCTCAGCCATAGCCTTCCTATGCTGCGCTTGCCAGTCCGTGGTCTCCATTCGAGATTGAACTTTTCGACCCCAACGGCCACCAGCGGCCTCACATATGCACAAATACTTTAAAAGTTAATATTGTTAACAGCTATAAAACATTATTAATTAATAATTCAGTTATATTACCATTCAATTTAATTCCGTGGCAATGATATTTATTTTTTCTAGTGTACCTACTTTCATTGTTACCGGCAGCCGAAAGGTTAAGTATGTAAGAATTTAATTATTATTCATTAGTATTCATTTTTTATTTAATTATAAATGCATAATCAGAGCTTCTTCATAGTATATGGATTGTTCTTTTTAAAATTACCTTCATTGAATTTGCGGATTATTAATTGGAATGAAATATAATAAAAATGTATAAGAAAATAACTAGCAAAGTAAAAAAAAACAAACTAGCCAATTACTAACAACCATTCATTGGTAATTTAATAACGGTATATAATTCCTATATATTACTTTTCATATGGTCGACAGGAATTGAACGAGGGTAAAATGTTATGTGGTTAGTAATTACACCGGAGTAATATAGCTATGTTATAGATGACTGTAGTTTGGCGGCGGCGGGCTTGCGCGGGCGGCGGGCGGCGGCGCGGCGGTGGGCGGCGGCGGCGCGGCGGCGGCGCGGCGGCGGCGCGGCGGCGGCGCGGCGGTGCTAACGCGTGCGAGAGGATAATTAAGCGCGCACCTTTTGTTTTTGCACGTATTACATTGTTTTCGAGGCAACTCTCAAATTCTATGAAATGTTCCCACAACTCAATCCACTTGCAAAATATATATGTACTGCTGCCGCCATCTGCATACCGAGCGCGCCGAACGTATTTAGGCGGTACTTCATATTTTGCGTAAGGAACTGACAACTAGGTATTGTTCTCTAAGAAACCGCAGCGTTATGGCGTTAGTGTGAGTTGGCTATTTAACTAATTTACAAGTTGCAGGCAAGGTTATAAGTTTCAACAGTTTGCCCATTTCGGACGTACAATTATTAAATTTAGTGGTTTACACATAAGCAATTATTTTTGCATCGATGTATTATTTTCCCAAATTGTAAAATGCTGTGGATGCAAGCCAGCCCTTAATTTTTTAATGTATTAATTGATTATATTATTTTGATAACTTCAGTTCTAGGGTTAAAGTACCTTTATACGAATAGCATTGTTGACTCGTGGTGCGCATGTATAACATTAGAACGTAAATGATCGGCTCGATTGGAATGACTATAACAAAAGTATCGTTCATTATTTTTTATTAACAAACATATTTCAAAAACATTAATACTTGTTAAGTCTACATCATCTTTACTGACTAAAGAATTTGGATTCTGGCTAATCTATACTTCTACATTAAATGATATAGAGGAAAGATTAGTAATGTTGTATATTTGTAGGCTTTACCTGCGCATCATCTCAAATACTACCGGACCTGTTTCATAAATTCATTCGCAATTAGAATGCTACATTGTCTTTGAGTAACATAAGCTATGTTTATTAATTACTGGAATAAAACAGAAATCACAATTGAAACTTCAATTATATAACCGTGCGAAGCCGGGACGGGCTGCTAGTCAATGATGAAAAAGCAACTACGCACATGGATTGGTATTTTATATTCTAAAGGTCTAAATATATAACCAAACTTTTTATCTTCCAATTTTTTATTTGTTTACCAATATAATTATAATGGTTCATTGTTAAATAGCGGAGCTAGGTCCATGAAGATATTTATTTATCATTTCAGTGTTCAATGTACTTTATAGTAGATAAGTTTTTCATGAAGTGATATATTATTCACAATAATTATGTAGACTCAACTACAAGGATCGCTCATGATTTCGCTAAATGTACAAAATGTATGAACAATATCGGATCAAATCGATTAGGTTAGTTATCGATCGTTTTGAATCAGGGGGCTCTTCTCAAAAGCCAACTAAGATAAATCTCGCGTGAAAACTTTGAAAACATTCACTAGCTATCAGTCATACTTCGACAATCCTATGAATTCTGCTTAATATTTTAACGATAAACATTTTCCATAAACTAAAATATGAATGTGAATCTAATACATAAATCTCTTGATCACTACGATACAATCAGTGCTTATAATAAATTATTGTAATGTTAAATATGTGTAAAATTAATGCCCGTAAAATTGTATGTTTTACGACTTATTGAGATAACCATCACCTTACTTTATGGCATTTAAATTATGTTTCATCATTTATTTTAAAATAAATATCATGAAGTTGTCAGTGATATATTTTTTTTGGTAATAATATTATTTTATTGATCAATAACAACGTGGAGGTAATAACTGATGCATAGCAACCTTTGTAACCCAACCTGCGTGTGACGCGTCCTCGCCTTGGTGCTTAGATATTCATCAGCACTTTGTTCTTAGCCAACACTTTACGGCGACATAACATTTATGACTAGATCTTTTATGTTTTGACTAGATTTCCTTAAGCTGCGCACGCATTTTAAAGAGCCTCATGTATTTCTGTCATAATGTATATATTTAAGAACAAGCTGCTGCCCGCGGTGTCGACCGCATGGCCTACTATAGTAAGTACTTTTTCAACCAGGCAAGATCTTAACTCCCTATTATATTTTAGAAAATATTTTTTTGTTCTACTTTGAGCAGCTGCAAATTTTCTTTGTGTTATTTTTGAAATTTGCAAGTAATAAATAGAAATCAATGAAATTATAATTAATCACCGTGCTGTGGTAGTACCGGCCTAGAATAGTACTCCCCCATCTCTTCCCGCGGGTGCCGTAAGAGTCGGCTAAGGGATCACGTACCAGGAGCTGGGCAGCAGCGCCTTCTGTGGATAGGAAACCATACTACGCTCGCCAACACGTCTGCCAAGCGTGGTGAGTATTGGTAAATCCCCCCCATATAGGGAGGCATATGTCCAGCAGTGGACATCCTATGGCTGCGATGAATGAATGAATAATTAATCAGTAAAATCACAATTGGCTTAGCCTGTCTTCACGGCTATTCAGTTAAGTAAATGTCTGTTTGAACCATAAGTAAACATGTGTTATATTTATTGCACCGCGCCAAACTTTTACTGTGTAGAACGAATCAATTTGTTTCGTGTACTTAAAACACTTATTTGACCAGTGTTTCAATGAAATAAAACGCAAAATATTACAAATGTTTTTTTTCTTTTACAAGTTGTACAAGGCTACGTTTATTTTCTATATTCCATTGTTTTCGTCATCTTTACAATTATTTTTCATACTGATTGCTTGCTTCCCAGTAGCTGTGGCCTATCTATCTAATCTATCCTGCTGGTAGTCTATCTCGCCTTCACCTGAAAATCCCTTCTCGAGGCTTTCAGTCATTGACTTATAACTTCTTTATTTTCCTGCTTTTTGTACCGCAGGCACAGTTTATTATCTCACACAAAAGGCAGTGTATATAAGATAAATGTACATCTGTACATTTTTCATTAAATCAATTTATAGTTTGCGGAAAATGTGTATTTTGATTGAATTGCTATTTTCGGAGAGTGTTTCTTTAGCCATTGTTATTTTAAAACATCGATAGCATGGCTCACGGTGAATATGTAATGACAGAAGCCAATGTCAGTAAACCCGTTAGTAGCCCCGTGTCCTGCCTTCTATTGTAATATCAACTACTTTACCAATGTTATAACTATAAGATATTATCGAAATCGGCATTGTTAGTACTTTTAAATATTCTGATTAAAATGTTCCCATTAAATGATTTAACAGCTACCTGTTTTGTGAGCAGATGGCGTTTATTATTATTGGTTTTGTCATTATAAACATCGTCTAGGCTCATTGCTTGTTGGTCATTATTGTATAAAAAGTGACACATTAGCAGTGTGCGTGATTACCCATCGTGATTGCTTTACCAAGGTCTTGTGCTACAAACGTCGCGGCGATGGGGCAAATACCTGTCATTTTAGTGTGACATATACATGTTAAAGGATTCGTGCACTAAGTACTTGCGAAAGCGTTTCATTTTGGTGATACATACCCGTTGGTTGCTGTTACAAGAAAACCGGGTTCTAGATAACAACAAACGTATAATTCTGATTTTTAATCATAGTTTTTGTAATTTCGGTACTTCTGAGATACAAACAAGTGGGTTTAAATTGTTATGATCAATACTAATAATTAATTATAATATATTTGATTGTCCCTCCTTTTGCTCTGCCAAGTCTCATCATCATGATCATCTCAGCCATAGGATGTCCACTGCTGGACATAGGCCTACCGCATTGATTTCCACAAGAACCTGTTGGAAGCGGCCCGCATCCAGCCCTTGCCTGCGATCTTAGTCAGGTCGTCTGTCCACCTGGTCGGTGGCCGTCCTATGCTGCGCTTGCTAGTTCGTGGTGTCCATTCGAGAACTTTTCGCCCCCAACGGCCATCAGTTCTTCGAGCCATGTGCCCTGCCCGCTGCCACTTCAACTTTCTCTCCTCATTTCTGATTGGATCACGTAGAGAAACCCCGAGCATAGCCCTCTCCATAGCTCGATGTGCGACCCTGAGCCTGCTCCGAAGGCCCATAGTTAGTCAAGTCTGCCAAGTCTACTACTACTCATTTTGGAACGTACCATGCTGATGCCCACCCTCCAGCTCAGTAGCCACAGTACGAATGACTATCGCAATTGTATCGTAACGTAAAACAATCGAGCCAACGATTGATTATAATTTAATTGATTCGATGCGTACTTGTAACTTGAGGCGCGTTATTCACCCATCCTAGGACTGAGAAGAGCGTAGCGCTGTTTGATCTATTGACCACTTCAGTTCACATGAGTTATCTCTGTAACTAGCACGCCTTGTGTTGTAGCTTTTAAATAGAATGAAATATACTCAATAAATATACAGTTGTCAAACGCAAACTTATAATAAGTAACAAAAAAAAGCTTACTAAAACCATATTTTTACATATACCCAACCGTCAAAATTTTTCGCCATCGATAATACTTTGAATTGAAAAATATTGATGAAATGAGCTATCGAATTTATTCTCCCAGCGTTCGCACTGTATATTAAGTATTTCACTGTGTATAATCTAAGCAGAGACTATTATCAAGCACGTATTGTGTAATTGTTTACACGCAACGCGACACAATAAATATTTAATGATGAAGTCATGAAGAGGTGTTTTGTTTGTTTGGTTGCTTTGTTGCTTTGTATTAGAATAAACACATTTATGGCAAGTTTACACACAAGTGGCGTGAATAGGGAGCAGGTTCTTACACAGTGTGCTAGCTTAAACCATGTACGTATTTACCTCGTTTCTGTGTGCTGGTTGGAACATTTGAGCGATCTTTTCTATAGGCTGACCAACTAGTCGGTTGCTTAAGGTTGCTGGTTAAAACTTTAGAATTGATATGACCACGTTATAGAGTCGGAGGAATTAATCACAAGGAGTGTGATGCGTATAAAGATTATATATTATATATTAAGAACAGGACGAGGTAAAGCAAAGAAATGATTGTATTAAACATGATTATAAGTGAGAATATTGTGACTGACTTGTTGACGACACAGATGATAGTGGAATAACATGATGCACAGACCCCAATAGTGGTCATATGGTCATAGATATAATGATCAAATTGTCGAATTAATATAATACTCAACACTTTAAATTTTAACAACCTCAAAAAGATGTAGTTGCGTAGACAAAATTCATTGATCGTGATCTCGGGTACTTACAATCACTGGAAAGTGTCACAAAACATCGGGTCCAGTAAATAACATTAAAACCGTTGAAAGCTCTATTTCAAATGTAGAATAATTACAAAAACCGCCAAAACCATTACACCTGTTTAAACTATAATAGCATTGCGTCAAGATTTATATTAAAAGAAAAATAGGCGCTTGACACTTAATAAAACTGCACTACTCAAAACAGAAATAAACATACAATCACATTGTCTGTGGAATTACATGCTTAGAAAGGATCAGTAGTGTAAGATACATTGGTACTTATAGTTATACCATACTTATACCATACTTTAATTTATATAAGTCCCGTGATGTCAATTACTTACTTAATTCGGTACCTATCAAAATAAAATTTCAATTCGATTTTTCGCTGAAAACGTTATTTTTATCGACCAAGGTGGTAAATAGTAAAGTCTCGCTTGCTTCACTAAGTCTAAATCTGGTTTTTGTATCATTTCATTTACCAAATTTGTTGGAGAGATTTTATCGTTATAAGTGACCCGATCGATTGATGCCATAAAAGAACAGAATGTTGTTTTTTAAAACCTACGAACATACCTCCAGTTGTACTTGACGGCACTGCTTTAAAAGTTGTAGACCAGTTTAGGTATCTGGGGCATATGTTGACCGAAGATCTGAAGGATGATCTCGACATTGACAGGGAGCGGAGGGCGTTGGCGGTAAGAAGCAATATGCTGTCTCGCAGGTTTGCTCGCAGCACGAGAGAAGTTAAGATAACGCTTTTTAAAGCTTACTGTCAGACTTTTTACTCGAGCAGCATGTGGGTTCAGTATACGCAACGAGCCTACAACGCCCTCAGGGTGCAGTATAACAATGCCTTCAGGGCACTGTTGGGACTACCGTGGCGTTCCAGCGCATCGGGGATGTTTGCAGAAGCGAGAGTTGACGGATTCCACGCAATTATGCGCAAAAAGATCGCGTCAATGATCCACCGCATAAGGAGTAGTTCCAACAGTGTACTGAAGGTGTTCGCTTCACGCTTTGATTGTCCTATCCAGAATTACTGGATAGGTATTGTCACGGGTAGGACTAAGTGAAACTGTATTTCTCCTACAAAAGTACTAACATAGTTGTAAGAAAATTGTTACTAACAAAATCTATGGATCCCATAATCCGAAATAAACGTTCATTTATTTATTATTTATTATTTTACGAATTAAGACTACTAAGACACTCGCGACGGTTCCATTCGCGAGTGTGGCCACCAAGTTTTCGATAATTTATGAAAGCAGATTTATTTCTTTTTAAAAATAATGGAGTGTTGAGTCTAATGACCAAAATTTTCAATCTCCAGTATTTAGAGTACCTAGAGGTGGGGTCAAAAAATTCCATTCTGTATTTACATGTATATTCAGAAATTCGTATAGCAATATCATTAGTACCATTGCAGTTATGATTGAACGTGTATAATTTTACATATATAATTTGTGATCTCATTCGTTGGGATACAGACTTTGGTCTTTGAGAGAGCTTATGGTCGCTGTGGCGTTTACTGGCGTTGGTTAGAATACGCGTCAACCTCTCGCAAGTAGGCCAATTGTCTATGGACTAGCTAAGGATAACTTCTGGAAACAAACCAGGAACGGCACCCGAACGGGCCTTCAAAGTACGGAAGCGCTTATTTGATAACTATTTAGTTCTGTTTTAACTGAATATGTTAGTCAAAACATTACAGTTATTCCATACAATTACGATGATAAATAATCAAAAAGTACATTGCATTTGAATTGTGTGTCCATGCACCACGAGCATAGCCCTCTCCATAGCTCGTTGTGCGACTCCTGGTCGGAGACCACGTTTCAGTTCCGTAAGTCATCAATGGTAACGCACACATACGCAAACTTATAATCTATAGTACCAATTATTATAGTGTCATATAATCATAGCCCATCTTTAGAGCCTCACATCACACAAACACTCGCAAATTAATATTTTATTGTTTCAGAGGGTGCTATTTCTGCTAGGGATGGTCGCGGTCGCGTTCGCAGCACCGCAAAAACCGGACCAAGAAGTTGCAATCGTCAAGCAAGACTTTGACCAACAGCCGGACGGCTCATACAGATACAGGTATGCATTGCTTGTCACGATTTGTTCCGGTTGACCGAGGTGCCCTTCCCGCTGCGTGATCCAGACCAGACCTTCTGCGACCATCATTAGGGCGTCGCGTCGATCAGGTTGTCATTCAGTAAATCAACAATAGCTATATTAATAGACTAGCGGTCACCCCGTTCGCACGGGTAAAAAGTTGTAAAATTAAAAATTATAAAGATCCCTATTTTTTATTTTAAATATAACATAGCTTATGTCACCCGGGGTTTTTTTAGTTTCCCAATACAATTTTTCAAATCGGCTCAGTAGTTTCGGAGACTATTCAATGCTAAAAATCAACCAATCAAATCTTTCCTCTTTATAATATTAGTATGTATATATAATTTCAAGTATAACGTTCACGCATGCGCACATGTAAAGCGTTTATATTAAGCGTTTGTTTGCTTTTACACCCAAAGGCATCGGCAGAGATAAGCAAGATGGCTTTATAATACATAGACACACCATTTGTAAATTTCGTTACGTGGGTAACTGCCAATGATAACACAGCCATTGGGTATTATCATTGCTAACTGCAGAGCTGGCCTAAGTATCTTAAGTGTTTCTACGTCTGATGTGATGTCTGATGGTCAAACGCAAGCTTATAGTCTTAAAAACTAAAAACGATGTATAGGTTCTCCGTTACATATCCATAACAAATAAACATTCTATGCACAGAGTCTGTGGTTATCTATTACACTGCTGAGAATTATAAAAACGGTCCTTTACATAAACTATACATAAACCTACTTGCGTTATTATTAGGTTCCATCCGAAAGTACATCTTGGGGCTACCTTATTGCTATCTATGTAAGTGGCTGGCAATGAAATGAGAGTTTTTGGCGATATCAAGCAAATAAGAATATTGTGAATAAATTAAAATAACATACTCATTGTTTACATTAATTACCGCGTGTCCCCGAATTGAGGATGTTAATTATGACTCGGAATGTATATGACAAGTTTAATTAAATAGCTGGCCTAAGCAAATTAAAATCTTAATAGCAAATAGTTAAGTCACTTAACTATAAGGTAGATAAATAAAACACAGTGATTTGTGTGAATTTATTCGTCGGCGCCGGCCAATGTCATTTTTATTTAATAAAAATATTATATCAGCTTCATTAATAAGCTCTATCTGAAGTACAAGAACATGTGTGCTAACTTTACTGACATAGCAAACATTACCTTATAGACCTATATGTTTTATTATCTATATGTCAAGTGTTTGACAGTAATGTCACTTGGCAGTCAGTAACGACGCTCCCAGTGTGTCGCAAACGTGAACTGGCATTCATAAAAGCTTTAATCAGAAAGCATATCGGCGGGAGGCTCACACAAGATTGCTCTATAAAGTGGTATCATACTGTGTTGATTGTCCCCTTTGCCGAGTGCCTGAGTCGCTCATTCAAGACCTTCATTGATAGCGTTCTGTAAGACTCAATGAGAAAGGAAGATAAAACATAATTATTGCACAAGGCATTATGACTCACCTACCTGCATACCTTGCATAAGGCATTATGATAGTGACTGTAGACATTTGTGTACTTTTTATTATTGTTATACACAGCCACTTCCATACGTCATCCTATAAGGCCCACTTACATCACCCAAATTATTCGAGATTTTCGCCGGTTTAAGTCACAAATTTGCAGCCAAAATTGGGATTTGATCCGAGGATCTTTAATAATTTGGTTGGTGCAAAATGGCCAAAATTTGTTTCTTAACCTAGCCTCGATCTGGACCATTCACGTGAAACTCACAACGCTCTCATTCGCACAAAATTAACAATTGATATCAAAATAACATTACTCATCGTCCGAGGCAGCATCAGATCCTAAACCAGTTTATACTTCAGGTCTACTCACTTCCGGAGAGTTCATTTATGTACCAATGTGGATCACGACGCGGTGTTACAGCTTACCGCTACAAGCGACCTAGATACTATGGATGCTTCAGCGAAGATTATGCATATCATAGCATTTTATTATTTTACTACTACTATTATGACTTTATGTGAAGAGATAGTGTTTTAACCACATCATACACAATATCACATCGCAATTAATATAAAAATTACTAACAACTTTTACTTTCTGTACAAGAATAATATCAATCTGAGTTCAAGTTTTACGATATAAGGTTGCAAGTAAAACCAATACAAACCAGTTTTACCTACCAAACTTAAAAACATAAGCACTAAATATAAATAAAGGAATAATAATAACTGTTGCACACAAAGTTACTAATGGCATCTATACATGCTTCTAATATCTTTATTCTCTATGAAAACAAAAGCGCAAATAGTATTATTTTTGTCAGCGTAGTGATCCCCACATTATACTCGTATGTAAGTAGAGTCCGACACCAGAGTTCACAGCACTATCTTATTTCTACTATAAACTGAATCCAGATTAAGTACGACTGTGACATATTAAGCCACCATCTGGTATTTAAATATTTAGTCATGGTATGAACGTGAAAGATAATGTCCATAATAACACGTTTCAGCTATGAAGCTGAAAATGGCATCAAGGCAGAAGAGACTGGCACGCTGAAGAAGGCTAGCAGTCCAGATGCAGCTGATGTCATTATTGCGCAGGGCGCGTTCAGCTACACCGCACCAGATGGCACTGTTATCAGCTTAAACTATGTAGCTGATGACGAAGGCGGTTTTAAACCTGAGGTAAGAAGCGCTGGGACTTTTCAAAAATCATTCATCAGTCGCTGTTATACAATCTGTAATAGTATGCTACTATAATAATATAATATAATATCCCCCCAATTGGGGGAGGCATTTGTCCAACAGTGGACACCCAATGGCTGAGATGAATGAATCAAATAATAATATAAATATGCTCTTCATTTGATGTACGCGTCTACGGTACTAGTTAGATTTTTTTTTTCCTACATTAAAAATGGTTAAAGTTTATATGCTTTTTCAGACTATTATAAATTTATAACGGGGCCGATGCCTTTAGTAAAATGAAATACTAATAACTAATTACAATACTGCAGCTACTACAAAAACATTTGAGCAATCTACTAGCTATTGGCAGCCTATATTTATTTATGTGCCAAATTCCATCCAGATCCCTTCAGCTATTTATATATTAAGGTACAAAACCCCACACTTTTGTATCATACCCAAAAGTATCTATGAACACCAAAACTTTGTTGATTATATACTAATATATTTTATTTTGAATGGGGGAGGCATATGTATGGAGAAGGGCCCCAGCAATATCAGCAATATATACCCAGCATCCAACATGTCACCACAAATATCCTATGGCTAAGATGGCGATGGTATGAAGGTATTATTTATAAATAAAATTCATATAAAATACGTAGAAATGTTTTATCGCAATTCGTCGATGGTAGTTATTTTTATTTACTCAGCTTAGTTTCGCTGAAAGTAGCTTTTGCAATTAAGTCACAATGAGTGATACACTTATATTTTTTTATTTGCACTTGACTGTGACTTTGGTAGTATTGTTAATAAACTATAAATAAACCTTTTAGTGTCTCATACCAGGACGCGAGACTGCTTGTGTTGACCTTTATTATTGCTCTCTTGTTTGTTTACGTTCAATCGTACTTGTGCGTGTGCAGTTTCTCTAATTTACAATAAAAACCGGGTAATTTGTAAATATTCTATGTAAATTAAATACGAGAGGACGGTATTCAGTATAGTCGTGGGTTCAAGGCCCAATAGTAACTCACGTTTCATTCAAAGTTTGAACGTTAAGGCCGCTTAGAATGACATTAATGCAAGTAACCATAAATATCTTATTCTAGTTCTAACTTAGTATGTATAAAGATATGAGATAAATTATTATTTACTTTGCGAATAATATATACTTAATTTTTCTTCTAAATGTAACATTTTTTATTTAGAAGGATAACAACGCTAGCTCAACTCAACTTGAGAAATAATTTGCACAAAAAACACATACGATGCGAAGGTTCCACTCGATTTCAAAGTGTAATTTGTTATATATCGTAATTTCATAAATTTAGATTTCACAATGTATAAATTACTCCCGCGATGATATGACGTGTGCTAAAAGTTATGTTTCGTCTTCTTATGACATTTTACAAGTAGAACTACTGCAGTTAGCGAGCAGCCATTCCGGCAAGACCCCGAGCTCTCCACCTTATTGAGTTAAATTTATTGACCTTAGATTTCGAATCTAGTAATACAAATATTTAATTTAAAACTTAGTGTTATTCACAGACCCATTTAATTATATTTCAGGGCGCTCATTTACCGACTCCCCCGCCGATCCCACCAGCAATACAAAAGGCGCTCGAGTACCTGGCGACGCTACCCCCCCCACCACCCGGCAGGAATTAAACCACCACAAACGATAAGCATCCTCGAACTGATCATTCTACGCACCATGTACCTGTACGATAATGAATACTCGTGGGGCACCGTTTTGATAACAGAACTATAATATAAAAAGAAAAGAGTGACACCTGGAATTGAAAATATTGTGTGTTTCGATGTTCAAAAAATCGTGTGCAACCTGTGACAATATTGCAAACGCACCGGTGAACATTTGAGTCGTAAATTATTAGTTACCTAACTAAGCATTAGATTTTGTTTGATACTGTAGTGCCAACGGAGGTTTTTCTTACGTTAAATTCACATATCGATAAAAATTTGATTTTATTGGCGAGGTGATGTCACTTGCCACATGATATTTATAGAAACATACTAATTTATATCTTCTCTTTGTCCGATGATGTAATTCATAGCTCTATTTACAAAACGGTGCTCAATTTAACAAAGCAATATAAAATAAACAAAAACATTAACGCCGAACGACGCCTGAACTGTGATATAATGATTGAACGTATACAAAGTGTGAAATATATTTATTAATTTTTAATACTAAATAAAAGCAAAATCAGTGCCAAAGATGCATTGCAAAATGAATTGTGAGTGTTATTTCTGAACATGAGCCGAAACAATGACGCATGTGATCCATTAGCGCTCCAACTTCAGCGATTTTGTCCAAACTGTCGTCCCGAGGTGTGAACCGGCGGTGATGTCACTTCCCGACAACTACATCTACCATTGATGGTGCCATTCATAGTTCGCTATCAATCTTTGGACTATGTGTATTGATAGTCGATACATTGAATGCTGGTAACGAGAATAATGACACCAGCTACAAATATAGAACAACAAGTCATGCGAGGTACCTAAAGGCAGCAGAATAGGAAACACTAAAAAGGTAGGTACGTCCTAAGAGCCGGAAAACATATGAAATTAACTATAAGTATGTCGACGCAAGAATTTGGTGGTGGTTCTGAATCAAACATATGTCGTGTGTAAGTAATGTAAAAACTTTCAAGGCCGACTTTTACTATTTAAGGGTGGATTATTCTATAAGCGCTTTAGATAACATTTCTATGGAACCAAGCTCTCATAAAACAATGTTGTGAGATTGTTTATCTCATCTCATACTGAAACATAAAGGTTACAAATCGAAAACAAAACTTAAATGACGGTCTCACTATCAAAATAGAGTAAATAAGTTACATTATGATACAGCTCTACTATGACAACTGTATCGAAATATTACTTATTTACCATTATGATACAACTTCAGCTGGACCAAGGAAGTTGCAATACAGTTTTTCTACATAATAGGTGGATGCGGCGCAACACGCATGCGCGATCATTTACGTAAATTTCATTATCTGTTAAATGAGATTAAACGAAGAATAAACCTTATTGTGAAACAGTTTCATAAACTGCTATATATTTATAAATGTTCTAATGTATGTAACAAATAATACAACTATTATTAAGAACGTTACCCTTTTTGGAAGTAGGATAAGAATGAATATTTCATAACACATTCTCAAGCTATTTAACGCATCTATTTTGTTATTATGCAAATTAAACGATAACGAATGAATGCTACAAAAATCTTATTTGACATTAGGTGCTAGTCTTGAATTCTAAATCCTGTTTTTCAAGATGTTTAACATGGATATTTGCAATTTTAATTATTGCCAGCATATAATTATAATACGTGATATACAAGCTCTAGAATGAAAAGGGTATTCCTAATGAGTTTGAGTTCTTCTCATCTAATCAACAGAAATGAATAATGTAGACTTAGACGGGACTCGAAGCCGTTTTTATTATATATTTGATACATAGATAATTATATAGATACATAGCACCGTAGTACATGTACTTCAACTTAATGTTACGGCCCTAATTCTGTTAATCACACGAACTAGCTAAAATTTACTAAAATTCTTCAAATTGAAATATCTCGTATTCTATTTACGCTAAAATTCAAATTCGTATAACTCCATACAAGGCTCTCACTAATATTAGATGTCTTTTATTCCATTGCTGGCCAATTGCGGGTAGTTTTAGAAGGCACGAAATAAGTGGCGACTTAATTTCGCTAAAACTACTCGCAAATTTATTAAATACATTTCATTTTTGTGATGTTATTGATAAGTCTCATACTAATTTAGACTTTATCATAATTGTATAAAAACTGATTTAGTTTTCCAAAATTTTAGTTTAGTTCAGTTGTATAAGCGAATCACTACCAATGTTCCGCTTTGTTTTCATAAAATTGACGTTTTTAAGTCACTAACGACTTAAATGTAGGTTTGTCCGCCTGACGCGTCTGTCCTGCGGTCTGCATGTCCGCCTCTGCCCATCTATACTTTACAACTTACTAAATAGTAACAAAAACTCTTTTCGCTTGGTGCCCGAACTATTGATTTCGTGCAATCCTTTTATGTAAAATATACCTTGAATAGTTTACGAGTTGTCAAATGAAATCTTTCAAAAATATAATGAAGTTAGAAAGGAATGATTTAAATAATTATTATGAGCATTCAAATAAGAAGAACACTTTACACGAAACAAGACACAGAACAACAAATTAAATGGATACGTTTCATTACTTGAGACTTTTCTCTTTATTCGTGTCTAATGAGCAAAGGTTTATTTTAAAGCATTTCCTATTTTTTCATTACTTTATATAATCATATATTATAAGAACGTGAATGTGTTTTTATATTATGTGTATATGTTTTTAATTTTTTCTAAATTTTTTTTAAAGCATTTAACATGAAAGTATCCAGTGTTGGCCAAATATCTTACTGGCAGGTATATAACTTATAGTTTTTTTATTTTTCAATTGCAGCCTCTTCTTATGAGGGTTTTTATATCTGATTTATTGTATTAGTTGTATAATAAAGCATCTTAAATGGTGTGTAATCAGCATGTGGAACAAGCTTCTTATTCTGTATTTACTAACAATTAGCTACGACATGGGATTCTCCAACAGGAAGAGTAATAAGAGGATCAAAAGGATTAGCAATACATCGCCCTTAGTGCTTACAGACAATAAGCTACTGTGTTCGCTAGCTTCAGCATAGCCCAGCTACTTATATTAAAATGGGTTTAATATTATTATTTTATTTTGTTGTATGTATTGCTTCCGGGCTGTTTGGCCGTGGTCTATGTGAAACTTTTGTTCCAGACGTTTCGTCGACCACTGAAGATGTCGACCGCAGTGATCGACGAAACGTCTGTAACAAAAGTTTCACATAGACCACGGCCAAACAGCCCGGAAGCAATACATACAACATGCAACGCCGGCCGTGAAAGCCTTAGAGTTATTTTATTTTATTTTCAATAAGATACAATGTTTTATAAGTCATGTATACATACGCGGTGAGTGTGTATACATGACTTATGTACATATACGTTACGTTTTAATTAACAAAATAAATAAAAACCTTTTCATAGTATTTTAATGATATAAATATTAATAATGTCACTTCATCGTATTTAAATATAACATACCGTATTATTTATATCCATCTATTCTGTCTGGTTTATGAGGACCAATCAGCGATTGCTTTGTCGGACAAAACTCGTCATTAGCAATATGCCTTTCGATCAAAGATATTTCATAAAAAAATTACTACCCATAAGTTTAATTAAGAAATTAGCAGTTAAATACCACTGTAGTTATCGCGGCTTGAGATCTCTATGAATACATTTAAAACTTAACTTGCATAATACGATGATTGACATACACCTAGACCCAGCGTATGAATACTCAGAATACTTACGCAAATAATGATATCATTATGTGACAAAACAATTTTTACCCAACCACAAAGGACGCACATATAAGAAATACCGAACTAGATAAATGTGCCAGACACGTGCGTGTATATTGCTAAATAAATGTTATATTTCGTGGAATGATGACAAACCTGATAGAAAGCGAGAGCGATCCTTGCACTCGCAGCTCACAGCTCGCAGCTCACAGCTCGCAGCTCACAGCTCACACCGACATTCCTGCGTCAACCTGTTCGCTAAAGTGAACGTGATGCCAACCAAGGTCGCTGATGAGAACAACACCGAAATGATGTACTTATTCAAATTATCTACTCACGTTAATATCACGCGCAACATTATTATTATATTATAGTTCATGCTATTATTTTAGACCTATAATATTACGGAAACAATAGATTTTATAGTTATATGTAATTTATTAACTCTAAACATGTACTGATCAGATAGTAAAATTAATATCGATAGCAGTTTTAACTTCTAAAAAAAATATATATATACAATAACATAGGAACAAATTATATTTATTTTGACAAGTTTAATCTCAACGAAAGATGACCTACATTTATCTGTATTCTTAGATTTTGGATTCCTTTGATTTTCAAGTGGCCAGTTCTAAGAAGTTTCAGTTTGACCCTCGTATTATCTGAGGAGGAAAGAGGGACCTACGCTTGTACGGCAAAACGGCCGTTGTGTTTCCTCTTAACATTAGCATCTCTGCCTCATGCACTGTATATATATGCAGACCTACGTATATGTATATGTGTCTCGCGAGGGTTTTACACATTTATAATATGTTAAGAAATCACGCTAAGGAAAATGAGAACCGCTGCGTGAGCAAGTCACCGCTTAGACAGGGCTGCGTATGCCTCGTAATAACCATCAGAGAACCACACTGTTTATCTGATGGTTATTCTTTTGGTTAATCATAAAAGTTAAAAAATAAGTAAGTTTAAATAAAATTTACGATACTCCGAACTTTCGATGTCTATAATATAACACTTATTCATGAAAATCCTTCAGTAACAGCTATTTTTGCAAAATTGCTTTTAATTAAAATTATTTGGTATACAATTTACTGGTTACTGAAATTACCCACAAAGGAATAGAGCTGATCTTAATAGCATGCATCATCATCATCTCAGCCATAGGATGTCCACTGCTGGACATAGGCCTCCCCCATTGATTTCCACAGGGACCGGTCGAGGCGGCCCGCACCTTGCCTGCGATCTTAGTCAGGTAATTTATAGCATTGTTAAGAGTCATTTAAATTTCAGCTTTAGCTAAAACTAGTTACGATATGTAGCTTAGTCACGAATCACCACAGATAAAGATATATGGCAACAATATAAGTATCTGCATCCTGTGAATACAATATCTATTGATAATTTATTAAATTATGTTTTACGTAAGCAGACACGAAACTCATTTAATTAGAAATATGATATATGGCAGGTTAAAGGTCTTCTAACAAATAAAGCGTGAATAAGCTGTTTAAATTCTATTGAATTTTATTACAAATCACTTAAAATTAAAATTTGAAAGAACATTTACTCAATTTGCAGAGCTATTCACACAACACCGCTAAGTGTGTATTAACTATTTTATTATGCAAAGCTGACTTCGCATTTTGTGTACCTAAGTAACGAGCTTTATCTTAATCTGCAAGCCAGCGGAACAGAATCGGCTTACATAAAAATAATTTATATTTTAGTTTGTTGATTGACACCATTATGGAACGGTTGAAATAATTAACGATTATTGTACTATATTATATATGTGGTATATACATGGCTTAAAAATATCTTTTCAAAATATTTTTTACCACTATCTCACTTGATGGTCAGGTACGATGTGGTCGAAGATGTTATCTCGCTAGGATGGTCACTGGCTCTGCCTGAACACACTATGTGTTTGTTGACAGACTTTCAAGCTTGAGGGTGGTAGCTAGGTGGTAGAGAGTGGTAGTAGCTTTAATACTTTCAAGCAGGGGCTTGAAAGTATTAAAATGACAAGTGACCCAAGTTGCACACGAGGCTGTGTGTGGCAGTGGGGGCCGCAAGCGAGGGAGTGACGCGTGTGATGAACAGTAGACCTAGACAAGGTTACATTCTACGAGCGGCAACGCTGAGAGAATAATAAACAATGTATCAGATTGATACTTCAAAGCGATATATCACGTGATCAACGAGAACTAATATTCACTTTATTCCGATAGAGAATCGCACAGAAACGACGCATCTTGTCTCGGCCCACTGAGCTCGCGAGTCTCATGCGACGTTCTTCAACACATTTCCGAGGCAGAGGCAAACATGTATTGCTTATATCGTTTAATTATTAAATGGATTTTTTTAATTCTTTTTACAGATTTAGCGTTTGACCACAAAAAAGAATACTCTGCTTACTCTCATATAACTTGCAGTAAGGTACTAATTTCCATTTTATCCTATAATTCTATTACGCACTAGTATGCCATGTTATTGGGCACATGTGTGTCCTAGCTCGATTTATGGCCCTAAAAGCGATATAATAAAGCTTACTTTGTGAGCAATTGTGTTAAAATAACATAATTGCACAATAATAGAAACGTTTCAAATGTCACTACTAATGCTTGAGAAGTAATAATACTAAAGAAATAAGTTGTAATATGAACCTAGAATAATAAAAATCAAATTTAGTTATATATTAAATAATATAATTCAGTTTAGTTATGAATTTTTAATGTTTGCACGTAAGCAATTGCACTGGTGGTAAAAATGTTGATAAAAATATGTGTAGTGAACAACATATCCTGTTCTATATATAGATAGAGAGGATGAGTTGCATCAGACGAAGATCGCATTCGTATTTGACAAGTTTCGAGCGAAGTCACGAGGTGGTATTGTGGCGCTCGGTGACGGGCTCCGGCGTGGCTGTGGCGAGGTGTTTCAGAGCTCGAGCTATCGCTGGAGGGATAGGAGGGGGGGTAGGCAGGTGGGCGCCCACAGGTCGGTATCCATTTTCATCAGCTGTGTATGATAGACTGAAGTTATTCCCGTCTTTGTCCTGGAACAGAACAAGAGTGTTTGTTTGTATGCTAACATTTGAAGAATATTTTCTTGAAAATAATTTTAAGAATGTTTAGAATATTAGCATATTGAATAGCAGACACTATTCATTATGGCAATATTATCGGATCACAATGAGCGATATTGACAGCTTTGGTAGTCTGCTATTTTAAATTCGTCCTTGAATCAATCTTGATTCAGTTCTAGATTCAGTGACGTAGCACGCCAGTTGTTGTAGTCTGTTAGCATCTGACTTGTCAATTTCGTACAAAACCGACATAGGCCGAGCATAATATATTTGACACAGATTCAGGCCGCTATGAACTTAGCAGGCTACGGATTTTTGACGTTGTCTCATTGGCATCGGTTCGGCCTCGCGCGAGACTGAATTTGAACATGAATTTAGTAGAATTGACACCCTGGTATACGAGTATTATCAATTATATTATATGTTTATATGAGGTAGATGTCGCACAAGCGCGCGGAAACTGAGGCGGCAAAATTAAGTTAATTATAGTAATTTTCATTATGACGCGTATTTCAGGCACATATAGCTATCCTTTTCTATATTATTTGTATCGTATTATCTGTCGCAGTAAGCATGTTTATGTCGTAAAGGAACAAAATGTGAGCACCGCGTGGTATGAATATACGTCATCTTTAGTAAAACATCATTGAGTATTATAGTTTATGGCTTTAAATACAGCACAAGAGCTGAGACAATACTTTTCTTGCATTTCTTCATAAAGTGTTCAGGGTTATTACCTATCTGAAAACGTAGAATGATTATAACATCCACTACACTTTACTGTAATGGAAAAATATTAGTTTATGAAACTGTATCATAATAAGGGTTCATAAAATACTAGTGTAAGTTAAGAAAACGAGTCGCAGGCGAGTTTTTTTTTACCAAAAAAACAAATTATGTGCAATTTCATACACTACTTTATCTAATCTCATAAAATAGATAAATAAATTTACGTAAAATCACAGCTTATCTTTACATGTATTTGCAAACGTTTAGCGTCAACATCCATTTGCTGGTCGCGCATGCGTGTTGCGCGGCGTCCACAGACTATGTGTAGAAAAACTGCATTGCAACCTTCTTGGTCCAGCTGTAGTTGTATACTAAGGGATAAAAAGTTAACATTTCGATACAGTTATCATGAATACTTGTATCGAAGTGTTAATTTTTTAAATTTATTTCGATATATTATCTATAAAGACTGCGATTTAAGTTCTGTTTTTGATTATTTGATCTTTATGTTTCAGTATGAGATTAGATAAAACATGTATGTATATAACCTCCATCACTATCCATCGTTAAATTTAAAAATAGAATGTATAAGGCGAAAATTGTCAAAGTTATCATAAAAGTAGAGAGGCAGTTATTTTAGCATATATGGAAAGCTGCTAATTTCTCAAATATGTTATTCTTCTGAAACTATGAATTAACACTAACTTACCGTGTAGGAAAATCCCCCTACAACAGATTCTCCAGCTTTCCCATCTATAGTTTTTTGACTTCCTTCTGAATAAGCTTTTGTCCCATCACCACCTTCATACCTAGAACAAAATTCAGTAAGACTATATATATATTATATGTTTACTATATATTTTGCTGTATATTCATGCATACTTATAACAGGTATAGCGAGAGTGTATTCTTGAGTTCGAGTAAGACATGAGGAGATCCAAGATAAGCCAAAGTCACTGAGGAATAACGGGAGACTATCAATGTCCAGTAGTCCAGTGTCCAGCAGTGGGCTAAAATGAGACATGGAACTGCAAAAGAAAACTATGTGGAGCAACTAAACTTAGGGCGGCTGCCTACTGAGAATTAAGTCGATCTGGTAAATTGTCTTCGTTGCTTGCATCTGGTTTTGATTGCTGACCTTTTGAAAACCTGCCTTCTAAACATATGTACATGTAGCAAGCAGTTTCCTGCACCTAAAATAGCGCAAACCTGTATTTGATTCCCTGTTTTTCATGTTACCAATAAATTTATTGAGACTCAATCTCCTCACTCGAAGCACTATGATTATATTTCCTATATGTATGGACATCATTCATTACCAGTGTCTGTATTATTATCTACTTTCTGGGTTATTAACGTTTGAATCCAGGAAACGCGTGATTTATTTTAGTCTACAGCTTTACTTAAATTCATGTCTTCTTTTTGGCTAATTAACAAAATAACCAACATGCATAGTATGACATCTGATTGATAAAAATACTCTTAAAAAATCACAATAGTTTCAGACGCAAGACATTAATTATTCCAGGACGTGACCAGGAACCTACGTCATGGATCAAAATTATAATGTCTACAAGGATTGGTTGGAAGACACCTAAATTCTCTTTCAATAGAAGGAAATGGAAGGTCAAGTCATCTAATCAACGATTTAAGTAGAACCGTGTGAAACTAAGCTGTTGCTAGGCTGTCTCACTAATTATGGCTCATAGTTAGTAAACATCAATTCGGTAACATATCTCATTCGTTATAACCACACTGAATTGGACCAATAACATAATAGAGATCGCGCAGAAAAAAACTCTTTGAATTGGTAGGGTCGTATGTGCATGCATAGACAGAGAAGACTTCTGGTTGAAAAAATTATGATAAGCGCAACATTGTCGATCGACACACCCTGGATTTGCCTAACGATTTAAGTAGTTTTTTTTTTCCACTCCGACCACCATAAACAAAATTCTTCCTGAAAACATATCCGATTGGGTCAAATACACCTGTGCGAATTGATGCATGAGTGATAATAGTTAGTGCTTATAGATTAGGATCTAACCGGTAGTGAAAGTTCCCTCTATGTGAAAAAACATAACTCTCGGACTCAATAATAGGTACGAAGGGGTCACGACCTCCGACTCTTTTTTGAAACACTCTTGTATCAACTGGTGGCGATGTGGCAGGGTTGACCTTTGATGGAGGTTCCTTATGTAGTGCATTCTCATTTATTTTAGTCTGTGGGGTTTCCTTGCGAATGATACGTTTCTTTGAATTATTATCATTGGTTCCTGCATTTACTCTTCCATAGTTCTGATAACTACTCGGAGCGCTTTCATAAATAACTGTAACTGGTATTTGCAGTTCATCTAAAGCTCGTGGTTTTGATAAAGCTTCTTCAGTGGTCCTTTTGTTGCCCGTTGTATTGATTGACTCTGGGGTAATCTGCTCCGATTCTGTTGATGTCTGTACAGTATCTTCAGTTAATTTTACTTCTTTATCGTCGTCTAATTTTAATGCTTTAGCTGTTTTTGAAGAATTTTCACCTTCACTATTCTCGTACACAACAGCTACAGGTATAGGCATATAATACTCTGCAGTCGGAGGATGGTTGCGCTCATATCTTGGTTCTACAAACGTTTCTTTACTTACATCCACTCCGGTACCAACTCCTATACTTAAAACACTGTCCGTCATTAACATAAACAATAATAACAATCCTTTGTACCACATTTTATAGAATTACGATCTCCAATTATATCAGACAACACAACACTCAGGCGCTCGGAACACTAATAATCATGATACATCACCGCCTAGCTCTAGCTAACCATTTTTATAATTTACTAACATCACTAGTTTGACCACAATCCGTCTACTTTAGGCTGTTTATCCAATATTTATAGGGTCATGGTCCGATTTAGTGATGATATCAAAATAATACAAAACACGATAAATTCATATTCAAGAACACAACAAGAAGCACATTTGTATTAAATACCTACTTGCTTCACCTAGCCCCGCTACGCCGTATATAGTTTTATTTAATCGGACAGAATAATATCATATTTTGTGTATCAATTGCCTGATAATATATACTATATATATAACACGGGTTCCTATAACAATAAACTGTAACGAACTACCTATATATATACTAACTAAAAACTAAATTATTTATGTTACAATTTATCATCTTTGTAATATTTAATACAGATACCATGCGTTAATCTTATAGAACGGAAAAATGTTTGTTTACGTTCTCAGAAATATATTTTTAGGGTTCCGGTCTGTCAAGACCCTTTTTCTCAGGAACGCGTGGAGGTATCAAGTACTTCCCGTGAACTCAGAATCTTGAAATTTGGTGCGAAGGAACGTAGGTAGCACAGATAAGGGAAAAATTGCGAAAAGCATACCTTTTTAGTTACATTATATCATAAAAATATTTTTAATGATTGTAAATTTCCTTTTGTACGGAACCCCTGAGTCCGACTCGCACTTGCCCGGTATTTTTTTCCTTTTTCTGATACCTAATTATCGAATAATACAAATAAATACTTAAATTCACGCTTATTTCTCGTAGGGGCAGGCAGAGACCACAAACACAAAATTAAATACGTATATAATGTAGGAGGTAAAAATGCGTAAATTAATTATATTAATATGTAAAAGCTCTGTATTATTTTTACTTCCTTTTGTTTGTTTTGTTTTTAGTTCTAATTAAATAGAAAAGCTTAAAACTTGTGGGCTTAGCATCAAAACGTTCTTACTATCTAAGGTAAACGTTAACCACACACAGTTTTAGCAATTGATACATAATATGAACTTTGTGCGCACCTCAAGTACTATCACGAAACATTGCCTTCGAACGGGAACATATTCACGCATTGCTGAAAACTGGAGTACTGTCTGTTTGATTTCAGTGAAGAAGCCGACCTCGCGCATAGTGGCCAATGAGTAGATGGCGACCAATCGTCCGGTCATGTGTCATCGTCGACACCTGCCGCACGCTTGTGCAATTGTCTGAAGAACATATATCGGTAAAGCGCTAAGGTTGAAGTGTTTAGCGACAGCGGAGGCTCCACCGGAAGGCGGGGGGAGTGTAGTGTAAATAGATGAGTCTTACATATAGGTGGTTTGGAAGTCTGGAGTATCACTCGATAGTGGATTCCTGGAGTGGATACAGTGAAGATGGCTTTTAAATTATTTTGCTTATATGTAGCGGCGACGTGTGCGTTTGCCGCACCCCCCGGCGACGTGGTGCCTTTGGAGAAGCAGCAGCCTACAGTGATCCCGATTCTTGCGCAGTCAGAGGAACTAGAGGCTAACGGAACTTACAAGTATAGGTGCGTCCAAAGATACTTTCCATATGTTATTGTTTTGAGTTTACTTTACATAAGTAATAGTGAATGTCGTAGGATGAATCAGTTTATAAAATACTCCGAAATACAAAATATATATTAAACGTTGTTATTAGGATACTTTATTAATGAAAATCGAAAAAATTCAAATAAAACTTAGGCTTAGTAAAAGTGTGTTTCTACAAATGTAAAAGATTATTAAAATTACACCTTTACTGCGATTTTCGTATTTGATATTAAGATTTACCCGCGTATAATTTTCTTTCTTAATCAATTCTAATTTTCTGTCTTCCGCAAAAGGGGTTCTCCATTCGACTTTATATTTTTTATATGTACTATACATAAACCTACCTATACTTACCTATATTATATATACATTAACTACTACCTGAATTTTTGTTCTAAATGAACCGATTTTGTTGATCCTTCTTAATTGAAGGTTATTCATGTGGCCCAATTTATATTTGATAAATTCGATTTAACCAGTGGTTTTTGAGTTATCCTTAATGAATGCTTACTTGACTTCGTCCACATCGATCAAGGTCTCATTATTCCAAGTAAACGTTGAAGTATTCCACATTATAATATGACTAATTAAAGTTAGTATGTTTAGTATTTGTCAGGTACTTACGTGACACAGGATCACTGAGAAGCTTTAAAGTTAGTATGTTTAGTATTTGTCAGGTACTTACGTGACACAGGATCACTGAGAAGCTTTAAAGTTAGTATGTTTAGTATTTGTCAGGTACTTACGTGACACAGGATCACTGAGAAGCTTTAAAGTTGTTAGAGATGTATTCGTTGTAATTACACCTTTTTATTAAAACTGTTATTGATAACACGCAAAAGACAAATTTAAGCAATATTTGAAATACAATATATTATATTACATTTATATATTTATTTTCATAAACATTTTCGCTTACATACAATGTAATATCTATAAACATACTTTGCGTAGCTATGAAACCGCCAACGGGATCAGACGGGAGGAAACGTCCTTCGACAAAGTGCTGCCGAAAGGCAAAAGTGCACCTTCGAGCGACGAGGATAAGGACCAAAGTGACGAGAGCAACGAGATCCATGTCCAGCAGGGTTCCTACTCCTACACCGCGCCGGACGGGACACTCATCTCTGTCAGGTGAGCTCAAGGAATATATATAGTATAATTATACGGGAAATTCATCAACATCAACATCCCAGCCATAGGACGTCCACAGCTGAACATAGGCCTCCCTCATTGATCTCAACAATTAATGGGTAAATATATCAATCTAATTGTTTTAATAGCTTGCGTAAAAATTAAAATTCTTTTAAAATGTACACTATCAAATAATAAACAAAAATATAACAATAATAATAAAAATAATTCACTAGGTAACTAAACTTTATAGACAATAAGCTAAGAACGACAGAAAACTTTATGAAAGTGTTTCGCATTAATATTTTTTGAACAAAATTCAACATTTATTTAACACTAGTAGCGCCCCACGTGATTTATATTTTTTCCGGGATAAAAGTACCCTATGTGTTAATCCAGGGCTTAAACTATCTCAATACCATATTTCATCGAAATCGGTGTAGCCGTTTGAGCGAAGCAACAAACATACACACAAACTTTCGCATACATAATATTAGTAGAATAATGACTTTTAAAATCAAGGAAACGTGAAGTTCAACGTAAAAAGCGAATACTAAGCTAATTAGCTCAGCGTCACAGGGACTATAGAACACAGTCTACACCTAAGTACTTTCTAAGTATTTTAACAAACAAACGCAATCACATTCACACCCCCGCACTAAGATACACTGTCTCGCGGGAGGCATGGAGACACACAATCAGAGTACACACACATCCAAGACCCGAAACAAACATCTATGCTCATCGCAGAAATGTTTGCCCCAGAAAGGATTCAAACCCGAGGTCACGGTTCCAAAGCCTGTGTCTCTGATCACTGAGCCACGACGGCCGTCGTTTGCTTACCGAAGTTCGCCACAAGCAAACACTTAGCGAAGTAAATTTTAACAAATTGATGGCTTTGGAAATAATGTTTCTTACATTATATTCCCGTTACTATACCGCTATACCGTTTGACCACTATCTCACTTGATGGTCAGTGACGCTGTGGTCGAAGATGTTATCACGATAGACCTAGAATGCTCACTGGCTCTCAAGAACTCCTGCCTGAACAGACTATGTGTTTGGTGACAGTTTTTCAAACTTGAGGGTGGCAGCTAGCCAGGCGGGTATTCGAAAGTACCCTACCACCATGCTGGGAATTTGATTACGATGTTATTATCTCGACCGGAAGCTCAAGCTGTTGTTGGGATCGAACCAGTGTCCGTCAGTTTGACAGACGACGCTCCCCCCGCTGGGCCATCATCGCTTCAAACTTCGACTTCCCCCAAGAGATAAATGTCTTTCATAAATAGGTATATCATTTATAATGCCAGCCAAGGCCAACACACTTATTGTTTCCGAATGCGTATCCTAAGAGCAAGTAGTTATTTTACAAGGCAAACCTAAACAGTGTTTTAATGCTCGAGATGATGCACATGTACAGTGCCGTTGTTGTTTTTTATACAGCTTAATTCTCATCTCACGTTACTTCTTTTCGTCACTTTTTTTTCGTTTTGGCTGCACTTTTTATGTGCATTATGCTATTTTGATATAATAAGCGTAAGATTTCACTTCAATAAGCTAGTCTTAACATAAATATTTTAAAAGTTTATATGAATCGAGTTGTGTATATAAACCAAAAGTTTAACCCGAAAGTCCTTTCCTGGGAATAAAAAGGGAAATGCCCTCTAAATAAGTAAGTGGGTACTTTACTTTACTTTCGTGTAACTCTTTAGTGGAACGTAGGCTTCAGAGCCTTGAACACCGGCGTAGAGTAGCAAGCCTATCGGTTTTCTATCGGGTGCATTTCGGAGAACGTGCACTGGAATTACACAATCTGATTCCACCATCCCCTTTCTATCATCGGTCGACTCGACGCACGGCAATTCGCCTTCACTATATGGTAGATATACCACCTATACGTACGAAGCGTTTTGCTTCCACTTTCTTAATGCGTACTGCCAAGGAATGGAACTCGTTGCCCGAGTCTGTGTTTCCCGATATGTACAATCCTGGAGTCTTCAAGTCGCGAGTGAATAGGTACCTTCTAGGTTTGCGTGCTAAATCCTAGACAACGTCATCACTTAACATCAGGTGAGACAGCTGTTGTCAAACGCAAACTTATAATATGCAAAAAAAAACTTTACTGGAACTTGGAGATTGCGTAGAGAAATAAAGTAAAGATTCGCCATTCAGGCGATTTTGTTTTACTTTTCTTCACTCATGCCCTTTTATAGACCCTTAAATGTTAATAATCCACCATTAGGACATATTAATACACGAAAAAATACTGTTGGAAAATAAAACATAACGTTCACCTTCTTTGTCTACATGAGACCACTCATTGAGTGTCGGTGATGACCACGTGAAAATAGAAGAGCTCTAGAAAGTGCCATAATGCTGGTAGCTATTTTGCTGAGCATACCTACAATATATTTATTCACAAACTTGTTGTAACTAAAAACTGCTCTTGGATATAATACTGCAATGCTAAGTCGGAAAAATAATTTTAGTTAGTGTAAGGTTCGATGTTTGAAGAGGCCTCTTTAAACAAATTCAATCAACGAATTGTTTAATTTTATTGTTACACAGTTTACAAGATATAAGATGTTATGTTCCATGGCAATTGTTTTTAATAATAGGCTCAGCAAGATATAATGTTCCAATGTCATCGCAATCACAAACCTTAAAATATACTTTTCAACAGGTACATTGCTGATGAAAACGGCTTCAGAGTTGTTGGTGACCACATCCACAAAGAGTTATCAGTAGATCCTACAAGTATTGGTGAACGTCGTGCCAAGACTCTTGCCCAAGACAATGCCGAAGTTGCATCCGCACCAGGACCCGCTATTGCTACCCAAGCTGTGAAAGCTCCAAAGCCACCTAAACTAGCTAAAGCTCCTGAGGCTCCTGTAGCTCTAGAATCTTCTCTAGTTTCTGAGGCTTCTCAATCTTCTAAGCCTCCAACTTCTGAAGTGCCTCAAACACCCAAAGAAAAAGCCTCACAAGAATCTGAAACTCCGAAGGCACCGGAAAGGTCTCAATTATCAAATTTGTCTTCTATAGAATCAAGAGCAGGTGAGAATATTTCAGAACCGGTATCCACAGCAGAACCTAATGTTTCTGAGGCATCATCGGAGAAGACCACTCTTGAACCATCATCTGAACCATCTAATACGCCAGAGTCACCTATTACAACTGAAGCGTTGTCTGAACCGTCAACCACACCTGAACAATCTACTACTGAAGGAGCTTTAACTACTGAATCCGCATCGTTAACTACCGGACATGTCACAGAAACAACGTCTACTGTAGTTCCAGACCAATCCACGACTACAGAAGCTGCATCGACATCTGAAGCATCATCTGAACCATCAACTCTAGAAGTATCGTCAGAATCAGTATCTACTATTGCTTCTGAGCCATCAACCACTGAAGGAGCGATCACTACTCTAACCGCCTAAGAGCTTCAGAAGTAACCACGAAAGCCGCTGTTACCTCTGGTTAAAATAAATGATCTAGTTCAACACTCATGTAGAGTGTGATTTTATAAATTTAATCTTTTGTACAAATTTTTGTTCCTTACCTACTTCTGTATAAGTTGTATAAAGCTGTGTTTATGTCGGTACGGGTTTAATTTATATTACTTTGTAACATCTTGGTTTTAATGTTATGTGATATATTTATACGAAACATATTGGTATTGTTGTATATTTTTAAACCCCATAAGGATGTTAATATAGAAATATATTTTATAAAACAAAAATTGCATATTATAAAATCTCGCTATTTAATACTTTGCACGCGTCAGCATAACTGAGCTCAAAATTTTATATCAGCAAAATGTCAAGAGCAGAGCGCTAAATGAATATAATGGTTCATAGAAGAAGCTCTTCTTCTCTCTTGTGTTGCGTATAATGACGTAAACCCTAAGTAAATATATAATATTTATATAAATATTTGCAAGGATATTGCTGATTCTTTGAAATTAAAAAAAAAACGTAGATTAATCATGCGCCAGACGCGTGCACCATTTAAAGTATGTACATATGCCATGTTACCTCAGAACCGATAATAAGTAACGAAGGATTTTAAAATGTTCATTTTAAAGTAATAGGACGTATCAAATACAGCCAATTATCGTACTACACTGTGGCATTGTCTATCGTTTCTCGCTTAAACTTTAATTGCTAAAACAAACATTTGACAAAAACCCACAATGTTAGTATAAGTAATTGGGTATAATAGGCCTTTAGACGCTGTAAACTGTAAACATTCAGTTATGATGAAAATTAATAGGAGGATTAAACATGATATAGTGCAGGAGACAAGAGAACGCGTTTGATAGTTTACTTTACCAATACTAAGTACACAGTAATATTATACTGTTGTCAATACAATATAGTTATAATGAGATACGTGTCAGTCGGGCATTCAAGTGTCCATAAATATTGCATTAATAAATATTTTACTGCGATAAAAGCTATAAATAAATGATAGTGTGAAGACGAACTGTCAAACGGTAAACGTTTAACGGTTGTCTGCAGTTGGACTTCACCTTAAATGTCAAAATGCGGGTAAGGCTTACGAATAATTTGAAGACAAAATAGGATAATACTAATAAAAATAATTATTATAAATCATATAAACGCATTAAATACTTCTGTTACCATCAGTTGAGATAGTGAATTCAAACATTCAAATTCAAATTTAAACATTATACATTGCTAGAATACATGGATAAAGACAGATAAATACATATGTATGTGAAAACAATATAAAAGGCCTTTAGCAGCCGCGCTAGGGTCACCTGTGTTACGGCTGCTAAGCTACTTCCTATCATCAAAGCAATACAATATATTATTCAAACAACTTAATAAATATATTATTCAAACAACAAACATAAGCGTATCATATACATATTAAACAATTAACAAATCAATCAATAATTCTTAAGCCATTTAAACGATAGACATCGACGAATATATTTCGTCGTGTTACTTATGTTATTACTAACTATTACTATAGGTAACTAATATTCTGACTCTAACTCTAATATCCCACCTAGATAACCGCTTAAGAATAATTCTTAGCAGCGAACATTTAATCGACAACTGGGAATTATTTTCAGATGTCGCTAATTATCGTTAGGTCGAGTCATAGTGATAATTTATAGTTGTTGATATCTCAAAGATAATAGCCACCACGATGTATTGCAATTTAAGAAGAAGAAATATAAGACCTTCTTGCTAAAAGACGCGTTTATGTCGATGTACGCTAGTTACCGTATGCTTACTTTTGATGTAAAAAATCTTATCCGCATTAATATTCACATTCCATTTCAACATTTACCAACTGATAGTTTTTCAACAAATGAGTTTAACAATTTATATTTTCCGGTAAGAATCGGAATACCACTAATATACATTTATATATACTGGTATATGTGAAAGTAACTCTGTCTGTTACGTTTTTACGCCTAAGCCGCTGTAACGAGTTCGATGAGTTTTGAGATAGATAGGATCTAGGAAAAGAAGCTACATTTTATTCTGGAAAAAGTATGGTTTTCATGGAATAACTATTGAGATGAACGGGATACCGTAGTCCACGCGGAAGAATGCGGGGCGCAGCGAGTGTGATATAATTAATGAATGCTACACAAGTTTTACGCAGATTACAATAAATTAGCAAGCGTAAGAAAAGTGCAGGCCACCATGTCGCCGGCACGCGCTAATGTCACTGACCTCAAACACTGTGTTGCCTTGGTTCACGTAACGAGCCCATCGATCTGAGCTAAAACACTGCGCCAGAAATGGATTCAGCCATCGACTTTTTATTGTTCTTCAAATGGACCAGTTTTAACCGACTTCCATATTATTGAGGTTCTTTATGTTGATGTAAAATGACAACCTTAGGCGTCATTAGAGATCTGATTTGAATTTTTTTCTTTCATTCGATAAGATATGTTACTTTCAGATCAATAAAAAAAAGGGGTTCGCTTTTTTTTCTTAGAAATTTCATGAAATTGATGCCTTTGTACATTTATCAGTGATAATAAAGCTCGAGGTCGCACAACGAGCTACAGAGAGAGAGCGATGTTAGTGGTTCCTCCGAGATAAAATCAGAGATGAGGAGATCCATAGAAGAGCAAAAGTCACAGACATAGCTCAGCGGATCAGCAAACTGAATTGGCAGAACTTATGGCCAATGGTGTCGAAATGTACTCGAATTAAGACCACGAGCTGTCAAACGCAGCGTAGGACGTACACTTACATGGCGAACAGACGACCTGATAAGATCGCAGGAAGAGGCTGCATTTGGCTGGAGGCCGGTCTTTGTTGACATGGTTGGCGCATTCAGCCAGATAAATTAGTCCCTTGTCCCGATGGTTACCGAGTCAACATGTCCTGGAGATGCCTCATACAGAGGCGAAACACATATCGAAGAGGCTCCGGAGGAAGACTGCATGTGTACATAATTATCATCGCTCTGCATACTTCCTGCAATTCACACGGGAAGGAGGGCGGTGCACACTGTAGACCAGCCTGCATGGACTATCTATTCTCGCAAAATGATTACTAAAGTTGTTGTGTATTGAATATATTTTTAGGATAGATATGGGCAGATCTAAAGGCGCTTTATAGAAAAAAAGTAGAACAGAAGAACTGATCAAGAGGCTGGCTGTTACTTTGTATATATAAACGTCGTTACTACATTTAACCATTCTTTTGTGTTAGTGTCTATATACAGTTTACACTCTCTAGTATTAAAAACTGGTTTAAGTTTTCAACCAATCGCATTGTTCCTTATTTTGATGTATTTTCAAGGTTTACCAGATCACAGGTGTAATGAATAACATATATCAAGTTACAATCGTGTATTCGAGGTATTCATAGGTTCCTGAAGTAATGTAATATCAATACCTATATAACTACAGATTATTTTGTAGCAATCACTTTTCAACACCCTTATAATATCATCTTTCATTCCTTTTAAAACCTTTGCTCATCTTTCAAGGACCGATATCGATGCATTGTGCATTTAGTAAATGGTTTGGTCCATTATCTTTACTAGGAGCTCTAGGGTTAGCGAGTTTTCATAACACGAAGACACGGGAGTGTCTTGAGCCAAGTACATAATGTATTATATAAAATTTCGGAGAAGGAGCTTGAAATAGTACAAACCAAGGAAGTCAGCCGCGCAAATTATCCTTCACAGGGTTCTCACAAAATTAATAAATTAACATTTAACAAGCAGACTGCCACGCTATAATAGTTAATTAAAAAATAAATTAAAAATGAAATACTAGTTTTTGTTCGGTTCGCTGTATACCGTGTAAGTAAACCAAACTAAAATGTAGGGAATCATTTCCAATAAATAAAAATACAGAATAAAGAATCTTTTAAATACTATTTTAGATTGTAGGTCATAAGATATATAATAAGACAGAACGGTATTCTGTATTCGTTGGTTAAAATACAAATAATATTCAAATGTCTCCCTTCTAAAAATTGAACGTAAGTTCCGCCTAACATGATGTTAATGCGTTAATACCACAGTTTAAAGTTATGTTGATAAAAATATATCACTAAAACAGACAATTATGAGTAATGATTAAGATTTTATAACTTCGTGATACACCGTGTAAATCACAGCGTCTAATTGAACAATGAAACCTTAAGTAAGTAAGTAGTTTAATGAAGCGCAGCCATCGGTCTGTGCGCCTAACAAAGAGCACGCACACTTAACAGTACACCTGTGTGTCAGTGACTTAACTATGTACGATCTGAGCTGCAACTTCTCTTATAGAGTGCAGCACTTTTTTATGAGTTGGCTTCGCACAGTTTTGAAATGTTATCAAAATTATTTTTATTTAGTTAAATATGTTCCTATTTTGATGCAATGATAGCTCAGCGGTGGGAGCACTCGCTGTCAAACTGATGGACGCTGGTTCGATCCTTATGACGACTTCAGCTTCCGGTTAAGGTAACACCGTTATCAAACTCCCAACATGGTGGAGAGTACTTTCGAGTACCAGCCTGGCTAGGCAGTAGTAGTTATGTTATGAAATCAAACTATCTGAAATAATGTAACAATAGTTTTCTGCATTTTACGATAGAAGTCGCCAAATTATCTATTAATCACTTTTTTAAACATCCATTATTATATTTTATATGAACCTGAAGCAACCAATATTTGAGACGATAATATGTATGTCCGATCTTGATTTTTAAAACTCTTGGCATATACTCTCTTGCAGCACATAGTTAAGTTTATTTTGTGTATTTTTTAAATGACCAAGCAAATTCATCCTCTTACAATTAGGAAACATACATAATATCTGAGTGACAAATAGAATTCTTTAGATTTTGAAAGCCATGGTTGTTAGCTTGGATAGAACATTATCTAGCTACTTAATCTAAATAAAAGTGTTTCGTGAAATGTTTGTGATAATGGAAAAGTTACATTTTATGCAATGAAAGGTCAGCGATAACGGCTTCGGCTTTCAAAGTGACGGACCCTTGTTCAATCTCCTCCATCTGGATGAGCTTTCGGTGAAGGTAAAACCGTCAAATTCTCAGCAGGTATTTTCAACTACCTATTTGGCTAACTACCACCATCGAGTGTGTTCCAGGTAGCAGTCCTTGAGAGCCAGTAAACATTCTAGGTCTAGCAAAATAAAGTCTTCGACCACATCGTCACTGCCTATCAAGTGAGATAGTAGTCAAATTCTCGATATCACAAAAGGAAGAATCTAAACAAAAAGAAATGCCAGCTTTACAGTTGTATCTCAAAAAGTTCGAGAGTTTGATCACTGCGCTGTATCATTACAGCACGCCCTCTTGCATTGTGCAACCGCTGATAACAGCAAGATACTAAACGTTGCTAAACTGACTAGCGAACAAGGCTCCTAGGTTTTATGCAACGCCTATCCGACAGGTTGTAACACATACTTACTTTTTATCAATTTATAAAATAATGTAGTTATACCATAATCTATACATTGTATGTATACATTATGGCTTATATTTTCTTACGTAGGCTTCAGAGCCTTGAACTTCGGCGTAGAGTAGCAAGCCTATCGGTTTTCTATCGGGTGCATTTCGGAGAATTGCACTGGAATTGCATAATCTGATTCCACCATCCCCTTTCTATCATCGGTCGACTCGACGTACGGCAATTCGCCATCGCTATATATGGTATATGGTAAATATAGCACCTATACTAGAGTCATCTATAGGCTACCAATAGCTAGTGGATTGCTCAAATGTTATTGCAGTTGCTGCAGTATTGTAATTAGTTATTAGTGTTTTATTTTAATAAATGTATCTGTAATATATATAATATGACTAAGCTCAGCTCCACGCTACTAGAATAAGATTCTCGCACTTCCGTGGTAGTCCCATTTAAATTTCATCAAAATCAGTGTTTGTGTTACACTCCAATTATAACTGAAAAGTGTTATGTCTGTTTAGATGACTTCCTAAGTCGGTGAACACACACAATGACAATTGAACCCATTAAGTAGCAAAGGTCACTGAAAAGAATGAAAAAACAATTTACCAAAAAATGGAACCGAGTGGGTACCATGATTGGGTACCGACTTCAACAAGTGATGTCACACTTTTGAGTGTTGAAGTCGGTTCCATTTTTCGGAATAAATATAAATAAATATATATATAATAATCTAATACGTTCAATCCCTAATTTGAACATTGTGCTCAAAGCTTAAACTTGACATTATCGTGTACCTCATTCCTCGCCTCATTTATGACACGTGTAGAAGAATTTGCTTTTACTCCCAAATACCGGTACCATGTACATGTGTGTATCGCAAACTAATTTACATAGAATACCGAATCCCCACAAGGAGAAAATTCAGGGTCGCAATAAATCGTTGGATAAAGTGGGCGTTATGTTACTTCATAGGTAATTTGAATGCAGAATTCAATCAATTAAATACCTCTTACGCCAAAACCAAAATGATTTTCAATTTGGTAATGAGTACCTACTTATACTTAACCGGTGAAAACCTGTTTTATTGAATCTGTATACTTTTCTGATAAGTTGGCAATTGTTTTTTTATATATAATGTCTTTTATAGGAGTAAAATATTAAGGGGTAAAACAAAGTTACTAAAAGAGCTAACCTATTTAACTTTTTACTAGGTATGGTTTAGTATTATAGCTATGTTTTATTGCAGTTTTCTGAGGGTTATACATTATTATCATAACTTACGGCCAAACAGCCCGGAAGCAATACATACAAAATATCATAAGTTAGTTAATACGTCTAGTCGAAGGAACACGTGACCAAAATGCTGGCCCTTATCTTGCACAAAGATGCAATTCAATATGGCAATGCCGCCAGCATATTGGGAACGTTACCAACGGATAGCGGATTGTTAGATTAAAATGAAGACGGTTTTTAATTTGTATAGTTTATCGCACTATTTAAGTTTAAAGTGTATGATTTAAAATAAATTAAGTATTTTTGTTACTGTCCATAATCATTCTGTATCTTTTTAATGGGAACTTCGAGAAGATTGCAATGGAATTGGAAGTATTAAAAGGTGCTTATGTTACTATACATTTGGTTCTTCTTCTAGTTTTACAGCGATACATTAGATATAATTACAAAAAGTACAGAATTTGAAATACCTTCGTATTGAGTTGGTTTCATTCTAAAAATATTCTAAAATCTAAAGTCTATGAGGATGGTCATCGGACATGCTCGAAACGTAGATCTAAAACTTGGGCTCTATGCGTGAGCAAAGCCGGATAATACATATATTGTATATAATTAAAGATACAATTTCTAAAATAATAAAATATTATTTTCAAACAAGACTATAGTTATAATTTAATTTATTAAACTGTGGTTAAAGCACCCAGAATGCTGGCTGCGTTTCCACGTTGAATAGCAAAGCTTAATCTTTGAGCAAGATAGCTTGTAGCTTGACTGGCCGGTTGGCGCAGTTGGTAGCACTCTGCCTTCTGAGCCGCTGGTCCCGGGTTCGATTCCCGGACAGGTCAAACATTTGTGTGCATGAACATGTCTGTTTGACCTGTGTCTGGGTGTGTATATGTAAATAAGTATATATATCAGTCATCAGGTTACCATAGTACAGGCTCTGCCTAGTTTGGGACCTGAAGACCTTGTGTTAATGTTAATAAATAAATAATAAATAAAATAAAATAAAGGCAAGCATTTCGGCCAAGTGCTGGTCCGATAGGTCTTCAAAAATTCAATTGTAAAGATACTAAAAAAACAATTATTGTTTTAAATAAATATATGTTAATCTATAATGGTTGCATTATAGATTAAAAGTTGTATGTAATTGACTGATTGTGATAATTGATTGATTGTGTAATTGATTGATGAATTGTGTTGTGTGTAATTGACATGAACTTCTGCATTCGGCTTAACTTATTTTTAAAGGACATTCTAAAAGAAGGGACTTATTAATTCGGTTATATCTTAACTTGCAAAGATTTAAAAATCTTCATTTAATAGGAAATGCATTTAGATCTATCCCATAAACATGACATTAAAGTCGGTTGGGTACATCTCTCCATTTATGATAAAATTTTAAAAGTGTTATATCCCTTACATATTTACATGTCGAAAACTTTTTATAAATTTATTTATATTATATTTGGGTTTTCTGGTGTCTTACATCTATATAACATACCTAAGAGTAAAATAAATAGGCAGGAGCCATTTACAAGCCTCCGCAAAGAAATGCTTTTATCTTATATTTTACCCCATATATTAGCAATCCATGTTTAAGTATATCTCAAAGTTACATCGGAAGAGGCACTAGCGATTTGAATGACAAATTAAACAAGGATAACATTATGCTCAACAAGTTAGTCTATATTAGAGTCTTGCCTGAGGAAACACCGAGCCGGACGAAGCCCGGTTGCTTATGTACTAGATTTCCATTTAGACGCTGCTATATAACTCCAAGAGATGAGATGGAGCAGGTTACTAAGTATTTACGTACAATAGATTGCATTATCTCTTATGCTTTTGTATTAAGTATGCATTTGTAACTCCAACCAATATTGTATAAATCAATAGTCAAGAACGATTCAAAGTTGTCGCTAGATTTATGCTGACAAGAAGTGCTCGTGCGCTTACATTTGTAATTTATAATGTATGTTACATTGTGTTACAACAGTGACACAGTCGACTTTAACGAGGCAAGTAGAAAGCCCAGATGTCACGATAAGCCAATATGTGGTTGAATAGCAATGGATGGATAATGTAATGATTTTTCGATATCGGAAATAGGAATCAATAATTTGGGATCGATCTCGTGTGCAGCGCGATGCGACGGCTCGGATCGAAAGTGCGATGCGATGGCGGTGCGAGCGCGGAGCGGGCGTCGTGGCAGGGGTGTGGTATAAAAGCAAGCGCACCACTACCACTCTGACATAGTTGACGACACTCCACGTGCCCCGTCGCCGCACGTCACGTCACACCACAAACATGAGATTCCTGGTGAGTGAAGTGATATTCTCTTATTCAATTTCTCATCTCTTCTCGCTCACGGGTCAGTGGGCATCAGTGAACTGATAATGAGTGCTTTCCAGTTTGAAGGACGATCAGCTGTTGCGAGATGCGGTTACCAATAAGGTCGGCGAGCAGTTCGATGTCAACTTTGACATTTAAATGTCTTCGTCTCCGAATTCGAACGTTTCACGATGCGTACTTGAGTACTGATTAGTACTAGTATGGCAGGCGGATGGCTCACATATAGAATACGTATATTACAAGGCCTTGCCCTTTATTCTATTTTATTGCAAACCTCTATATTATATTGTTTCGTAGAAAGAGGCTTTGTTTTTTGTTGCTATATGAAAGTGTGCGATATTAAATATTTAATTTTACAAATTTCTAAAATTTTTTTGCATTTTTAATGTAACAATTGCAAACAGATTATGTTTCTTTTTTAGTAAGTGAAATCATAGTTAAAACATTCAAAAGATGGTATTCTTAGTGATCTATTGTTGATAGTAACGGAAAGTGTAACACTTTAACTCTTTCGCACATTTCAAACGAACACGTAGAAAGCACATAACATGGACAACTAGATAATTTTAAATTGTGTCTTTGCTAGTTTATACACAATTAATAACATCCACTCCATCACGTCATTATATAATTAAAATATCACAATATCATAAACTATATAATGTTTACATGTCCACTCATGGGATTGTAAAGATATCTCAAATATAATAAAAAAAAACTTTGACCGCACTATGAGATCAGAGTTATCAGAAAGTGTTTGGTTTAAGTTTGTTGTGCGACACGCGTGCAAATCGATACTTTGTGTTTTCGTATACCTGGCGGTATTTTTAAGTTTGGTCTGTTTAATTGAACGATTTTCATACGTGTCGATTGACACATTTTAAGGTAGCCCGAAGGTAACATTTTGAATACGTAAACGAACAACAGATTGAATGTAAAGCACATAGTTCATTATTAATCTCAGTAATTAATGTAAACACAACCTTAACATTACTGGGACAAATGAAATTAATTCTAATCCCTGACCTGTCTACTTTAACCGTGAACTTTACTTTTACATTCATAAACTTTGAAATAGTTTTCTGATAAATATGCATAACATTATTCAAAACTAGAATTATGTGGAGCATCAGACCATTAACTTCTCATTTGCAAGTATCAAGATTAATAACATGTGTCCACATCGCTCCATTTCTACAAGTCTGTTACTTTCGATTGAACTAACGATCTTTTTTTTCATATATTTCAAATTACATCACGTCTTTTCTAGGTCACAACCAGATATAATGTCCAGAGGTGTAAGGTTAGCTTACGTCTTCGAGAGTATTGCAATATTTTCAGTGATACAATACGTACATAAAAGATAGCTAATTGTATTTTTTATCGTCGTTACGAGAACTATGATTCATACACTTAAGTTTGAACGAAACAACGTAACAGAATTCAGAGAAGCGAAGGGTACCGGTCCATCATAATGGTTTAATAATTCTTATTACGAGATATGAATTATCGGCGACGCAATCAGCAACCACACAAGCTAATCGTATCGGATTTCATAGAGATTTGGATTCCGATTGGACTAAGCCATCACAGTTGTTTCAATCCAGCGTGTCACGATATATTTAGAAATTATAATGGAACCCCATAACAATATCGTTAAAAGCTAACGATACCAGCTACTTCACGGTACCATCATTTTAAAAATGTAAAGGCTAAAGAGCTACCCATTATGTAACACTTAGTAAACAATGCGTAGTAGTTAACAAGGCGTAACTAAGAGTTAAGCGATTTCAATAAGACCAAAACCATACATGTAGACATACGCCGTAGGAGCCAATTCATATAATATAGGGGCCCACTTTCGCCCGAGCTGCGCCTGCGCGTCGAACCAGCCGGTTTCACAAGACGCCGCCTATTGTATCCGCTCCATCTTATCTTGCGACATAACGAATATTTTCAATCTGACATCATCTCGTTACTCAATTTACGAAAATGTCATATTAATGATTCAACTCGGAATTCCAGGTTGTATCCGTCGCTGTGCTGTCTCTTGCGACAGCTCTCCCTCAACGGAGAGTACCGCTTAAGCCCGAGGAGGCAGAGTACCAGGTGTCAGCGGAACAGAATTACAACAACTACCCACAGCAACCGCAGCCGGAGCAGTACAATCAACAAAGGACCATCGATGACTTCAGACCTAAAGTGCACCTCGAGACCACCACGTACATACCCATCCTCTATTTCAATAAGGAGCAAGCCTCGGACGGGAGCTACCAAACATCGTAAGTTGTAATGTCACCTGATTCAAACAATTGTTATACTTGCGTAATGTAGGACTAAACATGTCTACTTTTAGAGGGGTATCCCAGCAATCGCCACGCTTGGCAGGCAGGTTGCAAGAAGCAGTATGTTGATTATATCTGCAGGAGGCGCTGCTGCCCGCTCTCGAGCCGAAGCAGACTCTTACGGAACCCACGGGTAGAAATGGGGATACAGTTCTTGGCCGGTACCCTACAGCAACCACGGCATACTCGATACCGATACATAAATCACCTAGCTTCTCGTTTTTCTTAATTTCATCGGCAGTACGGCATGAATAATGTTGTAATATTGCATAATGACACTTGTTAGTGGCGAATACACATCATTACTTCACGTGAAATAATCTTTCCTCGTTATTGCTGTCGTTTGCAACTGACGTATGACAACCTTGACATGCCATTTTTGAATAATTTTGTTTTTGTGGGGCAAATGCCTCTATTATAATAAAACACTAATAACTAATTACAATACTGCAGCTACTACAATAACATTTGAGCAATCCACTAGCTATTGGTAGAGCCTATAGATAATTCTAACCCGCTACCGGCTGGCATTTTGAATATTTGAATATTTGTTCTGTTATATGACTTCAGATACGAGACCGGTAACGACATCCATGCTCAAGAGCAGGGGTCCCTGAAACTCCTCGGGGAAAACAAAGACATCTCCGCCCTGGTACAGTCCGGTTCCTACAGCTACACTGCCCCTAATGGGCAGATCATCACTGTGGAGTACACAGCTGACGAGAATGGATTCAGAGTGTCTGGAGATCATATCCCTACCCCCCCTCCCGTCTCAGCTGAAATCCAGAAGGGTCTGGACCTGATTTACGCCGGGATCAGGGCCAATAAGGTATGTTTTTATTATATAGCGTATTGAACACATAACTTCTCAACCATCTCACCTTTGTATAATTGGTTCATGGCACATCACAATAGTTTATTTGGCCAAAAGACAGCCATCTATGTATGTATTCCTTATTATTCTTACAAAAACCCTATAATGTCATTCAACACAGGGGCATACATATATTATATGACTGCCCTATATATTTAGTATTATATAACTAAATTCTAGTACCTACAACTATTATTGTTAATATGCAATGTCTTAAATCGTTATTATGAGGTGATTCGTATGAGTGTTCATAGGCACCTTTTCATCAAACTTTTTGTAGGCGGAGGACTAATACCAAAACGTGGACTTTAAAGATTGATAATTGTATTTAACTATAGATATACTTAGCCACACGTATTACGAACACATATTTTTTAATCTTTGCTGCAACATTCTTTAACCCTACAGATGCTCATTTTGTGTTTTTACTGTTTTAAAACAGTTTCGTCAAAACCAACGGTTAACAGCTTTTTTAGCTAAAACTAATGGTAATTGTAGGTAAAAATAACATTAAAAATACTATTTATTTCTCCCATACAACAAAAAGGATCATTCGAGATGGAGGATGACAGTTGTATATTATTCATAATATGAAACTATGAAGTTTCATCTCGGTTCATTTTCAAATGTCAACTTGAATCTGAATGGTGACATCTATATTTATATATATTACATAAAGAGAACGCGTTTAAGGTCAAATACCTCAGGCTATGAGCAACTATAAATGGTTAGTTTATTATTATATTAGTATAGTAAAAATTGAATAGTTAATCTCCTGAACAGGTGTTGAGATTGTATGTTGGTGTGTGGCTGAGATCTGTGTTGACACTCTTTTAAAGATCTCTTTAATATAGAAAATTGGGAAACTATTGTTCAAACTACCTTTATTTAAAAAAAATCAGTGCCCATAGTAATTGAGGTTACGTCATGTAAATACTTATTTATTTAACAATTGCAGTGTTCGACCACTGAATAGTAGTAATCTAAAGAATCTACACTATTGCAGTGTAGTGCCGCACACAGCGGTCATATAATCTTTTTTTTTTTAAGATTAGTTTGAAATGTTTCTTTTTAATTTCAGGAGCGTAATGATTTGGAAGCTAAGAATAACCCCGAAGCCGCCAGACAACAAGAAGAGAAAGCAGCTCTCGACTACAAAGGTCAATACTACCCTAATTAGTGATGTTGTGAGGACTTGTGAATAGTAAGCTACTTGTCACCGTGGATATTAGAACAAACATGAGACTTCTGTAACGACTGCGTAGATATATACCTTGACTTTGGTCATCAACAACGAGTGTCGCCTGACTAGTGCTTGTAGTGGGTACTGTTGAACCGTGAGAGTGAAACATCGGTACACACAGTAATCATTTATGATCGCGAAATCCTGCCATATTATATTAACATTTCCATAAGATTATGTAAATGCGGATAGCAACACATTTTGTCTGATGGTTGCTATATAATAAATCTTAAAAAGGGGGCCATATCTAATAATACTGATTATTGAGTGATGCAAATAAAATTAATAACAACAAATTATCTCAACTTTTTAGAAATACAATATATAATGAATTCTGACTCTATGTCGGCCGTAGCAAATGACTATATGAATTACCAGTAATTTTGTGATAACGTATAAATACAAGTAAAAAATAAACTGAATTTTAGAAAAGTTGTATAGGTACCTACTGTGAATGTTCATTTTATACTTTTGTACATATCTTTTTTTTATTATAAGGATTAAGTTTAAATAAAAAGTTATACATTTAATAGACGTTTTACTTTTAACCGTTCATTTCGGCGTGTACACCACTGCAATAATATTAAGTAATGGATCCGAAATGGGAAATGCTGTATTTAAATCATTTTGCTGATAACCTTACAGCAATGGTGATAATTAACTACATAATTATATTTATGAATTGTTTAATAAATTTTATCATATAGTTTTATAAACGTTTTTTGTTAAGTACAAAGTCTTACATTAAAAATTATGTTGTTCTGTAAAATTAATGTAGTATATTACTACTAACCGTACAATTACTACTTCAATCATAATATTAGGTTTAATTCGGATTTGATAAAAGCAGGTAACGCAACACTATCCCACATGATGTTAAGTGAAGATCACATCGACTTAGAACACCTGTTCTATTATAGCTGGGAGATGTCTACGTTATAATATGCTTCCATTTGAGCCATATCTCTCCCGAGCTATGCGCAGGCGCGGGCGAGGGTCGTGTGAGACGCACCATCGTACAATCTCAGAATGCAGGTACTATCTATTCACTCGAGGTTTGAATACAACAAGACTGTATCAGTCCTGTCGACCGACGATACAACCGGGGTGATTGTGATTCATTTGCGCCAAACAATCGCCGAAATGTATCCGATAGTAAACAGATAGGCAAACAAATCTGCACCGAAGCTCGATGCTTACGTTCAACTAGAGTCGCTGCCAAAGATCTTTTTGCCCTTTGATTCAAGCGCTTACTTGTTCCACAGATAAAAACTCCCTATTCCATTTACGAGCGGACTTTTGATAAATGTTGATAAAATTTTGATAAAACGGAGTACTGATCACTTTGGCCAAATATGCATCTCTAAGGCAGCCAATTGGGATATTGAGTTCATGTAGCGCCCAGAGTTGACGTGAACGTGAGTGACGCGAACAAGTTCCTGGTGGCTGGTAAACGGCACGGGTACGTTACGGAGTAATGGTGAAAGACGAAAGCAGCCGACCTGCTGTGCCATGTGCATCTGGTCTTATGTACGCGGAACTGTGAAGGAGCGATGAAATGTGATTCCTACTGAGCTATTATTTGTCGCCATATAATGGTGTACCAAACAATTGTGCGGTTTTGGGGCGTTTTCCCCATGTTTTTAATTATGCGCCAACCAACAAGAAGATGTATATTTCGGTGTCATGTTAGTTATGTCGTCGTAAAGTCAGACGATATAACGAAATAGTGCAAAAAGTACAGACAGTTACTAGACAATAATGATGTTAACAGACTGTCGTGTTGCTTTTAACGGGCGGTAAAATGTTGATAAAACGATCGGCCAAACGCATTCTCTTAGCATCTTCACTGTATGAGACGATGAAATTTACGACAGTTGAAAATAAACTTTTAACTATGTACCTTGTTTATATGTATTAGGATTATCGTGATATTGAAATAAGCGATTAATATATATTTTTTTAATATAATGTATCTTTAAAAGTATTTTACAATAACAAACTATTTTACAAATATTGTGTTACGTCCAAATAACAATTATTTGAACGTAAGTTCCGCCCGGCGTGAACCATACAACTGTAAGTGTGCTTCGTCCAAATAATAATTATTTGAACGTAAGTTCCGCCCGGCGTGAACCATACAACTGTAAGTGTGCTTCGTCCAAATAATAATTATTTGAACGTAAGTTCCGCCCGGCGTGAACCATACAACTGTAAGTGTGCTTCGTCCAAATAATAATTATTTGGACGTAAGTCCCGCCCGGCGTGAACCATACAACTGTAAGTGTGCTTCGTCCAAATAACAATTATTTGAACGTAAGTCCCGCCCGGCGTGAACCATACAACTGTAAGTGTGCTTCGTCCAAATAATAATTATTTGAACGTAAGTTCCGCCCGGCGTGAACCATACAACTGTAAGTGTGCTTCGTCCAAATAATAATTATTTGGACGTAAGTCCCGCCCGGCGTGAACCATACAACTGTAAGTGTGCTTCGTCCAAATAATAATTATTTGGACGTAAGTCCCGCCCGGCGTGAACCATACAACTGTAAGTGTGCTTCGCTTGATATACCTAGGAGAGAACACGTTACGCCTTATCTCGTTAAACGAGGTATATTAAATATGAAACTACGTAGAGAGCTTCACTTAGCATGTATTACGCCAGGTTCTGCTTTGATATACCTAGGAGAGAACACGTTACGCCTTATCTCGTTAAACGAGGTATATTAAATATGAAACTACGTAGAGAGCTTCACTTAGCATGTATTACCCAAAAAGTAATTTGGAATAAAAAGCCAGAATACCTGTTTGAGAAACTTCTATGGTCCAAAGATATGCATTTACTGAACACACGGTCAAAGTTTCGCAGTAATCTCGCTACACCCATATATAAAACTACTGGTTTTAGAGGTTCCTTTAAGTATAGCGCGTCCAAAATATGGAACAATATCCCGCCACCACTAAAAACTAAACAAAGTTTTAACGTATTTAAAGTAAAATTAAAGAAAATACTTCTTGAACGCCAAAAACATAGCTTTACAGGAACCTTTAAAATTTTGCAAAATAGGCCTAAGAAACAATGAACCATGTCATACCATCAACACTCAACAGCCCACAAGATCACACAGTCTCACACACGCACACACACACACACGCACGCACACACACACACGTACGCACACACACGCACACGCAAGCACCACCAACAAGAATATAGCCTTTTTTTCATTGAAGAATATTTTTTTTAATGCTATTCTGCACATTCTTGGTTTTTCATGTTATGTTAATAGTTTTTTTGCAATTTTATTATTATATGTATTAGATTGAAATGTCCTCTAAACCTTTATCTTTGACTGTAGCAGGAACCATGTCAGTCTGTTCTGCAATTTGTAATAGCCTTGAATGATCCGCCTTTTACACAACTTTTCCTCCCGGCAAACATCTGTCCGGGAAGGGATATGCTGAAAAACAGCGCAGTCTATTTTCACCCAGTGAATTTAAACTCTGCACATGCTGAGCATAGCCCTTTTGCCTTACATGTAATGTTTCTGTCATGTCTTTGTAATTGTGTTGTAATTTGTGCTAATATTTGAGGCAATAAATGAAATTTTATGTTATTTTATGTTTATGTTGATAAGATATCAACTGTTGTTTTAATGTTGTAACGGACTAATGCTGTTTGCCTTTACCGGCATACGCTGACAGCTTCACCGGAGCTATCAAGTGCAGTTTTGGTCAGCCCTATTAATACGTTTGATACAAATAAAGCCAGATGGCGCTAAGAACGACATCTGCCAAATTTATTCCTACAAAAATGTAGACGTAAGTTCTTAGTTTTGCTATGTATCATGTTATACAATGATAATCTTTTAAATATAGTGCTATCGTAGACCACCCATCACTGACGGAATCATTATATACGTATACCGAACGCTTTCCTATTTGTAATTATAGTTTCGCTATAATATAATCGGTAAATGGTAAAAACAAAAAATGTTCAATATCTAACATAGATAATTATTTTCTTGAAAAGAATTATATTCGAGTTTTTTTTTTTATTATATTTAATAATTATAAAAATTATATTTTTTTATATCAACTATTCTACCCGCCACAGATCCATCAACCACTGATAAAAAGATACAAAAATTAAAAATCTAAATATACCCATTGAAATGCATAAAAACTACCGAATTAAATAGAAAAAAAATACCTAAAAATGGAACCAATTTCAACCGAAAACAGTAAGGTGGTTCGATTTACATCAAACGTATTTTTCCATAGATGTGAAAAGAGTATATTTTCACCCTAGTGAAACTGTGGTTGGTTTTGCCCCAAATATAGACCAATATCTAAACCAACCACAGTTTCAGAATTATACTCTCTTTTCACATAAATGGAAAAATACGTTTGCATAGAAATCTCCACCTTAAGCAGCTACCGTAAGCGCGACGTTCGAGTGAGTACCGTTCTGGTTCTGACGTTAGGCTCTGTAAACATTTGCGGGCAATGGCAGGAAACTTATTGTTTTTCTCCTTGATCATCATTTTTCAGGAATGAAATGATCAGAGAGAGAACCAAACTTGTCGACATAGCCTGGAGGATTAGCAGGCTGAAGTAGCCGGGGTGGCCATATTAGTCGAAGAACTGATATCCGTTTGGGGCAGACGTGGTCTAGAGTGGACTGCGAATCGGCAAACGTGGTGCTCGACGCCTTCGTAGGGTGCCTGACAACGGCTGGATGCGGGAGATCGAGATTCCTTTTCAGTTACGTGCAATGGGAGAGGCTTCTGTCCAGCAGTGGTCTAGAATAGGCTGACGATGAAAGCATTTTTCGCCTTAATTAGTCCACATTTTTTGCAATATTTCAGGTCGTAATTATGCTTAAAGCTGTTTATACATGTACTTAATAAACGGATCCCATCAAATGCCACAAGCAGAACAGGATCCTGAGGGTCAGTACACCATGTGGCGACAGACCGCAACGTTGGACCGCTGTATGAGTTGGTGTTTCACAACAAACTTATTTCTCGCTCTTTAAGCATTACGCTGCCTACTGTAGGTATGACAGCTTTGTGTAATTTTCCCACTAAGTTTGCAGGAAACCTGATCAATTTGCGTAAGCATTTCATTACGGCTATCACGAGTGCATCTGTTTAGATGCAACACTTATAAGAAAAAGCAAGTTTATTTTGTAATGAGCTAGTATGAGAAGATATTCAAAATGTTGTAAGTTATATAAAGTTCAGTAATTAGTTTGTTGAATAATGTATAATCGTTCTGATGCTTTACTTATAATCTGTATGCGAAATGAAACTTAATTTCACATTTTAGGAAGAAATAGTTGCTTATCGTAATTTACTTTTCGGAACGAGGTAAATATATAAATAATAATAATAAATCCGAGGTATAAGTACACACCAGCGCCAGTTCTTGAAGAGTTTTCAGAATGTTCGTGCGTTGCTCTACTGGGACCGCTCTATCATAACGGACAGGATTATTGTTGCCAATAAGCCTATCGTTTTGGTCGACCGGTCTCAACGCCGGGCAGTGCTCGTCGACATCACCATCCCGCATGACGAGAACCTCGTAAAGGCTGAGAAGGAATTTCGTTTTTAATATTTATACTGTAAAAAAACTAAACCTAAGAAAAAAAGAAAATAAAGAGATAATAATAATAATCTAATACCATCCCTTGAAATTGTAATGGACGGAAGACATTTTAATTTGCATGTTAGTAATGCGAGGGCAAAGTGACACCAAGATATTCTGACGACGAAAGTTCAAATAAGATGACTGTGGTCATCGTTGTACAATTAGACTAAGCGTCTCCGTTTGATATTCTGATAGCGAGTGTCAGATCTATGCATTTGCTAATATAATTAAGCAAGACGTGTGGAAAGTTCAGTTTATTCAAGTCTTTAAATAAATTAAATTTAAAATTAAATGCATATGCAGCCAAATGGCTAACAATATTTAAAATTTACGAGAAAATACCTATATCGCCAGATTTGAAAATGCTTTTAAAAATAATTACTTCAAAAATGCTTATTTAAGATTTATATACGAGTTTAAGCTAGCTGTGATCGGTCTCGTTAAATGATTTATCTGCAGTACTTACACAACTAAGTGATGTTCATAACAAGCACAGTTACAAAAGAACATTACAATACTTATATAATTGTACATTACTAAATTATGCAAGTAATTAGTCCACATTTTTTGCAATATTTCAGGTCGTAATTATGCTTAAAGCTGTTTATACATGTACTTAATAAACGGATCCCATCAAATGCCACAAGCAGAACAGGATCCTGAGGGTCAGTACACCATGTGGCGACAGACCGCAACGTTGGACCGCTGTATGAGTTGGTGTTTCACAACAAACTTATTTCTCGCTCTTTAAGCATTACGCTGCCTACTGTAGGTATGACAGCTTTGTGTAATTTTCCCACTAAGTTTGCAGGAAACCTGATCAATTTGCGTAAGCATTTCATTACGGCTATCACGAGTGCATCTGTTTAGATGCAACACTTATAAGAAAAAGCAAGTTTATTTTGTAATGAGCTAGTATGAGAAGATATTCAAAATGTTGTAAGTTATATAAAGTTCAGTAATTAGTTTGTTGAATAATGTATAATCGTTCTGATGCTTTACTTATAATCTGTATGCGAAATGAAACTTAATTTCACATTTTAGGAAGAAATAGTTGCTTATCGTAATTTACTTTTCGGAACGAGGTAAATATATAAATAATAATAATAAATCCGAGGTATAAGTACACACCAGCGCCAGTTCTTGAAGAGTTTTCAGAATGTTCGTGCGTTGCTCTACTGGGACCGCTCTATCATAACGGACAGGATTATTGTTGCCAATAAGCCTATCGTTTTGGTCGACCGGTCTCAACGCCGGGCAGTGCTCGTCGACATCACCATCCCGCATGACGAGAACCTCGTAAAGGCTGAGAAGGAATTTCGTTTTTAATATTTATACTGTAAAAAAACTAAACCTAAGAAAAAAAGAAAATAAAGAGATAATAATAATAATCTAATACCATCCCTTGAAATTGTAATGGACGGAAGACATTTTAATTTGCATGTTAGTAATGCGAGGGCAAAGTGACACCAAGATATTCTGACGACGAAAGTTCAAATAAGATGACTGTGGTCATCGTTGTACAATTAGACTAAGCGTCTCCGTTTGATATTCTGATAGCGAGTGTCAGATCTATGCATTTGCTAATATAATTAAGCAAGACGTGTGGAAAGTTCAGTTTATTCAAGTCTTTAAATAAATTAAATTTAAAATTAAATGCATATGCAGCCAAATGGCTAACAATATTTAAAATTTACGAGAAAATACCTATATCGCCAGATTTGAAAATGCTTTTAAAAATAATTACTTCAAAAATGCTTATTTAAGATTTATATACGAGTTTAAGCTAGCTGTGATCGGTCTCGTTAAATGATTTATCTGCAGTACTTACACAACTAAGTGATGTTCATAACAAGCACAGTTACAAAAGAACATTACAATACTTATATAATTGTACATTACTAAATTATGCAAGTAGAAAAACAAAGAGATTCTTATCACTTGACGGTTTGTGATAATCTCTATTTCGTACAAAACCTGAGTCTGCAAAAGGTGGCAAACAATTAGATGGGCCGCCTGATGGTAAGCTACACCGTAGCCTATGAATATATGTAACACTGGTGGCAATCATTCATATACTATAATAATGCTATCTAATGGTGGCATTAGGATACTTTGCCATTGATCCTAATAAGACTCTATTACCGGTCATTTTGAAGAATCCCGTATACTTAGTAGCTGGTGTGGAGTACCGAGGGCGGAAACCTCCACAGTTCGTAGGAGGAAGCTCGTTCCACATATTGCATGTGTACGGCAGAAACGTTTGATTGAATCGCACAGTGTGTGACTCCCATGAATTAGTTTTATTTGAATGAGATTTCAAACGATTCCGGCTAGTACGGTATTTCATCATGTACCTATATAGTGCAATTTAGTAAAAAGGATCTAATCAAGAAATAGATAGATGTCACTAAGATTAAGCTTCAGTAGTTTGAGGCTAGTAGGTAACTGTTGTCTTGTCATTTCGGACGATTTCATTTTCTGTTCTCGTAAATGTGCATCTTGACGAAGTGACGTATAATTTACTTGTTGTATGTTATAAGTTGGTCATGTCACAGGATAATATTATTTTAAACTTTTCTTCGTGACAACTCAGACAAGGACATAATTCTGGTTGATGTATGTGCGAGCTCTGTACCTACCGCAAGTTTGTTGTTATCTGATGCGCTATGTGCTCAAGAATTTACTTACCCATAAGTTTTAAAATGTGTATGCTGACGACGGAACAACAATTTAGAATTAGTTTTTTCAATTTAGAAGAGAGAGTAGGTAACGCTATTAAGGGCATTTTCATGTAGAAACACTATATTTCATTAAAAATTGGACCCAATAAAACACTGAAGCTACATTTGAGTGAGAGAGCATTAGTGCTACATAATATTACTCAGTATTTCACTGTTGTTTATTATTGACGTAGTTATGACGAATAACACATATATCATGAAGGGAAGCCAGTGTCTGGGAGTCTTCGCCAGTGGTACTAGTGTACCTTTAGCCAGGATGCAGTTCTGCCACTACTTTCAGTGTGCACGCTGCCTTAGTTACTAATAGTAAAATCCTGTAGTTTTCAGCATACCGGCGTAACAAAGTAGTACAAAGTACCCATGCTTATGGGTGCCTGTACTTATTTACAGCGTGGGCGGGAGATGCTCTTCTTCGGCGCCTCCGGATTGTCATATACACTTTAGGGGTAGCAGCCAGAAGAATAGGCGGAGTCGGGGTGCCCCATTCAATTTTGGGGCAGATTTGACCTATTTTAACCATAAAATGGCATTATTCTAAATTCCTTATAAACATTATTTCTAAAAAAGTTGATATAAATAAATAAATAAAATAAAATAAATGAACAACTTTAATTAATGCTTCAAAAGGATCCACCGTTTCTTTCTACTTCTCTTCTCCACAGATAAACTAAATCATAAGTATGGGTACGATTATTAAAATTGGTTTTGTAAAAAAAAGCGTGCCGTACTCAGACAAATGGTTCTTTTTCCCGGTCCGTTTGGTTGGTTTTTCATTTATAATCTACAGATAATATTCTACACATACAAGTACAGGTTTGAGTGTCGCCCTTATTAACGTTTCGTTTCTTTACTAATCTAATTTGAGGTTACAAACAATTCGTACTAATATATGGATGAGTGTGCATTATCTTACGTCATAAAGTTATAATCAACCCCTACCACCTCTATTACCTACTACCTACCTCTTTTACCCCTCTGCTCCACCCAAACAATACTAGACTAGGCCAAAGCCCGTTATTTTTGCTCTGGCTAATTACACCAACAGAACGTATCAACGCTACGGCCATGACATAGCAGCTCTGCATCTATTTGATAAACATTTACTTATACATATTACTCTAAATCTCCTCACTAGACCTTTTAATACGTATTAGTGATTATTGTAATGATGTAAACAATTATCATTCCGTTTGTCCTTCCATTCATTTAATATTAAAGACATACGTAATTTGTTGTAGATTTCAATTCAGATAGCAAAATTACTTGAATGGTAATCTGGTATGGGGCAATCCTAAATTTATAAAATAATTTGATTATTATTCCCATCTCCATCCAAATTGTTTATAATTTGTATTCCATTAGTTTGCGATTGTTCGATGCTTAAAATCTGCAATGTATTTCACAGATGACTTGATAGTTAGTACGTTGTGAAGTGGAGATTTCACAGAATAAAATATATGCATGCTATGTATTTGTGTGTGTCGCCAGTACTGATACCTACATACACAAACCAGTAAGGACAATGACAGAGTTTTACACTTACCATTGTTACTGGTCCTACCCTAAATAGTATTTATACGGAGTCTTCACTGACATTTATTTCTTAGAAGTTTTTTTTATCAATATGTTATTTGTAAACTCTAAGGCTTTCACGGCCGGCGTTGCATGTTGTATGTATTCTCAGTACGTACTCAGTATGTACTCAGTAACAGAGAAGACGCCGCGAAAGAGAGTTCTACGCTCTTGTCGCCGCTCGGACCTGAACCACTGAAGATGTCGACCGCAGTGATCGACGAAACGTCTGGAACAATACATACAATATGTTATTTGTAGATATGCGTGGCGTATGATAGTCATATTTGTTGGAGTAAGTTCAGAAACGTGCAGTTACCACGTCAAGGGTTCTAATATATCATGTGCGGACCTCTAGGAGCGTCAGAAGCTGCTGTCCGATAGTGAACCTATACCATTCCAAGAACTACGCAAACCCGTCGAAATGTAAGGTTATTGATGTATTATTAAGTACATTAGGGTATGTTATTCACGATCGCGTCGACAATTACAGCTTCCATAAATGGAATTTATGTTTTGTTTAATTTACTGAGTTTGAAGCTATGTTGAATCAGCGGTGGGAGCGTCGGGTGTCAAACTGACGGACGTTGGTTTGTTCTCTCAACTTCTTGAGCTTCCGATAAGGAGTAATATATCGATAATGAATAAAAGCATTCGAATTACTAGTGTAGTGCTACTATAGCTTAGTCTTCAAAGCGATAGAACTGTATTTTGTAATCGTGGGTTCGAGTCCCACTAATAGTTAAGTTCCGCCTAGCGTGACGTCAATGCAATAAACCATAAAACTCTAGTAATCGCTATGTTTGTTTATGTTGACGGTGCATGAGTAAGAGATACCCACTTCTACTTCCACAGGAAAGCTACTGCACCAATTTTAATAAAGTTTTCCTGTGAAAAAAATTTCATTCGAAAATACAAACCATAATGGTTTTAGTCATTTCAAAATATCTATTACTACAGAACGGCAATTTGGTACAAAAACCCCTATTAAAAAGGTTTGAGAGGTTCAGAATTTGTGACGCATTTTGTTTCTCTAACTTGTGCTTGAGATCTCACAGCTAGCGCGCCGACGTTACAAGCCATGTGGTGCTAAAGTGTGCGTGTGACAAAGGTAACGTTGCTCACTTAGGCCCTTACTCATAAGTTTAGTTGCGAGATGAGCAGTCGGGATGCGCCTGCGCCGGGTCGCCCGAAGTTCATAGGTAAAGATGCCGGTATATAAACTCCATGCCTTGTCACAGAGCACACATTTGTCGCTGAAAGTGTCTTCATCCAGACCTTTGGAAGAACATCTGCTGCTTCACCTCGGACAAGATGGTGAGATATTGTATTTAAGTTTCATTCGACATAATTTTTAGAAACCTTTTCCTATCGCGCACAGCGGAATACAAATTATTGTAATAATATAGAGATAGGCACTAATGAGGTTCATCGAATTTATTTGTGATAAGTTTATAAAAAATAAAATATATAAATATGTTGTGACAATTTTAAACTTGTATCGCATGCATATTACATGCACGCACGATTATTACTTAATAACTTTCTTATTAAGTCAGATATCCACAATCCTATGCAGATGTGTTTAGTTAAAATTACATTAAGGTGTTGAATTGAACTATATTTTGCTATAGTTAACAATTTAACTTCATGTTAATTCCCTTACAGTTTAAAAGTAAATAGCAAATAATATTTTACGGTTTTATTAAAAATGTAAGATAGCTTTTAAATTTTCTTGTGAATTAATGCTTATATTTATCCTATTAACAGTGTAGGGATCAAAAACATTATCCTTATGGATAATTTAATTACTTGCAGTTTATTTATAATTATGCTATGCATAATTATGTTTATTTAGTTTACCAATGAATATAAAAAGAAAAAAAAAAAAAAAAAATAATTTTATTTAATTATATATGTACAATTTATGCAATAAAACCTTCACAAACAAAAACGCAATATATCGGAAACAGAGCTAAAACCATCCGAGAAAAATCAACACAGATAACGCTTATTTACAGTCTAGAACCATTTACAGTCTAGAACCATTTACAGTCTAGAACCATTTACAGTCTAGAACCATTTACAGTCTAGAACCATTTACAGTCTAGAACCATTTACAGTCTAGAACAATTTAAATATAAGAAAATACGGCTTCGCGGTTTTACCTCCGTGGTGATAAAAAACGTTGACGATGAAAAAAAGCCTATGTGTTAGTCCAGAACTATCTCCATACCGAATTTCACCCAAATCCATCCAGCCGTTTAGGCGTGAAACAGTAACAAAAATTCAATACATCCATACAAACATTCAGGTTTATAATATTTAGTATGATATCAGGACAAGCCTGTAAGTGACTAGTTTGTAACCAAGGATTAACATTAAACTAAAATTACTTATTGTTAGATGTCATTGTATAAGGCAACATTGACCTCAGACGGGATCTGCAGATCGAAAGATGAAGCTTATGGGCATCCTCTGGATTGCCGAGAATTTCCAACCGTCAATCCAAAGGTATTCTAAATTTTTTTAACCGACTCCCAAGCAGTGAGAGGTTCTTGTGCGATTTCTTTTCTGTGTCCCTTCGGAATTACGTTATCTATATCTTAATGTACAAACATTTTAATTGCAATGGATACGATCAAAAGCGGTTCAGTTCCTTTCTGGCATTTATACAAGATTTTTAAATATGTTTGTAATTTTTATAACTTTGACCACATCGTCACTGACCATCAAGTAAAAAGTGGTCAAACGCTAGATCTATACAGTATAAAAAATAAAAAAAACTTATTGCGAGTGCTCATACACCTAAGCTACGTGTCTTATAAATACTTAATACTAGCTCTGCCCCGCGGTTTCACCCGCGTGGACTACTGTTTTCCTGCTATCTCAATTATTCTACGAGAACTATAGTGTTTCCGGGGTAAAAAGTAGCATATTGATGTTATTCGAGGGCATAAGCCACCTTCATTCTAAATGTAATGTGAATTCGTTCTACCGATGCAGCGAGGAGTAACAAACATACAAACGACAAACAAATTTTGACCTTTAATATTAGCGTCTGTAATTTATACACAATATAATTATCTTTTGAATAGTATCTGTAATTTAAGCACATCATGTTTTAAACAGACTAGAGCTAACCACTGCTAAGTTAATGTGGCAGTTCAAGAGTTCAGGACGTGTTCAGACACAATGCAGTTCCTGATATACCGAGATGCTTGTCGAGTCACGGAACCCTTTCTTTTCTCGTTCCGCTAAATGTGTATCCACCTACTTACACAGTTCCTGCTCCTACGCGCTTCACGATTCTGTACAGATGCTGGCACTTTCTCATATGTTTGCTAACTTTTGTTTTATTAAGTATTGTTGTAAACTGTCATGGCTTTTTATAATATACTATATATATATATAGTTTTATTGTCAGTACAGTCTATACTTTATGTACAATACTTAAACTCGCTCTAAGGTACCATGGATAGTTAAGAAACGGCTCTAGCATCATTATTATACGTACCACTACTTGTACCGCAGTCACAGGCTAAACAATGATTAAACACTTTATCATCAATAGATATAGTACAATAACTAAAATTTACCCTTATAAGGGCAAAACTGATGACTGATAACAATTTATTGATAAAATATTATTATTACGCTTATAAGAACTGTTTTTACTTGCGATGATGAAGTATTTGAAATAAAATTATATTAGAATCTGATTAACTCTTAATATCTATAAATAAACCCGGATGCTTAAATTGACATTTACAATTATAATTTCCAACACAATATAAAATTAATTATACGCTAAAGTATGTTTAAAGTATATAATAATTCAAGTATATAATATAATATAATAACGCTGATGCCAAAAAAAACTATTATAATATAGCTTATTTAAATCCCACTAATATTACAAATGTGAAAGTTTGGATGGATGGATGTTTATTACTCAACACGTCAGAATGGCTAGACGGATTTAGATGATATTTGGTTTGAATATACTTAAGCTCTCGGAATAACACATAGGCTACTTTTCATCATCATCAACCATCACCACGCGGGTAAAACCGCGGGGCGCAACTTTAACACACATGCTTAAGAAAAACACTTCATGAATTTCTGTAACGTGCTATTTGTATGTGCTATATCTTGTCTGCTAAATACCTATTCGTCGTTGATAAATAAAGTAACAGAAATCATGAAGCAACTTACATTGGTACATAAACAAATATAATTATTAGCAGAAAACAATAAATTGAGTCAGTGTCAAAATGTTAGGCGTGTAAGTGTTTATGTTACCCAACACACGTCACGTCACAAACACAATAACGCAGCGCAGCGGTTTCCCAACAAAGAGCTTTTATTTGCCGAGAACACATGACTGACGCGTTTACAACAAAGACCAGCTTTCAGTCGCTGTGCAATACCAATAAAGGACATGTTAATGATCGCCTGCACTGTATCTATGCTGGATTGTATGCGTCTGTCCTGACTAATATCATTGAGCCGGTAGATTGTAGGGCGACCACTGTCGAGTCGTCGTTTCCTGGGTTGCGAGATATTGTAATTGCGATGATGGCTACATTGTTACGGTTCGGCATCATTCGATACGAACTGATAATACATTTTAATAATAAGACTAATCTTATAAATGTGAAAATTTGTATTATGTATATGTGATTTTCACCTTTGATGTACCTCTTAAGCTACCTTACAATATATTTTTTACGGGGTAAACCCTTCCCGGGAGTGACTGATATAAGTTGGAGTTGCATCAACTAAAACCTCCGGTGTTCCGTCTCAGTACCTAAAACCGGGGCCACGAGCACGCTCTCCCATTCACCCGCGGCCGCAGCGGGGCGGTTTGGTCCGTTTTCCGGAGTTTCAAAGTTTTGGTCATACATTAATTATTCGTTCGTGCCCATGTCAATCGTCACGTTGATAAATATTTTCCTAGAAAACGTTTGATGTCTGTTTTTGAACGTACATTAGCATATTATGTATATTGCGTTTGCGTAAAGTTTTATGTTACTACACTATTCTTAGTTGGAAATAAGATAATTATTACAAAGAGTTAAAAGTATTAATAATTATTTTCAAAAAAAAGGTTATTATTTTTATTATTATTGGTAGGTAAGTTTATTTGTAATCTTTTTAAGTTCGTTAAAAAAATAACCAATAAAGTAATGTCTGTTTCACGGAGAGGGAGGCAGATATCACGGGCTTCAACTTGCTGCGGTTCTGGCAATCTCTTCGCTTATCTTACAATTCGTAATACATATTGTAGGTAGATACATTTTGATGGTCGTCGTGGATCAGTGAGCGGTGACACTTACTTTATAACACCGAGCCAGGGTTCGAATCCCAGCTGGGCCTACCATTTTTGTAATGAAATAATAGACGGTGGTTCTAGGATTTTTAATGTTTATTAAAAAAATGCGTAAGTTTCTACTGAGTTTAATGCACTATAACGGATATGGGAGCAGGTCACAGTGCATATAAATCAGTGGTCGCGGTTAGTGGTTTCACCACCCGACTTCCCTACGGAGCTATCGCATTGTTCGGAGACGACACTCTCTTCCGGCACATAAGTATACTGTGCATTTCCGTGTGCGCTATCATCTTATGAGCTGATATTGTACTTATTATCAAAGTTACTTACGAGCGACAGTTTCATTTCAATTCGTAATATGTGTATGTCATCATCAAATATATTAGTTACTATGCCGTCATGTTGGTTCCCCGGCCATCAACATTATCTAAACGCAAAGACGTACCCGTTGGTTGACTGATAACGCTTATGTCCATTGCCGCCAACATTACAGCCTAGGAATTATTTTAATGAAACGCACTCTTCTAAAGCTTGCCTAATCATTTTTGACATTTTCCTTGTTCGTAGCTGACGTCATGTTGAGATGGGTGACCGCCGGCATTTAGTATAACACAATATACATTATATCAGTGTATTCTAAGCTCTATGTTGTAGCACTCAGTTTTCAGCTTCCAAGGTCACAACTTGCAGTACTTATTTTCCTCACTAATGCTATATAAATTGGGTCTCATCAAAGCTTTCATTTGTAAGGACTCAATTTGTGGAGGCTAAATTAAAATTGGTATAATAGGTAACTTTGGTATGTATGTACATTCTTGTACGTTTTTCTTACATTCCCACTGGTGACAACTAACTAAACCTTTTTTTTAATAATATTAATTTATCGCCTATTTGTTTAACATGACTTTTAGCTTATAGTATGTAAAAAGGTGGTGCTTGCACAGTGCTGGCTACGAGACAAAGAAGATTATTATGAAGCAAATTTATTTATTTTATATATATTTATTATTAATAACTAAAAAGATTTATAAAAAAATCAATAACGTTAGCTGTGTATATTAAATTCTCAAACAAAATGTTGTATAAATTAATTGATAAAAATAATGTACAGTAATATCAATGTGCATACACATTAAAATATATTTATAAAAATAATAGTGATTAGTTGTGCTGTGTGCAGAATCGACGTACCGGTATAATAATAGTAGTTAGTAGATAGGTATTGTTAGACGGTAACCAAGTATTAAAACGTAAATATTATAGGCTATATATAAGTTGCTTTACGAAATCCTTAAGGCGTTACTTCCACACTACGTGTATGTTTACAACTAGACAAAGCTTAAACCAACTAAGCTCTGTTGCAAATCAGTTGCTATTAGTGTTATAACAGGCGAACTTATAATAATAACAAAACATTGACTAAGAGAGACTTGAATTTATAATAATTATATTTGTATGTTCAGATTATATTTTGAGAGTATTACATTGTATTATACAGTTTTACACGGAGCCTGTGAAAACGAGGTATTGGAGGTATTTCGGAAAGTCACAGCTCCACATTATGTGTGAGGGTTATAATGTAATTGTTTATTTACCGCAGATCTCGCTGTACTTGGCCGTGCTGTTCGCGGTGGCGGCGCGGGCGGCGGCGCAGCCGGCCAGTGACCCCATACCCATCTTACGGCAAGAATCCGATGGACCCAACGTGGATGGCTCATATAAATGGCTGTAAGATATACCTTTTGTATATATATATATTTGGATTGCTAACAGTAGTTTTTTTATATACTTACCGTAAAGATCTAGAGATTGACCACTATCTCACTTGATGGTCACTGACAATGTGATCGAAGATCACGCCAGACCTAGAATGCTTAATGTTACATGAATTCTACATTTAAATGATGTATAAATAAGGCTCTATGCTACACTACACGCAATGCCGCCGATCATGAGGAAATATCTTAGATAGCAATATCAATCCTTACATAATTTACTATTAAATACAATAACTTTGCATATTTAACTATATTAAATAAACCTAGGTATTGGAAAATTTAAATTGAATTATTATAATTATTGTATTATAACTGAGGCTTAGGTATATTTTCGCCAAAACAATATACCACCTACCTAAGTAAGTGCTGGCTGGAAAGCGCAGAATAAAACGTGCATTATCAAATTTGTAATAAATAAAATAAATAATTAAGCCCACATAACTAAATTATCCTATTATTTGGCACGTCTACTATTTCTGACTACCCGCGTAACCACTGAGTTTTTTATGTATATAAAGCTTAGCTGATTCGCATGCATGTTAAACTTCACACTTAGTTAAAACGTTTCTAGAAAGTAGAGGTGAAATAAACGATTTGAAAGTAAGATCTCAATTCTCCGCTTAGAATCTAACTAGACTATATTTCGAAACAATGCGCTTTTATTTTTCTGCAGAATTTTATGCGCTTAAAATTCTCAATTAAAATAATAATAAATTATTTACAGATATGAAACTGGCAACGAGATCAACGCCGAAGAGTCGGGATACGTGAAAAACTTCGGCAAAGGCGAGAGTGAAGAAATTCAAGTGGCCGAGGGCAAGTTCAGCTACAAGGCGCCAGATGGCTCTCTGATCACTCTTTCGTACATCGCTGACGAAAATGGATTCCAACCTCAAGTATGTACCAATGTACCCTGAACACTCTTCGCGTAAGCGAAAGCACACAAGTGTGATGATCGTACATGCCGGCTTTATGTAAGAAGCCGTCTATCCCAGCCTATGTGCGCCTAGAGAGAAACGTCTGAGGAGAACGTATCCGTAGATAACATATCAGTAACTAGTTCTGTCTCATGAGAATGATGAAGTACACAAGCGTGCTGCACATAGATGCACACCAGAGCTCCCTGCCTTTAATAGGCGAACGGTTAGTTAGGTCGGTTTACTCATGTTGGTTCAGCGGTAGGAGCATCGGCTGTCAAACTGACGGACGTTGGTTCCATCCCCACCAACAGCGTGAGTTTTCGGTGAACGTAACATCGTTATATATATACACAGTGTGTTCAGGCAATAGTCCTTAAGATCCAGCAAACCTTCTAGGTCTTGCGTGATTATATCTTCGACCACACCATGACTGACCATGAAGTGAGATAGTGTTTAAGAGCTAGATCTATATAGATTATACAAAAGGTTTAGTGGGTATGCTAATAATTGAAATGTTTAAATCTTTGTCATTCTTCTTGGTTGCCGTGATTTGGCAGCGTTTACTCACTGTAATGCTAATAAACCTGAGTAAAGCTGGGTCATATTGAATAAATAAAGACTGATACATAGCCATATCATTTATGATTATGTATCAAACTTAACAAATATATGTTACTAGTAGGTATAGGTGCCGTGGTGGTACCGGCCTAGAATAGTACTCCCCCATCTCTTCCCGCGGGTTTCGTAAGAGTTGGCTAAGGGATCATGTATTACAAGGTGGGCAGCAGCGCCTTCTGAGGATCGGAAATCATACTGCGCTCGTCAACCCACCTGCCAAGCGTGGCGAGTATTGGCAAATGCCCCTTATATGCATTATTTTTATTATTTACCTCATATTTATTTATCACACTCTCACCCCCAGCCCCGCCCCGCACTAGTAGACACAGGGAATCCTCCCTGAGTCGCGGGAGACATGGACAGTAGAACCCCCCCTACCACATCACCCAAACATCCAAGACCCGAGACAAACATGCATGCTCATCACTTGGTTGCCAGCGTTGGACTGTGCCAGGATTCAAACCCAAGGCCCCGGGTATCAGAAATCATGTTTTAAGCCACTGAGCCACGGCGCTCGTCAATATTGGAGATGTTACATGCTTTTTAAAGAAATGAATTTGGCCTATAATTCTTGTATAGCTACTTTAAAATTTAATATTCACAAATGGATACTGCATCATATATAAATAAATTATGAAATCGCCAATAAAATAATATAACTTAGTAATTGCTCAACTCGCTAGTGGGACTATAAACCTGAACATCACAGCAAACCTTGACACATCGAAGTTTGGAATTATGGTAGTAAAAGAGTAATTTAATAGCAAATCGGATACCATAAACAGCAACTAGTAAGGGTACCAGATACATTGATAGATTAAGGCATTTTTATGCAAAGTCCACATCAAATTGATTTTAATTTACACTTGACATTTTTCCAAGAACTGTTTTAAGACATGCATGCAGACATAAATAATTATAAATGTGGTCCAGTGTTGAGATACCTGCTCTGAAGACAGCTTGTTCTATTGCTTGCTGTTTGCCCATCATTCCTGAAAGTCTTCGCAAAATCAAATACCTTATTTACATTTGATATAAAAACTTATCTTGGTCTGTTATTATCAATGTCATCCCTTTCTCCTGTTTCGTGTAGTGTAGTGTAGTAATATGATTGTACTCTTTGTACACTGTGGTCGTCCTCATCGTCATTGTGTGGGTTCTCATCATTCACTGAAATGGTCGTACGTAGATAAGTATTATATTAGAATTTTGTTCTTCAGTATGGACATCACCCAATTCTTATGTAAATGAGATCTGAAAGCCGATATCTTTGTCTTACAAACCTTGATAGATGCATCACTATGTTTTGACAATGGAATAAATTCAGCATTGACCTCCTTACCGGGTTAACCTTTTACTTACACTTACATTTGAACATAACATATAAAATAATAAAATACTTAGTCTCTATAACATCACGTCTTACTCTTAACTAAGAGATCTGTAGTTATTGTAAACTCTATGTAGTTATTGTTCTTATATTTTTAAATGTATCATTTGAGCACTATCTAACGCCAATGACGATATGGTCAAAGGTGCCATAACGCCTAACCTATCTCTCAAGGACACGTACCTGAACAGTATGTCTCTAGAGTGGTGGTAGCTAGGGGGGTAGCTACTACCCTCAATGATTAAAAACTTTTGCTTTTAGATACATTATTACATTTATAATAAATCTTACTGTTAAAGATTCACAACTTCATATAGAAGCGTTCGTTCGTTCGTCGGATATCTGGTAGGCTTTCTGAACATGACTCTTTTGTCTGTAAAACATAAAAACTATGTTTGTATAGATGCAATCACCAGAACAGATATCACGAAGTCATCTTTTAATGTGGGCTTAATAAAGGGTTAATGTTTGCAAAAATACTAATTTTGAATATTAAAATAAGCGAGCAATGTCGCAATTAGGTAACTAGTACTTATGACATAAAATGGTCAATTGTATTAGGTAATACACCTAGCCTGCGCCTGCGCAGACGTGACATCTTTGTTTCGACAGCCGCACCTTCTAGATCGATAATATGGGCGTGTTTATTATAATATTATGTAATGGTATCAAATGTCATGCAATTAATTAAGGATTTCGCACTTGCTGTATCTAAATCACTCTTATATATTGCTTATATCGTAAAGTTTCTCAGAATCGTAATTTTTATAAAAATTGATCTGTGGCCCAGACGGTGTCTAGTGACTACACAACCAATCCTGTAATAGGCGATACACACTAACCTTGACACACTGTATTTCTAAAATGTCCTTTTTCGAATAAGGATTTATGCAACATGTGTGAATGTACAAAAGCGGATTTACAGTTAATTTGGCGTGGTAATAAAAAAGACATTTATATGTTATAGACGCAACAATCTGAGACAGTAGGTCATCGGTGTCATCAAAACTATATAAAGCGGCGTTGACAACAATATCGCTTTAACAGCGACATAAACACTTGACATAAACCGGGAGTGGTCTTGTAACACGTACAATACGCGGAATCTGTTGAGATTCTTGACGTTTGTGTGACTCATGACATGACTCGAGGTAAAATTAATCAAATAAAAGGTTATTCGAAATGATGTTGAATTCACAATATTTTGCGTTAATTCCGCGACTTTAAATTATTCCAGGCAGCGGGGTGCACCGCCCCCTCCCGGATAAATAACATGCAGGAAGTATTTATTAATAAACACAATATGCAATGTAACGTAAAATATTTCCAAGAAATCAAAGCCGATGAGTTAACCGATCTACTTTATAAATAAAAGTACGCCCTTAGTTATTTGCAGGATTCGATTTTTCTATAAAAAAATATCATTAGGAGCTGAGTAAAAAAATATCAGTACACCAGTTCGAGCCGGCTTAGTTGATCGATGTCTATTCTGAACTCTGCGATAGATGCGTAGCTATATGGTAGTGTTAAATGAGATAACGTTTTTTTTCCGCAACAAAATGTCAATTATTTCGTGAAATAATTGAGTAGGTACATAATAAAACGTATTCAATTACTTAAATTTAAAGATTACTATGACCTTGGAAAATGAGCCATCACGACGGGTTCTCGAAATTATCTGCGTGTTATATTTATTGCCGTATCATTAAATTAAACGATAAATAATAACCAATACATGCAACCTTCTTCGCAATAGTTTTAGGCTTGTAACAAAACAGTGAACATTTTTTACTACACATATAACCCCGCCCGTTGCGGGGCCCATGGGTATGGCCCTCACACCCCTCACACGGGTATCGCACACCCGGTACGAACATCCATGTTATCATAAATAATTGATTCGAACCCAGATACCCGGGGACCATAAACCGGGACCACTGACCGCTGACTAAATTGTGAATGGAAAAGTTAAATCAAATTGCAATGTTTATCTTTTCCAATTCTATACAATTAGTTGAAGCATGAATGCGCTAATGCGGATACAAGTGAGATTACAGGTAAAACAAGACATTTAAGGCACTCAGTACTTAAATTTTAGGGAATATTTTTAATTTATATAATATGAATTAAGGCTGCTGTTCAACAAAATTTAAAACGTCCGATTATCAATTTAACCGTCAGTCAAACAGTTTTTCCCATAAAATTAACCGATGGTTAATTGTTAATCGAACGATTAAATTTTGGTGACATTTTGGCCTTAGTATTGTCGCACGCTTACAGGATCATAACACACAGCATCCCAGATCTTGCAGTAGGTAAAGTTTACTATCCATAAGTCGATGAGTACAGTATCGAGTGCCTGCCGCTACCCTCGAGTCAGAAAATCATAATCAAGCCTTTTCAGGCTGTTCTTTATCGCCAAAAGACATTCTGTAGTCAAGTTGTTGTTGTTGATATCCCACGCTTAGTGTGCGATTACATGTTTGAGTGAGAAAAACCACCAATAAATGAAAAGTATAATTCTGTTTATCTGACTATGCATACACTAGTCACCACATGTCATGTCGACACGGTCCATCCACAGCCCTCCCTGCCTACCTCTGAGTCCTTATAGTCATAGTCATAGTCATTTTTATTGGTAACATTTTGATTACAAGTCAGTGTTTGAATAAATATAAAATAATAAATAAATAAAAAATCTTAACTTAATTATAAATTAAAAACTTGATATGTTACATTTTTTAAGAAATAAAAGAAAAATTAAATTATATAATATAAAACGTATCCAAAGATACCTGTCTTGTCTCATTTAAAATCTATGAATTCCTTGTAGGAATAGAATGCTTGGTCTATCAGCCATTTTTTCAATTTTATTTTGAATACTGAGATATTGGAAACAGTGAGGATATCATTCGGTAACTTATTGTAAACCTGAGGTCCCATCACATGGATTGTCTTAGCGGTTTTCGCCGAGGAGCGAGGCACGCTGGCAAGTTTGCTAGAATTACGAGTGTTGTAATCATGAACATCCCCTCTTCTGGAGTAGGCTTCCATATTTTCATATGCATATGTTGCGACTTGGAATATGTGTAGGCATGGCAAGGTCATGATTCCCAATTCTTTGAAGAGCGGCCGTACTGTTTCATCAGATGCTGTGCGTGCAATCACTCTTACAGCTCGTTTTTGCATTCGGTAGACACGCTCCCATTCAGCAGCGCGTCCCCAATGCTCGAGCCCGTACTGAAGAAGTGACTGAATGCTAGCAAAATAGCATGTAAGCACCTCTTCTTTTGGTAGCGTTGAGGCTACTCTACTTAATGCAAAACATGCTCTGGCAAGTTTGCTACATAAATGGTCTATGTGAGACTCCCATGTTAGTGCAGGATCTACATAAATCCCGAGAAAGATAACAGATTGCACCTGACCTATAATTTCGCCCTCAATATTTACTTCTAGATGACGGCCTGATCGGCCCGAAAGATTAAATACCATAAATTGTGTTTTATTAAGATTGAACTTCAGGCCGTTTTGTGTAAACCACAACAAAAGTTCTGAGGCGACAGTGTTAGCTCGCTGTTCTAGGATGTCTAGTGTTGGAGCTGTAATAATTGCAGCGACATCATCCGCATACATAAACACCTCTGTCTTTGTTGTGGCTTTGGGCAAGTCATTTAGAAGCATATATATATCCACTCTCACGCGCAGTTGCTCGATAGAAATGATTTCGAGTCCTCCTTGTCCATTCCTGTCTATTGCATATCGACTAATAGTAAATTAAACACAAATCAGCTATTAATAGTCCATGGTACATTTTAGCCGAAGTCTATCCGATTCTATTACTCCCGGCAGCTGAGAGTTTCACCAAAAACAATTGTTACTTATCATACCTCGCTGTTTCACTTTGTAGCTAAGCAATGAACTAATGTTTTGCTAATGTGCTAAGAGGACGACCTGCCGGTGCGGTGGTGTGGATGCGTTGGCTAATATGTGGCGGGCTAAATGTCACTGCTAAATATCAGATGCCGACCCGCGTTTAGAAATGTTAACCCAATGAACAATTTGATCTAACACTGATTATCACTATTCAACCATATTGCGGTTTTAACTGCCGTAATATAATACAAATTAACAACTTATCAAATAGCTCACCTTTTATCCAACATATTTGAAGTTTAGCTGTCATCTCAGTTTTCTCGATATTGCAATCGAGATCGATTTATGTATATAATATTTTAAAAAAACAAGAAAATATGTTGTTTCTTTCTATCTTCAAGAAAATAAGTCAACTTAGATTTCCAAAAAATTAAGGCTTGGAGCAGATGAGGTTTCAAGCTCACTATCCAAGACTTTACACATCACTTTACAAAATCACGCTTGCTGACAATTATAATTACTTATTTTTGTGACAAGAACATGCGTAGGCATTTACTTCGTTTCATTTTCTGATAAAGCTCTACGGAATATATAACACTAGCTGCGTCCCGCGGTTTTACCCGCGCGGTGATGAAAATATCTACGTGTGTTAATCTAGGGTATGAGCTATCTCTACACCAAATTTCATCCAAATCCATCTTGCTGTTTAGGCGTGAAAGAGTAACAAACATACATCCATACTCACAAAATTTCGTATCTATAAATAGTAGGATACAAATAATGTTACATGCATAGCGCATATATGTTTTACCTAAAGAATAATAGTTCAAGCCCTTATTAGCAGCCAAAGTACACTCAACAAAGAAAATCCAAGTTTTCCGGTGATGTGGGGCACCTTGTACCACCAGCTCCTCTAATACCGTTACCGACTCTATTGCAACGTCGATTTGGCTACCGTTACGTCACTTTGTACATTATACACGTGCTTTATGCCACAATAACGATAAATCACCATTAGTTATGATAAATAAGGCTATATTCGGGGTCAGGTTGACCTTAAGCTCTTTGTTTTAAGAATCACTTTTATAACTCCCTGTCATAACTTTTAAAATGTAAATGATTTTTGAAATATGTAGCTCGAGTTTAGGTAGAAATATCGTAGTGTTTCCCTTTCAATGAATCTTTTGTTATAATATAAGTCTTATAATATTAATATATACCTACTTTATATTATAAAAAGGTAAAGTTTGTGAGATGTAAGTGGTCTGGATCTACTGAACCGATTTTGAAAGTTATTTTACCAATAGAATGGTACGTTAATTGCGAGTGTGATGGGCGTAGCGCAGGTACAGTTCATATCATACATTAGATACACGCAAAAGTATATATAAATAGACTCGCTGCCATCTTTAAAACTTAAAACGTTTTACTAAAAAAATTTAACCAAAAAATAGAACCGATTTCAACACTCAAACGTGTGAAATAAGTTGCCGAATTCGGTACCATGATAGTTCAAAAGTAACTAGTATCAAAATATTGTGACCATGGTACCGACTTTGACAAGTTATTTGACACTTTTGAGTGTGCATCGTTCTATACTTGAGACATGTTAAGTAATATTCATATTTTATTAATAATGGGACACAATGATATAAAATATTAACATTAGGAGAGCTACCTAGCAACCTTTGAAATCTTTTATTTTTAAGTTTATTATAAATTAGGTAATTTTTACAACTCAGTTATATCTACTTTTAATAATAATAGTTGTGGCTTCTTATTATTTTATGTAATTTAATGAACATAAATTAAATTACCAATTAATTGGCAAATCCCCCCTATATGGGGGAGGCATATGTCCAGCAGTGAACGCACATGGTTGAGAGAAGAAGAAAGAAATTAAATTACCACTTCTCGAATAACGAGCTCCTGCCCCAGCGCTAGTTGAAAATTGTGTTACAGGGTACAGGATGGTACAGGATCGAACCCATTTAACTTAATACAACCACATGGTAGGTATATAAGATGAAACTTAATATAAATTATGTAATAAATAAAAAATATGTTTTACATACATAGATTATGACATACTGCAAATTTGTGCGTGGCTAGAAAAAATTAGTTTCATATTTTTTATATATTTACATACAAAAACTATGAGTATGATGAATGCGTTGTCAAGTGAACCATGATGTATCTCCGTGCTGACGCTGACAAGGATACAGCGCACCCGGACGACGCTCGGACAGAGAGATCGTATCTCTCAGAATATGCTGGCACCGCCGATTCAGATTTCATATTCTATTTGCGCATCGCACTTGAAGGATGTTGTGTTGGAGTAAAGGAAACGGTTGGCTGTTCATCTCATATAATGTATTAAATACCAATTTTGTAGGCTTTTTTGTCGTTACATATTTCAATTTGTACTTAATGTCTCAGACAATAAGAGTAGTAGCAATAACTATTCTGTATTTATTTATTAAATTACAACACCTACATAAAAACAAATCTTACTTATCTCAACCTAATGCGGTTCGTTCATCAGACAAGGTCCTTATTCTCATAGAAGAGGTCTTGCCACAATCCATGAGGTTGGTTAAAGCGGGATGCCCGACGTGACCAACCGACTGTTATCCAGGGTAGCGACCGAGACCGGCGCCTAAACGTGCCCTCCGGCACAGAAGCGTTCTGACCAAAGTGCCACCAGCGCAGCGGTCACACAAGTTCTGCCCGTAGAGAATGTTGCTCTACCTGGTTCAGATTACAGAAAGATGCTTCGCTACTAGCGCTTTAATACGTAATATACTACTGTAGAATTGTGACATGATCAATGATAACATCATATTTTACAATTTCCAGGGAGACCATCTTCCTACCCCACCACCGATTCCACCAGCGATCCAAAAGGCTTTGGAGTATCTTAAGACCCTACCCCCGAGTGCGCAAGGAGCGTCTTCCAACGTTCAAGCTCCACCACAAACTCCTGGGAAAAGACCAAGATTCTAATCTTCCATGATGCAATACATAACGTATACGAGTAAGCGTTTGACGGCTAAGTATTTCCAAGCTTTTGTGTATATAAACAACGTCATAGCTTGTTACGTATGGAGTCAGTCAATGTAAGCCGATATGGCTACCTAATTCTTTATGTTTATTATATGTTTAACTGGTCGAGTCTGTATTTCGGTTTGTTTACAATGTACAAGGTCTTTTTTTTGTTATGATATAACTCAATATATTCCCATCACAAAAAAAGCCTCGGCATTACCTAGTTTTTAATCATGTAGCTTCTAAGAAACATATGACTAAGAACCATCTTTAGACGCTTTTTCCGTATTAGGTTCAAATTTAATTCCTCTACTGAAATACTTTGAAACTTCAATACCGAGACATAATTATATAACTTTTACTCTCAACCAAACGTAGTCATAAATGTATTAACTAAAGTTCCAATGATGAACTGTACTGAACAACAGCTGGCAAACTTCACGTTTGCGAGTGTGGCCGGCTCCTTATGCTTAGGGTTGCCATCCGTCCGGGTTTCCCCGGATTCGTTTAGAGGGCGTCCGGGGAGCGCCCGGGCGGGGCTTCATTTGTAGTCCGGGGTTTAAAATTTAAAGTGTTGGGCCGGCCGCGACACACGCTCCGTGTCCGCACGCCGAATGAAATAAAGTAGCATAAAATTATGATAAAAGATGACTACATTTAATTTCAAATTATGAAAATAAATAAAATGGTGATTTATGACATTTTCATTTTTTTTTATTACACTGACTATATTTAAAATCCAGTTGACATGTCTGGTTTCTGGGCTCTAAAATCCGGGGATTACAAGCGTCTTGTCCTGGTTGCCAAACTTTAGAGATGACAACCCTACTTATGCTATAAAGTGTAACACTCACTGTTTACAAACTAATTATTGTACTTATTCCTTATTTTTAGCATTGTATTCCGGTTATTCATATTTTCTTCATTTTATTTTGTATTACTATTATTATATTATATTTAGACAGCATGTTCGACGTTAAATCAACAAGATAAATTGTTAATTATGTATTAAATATGTTTAAATCTTAAATAGGTAAGATTATAAAAAAATGTTTCATTTGTATATTTAATGAGCATTTTAGAAGTTAGTTTTAGAAATTTAATTCAATAAACAATAAAATTACTCCCTGATATTTAAACCCTTTAAATTTTTAAAAAAATACGCCTTCTAATAAATGATAAAGTAAAGTACAAAGTGGAGTGCGGTCTGTATTTCGACAGTGCACGAATGACATTGACACATCTGCTCCTTCCTATGATCGCCGCTCACCTCGCCGAGTTACTTCACGGTATAATATTATACATTTTATTATTCGCATAGGAATTGACGGAAATGTGATCGATACGTGATTTACAGCGGAATCTGAATATCAACAAGTTTTTATTACAAAAAGATCTGCAATCTAATTACAATACAAATACAAAGGCAATACATATTTAAGCAACCGACAACCAATCGGATTCGTTGCAAAAGTGTCCTTCTAGGTTGATTGTAAAAATATATTCTATTAAAACGAAATGCTCTTCTTTTAAAGCTCGAGGCCGTGTTGGGATCCGATCCGCTGACCGTTTGTTTGGTCTATTCAGCTTACGTAAGCGTTTCAGCGTGCGTAAGTTCTACATATTATTATATATATTATTACAATTTTAAAAAACCTCACTTGTTGCTACGTTTCATGAAGGTTGATTCCTAAGGCTTTTTTTTAACCCTTAATAATATAAAGCTTAAAAAATATTTAAACCCAATGGATTTTATAAGGTTAATGCAATAATCACGTATCACGCTCGTCAACCAAATGAAGTATGAACATTCTCTATTAGTTGCATGAGACAACTATGTCACGTTCGGTACTAAACACGTCAGAGCGTAACTCATTTGTTTGATAAAATCTGTAACATTTGATGAATAAGAAACAATGTCACCTTTAAAGCGACGCCGGTACGGCTGGTTACTTTTATCCAAAAATAATTGATGGTACCTCAGGTATACAACAAAATCTTAGTTATATTATAAATTTGGAAGTAACTTTGTGTGTCTGTTACGTTTTCACGTCTAAGCCGCTAATCCAATTTAGATGAGTTTTGGTACAGAGATAGATACGATCTTGGAGATGGACATAAGGTACTTTTTATCCTGGAAAAGTATGGTTCCATGGGATATCTGAGGTAGCGGGAAACCGTACCCCACGCGGATGAATAAGCGGGGCGCAGCTAGTATGTTATATACAAGTTTTATTTTATAAAAATGTGTCAAAACAATAATAAGGATACGGTAAAATAAGAGTTAGCTTAGTCCATTGATCAGTATTATATGTGAAGGACGCGCCGGCTTGAATCATACAAATGCGGAACAACATTTTATTTTTGTTTTGATTTGGATGGAATGGTCTTATCAACTGACTTTAAAAAGTTGGACGTTCTAAATTTAGTTGTTTTTGACGTGTTTGTTACCGCAAGATTTTTCAATTTATGAAGCAATTAAAATAAAATATTTCATATGAAAAAAAAGGAACTAATTGGTACATTTTAAAATATCATTAACATAGAGTACGTGGGCCGCGCAGAGGTGGGGTACCGGCTAAGAATAGTAACCCCCATCACTACCCGGGGGTGCCCAGACGAGAAGATCCTAGTCAGCCCTAGCTATGTCAGCTTTAATACAAGAACAAATTTCGATATATTATAAATTTCGTATATTCTATGAAACAAAAAAAGAATCATCAAAATCAGTTCATAAACAAGGTAGTCATTCGCGAAAACACATAAAAAATGTATATATTTACGATCGAATTAAGATACCTCCTCATATTTTTAAAGTCGGTTGAAAATCTAAAAGCTTGATAAGTCAATATTTTTGCACTTGTTGGTCATAATTATGTAAAGTAAGTTTTTGTTCGTAATATTTCAAATGAACACGCATCAGGATTTGTCCCCCCTCTCCGCCTGTAAACACCCGCGGGCCTCTGTAATGTCATCGGCACCTGGTAAGCCCTTAAAGACGACGAGTTGGTTGATTATGTCTTGACTCACAGATCAGTGATAAGATAACACAGCTCTTAAAACTTTCCTTTTAATTATCAATATGTTTTATTAACTATTCAATTTAATCATAGAAACTAGACATTGGCTTTATCCAAGTACACGGTCCCATTTTTTGCATATACGAAGGTATATTTTTATATACAATAGTCTGGGTGTTGATAATTTAGTTGTAAACTGTGAGTTGCTCTGAAGTTCTCCCCATATTTTACTTTGCAACTCTGGATATATATGTAATGTGTTTAGAATGAAGAAAGAAGAAAAATAACCCCGACTAGACTTCATTCGTTTATTCTTTATCTTTACTTTTGAAATAATTTAGAAGTTGATCACTATCTCTCTTGATGATCAGTGACGTTGTGGTCAACAGTGAATATATACAATAGATCTAGTCATAACATTGTGTATGAGAAATTACTCAAAAAAATATGGCATAACATGTTATCATGCAAACCTTTAATAAAAAACCGAGCTTGTGATTAGCTAATCTTGAATGGCGTTTGGCAAACATCATGTTGGAACATGTAAAATAATAGAAAATTAACATAATTCTTCTCATTATGTAGCGGAACGAGATAAATGTAATTTAATTAGTTGTAACTGTACTAGAGTTACGTCGCGGGTAATAACGAGCGCAGGGTTACAGTGTTAACACATACATGTGTAAGTAATGACGATATTAAACATTGCTCGTGGCTCAGTGGTCAGTGACATGACTTCAACCAATCAATCAAACAAAAACTCGTCATTGAACACAAAAACAGAATACGAAACGATGATGATGACGAACCTTTCTATGGACAGGTAATATTATACACAGTAGATGTGAACAAGTATTTAAAATTTTTTTTTACAAAAGTCAGTACCATGAGAACACTATTGTGATGATAGTTACTTTTGTGTGAACTATCATGGTACCGACTTTAATAAGTTATTTCACACTTTTGAGTGCTGAAGTCGGTTGCATTTTTTGTTAAACATTTTTTTTTTCACCGTTTTCAATGATGTTTGCTACTCACGGGAAGAATGTCTTCAACCGCAACAATAATACCATCAAGATACGCGTAGCACTTTTCAGTTATTGGTGTATAACTCAAAAACCGCTGTCCGATTTTGAAATTTAACGGGACTACTACGGAAGTATACTCTATCTAACAAAATAAGAATCATCAAAATCGGTTCATAAACGACGAAGTTATCCGGGAACACACATAAAAAAAAAAAACATATATACGGTCGAATTGAGTAACTTCCTTTTTTTTGAAGTCGGTTAAAAATGGATACAGACAATGTCTGAAATATAATAAGACTTCCGTGTCTCCGGGACCCTGGGTTCGATTCCCAGCAGGGGAAAACATTTGTGCGATGAGTGTAGGTGTTTGTCCGGGTCTTGATTGTTTGTGACACAGACACAGGCAATTTTAGTGCGAGGGTTTGAGTGCAATAAATAAATAAATTGTTATATAACGATAATACTCATCGTAACATATTTAAGACACCATCGTGGTGAGTTCGTAAGCACCGTATATGACGGTGTGAGACTGGCTCAGGCTCCGGGGACGAATCAGCATCATTATTCATTAAAGGGAATCCTGGAAAGTGGAACACTTGCACCTGTTACAGGCGTGGCTCATTCCGGAATGGTCTTATAGGCGCATCGGGATTATCAATATTTACAAACAAATATATAATAGCTGCTTTATTGTTGTGTTCCTGTAACACAGAGCGACCTTGAAAACGGTATGTTTCAGCCTCTTAAAAGCATACCTAATATAATTAGTTTCCAACTACTTCAGAAATGTCACTGCTCAAGTTTCCGGGTTCGATTCCGGAAAAGGGAATGTTACAAGTTATTTTACGTCTAAATTGAAACAACCACTTTATTCTGCTATACTTTTTTTAAGTTTTTCCTCGATTTAATAAAAACTTCTGAGCCGATTTAGATAAAATGGGACCACATAGAAAGCGCACTCATACAAACAAAAAAAGGAATTTTATAATCTGTTTACAGTTGGCGGAGATATCGGTAAACATTTATAGTAAGAAACTACAGAACCTCCTCGTTTTTGAACAACAACAATAAGTTCTTTCGGTTCCTGGAAATCATTTATAGGCTAATAATGTATCTTGTTTATTTAAATCAAACACGAGATATGGTATGTTTATAGTTTCGGAACAGGCCACATTTTTACACTTTCTTCTGATTTATTAAATACACGTAAAAATATACACAAACCAGTTTGGTGAAAATGAGTATTAGGTAATGTTAAGTGGCCTTATGCTGCCTGTAAACAATAATGGGTCTCTATGAAGCGGGAAAACCTTGTACGTAGCACAAATTACAGATACACATAATTTCATTAAAAAGTATAATTTATGAATGTATAGATATATCTTTTTTTATCTTCAATTTAACATCAAGTCTGTACCAACGTAAGTATTTAATCCTAATTCGTATATAACAAGGCTCATGCCTAAAATAGACATAATGTACGCTGCGTTACCGAAACGTATGAATAGAGTTGATTCAATTATTAGGAAACGATCTAACCTTTAAAGATTTACGAGGAAAAATATCATAAGCCCTGTAATTTAGTGGCCTTAGACATTACGGGCAGATGCGGTGAATTGTCTGCCACTTAATACCGTTTGGTATTAAGAGGCAGACAACATGGCATACTTCACTATAGATATCACTAGACACACAACTACTAACAACGAAATAAAAAATACATCAGACACATAGTACCATGCGATATATGTATTTGCTCGCCAAAAGAGCTCGCACAAAGAGGATCTTTTTTTAAAAAGTCACAAATTACAACTGTTGGATATATTATTTTACCTAAGAGTGTATAGAGTTATGTATTATAAGAATCTACACTATATAAGCGTTCATATATGTATAAAACGCGTGTTATTTAGTTAGTGCCAATCACCTACAGCTTACGCCGAACGTTTAGTTTACCAAACTACGTATGTATAATTGTAAAATTTTACTAATATTATAAATGCGAAAGTTTGTGTGTATGTGTGTGTGCAGTATTTTTTTAGTTAGTAGCGAAAGGTTAATTAATACCTTTATTCAATCAATCAATCAATATTCTTTCAATAATTAATATCTTTATTAACTTAATAAGAATGGCGTCGTCGCCAGCTGATGTAAACATTTGAGAAATGTCAATGTCGAGCTGTGAAGAAGCGATTCTATTCTAGACGAACGGTTAGACGGAAGGAACACCGTTGTAAAAAGTCCCGAAATAAATCCTCGATTACTACAGTGGTCGCGCTTCCTTATCTGAGATAAGGATATGCCACAGAAATAATATATGCAAGACAAAAATAAGCAAGTTTCCGTCCATAACCATAAGTTCGCGCTACGCGGCATAAATCTGCCAGGTTGTAGTTTATCCATTACAGTTAATACGAATTATAACAGAGAGCGCGCGCACCTAACTCATCCGTCCGGCTACAATTCATCCGGTGTGAGATTAACGGTTCACATACCCATACACTCATCATGTACTAGCCACTACACATATTAATGCGTGTTAAATCTCCTTTTGAAGTATCCTATTTTGTTTACTACTTGGGAATACCGTGGAGTTAAATTAATGTTTCCTCGGCCAGAAGGTAAACCTCAAGCCTGTGCGAGTTTACTTGTTTAATTTATTTTCAGTTAGTGTCAGCAGTACTTATGTCGGGCGTTGAGATCACTATTCGGATGGCCCTAGGTCTACGCTGACCGGCGCAAGGACTGACCAGAGAGTGCAAGAAATACTTGTCAGAACTACGAGAACAGGTCGCACTCTCCACAAACCTCTGTAAAACTTCAAACCCATAAGGCATCAGTATTACGTGAGGTTAAGCCGTTCCCTGCCGTTTTAACGTGTAATTATGCTAGGCTATCTTAGTTACTTTAGTTCTTTAAAATATCTCTGTCCGAAGCTCGTTGTGTGACTCCAAATGTGATTATGAAGAAATATCGAAGTCTCGAAGATGAAGACGCTCTCGAATTTGTTTTACATCAGTAAAAGCCATTCAAGGAACTAACAATACGTTTATTTATTTATGATCAATAAACAGTCATGGCAAGATATCAATAAACACTATGAGAGGTCAAGAGCAGTGTTGCAAGCATGAACATTATTTCAATGCACTATAATAACTAAAATATGCTATAAATTATAAATTTCATTTTCTATCAATACGCAATCAATTATTCAAAAGCCCTTTTTTAATGTTATTATCAAAAAAAGAAGATATGGCACAAGCGTGGACTGCATAAACTAGGTTCATGCACCTAATTTACTTTAGTCGCGCCGGGGCCAGGCGTTTGTTTAGCACGTATATGTTGTTTCTAAATATTTTTATCATCAGGCGGAATTAATAATGTCTTCTCATGCTTTCACCAAATGCACAAATAGCTCTCTAAGAACTACTAGGAGAGTGTGCTGGTCCACTTTTTAGACTAATGTAATTATTAATAATGTCATTGCATTTTTTTCTATGGATCCCAACGGTAACGTTTTTTCTTTGCGTATTGATCGGCAAACGAGTTAAGGAAAAATAAGGAATTTCACTCCTATTCTGGAAACCATTTAATTTTCTGCCTAAAAAAACTGATTTATTAATATTTATTGGACCAGTACCATTTAAATTTAAATTGTCTTATTTATTTTCTTTGTATAACGTGTCTTTCCATCTTATCAGTAGACATAATCAGAGCAGTTCTTAAAGGCCGCAGCAGGATGTTATATAAAATATATATATATATAGAAAGCAGCCTACCTACATGGTGGGCTGGCGCCTGGTGGCGACCCCAAACGGTTAAAATATGTAACCACTACCCAGGTTATCATATTTTCGCCGTTTCAATTGCTCCGCCGAATAAGCCGCGGCGCCAGCCTTAACATATGTTTCGGGAAGATGTGACGGCGCTAAAGTGTCAACGCTTGTAGCGTCCCACACTAAAGGCCACCTCAACTTCCAGCGTCATGCCGTCAGGTCTTTTACCATCGTCACGCGTGAGACCATTTAGTTCAAGAGCGGCTGGAACATTGACGCTGGTAAATGAATGATATCGATGAAGCTAGCGTGGCAAGAAATTCAACCAGCACTTCTAGATCAAGAATTTTAATTTCTTTATTTAGTCGTGTACTGTCATCCAGATGAATGGAGGACCACCAACCAGCTGATGACGTACACATTTACTTCCGTTTGCTTGATTTTGCTTCTAATGTTAAGTGACTTTTATTGTATACTTCGGCGCACTTAAGTTGCAATTATTATAGGAGAAGCCATTGTATCCTGAAACACAGTGCAAACTAGTTCGAGGTCAATGGGTTCACATATGTATTATAGACCACAAATGTATGTCAAATAAAGTTATGTCTGTATGTTATATGTCTTTATTGATATCGCAAACGGCTGTAACTATTTGAATAAACATCGTGTTCTTTAAGAATATTTAAATATGTTTACGGGAAGAGGCCCTAGGAGAATAGGTACTATAGCAAAAATAATATATTAATTTAAAAAAATATATATATCATATTAAAGCTATCATCTTTCCATATTGACACCTGTTGCTGTAAACGCCGAGTGAAAGTCTTTCGCTCGGGTACCAAAATTATTATTAACTTCATCAAGACATAACATATATATTTACAATACTTTATACGCACGATTGATCATAAATTTACATCACAACAGATCATTATCAAAAATACAAGTATGTGTAAATATGCCAAATACATATATAAAATCGAAAACCATAAGGCGCCTTGCAAGCGTGTCGCTCAATACACAAGCTTTTCCTAGTAATATTTCACTAGTAGTGGCCCAAAAGTTAAATGCGAAATCACCTATTTAACTAAATAAACAATTTAGATAGGTATGTACCCGTATTAAATATAACATCGTAAACGTCACACCTAGTAGCTTTTACTTTTCATAGCATGTTGTATAAACTAAACACAAATATTTCTGAGGCGAAAAGACATCAACGCGCTAACCCGTATATACATACCTACTGCATTGGTAAAATTATTTTTTTATTTTCCTTTGTAAAATCTGCAACAAATTGCATTTAACTTTTGTGTACTGAAAACAATAGTAGATTTCCAGAATAACTTTATGTAAGTACCTCGAACAACACTCGTATGCAATGATTTGGTTACCGGTTTTTCTGCATCTTTATGCCGCAGAAAACATATTGTTCAAATCCAACTTGAGTATGTTTGGCAAACACGCTCGAAAAACTGTTTATCGAATTTTATACATTCTAAATCTTTTCAGCCGTTTAAACACGAATAGGTGACGAATTACAAACTATGGCCCTTATAATATGAGTGTGATTTGTTTATAGGCAAAGCTATAATTTGTAATTTATTTTATCGTCTATATGGCGCACCCTAGAGAGCCGAATAAAGTAGAAGAACAAGGGATCTTCTCCAAACGACCAAACTGCTTCTGCGTCGGTTAGTGTGGGGGCTAAATGGTTCAATACTAAATAACAAATAAGGGACAGCTTGAATGCAAAGCTAAATTTAACAGTTACGGTAAAGACTCCTGTAAGCTGAGCAGAGACGGGTGCGTGTGTAGGTCTATTTATTTTTTTATTGATACATATGTACATAAATTTACAGTGGCGTTGATCGCCAACTTATGATCACACCTGTTTCCCGGAGTGGTAGGGACTTCTACTTTTAGCGATCCTTGCTTTAATTCATATGAAATACAAACAAGCTTTACAAATGACAGTTTCCTACAGAACTCGAGACAGGTTCTCCACATTATTAAAGACATCAAGTACCTATATAATATGTAAAAACAAAGGTGTAATATAGTTATCGACAAAATTAATGAATAAATGATTAATTATCTTTGTGGTAAACTTAAGACTAACCTTATTGAAGTGTCATCTTAACATTAATGTTAAGTATAATATGAAAAGTCACTATAATACAAACACTATACATATGATATTATAATCCAGCCAATTTGAAAACGCAATCGCGACGCAGGATCGTATCGTTATGTTAGTGGTTTCTGTTTTCTTAGAAGTGTACAGTGAGGCTTAGAATTGTTATTGTGACGAAGGGCTATAATTGAAATAGGTAGAGGTTGTAATGTATATGATATGACAAGTGACCGGGCAGGCCGACGGTGACGGGCGGTATGCGCGCTTTGATGTATGATAAAGTGCGCGAGATCGCGAATCTGCAACGCTTCAAAGCTAATTCAAGAGAACTGCTCTATTTTATGAGCTGTGTGGGCTCGGTTCCATTTATTCGTAAACAACCCGTGTGCATGTGTAACCGGTTTTAGTGGTGTACCTCAATAAGACATATCAAAGCCTAATTTGGCAATTTAAGCGTGTAAGTCGATCTGCAAACTTACATATAGCTAGTATTCTTTACACAAGCGAATTTCTAAATAATGATTTAAAACTCTATTTTAACAACAACAGCCAGATGCCTTTCATGAAACGAAATCCTACAGCTACTACAGATATGAGCAATCTACTAGCACTTATCAGCCTACAGATAGATCGAGTGTGAATATCTTCGTTCAATTACCTACATGGCGATCGGCATTGCCACGTTGAGCCAAATATGTGTTAAATATTTCGTTTGTAAATATATCAAAATACAATCCAAGTGGAAAACAAATGCTTATATACAAAGATATACCGATCATGACTAGGATAGAGTTCAGGGCCGAACATATAGTTCATTGTTTTTGTTTGTAAAATGACCTTTCATATTTTTCAACGACAAAATAAACCCCTAAATGGTGATTTTCAAAATTATTCAGTGGTTCATTTACTTAGAGACAAAGTAATTTTTAAAAGAAGCATTCTTACACAATGTTGCTATATTTAAAATATTTAAATTAAATCTTCTGCATATTTGTGATATGTGGAGCAGAGCTTTGCGCCCGCGCATCTCTGTACTCCAATTCGACGAGGTGCGCCCGCATCTCGACGTATATAAGCGGCTGCGTGCGATCTGAAAAATCATTCCCGCTACACACACCCACAGAGGACCATCTCATCTGCAGATCAACCTCACATAATATAACACAATGAAATCGGTGAGTTAACGCACGCTAATATTGATAAAGAACTTGTCGATTAAAGACGCCGATCGGTCCATTACCGTCATAATACAATAAAATGATTACGATTTAATTATATACAAAAGTGCTTTAAAATATGCAAACTTATATTATTTTTAATTTAAGTGTATTTATTTTATTTTTTTCAACATCTTTTTGAACAACGCCATTATTTTTCTGTTACAACGGATGCTGAATGGCACTTTTCGTTTAAATATATATATGAAATATTAGCATTAATTAGCAAATTCAGATCTGAGAAATCTCATCATTTGTATATAGTTTTTATTATTTATTGATCTATTTCTACTTTATGGACCCTATCAATCAACTTTATGGTCGCTGTGTGTCGGTTGACAGTTTCTTCACATTGTGCGTGGTAGCTAGTCAGTGCATTGTTGATTGTAATAAATCATGTACAAGTATGTCTCAGGTATTTATTGATTATAATTTATTACAAAGATACTGAAATTAATATTTAAATTTAGATTCGAACAAGAAATGTGTGACACTTGTCATCTAATAACAAATTATTCGATGTCTTTCTACAACATTTATGTTAAAGTTACAGATAAAGAGAAACTATTTTGTTTAAAAAAGCAAAGGACACACAACAACGTCTCCAATATTATCAAAACAAAACCAAAAACCAAAAACTACCTACTTCATATTAAATTGACTAGAATTCTGCTGCTTTAAGAAATTTCTATTCCCTAGATAATTAATCAACCTAAAAGTACTAAAAATAATCTTCCAGAAGTTTATGTTTAACCCTCCGTAAGTACAGGGATATAACGTCTTTGATTACGAAGCTAAACAAAATTAAAAACTAAACTAAGAAAAACAGCAAACATTTACGAATTAATTAGTGAGTGACGTCTTCTTGTAAATAATAATTCAGTTTATGAATAAAAAAATATAATAAAAAATATGACTAAGTAATAGCTAATTAGAAATAAAAATAATCGCAATTCACATATTTGTTTTCCCGCCACCATAATTACAAATTATAATAATACAATAATAATCACCATCACTTAGCTTGTGGCATTCACAGCACATTCTCGCAGCTTGTGATCATTTAAAACAATGCCTAATTAGGTACTCTACGTCCAACACCTGCATGTTTGTGACAGACTACAAATGTTTCTCGGTACAATGTTCCCATAATACGATATAACTTCGAACAATACTGGTTCTGTGTTTTCCTAAAAGACGTCGATAGCCTATGTTACAGTTTTATTCTGTAATTGAAGTATGCATCTAATGTAATAATATTGTTGTGAATGCTTATTTAAGCTTTCGAAACAATTCAACATAAAAACAATCATTTATTGTATCCTACCTATATAATAGCATAAAAAAGCGCTTGTTAAAACTTTAGCTGGTTCAATACGACAAAACAATCAACTTCAGATTAAGTGAAAAATATAATTGTATATAATAGATTAAATTAAGATTCATTTCTTCAGAATACAACACATTAGTAGCGGAGAATACCTGTGCAATCTTATCCGATCAACCTGTCCGCTGCCCGTTCTTGGACTGACATTACATTACAATGCCAACTCGCACTATTGTGACCTGACTAAGCGGCGCACTCTTGTGTCACAACTTAGATGGGTGACCACTAGTTACATTTTAACACAGTGCTTCACAGAGAGACACGATAGACGGCATGTGAACTCCTCGGCCTGGTGTCTGTCTCGGGAACAGTGGTGGGGCCACATGTCTGTCTGCACACTCTATCACATATATTAGGCTGGCCATTTGCCGTGGCGCCAACCTGCACTAGCCAGTGTGATGCTCTTTGTAATAAAGGTCCATGTTTTTGCATTGGCAGCATTACTAAGCTGATTGTGTTTAAATATTTTTTATCCAAAAATCAATATAATGAAATAACAAACTTGAAACATTCCTAAATGACTATATGCTAAACGATTAAAATGACACATTATGATATGACATGAATGTAATGACACTGTATAAAATACGGGAATTAGTCACGTAATAAATCAGAGTGTTCGGACTATAGTTTCAACCACATTCGGTGGTCTTTTTCAAGGAGAATACGGGGCGCTCGCGGTCGCGGTTCGCCTAGTACTGTGTCAAAACCACGTCGGTTTTAATAACAAAAATCCTAAATGAATAATTAAATCAACATTCCATAAAAATCGTGTAAGATGCAAATATTATAAGCGTTTACAAGGAAACATCTTATTTCGAATACCTAAGCGTCATATTCTATATCAAATTAATGAAGTGACGTCACTACAACGACGACATCTCCCGGTAAACAATCGAACACAAATCTGACGCAAGCCTTTGTGTAACTCCGTGAAGCTCCATGGCCAAACTTTCGGACCGAGGAAATAAATAAGTCTCCAATATAATAGGGGTTTCGAAAAAAGTATATCTACCTACTTGCAAACAATATTTACTATGTTACTTTACAATACTGCTTATGTATTACAGAATGTCCTTAATCACAAAAATCTCATATATAAATTTTAGTCTTAGTTAGTCTACTAAATATAGAATTCGAAAAAAGTATATTTAATGATACATCGCACTGTTTCTTACACATTCGGTGTGGGGTAAATTATGTAAATGACCTGTGCGCCATTTTGAATTATATTATAATGTTCGAGTGGTATTGCCCAATTGTGGTCAGATTTACTAAATATGTGACAAAGGTCAACTTCTAGCCCCATATATCCTTTTGGATTTATTTATGACGGTTTTCGTAACATTTAAATGGTTCAAATGACCTTTCATTAGAATTTTATTGGTGTTGAGCCGTATTTTATGTGTGAGATTATAAAATAGACTAATGATATGACTGTTAGAATGTGTTATGTTTAAATAAGAACTTCGCGTTTATGTAGTATTGCAATAAATATATAAAACTTAATCAAATTAATAGGCCGTGTAGAAATACAATATTAGAATTCTACGCCGAACCGATACACGTGACATAATATATTACATAATAATAATTATATAAAACTATAAAACGGGACTCAAAGTAAACTACTTAATATACAAAAATCTTGAAAACATAACTCTGAAACGATTCTGATGAAAACATGTTTATTAAGTATTGTGATAATATATAAAAAAATTCCTATCACAAATGACCGAGTTCTGAAATAACAAACATAAGAAAGTACAACCGAATCGAAAACCTCTTCCTTTTTGAGTGTCGGATAAAAGTATATTTCCATAGAGTTTGAGAACTATTCAACCTGTCGTAAATTAATGGATTGAATATGTTATTGATATTTTTGTTTGTATAAATGTTTCTATTTAATTTCCAGTTTGTGGTTCTTTCTGCCCTCGTGGCCCTGACCTGCGCCGCCCCCCAGTTCGCCCCCCAGCCTCAGTACGCCCCCCAGCAGTACGCGGTCATCCCTATCGTCCGGCAAACGCAGAACATCAACCCGGATGGATCCTACGATTACAGGTACTATTGACTATTTAACAATACAATAACAATAAAATAAGGTTATTGTTAAAAAGGTGGCTATATCATATGAGATAACGTGCACGCTACGCACTGAGCTGCATGAAATACATATGTTCAGCATACACCTCGCTCGGCGCCGGGGGTTCCCCGAGTATCGATGTTCCTGATAATAAAATATAGCTTTCAACAATCTTGTGCCCTACGATTTCGGTCCAGTGTATGAGGCACTGTCACAGTGACCATCACTTCATATATTTCACAATTCCACCTGGTTGACCTACATTTTGTATTTCATGCCTCTCACCAGCGCCACGCTCTGGCAAAAGGGAAACTATATTCCTGCGTTTTTATTTCCTTTAGGATACATATTTTTACTTACAAGTATTACATAGATATTTTCGTTTATCGTGAATGTGATAAGTTTCACATATTTGGATGCCACGGGGAACGGGGGGAATTGTGTGTGAACCTTCTACATTAGACTCCACACAGCTGCGACTCACGCTGTACATCGGGCGCGGAAAACATTTAATGGTGGTCATAAAAAGGTAATCTTTCATGAACACTACACGGTGTCATTGTATGAAACGGTTTGAGTCAAAGGGTTCATGTTGACCCGCAATAAACCTTACATTTTATAGATATATGTTTCCTTGTTAATGCAATCTATAAATGTTATCGAGAATGTTGTATGCAATCGATTTCCAACTCGTCTTTAATGTTTGCTACTTTTCTTTCATTAATGGTAAGTCACATTAGGCAGTTGCAATATTTAAAAATATTTTAAACGAAAAGATCTGCCTTCATCCTTAGTACCTGTTGCGAATAATAACAGCACACTTGAAGTGATGATGGCTCAGCGGCGGGAGCGTCGGCTGTCATACTGACTAATGCTGGTTCTATCCTCACCAATGTCTTGAGCTTCTGGCGAATACACCGCCATTATCAATTTCCCAGCATGGTGGTAGGGTACTTTCGAGCACTTGCTTGGCTAGCGCTGAATATTGAAAAGCGGTCACCAAACATATAATGTGTTCAGGCGGAAGTCTTAGAGAGTCATTAAAAATTCAAAGTCTAGTCGTGATTACATTTTCGACTACATCGTCACCAGGTGAGATAGTGGTCAAACGCAAAATCTATAATGTATAAAAAAGTTAGACGTATGATCAGTTGTGAATCCTCACCTGATATTCGGTCAGATACTGATCAGATTTTGAACAAATTTAAACATCGGTTTACCTAGAAACAAGTTTGAGGGTATCCAATTGAGAACCTGCATCTTTTTTTATGTCGATTAAAAAGGGAATACTCTTCGAAATTTCTCTGTTAAAAAGCAATATCTTTTTAACAGTTATGAGTTATTGCGTTGATGTAGTTTGGCTGAAGGTACTATACTTAGTCGGCATGACATTTCACTAAACGATTAAACTCTCACAATCCGTATTTCATAGTAGTATAGACAGAAGTATGACAGTAGTATATGTCAGAAACTTTAACGTCAAAAACATGAAATGCAGAATTTATTCGTGTGATCCCGCGAGCGGCCCGGCGGCGGCGCGGGCCCAGCCCCGGTTGTGAAACAAATTAGTAACGGCGCAACACGCAGTGAGAATATTTAGTGTTTAATGATTCACCCGCAACAATGTTAAGATTATATCAATTTGATTAACTTGTACTCAAAGCTCGGTGAACCGACATTATTCAAAGTTACCTTTACATATATTTTGTTAGATTGTTTTGAGGTAATCTAATTTATAAGTAGTATTAATTTCATTTTGTCACTGATGCAGATATGAATATTGTTGAAGAAATTGTAGAAATCATCTGTCTATTAGCGACTCACGAGTTCAATCGACGTATAACTATCGATAATAAACTTCCAGAAAATACACTGTTCGAAGACATCTGAACCTTTGAACTATCAAAAGAGATAAACCTTCAAGTTAACTTTTAATGTGCATGGATCAAATAGGTCATATCTCATCTTTAGATGGTCATGGTAATGTATAATTATTTTGATTATATACTTTTTACATCTAGCGTTTGACCACTATTTCACTTGATAGTCAGTGAGAATTTTGTCGAAGGTTGTAATAACCTAGAATATTTAGCTGTTTTGGTTTTTCGAACTCGATTCAATTTATATTTATTTGATATCAGTATAGACGTTCTCCAGATTTGTTCAGTAATAAAAATCCTCATCAATTTTCATTTTTAACCGACTTCAAAAAAGAGGGTTCTAAATTTGACCGTATACATGTTTTTTTTTTAATGTGTGTTCGCGGATAACTTCGTCGTTTATTAACCGATTTTGATGATATTTTTTTTGTTAGATAGAGTATACTTCCGTGGTGGATCCCATTTAAATTTCATCAAAATCGGACAAGCGGTTTTTGAGTTATACTCCAATAACTGAAAAGTGCTACGTGTATCTTGATGATCATATTGTCACGGTTGAAGACATCGCAGAACACACAATGACAATTAATTGATCCCGTGAGTAGCAAAGGTCACTGAAAAGGACCGACTTCAACAAGTTATTTCATACTTTTGAGTGGTGAAGTCGGTTGCATTTTTTGTTAAAATTTTATTTTTAAATGCTTGTATTTAGGATTCTGTGTAATATAGGTACTTACCCCGTATACATGAAATAAAATGTATAAAATTCATGTTATATTGTTGGTCTTAAAATAAACATAGCCATAACACAACTAAAGATAGACTACAATATACTATACAAATTTACATACCTCCCAAATTTTAGTTTAATGTACAATCCACTAGTGGGCAAAGTACCCAATATGTAGCTAATACCTATATTGGGAACTTTGCCCACTGAACTGGGAACTTATTGAGTATATTCTGTAGAACTACGTAAATTAGAATTCAAATTTTATACATACGCTTCAAACGCATCTACATTTATATACGTTAAAGTTCTGAACTGACACCGTAACACAATAATTAATATAAACGTTGGGCATGTTACTGTAACCGAACGAGATGTTGCGCAAGTAGGCCTCTCCTACACAGTCATAGAGAAACAAAACATTCCCAAGATTAAGATTGACAATGCATCATAGTTGCACCACGAACGGTTTGGTGAAACCTCTCATTACATTTAATCTTTGGTGATGGCGGCGCCGTAAGGTGTAATATTCTCGTTACAACCGGCCCATGTGATTTATGAAACCTTTACAGTAACAAGAGCGTCAGAGTTGCATCACAATACTGATACAGATGCACCTTGTGAGCCATACATTACACCTCAGATATAACATTCGCAGACCTCACGGGGAATTAGTCAGGACTGATTGATGTCGATACAAAGTTCCACATCATTATATAATACTAGCGGCACCCTGCGGTTGTACCCGCGTGGTGAGAAAAAACGGAGATGATGGTGCTGATGAAAATAAGCCTATTTTATATATACAAAGGCTTATACCCTGGATTAATATCCAGGATATAAGCTATGTCCATACCAAATTTCATCGAAATCGGTGTAGCCGTTTGAGCGTGAAGAGTACACAAACATACACAATTACACACTAAATTTCGCATTTATAATATTAGTAGGAAGTAGGATTATTGAGGTTAAAATGATCGATTTAGCATTTACGATCGCACTAACAAAATTATATTTTTTGTAGTTACGAGACTGGTAATGGCATCGCGGCGCAGGAACAGGGGTACTTGAAGAACGCTGGCATCAAGGACGCCGAGGCGCAGGTCGCCCAGGGCTCTTACTCCTACACGTCTCCTGAGGGTATCCCCATCTCCCTGGCTTACATTGCTGATGAGAACGGTAAACAGTGTTTTATGTTTTTTTAAGTACATAATGACATTTTTTAGTTTATTATTACACACGTTGCACACACGTGCGCATGTAGAAGCATGGTACAAGATCGAACATATTTTATTTATGGTTTTCAAAAAATCATAAAACGTTTACTTATTTCGTAGAACGCATCACTGCCACATTCAAACTAAAATTCTACGCTAATTTTCAATTGCGGCAACAATATAATAATAAAAATATCCGAAAATTGAACGAAAAGAAGTTATTTACCCATTATTGTTTCGTATCTCGAGGTGTCCATATATAAGTGACCATGTCAGTTTAAAAACATTTGTGTTTTTGCCTAAAATCACTTTCCTTGTTCCAGGTTTCCGCGCTGAAGGTGCCCACCTCCCCACTCCCCCTCCCATCCCTGAAGCCATCGCCCGCGCTCTCGACTTCATCGCCCGAAACCCTCAACCCGAGAACCAAGGATTTGGACCCCAACGCGCGCCCCAACCTTTCCGCGGATAAACCAACCCTAGGAACCCGAACCCCACGCGCAGTAACAATGCATCACTGATGTACGCCTAGGTTAAGCAATGACGAATGTGACCTGTGATTTATTTTTATATTAAGTATATAAGAATTTTGTAAGAAAATAATAAAATAAAAATTATTGATATATGTCTATAAAGCATTTTGATTTTAATTGATTATTAGAGATTCTTTGTTCGGTCGGTATTTTCTCCATTTTGGACAAAACTATTTTTTTTTAAATTTGTATTATTAAGAATGTATTCTTGAAGTAATCTTCAACAACTCGATAACAACAAGTGAACAAGCCTAGGATCTGGTGGTAGAAAATTACAGAAATCAAAGTAAACTGCCAAAACTGTAGCTGTACTACACCATTAATAACGTAGTATTTATATATATATTTATAAATTATAACAGATTTTTCCGTTTTAGCGGTTTGAATATTTTTTTAGAAACATACGAACTACCTACATGTAGTTCGTATGTTTCTAAAAAATATTGGATGAACCCTACGTAAAATCTACTAATAGTTACTATATGTTAATCAACTAATATTACCTCCTATAAAAAACTACTAGTCTATCTATAGTGCGCTCGCTCTATCGCCCGTTCACTTCTTCCTTTTGGATTGCGAGCGACATAAGATGCAATAATACGCCGCCATCCTCACCTCCGGCGTCGTCACATTACAGCCATATGACGTCCACTGCTGGACATATGCCTCCCCATGTAATGGGGATTTGGCAATACTCGCCACGCTTGGCAGGCGGGTTGGCGAGAATTGCCAAGTTTGCAGTTAAGTGCCAATATTGCAGTATTATTTCCTATCCTCAGAAGGCGCTGCTGCCCACCTCCTGGTACGTAATCCCTTAGCCGACTCTTACGGCACCCACGGGAAGAGATTGGGGAGTATTACGCGGCGTCGTACTTATATATAATACTATACATATTTACTCGTAATGCTGATATAGTATTGTAAACCGGTACTGGATCATGATTCCCATTTATCTATATCTGCATATTCGTGTACTTTCCCTTTGATAAAGTACCTACTTAAAATTTAATTATAAATAATAATTATTTAATCTCGGAATAAAACTCTCTCGCCAGATTTATCCAAAAAGTTCCATGTCACACAAAATATCATCTATATATCTATCTATGGCAGCTTATAATTTTTTATGCCATAGACTAATTTACTTAATTATAAATCCTTTTAGATAAGCGATTTCAAAAAAACAATGTTTTTTAGGAATTGACTACGTTATAGATGTTGTATGTATTGCTTCCGGGCTGTTTGGCCGTGGTCTATGTGAAACTTGTGTTCCAGACGTTTCGTCGATCACTGCGGTCGACGTCTTCAGTGGTTCAGGTCCGGGCGGCGACAAGAGCTTAGACTCTCCTTCGCGGCGTCTTCTCTGTTACTGATGACTCTCTCTGTTACCAAACAGCCCGGAAGCAATACATACAACATGCAACGCCGGCCGTGAAAACCTTAGTGTTTACATAGGTGATAGATGTTTAAAAAAACAATTTGGTAAGCTCGAAAAAATATAATAGTGGGTCAGCTAGAACAAATGAAAGACCTAAATCATAAAAAAATTGGTTGTCTTTAAAGTCGGTTTACGGACGATAGATTTACGTGATAACGTCATAATCATTTATGACTTTGACTTCGACTTCGACTTTGACTTTGATTATTTTATGTAATACAAAACTCAGGTGGAACGTTACGCGGAACGTTACTATTTTTCATGAGTGTTGCTGGTATTCATCAATTTATAAAACGTTATCACGTCAAAAATAAAAGTCTCCACTCAATACGCCCTAGTTATTTTAAAATTCGGTTATATACCACGAATTAATAATAGATATTTTTCATTTTCCGTCAAGCTCGCTCCGCTCATTCCTCTCTCTCATTTCCCTTTTGCAGTGGAAACCTTAACTTTTACAGACAAAACTCTTTGTTGGTGGAAACGTAAACCTATTTCTTTTAGAAAAGAGGTCCGTCCCGCCAAACCAGTTACCGCTCATTACCCCTCCACGGTGGAAACCGAAAGCCTTTACCTGACCAACTGGGTCTTAGCTAAGGTGACCGCTAGCATCCAGTGGCATTTTCAATTAATGAGCTCTCCCGTGCTTGGGGGGGCACGTCGGTCCTATTCGTCGGGCAGTCTACAAACACTGAGCGGGCCACCAGCCTGGCTGCCAACCCGCACTATCAATCGTAGTAGACTATGACAAACATTCATCGAGATGAACGTCCGCGTCTGATGTTAAGTGATGATGCGTTGTACGATGGACCACACTTCCTATTCGCTCGACACACTCGACTGGCAGAATCGATGAGGATTCGCAAGTTGATGTGGCAGTGGACAGGGCACGTAGCTCGAGGAACCGATGGCCGGTGGGATCGTAAGATTCTCTAATGGAGACCACGGACTGGCAAGCGCAGCATTCGACGGCCACCGACAGTGAGGACCTGACTAAGATCGCAGTTAAGGGCTGGGTGCGGGCCGCATCCGGTCCTCGTAGAAATCAATGATGGGGGAGGAATATGTCCAGCAGTGCATGTTCTCTTCTGAGGTGATGATGATGTTATAGGAATTTGATTTTAAACAACTTTGTTGATCACAATTTTTCGCTTAGAAGTGAAAACAAACAAGCCGTTCAATTAAAAAAACAAATATACACATCTGTTTTCGGGTATAAATCGAAAAATATCGATCCTAGGATAAAAATGATGGGCACTAAAATTGTAGAAAATTTAATTTTAAGCAACTTCCTCAGTTTAGGAACTCCTGTTCCTACTATTTTTCATGTAAAATTGAAAATAAACGAGTCATTAAATAATAAAAAAGATCCTTAAATTAAGATGGATGATGCAATGGGTCTGGTACCCCGGGGAATCTAAATTTAAACTCGGTGCCCCGACAGTCTAAAAAAAGAGTTCCGAAGGAAAATTGCCGTTAAAATTATTCCAATGTTTGCCACTTTTTTGAGATAACTCGACCTAGGGGATCTTCCGATGTCAATATTTCATAATACCTTTGGTATGATATATCTTTTCCTTTTATCCTATGAAAACTATAAGCACCTGTAAAATTACTAATGAATAATTCGCCATAGACTCATTTTACATAATGCTTTTCAAGAATTTCTTTGTGCTAGTGTTTGAGTTCGATTTAACACCTGCCCTTGTCAGCAGAGCAACATGTTCAACATCAAATTGATATTTTAAAATAGCGTGCACATTTACAACAGTTAATAAGAGAGATGTGAATAAACTGACTTACTAGTACAGTAACCTATTCATAATATATTGTTAGGCAAGCGTGTTAAGTGACGCAGCCGCAATTGTAATCTCATAAGTAGGTAAGCCGTTCTCATGCTTTCATTTCTTCATTTCACCACGCGCATGGCTCCTTCTTGGACGCTGTACAGGGTACATAGGTACATAAAAAAAGACTAATAGCATCATGTTTATTCAACAAAAAAAATTGCTTTTGGATTTGGATCTACGACTACAGAATGCCGCTCCCTCCAGCTTTGCCAACTAAGCTACAATAGCAGTCCACTAGCAATCTAAAATTTTATTGTTCCTTCATTACAGCTCCTTCGAAGGAGATATTTAAATTACTGCCATCTACCGTCGATTGTATGAACCATTAATAGGACTGATCGCACAAATCAGAGATTTTTTGGTTCATTGCATTGACGTCATCTAAGCGAAACAAATTTCATCCTTCCAAAATGTTTACGTTACTTGTTCCTAGCATTTACGTCAACGAAATGAACCAAACAATTCTTAGGATCTTATCAATTTGAAGTTTTGGGAGCAATCTGACTATTGTGGTTCGTTACATTTTTTATCATATAGGTACATGTAAAATGATTATATGTAGAAATTCTGCTAAAATTTAAATGTTAATTGTTTTACTACCGAAATGGTAGTGGTTATTTTTCTTAAATCTAAAACATCTGATATATCTAAAATATCATTGTTATGGACTACCTACAAAGTTTGTGTGAGACATGACGTGGTAGATATAAAAAAGTATATTTCACAATAACATGTTAACTAAAATATTTTTATTTTCTTTTTGTTCGACATGCCAGCAGAGGAAACTCTTGTAGTCATATTTAGCCAAGTAGAGTCGCCACTGCGTTAGGTGGTATCGCAAAAACGACCTGAAAGAAAAAACATAAGCAACTGGTGAATTATTACATTAGTAACGTACTATGTAGTTCACTATCTACTACTAGCCAGCGGGCTATTGATAGTGATTCTCTTGTTCAACTATATTAAATTAAAATTCTGGAAAATAAATTAATTTCTTATCTGGTTACGATAATATAGTCCAAATTAGTTGACGCTTATTATTAGTCAGTCAATGGCCTGTACATCTATTACAGATGATTTAAGCAGTGTGTGGCGGATGTTTTATGACACTTCTTTTGGTGACAACACTAACATTAGATCTTTTTATTAAAATTGTGGGTAGCTTTAAGTAAAAAAGTCTACGCTTTTTTGGCGCAGACTAACACTACCCGCAATTGGCGGGAATATAACAGCGTCGTATGGAGTTAAACGAATTTGAATTTTACTGCAAATAGAATAATAATTTTATTTTGAATAAATTTAGTGAAATTAGCTGGTTCAAATGATTAGCAAACTTAGGGCCATTGTCTTATATTTTCTGTAAATTACTCGTGACAAGTACTGATACCAGTAAACAAGTTTATAACAAATCCATAAAGTCATCACAATCATAACTTTATTGCAGCCATAAAGGACAACTTAACTCCACAGCTTGACATGGATAAAATAATGTACTTGATACCAAGTGTTGAAATACTAACTTGCATTATTGGAGGCAGAATCTGGTACCCTTTCTCATCAACTATATAGTTAACTCTTTGTATATTTCCATCAGGATCCGTGAAAGAAACAAAGCCTCGCACGTCGATGCGCTGGTCCGTCTGACCCTCGTGAATAACTGCTCCGCTTTCCTCGCGGTATATGCCATTAGAGGTCTCAAAGCTGAAACATAATATGTGAAATGTGCCAATTTAGTCGTACCTATACCTACCTATGTATATTTCAATACACATCTTTCAGTCCAAAAATGCACGCCCCTCCATGCTATATACAGTATTATTACTTCAATGAGGTTCTTCACTTCAGGCAAGCTGCTAAACACAAAAGTGTGTGTGCGTGTGCGTATAGGAGTCTTATTTCATAGTACCTACCAAAGTCTTAGTACCTGAAAGGGTCGCCATACACGTGTGCTTATAATACTGTACATATTATGTTGACCAAATATTTAGCAAAATATTTCTGGCATTAAGGTACGCTAATGCTGTACATTGAAATTATCATTATCCAGTTATTTTATCCACAAGATGTCCAGTATCGGACTTACGGTCAGACATAGTCACCACGAGAACTGTTGGTATAAGTCTATGTCATAATTCTTTCAGAGATATTTAGTTGGTCTTTATCACTTGACACTTTCAAAAGGAGACCTAAGCTTCTCTTTTTATTCAAAATTTTGACTTCAACGTAGAAGGAGTAGGAACTCTCTCAAGAGACTTGAGATAGTGGTCAAACGCTTGCCTATTCCGAATTAAAAAAAATCACGATGATTTTTTTCAACAGCTTGGGAAGTTGGGTTCGCAGATTCATCTCTGATTCTTGTGCCAACTTACACCAATGATGTTTTACTAAAGATGACGTATATTCATACTGCGCGGTTCTCAGATTTTGTTCCTTTACGACATAAATATGCTTACTGCGACAGATAATACGATACAAATAATATAGAAAAGGATAGCTATATGTTTAGACTTGCGTTTGAAATACGCGTCGCAATGAAAATTACTACAATTGACTTAATTTTGCCGCCTCAGTTTCCACGCGCTTGTGCCACATCTACCTCATATAAACATATAATATCATTGACTTACACATATTAAGTGATCAACAGTTGTACGATTTCACGTTGCTAAATGGAAGTGAAATGTTCACGACATGCGTATGTTATTGTGTTGTTAGCTTATTTGCTTGTGTCAGTAGTCAGTCATTAGTCAGAGTAAACTGAGGTTTACTCGTGAACAAACGCAACATACGTGAAAGAAAATGGTATATCGATATATCATCTCTCAGATATATCTAGGTACCCGCATAATCTTCATTTTACTCGTGAACATGGCGCGTGTAACTTTCGAGAACTATGAAGCAACAACAACAAATAAAATACCTGGAAAATATCCCGATAATATATTATTATATACTGGGCGTATGGACGCAATAAATCGTGGTCAAACTAAACCAAATGGCTTTATTCTCTTCCTAAATAATATTAGCCAAAAAATATTAGTCTAAGATTAATTTTCAATGCTATTAAGTTTTTGTATTTAACACGCGGCAACTTTGATGCACGCAAAAAAGACGGCCTACGAAACGTTCTCATAACAAATGTATAGTCTATTTACTATGAATTCTATATACGTATGAAGCTGGAGTAGCTAAATATAAATTTCTCCATGTCTGTCTGTCTGTCTCGCTGTCTGTCTGTCTGCCACTATATTCATGTGCGAGGACGCACGTGATTGGTGTTCTCGGTATGCACGTGTGTGAGGGCATGGTTTGTATCGTATATAAACGAGTACTTTATTCTATGTCGAGGTGACAACGGTGCATTCTACTTGCATCTGTCTCGGTAACTGTGATCTCAACTCTCATGCAGACAACTTACCATGCAGACAACTTACCTGATAATACTGTACATACACTATTGAAAGCAAGCCTAATACTTTGTTGAGCATTTTTCGTAATGGTAAAATAATGCTATTATACCTAAATAAAAGAAAAAGATGCTGCTAGAGAGCTACTGCAAAAGACACTGCTGTGAAACAAAAAAAACAAAGTAAAGGCGCCCGCAGACATAAATAATATAAGTATGTAAGTATTACTTACATCACTTAACATCGGGTGAGATAGTGGAGATGGTGGCGGTTGACTATTCTAAAAAAAAAGTGGTCATCGTCATAGGCCCACTTCATTTATTTCCACATATTACTTTATCTTTCAAATACAAAAGCGACTGAACTTACCTAAATTTATAATTTCCTTTGCCATCGCTAGTATTTTCGTAACTGAGTATTTTTGCTTCAGCATCTCTGTCAGTGGGAGCACCGATAACAGCTAAAAGAAGTCCGCAAAAAAATATACCACCAATAATCATTATAAAGGAGGTAGATGAACTTGCTCAAGGCTGCACAATACAAACTGTCCGAGGAATCCTAGTTCGGCGAAGATGCGGTGGACGAATGAACCTATACTATAATGTGTGAACCTTTATACTTCCTCTACGTTTCTTCACTTTTTATACAAACATGTTTTACTCTATAACACAACGCATGCACTGTGGGTTTGTATGTATTAATCGACCAATGCATTGGCTTATACTCGCCTTTGACTGCAATCAAGTAATTTTCGCGATTGTCGTGGCTCAATGTTTAGCGACTTGACTACTGATGCCGGGGCTCTCGGTTCGAATCCCGGATGGTGCAAATGGTTATGTGAAAAACATTCCAGATCTTGAATGCTTGTGTAATTTGATTGCGCGTGTCAATGTCTCTCGGACACTGACAATCCTAGTGCGACTGTGAGCGTAAAGCGTTTGTTTTTTGTACTGACATTTTACTGCTAAGTTACAAGTTATAAAAGAAATATGAACTCCAATCCTGGTGGCCTTGCTTAAGCTAGTATACCTACCACATTACTTATGCAAAGCTAGCCGATAGACCAGTCATCAGGTCTTTACGACTTATGTTTTATTTATAAAATATATATGTATAATTACGTAATAAGAAACGAATAATATAACAGGAGGAGGTCTGAATTCGTTATCGAGTGAGCAGTAATAAGTTACCAAGTAGTTACAGATTCATCATTCATTCAATATTGAGCTTCATTGGATCATAAGTTATTTGCTTTGTGTAAAAAACTCGAACAATTCACATTTTAAAAGTCAAATTTTTACCCGACTGCCTTTTAAGGGTAGTAATTATTCGCACGTAGTTTCTATGTATGTTTTTTTTATTACCTCGTATATTCCAAACGGCGAATGGGTCGTTTTGTGCAGTTAAATTAAATACATATTTTAAAATGAAGCTTCTAAATCAGTCAAGTGTGTTATTAAAATAAAAAGATTTCTCAATCTCACATTTTCATTGATTATATATGTGTACATTTGATGGGATTATTATTTCGGTTTTCGTTGGTATTGATTAGTGTCATCTCGTATACAGCGCCATCTGTTGTAATTCCGTAAAATTAACTACACAAGCCGCTTGATTACTTTGGTTCATGTATCTACAATCTACTTCATATTCTAAAGATTTAAATACGATGATGTGCATCGAGCGCTATACATAAGTCGCAGGTGAATTAAGGTTCGTGATAGTTGGGCTAAACTACAGTTGTCAGTAGGCACATACAATATTATATCGAAGTTCGGAATTAATGAAATAGGTGGCGTAGAATTAGGTCTGTGAGTGACAACTTTAAGTTGGCGTTACCTGAACCTGCTTAAAATACCTGCCACGGGATTGTGGCGAGACATTGAGATGGAGAATACCTACAGTTTGTTTTATTGTATTGGAGGGAGGCAGCTCCTTCTACATTTGGCAGGTGTATGGCAAACACGATCGGTTGAATCCCACAGTGTCAATTACATGTGGATGAGCTTTTAAGCGATTTAAGCATACTCTAGCCAAAGCCATACTTGGCTGATGTCGAAAGTAACGTTCATTTAATTACATTGCAAAGTCATACTTTCATCGAGTGCTTAGCATCGTCTATTTATTCGAACCTTAGTTTTTACGATTCACCTTTATAATCAGTACACTAAAACTACAAAGCCATGTCTCATTTTATATTTTGTCGGTTGAAGTTTATAAAATGTTGAAATAGTGACCATCAACGCACGAGGTCGTATTCTGTATTCCGAGGTTACTATTATGTCTTTAAAGAAGTAGGTAGCTAAATTTCAGGATTTTTGTAAAATAATATGTTTATTTATCGTAAAAGTATTTTTTTTAATAAAAAGTATCCAATGTTGCTTCTAATACCTCCGAGGATTATGTGTACATAGTTTAATGATGATCGGTTGAGTAGTTTTCACGTAAAAGCGTAACAAATAAACTTACATTCACATTTATATTATTAGTAGTAGGTACAGTATAGATAAATAGAAATATCTAGTCTAGAAGTGTAATTATAGAAATATCTTACTAGGAGAACTATCAGGCCATCTAGATTTTGGAAAATCTTACCGAAAAAGTTGGGCTCTTCATAAATGCATAAATAAAAGTGCATGCCTCGTCACTATTCATTAATAATAACTACCTCCCGGGCTTTCCCCCGCGTGGACTAGAATTTTCTCACTGATGATTACATTTAAACATTACCCGTGATTACCATCTCGACCACATCATCACTGACTATCAAGTGAGATAGTTGTGAAACGATAAAAAATTATACAAAAAATGGAATAATATAAATGTATAGGTACCTCAGTATGGACGATAAAAAGCAGGATACGTTGTGTTATGATATCCATTTTTCCCAGTTTTAAAGAATTTTCACGCTTTTTTAGCGCTGCATAATAGCAAACTAATATTAATAATTGTTTCTAGAATAACAAATTGTGCAGCAAACTAATATTAATAATTGTTTCTAGAATAACAAATTGTGCGATATTATTGAGAGAATAATCGTTCCTTTTCTTTTTTTAAATATTTTAAATATATATAATAGTAATTTAACGAAACACAGCACAATTTGACCCTAAAAGTAAATGCCGCTATCTCCCGATAGTACAACAAGTTTTACGCTGAACTACTAACGCATTGAAATTTTTTATTTATTTATTTTAGAAATGACTTAATGCTGTTTACCACTTGGGGTATTTACGGCTTCACCGGACTTTTGGCGAGTGCAGAGGGCACTCAGCCGATTTTGGGTTGGGGTGAGGGGGGGGAGCGACTAGCGCAAGGGCACCTCAGGGGTTCGGACCTCGGCTTGGGCTATCGCCTAAACGAGGTAGCGTCTGTGTGTGTGGACGTCGCAGACTAAGGCGCGGCCTATCGGTTGGGAACGCATTGAAATTGTTTATGTCCTGTTTATATTATGTAAGCATGAAATAATTGTCAACTGCCCCTATTTTTCTTTAAGTGCTTTAATGTATTACTGAAAAGTTTTTAACTTAATGATTATTATTCCTATATATTCTAATGCCTTCAGCATTATGATCTCGAACATCATATGGTTGTACTCACATCTGATTCTAAACTATACTCATAATATGATCATGTTGTTCCTACTAACCCATGATGCATCGTATCGGAAGACGTTGATCACATGACAAAGGTACCTATAATACAACAATCAGAGTTGGGTCAGCTGCCATTGGTCATAGGATCATCTGTCACGTTACATAATTATTGCAATACTTGACATAACAATGAAGAGAGTAGTTACGTCAAAAACCTTTAGACTTGTCATTAATCAATATCGCCGGCCACACGAATTGTATTACGATAACAAAGGTGTGTGACCTTTATTGATTTCATTGCTTTATATTCCATATATTTTAATTGTGTAACGATAGTGTTAATTTATACAAATATAACTGATAGATCATGCAAAGACATCTGATCTACTACATTTGGTATAAAAGGGAATACAGGTTGCTGGTTGGATATTGCTTAGATTATAAATACAAAAAAGTATGACGAGAGCTGTTTATCTTACATTATTGGGTAAATCGGGTGGAATGTTTAATAACAGCGTTTAAACGGCTATTAGGCACATGTTTTCTTCTACGCCGTATTCAGAGTAAAAAAATATCTGCGCTATTTCCGTTTAGAAACGAAACAGAAATAAAGTAGGTATTTTGTAATTTTTAGACCTTCGCGATTCGAACACATTGTAAATAAATCAATCGGGGCTTGATCGCCAGAAAAACATTTAGTAATTTATTTACCTCGACGTTTCGACCGAGTTGCATTGGTCGTGGTCACGGGAAGACTGGAAAAAAAATTACTAGATGTTTTTGTCGCGATCAAGCCCCGATTGATTTATTTACAGAAGTAAAGTATGATATAATATAATCAATTAAGAAGATTATTTTAATACATCATAGTAAACAGTCTACAACTCTCAAAATGGCTACTATGTTCCTGAATGGCGCCCTCCTGTATAATTGCGATGTTGTAGATGTCTTCTTCTACTTTGGTGCCGTCGAATTGTAACGGCTTCCTAAAGCTTTCCTGGGGGTAGTGCGTTCGTCGTGGGTGGGGCGAGACGAGACGAGACGAGACGAGACGTTACGTCGTGGGTGGGGCGAAACGAGACGAGACGTTACGGCGACAGTGTTCCCCCGGGTTTTTGTCATGTTTGTTGCGATGTCATTTAAATAAAATGAAAATCAGGACATAATTATAAGAAGCATACAATAATATAAAATATTAAGCAGATGGTTCATTAAATTGGTATTGGATTACAAGGTATAGGTACATAATTATAACAGTATAGACATGCCAACGTTCGCGTTTCGGGCTCTTCAAAGACGAGAATAGTCAAAAATATTATATACTAGTTGCGCCCCGCGATTTCTCCCGCGTGGTAGTAATTGATGATGAGGATGAAAAGTAGCCTATGTGCTATTCTGGGACCTGAAGTATCTACATACGAATTTCATCGAATCGGTCCAGCCGTTTGAGCGTGAAGAAGTAACAAACATACACACAAACTTTCGCATTTATAATATTAGTAGGATTTCATATTCCATCCCATTATCTATATAAACGTGAAAGTTTGTGCGGATGCACGTATGAATGCTTATTACTCAATCGCGCAACAACGTCTGAACAGGTCTGAACAGGTCTGAAAGAAATAGCAATTACCTAGATTATAATCATATTAAAGTCGGCTTTTGTCTTAGAAATGGGTAATTAATAAGGTAGCAGAATAATTAGCAGACCGCAGGTTAACGGCGGGGCGCAGCTAGTGTGTAATATATTTTTTTATGTAAAGGTTACCTGCCACCGAGACTGGTGAATGCGGGAGGAATATCGGGAGAGCGCGTAGTTTCTCTACTACCCTCTATTGATTTTGAAAACATAAAGGGTTAGAGCGGATTCGACCGCGACGCGTTAATTTACCCGACCACTGAGCTCCGGTCCAAGATGTAACCAGAAAACATAAATGTTTGCTATTACACATTGTAACGAATACGAGATAGGATTGTTGGTCACGGTGGATACCTATTGCCGTAAGTATTCACTAATTGGCGACCAGTGTACACAACAACCAGCTTGTTTGTTATCGGTCATTTTGTTTATTGTTGCCAGCTGAGTCGCGTTTACTAACCGGTCGTGGACAATAATTGACCTGTTTGACGTAAAACCAACTATACCAACGCTTACAACTTCGCTCAGATACGTATTCCGTTTGGTGCCGATCATTTAGACATTTCTAGAACATTTTTATTTGCGGTATGTTTGTTTACTTGTTTATAAAATAACTTCAACTTATATCACGTGATTATCTTCATCACTCTGGATACCTACCACGGGACGTGTTCTCATCTCGATACGAGTAAGTCATAATCTTCTCACCATAATACCAGCGATGACATAATGGAGCCGAATTATCATCATCATCTCGACCATAGGATGTCCACGCTGGACATACGCCTCCCCCATTGATTACCACAAGGACCGATTGGAAAAGGCCTCTAGGTCTCTAGGCCTCAAGGTTTCTAACCTTGCCCATGAGAAATCAATAAGGAAACAAACAGCTGATCAAGCTGTCAGTTCAAGTTCAAATATCGAGTTTTATAACAAAAATAACTTGCGATATCTTTAGTATAAGTATTTAGTTAATAGTTAAATAATTACAATAATTCACGTAGTAATCGCAGAGAGTATGTACACGTGAGCCCGGTGTAGGGACCTCCTAAACTAAAACAGTTTAGGAGGTTTAGTTCTAAGTATATAATGTGCAGTTGTAATAACTCTACGAAAAAAATGCGCTTCAGTTTTTTGATGTTTCGTTTCTAAAGTATTTCTAGTTATTTTGGAATGTTGCGATTCATTCTCAAACTGTCTCACTAATTTATGCGACGTTCATTTAAGTTTTCTGAATGCAAAAACTGAGTAATTGATTTTGAATTGTAGCTTAACTGTTGAAAATACACGTAATATAATTATATTCACTAGATAACTAATAAAACAGAAATTGTCTGATATGTAACCTGCGTCACGTGACCCTGGCCTTAGTTATGAGACAAAATGTGAAATTAAAACGATAGGCAGCTGTTTCATTGTGGAACATACACGAAGGACAGGATTTATTATCTTGCATCATAAATTATTCGTTTTGGTGTTTCGTTTTAATCTTAAAGTTTCCGTTTTTTCTATGGTTACGTAATAGGGTCAACGACTTGTAGAAGTCCTTGAAGTCGCATTGTATTGTTTTTAAGGAATGGAGTCCAGAGTTGACATTCTTGAAGAACTGGATATAAGTGGTAGGCAGTGGACGTCAGGTCTCAGTCCACTTAGCTACGCTCTACTGAGGAACATTGACAATTATGGTAAGTCGCAAACCAGTTCTAGCCATTTTTATGTAGATTTATACATTCTAATTTTAATGTTTTAGTATATTTTTAATCGTAAAACATTATCTGATCATAAATCATTGCATACATAACAATAATAATTCTATATATTAGTATCTCGAGGATAATAAAGTTTCTAAAAGTACTTATACATACTTTTATGACTGTGGTCTGGATCTCTTTATTGTAGCCTTATTGTTCATCTTTGGTTTGTGAACTCGACAATCCACTTAACTGTGAGTTAACTCCATCGATACAATTTTCTTACGAAATGTTAGCGGCGGGTTAGAGTTAAGTAAGAGTTTTATTATTACCCGTTTGCCGTGGAAAACTTCTCTCAGTGGCCTTGTGGCGAAATTGAACAACTATCGTTATGGTAATCGCATCGATTTGTTTTCTTGTATGTGTTTATGTTAACATGAGAAAATAGTTTAGGCTCTTTGAAACTTATTTTGGTGTGTATTTTGTCAGCTGTGAGACTTTTAGGTGAGACCAACTGAATCATTTGAAAAATGACATTAGATACTTGAGATTAAATCGTCGATAGGCCACATAACCCTTTGATTAGATTTGGGTTTCAAAGAGTTGTGATTCTGAAAGAATAAATGATAAATGTAACTTCTAACTTAATTTGTTAAAACTCACGTTCATAATTACCTTACACTGTTTCTACGGGTATAACGTGGTACTTACGCGTAGTCAATATCACAATCGGCAATTGTTTCGGCTTCTTCCGGAAGCCTTCATCAGGAGATACAGTGCGAGACGGGACGCTGCGACGAACGCACCGCACTCAAGATTTTGATGAAGGCTTCCGGAAGAAACCGACAATTGTTGATCGTGATATCGACTACGCGTAAGTACCACGTTATACCCGTAGAAACAGTGTAAAGTAAAACTCCAACTTAATGTCTACGAAATTTATGTTGAAAGATATCTGGATTTTCAGATATACTTTTACCTGGTGGGCGCTTCACCGATAGGGTAAAATTAACTAAAAATAAGTGGGAACTAAACCATATTACGATACGAACGCGATCCTTTTAAGACTCTGTTAACTCTTGTATTGGTGTTAAGCGAATTGCTCTCATTATATATCCATAATCTGACTTCAGTATGTGCGCATATAATAATAGAACATAACTCTGGAATGTTGTTTTACATTCAAATTAAGTAATAACCGTTGAAAATGATTCAAACGGTGTTCGATATGAAGCGCTCAAAGCCATCGTCAGTAAACTCGCTGGTGATGGTAACATTATAACGATGATCACTTAGATTGATCATGAGATCATTCGTCGATCGGCCCATTCCACTTTCCGTTTAAGGTAAAATGTGTTTAGGTTTTTATGTAGATTTGAGATAGGCGGTCTGACTTACCGGTCGTAAAAGCTCTTTTGGCCTTGACATTTCAGAATGTATACAATGTATTCGCTTGCAGGTAAAAGGTGGCTGTCTCTTCTCCATCAGTTGTGTGGTGTTCACCACTATCGCCATGGCACCGCGCGCGCGCTGCCTTGAGGAGCAAATTAAAACATTTGCATTCAACACTAATGGTCTCGGCACTTACAGTTTTGAGTAAGTACGGGGTTTATTAATTGTGGCTATTTTAATTTAAATGATTACATTATAATCGAGTCGTTAAAATTCTTCTTGTGGTTTGAATTTAGCTATTATCATATTAGTATGGCTGAGCTTTTTGTTACAATATAGAATATCATTCGTATATTAGGTATTTATAATTTATGTGAACTTGCGGCCACTGGTGTTACCAATCGAATAAAACTATATTACTACAAATATAGAAAATTTATTAATAATCATTTTAAAAGAGTATATCCCACACACAAGAGAAAATAATCATCTTCTTATCCTTGTATGGGCATGGAATATAAGAAAAACTATTATTGGAACCTAGTTATCATCTAACCTTACGAGATTCATGATAGGTTATAATTTGTTTATATATTATATCAATTTTTTACTATTATTATAATATATTTTTATTTAGATATTTCGACGCGTAAGGTTAAAACGCCAAAGCGCGGTCAGGATGGTATAGCGGTGACATTAGCATAACAGTACCGTACGTTCTTATCCAAGTGGAGTGAATTCGGAAGCCCTGGGGGTGGCAACCCAGGGCCAGCATTAAAGGTACCTTCTACGTCCGGACAACGCTCTCCCCCCTCCGCGTTCCTTCCACTTTTTCGCCAGTGTTTATTTTCAATTATAATTGAAATAACTTTGGTTAGTCAGATATATTGTTTGTCTTGCGTGATGGACAGTGAAGATGTGGCTGAAGATATAATCACGCTGAATCTAGACCTTTACTAGCTCTCACAAGACTGTTGCCTATAAACACTACGCATTGTTGACAGTTTATTGAACTTGAGGGTGTTAGTTAACGAGGCGGGTACTCTACAGTACCTCCTGTGAATTTGATAAGGTTGTAGCCTTCACCGGAAGATCAAGCCATTGGTGGAGATCGACCAAGCGTCCGTCAGTTTGACGGCCGACGCTCCCACCACTAGGCTAACGTCACTTCAACATATAATTGCTAATATCAATACTACATTGCTCTTACAGGTACGAAACTACAGCTGGAACGTACAGAAGGGAAGATGGGGGTATAATTCCGAGTGGTTCGGGAGGTTCTTTGTTTGTACGAGGAGAATACGGCTACATAGACTCTGGAGGAAACCTGTTCTCAATGAGATACGTAGCCGATGCCAACGGCTACCACCCGGTGATAAACGATGATGACACCAGATACAACGATAGACGAATAACCTGATAGACTAATAAATTTTATAAATAAATAATAATAACAATGTATTAATCGATTCTATTTCTAAGCTTTTTTTATTAACTTTACCTATAGTTTGACAGTAACTATATTTTTACAAACAGCTGTCCACTCCCATCGGCCATTATCGCGTCTGGCCATCAATGCCTACGGATTAGACTTTTAATATCAAAGGCTAACAGCTAAAATACCTGAACGCTATGCCTGCGCCATTGAGTACCTTTCAAGATAAGACAGCTCGATTGCTGACTATGCAATGTCCCCATATGCGTTGCCCGAAGTATTGCTACCGCCTCTTGACTCGCTATGGTAGAGAACCACTAGAATTGTAGACGATCCCGAACTAACTGACGCATTCCGAGCTAACTGACGCATCCCGAGCTAACTGACGCATTCCGAGCTAACTGAGTCACACGTACCTACATATTTTTAGACTTTCACGATTCGAACACATAGTTTTTATATAATATGGTATATATATATGGTAGTCAGCCTAAGGCTGCATCTTAGAACCCAATGACTCATGTGGTCGTCACGGTTTTTATCATAAGCATTGTTATTCAATTGTTTCTGCGAGTGCGATATTGAGTAACGTACTCGCAGAAACAATTGAATAACGCATGTGCCGTCCGTACAAACTATATTGTTTCCCTGTCACAGATGTACTAGATAAATGACAGTTAGTACTGAGTTCAATTGTGTCACTCAGCGATACCTGTGCGATAGTGATTCCTGCTTCGGGTACTGCACTCTCCAGTGTTCTCGTGACCACGGTCCATCGGCCACTTGGTTGAAACGTCGAGGTAAATATAAAACTGAATGTTTCACACGCGATCAAGTCCCGATATATTTTCTAAAACCACATCAGTATCTGTTCATTTTGTGTATTCTATCGATTGTACTATGGATAATGTTTTTACAGAGGCAGGACACCATTTAAATATATTTTATCACGTTATACGGGGTTGGGACTCTTGCACCGTCCGTTTTTTATTAATATTTTTGCCACACTCAATGCAAATATGGAACACGAATGTCGACAGAGTCCTTAAGGCCTTTCAACGCATGATAATTGTGAATGACATACCTGACGTTAACCGCTTACCATTAGGTACGCCGCGTGATTGCAATAATTATATATGCAATAATTGTAAATGCAATAAATATATTCTGTATTAAGATTATTTGCGGTCATCTCATCGCATACAACAAATATCAAACAAGCGAGATAGTATTACGGTCAACTGTTACTGGTATAAAGTAAAAAAGACAGTGACATTTCAAATTATTTGACGAATTAATCACAAAGAATAATGTAACATTAGTAACACTACATGGCAGTAGTATTAGCGTCACCAGAAACAAAACTTGAGGCTCGGAATGTAACATTAGTAACACTACATGGCAGTAGTATTAGCGTCACCAGAAACAGAACTTGAGGCTCGGAATGTAACATTAGTAACACTACATGGCAGTAGTATTAGCGTCACCAGAAACAGAACTTGAGGCTCGGAATGTAACATTAGTAACACTACATGGCAGTAGTATTAGCGTCACCAGAAACAGAACTTGAGGCTCGGAATGTAACATTAGTAACACTACATGGCAGTAGTATTAGCGTCACCAGAGACAGAACTTGAGGCTCTGAATGTAACATTAGTAACACTACATGGCAGTAGTATTAGCGTCACCAGAGACAGAACTTGAGGCTCTGAATGTAACATTAGTAACACTACATGACAGTAGTATTAGCGTCACCAGAGACAGAACTTGAGGCTCTGAATGTAACATTAGTAACACTACATGGCAGTAGTATTAGCGTCACCAGAGACAGAACTTGAGGCTCGGAATGTAACATTAGTAACACTACATGACAGTAGTATTAGCGTCGCCAGAGACAGAACTTGAGGCTCTGAATGTAACATTAGTAACACTACATGGCAGTAGTATTAGCGTCACCAGAGACAGAACTTGAGGCTCGGAATGTAACATTAGTAACACTACATGGCAGTAGTATTAGCGTCACCAGAGACAGAACTCGAGGCTCTGAATGTAACATTAGTAACACTACATGGCAGTAGTATTAGCGTCACCAGAAACAGAACTTGAGGCTCTGAATGTAACATTAGTAACACTACATGGCAGTAGTATTAGCGTCACCAGAGACAGAACTTGAGGCTCTGAATGTAACATTAGTAACACTACATGGCAGTAGTATTAGCGTCACCAGAAACAGAACTTGAGGCTCTGAATGTAACATTAGTAACACTACATGACAGTAGTATTAGCGTCACCAGAGACAGAACTTGAGGCTCTGAATGTAACATTAGTAACACTACATGGCAGTAGTATTAGCGTCACCAGAAACAGAACTTGAGGCTCTGAATGTAACATTAGTAACACTACATGGCAGTAGTATTAGCGTCACCAGAAACAGAACTTGAGGCTCTGAATGTCACAAAAATTCCAATATTATAAACTTGAAATCAAAACAAGGTCAACAAACTTTGTAACTAACATTTTACTTTATTAAAATTATTATTCTTATTATAGAGTATCGATAGTAATTAATAGTAATACTATACTTATTTTGAAAGGGATTTTATCACAAATCCTTAAGCATAAGCAAAATGGAATCTCGGTAACTAAGACGACAGATAGACTTTCAATAATGACATATGATTGATTCATTTCTCTCGCCAACGGATGGTCTGTCGTGGCCAACCCGATGTGGGAGTTTCAAGTCCACTCGCGGGCCTCGGCCGTAGTATGACGTCTGCTATGTCCAAGACAAAGACCAGGGCTAAGCGCGCTTTTCAAAACACACATTTGTTTTCCCCTCCGGTGAAGCCCCCCTCCTGTGAAACACCCCTCCGGTGAAGCTGTAAATGCCGGTAGAGGCAAACAGCATTAGTCCGTTAGAAAAAAAAATACAATTGTTTTCGAAAAATTCAGCCACAAATGCTTCGTCATACTAATTGTAATGCAAATGTCAATATTGCAATAAACAACGCAATTAAAAGTTATTAAACATATTTGGTGCAGTGAACGTACAGCACAAGACCTAAGTGTTTATCCGCGGTGCACAAAATCACTTGACTTAGCACCTACGTGCTACCCGTAATCAATTCCAATAAATTACTGGAAATCGGCGCTCAAGTGAGATAAAATGTTATGTTGTGAGAAAGCATGTGGGATGTACGATAGTGAAATGAATACGGTATATTTATCTGCCAATTATTTTTACCGATCAAAAATGCTTTCGAGACGCGAGTGAATTAACGCGATGTAAGATTGTTTCTTGGGTTTGTTTATTGTTGAGTCTCTGCCGTGCCGACTCTTACATTATTTTCAAATTCAAGTACAATTTTGTGTCCCTGGAGTTTAGTAGTAAGTATGACAAACCCCTCTTTCTGAGGCACTGCTGGGCCGCTCTGGACACGACACGTTATCGGTCCCTAGTTCTCGCCAGATTCCTAAACGATAACCAATACTTATAACCGAAAAAACGCCTTAATTTCGAAAAAAAATATGAAAATGTTTGTTTACAATAAATTATCATCATTACAAGTGGCATTGTCAACTGAGCGCTTTCGTACTTCGTAGTTTACGTTAAACCGTCGGTCTCGATTATTGCCGTACTATACAGTCGTTACGCCATCACAGTGGCCGTTGGGCGGTTTGGAAACTTGGACATGGGCTAACCACTTGCCTATCAGCCAATCCACACCGTCACGGATCATGGCCTAGATACACTCCTCTGTGAGAAGAGGGCTCGTGTTCCACTTATATAAAGGAATGGAGATGATTCAATCGTTCTGAGTTCCTATGCGTGTCCAGCTCCTCAGGATCAACTTTTAATGAGCGCATATGAATATGTATAAGTATCAAACGATTTATATCTTTGATTTTTATAAAATTATTGAAATATAAATTCCAGCCATTCTTTCGTTCATTCCATTCCAGCGAGAGCGTACGAGTCAAAAATAGAAACGAAAAATATGTTGGATGCGCCACATTACACCCTTCACTAATTATCGATTAGTATATTGACGTAGTAGTGATGTCCCATCCCTAAGTCACCCCCCTGCCCCGCTCCCGCTTTTCTCCCTTCCGTCATGATTAGACACCGGTGTTCGAGGACCTGCGCACACGTCGCAGCCGCCGCAAAATACACAAATTGTATACTCCCGCACGCCGCGCTGCCCAGCAGCACAACGACAAACCCGCAACCCGCGTACATCTAATGTGCTTGTGACAATTGTGTTATGAACAGTGCGAACAGTGCACGAACAATCAAATTCGAAACGGTGTCATCGAGCAACGAGACTCCTGTGAGTACCTATCCATATTTCTGTTCATTATCCCCCATTACTACGTCAATTGTCCACCCCGCAAAAAATACAGTCCACTAATTTAAATCAGTTTTGTACTAGCTGACCGCGCCACCATATGTAATAAATACCAACCTAATTGATGCATGAATTAATTAATTATGCACATCTGTATCTAACATCTAGAAAATATACGAAAGCAACTATTTAGGTATGCTTATCAACCATTTATTAATGGTTATATCGTATTGCGACTTGTTTTATTTAACGTAGCACAAATTGGCATTTGGCTCATAAAAACTTCAACTTAGATTTATGATAATCTCATGAATGCGGATGCACTGAACGTCGATGTATCCATCCATCTATTGTAGTGACTGTCCGTCCATTCAAAACTTTATTAAACTATACATTATAAACGGACTTCACGCACCGTTACTACTATGGAACCACGCTGCTCATAGCAAAGTTTTGGCAAGTAATCATTTCTTTGCCATGGTAAACTGACGGATACATATAATATGTAGGTTCGTTTTTTATTTTATATAATCAAATGAATGTATTTATTTGATTAGTACATGTAAATTGATTGTATGACTAGTATTTTCCCTATCGTTGTATTGTTCTTTAATTTTATGGCCTTATGAAATATATGTCAACAAGTCATATTCATTCATATTATCATCATCATCATCTCAGCCATAGGACGTCCACTGCTGGACATATGCCTCCCCCATTGATTTCCAAATGGACCAGTTGGAAGCGGCCCGCATCCAGCCCTTGCCTGCGATCTTAGTCAAGACGTCTGTCCACCTGGTCGGTGGCCATCCTATGTTGCGCTTGCCAGTCCGTGGTCTCCATTCGAGAACCTTTCGGCCCTATCGGCCATCGGTTCGAGCTATATACCCTGCCCACTGCCAATTCAACTTGCTAATCCACTGGGCTATATCGGTGACTTGCGTTCTTCTACGGATCTTCTCAGTTCTGATTCGATCGCGTAGAGAAACCCCGAGCATAGCCCTCTCCATAGCTCGCTTTGACTTTGAGTCTGCTCGCGAGGCCCATAGTCAGAGACCATGTTTCCGTTCCGTAAGTCATCACTGGTACCACACACTGGTCGAAGACCTTCGTTTTCAAGCAATGCGGTATTTGGAACGAGAAGACGTCTCGTAGCTTCCCGAACGCTGCCAAGCCGAGTTGGATTCGACGATTGGCCTCTTTCTCGAAGTTGGAATTGCCTAATTGGGCTGTTTGTCCTAGGTAGACGTAATGGTCAACAACTTTGAGAGTAGAGTTCCCAATTGATACTAAAATTAAATTGTAAATTGAAACTTTGTAAAGGCATCGAGCATCGTGCTGAGGTCTTCCATCGATTCTGCCATGAGCCCTGATCGTGGGCAAAGCAAAGGCGAGTGATGTACTCGCCGTTGATGTTGATGCCGAATCCTTGCCATTCCAAGAGCTTGAAGGCGTCTTCCAATGCGACAGTGAACAGTTTCGGAGAGATAACGTCTCCCGGTCTCACGCCTCTTTGTAATGGAATCGCCTTCGAAATTTGCTCTTGTGCTCGGACCGACATGGTGGCGTTATTGTACAAACACTTCAACACTTCGACATACCGATGGTCAATACGGCACCGCTGGAGAGACTCTAGCATCGCCCATGTCTCGATGGAATCGAAGGCTTTGACAAGTCATATTAAAAGTATGGAAATTATTTTCTTACTCTTTAATATCTCAGGCATGGCTCTATATCTTTTCTCAGCCATGTGCGTCCACTGCTGGACGTATGCCTCCCCCATATAGAGGGGATTTGCCAATAGTCGCCACGCTTGGCAGGCGGGTTGACGAGCGCAGTATGACTTACGATCCTCAAAAGGCGCTGCTGCCCACCTCCTGGTACGTGATCCCTTAGCCGACTCTTACGGCACCCACGGGAAGAGATGGGGGAGTACTATAGTACTATTCTAGGCCACCACGGCACCACGGCTCTATATATTTGTATATATATAGGCGTCTTCTCTATTAAATAATGGTGTGATGTGGGTATGTTGTGGTGTGAACGAAGATGTAGTGACTAAAATTGAGAAAAGTATGTTAAGATGGTTTGGTCATCTAAAAATAATTATTATTAACGAAAGGAGATTGGCTAAGTAGCTATATACAGGTGAAGTGAATAGTAGTGATGAAAGAAGAAAACCAAGACGAACGTTCCAAAATCAGATTGAGAAAGGTCTAAAAAGGGCCAGGTCAGAAACACTCTAAACCAACGCTCTTGTATAAAAGGTCTCATGAGGGTGGATGAAGCGAAGGAAGTGTCTGGATCGTGGCGATTGGAAGGATGAGGTCTCTGCCGACCCCTTCGGGACAGAGGTGTAAATTCATGTATGTATGAACAGAAAGGATTCTTAGCATCCTTGCCTAACAGTATTTACGCAATATTGTGACATTTACCTATTCAGTTTTACGGTTCAACGTCTCTATTCTGTCGTATAATGGCGATCGAACATTGTACTTAGGTTTCGCAACGCTGTAAAAATAACACGTTATCCCTAAAATAATTTTAGAATAACATTCGAGCTGTTTTATTGTTATTGCATTTGGCAACAAACACCGTCGTGAGATTAGACGTTACAAGCCGTTTGTAATGTTGGACATTACGAGTTGCTTGACCGTCATTTTTGTAAGTGACGATCCTTATTTGGCAGATCGTATCTGTTATTTGGCGCAATAATCACTTGTGGGAATTTTTAGGTGCTTCAAAGCTTCGTGACATCGGGCTTTAGCGAAATTTTTACTTAGTAAGTGCTTTAAGATTTTTAACATTAAACATACAAATCTTCATTCAAATATATTTCTTAATATGAATTGTACCATCATTATATTATATAAAAATATTATGTTGTACTAGTTGCACCCTGTGGTTTCACCCGCGTCGGTTTCCCGATACCTCAGTTATCCCCAGAGGATCTATACTTTTCCGGGATAAAAGTAACCTATGTGTTAATCCAGGGCTTAAACTATCTCCATACCAAATTTCATGGAAATCGGTGTAGCCATTTGAGCGTGAAGAAGTTACAAACACTCTCACATGCACATGAACTTTCGCATTTATAATATTAGTAGGATTACTTCATTTGGAATTTCATCATCCAGAGATACTGAACACACGATGAACGCAGCTTTGTTCCATTTGGCGTCTAATGCCATGACATTAATATACTTACACATTTGGTACATCCGGATATAGGTAAATATTGCAGCTTCGAAGCCTGACTAAGTTTGTGAAATGTACTTTCTAATTTAAAGTAGTTTGTGATTTATATTATTTACATTTAAGATAAAAATTATGAACTTTTAAGGTTATTTCTTCGGAAGCGTCTTGGCTTAAGGGTTACCGTTAACCACTCGCTCACTATTCTACGACCAAAGTGATTACACAGCTGCACAACTCTGTCGGTCTTGCATTTAGTTCATGCCAATAATACATCGCCATTCAAACCTGCGACCTCGATGTGGTCAGAGTCAAAGTTCCAACCTACAGATGGTTGGCTGCTGGTACTATTCAATTGTGTCCTTGAGTGACACACATTCATTCTAGTATAAACAAAAAAACAGGCACAAAGATATATATATATATATAGATATAATACATTGTGTTAAATTTCAGCGAAGATGTAGAATTGAGAAGAATATTTCCGAATGAGTTTCCTCAAGACACTATACGAAAGAGCGGTTCTTTGCAACCAGAAGTACGTATTCCATCTTACGTATAACCGAACATAATATTTATAGTAGAATGTGATGATCCGCTATTCCTGCACTACACATTTTTGTTTCTAATTTTGAAGCCGCTTTATACCTCTCAGGGCGATTAATATATAATATAATAATCCATTTTTAGCGGATGCCCGCATGTTGATAATAATATTCCTGTCTGAAGGTTTAGCACAACTCGTGCAGTGGTGTATGTGATGTTTTCATCGATCTTCAGCTAGTTTTTTATACATGCAGACCAAGATGAACTATATTTATATTATATGTAGATAAACCACTCACTACTAATCACTCACTTGATGACCGTTGATCGATGGTAGCGTAGTTCCACCTTCACTATTTTTTCTTTTTTGAATTGAATTGAATATGCCTATACTTTATTGATACTGCTTTTGTAACGTGTCGTTAATTTCAGCATTTAGGTCGCTACGGTGAGTTAAAACTGTACTTTCGTCAACCAAAATCGAAAATGAACAATCATTTCGAAGAGTTGATCTGCTTTAATGACAATGGGAAAAAGGTAACTAAAGGAATTTTCAACAAAAAATTTTTTTTACAATATGGTAACACCGGCAGCTAGTTTAGTTTAGTTTTTGGCATATCAGTTGTAGAAGTGTGGGCATTGGGCAAGAATTAGGTCAATTCATTTGAGATTCGACATAATTAAGCTCGGTACGCACGAGTACTGCGCCATCACGGACGCGTGTGCGAGGGGGGGATTGAATAAATAAACATCGCAGCCGCGAGCCACAGTGCTGGAGAACATCCCGTCGTCCCGTCGACGTCCTCAACAATTGAGGACATCCACAACCACCACATGGTGAATTCTGCATAAGGATTTGGTGTTGAAGCCTTACAACGAGCAGACAGTGCAGCAATCATTCCATCACCGTAGATTCTCTCAATTCATTAAATAACAACCGTTGCTTTGTCTAAATAATATTTTTTTCAGGTTAAGCCCACCTTCATTTGTTAGGCTACGTCGACAAGAAAAATTGTCTCATTTGGGTTTCTGAAAAACCAAGACATCCATGATTAATATTTATTTCGTAAAATAATGACCGATTACGGTCAGTCTATGTGCCGTGGTGGTACCGGCCTAGAATAGTACTCCCCCATCTCTACCCGGGGGTGCCGTAAGAGTCAGCTAAGGGACCACGTACCAGAAGGTGGGTTGCAGTGCCTTCTGAGGATAGGAAATCATACTGCGCTCGCCAACCCGTCTGCCAAGCGTGACGGGTATTGGCAATTCCCCCCTATATGAGGGAGGCATATGTCCAGCAGTGGACATTCTATGGCTGAGATGATGATGATGATGATGATGAACGATTACGGTCAATGGTTACGCTACCGAGCGAAGTTAACATCACAATTTTAACCTATTACTGATAATATGGGTATCTATCACTAACATCCGGTTACAAAAAGACATCAAACAGCCCCCGAAACAATGAATCCCTATCCGCATAATTTCACGAAATCCAGCCAGCTCGGTAATTATGATTTAACAACGGTGAATCTTTTTTGCGGGGTTATATATTATAGACAGAGTAAACACTCTATGGAGAACACTATCTATGGAACACTATATGGAGCCAACCCAATCGGTTACGGCCATAATACTCAAAATTTGTAAAGTGATTTAGGAAATCATTATCACCATCATCATCATCAGCCCGTATCCGCCCACTGCTGGACATATTCCTCTCCCAATACGTGCTCGATTAACGATATACACCCACCAGTTTGTCAAAAACTGCCTCAAACCCTTGATATCGATATTACGTCACCGTAAATCGAGGAGTACGGTAGGCGGACATTTGTCAGATATCATGTATTATTCATAATTACCCAACCTTACATTTATAATACAGTAAACATTTGAATCGTTGCCTACTTGACTGACTTTTGATTTACTACTAATAATATATACGGGTCTTGGGTGTTTTTGTGCTGTGATTATGTGTGTCCAGGTCTCCCGCGACACAGGGAATACTAGTGTGATTAAAAAAAATATTTAATTCATACATGATATAAGTGCCGTGGTACCGGCCCAGAATAGTACTCCCCCATCTATTCTCGCGGGTGTCGTAAGAGTCGGTTAAGAGACCACGTACCAGGAGGTGGGCAGCAACGCCTTCTGAGGATAGGAAACCCTACAGCGCTCGCCAACCCGCCTGCCAAGCGTGGCGAGTATTGGTAAATCCCCCCTATAAGGAGAGGCATATGTCCAGCAGTGGACGTCCTATGGCTGCGATGAATGAATGAATGAATGAAAGTTATCTAATTGAATTTCATGAAACGTTTGCAGCTGTGTAGAATAGACCTGGAGAGGTATGCACGGGAAGAGGATATTTACTTCACTTCTCTGGACACCGTGAGTCACCTGGACCGCCGGAGGGTGTACTGCTTTATGCTGTTGTGCTTCACCGAAGATGAACTGGATAGGGTTGTCGCTTCTTTCTGATAACTTTGTTAATAAACATCAATAAATATAATATCTGAGTTGAAGTACTGTTCTGTCAATGAAATGTGGAGTTCATAGAACTCAGGGGAATATAATATGTATATGTACATGTAGTAAGTATAATGTGTATGGCGATGATCATCTACATAACGGGATTGAAGTGTTTGTGCACCGTCTTAACTTTTTAAATTATTTTTCACCAGTTATCGTGATCAACATACTGACAGAGTAAATAAATTACGGAGTACCTACATTGCTGACTTTTGAATTAAATAGTTATTAGGGATGATAAATATGTTTACCAAACGTAAAATGAGATCCGTGGATTGCCAAAAATCTCTGACATGCCTTATGGGTCTTATTGCTTGAATAAACAAATTAAAATAAATAAATAAAATAAATATGCGAGCATGATTGGTCGTAATTATGTACTTTTTTGAATGAATATAGGCGGTAAACAAGCCGACGGGACGCCTGATCGTAAGGTATCACCGTCGCCTATGGATATCTGTAATACTGGGGATTACGAGACGTTGTCGATCCTTTTCAGACTCTGTTAACTCTGCTTTTGAAGAATCCCAGCTACTCAGGAATACCGTAGGAGGAGGCTCGATCAACATTTTGCAGGTGTGTGGTAAACCCGGTCGGTTGAATCACACGTTGTGTGAACCCCATTGTCCCATCTAAAACTACTTCAAATATTCTCTATAATTTTTAACCAATTAAAGTAAAATACAAATTCGTATAACTCCTTACTATGCCTTTTAATATTAGACAAGTTGTATTCTAATGTGGTTAGTGTTAGTCGGCTGTATCGGAGAGTTGACGACTACCAAATACCAAAAACTACGCGTTTTAATAAAAAAAAAAATTATAATATTATTGTCCTTCATAACTGTCACACTCATTTGGACTTTATCGTAACCGTATAAAAAATGTATTTAACACAATTTTAGTTTAAATAGGTTGGTTATACAACAGGATCGCCATTATCAGGTTAGAGTAGCAGTTACCAGGTGCAAGCTGATGGCGAATTGATCTCAATGTCTGCGAGATGGGTCGCGCTCGTGAAGATGTAACTTATTCAACGACTGATATCACTAGGGTTGCTGTGGAAAAAAAAGGAAACAATAAATTCATTTTATTAAAGAGGAGAGCGCCCACTATATTAAATAATAATACACATAAGATTAAACAATAATATAAACTGATATCAACTGTCTTAAAGACAGTTATTTGCCCACAAAACTGGGATGGGTAATCGCGAACGGCGTCAGATTTGCCAACTAAGCCATTTTGTTCCATTTTCCTTGACTTGATCCTATGTGGATCTACCTACCCCCTATCACGGATTCTCAATAATTAATTAATTAAGCTATAACAACAATAAAAAATGATGAAATATTTAATTTAAATCATTATCAGATACAAAAGAAAATTAAAAATGAACATATGTCAATATGATATAAAAAGTAGTATTGAATAATATTTTGCCATCGGTCACAAAATATGTCACACTCACTGTTGTCCCCCCCCCCCCCCCCAAATTTATTAGAAAGTTATGACAGATATTCTATTTCCTATGTTTTATTTCGGACATTTTAAAAACTTTTAAGGCAGCCCTAGTGTGCAATATCCCACCAGATTTGATTCCCATGACTAACAAGGTCTTGCTCGACGCAACTCTACACCGCTGCCTCTGCCGCTACTCATCACGGAGGTACATATCCACTTACCACAATCAAACCAAACGCTATATTCAATCTCATCCTTCTCTGTGGAGGCACTTCGCCTGCGGCTCACGACGAGCTGTGGATGACTTTAAATTAGATATAACAACACCAACTTCTTTGCTCATATATTATTCTATTTCCAACCAAAGATTGCCTAGAAGGGATCGCTCTTAGGAAACTTACTGCACATACTTATTGTTGTATTTTTCTTGGTTATTATTTATATATTTTTACTTTGTCATCACATAGAGTTGGCACTGTTGGTCCTTCGCTCTGAAGGTTAGATGAGAAATATACATCCCATATCAAACGCGCGGCCACCAGGTAGGCTGCAGTGGTCAGCCTTAGTGTACATCCGTCACGAACAACACGGCAAGAGATCTCGCCCTATAGTGGTGCAGTGGGGCTCGTGGGAGCACAGGAACCGTGGTTGGGACATACGGTGACGCCAAGAGACCCAAGGCCGGAGGCAGCTGCTCTGCAGACGCGTTACACCTCACCGGCCAGGAATGGTCCTTCAGGGTATGTGTCTCAGCCGACGAGGAGTGATGCTGCTGCCCGAGCGATGTTACTGCTACATTCAACCCACCTCAGGGCCACGGACGTCAGATGCGGGCTAGTCTGGAGTCCTGTACACATTGGACTGTGTTGTCTCCAAAGTAGAATGACCGCAGCCTTATGTCAGGTGTGGTCGAAGAGGAGGATCGTCTTTCCCCTGCTTGTGTCATATGTCAATCTCCGGCACGTAACACAAGCACGGACCTGGCGAGGTGATGGCGGGACGGGCAGCGTGCAGTCTTGGTGGGTAGTGACAGCTTGTCAGAGCATCACAACGCTGGGATGATCGACTGCTCCGGCCAGGTCATCCATCTTTACTAGCCTATCCTGCACGATTGCAACTTTATAAGAGCCCTTCAGTAAGCTGAGCCGCGGAAAATATTCCATCTAGATTCTTTATGTATACTGTATAGTATAGTATCCTTAGCACACTTATAGTCGCTGAATTAATAACTTCTTAATTATAGAAAAAAACAAAGGGCACATTTTAATTCAAAACAACTGCATACATTTGTGAATACAATTTTGTACAAACATAGTAGAAATATGAGAAATAATTACTTACTAAGATACGGTGCGCGAAACTTGACCAACTGACTATAGTAATGTTGAGTTTATTATATAATTTAATATCGTACTTTGTCATCAAAATGCGTCATGTAAATTATGCAAAGCAGGTGACCTTGTAGAAAAATAAACAAAACGAAGATTATTTTAACTGTTAATCAGCATAAGTACCTAAGGTTAGGTTTACTTTCGTAACACCAACCTGATGTTTCAGTTAGATTGACCCAAAATTGACGAGAGCAATACCATTTGCAAGGAAAGCAAAACGATGTCGTAGGTCAACCATACCGTCGCGGCGTGCGCGGGCGCCGCGCCGGCCGCCGGGAGGGTCAACAGACTGTGGTGTAATAGATTACCGCCAGCCGGTTAAGAATAAACCACAGCAAATCTAAGCAGACAATTGAATATGTTCATACATGTTTTGTAACACCCATTTTCAGCAACACATCAATTATTTGACATGATTTAACGTTTAAAAAATGTAATTTAAACGCTCACACTCTTCTCGTCTAAAATTAATTATTTAGTTTATTATCATTTTCCTGTGGTAGGCGAGCAGCTCAAACGTATTTGTTTTAAATGTTTTACATGAATAATACACAGTTGCGGACAGATATAATAACAAACACTCAGCGCTGCAATACAAACTGTTTGTGGTTAATGTTCTCGACTAAACTAAAAATCTCATCAGAATGCAATTGGACACAAATTATTCCACGCAAAATGTGAAACCTTGGCCTTTTCATCTTTATTTTGACCTAAACAACGTAGTTTGCACTTTTATAATAAATTAATGTATCGGTTTATTCAAATATAAGCTCTAATATTAATAGTGTATGAGTTACAAATGCGTGGCCCGCTCGACGCCATGTATCATCTTCAAAATATCATCTGTCAATGATAATGTCAAAGGCCGAATAAGGTATGCTTAGGCTGATTGACATTTCCCACAGCCTATAATTCCTCGATTTGATTATGTACAAATTATAAAATATTCGTAATCGATGGCAATAGCTCTAATACATTCAACTCTATCGCATGGATATAGAGTTTATATTGTTGCTTTACTAACCGATCTAAGTATACGTAGTTTTACCGTGCAATATCACCTATATTGCTATATTTATGAAAAATTAAATAAAATATTTGTTTGACAACACGATGCAAATTCATAATAAAATTCCCATCGGGCCTAAACTAGGCATAGCCTGTATCTTGGTGACTCAAGTAACAACTAACACTAAGTACCTACAAGATTAGGTCGCGCGCAGGTACTCATAAAAATTGATGAATCTATCTAAAACCGATCACTAAATGTATTCCATTTATTTTTGGAATTTTTTTTTTAATTTATTATTTACCATTCAGAGACACACAAAATATCAGTTGAGTGGTTATGTAGAAATAACGCATAGAGGGACATAACAAAATACATATACTTGATTATAATTATGTTTGTGTTTAATCACTATCGTACGCTTGCTGGTGTTGCGAACATGTGGCTGAAATTGAAATCACGCTAGAGCATGTTGACTGGCTCTCAAGAACGGTTGCCTGGACAACGACATGGTAGCTAACCAAGCTGGCACAAGGAACCTCACCACCGTGCTGTAAGCCTGTTATATCTGCACCAAACCAGTATTCGTCGCATTTTTACAAGCTTTTATTTAATTTCCCCTGTCCCGATGTTTGTTATCAAATCTTACAAATTATTATTGATCCTTTTCCCGGTTACCGATTGAGCTGAAATTTGGCATAGAAGTGTAAATGACGTGACAATGTAATATGATGGTGCTGATCTGATGATGGATTAGGAAGGTGGCCAAAAGGACTTCGCAATGAAACGACACAACAACATCCAGCTTGGGCTCATTTGAATCGTCTTGACTGATAATGGAGCTGGAAGGTGTCCATAGGAACTCCTAAACTTTTATATATCCATGCCTCCCCCGACACAGGGAACCCTAACGCAAGGGTTTGAGTGTAAATAGCTAAAATAAAATAAATAACAGAGAAACCCATCTAGTTTGTGGTCTCCTAAAAGGGTTTGCTGAAACGATGATGGTGGTCATATTGGTGCCTACTAAAACGTGCCAGGTCTAGCAGTGGAAAAACCGTAATGATAGTAATCAACGGCTTTTTGTGTTTGTACAATTCCTATAATGTATTTATAATATACTAGCGTTTCATACCGGCTTCGCACGGATAAACAATTAATTAATTAAAATTAAAAATCAAAATTTAAATATAAAAGAATCGCTATTTTTTTTTGAAGATAGCCTACGTCACCCGCGGATAGTGTAGCTAGCCAACAGTGAAAGAATTTTTCAAATTGGTTCAGTAGTTTCGGAGCCGATTCAATGCAAACAAACAAACAAGCAAATCTCTCCTCTTTATAATATTAGTATAGATACATACGTAACGGGTATGGTTTTGTTACTACCTCAGTTATCCCACAGGAACTGTTTCTGGAACGAAAAGTAGCTGATATTTTTCTCCCTTCATTAAAATTAACAGACAAAATAGATAGACAGTTATTTTGGCGTTTATAATAATACTAGCTGAGCCGCTCGCGTCTTCGCTCGCGTGGCGTACTACGTTTGTTACCTCCTCTGGATTCCCAGACACTGACATATAACCATTGTATCATTTTTTTCGGCTGTCGGTCTCTTAGTTAGTGCTACAATAAATTAGATTTGTCATTAACTCTTCTAATAGTAGCGAAGAAAAACGATGGATCATTAGCACATTGTTTAGAGTATATTATTATTTCTGCCACTTGGTGGCGGGTTAGAACATTTGAGTTATCTATGGGCTGACAATAGCTAGTGGATTGCTCAGATGTTATTGTAGTAGCTGCAGTATTTTAATTAGTTGTTAGTGTTTTATTATAATAAAGGTATCGGCCCATTAAGAAAAATATATTGTCGTAAGGTGCATGACGCTTAACGTCAGTCAGACCACGTTCCCACGGGTTTCCTAATCCTGACCCATCGACATTGTTTTGCAGAATTTCCAAAGAGTTCGAATTGCATTTTAACAATGAGTACAGATGTGAAAACCAAGTTCTTGGACGTGGGTTTCGTCGACTATAGGTATCTACTTAGATAACCAATTCAATGACAAAGTATCATATTTTGAACATTATAAATGTGCGTGTGAGCACTGCATTAGATGGATACCACCGTTACTTGCCGGCAAATAACCACAAACAGTACATTTTAAAAAGTGATAGGTACAATTATATTTTTAACCCAATCAAGGGTACCTATAGATATTTCTTGTAGGAAACTGAAGCACTGACGTGCGAACTATACTCATGGTTGACCAGTTTTCATGTAAATATAAATTGAAGCCCTTACATAGTGTATACTGTCGCAGAACTCGAGTGGACACAAACATACGAACACACATCGTTTGCCCCGTTCACTTGTTATTTGAGATATTACGCAACAAGTATGTGGTAAATATTAATATGGTAATGAGTACATACTCATATACTTATGGTACAATAAACATGGAATGTACTTTTTGATAATTGGCAATAATCTACTAAATAATAAATATATTAATCGATTTTTATTAGAACGACAAATAATTGAACTAATTTGAACCATTTTACCAGCAATTACTTTAATTTTTATTGCATTACCATCTCTTCGATTATTATACCTATTAGATGAATTAAATAATCCTTTACTTTTTTAATTACATTAAAATCAATTGGACATCAATGATATTGAAGTTATGAATATTCTGACTTTAATAATATTGAATTTGATTCATATATAATTTCATCTTCAAATCTTCAACCGAATAATTTTCGTTTATTAGAAGTAAATAACCGAATCATTTTACCTATAAATAATCAAATTCGAATTATAGTAACTGCAACAGACGTTATTCATTCATGAACAGTACCTTCATTGGGAGTAAAAATTGATGCTAATCCGGGACGATTAAATCAAACTATTTTTTTTTAATCGTCCTGGAATAAGTATATACTATTAAATTTAAAAAATATACTGTTAAAATAGCCAATCATACATATTCGTTCCCCTTCGGTAATGGCAATTAATAAATAAATGCTCAAGATATAAATAAATTAAGGTTGCATAAGGAAAGTTTTATAATATATGAGAAAGTTTACGATACAAAAATATGAATTTGACTAAAGCTATTTTGTGGCCGTTTTCAAACTTATTGAAACACTTAACTCTCACTACAAATAAAACTGAAGATTATTTTGAGATCACGTCGTCAAAAAGTTGAACGCAGCGAGCGCGTTCAACTGTTTAGTAAGAGAGTTGCTTTAGCGTCAAACTACAAGCCGACATACAACGCAGCTCTTATTATACTAGTAGCAAATTTATACTCGACGAGTAAACTTCATGTATTGCGAATACACATCAAAAACACATGACCACGGTAATTAATTGGCAACTGGCGACACCAGCTACCTGACCTATTCCCACATAGGTTTGTTAGTATCTAATTATGATTACCTGAGGTATTCATAAGGTTAACAGAACATAAATGTATCTACATTGAAAGATTCATTAACCCTTGTCTACACTCATTTCTTGATGCGACTCAGACGAGTTGCAAATCGATATAGAAAGGCGGAATAAGGTGATGTACATATGTGCAGTCGTCGTGAGTATTCGTTGAGGCACACACCTCGCATGGTTAATGCTCTCGTTTTTGCTATTGAACTTGGGTAATGCTATGTACTGTTTGTACATGTACAGAGCTCGCCGACACGCTCCATATTCGACATAACCTATTACATAAGGGTGGGAGCATAACTGCTCCTCCCTATTGATGTTCCACCGCTTGTAATAGAAAGTATCTGTGATACATGAACAATATACAGTAGAGTTAGATATAGTTGAACAAGACCATTGTGGTTCAATTCAGGCATAAAAGTTGGTACATATTTATATATCTTTAAATATATATATATATTTTATGACCCAGAACAGTTGTGTAATGTTCTAGATTAATTCGTTATAAACTTCAGCCTATATACGAGTAGTTATATACTGAATAAGTATGTATATCTACTGACCATCTGAGCCTATAGAAAAAGTAAGCAAATGCTCAATATTAGCTAACGATGCCTGACTGTATGATCGGCCGATAACTGGCAGAAGTATTTTTATTTCAGAAATATTATTAAACGTACAGCATTATTATGTTTCGTTGAGTAACATTGTTGAGCACTGGAAAGGTATATATTTGGTATTTTCCCTCCTGAAGGGGTCGGGTAAAGGATCCGCGTCGTTATGTAAGCCTAGTCACTCTTGAAGTAAAAAAAAAAAGCTTATCATATCAAAGTTTATGGGTTCTGGGCGATTTATGGGAGGGCAAGTCATAACGGATCTGAACGAATTTTGGCACACAGATATTATACATATTCTTCAATACGGCACAGACTAGATTTGATCTGTGAAAATACACAGTATGTATAGTGAACTCTGTAAGTGAAGCGGGTGAAACCGGGCTGCACGTGTTATATAAATAATGTATAATTTCAAAGACTTATTATGTAAGGTATGTAAGAAACTATGTACTTATACTGACGATCTGGACCCGTATCATATATCATATCATATATCGTATCATAGTACCCGTATCGTAATCATTCTATGGCCAATGACTTAAATCAAAACAAATGTATATAATACAAATTCAGTTACAAATAAGCTTAAGATTTTGAGTTCAAAACTCCTACTTGAGATGCAAGCATCTAGTGTGCACTACTAACATATAGCAACTCTAGTTTCATAATGTCTTATATTGTAGTCGGCTGATATCCAGATTAGAGATGTTGTAGCAACATCTACAACATCTCTAATCTGGATCTAATCCGGGACTCTGGTGTAGCTACCTACACCAGAGTCCCGGAGCAGACGCGAGCAGATACTAATGACCGGTCACGCAACGATAGGGTTACAATGTCCAGGCAGAAACGATGTGAACTGTTACTTAAATATTTTAATTAAATCGCTGCTACGAGTGCCATTGACCGTAACACCTACACCGAGACTGCGGCACTCATGCTGCACCTGTGTGTTGTGTCAGTAACCGTTCATAAGGAGTGCAGCAGTTCCGCTCCAGCAGTAAGGAGAAACATAATCACTGAGTTACATTGTTTTCTACTATTTCTTCTCGTTCAAAAATAAATAGAATTACTTAATTTATAATTGTAGTTGTGTGTTACAATTAATAATATTTTTTTATAAACACTAATTTATGATTTATTTAAATATATATATTATTCTAAAGCCTACCCATGTAATATGAATGAATCGAATGTTTTTAACAACATTCTGGTCTCTGGTCACAACTTGGAGTGTCATTTTCAACTGAGCGTTTAGGTGCTTCGGAACTCACTCGATTCTTCTTCAGCACAGTCGTTAACCCATGGGGGATGTCCTTCATTTTATATTTTCCACTGAGAAATAGGGGTCTCAATTCGACTGTATTCTTTTTATTTATGTGTACCTCAGAACTTTTTTTAATACAACCGATTCTTATAATTCCTTTTTTATTTGAAAGTTGTATCTTAATGCACGTGCTTAGACCTGTGCGAAGTACAAATATAGGAAGTCATCGTCATACAAAACCTTTTTTTATGATATTTCTTGTACAGTCAACATTTAATTAAATTTTAATATCACATCAACTCGTCACCCGCTCAATGAATGACATATCGGGGTGTCAAGTCTACTAATTCGAAGTTCATATTCAGTCTGCTGCGAGGCCGAGCCGATGCCAATAAGACAACGTTAAAAATCCGTAGTCTGCTAAGTCATAGCAGCCTGAGTCTATGTTGACTCTATGCTCGGCCTGTGTCGGTTTAGCAGGGCATTTGACATTTAATGTACTAACAGACTACGGAAATAACGCGCTGTCTCACTGAATCTAGAATTGAATCGAGATTGATTCAATGTGGACGAATTAAAAATAGCGGACTACCAAAGCTGTCAAATTCGCCCATTGTGCCCATTTGCCGATCATATTGCCATATTGAATAGTAGACTTAGGCCCCAGTTGCGACAAATTATTTTGTCCGGCAATATTAATAATGCTACGTATTATGCTCAGAAAAGACGATTGCAATCTTTTGTAATCCTTAGTAACATTGACATTTACACTTCGCATTACTTAACAAAGGTCGCATAAGGTGATGAGTTAAATTAAGTGTTTACAAACACACGCTTAGAGTTTGCACGGTTTGGAGAGAATTAAGTACACTCACCCAACCGCGCCGCACCGCGCAATGGTGATGCACTCTGTGCTTTACTATCACAGGTAGGTCGGGGCGGGGGGGTTGCAACTGAGCAATAGAAGAAATACATACGTATATAAGAGAAGTGCTCCGACACGTAATCATCCCACACACCGACTGTCCTTCGCAGAAGCAGCCGCTAACAATACATCGACAAAAAATGAAATCGGTCAGTAACGACTGTGCAGTATTCAGTGTTGTGAAGTGTTCGTGTTGTGTTTGTAAAGGCTGCGGAAATTAAAGGACATTTTATTTTGTTACAGTTGGTGGTAGTACTATTGTTGTCGGCGGCGTGCGCCGGCGCCGCTCCACAGAACCCTCAGGACGTGCAAATCTTGCGCTACGATATCGATAACGGCGGTCTCGGCTCGTACAGCTTTGCGTACGTCACATCTTACTTTTTGTCTTGAATGCACACCCAGCTAGAGAGAATACGACTTTATCTACTACGTTTCAGTTTTCAATAAGTGAACTTTAGCAGGGAGTATATCGAATAAGGGTCAACACTTGAAGTAACGAGCCGAGGGCAGCACTAGCGCGGTCAACTTTAGGACTACGCGTCCAGTAGACTAGATTGTGACACGTTTTATAAAATCGAAGCCCCGATAGGCCAGCGGTGTTCGCGCCGACTGCCGACATCATCGGTATGGTGACGTCATCGGCTCTCTCCCCATCGACGCACGAGCTGCCTGTGAAGGTATTGTCATTATCGAATCGACAGCGTAGTGATTAGGTAGTTCCCAGTATCTGGCTTGTTAGCTACCACCTTCTGACACCCTCTGGTCGGCTGCGCTTTACGTGGCCGCGGGGGGACGGGAACGCGACGCTGCTTCCGCAGTTTGAGGTTGTGTTGCGGGGCCGATGAGCCAAAAATATTCTCGCACTAAACAACTAAAAAGTATTTTTTTTAATCATATTCATAACGATTGGATTACACGAGGATTCCGCGTATTACGGGAGGCGCGCACACAATTGCATCATCGAAACATCCATGACCCGGGACAATCAGGACATCGATGCTCATCACATAACTGTTTGCCCCTGCTGGGATTCGAACCCACGGCCCGGGGACTAGAAGTCGTGCGACCGAACTTATAAGGTTTTCTCTCTACTCTATACGATATGTCTCAACTGATCTCGCACAACATAATCTACCTGATTAATAAATAAATAAAAAAGTTATTCATGAACCCCGTCTACTACATCTTAGAGCATACTAAAAAATCTTTAAAATTTTTAAAAAGTTGCATGTCATGTCATTTCAGTTGGGGGCTGTCAGATGGCAGCACACACGAAGAACAGGGCCAACTTAAAAACCAAGGGACTGAAAACGAAGCCATCGCGGTACAAGGCCAGTACTCCTGGATAGCCCCCGATGGGGTGACGTACACCGTCACCTATATCGCTGACGAGAACGGCTTCCAACCCCAGATCCAGCAGGGGCCCGGGGGGGCGGTCCCGTCTGCAGTGGTAGCCTCTCTATTGGGCTGATAAAGTCACACGCCATTTTACATAAGACAAATGTTTACGATGTAAATAGTACAATACTCGAGAGTCTGTATATAACATTTATATACTGACTCTATGTGATCATTATAGTATTTTAAGTCGGTTAATATACACTTTTATTTATATTTCTGTTGTTTTATTGCTCTAACTAACGGCTGCAACATAATTAGAAAGTTCATCAAACCGATGCCTTCTTATGTAGTGCATCTCTTAGTTATTTGAGATAATAATAGTTGATGTTATGTTAAACATCGCTGATACAGTAATGAGGTGTGTGACACAAATAATTCTTTGAAGGAATTGACATTGCTCGTGAAAAGTTTAGCGCTAGCCTGCTAAGCATCCCAGAGCAAGAGACTCTCACCCCTTTCGCTTTCACTTATTGATATACCATGGACTTTACAGGTCCCTTTTTTATTCATCAATAAATGCGTTTGTAATTGTATTTTTGTAAATTATTTTAGGAAACGAATCTTATCTTTATCTTAAGTTCCCACACAAGTAAGATACATTGCGACCAGAAACCATCTTATATTTACAATTAAACATCTACAATTATTGAAGTTACTTCAATAAAACAAGTAACTTGTCTTTAGCATAGATATATTCACCAGAGAGTTCGTATCACCATCATGTAAACGACTGAATATCGCACTTATTGCACACAAACTATCACTTCTCTATGTCACAATTACTGTACTAGATAACTTACAGTTAACGCTAGTTTTATTAGTTAACGCAATACGATGGTTCTAGTTATGCGTACTCCACCTTTTTAATTATTTACTCAAAGTAATTAATTAATCACATTAATTTCGGCCTAAAATAGTTGAATATGCCATTTCATTGTAAAATAACCGCATTCTAAGGGCCGTTATCTTACGAACACAACCTCATGCATATTTTGCACTTATAGAACCTAAGACAGACAGACGTCGCTACACTACATTAGATCCCATTATGTCCAGATCGCAGATCTTCTCTAGTATTATTTAACAACACTAATGCCATAAGAAAACTGTTTAAAATACAGACAGGACAATAAAAATACTAAAAAAAACTTAAGAGACATCTACTTTTCTATGAGTGACTCCAAAATATCGAAAGCAAAATTACACAACGCATACTCAATCACCTCGCTAATTGAGGGCTATAATTTGAACAAAACTTCACCATGAATTAACTATGAATTGGTCGTAGGTCTTCAAAGGGATAAAAGCACAAGTATCATGTGAAATCGGCACATTAAAGTTGGTAACGAGAATATTTCGTCGCCCGGCGGTTCACCTTCACCTGCGCGCGCGCCGCCGCCCGTACAACCGCATTTGAATATCTATATCTAAAATTGCAGGGGCAGGCATTTCGTACATAACAACATCAATATATGTACATTATTTAAAACAATGCAAATAACAAAATTGTTTTAGAAAATGTATCCTCAAATAATAGACACGCAATATTTACAACTATATAAGTATATTTTTAACATCTTTATATATTTTCAGTATTATAAGTTATTCTAATTTTGTCTCGATCGATGAAGCATTCTTGTTTTCTTAAGAATACGTCGTATTAATTTAGAGAGATAATGACAATTCTCTTTATTTATTTATCAAATATATGTTGTCGTAATTCGTCATTAAAGCGTTTTTTATTTCAAAGTTAGAAATATAAAGAAAAGTTGACATAAAGGGGTTCAAAAGAGATGGATGATAGAAAAGAGATAGCGCAAAACTTGTGTCATCTTCGAATTACATCGATGTTATCGGACTAAGTTATCGAAACAACTTTATGATAATAATATTTTATTGCACAAATGCAAAAAAATGGAAGAATGCCGCACTATTGCAGAATACAAAAAATACAAACACTATTTTTATTAACTCTTGATAATCTAAGAAAGTAGCAAAGAAGCAATCAATGATAGAATATAATACACTCGGGTTTTAAAAAACTGGTTAGAAAAAGAGTACCAACATTTATTTATTAAGGCGAGCGGAGCCGCGTGCACAAAATATATTAAAGTAAATACCTAACGTAGACTAGATATAAATATCGAATTTGTGAAAAGTTCCTTATTTGTTCTAGTTCATCGCGAGTCTCTGGATCATTATAACATGAAATTGGTTAGTTCCGTGTGTTAATTAGGGCAGTGAAACGACATCGACCATTTTACAATTACTAATAGTTTATTTATAATAGTTTTAATGTAAATATCATTTAAACTATTGTGCTAAATATTGGAGTCAATAGAAAGAGGCCCTTTGTGTGAATTTTGAGACTACGATACGGATCCTCTTGTGGATACTAGCTGTACCCCGCCACATTTCGGTGTGACTTATTCTATTTCTGCAACTCTTAGCCATCATCATCACCTCAGCCATAGGACGTCCACTGCTGGACATAGCCTCCCCCATAACACAACTCTTAGTACCAATATTTATATACTTTTGTTCTCGTCGACGGAGAGTTATAATCTACAATTCATTAAATTTTGAACTTTAAAGTTAGTAAGTTATAGTGACTAATCTGCTTTATTTCATTTTACACAATTTTTTATGATTGGCGTATTTGAGTGACAGAACTTTCGTATTTTAGACAATATTATTTAATTTGAGTGTTTCACATAACTAGCTCTGACACATAGGAACAGACATCGCATAATATAAAATAGCAATTGAAATTCCAGTGTCGTATTTTGTTGTTTTCTTTATTTGTAAAATTATGTATCGAGAGTTGTCCAAGTCATCGAATGGTCACAGAATCAGATAATGTTAAGTTCAAAACAAAGGGTGTTTTTAATGATGGCAATCGATGTAAGTGTGAAGTATTTTTTTTTAGATTATTGCATTTTGCTTGGTTGCGGTAGTCTCCGCCGCCCCTGCGGCCCCTCCCGCCCCGGCGGCCCCGCCCGCCCGCGCCGGGGTCGACCACCCTTACGGCGTCCGTGTCCTTACCTACGAGAACGACGTCACCGGATTTGGGAAATACAAATACGGGTAAGTTGCTAATATAAAGTACACACTACATTTATTGCCAAAATTAATTAGAAATCTTCATCGATAGCTACTAAAATCTGACCAAAATACAAGAATATGAAATATTTCTTGTTTAAAAGAGAACAAGAATTCATATGTTTTAAAAAACTGTAGTTAGTTTCAGTGAAAACATTGAAGTATATAAATGTAACTAATCGAAGGAAACAAATACCGCTTATTAGTTGTCATAATCAATTGTAGTCATGGTACATTTTGTATCTACCTATCATACCTATCTATTAGTTCCTCTTGATCTTCGTTTCTTTGCATTTCCTGAGAACATTTACCAAAGTGATGTATATTTTTTTTACACCATCTGAAAGTAGAGATTTCAAAAAACAAAAAGATTTTAAAAAAAGTTGATATTTAGTCGAGAGAATTTTCGTCTGAAACTTAGGGTGCTTTTTCGAGTAATGTGAAACCGGCAATGAATGACGAAATATGAATATTCAATAATGTTTGGACAGTTTCGCGCAGACAGACGGGACCAAGGGGGAGCAATTCGGTGAGATCCTAAACGAGGGGACCGACGATGAGAGCCTGTATGTATCAGGATCCTTCTCTTGGATTGGCCCCGACGGCGTCACGTACCTGGTCAACTACACTGCCGACAAACAAGGATACCATCCGGAGATTGAGCAAGGCCCCGGGGGGGGCGTGCCTCCAGCTGTAGTCGCTTCTCTACTTGGTTAAATTCTATGTGTTAGGATGCTAGGGTGCACTTCACCAACATTTAAACGTCCTATTATCAAAAAATAAACTGTTTAATACAAATGTTTAATACTGTTTAATACAATTGTAAAAACTGTTTGATCGACGGTTAAATACATAATCGGACGTTTTCTTAAATGTATATAAAATGTAATTAAAACTTTGTTGTACACGTCAAAAAAAAATTTTATAAAGCAGAATGTCTTTTTTAAAATCAATTTACCCTTTACAATTTTTTAATAGCATTCCCAAAGGACAACAAAAAATATATCTACCAGTTTTGGAAGAAGTTTTTGTGTAATCAGAATACTTTTGGTTTTTTTTTCAACTATTACCTTTTTATCCCTGTAACTCAGCCCTGTTGTTATATGCTCAGATATTACATAATGTCTAATATAATATGTATACTGAAGAATATGTAACTCGATATATTTCACCGACAGACAAATGTACCGAGTGCTTATAAAATGAGGAAGTGTATATGTTTTATACACATACATGTATTACGCATGTCAATTAGATCGCTAGTACGAGTATTGGCGTTATAACATTGGTTTTATTTTTTGTTGCTATTTTTATTACATATATGCATGTCCTCAATCAGTTGTCAAAAAATTATCAACAGACTTGATTGGTATGTAGATAAAATAAATATCAAGGCCTTTAATTAATTAATAGTTCTCTTTGTAAGAAGTACCCCGGGAAGGTTATCTATACCTGACGTACGCCGGGAAGTGCATTTAATTATTATTTTTAAATTTTTAAGTATGATAAAATAACTTTAAACAAACTTTTGTAAAAGATAAATCATTTCACGTTTTTTCTTTTATATCTATTCTTTAAAAATAATAGTCAAAATATATTCACAGATCGTGCTTTTTTTTTGCTGTTTCTGTGTGGGAATCTGGTTTTTGGTTACAGACAATTCATTATTTAGTACAGGTAATCTTTTAGACCCGTCTGCTATTTTGTTCGCCAGCTTACGTTTGAGTGTATAATACTATGAAACCCATCACTGCCAGTGTGGAACTGCAGTTGGTCAACTCGGTCACCACAGGCTTTCTTGTTCCAGAAGTGCTGGTCGAATTTCCCGCCACGCTAGTATTAACGATATCATCCGTCGGGCTTTTACCAACGCCAATGTTACAGCCGATCTTGATCCGAATGGTCTCGTGCGTGACGAGACCTGACGGTATGACACATATTTGGGCGGCCTTTAGTGTGGGACGCTACTGGTAGCGGGTTAGAGCATTTCAGTTTTTTATAGGCTGACAATAGCTAGTGGATTGCTCAAATGTTTATGTATTAGCTGTAGTATTGTAAATAGTTATTAGTATTTTATTTTAGTAATGATGCCCATAAAATGTGTTAATTTTATAAGAAGTGCAAAATATCCTAAAGCAATAGTAACAAATCACCGTAGATATTTCAACACTGTTTATTAATAAACAGACGGTGTTATATTACCCTCACTCAAGGAACTTAACTTTTGGAAAAAGAGCAAAATAAAATAAGCAGGCTAGCTCGGCTCGTCACGTTCTGCAGGCTTGGCTCTCCCCCCAGCCAGGGGCAGGTGGGCTATAGGCTTGGCTAATGGCGACTGGCTTCTGGTAGCATGTACTTTTTAAACTATCTTATGCTTGCGTTTGACTGTTTCACCTGAAGTTGGGGGGGGACGTGGTCTAATATGTAGCAAGCAAGTCTGGATGACAGAAGGGAGGCGTAAGGAACGCTAACATAATAACAGTTGCTTACAAGTGACGCTAAAGTGACCACTAATTATTCTGTTGCAGCGTGCCACATATAACAACATAATTGATCAGCTATGATGCTGTCATACTAGCGCCGCCGTGACTACGGCTAGGTTCAAAAACTGTCTTTTAACTAAAACAACAGAGTTTTGGAATGGGTAAATAATAATTATTTGGATCAACGCTTACTCGGGCGTCTCTTGTTACTTCAATTTATGATTGTATACTTGTGTCGTAGATGTATGATGGTATTTCATGTGTCATTTAAATATCTAAGTGCGGCCGTCAACTGGACAAACTGTGGCGCGGCGCGGCTTGTAGTGTTTATAACCTTAGCGGATGAGCGGATAAATCTCCGTTATTTATCAGCAAACAAACGATCCAATAAAGTTAAATATCCGTGTAGAAGTACACATTATAGTCAGCTTAGGTATCATATTTATTTGGATACATCTACCACAATTCGTATAAATAAGTATTGAGTAGATAACTACTCATTTTAGTTAAGGGCACTTCAACACCTTCAAGGTTGAAAATAAGATATGTAAATGAAACAATCTTTACTTATTACCCGTCAACGGCTAGTGTACACCGATGTGCTAATTACGGATTAAAAAAACATCATCGTTATACCGATGTGAAGTTCTGATGTACTTTTCGTTTTCAAACCGACACAAGTTCCATCGCAGCTATGTGGGCAACCCTGCGATCCAAGCCCCCCAGCACAACCGGGCCTCGTGCTGCTTCAGACAGCCAGGAATATTCAGGGAAATTATCAAGTGTATTGTGAGGGTTTGTCAAATTTACAAAATAACAACAAAACATAGTAAAATTGACGTCTTATGGGTCTTCTCGACATCGCGCGGGAACACTCATTATTTTCCCCGGACAGTTCTCTATCTAGGTTATTTTCAAAATAAAGAATAGCGTGAGTCATTCTGAGTATATATAAGCTTCAGCCCAAATTTCAGACAAATCCGTTCAGCCGTTTCAGCGTGAGTGAGTGCGTGAAGCAATCCACCAATCTGTCACAATGCAGAATGTGTTTTCCGGCAAATGGATCGAAGAATTACAAGATATTCTAGTTCTAATGCGATCAAACACAACGCCTATATTCATCATTATTCAGTCAGCCAGTCATTGCCAGTTCGAGGAGTTCCACCGGCATGCATACTTCCTTTTTCATGTCTTGAGGTATTTAGGAAGTACAGTAAAAACGATAATGGCTTAATGTTTCTGTGGCTTTGCAGTCGATAAATATAACCATGGCCACCATAGGCCTAATACATATGTCATAAAAAGTCTAATCATCATTATATGTAATTCATTTAAAATACATTACCATTTCCACGGCTATGACCTATCTAACGGCAGCACACATAAGCAGCGGCAGCGAGGTTAAGAATAAAGGCCTTCAATGTGGAGTATATTGCGGTCCGAGTCTCATATTCCTGGTCCTGGGTTGGCCCTGATGCAATAACCTACTCCATCGACGATGTGGTCGATGATAATGGCTATCTAATAAGGATCCAGTAACCCTAGACAAAGAAGCATTCTACAAGAGTTGACGCTGAGAGAAAACAAAAAAATGTATGAGGTTGACACTTCAAACCGATATATCACGTGTTCAACGAGAACAAATATTCGTCGTTAGCGGGTAGAGAAAGAGAATCGCTATGAAGCGATGCTTCTTGTGTAGGCCCAAGCAGTTAAGGGCAGCTCCACATGATTCTCACTCACTCCACATCGACCACGGTTAAGGGCTCATCCGATCGGCCGTCACCGGGTGAGTTGAAGCTGACAGATTACGGAACTACTATAAGTCGGTGGTCTGAGCTGCATAATGTTTGTGTAATATAAATCAAGTTTACTTTGAGAGGTGAATATCAGGTTTTTCTGTTTACCTTTTAAAAAGCGGAATGTTCCTTGCTCGTACATTTCTTGTGGTTCGTACTTTGCGTGTTTCGTTTATTGCGCCTGGAGCTCAGCTAGAGCTGGGACACCCTGGCGATGATGAAGCTACGTATTTTCCATTCGAACAACTGCTCTATTTATATCAAGCACATGTTCGGTTATGTATCGAGTAGGGTTATCATTAATGAGAGGGTCCGGATAACTTTAAGCTGAACAAAAGACTGGCCGGTTGGCACAGTTGGTAGCACTCTGCCTTCTGAGCCGCTAGTCCCGGGTTCGATTCCCGGACAGGTCAAACATTTGTGTGTATAAACTTGTGTCTGGGTGTGTATATGTATATATATAAGCATTTATATCAGTCATCAGGTTACCATAGTACAGGCTCTGCCTAGATTGGGACCTGAAGACCTTGTGTGAATATTAATAAAAATTTTTTTAAAAAAAGCCTCTTGATTAGATGGTGCAACTCCCGTTGGAGCGAGAGTTCATAGTTTGCTACACTGACGTAAGGTTGTACGTTTATCGGTATTGTATCGGATGTATTGACGACTCGAGTAATGTGCGGTATCTTCTCGGGAAGCTTACATTATTATTTTTACCACTAAATATCTATATATGTATCTGGCCCGTTGTTTAACGCATCATTTTAAATATTACATGACATACATTTTTTTATTTCAATTATTTTAATAACATCTTTTTACAGTGTTCTAGGTTAAGTTTATTGTAAACCCTAGGTCTGCCTGTAATAAATGATGTTTATTTCTATATTTTTAACAACTCTAGATATAGATGGGCAATCTTCGTTATTTAAATTTTAAGCTTATTAATAATAATATGAATTTTACACAATATATAACAGTTATATTTTGTCCCCATAAGTGTTCCCCCAATCGGACTCGTATCTCACTTCTCTGGTTCTCACTGACATTTTTATTTACCCGCTTCACTTTACCAGAAGCCGGTCTCGTGTGTTCCATCGGGTTACAAAGGCTGCAAAGAGAGCAATAAAGCGCTGTTTTGGCTTTCGGATACAAAGCTTTAACAAGTATGAATAACATTTTCTCGGTACCTAGGACGCGCAACGCGCCGGCGTGCCTGAGTCGCCCGCCCTCAGTCATCTCTGTCCGTGGCCAAATATATTATTTAAATGATTGACCTTTACATAGTTGAGGTCATGCTTCATGCACTCGACACGGAACTCGATCGCGTCTCCACCGATCAAATAGATGAGACAAAGTGATCTGTGGGGTATTCCTCGGGAGGCGCACTTGTGGCTGTAACGGAGTGCTTCCGGGAGTGCCTTGTGCGTGAGGCCACTACTTGTGCTAAACTATAATAACGTCTTAGCTCAACATCAGTGTTCAATTCTCAACGGCGGTCAATTCTCTATCACTTCGCCTATTCACCAACCCACATCGGCCCGTAGTGGTTACATCACAACTTTTATGGGTATCCTCGTGTTTGAGAAGGTTGTCATCTGATGATCTTCTTTATAAGTCCATTAAATTAAATCTTAAATCAAAACGATGTATTAATTACATCACATAAGTATACCTATACACCGGGGAGTGTTCTGAAGAACATTTCGATCTCATCCCAGGATCAAGGTTTTACCACCGCACCAGCAGAAATAACTTAAAAGCTCATCCACATATAATCGACACATGAGATTCAATCGATGATTTCTGCCTCTTTTTTTTTATTTTTTTTTATTGGGAATAGGCAGGCGTTTGACCACTATCTCACCTGATGTTAAGTGATGATGCGGTCTACGATGGAGCACGCCTGCCTAGAAGATACCTATTCACTCGTGACTTGAAGATACCCAGGTCGTATTTTTTCGGAAATACAGAGTTAGGCAATGTGGAACGCTTCCGCCCTGGGTGTTTCCGAGTAGCGACATTATGGGATTCTTCATAAGGAGACTTAACAGATTCTTAAAAACGATTGGAACATATCGTGATGCCCCCAGTGCTACAGATATATATAGGCGACCCTGATCGTTTACCATCAGGCGGCCCGAGAGCTTGTGTGCCACCACTCTTTTAAAAAAATATCAACAAGTGCACAGAATATCCACATTAATTATACAGCACATATCGAAAACACACATACTCGACACATTGCAAAACACATTGCAATGTGTCGTTGTCGTTCTCACGACCGGGGTAATTTCTATCTGATAAGAGATTTGAACATTCTACTTAACATTTGTAAACATTGACACTACGAAACTACATTGCATATTCAGTAATCACATAGAAGCCAAATCAACAGCAACAATCATGTGCACACATCCACACTACTCGTTAATCTAACTAATTAAATTTAATAAATGCATGAATCAAAATATCATCGTTAATTGGCCACAATGAAGCTCATAGAATGGACGTCACCTATGGCCGCGCATAATGCATGTCATTAAATGGTAATATTGAAGGCTCCCATCGAAGATGTCCTCTAACTATCCGCCGGCCCTCGGTCACCGCGGGGGGGTGGGGGGGTGGGCGGGCATACACAAGCGCGGTGACGAGTTCGTCCGTCGACCAAGAACGCCATGTCGCAATACTATATTCCGAAAAGTATAAAACATGAGATGGGTTAGATCAACAAACACAGTTCAAAGTTGAATCGTCTCGGTTAAGTCGATTAATCGAACACATAAATAATCATGAAATTGGTCAGTTTATTTATTAGTTGAAACATAACCTTTAAGTTTGACACGATTCTAAGCACAATGACGGGTTTATAATTGTGAAGTGTTTGTGGAGTGAAGAAGCGCTGGTTATGGATTGGTTTGTTGCAGTTGGTGGCCTGTTCACTGATGGCGCTGGCGGCGGCAGCTCCGCAGACGAAGACTACTCCGGATGTTCAAATCCTGAGATACGAGAACGATTACATAGGACCTGGTGCTTATAAATTTCTGTGAGTGCTTATCGTTTATATTTTTAAGAACATAAATATCCTTCGTTCCAAAAATATCCGAGAATTAATGACTATTAATTTTCAATTAATTTCAAGATAAAGCGAAAGGAATTTTTCGGAGTCGTAACATTTGGTAGGTTGTAGTGTCTACCCCTGGTGGGAAAGAGGGGGGAATGTACATATTATGTATATATTTATATTGCCAACTCACAATAAGAAAGACTAACAACTAAGCCAACAAATGAATAAAGTATATATTAATAACAAAATATATATTCACAATAAGTTTTATCTTAAACATAAGAAATATTACCAAAATTTAGCAAGTTCTTTAAAAAATATGGATGATTTATAATTTGTATCGTTTATATTTTTTGGTCGAATTTATAAAACTTTAGAGTAACCAATACATATTATATTAACCAATCAAATAAACTAAAAAATAAAACAGTAGCATGCAAAATCTGGGTTGATTAACTTTATCAAATCGGCGACTCGACTTAATGCAAAATGCTTCTTTCGAGTGTGTCTTCGTTCAATTTGTTTTTCTATAATATTTGGGTGCGTGGCCTCTGCACTACTCATAGTAGCTTTCACTATTAATAGTTTAATTTCGATACGTGTATTTGTTCTACTACCCCATATCATATGTAGCAACATATGATAAGGGGTAGTAGAACAAATACAAACTTTTATTGTCATGGATATATTTTGTTTGACTGAATTTTCACTTATTGTATTTCATATGTGGGGTAATGGCTTTAATGAGCCTCTAAGGTAAAAGATTTCTCGAATACCGATAATTTCCTACGGGAGGGTAGCGGTGAAACGATTACAATTGTTGACTAGGACGCACTATGAGTCAACTTATCCGTACTGCACCATGGTTTCATGATTTTGTCAACAATATTAAATTTTAATATATGTTGTGCACTTTCCACTACCCGCCAAACTATCTACCCTCAAGTTTAATAAACAGTCACCGAGCACACAGTGTGTTCAGCCACCACCTCTTGAGAGCCAATACTCGTACAAAAACATTCAAGACCCGAGAAAAAAACATTTGCCCCACCTGGGATTCGAACCTGGTGTCATGGTTCTAAGGTCAGTGTCACCGATCACTGAGCCAAGACGACGGTTCAACAACATCCTTTTGTCGACATAGACATGCAAGTTGATTAGATTTTGTTGTTTTCAGAAAATGTTGCACAAATTCCACGGTAGTAGTGAAAGCCCGTTTGTATAGTTTTTAAACTACTTAATTATTTTCTACTGTAACATGAATACTCCTAATGTTACAGCCTGGAACAGTCTGACGGCACCAAGCGTAATGAACAAGGAGAAGTCATCAACCCCGGGTCAGAGAACGAGTCCATCGCAGTCCAGGGATCGTACTCGTGGGTGGGACCTGACGGCGTCGTGTATACCGTCACCTACATCGCCGATGACAAGGGCTTCCAGCCCACCATAGAGCAAGGGCCCGGGGGGGGCGTCCCTCCCGGAGTGGTCGCTTCTCTCCTCGGCTAGTCTTACACCTAAACCACTTTAGCGAAATTCATTAGAACGATTCTGTGATTATTATAAATATAAGTAATTTTTTTTTAAAAATGATATCTTTTTTTTCCATCTTATTACCAGGAATTAGCTGGATCTTTGAAAAATATTACTAACAGGTACCCACTACTGACTTTTATTTGGTGATAGAAAGATTTCAAGGAAATAGAGGTCTAGCGGAAACCGCAGCTGACTAAGGCCCACTTACTTGTACCTTTGTGTAGCATAAATTAAGATATTATAGAAATGTGATCATTAAATCGCTATAGTATTCAGTGTATGTGGATACTGGAAGCTGAAAGACAAGTGGGTACCGAGTCACCATAGAGTATTCCTAAGCAACAATAAAACTACCAGAAACTCACTTTATTCATAACTTTTCACGTTTACCGAAGAAACTCATTAAAAAATGACTTTGTCATAATAGGTTGTCAAAAATGGTGTCTTTTTACAAGCCACTTTTAGAATGATTTCTGTATTTATTCATAAATTTTGTGTAAAGATTGTTTGTGTCCACTATCGAAGTAAATCGTTAGCTAAATATATCTACACATGATAGTAACTGCCAAGAAATGTAGACCACAATTATCTCTGTATCTCGTCTGTCACGCCCCGCACTTCGGGGGGCAGGTTGGGTCGGCTCCGGTCAGTTCAGTATGGAACGGTCTCGCTACTGTCCCTGGGCTGGCCGTCAGTGTTCCTCTCAGGGAGGGAGGCTAGTGTTCCGTCTGTTTTGCTTATCTGCAGCCAACCCGGCTATCTTAACCCATTACGAAGTGTGACCTCTCATTGGTGGTTCGAACACAAGCCACGGACGGGAATGGGGATGAACTGTATTAGATGAGGTTCGTCGGACTAAAGAACCGATGAGGACGGAGGCGAAGGTACATTTCGTAATGGGTACTCCCCGGGGAGCCGCCGCGCCAGCGCCGGTGTGTATATTGATAATCGCATAAGCGGCCAGATGAGATAGCCCACGGACCACATGAGCTTAATCGACCCGATAGTTTCGCGCGGTGGCCTACGGGCCGGGCCATCTTCTCTCATTGTTACCAAACCTGACATTATATTTCAGTTATAATGGCTAAAAAATCCTCTAATTTCAACATGGGGGAGATCGTTATATCTGCAATAAAGAAACTGATGAAAAACACCGGATGGACTTCGCGCACTATTATCAAATTCATAAAGATGGAGTATGCTGTCAGCGATCCGAAAATAAGCGGGAAAGTGGCCAGGTACCGCTCTTTTTTGTAAAATATGCAGAACAAATAGAAAAGAAGGACACTTTGAGTTTCAACATGATGTGATCAAATAGCGGACCGCGCGCGCCAGAAGATGTAGTGTCAAGGTTTACGTCACCATTCCGTGCGTCGCGTCATCGACTATAATGGACTATAATTATTATTATTATTTATTATTTATCAACTTTCACACAAGGTCTTCAGGTCCCAAACTAGGCAGAGCCTGTACTATGGTAACCTGATGATAATGCACTTCACACAACTGTATCTGTTCACTTTGAGTTATGCACCTGATGTTTATAGCGGATATATACATCGTTACTATATCGATAATTAACGGATTTTTAAGAATGTTAGTACTAGCATTTCTGCAACCCTAGAATAACATACTGAATACTCTCATACGAAAAAATTCACGGTTCCTGTAGATCCCACCAGGTTTTTAGAGAGGAACGGAAAAATTTTAGTCCATGCAAATAAAGATTGAATTTCAAACTAAAATAGTGTTAAATAAGATAGTTATAAAGTTACGATAAAGTCTAAATTAGTATGACACTTTTTTTCGATAATTAAACGTCACCGACTCGGGGGTCATCATGCGATCATTAAATAATAACCTGTCAGTTTGAATAGTCAACGCCGTCGCCTATGGATGTTAGTAATATTGGGAGATTGCGACACGCTGCCAAACCCTTTTACGTTATAGACTACAGAGAATGATCTTCTAGGCGATCGAGTAACAACAATTTAAAATACTTCATTATTGTAAGTGCTTTTTTACCGTGGAATACTTAGTTGTTCTATTGCACGTGCATGTGCCACGGTTTCTTTTATCTAATAAATAGTAATAATAACATAAAAATGTGTCAGTAGCATCATACCATCACTGGTCCTTCAGCATGGTCCAACTGGTCCTTCGTAGACTTGAAGGCTCAAAGAGTGTATGGCGCATTTCCACCAATTTACAAAAATTTGGTTAGTTTTACACATTTATATTCCAGTGTCTGGACGGAATATGACACCATATTGTTTGCACTATATTTATATATATATTATACACTATAATATAAAATTAGTAAATAAAATTTACTAATTTTATATAGAGGTAGAGGGGTACCTACTTATTTTTTTATGTTTATTAGGCTTTTTTAATAAGGTGAGGAGACTCAAAATTGTGTTTTACGCAAATGGTAAAACCTTAATCTTATTTTATTACGCCTGTCAAACTTTACGAAGCAATGGTAGGATTTGTAACTATATTAGCTACACGCTTACCGCCAGGGACGTTTATATAGACTAAATCTAATTAAATGTATCCTGTGTACCCAGCTACGCGTTGCAACTCAATATGATTAAATTCAGCATTTTTGAAAACTTATCTACAGCCCTGAAAACTACCAACCAAATCCTACCAATGCAGAGGTTCGATAACGGATACCTACCTACGGTACAAAGTAGGAACGGTGGTAGGAGCGTTTCCGTGATAGTTGCGGCCTTTCCCACCAACGAAGTGCGTTGGAGGTTAGTTTCTGTGCTGAATAGCTCCGGTATTTTGCCTCTCGCACGACTCTACCGTGTTCGCCATCTCACGGTGGTGGGGTGTGCGGCGCACCGATATCACCGGTCGGCGCACCTCTCCCGGTGCGACCCGCCTTAACAGGCTATTTAAACATTATCAATAAAAATGTTTAATCTGCAATAGTAGTCTAATTGCAACGCAAATTAGCATCATTTGTGCAGTAATTTAACGTACCCGCTGAACTTTGACCATGACAGTACATGCACACATCTATAAAGGTTATTGGACACTAAAGTAAATACCCTCTTGCAGAAAAGTTTTGTTATATGTTACAGATCGTTGAAACGTGGCGTGAAGCTCGGCCTGCTGCAGAAGGAGCGCGGGCGCTACCGGCTCAGCAACATGTCCAGCTTGGCGCGCGAAGTGAGCGCTCGCGATGTTCGCAAGCGCCAGAGGCGGCCGCGACACCGCGAACGCCCGCTGAGAATACGCAGCGACACCTCCCATGAAGCCTAGACTTCCGATTATATATTTATAAATGTTTTCATAAGTTTTTTTACCTATGTTTTTCTTCTATGGGTAATTTATTTCAGATATCGTCGCTCGTGGCGAATTTTAATGTCAATTGAACGAGTAATAGAATTTGTCTTTGCTCGGGTTTCGATGGTCTAAGCTGCGATCGCTCTCTACGAGTTATACCGAGTTTGAATATAGCAAAAGGAGTGCTAGTTTCTTCCTGTGCAAAGACACCACTAAAAATATCGGTGCAAAAAATAATTAAGGGGATCATTCCGACAACATACAAGACAAACGTGTCAATGGCAGCTTCATTTCTCACCACGAGAACAATGACTAAATGGTAAATGTACTATTTGGTAAATTTATTTCGTGTATCGCGAGGTAGCAGTGCAATATAAGATTTACTCACATACATTGGAATAACATTAACGACTTTTTAAAATAGTTTCCTAAACCACCGCTTATAAAGCTGTGCTGAAACCCCAATAAATCAAGCGCAATTATAGTATTCCTCGACAAATGTAATGTAATAAGTTTCGTGACTTTTTTTTGAAAGATGGCACCAAATATCACTAAGCTGATAAACTGAAGGTACAATTCCGTGCATCGCGGCCGAACGCGGCGGCGTGTGGCTGATGCACATTGCTGTGAGTAGAATGGTAACCTTGTACATACGAAGTGCACTCTAACCTGTGACATGACAATGTCACATTAGCCACGCGCGGCTGCGATCGGCCGCGATGCACAGAATTGTACCTTAACAGCGCGGGCATCGGCAGGTTTCCTGGTATTCGCTGTTCAATCCTCACTTCCCGGCTTGTGATTTGGGTGTAGGTAATATCGTGATGTAACGTGATAATATCGTCAGTTTTCGGTTCCGGTGCTCGAAGTGTAAACATCGTTCGACTTCGACTTTGACATTGACTTTGACTTTGATTATTTTATGTAATACAAAACTCAGGTGGAACGTTACGCGGAACGTTACTATTTTTCATGAGTGTTGCTGGTATTCATTAATTTATAAAACGTTATCACGTCAAAAACTGGAGGAATAAAGAAGGCGTTAAAAGAACTGAATCATAAAAAAGACTGGATTTCAAATATGGAAAATAAAGTTATGGAAAAAAGGAAATGGAAAGAGGAAAGAGGGCTATGCTGCTCGGGGTTTCTCTACGTGATCAAATCAGAAATGAGATCCGTAGAAGAACGAAAGTCAGCAGCAAAAGCTATACAGTCCAGCAGAGTAGCAAGTTGAAGTGGCAGTGGGCAGGGCACATAAGTCGAAGAACAGATGGCCATTGGAGTCAAAAGGTTCTCGAATGGTGACCAAGGACTGGCAAGCTCAGCATAGGACGACCACCTACAACGTGGACAGATGACCTGACTAAGAACCCTGGCAGGGTCTGAATGCGGGCCGCTTTGAGCCGGTCCTTGTGGTAATCAGTGAAAGAGGCCTATGTCCGTGGACGTCCTATGGCTGAGATGATCATGATGGGAATATAAGGCTAATCTAAGTTTATTATGTTGAACCTATAATTGTTTGTAAAATAAAGCTGTTTGTTTTCCATGTTAAATAAAATATAGTTCGGTCTACTAGCTTAAATATTTAAGCGTTAAATTGATATTTCAAATTTAATTTTGTACTTAAACCTCATGCTACAGCATGAGCAAAAATATTTTTTAACCGGAAGTGAAGGATTTTCGCAGACTTCCGGCCTGTTTTAGGTGGTATAATTTTCTTATCCTCGCTCAGCGCATCTTTTCCGACCGTGCATTTTATCGTGATGACGACGTAGGCATTATAGGAGCGGGCACACGGGTATGACTCGAGAAAATTTAAATATATTGTAAGAAATAATATGGTAAATCTCTAATTACCGCAAATCACTTGCTCTGCTTATGTTATAGATTCTTACACATGGCACGTGTAAATGGGGGCATTAGTAGCGCAAACAGATGACAATCACAAAATGACAGAGGAGATTGGTTGTTTTGGTTTTGCTCGTTGATTTGTGTTTCGCCCTACAGATGTTAATGTTAGTAAACAACTATTTTCCATATTCTGGTAGGCCTTATTTTAATAGTATTCAAATTGATTAAGCATGTTAATCTAAGAAGGAACAAAATAAACACAAAAGTAAATACTAAACCAGTTGGCAGCCATACATTTGCATAAGTGGCGCCGCCTAGTATTGTCTTTGTGTTTCATATTCGCTTAGTAGAACCTCAACCTTTACACATTCCGTGTACAGTTTCTGTTGTCTTGTTTGGATTGTTTAAGAATTTACTTGTATTTAATATAATATATTATCATAAATGTGTCCATACAATAAAACTATGATCTGAAGTCATTCAATCACTGTACACATATTATAAGGTACGAGCATTTTTATAATCTGTCGGTTTCTGAAAAAGATGTCAGTGATTGGATGAGGTGTGCTCATCATGCTGACTTACTATGGAGCAACATCACACAATACTGATGGTAAGTTGTACAATTTAACAACGGTTGAAGAATTACCATGTTTTTGAATATTAGTTTTGTATTCCGTCCCGGGACCCCTGAGTCCTGGGAACATTTATAGATTCACACGTAGACCCTATTGATAAGGGGCTACGGACCATCCGCCGTGACGGCTAACATTATTGAAGTGCTTTTCGTGTTGTTTTCCAGAAATTAATTGTATACTGTATAATGTATATTATGCTGTGTAACACCGAAATGAATGGTTTTCCAATGAAAAGTATACTAAATAATAGGACAGCGGTACTTAACCCAGAAAAGGTTACATCCCCGCAGATAACATTTAAATTGAATGCGTAAGTTTTTGAATAGTCTATGGCCTTGATGTTTGACGCATGCATGTTTTTATCTATTTTATAGAATGTTAAGTTACGTACAGTTAGTTTGTTTGTTTCTTTTATTTCGTTCTAACGCTATAGTTGAAGGGCCATATTTTGTTAATTAAGGAGAAAGAGATTGAAACGCTTTCATTGCAGTATATTTAGTAAACATGGACGTTAGTAACTTTCTCCCTGATGGCCGGCGATGATGTAAAAATGGAATTACGCTTAACCTAGAAATTTGACAGGATCATAAAGACAGCTGCCTGAACGAACCTGAACTGAATGTTTGGTGACCTTTGAGTATACAGCCTGCAGTTTTCAAACTTGACAGTCGTAGCCTGTAAAGTTCTGAAACTTTCCAGTATCAAACTCACAGTAGGGTGGTCTACTTGCACCACACAGAATTTATCAACGGTTTTGTATTCACCGGAAGCCCAAGCCGTGGGTCTCTCTACGCGATTGAATAAAAAGTCACCAACACAGCCAAGAAGATTAGCAAGATGTAGTGGCAGTGGACAGGGCACATAAATCGAAGAACTGAATGCCGTTGGAGTCAAAAAAGTCTAGAAAAGAGACCCCGGAATGGCAAGCGCAGCGTGTGACGGCCATCCGACAAGGCGTACCAGACGACTTGACTAAGATCGCAGGAAATGGCTGGATGCAGGTCCCTTCTAACCGATTCTTGTGGACATTGATAGGGGAAGCTATGTCCAGCAGTGGATGTCCTGTGGCGGAGATGATGATAGCCGTACCAATAAAAAATGACAAAAACCAAGCTTAATACACAATTTGTTATAATTAAGGATATGGGTAATCTTAATCATCATAACTCATATCATCATAAATAAATATTAGAAAAAAAGCCTATTGTTTATGAATATTTATGTAATATTTTCTTCATGAAAGGGGCGCGCGGGGCGACATTCACCCACTCTCGATCCTGTCCTATAAATATCCCGCACAGGGGCACACATTCAAAGCGTACTTTTCAACTAATTAATTATGGTTAAGACCACGCATCTTCTCTACATGACAAAAGGATGCTTAAGTATACCTGAGACTTTCTTTGTGAATATAGATTCACACAAAATAAATAAAATATCTAGTATAAAATCAATTCATCCCTATATTAATACCCATATATTCAGATCTGTTTCAGTTCCATCTCTTTATTTCGACGGCCCTGTGTCAAATAAACAATCGAATCAACCAAAATCACGCTTTAATATATTAAAAAACAAAATATTGTCAAATCAAGCCAAGCCAGCTACGAGGACTTTTCCGAAGCAAAAACTGATAGATTTCGAAATCGATGAACAAGTATTGTTTGATATATTCATGGAGGATGGTTATTATAACGGCACTGACGACCACACGACAGGTTCGACGACAGGCGACGTGGAGGTCACGACGGAGTATACGACCATTTTTGAAAACTTTGTAAGTATTTAGTTTTTCTTAAATTATGTTCATAGGGGGTTTTTATCAAAATCGGTCAAGCGGTTTTTGGGTTACACTCCAATACCTGAAAAGAGTTACGTCTACTTGGACAACATTATAATTGCGGGTTAATAAATCGGTGAATATACATAATGACAATTGATCCCGAGAGTAGCAAAGGTCGCTGAAAAGGATGAAAAAAAATGTTAACAAAAAATGGAACCGATTTCATCAATCAAAAGTGAGCACAATATTTTGATAATAGTTATTTTTTAACAGAATTAAATAAGGAGATTCTCAATACGACCCGTATGTTTTTTTTTAATAATCATAGTACCGACGTCAACAATTATTTTACACTTTTCAGTGTTGAAGTCGATTCCATTTTTTGGTAAAATTTTTTTTTGACGTCATAAGATCTTCAACGGTTTAAATATGTAATAAATATAATAAATATCTATTGTATATCTATAGTAAATATCTTAGATATGTTTTTACCGCCTCTACAAGAGGTGAACAACATTAGTATACTTAGTACTCATTAAATGGGAGGAAAAACTGTGGTTTAATGTTAGCAATTATTTTATATTACAGACAAACGACATTGATGAGCGCTATGGCGGAGGGTTTGCGGCGCAGCATGCCTTTATATCACTCGTAGGGGGCGGATAAAAAGTTACATATTGTAAATTCAACGTAACTAATTAAATTTTAAAAAATGTTTTGTTACAAACAAGAAACTATCTGTGAATGACACCGTTCTGCGTTTTGATTAGATGTGATTGTATAATGTAGTGGCTAATATTGAGAAAATATAGTTTGGTCATGTAGGGGGGAACGATAGATGGGTAATAACCTCGTAATCTTATTTCTGTCATTCATCTACTTGACAGGTAGTATTCGAAGAGGAAACGCTAGGCAAATGTTCGGAGTCTGTGGTGTCGCAGGGCTGTGAGAGCCCTACATTTTAACAATATTGAGGGCCGGTATACACTCCCGCATTTTTTATTTTTCTCGTGACCGCGACCAACTCAGTTTCGTCGGAGCGTCAAGGTACAGAAATTGATAAATATTGTTCACGCTATCAAGATCGAGACTCCGCTTATTAATTAACAAAACAGTTCGTAGACACGTTGAGGAAGTTTTAAAATAGGGTCAGAATAAAAGTGCGCAATGTTTTTCCAAGCACTTGTATGTATAAATAGGGTCGATAAGTATTATGTCATTTATGTACAAACATTTATCCAAATCTTAACCCGACTTTGAGGTTTTGGATATATTTATAATAATTTAGATGGTATAAGATAGATTCTAATTTTTTTTACTGATAATGAGTATGAAGAATCGCTACAGGAGTGCTACAGAGCGCCATATATGCCCGTCAAATTATAATAATAAAACTTTATCGCAGACAGTTTCCATACAATTGCACAAATAATTTCACAAAAAATAAAAAAAACAGAACTATAGTATCCTAATTACGCCGACAACTAGAAGACCTTAAGGCTATGGAAACGCAAAAAGCATCATTTATTCTAAAATAATTATGGTGATGCTCATCTTTCAGGGCAGTCTTCTCAGGGCAAGACCCTCGGAAGATGAGCACCAGCATATTTGTTAAGCAATATAGCAGAATAATTATCCTTGTTGTTTGCTATGTGCATCAGCCAGTCTTATCTGCCTGCTGAGCTAATGGACTTGCCCATAGTGAAGAACAGGACGGGGGATATCTCGGATATGAATAACTATCGCCCGATCTCTCTCGCAACTACAATAGCTAAGGTGCTGGACAGTTTGCTCGATTCATGCTTGCAGCAACATCTACAATTACATGACGCACAGTTTGGGTTTCGTCCTAGACTATCTACTGAGAGCGCGATTTTAAGTCTCAAGCACACTGTCCAGTACTACACAGACCGCAAGACACCTGCTATCTATAGTATATATATATCTATAGTAGTATATCCTATGCATGCTTCCTGGATCTTTCCAAGGTCTCAGATCGCGAGTCCTACGAGGTGCTTTGGACAAAGCTAGCAAGATGTGGTATGCTATAAGATATGTTAAATATACTTAAATATTTGTATTGGAATCAGACCAATTGTATTAATTGTAATTTTTAGACTTTCGCGATTCGAACACATTGTTATTAAATCAAACGGGGCTTAATCGCGAGAAAAACATTTAGTAATTTTTGAAGACGATTAAGAAGAAGACTCAGTCTTCTCGTGACCACGACCAATGCAACTTGGTCGAAACGTCGAGGTAAATAAATTACTAAATGTTTTTCTCGCGATCAAGCCCCAACTGATTTAATAACAATTGTATTGAATGGGCAAATACTACTTCCGAGTCTCAAAGACTGTTGCTCCGACTCGCTACTGAGTACATAAAGCTAACACATCTGTCAAGAGTTCAGCATATTCATTATTATCAAATTGTTTTTGTTCGCTTTTGTTTTATTACGAGATTAAGAGAGGTAAAATATATATAAATGTGTATCTATAAGTGAGTATCATGTGTGTACATGACATGGTACAGTGTACTGAGTACATTATATCTACAGTATAGTGCTCATGCGGTACATTATACTGAATTATATCAAACATTAAACTAAAACTATTGTTGGAAACAGGAAATTTAATAATATTTTGTTAGAAATGTACTTATGTTGAAGATGTGCGTGTGTGAGTCTGAGGTAAGGTTTATACACCTACACTACACTAATATCGTAGTACCAATGTTTTTTTTAATGAATGATCTTAGGTATAAAAATAAATAAGGGGCGATGACGATGTTCTTTGTTGTTTTTATTGGTTCTCAGGACAAAGCAATGATTGTTGCTTATCCGAAATATATAGTTGTTAAAGAGTTGTTTTTCACAAGACAAACAAATATAAAATCCAAATTAGTTAACGCATATTTTTATAGTCTAATAACTTGCATGCTCCACAATCCTTAATTGCAGGATTTTACATGTAAGTAATGTACCTACATAATTATGATGATAATAAACATATTTTCATTTTATTTTTTTAATTTAGGATTTGAAAACTTACAAGCGTGCAAATGCGTACCTTAGCTTACCAACTCCTGACACTCATCAATAAAGATTATAGTAAAACACGTGCGTGTTTTTTTATATACTGTATAGATCTAGCTTTTGACCACTATCTCACTTGATGGTCAGTGACGATGTGGTCGAAGATGTTATCACGCTAGACCTAGAATGCTTACTGGCTCTCAAGGACTGCTGCCTGAAAACACTAAGTGTTTGGTGGCAATTTTTCAATCTTGAGGATGGTAGCTAGCCAGGCGGGTACTCGAAAGTACCTTACCACCTGAAGCTGGTGTTGGGGATCAAACCAGTGTCCATCAGTTTGACAGCCGACGCTCCTCCCACTGAGCTATCATCGCTTCGAGTGTTGGGGACACGCACTCGATTGTTTTGGCTAACTTTGTCCACACCGATGTTTTTTCTCATCATGTCCCTATTGTCTACCAACTCGTTTTAAGTATCTTACTTGGTCGACAACAATAATGATGCGAAGCACAAAAAGCGAACAGTACCCGAGCTAAAGGGTAATTATGATTCTACGAACTAGCGGCCGCCCGGCCGCGGCCAAACAGGAAATATGTTGATCCATACAGCTCATTCGTGATCTTGGAAGCCAGTTCGATTCACGTTTAAGATAAGGCTTTCTAAATATATAAGTACGACTCGCATACTTGACTTGACGCATTTTTTATAAACTTTTAAGTGGTTTTCTTTGTACCTTGCGTCGAGAGCTTACCATGTGGGTTACCAAATTTAAAGTGAGTTTCGGTCGTGTGTGTTTTTTATATAATGTGGATTTTCAAAATGGCTGTGATTAATAATGTACTTTGTTTTCAGCTTGTGTTTATATTATATCTTTTCTCAGAGGTACATTTGAACCATAGTCTGCCTCAAGGATTGTTTTCACAAGGATTAGGATTCACAGTTCCTAAATTTATAACTAACTTGCCTAAGATTAAAATAGAAAGGTAAATTTAATTTATTTCATATTGTAAAACTTAAGTATTAAGAATTTACGTTACCTCGTTTTACTAAAAGTGAAGTGAGTATAAAACTAAGATGTGTTCAAAAAACATAAAAATTGAACCATACATGTGATTAAAACTGGGTAATTAATTATGTGGGTTTTTTTTCTTCTCAATCTATTCGTATGCTTGCCCGCGTGTTCGTCAATAACATTTAGATTTAGGGCGTTTAAGGGTTCAGCTTGCCGTATCATGAAGTTAAAAGAAAAGTAAATTTTTTTGTAAATGTTAAAAATGTATATGTTTTTGTTTTAGTCCAATAAAAAGGCCCTTATTTAAAATTTTCGGAAAACAAAACACGGTCGACAACGCAAGTTCCAAAAACGGACCCCAGCCACTCAACATGCATAAACATGTACAACACGCCGATGAATTAAAACCGGACCAAAACCTTTTAGGACACGTTGATAACGAACCACGATTCACCAACCAGGAAAAAGAAGTTGGTAAAACACACGTCCAAGATGTCAATTTTAGTAAAAGAGATAAAAAAGTAACCAGTAATCTTCATGCTATCGGAGAAATTGACACTGGTAATGAAAATAACGACGCAGATGTCACTACTGAGCTTGTCGCAGAAACAACTACTGACGATTATGAATCAACGGTAAGATATGAATAACTGTTTTTAATTTTTATCTAATCTCATACTAAAATCTTAAGATAAAAAATCAAAAACAGAACTTTAATGACAGTCTTAGACAGTATATTCTGGACCAAGGAGGTTGCAATGCAGTTTTTCTACATATAGTCTGTGGACGCGGCGCAACTTGCATGCGCGATCAGCAAATGGGTTTTGGCGCTAAACGTTTACAAATAAATGCAAACTTAAGCTGTGATTTTACGTAAATTTCATTATCTATTTTATGTGATTAGATAAAGCAGTGAATGAAATTGTACAAAATTTGGTTTTAACCCTTATTATATACGATACAGTTTCATAAACTTCTATTAACAGCCCGATACGGACATTTTATGGTTATTATGGTTGCACTCTGATTTTATCGGTGTACCTCTCTTGAATTTCAATTTATCTCATAGCAATTGTTTGGTTATAAATCCAATAATTACAGCGTTTTCGTAATCTTTATAATAATTGGTGGATTTACCAAATTTAGTGGGTGCCTACACTGACATTTGTATCACTAGAAGATTTTTAGTCTCTAAACCCATCTGATTGGGCTGTACGTTTCTGACGCTCGTCGTGGCGTCATCAATACTTACTTTGAAACTACGACCCCTAGCTGGAATCCCAGCTCGGGCAAGCATGTGTGTGATGAGCATAGATGTACTTTGTTCTCAGATCTTGGATGTGTCATGTGACTGTGTGTGGTCATACCAACTGCGATACATGGTATCATAAAGCGGGGATTGTGTGTGAAAGAAAAGTCATCATTTTATACATACAGAATATTGTTATGTGGTAAATATTGAATTTTAAATAAAAAATCTTTTTTTACAGACCATCGACGAAATATTTAACCGAGCGTCGCCTCAACTAGTAGCTTCACTTCTTGGGTAACACTCAGGGTCCATCATCGTCTCTGCACACCTCGTGACAGATTACAGTTTCAAGGAACACTTCAAAGAATCTGGACACGTCTTCTAAATTATACATTGTGAAACTATTGAGCTTATCACCATTGTCATCTCGCTCCTCATATAAGAGACTAGTTGCTGTTTTCTTCTTCCCTTGGGCTCGCAGAATATTTTCACTGTGGATTATAAGAAATGCTCTTCTTTTTGTTCCGTTTATTAACGCTGACGTATTGACAGCGTTTATCGAAGGTTTATTAATTGTAGAGGAATTAGTGACTCTGTAAAACGATTAATACAAATATTAATATATGTATATATTTGTCATAGAGATAAGATAACATAGTATGTAAATGCACATACCCATTGGCTCCAAACTAGTTTGCACTGTGGTTTGGAAGCCAAAGCCTTATAATTAGTATTAGCCTTACAAATATTAGAAGTATAATTTAAAAAATAATGTCAAAGACGCAGGTTACAAAAGGAAAGAAATAAAGCTTTAGAACATCACAAATAATTGAATGAAATTAGATATAGGAAAGAAAAAGTGTGCGTATGTGGGGTGTGTACGGGTGTGCGTGCGTATGTTTATTTATTTAGATATATCATTATAATTATTGGGTACTAAACATTGCTTGATGACAAATATTATTCAAAAGTAGTATGGTTAAAAACTGTTTACTAAAAATCATAATAAATTTGTTTCGACATGATATATAGTGTTATTATAAGATGGAATATTATATTATTTGTAAGTATATGTTTTTCTTATTACGTACTATTACTTATTAAGCTATGATTGCCCTATAATACACAAATATAAACAGGTGCCTTAATTTCGTGATAAAGAGTAGATTAGTTATGATTATGATAAAATAATTTAATGTAGTGTGAGGAAATCTAAAAAATAGTTGCAAACTATTAGTTCTACTGATTCCTTAAAGCTGGTTAAGTGCTCAAATAAAAAAATTACGTAAAACTGAAAATAAAACCGAGTAATTTTATTTTGTATTTAAAACGAACGTGACCATTTTATAACGAATTATTTTATTATAATTGAACTGTCAATATTTTGTACAATTAAAAGTTCATTGTGCTTGCTGAAGTTATAATATACTATTTATTGTTATTTTTTGCCTAAAATGTAATCATCAAGTTGCGCACACGTCGCTACAACACTCAAGTAAAACATTCCTCGGAATGTTTTTGTAGCCGATGCTTCAGACCTCCGTATCTTGGACCTTACGGCACGCTTCCTATTTCATATCATAATAATAAATGACCGCATACAAGGACGAACGTAGGAAACTATGCGCGTGTAAATACTAATTACAGGATTTTATATAATATAGCAAAACAAAAAGCAGTTTGGGTTTGTGGTCAGGTAAATTATTTACCTTGTCTTGACCTTGTCACTATAATTACGGTGCATATAGATACTTATGAATAACATATTACGATATGTTTGGTATCGAGCATTCGCCTACTATTTGTTTCCTCTTACTTCCCAACCTGCCGTGCCGTGCCGCGGTGGTACCGGCCTAGAATGGTACTCCCCCATCTCTTCCCGCGGGTGCCGTACGAGTCGGCTAAGGGATCACGCACTAGGAGGTCAGCAGCAGCGCTTTCTGAGGATAGGAAACTATACTGCGCTCGCCAACCCGCCTGCCAAGCGTGGGGAATTGGTAAATCCCCCCTATATGAAGAGGCATATGTCCAGCAGTGGACGTCCCATGGCTGCGATGAATGAATGAATGAACTTCCCAACCTCGAGTCCTACTGTTGACAGTGAATTACATGAATTGAATTAAAATAAATAAAATCTACACATCACTCTAAAATTATTAAAACTATTAATATATAACTCGGCTTGGGTAGAATGGTCAGTTGTTCCTTACTAAGGCAGTGTTAAATTCTATTTATGTTTCAAGCTACATGCCATGCGCCGGAGATAATGTAAACACTAACAAGTTAAGTCGTATTGAACGAATTGAGTTTTCTTTACAATATAACACAACAATTTACACAATAAATAACTTGTTATTGCTATGCTATTTCTGAGTCTATTAAAATTTAGCTGAATTTTTTAATAATAATGTCCGGTAATTATTTTATCTAAAGTAACAATACAAAGGCCCTATCAAATAGGTTGTCTGATTCGATCTAGCGAAAGGAGTTCGATCATAACCTGTCCCAATATGATTTACGTTTTTTCATAAAACATTGAAGTTATTAGTTATTTTCTACAAATTACTAAAAGTATACAATATATAACTTTTGTTCACTGAAATGAGAACAATGCTCTAATAATGACTTACCCAACACTAGATGTTGTAGTATTTATACTAAATGTGCAATCATACTGCATGAAAAACCAACTCAGATAAACCTGCAAGGAATAATGACTGAAATCGAATTACACATAAAAGAAATTATCATAATGTATATACATTTGTAGGAACAAAACAATAATGGCTGCAACACGTAAGCCGTAAGAATTTGGATGCGGAATTTTATTTTTATATTCACATCTTCCCTGAACTATCAGAGCTCGGTCGCTCGGATCAATGTCTATATTATGTATATCGTGTATATAATATCAATAAAGTGCAAATACAATTAATAGGAATATTGATAAATTTAAAACTGACTAAGTGAACATAGATATTTTTATCAACATATTTGTACAGTAGCCGAATCCGTATATTTTTTAAAAAGAAGTACTTACGAGCACACACTCCATGTTCATGATAAACAATAATCGTCGGTGCCTGTGTGTCACCCAATCACGAGAGTAAACGAACCAGAACATTTGATTTGCCCACGACGCGAACGGCCTGCTCATAAACCTTCCACCGAGAGAGTGTACTATCGCAACAAAGATGATTAAAATGCAATATTCAATATAAATATGGTGACTATAGAGCTTTATGGTTTATTGCGTTAACGTCATGTCCTTTAAAAATTGGGCTATTTTTTTGGGCAAGAACCCACGACTACAGAATACCGTCCTGTCGCTTTGCCATCTAAGCTCCACTAGCCGTCCGAGTTCGTAACCGCAAGTAGCCAAATTTTGACCTTCAAAATTCTACCTAGTAACTATAGTCACATCGACGTATGAGAGGGTCGTAACGAGGTTCCTCAATGTAATCAAATGTTGTAACAACCCTACTAGATAAGTAGTTTAAATGGCAATAGCCAAGGTACATGTGATGCAGAACTGAGGTTCTAGAACAGAGACCACAGACTGGCAAGCTTGGCGTGAGGCGTCCACCGACAAGATGGAGGATAAGGGCCGCGCCCAAACAGTCCTGGTATAGCATTTTGTATGGGTATGTAGCGCCCCCCGCGTTGGTTTTCACGAGGGAGGCACTATTTCAGCAGTGCTAGTTGCAACGTTGCTAGACGCTGATATGATGATAAACATTATAGTCAAGCCAGCGAGAGAACGTGTATTGACATTGTTAAAAGCAGGGTAGGTTCGTGTTTTCATTGTGTTTTAATGAGTATACATAAAATATATTTTTAGAAAAACACAATAATATATGTTTCAGTGACGCAATAACAATGTGGAATGTATATTATTATGATTTCATTGAAATGCTCTTGTGAATCGCGAAGGCGTCATTTCGCTCAGTAGTTTTTTTATGAATAGCGCCTGATCGATAACATGAGTTACTATTTTAGAGTTTGTGGCAAACGAGTCGTTTGGTTGTGATTTAAACTGTTTACTTACCGACCAACAAAATAGTCTACGAAATCAAAGCTTTGCTAGAAATATATTATCTAAAACCAATGTCGATAGACTATTGTGAGAATCGCGAGTTGTAGTGTTGTAGGTACAGAATATCTCATTCTCAGATAGAATAGGTTCCATTGTACTTCACTGGAGCTAGCCTCGTCCGTTGTTTTTATTTTTTAATCATGTAAAGTGGATATCTATAATTATTTCACAAATATGACGTCGTTACTCTTATTTTAAATATAATTTATCAGTTATTTATGAGATGTAACTTTACCAACGGGATATATACCGAGTATGGAATTATTGATATATGTCCCTGTTGAATAAATAGATAAATTATCAAATTAGTATAATCGAGAAATCGCGCCGCCTCACGTAACGGTTTCTGTATGTCAAACATACTACATATTTTACATTTTATTGAGTTATCAACAGGGGACGAATTTATCTTTCCTAATATTCAGTGGCAATGTGAGAAAGAAACAGGTTTGGGCGCATTGCCCCTGACTGTGCTGTGTGTCATAGATCATACATATATCATCACCAGTCAGTATCGCCAGGCTTTAGTGCCTAGAGGTCTTGTTACTGTCTTGTGTTTTGCCCTGACCTGAAAATATACCATTTCATGCTGAACACAGCTCCTTGTATATGTTAGCACTGGTAACACATAAGATTGCATCCACCAATGCAATCTTATGTGTTAGATCTTTGCTTGTGGCGACTCCCGTACTTTGGTGAGCACGTCAGACCGTCGTCCTTGTTGGTGTTTTCTCGGGATAATAGTTATTGAGTGATTCGGTGTTTTATTGAGAAATGATTCTAAAGTCAAATAAAATATCTTCGATAACTTGTTCCAATACGAATGAAGAAGTCATATATTTATATAAAGGTTTGCGAGTTAAAAATATCTCGTTCTCATCCTGTAAGCTGTCAAAATACAGTTTCCGGTTTCGAAAGATGTCTAATACTATGAACATTTCTTATTGACCTTTCAAAGCTGCTAATGGATATTTTTCACTATGTTTAATTGTAATGTTTGACTGAAATAATTTCATTCTAATTCTAAATTATTTCATAATATGTTAAGTCTGTCACCATACTTTATGTTATAATTATCTAAATTATATCTTAGTTATTTATATATTTTTCGACTAAATACGTTCATTTTTATAAAGTTGTAAGATTTAAAGTAGATTGTATTGATTTCGTGTGATCGGTCGAGACTTCGACGGCTTGCTTGTGATTGGTTCAAGAGGACTTGACCAATCACAAGCAAGAGTATAACAGTGGGGGGTAAGCGAACAGGCAACGCATTTTGGAAGTATGCCGCCATTCGTTTTCCGACTTTTGTCTGAGTAACTTGTATCGTGCCGCTGTAGGCTTTGTTAAGTAAGATTGTACCTCTAAATATATATAGCAATAGCAACTAAAGCAATAAAGCTGATTTTCAAGTTCACAAAGAGTGTTTTTGATTCAAAGTCCTTGCTTCTGAGTGTTAAACCAGTACGGTTAATATTTAATAGTAAGTCTAACTGTTAACAAGAACTATGAGAAGTACTTATTTAAAATAAAGTGTTAAGTTTAGTTATAATTGACATTTTGACATTTGAGCCTACCCTTCCACCGCAACGGAGTATAAACGTCCCGTCCTCCTTCCAGAACTCAGAGTAAACTTTTACTTCCACTCGTTATTAACCAAGGGTTTTTAGACATATCCACTACGAACAACATCCATAATTTAAAACGAGTGAAGTATCGATTGTGTTGAAATTATACACAAACTCAATTCTTCCAGGTTCTCTATCTATCTATCTATCTATCCTATATCTTTATCCTTCTTTGTTTACATAGCTCGTTGTGCGACTTTGAGCTAAGGTGCTCACCATGGTCCCTAATCAGATAAATTATGCGTGTATGCATTTAACTGCAAAGCGGAAGGACATTGCCGGAGTCCGCCTGGCTCGCAGCCACCATCAATAATTAATTTGTTGCGTGCCATCTTAATGCTTACATCTGTTGTATATCTAGGAGGTGTGTAACACTCGTGCTTGTGTTGCTTGTAACCACTGGAAACCAATATATTTCCAATAGACCAAGATCATAGTATGATGGCGATATCACGCCATTTAAAAACATCCGGATTAAAATGGGAGTCACCAACATACATAATAGTTTTAAAAAATGGACTTAATATGGCCAAAATAAACAAAATAATAACACAAATGAATAAATATTAAAAAATCAAATGTTAGGTATCTACAAAAACAACATTAGATCTAACCACAAACCAAATTGGATCTAACACTATATTTTGCCAGTGTAAGAACCCACGAGGTGCCGATGTTTGCAGGCAGAACGGGCAGGACTAGTCCTGGTGCACGAGAGATCCCGATGCGCGAAGATTTAAAATTTACAAAAACGTACGTGCCTACTTTAACAATAATATATAGATAAAAATAAAATTACTAATCACATTTTTAGATTTATTTTATTTCCTTTCTTCTGTGTAAGACACAGTTCGAGCGCATTCGTCGCTACCGCGAGAAGTTTGGATAAAGAAAATTATGGTCCTTTGAAAATAATATGACACAAACACATTAGTAAATGAAATAAAAATTTGTTAAATCCGAATTAATCTTCATGAACTGTTCTCATAAGTAGTATTTTTTAAGTTTATTAAAATGCGTACGACTTTCAACAATTTTGAGCCTTTTCAGGCTCAAAATTGTTATTTAGCAAATGGTAAAAGCCTTAAAGATAGTTTAAATGTTCCCCTGCTAATTGACAGCGTACTCTGAATAATTAAAACAAATGGGTGCTTTGAGTACATATTTGAAATACTATAATACCAATTAAATCAAATTGCCAATACTTATGTGGATGTCTAATCGTCCCGGACACTTAGTCTCCCAGACGTATATATTTACCCTTCTTGTTACGCCAATATCGCAAACATTACGACATTTGAGAGCACCATTTATCAAATTCCACAGACGCTTCAACTTTTACTTACAACTATTTGTAGTACCTATGTAGATGGCTTCGTACATAATCACTAAATGAGGTAAATGTACTGAACATCAGCCGTTCTGGCGTGGTTGAGTAACAAACATCCGTCCATCCATCCATCCAAACTTTTGCATTTTTAATAGTGGGATTTGTCATTATTGTGCAAACTCTATGCTAAATTTGTAATACTATCAATAATTCTTAAAGTTTTCGGAAAAAACTTTAGTCGCCAATCCCCTCGTAAGTAAGTTTTCTATGGACGAGGCATGCAATATATGATTACCTACATAGTTCCTTTCCTTTTGGACCCCACTCTTCATTTAAAAAAATGTTCTAGTGCCCATTAAAGTTCGACGGTTATACTGTAATTGTTGCGTAATATTTTTCCAACATACCTATTTACAAGGTTCATAATGACGACGTATCTGTGAGTGCGACTGTGACGAGAATCACTTGGAGTAAGATATGCAGCACGTGTGTAACCGAACTTCTAAACTGATTGACTGAGTCAATAAGACTCGACTATATAATTGTGATCTCCATACGTTTAGAACAACAAGATGTCTGACGTACCTATCTGTAAACATATCACATACCTACCAGAAAGAGGAACTGAAAATGGTTCTAGAATTAACACACTTATTGATTCTGAGAATAATAAAATGTGCTCAATTGTTAGCCTACAATATTAGATGGATAGCTATAATTTGGGAATTCCTAAATTTGTATCCTATTCGGTTGTGTCATTTGACACGGGTAGGTATTGAGAACAAACAGTATGTTTGTCGTTCCTGGGTCGTCGGCCTCTGACCTGATGCCCGGCCTGACTTTCTCCGCTCCCAAACATTCCATTTCCTTATACTATAAATCGACATGGAATCTCATCGGTGTCACACTATTTAATGCCAGCCCGTCTTCCACCGGTGTAAGTGTGTCGCGCACAGAAATACAATATCTTTTCCGCGCCATTCTTAACCTTTTTTTCCTTTCTTATTAGCATACCGACATCATTTATAACAATCTCCTTTATGTTTTTTACAAATTCATTGTCCCATCATTAAAAGTAAAGGGATTATTGTAATACTTGTACGTGCGTATATATATTCAAAATCAACCGACTTCATAAAACAAGGGGGTTATTATGTTCGACTAGCTGTATGTTTTTTTTTTTTTGAAGTGAAAACTTCTTTACCTGCGTTGTGTACTTTTGGATGGGTAAAAATTTAAATTCCATCCAAATTAGAAAGCGGTTATTGAGTTACACTCTAATAAGAGATTTTTATTGTGTATCGCATTAACGCTATGCTAGGCAGAACTTCAGTTCAAATATTTGAAGGAAAAAATTCGGCTGCTAGTGGGACTTGAACCCACGACTACAGAATACCGTCCTGTCGCTTTGTCCAACTAAGCTATAGCAGCCCATACCACTAGGGCCGAATTACTTCCTTCCTTTATTAACATCTTGCGGGGATGTTTTAGCGCCATCTACCTTTAATTGTATGAACAATTAATTAATAGGACTGATAGACCAACGTTACAGTTGATATCGTATCAAACGAAGGCACCCTACCCTTATTTTAAGAGATTTTTATTGTGTATCGCATTAACGCTATGCTAGGCAGAACTTCAGTTCAAATATTTGAAGGAAAAATTTACACTCTAATATCTGAAAAGTCCTATACGTGCTACGTGCTACATGGACGCACGTGGCGTACGTACGTCCAAGTAGCACGTAGCATGTCCCAATAGCAGGTCCAGAAAGCGCTGAACATATGACAATAATTGATCCCGTGACTAGCAAGAAAAATAGAAAAAAAAATTTATAAAAAATGAAACCGACTACAACACTCAAAAGTGTGAAATAACTTGTCGAAGTCGGTAAATGTCGGTAATTTTTTTAAAGATTAACGGCAACAATGCAATAAATTAGTGTGAGTATTCTTACCTACCAGTTAGTTTCACTCATGCAACCACGTAACCTTATATTACAAATTATTTTATATAATACTAGTATCAGCCCACGGTTTCACCCGCGTGGATTATGGTATTCCCGCTACATCATTCATTCCACGGGAATCATACATTTTATATAGTCAATAAGAAGTAGCCTATGTGCTATTCCAGATTATAATCTATATCTGTGCCAAATTGCATCTAGATCCGTTCAGCCGTTCTGGCGTGATTGAGCAACAAACATCCATCCATCCATCCTAACTTTCACATTCATAATATGAGTGGGATGGGATGGGACTAGTATCGCCCCGCAGTGTTACCTACGTAGATTACGGTTTTCCCGCCACCTCAACTATTCCACGAGAACTATACTTTTTCCGGGATAAACGTAGCCTATTATATTGTTAATCTAGAGTATAAACTATTTCCATAGCAAATTTTATGGAAATCTGTGTGTAGCTGCTGGAGCATGAAGAAGTAACAAACATACACACAAACACATTTACACACAAACTTTCGCATTTACCTAGTCTTGCCATAAACACTGAAACAATGAAAAAAAAATTCTATTGAGAATGACATTCTATACGGTGACTGAATGACTATTACCTATACGGTGTCTTCATTTAATACATAAATATAAAACATTTTAAAATAATAAAATTTAAAACATAAAAGCTTATTCGAAGTGGTCTCCATTGGCTGCAATACAGTCCTTTAAGCGTCGAGGCCAGTTATCGATAGAAGCACGCACTCTCTCCATGGGGAAATTCTTCACTGCCAATCGTACGGATCGTTTTGGGGACTCCAAATTATGATGGCGTTTAGAGCAAGCTATACTCTCTAAAACTGACTATACGTGCGTTTCAGATGAAAGTTCCAAAAAAAAAGTTCCAATTTTAATGTAAAAACACATAGAGTACAATTTTGAAACATACTGTGAATGGAACGTCCCCACTCTAATTTACTTCTTGTTCTTTCTTTTGTTGTGTTTCCTGTGTAAATATAAGTATATATATATATTATTATTATTATTTACATAGATTTATAATTAAATGTTGTCTTGAGGTTCGTGAAGTCATGTCTATGGGCACCGACTGAAAATCAATGACTGAGCTCAGACTCAGCCTTAGTTTTATGCTGAGTCGGAGCCCATATTCATGACACTCACATCATTATTATTCTGTACTTACTATATTGTTTTTGTATGTATCTCTTGTGTAATGTGTGTTGTGAGTGTCTTGAATAAATTTGGTTTCTTTCTTTCTTCTTCTTTTACATATTATCAGTCCGGTACACAAACATTTTACTAATACCAAGCGTATGGAGAGTTTTAAAAATAGCGTTTGGCTCCACACCTACTCTGTGTAATGCGATCACAGCAATTCGGTGCTCTTTATCACCCCACTCCATTTTAATATCGCACAATATTGTACAATACAATGTATTCGCGGCGAAATGAGAAAACTCAATGAACAATCATATAAAGATGACAGATTCCAAATTCAAATATAATATTTTGTTTATTTTTAACTGTAACAGTATTTATGGCCAGCCTATGTTTAATATTAGTAGGATGGGATAAGCAATGACTTGTTTAGTTTACTAAGGTTATATTTTTTCGGTAATTGAAACATTTCATGTTTCTATTTTTTAGTAGTTACTGTAACCAAACAGTTTAGTTTGGTGTGACCAAGTTGGCTCGTTACGGTCAGTTTATGAAACCGTGTTGTGGAGCGTATTGTTCCACTAGACGAGTGTGGCGGTGGTCTGTGACGTAGTGTCGCGGCTCGCAGGACACTAGCCCATTCAGCTGTCGATCTCGTCGCGTCTCCGTAATGGTAAACTAGAATTGGCTCAGTTTCAGCGCAGACGCACGACCCGGCTGCACGCCACCGTCCACGCCACACACGCCACACACGCTTTATATAAAAGGACACCTTGCGAAACCGTGACCACATTCGGACCACAACCTGTCCAGGAAGTCACCTGTTCCTTTTGGCATCCGAGAAAAGCGCGTCAAGATGCTACTCGTTTTGGTAATTAAAAACGTATTAGCGTTGTAAAGTTCACGTCGAGTAATCAAGTGTATACATTTTAAATTATATATTAGTTTCATGCGAGTGCTTATATTATTAGTGTTCGCGTTGACCGAAGTGATTACTATAAGAGTTGCAAAAATCTATTGAAGTGCATCTGTGTGTAGTTAGTGCGCGAATGGCGAAACGTTACTAATCGAGATTTGACCTTTTTGAGTACTCGCATCTATTTCTCTAATTATCTTGACTGGTTTCAAACAGACAAATTATTTGTGTGGAAACAGCTCGTAACGAAAGGCTTTATTTACATAAACTGTTTGGATAAACAACATGTACATAATTGATTAGCACTGTAAAGTAATCTTTAATTTAAAGTCAAAGAAGCGTAGGATATTCAATTGTAAATATAATTTACAATTACTATATTTTATTTGTCCTATGTACAGTCTCGACACAAAAAGTACTTTTAATAGTCATAAAATAAGCCAATAATTAATTTTAAAATACATAATAATTAATTAAATGGGTAAATAAAAATATACGTTTCAAAACCCTAAGCATAGTATACGCAACACACACTCGTTGTTATCGTTAGAACAACCCTTTGATTATGTAGAGTGTATTCGATCGCTTATGTATAGTGAGGCGCTCCTAACTTCGATATAAAGTATCTTTGCTAAAAGTACAACATTGTAACGCTTTATACGGAATATAATATTAGCTGATGTATAATTTATTTGATCTTACATTAATTATCGAACATATTTTTAAAAATAATAATATTCGTATTCCGATGACCGCTCAAGGTCGCACAGAATGTTCAAGTTATTTGTATAATGTTATGGCCAATCTAGAATTTGCGATCATCGATCGGAATGTGCCTCGGAAGAAATGTTATATCAACATTGTGACAACCCTAAGTCATCACCGCACCGTCCGGGTAAATGATCCAGATCCGTCCCTAATAAGAACGATCATACTAGGCTAGTCTGGTGTCCGATCGAATGATCTCAAATTAGATCTCAAAATAGTTTTTATACGGTACCGATAAGCTCCAAATTAGTATAACACATATAAAAGTAATTATTAAATTAGATTTTTTATCAAAATGCAGGTAGTTGTAGATAAAATGTCAAGTTATTTCCTGCCGACTAAAAGTACCCGCAAGAGAATAAGACTCGTCTGATATTAGAGGTAGCTTTGTAAAGAGTTATACGAATTTGAATTTTAGAGTAATTAGATATTTTCACTTTAAAGAATTTTATATAGACCTTTAGCTACTTCTAGTGAGTAACAGAATTACGGGAAATGTTATTTCGTATAATTTCAGATAACGTGCTTGTCTGTTGTTGCGCAAGCCGTCGTCGCAGCCGCTGCCGTCAGCAGCCAGCCGCAGCCGCAGGTGATACGGTACGACATGAACACGGATCTCATGCCGAACTACTACAGCTTCCAGTGAGTACATTAAATACGCAATACTTGGTCTCTATCTATATTTTTTCTAATCCAACATCCTCATTCCGTAACATGTAGCTAATTTCAAGTTTTGAAATGTCGTATAATATATAATTTTATAAACTACTAGCTGATTACATAAATGTTTGCCCATACTAGGGCGCGGCCTTCCCAGGGCCCCGGGAAGAATACGTCATGTCACTGATCACCGAGTTAAGAACGTTTAACTAGAAATAAACATTTTTAACGATATTATAAAGTTGCCCAGTTGTTTAATTAAGCGCACGCGCACGCGCCGCAGGAGTTCTGTTGGATTCATATCGGAATAAGTTTACTGCATCGGAAGATAAGGTTCTAATACTAGACAGCCGTGAATCATCGTAGACCGCATCATCACTTAACATATGGTGAGATTGTGGTCAAACGCCTGCCTATTGTGAATAAAAAAAGATAAAAATAACTGTTGGAACTACAAGAGATATGTTGCAAAGAATTGTGCTTTTCAGTGTACAAATACAACGACCATTACAGTACTTTTTACTTTAAAAAATGTGTATTATACGACGAAATAAAAGTTGAGATGTTTCCTTTATCTAGTCTAAAAAACTGCCTTATAATGTAAAGATGATGTTGATGTTAACTGACCAAAAAAAATTATCTATTCATACAAAGTATTGTATAATGTAATGGCGGGATTCGTTTCGCGGTGCTGCCTGATGATGTATCTACCTACCTGGCTCCCAAAACCCGCGTCTTTAACTTTTCAGATGCCTACACAAAACACCACATATACATACATATATATATACACCATATACCATGAAAACGGTCACAAGTTGTCCATATAACATTTAAATAAGTAAATCTAGTTATGTAGATAATTCATCAAAACAAATATAAATAATATTTGTTGTAATGAACTTATTACATTTTTTTTCAGATTTTTGGGCCAATAATATAGAAAAAATATAATAAATCATAATTAGTAATTACAATAGCGGTGCGGTAATATTTGACTATTTGTGTCTGAAAAAATATGACATTATTAACGAGAACGCGTTCTGTTCTCCTGGTACTTGCCGGATAAAGAAAATTACCTACAGGTAGAGTTTTTTAGTAGTATGGGTACTAAATACTAATACTACTGGTAATACTACTGGTACTACATAATTACATATTAAATATAGGTACGTGTATTTATGTAGGTACGTAATGTGACTTGACAAAAACATTTTTATTATTCTGTAAGTACTTATCTAGTCTAGTCGTGAATAAAAAAAAACACTCAAGTACAAGAAAAATACATTAAATTCTGGTGTTATTTCCAATTTAGTAATAAAACTCAAACTTGTAAACAAATGAGAATATTGAAACATTTCTCAGCATGGCGTCATTTATCTGATATGTTATTATATTACATTCCTCGGACGCTCGTTCACCCACGTATATAAGTCGGTCGGTGCTCGTATGTACCTATGACATTTAATGTTCGTGCTTATGTACCATTTGTTCATCATTAATTGCGGACTTGTTCTAGTTTATATTTCCTTTTTGCGGTAACCTCTTTTTTCATCTTTTATTGTGACTGACGGAAGCGTTAGGGTACCTCTATTTTTGTTTGCAGTTTTTTTACTTTTTTGTCTTCAGAGCATTACGTCACTATGTTAAATGTGTTTGTTTCTTCATTGCATGAAGTAGCAGAGCCTGCGCTTATCCCGAACAATCCAATTCTTTGGTCTGTCATGTAGTAGATACTCCCTATATAGCAAATAATGTGGACCCGAATCATTTTGTAAATCAATATTAGCATCTTCACACTTCAAACTCCCGACACCATGTCTCCCTGTAGGATAATTGTAATAAACTCCAAAACCGTGTGATCGATCGATTAGCTGCAGAAGTGGCGCAGGGAGACAGTTCGGATGCAATTATATTCATTTATATCGATGACGCTTTTCATAATATAAAACCTTCATAGTGTAAATAGTTGTGAGGTATGAAAACCCGAAGTTAATTTCTTTACATTAAACATAATTTTTTTAAATGTATAAAACACGGGAGTTACTCACGTAATAAGTCAGAGGGTTCCGACTATAGTTTCGGCGGCAGTACTAGGCGAATCGCGACCGCGTCCGCGAGCGCCCCGTATTCTCCTTGAAAAAGACCACCGAATGCGGTTGAAACTATAGTCCGAACCCTCTGACTTATTACGTGAGTAACTCCCGTGTTTTATACATTTATGTGTCAAAACCACGTCAGTTTTAATAACAAAATATTTTTTTAACTTAATATTGTAATATTCGTTATCGTTGTAGAATGTTATTTTGTATTTTTTTTAAATAACTGTGCGACTGAGCTTCGGTCGACGCTTTCTCAGACACACATAAAGTAAAGTATTATTGTTTTATACCTTCACGGGTTTTCTTAATCGGGTGGAACCGAGCCGGAATATCGGTAAAATCAATAAAAATTAAAATCATGGCTCATATCCCGTGGTAAACAATATATATACTTATATAGTAAACTTGCAAAGCATAACATTGCCCATAATTATAAAAACTTATTAAGTTATCGAAATCGATACAGCCACTTTTATGAGATAAGTTAAACGTACAACATAGTTGTATTACCTACTTCTCGGGCTATTTTTGTAATTAAATAAAAGATGATTTTCGTTGTCTATTATGTTTTGTCACGTTGGCAGCATCTCTCGGCGCACCCAACTCTAGTGTTTATGAATAAGAAGTATTTATGCGAGACGTTCTATACAAGGTGAACTAATGACCTTCAGCCTAAATGTTATAATTTTACTGACCAAGCTAGCGGTCCGCTCCGGCTTCACACGGGTAAAAGAATCGAAACTGAATAATAATTATTTAATAATTAATTAACTTTAATATAATTATTTAATTAATATAATAATAAACCTATTTTGTGTAATATATTATAGCCTATGTTACTCACGGTGAATGTAGCTTTCTGAAGGTGAATGAATTTTTGAAATCGGCCCAGTAGTTTTTGAATTTATTAATTACAAACATACATACAAATCTTTCCTATATAATATTAGTATAGATATAGATGTATATAATAAATGTATAAACTGCTACTTCCGTCCCGTCTACATTCCTAAACAGGAACTATATTATAGACCAGACAAGTTATTTAAAATTATGCAATTACAAGATTCTCTAAAATAAATTGGATACAATTTGAGTCATAAAAGGAACACAGTTTCGGAACCGCTATCGAATATTTACCATATATATTTATTAAACTCTTATTATAATCTTTAGTGATTAAAATTTACCTCCAAAAAAATGTAGCCATAACTTTTATTTTCTATTAAAGTGAAATACGGACATATAGGTTTCTCGGTGCTAAGTACGCCTGAGTAATATGAGTAATAATATACACAAAAACATAACGACGCGCTGAGAACGAACTCGTTGATAGCGAGCAGTCGTTCCTGCTCGCCGAACCCTACCTACGACTTCATACGAGATATTATACTATCCTACTAATATTATAAATGCGAAAGTTTGTGTGTAAGTGTCTATGTTTGTATGCTTGTTACCTCTTCACGCTCAAACGGCTACACCGATTTCGATGAAATTTGGTATGGAGATAGCTTATACCTTGGATTAACACATAGGCTTAGTTTCATCAGCACCATCATCACCGTTTTTCATCACCACGAGTGTACAACTGCGGGGCGCAGCTAGTCCCTTATAAAGTTCCATTGGAGAAGCGTGTATAGAATAAACATTGAATAAAACATCAATTCCAATTTTGAATTATCATTAATTCAATAATTTTATTATATACATTGCGACTTGTAAATTCGCATTATCATCATCATCATTATCTCAGCCACTGGGTGTACACTGGACAAATGCCTCCCCCAATTGGAGGGATTGGTCAATACTCGCCACGCTTGGCAAACACTACCAATGCAATCAAATAAAAAAAAAATGTAATGAATATAAAAGTACATAAATCATTTAAGTTATAAGTATCGGTAATTTTGACCACATTGTTGTGACATATTTTATATTATTTTTTATTATGTTCAATGTACTCGTAACATACAGATATCCACAGAAAAAAACATACGGGTCGAATTGAGAACCTCTTTCATTTGTTGAAGCAGGTTTTTGAAGATTCAAATAGAGTCTTGACGGACTACTAAAAGTGCAATCGGTGTAGGTAGGTATTGCAAAACAATCGTAAACGCTATTTTGACGGCACTCTACATCAGGAATACGCAATGAAAAGGAAAGCCAATCTGAGTCACTCGCTGTGTGGACGAGGAGTCGGCGACGAACTGTTGTGTCGCCGAATTTTTTAAGCCCGTGTAACAGTCATGCTTATTTTTGTGTACATGTTTTTAACCCCAGATGCAAAAACGGCGGAGTGTTAAACGTTTGACGTGTCTCTGTGTGTGTCTGTCTGTGGAATTGTAGACCCCATTTTTTTTATAATGTACTAATGACCGGATAGACCGGAATAGGATAGAATGAATGGATGAACTAATTTTGATTTGGAATCAGGAGTTTTCCTAACCTATTTTCACAACTCCTCAATTATGTATCAAATGATGATGCTTGACTAGTAGAAGATGGCCGCCATAGCAAAATGGCGTAATACATATTTTTCTAGTTATTTTTTACTAGTATTAGGCTTTTTATGTTTATACTATGTTATTATTTGTGTTTGTTACTGCATAAATTCCGACAAGGTGAACCGATTGATCGTTCTTTTTTTATTTGAAAGGTGGTGCTTCCAGTGTGGTCCCATTTAATTACAAAAACGACTCCAACAAGTGGTTTCTTACTTTTGAGTGTTGAAGTCGGTTCCATTTTTTGGTAAAATTTTTTATTCTTTTTATTTCTTATAAACGCTTCCAAGAACAGAAACTACAATTCTATAATTCTGGTGTCTTTTGTAAAATGAAATCAAAAAAACAAAAAGGCTAACAAAGGATTTACTGTTGAAATAAAAACAATCTCATTACTACACAAGGACACCATAATGTACACACTGTACGGTAGTTTCGGACATAACAATGCAGATGTATAATATAAGAATTGCTTTAGAAATTTAATAGTTGCCTATAATGAGTACAGTTACAAAAAGTAGCCGATTTATAATTACGAATTACCGATTTACGTACATACATGACTTAAGAAGAAATGTTCACAAATAGACCGAATGGTCTCATTTCGTTATTTCAATAAAGTGGCTTTAATAAGCTCAGTGTACTGCGCGAACATAGGAAATGGCCGATTTTATGAAAAAACTAAACTTTTCTCTCGAATCCGCCTATGTATGTTGAAAGGCAATTGTGCGTTTGCCGACTCATATTCTGAAATCAGCTCTCAGAGTTCTATTTTCTTATCACAAAATTTATGAAGTGTATAACTGAACCATGTCGGTCATGCATACGGATATTGTTTTTCTTTTTGTGTTTAGCTTCACAAACACCTTAGGCTCTGAATAGTTAGCTCTCGGACTAGGTACTCGTAGTTCGACAAACATATCTGCGCTACAAACACGGGGAGTCGTCATGTTTATGTTAATTACCCTTTATATTGTCCTTACGTGTGCCGCCGTAACCCGATAGTCCGAATACGTGACCCTCCGGGTAAACTCTAACCGTACTCGTTTTGAAATGTACACATTGTGAAATGAGTGTTCCGGGATTGGTAGTTGGCTCTCTGCCATAAGGATGTACAGTTTGATGGCTACTTAGATTGTGGTAGCATGAAATTTCAGAATCTTAATGAGGTTATAGCCCTTGAAAGAACTTGGAAGCTATTCGTATTCGCCGGTTAAGATTATTCTGTAAGCACGTTATTCGTACACCGTCATAAGTCCGTGTCATTTTTATTTTCTTGTATTTAATGTTATTAGATTTTGGCGTGTTTTTTTAATAACGGTACAAGCGTTATATTTGGTTTGATGTTATAACAATCATAATTAATACGACTAATAACAATATGACTATAACACATCTTCGTTTTTGTAGCCGAAAACAACAATTTAAATACTTATCGCAATATACACGTGCAAATCACAGAAACGAGGAAAACTAGTTAAATCAATTTCAAATAAACTTGTGTTCGTTTATTTCAATCAATCAATATTGTATAAACCTGTGTTCGAAATGAGACCGAAAGCAAATAATCGTGCACATAAACGGCCCAAAAACTAATAGATACATCTATTAGTTTTACCTTAATTTTACATAAATTGTATATTATAAATATGATGCCTAATCCAAACACCGTTTGACAGCTCTTGAAGTCTGACCGCTGAGAGAATGCTTTGGCTGTTCGTGTTCGTATTTATTTAGTGGTTTTTAAATTAACGAATATCATTCGTTTTAAAATGTTGAGATATTTATACTAATAAAATATTTTGCATGAAAATGAGAAAAATATTTATAAACAAACTATGTACCATATGCATTCTCTCGCAGACACAATAATCATCTCATAGTTGTACTCCGTAGAGTGGTCAATCAATATTCACGGTACCAATTATTAAAATCGTCTAACAGTACATAATAAATGTTTAACGAAGATGTTAATTGTGTACACAATGCTTTCCCGTTTCTTAATTGTGAGTTGATTTGACGTTTCCAACGCAAAGCATATATACCTATTAGAAACTGCTTTCTGATAAACTGGATATAAAACTTCAAAATGATACAAATAGTATATTGCCTCTACAAGCGGGCGATATTGATAGTTATTCTGTTGTTCAAAGAAATCAACTAAAATTGCGTTAAATATAAAAATAGTCCCTATAAAGTCCACATTGAACTCTGTACACAACAACTTGATGCTTGAACATTGAACACTTGTCAATGACATAACTAAATTTAGGTCTTTTTAATCAAATGCGGGTAGTTTTATGTAAAAAAAGTCATCGCGGTATTTGGTGCCGACATAAAAATATTTACCTGCATTTGAACAAAACTCGTTTAATCTTAGGATAAAGAGTATGATATTAAAAATGGTGTTGTAAACAGTTACACAAATTTGAATTTAAAAATAAATAGCATACGTTTTTTCGTTTTATATAATATCAGAGTGTTTTACAGAATAACATTAACATTTTTGTTTAGAAATTAAACAAAAATGAGGTGTTTTTAATGCAAATAATAAGATAATGCAATCTTTCTCCTTAGGTTATAGGTGATTAACCTAAGTATGAGAAGTCAATCACGATCCATTATGAAGCGAACTTATATAACAGGTCGATTAGTGCTGTCATGAGTAATAAATTAATAAAGTACAATTGCAACGGGAATAACCAAAACATCATTTAAAAAAGTTACGTTATAGCTCTTTTCCAAAATAAATCCATTTACGCAATCAAGTGCTCAAAAATATTTTTTGAAAATGCTATATCTAAATATTAGAGCCAGTGAGCATTCTAGGTCTAGCATGATAACATCTTCGACCACATCGTCACTGACCATCAAGTGAGATAGTGGTCAAACGCTAGATCTATACAGTAGAAAAAAAATCCGAAAGCAAAGATCTTTTGCCAAAAATACCACTTTAGCCGGTAACACAACCTCATGAAATATAGTGTCTAAGCATGTCGACTGACACGCATGCTGGTTGCAAAATTAAAGATTCCCTTTTCCACTAACACCCAAGGAATCACTGTGTTTATAACTATAATATTTATACTACTATAACATAAAAAATAAAAATCTATTCTCGAGATCTAAACCTCCCGCCATAAGAACCTACGCAAAAACCTTTTCGATGTCCATTGAGTTGGTTCAATAACTGTCAAATTATGTGACAGCATTACAAAAAGCTGGATAGTGCCAATTGATGTTAAAATAATTTAGTACAAGAGGTGTATGTACTCGTATATGTATGTGGGACGTGTTTAACAAGTTGAATGTCCTTTTAGTATATAGCCCGGAGAGCCGTTATACAACCGCATACTTCTCAATATGAATACGGCTAATTATACGAAGTCGTTATTTAATTCAAGGAATCGGGTGCCTACCTCGTCCAGTAAACATTTTGAAAAGTCATGTATCTTAAAATTTAAGAAACAATTTGAAATTACTTTTATAAAATTTACCACTGTTTTGGAAATCCATTTGTAAATTTGAAATTTTTATTCAGAATATTATGTAAAATGTTTATATTGGATGTTGCTTCAAACCACAATACATACTTTATAGTTGCTGCACATATAGAGTTATGCCTACCTGTGAGCGCGAATTTAACTTGTTTATTTTTTTATTTATTAGGTGAAAGACCCGTTGATAAGATCAGATTAAACTCTTACATCGGTACGCGTACGGACCGGTTTTGGATCCCTAGTTTAGGCAAAATATGTTTCAAACATTGTCCCCTGTACCAGTCCGGCACGGAGCACAGGGCGTATTTGTCAGTATTGTAGCAATTCGTTAATTCTTTCAACCAGTTATTGCTCTAAAATTGATCGTCACAAAATCAAGTACTAAAAGTCAAGGTTGACAGCGCGTGCTGGTTCGTAACCCAGCTCAAACTTGTCGTTGAGGTAATGTCGTCAACCCAACAGTGCTGAGGTGGAGTAGGTACTATCCAGTACCTGGCCCCTTTAGCTAACCTCATCCAAACAACTCCTTGTGAAGGAGAAGCAAAAGATGAATAATTAATGATAATCCTAAACTTAAAAACACTCAAACAAACTCATCACCATCCCCCAAACGTTTCCGGCCAACCTTTGTCCAATCGTCTTTCTCGTATTGGAACAAATGGTTTTATTATTTCGGGCCGTTCCATAACACATTTGAGAATACAAAATATTAAATCTATTTTTCTCCATTTTTCAGTTATGATGCAAGCGACGGGTCTTCTCGCACAGAGGAAGGAGGCATGCTCAACCCTGGCACAAAAGAAGAAGCTTTGGACGTCAAAGGAGCAGTCCGTTGGTATAATAGTAACGGCCAGCTCTACGAAATGATTTATAAAGCAGGCAAGCGAGGGTACAGGACGATCATTAGAAAAGTTCGAACCTAGAAAGCAAAGCAAAGAATATAAAGGAATTACAACATAGTTGGTGTGCTATTGAAAGACTGGAAAAGTATTTATTGGAAGCTGGAGGTATTCATAAAAGCAGCAAAAACCTCAATCATATGAATAATAATTATATGTATAAGGAAGTGAGACTATGTATAATAGTATGTATAGATATTATTATAACTATCAAATGGTCAAGTTAGATTTGCATCTAGTTAAATTATTAATCCTAAAAATGATATTTTTGCACTCGTTTTATGATATAGTGCGAAAAAAAAAAATCAGTTTGTAACCTGGGTACAGTAAGAATAAGTAAATAAGTTAAGTGTCAAAAGCAGTTCCATACAAGTAGGTACAATCGATTATATAATATATAAAATGACGTGATAAAATATACCGCATTGATGATGTACTCACGCGCTGTTCTCTGGCAAACATAACATCTATTCATGTTTTAATTGGACTATGGAGCCCCTCTCGTGGCCACGATCAATAAAAATTGGTTGAAACCTCGAAGTTAGTCAAATACTTTGATTTTTAAATATGCGTGAATAGACCCGCTCTCGAATTCCATTCGCTAAAATTTAAAACATTATAAAACATCGATTGCCTAAGCGACAGACGTACTCGATTAATAATCAATTATATGCCGACTTCAATTGTTTGACGTTCACATCTCGAAGTCTCTCCCCAACACCAATCCCCGGCGTGTATGGTAACGTGAAACAATTGGATTCTGAACGAACTCATATTTTATCAAGTTAACAATCATTCTAGGTCTAGCGTGATAACATCTTCGACCACATCGTCACTGACAATCAAAGTGAGATAATATTGATCGAACGCTAGATCTGTACAGTATTTAAAAAATCTGATACAGAGGATCGAGGGTTTTTACCAGATGTGCAGGCGTTATTCAATTACTCAAACAATTATGTTACGAAACACTTTTTCCCAAAATTGTATTAGAAGCAATATGTTAAAAGTAGTTGGTGCTTCCAGAGAGATAGTGTAAAAGTTCACCTTAGTAATTAAAGAAGCTGTTCAGTCTAATTCATAGAATCTTCAAACTTAATGAAAATGTTTGAGGGATGTAAAATGTTGTAAAGTACTTGTAAGTAAAATTAATTAGGAATCTATTTATTAAATTATGAAGATAATGACATAGTTTTATTTCTTCAAAACGACGTGTTCAATAAAAGTATGTAAATCATATAAGGTCGCTTCTATCCATGACAAAGTGAACTTTTTACCGAATATCGAACTCAGAACCAAATGAGACACCTGCAGACGAGAGTTATCCTGTAATTGTAATGTAACAAACCGACTAGGACTTGAGTCCTAGTCGGTTTGTTACATTACAATTATGGAAGAAACTCGCGATAGTTATCAGACTCAAACTTATCCTGTAAACAAATCATTAATATGACGTCTGGGTCCAAAATAAGTTGATTCTCGCCATAACAGGACTGTCGCTGCGAACGGGCTCCTTATGTTGTAATGCTTACACAATACCTACATGTCTTAACGGAGTCTAAACCTTCCAGCCGAAGCCGGGCAGAACATATTATGCATGAATGCTATTCACAAACTATTAACTATTGGTTTGTGTAAGTATTGCATTCGATACAAATCACTACGTTCCTGGCTATTAACTAATAGGAAGAAACTGGAAGGTCGTTTAAAGGGTTCTATAAAATTACGTAGGTAACAGCTGAAATAGATAATGACCTGGAAAAATATAGAACATTATCTACAGATCATGTAAATGGTGCTGCATACCCGTAGACGCAGGTGGTGGGCATGGCTGACAATCGATTATTATGAAAATAGCTTTTTTGTACGATTTGCACTCATTTCGACTGACACACCTAGATGACGCATTTTCTATAGATGTACAGTTAGCTAGGGTCTAAGTGTAAAATAATTCATTAAAGCATTCATTTTTAAGTTGATTACACTTTATTATATTCTCAATCCTGGATTTACTGTTTCAAAAGTATTACGATATCTGTTAATTTTGTTTTCTACACACTAGCTGTCAATCGCTAGTTATACTCATCGATTTCTGACAGGAAAATTATATTTTAATATTGGGTTTGCTTATTTTTTTTCTTGTCATAATATTATTTTCAATATCACGAAATTGTCTTATTAATATATTCAAACGTAAATCTAGCTGTGCTAGATGTAGTCCAGCGCACGCGGTTGAGCGCTGTAGGCTGCAGCACAGGTGTTGCTGAGCCAGCCTCAGAGCCTATCTCAGCAGCAGATACTCTTAATATTATGTTTGAATCTCTACTTAATTTAAACTTAATGGTATTTTTTGTAAACATTGTCAAATTAAGAAAAAATCTTATTAATATTTATTCACAAGTGAGTAAAAAGATGACGCACCTGACAAAGTTAATGTCAACTGACCAACTAATAAGAGAAAAGTGCACCGGAAAGAAGCTCGTGAAAAGTGTGAAAGAACCCTTCCCACCGTTCGCCGTGCAGGTTCCTCGTTAGTGTTAGTGTGGTTAAAATTGTTGTGTTTCACTCATGGGTAAAGTTTTTTAGCGTTTCGTGTTTCGAAACCTTCGCTACACTCAGGGTTCTTCTATCCTAGAGCCCGACGCATGATCGGGTATCAATCCAAGCACTCGCGCCAATAACAACGTTTACCTACATGTAAAACAATAACTATTTCTAACAAATGCTCGGAAATGTTCAACCGTAAACTTTTCTTCTAAAAGATATGATTGGGTTGTGAGTGTCGGTTGTCATTTGACGGCCGTCGGTTCGAACCCCACGCTCGGCTTGAGCTTTCGGGGTAAGCATCATCGCTGTCTGCACAGCATGGTGATAGGTAGGAACTGGAACATGCCAGTATCAGCCTGGCTAGCTACCACCTGCAAGCTTGATTTACCTAGCACTAGTTCACTAAGCACATAGTGTTTTCAGAAAACTGCCATTGGGAGCCAGACAACATTCTAGGTCCAGCTAGTCTAGTCTAGGTCCAGCGCGCATCCCACCTTCGATTACACAGTCATTGACTAGCTAAATATGATATGGGGGTCAACCGATAGACCAAACCTTTGGTAATATGGAATAAACCAAAGAGGAACAAACATGAAAATAAAATTACGTTTGTAGAATTTTAACTAATAATGAAAAAGTACATCTGTTTATTTTGAAAATGGAACTCATCCTAAAATCTGTTACATACTCAAAGTTATCTGACTTCAAAAGCAAGTTAACTTACAGTAAACTTATACAACTTACTACTTTTATAATTAATACGATTGTTGGCAAGAAAGTCAGGTTTAATGATATTTTTTGACGTGATAACGTTTTATAAATTGATGAATACCAGCAACACTCATGAAAAATAGTAACGTTCCGCGTAACGTTCCACCTGAGTTTTGTATTACATAAAATAATCAAAGTCAAAGTCAAAGTCTAAGTCGAAGTCGAAGGCGAAGTCAAAGTCATAAATGATTATGACGTTATCACGTAAATCTATCGTCCGTAAACCGACTTTACAGACAACCAATTTTTTTCAATTATATCTTATATCGATGCGGGAGCGCAGCTTTGACGCGGTGACGTGTGTCGGTCGACATTGTCGCTGTTAGTTCATTTCGACACTTGATTGTGTTATCACTTCACCGACTTGCACCATTAGTGCGCACGCATCGTCAATTGATGTAACTTTGACAAACAAATACTGTATTTAAGACGGCGACAACTGTGTTTGTTATCAGTTTCTCGTCTCTTACTGAAGACCATTGAATTTTATTCACTATGTGCGCTCTGGTAAGTTTTCCCATTTTACAAGTAAAATATAATGGTATAATGTTTTTGAGAATAAGTTTCTAAAGTGCATTGGAATGATACGCTTTGAATATTTTTTATTGCCTAGTCGTAAATAATTAAAAGTTTAATAAATTTTATGTAAGAACATTTTCTTAATACTTTGGCAATCTAGCGACCGACTACCTTGCACAAACTGCCAAATGCTTTGTAATCTGTGTGTCAAGTCTCATATTCGAATATTATTCAATCTGCTGCGAGGCTGAGCCGATGCAGATAAGACAACGTCAAAAATCCGTAGTCTGCCGTAGTCTTCATACCGGCCTGAATCTGTGTCGAACCTAAGCTCGGCTTATGTCGGTCTTGTACGAAATTGACAAGTTGGATGCTAACAGACTACGAAAAATGGCGTGGTATGTCACTGAATCTAGAATTTAATCAAGATTGATACATTATGGACGAATTAATAATAGCAGACTACCAAAGCTGTCAAATTTACCAATTGTAAGCCGTTCATATTTCCATATAGAATAGTAGACTTATGCCCGTTTTCACCAACAAGCCCTTATCGCCTTCGTAACTAAGTATCCCTTAGCGTTAAGTATCTCCCTATTTCAACCCCTACCTAAATTCATTTTCACCACACTAGGTGTCACCTAGAAAGGGATCCCGTACGCAAGTGACAGTTTTTTTTTCTAAATACGCGTGTACATCATCGATAACTTGTCGATAAATTTATTAACTCTGTATTTCTTAAGAAATAAACATTTATCGAACAGAATTTATTAAATAATGTGAATGTATACACTTCTTACGTATTTTCATCGATTTTACGGTTTGCTTAAGCATTAAAACAATAAAAGATTGATCATAGACATTGCCAATGAGTATGTAAACACTTCGTTTTAGACATTGTCTTTGCTTGTTTGTCAGTCTGACGGCTGCGGTGTTGAAAATAGCTTTTACAAATCTACAATTTTGTTTCGATTTTTGATATAAGTTTCGTTCCTGTGATTTCTACTATGAGTACGATTATGGCTGAAAAACGAAAACGCGGACAAAACTTTCTTGCTGAAGAGAAAGACAAGTTGGTGAAATTGTTAGCGTCTCATAGAGACACAATTTTGAACAAAAAAACAGACGGAGCCACAAACGACGCTAAGAACAAAGCTTGGATCGAAGTGACGAATAGTTTCAATGCGACGGGAAATGTTTACAGGTAATGTGTGCTACATAATTGATTACAATAATAAGTAAATAGATAGTTATATTACTGGTTACATACTTGTACATGGGGTTATCCCAAAATCGCCACGTGCTGCTTATTTATTATATATTGCTTATTAATAAATTTGCATCTGTTATGGTCTGCACATTTATAGACATATATGATTTTCTATTTCTGAATAACTCCGCGTCATCACCACCTAGTAATTAAATATCATTTAAAATGTTGTTTCTTTACAATGTACATAATTATGTATTAAACATTTATGTACACAACCTTACCTGGTGATTGAATTTTAATATGCGTGCAGTCTATACATCCTATTACATTTGGAAAACGTGCTATGTTATAAAACTGTTTTTTTACTGTGGTGATCTCTTCCTGCGTTTCAGGGAAACGTATGAACTCTTGTCGTAGAGTAACTATAGCAGTTGCAACTCGTTTAATTATGCGACAACTGGTAGCCACGCTGACTCCTCCTAGATCTCCGATAGTCATCAAGAAATTGCCAGTAGCAAAGTATCTTAGCGCACATAATAGTTGGTTTATCGGCGGCACTGATTTATTCCTAAAAATAAATAATAGATAGGTAAGTAATTGAAGTTACCAAAATACATCCAAAGTAAAGCCCACAATTGTATTCGTATTATCTGTGAATTACGTACATATTTCGCTATATAGCTTCATATTATATTCGCTATATTTTTTGTAATAAATACAAAACACTCTCTTTAGATAACCTATATCTTATGAAGAAGTCACGATCGTCGTATTTATCAAAATCATCAGCTCTTTCACGATAAATGCGCGGTCTTTTAAAATTATTTAATATATTTACAACCTCTACAGCTTCCATACTTTCCAGAAAATCGTTTATTTCACTCTCCATTGCTAAAGTAGTATGATACTGAGAGCTAAAGACTGAACTGACTGTCACCTAAGGGTAGGGGTTGTTTAGGCAGCCAACAATCGCCCCCCTAAATATAGAGGGCCTTTTAAGGTTATAAGGGACACCTAAACGTTGGTGAAAACGAAATTCTTATTAAGTGTTCCCTAAATGCTACTAAGGGACTCCTAAATTTAGGTGTGTGTTGGTGAAAACGGGCATTAGGCCCCCGAAAGCTTTTCGAAAAACCGTATGTGCCTTTACTCGATTTGTTGATAAAATCTATAGATTAATATACATTTTGTATATATTTTTCGGGTTTGCTTTCTTGTAACACTATGCTGGAAGGGCACTTTCTAGTTTATGACGTACATTGTGGGCTATCATTTATATACGGGCTTTATATGGCAAACATTTGTACGGGTTAAACGTGAAACCTTAAGTGTAGCCGATATCACGATCGACAATTCGTACTAAAGCCTTCATAAGGACATTGCACGTGGCGCCGAACGCACTGGCGGCGAATTCTGATGAGGGTAGCTGGACAAAGCCGATAATAGTCAATCGCGATGTGGACTACACGCAAGGTTTCATTTTAAACACTCAACTTTGATGCTAAACCGTTACAAAATTATAGTAAGCGAAGTTTAGTGACATTGTTTATCATTTATTTGTATTTTCACGTTTACATTATGTTTATATTACAGAAACTGATTGTATCCCTCGGTCTGGCGGCAGCGGTCGTGTTGGCTGAGGATAAACCAGCCGTGGAAACACTGTCAGAAACTAACTTTGTTGGGGAAGATGGTTATAAATTTGGGTAAGTTTTGGTTGCCTGGAAGAAATCGCTTTAAGCAATAAGGCCGCCCTTTGTATCACTGTATCTATATTTGTTTGTTTTCTTTATGTGTGTAGTTTTTAAATAGTGTGCAAATAAAGAGTTTTCTATCGATGTATGTATCTAACATATTATTAAATTTTTCGAGTTATCGTTTACTGTGAACATTTCTTGTACGTGTTTTCTGGCTATCCCAAAAATGGCTCCACCGATTCGGATGGACGCCTCTAAATGCATAAAACTGTGCACTGCAATTGAACACTGGGCCTAAACAAGATGCATCGCTTCATAGCGATTCTCCTTCTCTAACCATTGATTGTTCGTTCTTGTTGTTAATATCAGTAATTAATAAAAAAAAATAGTGATACGATAAATGAAAGGTGAGATTAGGAACATTATTCAATGTGAATATCTAATAGATACACTGCCTTGTGACTAACGCGAAATAAATGCGAAAATTGTTTTCCAATCAATTATACAAAATGTTTGATCGCGGCGGCTTTCACAAAAAATACGTCAGTTTTGATTGAAAATGTTCTGAACGTGCTGCTAAATATAAGGTGACGTCATAAGCCTTAGTTTGTTTTTCTGTCACTTCCTATTCTCTATTAAGGTTGTTCTGTTAGTGTTGTGTTTGTATTGACTAAGAATGCGTTTGGTACAAAACTAATGGCGTACGTGGGTCATTCATCACTTCGGCTATCGGCGTAACATCAACATTCTACCTATTCATTTTCTATTTCCTGAGATCCTGGTCAGAAACACCAGTCGCCCTAAACAAAGTAACATTCCACAAGCGTAAACGCTGAGAGAAAACATAAGAAATGTCAATGACACTTCAAGGCGACATATCACATGAACAACGAGAACGAATAATCAACGGTTAGAAAATGAGAATCGCTATGAAGCGATGCATCTTGTCTAGGCCCACAGAGTTTACGTACTAACGCCACCGGTCCATTGAGATGACACGATGCCTGCCATAATCTGATGTAAACATTTTGTCTAAACGTGTATTGTGTTGTGTTTTGTGAGTACAAATGTTTAACATAACATATTGTATCAGGTTCAAAACCAGCGACGGGGTGTCGCGCGACGAGGAGGCGAGCCTGATCACCGTCGGCGAGCACCAGGGTATCGGGGTGCGAGGCTCCTACTCGTACACTGCTCCCGACGGCCAACAGTACGAGGTCACCTTCACCGCTGACGACAAGGGCTACAACCCAACGATACGGGTGGTGAATGCTCAGCAGTTAGACCTGGACGCACGGAAAACTAACTAAGACATGTTACGGTCACCCGATATCAGATCATTCACTGCGATTATATTTGATTAACTTTTATCATATCTCAGCAACCAGCAAAAACGTATCGCATTTCTGCTACTCATGTACAAGTCTTTCTTAGAAAACTGTTTTCTCAAAAAGCCCATGGACAGTCATGCGAATTACAAAACTGATTCACAGTAAAATTATTTAACTTCTCTTTGCATTATAATTGAGAACTTATCGTGTATTGGTGCCGTGTACTAAAGGTTATTATAATTTTAAGTTTTATATTTTTGTAAAGTCTAATGTGACTTAAATATACTTTTCCAATATTATACTATGTTCTCGTTATTTGTATAGTACATATTCGTATCATACTACAGGAGGGCCCTATCGAACCTATCCCTTATCGAACTGTCTTAGAAAAAAAAACATATTCACACACACACACATTTCATTAATTGGATAGAACTTCTACACGTCACTAAAAGAAAAGATCCTGAACTATATATTATGCCGATACTAAAGAAGCAGCAATAGACGGATTTAAGATAAACTTCTGTTTTAATTTTGGCTTCTGTGGCTGCTTGTCATTACATACAATTGCTTTTACATAGAAAAACATAGTATCTGTCCCTGTATACAAATCCATGCTTGTGACTCGATCATGCCAGATTGTGTGATCTGTGGGCTGAGCTGAACGGATTGAAATTAGGAAGGAAGAGGTTTGAGCCTGGAATATCAAATAGGGATATTAATCTCGGAACAAGGGAGTTGAAGCAGCGGGACGACCGCACTCCACGCGGGTAAACCGGGGGGTGTCGGTAGATAACTATATTTCCCATATAGCGAGTTGTTTATCTGTACGTCATTTTGAAAACTAAGCATTTGAAATAGCCTGCTGTAACACAATGACGCGGAATATCGAGTGACGTCATCGACAGAACATATGTTATATCTACCGAGTCAGCACAAGATACATAAAACATAATGTAACAAAACACACCTCGCAATTAGGATCGTCGAAGCATCATTCATCCGAGGTCGCGACCTTGTCCACATCGCTCACAACACACGGTCTATGCCACAGATACAATATTATCCACATTTATTGAGCAACTTTATGTTTATTTACCAACTAGCAGTCCCACCCAGACTTCGCTCGGGTCAAAAATTCAAAATAAAAAATTATAAGGATTCTAGTTTAAAAAAATAATAATAATATATTATTATATATATATACCCTGCGGCTTATGAATGGCTGCAACATCGGCGCTGGTAAAACCCGACAAATGATATCGTCAATGCGTGCGGAACGCGTGGTCAAAGCTAGCGTGGCGGGTAAATCGACCAGCAACTCTAGAACAAGACCACATCCCTGGTGACCGAGTTGATCAACTGCAGTACCACACTAACAGTGATAAGTTTCATAGCATTTTGCACCAAAGCGTAAGCTGACAGCTAAACGAAAAGCAGCGCAATGAACACTTTTCTACTAGTTTGATGTTAGGTGTCACGGCATCAAAATCTCTATTCGTTCAGGTATCGCAAACAAAAGATCGCACTTTGTAAAATTTAGCTCCAAACCAATTTGAGGAAATTCTTCTATTAAAATTTGTAAATCATTTAAAACTGTGTTCACCTCACCTCCTATCAGTCAGTTATGATGTGATCAAAGGTGGAAACACGCCAGAGCGCTTTTCTGACTCCCAAGGATAGCGGCCTGAACATAGGGTTTCGAGAAATTATTTCAAAATTCATTATTCATGCCTCACCATGTATAATATTTTGTACATTGTTGTTTAAGATAAAACATAGTGTATATACTACTAACTTAATTATAACAGGGTGTCGCTGATGTAGCCCACTTAACAATTATTAAAAGCATGAATCAGTTTGTAGTAAACCGCACAAGGATCTAATATTCTTCTTTTGCGCTGTAAATACATTCATTTTATATCTGAGGATCACTTCACTATAGATTCGATCTCGTGAAGAAACTCAGAGTTTAGAGCAGTAAACGTCTCAGGAGCAGGCTATAAGGCTGGCTTTGATTGTGCTTGTATGGCCATCGTTACAAACTACGCTTTACTTTCATAACTCACAAGATAAAATACAACAGTTTTCTAGTTTCCCTTGTTCTTGTTGTTATACTTTCATTTATTACAGTTCATCATCGCAGCCATATGACGTCCACTGCAGGACATATGCCTCCCCATATAGGGGGGATTAACCAATAATAGCCACGCTTGGCAGGCGAGTTGGCGAGCGCAGTATGGTTTCCTATACTCAGAAGGCGCTGCTGCCCACCTCCTGGTACACCACCAGCGGGAAGATATGGGGGGTACTATTCTAGGCCGGTACCACCACGGCATTCTGCGGCAGATATTAGAGTTCATAATTATGTTGTTATTTAGAAATGATCTAGCTCTGATTATGTATGCCCCGTTCGAAGCCCCTGATACAAACAAGATATTTACTTTTATGTAAACAAATATAAGGCGCTCATAAAGTGCGAAAGTATTCCACTGAAAACTGTTATGTCCTTATTAATAAATGTAAGTACAATTAATGATTTGTAAGCTATATTTAACTAAGCTGCTCTTGTTATTCATCGCTGATTTATGTATTTTAAGGATGTTAAGTGCTAAGGTCTTTTTTATGTAATAGGTGGTAAACAAGCAGACGAGCCACGTGATGGTAAGCGGTAAAATAATATCAGAGCTTAAAGGAATCCCCTGTCACCGTGTTTATTATCGAATTCCTCTGAAACGGTTTACCTAATATTTATAATTTTTTGGGGTATTGGTATATAGGTTTGGAATAGGTCGTAAAGTATTCTTCAGCCTCCTACCCCCGCCCCCCATTTTTATCACTATTTTAGTATTTTGTATGAACAAGTCTCCAAATAATTGAACCGTCGATCTTAGTTGCGAGGTAATTGTAACGAAGCGTCGCGTCACTAGTGAGCTAGTTGCTCGATACGATGTTTGCCCCAAACCAATCGTGATTCTTCAATTTGTCACGTTCGTGCTGAGGGGATGTTAGCGTGGCGCTAAATGCATTGAAAATGCTTTTAAACGAAACATCACACAACTTTTGGTCAGTTTTGAGTGACATTTGGTGAAGGACACAGAGAAACTAGTCAATACTCAATATGGTGAAATTGAGGTGATTTTTAGAATTTTTGGCACTAATGAGAGAAGATTACATCAGGTATATTTTTCAAGCATGGTTAAAACTATATAGTTGAACGTTAAAACCGGGGTCTGAGTGGGATATAAAAAAAAACACTTCACTAGATAATTACATACGTAGGTATAGAACTCCGTCACATTAAACCTTTACAATCACATTATACATTGTGATTAAATGAAACATATTTCTTGTTAACCTTCTTTTGAAATACATTTTCATGTTTTGTTATTTTATACTCAATTTATTTTTGTATGAGACGAAGTGGGGGGTAGATTCTCGGTTAGGTTGTATTTGTATTTATGTTTGTAAACTCACATCTCAGAAATGTATGATACGACGAACGACCGGTCATTTTATTCGAGAGACGACTTAAGAGACGACCCGTCGGCCGTCTCTTAGACTGATCCGATTGAACATATTTTAAAATCGGTTGAGTAGTGAAATGCTATTTTATGGATAAGTATAGAAATTAATGTAATAATAATGTAAAAAGTAGGTAATTATGTGAACAATATCTCATTTTTATAATAATAGTTAAGGGTAAAAGGAAATATGTTTGCTGTGCGCGTTTTAATTAGACTTTAACGTTACCGCTGAAATCGTAAAAAATAATAAAAAAAACTGGACTCTTTTCAAACTTGACGGCTATCACAATGTTCGCAGTTTGCGAGATTCCTTCCACTTCCAATAAACAAAATATTATATAATATACATTACAATTATAGTTTAATATTATATTAATATGATTATTTTTACACAAAACTGATAGACTGAAATCACAATGATTATCTGTTCTAGATATAGAATGATTTAAAGCTAAGGAATTATAGGTACCATCATACGCGACCATTAATAAATACATATATCACTTATTTTCAGATGACAACATGGCTCCGTTCGAATTGGTAAATGATTGGATAGTATCCATTTTAAGCTAAGTATACGTTTTTTTAATATTGAATATGATCGAAACCTGTGTTTGACACCTGATGTTAAGTGACGCCGAAGTCTAAGGTTTACACGTTAGACGACGCAAGCTAAAACGATTCATAATATTATTATGATTAATGTCAATCCAACTCTGAAACTATCTGATTGTATTTAATTACAAAAACGATGTTAAAGATTGCTGACTATGTGAAATACGTTCAGATATACCTACTATTATATAATACAGTAATTTTCTAGATGTAGGTAAGTAGCTAGTAACCACGGCACAAACACAATGGTTTTTAATATATATTTTATGGGTTAAGATAAGTTTCAATTATGTCAAATAAATAATAGCATATAATTAAATGTTTATTTATTTAATTTAAACCGATATGATTAAATTAATGCTTTTAAAAAAAAGTTCGTGGAAACAAACTTATAGTTTTTCAAACCGATGGCGCGTCAAGCCCAAGAAATTAATTAAAATGAAAATGTAGTTTCTTAAACCCTTGTTTTAACTCGATTATAATAATATTAAAGCTTAATTATGAAATGTCAAAGAGACAAAATCATTTAAAAGCAAAAAAAATGTAATCAAAACAAAAGCTCAGTTTGTACAAGCCTTTATTCAAAGTTGGCAGTGTTGTGCACATATTGATCAGTACGAGACTAGCTTAATTATAATAAAAAACATTTGGTAGCAGCGCGAAGGTCAGGAAGTAGAACCATCCATAGATTTCAGACGTAAAGCCTAGGCCGCAGCGGGGCCATCAGTGGGGGCTTCAGGGGCCGCGGGAGTATCGGGGGCAGCTGGGGCAGAAGGAACAGATCCGGAGGCAGCTGGGTTCTGATCATCCTTCTGCTCTGTGGGCTGGTATCCGTTCTTGTCAGCCAGGTAAGTGACGGCGATGTGCTGACCATCGGGGGCGACGTATCTGTAGCTGCCCTTCACGGAGAGGCCCTGCTGCTCGGTGTCGTTCCTGTACTCGCCCTGCTCCTGTCTGGACGTGCCGTCGCTCGTCTCGAACCTGGAGTGACCACAATATATGTTACAATAAACGTGTCAAACGGACTTTACGTGTTTTGTTTTACTTTCATAGCGTTTAACAACTATCTCAGTTGATGGTCAGTAACGAGGTGACCGAAGGAGTCATCATGCTAGACCTAGAACGCTCACTGGCTCTCGAGTACTGCTGCCTGAACACCTTTGTTTTTACCTATGATAATAATTATAGTACTTAAATGCTACCCGTATACACACACCACATCCACTAACATGACACCACACATTACATAATCACACACAAACACACACGAAAACACACATACTGCGCCCATTCTCGAACAATGCAAGGGGTGTATTGCTTGTACAATGTTTAATTAGCTTTCTAGATTTTTTTTTTATCACACTCAGACCCCCCCGCACTAGGATTCCCTGTATCGCGGGAGGCGTGGACACACACAATCACAGCACACAAACATCCAAGACCCGGGACAAACATCTACACTCATCGCACAAATGTTTGCCCCAGCCGGGATTCGAACCCAGGGTCCCGGAGGCACAGAATTCATGTCGATGACACAAACCACTGCGCCACGGGACCGTTTAACTGTATTTGTTAAGCTGCTGTCTGCTTTTTTTTCCTTTCTTTTTATATCTCGGCCGAGACCATAGTCCGAGCTTAGGAGGAGGCTGAAAAACAGCGTTATGATCTCTACATGGCAAAAGGCTCAGCATGTGTCATGTTCCCACAGAACATGACACATGCTGAGCCTTTTGCCATAGATATTGAATTCATTATATATCTGTGGCATGGTCATGTATAAATAGTTCTTTTTTGTGGCAATAAATTATTTATTATTTATTTATTTATATTTCAATAATTACGAACGACTGCATCGTCCGTGGCCCCAAACATAACCTTAGCTATCCGTAACCAATGAATATTAACGTCCGAGTCATATGTCAGGATATTAACTTATTACAAAAGAGTTTATGCGGGTGCTATTTACCATTACGCGAGTATTGTTGAATTTTGTGCTTTACCATACATGTATAAGGTCTTAAATTCATAATTGAATACTATATTGTTAAATATACGATACATGATCGTAAACATGTCATCCGTAACAATGGTGCCCTTTATAAGCGACGCGGGCGAGACTCTCGGGTAAAGAGGATCTATTTACTTTACTTTTGCATCGTAATATATTTACGTAATGCTTACCGCCAATACTCTAAAGGGTTGGATCGGTTTTGACAGGACTTTAATTTCCAGATAGCTGTTGTAAAGACTGACATTAAAAGTTATGAACTTTCATTGTAAAAAAAACGAAGGCTCCGTGAATTAAAATTGCGAGCACGGACACGGACACGCGGTACGTGTCGCGGCGGTGGAACCGTAGATTGTACTCAACTATCCCACGGGAACTATACTTTTTCCGGGATAAATGTAGCCTATGTGTTAATCTAGAATTTTAACTATCTCCATACCAAATTTCATCGAAATCGGTAAAATCTCCAAATGTTTTAAAAACATTCGCCGATACTATTAGCGAGAGTGTATCTTAATCAAACACTTTTTTTGCTGTTAGTATATTATAACCAATAATATTAAATAATATTTTGATTTAAATAATAACTTTATACATTTTGATAAAAAATATTTTTAATTTCCTTGCATTTATTATTTATTCTGACTAAGATCGCAGGCAAGGGCTGTATGCGCGCCGCTTCCAACCGGTCCTTGTGGAAATCAATGGGGGAGGCCTTTGTCCAGCAGTGGACGTCCTATGGCTGAGATGATGATGATGATGATGATGATGATGATTATTTATTACGAAGTTTTGTAATCAAATGATTTCAAAATCAACAGTTAAAAATCAGGGCTTTTATATCATAGTTTTTTATATCATAATACTTTCATAGTTTTGTAGATACTACTTTCAGCTGTTGTTACGTACTTGATCATTGGTCGGCTATGGTAACAGATGTTCACACAATCATGCGATGACATTATGCAACAGTAAATGTGTGCTTTGATTACAACTACAATAGAACCGTTTGGTTTACGCGCACGCGCACGCGCACGCGCACGCGCACGCCTCGTCAGATCTATGTCACAAGGTTTGTAAGATAAACTCTGGCCCGCGGAGTGAGAGCTTTCTTGCGTTATGGTGCTTACATAATGTTGTCATCGATCATTTCATTTGAATAATCAGAATGACAAGCTCATTGTATATTAGAATAGATATCGTGCTAATTAAAAAGAGTGGTGATTTAAAAGTGACATAAGATAAATTAATATCATCACGCGCCCCGCGGTTTCACCCGCGAGGAACACTATCGCTGTTACCTCAATTTTTATCTGAACCTACTGTATTTTTATACGTGATAAAAATTACGTAGCCGTGTGTCGTTCCTGACTATTCCATATATCTATTGTATATGTATCAAATTTTATCTAAATGCGTTTAGACGTTCTATAGCGCGATGGTGTAACAAACATTCATTCATCCAAACATGTGGATTTGAAGGAATAGTAAGGAATTGACAATTTATACAACTTTTATAATTGTCTCTGATTTATAACGAACACTAACTAGAACATAATCGAGTCAAGTTTTATAAACGCACACAGAAGTAAGTAAATATAAAGTTTCAATAATTGAACTTTAATTGAAGCGGTCATAGCTCAGCGGGGGGATCGTCGACTGTCAAGCTAACGGACACTGGTTCGATCCCAAGCAACAGCTTGAGCTTCCGGTGAAGGTAACACCGTCATCGAATTCCCAGCATGGTGGTAGGGTGCTTTCGAGTACCCGCCACCTTCGAGTTTGAAAAACTGTCACCAAACACATAGTGTGTACAGGCAGCAGTCCTTGAGAGCCAGTAAGCATTCTAGGTCTAGCGTGATAACATCTTCGAGCAATCGTCATAATGATCAAACGCTAGATCTATAGGTACAGTAAAAAAAATGTATATAAATTAAATAACATTAATATCTATTACTTTTTGTCGGGTATAAAATTTAGCAACCAGGCAAAATGGCCGATGGCTGACTTGTTGAACAGTGTTCGAAATGTCTGCCCTTAAAATAATATTAAAATGGTATATTTAAAGTATGATAGCCCACTAGATTAGCATGATCAAGTGGCAGTGGGTAGTGGGCAGTGGACAGTGGGCAGGGCACATACTTTGAAGAACTGGAGCCCGCGGGGGCAGGTGCAGCATGGCACGGTCACCGACACGACCTCACTTATAACGCGAGAAGGGCCGGAAGCAGGCCAACCCGCCCTTGTGGAGATCAATGTTGTGGGGAGTCGCGGGTCGGCGGGTCAAAGTCAGCCCCGAGCGTGAGGCAGTGCGTGAGGCAGTGCGTGAGGCAGTGCGTGAGGCAGTGCGTGAGGCAGTGCGTGAGGCAGTCCGTGAGGCAGTGCGTGAGGCAGTGCGTGAGGCAGTGCGTGAGGTAGTAGAAAAATAAGAGAAATTCGTTTTTATAAAATGTTTTTTTGCGTGTGTGTTTCGCAAGCTGTGCCACATTACTCACTCGAAGCTATATTTGTCCACATCCAGTTCGGAGTCTTGCTTCACGATCTGCACCGCAGGTTGGGTCGGCTGGGCGGCGGCGCCGGCGGGCTGGTCCTCCGCGTCCGCGAGCGCGAGAGCCAGCGCGGCGACGGCGAAGATGGTCTACAATATCATAGTGAACATATCATTATAGAGTTTATGTAATGGGTATTATAAGCATTTGAACGATGTGACGCGTGACCAAAATGCTGGCACGTATTTGGCTCAACGGATCAGCATTGCAATTCAACGTGGCAATGCTGCTTGCATTCTGGGCACGCTGCAAACTGGTAGCAGGTAGCATTTGAGTTATCTATAGGCTGACAATAGCTAGTACACTGCTCAAATGTTTTTGTATTGTAGTATTGTAATTAATTATTATTTTATTTTAATAAAGGCATCGCCGCATTAACAAAAATTAATGGCTGTAATAGAAGGTTACGGAAGGAATGTTTACGGAGAACGATAACCTTATCAAAAAAATCAATGTTTAATTTCTAATCACTGTTTTAATGACTACGTATCTACACGGGTAAAAACCAAAACCATGGCTAAGGAGGGTTTGGCGTCAGGCGTGTGGCGAATCACATCAATAACTAAAACAAATTCTAATTTAATAAGAAAAGGAATTTGAAGTAATATGTTAGAAAAAAAATGGATACCTTTTAAATAATAATAATTCTTTGAGAGATTTATTTCCTTGTATCGTATATACGTTATTATCACTGACCATCGTCTGCGCTTAGAATTATTATTAGATATATTAGATATAATGTAAATGTTTTGTGACCGTATGAAAACCTTAATTTGAAATTGGATCTTAATTAAAAAAATATACATAGTTTAAAATAATTGTAAAACAAAATTAAAAAGCAGATATTGAGCACACGTATTTTGAGTAAATATTAACTTACGATTTTGAACATGTTGATGAAGGATTGGAGTAAAGGAGGGTGTGTGCTGTAGGACGGACGAGTCCTGAACGTCTATGCGCTGAAGCGTCACACCGGAGGTATAAATATGTTCTCGAAGTGCGAGTATTGACAATGCTTGTTTCGAAGTTTCATTGGGAGGCGAGGTGTTAATCACAATCATGTAAACAGTTTTATTTAAGGTGATCCACGAAAATGTTACGGGGATTTGTAAATTGTGTAAATTGTTTATTCTGCGACGTCTCGCCGCCCGCCCGCGCCGCCCGCGCACCGCGCGCCGCGCGCCGCGCGCGCAGCACTTAACCTACATCGGCCGTGTGACATTACCCGCGGCGGGGTCCTTGGAGCAAAACGTATCCTTAGGTGAGTTATTTTATAACGTAATAGTCATGTTTATCCCAGTAGCTGACATTTATTCTCTATTACTAGGTATAATGAATTGTGAATTATTGAATTATGAATTACTAGCACCTTAGAACATTCAGGCCTTAGTTTCTCTGTAATGTTAAAGAGTCTTTTTAGATCTACATAGCTCGATACAAGTGATAATTTGAATTCAATACTTTAAAACATAATTAAAAGCTACCTATAGCGCAGGTCTGCTGTTGGTGCATAGTTTATTTTCAATTTACCTCTCAATCGTTGTGCCCTTATACACAGGTGTGGTCTAGTTCGGGGCCCACGGATAAACAATCTTACATTATTATCCCACTTCATGCTATAATAACTGGATTGCTTTTAATGATTTCACAGTTGTTGAAGTCGGTCCATTTTTTCGTAAACAAATGTTTCTCCCTTTTCAGTGCAATGACCGTTGCTACTCACGGGATCGATTGTCATTATGTATGTTCACCGATTTCTTCATCCGCTATTATGAAGTCGTCCAAGTAAACGAAACACTTTTGAGTTATTGGAGCGTGACTCAAAAACCGCTTGACCGATTTTTAGGACCACCTCGGGCTACACTTTATGAAACAAAAAAATTCAGAATTGGTCCTAAAATGGGGAAGAAATCGGTGATCAAACAGAAACAAAGCACTTACATACAGTGAAACATAGAACCGCCTCCTTTTTTAAGTCGGTTAAAAATACTTGATGTGTATTTTAATGCGTTCGTAGAAGATCACTAGATTTCATAAAATGATTTTAATAAAGCTCTTGTTAGGGGTGGTCGAAAAGTAGGAGTCGATATAACTAACATGAAGGATACTGGCGCCATCTAGCTGACAGCGTGACAGCTGGTGAGTAACAAATTGAGGTCACGTCGTTGCAACGCACTGTTTGAAGGACCGATGAAGTTCTCATTAAAACACTACTAGATCACCAGTCCTAGTAGTGGTCAAAATGAGGCACATGAAAATGTTTCATAGTAATCCTTTATTTGTAAAGCACCGTGGGCACTATTACAATACAGTTAATGTGTATATTACACATAATATCTGACAGGCAAAGTTGAATTTGAATGTCAATCTACAAATAAAATATAATGCTTTAGTGAGTGTGTGACCTAAAGGGACCCCGGTAAAGAGCAAGGTGTCCAGTAACCGAGCTCCTTGAGGTCAGACGACCAACCGGACCAATACTGTAATGTTATGTAACAGAAGGTCGGAGCCGACAATGACTACCTGCTTCAAGTTCGATAATGTTTCGGCGATGTCTAATAAATAATATTCATATATCTTACGCTTTTAATATAGAAGCTACTAGCTGCACCCCGCGGCTCCACTCGGCATCGTGGAGCAAAACCTGATAAAGTAAGACAGAAAAATATATGATAATGTCTAACGGGATACGAACCCACGTCCTCTGAGCTGCTTAAAATCCCACTAATCTTACTAATATTATAAATGCGAAAGTTTGTGTGTATGTTTGTTACTTCTTCACGCTCAAACGGCTACACCGATTTCGGTAAAATTTGGTGTGGAGATAGTTTAAACTCTGGATTAACACATTGGCCCGGAAAAAGTATGGTTCTCGTGGGATAGTTGAGGTAGCGGGTATCAACTGTAATCCAAGCGGGTGAAAACGCGGGGCTCTACTAGTAATATTATATAGGCGAATCTTTGCATGTGTGTAAGTTTGTATGTTTGTTACTCCTTCACGCTTAAGCTATTGCACCGATTTCGATGAAATTTGGTACGGACATAGTTTCAAACCCTTATAAATTATAGCCTACATAGGCTACTTTTTATCCCGAAAATAATTTCTTTAACCGCGGAATAATTAAATAATTCACAAACCTCTGTTACTCCTTCACGCTCAAACAGCAGTACCGATTTCGATGAATTTTGGTATTGAGATACGCGAGACTTTCGAATAACACAAAGGCTACTTTTATCTCGGAAAAGTAATGTTCCTGTGGAATAATAGAGGTAGCGGGAAAACCGTAATCCACGCGGACGAAACAAAACAGCCGGGCGCTACTAGTTAATAACAAGAGGCCTTACTTATACTAACTATAAAACTTACGACACAAATTAACTAAAAACTATAATTATGCATTACTGCAGCTACTTCAGTGACATTTGAGCATTGACATTTTACATACAACTTCAGTTTGTCTAGTTTATTCATTAGAACAACATTATATCAAGGTAACAACTTTTTATTCATCATATTATAGTGGAGGAACCCATTCTGGTAAATGTGTAAGATATGCGAATCCAAAACTCGATAAAAAATAAGACATAACTTAGATCATCGTGGCAGAATCACCGCCATTTATCACAGAAACTTTAAAAACCTTGAAGTAAGCATTGAAATACAACAATAATATTATGGTCAATTAAATAAAGCTTAGGTTTAATGTTTGTTTATAATAACGAGTTTAAGGATTATACTTTAGTTTTTTTCACTATGAACCGGTTATAGAAAAATTGTATAAGTTCCTAACCTCCTGATCATGTCTGCATAAAAACGTTACCTTATTTGTATGGCAATTAAGTTGTTTACAAATATTTGTAACAATTGTCTTCGCAGAGCTGTTACGTTATAAAACTGTTTCAATTTATCTAATTAACGCCTACCATAACTATATATACCTACGTAAGTTACGTATGAATGTTAAAAAAAAAAGTACGCGTAAGATGAGAGTGTTTCTATAGACACGTATTCAATTATATCAATTAGGTATTATTTAAAGCATAATTCAAACTTATTTTATTTCTGAGCTAATGAACTTGTATATTGTTGTTAGTCTAATGCTTATGAAAATTAATATATTCATACAAAATTGTATTTTTTTTTCTTTAACATAAATGTCCACAAACAAGACAACACTCGAATGTCCACGTGTTGTCTATCCGACTATTAATTGGAAACTCTGCTTAAGCTTGTTGAAGACGTAGTGACGTCTAACTCAGTCTAACTTACATAGACAAACAGTCCGAATAGGTAGGTTCAGTTTGCATCAGTATATAGTTACTTATCTATGGTTTGCATAAAAATGACAATCGCTGAAACTTAAATAAAATAAATAAATTTGGCTATGAATACTAAATTGTAAAAATATAAATTTTATTCTCTTTGTATTGTAAATTGATGGCCAACCTTTTAAATGTTACTCCACATTGTGGCAGTGGCCATCAACAGTAGGCTAGATACTGCTCGCTCACTTTTCTACGCGAGCTGTCTTCCCCTATAATTATAGTGACACTTAGCATTTGTTATATTATAGCATTATTTTAGTTTCTTGTATCAGTGTACATTATGTTGGGGTTCAAATAAATAAATAAAACTTAATTGTTTTGAAGAAGTATGTATAATTATATTTTATTATTTAATTAGTATTTTAAGTGTTTGAACGTTTATAATCGATAAGTAGTATAATGAGCCAGTATCACCTCCATTATTATGCATTCACCGTTTCTTCTAAAAATAAGCTACAATGAACATTTGCCAATTCCTACAGAAACGTCCGATATCAAAGACATCAACGCGCCACATCATCAATGGTAAATGATAGTATATAAGTAAGTTTGTGTTATTTTTTAATTATTTACGATAATAATATATTCAGTAATACAGCTTAAAATACACACACATTGTGTTATAATTCAGTTTAAAATACAGTTATGTTAAATATAGCTTTATTAGGTATAGTATGGTAGGATTCGAGGGAGAATCAAATTTGTGTAGTGGGAAGAATACAACGAACCTTTCATTTATGTTATAGCAAAGTAACTCTTCATGTTAGAAGTCTTAAGATGACCGCAGGATAGGTTTTAAAAATAGTGCTTTTTTTAGGATGATAAGGTATATGAGAGGATAAGGGATTATAATATGATTAAAAATACTGCTATTGCTGTCTTTACATAACTGACATATAATAACCGATGATGATTCTGTTATTTCGTCCTGAGGCGAAGGTGGAGCCAAATCCTTTTTAAGCTAAAAGCTTGGTAAGTATCTGTATTGGAGATTAGTCAAATTATATTTTTATGTAATGCTCTTCAGATGAAAGATTTTTGTTCATAAATATATTGATGATCAATTCACATAATTTTTTAGTGTTGCAGTCGGTTCCATTTTTCGGTAAACAATTTTTTCACCCTTTTCAGTGACCTTTGCTACTCACGGGATCAATTGTCATTGTGTATGTTCACCGACTTCTTCACCCGCTGTTATAATGTCGTCCAAGTAAACCTAACACTTTTCAGTTATTGGAGTGTAACTCAAAAACCACTTGTCAAATTTTAATGAAATTTAAATGCTAGCCCCATTTAAATTTCATTAAAATTTGGAGGTAGGCTCTTCAGAAGGCTTTACTAAGTCTGGCATAGCCACCTGATATTCTAAGTTCACTCAGAAACAATGTTATCTTATATCAATTATAGTATATATAGAGCAACACAGATAATCAGATTTAGTTCACAAGATGAATACGATGAACCTGGTCATCATCATCATCTCAGCCATAGGACGTCCACTGCTGGACATGATTATGCCTCTCCCAGGTTGGTCCTATTTAATTTTGAGTTAACGAACGTTATTTTACTTAACATTGTAGACCTTCCGGTGAAGGGCAAGCCCTGGTACTGGGCTGGTAATCGAACCAGCTACCCCCAGTTTGAAAACCGACGCTCACACTGGAACCGGTAAGCCATCATTACATCATCTTGGAATAGTTCGATCATTAGGACAACAATATTTACTTCCAAATATAATATCTCACTATGAGTCAGAGACTGAGGTCTTTTAGTTAACCTTTACTTCTAAAATGTTAACTGAGATAACTTCGGATAACACAGATCGGTCATGTATCATCGCGATGGCCATTACTGGATAATGGTGTATTACATACGTCTAATGCGTCGGCTTCCCTCACAAGAGGATATTTTGTATATATATACATATATATATATATATATACAATATATATATATATATATATATATATAACAAGCATTGTATTACTTAGGTACAGTCAACACAATATTATGATCACCAGTGTCACCTAAAAATGCTGTCCAGCTAACACAGCGTCCTCCAGGGCCACTTATCATTCTAGTTCTAGCGTGGTCCCAGTTTCGACCACATAGTCACTGACCATCAACTGAGATATTAGTCACACACTGGGCCTATAAAGTATAAAAAAACCGATAATACTGTTAATATTCGCGCTCATTGTAACATTTATACCGGCTTGACTCAAACTCGAAGCTCGCACGCGAGACCCTGGTGAAGGCTGACGGCCGAAGCTCGCACGTGAGACCCTGGTGAAGGCTGACGGCCGAAGCGGAGACAACTGTCGATCGTACCGTCTCCACGGGTGAGCTTTGTTGGGTGCACATTTATTTTTATTGAAATAAATAAACCGTTTCTTCGTGGAAGATACAACGTGTAGCGTCAATCTATTAGATACCTTGTGCTAGGGCAGTTTCCTACTCCTCCTCAGAGATTATTTTTTCCAAGAACCGAGCATGCCACGAAGCATTTTGCCTCCTCATTTATAATGCGTACTGCCAGGGAGTGGAACTCACTGCCGGAGTCTGTGTTCCCCGATAGGTACAACCCCGGAGTCTTCAAGTCGCGAGTGAATAGGTTCCTTCTAAGTTTGCGTGCTACACTTGAGACCGCGTCGTCACTTAATATCAGGTGAGACAATGGCCAAACGCTTATATCTTATCATACATCATCTTTAAAAAAGCAATGCCGGCCATAACAGGCAGTCAAATAAGTCGCTGGCCAAATTGTGTACATGCGATGGATTGGATCATGTATCGTAGAGGAAACTAATTGGAATGAGTTACATATTTTATTGTTTCTTATTTACTGATTGAAATAAAATGTATCTGAAATGTTATTCACATTATTCTACAGGACATTAAAAAAAAATTGGTTGTCTGTAAAGTCGGTTTACGGACGATAGATTTACGTGATAACGTCATAATCATTTATGACTTTGACTTTGACTTTAACTGACTTTGACTTTGACTTTGGCTTTGGCTTTGACTTTGACTTTGACTTTGACTTTGACTTTGACTTTGACTTTGACTTTGACTTTGACTTTGACTTTGACTTTGACTTTGACTTTGACTTTGACTTTGACTTTGACTTTGACTTTGACTTTGACTTTGACTTTGACTTTGACTTTGACTTTGACTATTTTTCATGAGTGTTGCTGGCGTTCATCAATTTATAAAACGTTATCACGTCAAAAATTTAAAATATGACTCCTCATAGCTACCTTTAAAAATGAGGCATGAAAGATAGCGATAAGAAACCGAAACGAATCAATGTACAAAACATATTATGTTATTTACCTTAATTATATATTGCCGTTGGTTTAGGTGCTGTCCGAACCGCGGAAGAGTATAAAAAACGCTGATGATTCAAAGATTTTTTCGACGTGATTGCCTTCCTTTTATTTGACTATACAGAATATAGAAGTAAAGCAATTATAGATTACATAGCAAATAAGACTCAATAACCGATATTTCATTTGACGAACGTCAAATTGAGCATGTTGCCTGCTACGTCACGCAAAACTCAATCGTACTAATGTAGCAACTGTCACGGAGTACCTACCGTTTGACAAGTGACTGACATCTCTTTACTTGGTATACACAAATATGTAGTACCTACGCATGTATTACATAAGAGAATGTTTATTCGGCGGTCTTGATTAGTTCTACTATTTACAAAAAAAAAACCTTTAATAGTTTTTACACAAAATGTAACTAACTATAGATAACACCGACCAGCCCGAAACCAGATATATGTTATATCATAGTAGTAATCGACAATATTGGAAAATGAAAAGACAACCTGACACGTGTAATACACGCCAATGTTTTCAGATCACCTGCCGAGCGCGCTCTCACTACTTTACCGACTATTCTACCGCAAGTTAGCCCATATATATCTATGTATTATCGTGCAAAGCTCAACAATCGATTGGCCTATTCAGTATTCAATATTTCGATTTGTGAACATGTCAAGAGTTGACAAAAAGTGTGAGGTCTGCGTGGTGAGGGCCGCGATGAGCTCTCCTCACCACCTCCACGATGTCAGTCTGCAGCTGTGCAGCTCCAGGGGTTATATAAAAAGCCCGCTCCACACCAGTTACTCATTCGTTAACTTGAGCTCGACGCGAACCCTGCACCATGCTCAAATACGTGAGTCGCTCATTTAATATTATCTATTCACAATTATGTTCTAACATTACAAAATGTAAGGTTTTATAATGCTTTAAGTTGCGATATGTATCGTAGGTTAGTGCGATGTAGTGATCCGAAGCTTAGAACGATGCATGAAGAAGTTGCCTTTGTTGACCTCTGAGGTCAACTAACAATCGTGTCGTCTTATTCCGGCGGTTTTAGCGTTTTGTAAGAGACTACGGATATCTAGACAGAAAGTCTCATTTACTTGCATCTTCTTAGAACTACTTCATACTCATTTGGCATGTTTGGGATTGTTTTATACTGACTTCCAAAAAAAGAAGGAGTTCTCGAATCTATTGTATTGTTTCAAATATCTGCTACTTCAGAGCTCCGTTATTTGTGAGCTGATAAGTTTTTTTTTTTTTTTCTGTATATAATATAATATTAATATAATATTAGTCCTATAGAAAAGATCTTTAGTTGGCGGTAGCCTGAAGGTTTCCTCGCTTCACTGTTACTAATTTATTTTCATTTATAATTTAAAATACATTGGCTGCTCACTTTACAGTTATCTAATAATACTTTGGAAACTCAATGAGAATTGTTTTTTAAAGATCCATGTTAGACTTAAGAACTAGATATTTATCCAGATTTTTGTACACGTCATATTTTAAGGATCAACTTAAAAGGTGTCGCTTTTCAACTAATTTTGTAAAACGTTTTATAAAATCTATAAAACTGATTGAGTGATATATACACAATTGCGCAAAATGAACAACCCTTATAGTTCCGACGCGACGATCATTCCGTACATTGTGCCAACAAAGAAGCGCTCACTACGAGCGCTAGCGCCCTCATATCTATTCGTTAGCGATCATGATCAACTATAGGCTTCACGGAAGCTTCTCATCTGCCAGTTAGTCGGCAGATCATAACCTCAATTATTCCATAATGATAGGGAATCATGGGGATACATTAGGGAGGGACAATCAACTCGGCGATTTGTACGTTTATCGATCGAAAATTTGGATGATCACTTTCTTGTAAATGTTTCCTTTTCTATTAGCCTAATGGGTAATGTATATTTTGTTTTTAGGTCGTAGTACTTTCCGTGTTGGCTGCTTGGTGCGCAGCGCAGCAAAATCCTCAAGACGTGCAGATCCTCCGGTACGACAGCAACGTCGAACCTGATGGCTACAGCTTCGCGTAAGACTACTACTGACTATATCTTACAACTCTCGAGCTGAGTAGGCTTTTTTCTAAATAACAAGAAGCGTGCATACGTATGCCGCAAATGCGTAGTTTCCTCAGAAAAATAGGAACATTTGTATAAACGATTAACAGTATACTTATGTCGATTCATATCGTCAAATATAATACGGAGGACGCTCATGGATTTTATCGAAATATTTTATTTCAAAAATTTGCTCTTCTCCTACATCAAATACTACATACACACTCTAGTTTTATCGACATTGTGGAAGGTATTCTTCAAAACAGGGTGTTTGCGTTATACTGATAGATTTTCACTTCGTTATGAGCTTTACAAGTCCAATACCATTCAGATAGATTTTTTAAATCTGTTTTAGAATCAACAACACTTTTTGTCCCTATTTTCTGAAAGTAAGCGACGTGTATGCTAATGGCATGTTCAAAAAGATTGAGACTAAGCCCGCTTCATCGCAGTGCAGTGTTTTCTACCACAAGCGGTACTAGGGTACTCAGAGTCTAGTTGGTCAGGTTATTGTAATTGAACAACGAATACAAAAGCAAAACGTTGAATTTGTCTTCAATTAATTGCAGTTTCAAACAAAATAAACAGTTTACTAAATAACTACATACATACCAAAAATAATATTCGCAAAATCATCATGCGGTTGTTCAGAAGATCATTTATAATTTGCTAATGATTCGTAAACGACGGCGAGTGTGAAACACATTAGAAGGAATGACATTGGCCTTAATTTTCTGTGAATTTACTGCATTGTATTCATATCGAAACAAAAAAGATGACGATTGTTTAAATTGTAAACAATTTTAAGATTATCGTAGAAGATGTCTAAAATGTCGCAACCACAACCAACCGAAATGAGGCGTCATTATGTTATAAACGATCGGGTTTTGTTTTGGCGCGTTAACTGTTTAGATTCAAACAAGTGAACGTAGATGTGGAGACATTAGTCGAAGGGGATAAGGGGGGGAGGAAAGAAGAATAACACAGCTAGTCGGACGGAGAAGACCGCGACCATACCCCGCATTAATGACATTCAGGGAAAAACAGGTCATGACTATCTTCTAGGTATATGGGAGTGAAGCAATCAAGACAGGTATACCAAATCAGAAGTAGACCGGAAGTAGAAATTCGAGGTCTCTACTTCGGGTAATAATACTCTACGTAATGTATATATAGATTTAGATACCGTAAATATATATTTATTAAGTGTTTATTTTATTCACATTTCTGTGGATACGTATTTATTTAGAAATTACTTTTACATTTTATGGAACAAAGGTGCCGTTTTAACAAAGACGCTTTTCGTGTTTGTATTTTAGGTACTGTAGGAGGGTCTTAATTGTCGATTCTTTTTTGTTAATCAATTGACTAATTCACATTTTCTAATACAATTATACGAGTAGTTCTAGTACACCACACTTCATAGCTATTTCTGAAACGGCTCTAAAGATTTTGATGGAAATTAATACATGGATGACATAATAAATAACTAGTGGATATAAAATATCATAAAATATCTCTCATCTGGGTAAATAACGAGAGAAGCTCGGTCACCATGGTAATAGATTCTAATACAGCCATAAAATACACTCACATTTAAAAATATAATTAGGAAGTTTTTTATGGCTTACAATAATAAGATAACTGAGTCCATCCTCACATACTAGTGTTCGCTTCGATACGAGGTAAAGCTGTACACAATATTATTATAAAGGCAAACCTTCGACCCAGCGCCAGCCTCGAATAAATGTACCTAATTGGAGATGAATCCGTTCATTTGTGTCAAGTTGTACATTATTGCGCGTAGGTGGGTGCGTACCCAGCGCGTATGTGCGTATAGATTGTGCAAGCGCTAAGCTAAGGGTCACACGAATAAAACTTAATGTTTGCTTTTTAACTATCTATTAACAGTTGACGAGCGTTTGCGGTAACTGTAGGTACAAGTGTTTATTAGCTTGAATTACTTAACTATACAACCGTTTCTGTTACTAAGTTTGCGGCCGCGGCGCGTCCACACGCTTCATTGTTATCAAAGTTGGGGTGTAACGAATTAATTTACCTCAAAAGAGTCGATAACGAGGCCGAAGACCGAGTCCTGAATAGGGAGATTTTTCCACGTATCAAGCTGGTCTCCGAGGCCCACGTTAACTACTGCATTTAGAGGTGGGGTCCCTTAACAAAAGTTGTTTACAATCTAGGTCCGATATATCCGCGACTAAAACTTTTATTAAGAAAATCAACTTGCATAAATATGGTAACCCTGTTTACACTTCCTAAACTAGAAGAAATGTCGGTCTGTAATGTCGGTTCAGATACATTTGATCATTATCTCATCTGATGATAAGTCACCGAGGACGATTCCTAAAACAATATTTATCTAGAATAGACCAAGTTAGCTGTTTCACTTTAACGAAATAAGTCTGTTTGCTTGACCGATACTATTTACGACTAAAAAATAGAGCCGAATGTGCCGATTTCGATTAAAAGTTCTTAAATTAGTCTTTTTCTGCATAACTTTGAGTTGTATATATTTCCTACACTTTATAAATCGAGCACCTCATTTAATGATTATATCGACCACATCGTCACACGTAGACGGTATCATCCTAGACCTAGAATATTAACTAGCTCTCGAAGCCGCTTAAACAATAGTTCCCGTCTGACTAGCTACCTCCCGAACTTCGAAACTTGAAGGAGGTCCAGCTAGTAACGAAAAGTGCCGTACCAACACGCGAGCTTAACGTAGTAATAAACCCATAAATGGTTTATAACTCTGTTTTCAACGCTTTAACTTTTCAATACAGTTCAAGAGTGTAAACAGTGACCATCTTACTCACAGGTATGAGACCAGCGACGGCACGTCCCGGCAAGAAGAAGGCAAGGTCGACAACCCTCAGTCGGAGAACGCCGCGCTCACGGTGAGCGGGCAGTACGCGTTCGTCGCGCCGGACGGGAAGCAGTACACGGTCACTTTCACGGCCGGCCCCAACGGGTATCAACCCAAAACCTCCTTAGGACAGAAGTAAACTAACTGTGTGACTCCTGGACGAATCGCCTTATATTCTTATGTTCAATTTAGATCGGGATCTGAGGAATGATCTCACCCTGCGCGTGGTACAGGGTCGGGGTCGGGGTCACGTGTCCGAGTCCCCGTGCCATACGGATGTCAATTTTGTACTTTTATACTCGCATCTGTGTTACTGTATACCTATATTTGTAAATTAAATAAACATTTAATTTTAAAGTTTTTATTACTTTTTCGTCTCTTATACACCTGGTGGTCTTTTGATAGGGTTTCTTGGTCACAAACTAATAGACTCGATAAAAATCTTTTTTACATTTTAACACCGAAAAGCTCGATGCTTTTCGGTGTTAAAATGTAAAAAAGATGTTTGTCAAAGGAAGGTACACTGATGAGCTGCCAAAGTACGGCCCAGGCAGTTCCTGAAGCAGGAATACCTCTTTTTTATTTATTTTTTACATATTATAAGTTTGCGTTTGACAACTGTCTCACATGATGTTAAGTGATGACGTTGTCTAGGATTTATCACGCAAAGCTTGCCATCGTATCGCTATCATATAAACAACGGAATAACGCGTGTACCATTCTTACAAACCATAATATGTATGTGTCACAGTCTCAGATGAGTAAACCAGCCTGTACACTCAAAGGTCACAGTTGTGACTTAACGTAATCATTTGATTCCTATTGTCACCCAGAAGAGCGACTACCTCTATAATGCTTACACTCAATGGGGCTTTTCTGATACTTGCTCTTGCCTGTATGTCCCGGCCACGAAGACAAACTACTAATACAGGGAGACAGGACTCTTCTAGCCGTCCTAGGTACCCAGCAATGTATGATCCATAGATCTGACAAACAAGATTGATCTGATGATCCTTGATCTGTGGTATGATCTGTGTGCCACACGGACGCGACGACGTGGTTCGCCAAAACGCAAAATATTAATTCTCTAATCCTCTTATCGATATTATTTTTATTAATTTATGCATAATTAACAGATATCTTTTAATCAGTATTTATGAAGGCTTTTTGGAGTTTAACAACCTTCATATGTTTTAAAATGACGCTCGTATAATATTATTTGGCTCCTGATCTAGTACCCGGCGCGGGAACGGTCATTATTACTTTTTTCCCATTATACAAGTATTTGTCTTTATATTGTGAGATTTTGATAACACTTTTTTTTAAAATCCGTAATAGGTTTCATTAATGGGTTAAGATCTAAATTGATACCCATGACAAAGCAAATACCCCCTACGCGCCACACCCTTCGGATGCACGGTGCTGTCTGTCAGAGAATATGCGATGTAAAAGTCCTAATTATATCAAACTATATATTTTAAAATAGCACCGATATTTTAAACAAAATTTTACATATTTATACGCCATTCCTCAAACATTTTAAACAAATTTACATTGCTCTGTCTGTACTCTCTGTTATCTGTGTTTGTGAGGAATCTTCTAGAACCTATTGCCATATTTCATCTTGTATGTAATATGAGCATTAACATGCGTTCCAAAATACACTTTTACATAACGTTTTTGAAATGTTAACCAGTGGATAACAATATCGTTTATGTAAAATATCTTTGAACAGATCGCTCCGTTTCTTTAAATATATTGTTCAAAACTTCAGCGTGTAGGTTTGGCACGACTAATTCGGAGGAAAGTGTGTACGTACCGTTTAAGCAAACGATTGCATAACCCAGTGCGCTTTACCAACTGTCAGTTATTTGTGTCAACTGGTAGGCAGGCAAATGATAGAATGTAAATAATTATATTGTTTACTTACTTCGCTATGTGAGTACTTTAATGTTGAAGACAATTATCCATCGCTGACCAAAGAAACAAGAGTCAAATCGTCCAACACCTATCTGGCCACACATCATATCATCAAATTAACTTATTTCCAAAGTGCAATGTCCATCAAATACAATTGTCACTCGATGCAACAACATGTAAGTACGTTCGTTAAAGCTGAGAAATTCACAGAGCAAATATTAAATGCATGTTTCGCAAGGCGAGCTAAATGCCAATACACGCATCGCAAATGTTCTGAGAAATTGTATGCGCGGGCAATACAATTAGGTACATTGGTGAAACGAGTGGGTGTGAGTTTTCAACTAACTAGGAAAATATTAACAATAACTTTTTTTTTTTTCATACTTTTCACTAAAATACTAACCAATGAAGCGTGCCCAAGTACCAAGAGGTTCAATGGTAGACCCTAAAAGTGAAAAGAGTACCAGGGAAGTAGCTGCAGCTTATCCGTTCCAGCAACAGCAAAGCCACTCCACGTAGGTACAACTGGCGTCACCGACCTGGTCAATGTGGCTCTAGGCTTGCTCAATTACATCAGATATTAGGTTTAAGCTCTTACCTGTTCCTCCTAAAAACTACATTCAACATACAAATATTCGGTAAAAAACATTATTTACATTTCTAATAAACATAGGACTAGTCCATGTTAGTTTTTATGACGTCACATGTCTAGAAAAGGTAAGAAAGGTAAAGTATATAGAGCGCATGTATATACTTGAGTCACACTGTTACACTCACCCATTTTCATGCCAATTAATTATATGTTTTGATTTCGTTTAATTTCATTCCTCGTTAAGGATACATTGACATCAGACATCCAGGACGAGGCACCCTGGGGTATGGTGTTCGCCGATGATATTGTCCTTGTTGGAGAAGATGCAACCGAGTCCGGAACAGACTGGGCAAATGGAGGGCAAAATGAAAGAGGGTTGAATTGAAGATCAGTAGATGCAAAACCGAAGATCTGTTTTGCGACTTCCGTGGATCATCTCGTTTTCCCCATATGCCTTAAATGATGTATCTCTACCGTCAGTCTGCCCTGATTTTAGTATAAGACCATAGTGAGACCTGTCGTAAAGTATGGATCTGAATGTTGGGCAGCAAAAGAGGTGGATGAAAGTTAAGTGCATGTGGCAGAGATGCGAATATTGAAATGGATGTGTGTGTGACTATAGTGGATAAAAAACGGACTTCGTACATGAGAGTAAGCTTGAAAGTAGCACCAGTTAATGAAAAGTTGAATAAGTTGAATGTGGATGGATAAACAGGTAAATGAAGACCGAAAAAGGCAGGGATGGACTTTAGACAGAATGATATGTTAATGAAAGGTGTGAACAGCGGTCGAGTAATGATAGAAGAGAGTGGATCAGGAAAATATGTTGTGAGCTATAATTGAATTTGACTGAGATAAAAGAGATTAGTCGAATCACAATGGTTTTCAATCACGAGTATTGTTATTTAATTTAAGTATAATCCAAATACAATAATAAATCTAATACGAAGATACTGTAAAGAAGATTATTTTGTTGCACAGTTTTAAATATTGAACAAAATAAAACGTTAATGTTACCGTTATGATATATCATGACTTATCGTCTTAAGCTCGTTCATATAATTTCCATAACAAGTGATACATAAATTAAACACTGTGCTGAACAAATGTCATAGCAGAATACGTGAATAAAACCATATTGTCTTTTTAACGGCTTATAGGAGCGTTTGGTCAAATTTATAAATTCATATTTATAATATACTTATTTGCTGGCAGTTAGGGTAGCCTTTAGTGTGGGACGCTACATGCGTTGACACTAGTGCCGTACATCTTCAGGAGACAAATGTTAAGGCTGGCGACGTGGTTGGTTCGACGGAGCAATTGAAGCGGTGATAATATGCTAACCTAGGTAGTGGTTACATATTTGAACCGTTTGGGGTCGAGACATAGGGCCCGTGGGAACCGGGAGCTCATTTTCCAAAACTTATCTGATATCGATGCGACACCGGATCAAAATGCTGGCACATACTTGACTCAACAAATCAGCATCACAATTCAACGAGGCAATACTGCTAACATTCGCTTTCAGTAAAAACGACGCTATTACTCCTGAAAACTATTACTGAATAAATAATAATTCTTAATTTTTCATACGAATTGTGGTATAATCAGCGATTAAAAAATCCCTATTACAGATCCATAAATGGCTAAATCTACACCCCAACCTAAACTTTTCACACCACATTATAAACTCTGATGCAATTGAAAAAAGAAATATCAGTAGCGCCTGTGAAAATGTATACGCATTTCAGTTTAGCTCTCATAAGGCATTGCTGACATTCAAAACAATAAATAACGAGTATTTTCATGAAAGATATAGAACCTATGCTAGTTCAAGTAAAGAAATGTAAAATTGAACAATTGAAATTATATATTATCACTATGAAGCGCTTGTAACGATGTACATAACCGCTCCTCTACAGGCTCAGCTTGCAGCTGATAGCGGCGCCTCCTCGTGCAGGCGAAGCGAAACGGTGCATCGGAACAACAACTCAACTTATGTCAAATACAATGATGAAATATAGACTACTGTTCTTATCTATGTGACAGCTGTGTCCACATGTGATTATCGTCTTATGAAAACAAATGAAAACTTTAGAAACTGAGCTGGTCGCTCGTTAGTTTCGCTCGCCTGCTCGTACATTGGCCCACATCGAGGCTTAAAGTCAATACTTCTCTCTCTGAAGCTATGTCCGAGTCTCGGCAGTTGTTGCTCGATTATGATGGAGAGTATTTGTGGCTTAAAAAAATAGAAATAGCGCCTTTGTATTTTCGATAGCAACGTTACCAGGAGTGCAAAATATAAGGAGGCTACATTTTGCCGCCTGGTTGAGGTTGTACTCGTATTAAACCTTAGAAGTAGAAAGCTACCGGCGCGCGGCGACCAATACTGCCTAGGAAGCCGATACAAACCTCTCAACTTCAGTGCAATAATTCGTTATATATAGTAATTACTTCGGCCATGTCTTTGAAAGTCAGCCAGTTTACATCTAGGTTTAACGCGCGATCACACCTTCGACCACATCGTAACAAACCATCAAATGAAATAATGTGGTCAAATGTTAAATCTATAATATATCAAAATGCAGTTTTGGTAGTTACAGTGGGATACTCTAACCACCATCACCTACTCTCCTCGTCAGACACTTTGTGACTACTTTATGATTATATCTGAGGCTTAATTATTCAGCTCTTGTTTTAGATATTCCTGAACGATGCAGCAGGCCATTTTATTTTATCACCTTAAAAACGTCTAGCCGTTAAACTACCGAGCCTGAGTAACGCGCACTGCACACCAGACAGCTGCTAACTGAGGGGAGCTGCGAGTGGAATGTCTCCGACACCCACGGTACTCCCCGGACAACTTCTTGCCAGGAAACAAATCAATTCGGATGAGGCTGTCAAAACCGCCGTCAAAGATTTAATCGATTCTCACTCCCAACATTTTTTCAGTAAAGGAATCAATGAACAGCCGATATAATGGCAAAATTGCATAGATAACAATGGTACATACTTTATTTTCGAAATTATAATTAAGTTAATTTCATTTTAAAATATCGTTTATTTTTTTTTATACAAAACGCCAATTTCATTATAACTATATAAGAACCTAATATCGTTTACAAATTTTGATATATGTATAGGACGTGCACTAATTCATTAAAGATATTTGAAAACTGATATAAACTTGACTACTACTGTGACATTTCAGTAACCCCTTTTTATAACATAATAACAATATTTTAGGTCAGGAAAAATAAAGATACGTGCTATTGTTATCGATGACGTGTCAATTTAGATCTTACCCGCGACGCCCGCCCACAGTACCTAAATGTGACGTCATGTCAAAACGACGATCACACGATGTGAGCACTAGCTGCTGAGATACTGTTCATTAAACTATCGGTTGTTACCATTCAAGATCATTTTCAATTGCACTCGAATTGACACTTGGTATTAAACAACTTGGCAAATAGTAACAAGTACCTACCTAGGAGGTAAGAGGGTCCACTGTTGAAGTAAACTATTTTCGTGACCTCTGCCTAACTCGTATACTAATACGGATATTTATTTTAGTGCATGTACGTTTACTTGGATTTTGCTAAGATCCCTACCACCTACCCTACCACCGTAGGGTACTTTAGAGTACCCGCCTGGCTAACTACCACTGTCAAGTTTGAAAAACGATCACGAAACACATAGTGTAGACAGCAGCCTTGAGGATCCTTGAGGAATCATTGAGTCCTTGAGAGCCAGTAAGCATTCTAGGTTTTGCGTGATAACATCTTCGACCACATCGTCATTCACTACTATCAAGTGAGATAGTGGTCAAACGCTAGATCTATACAGTATAAAAAAACCAGTTGCACTCCGGGAGTGCCGGCAGAAGTGAAAACTTGAACATGATTGATGATGATGATGAAAAGTTACCTATGTGTTATTCCGAAGTATCTACATACAAAATTTAATCCAAATCCGTTTAGCCATTCTAGCGTGATTGAGTATCCATCCAGGCATCCATCCAAAGTTTTACATTTATAGTATACTAGCTGCGCCCCCCGCGGTTTTACCTACGTGGTGATGAAAAACGGTGATGATGGTGACAATGAAAATAAGCTTATGTATTAATCCAGGGTATAAGCTTTCACCATACCAAATTTCATCTAACTCCGTTCACCCGTTCTGGCGTGATTGAGTAATATCCATCCATCCATCCATCGTAACTTTCACATTTATAATATTAGTGGGAGTGGGATTATTAAGTGGGATACAGAGTTAACATGACTTTTTTTGAAACAATGAAATCTTTCCTCTTTATAATATCGCCGTTTTGATAACCGAACTGAATAATACTTTTAACAAAACGACTTTATCAAATAAAACTACCAACAACCGAAAATGTTCCTGATTGAGACAACACAATGAGAAGTGAGCATCAATCCTCATCAACGACGACTCTCTCACAGAAACGAGACATCAAAGTTGCAGGAACGACGTAAAATCGCATCTTTCTGAATTGATCAATAACTTATATTCTTTAAACTGGCCCAGTCACCAACTGGCTAAAGCTGACAAACGGTACAAACGGGACAGCTGACCCGTGATCATGCCGCAACACTTGACTGCCCAAATAGTTAAGGTTAAAACATCAATAATAAACCGTGAATATACTTTAAAAGTGAACTTTTATTTTAATTGTATTCATTATAATAAAAATCTTTAACATGAAAATGTGTTCAATACAAAGTATCCCGGCGGTTACGAAATAACCTCGATTGTGATGGTACTCGTAATTGTAAAAATAAACAAATAACATTCATCTGTGACCTCTCAATTAGTTATTCTATTATAACGTCAAGATCAGTAAGCAGGCTCGCGGTTCTTGGTCCGCATCAAGTGTATGATAGCACTAGCTGCGCCGCGCAGCCTCACCTGCGTGCTGTTGACGAATGGTGGCGAAGATAATGATGATGAGCTCATGGCACTCACAATGACCTTATTATTATTTTTCATTTTATCTTTATTCACAATACGCGTTTGACCACTATCTCACCTGATGTTAAGTGATGATACGGTCTACGATGATTTACGCCTGCCTAGAAGATACCTGTTCACTCGTGACTTGAAGATGCCCAGATGTACCCATGTGTACACACACTTAGCCAATGAGTTACACTCGTTAGCTGTACACACCATGAATGTGGTAGCAATACGCTTCGTGCGAAAGGTTGGAACGTCTACCATAAATGTGTGGATGTCGCATTGCAGTCCGTGTGGTCGGTCTTTGATAGAATGGGGAAGCAGGTACCAAGTTATGTAACTCCAGAGCACACTCCCCAAAATGTATCCGGTAACAAACCGGTAAAAGCTAGCGACTCTACGTCGATGCTGCAGGCTTTGAAGTCTTGTCTCGACTAAAGAATCCTCGTTAATGAGCCTTTTAGGACGCGTCTCTATGGACTCAAGAGCCTCAAGCTGATATTTAGCCGAGCCGTCCCACAAGTGAGAACAGTACTCCATACAGAATCGGACTTGTGCTTGGTATAAGTTGAGCAATTGTTCCGGTGTGAAGTACCGCTTCACCTTTGCGAGTATTCCTAGCTTCTTGGCTGCCAACTGAGCTTTTGACTCAACATGGGAGCCAAAATTTAGAGTTGAGATCATTGATACGCCCAGAATATTTTATATAATGATAATATATATTTTATACCACGAGAAGGTAACGTATTAAATAAAAATAAAATTTTGATAAAATCCTTTTATGTCTGGAATATTTATGAGCTGTTAAAATAAATATCTATTTACTGGTTTCTCATTTTATTACTCTGTTATATGAACATTAGAGTGATCATTATTATTTTACTACTAATTTGAACAAAAGCTTATTGTTTACAACAAAGAATAGCGTTCATTGAAAAAATAGCAGTTATAATAAAATCATGCAAATTAGCATAAATATACATTTAAACCTTTATCATTAGAACATAATATTCCATCGAGTTGTAAAAATATTATGTCTTCAATTAATTACTGCTCGCACCGAGTGAAGCGGTCGTATAATTAAGTCAGCTTCATTAGTATCTGACTTCGGTTTTGCCTTTAATTTTTTTTTTTTTTATTACCTGTATGGCGTCAAATAGGGTTTTTATTCTATGAAAAAGGTTGGAAAACTAACAAAAGAATTTGTAAAAAAAACCGCCCAAAGTAGAAGCAACAGAATTATGAAATGATTCAAGATGACGGGAAATAGAACGCGTAGATATAGAAACGCTTGCGCTGATAGAAACGCTTGCGCTGATAGAAACGCTTGCGCTGATAGCCTTCGTGCAGTAACTATCGACATTTATGTCCAACTGATTTAAAATACAATACAAATATTTTTATTGCATATCATATAACATAAACAAAAGGAAAAAAAGCAAGCACTTGGTGGTCTCATTTCAAAAAAAATATTTTCGAGTTACCATAATATGTTTCTTTTATCAAATATTTTTGCGGTAAAGACAAAATGCGCTTAAACTGTATCTTCACAACTAAGTACTATGTTAATAAATAATTAGATAAAAATAATTATATTAATTCAACACTAATCAAGATTCGTCCCGCTCTCTCTGCCTGTAAACACCCGCGAGCCTCTGTAGAGGCTGCCGTCTGCACCCAGCTTTAGAGTCGACCGAAAGCCGAGTTAAAAAGCTCAGTGGCGGTGACTCCTCGGCTGAATGCAGATGTCTAACCCTCGCGCACCGCACCAGCGCAGGCGCGGGGGAGGCGCGCGGCGGGGCTGCAAGCAGCTCTTTGCTTAACTAACGGTTTTCCATCGGATACATTTCAGTAAATTAACATAGCATTACATAATTTAATTTCACCACACCCATTCTATCATCGGTCGAACAGCAGTATGGCAATGCACATTAAGGTATATAATATACATAGATACTAGCTGCGCCCCGCGGTTTCACCCGCGTGGATTACGGTTTTCCCGCTACATCAATTTTCCCACGGGGATCATATATTTTACCGGGATCAAAAGTAGCCTATGTGCTATTCCAGACTATAACCTATATCTATGCCAAATTTCATCCAGATCCGTTCAGCCGTTCCGGCGTAATTGAGTTACAAACATACATCCATCCAAACTTTCACATTTACAATATTAGTGGGATGGGATTACGAGTATATATACATATAATACTTAGATATGTACTATCTTTACGTAGGAAATGTTTGAATGCGCCGCCGAGGAGGAGGACCGGCGCAACCGTGTAGGTTTCAAGTCACGAGTGTATAAGGAATAAATTAAACAGGACGAAATATTTTTATATATATGTGGTATCCGGCTTTACTCACGTTTATAGACGAAGCTTCGACCTAGGTTTCGAGCATCGGCGTCCACGTGTTCGCCGCGATCTGGCAGCGTAAACTCACCTGAGGATGAGCATCGGACATGCTCGAAACCTAGGTCGAAATTTCGACTATAAACGTGAGCAAAGCCGGATACCACATATATATAATAATGTGTCAAACTCACGAGAATTTCCAATCAAGACGAAATATGTCAAAAAAGAAAATCGAATAAGTTTTATTTTTAAAACCCTTTGACTAGAATATGAACATCTTAGTGCATCTTAGAACAACATTATTTTACGTATAATTCTGAGTAAATCTTAACTGATCGTCGAAATGCACACGATTCATAGTGATGTCGGTTAACTCATAGTTATTCATGAAGTGACTCGTAAATCTTTCTGTTTAAATATTATAAATCAAAGATGCAAGAAGTTTACACGACGCATTTTATTATGTTAAATCAAATATATTATCTATCATAATATGATATAAATATTCCATACAATAATACATAGAATGCTAACCTAGCCTATTGACCATCATGGCTCAAGTCACTATAAGCACAGGTTCGATTCCCAGTGGAGGCGAACCGAACATTTGTGTGATGAGCACGTGTGTTTGTCTAGGGTCTGGACGTTTGTGTGACATGAGTTTTTGTGTCCTGCCTCTCACGACACAGGAAATACTAATGCGAGGGTGTAAGGAGGGCTGTTGGGAAAACAGCCAATGTCCGAGTGATCCACGCAATAAAAATTATATGAATATTTTTCTTTTTAACCTACTTCAAAAAGAAGGATGTTTTTTTAACTGTCTTGTTTGAGTGACTTGTGCTGTTTTTTCCAAGTAACCCTTCTTGTTAACGCAAAGCTCGTACGTACACTCTGGTTCGTGCGGAGACTCAACTGTCGTAGCTACTGCGTTTACTGGTTTCACTACGATTCTTGAATTTTCCTTAATTTTTAAAATGATATATTTAAAAATAAAATAACAGTCCTGAAAAAGAAGAATAAAGGTACTTTTATACTCCATGTCATATAGTTATCGAACTAATAATAATAACTCGGTAGTAGCTACAGTACCAGGCGAAACGCGAGCGCCCCGTATTCTCCTTGAAAAAGATAACCGAATGTGGTTGAAACTATAGTCGGAACCCTCTGACTTATTACGTGAGTAACTCCCGTGTTTTATACATTTATAATGTGTCAAAACCACGTCAGTTTTAATAATACAATTTTTAACTTCTATTTTGTAATTAATCAATAAAATTACAAAATAAAATTTGATTATTCTGAACAATTTGAACTTTACGTATTCAATTTGTACCAAGTAGGGAACAATAACACAGAATCGGCAAGCATCGACATCTTTAGGTTATAGTAAACTGTCACGCTTATGTGTCCTTTTACAGGTATTTTTTATTGATATCTGTTATTATTTCGGAGTTTTAATAACTTATAAATTGGAACTCATAACATCAGTAGAAGTACTTGAACAAATTTGGAGCTACTTAAGCGAAACGTCTACGCAAGGATTTGTTCGAGACAAAACAAACATTCGTGAATCTGAAGATAGAGCACACACCTAATGATTATATAATATGTACAGATCTGATATTTTCTTGTTACTGTGAAAAGCTCTCTTTAGTTTCGCCGAAGCTTGAAGGTTATCGACTTAATCTAAACTGGGTGTAAAGATTATATTTAGTTTGCTGCTCTCCATATTCCACATGTGAAATGACACGCTTCGTTAAAACATTTACAAGAAAAGTATTGTTTTCTTGTAAATGTGTGTTTAAAATATAAGAAGTATCGCTGATAGGATTTCCTAATAAAGATTGCAAGAGAACGCTGACCGCTTTCATCTTTGTGGATGTTAAAAGACGGCCTTGGCCAAAATGATGACAAAATTATGTTGCAATATCCGGCTCAGAACCACCGCCGCGCGCTGTCACTTGCTCTCACCCTCCAGGGTGAGTCTGATTGAGTCGTGGACGACTTTCGAATTTTGTAGATTTCTAATCCTGTGTGGAAAATAAGGAGCAAATGTGAAGCAGTACCTTACATCCGAACAACCACCCAACCTCGATTATACAGAAGTTCAATCATGATACTACGATCCACCATTTTGTCGAAGCATCCACGTTCATTGGGAGTATTAATGGCGCGAGTAATCGTGTTTCATCATAAATCAAATCTGGGTATTCTCAAGTTACGAGTGAGTCTAACATACCCGACTTTACACCGAATAGTACTTAACTATAACATCTGTCCAAACAGTGGCCAACGGCTTGCTTCTCTCAGATTAAAAAAAAAAAAAAATTATATACCTAAGATCAGGGGAAAGAAATATCTTACATTATATACAGAATAATTAAAAATGTATCTTAGAAAAATGCCTTGAATTCATCCATATCATGCAAAGCATAACTTATTTAAATTTCTAATGTAATAAACATAATTTAAATTGACATCGTCGTTAATATTAATTGCATATTGAAATATTGAGATTCGTGATCCCATAGGCAGGAAGCGAGTGGTACCGGCCACGCCGCGAGGTGCGGGTACAAAGGACGTGCCACCGTTTGACACATCTCTTGACAATACTTGTTCTATGGCGAAGATTTAATATAATATGTGAACGATGATTCGGCGCAGTCTCGTGCGAACTCTTGCGCAACAGGCCGCCGTAACGGCCGCAACGACATAATATAACGAACGGAAATTGGACTTGCGTTAACAACGAAAACAAAGGTAAGTTGCGTCTCCACGCAAATATTTGTTTTATGTCCTGGTATTATTGATTTATTAATAAAACTTTTGTTTTTTAAAGAAATTTTCTTGAATAACCAGTATCTAATTAATTTGATAAGAATTTGAATCACGTACAATTATATTCAAATAACACATAAGTTTAATCGGACTTATTCTAAGCGCACTTTTAAAATAGCAGAGAACTTTGATTCTAGTAATCATTTAAATATATAAGAATACATATTTTATATTTATTTAGGCTCAGTTATTTTTCATATTGCATCTATTTAATTCGTCGTTATTTCGTCTTCTTGTCGTTATATACAACGACAAGCAATTAATAACGACAGCAATAGGTACATACATACAAATATGTTCCCTTTCTGTGTGTGGTCACTCACAACGCACCGTGTTTCATAAACTCCTATTGCAAGGATAGTGGCTCAACATTTGGAGAATATCGATTGAAACTGGAATATAACTTTTATGCATAATTATAAATGTAACTATACCCTTACCCGGTAAATCAAAAATGAGTAATTGTTTTACAATATTAGGTACATATATGTTTATGTTGATCACTGTCTCACCTGAGGATAATTGAAGGCGCGATTTAATTAGACCTTTAAAATAAGTAAACATAAGTAATGTATACTTAAGTAATAAGTGGTTTCAAATAGAGTGGTTCACGACAAGAAAAAAGGAAACACGGATTTATGAGCGCAGAAATTAATTTCTTGTATGTAATTAAAATTGAGACATTCACACTTTATATAATGTTATATCAAAAATACACACGAATATGTTTAATTAAATATAATGTAGTATGTACAGAGCCTACTGTTTCTCATAGAGAGAAACTGTAATGTTATAGGTAAGCAGCATTGTGGACGTGGTTATGTCAGGCACGATTAATGAAGTACTGCGTTTGTAATATGGGGAAATGAAAACAAAAGGTCTAAGAAAAAAAGTTGTTTTTAAAACTGACGTGCTTTTGACACATTATTAATGTATAAAACACCGGAATTACTCACGTAATAAGTCAGTGTTCCGACTATAGCTATAACCACATTCGGTGGTCTAGGCGAACCGCGACCGCGTCCTCGAGCGCCCCGTATTGTCCTTGAAAAATACCATTACATATGTTATTATAATTCGAGCATGCATCGTAATAAGCGAGCTAGATAATATACATTACTATAGTGCGCAGAGTAAAATTGAATAGAATAGAATTCTTGATTACATATCATCATAAAATTTACAATAAAAGGATACATACCTACTCGTAATACCCATCAGTTGTAGCTTATGGTTATACAAGCGGCGATCTTAACGCTGACGAAATCTCTTCCAGACAACCTTTGAATATACAGGATAGACTAGAATTATGTATGTGATGTGCAACGTGCAATAAGATCTAAACACATGGGTATGTTTAATATTAATCAATTATATAAATAATTAACAATAACACAATGATAAATATAATAAACTATACAGTTTATATACATATTATAATAAAATATGAATAAATATATGATATATACTAATTTATTGGAAAAAATAGCTTATGATTGTTAAGGACAAGAAATAAATAAGTATAATAAGTAGTCAAACATCGATTCGCAGCGTAGGTCAGAAGTTCAAAGACGCTGTTCCATTATACAAATACTAACAATGTATACATTTGAAATTTAAATTAAACGTTATTTTCGAGGTATTTGATGTTTACTCAAAATGTATCTGAGTAATATGACAAATACATGATCCAAGATTGTCTGTATGGTACAAGGCGAATTTGCCTTTTAGTTTCTAAGGGATCACATCGTGTGAAATATTTAGAATTAGATATATATACAATTATATAATAAGTACATGAGCTATATTACATATACGAATAATTCCAAACACCGTTCAGATACCGCGTTGACATCTAAACTCAGTAGAGAGCCCCATATAAACATATAATTATCATGTGTCGAGAGGCACACGGACCACGTGGTAGTAAAACGCAGTTTTATTTTATTGACAGATTATTGTGGCTCAGCCCCGAGTAGTGTTTAACTGTTGTTTTGTTTCTATAGATGCTATTTTTAAGGAGATATCCTCAGGATATAGCTTTGCGTGACCAACTTAGAGTAGTTAGTACAAGTAGAAAGCGGGTAAAGAGAAAATGTTAAGCTTGTGCGGTATCAATTGAGACAAGGTGATGCTTCTCATCGTGCATAGAACATGTCACCAACAATGGTTGGTAACAGGCAGGTGGCCATCTTTGCCATAGTTAGTTATATGTATAAAACGTTATTGCGTGGTCCTATTAGATAACAACAAAGAACTGCGGCAGGGTAGCAAGAAAAAAATATGTTGGTCCATCCCCACACGAGTAGGTGTAATTACAATGTATAATTTTTTACTTAATAATATATTATTTAATCAACTATATAATATTATACCACCTTATACCACGTTGTCACTAAACATCAGGTGAGACAGCGATCAAATGCAAGCATAACCATTTCAATAATATAATATAGTAAAACACAAACTAAAAAATAACGCTGCACTCAATCGATCAAACGGGACGATCAATCCGCTCCGCCCAATCGATGTCGACCACAGTATGTATATGAGTGAATAGTTTGTTTAGTTCTACATCCGTGTTAACTCAAATTGAGCGGTAAATTTATAATTTGAAGTCCATGCACGTTACCTACAGTGAAACTGCGGACAGAGAATAAACAATAAACACAATTTATGCAAAAATAACGCTTCAACCAACGCATTTAAGAGTACAAACGGCTTGAAGGATGAGTAGAAGCTCAGTTTTCGCCAACGATGCAATTCTAGAAAAAACATTAAAGACCTAAAAGGGTAAACCCATTTAGTATATATACAAAATAAAAGAAATACAATAAAATGTCAGATCAGAATTAATACATTACGTAAGTCAAATTAAAATAGTCAAAAATAAACTATAAATGTGACCCATCATTAAAATAAAGTGAAGTGTTATATCATGTTAGTATCTTCTCTCCGGCCCTGGTATTGCAATATGTGTATCGCAGCAATGCCGGAGATAAGTACAGTCGAGTCTGGCTGCAATCATCTTCAGGATGGTGTCGGGGCTGGCCCGAACTCCGCGCACCAGGGACGCGGCACGCAAGCGCATAGTTGCATGAAAGCATGTAGTGTGCGCGTCCGCAAACATGCCGGAGGCGCTGCACCATCGGGGCAGCCGAAACAACTGGCTGAAGGCATTGTTGTACAGGACGCGGAGGTCACTGTAACTTCGTTTACTGTAATCAGCCCGCAGACTGCACGTGTAGAGGGTTGTACAGAATGCTTTAAAGAGCGTAATGTTGACCTCTGCCGAGCAGAGTGCAAACCTGCGAGTGAACTAATTAAAATTGTATTAATATATTTTAATGCTCATTTACTTCAAAAAGAGTAGGATGCCATAGAAAAATAGTTGCTCAACTGTTTTTCAGTGGCCTACCCGGCCTGGACGGACTATAGGTACAGTATTGTGCAGTTGGCCATACGTCCCTATATATTAAATGCCTATATATACCTCCTTATATATCAGCTACTACCCTGCAGATGAAAATCATTTGAAGTCATAAAACAACAAAGTTGATTTTCCCGTACAATATTCACATTTATTTAGTTCAAATTTATCGTTATTGTGATTATCATTACAGATAAACTTTTGTGAAAACTGGTAAAACATTTACTCTCGTCGAATGTACCTAGGTACCAGTGTGTGCAGTTCTTTGTTTTTATGGATGTATAAAACATGAGAATTAGTCACGTAATAAGTCAGAGGGTTCCGACTATAGTTTCGATCACATTCGGTGGTCTTTTTCAAGGAGAATGGCGCTCGCGGACGCGGTCGCGATTCGCCTGCTACTGCCTTCTTTGTTTTTATTTATAATTAAAAAATCCATGAAATGAAGAATCCCGTTTCTGGCCTCTCAACGTCACATGTGCTTAAATTTTTTAACTAAATGTTAATAACGCTTTCACGTGTTTTAGCCAAATTATTCATAAGTCGACCGGTCGAGCAACTCAATAGAAATATAACACGTTAATTATACGTCAATTTAACATCAGCTAATGATACCTATATAAATCATCTCGGTTTTATCTTCATTGGATAATAATAATTGTATTTTTAACATTATATATATAAATACATAATTGTATTTATAGTTGTTGATAGGTTAGGTTATTGTCAGCTGTCGGCTGGTTTGCGTAGAATCGGCTGTCTACGTGTTAGCTGTCATCGTTGTTTAGTGCGCATACATAATACAGTATATACGTTTATCATACTGACTTAGTACTCTGAGCTACAGTTATACTACAGTTATAGTAATAATACCTCAGTGACTTACTAAGGTCGGTCGAAGTGGGGTTCAAGTAAGATGAAGTGAGACAGAAGGGGGAGCGTGTGAACGGTACGCTAAAGGAAAAGAGAGAAAAAATGTGTAGTAAAATACAACGGACCTCCGGTAAAGTGAGTTTCATTGTATTTTACTAAAAATGTTTCCTAATTAACTACTTCTGAACACTCTGGCTGGTGAATGGTGTAGCGGATGTATTGGGGAACCCAGGGATGTCTGTTTCTCGGGTCGCTCCCGGGTCCGCTCGGCTCGCGCATTGTGGGGAAATGCATTTACGCCCTTCCGCCTACCCGGGATAGTAGGCAGGGCATGTCGGAATGATCGTCACTAGGAGGGGTCATGGCCCCCAACCTTAACTGCATCCACATAGCACCCAGGATCCACTACCGACTAAAGCCTGTCAAGGGGTCCATCCTGCCGCCAAATGCGACCGACCGCATTCACCTCGCTCCCACACGGCCGTCCGTCCCGGAGCCCTTCAGAGGGAGGACGACTCACCCCTACCCCACCATATGTCAATGTGCTATTTCAGGCTGTAATCCTCCTTTAAATATATCCCTCTAAATGTAGAAAGTGAAACTCAACAATTTTTTTAACAAAGAATGTAACCGACTTCAACACTCAAAAGTGTGAAATAACTTGTTGAAGTCGGTACCATGATAGTTCACACAAAAGTAACTATCATCACAATATTGAGCTCATGGTACCGACTTCGACAAGTTATTTCACACTTTTGAGTGTTAAAAAGAATTATCAAAATCGGTTCATAAACGACGAAGTTATCCGCGAATACACATAAAAAAAACATATACGGTCGAATTGAGTAAACTCCTTTTTTTAAAGTCGGTTAAAAGCAGCATAATGCGTCCGCTTTCAGCAGTATCAGAATAGTCATAGGCTTGAGGGCATTCCTATTCTATCGGGCGAAAGCATACGCCTTTCTGAGTATTGGCCTCGGTGACTATAGTTATACCCTTATGTGATGTATGAAGTTGTAAATGATGGATTAGTTATAGTCGGTGTTCACGATGTAAGCATGTGGATTGTAGGTGCTTGGACTACGATTATGATTTACACCAGATAAAGCTTTACTAGTCTTATCAAACATTATTTGTATTTAACTCCGTCCAACAAGTTTGTTCAGCGTTAGTTATGATATCGTATTGTTTCGGAATTCCTAATGGAACACATTATATTCCTTTGTTCCAATTTATTACCTTTCTGAACGCCTTACAAACAGTAGAACAATACGTGAGCTGTCGCATGTCATTAGTGTGTCAAATTATTCAAATAGGCACTCCGTTAAGATAAAATATTTATTAGGAGTGTATTTTATTGCTCTAAATTACTTTTGAACACGCAATAAAATAAACAATAAATTAAGATTCACACGGAGCGCCTACTACTGTATTAATAAATTAATATTTAAGTGGATCAAATTAAATAATATTTATGCGATAGTGAGGTTTGCAAACAAGTTGTGTCTTAATCTCATTCTATAATAATTTACAGATAAATATCTATCGATTGTATTATGTATAATTGATTGTTTTAGCTTATTAATTTAAAAACAATGTAACGTTAGTTTTTATAGATGTCACCTGGATTTGTTTTTTTTCTTTACAAATTACCATCTGTTTGTATACATAAAGATTTAGTTGCAGGTAATGTGAGATACATTATCGAAATTTTAGTAGGTAATATATATTTTTTAATATATAAAAAACTAGTTTCTATTTGTTTGTTATCGAAGTTCTCCGAAACGGCTTGTCCCTATTAAGAAATGTTAGGTGTATATTTGGTAGGTCCTAAAGTATTTTTCATCCACTCCCGATTTTTCTATATCAATTTTAGTATTTTTTGCTTGGCAAAAATCTAAACAATTAAACCATCGCTAACTCTAATGACCTGAATAAATTAATTGAAATGTCGTGCTATTGTGACGTTTCGATCATTTATATGGCAGACAACGTATGCTAGTAAATAAATAAATAAAACTCATAGATCGCCCATATTATGTCCCCATCGATGATATCTTCAAATTAACATCTATATGTAAAATTTTGTTAGTGTGGCATAATTTCCAATTTAAATAATAATTAATAAATTTTGCAGTCCACTGAACTACCCTGTATGCACTGCACCTGCTGTTTGTATTTACAAACTTTAACTCTACTCTACCCCCTTATACAGGCGATTCAATATCTAGAGCGGCGATACAGTTTGCATTTATTTCCGAACTTACCAGAATTTTATTTTCAAATCTCTGTAATGTCTTTCCCGGACAAGAAATGTAGGGCCAAAGAGGAGAAACTCTTTTCAGAATCTTTATGCGCCTTGACCCTTTGCTGTTACTGGTGCACTGGTTATCGGGAAGTCAGTAGTTACAATTTTAAGTAAATCCAATATCATTTGATTGTCTTTACATTTTTATTCATAGGGCTTTCTGGCTATATTGTCAAAATATTAATAAGCCTTGTATACAAGGCTATTCTCTTATAATAATTTTCTAGCTTTTAATATAGCGATGTTTCTTTATAAGCATATTATTTACAACGACTAAAGTTTCTTGTATTGATGATTTTATAAGCATTAGTGGTTATATATTTAAAGGTAAAGTAATGTAACATTAAAACGTTAAATTCCTAATTTATTTATCACTAGAAATTGAATCACTTGTCTTGATAATAAAATTCAGTGTTGTTGAATTTGAACGAACAATAAGGAGATGGCGTGTACGCAAATGATTCCATTAAATAAATAAGATCTTTGATATATGAATCACCGATTCTAATTAGGCCTTCACTTGAGGTCAATAGGCATACCAGACCGTAGCTACTACCGTACAGTAGGATCTTAGTGACACTTTTTATGACTATTTACTTGAATATGTCATGGGCTCGATTTAGAAATAAAATAGAATATTATGAATAAATTTAAAGAGTTTTGACTAACATCCTGATAACAGAATTTTATGATTTTATATTCCTTTAGATCCTTGGAATCCCGGTGGAAATCGATGGGGGAGGCGTATGTCCAGCAGTGGATGTCCTATGACGATTATTATACTTTTTTTTCAATCGTTGCGATGACAAATGTTTACGGCCGTAGCAACCTAGCCCTGCTTTAATCATATTTATTGAGTCCCTCAGCGGAACGAATGCGGTTGAAATGATCTCTAGCTTTGTAGTTTACGCAACCGCACTATTTATGTTTAGCATAACATATATGTATACAGGTTTTGATACACATCACTAGCAAATTTCGTAATATAGAAATATTCTTCGCATGTGGCGAAAATTTCGATGGGGAAGGTCCTCCATTTGGCTTTATTTTCTACAATGCGTGTTTCTTCGAGTTGTTATGTATACATGGATACATAACAACTCGTTAGTGAGATTATTAACCATCGAGGCTGGCTCGCACCAACCGAATTATACGAGAATCTCGGATTACATTATAATTTTTGCCTGCGTATTTCTGATCGAATCCAAGAATTAGACGAAAATATGAGATAATTTGGATATGCAAGTGGGCCTAAGTGTCCGAAGCGTTCATAGCGGAGTTTATCCGTGCATCATATCTCGGGTGGGTGGGCGCTAGTTACTCGTGCGTGCTTCAGAGGGCACCAGTCGCTACGTCATATCGAAGTCCCTTGGAGGCCATACAATCTCCATCCCTGGGCCGGCCACTGGTCGAGTCGTCAATCCGCCAACGCGTAGTGACCAACGTAGTGAGTTATGGTCAACAGCCCTCTCCTGGCGATAGTACCATAAACATAAATATTGTCCAGTAAATCTTCGTTCGCAGAAACGGAGAAGTTAATTCTACTTACGACGTTATTGATTTAAGACCCCATACAAATGTGATAAGAGAACGTGACTGACGTTCTGTTATCACATTCGAATGATAACAAATAATTATGTACATACATTCGCAACGAGTTAAAACGACAGAAGGGCTGAAACTAACCATCGGCTGGGAGAAACTCCCAGCCGATGGTTAGTTATAACTGTCACGTTTATTTCTAGTTTTCTAGTGACACATTTTAATTGGATTACGATTATATTATGTATATACTAACGATACATTTTTAAATGACCTGTAATATTTTTTATGGTTATTTTTTGTATTTTGTTATAAGCGAGTACTACACATATATGACATAAGGTGCACGCCGAAAGGCTGAAAATGGAGTTCTGTAATTATTAATAATGTACACCGTTATTATTGGACCTACTAACGCACGGAATCATTGAATCGAATTGAATAATGCTTTTTGACTTTTCTGGTTAACACGCGCTAGTCAGGCTTTGATGCGTTTGCTGTGGTTAAAATAATAAACTTGAAACTTTAATACTATAAATAAAACAGATTCAATGGTATCTGCGCTTACTATTTATTTAGTTACGCTGATTTGATGTTGCACATTATTGTGAATATATATATTTCTTTCTTTCTTTCTAACACATATTATTTATTTATTTATTTACATGGATGACCATCAGATGCACAGACTTGTATAGTATTAATAATTAGATAAAAAATGCCAATTACAGGTCATCGCGTATAACTACAGAACAATATACACAGAGTTATATCGCGTATATACAGTAACAGTAACATTGAGTACCTACACATACTATTTATACATAACGTCTCACATTTCAACAGTTACAAAAACTACAGATATATATCGAAACATCTTATATTTAATACGGCATTTTTGGTCTCCTCTACTCCACGACGGACTACATCGTCACTGACCATCGAGGGAGATAGTGGCCAAACACTAGATTATTAAGGAAGTTATAAAATTGAAAAGTAATGTAGGCATCGGTACCAATAAAACATAGCGCGGGTAGATGCTTCTTTAAAATAATTGTGCACAAAACGTCTGCATTTACCCCAGAAGAAGTAATTCTCCCAACTCTTTCACAGGAGGCAACATTCATAATTATGGTGATATTAATCCGTTTGTCGTTTACAGATGAATAGAAATCGAAGAATAATCATATTAGCTACAATAGTATGTTCGTGTATAGTACGCGCACAAGGAGCAGACCAGTATACGGATGGTAATCGACCGTACGAATTTGGATTTTCCATTGATGGAGAGCAACACAGACACGAAAAGAAAGGTACGCGCGTTTTAGAACCTACCTTATTAACGCTACGTTGAGCTTGTATATACCCAATCGCCCTTATATGGCAAATAATAAGGTTCATACGCGTAAAACAAATAATTCAAAATATCTTTATCTTGTAGGTATAACAAGTTCGGTGAAATGATATACTTTAAACTTACCATAGTGAACCCTGGGCAACCCTGCCTGATGGGCAAGTCAATTTAAATCACAGAAGAAAGAGACATTTCAATCAAATGAAGCGTATTCTTTTCGAGAACACAGGGCAGCCTGTATATGCGCTATTCCAGACGATAGTACATCTGTGTGCCTGATAACTTCCATAACCCTGACGCCAGCCACCTGACGCCTGACGCCTGACGCCTGACGCCAGGCGGCTGGCGCCTGGTGGTGGTTGGCGCATAACTAACCGACTCCCTTATGGATGACGTTCTGAACAACGAATCAGCATAATCGTTAGACGTTCTATGATGACAGATTTTTAATATTAAAGACTTTTATGTTCTCATCAAAAATACATTTATATCCTTTTTTCGATTAAATTGTACGTAAACATGTTCAATTATTTTAAATACGTGTTAGTGTATATTTAAAATACTCAATTTCATAACATATGTGTTTTTAGTTAAGCAAGAGTCAAGACTGATATTTTGATAGATCGTCACGATACAGGCTCGCCTCGTGTGAACGTCACAAGATAATGCGCTTTAAATATTAAAGCTTTCTCAGCATTGGTTAATATACTACTTTTTGTTAGAAACAGTTTTGAGTGTTACATATAATTTAATTGTGTTGTCTGAGGGGCTGTCAAGGGCTGAAACGAATTTTTTTTTAATTGTATACTTAGATTAGAATATTCTATACAACATATACAAAAAATTATAAACTGCTACACGCTCTTAGCAGACTTCTGCTTAGAAATACTCGATCAAGTCAGCTTTTAAACAAAACAAACTTAATCGAGACATTTCATTCTTTTGTGAGCAACAGACCCACAGATTAGAGATCCACTTGTCATACTAACAACTACCCTTTTTTTGCGTCGAGAGACATCACCGCCGCCGCTGAACTAAAGCTATACAAAGATATAAAAATTAAAAAAAATAATTTGTTGTGAAAAATATTATTAAAATTAAACAAATTTATTTTATATTACAAATACCAAAAAAATTGAAATACCTACTTAATAATTATATTATTTAGAAAGAGATAAAACGGGTTTATATTAAGTATAACAAGTCATGGACATTTTCTATCAAATTAAATAATAATTTGATTGTATCTAGTAAACGTTGATCGACTTGTTGTTTGCTGAAGTCGGTGTGCTCGACGGGGTCGGTAATCCACTGTGTTTTATTGTGACACTACCCACACTTGTACTGTTGGAGGTTGCAATAAAAGTTTTTAAATAACCTTGCGTACATCTTTTCAAGTTGGTAAGTATTCGAATAGAATAACGTTCTAATTAATGAATAAAACGTTGAAAACAGGCCTTGAATGAAAACTAAAAGTCAGTATGTATTTTTTTTTATGTTTGCCTTTATTTATTACTAACAAAATAAACAAATCTCCAAAAATTAATGGGTACCTATGCATTTTCGACCCGCCCAGGGCCGTCAACTCACATTTCTAAATAATTCAGCAGTTAGTAGCAATAGCGGCTAGTAGTAGGTACGTTAAAACAATATTTGTAGGTGCCGATAATGCACTAGAGCTCGATCTTCCACCCGGTTATTACTGGAATGGTGACTGTTTCGGCCACACCTCTTTCGTCTCAGACAAGGTATACACACCTACCTAATTCCTACCTACCTACCTATAATTCATTATTGTGATTTTAAATTATTCAATTATATTCTGTTTAGTATTATGACAAGCGCTCCACCCGTCGCCCGCACACTCTATCATTTCATATTATGACGTTAATATTAATATCAGATGTGAACATCATTTACATCTGTATATTAAAATGTAACTAATGATCTACAATTACATTAAACCTGCTATAAAATCTTATAATGATATCCATATTCATTCTCAATCTAAAATAAACAGCCAACGAATGATTTAATCGAAATAAATAAAAATAAATCTGCATTAGTTGACTATTACCATAATATTTGCATACAAAATTATATACCTAACTGTTAAAGCAATACTATAAATGTATACTGTCTTGATGCTTAACCTCTGTGCTGCCACTTGAAAATATATTGTCATGGTAATCCTTCGTCTTAAATGTATCACAAACATATAAGCTCTGCTCTGTCCCGTTAGAGTAGGCAGGTATGCATCTTCCCACGATCCTGGCCTCCTTTTTTGGCTTCGTCTAATTTCCGAGCGTTTTCATGCGTTCTCGGATGAACATCGTCATATACTGCACTTTGAGTAGGCCTTTTTTAGGGTTCCGTACCTCAAGACCCTTTATTTTGGGAACGTGTAGAGGTATCGACTTGAAATTAAAAAGATAAACTTAAGTCTACAGCTTCTTGAAGCTCTGAAAAAAATCAACATCTAAGCTGACGTAACAAAAAGTTACGGCCGTTTATGCCGCAAAAAACGTATACTCTCAAGGGAATCAAATTTTAAAGGGTATTTCCATTTCCCTAGAACTATGAAATTCGGCAAGTAATACCGTCTTATACTACAAGTATAGGGGAAAATCTGAAAACTATATAATTATAATAAATCATAAAAAAAAACACGGAACGGCCGACGGCCCAAATTTTGAATTGAGTTAACCGTGCGTGTGTTATGGGGTATATAAAATGTAAAATGTACATTACTCCAGTTTATTACCCATGCACACTCACACACATATCCGTGTAGTACACATACACATGACATGCACTCACACACCTTAGCACAGATCTTGTTTTCATTATTATATCAATTATATTGCACTTGTCTTGTAAACGTATGGGAGGTGAATGCTGGTATCCATAACACGGGGAAACCTATTTTGGATGCTAGTTTCACACTCATGTTTCGTAACACAAACATTATAAATCCTAGCTAATGTATTATTACTATTACTGTAACTACATCGATTCCATGTTTTACTGTATTGTACATGACTTTAACGAAATAAATGATTTATTATTATTATCGTATGATTGGGCTTTTTTGGCACAAGCTTAAATAGATTTTTAATTATTTGTATGATGTACAGTTTTCGATTTATGACGAAGAATAAAAAAACCTTTTTATTTAAGTAAAAAGAAAACTATTTTTGATAATAGCAGATTAGCAATTTTAATTGGCAGTGGGCAGGCCACACAGCTCGATGAACCGATGGCCGTTGAGGTCGAAAGGTTCTCGAATGGGACCACGGACTGGCACGCGCAACATAAGACGGCCACCGACCAGGTGGACAGAGTTATTGAAACAGTTACCTTTGAAATGAATTATATAATAACGATGATTCATATATAATAAATCAAACATCGAGCGATTAACTGAGAACACAGGTGGCATCTTCAAATATTCACGAAGGTTGATCGCTTCTTTACTAATTAAATTCGTATTTGTTTGTGCAATCATCGGCTATATCAAAAGACTAAGCTGACATCTCGTTGAAGACAAAATTGTGTTTTATATGACGAGGTTATTTAAAAAATACCACTGCCCTATTCTCAAGTGTTTATTGATGATTACGTCATAATTCAATGTTATTTCTATGTATTCTGTTGCGTACAAAAGGTTGTAAATTGAATGGTTAGATAAAACTCTCATGTTTAGAAGTTGTGATCGTGCATGAGACGGTAGTTTTGTTTTATTTAATTTTGATTAATGATCAAGACTTACTCTTGTATTTTAGAATTAAGAAACGGTAATCTGTCACGTTTGGTAACACACGGGCACTGTTACGAATTAATGATGTATAATTATATAGGTGAATTAATATATCCTGCAAATAATTCATTCGTGGAATTCGATGCCTAAATGTCCCATGTGCACTATTAGCTACTAATTGCCTTATTACTTAACTTATTAGTTACTTATCGTACGATGTTTTACTAACAATCTATTTCCATTTAGAGTGGAAGTCATTTTGCATTTTATTTAAATCATAATAATATCATTTTCTCTGAAATGTCTGGGGTTTGATCACCATTTGATAGTTAGTACGTATTCAAAACATTACGTCGAAGGTATTACAAATGACATATAGATAGGCCTAATTTCTTTTAACTCAATTTTGATTATCAGTTCATATTGCCGTCCACAATACATTTTATATAACAGTTTCCCAAGAAGCAACATTTTTACGGCAATAATGGAGGGGCAAAAGTATCTTACTTACAAACGTCAGTTTTCATAATTAGATCATGTTTTTGTTTTCAGATGAGAGAGGTCTAATCCAGGGTGAATTTGGGTTCATCACTGCCGATGGAGTGTATCATGTGACCGTATACGCCACTGATGAAGAAGGAAGATTTAAAATATTATCGATGAAAAATATTAGGGTAAAGCCATGTAAGTTACCTACCTACTACATTTAAACTTATATTTATGCGTTATGCTAATATGATTCTAATAGCGGTACGTATATTTACAGATCCAACATATACGGCGAAGCAGACGAGTACTTCCGTGAGACAAGGCCACTCTCTCGAGCGACCAGCTTCATCACAAACATCGACACCGCCACCTCTAACTACAACATTCAAACCTATATCGATCGAACCTCCGGCCAAATCGTGCTCGTCCTGCAGTCTACCGACTACTTCTACACCGGCACCTATTCTGCCTTTCGAGCGACCTTTCAAGAGTAACCCTAATCAGATTGAAACAGTGAGCACTCCGACATTCCCCCAGGCTTTATCCCGATCGTCTTTTATTGGCCAGCCAAACGGAAACAGCGCATCAGAACAGCGAGTAGGTAATGGAACACCACAAAATGTCAATTATCCAACAAATTCACAAAAAAGACCACAGCTTTCTTTAGATAAAGAGCTACTACCGCCGCGAGATTCCCCGAACTCTCCACGACGAGGCTTGGGAGCAGATCAAAACCAACCAGCCAGAATAAATATTCCTCAAGGAAATGTGTCACCACCTGTAGAAACACAAGGCTTTCCACGAGAAGGTTTTGGAGCAGTTCAAACCACACCTGTGGAAATAAATGGTCCACAAGAAAGCTTACCGCCCCCTCAAGATTTACAAGAATTCCCACAACAAATCTTTAGTCCAGGTCAGAGCCCGCCAGACGGAAAAGCCGGTTCCCAAGCTTCAGGATTTATTAATTCCCTTCAATCATCGAAAACTCGAACTTCATCACAACAATCTCAAGTCCCTGTGAGGTCTTTAGGGCTACCACAAATACTATCTACAAGTGAAGCTGGTCAAAATTTCCCTAAAAGCCAAAATGTGACATATAATACTGAATACACAAGGAAAAACTCTGAGGTTGCTCGTGAGAATACACAAAATGGAAGAACACCTAAACGATTTAATACTGAACGCAACGGAAACAGCAATGGTGGAAATCAAGCGAATACCCTTCAAACGAGCTCACCAACTTTACGAAGTACACTTCCTACAAAACCTACATTAATTTCAGCACAAATGCAAATCGTAGACAGTAATACTGACATCCACCGCTTAGGCCCCGGCGAGCGCGAAGGATTGCCGGATGGAGTAACTAAAGATCATGTGAGTCAACTGTTATACACTTTCAACTACACCGTTGGGTTCCACGGTCATTTCGAAGAAGGATATACGGACGGAGTTAAACAGGGCTACTACTTTGTCACCGGCAGAAACGGAATTAGGACCCGAGTAGACTACACTGCAGACTCGAAAGGATTCCACCCTAAAATATCACAAGAAGTTCTCGACTTGTTATCGGACGATGTGCCAAAGCCAGAAACGGAAAAGGAGGAAAAATACGGTCTCAAAGGCTACGAATTTAAATGGCTTTATTATCCAGTCGAAGCTAAAGGACGATAGTTTAACTATACCTTGTTATTGTATACTATTAGTAAATTTAATGGGTTTTATCTCATTAGTAGAATTAATTAATGTAAGTTTAATGGCTTATGATATAAAAGTATGACATAAATATTATCATACGACCTATGAACTCAGCGTAGGAATAACAATAAAAGTCACTGCCAATATTACTCAATTGTGTAAAAGTAAAAGTTATATTATGTATCAGAACATTAAATCTATATCATGATATAGAGTTATGACATGTCGTAACGTACTAAACAAGTACCTATTCTAACTTACAAAGGCGAGAAAAAGTTCCGGGTCACTTATAAAAACTTCGATTACTTCTAAATTGTGTAACATATAGATTTGAAATTAAAGTTATTGTAAGGATTTTTATAATGCATATAATAAAATAAAATAAAATTTGTACATTACAAATGAAAAAAAAACATAAAATAAACTGTTTGTTTGATGTTCTGATGTTTCTGTAATGTGTACACAAATATCCAAAACCCGGGAACAAACATCTACGCTCATAACATAAATGTTTCCTTCAACCGGGGTTCGAGCCCGGGGTCGCGGTCCTAAAGTCGGTGTCACTCACTGATCACTGAGCATTTAAGTCCGTTCAGACGTGATTGAGTTACAAACATCCTGACATACATGTTCTAATACTTCCTAGTTTACAATATTAAGTAGGTACCTACTTACTACTGTTATGTAATGTAGTACGAAGATACTTTAGACACCGGAATAACGCATAGGGTCTTTGTTGGTCCAGAAATCAAAAGGTTCATGTGGTGGAAAAACTACATTTCCGCTAAAGGATATATAAAGCGTAGTCCACGCGGGCGTTGGTGTAAATTCTCTATCAGGCCCCCTCTTCTATAATCCAGCGGCTGTATTAGAGCCAAACGGTCCTGTAGCAGGCTTTTATAGCGGGAGACCAATGGGCCAACGCCTAGGTCTCAACGATCAAGCGCTCCCTCACGTCCAAATTCTCACTTCATTTAATGCAAATGAAGTAATATTGTGGGTAGTGTAACAACGTTGAACCAAGCCGCTCGCTGGCTCGTGGGTAGTTTGCTGCGGATACAGTTTCACCATCTCTGTCAACGCATCGTTGTTCACCTTTTTGTGGGCCGCCTTCTTTATGGTTCATTTTCTATTAGTGGCCATTCAACTATGCACAATGCGTTAATAAGCCGTTTTTTCTGCAAAATCAGCACTTTGCAGCAGAAACGGCTATTATACGAGTATATTATGTAAATTTTATATAATTAAAGGCATTGATATTGCGAGCCGTTTTTGTCGCGTTAGATATTCGTAAGCACTTTATTTTCAATGTATCCTACTTTGCCTGAGTTAAAAAAAACGAGTGAAAAAAGTCTTTATTCGAATATTTCTACGCCTATTTTTAGAATATCAATGAAAAAGTTGATATCGAAAATGAAATTTATGACTATGAAGGTTGAATAACAAATCAAAATATCTATTTTTATGTAACGTCAATTCCACATTTGAACCTCTATTACCTGTAGGTATAACAAATGTACCTATAAAAGAAACTGGACAAAATGAGTCATCAACAAAATAAGGTTCACTTTGTTTAAACTACTGCCAACAACAACAACGACTGATGTGGTGCTTACACCTCTGTACGGTGACGGGAAACCTTGTGCGTACCTATGTACCACGCTAGATGTTTACTGTTCAACCTCCCTTACACCAACTCTCATACGTGGGCATCAGAGACGAACACATCTTGAGCATCTCTTGGAGCAGAACAAGATATGAAACCGAGTTAAGTAAACTACAACATGTGCCACATTATTTTTTCAAAATATTTGTAATGATGATATGATTTTTGTAACGAAAAAACTCTTAAACTATAGGACCTGGAATAAAAAAATTACATACCTACTTAATGAAAAAAGTATTGATAACTTTTTGGTTCTCCTGACCTCGTATGCATGGAATTGCCACCTAAAGTAAAATCCATGAACTACGCAAGTCTAAGATGCAATAGAACCCCTATCATCGCTGAAAAGGCGGCTATGCAATAGCATTGTACCATAAAATATATTATATTAATGATAGTATTATTTTATTAAAGTCATTGATCAATAATAATGAAATAAAATTATAATGAAAGACAGTAATCGGTTTTTTAATATTTCACGCCATCTATCTATTTACTGTCAAACTACGTGAAAAGCAAGCTCTGTCTTCTTTTGATCAACCATCATTCATATAATTTGTCTGCTTCGAGCTAAGTTATACGAGTTCTGTGCTTCACCCGGAGATGGCAGCACAGTTGTATAAATCATTTGCAAAAATTAATTCATAAAATGTAATGTTATCTATTATAATATTACAGGTTATGTTACAATAATTGAGGGATTAACAGTTTATAGCCTTCGTAATAGTAATAATAGTATTCTTTGTTTTAGATACAGTATGTATATCGACGGTGGAAAGGAAAAACACTTGAACACTGGTCGAAAGTTAGATTTAGGCATCATTGAAATCAGCTATTTTTCTGCATCGATTGGTCTTGGTTTCGTGATGATCTGACCACTTTGATGTCGCTTCAAGTAATGGCACTTATAGGATCCATTTTTTTCAAACGTTAAATGAAGTGACATATAGAATTACAGCAATTTCCATTTACCGCTTGAAGTAGGTACCGGTCAGATTATTATTTGATGTGTTTTTCCTTTTTTGTTTCGGACATTATAGGACACTCAAATCGTTTTTCTCAGTCATTGGAAATACTATTTGAAACACTACATGTGTTTTTGGTTACCTATATTCCGTTGGTGCCCAGTTTTACCCACATTCGTTTTTACCTTTTGTGTGTATGATGGAATTGATGTGTTTTTCCTGTATGATTGTTATAGGATATTATTCACAACTCGATCTAATATTCCTCCATTTCTGTACCGATTCAACAAGGCGTGTCAACGCGCGCGCTGCGTCCACCATCTCCTTCAATTCAGCGATATTCACTTCAACGTGGTTTGTTTTTCAAGTCGAAGTGTCTATTACGGAAAACGCGCGCTACGTTTATTAATACCTATTCTCCTCTCCAAACGCAGCGCAGATATGGCGAGCCGTTTCTGACGAGTTAGCGTACCTACCTACTCAAAAATGAGTTGGAATTTCGAAGAATCCATCTATCTATCCAGTCTATGCTGAATAAAAAAAAAGTAGAAACTAGAAAATCGAATGCTTAACATTTTTTACAAGAAGTAGGTACCTCATGTATCGTGTGAAAAAAGTCTCATTTGAAAATCCCGAACCATGAAGGTTTTATGTCAATGTATCTATTACTTGCTATACAGCGGCAATTTCATACTTTAACCCATATTATAATAAATCATGAAACAAATTTTATTCAAAGTTTCACGAAAATGAAAAGTTATCCAACTTGATCGTACATAATACATAACATTTTCAAACAACTATTACTGTTTTGCTTTCTCGTTCTCTTATTCTACGTCAAATTTTTTTGGTGATCTGATACAAAGTGCTGAAGTCAGGAAGCCCAGTTCAAAAGACAACTATGATTCAATCCATTCAATAAGTCCAATGAAGGGAAAATTGCATAACTTTCGCATTCATGATCATGAACGAAGTCGAGAGCTCGGCCGCGAACATCTGCGCATGCTTTTGGCGGGAAAGAGTTGAACCAGTCGTTGCATCGCCGGCGCGAGCGCAACACGCGTTCGCTTTTTGAAATAGATGCGATCGCGAGCGCGACGTTTTGTCTCCTAGTCTTCCGAATGGAGGTATCGAGGGCACTCCTCATTGCCTATTGTTCCGATTCTTCGTAACATGGTGTGAATATGCATTGTTAATTCATAAAAGGAGTGTTAGTTCAACTTTCTTCCTTCACACTAAAAGCACATGTGAATGTCAATTTGACACTTGGACATAAGCTAGTAAAAGCCAAAGTAACTGATGTAAGTTGCTATTTACTCTCTATTTTTAACTATTCTAAGTTCAACTGATTAACATTACTAAAGAACAGAGTTATATTATTATAGGTAAGGTATGGTGCTGTTGCATATTAACATTAAAAATAACCGCAATAAAGATAACAAAGCATCAATGAATAAAGTTTAAAAAGTAATAATATGGAAATGATTTAACACTTTACTATACTGTTTATCAACTATAAATAATATAGTCAAATAATCCACTCTTTAAAATTCCTGGTGCAGAGGTACCCACAGCGCTGGCAGCATTACCTCGCTAGATGGCGTCGTCATCCCTTACACCAGGAACGAGGAATAGTGATAATTCAAGACATAAATATTATTCTGTTAACCCAAACAACATGACAAACGCTCTACTTAACTTCAATTAATACAAGTATAATCAAGCAATGTGGTAAACTGTTGGACTGAGAAGTGGCGAATAATATTGTTTTACTTACCATTAATATATTATGGTTCAGCAATTTGAGACAGACTAATATTATGTTTGCGAAAGATGTAAGGAGGTAACTATTGAGACGCCTAGTGTTAGATCGCAGTGGAAGAGGAAGCATGTGCCAGCGCGGTGCAAGCATAGTCACGGCATCCTCGCGGTGTGATCGACAGAGCTGTCAACGCGAAGGTCGCACGATCGATACTCACCCTAGGCCTGTACTTTCGCTGTTGATAACACCGTTATCAGAAGCGCATCATGGCGATAAGTGAGGTGAGTACCTACTGCAGGTACTCACCTTGCTAGCTACTACCTTCAAATTTGAATAACTGTCACCAAGCGCATAGTTTATTCAGACGGCTGTCTTTGAGAGCTTGTCAACATTGTAATTCTAGAATTATTTCACCTTCCGCATATCTGTTTTTTGCGTGCTATACCTTAGACCACGTCGTCACTTAACATCAGGTGAGACAGCGATCAAACGTAAGCGCTCTCTCTAATCTTTAAAAATATTCATATATACTTGAAACATTGGCACAAGACAAATACTACTTGTCGCTACTAGTATTCCTTGTGCTAATTAATGACTAATCTGTAACTAACTCGTACACCTACTATCACGATTCATTTTTCCTATTATTTATGTGTTGTCCCGGCCGCCGGAGAGGCTGAGCAATCAGAGTTAGGTATGTGGTAATAGACGTTAATATTGATATTAACTACGTGGACAATAAAACGTGCGTGCAGCTACGTGGAATTTAATTGAATTGAATATTCAAGGCGATATATTTTAATTAATCATTAAATTTTTCCCGAGTACTGGTGGAGGCACAGATCTAAAATTCGGGTAGGAATGGTCTCATGCGGGCACTGTGGGCACATGACAGTGATTATGTGCCTCAATTCCAACTCACTGTCATTAACTATAAGCGCAGATGTGCAACACTCGGAAACTTATACAGTTCTGCAGGTAGAGCTTACTTTTTGTTACCCGTTCCACCGTTGACGAGCACCAACCCTCAAGTTTTGAAATTCGTCACCTAGCACAGAAACCGTAGGTTAATTCTCCAAGTAATCTGTGAAACACAGTAAATACGTCGTGATTTTACACATAATTCTTGGCCTAGTGTTGTTAGTTGTCTACCTTTGATTATACTGGTATTGTCGCTGACCACCAAGTCGGGGTGTAGCCTCGCCTCACGGTCCGTGACGACACGGCTCGACCAATTTATATGATTATTTTGGTGTATATTCGGTAGGTCTGACCAAGAATTGGCGATTTATTACCAACACTTGTACAAACCCAACATACTTCCAAGCAAACTATCTTGATTCAGCGTTTAATTAGTTGTCATAATGTACCCATTATACTCATGCCTCAGATAGCATGCAAGAGTTTAGTATTCATAGCATACGAGCAATCATTACGCCTTAGTATTTTAATCATTATCATAAATATTAACCTTAATAGATAGCCCTGGAAGAAATCGCTGCTCTGCGATAAGGCCGCCGATGCAATTTATTTTAGTCTTAGAATATAATATGCAGTTCATATTTGTGAAAAATTTAGTGCAATAAACTGTCCTCTGTCAAAGCTAGGTGCTTGTGTCCCATAGGTATTCATAAAATATTTATTATTTTATTTATTTATTAACATTCACACAAGGTCTTCGGGTCCCAAACTAGGCATAGCCTGTGCTATGGTAACCTGATGACTGATATATATACTTATATACAAATACATACAATATAATAGTTATATGCATTAAAGTATTTATATAATTGTGAATAAAATAATACAATACTCATTCCGTTATATTTTGTAATGTTTATTTTAAGAAAATTGTTAGTTTCAATACAACACATTGTTCAGACTACAAGAATAACAAACAAAGCCATGTAACAAGCGAATATCTTATTTGAGCAAACACCTGTTGAGCAATAAATGCAAATATAGTAAACGTAACTGAACTGAATGCATTATGTGTACCTACCCAGCTACCTACCTCCGCGCTGATAACAATGTTGCCGTGTCCAGTAGCGCGCCATTTTACTTCTAGCTCCACTGTAACTCGCCGAGTATGCGGTGGTTCAGCTTCCCTTGTAGAAGCATGATACCGGAGCACATGTTTATAACGCTTCGGCATTTCATTTGATTTGTTTTGGCTGTTCTTTATGTAGATGTGAGGAAATACGCTCAAGCGCTAAAAATAGCATGTGACTAATTTCAATTATTTGCGCAATGCGTAAAGTTAGATAAGTTTTGCCATACCTACTATAAAAAATGATTCAGGTTGTAGACCCTTCGTAAGTAAAACCTGACCCTAATCCCTCATACTATTCGAGATCTTTTATACAGAAGAAACCCAAGGGTCCACATTCAGATGATTTATTCGTCTAAAGCCATCCGATCGCCTGTACTGTACTTAAAAATCAGCTGACACACCTCCTTCCCGGAGAACAATTATTCTGTCAGTCGCTCAATGATAACCGAATTTGTACATTTCAGAGTTATTTGAGCATTATTTGGGATTTGTAATTTACAACAAAGAGCCAATAAGAAAAATATAAAACGATGTCTCTCATATATTAGCACTGACGTATGTTAAATATTGCCTGTTTCCTATTTTAAACGGTATATTTTGCAAAAACTAAAGCGGAACACGCGTCTGTCTCCCTGATACACTCATCGAGGACAACATACCGTTTTGTCACGTTATTCGCAGCAATTCTATGGGTGGCTCTTATTTATTATGGTAGGTATAGTCCTCATTATTGTAAATCAATGTAGGTATCACCTATCGGAATTTTATGTAAAATTTATACAAATATGTCCCTAAATTAAAATTTATAGAGAACTCTCTTGTTAATAAATGAACAGTAGGTCAGGTTTGTTATGTGTCTGTGATGTGTTTAGGTTAGCTGATTATACTATTTTACTGTTATATATGATACCAACAAACGAACAATTCTTGTAGGTATATTATATACTTCCAGGCTATCTAGTAGGCGGCTCTTACGATTAAAAGAAAAAAAATGCAGATATAGCGTTTTGTTTTAAAGTTTATCTGTACAGATTGAATAAAAATATATTTGTGCATAGTCATACGGTTAAATTATAATATTACATAATTATTGTATGTACTAAATAAATAAACAAAACAAAATAAAAAAGTGGCTTGTACATACAGAAGGGCTAAAAAGACCCATTATTACATACTAGGTCGTTTCTATTTACTCGAGTAGGTGCTAATATAATAAATATAATTGAATAAAATATATATATTTGTAAACGTTGGTTAATGCCTTTAGTAGTATGTCTAGCCGAGCGGCGGGCTCTCCCAGAGACTGGCGACGAGCGAGTCTTCTCCGCGGAGGAAGCTTATTATATCTGTGAGGGACGCGGAGTGGAAGTCCGATGCTCTGTGGCCGACGCAACGGTAATAATAATTCAATATTAGAATGCTCTTTGAATACCTGTAGTTTACAATATTGAAAGGAAGTATTACATTTATTTCGTTTCCTGAAACGTCAGATTTCAATCAAGAAACAATTCCCGAACGAATCGATTTACATGCGTGCCTATAAACGAGAACACGACGCCAGCTCAGCGACACAGATCGGTTAAAATTTGTCACAGAGATAGATTAAATAATGAACACACAGGCTAGTTTATGTCGGGAACACTGCGCCGATCCCGTGGGATAACTGAGGGGACTGGACAACCGTATAGTCCACGTCAATGGTATACAGCTCACACAGATATCTTCAAACTATAGTTCTGCATGTTTGAACGATGTTTATTAGGTATATTGTTTGATGATTATTTATAAAATCAATTTCATTTCTGTACTATACTAATAAATAATAACCAGGTATAAGGTGTGCAAAGTATACTTTTCTTAGCGTTTTTTTTAATTTCTTAGATGCTTTATAGATCTGTCGTTGGACCACTATTTCACTGGAAGGTCAGTGACGAAGTTTCAGAAATGATAATTGCATAATCATTAATTAGTGCCCAACATCTGAATCGGTCAAAGGTGTAATCGCGCTAGTTCTAGAATGCAGAGTGCTGTCCGAACACACTCTGTGTCAGGTGACATTTGGGGGTAGCTAATCGCGATTCATTATAGAGCAAGCAATGACAAATGTCAGGTGGCGCGGGGTTCACCTGCGCTGGTATTTCCCCGTTACACCCCTTTTTATAAATCCTTTCTTTATCTATGTGGTTGATCACCTGTTGGTTTGAACTGTTTGTAGATAGTTACAATATTTTTTTAAATATACATACGACATGACTCACGACTATAAGGTTTACATTAAAAGTATAATATTCTGTGACTATAAATGAGCATTTTGTGATCTCATCTCTCCTAACCTTTAACTCATGAACTTTTAAGAATCTTTAAAATATTTTCTGTTATCAATAATAAAATGATATCTCATCGTTATAAGAGTTGTGGAACCTGAATGGTAGTGGCTCTTGATTTTACACTAATAAAACTTTTAATCCATATGTATGTACATACATATATTGTATTCAACTTTTTTATTATATACTTTACTAGTAGCGTCCCGCGGTTTCACCCGCTTGGATTACGGTTTTCCCGTTACTCAATTATACCACGGGAGCTATATTTTTTCCGAGAAAAGTAGCCTATGTGGTAATCCAAGGCTTAAACTATTTTCATACCAAATTTCATCGAAATCGGTGTAGCCGTTTGAACGTGAAGAAGTAACAAACATACACACAAACTTTCGCATTTATAATATTAGTAGAATTAGTAATTCTTTGTATGCGTTTTTGCAAAATGAAAATACGTTACGTGGTGAGGCTCGCGCCCGCCGCCTGGCACGATCATAACTCCCAGATGAAGAACTGCAAATATGTTTGAAGCCGGTCGGAGACTAATTTTCCGGCAAATGTCACGTTCGTCCTAGCCGTTTCCTAGACAGGAATAAAAACAAAATAGATGTAGAGAAACATTTATCTCAATTTGGCTACCGACACTCGTGCATATGGTCGCAGTCGCGCAGGCCGCGCTCTATTTTATTGGGGTTTGTTTACGAAGCAACTCTCGTATATGTTAATTTACTTAGTTTATAACTGAGTCAAAGCTACTCGGGATCAAACTACATATTTAAATATATTTTTTAGTCACCCAAATGTGTCATCTCATTTCTATAAATGATAGGTGCTATTAGGCACAGTACGTGCTAGTTTATGTCACAGATGAACTTGTTTCCTGAACGGAATCAAGTTACCAGTCCGCGTTTCCTAATATTAAATGAGCTCCATACTTAAATATTAGTACCCAGTATAGTGTATTTATATTAAAATTTAAAAATGAACATGGGAATCAAATTAAATAGTCCCTACGCTTACTGCTACATATGTTATGTAACCACAATATTTATGCTAGCTAGCGGATGTAGACAAAATGCAAACGCTGAAGCAATCTAAGAGGAAAAAAAAATATACCAATAAATAAAACCGACTTCAACACTCAAAAGTGTGAAATAACTTGTCGAGGTCGGTACCATGATGTTCAAAAGTAACTATTATTGAGGTAACATTTTTTTTTCACCCTTTTCAGCGACCTTTGCTACTCACGGGGTTAATTGTCATTGTGTATGTTCACCGATATCTTCACCCGCAACTATAATATCGTCCACTTAGCCGTAACACTGTGTAGTTACTGGAGCGTACATGGGTAACTCAAAAACCGCTTGACCGACTATGATGAAATTTAAATTTAAAGCGACTCATCAAAATCGGTTCACCCAATCGAAAGATCTGGGGTAACCTTAAAAAACAAAAGGGTAGAATTGAGAACCTTCTCTTTTTTAGAAGTCGATTCAAAATGTTATTGGCATCGGCGTATAGGTTGAACCGAGGCTTCAAAACTAGAACACTGGTGCAGGGTTGCTACGATATTTTATTTTATTTGCGGATCTAGGGTCCCTTAGATATAACTCTGGAATCTTAACAAAAAATAGGACTAATTATATATATTTCTACATCCCTACTCCTGTATGGCACCTATAACACAGAACATCACAAGCGTATTTTTATTTTGTAGGAAAAATGTAAGTTTGTGTCTCTGAGGTTGCCTGCGCCTGCGCAGGAGCTTATTTTAGTCGCATGAGGTTTAAATATCATTGTTCCCAACATGAAAATATACATTTGATAAATTATTTACTCAATCTTCGCAATATTTTATCTACATAATTATAGACTCAGACTTCACTAGAAAACCTACCAATAGCTTTTAATATTCGTTTCTACTTTGAAAAGTTAGATAACTAACTTAATATGAGATGGAAAATGTAAATATGCATTGATCAGAACAGTGTCGGTCGAGAGTTCTGTAGGTACTCTACCCGCTAAACATTTCAACAGGCGCAACAAAACTCGTTATCAACACTCAAACAAGGAACACACATTCACACTGAAAACTGCACCTAATCAGTTTCAAAACTGCTCTAAACCTGCTAACGTATTAAGAAACCCGTAACTCTCCGGTGTCTGTATGATTGGCAGGCGTCGCCGTCGCAGTCGCCGTCGAGTCGAGCTATGCACTGCCATAACTATTGCAATGTTGCGGAATATAGGTACACTATTATAATATATAATAGTTAATGGTGCAGTTTCTGGGACTTGTATAAACTGCACCGCATTTTATTACAGCGCTCCGCCACGTATAAAAGTGACAGTGTGTCTCACTCACACGATGATGTCATATCATAGTGGACAAACACCCGCTTAGTATTCTGAGGACGTATATATTTTCACTATCGTTGGATGTACTATTGTACTGACACTTTCTATAGTAAACATGGCCCATAAATGTTGGTATAAACTAATGATATGTGCGCAGTGCCATAATTATGATGTCACGGTTACTAAAACTGGGTTGAGTAATGTACCTACCTATATGCTGACCCACCGTATTTAGTCTACTTATAGCATAGATGCTAATTGTGAAAGTACTATTTACGTAAACTAGCTAAAACTCCGTAAAATCCAAATGCTTTTATTCTATTTTCGCTAAAATTCAAATTCGTATAACTCATATCGATGCAGTTTATAACAGTTTATAACGCACGACTTATTTTACGTAGAAATAGGGTCTGGGGGGAAGAGGGCCCACCCACGCATGTCTTTGTTAAAATCTAACATCAGCTATCATCGTAGCAATGTATCGAGAAAAACAAAATGCATGGTACACGTAGTTAGGTTAGGTTATAATTATAGTTCAGTATTAGTTGTAAGATAGACTAGGGGATAACGGGACTAAAGGGATTTGTGAAGTTTTTAGTGTGTTAAGTAAAGTTCTGATTATCTTATGAAGTTGTAATGATATTATGCCATAATCAATAAGCGTAGTCTTAGCTCGCGGGGCCTCAGCGCCCTGACAATAATAATAAAAAAGCTTATAATACGTACAAAACCTTACAATTTTTATTGAATGCACATTGTATAACTCATACTACTTATATAACACGATTATGATGATAATGATGGAAACTGAAGATGATAGAACTAAATAATGTACCAGTTTTAGGGAATACAATAACATACATACTAAACTATACAAACCTTGGGAAAGAACTATACTGTAGCACGCCTGCCGGGTCCCTTAGCTGTATGTAATACACAAAGCTTGGACCCCTATCTGAGCGTGTCAGTTCAGATGTGATCTACAACTTAATTATGTAAGAAATAAAGATTTACAAAGATTAAAGAAGAGATTAGCCCACCTCACCGGCGCGGTGGTGAGGTCACGGTGGACGGTATGACCCACAGGTTGACAGATCTGTGGTATCACCCTATTTGGTCATTAGTTTCACTTACACATGACATGTGTTCTACGTGTCTTCTTTCTCTCTACTGTCACTTCAACTAGCCAACTCGCTACATAGTACCTACCTGTGCCACTTTTGTTTTTCTTTGGATCTTTTTGAATTGGATTAGATCCCCCCTTCGAGTTTCTTATATTACCTTCTTTAAGCTTATACCGACATGACCCCACAGTGGTCAGATCTGTGCATGATCCCCGTACTGGTGAAAGAACATAGTTAAGGCCTTATTAATAATGTTATCTTAATATTAGTAGTAAACCAAATGCAATAGTAAACCAAATGCAATATATGATATAACCTGCGGGCTCCAAACTAGGCAAAGCCTGTATCTTGGTGGCCCAAGAAGGTGAGCGCATCGTGTAGCATATCACACGCTGATCGATAACATCCGCCTCCGGAAATAATACTATTAATACTAAAATAAAAAAATCATAATAAAAACTATTTCTCTACGTTTAAGATATGCAACTGAGAGACTGCTAAAACTTAAAGACTGCTACACCAAAGTTGAACATCAGATTATTGTAATATAAATATTTCATCAATTTTTTCGTCATTCGTAATTGAAACAACAAAGCGTCATAAAAATCAAACAGACGACTGTCATTTAATCCCAGTGATTAGAACGTCAAATTGGGCACCAGAGAATCGATAGCAGTCGGTGCGGCTTCGTGTCAATGTCACGAGTGCGCACGCGCACGCGCAAGCGTTGCCGCCCACTTCATAGCCTTCTCAAATAAACTGGAGCACTTGGACACGCACCGAATATAAATATTTGTCTCCGCTTGTCCACGCTTTTATGGACATGAGGCTTAATTGGATGAATCATGACCTTCTCATATATATAACTAAAAAGGTTGGTTGGCAGTCGAATTGTTAAGCGTACCTATATGCCTACTAAAGTTTACGTTTTCTAACGGACTAATGCTGTTTGCCTCTACCGGCATTTACAGCTTCACCGGAGGGGAGACAGAGAACGAGGGTAATGCGAAACTTTAATATACCATTTGTTCGTTTGTTGCAGAGATCTCCCCCCCCCCCCCCCCCCCCCCCGCGGTGCGGTGAAACATGCTGAAACAGGGATTTCTCGTTTGGGTGAGTACGTGAATATAGTCCATGTTTCAGTATTGGATAATTGGCTCAATACAACAGGATATCACCGAAACAAACTAACACAACGGATAATTACTTATTTCGAAAACTATACAAACTGGCTTCCGTAGTTTTATCTGTAACCATTTTCAATATTTTCATGAAAATGACGAGAAACAATCGACCATTTTTTAGAAAAGTTACTAATGTGAAATGTTTTTTTTTTTTTATTGATTTATCATATTAGTAACAAAAGGTTTTTTTCAAATGCCGCATCGGTCACGGACGTAGTTTTGAGGAACAAATACAATACAAATGAGAAAAAATACAAATACTTGGTAATCTTCAACATGTTCTTCAAATGAAAAAGAAATACCGAACTGATTTTGATGTGATTTTCATCGGACCAATCTAAAAATATACTCCATCAAATTAAAACTCAATATGTTTTTCAAATTACGGAGTTCTGACTTCTGAGGTTACAACCATAAAAACAACCAAATCAAAAACTTCCTCCATTTTGAGTTCCTTAGAAATAATAATGTCACTTCACAGTTGGCTCCCGTCCCGTCCCGTCCCATCCCGTCCCGTCCCGTCCTGTCCTGTCCCGTCCCGGCTTCGAGAAGCCTGCATTGAGCGTTGCTACTACTTTAACATTGCTACCTTAGAATAGGTAACTGAAATATATGCAAATAGTTATTAAGGTATTTCTTCATCAAGTTTCCAATTTATTTAGCCATTATTGTGCATCGAACCGAGGAGCAGCCACCGTTTGATTACGTCCACTCAAACGTTTTCTTTCAGCCGATTCCTTCGCGTGATGCGATAGACATGAAGTTCACTCTTTTATGTTTAGTCATCCTCGAATGTTGGCTAGCGTGCAGAGTGTGTGCGGTAAGCTATATCCAAGTAGATCGATGAGCCGGTATCACCCACCGACTTACTGACTGACCGACATACTCATCACATTCTTATTCATGGTGATACTCATTTTTCGCCTCAAGTACACAGATAAGTTACAGTTGCAGATTCAATCTTAATTTATTGTTTCCTTTACAGGTTTATAATAAGGATGTAGTTTGTGTATTTGATCAGGTAAATACAATGTTTATAACTTAATCATGCTTCGTGTCCATTACATTGGTTACTGTTTAAAATGTTGAGTAAATGATGTTAGAAGCCCGCGGCTCTAAAACGTTGCCACTAGTAGTAACGAATCCCCTCGAGCTAAGGTTACAATCCGTCAAACTCTTCTAGGTCACGATTAACAACTTCAAATAGTACCTACAATTAACGTTTACTGCAAAATCATGACAGATATACATATGTGTTAACCTCGAACGATTCCTTATTGGACTGTTCAATTATTAACAATGATATTTCAGGGCGCAAGTCCCGTATGCAAAACAGCCGCAAGGTTGAGGCGACGCAGTGTCGGCGTTATCGATAACTTACCTTCGCATGACCCATATATACCGAGGAAAAACGCTTTATTTTACGACTGTACTGAACCTGAATGTAAATCGATAAAACTCGAGTCTTTAACGGAGTTAACGTCTCCCAAGTTGATCCTTAAGTCATGTTTTAACCAAGTACCTGACACGTACGAATGTGAAACAATAAGATACAATTATTTAAAAAATATCGACAAGATATTGTTCCTATCGAGCAACATACACGACAAGACGTTCTATACCGTCGATTGTTTAGTGTACTCGGACGGTGGGCGCGTGTGCCACCACAAGGCCGGCGACGAATCACACCCCAACTTGGTCGACGCCGGGGCGATGGCGAGGCCCGGGGAGGCCAGCGTCCTCGCTCAAGACGAGTTCATCTGCGAAGAGGGAGAAGACAAACAAGTACACTGTGACCTCGATCCTTTCACACCGTTCGATGACGGTCTAAAAATCAAGGAGAAAATCAAATTCGAAGGCGATATTTTGTTGAAGACCGGCCCCAACATCGTCGTCCTGAAGCGGAGCTGCCTCGGGGAATGGTGCGGCTTCAGCGGACGAATGTCTCCGTCGCGCAGAAATAGCGAAAGATACCCGTACGAGCCCCCCGGGGGTTGGATGTACAGGTGCTATTACGCCAAGAAACAACAAATTTGCAAGCCGGTGTACAACACGAATTTGCCAGAGTACCAAGAACGAGAATGGGCAGATGCTTAAAATACGTGTCAATTCGTTATTATTCGCAACACAATGCTGCATACCGAATATACGATGCTACATTGTATGGTACGGTAGGAAACACAATTGAATTAATCAATTGTATTGTATTCAAGTCTAATCAAAGCCGGCGATTCCCATAAAGTTGGGACAATAAACGGAACAATAAATACATGGGGCAGGTGACATGGCGCTAACAGTATAGGTACACTCGTAAATATAATAAATTGAATTATTGCTATTTTAGCAGCTTGTTACACATTTTTTTAATCATCTATTAATGATAGACCAATATAGTAATAGGTAATCCGAATTGACTATTTTACGTCTGACAACAACATTGGTGTTAATGAGATTATCTCTCACCATGATTAAATTGAGCACAGAGAGCGAAAGTATCGGCCCCAATGGACACAATCTACGCAATTACATACAGGACCCAAATCGAAGTAACGACGCTTGCTTTTGATCACGTAAGCCTTATGTAATCAGTCCAAAGGCTTTTTAAGGGAAAGGCCTGTTCCGCGCACCTCTCAGAATAATACGTTTTCTTGGTCTTCAGTATAACATCACTTAATATTATGGAATCAAGAAGAATAACTGTTGTAAATATCACTAAAATGGTTAACCTTTTGCAGTGCGATCTATTTATCTATAAATATACGGTCCCAAAGAAAACTAGTAAATAGTACCTACTTCCTATTTACCCTCTAATGATTAGTGGATTAGTGTTCAAATACCCATTATATATAATAATAAATATTCGAAAATATTAATACTAAAACCTCATAGTTATTTATGTAATATAAAATTTGTGAGTGTGTATTTTTAAAAATCTTTTTAAACCATTGAGGCACAACGCTATTTTTTCATAATTTTTTAAGAGAATATAAGTAATACGTATTTCAGAGATTGTTCTGAGTGAGGAGAAAGTATACATATGACTATATCACACTAATTTATAAATTGCCGTTTTTGCTAGTTTTGCTATTCTACTTCGATAATAATTGTAATTGCTACGCAGATCTCATTTGGACCGCAATGCAATTACCTGCAATGGAATCGAGATGCAATTGTTATTTTAGCGGAATACCAAGTTTATTTATTATTACATTTGAATTGAAATTGCACTGTATATGAATTACTTGTTTTAATAAATAAAACATTGGCACCTGAATATATAAGCTACTTTTTGTTCTATAAAACTAATATTATAAATGTGATAGTGGCGCCGTCTGTCTGCTACGCTCTCACGCCTAAACCTAAGCGCGCTGATTTCATAAGCCGACATAACCGATGTTGGTATAGAGATAGGTGGGACATATCGGCTATCCCGGTAGCATTCCCGTGGGATAACTGAGGGAGGGGAAAGCCAAATGCCGGCGTGCAAATAGTTAGTAGTATAAATAAATAAAATATAAATATGGCACTAAATAAATTACGAAATTATATTTTTTTTACTTGATGTTATTTTTGATATGTGTTATATAATAGGGTTTTGTAAAACTAGCCTGATTTGTTATTTAAGTAGGCAGAATAAATAGACAATCCTGCACACATAACTTAATCATGTACGTAATGATACCTCTTCATTGCGTAAAGCATGGTCGGTCTAATACAATAATAAATTTCACCATTAGTAAATATATTATATACGCTCTAATAAGGTGCTAGCTATCTCTAAATCAACAAAGAAAATTACCTCATAATATGTTTGTATTTGCAACCGACGGTTTGTAGTTTCGCTGTTTGATCAACAGTGTCAGAATCGACCAGAAGACCAGGGTGGCATAACATGTCTACTGATTTCATGTTAATATTCGGGCCAGGGCAGGCCGACTCGGTGCCAATAACACAACGTCAAAAATCCAGTTCATAGCGGCCGGAATCCGTGTTGGACCTGTGCTCGGGCTGTGTCAGTTTTGTACGAAATTGACAAGTCTCATTATAACAGACTACGGAAACTTACGTCCTACGGGTGACGGCACTGAATCAACATTAAAATATGAACACTTACCTTTAATATTGAAGATTTATCCGCATAATCCGCAGAAGTAACAATTCCTTAACGGTGAGGCCGTTAAGGAATTGTTACTTCTGTCACCAGCTCGTCGAAGTGATCTCATTTTCATCATTACACTCCAAACATGAAACTTTTTTTTTAACTTATTATAAGTTTGCGTTTGACAACTGTCTCACTGATGTTAAGTGATGACTTTGTCTAGGATGTAGTACGCAAACCTAGAAGGTACCTATTCACTCGCGACTTGGAGTCTCCAGGATTGTACATAATATCTTATATATAACTTAATTAATGCCTTAGAAATTTCATAAGAATCCGTGTATTGTTTGTATACATTTGTATATGTATACAGAGTATTAGTAAATATCACTTTAATACTTACACCCAAAATGGTGAATATACGTAGATCACCAAAGCGAAGTGCAAAGCCAAGCAAACAATCGCGAGGCAACAACAATTAACACATGGCGTGCCCCGAGCTCGGGACTCGTGTGGAGGACAAAACTCCACTCGTGCACAACGCGACACGCGTTCGTGTGCGATCATTGTTTCTTGTTCACCGACTGGTATTGTCGCTAGATCAACTGAATAATGCGAGTGCGTACAAGTATCTAACCGTATAACCAACACTTGGACGGAATACGATAACTAATAGACATTTTTTCTGTATCTGACTCCAGGACATGTTAGAAACTGTCAAACGAATGGTATGAAAATTGGACATGTAAATAACAATATTGAAGTTACAACAGTCCAGATCCAGCAATGGCATACGTATATTCATTTAAATGTAGCATGGAGGAACAGTGGGCAGTGGACAACATACCCGCAGTTACCGCGAGTGGACCGCTCGACACAAAGCGAATGTGGGGCGAGTTATCGGGCAACTTACCTTCCAACGCTTGCGCAACTCACGGCGCTGTGTTGTGTTGTTCAGGGCTGCTCCTAGCAGACAAACAATAAATTCGCATTAAAGGAGCCAAGATAGGCTATAATTTATTATACTAAATATTTTAATATAAATATCATCTCACGTCTCGTAATCACTTTTTGGCGCGCCCATCCCAAACCCGTACCGATTATTTGTTAGCTACCACACCGCACTAGCAGCTGGCAATACAAAGTCATAGGTGGGACCGAAGACATTACAGAGGCTCGCGGGTGTTTACGGGCAGAAGGGGCGGGACAATTCATGATGCGAGTTGATTTATATATGTAATACAAACATTTTCGTAAAAACATAATAATCGTACGTTTATCGACTATTATAGAACACCGTCCGGTTCAAATCTCATCAGCAGCCGAATTTTGTCAATTCAATAGCATGAAGTTAATAATGCAATAAACCATTATTAATATTAGATAATGTCACGTCCTTTATAGTCATACAGATCTGCTTTAATTATTATGTACTTAGGTAACATATTTACATCGCGTATCCTTTAATTACAGTTATTTCAGTGATGGCAACCCTGAATATTACTAGTGACTGATTTTGAACTTTTAACTCGGCTCTTGTAACAAGTAGGTAGGTCTTTCTACTACGAGTACGACTAAGCTAGTCAAAACTTGACTACCTATTAGGATACATTAGGATACACCCACTAATTCCACACCAGCCATGTCCATGGCTGTCTATTACTGACCCAGTTGCAGAACCCACGGTTCATAGATCGTAACCGCGGCGGCGGCGGCGGGGAGAGAAGTTTCAAGGCTTCTGCTAATCAAAGATCTCGACCACTGTGAATTACCTTCACCTGTACCAGCGCAATATCTCACGCATTTTTTGTAGAAACAATCGACCGCCGCCGGCCGCGCCTTTATCTAGCGATAACAGGCACGCCTTGTCATCATAGTTGTGTAGGGGCTTTTGTAATCGCGCAAAACTGGAGCAGGACGTTATGTGCGGCACTGCACTGAGTGCACTGTGCGCCAGGTCATTAAGAACAAAGTAATCATAAACAATATATTATTTTAACATATCCAATTAGGTATCCCCGTCACTTGTGCTTCGTCAAATATAAACATACAAAAAACCTGCTAACCACAAAACGTATCGATATGGTGTGGATTTTCGTACTCAATTTTCCGGCTGCATTTGGCGTAATAGAAACCACTAGCTGATGCCCGCCAGTCGCTTCCACGGGCTATGATTTTTCCTCTATACCTCCAAATATCACAATATTGTTTATTTTATAATAACCGCATTAGCACTCAAATTTCAATGTGTTGATCGATCATTCAGTTACGGATTTCAATTATAATATTATATTGATAATATATGATAATATTAATTACCTATAAAGAATGCAATAATATTATTTAGGTGACGGCTTGTAATGGACAATCGTGTGTTTCACATATTTCTACTGAAAAACTTAGTCATTTGAGGATAAAAACAGTCATGTGATCTATTTATGGTTTCGACCACAAATGAACCAGTAGTCTCCCTTGACTCATTTCCCCCTACTCACCGATCAATCACATACCTGTTAGGTTCAAGTCGTCTCGCCCCTCATTATTTAGTCATTTGAAATGTTGCCAGGTTTACGACAACCTCCTGTGAGTCAAGGAGTGATACACTGATATCTGATAGCCAATGGTTAGCAATTACGCAAAACTAGTATTCGTGGTCCGCTCTTTACCGTGGGAGTTTCCTGAGAGGAACTAAAGCTTGTATAATACACGACGTACATACCTACCACAGTTACGACTTGTTACACCGCGATGACGACTCTATCCGTCGGGCGAAGAGTTATTACATAATAAAATTGATATACAGCATAGCTAGTAGCACCCGAGATACACTGCTGCTGCTGGATTCGACAATACCTATAATATATTTACGTATATTATTATCGTATTGATCGAAAAACTGTTATTATAATATACCAGCGAAATTAGCTCTTGATAAGCCAATTTCGCTGGGATTTTATATATTATAAGATTATAAGAGTAAATAGTTATAAGATAAATAATTATAAGAGTTAAAATACGATTAATGATAATACTGTTGTTAATAGTTTGTTAACTTAAACGTTTTTATAATATATATCACGTATATATTTCAAAATAATAAGAATATTTACACAAAACTTACTTTGTTGAGAAGGTAATATCATAGTCAATATTTTTATTGCACTATCCATAGTAAAATTGTTGTTTGTAAACTTTAGTCCATTTCTATGACTGTATTGAAACAAAACAGAAACTTACCTAAGATTGTAAACTAAATTGGCTAACCCAGTTATTTGTCTTGACCAATGTTATAAGTAGCATTGATATATAGCGTAGGACTTACCTACTTTATGGCATTGCGTCAACTCTTACTATGTATATACATTGATGTTGAAGCAAAGAATAATGTAATCTGTGCCATTGCTGTAACTTCGGTTAGGTAGGCGGCGACAGATAATATATTATGTCTACTAATTGGGTTTTGATCAATATTTGGTCAGTTTTCCGCGCGCTAGCAAAGCTGCTCGTCAAGAGTTTAATGTTTTATTTTTATTCCCGTTTTTGGTTCCGCATTTCATGTGCATTTAGGCAATTTCAGGCACCCATTTATGTTGAATCAATTATAACCTGACAGTTATTCCCTGCGATTTGATGCGTCCATTCGTCACCAGACAAGAACAGATTCTCATGCTTAATTTCAATTAAACTTCTTACATATGCGCGCTTTCATTTCCGTTTACGCGTAGGTATCTGATACGTTAATGACTGCTGTCAACGATGATATTATCCACGGCACGAAACTCACCCACAAAACCTAGTGAAACGGCGGCTGCACTGAGAGAAGCACATTTCTCAGGGCCACTGTTTTGTTTCCATTTTCATTGTTAGTTTTATCGCCCAGATCTGGCCCGAGGAATATTATACTTTATAATAGCTTTTGTGAACTGTGAATATACTTACCTGCAACGTTTTCGAAATGCATCGTGTTTTTACGCATTTCCTTCTAACAAGCGTCGTGTTTATAATTCAAACCTTTTCATTTGAACCGATCATTAGATCATCATTTATACATCGGCATTGACCACCAATTGCGGTAGTGGTCAAATGCTATATCTACCAAGTATGAAACCTAACCTTCCACACTAGTCATATACACATGCGTGTGTTCTGTATCTGTGGAACTGTGGTCTCCTGTTCATCCTGCGACGACACTTTCACTGTCCACGCACGAGCAGCCGCCGGCCGCCGGCGCGCACTCAGCCCGGACGGTCTCATCACCAGAAACAAACACTTCACGTGACAAACGCCGGCACTAATTTATAAAAGTATTCATTAGTAAATGTGAACCGAGCATGCACGTAACCGCTGCTCTTAGTCGTATTCTTTCGCTCCACTTTGACGCGTAGTACCTACTTTTTCGTTTCTATTCGTCGCACGGAACCTTAACTAGCTGTGAGATGTGCACTTGGCGGACTAACGCATACGAAGATAGAATGCTGAAAGGAATCTATTTGTGTATTATTGAATTCGATGGCACGAGATGCACGCGGACAGAAGTTATGTAAGATAGGATTTATTTTGTTAGTGTCAGTTTTTTTGTAACCATGAAATAATATTATGATAATAATGGAAAAAGTATTAAAATTTAATTGTTTACCGAATATCGGTGTAGATTATCAAAAAAAAATCATTAAATTAATAATAATAAAATAAAATTAAAATAATGTTCATGAGAATATAATTGTCTATCTAGTTTATCACTCGCAGAATGGTTCAAAACAAACGAGACGCAACGAACGGAGCACCATTTTATTCCTCCATCAATTTATCCGTTGTTATTATTGAATAATGAACTGCATTATAAGTGACTGCGACGGAAAGATTGGTTGTGGTTTCGGCCAGTGTCAGCCAAGAAATCTAGGCCTTTGAATTTCGGCCTTAGTTTCAGTCAATGATGACTCAATATAATCGTAATAAACTTTTGAGAAATATCAAGAATCACATTTCGCCGAAATAATTTTGCTAGAACCCAGCATTTAATGAAGCCAAGGGCTCTACGCTCGATAGGGTAGAACAGTAACAGTTGTTTCTTCAAATGATGAGTCAAGGCTTTTCATCACAGCGGCGCGGCGTCGCGAGTCGCATGGCATGTTGCATGTTGCAGGCGACACTGCCACGGGCGAGTGGCGACCATCACGCAATTTGTTACGCCCACTTTGAACTTTATGGTCGTAGGTATGTTACTTCAGCACATCTGAGATTTCGGTGTCGGTAACCTCGTGAGATTGACTTGTAATTAAAGCCAATAAAATGTTTTCGTAACGTGGAAGCCGAGCTTCTTTGTGGCCTTCACCGCAATGTCACCGTCCTCGGTTCTACACATTTCTGTTTCGGTGCTGTTTCTCGCGATGCGTAGAAACGCTTGTAGAGAAGCTATGTATGACTTTTATCTCTCTGTTGCCACAAATATAAGATATCGTGGCCTTCTTATGCATGTAATATTTTATATGCATTATTGCGAATCGCTTATTGATTAACTTCGCCGCTGATAAAAATAGATTTTATAAAAGCTTTTATGTGAAAAGTACCTACTATGCGCATTATTGCATGTCGCAGAATTAACCCATCAACAATCTGGGCTGATCCCATTAGTCTAAGCTGAGCAGTTGTTACCTCTGTCGCACTCACATCCGCAGTGGTCTGTCCCACTGCGGTACTATTAGTACGTAGTCATAGTACCGCAGTGCTCTGTCCCGGATTTTTCTCTTATGCGATCTGGTGAACTGTAATGGAGCCTCTGATGTGGTCCACCCGACCATACGAGGTGTCTGTAGCCTCTGCAGCTCCGGTACTCGGGCGTGCGACTAACATGTAACGACTAAACTATGGCAGACCAACGCCGCGGATTGTTGTTCACTATCCTCATCCTGATGTCTCTGCACCAAGAGCACGACAAGCTGATTATGTGAAGATCATTTTTTTCCAAATTTGGCAAAAAACATCGTTATATTTCTTTCTAGTGATAAAAGTACAAAAGAAGATTGATCATACGGGTTTCTATTCTTTCTTTTTATTCCAATCTCTTATGTGTAATCAGTGCAATATGTTTTAACTTCAAAGAATTTGGGCGCCCAAGATACAGGCTATGCCTAGTTTGGGGCCCGTTGCATAATAATTAAATTTATTTTAAAAAAAATTAAAAAATTATAAGCAACAAAATATAATGGACCTGACTTCAACACTCAAAAGTGTGAAATAACTTGTTGAAGTCGGTACCATGATAGTTCAAAAGTAACTAATATCAAAATATTGTGCTCATGGCTTCATGACTTCGACAAGTTATTTCACACTTTTGAGTGTTGAAGTCGGTTCCAGTTCTTGTTAAATAAAATTGGTTGTCTGTAAAGTCGGTTTACGGACGATAGATTTACGTGATAACGTCATAATCATTTATGACTTTGACTTTGACTTTGACTTTGACTTTGACTTGGACTTGGACTTGGACTTGGACTTGGACTTGGACTTGGACTTGGACTTGGACTTGGACTTGGACTTGGACTTGGACTTGGACTTGGACTTGGACTTGGACTTGGACTTGGACTTGGACTTGGACTTGGACTTGGACTTGGACTTGGACTTGGACTTGGACTTGGACTTGGACTTGGACTTGGACTTGGACTTGGACTTGGACTTGGACTTGGACTTGGACTTGGACTTGGACTTGGACTTGGACTTGGACTTGGACTTGGACTTGGACTTGGACTTGGACTTGGACTTGGACTTGGACTTGGACTTGGACTTGGACTTGGACTTGGACTTGGACTTGGACTTGGACTTGGACTTGGACTTGGACTTGGACTTGGACTTGGACTTGGACTTGGACTTGGACTTGGACTTGGACTTGGACTTGGACTTGGACTTGGACTTGGACTTGGACTTGGACTTGGACTTGGACTTGGACTTGGACTTGGACTTGGACTTGGACTTGGACTTGGACTTGGACTTGGACTTGGACTTGGACTTGGACTTGGACTTGGACTTGGACTTGGACTTGGACTTGGACTTGGACTTGGACTTGGACTTGGACTTGGACTTGGACTTGGACTTGGACTTGGACTTGGACTTGGACTTGGACTTGGACTTGGACTTGGACTTTGACTTGGACTTGGACTTGGACTTGGACTTGGACTTGGACTTGGACTTGGACTTGGACTTGGACTTTGACTTTGACTTTGACTTTGACTTTGACTTTGACTTTGACTTTGACTTTGATTATTTTATGTATTACAAAACTCAGGTGGAACGTTACGCGGAACGTTACTATTTTTCATGAGTGTTGCTGGTATTCATCAATTTATAAAACGTTATCACGTCAAAACATTTTTCACTCTTTTTAGTGACCTTTGTCACTCATGGGATCAATTGTCATTGTGGTGTAGGTATGTTCACCGATGTCTTCACCCGCTACTATAATATCGTCTAGGTATAAGCACGCATTTTTTAGTTATTGGAGTGTAACTCAAAAAACGTACGGGTCGAATTGAGAACCTTCTCCTTTTTAAAGTCGGTTAAAAAGTAACTATAGGTACCTAATGTAAACTGCACGGTAATAGTAGTGCCAGTAGAACGAGTTTACGCTTGTATCAGGTTTATGACTTACATACATACATACATAATCTAATCTAATACATAATCTTATAATGCATTATCATAGTAGCAAAGAAATAACAATACAAACAGATAAATTATAACTTCATGCTGTTATTTGCAAAAAACTTAGGCAATAGTTATTGTTACTAATTGCATCAGGTGTATTACGAGTTATTGTTATACTTTCGACATTCCGACACATTATTAATCGCGACAACAACATTTAATAATTTATTTACCTCGAGATGTCGTGGCAACCCTTCACAGGGTCGTGACACTCGTGACAGCCCTACATTTTAACAAGATCAAGAGCGGGTAGTCGGTCTTGCACCCACGAATGTATTTAATAAGGCAGTTGCACAGATTGTATAAATATACATATATAGGCTTGGTGGCCTAGGTAATTTGGTGAATGCTCTAAGCTTGGTAGATTCGAATGGAATTCGTAATGTACGTTGCTTTGTACATAAGCATATTATAACACATATGCTACTTTTACTATCCAGAGAAATGTATGGTTCCTCTGGGGTAGGTACAACGAAAACTTATAGTCCAGTCAAATAAACTTTTAAATCGAAATTTCAGTCTCAAAGCTGCATTTTTTTTGTATGATGTAAACTAAATAATATCAAAAATGCAGCCTTTAGACTGAAATTTTGATTTAAAAGTTTATTTGACTGGACTATTAATGGTATTATAAAATGTGAAAGTAACTCTGTCTGTCTGTTACTTTTTCACGCCAAACAGATTAACCAATTTTGATGAATGTCGGTATGGAGATAGATGGGACCGGGAACAAGACCTACTTTTTATCCCGGAAAATATTGTTCCCGTAGGATAACTGAGGCGGCGAGAAAACAGTAGTCCATGCGGGTGAAATCGCGGGGCGCAGCTAGTGTATTATCATGTAACGGGTGAACTGCGTGCCATAATTATGTACATTATTCAGATAAATAGTTTGTAACCAACATCTGTTTGTAATAGCCGGAGCAAATCAACGAAGTGGGTGGTATCATAGATTCCTCGCAGTATGACATGACATTGTCACTATCAGGCAAATGACAGCATGGTACCTACCATCGCAGCCGCCCACAGACAACACATGTTGACCATCTACCCGCACGCTGGCCGCCGCACGGGCACCTGTGGGTACGTCCCGACGGTCGGTGACGGTGACGCGCCACGCCGGGCACAGGTGGGTACGTCCCGATGGTCGGTGACGGTGACGCGCCACGCCGGGCACAGGTGGGTACGTCCCGACGGTCGGTGACGGTGACGCGCCACGCCGGGCACAGGTGGGTACGTCCCGACGGTCGGTGACGGTGACGCGCCACGCCGGGCACAGGTGGGTACGTCCCGACGGTCGGTGACGGTGACGCGCCACGCCGGGCACAGGTGGGTACGTCCCGACGGTCGGTGACGGTGACGCGCCACGCCGGGCACAGGTGGGTACGTCCCGACGGTCGGTGACGGTGACGCGCCACGCCGGGCACAGGTGGGTACGTCCCGACGGTCGGTGACGGTGACGCGCCACGCCGGGCACAGGTGGGTACGTCCCGACGGTCGGTGACGGTGACGCGCCACGCCGGGCACAGGTGGGTACGTCCCGACGGTCGGTGACGGTGACGCGCCACGCTGGGCGCAGATGCTGTACTCGATACTTTTTATTCCATCCATGAATTATGTTTGCTTCCACTACAACATGGTTAGGTACCTTCTACATCCATAATACAATATATTTATACATATTTTGTACTAGTATAGTATATAATAGAGTACATAAACAGTTGTGGTGTTGTAGCATATTTATACAATAATGTAACCAAGTTATGATACGTGACCTCATGCTGCGTATACAAATGAATCTGCGTGTCACTTTCAATTGTTCGATGCCAGTATTATATGTGTAGTTGTTGTCTATTTACGTCACCATTATTGCATGTACAATATGTTAGGATATGGTCGGGTTTTGGTACACAGCACTTAAAATTAACTAGCTGCGCCCCGTGGTCTTACCCGCGTTTTGATGAAAAACGGTGATTATAAAATAAGCCTATGTGTTAATCCAGGGTATAAGCTATTTCTGTATCAAATTTAATCCAAATCCATCCAGATGTGTTTAGGCGCGAAAGAGTAGCAAACATCACTAAATCCATACAAACTTTCGCGTTTATACTATTACTAGCAGCGCCCCGCGGTTCACCCGCGTGGATTACGGTTTTCTCGCTACCACAGCCAGCATGCGTAGTCCAGGCGAATAAAAAAATGCCAGCAGACCAATGATGATTTAATAATATAAACATTTTAAAATCATTGCAGCAGACTTTATTTTTGTTCGTATTTATTGTTTCAGCTTTTAAATTATTTAAAACAAATTGTAGATCTCAACATGTTCGAATTATATAATATGTAATCAACCTGTCTACGCTACTTTGAACTTGAGTAAATAAATGTAAAACGACTCCGCACTTTGGTGTAGCCACGAGAGTACAATACTCACAATAGACAAACATCTGATTAGAATTTGGGATACAATTAAACAATGTTATCATTCCGTTAATTTACTACTTCATGTAATTCGTTGTATCACTACACAAAGGTGTATATTTATATAAAATGTATTTATTCAAGGCTCTATTCATAACTAAATACGTCTAGTTCAATGTCGTTTACAAGAAACTAATGATTGATTCACACATAATGTTGGTGTGAAATTGTATAAAACAAATGTCATGCGCACGCGCATCACCGAAGGTTCATTGTTTACAACTTCCTATATTGGTTAGTTAATCATTCATTAATTTCGGCGGTGACTGATCGATAGACGAATGTCGCGAATACTATGTAGGTGCCGTTTGCAAATGTGGTATTGTGAGGTCGGTACAGCAATCGATCGTTTAATCTTCGTACCGTTAAAGCATTCCATTGCCAACTTCAAGGAGGAAAGCCAAGCGAAGTGACTTACCAACTGCACCTACTCATTGGGAGGGAGAGCATTCTTTAGATTGTCACATCAACTCCTGTGAGCCGCCATAGTGCATAACATAATAATATAACGGTCCGCCCCATCACTGACAGGTCATACAAATATGTAATTGTTTCTGATTGCAACGATTAAATTGTCCCTTGACTAGTGCAGGTACTAGTTCACTCCCGCGATACTTCAGCCGACGGTTCAATGCCACAACGTTTAATCTTGCTCCACTGGCCTAACGTACCTTTATCATTTGTCATTCATTACTTTAACGGTTGAACTACATCAAACTGCGTTGCGCCATCTGCGAGGTGATTTATCCACTAAACCAAAGTTCTGTCCCTTACAATTATAAACAGTAACTCAACTTTGTACCAATTGCTTCAATTTATTTGATGTGAAAACCGTTTTGTTTATGCTGCTAGGTTTAAGTTTATTATAATATATTTAATGCTGAGTAATAATATGGTTCAACTTAATTATTTTTTTATATATATTATAGACTTAAGATATTTGAGTTTAGAATTTAAAATTCTTAACTCGATTGTCCTTCACAAGTCGTTTTTTTTTCGAACGAATTCACTGATTTTCATTTACTTATAATATTCATCATCATAAGCATCACCATCATCATAAGCAAAAACTTTGTACCCTTTTTTACGAAAATTGCACTGACGGACGAGTATTACAATTTCACACACTTATAGTTTACATAGAGAAGGAATGCAGAATGCTATTTTTTTTAAATATGCTTAAAAATACATTACTTCAATAAAAAAAGCATTGAACACACTACCATGTATTTAACCACAGACTTTGTAATAAACAAAAGCGGTATTATATGCATGTGCTTATTGTAATTAGTAATTATTGTAAAATTTTGACCAAAGCGCGATCACTAAAATAATTAAATATACTTTAATAATATTATGTAAGTGTACTTAATGTAAATGTAAATTAAGGGATGTAATTAAGGGATTATGATTATGATTCCTTTCCAAGATATATGTCCAGCTATAACTTTAAGCAAATGCTTTAAGTGTTGGTTTCAATTTGGGTTTTTTTCCGGCCCTATACTGGTAATGATTAAAGTAAGGTAACTGAAAATGGGCTTCATCAGATAAGATAATGTTGTTTCAACTTTGAAAGCACTCAAACATTGTTTCAAATCTCAAATCACGCCGTACATGGTGGTCATTCGGTTTCAAATCCTGCACTAATTAAAGTTTATGTGAAATTTAAGATCTTTCACCATAATACGCCCTCCAGATATTCTTGATGTGGCCAGCTCAGCCGATCTCTTTCGGGATAATAACTGGGCGTCGCGCCACCGTACGGACCTCGCAACATCGCTTACAGTTCACTCTGTTTGTAATGACCGCGGACGCCCTGATCACACTTTCACCAGGACATTGATTTAGATCATGTAAACTAAACTTAGGATGAATTTGACACCGCGCAATAGTGCATGAACCTCCATTTTTGCAATAAGCCTTAAAACATAACGCTGCTCACCGGTGAAGTGCTCAAAGTTACTATCCCCGCTTCCCGCGTCCCGCTCACGCGTGCCTCTAATAAGAAACTTGGTTTTGAAATTCGTACGCCTTTCTGGCCCACCTTGGGTCGTGGTTAATTATTGCTGTGATAACCTATAAGTTTTTAAGCGAAGCCCCTTACTGCTTTGATATGCAATTACTGCTGTACTACATATATCAAAACCATGAACAATACTGTATGTGTTGTATTAGGAGCAGCGACATGACTGTCAGGTCAGGGGTGATCAGAGTCGACCGTCAAATATTTTCAGCTCGAAATCCTACCTTGGGCTTTTTGTATGTTTATAGGAATCCCAAGTAATAGTTTATTAATTCGTTAAAAAGAGCACTTTATAAAAGTTAGGCACAGTTTGAATGTGACAGAAACTAATTTTAACATATGGCTTCAAAATATTTAAATCATTTGCAAACTGCAAATGACCTAAATTGCCCAATTGCCTTACGTATATTGTAACCAATGTTACGCTCGATATACTCGAACATGAGACTGACAAGGCGCCGGGGGTCCAGGGTTCGGGGTTCGGGTGACTCACATCGGCGTTGACAACGGGCTCGCTTAATTTTTGAGATACTTGTTTCTTTGGCGTTTAGGTGCAATATGCGCTAATATCGATCTAGGCTCGGCTCGCACAGTCTAATGCCATATGGAACTTTGATGCACCATTCTGCGCCTGGCATCAGCTGATAGGGACACGAATGCGGTAAAAACGTGCAGTACAAGATAAGCCTTAAAAAGTATTATATCCTAGCTAGCCTGTATAGACCACACAATCGCTTAACATGTTTGATGCCGGACAGAACAAATAAAAGTCTCTGGAATTGTACAAGGCGAAGCATCGCATCCTATTCTGTGTAAAAGTCATCCGTCAGTTGAAATGGAATCTGGGTCATTCAATTAGTTTGCTTCCCATCGCCACACGTCACTAAACAAAAGCCCAGCCGACGACATCATTAACACTGCAGTATAGCGGAATGTGACTTGCCTAACTTGCCTTACTTTTGTTCCGCACAGGCAGTGCGGAGTGTGCGGCCGTGCGGTGTGACCAAACCCGAACCTATTAGCCATTATGCTATAATAGCACCGGCTTGGGGAAAAGGCCTAACTTCTGACTTTGGTTGTTTATTAAAACTGTACATATACACATATGTACCTATACATTTTCTGAATGTCCGCGCTCGTATACATTTCAGACAGCATTAGTGAGATTTCATTTATCATTTTTGCTGAAACGTACAAGTGGTGGTAGTCACGTCTGCGCTCGGGGACTACCCCGTGATGTGCAGTGCGAGCAACTCCCAAACACATATATATGTAATATGTACGTACACATGCCTGGAAGTGCGCTGCGTCGCCTCCAGATAAAGGATATCCCGGCGCGACGCGGGCGCGGGTAACGACAGCCCAAAGATACATAATATCTCGACTAACGTTCCCAACGTAGTGGCAACTGACATGTGCTACCGCTGTGAGTTTACTGTGACCTTACTTTTACGACGACCCTTGTACAGTAAAAAGAAATATACCTGTCTGATGGCCCGGCCCCAAAACCTCAAAACTGATCATTCTTTTAATATATTTAAAGACATATAGCGATCAACATTTCAATCAATCAAAAATGATTTAAATCTATTGTAATTGCTAATTGGACTCGGGGCAGCCAGGAAATGGCGCAGAATTGTTATGCAAAAAATAATTGTTTTATGGTTTTGGCGTTGGCAGCACTTGACTTATATCGTAAGAACACACCGATTAATACTCGTGAGCAAGTTAAGTTTATTGACTAGATAAATCCAGTTGTATAGTAGATGTATATATAGGTAGCTATATTTGTTAATTAAATCCTAACGGTTTGTCTATACGAAAATATATCCAGCTCAATTTCTAAAATATTGTTGTATTCAGAGTTCTTTTTTCTTATATAGCTCTATGTTTATAGTGTCCATATATCTAATTTGAATTTATATGTTGTATTATTTACGATTATATTTGAATATATTATAAAAATAATTATATGTTTTATTTATTTGTGTAGTACGTACAATGACTATTTTACATAAACCCACAGTCGTAGGTATAGTTACATTATATTAATATCATGCACTTGTAACTTACATAATAGGTTCGATACATCAGAGTATTTGAGCTCCAGCTCTCGCGGTAGGGTACCACCCCGAGTCTGTGAGGGCGCCGGCTCACTTCCGAATAGGTATTCATCTGTGCGACCGTTACTGTGTCCATGTGTGTGTTTACATTGTAGATAGAGAATGTGATTTTAAGGGTAATTCAATATGACGCACGGAAAGCATACATTCGGACATGACGCTACTAGGGTTTGCATGAATACAGATCCCGAAACAAATCCGGTCTCATTTGTCGATGTACCAATACTTGCCTATATCGTCACAATGACTCTCCACGGTAAACACACATTGTAAAAGCCAGCACGAGGGACCCGCGGCGAGGACCATCGCCTTGTTATGGTTCCTCGATGACACTCTGAGATAAGGAAGTCAGCGCACGAGTTCCACGTAAAGCCACGACAGTTCCTGCGCACGCGCACGCGTGGGTGAAAGCGCTCTTCAAATTCCTAACAAGTAGCCCTAGCATGTTTGGTAACGCGGCACAAGGAAGCTGTTCTCCGGCGGATTAGCTAACCCGTTACACGGTAACCGTTTATGTATGTCGGGAAGAGCAATATAACGATCACGACTAACGGCACGTCAGCTCTATACTAGGTACGCTACTGATGCATCACAGCCCGGAGCTAAACAGGCATATCCGTGAACCTCACTGGTAACTTGATCCTTACCTTTACTTCAACCGAACAGCGCATTATATATTATATACGTAAATTATATATTACATACTCGATGTGTTTATTAATGACTAGCGGTCCGCTACGGCTACGCACGGGTGAATATTATCAAAATTAAAAATTAAAGATCTCTAATTTTTTTTTAAATATCATAAAGCCTATGTTATCCGTGGCTCGTGTGAGCCCGACGGTGAAAGAACTTTTCAAATCGGTTTAGTAGTTTCGGAACCCCCTTTATAATATTAGTATAGACAAACAGTTACAAGTCTCCCTCCAAAACAATAATTGGTTTAATAAATAAATGAAATAAAGAAAAATAACGATTACAATGTTAATATGAAATGCATAGTTATTTAGTCTATTCGGAAAATAATAGATGTCATAAGTAATGAGAGAGTTAGAATAGCATTAACTGTAAAATATCTCAACATAAATCGTAGTTTTAAAATGTTCTCGACCTTTTACGTCATCAATGCTTGCTCAACATATGATATAAGTAATGTGCATAGTGTGCGTACGTCTAGTTCTCATTAAACTTTATCAAATCATGTTATAATTATAGAAGTAAAATATTCGGGTACTAATATTATAATTTAAATTGGCAACTTGGCAACAAGTAAAGAAAGTGCTTTATTTTAATAAAATACAAGAATCCTACCACCACCACCACATTCACGGTGGTGGTGGTTTTCTTTAAAAATAGACATCGTATATTTGTGATTCTCCGTCAAGCTCTACATAAATAACAATAAAACTACACAAATATACTTCCCATTCGCTGTAGGTAAGTCCTCACTCCTCTGTATTTGTATCTAATATCATAGATTGATTAATGACCATTCAATAAGTCATTACTTAACACAATAGTAAATTACTGGTTCAATCCAGCGTAGAATCAACAATGTATCATAAATAGAAAGCGCTTTATCTTCGGGTGCCTATACGCCGCCGTGTCTCGGTGATCGCGCAACAGGCAGGTTGTATAACACACATGTATGCCATACATGCTAATGTGTTGGACTTCCGACCGGACATGTCGATTATGTTAGCGATGTATATAATACTTACTAATTGTCATTAGCCGTCTCGTGGCCTACGAGCTCACAATGCTCCATTTGTGAGGCTAATACAATTGCAGATGTCTCCACCACTTTGCTTTGTGTGTTTAAGTTTATGGGTCAGCGGCCGTGTTAGTCTTTGACCCGGTTCATTATAATATAACACACGTCTAGAGCTTAATGAAATGCGCACTGTGTTAGTGTTTCCTGCCTGACAGGTGTTAACTTTTAAATCTGTTTTTGTACTGTTTTAAACTATACAAATTATATTTTAAGTCTACATTAAAGGTCACACCTTTATTGTAGATTTGAAAAATAATTTGTTTCGGACTAATATTGTGTAGGTTTCTATAGTGGTGTTAGTAACATGTTTTTTTTCTAAACACGTAGAATTCCGAAGACTTTAAGGATATTCAAAAATCCCGAGCACGCCGTCGCCACAACAAAATTATATCGAAGACATTTTCTATAAGTGCACAGAGCACTTATGCGGACGGGACCTCCTTACACCAATTTGTAGAATTTTATAGTAAACGTACGGCACAGATCTTATAAAAACCATAGCCTTGATATTATACTGGCACAACCTAACCCTAAATAGACAATTTTCAGTATTTTCAGTTTTTTTTGTTGAATGCCCCACATGTCTCATCATCATCATCTCAACCATAGGACGACTACAGCTTGACATAGGCCTCCCCCATAGATTTCCACAAGGACCGGTTAGAAGCGGGTCGCATCCAGCCCTTGCCTGCGATCTTAGTCAGGTCGTCTGTCCACCTGGTCGGTGGCCGTTCTATGCTGCGCTTGCCAGTCCGTGGTCTCCATTCGAGAACCACATGTTTAATAAACTTAAAAATATATACCACTTACGAGAACAATTCATTAGGATGAAATCTGATGAATCAAGATTTAAAATTAATTTGCTAATTTATGAGTGGAAAAATATTTTCAGACGACCATATTGTTACATTATCACGCGGGAACGACAAACTGCGCTTGCACTGAGACAGTGCACCAGACCTCACACCACACTTCGTTCCGTTACGAGGCGTTTTGTTTTTTTTTTTGGTGGATATACACTCCTGGATATACACAAAAAAGATAAATAACAGATCGGAAGTGAGGCTTTTTTCTTGGTATACTGTCCACGCCCGCCCTGATTCTACTAATCAATTTGTCCAACCCAAGGAAATATGAGGAATGGCTGATCAGTATCAGGTACTTCTCCACGGCCAGCTTTAAATATAGAATGTATGTGACGCTGCACTGCGCTTGTGACTCTTAGTAATTGGTTTTGTGGTTCTCATTTGCCAGGGAATTTCACCTCATTCGAATCGTACTAAATTTCAAGCCATGTGTAATATCCTGTACTAGCCACTAATACATTAAATATATCCGATCATACATTACATTAATTATATTCTTACGTCACCTTTGAATTTGACATTATTACCTGTTTATTTAATATCCATAAATGTGTTTAATTTCCTGTCGCTTAAGTGAAAACGTCACAATAATGTATTAAACAGTATGGCGATGGACAGCGGCGCGCGGCGACAGCTCCCGAACAAGAGGTAAGTACTCAAACGTCGAAAGGCTTATTACCGCACTTATTAGTTACACAAGCCGCGGTGCGGAACCAGATATCTACAAATTGGAACGAAAATGAATGTTCTTGTAAAAACCCGATTCGTGTGAGAGTAATAAGGGCCGGGAACTTTAAAATCAGATATACGGGTACATATTTACCTGTTATATTGTTACTAACTTGGTCTTCGACCGTGGGCCTCGTCAGTAAGCTGAAAACGCACCACGTGTCGATGAACGTCGATGATATATCACGCTCGGCGTTTCTTTAAGAGATTGAATCTGGGAAGGTGGGACCCGTACAAGACAACAGTCATGGCCAGCGAATAACTAGACTCAAATATGGGTCAATCTAGGGCCTATTTACATTTAGATTTATTGCTTCATTTGTTATTAAGCTATTGCATAGCTTCTATCGCGGGCCTTGAGCGTGAAGACCGAATCCAGAAACTCCGTAACGAAAATAACCTAACACCCCCCACTCCGACCGGCACAGCGGTGATACTTTTCAGTTTTGCCATCTATCGATGAACAGCAGAACTTTTAATGACTTTTTTGAAATATCACGATTGTCTGTTTAGTTCAGCAACTCGCCTCTAGATGGCATTGGTTGTATCGGCGTTACTGCATAAGTTATTAATACATTAATTGCATAAGTTGATAAAAAATGCTATGCAATAGCTTTACCGCGGCAATCCCCGAGTGCCACACGTTTTTTTTTTAATCGTGTACATAATGTAGTTTCAATCTGGCTCATTTGTGGTCTATTAATTAACTAGACAATCGTAAACTGTGAAACTGTATTTAAATAAATAAATAAATGAACACGTATCTAATAGAACTGTAGTTGTATTTAGCTGTTGGGGTCGTTCGGTTCTCGAACGGAGACCGCGGACTGGCAGCGCAGTGCGGGCCGAGGCCGAGGGCGCATGGCTGCCGATTTACGCTCCTTGTGGGTTATTCCTCTTATTATGTATAGGTCCACATAACTATGGTTCATTAATCAAACACAGTTTATTTTACGACCAGATAATGCTATATTATTTTGTTAAACATTAAAGGTGTAATGAAAATATTCCAAGTTGCCATCGGAGCATAATTATTATGCATATGTTTTTACACAGCCATGAATATATTAAATCATAATTGTTCTTTTTTTCGCATACTTAATTGGGTTTCTACTAATTAAATATGACTTAAATAGCAATCATATTATGTTCCCACGAAAATTGTTTTTCTTAATTGCTCAATTGTCAAATTGTCTGTGAAGTTCAGTATTTTTTATCCCGGACCTAGCTTATAAATTAGCTTATAAAAATTGTTGTAAAATCCTCAAATGAGTTTTAACGTGGGGATGCGTGCGTACTTATCTTACATACACTAATGGGGACCGTGTGGAGTACTACGGATAGACATACAGAGTACATCAACACAATCTAGGGGTACGATGTTTCGAAATCAAACAGTCTTTCTTGTATAAGCCTTTAAAAGTTTATATACAGATTAAAGATTATTCTTTTTTCGTAATAAAAAAATATAAAGAGCATGAAATGAAAACACCCAAAGTACAATACATTTACTACGTAAATAAATATATTTCTGCGCTAATTTATTTACACTAGTGACACATAAATTGCGATACCGCGGCCGCTACTGGTAACAGCGTGGCGCGGCGTGGCAAACTCAACCTTATACACATTATAGATGTGACTGATGCTTTCAAATTAGTCTAGATATCAAAATAACTTACAATAAGTAGAAAGAAAAACCGAGCCTACCCACTTCACTCTTGATAGTAGTTCTATAGCGTAAAACCATTGATGTATTATACCTACTATGAGCACTGTAACATATGCTACTGAGATGTTTTAGTATGTTTGCTTTATTTTCGCAAAAAGGAACCATCTCCATAGTCTCAGTATCAAAACTCATCAAGAACGGTTCTGTTATGGAGGCCTGAAAACACAAGAATAATATTGATTATTTACTATCCATACTCATTTTTGTAATACAGTTAATACAATATCCGTTGCTTTACGCTATTGCGCTGAATATAGTTTCTTATCTAAATGTATTTATACAGTAATGGTTTCAATCCATGAGCAGGTAGGTACCTAAGTATTGTTGTCGTAATGTTTAGACTCGCTAATCACACGCGCTTTATAAATCTATCGGGGCTCGATCGCGTCGAACATTAATATTGTGTATTATCGTGTCCAGGCGGTACTTCGACGTTTCGACGATAGCAATGGCCGCGATCACGAGACAAAAATGGCCCATAGCACGGTATATAATATGTATAATATCCATATTTATACTGGCCTACAGGCGCCATAACACAACAAGTTTATTAGTCTAGTGTCATCGCTAACTATTGAAACATATTTGTATTGTTAACTTGTAGACGGTAGATAAAGAACAAATAATTTAGTGACGGTAGCTCTACTCTACTCTAGTACACATTCGAAACGCTCTCTCTCTCCATATACATACGATTACGTCATCGTTGTATCGGCCGGCGTGAGAACGAAGTTCACTCGGCTGACTTATTTCAATTGTTTTTGGGATGCAAATGTCCAAAGGATTTTTATTGCATTGCCTATTCTTGTTTTCTTTTATTTTCGTTTATAATCATCTGAACTATGACGTCATTGTGCCCCGCGATCAAAATCAGTACCCTGCTATTGGCACCTATATGTTTCAATAAATGACCGATTTAGATAGCTCAATTTTTATTCTGACTATATCGGTTTGTCATTTACTAACTTACTTCGCCTTTCTTTTTTTTTTTCTTTTCTTTTCTCAGCTATGTGCGTCCACTGTTGGACGTATGCCTCCCCCATATAGGGGGGATTTGCCAATACTCGCCACGCTTGGCAGGCGGGTTGGCGAGCGCAGTATGATTTCCGATCCTCAGAAGGCGCCGCTGCCCACCTCCTGGTACGTTATCCCTTAGCCGACTCTTACGGCACCCGCGGGAAGAGATGGGGGAGTACTATTCTAGGCCGGTACCACCACGGCATTACTTCGCCTATAGTTAAACAAATATGGGATTGATGGCAATTGAATTTGTACAATACATACAAGTATGTAACAACAACTGCGTTCGAACTGTGGTTTATATTTAAGTATATCCTAAGGAAGCTATGTCCAGTCGTGAACACCTTTTGGCTGAAATGGATGTCACTAAATAGATTGAGTTCATGAGTTCCCCTTCTTTTTTTGAATACAAATACGAGTAGGTACACACTTACGGTTTATAGAGTTCACTTTAGTCTACCATTTGTTCGTAACTAAGCCGGATGGATGTCAGCTTCAAACTGTCTATTTATCTGGAAACCAAATATGGTTAGAACCATCAGCAAGTCGCGCCCTTTTGTTGCAGCAGAATGTCTCAGTAACAGTAACATTAACGTAATTAGCGCCATAGAAACGTCAAACGGCGGACCATGGAGACGCGCCGCCCGCGCGCGCGCCCGCGCCCGCGCCCGCGCCCGCGCCCGCGCCCGCGCCCGCGCCCGCGCCCGCGCCCGCGCCCGCGCCCGCGCCCGCGCCCGCGCCCGCGCCGGAGCGGTATATCGGACGGTACGGCTATCGGCCGCAGCGCCACATTGCCGGTAATGCACTTCGCCAGCGCACGTACGAATAGAAACAACGCTGATTCGCTTTTTGAATAGAAAATTGCTTAGATAAAGAATGCGCGTGCTTCACTTGGAACCAATTTATATATCGCAATCAATATATATAAATATAGATTGACACTAGCAAGTATCATATCACCAAGATGTGGATTTATAACGATGTTGCCTTCACCGGATACTCATACCGTTAGTGGGGATCGAACCAGCTACCATTAAGTTACAGCTGACAATCTACAATGATTGTGGGGACCCACAATCATTGCTTCAAGTATACATGAAAATAAAAGATAGGCTATCGCCGTCGTATATCCCATATCGGTGACATAACCAGGCGCGGCGGTGATGAAAGCCCCGAAATTGACCCACAGTTGGACAAGTTGAGGTGAAAAAGGCCGAGGTGGCTCCTAGATGGACTGACCCAATACGAGAGGACAATACGGGAAAACTTACATTCCAGCAAGCGTTGCAGATGGCTGCCAACAGATGTCGCCTCTGGAGCCAACCCATCACAACCAACGCACCCGCAAAAACGTTTCAGGAATTGATCTTCAGCCACCGAGCACGGAGAGCTTGCTCATCTTTACTTGGATCTCTTACATCTTAAACTTGTATTGAAAATAGCTTATATTATCCCGGATAAATATATTTTTCGTGGGATAATTTTATTGAGGTAGCGAGAAAATCGATGTGTGCACGCGGGGCGGGTGCGACCGCGGGGTCCAGCTAGACTTTACATACGCATCAGTGTGGTCCAGCCCACAATAATGTTATACGATAATGTATGCTCATGACTACATAACAGTATTTATATTACAATAAATCATGAATACGTTTGGGCACTTGGGCATATCGCGCTAAGTTAGAAATGAAAAAGTAATACACAAATTAATTGAAGGATGATGTTACAGAAACTTCGCCTGGGCCTTTTTACATGCGCTGGTTTCAATAATAATAGTGATCATTGTTCAGGAATGCAGAATGCAGAGGCTGTGTTATACATATCGCTAGTGAGTTGTGTACGTTAGTGTTGTGCTGAATGCGGATCTATAACCCTAAGGCCCAGGAGCCGACCGACGTGTGGGCGCGCCCACGACTCTCCCACGTGCTACCGTCGCTCGCGACCAGCTCGTCCACCGATAGGTACCACGGCCGTGTGTTAAACCGTACAATCCAATAACTCGTGTAGACCACAGAGCAAATAGTGGACTGTGTCCTGGATAGGTCGACGATATCAGATGGATGATAGAATGTCACAAATAATACCGCCCAACACTAGTTGGCTCTAATACTTTTATTTAAATAATATGAAAAGTTGAAAGTTGTTTTTTTTCACTGCAATTTTAAATATTAGTTGTTGATGTAAATAAGACAACGCCCCTGAAGCCCTCCGCATGCTGTGTTTGTCTTCTTCGTTGCTCTGCGAGTTTAGAATGTGTTTTCAAGTGTCGCGGTGCTGGTAGTCATCGTCCACGTGGATAAGAGCGAGCTTAACATTTTTGTACAAGATTTGAATATAGAATATATAAGAGCTCTCCTTCCTGAACTGACATAAGCAGATCACTTTTATTTAAATGTTAATGTGCATTGTCCCGATAATCGTTGATAATGTATAATTGTCATTATTCGTATCGTACTAGTAAGTACGAATATAGGTACTGCGTCAACCATCCCCGTCAATTCTAAAACTCAATTACATGTTGATAAATATCTTACCAACAAGTTAACCACCCACACTCCATAACCGCCGACAAAGTGACTACCTATGTGCGTGCCTATGAGTGTAACAACCAGATCTCCTATCTTGACATTAATGTCACAATATATTGTTTATTTTGTACTTTGTTACTTTGATATCTTAATTGCAGATTGATGACCACGCATGCGTCAACTACGACACAAAAACAGAGAGGAAAAAACATTGAACGCGGAAGATTTAATTTGTATTTCATCCGTCACATTTTTTACGCGTATCAAATTAAAGTTATTCCATTATTCGCCGACGGGAATGAATTGAAAACACTGAACATTTTTGTAACTTGATATTTCATGGAAACTGATTACCTACGTTTGATTTGTGTATGTGTTTAAAATGTTAATGTGCACACAATGAGAGGCTTAGGTTTTTGTTTACTCAACTTAGATCCGCACGCAACGTGTACCTACAATATTGTTACAAATCCGGCTTTTGAATTTTTAGTAAATTTTTATTTTTAATCAATTGTATCTCCATGTATGGTAATTGGTCACTAAATAGTGTAGTGACTCACCGATTACATCATTCCGACCTAACTGGAAACTAGAGCTTTGACTAATACCTACGTAAGGCGTTGGCATTCTACTACTACAAGATAGTCGCGGTGGTCTACAACTAGCCACGGAACATTTTAGTGACGCCTTCCAATGGCGACATCATTTGTATTCGTCTGCATTTCGTAGAGAAGCGAGTATCGGCTGACATACACTCAAACACACCAGGTAAAATGGTATCTACGCCGATAAAGAAACGCTGGATTTTAGGTCGTAGGTATAATGTAATAAGGAACTTTTCATATCACTGCTATTTCATCAGCCTTCCAAAATTAATCATTATCATTTGGGAGTTTCTAGTGTTGGTTACACCTCTGGCACAGAGTCGGCTATAACCGGTGCGGTAAGATGGGTGCCCTGTACGCGCGTGCCGTTGAGGCCAGCGGAGTACTTCGTGATGCAGAGTCTTCCATCAGGCCCAATATACTATATACTATAGCATACGCTCGTCCGCCAGCAGTCGGGCCCGGTGAGCCCTCCTCGGTGACCTCCGTGTCTTCCGCGGTGCGCTGGTGGAGGGAGTGTCGCCCGGGAGGGAGTGTCGCCCGAGGCTGTCGTGCTCCAGGGCGGGAGCGCTCGTTTCGATGCCGTTCCGGGGTCGACGCTCGGTGCGGCTACAGTAGCGGTGACTGTGACCATACACCAGGCGATAACGCCAACCTGCTGAACAATAACAGTGGTGTAGATTGTGGGGACCCAACGAATATGGGAAACTATCTAGAAAGATTTATAACCTAAACAATGATTATTGTTAGATATCGGATCGGCTAGACGTGGACCCTGGAGGTGTCGCCGATCGTCCCGAACCGATTTAGAGCTCCCACTTATTAGGTAGGTAAGATAAAGTAGGTAATGAAAAGATGCCAGCTTAGGCAGAGCTTAGCGGTTCTATTTCGGTGTAGAAATATGATTAACCTAAATATAGATTGTAATTTGGATCAACAGATCGTCATATCGATTTAACATGCCAATTTCAACTAGAACTATCAATTGCAGAATAATAAGACTGAGAAAAATTATATCAAAAACAAAAATATCGGCAAAACGAATGTCGTACTTACCGATTTAATTGTGGCGAGAAGGCGCGAGTTCCGTAGCTCGCTAGCCGGCCCACGACAAGTTTATTTATTTTAAATAGGAAATGAGTGAGACAATTAACTAATAAGTAACCATTAGCTTGCACAAGTATTCGAGACCAGGCGCCATTACGTCCATAATTACTCGACGCTACGTTTGTTCAACCAAATCAGGTCCAACGCATTCTTCTTGCCAATCTTGTTTTAGGTATCTACTTTATATAGATGTATTATCACTTGGCTTTACTCACGTTTATAGTCGAAGTTTTAACGTAGGTGTCTACTGTTTATGTAAATGAATGAAACGATAGGTAAATATCAGATATAGATACCTAAGTATTGTCAAAGTGAACAATTATCAATTTTAAAAATTTAGATTAAAGTTTTGGGTTTTGCTAATAAGGTAAATTAATAAACTCCATTTACAGATGTTCAGAAGTGTTTTTTGTAACTTTTTAAAATGTTCATGCACACTCACACTCACACACTACACTATCGTACTACACTCATCGTATATTTTCTTATACCAGAATGAGTTCAAAAACGTACAAATGTATCAGCCTTGTCCTTTCCGCTGCCGCAAACGAACATTTTCCGGATATCTATTAGGTACTCAATTGCGCTCATGGGTGCTTATGCGACTCTTAGAAAATATAGGACAAAGTTTTTTAAAATTCCAAAAATCAGCTGATCTCCTTAATACATTTATTGATTTTATTATCACAATTCGAAACATACTCATATACAGTACGTCACAATATACATGCTAGGTCAGCGTTATACCACCGTAGCATTGCAGATTAGCGATGATTATTTATATCAAACGGGTGTTTGAAAGTAGCATGCCTTATATGAAAGAAAAAGTACGAAACCGATGCCCCTAGAAACAGTTAGTAGTAGCGAAGCGAACGCTCTTGTACAGATGCCGAAGCGATACATGTTAAACTTTAATTAGTATGTGCATATGGTGCTCTTTAGTTTGCAATCTTGCTTAATTATCTGACAAGACGCCATCGACATGCACCTATCATGAATATTGCAAACCACATTTATTCATCGGTTCATATTATAATGTACCTCATAACATAACATAACATAACATAACTTCCACTAAGGTGTCATTTCACTACAGTGTCATATAATCTGAAATATTTCCTTGTGATTTTATTCTCCCGTTCCCAATGGATATCATATGATATTTGAAACACAAACTCCCCATGCATTCTTGCTTTTATCATCAGTGCCGTGCATTCTACTTCAAAAATGTGTATACAACTTAACTCTACTTTTATGAAATCCCAATTTTCTAGCCCACAAATAAAAAAGAACACATGCATCACAAGCATATCCACTGCTGCACATAAGTCTCGCCCATTGATTTCCACAAAGACCGGTTGGAAGCGGCCCGCATCCAGCCCTTACCTGCGATCTTAGTCAGGTCGTCTGTTCACCTGGTCGATGGCAGTTTATTTTAATCAAGTTTTATTACATGCATTACATAACTATGGGAATATCGATCAAGATAGACAACAGTCAAACAGTTCTGGTCAACATATTGTCACTAAATTATTAAATAATATCCGTCCCTGCGATCTGCCTAATGCGCAACCGACAACGCCCCCTGTGGGTTGTGAATGAAATTTGTAAGAAACTCAACCAGGTCAAAATAATACCTATGTGAAATGAAACTAGCCCTTATAACTAAGTAAGAAGGAATCCCACAGTTCCCTAACATTATTAATCTTAAGTTACTTTACTAAAGTGACTTATTAAAAAACATATTTTAAGCCGTGTCTATTTTATATTAGCAATTAAATAAATGAAATTGGTATTAAATTGTGCAATGATACAAAATGGGGTAGTGTGTAACGATATGTCGATATGTGAGGGTAGGTTAGGTATCTGTTTTGTGGTAGAACTAAGTGTTGCAACATAAAAATAAATCCGTCATTGCCATCTTCGCGCGTTACAATGTGCTTCCGGAACCAGAATTTTGTCTTACTATATATGCACTTAACACTCCTGGAGTGGATGGAGTGTCATTATTATGTAAATATAAGGGTAAATAAAATATATTAAATTATAAAAATTACATTCTCTCGTTTTGCTTGAAACGATTTGTGTCCAGTTTAATTATATTCCAACGCAATTTCTTTTGTAATAGTTGGTGATTACGGCATATTTTGGACTGACTCCATAAAAAGAAAGAGGTTAATCAATTCGACCGTATACATATATTTTTATTTATATATGTTTTTATGTGTATTCGCGGATAACTTCATCGTTCATAAACCGATTTTGATGGTCATATTTTCGTTGTTTTATAGAATATACTTTCGAGGTGGTCCCATTTAAATTTCATAATAATCGGTCAAGTGTTTTTGAGTTACACTCCAATAACTGAAAAGTGTGTCGTCCATCTGGATGACTTGGTGACGAAATCGGTGAACATACTTACATAAATTAATGACAATTATTGATCCTGTGAGTAGCTAATGACACTGTAAACAGTTAAAAAAATCTTTTTCCAAAAAATGGAACCGACTTCAAGACTCAGAAGTCGGTAAAAAATATTTTGATAACTTACTTTTGACTATCATGCAGGCGCCGACTTTAACAAATTATTTCACACTTTTGAGTGCGGAAGTCGGTTCCATTTCTTGGGATTTTTTATAGAATTTATTTTTCTTACATCATTTTAGTTAGACCAGCAAAATATTGCCAATCCGTGAGTCATCGCTGTGCGTGAACTATCGAAGTGTATGAGAATATCTGGCGAAATGACGCATGGCTAAATTCACTTTACGAGAATACGAAATCCTTAGTGTAATGGCCAACCTTGACCATAGTCATAAAAATGTTTCGCTGTTGTTTTATTATTATGTGGTGCAGGCGGGCAGCGGTCGGGGAGTGGAGGGACCGCCCAAATCCTGTCCTACTAATATTATAAATGCGAAATTTGTGTGTATGTGTGTATGTTTGTTACTTCTTCACGCTCGAACGGCTACACCGATTTCGATTAAATTTGGTATGGAGATAGTTTAAACCGTGGATTAACACATAGGCTACTCTTATCCCGGAAAAAGTATAGTTCCCGTGGGATAATTGAGGTAACGGGAATACCGTAATCCACGCGGGAGAAACCGCGGGGCGCGACTAGTTATAATATAAACAAGTAAACATACCTACCATCGTGCTAATAAGCTTCTTAATTATTTCTATTCATGTTTTCTTTTTGTGCTCATACTCACCTACTGCGTATTAAACAACGCCATTCGGTTCATTCGCTACAACTAGCACAATTTGACATATATAGGGACATAAAAAGGGACCAAAAGATCAGGTAGAAAACTACAGGCCCATTTCCAAACTATGTCTATTTGCAAAAGTACTAGAAAAAGTAATTCATAAGAAGCTATCTGCTGCATTGAGACATACTCTAAGCTCCCAACAACACGGATTTATGACAGGTAGGTCCACGTCCTCCAATCTCATAATATGTAGTGATTACTTATCACAGCACATGTCTGTCCCCTCCCAAGTTGATGTAATTTACACCGATTATAGTAAATGCTTCGATCAAATTGATCATTTAATACTGTTACGTAAACTTCAATCTGTAGGTGTCAGTGGTAACCTATGCAGATGGTTTACATCTTATGTGGAGAACCGGTGCCAGACTGTGGCACTTAATGGGTACATGTCATCAACAATGCTAATACCCTCCGGCATTCCTCAAGGATCTTTATTAGGCCCACTATTGTTCAATATTTTTATTAATGATATATCCTCGTGTTTCAACAACTCCAAGATACTATTATATGCTGATGACATGAAAATCCTTTGTCCAATTAATTCTTTCGAATGTGCCCATCGCCTACAGGAAGACCTTAATCATTTTGATAATTATTGTATTGCAAATAAATTACACATAAACGTTTCAAAATGCTACTCATGTTCATTTTCCCGTAAGCCACATCCATTAATGTTTAATTACAAGCTCATGAATACGAACGTATCAAGGGTTGATTCAATTCGTGATCTAGGCGTCATATTTGACTCCAAACTACTATTTGATGAACACATCAACAATATTGTCAAAAAGGCATCTAGAGCACTGGGTCTTGTTCTTCGTATATCAGCTGATTTCAAATCAATTAAAACCCTCAAAATTCTTTACTGCGCCTATGTGCGGAGCCACTTGGTATGATACTTACATAACACGCATCGAGCGGATCCAGTCAAAGTTTTTACGTTATTTGCAATTTAAAATTAAAAAATATTTACCGGATTATAATCCGGTATATATATAATAAATTTTGTATACAAAACGTTGTTTAAAATTTCATATTTTATCTTTGAATATAAGAAGGGACATAGCCGATATAGTATATTTAATTAAGATAGCAAATGGTTCGGTCGATTGCCCGGAATTACTCGAAAAGATAGGCATAAGAGTCCCACTAGACCCACATAGAAGGCCTTGCCGTCTTCACATACCATATGCTAAAACTAACTATAGAGGAAACAGTTTTCTATTACGGGCCAGCCGCATATTTAACGACATATCCTTACAGCACGATATTGATATATTTAATACGCCTGTCGACCACCTTAAGCAGTCAATTGCTAAGTCATACTTTGATTCCTTAACTTAAGGAATGCACTGGTTTTATACTTTGATTCCTTAAGTTAAGGAAGGCATAGCTTATATTAACATATATTTATATTTCTTATGAAATTTATCAGTGGAATCTTGTAATTAGCCTTAAGAACCTGTACAAATAACCCTAGCTTAAGTACCTAGCCGTAAGATTCCCTAAAATGTAATAAATAAATAAATATTTTGTTTTGTACTTAGAATCGTGATAAACCTTTGTAAACACACACGAACACGTACACTATGCAAAGGAAGACATGGATATAGACGGTGAACTATTTCTGGCTCTATGGTAGGCTGCACTGCAGTAAGACCTGTCGGGCTTAGCGAGGCCCAACATGTAAATGAGTGATTGGTATTCGTTAATAGAGCACGGAAGAGCTATTGAGACCTTGCGACGAGTAACCACACGCACGGCTACTGTTCGATACGATGACGACGTCTAATCTGCCAAGCATGAACATTTCCGCGTAGGCCCTTAGTTATCTGCCCACGTACGAGTGGCAGCCGAGGCTGCGACTGTACCCACCTTTATCATAGCTCGTATCCAATTCTCATAATTGGTATTCCTTGAGCTTCTGTGAACAGGAGGCTGTAGTCGTCACTTCGAGCATCGGTTTCCTTAACGGATAATTATAGGCACTCATATATACAGTTCGTAGATCTATTCAAGGAACAGAAAGAAGGTGGTTGATTCAAACTTTATTCGAAGAACGTAGAAAAGCTTTGTAGTGAAACGACTTTATGGCCTTATTTTTTACACCTGTCCGTAAAGGCGATGGAGATGTGGGTAGGTTTGATAAAACAAACTAAACAGAAAGGCTTATGTTACTACTTAAAATAAATTGAGTATGCTTAGTCATGTAAATATGTACAATTACATGTAACGACATGAATTGTTTCAAGGAATTATGAAAATACGCTTGTGACACATCGCCTGTCACGTTTCCAAATGGACTGTATTCTTCGGGATGACGTCACTTTACACAACTTTATTTACTTTCATTATATTTTTTCCATATTAATAGAAGGTCTATGTATTTTGTTGCCTCATCGTGGCCTTCGAGGCTCAGTAAACATCTATTGTTCGGCAAATTACTGATTCTGTCCCTAATCCGTGGCAGAGGCAAGCCATTGTCTCTGCTGCCCGATTTTACGGATAATGCACATGCCGACTTGTCGACAAACATCCCATGATCACAAGTTAGTTCAAGCTTTACTTGGAAAACTGATACAAACGGGGCGTAAACAAACATTGAAAAGTCGGAAAGTAACTAAAGTGGACGTCCGATGGCTGAGATGATGATCATTCATAATGTTAATTCTTCTGTACTTGCATGTAGATATAGTTAATGATACTCCTGCAAAACGCCTGGAGAATAATGCCTTATGAGGGAATCTCTGTGCCGTTCACATGTATCCCTGAGGTGTTCAGCACTCCGATCGGGTTCCAGGCTACTTGTTTATTTGGGCCTGTTTTTATTGAGAATGTACATAAAACAGACCATACGTTTCAGCGATCTCAATTATTTAATTATAATAATATTATTGATTGATCTCCAAGAAGTAAAACAAAGTAAGCTGAACCCGGTAACGACAGGCAAGTCAAAGTTCGAAGAACGACGCGACTTCGAACGAAATTTAGCCTTATGATACTTCTTTAGGCTTGGCCATCCATACTTTCATTTGGTTCCACGTGTACTTTACATAATAGCATGGATTATCTATCTTTATCAACTCTTATTTATTATCTGTCAATAACCAAATTTAAATTTAGCTATGGAAGGAATACCTACACCAATGTACATACGTTTGTACAAGAAGCTACTTTATCATCGTCATCACCTTTATCATCGTTATCACCTTTATCATCGTCATCATCATCATTTCAGCTGTGACACGTCCACAGTCTACAGCTAATAATAACATACTCGAGTGCGACAAAGACGCAGCTTGGATTCGCAACTATCTATCTGTTCTCGCATCTGTTGCAGCGACGGCGGGGATATTATTATTATGCCACAATGTCCGTTGTATAAACCGCAACGTTTTGACTCACCGAAATAGATACATTTCGAGAATGCTTTTCTGAATTGTATTTTAGTTGCGGTGCTCATAGTAATATGGATAAGCGAAAACTGTTATCAGGTATTCGCGGTCGCGTGTGATCAGGTCAACTCTATAGTCAAACTATTTGTTTTATAGGTATGTTTCTTGTTTTATCCAAATTAAGTAGCAGATTGAAATACATAGCAAAGTTTAGTCGTTAGATTGTATCACAAGTTTCGAATATAATCTCAACCTCTACTCCTACGACAACTACTTTAATAACCGAGCTAATTCAAGTAGTCCTTGGCACCACAATAAATAAACTGTTTGTTACTTCTAACAATCCTGCAGTGCCTCCCACGCTTGCCAAGCGATTTACGAGCTTAATTATATTAAATTAAGACCTTGTGTTGCATTGTCATTACGCTAACACTATATTGTTAAGAGTAATACGCACTTACTTATTTAACCATTACACTTGCGAAAAGTGATAAATACGTATTATATCAAAAGTTACTTCGGCAAAAAAACGTACAAAAGCTGCTTCTTTTTCGTAGGACACAAAGTTGTGGGTATAATGCCACCAACTCTTTTTGTTAATCACATTTATTACAACACAATACAAAACACTTTACTGCAAACAACGGTTGCCTTAAAAAATAATAAAATTAAAACATATAGCTAGCTAAAGTACAACTGGCGGCCTTATCTGTTCCAGACAACCATTTAACAGAACTAATATATTAGATGTCTGGATGATGATGGAAGGTCGATGATACAAAAAACTGCATATCTGATATAATAAACATACATTAAATATGCATATATTAAATATACTATCACTATGTTTAACAAATGATATATACTTACACTATATAAAGAGTCTTTAAAAATGTAACACTGTACTTAGTAAGTATCCATGTACACACATCAGAGGGTTTAGAGACGGTTACATAATGTATTTGTACATATAATTACTAGTGTTGAGTGAGTAACATACAATCATTTTTACTTTTTACACGATGTAAGAGATGGAGCTTGCCTCATGCTTATTGGAAGAGTATTCCAAAGGCGTTCAGCATGAATAGTGAATGATTTGTCATATAAAGAACTATGATGGATAGGTGTTGCTAGTTGAACATTTTCGGATGACCTAAGGCAGAGATCATTGCAAGAATTAAGGAATTGAAATCTTTCTTTCAAGTGTCTTGGGGACAAAGGGGTTGTACTCGATATTGTATAAAAGTGAACGATATGAGAATTCTGGCGAAGGCGTCTAGGAAGCCACTTGACTATTCAGCGAAATTCAGAAACGTGGACATATTTTCGGAGCCCAAAAAAAACGTGTATAATAATTTTGGACACGCTGTAGTTTATTTAGCTGGTCCTCCATATAGCTGAGACAGCAGCCATCGGCGTAATCAAGAACTGGGTGTAGAATCTTAGTCAAGTAAATAGTTAGGGACATTTAGACATTTTCTTCGTTAGAGTCTTCAAGTCGCGAGTGAATAGGTACCTTCTAGGTTTGCGTGCTAAATCCTAGACAACGTCATCACTTAACATCAGGTGAGACAGTTGTCAAACGCAAACTTATAATATGTAAAAAAAAAAATATAAAAAAATATAAAACCAAAATTGATATAACACAGTCATATGAATGAGAGTTCTGAAATAAATGTTTTACAATAATATTCATATACGCCCAATCGTTAACATGTCCAAGCGGCAGAATCGTTTTCATGTAATCTTACATCGCAACATCGGTGTCCTCATCCTCTGTCCTTCTGAATCCTTATGAAGGATGGACGATCGCATATGCAATATAAAAAGACAATATCGGAAAAGTATTTTATTTGACACTATTATAACTTGTTGAAAAGCATTCATATTTGTTAAGTACTTAGTTTCAAATAAAAAGGCCTACGATCGATGTCAGTATCGAACAGCCGCAGGATGTTCATCCATTAAACGTCTTGCTTCGTTCTTTATCAGATCGTTGATCTGTTCGATCGGTGGATGTTGAAGCTGACGATCAAAAACATAGTCGTCGTTTGAGCCGTAGGACGTCCACTTATGGACGTAGGCCTCCACAGGGAACGAACGGAAACAGAACGAACGAGACTGTTCCTGAAACGCTTATCAGGCTATCTATCCACCGCATTATTAAAGAGCAACGGTATAACTAAAATAATTCCATCGTGTGTAAGAGTGTTACGGCTGAAATGATTTTATTAAGTAATTATATATTGTTGGTGACGATGACAGAATATGATGTGCGCATTCAATCATAAACAACAAGACAAATCATAAATTGGGTATAAAGAGCATTTTTCTAACATTTTCTTAACTAGTGCTTTGATTCATAGAATAACCTTGTCTGAGCCAAATTCAGCTGAAGCTTGAAATTGAGCTGAATTCAGAGATTGATTTGACTATTCGTACACGTTGATTAATACGCCTATATTAAGATTTCCGAAGCAATATATTATTCGCGGCGGTCTGAAGGCTCTTTCGGCGATTCACACGCGCTGTGATCACACTTATGCATACACACTTCTCGCGCTAGATTGACTTATCTATTATTATTATTATTATAAGATTCGACTAAATGTTAAAACAGTTTTATTCGTCGACTAAAAAAATGGCTTGTTGAGCAATCATTTTATAAGCTGGACGATATTAGGGCGATTTCTCTCACTTAGGTGACCTAACATTTTCTCCGATAATTTATTTTGTATTTTTATTATTTTTTATGACTAATAGTAAATTTGTGTGCGTACAAACAGTTGTGCGTAATATAATTGTTTATACTTTGATAATATAATTTGTTATAATTATTATATACAATATGTTGCATTCTGTGCAATTATTATTATTATTTTTATTGATGTTGACATGTAACTTATTTGTTATGAATAAATGACTATGACTATGACTAAAAAGAAAATCTACACCTGGTTCTGCAGAGCTATATTGCAAATAGGACTCGACTAATTTGAAATTATTGTGATTTCCAGGTGTGCGCGTGCAGCGCACTGGCGGCGCTCGACGGGTACAGCCAGCAGCAGGACCCCGACCAGTTCCACATCCAGACCGACGGCGACGAGGAGCGGTACTTCATTTATCAAACGCATAATGGACAATATCGGAAAGAGAGGCGACTGAAGGACGGATCGGTTGTTGGTGAGAACTATTCCATTTGTTGAATACATCTATACATTCTAACTTCTTGAGCCACCGATGATTTTCTAAAAGCAATCCTCTAGTATCAAAAGGCTTGGGTCAGTTTACTATATCTGACTCCGATAATTCTGAACCAGGAGCCTTACTATCAGCTTTGTAAAAACTTACAAGAACTCTTCTCTATTCCTTACATCGCTTTACATAGTCTGGTAATAAACATCCCGAAAAGAGGTTCACAAGAAAAACAATTCGCCGTCTAAGTATTTATTATAAATAAAAACTCGCAGTATACGTATGTACGTATTCACTAACATATTTATGTATTTCAAATAACTTCTAACCACACTTCCGCACGTATTATATGGAAAAAGGACTTCGCAAAGTCGTCCGCTGCCGCAGACATTAAGAAATCCGGTTTCTTAAAACAAACTCATCATTAGTGATCCCAAAAAAAGGAAATCATAACGTCAAGTTGATTATTCAAGTACTCATCTAAACGTCGTCTAACATGCGCCAGCCAGACACGTTATTGTACAAGTATACACTAAGGGCACGGTACTCGACCTCATTTGTTTAGGTTCTTCCTCTCAGTGTAATACATTTAATGTTCAGGCACGACGGGCTGGGTGGGCGCCGATGGGTACCTGCGCCTTCAAGACTACATAGCTGACAGTCAAGGATACAGAATCTATAAATCAAAGACTGTTTACGTCGGAGAGAACCGGCCGATCGGAGTATGTATGCACTGATTAATTCTGCTCGTAACGTGCGTGTAATCTGCATGAGAAAGCGGCTAACGTTATGTTACTTTCAGGAATCATTGATCATCGCAAAAACAGCACCGACGGACTCCGGTTATGGCGTAACACCGGCGCCGGCGCGGGCGGTGCAGAGAACGCGCGCGCCGCCTCGAGGCAGCTCAACTGCGCAGTCACCTTCACCGACTCCGCATTCCTTCCCCGCGGCAGTGACGGCCACTCCACCATCACCGCCATATCTACACCCGACCTCCACGCCGCAAGTTTTTGTCTCGCCCAACTCCATCGACTCATCCACTACCTACGATCTTCGTCCCACCGTCCCACCGATCACAGCAAATGAGGCCGCTTCAACACCGAACTCTAACGATTATGATTCTTCGACACCTAATCCTTACAACTACGATTCATCTAACACGAACGCGTTGGACGATGGCTATTATGCCAGCGACAGTAATCGATATGATGTATTCAATCCCAACTCTTATAGACACGCCGACGACTGGCAGCGGAGACATCCACCCGGTGCCAAGATCGGCAACGGGTACACACCTCAGTTCCCTTCGTACGATGGAGTCGCTTTTAGAAGAAATGGTTTTCGGTATTATCTTCCCAAACAATACCACGAGGAAGAATCTGGCGATAGTCAGGAAAGGACGGGAAGTTTCGGCTATGTGGACCCCTTCGGCATCCGCAGGGTGATATACTACAACACGGCACCCGGTGAAGGTTTCCAAGTTCGTAAGAACAACAGATATGTAGGTCATGACGCCACCCCGTACGACCCACGACCTATTCATTGACGTGATATATTTTAAAGAAAAACCTTGACTTAAATATGAATGTGAATTTGAAGTTACCTAAATAATTTATTTTAATCAGTATTGCTAGTTGAATTCAACCGATTGTGATTCGAGACAAAGTGATCGGTTTAATCGAACGAACGAATTATTCTTAGCCATTATTATCTGTGTATATATTAAATGTCTTAGATTTTTTAGATAAGTAGTAAAACAAAAACTTGCTAAGAACATGTCAATCTTGTAGCAAAAACTTCACAAGTCAATAATATTATATTGATCTAGTTTTTGCTGCGGTTACATGATAGTTTTTACAGATAAAGATTAATTTACTAATTTTCAGTGCCATTGACCTCAACAAATAAGCAGTAGCTTAGCCAGTAGGAGGTGTTAATGACAGAAATAATACGTCATATAAATTTAAACGGTCTAGCAATTTTTTCTGCTATCTTTTATTGTTTGTTTCCATAATTTACATACCTAACGGAATGCTACTAAAAGTATGCAACTCTTACAATAAATGACTGCTTAATTTACCTCATATGGTTTTCGTTATCAATAATGAACAACGCAGATTTATTTACTACATAGCAAAGTGATCCAAAAAATGTGTCATCGTGTTTATTAAGAAAGTCATTGAACTCATCTGCACGGCTCTCGTGGAATCTGAATATATGTTTGCGTATGGCGATGGCGTAGGAGCTGCGTTTGGAAAAACTACTCGTAATTACCAAACGCAGTATTAAATTAAATTGTATCGAGCAAGATCAAGATTACTACCTTAACCGACTTAATGTATGTAATATTCTGCCGCAAAGATAATTTAAGCACCTACATGCATCCCAAACGAGCTGTGTAATCAAACAACTATATCAACATATTCGGCCATTCTTAGAGAGGCCATTTCTATGCACGTAGTTTGCTTTATTTAGTAATAGTTTGGTGGCATGTAAAATGTTTTTGCGAATAACTTGCCATTGCGTTGTTGTCAGTTCTGTTTGTGAAATGGTAATAAATGGCTACTTGTTGCAAATACTATTCAATGGGTATTAATTTATAACTTGCACTTGTAACTTTAATTTTTCTAGATCCTATTTACAATCTGTAACATCTGTAGAGCGTTACAATCTGCACAACATAACATCTGCGTACCTACGTCCCGGGTCTCGCAGATCTGTAACATCTGTAGAGCGTTACAATCTGCACAACATAACATCTGCGTACCTACGTCACGGGTCTACGTCACGGGTCTCGCAGAGTTACATTCTTTATTTTATATTCTAATTATATATTACTTGCACTTCCTTATTTCAATAAATGTAAATAAAATTTGTTAACAGACATGTTGTTTAATTATTTTAGTAATAAGTTATGGAACTTATTAGGTTACTCACAAAATACGATTGATTAGCTTTTTAATTTGAATTCAATTAAACAAGAAGTTTGTCATGGTTGGCATCAATAACACATTTAACGAGGCATTATTGCGTAACTTCTAACGATCCGCCACTTTAAATATTGTTGGGTTCTGCGAAAATTAAATCACTCTAAATTGAAAAACGTAGTGAGTAGACAACACTTTGTAATCGATTATTGACTTAGCACTGAAAATTAAATATTGTATTTAGTATTTTAAAATACTACTTAAAAAAATACGGATATAAAGTGTAATGCTAGTCTGTGCATATAATAATGTATCTTCGCCCCAAATTAAACTAAAATCCTTGCACAGGCTTCCAATCTCAGTTACACAAGAGATATTGAGTACCTAGTAACAAGTACTAGTATTAGCCAGTAGCGGGTTAGAACATTTGAGTTATCTATAGGCTGCCAATATAGCTAGTGGATTGCTCAAATGTTATTGTAGTAGCTGGAGTATTGTAATTAATTATTAGTATTTTATTTTAATAAAGGCAATAAAAAAAACAAGTAAAGGATACTGAATTACAATTATACCATTAATTTGTTAAGTATGATTTCCGATAGGCAACTTCAGCAATTTACGAATTAATTCCAAATTTCAGAAATGTTCGCGCTGTGTATGTGTCTCTTGGTTCCGGGACTTACTGCAGAAGATGACGTGAACTATGGAAACTATCACTCGAATACTCCTTCCAGTATACCAATGGACTACAATGATGAGTTTAAAATCAAACCAAATACCAACTTCGTCTTCAACTTTGAACAGTTACGTAGAGATCAGCCTCCTCAAGTTGAAATGAGGGAAGAAAACATGGGAAGATATATGTATCGTCCAACAACTGCGGTACCAGCAGCACCCGAAACCAGCCGCATGCCAATTATCAATCAAATGGAAACCAGGCCTGAACAATCCTCTCACTTATCATATATGCTTCCCGCCGACAAACTTAACCACCACCAATGGAAACCAAATGAGTTGCAGTCAACAGCCATACTGATGATGCCTCCACGAGCTCCTCAGCTGAATGATTTTTCGAGCACTTTCGGTAACGACACGTTTTCGTACCTCGATCAAAATAAACCGAATCCTTTACGTAATTTGCCAGCATCTCGAGACTATTACGGCCATAATTATAAATTACCAGAGCAACAAACATCTATACAAGCTGATTATGACAGCAGAAGAAACTTTGAGCAGCCATCAGCATCTCATCCGAAATTCTCCAATCCTGTCCCAGCGCAGACTGCACCAACTACAATCATTCCAATCAAGCAAAGTATTGACCGCAGGTTTGGAGATTTCTCTGCTCAGAACCCGACTTTGGAAATAAATCAACAACGTACGAAAGAGATAACAATACAACGTCAACGTACTGCTACTAATAGAGGAAACCACAAATTTAGTTGGAATGATGTCACCACAGACCAACCTCAGTATAGACCGCAACACAGCGCCGCTGCTCCGTCAGCCTCAAGTATAAGCGGAGGACCACCACCACCTGCACCCACTTTATCTGCGTGGGATGATGGTTTTGGAAAATAAACTATTCTTAATTTTATAAAATAAATTTTAGTTACAATCGATGCTTGCTTAATAAAATATGCCCTATTTGAATAATAGTAACGTAATAGCATTCTTTACATGCACACACATCGGCACACGTATCTATGATTGATAATAATAACGTAATACGTCTACATTAACACACTGAATAATACACAAGTTTACGTACTGGTGTGAAGAGTTTAATGTTCAATTTTTACAAGTTGGCACATAGGGACGCATGATTCAAACGCTTGCGTGTTTTAAGGACAATCAGCGCCATCTTGTGGTTGTTAGGTAAACTAAATATCTAATACACATAATAATGTACAAGTAGTGACATCTGTGGAGAGATGGATAAACTAAGACATAATTCTTAACACAAACATCCCGCCGGCCAAGGACTACTATGGTCCTTTGAAATAAACTATAACCCTCGAGATAACACAATATTGAAATAAAATTAAAAACTGTTTGTATGTGAAACTGTGATCTCTAGTAATTTGCAAATACAAGAATTAAATTTCTTAAGTTGACTGCAATTTCTTCAGGAAATATCAGTAAGTTAACAGGTAACAAATTAGTTAATAAATTAATCACGAGTCTCCAGAGGCAGAGGACACAATTTTGTCACGGGACGTTTGAATACATTATTCTTATATTGCAAGGAAACAACACGAGTAATACCATCTGCGCCTGGATGTTTTTCAACAACTCGACCCAAGAGCCATTTACCTGGAGGTAATCGTTCATCTTTCACCAAAACTATGGTTCCTAATTGGATATCAGGTTGATGTTTGTTCCACTTATAGCGGTGTTGAAGACTGGTAATGTACTCAGCCTGAAAACGTCGCCAAAGCGCCTGTAACATGCGCTGAACAGTCTGCCATCTATCTAGATATCTTGGACGGCTATCTAGCAAATTTTCTTCAGAGACAGTAATAGGACATTCTCCTACGAGAAAGTGACCCGGAGTTAGAGGGGGTTCTTCCAAGGACGAACTGATTAAAGTGAGGGGACGTGAGTTGACACACGCTTCTACTTGTGTAAGTAGGGTATAAAATTCGTTAAAGGTAAGGCAACTTTGGCCGATAACGCGTTTTAAGTGGCCTTTAACAGATTTTACGCCCGCTTCCCAGAGTCCACCAAAATTTGGTGCTCCCGGGGGCACGAAGTGCCATGTAGTACTGTCGTTGGCTAAAAGAGCAGAAATCTCTTTAACTAAATTGGACTTAGAATTTTTGAACTGAGTCTCTAGTTCTTTAGAGGCTCCTTGAAAGTTGGTGCCACAATCGCTGTACATATCTTTACAGTGACCGCGCCGAGAAGTGAATCTTTTGAAAGCTGCTAAAAAGGCTGCAGAGCTCAAATTCTCAACTAACTCCAAATGGATGGCCTTGGTAACAGTACATATAAATAGACTAATGTATGCCTTACTAGTTCGAGTACACCTACCGGAATACAGTTTTAATGAGAATGGGCCAGCTAGGTCTACGCCACATGATCGAAAGCAACGAGACGGGTTGACTCGGTACTCTGGCAAATTGCCCATAAAAGGAGCAGTTGGAGTAGCTCGTTGTTTAAAACAAGGGATACATTGTCGAATTATTCTTTTTACAAGATTTTTACAACCCACTATGAAATACTTAGTGCTAAGTATATTAAGTGTGAGCTGGAGACCTCCGTGCAATGCTCGGATATGTGCTTCTTGAACAATTAATTTAGTTAGAGGACAACGACTAGAAAGAATACACGGGAATCTCAAATTATAAGGTACGTGAGCATTGCACAATCTGCCGCCAACTCTTAAGAGTTGCTGCTGATCGAGGAATGGATTCAGAGTGTGTAACGGACTTGCCTTTGGTACAGTTTTACCTGAATCTAATGAACCCATTTCTCGTTCAAAAGAAGCACGTTGTGACATACGTATACAAATTGCTTGTGCATTATTTAATTCTGAAACAGTAAGGTAATCACAATTTTCATTAACAGCGTTATTGGATTGAATTTTTGATCGACACTTTTTTACAAATCTTAAACAGTATGCAGTTACACGAATCAACTTGGATAAGCTAGAAAACTTAGTCAGGTGAGTATTGACAAAATCATCAATTTCTGTGCATACATTATGTGTAACTACTTTTTGTTTTAATTCACAGTTTGTTTCAGGTATTACATCAGAATGAACAATTTCATCAATTGTTTTCAAAAAATCTGGACCGTTCCACCATAGCTCTGCATGTGGTAATTCAGCAGGTAACAAACCACGAGAGGCTATATCCGCGGGATTGTGAGCCGATTTGACATGATGCCATTGGCTGCTGTTAGTGAAAGTAAGAATTTCTGCCGTACGGTTACCTATGAAAGTCGACCACGTATTAGGATTCTTTCGCAACCAGGCTAAGACTATAGTGGAATCTGTCCAGGCGTAAATATTGCTGTCATCGATGGCAAGGCTTGTTTGGATATCGTTTAACATCTTGGCCAACATCACAGCACCACAGAGTTCCAAGCGTGGCACTGAAACCTGTTTAACTGGAGCTACCTTGGTTCGGGCAGCTATAAGATGTACTGTCACGTTATCACCGCGCAGCACTCTAAGGTAAGAAACGCAAGCAAAAGATGTGCAAGAAGCATCGCTAAATCCATGAACTTCTAACTTTAGACCAGGGGTTGGTGATGATCCAAGCCATCGAGGAAGCTGTATCATATTCATAGACTTCAGATTTTCGTGGTAGGCACACCACTCATTTTTTAAATAATCAGGCAAAACATCATCCCAATCGAGGCCGGCTAACCATAATTTCTGCATGAATATTTTTAAGGTGACTACGATAGGCGCCAACCAACCGAGGGGATCAAATGTTTTGGCTATCACAGATAGTACATTACGTTTAGTGAAATTTTCTAAGTGAGTATCTAGTGACATTTTCAATTCTAAGCAATCCGATTGAGGATTCCACACTATACCGAGAGCTTTAATAGAGTCATCCATTTTAATATTCACTACACTTTGATTGACTTTATTTTCACTTGGAATTTGGCACAACACTTTTGCACTATTTGATGACCACTTATGCAGGGCAAACCCAGCACCTTGTAGTATGTCTGTAATTTTTTGTTGCAGTATAATAGCATCATTTTCATTGGAGGTACCGGTCAGCAAATCGTCCATATACAAGTCCGTCTTCAACAAAGGAGCAACGTCAGGATACGTATCATGTTCATCTTCGGAGAGTTGATGCAGTGTCTTTATAGCGAGATATGGAGCACAGGATGTACCATAAGTGACGGTAAGTAATTTATATTCTTTCATGTCCTCGTCTACATTTTCTCGCCATAAAATCCTTTGGTAGTCTGCGTCTTCAGGTGAGATTAATATTTGCCTGTACATTTGTTTTATGTCAGCTACCAAACAAATTTTATGCAATCTCCAACGCGTTACTAAATCTCGGATATCTTGTTGCAGAGGTGGACCAATCATCAATGCATCGTTTAACGATTTTCCATTTTCAGGTCTGGCGCTTCCATCGAAAACAACTCGCAGTTTCGTACTTGTGCTCATTTCTCTTAGGATAGCGTGGTGAGGTAAGTAGTATTTCTTGGTAATGTGTTTATTTAGATCAACTTTAGGGATCAGCTTCATATGACCTTGTGCTTCATATTGCCGCATGAACTGGCAATACTCATCCTTAAATTCTGGTTTGTGTTTAAACTTTCTTTCTAGTTGTAGTAAGCGACCGACTGCCATCGGTCTTGTGTCTCCCAATTGTGAGTCATCACCATCCTTAAAAGAAAGGCTGACGACGTAACGACCCTCAGTGTTTCGAGTGTGAGTGTTCTTAAAATGCTCTTCGCACTGAGTATCCAATAATGTCAACGACCGTTTGTTTGTGTGTTCTTCCAACTCCCAGAATTTTCTAAGCAGCTGGTCAGTTTCAAGCTTAATGTGAGATACAACAACATGATGAGAACGTGATTCTTCGTGATTAACTTGTCCCGAGATAAGCCACCCAAGTCGTGAGTTGAGTGCTATCATCGAGTTGTGCTTGTGTAACCCATCAGTTATTATCTGTGCGTGCACTTCGGCACCTAGTAAAATGTCAATAGCTCCTGGTTTGTGAAAGTGGGGATCTGCTAGTGTAATTGTCTTAAGTAGTGGCCAGGTATCCATAGGAAACTCTTGTGAAGGCAGTAGTGACGTTAGTTTGGTGAGTACGTAAGCCTGCGTATTCATAATGTGAGTACGATCATAAATCGAACTGAATTGTAGATTAACCATTGATTTGGTAGTTATGGAATTTTCATTGGAAATACCCGTGACTGTACCGTTAACTCCGATACGTTTCATTTGTAATATTTGTGCTGTGGATTCCGTGACGAACGAAGCCTGTGACCCTTGGTCAATTAAAGCCCTTAACTCGTGCGTATTTCCGTTTTCAGACATCACAACAATACGAGCAGTAGCTAGCATCACGTGACTCTTTGTGGATTCCGCTTTCATGCTTACAGCTTCACGTGATTCGGTCGGAGTAGGCTCTGTGGTTACGCTTGGCTTGGAAGGATTTGTGAGGTGCAATAACGTGTGATGTCGACGGCCACATTTCTTACATGTCGTAGATTGACGGCAGTGACTAACTGAATGACCCTTCACAAGACAATTGAAACAAATGTTGTTGGATTTTACAAATTCAACTCGTTTTGGAATCTCCAATGCTTTAAAGTTGTTACAGTGACATATATAGTGATTCTGCTTACAAAAGGTGCAAACTAAAGTGGCTACTTCGGCAACAAATGTTTTGGTAGTGGTAGACGGTGGCTTGACGGTAATCTTTTCTTTTCTATTGTTATTTACAACTTCCAATGCCCTAAAACGGCTTTCCAGGTGCGACGCTAATGTTAAAAACGTAGGTATATCTTGGGAGGTTCCCAGTGATTGCTCCCACAGTTTATGTGACTCTAGATCCAATTTGGATACTACAATGTGAACTACGATCGCATCCCATTTATTAGTTTCTATGCCAATGTTATCTAAAGTATTCAAACACTCTCTTGTCGTATCTAGGACATCCTTTAAACCACGTGCAGATTCTGTGATCATCTTTTTCTGTGTAAGTAACCGATTTAAAATGTGATTAACTATAATTCGTTTGTTATCGTATCTATCTTCTAGTGTTCCCCAAGCCTTGTCATAATTAGCATCAGTTAACGCAAAATGTTTAAGTAAATTTTCCGCTTCACCTGATATACTGGACTTAAGATAATGATGTTTCTCTACTTTGGATAAGTGTTCATCGTTATGAATAAGCGAAGTAAAAATATCTCGGAAGCTCATCCAGTCTTGGTAGTCGCCCGAAAACTTTGGAATATTAATTGGCGGTAATTTAATATTTCGTGAAACTTTTTCGCTAGTTGTTAAACCCGAACTTATTTTACTTAAGTCATCGAGGGCCTCTCTAAGGTACGTTTTACAATCTAAATAGATTTCCTCAGTTTGGTCAAACTCCGTCTTTGGATCAAATTTTTGGTTGCTTAAAACATCCTCTGAATAAGTTTCTAAAATTACTTCATGTTGCTTGTTATAAATAGACCAATATTCAAGTAATGTGTCATATCGTGTTTCCAAGTATCCTTTTGTAAACCGTGACTTCGACTTCTTAATGTCAACTTGCTAATGCGCTCTGTTAATTGTCTCTGAGATGAACACAATTTAGACATTTTTAATATTTAGATTTCACTGTTTACTATAAATTATCCAAATATATTCACTTTCTAATTATTTGTATATTGAGATTCAATTAATGTAAAGTTCTCACTATGGATCAATTCAATTTTGAACAATAATATTCAATTTTATTTTGCAATCAAAGTCCGACACAAACAAAGTTAAAGTCCAATTAATAAATGTTCCCACTTGCCACAATAATATTTTTTTATTTATAGTTAATAATTATGCCACTTATTATTTTACTGTTCACCTATCATTCTAAACTACCTATTGCATGGCCCTCTAACTAGTTGCATGGGCCATGCAAAACTCACCGAAGCACTCGACACTGCACTGCACTGTTTCACTTTACTACTAATCCGGAGTCTGAAGGACCAATGAATAATACACAAGTTTACGTACTGGTGTGAAGAGTTTAATGTTCAATTTTTACAAGTTGGCACATAGGGACGCATGATTCAAACGCTTGCGTGTTTTAAGGACAATCAGCGCCATCTTGTGGTTGTTAGGTAAACTAAATATCTAATACACATAATAATGTACAAGTAGTGACATCTGTGGAGAGATGGATAAACTAAGACATAATTCTTAACACAAACACACACTTTAATCGAATAGCAGGATATGTTTAATAATCTAGATTTACAAAAAAAGTGCAAGTTTCTTTTTCGGTGTAGGTAATTATACATTTGGCTAATTCTGCTAAAATATGTTTAAAAACATTCGTCGTAAACTAGGTTTTAAGACGCCTGCCCACCATCGAAATTATGGCATCACCTTCCATGAGTGTGACACCAAAAAGGTAACAACCAATATCAATGTGACATTACTTAGAGATTACCTAGGATAGCGGCAGACGATTCCCAGTGATAATGCATTACGTATAATTCCAATCGTGAAACAATCTCAAACCGACCGATTTTATCATACTCGGAAATTCATTCGCCTAATAAGATATCGATAGTAGGGTTCATGAGCTTAACTCATATAATTATGGCACACCCTACCTTAAGTGCGCGTCTTAGCCCCCACACCCTACCACCATATGTACCACAGAGAAGTAAGATCTCAAGCTGAGCCCCGCGGTGCTACCAGCCTAGACAACGATCTTCCCGTTAGCTTTTACTGTTTATAAATTATCTTTGATTAAAATTCTTCCCCAGATCTGTTCAGCCGTTCTGTTGTGATTGAGTAATAAACATGCATCCAACATTCGCATCTGTAATAGTGGCAATATTAACACTTACGTTGTAGATAACTAAAGGATTAACTCGTTCAACATGTCTAGTCTATCGAAGACGCACATACGTTTTAGAAAAGTATACCGTGATTTTTTTCGTGGAAGCGGATAGATTAAAAAATATTTGTTAAGACTGTAGGTATGTTTATCCAATATCTTTTCATTACTCTAATGGAGTACGAAATCAATCGTAAGCTAGGAAAACAAAAACAGCAATAATATGCTTACCTTAATACATTTGTAATACAGTTGCTACCAAATTTGATAAAAAGGAACTTAATAAAATGGGTTATTTCTTAATGTAATTTCCTTTGTTATTCAAAAAAATAGTAAAACTACCCGAGGCATAAATTTCCTAAGATTACGGTTTAAATAAATGAATCATGAAGTAGATATCATACTCGTACAGTTAGGTTTCCTAATGAAATTTGGGCACTTAATGGATACGATTCGCCATATACTTTTTAACCCTTTGTTGATCTTATACATACATAGATACGAAATCTTATTTCACTTAGATATACCGGTAGTAACGATAGTCGGGATAGTAGTAATCAGGATATACAAACCGTGCATGGTTACCTCGTCCGAACCATGAAGAAAAGGGAGGTATATGAAAGGTAGGTAGAGAAAAATTTGGAGGCCATGATATTGGGAAGTTTGAGAATAAACTGGCTAAAAATGAAGGTCTGTTGACATCCAACGTGACTATAACGGGCTTTTGGTCCTCAGGCTTCTGGTTTTCGGGATTTTCTCCTGGTTCTTCTTTTATATCTTCATTAGGTGTATTTTCATTCTCTTCTTCAATATTGTCTTCAATGGATGGCTTTTCTTTCTCTTTTTCTCCTTTATCACTAGAAGATTCAGGTTTGTTTTCAACGGGAGCAACTTCTATTTCAACAACTGCAGGTGGGAGAATTGGCTCTAGTTGAAGAGGTTCAGGAATTTCAGATATCGGAAAAACTTCAACTTTGCCGGTGTCATCTAAAGCTTCTTTGTTTTCTTCAATATTTTCGAGATAATTTGTGAATGGTTTGGTAATAGAGTCTGCTTCGGTGGCTTCTGGTCTAGGCAGTGCAGTCGAGGCTGTCAGTATACAAAGTAAGCCGAATACCCACATCTGAAATATTTAGAAGACTCTTAGTTTTTCGGTAAACATTAACTACGTATTATAAGATCTGGATGAATTGATCACAAGATCGCCACGACTAGAGGAGAAGGGAAGAGGCCTATATCCAAGAATGGATCACGCAGCAGAGACCCCCGTGATGATGACGATGATAAGATCAATATAAGAGGGACAAGAGGAAGTGCGCAGAATGTTGTAATTACATTATTCATTGTTGTCTAATTCTTCCTTGCTAACACATTTTTAACTAACTTCCAAGAGAGACGAAATTCTATTCAGCTATATTTTTGTGTGTTGTTACTTCAGAACATCATCATTTTTGGTCAATTTACATAATAGTGTTTGAAAGTTTATGCTTTCAATATTCTTATGTGTAACTATAATTATAAAATTCCATAAAGAGTTATGTTATAATTGTAACATGTCAACAGGGAAGGAGCCGGGTAGAGCGTAACTCAGGAACTGCTAATGTTACGCTGTCGCGTTTCCACCGTTCGGTTGTACATAATTTCAGTTATCAAGGACAGAAAGTTTTATTTCAATAAAAAGTGAGAGACTTGAGAAATACAGTTAATTTTGATTCGGACAACAAAGAAAACTGCGAAAAAAGGAGAGATAATAATTATTATTTTTTTATTTTAAATAAGACATTTTTTTGTTATTTATTAACATTCACACAAGGTCTTCAGGTATTATAATTATATATTATAATTGTATGAATGACATTTTTTTTTCCTTTTATGCTCAATGTAAACTCAATATAACCATTGTTTGATTTTTGCAAGGTAGGTTGCTCAAAAAAACAGTTACATGTTGATATGGAATAAGAATCATTTTTCTCTACTATATTTAACCGTGCAGTATGTCGCGAGCGTTGGTACCCTGTACTGTACCCGAAGGGGGCGGCGTGGGGACTAAGACGCGCACGGCTCAGCTAGCAGTAGGTATACGAGACAACGCATATTTTATATTAAATATTTTTCTATTTATTTGTGAAGTTTACAAACATGGCAACATACATCTGACAAAAATGCGGTAAGTGTTTAAAACGAAAATGAATATATACAAATATAAACTATCAAATTGATTTGAATTATTTTGGGTATCGTTGTCTCTTTAGAAATGTGCAATGTTGTGAGCCGAAGTTGGTAGAAATAGCATTGTGGTGTAGTAGCATGAGCAGTTATATCTTATTGTTTTCTTTTTGATATTTTTGGGCGCACTTCAGTGGGACTTCCATTAACGTTCTAATAGTTCAGTGGTCCATTTTTTTTAATAGTGTATAGATATGTAGTTTGATTCGAAATAACACGAAACGTTGGGAGTTGACGAACTTGTTTCCTGTCAGTGTACCTTACTCTGCTCCCTGTGTGATGCGGTCGATACTAGTATATCACTACGATACATACCGAGGCGTCACCATATTTATACGAATCTTAATATACGTGTCAATTTTATTGTCATTAAACAGCAATTTAGGAAGAAAACTGACACAAAGATAAACCCACCAACAACCGGGCTATTAACGGTTCCGCTGACGCACTATACATGGTACACACGAAACGAATATGACTGTAACTGCTCCCATGCTCTTCGCCAATCGTAAAGATAACCTTCAGAAAAATGTGAAACTAAGTAATGGGTATCTTCATATTTATTCAACAACAGGACCCAATCTTTCCGCGATTCGCACACCTGTCATTTTATACTTTTAGGTAGTAGTTTTACCATTTATTTGCTTGTGGTAGCCTCAAAGGTTAACTTAAATTATTAAACAAAATCAAAAGTCGAGACAACAACGACATAGGTTCACAAAAAACCTCTGATATCTGACGATACATGCGTTGACACCAAAGCGCCGTCATATCTTCCCGAGACACATTTTAAGGCTGGCGACGCGGCTTATTTGGCTCAACGAATCAGCATTTCAATTCAACGTGGCAATGCTGCTATTATTCTGGGCCTGCTGCCAACTGGTAACGGATTACAGAATTTGAGTTATCTATAGGTTGTCAACAGCTAGCGGATGGCTCAAATGTTATTGTAGTAGCTGTGGTATTGTCATTTATTATTGCTATTTTATTTTAATAAAGACATCGGCCGGTAAAAAAGAGAATATAATAGAAAGGTGTATGGCATATAAAGATAAGTAGTAAGCTTATACTTTTATTTTACTATAATCTAAGTAATTCTGTAATCTAAGACCATAGCAAGTAACACTGTATTTTTGCACATAAAATATTGATTGATTAAAATTACAAAGAATTATTGTAATAATTTATTTGTTGTATAAACAGTTCATTAAAATTTCCTACGCTAGAGGCACAGTATCCGCAGGAGCAACAGGCAAGTGGTCACCAATGACTTTGTACCCGTCAAAGCCCGCAGTATATACAGTCTTGTAGGTGTTGCCATCATCCCCGATATAGATAACTTCCCCTTCCACCACCATCACTTTTCCATCTCCGCCGGGGTTAGGAACCAGCCTACCAGTTTCAGATACAATAATGCCTTCGGCTGTGACGTAGCGGAGGGTATATTGTCCGAGCTCATCGTGGACCTCTTCGTGAGTCAGAGCTGGTAACTTCCGAATCTCCTGCTGGGCGGCAGTAGGAGCTGCGGCGCAGAAGGTAACGGCAGCAGCAAGAAATACGACGGGTATCTGTTAGAAAAAATGTACGTTCGTTTATTGTGTCTAAAGGACGCTGCATAGATAAGGCCACTAATTATTCAATTTGATAAAGTTATCCGTTTTCTCGTTAATTGTGTTTAAAACTATTAACGAACAGTTGTATATTATAACCGCTCGTTATCAGACTATGGTTCAATAAACTAATTTATATAAAAATTACAACTACTTTCAAGCATTTGTTGCGTTAACGATGAATAAAACCGGCCGGCCCTGAGTAAACCATCAGTTTGACAGCCCAATACATTATTTGTGATGTGTCTGTAAGATTAAATAATGGTTGTGCAGTTTGTGATGTGCAACAAATAATCTATAAATTATCAAATTCTTATTGGTCAGATTTGGGTCTACTTTGTCATATAAACAAAAACAATTTATTATATTATATTAACCGTGATTAGTTCTATCCAAAAATATACTAAAATGAAAGAAAAACAATCTGTCTTCAGGTACCTAAATCTTAATGATTTTTTTTATTGTATGCAGTTCTAAAACAAAAAGAATTAATCTTACCACGTTCATGATGTACTCGGAGCAAACGAACTCAAACAAAATCTAATTGAACTAAGAAATAAACAATTAATTTATACAGAACTATTTCGTAATTATAAACGATTAGTAAACTTGTTCAGCTATCCATGATTACACAAATCAACTACGAACAAGAACAAACTATACATAAGGCACGACACAAATTATGTAACAGGTTTACAAAAATGTGATCGGTCCACTTGAAAATATTTCTCATAATTATTTGCAATATTATATATTGATGACAATAACAATTTAAATTCATTTCAAGCAATTCGTTCCTTCCAGAATGGTAAGGACCCTTGAACAATTCTATTTTTTCACTCTTATTGCTCAAAAAGTCTGCCATTGTAGCGTGCCAGAGCGGGGCTAAGGTATTTTTTTTTTTTGTGTGTGACTGTTGTTAGCATAGGAAAACGAAAAAGTCTATTAGGTTTGAAAACTAAAACTGCCAGCAAACACATAGTGTATTCAGGCGGCACTCTTTGAGAGCCAGTGAGCATTCTAGGTCTAGCGTGATAACATTTTAGACCAGATCGTCACTGACCATCGAGTAAAAATGTGGACAAACGCAGAATCTATAAAGTATTAAAAATAACTCCGCTATCTTGCATCACCATTGAAACCGGAACTGGATTTTGAAAATGGAACTAAACGCGGCGATCTCTATGGTAGGGTCCGTGCATTGTAGACCGCATCATCACTTAACATCAGGTGAGATAGTGTCAAACGCATGTCTATTGCGTAATTTAAAAAAAAAATCGTCGCGGCATAGTCGTGACCGTCTTAGTCTATATTCGATTATTATATTTTTCGCAATCTCGTGGTGAAAAGTGTAACGTAACACACGACGACGCTAAATAAATACCCATTATAACTCGGTTTTACTACCTCGTATATAAGTGGTCATTTTACCCCCCCCCCCCCCCCCCCCCCCCCCTCGTATGACGATATATACATTGTTATACAAATAAAACTGCTCTGTCAGCTCCAAAAATTAGTACACATATAAGAGTTCATAACCATTTATGCGACATTATGTCCTCCTGTTCATGCGATTCCCTCACTCGCACAAGTATTTTAAAATATCTTGGTGTTCATATCGATGAAAATCTTACGTTTCAAATCCATATTGAGATTTTGTCGGCTAGGATAAGAAAGGTTATACATATTATGCGAAACTTGCGCAATGTTGCATGTTTAGATACGCTCAAATCTGTGTACTATGCCCTATGCCAATCTTTAATTGTTTATTGCTTCACTTGCTGGGGGAGTGCTGCTAAAACTTTTATGATTAATAGTAGAATTAATAGTAATTAATTGTAGAAAGAGCATAACGATCGGTACTTAAGGTTATGCTTAAAAAGCTTTATAGGTATCCTACTACTTCTGTATATAAGGATGCGGGAGTTCTTAGCGGGCGTCAGTTGTTTTTGTTAAAAATTACTATCTCAGTGCATAAAACAGCAATCTTTTCTAGTAACGATAAAACAATATGTGATCGCAGAGTTTACAAGCTAAATACCCCTCTCGTTAATACTAAGTTTGCGCAGCGACTAGGCGATTTTGTAAAACTCCATATTTACAACACAGTTGCTAAGTACTGTGATATTAAAAATAAGAAATTAATAGAAGCTAAACGTATACTTTATTTATGGCTGTCTTCATTAACATACAATGAAACGGAAGACATTCTAAATATTAAACATTAAATTAAAAACTTTCATCTTAAAAAATAGGAAAGTAATAACTATACAACTTTATCATTTAAACGTAGTCGTTACATACCTACGCTCATAAATGTACTATGACAAATATGCAGTAAATCTCCATATTATGTGGACGTTATATTTTGTCTCTGAGGGTTAAATTTAATTGTTAACTCGAGCACAGGTTTTCTCGATACAGGCTTGCCTAGTGAGAAAACCAAAAGATATTCTCGCTAAGAGATAACATTGTCATCAAAAGATATATATATATATATATATAAATATATATATATAGTGTATTGTGTATTTTTCGAAGCATGTCATATAGTGTCATAATTATGTTAAGGGTATATGTATTTATAAGCTTTTATATCTTTTGCAGTAGTAATAAATATATTTTCGTTTTCATTTTCCATACTATAAAATTAATTATTTGCGCCCCACCGCTGCGGCAGTGGTCCCAGCTTCGGCTACCGATCCGAGCCGAGCGCCGGGCGTCGGCTGACCTCTACTTCAACTCGCTCATTCTCATTTCTCGTTCGTCCTCACTGTTGTTGTTTATAGTTTATATACATACGACTTTCAGATAGCCACGGGAGTGCTGTTGTTCCTCCTCGGTACTAAAGCTGACGCGACGGCTTCCACACGATCTCATGTTAAATATGAACCAATCAGAGAAACACTGAACCAGGGTCCCGATCCGGAGCCCGGTTCTCCGCCGTATATACCGAACTTCGTTCACCAAGGATCGAACTATTTCTTCGGCGCGCCATTTCAAACCGAAGGATTGTCACCACCAGCGCCACCGGTCGTCGAAACTATAGTCACCGATTTAAAAGAAGAGGATTGCAAACATGGGAAAGTTTTCTCCGTTCCAGAAGTTAAGAATATTGTCTTTGATGCGGGACACATATTGAAAAAAACACTACCTGAAGATTTTGCAGCTCCGAAGCTTTCATTACCCATACCTGACATTACCTTAAATATAAAACCGATATCACTAATGCCAGCTATTTCGATTCCTATTGTCAACTCGCAATTGATTTCTCAGCTACCGCTGCCACTTCAGGCGCTACAATCTATTAACCTTCCTGGCTTGCCATTCAAAAAATCCCTAAATTTACCGATGGCCGTTGAAAGACCTGCGCATACAGCAGATTTTGTTATGTCTGAAATAGACGTTCCAGTCAAAAGAATTCCTCAACCCCCTCAACTACCGCCTCTTATGCTAGAAGAGGTTTTGAAACCTGTGGTTATAGAACATGGAAAAAAGATCCTCGTACCATTCCCTCCAGAAATCCAAGCAGTACTCCCTCCGTCGGCGTCGGTAATCACACCCGGCGAGGGTTGCCACCCTACAGCGTGCGCTCAGAAAATAATTTTCGAACGTGTTCTTCCAAACATTTGTGAAAAATCTAAATCAGTCGAATTGATATCGATACCGTCATCGAATCGAACCCCAGTAGTGACCGCTTTCTTACTTCCTTTTTTTTAAAAGTAACAAATGCATCGTATTAAAATAAAATTGTTAATGTGGAATTTTATTTTTATTCATTAAAAGGTCCCGTTTCTGGTTTAGTCCGTTCTGGAAGTGAAAGACAGCGTGATAGGTTTGTCGGGTTTGTTTATCAAATGAGTCCGAACGCCCAGTTCTTCACCCATCCACTTGATTTCAAATTCCCGTATAAGCTGAAACAAAGTTATAATTAACAGAAGTAAAGACTATTTCACACGAGATTTCGTTACGTTTACCTAAGTCATTAGGAATGTATCATTGTCGTGCAATCAGGCACTCGAGCTCTTACCCGTATCAGTAGAATGCATATGTTCTGTTCGGCTAATCTCCTGGCGATGCATGACCGAGCTCCGAACCCAAACGGTAAACTTAGGAATGGATGTAAGTTCTCGTGATGCGGAGAATGTCGCAGCCAACGCTCGGGCTTGAATCGCAGAGGATCTTTGACATATTCACTCAAACGGGATGCAACCATGTTCTGAGTCACGATTACTGTCTGGAAAGGAAATAAATATATAACTGTCAAACTCGGCACTAACATTAAAATGACGTAAATACGTTTTTTATATCATCTGCGATTCACACGCGCGTTCTTAACTAACATAAACAAAGATTTTCCTAGAAATATTTTCGTAGCTACGACTCTTACGAGTTTTAAAGAAAATATGTTTACTTATGTATATATGTGTACTTGTTAGTTATTGACGATGACACACTTTTTCCAGTGAGCGTGTTCTGAGAACATTCGTTGATCTTCGAAATAGATCTAAAAATATTAAAAAATTGATGTATTCAAGTAAATAACATAACGAACGATATTGTATCAGAAGCTTAGATTCAATTGAAGTTCATTTGAACTCATCATGTTTTTATCGAATTGGTAATTTCTTTTTCTAGCAAATGTAGATATTTAAAAAAACCTCTAAACTTCAAGCGCAAATTCCAAGTATGGGAAATGAAAAACCGCTTCACATTTAGCGCTTAGGTATACGGATAGCAGATACGGATTCCAGTTTTTCTGTACGTGTGATAATCACACAAGTTGTAATGTTCTATTTGATTCGAATTTACGTATATCTAAATCACCGTTCGACCATCCTCGTTCCGTCACCGAACAACCATAGATACGACTGTAACGAACGAAACGTTCGCCGCCGCCTCCAGACACGAGCTGGTGGCGGACGAGTGGCTCCGTGTTACCCGTTATGTGATGGAACCCGTGAGGTTCCCACTTACGATCTACACTAATATTATAACGAAGGGAAAACGATTACAAGTTGGTGAGTTTGTTTGTAAAAGTTAATCTACGTAACTTCACAACCGATTTTGAAAATACTTTCACCAGTACAAAACTACATCACTCCCGAGTAACAGACTCGTTCCTGTCCCCCTGACAGCCTGCGTCTCAGAGCTCACCTGTCATTCATATTTATTTATTATTTTGTAATACTAAAAAAAACGAGCTGATGCATTGAGTTATCGGCGTTACGTGAGTAACAAAAATAGCTTTCTTTTGTAGGTCTATCGATCCTTGAACAGTAGATTCTATGGTAGAATCCTTTGCTTCGCTCGGGATTCAATGTACTTCGCCCAAAGAGAAAATAATATACGCTACTTTTTTTCATCCTACTTTACTTTAGATAGTAGGAACTCATGAATTTCATAAATAATAAGGTACATCATCATTATCGTCATCATCATCATGTCAGCCATAAAGCGATGTTATGTCACCAACATATCCCAGCGGATTTTCAAGTTGAAGTGGACAGGGCACTCTGGCTCTGGATGGCCATTGGTACCGAAAGGTTCTCGAATGGAGACCACTGACTGGCGAGCGCAGCATAGGACGGCCACCGACCAGGTGGACAGACGACCTGACTAAGATGGGAGAGAGAGGCTGGATGCAGGCTGCTTCCAATCGGTCATCGTGGAAATAAATGGGAAGGCCTATTTTCAGCAGCGGATGTCCTATAGGTGAGATGATGATGATGATAATGATGATGAAGTGTATCTTCTACATAAGGCTGCGTGCAATATTTTATTGGAAGTAATTTTAAACCGTTCGGCACCGACATGTCTCCAACATAGGTACTATGTACTTACATCTTTAGGAATCAGATATCCCCCCAGCACGATATCCTTTTGCAAAAGCCGTCCAACTCCAACAGCAACAGGGTTCAATCTCAAACTCTCTTTGATGCTGCTTCGAACGTATACCGCCTTTGATATAGTTTCAGCGGTCACCGGAGAGTCTCTCGCAGGCAGGAGAGTTGCTACTTCCTTGAATACTTTATTTTGAACTTCTGGATTACGAGCCAAGTGGTACAGAGCGAAACTCGTCGAAAATGATGTCTGGAATTAATAGTTAATATATCAGCCCTCTAGGTACCCATGTGACGCGCCGAGGGGAATAATGAATCATGTGGAAGTGGGCCCTTCGAATTATTATTATTGGTAGGCCTAAGGTTGTACAAATGCTGTTGAGAATTACGAACTGTGTGTGAAGTAATTTAAATTGATACAATTTTATTCTATCAAAGCTGACTTTCTGTAGAGTTGTGGATTTTCTCCGGAAGGTAAATAAATCCGGAGTTCCGGAGTATCGGTTCCATTTTTTGTAATTATTTTTTTTCACCCTTTTCAGTGACCTTTGCTGCTCACGGGACAGTTGACATTGTTCACCGATTTCTTCACTCGCAATAAGGAAGTCATCCACATAAAGGTAACACTTTTCAGTGATTGGAATGTAACTCAAAAACAGCTCGACCGATTTTGATAACATTTAAGGATGACCACAGGAAGCAGCAGCTTTCAAATGAAAAAAGAATCATCATATTCAGTTCACCCAGTGGAAAGCACTAATGTAACATCTAACAAAAATAAAAATATAACGGTCGGATTGAGAACCTCCTCCTTCTTTTGGAGTTGGTTAAAAAATAAGGAAATGTATAAAAAATATATAAATATCGAAAGGCTGACGCTGATGAGGGCTCAACAACGTGTCCAAACTCGCAGAAATATGTTGCAAGTGACGGCCAGCGACACATTACTTCAAGTTGCGACAAAATAACAAGAACAAAGCGAGCTTCATAGCTCGCTTTGCTCTTGTTATGGGGCTTGAGGGCTCTGCGCGCGCAGCGTTTCTCTGCGCGATGGAAGCTGATGGTCGTTGGTGTCAAAAGATTTTCCAAGGGAGCCTGGCGCGCGCAGCACACCACCTCCACCGACTAAGTGACAGACAGCTTGACTGAGACCGGAGGCTGGATAAGGGCCACCTCCGACCGATCTTTGCGTAGATCAGTGGAGAGGGCCCATCTCCAGCAGTGGACATGCTATGGCTTAAATAATAATTCTGATGATGAATAATAAGACTTAAAATAGTGCTATGATTTTATCACAAAAGTTAAGTCCGTTTACATGTATGTAAATAACGGATATCTTACGGTGTCGACAGAAGCCATCAGAATATCAACCATCATGCCAATTATGTCCTTCAGATCTATATTTGGTTGTTGAATGAAGGAACTCAAAAGAGATTTGTCCATTTCTTTACAATCTCTTTTGAAAAAGTTGACTCTATCTAATAAAATAGAAGTGGATACTCTGTAACATAAAACAAACATATCATTAAACCCTGCTTTGTAACTCATATTGTGTCACACAAACATTTCTACTTATATATATACTTATATAAATATCTATACACACCCAAACACCCCACACAAGTCAAACAGACATGTTCATACACACAAATGTTTGACCTGTCCGGGAATCGAAACCGGGACCAGCGGCTCAGAAGGCAGAGTGCTAGGTGCAAGGCGCAGTTGGTAAACTGCGCCAACCGACCAGTCTACCGACCGACAATTAGTGATGATGTGATCGAAGGTGGCGCTCGATCTACAATTTCGACAGGCAGTGAAGCACAGCTGCCGAAATACACTCTTTATTTTGGAAAGACGCAGCAGAAAGAGCCATAATGCTGTACGTTTCCCTGGCCTGGATGCGGACTTGAATCGCCGACTGTCTGATCAGCTGCCGAGCCTCACTGGACTATCATACGTATTATTAGTCTAAATAAAAAAAGGTTCTAACTTCTCCAAATATTCCTGTGATATCATAAGTTTCTTATAGAGCGGAGTATTAAACAGTTTCCAAAGAAATCCTTTATCCAGCTTCATGATGCCGCTGTTGGAGCCAAACGCTGACCTGATGATGGAGCTGGTCCTCGAGCGCGGCGCGAGCTCGTCGGGGGAGAAGCTGTTGAAGCGTTCATTGAAACCCACCATTCCGATAACTGGAAAACCCAAACAATAATGCACCAAATGACTTTCATTTATTAAAATGTAAAACTCGTGTAATGGAATCGTTAAAACCAATTTACCAATGAAATTACCATTTGCATTTACAAAAAGCAAAAAAAAGAAATAAAAAATTAGCAGGTACTCTATTTAGTTCGTGTCGAATATATTGTAAGTCAAATCTTTTTTTTTACAAAATGGCACAGCACTGTGCACAATAGCACAGTGTTATAACTTATATAAAAAAATTTGGTAATTGGTTCAAAAATGGGAAAGAAATCGGTGAACATAAATAAAAAAAAACATACATACAGTCGAACCTCTCTAACCTTCTCTTTTTTTAAAGTCGGTTAAAATAGTCTTAAAATGGTACCACTGTATGTATGCATTGCTCTAAATATTGTAAAAAAAAAAATACCTAATTTACAATGTTTAAAAATAACTTACGATATGCTGAAAAAAGGAACTGAAAAAAACAATTTATGTTATTGATTAGAGCTCATTTGATAATGAGAAGTATTGAAGTATCAATACTAAAGGGCAAAAGTATACAAGTGAAATTTTCGTATAAGTTGTATAATTTATGGTTCCGTGACACACATGCGAATCTTAATCCATAATACGGCAAATCTGCTAAGGTACTTTATACGATGTGTCTATATGACGTAGGTGTGTTATTTGTGTGCCGCCTCACCTTCTAAGTTGAGTCTACTAAGGTATGGTAAAAAATCGTCCTCGTGGGATATCTTAGACTCCTTTAACCACCTTATAAATGTGCGAGTGACCGCATCGGTAACTTCGATGTGATCTTTCGCACTTTGGGGGCTGGTGAAGTTCTTCTGGAACGTAGTCCGTAGTCTCCACCATTCGTGGCCATTGCTGAAACAATAAAACAACGTCATGTTGTTAAAAGCCACGCTCACTATTACTGTATACTTACATTAACTATCAAGATGGATCAAGAGCTAGATGAAGGGTTCCGGAAGAAGCCGAAACGAGTGTCGGTCGTGGTATCGGCTACGCCTCAAAATAAGGTGTTGAAATACTTCAAACAATGTGGGAAACTTACACCTATCATAGTTAAATGCTTAAACTTGCTGTGAGTTCCACTGGCGTACATTAAAATCTATGTAAATTGTAACAAGCTTCACAATTGACTCCGGAATCAGTAGTTATGAACTGATCACTGTGAACTGATCATTTTATTTATATACCATATTAAGGAATAATAAAGATATTTGTATGTTTGCGGTGCTCTGAAGAAAACACCTAAGGCTGAGTCACGAGCGTTTATTGTAAGCGAGTGACTACCTAGGTATACGAATAATAGTCGGTATCTTACGTTGAAAGCAGTCCGCCCGTGTTATAAACATGGGGCTTGCTAGTCCTGTAATGACACATAGCCATGTGGCTCCTGCGAGCTGGGTAGCGGTCGTCCTGGCGGAAAACGGCCTCTATATCGTCAGGATTAAAGACATGGAGCAGGTTGATCCCAGGAGCTTCTCGAACCAGATGTCCATAGCGACGGTAGTTCAGCCACGCGTTCTTGTCCATGGCTTCCGCATCATAGTCACCTGGACATAACCACATTGTTTATTTACCGTAGATTATTACACGTTGTAGAGTTTGATGCGCACCTGCCTCAGACAGTACGTTTGTACGACTTCATAATAGAGAACCGTCACAACCCACAATGATTATTTTGGCCACTCCCAGCTTCGCTTTTATAACCTCGTGGGGAAGTATAGTTAATCCAAGAGTTACCTTTTTCAGTGACCTCTGCTACTCACGGGATCTGAAGCGATGATAGCTCAGCGGGGGGAGCGTCGCCTGTCAAACTGACAGGCGACGCTCCCCCGTTCGAAACGACGACTCGATGGTGTATGTCAAAATGGTTAACGAAGACGATGTCGGAAATCGCATAAAAACCCATGCAATCATGAATATCGTAACGATGAATCGACAGTGTATGGCTCGCTACGATCAACGATTCGATTTTGTTTTACTCTGGCGCCAGTCTAGTCGGCGCACGCACCGCACGCACCGCACGCACCGCACGCCTTGGCTAGCGCGTTATGTACTCGTTCGTACCTACCAACACCAATGATGTTTTACTAAAGATGACGTATATTCATACTGCGCGGTGCTCAGATTTTGTTCCTTTACGACATAAACATGCTTACTGCGACAGATAATACGGTACAAATAATATAGAAAAGGATAATAAAGCACGAAGCGTTATGCTTCCACTTTCTTAATGCGTACTGCCAAGGAATGGAACTCGTTGCCCGAGTCTGTGTTTCCCGATATGTACAATCCTGAAATCTTCAAGTCGCGAGTGAATAGGTACCTTCTAGGTTTGCGTGCTAAATCCTAGACAACGTCATCACTTAACATCAGTTGATACAGTTGTCAAACGCAAACTTATAATATGTAAAAAAAAAAAAAAAAAAAAGGATAGCTATATGTTTAGACTCGCGCTTGAAATACGCGTCATAATGAAAATTACTACAATTGACTTAATTTTGCCGCCTCAGTTTCCGCGCGCTTGTGCGACATCTACCTCATATAATATCATTGACCAACACGCGATGAGCGAAACAAACAAAATGGCTACATGGAGTAATTATGATTTGATTGAATTTATTTAAATATTCAGAGAGCAAGAGCCTTTATGGAAAACAAAACATAAAGATTATCATAACAACGTAAGGAGGACAGCGTGTTATGAAGTACTTTGGAAAAAATGAGAAACTAGGTTATTTTAATAACTTAATGTGTGTAAAAGACAAGGAAATACCACACAACCCACATTCTTAACCCACATTCTTCTTGGCTTTCTTTTTTTCTTTTGAATCCGAATCAACGCTACTGCCACATAGGTAAGGAAAAGAAGTTCATTTTCCATTTTATGGGGCACGTAGGTATTTAATTATTTGAACGTCTATAGCCTTCAGCTTCAAACAAGTAAATGATCGATCGTTACGACCAGTCGTTTCGTGTATGAGCGACATTTTTGAAGCGATCAGTCGTCGCGATTTTCATCAGATCGATCGTAGGTATAGACGAATCGTACCGTATATGGGGCCCTTTTCGGCACCCGCGGGAAGGATTGGGAGAGTACTATTCTAGGCGGATACCACCACGGATTAGGAAATACCTACTTATGTAAGTATATTATTTGCTAAATTTTTTTCTGAGAAAGTTTTATTCTTCTGTCTGAGTCAACATAAGAAAGTTTTTCATGCAACAATTACTATATATTTTATGTATTCATTATATTTGTGAATTAGTATTCATTTTAATAAATACAATTTTAAATAATGACTATTAATTTATAATTAGTACACTGAACGTGACACACGAAAGAGCGTGCTGTGCCATATTTTATGTGACAGATGGCAAAATATTATTCAACTACTACTGAGATTTTGCGAAAAAAAATATGACGTAATTTTGTTACTTTGTTTATTAAATTATTAATTTTATATTATAATATAATTGACATATACATATTTTTAATTTTCCTTTTAGATTTAAATCAAATATTGATTTATTATTGACTGAGATTATTATTATTTTATAAACTAACGATAAGTGTAAGTGATAAATGCCGTGCTTATTGTAATAAATAAATAAATAAATATAGTATCGATATCGTTTAAGCTACTGGATATAAAAATAAAGTTTTATTTATTATGCATGTTATTAATAGGTAATAGCAACTTAAAAACCAATAATAAAACATTCTTCCAATGGATACTCCATTGGTGCAAAAAATTGTCGCAAATTGAGTTCAATATTCGTTTAGTGATCCGACTGACCGTCTCGCAGCCATCATAGATTAACAATTATACGGAAAGACGCCATGTTGCGTGCAACGCCATCTACTTATAACCGTTGGAACCTGCCGTGACAATAGGACTTTTCGTGTGGCTAGGTACCGATTTGTGAGCCTCATCGCTGCTCCTACGGTAGTGACGTCAATAGGTACGTAACCCATGGGCTCTCCTGTCAAAAAAGACAGGCAGGTTCTAGCTACAGCTCTCCTGGTGACATCGTGAATTAATTAGATAGCACCTGTGCTTATTGACATTGAGGGTGAAAAGAGAGCTGGCTGATTCCTTGGACGACGAATTTCTTCATCAGTTCAACGCAACGTTGGAATAACGCCAGTTCTCTAGACATCCCGGTCGATAAACAAAGTGTTTGATACAATGGACTCACCTATGAACGGTAAGTATTTGTGCAATGTTCCCACAATGGGATAACTTTGTGGGCCTGGAATCTCTTCGAAGCTCCGCACTTTCCCGACTGCACATTCTCCGACGTTATCATGATTTCCTGTAAGTTCACTAGCACTCTTCACGAACCTCCTACAATCTAAGCGTACGTTTCTGGCCGGAGCGTTTAATAACATTATTTATTTATAAAGGGAAGCGAGCAGCCAGCGCGTATCGTATCACACGAAGATATGCCTATCTCTCCAGAGGATCGCATTACATACATTTATTATAATTATATACAGACGCAAGGAATTTAAATGCACATAATATCATCGAAAGACGCGTTAGGTCTCGCTCTTTGCTCAGCCATTCGAGCAGGAGGGTCGCAGTGGAGCACGGCACTGTGGGTAGACAAAAATACAATGTAATAAAATGGACGACATTTTGAAACTTAGTGTCTGATAAACTCTTGTAAATGATATCAGATACGAATTCCCCGTGAGACAATTAGGTACATAATTATGACCAATGAAAGACTTCGTGTAAATATTATTGTTTAAATCTTACTGCTATTAAACGGGCAACTCTTGTACCACCAGCCTTCACCAGGTATCCTAAATGGGAACACCTGGAGCGAAGCTCGGTTGCTGATACTCATTCAATAATAATAATTCATGAGGTCATTAGTAGATACACAAAATCATTTTAATTGTTTCGCTTTCTCTGTGTAGTGACTCGATTCATTTCAGAAGACAAAGTCAGAGCGTTTAGAGTTTTAGATGTATTAATAACTAGCAGTTTCGCTCTTGCACCACGGTTCTCTCGCTACCTAAGTTATCGTACGGAACAAAGAGTTGGTACGATGACCTCGCCCCCGCGCGCTCACCGCTGTAGGAGTGCGAACGCGGGCGCGGGCGCGGGCGCGGGCGCGGGCGCGGGCGCGGGCGCGGGCGCGGGCGCGGGCGCGGGCTCGGCCGGGACGCCAGCCGAGCTGGCAGGAGTCGGTAACTAGTTGATCCTTACTGCCATGGGAGCAGTAAATAATAAATTATAGTTCGGTATCTGAAAGATTGAGCCACAACGACGCGACGGTGGCCTTGTGGGGGGAAGCTACGGGGTGACGAACGCCCCCTCCTGGGGACTGTGAAAGCCCCACTTAATTTTTTGGATAGAGGGTTTTTTTCTGAATGCTCTGTCTCAACGTTAATCTATCTCACGTTTAAAGAGCTGTACCTCGGTATAATCAGATATTTGCAATATTCAGCAAATATGTGTAAGTATGAACTGGTTAGCAAATCATATTTTTTAAAATAAACAACTGGTTGCACTCCTGGAGTGCCGGCAGAAGTGAAAACTTGAACATGATTGATGATGATGAAAAGTAGCCTATGTGTTATTCTGGGAGCTGAAGTATATGTATACATACCAAATTTCATCCAAATCCCTTCAGCCGTTCTGGCGTGATTGAGTAACAAACATCCATCCATAACCGCACTCAATAATACTATTATCAAAACGACTTTATCAAATATAAAACATATATAATATTTCAACGGCGGTTCTGACGATCTCACGAAATGACGCGAGTTTAACATTTTTATCCCCATACAAAAGTACACAACGCCACTACAGAAGTATTCACTTCAAAAAAACATACGGGTCGAATTGAGAACCTCCTTCTTTTTTTGAAGCTGGTTTAAAAAGGGGGGTCCCCATATAACAAACTTGTTTAAACACAAGTACGTGTAAGCCATCAACCAAAAAAATACAGAAAACGGTCAATTGCATGTTGAACCTGTGCTAAGAATTTCAAACTAAATTATAGAGCACAATTATTTTATATTATTATAATAATATATCACTTGAAAGCATTGTGTCGTTTGTTGTTCTTGTGTACTCACCTCACCCCTAGCTACTGGCAATAGTAGGTTATAATAATATAATAGGTAGGTTTTATGGATTGTTTCCCGAGGACTGAAAATATACAATAAAGGTTACCTAGATGTTTTATTTCACCTACGCACATTTCAGGTTTTAGAACTGATCAGAACTTGCATGGTTTTACAAAGCTGATTAGTAAGGCCCCAGATTGCGTGCATATAGTTACTTATACAAAAAAAAACTTCACGAATTCCTCATCAAAGATAATATTCGTTTATGTGAATTGTAAATTGTATTATATTAGTTAGGGAAGCTTAATGTATTAAGACATCCGTTATCATCATAATTAAAACAGTTTGTGATTATAATTTCTGATCTATGGCACGGTAGATTCTAGTATGATGTATTCTAACTGATCTATGCTCTCTAGGACCTATGGTTGGGAATATAATGCAGCATTGCCAGAATGTTACTTTTGTAACATTTTATGTTACTTTCACCCTTTCATGTTACCTCCATACACGACTTAGAATGTTACTTCTACTTTACGTATAAGACCACAGTTGAAGCCACTAAAAACTTACAAAAAAATATCGTGAAACGGAACGCATCCAAGAGAGTTTTCGTTCATCGTCTTGATTAGATACAAATTGGCGTGAAAAGCTGTCACTTCAACTTTTATTCAATTTTTTCAATTAGAAGTAATTTCAAATGTGGAGTTTTATCTGGATAACACAAAACTCGACCCTCGAACGAAATTTAAGATGATAACTGAAGACACATGTTGTGTCTTCAGTTCAGTTGTTTATATAATAGTGAAACAGTGATCTCATGGCCTTCAAGCTTTATGAATTCTGGTATTTTCTGGTATCATCTGGTCTTTTTTCCTTAAAATAAGGTTATTTTTCTTTTCTCGTGACAATGTTACTTTTTGAGCAGTCTTATCTTATGTTACTATTCAGTATTCACTATATGCCACTGGCAACACTAAGCTGAGATAACGATACATTGTTTTGCAAGAAAATTTAATTTTCAATACAATTCTATTTGTTTGTTTATTTCGCGATCATGAAGATAGAAGAAGTAAAAAGCACCGCGAAAACGCAAAGAATATCAGCGCACAGCCACATAAAGGGTCTCGGACTTGATGAAAATGGAATTCCAATTCAAATGGCTGCCGGGCTCGTGGGTCAAGAATCTGCTCGTGAGGTAGGTAACGATCTCATGCTGCATATAACTATATATAATAATTCTAAGGACACTATCGCCTCATGTAATTATAAAGAAATGTTTACCCTCATGTAAAAATATTGATTCAACAACACAAGAGGTTATAATTGTTTGGTTACCATGGACACCTAAATTAATGTCCATCATAGGTCCATGTTTGTTTTGTAGGTCTGCTTACGACAACAGGTAATGGTTCGACTTTAGACTACGTGATATCGAATTTCTGCTTCATATTTGATTCGGGTACGTCTGGGCCTAGACTTCCTGTAAATCTTCAGTGCTGATATTAAGGGTTTTTTTTAATTTGCAAAGAAATATTGGACAACGTTGAGCTTAACGTTACAAGGCATGTAGCGTGAGGGAATTGAAGTGTAGAGGCAAAGATGGGAATCCAAATTATCCCACTATTTTTTCTATTGTCCATATTTTCTTCCAACCACTGACTAGATTAATATAATTAATAGCTCAACTTTAGATTATAAAACATTGAGTTGGTGGTAATTGTTTTGTTTATGAGTAGGTCATAATAAGGTAAGCCCCCACGTAAATATTAATTAATTGAAATTCATAAATAATTTCGAACTGTTCATCAAATTCTACTATGGAACATTCTGTTTCACTTGGTTTCACCCTAGGGCTCACTTTTTTTATCTTCTCACCTCTATGTATTTAGGCACTGTCAAGTTTCTTTGACTTCAATGAAGCTAGCTCAGACAAAATCACACAGTCGTGTTTTCAACTTTAATACACTAGCTTTCGAAAATAATACCCCTCGACTGGGGAGCGACCAGCTTGCAACCATACTTTTTCTCATCAAAACTTAGTTGAAATTTTTTTTAATCACTTTCATACCCCCACACTTGGACTCCCTGTATCGCGGGAGGCTTGGACACACAATCACAGCACACAAACATCGAAGACCCGGGACAAACTCCTACACTCATCTCACAAATGTTTGCCCTGCCGGGATTCGAACCCAGGGTGCCGGAGACACATAAGTCATGTCACTGACAGTAACCACTGCGCCATGGTGACTCTAAAGTGTCACGGGTCAAGTAATTGGTATAATTTTTAGTCTGTTTGTTCTAAATATTAATATACGTCAAATTCATAAAACAAAACGTAATTGCTGACTTTTGTCTATGGTTGTTTACAAAACACAGATGTATATCAACAAATGTAATCCAGGCAAATATGATATTAGTAGTATAGTATATAGTACTTGGTGGGCGGGCTTTTTCCGCAACCAGGCCGACAGTGCGCGGCCCATTTTGCGTGAGGTCGGGTGGAGTCTGTCAGTCCAGCCACCCGATGTCGCCCAGGAATCCCAGCAGCTCGCTGATGCCGGTGCAGGCTTCCTGGACAGTCCTCGGCGTGCCGAGGTAAGCTGCCCTTTGTGTCGCCACGCTACTGCACTCAATGAGCACGTGCGCGGCCGTTTCCTCTGCCTCCAGGCATCCTCTGCACAGGGGGCTGTCTGTAACACCCAGTGTAAACAGGTGTTTGTTAAGGTGGCAATGTCCGGTAACAATTCCGACGACTAGTCGTAATTTTTGCCGTTTAAGGTTGAGTAGCCTTCTAGAGTATCTCGGGTTTAATGCCGGGAATGCCTCTTTCGACTGCCTGCAATCCACAATACTTGCCCAGTAGTCTTGATGTAGTGTGATAGTTTTTTGGCGAATCCAGGATCTGATCTGGTTGAGCGGCAGAGGGATCAGTGGCTCTGGCCCTGCTGTCTGCAGGCTCGAGCCCATCCTTGCCAGTTCATCCGCTGCATCATTTCCTCTAGATTCACTGTGCCCCTTGATCCATTGTAGAGTGATCTTATTATTTCTAGTACTTACCTCTTCCAATAGTCTGTGGCACTGTATGGTCAGCCCTGATGAATGTTCATATCTTACCAGAGCTCGTAGTACTGCAGCACTGTCCGAGAGTATTCTGATGTTTTGGTTAGTTACCTCTCTACGGAGTACCGCTGCTAGTGCCTCTATTATGCCCACACATTCTGCCTGGAAAATAGAGTTATACATACCGAGGCCAGTAGCAATGTGTATGTTTAGGTCCTCTGAGAATGCACCTGCTCCTGTTCCTGTTGTCATTTTTGAGCCATCAGTATATATTCTGACTTCATGTATACCAGAGCTATCACTAGGCTCTTCGTGTAATTGTATAGTGTAGCTCCTGTTGAAGAAGTGTTGTTTTTGTACCCTATCATAGATAGACTTAATTAAGGAGTTGCTAACTGCAAAGTTATCTATGATGGTTGTGTGTGGGGTTGATTGATTTTGACTCCAGAGGTTTAAAGCCATTAATCTATATGCAGATGCAGCTGCCTCTTGTTGGATAAAATATTGTAGAGGTGGCAGACCTATCAGTGCCTCTATCGCGGCAGTTGGCGTGGTCTTCATGCACCCCGTCACGGCCACGCAGGCCAACCTCTGGAATGTTTGTAATTTATTAGAGGTAGTACTAAGTATGGTTCTGGGCCACCACACAAGTGCTCCGTATGTTAGTGAAGGTCTGATTACGGTTTTGTAAAGCCACAGGGTGATCTTCGGGCTCAGTCCCCATGTCTTACCTATCATCCTTCTGCATTGCCAGAATGTGATACTGGCTTTGTTTAGTTTATTTTCTACGTGTCTTGCCCAGTTCAGCTTGCTGTCCAGTGTGATGCCCAGGTATTTCACCTCCTCGGACAGTCGAAGTTGTGTGTTGAAGAGGCTAGGCAGCGTGTATCTGCCTAGGTTTCTTCTGTTTGTGAACATCACCAGTTCTGTTTTACAAGGATTCACGGTGAGCCCGTGCTCTGTGCACCAGCATTCGACGACTTTTAGTGCGTTTTTCATCAGATCGCAAGCCACGCTGGCAAAGTGACCCGATATCAATATTGCAAGGTCGTCGGCGTACCCAACCGTGTAGAAGTGTCTGGAGTTGAGTCTGGTGATGAGGTCATTGACTACTAAGTTCATAGTAGTAAGTATATAGTATAGTACTACTATTTAGTTTGTTTATTTTAGTTTGTATATTAAAACTAAATCTGCCAACCCCGACTCTACCTGGTACTTGTCTGCCCTACCCCTAGAGTGTATATAAACAGCCGGAGTCGCGGAGGAAAAGCAGACCCCGCTCGCCGCACCTAATTTATGGTCAACTAGTGGTCCGCCCCTTCTTTACATAGGAAAAAAATTAAATATTATAAGGATCCCTAATTTTTTTGAATATATTATTATAGCCTATGTCACCCGGGGATAGTGTATATTCCCAACAGTGAAATAATTTTTCAAATCGGTTCAGTTGTTTTGGAGCCTAATAAGAACCACATTAATGTAAATGTAGAATCATTGACATGCGGAGTTTTTGTAGTTAGCTTATGGTGATAAGCTAAAGAAAAAAGTAAAGAATTGAATCTTTATGTACTAACATCATCTAGTCTTTTCTATCACGCCCCTAGAGTGCTATTATAAAGGTGCAGTCATGGAGAAAAATGCAGGCCCTGTATGCTAATGCATAACAAAAACAAAGCACCAGTGACAAAGAGGTTATACACCCCCCCCCCCCCCCCCCCACACACAATCAACATTGTATATGCACTTTGCATCAAAGTCAAAGCTTTTTGTAACTTGCAAGTCCACTAAGGATTCTGTTCAAATTTGTAGGTAGATACATATTATCAAAACTAGTTTTTCATTGTTGTTTTTTACTAGTTAACCTTTCGTCATAAATCGAAAACTATATCATAAAAATAATTTGAAATCTTATTAAGCTTGTGCCAATAAAGCCCTTTCATACAATACCCCACATGACACAGTTATCTCAATTCAAAATTTGGAATGCCGTTCTTTGCATAATGTTTAGTATGATTGAATAACAAATGTATAGTTTTAGATTTTTCTGTTTTTACTTTCTTTCTCAACTTATAGTAGACAGTATGACTTGCCAAATTTCATAGTCCTAGGTCTATGGAAAATACCCTATTCAAATTGATCCTATAAGGGTTCATTTTGAGGTACAGAAACCTAAAAAAAGCTTTGACTTTGATGCAAATTGGTTTGTTTAGCTAAGTTTAATCAGTTCTATAATTATTGTGAAAAAACAGGCTGCAGGAGTAGTAGTAGACATGATCAGGAGCAAAAAGATGGCGGGAAGAGCTTTGCTATTGGCCGGACCACCAGGGACAGGCAAAACTGCTATTGCTCTGGCAATAGCTCAAGAACTAGGAAACAAGGTAAGAGTTTATTTCCATACCACATCTGAAACACAACATGGGTGCAATTATTTTTATATTTAAATAAAAATATATATAAGCGGATATTATATAGAAAGGCTGTGTGATAAACAACAATATAATGGGGGTTAAGAGGATAGTATAACCCGTACTTGTCCATACAGAAAGAAAATCCTTTTTTCTACCTTTGAATATTGACCAATTTGGTACAGAATACTCTTAGCGCAGCTTCACCGGAGGGTTTGCAGCTTCACGGGAGGGGGAAGCCGCCAGGCAAACCCCGCTTTTATAGTTTTTCGGCTCCGCCCCTTCCCTAGTCGCGATGATTCACTAGGTTGTTGTTTTCGCGGCTACTCGCTACTTAACTTACTTACTTGTGTTCGGGTGAACACTCGTAACAATGGAGATGAATATATTGAGTATTGATGACACTAAGTTGGTTTGGTCGTTCAGCAGTGTTAACAAGAACAAAATGTTTTTGATCTGGCCTACCACCTCTTGTTTAACGGCGATATCCTGTTATATATATATAGTTATACCGACATGTTCGAAAGATTTTTGAGACTTTAAAATCTATCTGTTATTTGATGCAGTTTGCATCTATTCTATCTATTACTCAATATAATAAATAATAAATATAATAATATAATAAATCTATTTCTTAATATTTTTAGGTGCCATTTTGCCCGATGGTTGGTAGTGAAGTATACAGTACAGAGATCAAGAAAACTGAAGTATTGATGGAGAATTTCCGTCGAGCTATTGGTCTTCGTATTCGCGAAACTAAAGAGGTTTACGAAGGAGAGGTGACAGAGCTCACACCTGTGGAGACAGAAAATCCTGGCGGTGGTAAGAAAATTCTTTTGTTACATTACAAATATGTCGGCGCGTAGCGAGAGCGCCATAAACTCCAAAGCGCGGTCAGGATGCATAGTATCACTAGACAGTAGTATGTCAGGACGGTATGTCGGTGACATCATCATCATAGCCTAGCACCAGCACCAGCAGTAACACACGTTAACACATTAATATTTTTGCCTCTACCGTCTTTCACCACCCCACATGAGAGGACCTAAATATTTTTTTATTATAGAACTTGAAATAATTATTCATGTTGAATAATTTTTACATTGTACATTTTAGAAGCTCGACTTGAGTGTAAAGAACCTTCAATGATTTTTAGTATGTTGATTGTTTCAAACAATGTGATCATTACTTTTGTAGGCTACGGAAAAACAGTATCTCATGTGATCATCGGCTTAAAGACAGCCAAAGGCACAAAGCAGCTGAAACTGGACCCCACCATTTACGAATCTCTGCAGAAGGAGAAAGTGGAAGTGGGGGATGTCATTTACATAGAGGCCAACTCGGGTGCCGTGAAACGTCAAGGCAGGAGTGACACGTTCGCTACAGAGTTCGACCTTGAGGTAAACATTCCCGCATTACACAAGTAACTAATGTTTATATGTACATGTAGGATTTTGTCACCATACACTTTCGGACATGCTTAACCTATTAGTTTCGTAAATGTATTAAATTAATAGACGCAAATATTTAAGCAAGATTTATTTTACTCTGCAGTCTTAACTTAGTCATAGGAAATTAATTAACAAAGCCCATTTCAAGATTTATGTTGAATAATATTCTATACTAGTAGCGCCCCGCGGTTTCACCCGCATGGATTACAGTTTTACCGCGACCTCAACTATCTCACGGAAACTATACTATATATGGGATATAAGGGCGCTGATAAAATGTTATAATCTTTTTTATTATATATGATATTTTTTTCTACATCTATATAACATAAAGAGGAAGTGTGTATGTTTGTAATGAATACGAGTAAACTCAAAAACTACTGCGCCGATTTCAAGAATTCTTTCGCCATTGGAAAGCTACAGTCACCATGAGTAACAAAGGCTATATTATATTTGATAAAAAAATAAGTTGTATATTTGTTTACAAAGAGCGGCAAACAATGAAGCCCGCCCAATGGTGAGTGGTTACCGTCGGCTATGTCGCGTCTTCCCATCGTATCATCCGTAGACCAAAACGCGGGCTCGGTGTCTGCAGCTGTCGGCTATGTCGCGTCTTCCCATCGTATCATCCGTAGACCAAAACGCGGGCTCGGTGTCTGCAGCTGTCGGCTATGTCGCGTCTTCCCATCGTATCATCCGTAGACCAAAACGCGGGCTCGGTGTCTGCAGCTGTCGGCTATGTCGCGTCTTCCCATCGTATCATCCGTAGACCACAACGCGGGCTCGGTGTCTGCAGCTCAGATATTCGCGTCGTATTGTTCTCGGTTCTATTATTTCATAAATAGGTACATACACATAATTATTGTGTATGTTGCTGCCAACATTGAATAATGTTCATTGTCTTATACAGGCTGAGGAATACGTGCCATTGCCAAAAGGAGATGTTCACAAGAAGAAGGAAGTAGTTCAGGACGTCACCTTACATGACCTAGACTGCGCCAACGCTAGACCACAGGGCGGACACGATATTATGTCCATGATGGGCCAACTAATGAAACCGAAGAAGACTGAGATCACGGGTAAGGCTCTCCTCTACTCACACCCTGCCCCCGCACCCCGCACGCAGGAAACTTGTAGACAAATGCTGTTTATTCCCTAAATTGCTACGTGCAATTTAAGTGGGAGGGAGAGTGGTGCACTATGCATCTTAACCTGGAGTAATCTTATCTCCCGGAACATCGATTTCCGTAAACTAATGTCTGAACCTATAAACTGTTTTGTCATCTCATTAGTGTTCAGACTCTATACGTTTAAATAGTATATTTTTTACTTTATAAACCTTAAACGCTTTTCTGTGGCTCTGTCTGTTCAGAAATAATATCGCTCAAATTAATTGAAGACGAAATTCGGCTACTGACTTGAACCCACGACTACCGAATACCGTCCTATCGCTTTGCCATCTAAGCTATAAGTAGCACTCCACTAGCCGTCCGAATTTGTTCCTCCCTTTAACATCTGAGGGGATGTTGTTCTTAGCGCCATCTACCTTTCATTGTATGAACTATTAATAGGAGTGATATACGAACATTACAGTTTATATCGCATCAGGCGAAGGCACTATTTCCTTATTCTAAGAGTTTTACGGTTGAAGTCCCACCAGTAGCCGAATTTTGTCTTCAATTAATTTGAGCGGTATTATTTCTAAACAGACAGAGCCACAGAATTTGAACGTAAGTTCTGCCTAGCATGTTGTTAGTACAATATACCATAGAACTCTTAGATATAATATTATATTGTACGCACGTCAGACAATAACTTTGACGAGGTTACAATGCAATCTAACTATAACAAATTTTAAGTTAATTTAAAACAAAATTAAAATATCAAGTCAACTTGATCACCTACTTTTCGAGTTTTGCAAGCACACCCGAGATCGCCGCTGCCGAGATTAGCTCTCAGAGCCCCGGGACGACACGGCAGGGCTCCGATTGCTGAGAATCGAAAGCATTACAATATCCAAGACTCACAAAAGCATTTAGAATATTGGGTGCAATATACTCATATCACTAATTATTTTTTTCAGATAAACTGAGAAAAGAGATCAACAAAGTAGTTAACAAATACATAGATCAAGGAATAGCAGAATTAGTACCAGGAGTCCTCTTCATCGACGAGGTCCACATGCTGGACATAGAGACCTTCACCTACCTGCATCGAGCGCTCGAGTCAGCCATCGCACCCATTGTCATATTTGCGACGAATAGAGGGAAATGCCAAATTAGGTATAACCTTGTTTTATATGTATCAATAATAATAGACAATGAGTACTCTTAACGATCTGATGAGAGCGATGGCACTTAATAAAACAGGTTTTGGTGGTTGATTAAACTAAAAATTCGAAAGAACTGTGAACAAAATAGACGCAAATATTTGATTACATGTATGCCACAAAACTATGCTCAATGATAACTTGTGTTCCCAAACGGTGATAGCAACAGCAGTAGTACTGCAATTGTGCTCTGTCCTCCTGGAGTGATTTCCCTCATGTGTGAGGGTCGTGACCACACGGGTAGCAGCACGGTAGGATAACTATCTAAAGCGGTCCGGACTCGACCCGACCCAGAAGGTACTACACTATACAGCTGTATGGTAGAGTTAATGAACTATAACGACTTTATCCTAATGGAATACAATAATGTTTCAGAGGCACCGAGGACATAGTCTCGCCCCACGGCATTCCATTAGATCTCTTGGACAGATTACTCATCATTCGAACTCTGCCGTACAACAAAGCGGAACTGCTGCAGGTGAGCTGTGCAATATAGCGCTGTTTGTTCTTATTCAATACGGCTCACACAGATACAATTACTTCACACGACATTAATGTTTGATTCGTCAAATAGTGCGCAAGCGGGCCATAAATACTGATGAAAACGTTTAACACACGCTGGCCGCCGCCGCGCCGTGTGCCGTGTGCCGCATACCGCACGCGGTCCCTATCCACTCGTGAGAACGCTTACAGCGTGCGGTTCTTACGGCACGCGAGAGCGGAAATCTCCCGCACTCCGAATGCGGACTATAACGACCGATCAAAAAATCAAATCAAATAATTTTTTACGCAAAATATGGGCAAATATTACATATGTCCAAATATTAAAAGAAATGCGCTCTATATTTTAATAAATAATACTTATACAGAGTGATGCATACACATTATATCAAAAATTTAACAAAAACATTATTTAAAAATATTAAATCCATTTCTTCTATTGTAAAGAATGTAAAATTAATAACTCATTTTTCGATATTGTCCTATTACATATCAAATTACTGTACTCATGTCTATCTTACCCTTATAGCCTTAACACATTCATGAAATGAATAATATGCCTTATCAAGTAATAATTCCCTACGTGTCCGTGTGAATAGATAATCTCCTCGGAGGTGTTCCAAGGGGCGCGGTAGCCCATCATGCAGGTCGACCCCCGCGCGCTAACAGTGCTCGCTAGCACGTCACGATGCCGCGCGCGTGCGCTCGCGGCGCCGGCGTATCGTTTACTATGTAAAGTTTCCTAGTCATTTCATTTACTTGTTACAGGTATGGCTGACTCATTGATATAACATCGACGGAAGAGGCAGTCATTTTAGCTTTCTAAAGCATGGCTTCCATGTATCTCTTTGTTTCAGTCCACAATGGCTCTAATACATTTCGTCTGAACCATAAATGCCGAGTCCTTTTCCGCACTGTCTCCCCGGAATAGGATGCCATATCTTAGTTTACTCCCGACGTGAGCGTGATATGCGCTCGACACTGTTGTTTCGTTGGCACACTTTTTAAATGGTTTTATCTAATCTCATACTGAAATATAAAGATTAAAAATCAAAAACAGAACGTGAATTACAGTTTTTATGGGCAATACTTATATCGAAATAAATTCAATATCTTTCGATACAGCTCTTCTATGACAACTCTCGTACTCTGTACTCAACTGTACTCTGGTACAAAAATAGATGCGACCTGGAGATTTCGGGGAGAGAGCAGAGGGGAGTTGAATGTTATATGAAAGATAAATGTATAGACGCGTGTGATGCTGCGGGCGACTGCTAGTAACATCTACCCAGAGCAGGATCTCGACGTAACTATAAGGAGGTCCGAAACCGGCTTCATTAATTTTGGATATTCTTAAGTATTATAATCGTTTTACAGATATTAAAATTGCGAGCCACAACTGAGGGGTTATCTATCGACGAAGACGGTCTCACCGCGCTCGCCGAAGTGGGCGCTAACAGTACTCTAAGGTACATCACAATACTTGATAGCTTTGCCGATGATGGTGCCGGTGATGGTGGCGGGCTGCAGTTAGCCTTTGATGCTAAGGGTCGAGGATTCTTATCATGTTATAGTTACAAGTGTCGCTCTTCGTTTTGGAGAGCAATAATAACGTCTGCCACCAGAACCTGCGATGTCAACATTGGCAGTGCTGTACTCGGTGTCCGCGCTACATTATGTACATATTATTAAATTGGAATGTTCTTCAGACTATCTGCTGGAGACTTCTTCTGCACAGTTTCAGATTGACAAAATACAACAATGGTGTGCCTTTCGTGTTTGCGAACCGAATAATTATGGTGCGATAAAAACTAGAATGTTGTTTTAGCACGAGCTACATAGTTGCAGGTGGTGTTCCGATGTGGTCAATGGTGCATCGCACGTGGTGGTGCGTGGAACCCTTATATAATATCGAAACTCACTTATAACATATATGTCAAGCTAGCATTTAGCGGAACTTAAAAAGTTGTATGTTTTCGACGTGATAGTGGTGATATATGATTTTAAATTGACACGGTCACTAACGTAGCAGTATACTTTAGAAATATTTCCGATGTTTTCAACTTTCGATATTAAATAAAATATATCGCATGTACACGGTAAATATGCCGTTTATAAAGACAGCTGTACGCTGCGGCGCGCGAGTTGTAGAAACGCCTCCCGAGGTTTAAACCATCCCGATCGCACTCGTATACACGAAGAGGATGAAACTTGTGAAGCGTTCACTTCGCTATAGATGTCGCTAGTTTCGCTCGACTCGAGAAAACCGTCAATACCATTCTGAACGGATTGTGTCATGTAATTTAATTAACTTATTTAACAAAATGAACGTAAAATCACTATAATAAATATCTGAGGCAATCAGAATGATCTCCTCGAGTACTTCAATAATAAATGAGTCGACATCGTGCTCCATTAGACCATCCGTTTGCCAGTAATAATACTCTAATACTAAGAAATATTGATGATATTCACGACGATCGTGTTTTGTGCGCCGGCGCAGGTACGCGGCGCAGCTGCTGACGCCGGCGGCGCTGGCGGCGCGCGCGCACGGCGCCGCGCGCATCGCGCCCGCGCACGTGGCCGCCGTGCACGCGCTCTTCCTCGACGCCAAGTCCTCCGCGCGCATCCTCACGCAGCACTCCGACAAATATATGAAGTAAACGTCGCCGCCCCGTTACCGCACCGATCCGTTCATCGCTCTCCCCTCCCCAGCGCTCCCCCGGCGCCGGCCGTAAAATAATAAGTCATTTTTGGTCGCGTACAGCGCCGCGAGCGCGCGTTCGTCAAACGTGCCGGTGGTGCCGTCGGCAGATTCTAAACAGTGGGCCTGCTGAAAGCGCGAACACGCTGATCGAATCCCTACAATAGTGTTATGGGCGAACACAATCTCAAGCTCCCGCTCGGTGCGGTGGGGGGGGGGGGTGAGTTGTGTCCGCGCGACACGATCGTAACGTTACTCATCTTGGAATGTGCACATTTTCATTTGTTTTGTGAGAATCGATGTGATTGGTGTCTGTTTGTACGTCTATTAGTCTAAAGGCTTTGTAATGTTCTGCTGATGATATCTTGGAAGAATAGCTATGTATATTTTAAGTTAAAGCAGGTATGTTTAATTCGCCGAGTATTACTGAACGACTGTGTGAAATGGAGGAGAAACACGTTACATAATAAATAAGTTTTTATTATCAAACTTTTTCTTATTCTACTCTTGAGATTAAATTTTATTTACACATCATTTTGTTCCGTTTAAAGCACGTCTCTTAATTGAAAAAAAATAACTAACATAAATTAATAAACCACATAGCAAAATTTACAACATTTGACTTAAATCTGTACATAATATTAATTTTTCTTTAACAAAACACGCTATTTACAATTAACTACCACCAACTCGTCAGAATGATACATAGATATGTTCGTTCATGTTGAACTACAATCACGTTTGCTCAGGTTCTAGTTTGTCCGAATCGAAGAAACGCACGACTGGAATGAATCTCGTATCGGTTCGTAACGTCGTCATCGGTGCGCGGGCGGTGCTGGTGGTGGGCGGCGCGAAGGTGGGAAGGTCTACTCTGAGTTGGGCGGGCGCGGCCGTGTGTCGGTACAGCGCTTCGAACTGCATCTCCTCCGGGTACGAGTGAGATTGGATCTTGCGCTCGTCGCGGGCGCGGGCGTTGCTAGGGTACACGATCACTATCTTCTCGTTCCCCTCGCTGCGCAAAGCTACCGGCGGCAGCGCCGTGCTCGTGGCGACCACCGCTCCCGCTATCTCCGACGGCGCCGCTCGGAGCGGGTCCGTCGTCGGCGTGGTGCCGGGACTGGTGCTGGTCGGAGTGCTCGTCGTCGTGGACACTCTGACGTCTGGATCTTCGGGCGACTCGAAGTCGCGCGTCTCTCCGGGCGGTCCCACGGAGCGCAGCGTTTCGATTTTCATCTCTAAAGTAGGAGTCGGCACCGGCACCGAGCTCGTGACGTTCGCGTCCTCCATGGGAATGTATCTGGCCGTCGGCTCCGGCGAATCTCGAGATCCGAAGATCGGAAGTCGCGGCGCATACGCCGAGACGAGAGGCAGAAGGGTGTCTCTCGCATAGCGCTCCGCTCTCGAGATGAAAGACGCCAACCGAGCCGGAAGAAACTGTACGACGAAGCCGGTCTCTTCCTTGACCGTTCTGTCGGGTCCCGGGTCCGTGTCGTGAGTGGGGGTCGTGGATACGTCGTAGTTTTTCGGTTTTCGTAGCGGGAGCTGTGTCGTCGATATGGGAGGTTGGGTCGCCCGTAACAACGGCTCCGATATTTCGCGGTCGTCGGGGGAATCTGCCCTTTGGCGGGAAGTCTTCCTGAGTCGCGGTCTGAGGACCGGTTCGGCGATTTCGACGAGGCCGCTGGGTGCAGTCTTGGTGTTGGTCGTACCGAAGGCTCGGCCGGTCTCTGCGCCGCCGCCGCCGGTCCATTCGAAAGTGCCGACGAGGGCGAAGGGCCGCTGTGGCGAGTCTTCTGGAAGCTCGTTATCGATGGGGTCTATGACGGGTCTCTCGCTTTTTGTCGAGTTCTCTTTGTACAAATACTCTTGGTTGCTGCCCGTCGCGTTTGAAGATTCCACGTTCTAGTGAAAGGAGACATTCAAGGGTTAGTTCTATTCCGAAATGACTGAATCGATGCAGACGTTAAGCGTCATATCGTAATGTTAAATTAAACAATTATCTATCACTCAAACTATTATAAGATATTTTCGTTTTTACAAGATTCTCATCTCGAAAAGGCGAGTTCGACACCTGTTAGAGAAAAATGTAATATTAAATTTAGAATTAGGGATAGGTGGCTTAAATTGGAATTACCTGTGGTATTTGACAGTCCCCTGGATAAAGCGGAAGTACGACTGATTCCTCGGATAGCAGCTGTAACCCTTTCTTACAGAACGATGAGCTGCGAACGAAAGGTGCATTTTACAATAATAAATAATATCGAATAATATTTAACTAAATAGGTACTTATTCGGACGGGGGAATAATGTTTCAAAGGGAACTTGTAATAGCTTAATTTACTCGACCGCCTGATGGTAAGCGAACACCCTCGGCTATGGATATCTCTAATACTGGGGGCATTACCATCATAAGAAGTGGCCAATCCTTTTCAGGACTCGGTTAACACTCCTGGGATCGGTTTAGTTGTCACTATATGAGTTACATACTAGGCACAGTGTGCAGTAGGTGCCGGGGCTAGGATCGCTGTCTTCGCAAAGCTTCTCGAGTTGTTCACGCGACCACATCGAGACATTCAGTGGTGCACAGCACATCAGGAGCCTTACTATCAGCTTTGTAAAATCCATTCAAGTTCCGAGCAGTTCTAAAACCTGGCTTAAACATGCCAGAGACAACAATAACCGTTCACCTTTGAGGATATCAATGTTCAAACCGTTCACCGAAAGGAGCGTGATGCCGTCGTGATGGTATGACTTTACACTAAGCGGTTTAAGCCAGGTTTTAGAACTGCTCGGAACTTGAATGGATTTTATAAAGCTGATAGTAAGGCCCCAGCTCCAAGGCAACCTGCCCTCGATTTAACTTAGCAGCGGCGAGTGAGTATCGACCTCCCTACCCTCCATTCCCTCCCACCTCCCGCCCCACTCCGACCGGTCTGTGGGGACCAATCTACCGAGTTTAAGGTTTTACACACGACTATATTCTATATCTATAATAACGAAAGAGAAACACTCGTTCGGTCGGGCGAGTGCCTCCGTGGCCGAGCGGTCGACACTGGGAGACGCACGAGACGGGTTCGAATACCGCCTGAAAAAATATATTTCTTTTAAAATTGACATAATTCAATCGGTGGGTGGTCGTAACCGTCGCGTCGGTTACAGAGTGGAGCAGGTCGGTTCGCTTCGCTCGGGCGGCGGTCTCTAGTGACGTCGCTCGCGCGAGTATGTAGGTAGTTACGTTTTAGCAAAGCTGTCTGCGATGAGCAGCTTATCCAGACGTATGGCCTTGGCGCCCTGGCTGAGCCAACCCGAGTACGCCGCGTAGTGCACGCTGGCGCGCAGCGGCACGCCCAGCGCCGGGTGCGGCACCACCACGCGCGTGAACCGCGCGCCGCTGCCCGCGCCCGCGCCCGTCGCCTCGTGTCTGCAATATAACGTAGGTAGTGCTTTTATTACTCATCAGGATAGTGGGTGAACATACACCACTTATACACAGGTAAGTAAACCTATCGACTAACGCACCTAGGTAAGTGATGCGTGCATTTCACCAAAGAATACCTATCTTAAAATGTTCAAGTATTAAGGTTTTTAATAGCCCTATTAAATGAAGCCTGGCTGAGGAGGTGGCACATACGGGTATTTTGCTCAACTAGCCGGTTTAAAATCAATTTCTCACAAAACTTAGTTACCTGCTGTTATTCTTTGATCGCTCGGCAACCCTTTCGGGAACTATGGCCGCGCGCGCGTTCTCGTTTTAATCGGAACTTTGCCATCGTTCCAATTACTTATGCATATTTATCTCTGCATTTCAAATAAAGATGTGTAACTCAGCTCTGAGTCGGTTCAAAGATCCGGATCGAAATGAGCTTGTGATCCGTAACTCAATTGTAAAATGCATGAGTCACGGATCAGCCGTGACTCACACGAGCTGTGATGTTCCAGAGCTGTAGTCAGTTGATTTTGAACTGTTCATCTGTAAGTCTTAAGCGAGCTATGTAAGGCCGTATACTCACGGATCAGCCGTGACTCACACGAGCTGTGATGTTCCAGAGCTGTAGGCAGTTGATTTTGAACGGTTTATCTGTAGATCCGCTAAGTCGTATGCCGTAAGGCCGTATTTATTTTAGTTCTGGAATTCACAGTCATATTATCTGTGGCCAATAAAACAATGTATTTCTTAAATTCAATCCATGAGTGTGAAGTAAATGAACAAAATATTAGTAATTATTTCATTATCCTTTTTATAGTATATTTTTTATTTATTAATATTCCTACACGTGTTGATATTTTTCTGACAAATATATTTTCAGTTTTTTGTCATTTGTATTTCAGTTAAATATTTAGTCAAATATTATGTAATTCTGGCGAGGGACTCATTTTGAGTCACAGAGTCTGATTATGAAATCAGAACATTAAAAAAAAAAAAAACACCGTACAAAAAAATACAAATTGATCAGGGGCCTAAGTCTACTATTCAATATGGCAATATGATCGGCTCACAATTGGTGAATTTGACAGCTTTGGTAGTCCGCTATTTGTAATTCGTCCATATTGAATCAATCTTGATTCAATTCTAGATTCAGTGAGACAGCGCGCTATTTCTGTAGTCTGTTAGTACATTAAATGTCAATTGCCCTACTAAATCGACATAGGCCGAGCATAGATTCAACATAGACTCAGGCCGCTATGACTTAGCAGACTACGGATTTTTGACGTTGTCTTATTGGCATCGGCTCGGCCTCGCAGCAGACTGAATATGAACTTTGAATTAGTAGACTTGACCAACTGATCTGTAATGTGTGTTGTGAGTGTCTTGAATAAATGTGGTTTCTTTCTTTATCTGTGAACCGACTCAAAGATCCGTCTCAGACACTCGAGCTTTGATCTGAGATACGGATCGTGACTCTTTAGTGAGTTACCCATGTCTATTTTCAAGTGTGACGACGTCACTAAAAAGTTAAATTTCAGTGATAAGGGAACGAACCCGTACTACGTGAGCCTCCCCCCCATCGGTGACCATCCGTAGTATATGCCAGGACTGATATTACTCCGTGACGAAAACTTAAACCCTCCCTCCCCCCCGCCCTTGTAATCATTCGTGGTGTTTTAACGTTCACTAAGTGATTTCTTTGAATATCTATAAGTACTGCTATGGATTCGGAATGAGGTAAGAACGCATTCGTTAGACTTGGCTGTGTTATTTAATTATATATTCTGTTAAATATATGTGAACTTACTTGGTCATTGGAAAAGACTCATTCAGACCGGAGTCTCCTTGCAGAGTCAGGGTGACACGGCCGAAGTTCGCCTTCTCGCCAGCTTCGCTTCCCGCCCATATTGAAATATGGTATTGATGTGCTGCGAAATCACAATAATTTATATTAAAAGATATGCATAAAGAAGTTGTAGCAAGTCGTGGTTGTGTGGACCAACTAACTGGTCGTGACCTGGAAATATCTAGCTCTAGAGGGTGTAACAGTAAGGACCGGGATGACCGATTTGATAGTTTTTAATATTGTAAGTAAATAATTGATTTTCTTGGTATTTTTTATTTTTTTTTAAATTTATTTTCAAGGATCGACAAACAGTTTCACAATATACTTATAAATGAAACTTAATTAATAATAGGATAATTGTGGGACCAACATCGTCGACCACAGGTTACTATATAGTATATGGAGTTAAGCTGATATATGACAAAGTGAGTTTAAGCTAATACAAGTTAGCATTAATTGTTACAAGTTACGATAGACAAGACAAGCTACACAAAGAAAAATAATAAATGGTACTTAGGTATAACTTCAAATCAAGCACTCATTGGATTGGTGTTGCTTAACAACGCCATCTACTGTCAAGTAGCTTTAGTGTTGCTATACCGGTAAAACAGTTTATGAAAATAGTAGTATTACTACTCGCCAATAGAAGTCGGGAAGTTGCCTGAAAACACGGATAAAACGACGTTCTCTAAAAATGAAACCTGAAACCCCCTGCTTACTAAATTTCATGAAATCGTTGGAGCCTTTCCGAGATTCAGATTATATATAATATAAAAGAATCGTTCGTTTAAAGATATTAGATAGATATAATTGTAATATAAACTATTTCTCCCCAAATCCATAGCTAGGTAAACCTCAGCCTGCGACCGGCCATCGTCTCACAATAGCTGGTGAGATATCGGATATTGTGTACGCTATTCTGTGTATGTAATGCATTCTGTGTCCTCACCACAGAACGGTTCTTCTTCCCTAGTCAGTAGATAGAGCTGTCCTCGGCCGAGAGAGCGGTCGGCGTAGTAGCCCATGTTGCCGCAGCGGCGCTCGCTGTCGCACGGGAAGCAGCGCCCCTGCGGAACGGAGCTATCATGTCATCTCTTACAACTTTAGTCAGTGAAACTGGCACCAGTCAAACCGTGTATTGGTCCCATTATGATGTTGTCGATCACTGGAGGTCGAGGTGTACCTATGGCTATGCCATTCACTTCATGTTTCAGTGATAGGAATACTTATCTGGGAGATTCTGGAAAATCTTTTATTAATCTCTTACGTATACAGAAAAAGCAGTGACTGGTGTAAGATGAATTATGGTTTGCCGAAAACATTGTTATACTTACATCCAAAAACGTGTCGTAATCATTACAAGGAAACGCAGGGAAGTGGCATTTTGGTGACACCGAGTCAGTGAAGAATTTGTAAGCTCTCCTGTGGTTGCACAGCGAGCGGCCCTCTGCCGACGTCGCGGCCCAGGGCAGCAGGTCGGACACCGCGCCCACGAACCTGGAGTGAAGGGCGTTAGCCGATGTTACCGTCGGTAGGTACACGCTACCAGTGCACGCCTCACTCTGTGCTCATAAACATCATACTGATGCTTAGGAACCGACGTCGTATTATAGAAAAAATAACGAATAAGGTATGTTAGATGCCCAATGTGGCGCTGCAGCTGAGGCTCGGATTCGTAACTTTAGACTTGAGACGAAGATTAACGAATGTAGAAGAGTTCCCCGGACGAACCCAATACAAACGGTGACCAGGCTTTCTTGTAGCCTTGTGGCACTGTGTCCACTTATATTATTAGGTACTTAGAACTTTATTTAGGTGGGAGTTGATTTAATGGAAATGTCTCGCGCCTATGTTAAGATAATGTTTGCGCTAACAGTTTCGCTTACATCCAGACCACAATTGATACATGACGAGTGTAGACTGAAGAGTGGAGCCGGTCGCGGCCGCACGAGGAGTGCGCGCGCGCGCCGGCCGCTCGGAGGTGGAGGATTGTCGTGCGGGACCAACAATCGTGGTTTAGCGCAACAGTGCCTTGGCCATTTCCGGTCTACTACAAATATGCGAAAGTCAATTGTATACAGATTATAAAATAGAGAAGAATTTGTATGTATATACATAACTAGATACTTGTGTGTGTTTGTCACTTACAAGTTCGAACATCCATGTTGCACCCTCCCCCCGTTGGGGTAGAAGTCGACATGCCCTAAAGGTTGCGCTGCTCCTAATCCTCCGAGGATAAGTGTCTCTCCGTTTGAATGGATGACGTCGACGAAGGTCGCGTCCGAACGGTCCAGGCGAGCGCGCGGGTCCTGGAACTCGAACAGCGGCCCGGCCGGGTCGAGCCCTGTTACATAAGTAGGTACAAATAAACACGATGTACGAAAACCCATTGTATACCTATATGTATAGATTCCATTCCGCTGAGAGTTATACCTTTGGATGAAATTTGGTATGTAGATACCTACTTCTGGTCCGGGAATAAGACAGGCTACTTTACATCATCACCATCATCATCAATCATCACCACGACGGATTTGAATAAAATTTCAAAACACAGATAGGTAGCTAAGTAATACCATGGATTAACACATAGGCTTATGTTCAACACCGTGTAATGGTGAAACCGCGGGGCGCGGCTAGTCGGTCAGCTACATGTGCAGGTAGGTATATTGAGTTACCAGTGATGCGGCTTATATTCCTGAGCTCGGAGCCCGCGAAGCCGGCGACGTGCGCGCCCAGGCTGAACCCGATCAGGTGCACGTCCTCGTACCGCAGCTCTATGTGCTCCGCGAACCCTGAAACGGGAACAATATACCTGACTTACCATACCTACACTTAGCTACCAGTGTATTTTGTATTCAAAGTCATCATTGCATTGTGTTGAAGGTACTGGAATATTATCAAATGCCTCCGATGATCATCCGTTACACCAACATCTTACAACGATAATATATCTGAGCGTTGTGAATGTCTAATAACTATCAGCCACGTGACGTCCACTGCTGGACAAAAGCCTCCCCGATTGCAACTGTCACCGGTTCGATACCCACCTCCGTCAGTGGACGGGGAGCTAGAAATCATTCTACGTGTAACGTGATTCGTGATTTGTGTAGACCACATTGTCACCGACCATCGAGTGAACATAATGTACAATATTATAAAGACGAAAGATTTGGTTCGTTAAATGTTCGCTATTAGCAAATCAAATCTCGTATTGGAGACGGCCAGAGAATCTTCACGGGCGCAGCTTACGTATAGGTACCGAAAACTGTACAAAAGTATGTTTACCTTGCAACAGCATAGCGAGCTGTTTGCCTACAAGTCTCGTGTTTGCGGCGGCTCGAAGATAGTTCGGCATGGTGGCGCCCCCCTCCCAGTCCACGCAAACTACGTTACATTCTTCCTGCGAACATCCTCACCATTAACATACATATCTAACGCGCTGGCACACTACATATCTAACGCGCTGGCACACTGCATTCATATTTGTTCATAGATAGAGGGTGAAGCAAGTGTGGCTTGAACTCGGGACTAGAGCGAGTTAGACCAAACCAACGGATTTGCCCCCTTTTGCTAACTATATTTACATGTTCGCTTCCTCTTCATTTTCATTAACATTTAAATAATTATAAAACTACTCGGTACATTTTAAAATGATGCCATCGCCTACCAACCTACCTACCTATTCAGTAAACACCTACATAATTTGATATTTAACTTATGTTTTAGTTTAGGGCTAGCGCGACACCACGCGTAGCCTAGGTAGGTACCTACATATCAGCTCTGGCGTATGTGTCGCCAGGACGCTACATTTTGGGTGTATATCTAAGAAAAGCTTAATCCTGGAGTCCTATATATTGTAAGATAAGATTAACTAACTTTTGAATAAGTAATATTATTTTACTTCTAAACTACTAACACAATATGAACGCACCTTAAACACAGGTAATAATGTTTAATCGGTAAAGTTGTTAAATACTTACTGTTCACCTATCGTGCTGAGAGCTTAAACAAGTATGAATAATAACCCTGTCATTTTATAAAATGTAAGTACCTATTTGTTAACAATCCGCTTCATAGTGACTAATTAACAATTAAATTAATTAGGCCATGAAGGTTTTACATTGTTTTTTACGATGATTTACTTGTTTAAGTCGACCTAACAACATTTAGGTATACGAAAACTATAATAGACAAAATTAGGAATTCCTGGGACAATTGATCTATCATTCATTCAAGAGTTTGAGAGGTATTATAATGTGATAGGTTTCCAACATGACATAGCTCAGGCGGCTACCTTGTAGGTACCTGCGAGCTGTGTCGTGTTGATATTACGTATTACGTTAAATAGTATGTAGTACCTAGTAGTAAAAGTATATTAAAAAAAAAAAAAAAAAGTAGTAGTAAAAGTATATTAAAATAAAAAATATAAAAAAAATACCTATATTTTTAGATGTTATCTACCATGGATTTATAGTGATTAATTACATAAGTGAGTAAACTAATTGATTTTATCTAATCTCATGCTGAAATATAGATTAAAAAATCAAGAACAGAACTTTAATGACAGTCTTTATGAACAACTGTATCATAAATGTACGGTTCTTCGGCTGAACTTAGGAGGTTGCAATGTATAGTTTTTCTACATATAATCTGTGGACTCGGCGCGACACGCATGCGCGACCAGCAAATGGATTTTGGCGCTAAACGTTAACAAGTAAATTCAAACATATGCTATGATTTTACGTAAAATTTCATTATCTATTTTATGAGATTAGATAAAGTAGTGCATGAAACTGCTCATAATTTGGTCTTAAAACACTTATAAAGTTTCATGAACTATATACTAATAGTTATTGAGATAAGTATCTACCTATTAAAAATAAACATTTCGTAGGTGTAACCATATATGGCTAACTTATTATTTAGTCGGTAGACGTTAAAATTCAGCAGGCAATTTATTAAAAATAATGTAATATTTATCATAAATCCTACCAAATATTTGTAATGTATTTTGTATTATCTTGTACGCTTACAAGCCGGATAGGTAGGTACAGTGTCAATACAAAAAAAATCCTATGTGCTTTAGCAAATACCTACACATGAATAAATTCAATTTGAAAGTTCGATGAGTAATAAAATAACATTTGTAAATACACCTACCATAGATATAGAGACTGTGAGGTCGGCAAGGGTCACAATATTGACGAGCAAGGGTTGAGTAAAAGCAGAGCAGGTAAGTAAAGTGGCTATGTGCTATACTCACAACAGCCATCAAAGCCGATCGCATCTCATACACCCAGACGTTGTCACAGTTGGAGCCGAAGCCATGCACGATAACCCGGGTCGGGCGCGCGGGGTCGAACGCCCGCGCGGCCCACGGCCACGCCACAGACATGTTGCTCGCCGATACTGCCAGCAGGGGCTGGTCGCCTCTGGAATCGTCAAGATCGTGCGTGAGTTCACTTCAGCTTGAGAAACACTTATCCTACTTAGTAGTACCTATTTACGTTGTTAACAGTAAGCCACAAAGATTCCAGTGCAACGGAATTCAAGCAACACAAACGGACTTGAGTGGTGCTTATAATATGCCTATGGTATACCTACTTGGACTTTGTACAAATAGGCCAGTGGGGTAAGACTACTTTCAAATATCTTGGAAATTGCACGATTTAGCCAATATCACAAATTAAAGTTTAGGTAAGGCGAGAAAAATAATCGCGTTAGCTGGTATGGCAAACTTTTATTTGTTTTTTTCGTATTAACTGTGCAGTCGACATATCTTCAATGTAAATACAATTATACTGATATTGTATACTAAGTTTTCTCATTATTATCACATAAAACATATTATTTCTCTTAATATTTTACAAAATATAAGCAGATATAGGTCACCTATCAAGGTGGAAGAAGGCTATCAGTCGCTCCGGGACAACGATTACCTATGTCTATGTGAGAGCTCCCGGTAAACGGGACATCTCGAGTGAGTAGGATGTGTTTTTAAGAGGCATGTTGAAAATAAAACTACCTCCCTACTTACTTATACAAACATCCTCAGTTTTATCATTTACTCGGTCAAGAAAAGGTGTAAACAGGTAGGTAACTGTACATCGAATTAATAATGTTACCTGCTAACAGTAGAGTAAAGAAGAAAGTGAGTGCCCACTTCCTGCGGAGTGCTGGGGAGCGTCTCCAAGTAGGCGAAGGGGCCGGTGTCCTCGAAGCAGCCGAACTCCCCGTAGCAGACGCTGCCTTGGGACCTCTTACTCCTGATAACCACAAATGTATTAGATAAGTACCTATGTGGAGTGTTGAAAATACGCGACCATCACTCATCTACGTTTTCAAACAGAATTTTATCATTTATTTAATATATATATAAAATGTCCTGTTACGTAATCATTCGCTCTTTTGTGTGGTACGCATCTATCTGCCACACGTATTAACTACCTAGGTACTTACCTAATAAACAAGAAGATTCAGTACTTATCCACCTACCTACGCTTGAGCAGGTATAATCGCTTCTAATCTCACGTTTGCATCTACTAACCCACATATCGTGCAATGTATTGTCGCGAAACTAATGAATTTACTTAATAGAAAGTATCTACCTGCCGTCGAGTGAAACCGAAGGTGAAAGCCATTATTCTTTCACCTTGACGAAAATATTAATTAAATGCATTACTTATTGCCTTGCGAATTTGTTATGACTATATTTAATGTATACTTTTAGCTATCTTCTACATAATAAAGCAATAAGTAATAAAAATATATTAATTTATGTATGTAGGTAGGTACCTACTTATTGTAATATGTAAGTATGTGTAATCTATGTAGGTCAGTACCTACGGTTATTTTTATGGCAGTAAAACTTATTTAAAGTAATTAAATGACAGATTAGTACAGATTCACAGCCTAGCTGCGCCCTGCCGATTCTCCCGCGTGGTAACGAAAAACGGAGTAATGATAATCATGAAAACCTATGTGTTATTCCAGGGTGTTAGCTACCTCCCTCCATACAGAATTTTATCAAAATTGGTCCAGCAGTGTAAGCTGAAAAGCGTAACAAACAAACTCACATTCACATAACCACCTTATGATATAAAGCTGTGCCCCGCAGTGTTACCCGCGCGGTGAAATGGTACCTACCTGTAGTATTATTTTTTATACGTTTTTTCTTTATTATGCAAACATATTTACTTTAACAAAGTACATAGATACCCGCGTCGTGTATACATTTCTGTCATCTCTTAGGAAGATCATATTTTACGTTTTATTGCAAATGTAGAGTTCTATTCGACAAATTGTGTGAAAGAATTTTGTTCAGCCGCTTCGTGCATTAATATACCTACCATATTGGAAATTATCGAAATCGAGAAAAAAATTAACCAGTTAGAGTAAGATCCGGTGAGACTACGAGCCGTCGTATGGTTTGTAACCACAGCTCATGTAAAGTCAAAACGATCTCTGTGCAGTTTGAGATCTAGCATTATCTGTAGCAATAATGGATGAATACCAATTTGCAAGTGGAGCCGTTACACTGCTAATTTCGCCATCACTGTCCGAGATTCATAGGAGAGCTCCTGTAGGTAGGTACGACAGTGTTTGACTAGTTGCGCGGATAAAGGATAAACACGCTTAGCATTCTCACCTCGTCCTTGACTTCTTGTGCTGCCATTGCTGCATGGAAGCCCGCACCGCAGCCAGCAGCTCGGCGTCGTGCCGCTCGTCCTCCGCCTCCTGCGCGCCTGTGGCCGGCCGGCCGGCGCCGCGCCACGGCTCTAACTCAGCATCTGGAAAAAACATTTAGGTAAATGAAATGCTAATATGCATTTGTGTGTAGCGTAGGCCTACATCGCATTGCGTCCTTGCCTCCGCCTTATGTAAGCCACTGTACAGAGCTAACGCTAAGCACTCGCGGCGACGCCGACGGCCCGTAAACGCTGAACACGCATAAATCATCGCACCTTCACTCCATACATTATACCTAAATAGCTAATTGTAGTGACCACTAAGTACAACAAGCACACCCCAACCACCACACGTGTGAGTGAGTCAATGTATGTCTGTTAATCTGGTAGAAGGCCGAAGCGTCCGCGTCTGTTCCACGGTACCTACGTGGCTCAGCAACCCCAGTCAGAATAAAAAGCTGTATAATTCTTCGTAAAATCGGACACCAGCTTCGTTTGTTCCCGCGGAGCGTGCATCATCAGCCCGATACGTTCCTACTTCTGGGGCGCGGAGGTGCCCCAGACAACTTGTCGCACCAAGTGTTGCCATCTACACTTATTGTAGTGCGCGTACAGATAACGTGTGGAATTCATCGCTGTCGCCAAGTCTGCATTCCACATAGATCAACAATCTCGGCGTCTTCGAGCCGCGAGTGAACAGGGTCCGTAGACAAAGTAACATTCTGCAAGCGTTAACGCGAGCGAAACCCGTCGAATGTTTGTTCTCGTTGCGAATCGAGCGATAAAATAGGGTGAGGAAACGAGATAGAGCGATATAAAACTACGCATACCAGAACAGGATGGGACGAAAGACATCAACGTGCTCGATTTGCGCCAATCATTTTCGCCGTAGGAGAAGATGTACCAACGACAACGTATATTCAAGGGCGAGAGAAAGAGAATCGCTATGAAGCCACGCATTTTGTCCCGGCCCACTGGTATCTTGTAGGCGAGCTCGATCCATCGTAGACCACATCATCATTTTAAATCCGGTGAGACAGTACCTAGTCGAACGCCCGCCTGACGCCGGAGCAGGTGAGGCCGCCCGCGCCCCAGGGACATGACAACACGTGATCTAACGGTAGGACGACCCTCGTCAGCTCGGCGTCAATAGTAAATACTTAGGTGGCAGTGCCTCGAAGTGTTGGTACGCCGTTTCTAACAGCGTCAGCGTCGAGGCTGTCTTTGTAGACCAGGTGTGAAAACGTACCGAGGGATCAGTTGGAAGTTCTGAACGTAACACGAAGGTACAATTAAACATGCGCCAGGCGAGAGAAGGCATCGACACATTGTTCATATTCAAGGGGCGATCCCGCCCTTATCATGTCTGCGCGCTCAACACAAACAACAAATACAACTAACGAACATCAATTCATTATTATATCCCTATTCGACTACGTTTGATTTTGCTTTTTAATTAGGTTAATCGATTCTTGTACGTTTTGTACTTAATATTTTTTCTTTGATATTACTGAAAGCGCAGTGCAATAAACCAATATTGACGGCCATTAGCATGCAAGCCGAACGAAGTGTTCGAATGTTTGTAAATCCAATATTGAGTAAGTGGGTACTGCCTCGGGCTGCATTGCGTCGCGGCGCGCATTTCGACAAGCTGCGAAAGGAGGTAGGTGACCTAAATGCCGCCATCAGCCTCCGGGTACCCGCCGCGCGCCGCACTGTCTCCACCACTTTTTTGCACTCCTTGGCCTGAATGTGTCCGCCTGTAGTGGGGCAGCGTGTGCCCAGCTAGCTCGCGTGCGGAGCTACATAGGTGCCCACCACGGACGAAAGCAGGGCGCTCCTAGAGAATGATGAGAAACTCAATCCAGTTCAATGGCAAATCTCATTCAACACCTTATAGAGGTGGGCGGAAGAAAAGCGCTGCCTGTTGTAGACCGTTGCTTTAAAGTATTGATGCGGCGATTCATTTCTGGTCCTGGACTTTGTATTCGTCCCACGTTCGTAGCGACCTACCGACGTACGTACCTACATACATAGTGGGTTTTTGGGACACATTTAGTCACAAAGAACATTTTTGCTTCTCAACCAACAATTTAATCTGGCGCTGACGTAGAGGTAATTTTTTGAAATAATATTACCAAATTGCATCCAAAATTCATATCTTGGTTTTATTCACGTAACAACTAAATTCGAGTTATTATTTGTCGCGGCGTAACAATAAGAACTCGCTAAAATAGAATTTGTCCACAAAGTAAAAATTGCGTAAGAAATGCTCATACAATGTTCTTTGTTTGTGTACCTACTAACTCGCTATATATACTGTACTATACTATACTGTTAGACACTATGTACCACATTTGTAGGTTGTAGTTGAATTGAGTAAGAGGCGCTGCTTAAATTGTCTAAAAGACACGTACCTATATACGTATGTAGGTACGTAGGTACCGAACGTGTTAACGCTGAGCTGTCGCCTAATCATGACACATAGGGACCACGTTTCTCAACATTAGTACCTAACCTAAGTAAGGTTTTCTACGTACGCACACATAAATGAATCATCGCATCATATATAGTTAAATTATTATGTGAGTTGTATGTCGAAATGCGTGTCTTAAATTGTTTGTTTTGTTCGTGAGCCAGGTTCTATCCGTTGTCAGGTATCGATAACTCGCAGCGACGCGACGGTGACGTTGCGTTGGGAAGGTTGGCGCCACCACAATCATACAAGAGTTCGCCAGGTTTCTGGACACACACACATACAACCCTAAGTGCACCTAGGTGACCAAATATACGAGTGTGTTTCACAATCTGGATACCTATATACTTGCGCAGCCGATTATCAATAAAATTAACCGTCGTCGGTTAAGTGCACGGTAAAATCTGTTTGACCGACGGTTAAATAGATAATCGGACGTTTTAAATGGTGGTTAGTGTGAACGACTCTTTTTGAAAACGCTATCTCATGCTTTTTTCGTTATTGTTTACCTACTTTGATATTGCACATTCAGTAAATGCATATTGCACAATCCAAAATAGTTATCTTGTTTGTTTTCTTAAGTACGTTAAACATTACTTGAATCAATAAAATATTGGTCAACGGGTCTCACACCCGGTGAAGGTGAGAGCTATTATACATATGTATAGTACTAAGTAACGACATTATACTCACATTTAGCGACGACAATGGAAATAGTCGCCAAGAAGAAGGCGAGCGAGCGCCAGCCGTGCGGCCCCATCCATGCGGCCCGGCATCCACGACAGCCTGCCGACAAGATCACCTTCGATCAGACACATGTACACAACAGTACAGTACAGTATTCAACACTACACTCAGATGAGGATAAAGGATAGGTATATCTGAGTACAGAAGAATGGGGTCATAACTATGCAGTAGTAGTGTGTAACACACGCGCTGCGCCCCCGGCCCGGCCCGGGAAATAACTTGTCGAAGTTGGTACCTACCTACGACGCGTACAATATTTTGACAACATTTACTTTTGAACTATCATGATACCGACTTCGACGAATTATTTCACGCTTTTGAGTGCTGAAGTAGGTACCATTCTTTGGTAAACAATTTTTTACAAAAAATATTGGCAATTTACACACAAATCCAGGCGCGAATTATATCCGTCAAAAATCCGTTAAAGTATTTTTTCCAAAAATAATGCCGTGAAATTATAAAGTTATATTGGTACGGAACAATTATATTATTATTATAATCTTTCTCCGCTTCTACTTTATAAAATTTTAAATTTTTTTTACAAAATTTTAAAATTACTTTTTGAAGTAGGTGCATATATTAATTTGAATTTAATCTTACCTACTACGAAAATAATAAGATAAAAATTCTTTTCACTTTTAGGTGGAGGTGAATACGGCAGCTACCTAGTAAGTATTTAGGTGGAGGTGAATACGGCAGCTACCTAGTAAGTATTTAGGTGGAGGTGAATACGGCAGCTACCTAGTAAGTATTTAGGTGGAGCTGAATACGGCAGCTACCTAGTAAGTATGTAGGTGGAGCTGAATACGGCAGCTACCTAGTAAGTATGTAGGTGGAGCTGAATACGGCAGCTACCTAGTAAGTATGTAGGTGGAGCTGAATACGGCAGCTACCTAGTAAGTATGTAGGTGGAGCTGAATACGGCAGCTACCTAGTAAGTATGTAGGTGGAGGTGAATACGGCAGCTACCTAGTAAGTATGTAGGTGGAGCTGAATACGGCAGCTACCTAGTAAGTATGTAGGTGGAGCTGAATACGGCAGCTACCTAGTAAGTATGTAGGTGGAGCTGAATACGGCAGCTACCTAGTAAGTATGTAGGTGGAGGTGAATACGGCAGCTACCTAGTAAGTATGTAGGTGGAGCTGAATACGGCAGCTACCTAGTAAGTATGTAGGTGGAGCTGAATACGGCAGCTACCTAGTAAGTATGTAGGTGGAGCTGAATACGGCAGCTACCTAGTAAGTATGTAGGTGGAGCTGAATACGGCAGCTACCTAGTAAGTATGTAGGTGGAGCTGAATACGGCAGCTACCTAGTAAGTATGTAGGTGGAGCTGAATACGGCAGCTACCTAGTAAGTATGTAGGTGGAGGTGAATACGGCAGCTACCTAGTAAGTATGTAGGTGGAGCTGAATACGGCAGCTACCTAGTAAGTATGTAGGTGGAGGTGAATACGGCAGCTACCTAGTAAGTATGTAGGTGGAGCTGAATACGGCAGCTACCTAGTAAGTATGTAGGTGGAGCTGAATACGGCAGCTACCTAGTAAGTATGTAGGTGGAGCTGAATACGGCAGCTACCTAGTAAGTATGTAGGTGGAGCTGAATACGGCAGCTACCTAGTAAGTATGTAGGTGGAGGTGAATACGGCAGCTACCTAGGAAGTATGTAGGTGGAGCTGAATACGGCAGCTACCTAGTAAGTATGTAGGTGGAGCTGAATACGGCAGCTACCTAGTAAGTATGTAGGTGGAGCTGAATACGGCAGCTACCTAGTAAGTATGTAGGTGGAGCTGAATACGGCAGCTACCTAGTAAGTATGTAGGTGGAGCTGAATACGGCAGCTACCTAGTAAGTATGTAGGTGGAGCTGAATACGGCAGCTACCTAGTAAGTATGTAGGTGGAGCTGAATACGGCAGCTACCTAGTAAGTATGTAGGTGGAGCTGAATACGGCAGCTACCTAGTAAGTATGTAGGTGGAGGTGAATACGGCAGCTACCTAGTAAGTATGTAGGTGGAGCTGAATACGGCAGCTACCTAGTAAGTATGTAGGTGGAGGTGAATACGGCAGCTACCTAGTAAGTATGTAGGTGGAGCTGAATACGGCAGCTACCTAGTAAGTATGTAGGTGGAGCTGAATACGGCAGCTACCTAGTAAGTATGTAGGTGGAGCTGAATACGGCAGCTACCTAGTAAGTATGTAGGTGGAGCTGAATACGGCAGCTACCTAGTAAGTATGTAGGTGGAGCTGAATACGGCAGCTACCTAGTAAGTATGTAGGTGGAGGTGAATCCAGTAAGGCCAATAACCATATGAACCGTTAACATGAAACCCAGCGACCATCCTCCTCCAATGTTCCTAGACCGTGACAATGACCTTTATACTTAGGTCGTACAGTTCGCATTAGCTGGGTCAAGTTCTACGGACCCACTCATTATTCATGTCATGGCCATTAGGGTTCTGTAAAAAAACTAGACGCTGTTTTATTAATTATCATGTCTGACCAAAACGCGGTCTTTCTTATTATTTAAGTATTTGCTGTTTATATATTTGCAAACTTACTAAGATGACAATACTTGAGATACTTACACGTATATGACAGAATATTTTAAAAAATAGTAAGTATGTATATATGGTGTCCTATGTGTGAAGATGGAACAGAGGAGGATGGCAGAGCTAGCCTCGCTCCCGGAACACGAAATTACAACCCGTTCATGTATCCTTTATATATGAACATTTAGATTATATTTTTGTGGATTCCGTGAATAATTTGTATTATTTATAAAGTTGGGAATCAGAAGTACTTTTATTTTATTTATTTATGTGGTGTTTGTATTATTCGAACGCACCGATAGTTCTCATTATGTTTGTTGCGTTCGAATACTTACGCTCAGAAATTAATTGTGAATGTTACTCAATAATCTGCAGTCAGCTATAGACTCGGACTGCGTGTTTATTCCAGAATATAATAAGTAATCTGTATCTGTAGCGCGATCCATGCTATATTGCTTTCTCTGTCTACGATGCTATACATGGATGGCGATACATTAATTAAGGGTTCGCATATGGACGTGTAGTTAGCACACTGATACAGATGATTTTTACTTTTTACTCCCAACTTCTAGGAAAATGATTGAATATACAATGTATTTATTGCCCTATCGATAGGTATAAGTTTCATTCATGAACGCGGCTTCTTTCTTCTAGGCTGCAAATGTATGGGAGTCTGCCATCCTCCTTTATCGAAGCGAATACAACGAAGCAGTACTAGTACGGAACTTTTCACGATCGCGTAGATCGTTTAATTTGACATTTCAAATCGTGAAAATAGGTATTGTCGATTTTTTATCGAATATCACGAGGATCGTGATCGTGACAAATTTTAACGAATATAGCGATAACTCTAGCATGATTTGTCTATGGTTTCGTGTATTTTAGCGAATTAGACGAATCGATGTCACGACATTGAAAACAAGGTCGATAAAAATAAGCTATTATACGACCGTGTAGAAAAGAAGTTAGTAACAATATGAACTGGGTGAGATTAACGGCTGTTAAGTTGAGTAACTTACTGTAAGAAAGCGAATAAAACAGTGTTACATTTGAATCGTCAATAACAAATGTAATATTGTAATTGCACATACGGAACTGTATCTTGGTATAGTCCCGATGTACTCTTGGCATGTTGTTGACACCACACGTGGCAGCGGTAGATAATTACTATATCTATTAAATCGTTATTGAGTTGGAACCGCACCGCAGCACAGGACCTGGTGCCTGCCGGTGTGCGGCGGTGGTTCGGGTACATTGTCAACATCTATAAGTGCTTAGTTGACTTCACTGGTTTTACTGCTTGTTCTGTAGAAATATTCAAAAGTTGAGCTTGGAACCGCTGCGATTAATAACAGAGTTATTTATATTAGTTAAGTACCCATGTGTTGAAGTACCTACATGTGGGTAAAGTTGATTTTCGCGTGAGAGCTTGGATTTAAACCTGAACACGGTTTCAATTCAATTTTCAAGCCGAGCTCTCACGCGCTCAACTAAGCTAAAGTTAAAACACACAAAACTTTACCCACGAGTGAAACATAACAATTTTCACCACACTAGCTCTAACGAGGAACTTGAAAGGCGCGCGGCGGGAACGATTCTTTCACAGGCTTCTTTCAAGTGCACTCCCCTTCTGGTTGGTCGCCGAGTTTACCTCAAGTCCACATTTTAGTTACGTAATCGTAGCGCGTAAGTACCCTTACAGTTATTTTTATTTTATAGGTATTTTTTTATTAGTCAAAGAGTTACATTTCAGTTCAATATTGTACAGAAACATCTTCCTTTTTTATATTATCAAATACATAATGGTATGGTCACTTATCACTATGTTTACAAATAGAAAGTACTCACTACCTACTTCATCTGTTCCATACAAAGGCGAGGCTGCATACAGTTTCTAATAAATATATTATTCTAAATCATTTTGAATGTCCACCGTGTATGTGATGTGTACCGTGACTGTAGCTAGTATATAGGACCTATATCATTGATAGCCAACGCGTGACATCGGGCTCTTTACGGATAATCTATAAGTAGTCGATTATTCTGTAACGACAACATTACATGACAGAGACCTACTCTAGCAAGTCCGTTCACTTTTCAGGAGTATAACCATCATCCATTACTAAGCCATTCTCTGAAACACTATATCTACCGAGTTATTGTCGAGTGTTGCATTACGTACATTTTGAAAGATCTCGAGTAGCTGGGTGGGCAGTACGATTGCAGCAGTCTTTTCAGTTTCAAAGATGTTTACGGTAACTAGTATTCCGTCCGGCACAGTGTCCGTGCACCTGTAACGACTCGACTCTGTGCCTAAGCGCTGGTTATGTAAACGGCCTCAGCACAGCTGACACTTTCTTATGTCACGCGTGCCAATTAGCACATGAAAACTTATTCGTAGCAAATATTATGGCATCAATTCTACTAAACACATTTCTCATAGATTATTAATGAATTTTCGTTTTTGCTAGTTTTGGTATTCTACTTCGAGTATACCTATACTTGTAATGGCTATACATAGGTACTTATCATCTATTTCTAATGCAACTCATTTACCTACAATACCATCGCGATGCCCTTTTTAATTGATTGTGTTACCAAGTTTATTTAAGATTAGATACATTTGAATTACTGTTGCATTGTTCATGAATCGCTCTCCCTAATAAATGAGAGAATGGGCGCCCCATGGGAATCCCACTCATTATAGCATAAACAATATGGTTCCATGTAGGACCGTGTACCTTTACAGACTAAAGAGCCAAAAGTTACAATTAAACTAATTTTCCAGCCGTTAACGAGCCACAAAGAAAATCCTTATATATTAAAGTCGAATATGTAAATAAAATTTGATTTTCTACTTGTAACTGTCAAAGCTTAGACTCGGCGGCGCGGCTCCGGCAGCGCGTCCAGGACGGGTGTCCGGGGCAGTGATACAGACACGGTACTCGCTCAGGGATCAATTGCATGATGTGGTTAGTTTTTTTTTTTTTTTTTTTTACATATTATAAGTTTGCGTTTGACAACTGTCTCACCTGATGTTAAGTGATGACGTTGTCTAGGATTTAGTACGCAAACCTAGAAGGTACCTATTCACTCGCGACTTGAAGACTCCAGGATTGTACATATCGGGAAACACAGACTCGGGCAACGAGTTCCATTCCTTGGCAGTACGCATTAAGAAAGTGGAAGCATAACGCTTCGTGCGTATAGGTGGTATATCTACCATATAGCGATGGCGAATTGCCGTACGTCGAGTCGACCGATGATAGAAAGGGGATGGTGGAATCAGATTGTGTAATTCCAGTGCACATTCTCCGAAATGCACCCGATAGAAAACCGATAGGCTTGCTACTCTACACCGGTGTTCAAGGCTCTGAAGCCTCATCATCATCTCAGCCATAGGACGTCCACTGCTGGACAAAGGCCTCCCCCATTGATTTCCACAAGGACCGGTTGGAAGCGGCCCGCATCCAGCCCTTGCCTGCGATCTTAGTCAGGTCGTCTGTCCACCTAGTCGGTGGCCGTCCTATGCTGCGCTTGCCAGTCCGTGGTCTCCATTCGAGAACCTTTCGGCCCCAACGGCCATCGGTTCTTCGAACTATATGCCCTGCCCACTGCCACTTCAACTTGCTAATCAACATAGCCCAGCGGGCTATGTCGGTGACTTTCGTTCTTCTACGGATCTCCTCATTTCTGATTCGATCACGTAGAGAAACCCCGAGCATAGCCCTCTCCATAGCTCGTTGTGCGACTCTGAGCCTGTTCAGAAGGCCCATAGTCAGAGACCACGTTTCAGTTCCGTAAGTCATCACTGGTAGCACACATTGTTCGAAGACCCTCGTTTTCAGACATTGCGGTATTTTGGACGAGAAGACGTCTCGGAGCTTTCCAAACGCTGCCCAGCCGAGTTGGATTCGACGATTGGCCTCTTCAGCCGTACACTTCTGAAGCCTACGTTCGACCAAAGAGTTACAGCCGATGATTCTTTTGGCTCGCCTCTCGATTGACTCCAGTGGTTAGTAATATAATTATTTGGTTCCTGGATATGTATTACCTATTGTGGAACTGGGAGCCACAACTGACAATGGACACAGCCGCGCGAGGCTCGGGAGCCGCAAAAAACATATGTTTTATTGAGTAACTATAATACAAATTATAAGTATACCGTCGTAATTGCTTATTTGAGAACGCTCGAAATCGATTGTTTGAAATTAAGTTATTTAATATAAATAAATAAACTACTCAATAATACTATAAAGGCAATAGTGTGTATGTGTGTATGTGTGTTACTCCTTCTAGATCCAGGGTATGAGCTATCTTCATTCCAAATTTCATGCAAATCCGTTTAGCAGGTTCAGCGTGAAAGAGGAACAATCATCCGTACATACCAACTTCCGCGTTTATAATGTTAGTAGGAAATATACAGCCATCGAATAACTTGGTCAGTCAGGCAATAACTTGGTCACTCAGGCAATAACTTTCTGGAGTCGAGGGTTTGAATCTCGCTTGTAGTCGATCCGCTTTTGTAGTAGGTACCTATTCTACCTCTCTACAGAATTCTAGTAGGTATACCTAAAAAAATAACGAAATAAGCCTTTCCTTTAATTAATATACATATATTATAGTTTTTATAATTGTGTAATAAAATAATCTAACGGCCTAGAATAATCATAATAATGCTATATTAAGGTTCATTTAATATAGCATTATTATATTTACTCTAAAAGTAATCTCCACTCGGCAAGATACGCTTTACTTTCCCAATAATTAGCCGTGCTGAATGTGAATCCTTGACATCAGTGATAGAGCGGGTGACAACTGTAACTACGACTACCTAAATAAATAATTAGCTACAAACGTCGATGTACATAAGTGCGCTACTGTTGTGTCCGGTGATGTTAGTAACAATGAATAACAAAGAGGAATAATCATTTCATCACATTACACCTATATCTTCGTCTCTGCGGGGACACAAGGGTGCCAACTCTCCTTAGACATAGAATAGATCAAATGCATATATATACTCGTAATTACACATGTTAATATTACATAGGTAGGTATGGGGCGCGACGTTCCTTTTTTTTCTTTCCTTGCAAAATATATTTAATAATCGAAAAAGAAGATATCCACAAAATCAAATTCGACATGATAATCTTATTTGATTTTTGCATGTACTTACCTAGATATGAAATTGATCGGCCTAGTGATGAATACTCAAACGCTTGATATATTCCAAATTAGTGACGAGGTCTCGTGTGGGTACTTGGGCAGGCTTGTGTGCCACAGAGCGACATTTCATCACAACTTTCACTTGAAACTCTCGGCTCGACCTCAGCTGGCCGGGCATCTACCAGGCGAGCATCGATAAAGCGCTCATCGTGATTACAAAAGAGTTCAATCTCCGTCGAGTTTTCTGTACGCCCGAGGATTGAAATAACTCATACTTACGCAGTCGTGTGTCTAGTAAACGGAACAGGATCGGTTATAATCGTACGATATAAGTCGATGACGTGTAAGAAGTGAAAGCGAGTGACGGCCACGCAGCCGCTCGCGCTGTGCACTTTGACACTCTACCACTTATAAAATAACAACGACGTGGACGGTGCCCTAACTTATTAATAAAACTATTGACGACTATGTGCAGTCCCTCCCTAGTCACGGCGTAAGGTTGTGTCTCCGAACTGAAGCTAGCCGCGTGCAGCTGCCGAGTTCCAATTTTGACTGGGCCTAATTATTGTATACCCGACTGTCTCTCTCGCTCGCGTGAGTTTTTCGCATCTTTTCCTCGCTTACTCAGCTCAATGACAAACTGTCTTGCCGGTACTAATACTCGCGCAAACATTTAAATGACCAAACGTACACACTCAGACACCGACCTCGCCGGCGAGCTCGAGGCAAAAACATCCTGGTTAGATTCTCTCCAAATAGTCAAAGAGCAAACATCCTTAGGGCCCACTTACGGACCACTTTGGTACCGGGGCAAGTCGATCCGATAACTCCCTGTCCTGGCGACAGCTCAAGCCGAGGTCCGAACCTCAGTGGTGCCCTTGAGCTAGTCGCCTCGTCCTCTCCTAGTGGCACAGCGCCGTCACCGCTAGCCTCACTAGGCGGTGCGCCTTCTGCGCCCGCACAAATACCGGGCTGAGCACCATCTGTGCTCGCCCCCCCTCCGGTGAAGCTGTAAATGCCGGTAGAGGCAAACAGCATTAGTCCGTTATAAAAACAAAAAAAAAACAAATGACCAAATGTCAGAACTTTGTACTACCACGTGCGCGTACTGTACTGTGGGTACGCGGTTCGAATCCATTTACTAAATATACAATTTTGAGCCTATTCAGCTTATTTTAATTAGTGGTCTAACACGTGTCATAAACTTTAATAAATACCACGTATGAGAGCAGTTCATGGAGGCTAATTCTGATGGAACAAAATTTATTATAAATAATAATAATAATGTGAGTATTTTTTCTTTTATAAAATGCTCGCTGGAACATAAAACAGACAAAAATACGCCTGAGCTGTGTTCATACATTGAGGCCTCTCGAGACCCGCCGCAGCTACCGACGACAGGGCATCGTCGGTGTCCTGAGTGGTGTCCATCAATGATAGTATATGGTAACACATGATTGGGTGTCGATGGTCACATGCGTGTTATGCCCTTCACGCTTGAATTACTAAAGGTTAAATAAATTTAATTAAAAAGTACATTATATAGGAGAATAAAAAAATGCATGTGAACAGCCCTTATCATATTGAAGATTAGGTGATTAGACCTATGCTATGAAGAAAATAGCTTATTGTCATGTAGGGAGGTACCTATGCTGAATAACATGGCGAATGTACCATTATTATGATTATTTGACAGTAAAGTTGTTCGTGCCTGACGTTAGGTGGCAGTCGCCCGAGCGCGCGACGTCAGCGTGAGCTCGTTTGTTCCGTATCTCATTTTGTTGTCGTATGTTTTGTACAAGTTTAATAAACAAGAAACTTCTCACATTTTAAGCAAACATAGGTATACATACTAGCGACCCGTCCCGGCTTCGCACGGTTACATGATTGAAGCTTTAGTAAGGAGCCCTGTTTTCTACAAAAAAAGAAACGAATGTAAGAATTTTAGAAATTGGTTCAGTAGTTTTTCAGTTTAGTCGTTACAAACATACTAAATGTTTCCTCTTTATAATATTGGTGTAGCAATGATATGCTGTTGTGATGAACACATTAAAAAGCAAAGTATTTCGCGGCCACGAATCGGCGTGTTTTCAAGTGATTACAATAATCGTCATCATCACCGCGGCACTCGGCGTCGGCGAAGCTTGGAACATACAAGGCCATGAGTTACCGTAACCGCCCGCCTGCGCTTGCGCGCCACTGTCGAACATGGGTTCGTGAAATATACTATTCACGATGAATGGATAAAAACTTTCGGAAGCAACCAGACAAGTCATCAACGATACAAATAAATCGATCATTATTATAAATAGTTAGTTATGTTATATTCACAGAGGTTCGCTTGATGCAACTAAATATGCGTAGGTATATAGGTGCGGTGCACTTCCGACGGGTTCTTGTGCAAATCTATTTTTTATAATCATTGATTATAAAAAAAAAAAAAAGCATGGGTTACGAATTAAACTACTTAAGTATGTGCCATAAGTATGTATCGGTTAATGAGATGACATAACTGTGAACATCTCAGCCTTGTCACGTGACCGTCACGTGTTCCCGGCCACCTGCTCCTGTTGAAGTGACCGCTCCTGTACGTTTACAGTGTTGCACTATACACTACTCGAATACACTTGTTCTGCCTCGCACCTTCTATTAGCTGTTTCCACTTATTCTTTATAGCGTACGAGCAGCGCCCGCAGTTCCAGCCGCGTGCATTACGGTTTTCCCGCTACCTCAATCGCTATCCCACGGGAACCATTATTTTTTTTCGGGATAAAAGTAGCTTATGTGTTATTCCAGGATCTAACCTATTTCCATACAAAATTTCATTGACATCGGTACAGCCGTTTGAGCATGAAGAAGTAACAGATGTATTTGATTTATTTGCTTATCCCGCGGGAACAGAAATTATTATCGGGAAGATACATTACCTGTGTGTTAATCTAGGTTTGCCGTGGGGTACCGGCTTAGAATAGTACCTCCCCATGTCTTCCCGTGGGTGTCGTAAGAGTCGACTAAGGGATCACGTACCAGAAAGATGGGCAGCAGCGTCTTCTGAGACTCACATTTTGTACTGCGCTCGCCAACCCGCCTGCCAAGCGTGGCGAGTATTGGCAAACCCCCCCTATAATAGAACAAAATATGACCAGGCCCCCAGTCCCCGGCAGCTAGGTTCTCGAGTGGAGACCACGGACTGGCAAGCGCAGCATAGGACGGCCACCGACCAGGTGGACAGACGACCTGACTAAGATCGCAGGCAAGGGCTGGATGCGGGCCGCTTCCAACAGGTCCTTGTGGAGGTCAATGGGGGAGGCCTATGTCCAGCAGTGGACGTCCTATGGCTGAGATGATGATGATGAATCTAGGTTCCCTGTTAGAAGAACAGCGAGGACCGCAGTCACATGGATAATTACACTCTGCTCGATCAGCGCGACAGGTCAGGGATGGCAGCGCTGTCACCTATCTGCGTATTTTGTGAACGAATGGGGTATCGCGACGTTGCTTACACATATTATACATATTGTGTACGTTACTAACGGTGGATACGATATCTTATTCAGTAGTTGTACCCAGCCGTGTCCGGAATGAGAATACACCCATAATGATGTAACCGCCGACCGCGTTGAACTCTTTTGTACGAACACACGGACCATTACAGAACGAGCTCCAACATCGGACTGAACATTATCAGAAACGGCTCAATTACATAATCGTAATGTATATTAATTCATATCCTTCTCGAGTATTTATATCTAATAAATGTTAATAGGTTTTCATTAGGAAAGATAATAAAAATAAAAAAAATCCAAAAAATGGAACAGACTTCAACTCTCAAAAGTGTGAAACAACTTGTTGAAGAAGGTACCACGACAGGTCAAAAGTAACTAATATCAAAATATTGTGCTCATGGTACCGACTTCGACAAATTATTTCTCACTTTTGAATGTTGAACTTTTTTGTGGCGGTGAGAGTGTTACATTGGGTTATTTAACTTTAACTTTTCTGTCATATGTCACAAGTTCATGTTTTACTTATACATATATAAGCTTGCGTTTGAGAACCATCTCGTCTGATATTAAGTGATGACTATGTCTATGGCTTAAAACGGAATAACCATGTGTGAATACCTAATACAATAACCCATGAATACCTAATGCCTTTTCTAAATTTAATATTATGAGCATGATATGAGCATACTATCTGGCAATCGAAATTTTTTTTTAAATAAAGTAAAATGTTTGCCCCTGCCGAGAATCGAACCCAGTGTCCCGGTGACACAAAAATCATGTCACTGACACTGACCACTGCGCCACGGCGTCCGTAAAAAGACATTAAATGCGGAGCCGATATGAAGAACATTTATAAAAATATTTAATGAATGTTCTGAAGTGAAGAATTGACAATGCGCAGCGAGCGCACGCATTCGGGGGTAGGATAGAACCGTGACCTCGACCCGAGCCGAGTCGGGGTCCACTTTCGTCAATCCTGATTGTCACCCTTGTCACGTACGATTCGGTGTCAACATATCGGCGTGCGGCGAGGTAGATAGGCCCTGGTGACCACGACAGCTGCTGCCGGGCGCATGTCGGCGGGTGCAGCGGCTCAACCGCCGGCGTTTGTTTTCTACTCGGACACACTCACCTTTTTTTTTTGTTTCTTCATCCTTAAACAAAATCTCATAAAACGATTACCCAATTGTCAACTAACAAGTATGCCCAACACTTTTTTGCCATTTACTGTATTAACTCATTCGATGTTTAACCTAGTTAGATGTACTATGGCGGTTACATGTAATGCGCTTGCGCATTCGAATGTGTAACCCGCTTTTTGATACTATTGTGTTACATTAACAAGAAACGTATCAATGAATCGGTTTTATATTTAATGACGACATATGAATGTCCTCGATATGTGAAAGGGCGCAAAGTTTCGTGTTATAATTATCTAAATTATATCTTAGTTATTTATATATTTTTCGACTAACTACGTTCATTCTTATAAAGTTGTAAGATTTAAAGTAGATTGTATTGATTTCGTGTGATCGGTCGAGACTTCGACGGCTTGCTTGTGATTTGTTCAAGAGGACTTGACCAATCACAAGCAAGAGTATAACAGTGGGGGTAAGCGAACAGGCAACGCATTTTGGAAGTATGCCGCCATTCGTTTTCCGACATTTGTCTGAGTAACTTGTATCGTGCCGCTGTAGGCTTTGTTAAGTAAGATTGTACCTCTAAATATATATAGCAATAGCAACTAAAGCAATAAAGCTGATTTTCAAGTTCACAAAGAGTGTTTTTGATTCAAAGTCCTTGCTTCTGAGTGTTAAACCAGTACGGTTAATATTCGTTTGTTGCATTAGTAAGCATTAATAATAAGTTTTATTGATTCAATAAAAATAAAACAATAAAAAAATAAGAAATAAGTACAGTTTGTATGGAAGATGTTATGTGGAAACTAAAGTACCTACTTACGATACTATTCAGTAATCTAACAACAGCACTGCAGCCGCGGGCGGCGCGTCCGATCTTTACAACAGCACTGCTGCCGCGGGCGGCGCGTCCGATCTTTACAACAGCACTGCTGCCGCGGGCGGCGCGTCCGATCTTTACAACAGCACTGCTGCCGAGGGCGGCGCGTCCGATCTTTACAACAGCACTGCTGCCGCGGGCGGCACGTCCGATCTTTACAACAGCACTGCTGCCGCGGGCGGCGCGTCCGATCTTTACAACAGCACTGCTGCCGAGGGCGGCGCGTCCGATCTTTACAACAGCACTGCTGCCGCGGGCGGCGCGTCCGATCTTTACAACAGCACTGCTGCCGCGGGCGGCGCGTCCGATCTTTACAACAGCACTGCTGCCGAGGGCGGCGCGTCCGATCTTTACAACAGCACTGCTGCCGCGGGCGGCGCGTCCGATCTTTACAACAGCACTGCTGCCGCGGGCGGCGCGTCCGATCTTTACAACAGCACTGCTGCCGCGGGCGTGCGTCCGATCTTTACAACAGCACTGCTGCCGCGGGCGGCGCGTCCGATGGCCACAATATGGGCTATGCGGAGGTCACGAGGGTCGTGTACAGAGACCCAACGAATTGGATATTCAGGTAGTGTTTGTTTTGCACGAGTTTGGTTATCATATGCATTAGTGATCAACCTTTTGATCACCACGAGCATAATTATTCTAGGTTTATCAAGATTTGTTAAACGCGCTTGCAAATCTTCAAATTATAAAGGCAGTTAAACATTTTAGATGTAGGTAATGATCAGTCCCATCGGTCCCAACAGTCCTATCGGTGGTTGCAGGACCCGACCCGGTGAAGGCAGCTGTTTCATATCTCAACCATATCATATCTGAACCTCCATTTAACACCTTAAATCGTATGAAAGCTTAGATTCCCAGTCTATATAGTTCTATATCTTATCGTTTGGATGGATATTTGTAACTCATTCACGTCAGAACGGCTAATCGAATCGGGGCAAATATACATATGAATGAAGAAGAACTTTTTATTACAAAAGATCAAACACTTCCTAATGGATTATTAGATGTGACGACCTGCAGGATGGACTGTTGTGACGCGTTAAGAACTGAGGTTAACAATACGATTCCGAATACTCATCACAACTCGCGGAAATGAATTCAAAGAGTAAACATCCGCCAAGATAGAATAGTATTCGAGCTAATAACTAGCTAGTTTACCCATTTATTTGGATCGATTAAAATAAGCTTAGATTCCATGGATTTCCTTTCATTCAATGTACCGTCTGCCAGAGAGATTTGATCCTTATGTTGTGGTGTGATTGACTCTGTCGATCAATGTCATACAAGTACATGTGAGTACTTTCTATGTAATAGATTATTAAATAGATCCGAAATAATTTGAACAAGCGGTATAATTATCATCATCACGCGTAGTTTATCACGATTTATCGTATTGTGTAACAGGTGCTTGGAGGTCGACGTGGACTACTCAAGTACTTGCTCGTTTCCCTGTTGTTTTACTCCTGAGTGACTGGAGCGCGCGCACGGCGCAGCACTTCAACATTACCAACTACGCGCGGTCAACGAGTGAGTGAGCGGTTCTCACTGCGGCGCCACGGCCAGCTCCAGGTGGCCGTGATGAGCCGGTGTAGCGGTCATACCGTAAGTACGTACCTGCTGTTTCGTCACTCGTTCATTTTATTGTATCAATATTTGTTGTTCACTTCCTTTTCCTGGATTGGTGGATTTGGATTTACTTTAATTATTTTGTCGATTGTGGACCGTCATCAACTTTAGTAATGTGGCGATATATTGGATATTTATAATTCGAACACGTAATTAACATTACATTTGTAAGTATATGTTGTCGCGGGCTCTGTCTGTAGCTTATTTGAACTCTTTCTTAAGCTATGATATAAGTAGAATAAAGTTATATTACTTTGTCCGAAAATTGCTTGAAATGCGCAAGCGAGTTGCAAATGGCCTTCTAAGTGTTCTAACTGATAAAAAACCACAGAAACAGCAGCCAGCGACGACACTCGGCGCCGTGTGCCGCCGCGCCGCGCCGATTGTTCCTTCCTCCCCCCTCGGCCCCGACCGACGTGTGCCGGCGCGCGGTCTACAGCGAACACCGAGTTGTGGCCGATATCGAGTTGCACTGTTTTTGATCCGGTGACTCGTGGTTGTGCCTATCCATGGCATATATCAGGTACTTATATTGTCTTTCTTCGATTTTTTCCCGGCGACAGACGAGTTAATCTCTCCATTTCATCAAAGTCGTATCTCTAACGCGTTTGCACAAATAATGTGTTTGCATGAGAAAAAATGCAATGCCATGCATTTATCATAAGAATGTATGGAATTTTATTTATTATTTACAGAACTTGACTTGATGTTTTTAATTATTAATCGTTGGTTTATACGAGAGTGCTGGACCTTTTGGACTATTACAATTGTTGCACCCTTTTTACATAAGCTTATATATATGTAGTAATCAGTTAAAGGTTATAAAAACAACTATATGCGGGAAATACTGTAACGGCGCGGGCGGGGCGGGCGGCGGCGCGCGGGGGGCGTGGCGGAACGTAAGTAGGTATGCATTTACTTAGGTAATACCAAATTAAAGTTTAAACTTGTAGAAATACGCGGTATGTAAGTAGGACTTAGTAAATAAACATATACGCGTACATGATATGTATGTGTGAGCACTTTTATTGTATTAAGTAAATAATAATATATTAAAAGCATGAATACTTCCGTAACTTAGGCGGATATAAATGTATGTGTCTGACTGAACCGGTATAGCCTTATAGCATTACATAGGTAACGTACCTATAAGTTCCGGTGTTACCCGCGCCGAGCCGCCCCGCGGTGGAATGGTAGGTACGTGGTATTGACGACGGTGGGCTCTCCCGTATCCCACGGGAACATTCTATGTTGTCGTACAAGCTTCCGCCTTTATAATTTGTTGTGGAATTCAGGTGAACATATAAGAAAATATTCCACCTTGTCAGCCGATGTACTCGAGAGAGAGGCACTCGAGTACCTACCAACAATAACATTAGGTTATATATATATTATATGTATATATATTATATGTATATATATTATATATAATATAATTATACATAAACCAATCTTCGAACATAATGTATATGTTCGAACATGATGATAATCCAATATGATAACTGTGAATAGTTTTCATTAAATGGTTAAATATTAAGTAGGTACCGATCAATACATTGAGTAAATACCTAAGTACAATTTACTTCATATGAGATGAATGTAATACATACCTCACAGTTATTTCGCTGGGAGCGAAGCAGCACTCGTGGAAATCAGTTGCCGTTTGATACGTTTAGTTCTCCGCAGGGGCGAGCTTAACCAACTTTCTAACTATTAACTGCACAACACTGATCGGTCAAGATGCGATCGTTCCATTCACGAGAACTTACTATTTCGAGATTGCACTGAACGCCCGTTCGCGAGTTGCCGTGGCCCGTAGGTGAGGCGTGCCCGGTCCGTACGAGACGGGGACGACACGAGACGCGCGCGTGTTCCAGCGGCGCAGCGAGCACTGGCGCTGCGCGCGAGCACGGTACCAGGAGAAACTCGGAGAAAAGGCGCCCCCGACCGCTCGGCACAGACGCCGCGGTTACATCAAATCGAAACACTTTTTGCCGGCTTCAAAACGAGGTATTATCTTAAGGCGATGGCGTCACTTCCTCTTTCCGGATCGCAGGCTCTTGATGTTCATCTTTTTGCAAGACTTTTGCTTGATTCTTCATCTTCATGTTGCAGGGGGGCGGGGGGCGAGGTTTCCTGGCTTTAATTAGAAACTTCAATAACATGTTATTATTTCGTTTGGAGAATTTTAAAACATCCCTGTGGGAAAAGTTGATTTTTTGGCGTGAGTGCTTGGATTGAATTCTGAGCAAGCGAAGGGCTCTGGGATTGAACCCTGAGTGTAGCAAAGGTTTCAATGCTAGGACCGTTCGCTTGCTCACGCCAAAAACAACTTTCCCCACATGTAAAATAAATAAGTGATTGTCGCGCGAATATTTTAATTTTTATGTTGCCATATCTTCTCAAATATTTGTTTTAACTATAAAGTTAAGGGCACAAATATTTAATACTGACTTATTACATGCTAGCGGAGCTATGTTATCGGTCGGAGATACACGGAGCGAAGCTATGTTATCGGTCGGAGATACACGGAGCGAAGCTATGTTATTGGTCGGAGATACACGGAGCGAAGCTATGTTATCGGTCGGAGATACACGGAGCGAAGCTATGTTATTGGTCGGAGATACACGGAGCGAAGCTATGTTATCGGTCGGAGATACACGGAGCGAAGCTATGTTATCGGTCGGAGATACACGGAGCGGAGCTATGTTATCGGTCGGAGATACACGGAGCGAAGCTATGTTATCGGTCGGAGATACACGGAGCGAAGCTATGTTATCGGTCGGAGATACACGGAGCGGAGCTATGTTATCCCGGACGTTTGTATATATCATATTGACGTGTTCTATAATGTTGTAGTTCATACCTACAATGTTGGTTCCATCACGAATGTATCAGTTACCTATCGCAGCGCGTGCGATGAAACACATTTAATGACCTTATTTTTACTCTTTGGTTTAAATGATTCAAGTTTTAATAGGGATCCCTAATTGTTTCTGAAAATAAATATATGTCGGCCTACGAGTATTATGTTCCTCGGTGAAGCTGTAGCTTACTAACGGTGATAGGATTTGTAAAATCTGTCGAGTAGTTTCGAGTTAAATCGCAACAAATAAACAAACAAATCTGTCCTCTTATAATATTAGTTTATATGAGGGGCAGCCATTACACATGACACCGACCGATGTGTCGTCACTGCATTTGGAGGTGTAACAATAATCTGTGGGACGGCTCCAGGTCCTCGACCACGCGACAGCTATGGCCAATCTACCAACAGTACCAAGACACAGGAAGTTCATCGTTTCTCTTGCAGGTGTTCAAACTTATATCACTTCTGTACTTATTAAATGGTTCGCTGATTTTTATTCGACTGAATTTAGTGCGCTTGTATCATGTTGTGCCTGTGTTACGCATTTGTATACCTACCTACTTCTTTTACACTTCCTACTTAAATTATATAATATCTTCACCTTCCTAATGATGTGTGTAGAGTGGTTAACTAGGTCGGCTCGGCAGGTTACATATGCAGCTTGTGTTACTCTTTACTCGAGGCATAATAACAGTACTGTGAGACGGAAAGGTGTCAGCGTTACGTAGGAATGTCGTAATACATCGCCGGTAATAATATCATTATATTACCTGTCGCATGTGTCATGTTATGGGCGAGCCGAGCAGATACGAAACAATACCCACATTTGAGTATGTTTTTTTGTTATTTAGTAAAGCGATACAGATGCTGCTGTTGCTGAGACGACGGACATGGTCCCCGACAGATCTATATGTTTTTATTATCGGGAAAGTAAGCTTTCCATCATGTGTTCCAGTCCCGAAGCATGGCGTTCTTTCTAGATCTTGTGAGTCCCCAGTCCCCAGTCCCCAGTCCCCAGTCCCCAGTCCCCAGTCCCCAGTCCCCAGTCCCCAGTCCCCAGTCCCCAGTCCCCAGTCCCCAGTCCCCAGTCCCCAGTCCCCAGTCCCCACCACTGACCAGTGAGGTAACACTAATACCAATAATAACAAAAAAGAATCAACACAACCTTTTTTAGTTTGAAAGGGCTAAATAATGATGCGATCTGCAATCCTACTAGGTAACATTCGCCGGTCGCCGTGGCGCATGGCGCAGTGGCGCAGTGGTCAGTGTCAGTGACATGTCATGTCTGTGTCATGAAAAGTTTGGTGAGTGGATACTTCAGGTTCCCCAATAACACATACTATAAGTTTTTATAAAGCGAGCTTTGGATTCCATATGCTCGCGGAACTGCACGTAAACAGAAATGAACACCAAGAATACTTAGACTCTCCGAGACCTTGAGAGGAGTATCCCGAAACCGAGGTGCTACAGAAAATGGGAACTTTTTAGTGTTGAACGCGCAAACTTGTGTCTTGGCAGGGTTAAACTGAATAGCGTCACGCTATTCCTACTAAGAACCCTGGACGAAGGAAGACTCGATTTCAGACACAAGTGTACTCCTGCTCTCCCCAACGACGGCACGTGTTGGGGATGTCTGCACGCCCAGTATATTGTGTATCGCCAGAGCCAGTGCTCTCGGCACGTGTTGGGGATGTCTGCACGCCCGGTATATTGTGTATCGCCAGAGCCAGTGCTCTCGGCACGTGTTGGGGATGTCTGCATGCCCAGTATATTGTGTATCGCCAGAGCCAGTGCTCTCGGCACGTGTTGGGGATGTCTGCACGCCCAGTATATTGTGTATCGCCAGAGCCAGTGCTCTCGGCACGTGTTGGGGATGTCTGCACGCCCAGTATATTGTGTATCGCCAGAGCCAGTGCTCTCGGCACGTGTTGGGGATGTCTGCACGCCCGGTATATTGTGTATCGCCAGAGCCAGTGCTCTCGGCACGTGTTGGGGATGTCTGCATGCCCAGTATATTGTGTATCGCCAGAGCCAGTGCTCTCGGCACGTGTTGGGGATGTCTGCACGCCCAGTATATTGTGTATCGCCAGAGCCAGTGCTCTCGGCACGTGTTGGGGATGTCTGCACGCCCAGTATATTGTGTATCGCCAGAGCCAGTGCTCTCGGCACGTGTTGGGGATGTCTGCACGCCCGGTATATTGTGTATCGCCAGAGCCAGTGCTCTCGGCACGTGTTGGGGATGTCTGCATGCCCAGTATATTGTGTATCGCCAGAGCCAGTGCTCTCGGCACGTGTTGGGGATGTCTGCACGCCCAGTATATTGTGTATCGCCAGAGCCAGTGCTCTCGGCACGTGTTGGGGATGTCTGCACGCCCAGTATATTGTGTATCGCCAGACCCAGTGCTGTCCGAATAACAATGTTGTCTTTTCGCAACATGTCATCCATGTGGAGTAAAACGAGCGTCGGTGACAACACAGAACCTTGTGGAACGCTGGCACTTATCAGTTTACATGATGGTAGGGTACTTTCGAATACCCGCCTGGCTAGCTACCACCCTCAAGTTAGAAAAACTGTCACCAAGCACATAGTGTGATCAGGCAGCAGTCCGTTGAGAGCCAGTGAGCATTCTAGATCTAGCGTGATAACATCTTCGGCCACATCGTCACTGACCATCAAGGAGCTGGAGCCGGCCCGCACTCTGCGCACCAGGGAGGCGCTCCGCCTGCGCATAGAAGTATGAAAGTAAGCAGTGCGCGCCTCCGCGAACATACTCGAGGCGCTGCAGTACCGGGGCAGCCCCACCACAATCCTAAACGCATTATTGTAGAGAATGCGGAGGTCGCTGTAGCACTTCTTTGTGTAACGAGCCCACAGGCTGCAGGTGTAGAGCAATGAGCAGTAGGCTCTGAATAATGTGACTGTTACTTCTTTTGAACACCTAGCAAACCTGCGGGCTATCATGTTGGCTCATATTGAGAGTGACCTCCGCTCTCTCTCTCAATTTCTCTCTCTCTCTCTCCTCATGGTCATTTAGGTGACGCGTGAGAATATGTCCCAAATATAGAAACTTATTCACCCCCTCTTCGTTGGGTTGGTTGGTTGAGGTGTTCCGTTTAGCATCACAAGTGGAATATTTTGGGGAGTTACGGCACCAGCTCCAAATACCATGAACTGGCTTTTTTCCACATTATAGCTCAGACCGTGGTCACGAGCGTAGTTTTCACATACCTTTAACAACCTCCTAAGACCATATAGCATACACCGACGCACTCAGCAACACCATGTCGTCAGCATAACTAAGATTATTCACAGACACTCCATCAATATGGCAGCCGACATGGCGACTGCTGAGTGCGACGATAAGGTCATAAATGTAATAATAGTAATCTTCCATGCAGATCTTAAATAGGTAACTGTCATGTCTGGTGGGAGTGGCGGGCCCTCACATAGCTTGACCATCCACGTTTAGCTGTAAATGTTCTTGAACACTTGCTACATGTGAGCTCAATATTTACTGGAGTTGCATAATTTGATTCCATTATCCCCATTCCATCTTAGCACGACCAGACGGATGGCAATGCGACATCCATACATGGAGGACGTTCCAACTTGGACGCGTTACGTGAACGCGAACGTGGAAGCGTTTTGCTTCCACGTTCTTATTGCGTACCTACAGCTAACGAAGGAAATCATTGCCTAAATCTGTATTTCCGAAAAAATACGACCTGGGTATCTTCAAGTCGCAGGCACCGCAGGCACCACTCGCGCCTTCTGCCCCACCTGCGCCACCAACACCTGCAAATTGGCTTGCTGCCTTGTCCATCCCTCCAGACGGAAACAATGCTGAAGATTGGAAGGAAGTGAAGAAGCGTCGATCTCATCGAGTTCCTAGTGACGTGGTTCGGGGAACGGCTGCTCCGGGATCGACCATTTGCTCGATTATGGCATCGGAGCGTAAATCCTGCCTTCATTTGTACTATGTTCATCTGGAAACTACTGTTGAGCAAGTGTTGTCCCACTTAAAGCAAATCTGTCCAGGTAATAAATGTTCTGCTGAGTCATTAAAATCTCGTGGGGACTACGCTTCTTTTAAATTAACCGTGCCTACCAAAGATGTCGATAAGTACTTGTGTTCCAAGCACTGGGCGGAAGACGTACATATAAAACCATGGCGTAGTCGATTTCGTTACCCCCAACAAGCCGAAAAAAACAGCAAAATATAAGTACTATTCGCTATTCTATCAAAATGTACGAGGGCTTCGATCAAAGCTTGACGAGGCGAAGACAGCAATCGTTTCACTATCAGCAGATATATACGCATTTACCGAGACATTCCTGGTATCGGGCGTGTATGACGGCGAGTTGTTCCCCGCCGGCTACACCGTCCTGCGACACGACCGCTCACATGACCGCGGATGGGGCGGGGTGCTCTTGGCCGTGCGCGATACTTTCACAGTGCACCAGGTGCTACATGTCGATGGCTATTCCGACGAGATTGAGATCGTTATCGCGCTGATCTCTTTGCAGTATAAGAAAATTGTTTGTTGTGTCGTTTACATTCCACCGAGCTCGCCGGAAGATCGATATGTAGCAACGTTCAACCTTTTAGAAAATGTTCTACTCAAATTTCCCAAATTAGAAACTTTAATCATAGGAGACTTCAACCTGAACTCGTGCAACCGGGATGTTCATATGCATTATGACAGTTTGATCAGTTCTTGTAAGCTGGTACAGCGAAATACTATTGTTAATAAGTGTGACGGGATATTGGATCTGGTGTTGGGCAGCCACGGCGGTGACTGGGTTGATGTGAGCGGGGATATAATGCCCGTTGTTAAGCCGGATGGGTATCACCCACCGCTACTAGTGTCTCTACGGTCCACCCGTAGGCCGCGCCCGCGGGACAATGCTCCGCGTATCTTTGCATCGCCCTCGCCGCAGGACGACATCCAGCGCCACTGGAATTTTCGTAAAATCGATTTCCATTTACTATACGCCAACTTGGCGGCTATTAAGTGGGATGAAATATACTTGTCTACAAATGTCGATATAGCAGTTAATACGCTCTATAGATTATTATATACATGTTTTGATAGCTGTGTTCCGCTTAAACGTTCTACCGATTCGTATTCGCGTTACGAGTATCCTGCGTGGTTCACGGCAGAAATAATAAATAACATTAAAAATAAATACTTTCATTTAAAAAGGTATAGAGAGCAGAATAATCAATTTAACTGGGAAATGTTTAAGTATTACCGTACTAAAGTCAAAGTTCTTGTTGAACGTTCTTATTCTGAATATATTCGTCAAACTGAATTAGATATAAAACGTAATCCCAAAAATTTTTGGAAATATATCAAAGATCAAAAATCTGTTAGACAATCTAACTGTAATTTCGAGTTCCGTGGTAGCACAGTCTCGGGTGTCGACGCGGCGAATGCGTTTGCCACTCACTTTGAGTCGGTGTTTTTAGCAAACATCCCTACACTCTCGCCTAAAGAGGCGGAGCATGAGGCTGGCGGTTCGTGTGGGTCATATCGTATAGCAGTGGATAATATCAGTCCAAGTGATTTGCTACGTGCAGTTCGGCGGCTAAAGGCTCTCTCTTCCATAGGACCAGACGGCATTCCACCCTACATAATAAAAGATTGCTTTAAAATACTTAAATCACCACTTTTGTATATATTTAACTTGGTTTTGAGCACCGCAACTTATCCCTCCCTATGGAAGATGTCAAGGGTCACTCCTATACCCAAGAATAGCTCCAGGTCTAACGTCGAGAACTACAGGCCCATAGCTGTATTGTCGGTTTTCGGCAAAGTATTGGAGTCGATACTAAACCGTGACATCACCAGACAGGTCAATGCACAACTGAGCGATGCTCAACATGGATTCCGTGCTGGTAGGTCCACCACAACTAACCACGTCAATTTTGTTGACTACGCCGTTGCCAGAATGGATAGCAGAAAGCAAGTAGATGTCGCTTACTTTGACTTTAAAAAAGCATTCGACCGTGTTCATAATGACGTGTTACTAAGGAAACTTTCAAATGTAGGTTTCACACCTAATTTGCTAAAACTTTTTGCTAGTTATCTTGCTAGTCGGCTACAATATGTGCAGCTCGCGAACTACCGCTCAGTTCCGTACGTGACCTATTCTGGTGTAAGTCAAGGTAGTACACTCGGTCCGACACTATTTTTAATTATGATTAACGACTTGCCGAGTGTCGTTAAGACAGCTGAGTGCCTCATGTTTGCAGACGACCTGAAGCTATTCTTGGGGATAAGCACTATTACTGATTGTGAAGCCCTTCAGAGGGACATCGAGAGCGTAGTAGCGTGGAGCGAACGTAACCATCTCGAGTTCAACGTGTCCAAGTGCAAAACAATTACTTTCACTCGCACCCATTCGCCAACATGTTACCCCTACAATATTCATGATGTTCCTCTCGAGCGTGTAGCAGAGATTCGCGATCTCGGATTGACCCTGGACACTGAGCTGACATTTAACAAACACATCGTTGAAACGGCTGCTAAGGCTCATAAAGCACTAGGGTTTGTTATTAGGCAATCTAGGAGATTCCAAGATAGGAACACTATTATCACTCTGTACTATGCGTTTGTAAGAAGTACACTCGAATACAATTCGAATATTTGGGACCCTCACGAACATAAATATAAACATATGATTGAAAAAATACAGAAACGGTTCGCTAGATTTCTTTACAATAAATTATATGGTTACTACCCCTACCTATACCCGTCATTATTCGTGTCTGGTATGGTAGGCCTAAACACCCTGGAGATGAGGCGCAAGTGCGCGATCATGCTTCATGCATTTCTTGTTTTGCGCGGAAGAATCGACAACCCCGAGTCCTTGTCCCGCATGGCGCTCGTGGTGCCACAGCGCGTGTTGCGACCACACCGTCGGCGCTTACTTGCGCTAGAGGGCGCGGCCGCGCTTACCCGAACCTCACAGTTCGCTCCCACAGCCCACGCGATTTCTCTGCTTAACGCTTTGGTAGCCCAGCAACCAGATCTGGACATTTTTAATGTGAAATTATGTATATTTATAAGTATGTGTTTGAATAATTTTGTTGTACCTAATTTAAGATTAATTTTATGACCCAATGACATTTGACATTTTTGTTTTATATGTACTTTAATGACATTTGTTTTGACATAGCTGTAGCATAATTAATGAATATACTTGACTAGTTGCATGCCTTGGCGTTGCTGTAAATGCAACTATCAGTTGAATTGAATAAATAAATAAATAAATAAAGTCACGAGTGAATAGGTATCTTCTAGGCAGGCGTGCTCCATCGTTGACCGCATCATCACTTAACATCAGGTGAGATAGTGGTCAAACGCCTGCCTATTCCCAATCAAAAATAAAAGAAAAAAAAACATAGTTATAAGGCTATGTTGGATGGCCGTTTGTGTTTGAGCTGCTCCCGTTTATAAGTTCGCGCCGTCGTCTGTCTTCACACGCGTACACATTTTTGTGTACTTGTTGTCTCCACTCTGATCGATTGAGAGCTTGTTACTCCCATGTAGATGAATCCATTCCACTGGCTCCAGGGGGGGGGGGGGGGGGGGGGGGGTTAGACAGAATAGAGGTTCTTGCGGATTGGACACATGTAGGTAGGTACATATTTCTATGTGGTGCTCTGATCAAGTAAACGCTAATCGTCCTTATGAAACCGATTTACGGGCATTGAATTGCATTGCATTAGAGCTTCTTTTGCAACAGACGAGGCGTAGGCACCGCCGCCGCCACGCGGTCGATTTTACTACAAAATCAAAAGGATTTAGTAATAACCATGCCATTTTTGGCGCTCCATTAAATTATGCATCTGCATTAATTAAATTCAAAGCTATGATAGAATGTCATAAGTATATTTGCGATATTTGTACCTCGGTACCGTGATGTGTGACGTCACACATCACGGTGGTCAGCTACAATATATATATATAGTTTGTGAACATAGTTGGCACAAATGCAAATTCAAATAATTTAACATCCGCGTCCGTATTTTCATAACAGCCTTGCCAAACACCATACCGTACATAATTTTAGCTTAAAACATTTATAGCAGATTAGGAACTTACCTTAAAATTTACTAACAATTAAATAAGTAATAAGTAAGTAGTTGAACGTATCAACTTAAGGGTCGCTGATGTTGATGTTACATGTTTTTGAAGCGATGATAGCTCAGCGGGGGGAGCATCGCCTGTCAAACTGACGGACACTGGTTCGATCCCCAACAACAGCTTGAGCTTCCGGTGAAGGTAACACCGTTATCAAATTCCCAGCATGGCGGTAAGGTGCTTTCGAGTACCCGTCTGGCTAGCTACCACCCTCAAGTTTGAAAAACTGTCACTAAACACATAGTATGTTCAAGCAGCAATCCATGAGAGCCAATGAGTATTCTAGGTCTAGCGAGATAACATCCTCGACCACAACGTCACTGACCATCAAGTGAGATAGTGGTCAAACGCTAGATCTATACAGTATATATAAAAAAAAACATTGATGATCGTTGATATTACATTACTCAGCTGTGGGACGAGTTCGCTAGCTCAGTGCCGAACTAGTCCCACAGCTGAATAATGTAACTCCTGTAATCCTATTCACAACACGTCGGATATACCTATTTCATTAAAGGATTTATTTGCACGAGTGTCCCCGGGTGTGTCCACCTCATGATCACTTTCTGGCGGCCAACCTGCTCAAGAAGGAGATAACCTTCGCTACGTTTCTCAGTGAGAGTTTCCTTCTATTATATACTGACCAATTAGTATACTTCATTCAATTTCGAACCACAAATCATTCCTGTTTGTTGCAACTGCAGTCGACAGCCGGTGGCTGTGCCCCACAGAGGTAAGCTGAACGCAGAATTACGCAACAACTTTCACCGCCGCCGCCGCCGCCGCTGGCTAACAATACACGCAGACAACGTCTACCATGTCGATGCCGCCGTGACACAGTGACATCAGTGAACACACTTTCTACCGATAGAACATAACCTGATGTTAGCTTAGTTATTCTCTGCATTAGAGCAAACCCTGCGCAGCTATTTACGATAACACTGTAGGTAGTTATGCATCCTGGGAACACTGTATTGATGCACAAAACTGCTGAGTAGCGTCTGGCTTCTCGTTATTCGCCTCGGAATGGATAACTGATAAGGAGGGCACGTGCGGGGGGCGCGGCGTCCGCGTCGCCGTCGATCTTACAGGTAGGTAGTCATTTTTGTAAATTTCCTTCAGAGATTAGGTAAGTACTCACCCACTGATTCTTTACTGATGTCTACTTCTATATTATATAGCCAACTGCTTCTTCAAACAACGTACACCCTAATTACAATACAATAAACATTCAGGTGCGTAAAAGTATTTATCGACAGTCTTCATGAGTCCAATAAAAAGGAAGAAGTTCCCTCCTTACTATAAACGATAAATATATCTGATATTAATAAGTTTGTTCATACAGTTGTATGAACAAACTTATTAAAAAACATAACCAAATTCGTGATATCGGCAGAAGATCTACACAGCTATAGGTATAATACGGTTTGTAATGTATACAAATATTCTAGATATATAATTATTATACCGGAGATTGTGATATTAGGTCGCCTTGTAGCGTTGTACCTAGTGCGGAGGCGACCGAAGTCCGGCTGACGTCACCACATCCTTTTACTTTCATTGTCTTCAATTAGACTGAGTTTGGGAGCATAGCTGCGCCCACTTCAAATTCATTCATCAACATGATGTTTTCATCGACATTCGGCGCCTCATTGTTCTGTTTGCTCCTTACTCGTGCATACCTAGGTAGGTACGGGCTTCAATCGGACAGAAGTCGCGGTTGGCGGCTGTATCTACTTGGATAACATAATATTAGGTATACCTATAGACTATACACTTCCACATTCCAGAGTAAGTGTTATAACTAGTCCTACTTACCTACATCCAAGATCGATACTTAATAATGTAACCATTCATATCAAACTGGCAGACATATCATGTCACAGGAGCAGTTCTGAACAAGTGCAGTTCCATACTACACACTACAGTAGGTATTTAATGTCATTAAAGCTGGATAAGAATTGTGTAGGAGTATTACTCAAAAATGTCGAATAACTTTATTTTCATTTTTATGGTTAGGTAGGTATTTATTTATATTAGATCACAAAATCCATAACTTAACCCCTTACTACGTGATTTTTTATTCGTGAGCAAAAAAAAACCTATATTGTGTAAAGAAATAAATAAAAACACACGTACTTTTAGAAATTGCAATATAATCCAAAAATTTGAAGAAAATTTTGTTTTTCCACTTTGGTTCGAATATGGCACATAATTTAGAAATCACACTTTAAATACTTTAATTAAGTTGCAAGAAATAGCAGAAAACAGTTCTCTTGTCATTCAAACACAGGTGGACCTTACATTTTCTGCATTCGAGGTGGGATCTACGCGTTCAGTCCGGCGTGCTAAAGCGTTTGTAGTGATATAACAACTCCTTGAAGGAAACAACAGCACTAATGTCCACCGACGCATTTGCTATAAGCAAAGACGCAGGAGTCGCGTGGAACTATGAAAAATAGTATTAATGAGATTTTCTACCTTTTCCACTGCCTCGTAAATGTTATTTATGATAAACTATGACATACACTGGTCCCCAGCACGTATCGATCTCGGCTGATATCGGTATATCTATAGGAAAACGACATGCAGTGCAACTATTCCGACAATGGAAAATATGAAGGTGTATCCATCTGCCGTCTGTATACACGGCACCATGCCGTTTTTCGTAATAATCGGATGCGTTTAGGCCTCCACTAAGGATATAACATCCTCAGTTGTTTGAAAAGCAAATAAAAATCACACATTTTACTAATTTGAATTATCTTCTCTAAAATTTAAACTTTTAATGATACCAAAACCATCCAGATACAAATAGTATAGCCAAAGAGACTTTATTACAAGTTCATACATACTATAATGCGAAAAGACTTTTTTTCCAACCCAATTTAAATTAGGTATACGTCAAAACAAGTAATAAAATATACGCCTACCAATGATATTATGTACATCATTGACGCCTACGCTATGTGAGAATCGTAGGTAGTGTAGGTACCTTACAGTTAGGTATATTATACAGGCCACATTACAAACGATCACAATTTTTGTGAGTCTTTATATTCTTTGTAACAATAAAACACATGCATTACCAGCCATAATTATAAACTTTTTTAAAAAGATGCTAAACTATTTATAAGAGCAGCCACAACTGTAATACCTTCGTCTTTTTATATCACTTTAAAGTTTTATGCATAGATAAGTACTAACCGGAACATTCCCGGTAACTATGTTACCGGGTATGTTCCGGCCTGCAAATATTAGAAGTTCAAAATTAAAAAAAATCTCATTTTATAGATCTTAATTTGCACTTTCGACCTACGTTAATTATTTAATAAGCCCTTTTTTCATTTTCCCAAAATCATTTTTCAAAGAGATATGCCTATTTGAAATACAGGAAAATGGGAAATTCTATTTCGACTTTTCCTGGGAAAACGAAAAAAGGCCTTACAAAATAATTAGCGTAGGTCGAAAGGGCAAATTAAGATCTTTAAAATGAGGTTTTTTTATTTTAAAATTCTAATGTTTGCAGGCAGGAACATACCTGGTAATTATGTTATAAGCATCACAACTAGTAAATGCATCGAAATAATATGTACTACGTAGTACCTACATGTTATTTCGATGAGTAAATGTTTGCGTTGCCACTGTGGTTATTCGATGTCAATATTTTTCGAAAACCCTATATTTTTAAAAAAACGTACATACCTAAAATATAGGTACGTCATACTCAAGCGATTTAATTGGCATCAACAACCATTTTTTTGTTGCAATATAGAGAGGGAAAAGCTTGAAAAAGAGGTTTGCCCCGAAACGTAAATTCTATCAAAAATGTACGTATAAATGCATCGAAATAATAAGTACTTACGTACAACTGGAATGGGCACGTACCAAAATACTGCAAACAAAAACAGATCTTAAAACGTTCATAAAAAACTTGTATTTAAAGGAACAGGAGCCGCGAGCCGATAGAGAGGGCCAGCACGGGGTTAGTGTGTCTCTTTTTAGCAATTGCCAGGGTATGTTAAGGTAAACTTTAGTAGCTTTCTTACGAATTAAGTGAAATATTGAAAGTACCCATTTGCAAGAAAGAATCATGCATTATACGTCACTTTCGTGAAATAAACTTACTAAAACATGTGTTTTCCATGATATAAACTTAGTTAACTTAATGAATGATGAAACTTTTCAATGACATGACTAAATGGACTTTTAACTGGGACCCAACGGAAGACCAGCGCTGGTTTAAAATCTAGCATATGCTGAGTTGGGGACCAATTTAAGACATACACTTTAACTTTATTTTTGTTATTTTTCTAATTTTTTTTCTGTGTTCTCATTACCTGTGTGTCATGTCATAAATAAACGTATTTTCTTTCTTTTTTTTTCTTTCTAAATTAATAGAACAAAAAAGAGTTATTATTACGGGGAATTCAAAAAGTGTAAGGTAAACTTGGAGCCTTATAAATTCCCTTTCAAGGAACAAACCAAAGACAAATATATATGGCTATTTTTAAAAATAAAGTTAAATCCTACGTCATAGAAAGTATCTTCCGATTCTATCAAATACTTCAGTATTCTTTTCAACAACATATATTTTAAGTCTTAGAATTAAATAACAAAGAGTGTACGGATTTACATACATTTGATAATTATCACCGTAATACAACTATGTAAAAAATAAAGAACCGCATGCTCACTGTAATATCATAAAATATAACTCGGTCAGAATATCTGTGCACCTCGCTGGAATGCGGCGCCTCTCCCGCTTCCCCTGTCACCTCTCCGCGCACTCCCCGGTGCGACAGTACGGTTAGCATCTTCGTTGCCGATACACGTCCCGATAATTGTGATATTTTCGCTTTGTTGTTGTTTTGTTTTTTAATATTTATTGTTAAGTTTAGACTGTTTACTGTTAAGTTTGGACTGGTTTGGTTGTTATTAAAATTGTTGTAACTGTTAAACTGAAGTCATGGGAAAAACAATACTCAGCGAATCAAGAAATTTAATCTTGAAAGTGCTCAAGTTTTTTGAATCGGAGAAAGCAAATAAACAATACACCATACCTATAGACCAAGTGGTGAAACAAACCTGTGCTGCAACTGGGATATCAAAGAAGACTCTAATGAAAATTAAAAATGAAGCTAAAGTACAACCACCTACTTCGCCGGGCGCTAGTCCGACTCCAAGTACTAGTAATAATTTAGAAACCCACCCAGAACCAAAATTATCGACACCGGGTAAGAAGCGTAAACAGTACAAAAAACGAATACTGGGAAAAGGATCATATAGCAGATGACAACATCACACAACTTTTAATATCACTAGGGGAAGACAGTTCGGAGAGTTCAGAAAGTGAGAGTGAGGAAGATACAATGTCAGGCATAGAGTCAATAATTTATAGTGACTGAGTTTAATAATAAATGTTTTTGTAATCAAAATTATTGTTTTTTAATAACAAACCCTTCATCAATAATACATTGATTTGAAAAGGTTAGTAATTTTTTTTTACCTCCACATTTCTCGAAAAAACTTTTTTTCACACCGTACCCAGACCGCCGATATGACGTCACGAGGTCAGGTGCACAGATATTGTGACCGGGTTGTAAGTTATATAGATGTAAGCACAATTGTCTTGTAAGTGAATTTTTGTATTTCCTTAAGACAATAAAGTTCTTTAAACCGAAATTAACAAAAGTTTTAAATTGGTCACTTATTTGTTAGGTTTTATTTATTACTTACTATGACAACATCAAAAAAGTGGCGTGATTAGGGTGACAATATTTTTGTCGAGATTTAGTTCGATTCGTGTTTCAACTTTATCATGATCCCAAAAAAATATATTATTCTACCTACGAGTACATAGTATATCCCATCTGTTACTACTTACTATTAGTTTTATCGACAAGCCGACTTTTTTTCCTTTTCCGCTTTCAGAGAAATTAAGAAATAAATCAAAGGTGGTTAAACTAATTCCAATATACGTTAGTAGTCATACAGTGGTGTGCAGCCATCATTTAAAATCAGATGATCACGAAAAATTAAAAAAATTTCATCAACAAAAATTTTAACAACAAAATGATCCTACAATAGTATCATGTTCGCGAAATTTTTTTAATTTTTCCTGTTGTTTCCTTTTCGCATTCTTGTAAGTTGGATATATTATTAAACTTTGTTATCCGTTAACTTCGTGTATGGATTTACGAATATTTGAATGAAATCCACGGCTTTATTAGGCAACAGAATTGACCTGCGCCAAAAATTACATAAAACTATTTTATTTATTCAATTGTGATTAAAAAATGCAACATATACGGAAATGTTTTATTTAATTTACATTTAAATCTTAGTTTCGTCCACTTAAACCCTACCTTATGGTATAAAAGTAAATAAAAATACGTGGTTAACATATTATGTACCTCATACGGTTAATGCCTCCACAGATGTCTCATTAGTTGCTCAAATTATGGTCATTTGTGAACATCTAATAGAGTGGGACAAACTGACTCCGTGGTAACTATCTCTATCGGCTCGTTTTTTCAGCACAGTGCACCTTCCAGTTGTACGCACTTAAGTACTTATTATATCGAGGGGTCTGACATATCGGAGTCGGAGTCTAATCTCCTTAACATACTAGTAGGAGTTGTATAGGTACATTATGTACTATAAACAACTCTACTATAGAATTTGGCCGTGGTGTTATAGTTTTAGATTAAGTACTAGACCGTACGTAGGTCATATTATATAAAACACACACAAACATTTTATGCTTATATTAATTTAATTAAAATTTAAATATACCTACGTATATTTATAAATGCTATCCTTGTAGACTGTCTGAAGTATTAAATATAATACGATGTTTTATAACTATACTGCCCTCTAGTATTGAAATCCTATGTTACAAAGTTGAACATAGATGGCGCCACATATGTCATAGTTTCTTTGTATTTTCTAAAAATAACACCAGAGTTCGTTCCTAGCGCTATATTTAGTTTTTAGACATTTGACAAAAAAGATGGCAGCGGGTGCCGATAGCTGTCCTCCGTACTTATTGTGAAAATGGCGCATTATGTGATATTTTCAAATAAAAGTATATTTATAAGTGAAAATCTGTGTAGTGCTGCTTTGTGATAGTGTGAATCATTTTACGTGAATGACGGTGCAATCGTGTGTAAATAGAACTACTCATTTTTGGATATTGGATTACACATAAAATAAAGGTATTTATACCTCCTACGCATAATATGATACTTTTTGGAGCTTATTTCGGTAAAGCCTAGTCTTTATACTATCTAAATCTTACATTAAAATTGCAATAGCGCAGCAATATTACATAAGAATGGATGTATATCGGAGTGTGTTGGTACTCGACGATTTAGTTGTGAGGTTTGTTGGTCTTTTTTTGGAGCTTAATCTAATTTATATCTCCTGAAAGTGTATTGAGTTGTCCGTGCGCTACGTTCAGTTTGTTTGCAGCCGGTGTCGAGTCGTGTATACAGCGACATGCAGTGCTGGCATGACATCAGCTTACCTCAAACTGCCGTTGTGTGAATCATATAGCCTCTTTGCTTGCAGCATTCCTGTGCATTTCATCGTATGTTGAATTAAAGACGTAAATTTAAATAAAGATTTCAATGATTCCTTGTTCATAAATTAAAAAAAATATATAGGTCTTAATTTTTATAATATACACACCAGGTGTAATAGACTTAATTTAATAACTTTATTTCGTATCTATAATTCCAGTCTTATACTAAGTAGGTAAATGAAAGAAACCGCTTCTAGCAAGCCCAGCTGCAAGGTTCACCTATGCACTCATACCTCTAACACTCACATAGGTTGGTTTATTTTATGGAGTATTCAAATACAGTGCTCACAGTGAATACGTCTGGTTTAAAATTGTATTCACCGACAGAACGTTTTATACACGCTCCCAAAAATAAACAGCAAATTGTACGCTAATGTCAGAGAAATCAGCTGATTGTAAATTCTTGCTAAATATAAGTATTCTGATAAAGTTTGTAATCGTGATTTATGTTTTCAATCGCGAAGTGAAACTTAGCAAAACACTGCGTAACTATCTATTCCCTGAATATAAGTTGAAAGCTTTGTTTTGATACACCACCATCAAATGTTAGATGTCAATTGAATTTGACGTTAGCACACACGCTGCACTACTTTGTTCTCTTTAACATTGTAATCACCCTATAACAATGCTACAAATGAAGTCACACCACAAACATGTACGGAGATTGTTGTATTTTGAACTAACTTGTAGAGTGAATAATTTGAATATAGTGAATAATCTGAATTTGAAACCACAGCATTAGGCTCTCACTCACCTTCTATTTATATTTTTATTGTTATATCGGTCACAGGATGTTTAAAGCTACTTATATTTCATGTATTACCTAATAAAAATATTATTGTTTATGTCTGGGGGATGTCTAAGTCCAGCATTTATACACATGTACTTAAGTATATACTGGTAATAAGCAAAATTATCTAGGTGCATATTTCTCCATAGTCAACAGAGAAGTTCTTAGAAAATATAATCCAAATGTGCATGCATACACATTAGCAAATGAATTGGCTCACATTCTCATTGGCAAATTAACATATTTCCTGATCAGTTCTTTCATAGCTTTGTGTGATTACAAACATCTTTATTGGAACCATTTCCATCGATATGATTGAAGTTTTCAGGACTTTGGGAACTTTATTAGCTGGGCATTAATAGGGTCTTTTAATGCAAACTGTAATTTAGCCACAGCTTAAAATCTTATTTTTGGTACCTATCCTTTAAGGGCAACCTTTTATTTAATAGCACAGCACCTCTTAATATACTGAATTATTGCAAGGCACAAATAAAGGGAAATAATATTTTTTCTTGCTCTGAATACTGAAAAGTATACTTGTATAGAAACAAAATATATGTCATACATTTTTACTTCTACTTGGCTTTTTGAACCACTATAGGGTATACCCTATTTAGTCCAATAAAAACAAGAAAATTCTACACTGCATTTTAAAATACTTGTAACAGTGGTCACTGTCAGAGCGTATTCTCAAAACAATTGCCACTAATTGATTTAAATTTATATAGTGACTGCATTTTGCAAGGCGGCTACGTTAGTATAGGTACCTTCTCTAGCGCTGATTGTTATTGAATATGGTTTTAATAAATTGTAATCAGGTTTATTGGGCTCTGACTGTTTGCCAGGTCTTATTCTCAAAGTGAGCAAAAAGTCTATGATTCTTTCGCTTCACCATATTTTCAATCTCTCCCTTTCAAATGACAAGTACCCAGCGCAGTGGAAGCTTTCCAGGGTAACCCCTATTCCTAAAACTAGTGATAAGTTACTGGTCGAAGGGCACTATCCGATTGCCATCTCATGCGCCCCAGCAAAGATTATTGAATATATATAGAGAAACATATAGGCAGGTGAAACAGGCAACGAACAACACGGTTTTAGGCGGTTTTTGTGATCATGCTACATGACCTCCCCAAAGTGTTGAAAACTGCCAAGTGCCTCTTGTACGCAGACAATCTCAAACTTTTCCTTGAAATCACATCTATTGATGACTGAGTAAGCTTACAATATGACATAAATACAATGTGACTAATAAAATGCTACTAAGTCTTATCAAATGTAACATATGTACTTTTGACAGGAAGAAACAACCCTTTCATCAATTTTCCTCTTTAAATAATATAAGTATCAACAGACTTAGTTACGTTAAAAATCTAGGAGTCCAATTTGATCTGGGCCTAACCTTCCATGATCATTAGAGTCTCTGTAAACATACTTATTGCCGATTGGGCTTTCTAATGCGAAATTGCAAAGATTTCCAAAACCTACTAGTTTTTCAGATATTATAAAATGCACTAGTTAGAAGTAAACTCGAATCGAGTGCCTGTGTATCCCTTATCAGGTTACCTATACTAAAATGCTTGAAAAGGTCCAAAAGGAATTCTTAACCCGGCGTCATAGTGGCTACTAAACGGAACTTGGCCGTTGTGGCCGGGTATATTTAACCCATGTACATTAATGTACACTGAATCAAGCTTAGGTCAATTCTAGTTTCCATATTTAAATAAATAGGCAATTATACACATTACTTATAAAAATTAAGCAATTATATATTACAAAATGAGCTTAACATTATAATAATATATAATAATAATAATAATAAATTCTTTATTTCCGAAAAAGTAAATTAGCGGTACAGTAACACTACTTAACTACGATAAACTACATTGGTATAAAACATTAGGTTACATTACCAATAAGTCTCAAACTAGGCGACAGCCTGTATCTTGAGACTCTGAGTGCGAGTTTCTAGATACAACAATAATAACACATTTCAACAGAGCAACATGATAGGTAAGTAGTAATTTATACATATTATTAGGATTAAGTTATCAAATAAATTAAAAATAATTCGAGAAACTTAGTTAGTGACGAATAGTTATACACTTTTTGCAAGGGTTACAACTGTTTGATTATTCAGTAGAATCTCAATCGAAGTGTGTGTGTGTGTGTGTGTGTGTGTGTGTATGTATGTATGTATGTATGTATGTGCGCGTGTATGTGTGTGTTTATAAAATTTAGATTAGATTTTCAGTTTCTTCATATGATAGCTGTGACAAATACTCCTTGACTAACTCTTTACATTTGTATACCGAGCAGTCTTTCATATTACAAACTTTTGACACTTTATTATATGTGTGGATAAAAGCATAGTTGGGACTCCTACGTACTAGCAAAGAGGTAGCATTTGGAGTGGGGATTTTATATACTCTCTTATTCAAAATATGTTTGTGGTCTGGTCTACTAAGAATATCCTTATGAGCTTTAACTATGGCTTTATGAATAAACAATTGACGAACACGTAGAACCTGAAACTCTTTATAAAGTTTGTCAGTAGGATAACGGTATGGTTTTTTCATTATTACTTTTATGAGAGCTCGCTGAGCTCTTTCTACGGTTAAAAAGTTGGTTTTCCCGGCACTGCCCCAAACATTAAACATTAAACGTCAAAAAAACAAAAAACTATATTCTGATCAATTAGGTAATTCTATAAAGTTGAATTCATAATAAAAAGTTTAAACTTAATAAATATATTCATACACAAAGAAATTACATTACCATTTAGGTACTAAACATAAAATTGACGTTCACACTTAAACATAAAATTATAACCTATATAAAACAAAGTTTAGGTTTTACTTATATATACAAAGTTCCTATTGATACTTTTTTGAGGTGATCTTAAATTTAAATTGTGTACAAATAGGATTGTAACATTTTTTGCAGTTTATGCTTAGTTGTCTTATCCTTGTCAAAAGGACAGTCATTTTATCTCTTATATATAGGTATTATGTTTACTCGTATCTCTATAGCTGCACTGCCTTGACTTCTCTCTGAAATTAGTAGTACTGTTCATTGTCACTGGTGCAAGCTCGTTCAAACAAGGCTAGGAGTAGTCTTTGTGCGTTTTCGTAAGACATGGTTGTTAAAACTGTGAAAAACGATGGGCAGTTTATCAATACTTAAACCTTAAAAAACAACAAAAAAGCTAAAAGCTGTATGGATAAATGTTACATGGCCATTGTGGCCGGGTATGATTTACCCGCGCGCTCTTTACGGAGGTGTATACTCCGTCGTAGGCACAGCAACACTAAAAAGACTAGTTAATACGCTCAAAGACATCATCAACAACCGCAGCTACTGTGAGTGGCTTTGAGCACGAGCATTTCGTTTTAAATGAATTTTGAATGAAATGAAATTTTGATTGAATGTTTAATGAATTTATTTCACGAAAATAGAGTAATTTTATGGTGTATGTGTATTTTTATGGTTATATTTTGGTTAATCATCATAATAATTAAAAATAGCTAGACAATTACATACACATACAATTTAGTCAATCAGATATACAGTAATAAAGGTAATTTACAATAACCTGATTTGGTGTATCATTTTATATTAATAATTATATAAAAAATCATATACTTCGTAGTATGATTTGTCTACCAACCACAATTTCAGGTTTTGACGAAATAATGTAAATGGAAGGTTGCGTATTGATGCTGGAATTTTATTATACACTGTGGCACATGGAGGAGCCGTTTCTCTTAAAGAGTGAAGTCCTGGGCGTAATATAAGAAACAAGCCTATCTCCGTATCTTGTGTTTCGCAGATAGATGTCTTTGGCTTTTGTAAATAAATTGAGATGATTGCGCACAAAAATGCTTTTTTCGAAAATGTACATACCAGTTAGAGTTAAAATTCCAAGCTCATTAAATAGAGGCTTACATGCTTCATATGGAGGAATACCTACATTAGCACGTACACATCTTTTTTCCAGTCGAAATGCTCTAACTATGTGACAAGAAGTTCTCCATAGCAGCAAGCGGTATCTTAACACCGAGTTTACATAGCCATGGTATGCTAGCAAAACAGTTTGATGAGAAGAGGTTTTTCTTAACTTATTTAAAACATAGACAAATCTATTTAGTTTAGCGCAAACATTATCTATTTGAGATTTCCAGTCACAATACTTATCTACCATTATTCCCAAGAAAGTTAAGCTATTCACTTCACTCAGCTTAATGTTTTCATGGAAAATATTTCTGGTCATGGGTTTTGAAAATACACTCTCAAAATGAATAAAATTAGTTTTTGTTAAATTAACTTAAAGATTATTAGTATTTAAACAGCTGAATATTTTTTTTAACTAAATACATAACATGGCAGTGCTATACTGCCTACACAGGTCAGGACACAGGACAGGTCTATTGGGCAAAGCCAGATGACTAAGCTGAAGAGAGATGATGGCAGTATAGCGTCGACCAAAGCAGAGGTGCTCGAAGAGATTGGGAGGTTCATGGACAGCTATACTTTGGTCGCTAAACCTGTTGACAGCTTGGCCAAAGACCCAAGAGCCAAGCTAACCGGACACTACTGAAGACATCCCAGACATCAGCCTGTATGAGATTAGAATAGCGTGTGTTAGTTTGTTACCACTCACCTCCGAAACGGCTGAACGGATTTAGGTGAGATTTGGCACATATATTTCTTAGGACCTGAATTAACCCTAAGGCTACTTTTTATCCCGATATTCCACACAGTTTTTGAAGGATCGCGAAAATCAATATCACTGCGGGCGAAGCCGCGGGTGGAAGCTAGTAATTACTAATACAGGATAGTCCTGCAACAATTATTTGTTGTGTTGCGATTATTTCCTTACAATAAATGTTCGGCTTGTGTTTTAAAAATAGACTCAAGCGACATTTAGTGATTGATCACCTGTGCCTACTCCGAATAGTAAGCATAGTATATTTAAAATCCATCCTTGAGTATCGATCGTTTTACAGACCAATTTTCAGAGGAAATCGAGGCGATGATAGCTCTGACGGACACTGGTTCGATCCCCAACAACAGCTTGAGCTTCCGGTGAACGGTAACACCGTTACCAAATCCCCAGCATGGTGATACGGTACTTTCGAATATCCGCGTGGCTCGCTACCACCCTCAAGTTTGAAAAACTGTCACCAAACACAGTGTGTTCAGGCAGCAGTCCTTGAGAGCCAGTGAGCATTCTAGGTCTAAATCGCAAAAACATCTCTGCGGAAATCTGTTACCGGCCAAAGACATGTTCAAAAGCGGTTCCTTTTACCTTTTACGTCGTACGGCGCCGATGAGCACCTTCGATTACGTGCGTCGATTACGGTTCTCCCGCTACCTCAATTATTTCACGGGAACTATACCGTTTCCGGGGTAAAAGTAGCCTACCTACGTGTTATTCCAGAGTATAAAGGTAGACTTTCGAAGCGAGCGTCTATAGCGTCAGTGGCGCCGCGTCTGTGACGCCGCGACTGAGCGACATATAGATGTTCTATACAAATGTATGAAGTTCTGTGGAACATCATTCGAGCGCAGCGATACTAACGCAGCGTCAGTGCCGCCGTGACCGCGTTGTCAGACGCCCGCGTTTGTCACTCGGCCGCGCTCGCACTGTCGCTGTATTTTGAGGATAATTTTTACAAAATTGCATCTGTTGAGATTTTTACCGACGAAGAAAACAAAATTTTAATAACATTGGTTTCTCAGCACCCATTGCTTTAGGATTTAAGTGCGGAATTGGAAAATCAGATTGGTAGAGGCTCTTTCCAAACTGAGATAGTATGAGTAGTAAAAGATCATCGTATTCTTCCTCTTCTAGCAAAACAAGTTTCAAATCCGTAATGTTTTATAATGACTGCTTTATAGATCAATCCGGTCGCGTCGCGCGGCGAAAGCGATGAGACTGTGCGTCTGTCGTGGGTATCGAAAGTCACCAAAGTGTTACTGTCGCGGCGTTAGTGACGCTATAGACGCTGCGTCTGTGACGCTCTGCTCGAAAGTACACCTTAACCTAAGCAGTGAGCAGTAGTAGGGTAGGGAGCCGATTGTAATGTTCGCGCCCTGATGTCTAGAGACGCTTCCACCAACATATCGATTATGAAGTGTACATACATAAGCTGGTCAGGTTAGAAGGTAGCTATCGAAATTCATTCATATATTTATATATTATATAGTTAACTTTATTTTCTTTACCTTTATTATTATCTTACTAGCTGCACCCTGCGGTTTTACACGCGTGGTGATGATTAATGATGATGAAAAGTAACCTATGTGTCAATCCAGGGTATAAGCTCCATACCAAATTACATGCAAATCTGTTCAGCATGAAAGAGTAACAAGCATACATCCATACATATCTATACTCACAAACTTTCGCATTTATCTAATATTATAAATGCGAAAGTTTGTGAGTATAGATATGATAGTGATTTATATATTATCTTATATATATGTAGAGGAACCTTACATATTGATCACCGCATCGTTGTCGCCGTCCAGTTCAGCCTGAACACTTGCCCGTGAGAATCCCCTGACTCCGCTCGTGAGCGTGACGTAGAGCGTAGATCCATATTGAGTCAGCTCTATGGAATTATGTTCTATTTTCGTTGCATTCAACGGTACACATTCGAGACTTCTTGCCAAATTATAAAGTTAACGACAAATATATATGCATACAACTGCGTCATGTGCTTGCCCGTTATTTTTTTTGACTTAGGAAAAATGCATTTACCCACTTCCGCCAACAGGGAAAGTAGGCGGGGTGTGTAGGGCTCGCTCGAGCATCACCGCTCCCTGGGGGCCTCTAGGCCCCCAACTCTGCACCCACAGCAGCCAGGGTCCACTACCGCCTAGAACCCGCGGTGTCCGTCCTGCCGCTATAACGGAGGGAGCGCGGGGTGGCGATAGCAATACCGCCGACGGCGGCCCCATCGGCGCCACAGCAGGTGACGAACTGAATGCCTTCCGCCGCTGCCCGCCTCAGTTGCGGTGCCTTGCAGCACTGCAACCTACCGTCTGATGGACCGCTCCTCGTCGGCTTGGCGAGCAAAGCCTGTCGGGAGCAGTCCCGGCCAAAATATAATAAACATACATAATGCATGGATATGGATAAACATACATATATATAAGATACGCGGCGACGGACGATGTTTCGCTACGTCTATTTCAGAGGGAATTACACCAAGAACAGTCAGCACCGCGAGAAGGTAATCGCCAGACTTGCCTTGAGAATCATCACGACCTGCGCTTCCCTCAAGGCCGTAGCCTCCCGACCCATCACGGGATGAGTAAGGAAGACCTGGGCTTAACCAAAACAAGCAGCGTGAACGCCGCAAGCATAGGCATAGCAACTATTCAATGGATAAACCCAGACCCGCCCTTCATGTGCCCGCCTGGTTTATCGATAGCGATAGTACACAAATCGCTGTCCAGCCCACGAAGCATAAACAAAGAGGAAATGGCCTACGCAACTGTGCACTGTGATTCAACTAGGTCCTGACGTCATCATTAGTAGGCGTGGCTTAAGTTAGTGTACTGTCGGCGTTCGCCCCGTGCATAGCTCTTGGCTAAAGTTCGCATTTATTGATACTTTACGTTTTGATAATTATCTGATAACCGTGAACGCAACAAAACACTTGACGGTAATCAGGATACAGATGATACCGAGTGTCGCACGCCTACGTCTAAGGAATCGTTTCATTTTTTGAGAGCCAGTAAGCGTTCTCAGTCGCGTGATACCATCTTCGACCACATCGTCACTGACCATTGAAGTGAGATAATGGTTAAACGCTTTGATAATCATCTGATTTTTTTTATACGCAGTAAAAAAATATATTGTACTTAAGATTAATTTTAAGTAACCAAGATATAAAATGTAGTAGTCTTAAAATTAAATATTCTATGTTAATAATATTTTATATTAAATATTGTACTATAATAATGACGCGTATATTAAATGATTAGTAGGTAATACATACGTTCATTATCAGGTAAGCGCATGCCATAATTCGCTGTGCACTTGGAGTTTCTCAATTTAAAAAAATGTATTTTTTGTTTAAAAATAGAAGCTTTTGGTTTATATAAGTTTTTTTTTAACATATATCTCTAATTATGTAAACATGGTCTAGATTTCCATCCAAAGAGAAACTTAAACAGCAAAGATCACAATAATCGATAAACGAGACTGGACTGCAACAAAAAAAACATACAGGTCGTATTGAGAACCTCCTCCTTTTTTGAAGTCGGTTAAAAATATACTAACATTTGTTCTGGCCACTTTAATGATGAAGAAAATTCTAAGTGTGTTACATTTAATGACATCTAGTGTGAGATAGTTAAACTACGTAGTTTAGCTATTGCTCAGTAAATGTAGAATAAAGAAGTGGGCGGGATTGAACACCCCCACACCCCGCAAACTGTCACACATTGTTTCTTAAGGAAATGTAATGACTACTTACATAGATCTCTGTTTGTATTAACTCTGTGGTCCGGCTCCGGCCGGTGACACTAAACTAGCTTTGATTATTGTATTCGCATCTCCGCGGCCGCGCGCTGACACTATCGGCCGTTTGCTCTTGAACTCTGGCAGCGCTCGCGGCTCGTGACTCGACTCAACTGCGTACTTGAACACTGCAGAGCTGAGGTTTCAGCTGATCTTAGCTCGATTTGACTAAATGTTCCTTGACTTCATGGTTTAGCTTGTGTACGTTATGTAAGATCGAGCGGGGCCGGTGTAGGTAATCTTGAAGCGTGGGTGGTGGTGGTCCAAAATGTGGGAACGGGATTGACAAGTATCGCAGGGAACAGCTGGGACGTAAGTTGTGTAACGAAACGGAACATTCACAAGGTCCTGTGAAGCAGCCGTGCTCCGATAATGTTTAGGATCGATTTGTACTTCTTGTAGGCAAGTGCGAATATTTGAATGGAGGTTATTCAACTGGGGTGTGTGGACGAAAATAGAGCGTTCGCCGCTGTGTCCGCTCAACGCGGCGCGGCGGCGGCGGCGGCGGCGGCGACGGCGGCGTGGCGCGGGCCGCTCCGGGGCTGGTGTGCCGCCGCACTTCCGGGATACAGTACAGTCCGCCTTGGCCGACAATCGACGACTCTGGAACGACTAGAGCTCGATGGAATAGGTATTTTTTCGTTCGAATTATTTTAATAATAGAAAACAGAATAGAAATATTTTTATTTACCAAAAGATTATAACGTTAATAAAGTAAACATGTATAGCACTTATATGCCTATGTATAATATACAGTTACTTAGAATATAGGTTAAGTGAATGCTTGTGAATCCTGCAGCAGGCGAGCCTGTATCGCTGGATTCACCATTTTGCGTTTAAACAGTTTTTATTTTAGTAAATGTACGGTTAATATATTGAACAAAATTACCTACAATTTTAAAGAAGCACTTTTTTATTTTTACAATTTCCCTTAGAAGTATGATGTATGTGGTGATAGTGTGTGGAAGACGATATAAAATTTGTTTCGATGTAGATAGTAGAGCTTTTCTGGTACACATTAAGAAGAATTACTGCTAGGAAACAATCTTTAAGAAATTCTCTGTCTCGTCGTAAGTGAGTGTGCGTAAGTATTTTGTTAAACTATCTTTACATTATAATGTGTGAAACGCACGAGAATTTCCAGTCAAAAATATCTTTACATTCCCTTATTCTTTTCCTTCGGAGATCGCAAATTTTATTAATCTTATTATAAATGAATGGGAATTTGAACTCTGGGAGACGCTGTGCAAAGGTAGTTTTAACAAAGTCGCATAGCGCCAGGAGCTCGTCTCTTCGGTGAGCTCATGCTGCCTGGGTAAACTATTGTTTGGTGAGCCGCAAGGGTGACTCTCTGTATATAAAGTTGGCGCACAGTAAGAAGTCCTGTTCGTGCATACTCGTACAAGTCGGTACTCGGATGTCGGTAGGCAGTTTAAGCATGACTTTGATCACTGCGCGCGGAGCTCTTTCGAGTGCCATCATAGCTGCGCACGGCACCTCCCCACACAGTCATGCAGTAGGAGAGGACTGAATCACACTAGTCGAAGACCACGCTCACAAGCAGCATTACGGAGAGATCTCATAACATGGATAAGCTCGCGAGTTCTCTTATTGAAGGAGATCTAGAAATCGTATCACATTTGCTCGAGGGCGTACTGCATGCATAGTCAATTTTGAGGCACAGTTGAGGGTCCGGTTCAGATGTTCTAGTTTTGTGGAAGCAAATATATTCCGTCATATTTATGTTTAACTTCGTCTTACTTAGCGTTAATAGATTTGAATCTAACCAACTTTTGAGACGTGCCATGCCGATTTCTGCGTTGTTAAATGCTGATTCCCAGGTTCTGCCGTGAAATAGAGCCACCGTGTCATCTGCATAGCATATAAGATCTGTATTGGTATGACTAACAGCTGCGTGAATATCATTCATATACAAAATGAATAAGGTAGGGTCCAGCACACTACCCTGAGGGACGCCAAACTGTATCGGGAGTGTATTACTGATGATGATATGATAATAAGCTGTATTTCGAGGAACACACATTAAACTGAAAGGTCGTTTCAGCAATAAACTTCCTAAAATGTCTCTCGTTGTATAAACGATGGACGCTCGTCGTTTCATAAATATCGCATTGTATATTTCGTGATTGCAAGCGATGCTTTGTGGAACGAAACTTTGGGCAATAAAATCGAACGGGCGGCCGGAGTCGCCGCGTAGTGACGTCAAGGTTTCGATATCTCAGTTTATGTTTGATCGTGTTGCGTGTGCGGGGAGACGGGCGGCGCGGGCGGCCCCCAGGGCTGGCGGAGGGGTGGTGGCTGGCGAGGGGGTTGGCGGAGATGCGATATTTATAGACGCCGCGCCGCACCGCGCGCCGCGCGCCGGCCCCGCATTTTAATGAGCCAGTAGCGCCACATCTTCCTGGACGTGACCGTTCACGCTCACGGCGGCGTCGCCAATGCCATCGCGGCGGACGCGTCTCCGCCGACACACAAACATTGACACCTATGTAACTGGCCTCGTTACGGTATCGGCTAACGTTGGCGTTTGACAAGGGCGACGACGACGTCTCTGTCGTGACCGGCGCCACGCTCGCCCGTGTGACGCTTACGTTACACTTACAATATTATACACTTGACGTACGACAAGATTGACAATCCGAGACCAAGATGACCTAAATCTTTTTTAACCAAGTGGCCTCTTAAGAACTTGATTTAGGATTTACATATATAATCTACTTTAAGCCGGTTTAGGAAAATGCTACAACACCATAGACCACATCCATACGCTGCGGCAAGTTATACAGAAGACCGAACAGTATAACTTGCCCTTATGTTTAGCGTTTGTGGACTATGAGAAAGCCTTTGCTTCGATCGAGACGTGGGCGGTGCTTGAGTCTCTCCAGCGGTGCCGTATCGACCATCGGTATATCGAAGTGTTGAATTGTTTGTACAATAACGCCACCATGTCGGTCCGAGTACAAGAGCAAAAAGCAACCTTTCGAAGGCAATTCCAATGAAATTTCCTATTAGTCTTATGTCAATCAATACGTATTATACTGAACTTGGTTAGGGGGAAAACCTCAATGTCCTACAAAGGTTTTGAGTTATCTTTAAAAGTATTGACAAATTCTGGTTATAAAAGGTGCATGTTTTGGTTGTGTGCCAGATCAACAAGCCATGCTGCAGAATGCAGAGTCTTTTATACAAACAAGTCAGAACCTGTTGAAAACCTAAAGCTCTCAGAACCTTTTAGTCTGAATAGTAGGCCCGCATAACGTTATTTTAATATCCTGTGTGAGCTCTATTGGCTTTTTAATTAACTTTTAAGCACCAGGAGCTATTGGGATAAAAATAAGTTATATATGACCTGAAGTAAAATATAAAAGCAGAATATTACCATTCTAGGACCAACAAGCATTTCTCAAAACTTCGGCCCCATGACTCGTCACAGGGTTCAAGGGCATCGGTCTTCCCATGAAGGGTCTTGCACAGTGCGACCAGTTGGTTATAACAACGCCTGACTTCCCGAGAGTGGTACTCTAGCGACCCACACACAAATTTAGTTGGGTACATGAAAGGGCCCCAATACCCATCCATATATTATATAGCCGTAATAGGTTATCGTTATCGTTTTACATTACGTATGCGAATATTATTTTATAACATTTTAGGAAAACCAACATCTATTAGCGAAAGTTATACAAATAAATGAATATTGGCAATGCGAGGTTGACGCCCACAAATACTAATTGGAATTAAACATGTTATAAAGTGCAAGTAACATAAAATAAGATGATTACAGGAAATTAAACTAAGTTTTAAATATATGAAAGATACTCCGGTACCCGAAGTTCTGAGCGCGCGCGATCTCGCGATCGCATGGTAGTAGACGAGAGGTTGGACTTCAGAGAACACAGTGACACTATTGCTAAAACAGCAGCTCGACTTGCTGGTTTTGTTATCAGGAAAACTAAAACATTTAAAGACCCTCAAATACCCATTATCCTGTTCAATTGTTATGTCAGATCTCTATTGGAATACTGCAGTCCAATTTGGAATCCATCATACGCAGTCCATATATCCAGATTTGAAAGGCTACAAAAAACATTTCTAAACCACCTCTCCTACGCTAACAATCTTTGCCGAGAGCTTACTTCGTATGAATCTCAACTAAACCACTTCAAAATGACTACACTTGAGCATAGACGTAAAATAGGGGACGTGATCGTTCTTTTTAAAATTATTAACGGTCAAATGGATAACCCTGATTTACTTGAAAAAGTAACATTTACTGTCCCGCGGGAAAACAGCCGCCGACACAACCGTGAAACGATTGCTCTCCCTATATGTCGAACCGATCACGGTCACCGCTCACCATCGTACCGCGTGTGTTCACACTACAACGACGTCTGTCATCACATCGATATCTTCAATGCATCGGTCAACACCATACAAACATGTATTAATCCCATAAACTCATATTCCCTACTGTTCTGATGTTATCACTTTCAAAAACAGTGTGAAATATTTAAGTGCATGTTGTGTTCGCGTCCAGAAGGCCGTTCTCCTAACATGTCTTACGTATAGTTCTGTTTTCTGTGTTATTTTGATGTAACGTCCAGTTTGTGAACCTAATAAAAAAAAAAAAGATGGGTGCTCAAGACATAAAATAAAAAGTCGTTTGTCGAATCTAATTCGGTACCTATTTAACCGACTTCAAAAAAGGAGGACGTTCTCAATTCGACCCGTATGTTTCTTTTTTCAGTTTGTTACCGCAGGGCGGGGCGGGTCACCGTCTCGGACACGTAGGTGGGGGGGGGGGGGGGGGGGGGGGGGGTATATAGTGCTGTTGTTAGTTACAACTTTATTATTATTGTCGTTAAGTACCTCACCTCATTACGTTAGGTATTCATTTTAACATAATTATGATAGCTTTTTGTATGGAACATGTGCCCGTGAAAGTGAACTTGAGAGTGTTCATCGTCATCGACATTCGACATATTGTGTTCACTGCAGGTCTCGGCTTCGGTCGGTTCCTCTACTGGATAGAATCAGTTAACAATTAAGGAAAAGAATAATACAGATAAACGAAAGATCCGTCGCAAAGGAAAGTACGACAAAGTTTAGTACTATATAACCTAGTAGAAGTGGCGCCGCCGCCGCCGCCGCCGCCGCCGCCGCCGCCGCCGCCGCCGCCGCCGCCGCCGCCGCCGCCGCCGCGCCGGGTACAGCATATTATAATTGTCACACAAGACTACATACGACGATAAGTTATTACGCGCAATGTAACACCTCCACGTGTGGGGACAAGGTGCATGTGTTGATGACCTATTACTGCACAATGGCTGTATGACGAGCTCCTCTGAGAGTAGGTGAAGTGGCCGAAGCACGCCAGGCCGGGCCGGGGTGAACGAGTACTCGTAGTTCGTATGGTCACGTGTCCAAGTAGAACAGCCGTTAGAGCTGGCAGTGATCGCCCTTCGACAAATACTGCCCGCAGGATTGTCGTCAGCGTGGGTTGGGTCTGAAATGGAGGGTCCATTCGAGAAAATTCCTAAATCATATTTGATAAATAAAGAGGCGCTGTTGTGTGTCTCGCCGAATTAAAAAAAAGAGGAACGTCTGAGCAAAGTGTGACTGTAACATTGTCTGACTGCGTAATGAACGAGACAACGAAAGAGCTTCATTCCCTTAGTCTGTGTTCCTCCATAAACACAATCGGGGTGTCTTCGAGTATGTAGTGACCTATTCACTGGTTACTTGGACACCTCCAGTCAATGCCGTCTAGGCAGGCGTTACTCCGTAGTCAGCCTCATCTCTTTCAGAAACAAAACGTGGCCGAATTGCATACATTTTCTAAGAAACAGCATTCTAGCATCATCTAACGAACTGTATGGATACACTTTCTCGCTCGGTCTAGTGACAGCAGAATGGAAAGCTACCGCACCACACGTGCTAGTGATGCATAATGCATCAATCGTCATGACTCGAGCCACAATCGTGCCTCGGGACGGACGCTCAGCACCATGGAGCATCCCTCAGCTGCTAACCATACCCGATTAGCTTTCACAGTTTGCCAATGCGAACTGCGGCTGGCGGCGAACGGCTCTCGCTGCCAGCGGATATAAACGAGCGCGGCAGACGGTTATGACTTGTATCGCGGTGTCAATTATTCACGCGCCGTTAATTGGACGAGCCATGTTCCGGATGCCGCGCGACGAGCAGACACCGGGCTGTTCCCCGCGCACTACCTATTACTGAACGGGATTCCCTTATTAATCTCGAATCCGAATAAAATTAAGCTTATTATGTAAATTGGTTTAAACGGCTATTTATGAGCAGACATTGTCCGATAGATATTTCGTTTGTGGCAGAGACGGGGTTCAGGTGTCCACGTCTCCTAACGATTACTGCGACATCGTGAAGTCATGACAACACTTTTGCAAATATCGCAAGTATAACAACTCTTGGAGCAATTGAAATATTCTGAAATGTTTTAAGTAATAAATAAATGTAATATTGAAAGTGACAGCTATTGTATTATTGTGATAGTATTGACTTGATTATTGCCTAGTTCTGTATTCCGCGGGTGGCCTCTATACGCAATATGTGTATACACTCAGAGCTTAGGTACTCCTAATGGTAAAACTCAGGTACAAATGGTTACTCATATCCTTCTTAAACAGAAAAAATTCGGCTCCAATGAGGGTAACTATCTCATTTTACTAGAAATGATGTATAATATTATGGCTGGAGAAACAAAACAAACAGCATTTCATAAAAATGAACTAACATAATAGGTTAGGGAAAAAGTTTCTTAGCATTTTTTAAGAAAAATTTAAAACAATTTTTCATATATAGTTTATTTACTACTTTTTAACTAAAGTATGTAGGTACCATTTTGTTCTATAACTTTTTGCCATCTTGTAAGTAGGGATCTCATTGCTATAGAAATGATGGGGCTTCTGATCAAAATACAGCGACAAGTGCTTTTGGCAGTCCTGTCGTGATGTTAACCTGACACTGCCTAAGAATTCTGAAGAGACCGAAACAGGTGGAAGTCTGAAGGTGCAAGGTCGGCGGATGCATTAACACCTCCCATCCAAACTTTTAATATTTGCTGAGTGGCTAAAGATGTGTGAGCTCTAGCGTTATCATCATGAAAAACCACACCCCTTCTGTTGATTAATTCCGGCCGCTTTCTCTCAACTTCTTGCTTTAATCTCATCAGTCGTTTGCAGTAGAGTTCAGAGTCGATAGTCCTGCCTGGTGGTAACAGCTCAAAATGAATAATGCCCCTCCAATCCCACCACACACACAGCATCACAATATTGCGAGTTAACCCGGGTTTCGCCACAGTCTGTGAAGCCTGACCGGCCTTTGACCACGATCTTATTCGCACGTTCTTGTCGTACGTGATCCACTTTTCATCACCAGTTATCAGCTTCTTCAAAAATGGTTCGGTTCCATTACGTCGTAATAAAGAATCACAAATGAGTACACGGTCTCCAATTTTTTCTGCCATTTTCGTAGTCATTTGTGGACCTCGGTTGCACCTTCTCCAACAAGATCAATGTCACCAGGGTGCCTCGTCCTGTATGTCTGATGTTAGGGCATCCATGACGAGGAGGAACAGGTAAGGGCTTAAAGCCGCCCGGTCCCCGGTGTAAGCCTACAGTCAAATTGAACTGGTCAGTGACACCACTCGTGCAATCCTCACAATTATATGTGAGCACCTGTAATGTATGTATTATACACGTTCCGACGTAGGCACGTGTGGCCTGGTGACGCTCTCGCAATACACTTGTGTGAGTGACGAAGCGCTCCTCGTCGTCGTTCCCATTGAAAACGTTGATAAAGGACGCGGTGGGTCGGTTCCGCGGTGAAGCTCCCAGCTCTAGTTAGGTGTGTGATGTGTTGTGTATGAAGAGTAAGGCTCGTGCTGTTGCAGGCGCGATGGTGGTGGGCGAGAGCCAGCAGCGCGCCGGCGCCGCCAGCATCATGGACGGCATAGAGAACACCGGGGACGTGCGCATGCACGACCATAGGCTGAGGCTCAAACAAAGGTACCTATCTCATCTCTACCTATTACTATCCTTCATCCACTACCTACCTACTTACTATTGCATGGTGCATTTTAGATTAAGAATATCCTCGAAATCAATTATTTGCGGCAACGGAGAAATTAAATATGTATAACTAGTAGCATCATAAGTAGCCTATGTGTTAATCCAGAGTTTAAACTATCTCTACAGTTGACAAATTTCATCGAAATCGGTGTAGCCTCTACAGCGTACAGAAGTAACAAACGTACACACATACACACAAACTTTCGCATTTATAATATTAGTAGGATATATTATTTTAAGCGTTTTGTTATTATGTTTTCTAACGCTGGAGGCATTAAGTTATGAGATAACGAAGTTTTACTCGACATGTATCTGTATTCCCCGCGCCCCGCACCCTACCGCCGATACATCGTCGATCACTATACGTGTAGGGTTCCTCTTACTTCGGTATCCTCGTGTTGAGGTGAATGATTCTTCTTCTAAAAATAAATACCCGGAGAGCATAAGGTCCCACCGAGTTCCCAACCATCGAGGTCCGCCGTGACGACATAACCTCCAGAGCTTCGGTGCAGCAGGTGGAGTGCCAATATTTAAACAAATTGAACAGCTTTAACAATTGAAAAAATAATAGAAAATAGTATAGTTTAAAATAAATTCGAAAAAAATGACACCGAACCTTCAACAATAATTGAAAATACGGTTTTATTTTTACTCTTATCACATTTGTGGAAAAATACGTTTGTACGGAAATGGAATCACCTCAAGCGAACAGCTGATATCTCCACTGATGACTGGACAGCAGTGTGAGGCGGCTGTAGGTGTCCCTGTCGCCTTGTGTCATTTCGTTTGCGTATTCAGGTTGGTGCTTGTGTTTAGCACTCTTATTGAGATTAGCGCCCTCTACCCACTTGCGCTTGTAACAGTCGAAGTGTAGTAAGCTTCCTGCGGCAGAGTTCGCTACATAGTAAAGTTAATAATAAAAAATGTATGCTAAGATTTTTCGGATATGCAGAACAGATATAAGTACAAAACTATATGGACTAAAACAAGTGAAGAAAAAAATTCGGCTGCTATTGGGACTTGAACTACTACTACTACAGAATACCTACCGTTCTGTCGCTTTGTTCAACTGAGCTATAGCAGCCCATACCACCAGGGCCGATTTTTTTACCTTCAAATATTTGAACGTAAGTTCCCCGCCTAGCATGTTGTTAATGCAAAAAAAACATAAAACTCTTAAAACAAGTGAGTATAGCAGGCGAGTGTGAGAGTGCTCTACTGCCGGTCCCAATCGCAAGCGTTACTAGTTCCCTACTACCCGCCTACCGTACACAAGTGTCGCACACAACACGAGCGTCCCGCGTTAGATACTGGGGCAAAGCTCTCTATTACGTCACCAATTATGCATCTGTTTTAGGGAATTCGCCTACGTGCCTACAGAATACCGAAAGTCGTAGGAGGCGTAAAGGTTGCTCTTAGCTTACATGACCGCTCACGCGGACGCCGAGGCCCGACGTCACACGCATGCTAATGAACTGAAGAGAGCGCGCCCCAACATCCATAACGACAGCGTACGCCATGTTGTGTACAGACATATTATTGTGTGTGTGTCATCATAAATGACTAATCCCTATTTCCCTGTAGTTCCCACTTCGTGTCATCCTCTATCGGAGGTGTCATCGCCACAACTTAACAACGATTTGGCCGAATCCCTTATTTTTTGAAGTATTCTAATACTCTGTGCAAAGTTTTTTTTAATGGTTATAAGCCTACGCTTGACCGCTGTCTCACCTGATGTTAAGTGACGATGCGGTGTAAGGTGGAGCACGCGACCTGAGAAGGTATCTATTCACTCACGCGGGTTTTGATCGCATTGATCCCGTGAGTACCGAAGGTCACTGAGAAACATGAAAAAAAATTTACCAAATTCAACACTCAAAAGTGTGATAAGATACAATTTTATTAGTGAAAACATGAGTAATAAACATAAAACGCATTGTCGGTGGTTGACTCAGTCGGGGTCTACACGTTTGACCCATAAAGGTGTTCAAACATATCAGAATAGTCGTTTCACCTTACATACAAAATACAAATTATTAAAGATGCTAATGTCAATATAATATACAATGTCAACAAGATAAAAATACAAGAAAATAAAAATAAATTACAATAATTCTAAATAATGAATTTCCATGACAAAATGAATAACGACGAAATGAAAAATGATATACCTAGGTATAACTTGTCGAAGTCGGTACCATGAGCACAATATTTTGATAATAGTTACTTTTGAACTATGACGGTACCGACTTCGACAAGTTATTTCACACTTTTGAGTTTTGAAGTCGGTTCCATTTTGTTTGTAATTTTTTTTTATGTTATGTCGTTACTGTTTTGTGGTATAGCAACAAATGTTAGTGGCCCTTATGTCGTTTTGAGTGGATAGTATATTTACATATTTTTGGAAGTTCCCCACGAGGCGTTATGTTTGATATATGGAGCTTCACACAGAGCCCCCTCACTCGACGGCTCCACCGCTCGATACCTGAGGACACCACTCGGAGTCACGTTTGCTGTAAGGGAATACAAATCAAAATGACCAACTTTTCCAGCGCATATTCTTTTAATAAAAATGAGCTGGATCGTTATTTCTTACTACGTGCTAGTCTTATTTAAGATGTCCCAATATCGCTTAATTTGTCCATTTTTGTATCGTAATAAACTGATTGTTATAATATGTAATATTGTCAGTCGGAGCATGCGTCCAGATCGTGGGCACAGTTAGCATATTTGTCACAGCGCAGCGGTAGTGCTCGCCGAGAAGGCTGTGTGGATAAAGGGCCGCATGCCGCCGGTGCTGCGGGCGCCTGTGGGCGGGGGCGGGCGCGGGCGCGGGGGTGTGCTCTTGTTTGGTACAAGAGAAACGATATATCGGCCGTGCGGACGACGTGAATCACTATCAACATTTACATCGTTCAGATGTTTAACTACGTGTGCGATGCGCGGGGCGTCGCCTGTGCGCGGGGCGTCGCCTGTGCCCGGGGCGTCGCCTGTGCCCGGGGCGTCGCCTGTGCCCGGGGCGTCGCCTGTGCCCGGGGCGTCGCCTGTGCCCGAGGCGTCGCCTGTGCGCGGGGCGTCGCCGGTGCCCGGGGCGTCGTCTGTGCCCGGGGCGTCACCTGTGCCCGGGGCGTCACCTGTGCCCGGGGCGTCACCTGTGCCCGGGGCGTCGCCTGTGCCCGGGGCGTCGCCTGTGCCCGGGGCGTCGCCTGTGCCCGAGGCGTCGACGTCGAAACTCATTCGTTAAACTACCGTTTTGGAAATACTCCCACAATTTTTTTTTAATTACACTACTTAATACTACAAAAGCGAAAGTTTGCTTATCGTTTGTATATTTGTTACTCCTTCACTCTGAAACGGCTGAACGGCTTTGCATGAAATTTGTAATCAAGATAGCTAACCCTGGAATAACAAAGGTATTCCAGGATTCCCGGAGTTCCCCATGGGATAATTATTGAGGTAGCGGGAAAATTGTAGTCCACACAGGTTAAACCGCAGGGCGCAGCTAGTGTAATATACTTTTGCATCATACTGTTGTTAAATTTTGGAATGGCACCCGAGCCTGTGGGATGTGAGTACATTATGACCGGTTTGTGGGGGGTGGGGGTGTACTTGTCTATAATCATCATGTGTACATCGCTGCATATCGTTAGGGAAGCTCGGTTTCCAGCTGCGTGATACTTTTGATAATAATTATCAACCTCAACTCAATCAAGGGGAAAAATAGAGATAGTATAAAAACCTTTGGGCTAATTTGTGCTTTCAATTTTTGCCATTTTTTTCATTTATTTGCCGAGTTGCGGCATTGAGCGTATTCTCTATGAATATCGCTAAAATGGAAATGAAACCTACACGATTACACGCTACGTTACCGTGTAGGCTTAACGAGAGATAAAAGTTTGGGCTCAGTTTGTACAGTAGGCCGCGCGAGAGAAGCCGTGAGTGGGTCAGCTAGTATACCTGTACTATATACATACACCCAATATATAATGTAGGAACTATAAGTGACGTTTGTTTCAGATTCGACATAGTGAGGAAACTAGGTCAAGGCACGTACGGTAAAGTGCAGCTGGGCATCAACAAGAAGACGGGCCAGGAGGTGGCCATCAAGACTATAAAGAAATGCAAAATCGAGTCCGAGGCTGACCTGGTCCGCATCAGGCGCGAGGTTCAGATTATGTCTTCGGTCAGACATCCCAATATTGTACATATCTACGAAGGTAATTACGAGGATCACTCATCTACTACTTTTTATTGAACCTTTGTTCAGGACGTGACCGAACTATCCAATGAAACTATCATCGTATCAAATGTCGAGCCGACGAGGTGTTCCAATTCTTCTGAACCAGGTTCAACGTGCGAACCGTTTAAGATTCTCCCCTCAGTATTTGAACTGGGGGATTAATCACTGGGGCAAGGTGTTTTTAACAGACGAGTGCAAAGGCAATTTTTTTAATGATCAGCGTATTAGGCTGTGGAGACGACGCGGCGGGCGGTTTTCGGAGTCCTGCATCCACGAAGTTGACCGTTTCGGTGGTCCCAGCGTCGTGGGTTTAGGGTGGGATTAGCTTACACGGTCTAACTGAGTTCACCCTTTTAAACGCGGGTACCGTCACTGCAGAACGTGCATCGCGGACATCATCGGGCCTCCAGTGATCCCATTCGCACAACGCGTGGGTCCTGGACTCATCCTGGTGCAAGACAATGGTCGTGCACACACACTCATATTGAAGTATTACCATGGCCAGCTAACAGTCGGGATTTAAATCCAATCGAGTATATTCTGTGGGACCGATTGAAACGAAGAGTTAGAGAGAATGAGCGAGGGGTTCACGACCAACAGCAGCTGATTGACGCCTTAAAACGCGTTGGTACGAGTATTACGGAATGACCTTCGTACCCTCGCTGCGAATGTTACTAAAACGTACAATATTAGTTCGAGGATTCGCACGCACCCCTATCCTTATATGTTTCCTATCAAATCCATCCTATTTGAAATGAGGGTCCCAAGTAGAGTAAATAGGCGTTTAGCAACCCGCTTGGGCTACCTCACCAGACCTGTTACCCGCCCTACTCGTACGGTCTCATCTACGATTCGGACACTGCGCCGCGCCGCGCGTAATGCGCGTTCTTCAGAGTCGCCAAAGCCCCGTGCCCCATGCCCCGTGCCCAATGCCCAGTGCCCTGTGACCCGTGCCCCTTGCCCCGTGCCCCATGCCCAGTGCCCCGTGCCCTGTGACCCGTGCACCGTGATTCTCTCCGAGTTTGAACATTAAGGAACGTTTCCTTCGAACTCACCACGATTGAAAACTAATAAAATAACAATATCGATAGAAAGATCGGTAGGATGGGGATCGTACGAGGTGGACAGAAGACCTGAGCAATATCGTGGGATATACGCGGGCCGCTTGAGAGGCATTCGGTCCAGCGGTGGACGTCCTATTGCTGAGATGATGCGGAGGATGATTATGATCTGTTTCGTTTTACAGTGTTCGAAAATAGTGAAAAGATGATTCTCGTCATGGAATATTGTTCGGGCGGTGAACTTTACGATTACCTCAGCCAAAAGAAAGTATTACAAGAGGAAGAAGCGAGAAGGTCAGTCATTGATTTATTTCGTTATGTTACGTAATACTAGTCGCGCCCCGCGGTTTCACCCGCCTGGTGATGATTGATGATGATAACGAAAAGTATTTGTTAAAAAGATTATACGATTAGGTTTGACCTAGTACTATTATATTTATGAATTATTATTATTTAGTATCTCCTTACCTATGAACGTGTATACAGAATAGCACATATGTGTTATTCCGGGACCTGAAGTATCTACATACCAAATTTCATCCAAATCCGTCCAGCCATTTGAGCATGCAAGAGTAACAAACATCCATACAACCTTTGTCGTTTTATAGTATTAGTAAGATGATTGAGGCGGCAGTAAAGATGTATTGTATTTGAGGGTATGTTTCATTATTCCCTTCCAGATTGTTCCGCCAGATAGCGACAGCTGTGTATTACTGCCATATACATAAAATATGCCATAGAGATTTAAAATTGGAAAATGTATTACTAGACGACACCGGCAGCGCTAAGGTAACTCTCATGTTGTTCCCACTTCATCTTAAACTGACAATAAACAGACCTTCTCTCCCTAGTCTGTCTCCGGCGCCCTGCGGGAGTTTCACTTCATTGTTTTGCTTTATTTTCTGTTGTTCAGTTTTCATCTTTGATAGAGTTTTATTAGACCTACAAAAAAACGAGGGCAATTTTAAATTCTTCTCTTTTAAAAAAGTAGGTTCCCATAGTAAACATAAATAATTGTAAGGATAGTTGTATACGTGATATTACTGATGTCGAAGATTCGTTTTGTTCATTTTAAGTGATTTGTAAGCGAACTAAAACAACATTTACAGAACATAGACTTTTTTGTGACAAAAAAAAAGATAAATAAGAACAATCTAATTTAAATGAACAGCATGAATGAAAAAATAATGAATGGCAGGATATAATAACATTTGTTTTTGATCGCAAAACCGGCGCCACGTCAGCACAGCGCTGGTGTTCCCACCGGCGGGACCGGCGAGTGACGTCACGCACGAAATGACACCTGCGTCGGCAGATCATATCATTCTACAGTCGCTTTAAGTTCACGTCAATTTCCAAAGATTTAACAAACCTGTTGTTTGACGGTGGTTTCAAAAAAAATAAGCATGCTTTTTTGTTCAAACCATTTTGAAAATATGGCTGGTTATTGTTCATTCTTTTGAGGCGTCATTATCGCGGTCGCTGGGGCGGGCGCGCCGTCAGCGCGCGGCGCGTCACGGGTATGGGTGATGTCTTTGTCACTAATTATTGTGCTTACATAGCGACCTCATTAGGTACGTAATGTTTTAGCCTGTTCATTTTGTTGATTACTTAAATACTTAAAATAAATTATTTACGGTCAGCAGGTTCGTAGTAGACAATTAATAATCAAAACATGCTAGTACCTTTCCTTATTTGTGAATACTGAGAAATATAAAACCACCCATAAACTCGGCAATATCCTACGGGCGCAGTGTAGGTAGTCCTTCTCGGCCGCCGGTGCTAGCCACACTGACGCGTCGCCGTAATCGCCTTGTTTTGGAGATAGTATAGCTATAGAAATGTATGTTGTGCGAGACGCGATTATAAGGCGGCCGTGACTGTGGACTGAGCTAGTTGTTCTAAGCTGTGGTGTAGGCAGAGAAGAGACAAAAGCAGCCCATATAATCGTTTAGCGTACTGGCGGCCGGGCGCTGGCGCTGGGACTGCGCGTGCGCGTGCGCGTGTCGGCCCGGTACCATCGATGATCGAGCGCTCGTACCGACGCACGTCCCGATAACATCCACTATACTTCACGTGTTGTAAGGGAATATTAGTCTCCTACTGTTAGTTTGATATATATAGGTACTGACAGTGGCGCCATTACAGGCAGGTGCACACCTGCAGAATGTAGGAGTGGGTTCAATTCCAAGAATGTGTGATGTTTCTCGTTCATAAATGAGAGCATTCCGCCGTGACGCGTGACGTCATGCGTGACGTCACGCGTCACACAACGACAAACAATGTTATCGGTGTGTGTAGCGCGCGCTCAAGGATATCTGTCAGCAGACAGGACGCCGGAACCGCCTCACTCCCTACAGTTGTACCAAACTTGTACCTACTTGATGTTCAGTTGTCACTTGCAGCTAAGTCGGCCAGTCAGTCAGTCGTCGCTCATCTGTTACCATTGTATGTTTCAGATTGCAGATTTTGGTTTATCGAACGTTTTCAAAGAAACATCATTATTGTCTACGTTTTGCGGGTCGCCGCTTTACGCGTCACCGGAAATAGTGAAAGGGACGCCTTACATCGGACCAGAGGTATACCTATGGTGCTTTACACGTAGCGTCTCACCGCGACCACCGCGGCACCGGACTGGCCCCCACCACCACCGCCACGCTGTTCGGTTATTGACGGAATCGGCAGACGCTGAAGCCGAGCGTGGGTCGACGTGACCGTCCGGACGACAGGAGAGGGACTGGCACTGGCACTGGCACTGGCACTGGCACTGGCACTGGCACTGGCACTGGCACTGCACATATATGATACCAAACTAATAATCGTAATAATGCTCCGAAACTAGAAACCATGCGGGACACATCATCGATTAATGTTCGCGCTACCTTATTTTTTTAACCGACATCAAAAAAGAAGGAGGTTCTCAATTCGACCCGTATGTTTTAATAAAAAAAAAAAATTTTGTTACCACAGAACTGTCAACTGGGTGAACCGATCTTGATGATTTGAAAAGTGCTTGCCCTGTCCCATTTAATTTTCATCAAAATCCCTGCCCACTGCCACTTCAACGTGCTAATCCGTTTGGCTATATCAGTGACTTGCGTTCTTCTACGGTTCTTCTCATTTCTGATTCGATCACGTAGAGAGACCCCGAGCATACCCCTCTCCATAGCTCGTTGTGCGACCCTGAGCCTGCTCAGAAGGCCCATAGTCAGGGACCACGTTTCAGTTCCGTAAGTCATCACTGGTAACACACACTGTTAGGTGTGGTACATTATAATTTACGTCCAAAACAGTTGACAACCTTTATTGTAACTACAAATCAAACTGAAGCCAACATCGTATGACTTATCATCTCAGCCATAGGACGTCCACTGCTGGACATAGGCCTCCCCCATTGATTTCCACAAGGACCGGTTGGAAGCGGCATCGTATGACTATATTATCTAAAGTATCGTACTCTCACGCGCTGGAACAACCGCTCGTCGTCGACACGTGTGACGACCGTGTGTCGTGTCGTGTCGTGTAGGGGAGCGATGATACAGCGATGCGCGCGCTTACAGGTGGACTGCTGGTCTCTGGGCGTGCTGCTGTACACCCTCGTGTACGGCGCCATGCCGTTCGACGGCTCCAACTTCAAACGGCTGGTGCGGCAGATCAGCAACGGGGACTACTACGAGCCGCGGAACCCGTCCAGTGAGTGTCCGCCGACACCTCGCTCGTCACGAGTGACTGACCGATACTGAGCTGCGCCGTTAGCGTTTGTTACTCTTATTAGCGACGGAGGAAAACGAATACTTTAATTATTTCCGAATGTCCGTTACTAGAACTTTTAAGGAAAATGTAAACTGCTCTTCGAGAACAACATCGAGTCTCACGTCCTCAGTGAGCCAGTGCCCCGATACTCAAACTTATTACTACGTACCAATGATTCTCGAATAGAGTTCGTGAACGCCGCACGTCCGCTGTCAGAGCGAGAGAGCCACACGCCTGCGGATGCTTACCGCTTCCAACCGGTCCTTGTGGAAATCGATGCGGGAGGCGTATGTCCAGCAGTGGACGTCTTATGGTTGACACGATAACAGTGATTGCCCTGCATTCAATCTCCAGATGAAGCCTTACGAACATGGCTGAAACAATGGGCGATGTTTAAATCAACTTCGTTCATTTATGCGTAACTATGGTAACATTAACAGTGTCGTTGTATCCGTCGATCGTACGATGTGCTCGCACACGGCCGATACCGAGACTTGAAGGGTCTGGACTGTGACCGACCGACCCCTGCATACCCACGCTGTGCCATCGATCACTGCAATCCTATCTTCTATAACACCCCATTCCATTGTTATTTGATAATTAACACAAAAAAAAAAACATGTAAAATGGTGCGAAATCGAAAGAAGTTTTTAAATAATAAACGGGTTCCTGAACCAAAATAAATAAAAAGTTTTAAAAAGTTGTCATGTAACAGTATTTATGGCCAGACTAGATATGTCCGCGACACTGGTCGTTAGTGCCGTTACGATCCGCCCGTGTGACCGGCGCTATGCGCGTGGTGTGTTGCGCAGGCGCATCGCCGCTCATCCGCGACATGCTCGCCGTGGACCCGGTGAAGCGCGCAGACATCGCCTACATCTGCGATCATCCGTAAGTATATGCATTCTCTTATTTAAATTCTTAGTGCATATGGCGCAATATAATATTTAGTTAATCTCATCCTGAAATATAAAGATTAAATAATCAAAACATGAACTGTCATTCGAGATAGTGGTTATAGAAAATGTATATAAAAAGTTACATTATGATACAGCTCTTCTATGACCACTGAATCGAAATGTCACCTTTTGATTATTAAGATATAGCTTCAGCTGGACTAAGGAGGTTGCAATGCAGTATTTCTACATAAGCCTGTGGACGCGGCGCAACACGCATTCGCGTTCAGCAAATGGATTTTAGCGATAAACGTTTACAAATAAATACAAACATATGCCGTGATTTTACGTAAATTTCATTATCTATTTTATGAGATCAATCGGGGAGGCGTATGTCAAGAAGTGGACGTCCCATGGCTGCGACGAATGAATGAATGAATAAAAAAAAGTTTATTGATATAAAAAACAAGCAACAGTCGCGTGTTTGTAACTTTTACTATAAAGAAAACAAGACTTTGCACATACATATAATGTCTGATAGAGCATGAACTAAAGGTTATAAAATAGTAGTAGTAACATTGCAAGCTCTACGTAACGACGTAACAGGTGCGTAAGTATAATATGAGGTAGTAACGTACACGTCGGGTCCTGCTCCCCAGGTGGGTGAACGCCGGCTGGGACACGTCTTGCTTGGAGCTGTCGGAGGCGCTGGCGGCGGAGACGCCGGTCCGGCTCGACCTGCTGCTGTCGCTGGCGCCCGCCGCCCCGTCCCACTCGCACTCGGTCGTCGTGCCGCCGGAGGTATGCGACCCTCGCCATCCTCGCCATCCTCCCCCCGGCCCTTCACCCGCTAATACCCACTAATATCATTCATACATGTTTTTAGGCTCATAGAGTTTCTGATCGCGAGCGATTTGAAGCCTACCGACATAATAACGCACACCTCGTTTCAGCTGTGCGCCTTCTGAATTCTCTGAAAGTATGACACCGCGGCCGATTAATCCGGGTTACCCAACGAAACATAATTCATCATAAATAGCGATCATGACCGAACGAGGTGATGATGATGTCGTCCGCGCCGTGTCTGACGAGCCTGGCTACTTCGTGGCCTGTGCTCGCACGCCGCCGGCGAACCCAAACTCCGTGTCGGCGCCGCGCGCTCGCCCCGCTCGCCCCGCCCGCGCGCCCGCGGGGCGGGGCGGGTACTCTCCGATCTTCTGTTCCGCGTGAACGTGTGGCATCTTTGTGTGGTGCATCGTGTGGCAAGTCGCCTTTCCTTTTCTGTATGATTTAATTCAGTCCTACTTATATCGCGATTGCGTCGTTTAGGCCATTTAATTCGCCACCATATATATTCTGTTTACATTTATTATTAATTAGCTAGTTCATTCCCTATTCCCGAAGGCCTGACCCGCGCGTGCGCGTGACACACTTGATTGATTGATGAAGATTGTCCAAATGCAATGGCCTCGTCTCTGAGCCATTGCTGCATATCTGATTTCGTTGTTGCAGACAGACTTGACCAGAGCCTTCCGGTGATTCGGGCAAAAGGTTTTCGTTGAGCGATTTGATGAAATTATCGGTATATATATTGGTGATGACGAGTGTGTCGCCGTTCCAAGTGTGTAACTCGCACACGCGGGTCAGGCCTTCTGATTGCTTCTCAATTGCATTGGAGGTAATTGCATTGCGGTAGGTGTAGCGATTGCAATTATACTCCAAGTAGAATCAAACTAGCAAGAACATTAACAATTTATGAGCAATATGTTTAGTAGAATTGACAAGAATAAGAGTAAGCATAAAAAACTTTATTGTCCTTATAACAATGGTCATTACACTGGGCAAGTCAAAATTACAATAATAAGCTTATAATACATAAGAACGTAAGGATTAATAATAAAATAAAATAAAAAAACATATTATACAATTCTACGAGATGAATGAATATTCTGTGAGACGCATTTGTGAAATCAGTTAAAATCCATTATTTGTAGTAACCGCGCGGGCGAGACCTCACGGCGCGGTATTTATTATTAAGTATTTATTATTATTGTATCGTGGGACTCGTGGGGGCGCGCGGCCGACTTAATAAGTAAAAAAAAACTAATATTAAACCAGTACTGGCTTACACTAAGTAGACTAAAATACAGGTTATTTGGCAATTAACAGATTGTGATTGTTTACCTATTTTGAAATTACAATAAAATGTCTTGTGAAAGAATTTGTTCCCGAAAAATATTACAAACACAATCTCGTGAAATAGCGAGACCGCCATAAACTCCAAAGCGCGGTCGGGCCGGTAGAGAGGTCACATTGTCATAGCTGCAGCCTGTCACTAACAGTCACATGCATGAACATTCCCTCTCTTCTAACAACGGTCTTATGCTAAAGGAGCCAACTAGGAGCCTTGAGACTGACTGACCCACGGTGGTGGATTTAAGGATCCTTTTACATCATGGCAACATTCTCTCTCTCACTTCCGATTCTTATAGTTACAGCACAGAAGAGACTACACGAGAATATAGACAATCTAACAGTTTGTTGTATGTATTGCTTCCGGGCTGTTTGGCCGTGGTCTAAATGAAACTACGGACCTCAGTGTTTTTTGGAGATGAAACCCTTCGTTTTTTCTGTTGAAGTTATTGGGGTGCTTGAATATTTCAATGGCTTCTCGATGAAGGCGCGGGTAGAAATGTGACGTGGTGGATAGAACCTTCGTGTCCTGAAATTGGATAATATGGTTGCCGTTCTCTTGAGTATGTTCTGCTACTGCAGACTTGTCAAAATGGTTTAGGCGGCAATTTCGTTCGTGTTCCGAAATACGTGTCTTGATACTTCGTAGGGTAGTGCCCACGTAGACAGAGCCACATGAGCAGGGGATCCGGTAAAGAGTTGACAAAGTTCCTGGAGCACCTGAACAGCATCCATCCAAACACCGTTCACTATGGAAATAAAGAACGGGGATTTACTATTTCTAGATGTCTTAGTGACCATAAAGGAAGATTGTAGCCTTGGTCAGAGAGTCCTGGAACGAGACTTCCGTTGGATAGTAACACTAACTTCACTTCACTATTAACAAAAGTACCCGTGGTATTTCTGGCGCGTACGGTACGGCTTCCACTACTAGACTGTTCTCCGGGAGCAGGGTTCTCACCAACTTAACTCTATTCACGAACTAACCAAATAGAATATCCGTGTTTCCTACCTCCACTTAGTTGACCAATCGGTACTAGCAAAACCCTTTAGTCAAATCCATACTTTCATTTAAAGCCATCTATACTGTTCAGATATCTAATACATGCCGACATATTTGTTTAACCAGAACCAAATGTGGATAATTTCACCGACTCACTTATACTCTGGCTCCCGCTGTCATCCTAAGGTAGCGTAATTGTTAAGTGACACTCGAAACGCCCGAGAATTAGCTAATAGAGCACTATTAGCTTTGCTTGTAAATTTATTTTATTTGCATATATTATATATAATTTAATTGTTATGATAATGGTGATATGCTAACAAATATAACAAATGAACCTCGTCGTGTATACCAGGGTTTATTTGAGGTATAACACAATCGGAACTTGAGCGGATAATTCGAAGCGAACCAATTGTACGTGAGTTAACATTGTAATAATGATTGTGTTACAATAAAGAATTATCTTGTATTGTAATTAATCGATCTAAAACACGAAATACAATTGTTATACTAAGGCTGGAAGCTTGGCGCTCTGTAGTAGAAATATCCTTCAAGCTCGTCGGTTCAGAGACCGCAGCTCCAGGTCATTCGCGGGCTCCAGTGCGGGGACTGGACATTGCTAATCGGCTTGTAAACGCGGCGAGGGCGATGGGCACCTTAGCGTCTTTACTACTCAGGGGTGGATTATTTTAATGTTATTACAGATTATATTATTGAAATACAGTTGATTAAGGAACAAAAATGTAATACTAATTAGTAATAGTTACAACGATTCAGTTAACAAAATATAATATTACCATACTAGATATAAGTGGCACGTAAAATCTTATTCCACCATTACACAGCACTCACACTGGTTGCACTGAAAACGTATTTAAATAAATCCTTAGTTCCACTGATGGTGATTATTATATTGACATGGAATGGATTCGAAACGTTGCCTCAACTGTGGACCGATCGGCGCGCGTGAGGCCGCGCAACGGGGTTCGAAGATTGCCTAAGCATCCAGGTCGCGGCTGACTGGTCTCGGTCAGAATCAATATTGAGGTGCCTATATGTGCAGCACTACCTACAGATGCAGTCGTAGTGCAACAAACATGTCCCGTATTTGCAGAGTCGCGCCGGCCCGGAGGACAGCGGCGCGGGCCTCACCGGCTCGGTGTCGGCGCGCGTGGAGCCGAGCTCCTCGGCCGAGAAGAGGATCTTGGAGCTCGTCGCGGGTAAGCTCATCCATCATCGATTCGATAGTCACCGCAGTGGCATACTTTCACTATTTTTCAAACGTACGTTTATACTATTCCTTATGGAGGGAAGCCTAAAATTCGCTAATGCAATTTTCGAAACAAATTTTTTTTTTTTATTGGTTCACAGAACTGGTTGTACACAGCAAGGTATAAGAATCACTTAGTTACAATTGTTATACGTATGGCTTGTTGATGTGTACACCCTTCTAGGTGTGAACACAGCATGCTTATTATAAAGAGTGCTCTCTAAGATTATATTAATGATAAAAAAGTAAGTTGAATAACATATAAAATAAATTTAAATTACCTACGAGAACATAGGATCATTGAAAAGTCTTTTAAATGAACAGACTGAACAGTTAAATATATCTATATCCTGGCAAATATGGTTGTAGGAACAACACGGGCGATACAAAGATCAATGCTGACCGTAATTAGTACGAGTGATTCGAACATTGAAAGTTTTTCTATTTTTGAGACGGCTTGAGGGGCGGGAGGCGGGAGGCGGGGGACAAGCGATCCCACTTTACTAAGTAAATTAGGACTATCTATGAAGCCATTGATCAGTTTGTGCAGAAATACAATGTCAGACAAGTTCCTCCTCTTCTCGAGTGATAATAACGTGAAATAAGAAAGTCTCGACTCGTATGTGACTAGCTGACGACAACAGTTCTTTGAATAGGACAAGTGCTACAGAAATTTTTTTTGAAGCAATTGAAGAATTAGCTTAGTAACTGTCGGCGGAGTCGGCAGTCCGCGCGAGACCTGCCGTAGTGTCTGGTAAGTGTGGAGATTCACTGACCGCCTCATAATTCAGGTTTTGAATGGAAAGGGAATCCCACACGTGGAGCTGATCGCCACATTTGCCCGCGATAACCGCACTTAGCAGCCTTAGTCGGGGGACTAAGGCTGCGGTCTCGTTAAAGTAATTCGTCTCGAATTTTGAGCCCAACCTTCGATTGTTATTTGTATGGCGAAGTAATAAATTAATCGTTAATCTTGTTATTGCACATGAATAACCGTAATATAAGAAACATTGACACATGTGTCGGAGCTTCCCCGGGACACATCAGGCGCGGCGGCGCCCGCGCGCCCGACGCCGTCCCAAGTTCGGTTTGTGCACTGATCAAAAGGAAATACACAGGAAAATGATCAACTTTTACAGCGCATAAACAGCTTAACAGCCTTTGCATAATAATGTACTGAGCCGTTAGTTGTTGACATGTCTTATTGTATTGACATAGAGCTCACAATATCACTCAATTTATCGTATAACAAAAGTATACATTATAAAAAAAATACTTGTAATCTTCGTCTTGGATTCTGTTTTTTGAAAGTCAATATAAACTAATCAATTGTTTTAACAGGTCCGTTACTAGTCCTCATCGACCATTGTCGGACATGAGCAATATTAAAAGTAAAGAAAGTATAACAGGTGTGTGTCTCCTGCTGCCGAGAGTGATATAATGGAGCAAATCGACCCCACTTGTATCGATCCCCTCACCGTAGCCTGGAGCACGTCTCGAGTAAGGCTTTGTATATACCACAAGGTTGTTGTGACGCGGTCGTTAGATGACTCCCCTTATATACTTTGATGAAAATAAAAAAAATATTTAAAAGCAAAACTGAGCTTTTTCTTTTTTGACGTGATAACGTTTTATAAATTGATCAAAAGTCAAAGTCATAAATGATTATGACGTTATCACGTAAATCTATCGTCCGTAAACCGACTTTACAGACAACCAATTTTTTTTTTTTTACACACTTTGACCCCCGCACTAGTATCCGCTGTGTCGCGGGAGTCATGGCCACACACAATCACCCAAGACTCGGGACAAACATCTACACTCATCGCACAAATGTTTGCCCTTGCCGGGAATCGAACCCAGGGTCCCGGAGACATAGAAGTCATGTCACTGACACTGACCACTGCGCCACGGCGACCGTCGACCCGAGTTAGTAGACTCTTATAACAAATGTAGTTTCATTTACAATATGATTAAGCCCCTTTTACTTTTTGTCCATTCGTGTAACATACGTTAATCGGTGAGGCGTGTCACCCCCCGCGCGCCCCGCTCGCTCTCACTACTCAACTGTTGCCGTACCGTACCGTTTGAAACGTTAGTGTTTGTCGTTGCCTCGCCGCAGCTTGGTTTGTGTTCATGTCGTACGTGTAACGTGTAACGTGTTTATATCTGTGTCGTGCGCGGCGCGGGCAGAGGGCGGCGAGGACGCGATCAAGCCGTCGCCGACGCGGACCATCGTGCACGCGGGGGACAACAAGCGCAAGCTGGAGCTGGCCGCGTCGGCGAGCGGACTGCACAGGAAAAAGGAAAAAGTGGCCAGGTCAGTCCCGCTCTCTCACCCGCGTCGATTAGCGCAACCTCGATTGTCACACGGGAACTATACTTTTTCCGGGATAAAAGTACACATAAGCTTGTGTTATTTCAGGGTCTAAACTATCATAGCAAATTGAATCGAAATCGATACAGCCGTTTCAGCGTGATGAAGTAACAACATACACACAAAATGTCGCCCTTATATATAATATTAGTGGGCACTGGGGTCGTTTGGCGCGAGACGGGATCGTAACCTGTTAATGCCATGAACAATTCTTCATTACCTACTCACTGTTATATTATATGACTATATCTCATGTACCCGCTTGTAATACACTAGCTGCCTAGTGGAAGATATTGCTTTCTACAATAAGTTCGCCCCTTGTATTAGTTTTTTATATTTTACTTTTGTACGATATAAAACAGTGGCCAAACACAAGACCCTACACTTTAAAAACAATGGGTAAAATAAAGAGTTTTTGTATTGTATTGTTGGTGCCCAGCACGCGACTGCGCTCGCGCGGCATACGGGTTGGTTAACGCGTCGCCTGCTACTTTATTGTATAAGTTTAATGCGTCTGTTTCAGTTCGGCGAGCGACGCGCCCCGCGCGTCTCTGCCCGAGGCTGCGCCCCAGCCCGCCGCCCCCGCCTCGCCCGACTCCGCGCCGGCGGGGGCGGGGGCGCGGGGAGACGCGGTAAGTTGCTATCGAACAAACTGGCGGCGCCTATTCTGTGCTCGTTGGTTCTAATTGTGACCACTCACTAAGCGAACGTTTCCCTCACACATTCGCACGTAAGTTCCGCCGGGCGCGATGCTCATGCAATGGACGCGACATTGGCACATGATATATTATTATGCGCCTGGTTATTTCTTGGCATGTGGCTGGAAAATCCAAACTTCGTCTTGAACACCCGGTCACAAGTCGCGCAGCGAAGCTGGCGCGCACTGTTGTAAGTGTAATTGTAGGAGGGTTTTGGTCTGTTCTTGCGAGCTTGACGCTTTGAATCCAATTCAGAGAGGCGAGTATTCTCAAACTGCGACTGCCTTTTTAATCTTCAAGCGCCAAGCCGGTACTATCAGCGGTTCTTCCTCCCACTTTTCTATAGACAGCTCGCAAACTGACAAGTTTCGCTTGAGCACGTCCTTATAGCGAAGGTACTGCCCACCGGAGCTACGCTTCCCACTGGCAAGTTCCGAGTAGAATATGCTCTTAGGTAGTCTACAGTCGCCCATCCGCTGAACGTGGCCGCACCATCGTAACTGACCCTTCATCAGTAGGGCCTCCATTCCATAAGTTTGCGACCGACGAAGGACATCCGCGTTTGTTACTCGATCCTGCCATTTGATACGAAGAATGGAGCGAAGGCATTTTATGTGGAAGGCATCCAGCTTCCTTCAGTCGGCTTTATACAGGCTCCAGGTCTCAGATGCATACAAGAGGATCGGCAGAACCATAGCACGAGATACTGCAAGCTTCGTCTGTAAGGTGATGTCGTGGGACTTCCAAACACGCTGGTTCAACTTTCCAAATGTCGCAGCGGCCCTTGCTATACGTGAAGGAATCTCAGAAGAAAGGCGGTTGTCGTTCCTTATCTGAGAACCCAGATACTTGTAACTAGTGACCTCTTCCAAGATTTTTCCATCAACATAAAGCTTATCAGCATTAGCATCGCAGCCTCTTGGTGGCTGTTTAAGTATCTGAGTTTTGGCGACACTAATAGCCCAAACCTGCGACACGATTCCTGTAGGGAATCCATGTAGCTCTGCAAGGCTTCCATGCTGTCTGCCATCAGGCACACGTCGTCAGCATACAAAACATCCACCATTAGAAGCTTAGTACATCGAGACTTTGCTCTGAACCGAGATAGATCAAATACACACTTATCCTTCCGTACATTAAGCTGGATACGGTCATGACATCTTCCAAGAGCATCATCCATCACTGGTGCAAAAAATAGTGCAAAAAGAGTAGGTGCCATTACACACCCCTGTTTTACTCCACAAGTGACCAGAAATGGGTTTGAGAAAGCACATTCATGCATGACCTGGGCATCATGTTGTCATGGAACTGTAACTAAATTCGTGAATTTCTCATGACATCCATATTTCTTAAGGATAACCCACAAACCCGCACGTGGCACCCGGTCAAATGCTTTTTCAAGATCTACAAAGCACATGTAGTGAGGGTTATTCTGCTCTAAACTTTTCTCCTGCATTTGCTTCAGAACACAAAATGGCATCTACTGTCCCTCTGTTCGGACGGAATCCGTATTGTGATTCAGGCAGTGCTGTCTCTGCCAACCTGCCGAGACGAGAATTAAGCATGTGCGACAAAACTTTTCCCGCTGCTGAGAGAAGAGAAATGCCCCTGTAGGACCCGCAATCAGACACTTTGCCCTTTCCTTTGTACAGCTTGCAGATTGAAGCATCTTTCCAGTCTTGAGGGATGGTCTGGGATTCCCATGCATTCTTTATTATGTCAAATAACCTGTACTTGATGTTTGGACTTCCATACTTGTAAATTTCTCCAGGCAGGCTATCTATACCTGGTGTTTTGGCGTTCTTAAGTTTTTTAGGGGCAGTGATGAATTCATCGAAAGTTGGTGGGTCAGCAAGATTTTCACAAACAGGCATATCCGGAATGGACTCTATATATGCAAGATCAACACATTGTGTTGCAGGGTTCAGTATCTCGTTGAAGTGCTCTGCCCATCTGGCCAATATGTCGACGCGATCAGTCAGTTGTTACTGTTTATCTTGGGAGTACATTGGCGCGGTCTTCCTCATTTTTGGACCAAATACTGCCTATATATACCATATCTACCTATATATAAATATATATATAATATATGTATAATATATATATAATATAATATATGATGTGGTGTCACTTCCAGATTCAACCCTCGTTGAAATCATCAGCAACTATTACAATATCACCGTCTCCCGCGCCCGCGCCTTCGGAACTGTCCAAAGACCTGACAAGAGAAATGGTCAAAGAACCGCAACCATCCAACGAAGAGGAACGGGAGAAGACCGGCGTCACACCGAGAGTCGCTATAAAAATGAAGACATCACCTACTAAAGCTGTGGAGGAAAAACCAGACGAGCCAGAGGTCTGTATTAACTCGTGCACATCTACTGCGGGGCAGCGTTTGGGGCCTGCCGAGAGAAGTGACCACACGGTTGCTAACGGAACCCGTGCGGTGACAACGGCGCGAGCTTCACGCTTTTTGTTCACCCAAAAAGTACTCAACGCGCCTAAAGAAGTTTTCACTTCAAAGATATTTGTTTTTATCTTTAGTAAGTAGTCGTTAATTTACTACACATTAACGTGTAAGGAAATACCACTGGTAAACCTCAAGTCTAAACGAGACCTCACCGCGGCCGTGGCTTGCGCCTGTAAAAAGCTGCAGTAAAAAGTATGAAGAAAATACCGCTTTTAGCGAGTGTTATTGTTCAATTTATTCATGGATAATTGTCTGATTTATTTGGAAGAGAATTGATTGATTGAATGTGTGGTGCAAGTGGATGAGTCACTCAACGAATGTCTTCCCACCCCGATCACCGAGTTACACCTGCATCAGCGAAAACGTTAGAGGAGAATAGGCGCGCATGAAGGTTTAGAGAAAAAGGGATGAAAATGTGTGTGAGCAAGACGCCAGTTGTGGTGTTTGAGAGAGATGACGATGCAGATGACGACTGCAATGTTATGGTTCAGGGTGGAAAAGGAGAACAAGTGACAGGGTTTGTATATTTGGGGTCAATGTTTACAAAAGATGCATAGTGTGAAAGATATATTGAGAGGAGAGTGAATGTGGGAATACGGTGAATGGAGCGTTACATTCCTCTATGATCAGCCAGCAGGTGTCCGGAGTGTAAGCTGGGTGTGGCAGAACTAACATGAAAGCGGAATTAATGCAGGAGAAATGAGAGCTCCGAGAAGTGTGATTGGAGTGAAACTGAAAGACTGGGTGAAGAATAGTGTGATAAGGGAATGTTGTGTGTAAGCGGAGATATCGTCACTAAGATTGAGTATTTTAAGATGGTTCGGTCCAGTAGGACAGAATGAACGAAAGGAGATTGACGAAAGAGGCATACATGGGTGTGACGTGAATGGTCGTGGTGGAAGAGGAAGGCCTAGGCGAACGTTCCAAAATCAGATTGAAGAAGTTCTAAGAAAGGGCCAGGTCAATAGTTGCGACGCTTCTGTATGAAAGGTCTGATGGGCGTGGATGAAGCAAAAGAAGTGTGTCGGGAATTGGATGGCCGTGGTCTCTGCCCTACGAGAAAGAGGCGTGAATATATGTATGTATGTATGTATGCATGTTAGTTCTCGTTTGCGACTTTATTACCATTTGTGTTATCAGCGTGACATGATCGCATTAACCATTTTGAAAGTTGAAGTTGAAGAAGGCATTAAGTTTCCTGAAAATTGAAGATCGAGTATCTTCAGTTGAATCGTATGTTACCGTTTACAAATGTCAACTCGCAATTTAAATGCACACTTCTACCCAAATCTTAAATAGTAGATAAGCCGTAAGCTGGAAGAAACCGGCCCTGGGTCAACTTACACCAGTAACACCGTTTTACTACGAGCCATGTGATTAACCGAGAGCCCTTACGGACGGTTATTATATATTATATAATGTGTTGTTGTCTCCAGCACCAAGAAGACGCGAGCGCGGGCGCGGCCGCGGGCGCGGGCGCGGGCGCGGGCACGGGCGCGGGCGCGGTCGCGGCCGCCGCCGACAGACTGATCGCCTTGTCCCTCGCACAGCCCGCGCCAGACAAAACGCCCAAACCTAAGAAATTCTCCATCCCAGGTACCTAATGCAAAGATCGGCAACTTTTCTGATTTAAGACATCAATTGCATTTCGGATACTCACTTTATAGTGTATTGTAATTTTTAGACTTTCGTGATTCGAACATTGTTACGACTGTTACTAAATAACTGTTAATAAATCAATCGGGGCTTGATCGCGTGAACAACATTTAGTAATATATTTAGCTCGACGTTTCGACCGAGTTGCTTTGGTCGCGGTCACGAGAACACGAGAAATAAAGGTGAGAGCGCGTAGTTTCTCAAACTACCCACTCTTGATCTTGTTAAACTGTAGGGCTGTCGCAGCCCTGGAAAAGCACAGGGTTCTCACGACACTGATAATATCTCATTTTCTCGCCTCGCCAGATGTAAACGACCTCAAACCATCATCTCGATTGAAATATTTTTTTCTTATTTCAACCGCTTCACGACGATTCTACAAAAATAATGGCGGTCCGTGTCTATAGTATATTATGTGAGCTAAATTCCAATTACAACGAGGCTGTGGGTTGCAATGGGAGCCGCTGGCGAGGGTGTAATTCAGCCAAGAGCTCACGTTTCATCTGACTTTTGCGAGGAAAACAAACATAAGCGATGCATCTTGTCTAGGCCCACTGTTTACTCGAATATAACTTGCGGTAAGGTACTTATTGGGCTTTGTAGAGCGCGCTAGTGTGTAATGTTATTTCACACTAGTGCTCGGTTTACGGCTCTAGGAGCGCTGCAATAGAGCTCACTTTAGGGAAAAAGAGAAAAATTGTTAAGCATTATTTTAGAAAATGATAGTATAAATCTCTCCAAGCATTTGTTTGTTTTTACTTATAGGATCAGGGGCAGAGTTTCGTTTCAAGGGTTATTAACCGACACTTGGACTCTCGGTCGCGCCAAGTCAACAGTGATGTAAATAATAGGTGCAATATCAATGTAATAATTAGAATAATCCTGGACTCTCAAGGCGCGAGTGAATTCACCTTCTTGGTTTGCGTACTACATCCTAGACAACGTCGTCACTTAACATCAGGCGAGACAGGGACCAAGCGCAAGCTTGTGAAAAAAATGTACATATTAGCTGGCAAACGGTTTTCTTAGAGCCGGGAACACTCGTTGAAGCAACGGGTTTGGTGCAGCGTGTACATTCGCTCAAGTCTATATATTCTATCGAAAACGTAATCGATTTGATACAGTTTACGCTTGATAGAGCATACTATACAGCGGTGAAGAATCCCTAAACGATAAAAGTTGATGACAGGATGTGTATAACAACCACTATATCTCGTTGGAATGACACGATTGTACAATTGTTTAAATGACTCGTGTAGCTTGCCCGCCTTCAATGTTTGGAATATAACAAGACCTTCTTGTATCTGTATTCAAGCAAATACATGAGTGTAGACAGTTATAACATGCGACTGATGTGTTCACGTGTGTCGGGGCGGGGGCCAGGTTCGGGCCACGTCGGCAGCTTCAAGGATCAGTTCGAGCGACGCGCCTCGCTCACCGCCGCTCCTGACGTGAAACGGAACTTCTCCAAGCCGGGTGGGTACTAATAACATGCGCATACATCGTTACGAGTATCAGAACCAAACAGTAACCCCCAAACACTCCCAGTCCCTCGCGTGGGACACTCCGGTTCGTCTATTGCAGTTGTTACTTTAACTACACTCCATTTAAGAACATTCATATTTTGACAAATGATAATGCCTAAAAGTACTAATAAGGTATGTTGATACGTATATAATTGTTTTGTGTGCGTGTGGGCGGCGCGGCGCCCTGGATATATTGCATTCACAACAAAACCACCTGGCGCTGCGCGGCGCTGCGTGGCGCTGCGTGGCGCCGCGTGGCGCACTGCGCCGGGACGTGTGTCGGGTCCGCTAGTATATTACACAATGATTTGACTGATCTCCGCCAATTGTCTATAACTGAAAGTTTTGAATGTCATTTTTAAGTTTCTATTATTTATACAAGTTTAAAAATGCAAGCATTCACTTTTCGTGTAAAAGACGTTGTTTGTTTAAATTGGTCTGTAACCGCATCTGTACCGACTGGGCCGTGTACACTGCAGGTGCAGGTGTGTCGAAGATCGCCAAACCCAAGGCGCAGAGTGAGGAGCGCGACGCGGAGGTACCGTCCAAGGCGCCCGCGCCGCGGCCGCGACACAGCGCCACCGCCACCGTCACGCTGCAACAAATCGGAATCGACCCTTCTCCGGTCAGTTACATTCTAATATTTCTTATTGCTTCAATTATCATATTATTTAGAAATATTTAAAATGCCGATGCCTTAATTAAAATAAAACACTAATTACTTATTACAATAATACGGCTACTGCGATAACATTTGAGCGATCGACTAGCTCTTGTCAGCCTATAGATCGCTCAAATGCTCCAACCCGCTACCGGTCTGCAGCGTGCCCAGAATGATAGCGGCATTTCCACGTCGAATTATAATGCTGATTCGTTGAGCCAAATAGTATATCCAGTATTGTAATTAGTTATTCGTATTTTATTTTAATAAAGGCTTATAAAAAGAAAATAAGAATGCCCATTCACAAAAATGTGTTATAAACATTTGTCGTCAGTCGTGGTCCACTCGCTAGGCTAGGCTGGTTTCTATATCCTCGTGAGCGCGCCCGCGCACGCCCGCGCACGCCCGCGCACGCCCGCGCACGCCCGCGCACGCCCGCGCACGCCCGCGCACGCCCGCGCATGCGCTTCTATACGCGCCAACTCCTCGCGGACCTCGTCCGGTGTAACAGGTAACTTGCACGATAATAGTTGATGTACAACAAACATGACGATGACAAATAAGGGGACGTGGGGGGGGGGCAACTATCTCACGATGCGTGCATGGAAATGTTTGCATCAACAGGTTACTGTGTTAAGCTAGAATTGCAACTAGGTATATAGTATATCCCCTGGCCCTGGTAACACAAAACGTAAGGACTTTGTTGGCGGACAAGAAGATCGTCGAGCTGGAAGAAGAAATGAGTAAGTTGCACTGGGACCTCCTAGGGTCATGTGAAGTCCGTAGAGAGGGTGAGGACACCATAACCCTCAAATCCGGTAACTTACTCTACTACCGGGAAGGCGACCAAAAGTCCCAAGGTGGTGTCGGATTTCCCGTTCGCAAGTCTCTCGTTAACAACATCATCACCATCGACAGCGTTTCGAGCAGGGTGGCATACCTAATACTCAGAATATCAAGCAGATATTCGTTGAAGGTCATTCAGGTATATGCACCGACCTCGAAACTCGGAACCGATGAGGAGGTGGGGGCTATGTATGAGGACATTAGTAGGGCCATGCATACCTCCAAGACCCATTACAATGTTGTTATGGGGGACTTTAACGCAAATTTGGGCAAAAGAAGTGATGGAGAGTTGAGAGTGGGGCAATTTGGTTATGGACAACGGAACCCCAGGGGGCAGAGGCTGGCCGATTTAATGGAGAAAGAGGGACTCTTTATGATGAACTCTTTCTTTCAGAAGCTGCCTCACAGGAAATGGACCTGGTTGAGCCCCAACGGTTCCACAAGAAATGAGATCGATTTCATCATGACCACCAAGAAACAAATATTCAATGATGTCTCTGTGATCAACAGGGTGAAAACCGGCAGTGATCACCGCATGGTCAGAGGCACATTGAATATTAATGTTAAACTTGAGAAGTCCCGTTTGATGAAATCCACGCTCCGACCTCAAAATGTCCATGTCCAAAACCCCGAGAGCTTTCAACTTGAGTTATCCAATCGCTTTGCTTGCCTTAAGAACTGTGCGTCGGTGGACGAGACCAACAACAGGTTTGTAGAAACTGTCCACGCAGTGGGGTCTAAGTTCTTCAAACCCCGCCGTACAAATAGACCTCAAAAACCCTCCAGCCCATACCCTTGACCTCATGGCTGAACGACGCTCGTTGCAACTGCAATCATCCGATGATGCTGCGTCATATAGGCAGCTCGGGGTTTCTCTACGTGATCGAATCAGAAATGAGGAGATCCGTAGAAGAACGCAAGTCACCGATATAGCCGAGTGGATTAGCAAGTTGAAGTGGCAGTGGGCAGGGCACAAAGCTCGAAGAACTGATGGCCGTTGGGGCCGAAAAGTTCTAGAATGGAGGCCACGGACTGGCAAGCGCAGCATAGGACGGCCACCTACCATGTGGACAGACGACCTGACTAAGATCGCAGGCAAGGGCTGGATGCGGGCCGCTTCCAACAGGTTCTTGTGGAAATCAATGGGGGAGCCTATGTCCAGCAGTGGACGTCCTATGGCTGAGATGATGATGATGATATAGTATATGTTGTATAGTATATATATTGGGGCAGTTGTGTCGGGCCGGACCGATGCCGACATTCAGCCACTTACGTCGCGTCGTGGTGTAGCTACTATTGCCTGAGTACTTTTTACACACTCACCGGAATGTGGCGCGGCTAGTGCGAGTGAGGGATCGCAAAGCTACAGTCATGAAAACACTGAACAATCGCCCAAAAGTTCGGGATCAAACACGAGCGATTACGAGACCTGCGTGTGCCTGCTGTCCGCCGCACGTTGTCGTCTCGCGCCTGTATCCGCCGCGCCGCTCGCCGCTCGCCGCTCGCGGATAGCGGAGAGTACGACCGCTCGGGCGTCTGCGGCTCCTAACGACAGAACTGTTTGTGTGTTGTTACGACGCACACACTTGGACGATATATTGGAACAAGAATATATTAGTGTCGAACGGCGCGCCGAACTCGTATATCATCGACGTCTGCTCCGCTTATAGTGAACATCGTCGTTTACAGACGCCGCCCGCGCCCGCGCCCGCGCCGGAGCCGGAGCCGGGGCCGGAGCCGGAGCCCGAGCCGGACCCGGGACGGGGGCGGGGCGGGGTGAAGAAGGCCGAGAGCGAGCCCACCCACCGCGCCGCGCCGGTCGATCCCTGCGTGCTGCTGCAAGACGCTAGGAGGTCATTATACACACGGTGATAGCTTCCTATTGGTAGCCATTTTGTTACGAAGGTCAAACTTAAAGTACTTAGAACTGCCCACTTGTAAACAAAATAATATTTAAAAAAAATTTGAGAATGTATTATTGAGTATGTATTTCATTCATTTGTTTTACGATTTGGCGGCAAATTAAAATTTGTCTGTGTCACGTCAGCGTGAATTTAACGCGAGAAAATGTCCGTGCAATGATTTTTTAAGACATTCGACGTCATTTTAGTCAACGAGAAAGGATTGGCCTTGCACGATGAAGTCTCGTCCCCGTCTCGTGCCGCTGTTTACAACTGGTGTAATGAGTGTAACCGTGGTCGCGCCGCTCTCCCCGACGACTCAAGATAACATCTGTGTCGCGCTCCGCGCCATACGAACTGACGTGAAGGAAGCTTTGTGTTCGGTGGATACTTCATCACGGCACTCGGCGCCGTGAAATGGTTCAGGGGTTTCACGGAGGTCACTCGAATGCTTTGTACCTACGCTATAATATTGAGTTCCATTTTCAAAATCATATTATAAAATCTTATTTTATTTTTTATTATATTGCTTAGAAGTGGCCAGTTCTAAGAATTTTCAGTTTGATCCTCGTATATATACTTCACTGGTGTTCCCTTTTAATGAAATTCCGTTTTAACGAAATCGTTTGAGATGTTTTTGATAAATCGACATGTATCTAAGAACTGTATCCAATACATAGATGATATTTCTCTGGTATGTTTACTGTTTCTCCATCAATTATTGTGGACCGATTTTCATTTTGTTCTTTTAAAAACTCTTCCGACGAGGTCCCATTGAATTTGTTGTTTGAACCTCTTTTAGTTTTTATGATATAGAGCATAATTTAAAAAAATACTGGTGTTTTAATCGTTATCAAAGAATAAGTTGTAGCGTAATATTCGGTTTAAAGATTGTTTATTCGTAACGAAGAACACGATAAGATCTTATACTAAACTTATTCCGCCAATTACTCGGGTTCCGTACGTTTAGCATTCAGGGACATAATTGTACAGAATATTTATAACATCTATGCAGGAGTCTTCAAAACTCGATGGCTAAGCTCGTGGAAGAGAAGGCTTCACAAGGCGAGGAAAGTCGCAGGCGCGCGGCCCGAGACATCATCACCACCGCCATACGGACCGGTGAGTGCCGGCGCGCCGAGTGCGCCTCCCGCGACACTTGGAATCCTAGTGCGGGGGTCTGAGTGTGGGAAAAAAAAAGTACCTTTGTGTCGAATCTTTGTATTTTTACTTCCCACAAAACAAAGTTTTGAAGCGATGATAGCTCAGCGGGGGGAGCGTCGCCTGTCAAACTGACGGACACTGGTTCGGTTCCCCAACAACAGCTTGAGCTTCCGGTGAAGGTAACACCGTTACCAAATCCCCAGCATGGTGGTAGGGTAATTTTGAATACCCGCCTGGCTAGCTACCACCCTCAAGTTTGAAAAACTGTCAACAAACACATAGTTTGTTCAGGCAGCAGTCCTTGAGAGCCAGTGAGCATTCCAGGTCTAGCGTGATAACATCTTCGACCACATCGTCACTGACCATCAAGTGAGATAGTGACCAAACGCTAGTTTGACGCTAGTCTATAAAGTATATAAAAAAAAGTAATGACAATTAAAATACATCGTTTAATACCTAGACACCAAGGTATTTTTGCAATTTTGCATTCAAGGGTCGTTAACCCCGTTCGCGCAGAACACGCGTACTAGCGATGACGTAATCTACGCGAGACGCTGCGGTGTCCACGACTTCTGTGTCTTAGCACATTAATATAATGAAGGTTTTCTCTGTAGTTCGTTGGTTTTTTTAAAATTGTATGTTTTAACGTCTCATGACATGGTCGTGCGACCACGGATCATCATGTACTTGAGTATGTAAAGTGTTCCACCAGTCATATTGTATACGGCGTCTCGCCCTCGCCCTCGCCCTCGCCCTCGGCCCAGCCGAAGCTTGCAATTAACTGTTATTGTACCTCTATACAATAGAATGTAGTAATAATAATAAATTGTGTATTTAGGCAAGCCGCCAGTGCCGTACGGAAGGTCGTCGTCGGCGGGCGTGGCGTCGCTAGTGTCGCCTCCCGGCACTCCCCCTGCCGCGCCCGCGCCTGCCGCCGCCGCCGCCGCCCCCACCACCACCACCACCCCCACCCCCTCCTCCTCGCGGCTCTTCCGCACAGAGGCGCACCATCGCGTCGACGATCACAGGAACAGGTATCGTACTCTACGTCACATAGAACCGGCGAGTGCGACAACCACTCTACTCGGCTCGAGTGAAGCTCGACAATATATACAAATATCACAACCAGTATTGTGCATCGCAGAGGTACTTCGGTGGAGCGGATCATCCCCATCCAGGTGTCGGCGGAGCCTGCGTCCCCCGCGGCCCCCCACAAGCCCGCCGCCCCCCGCGCGCCCCCCACTGCGCCGCTCAGGTAACACTCGCCAGTCGCGCGAGTCGCCGGCGGCGGCGCCGCGCCCACTGCTCTATGCTTGCTGCCGTGTTCCGCGGGAGGTTACGTTACATTAACACCGATCAAATGCATGCTACCTACCTACCTAGTATATTAACGAAAGTGTTGTATCTTCTATTTTAAAAAACATTTATTTATGCTCTAATTTTAGAAGTACGAAACCATTTTCGACCACCCTTACATGACTATTTTAACGTTTTGGATACATGTTTCTGTCTGAATGCCCCGCGTCGACGATAACCTCCCTGACGTTTACAGGGCCGTTTCTCTTGAACCGTCATAGCGAGACAGTTGACAGTTGTTTCATATGCTCGTATACTCATTTTTGATAGTCGGCTAAAAGAGAACAAGGCTGACAGTTATAGTAAATTAACAATTCAACTAAATCGTTAACCTCCTCATCTTGTACGAGTCGGTTGAAAAGAGAACGTGTATGACAGCTATAGTAGAGTTAGTTATATGAGCCGAGCCGAGCCGAGCCGAGCCGAGCCGGCGGTGATACAGAGGGGAGTACTGAGGGCTATGTTAATCTTGACTATTAAAAATAACTAATTAACTACTAATGGTTCACAAGACAAGTTAAAATGCAAATATATATATAATTATTAAATAAAGTTGTGTAATGTATGTGTAGGCGATAAATGAAGTAGATCGAGGCGTGTCATGTTCCGCATCCCCAGGCGCCCGGTCCCGCCGGAGAGCGACACGAGCGGGGTGAGCGCGGGCGCGGGCGCGGGCGAGCCTATCAAGAAATCAGCGCGCGAGTTCATCATCCCCATCGCGGTGGAGGGCAAAGGCTACGTGACGCCGCGCCAGCGCAGCCTGGAGCCCGAAGCCTCCGCGGCCACGCCTGCGAGGCTCCGGGGCAAGCCTAGGCGTATCAGGTATGTCTGGGATCCCACCGATAAGTACCAATTAGCGAGGTTAGTACCAAAAAGAAGGTGATGAGCGGTGACCCGGCGCACTGTCGAGCCGTGGAAACTACACCGAACGGTGTAGTTGTAGCGCTGTAGTACCGGAGACACCTTCGTTAATACTGAAGTGGTTAGTGCTCCTGTCCGACGGGAGCTGCTCTCGCCATACTGGGAGCCGAGCCGAGCCGAGCAAGGGTGACTATGACACCTCGTGACCGATCGATAGTCTTGGCTACTCTCGTCTGTGGCTTAACTAAATGGAGCACTGAAGTGAGAAGAATAAATATTCAAATTATACTTGATTTATAAACAAAGATAGCCACTGCGCCTCAGCTCTTCACTTGTCTAAAACAGCTGATACGTGTTTTAGTAAACATCAAACAAACGGACAGTTGCAAACCTTGTTTAAAGAAAATTAAAATACTTACATTACCTTCTATTTACATATTCGAAATGTGCAAAGGACATTGTAAAAAATGGCCTATGAATCAACACGTATAAAACCTTTACAATAATTACTAGTTTTTTAAAAAAATTACATTACAATAATTTAATTAAAACGGACACTTCTTAATTCCGAAAACATTTTTAAAAGTAGTCCGCTTCCGTCTTAATCCACGGTGTTCTATTTTTAGGGGGAGACAATAACGCACGGCCAATAATTCGTGTACACCCTGACTCGTGTTCGACTAAGATAGAATTCCCAGCTTGCAAGTCGATGCTTCGTTTGCCTTGTGCCAGTCAGCCAGCCACAGACTTCCAGATAAATATGATATTCAGTTCGCGTTTGTGATGATATGAAAACTAATTCTGCCAACCCCGACGCTACCTGGGGGGTACTTGTCTGCCCTACCCCTAGAGTGTATATAAAAGTCACAAAATAAAACTCAATGCATATAACCTCAAAACATTTTTCTAAATTCAGGTTTTTGAGAACATGTCGTAATCATTAATAATAAATATATTATTCCAATATTGTTTCAATTTTCTCTAGTGTATGTTATATTCGGTAAAACTGACGCGCCCTCCTCTCTTCTAAAGTCGCTGTGCCCGACAGCGTCTCTAATAAACTGTATTTTATTGTAATACTCACCGACACTTGTACTATTAGAGATTGCAATAAAGATTTGAATTGAATTGAAGATTTTCAACAGTTGCCACATACTTTTTATGTTTTTATGAAAATTAACAACAGTATTTCATTAATTATTTTAAGATTTCATTATAGAATTAGTTGTTAAAAAGTGTTTTTTATGTAGGCGCACACGTTACGTACTATGTCGACATTTCGTAGTGATGGGACCGACAATCGTTAAATAATCAACAGAAATATTGGAAAATCGCTCACAAATGAAATAAAAATATTTATATTCATCAAAAGATTCCGATGTATTTTCTCGGTTCATTGATCCACAACGACGGCAATATTGACCGAGACGTAAGGAACAGGATAAACGCAGGTTGGATGAAATGGAGACAGGTCTCAGGGACCATATGCGATTCGCGAATGCCCTTGAAACTCAGGGCAAAATTTATAAGACCATAGTTATTATGCAAGTTACAAGTACTAAGCTATAGCAGCCACTACCACTAACGCCGAATTTCTACCTTCCTTTAACATCTGAGGGGATGTTGTTCTTTGCGCCATCTACCTTTAATTGTGTTATATCGTTATCCAACAAATGTCTTATACAAAGAGACAAAGTATCTGACAGTTCGACAGCTCTATATTCTAGCAGCTTTAATACGCTTTCATAAAACTGCTACTAGAACAAAAAATGTTTCACAGCGCTCTGCACGCCGCAACACATGGTACCTTCCACATACTCGCACAATGTTCGCTCAGCGTGCATTCTCATACAAAGGTGCATTTTTGTATCAACATTTTGATCGTACCATTAATATACTGCAATTGTCACGCCATATCTGTAAGCAACAAATCACTACTTGTCTCTTGTCACTAGATTACGACAAAACGGAAAAAATGCTTTATGTTGATAGATGACGAAATGGGGCCTGCTCCTCACGCATTACTTTTGACGTTTCTCAGTCACAATAACAAATAAAATATAAAGTAACTATTTGAGAGCAAGCTACAAAATTCGAGCATTACACCTCGAACGCCAATTATCTATTGGGAATAAATATCAAACCTTTACTTATCGAGAGTTCATGCTTCTCTTAGTTTTAACAATACTTGCTCAGTCATCTACAATATGTCTGAGATCTAATGTGCAACACCTAGGTTATTTATATATCGTCTGTGAGCCATATAATTAGTAGCTTTTAAAATATATATATATATATTCTCCTCATTACGTAGCTAACTAGTGTAATGTTACAACTATTGTTGTGACTTAAACTCAAACTCCCAGAGTGTGACTCGTATGGTAATGTGTAGGCTTGTGTGAAGGTAATAGGATAATTACTGTGTTATGTAATTAATATTGTTATATTAAATGTAGTATAGTAATATTAGTGTAGCTTACATGTTTAGCTCACAAATTCATTCTTATCCTTCTATGTCACATATTGTACAGCTAAACGTGAGAAGTAGCACGAGTTCTATATAATATCTTACAGAATTAAAGCACTCGTCGTGTGTTTGAGGATCCAGGCCCCAATGAAATACATGTAGTGAAACTGCATACATTGTATCACTAGAGTACCCTACATTCGTGTTATTATTTTCGCTATTTTTATTAGCTCTGTATATTATATTTAGTGAAGGCAATTACCGGTATCAGTTAGGATATTGTTTTTGTCTTTTATTGTAACATCTGTACTCGCATATAATGTCTTAGTCTTTGTCGTAACAAGGAGACTACACAGTTAGGTACTCAAATCTACATTATTTGCCTGTCTCCACCTATACTTTGAATACTTTAAAATACATTAAAATTATTATGATGTCAAGAAAACGTAAACTCATGTATCGTCTGTATTGTAAGCATACCTACTCGATATGATTTATTTATTTATTTTCTTTTATAACTTCTTTCTTTTTTCATTTATAATATACATATTATTGCGGCCATTCTACATGATGTATTGTGAGGAACGGATGAGACTGAGTCCCACAACACGGGATTTATCCTAGTGTGGAATTCAGAGCACATGGAAATGTATTACTCGTATGTTATTAAGTCAGGAAAGAAATAAACTATTATTATTATTATATTTTTTGCATAATTGGTGAATCGCAAATATGGCATCCATAGTCCCTCGTCGTGGCATAAACCCAGACTGGTTTTGGGTAACCTCACTCTCTTCTCTTATTCGTCTCACTAGCACTTTCTCCCAAATTTTATTGTATGGGACATGAGCTTTATCAAAAGTATCACCCACCTATGGAACAGTTTTATAGCTTATTTAAACACAATAAATGGGCTACGATCACGTGTATACTACGCACAAACACACGTGTGCGACGCATGCAAGCGCGCCGCGTCCGCGTCGTGGGCTCGGTATAACCGTGCATGTGGGCGGTCTGTTATGTTACGAGGCGCAACAACACGATAGGTTCCCAATAGCTTATCCCTTTTGTCACAGCAGCCTGGTGTCGGGCGGCGAGTCGGAAGAAGAAGACGACGGACACATGCATCGGCTGCGACCGAGTCGGCTGGCGCGCGCCGACTCGGCCTCTTCGGGGGAAGAAGACGAAGAGGATGAAGGATTCCACCTGCTCACCGCTGAGAACCTATTCTCCACTCTGCTGCACAGGGTACGCCGCCTGTACTGTACGATCTAGCCTGTTGCTTAGCGGAATCGGAAGTCTCCAAACGCATGCACCGCTTCGGCTTGATTGCCTGCCTTGATCTGATTTTGCATTTTGTTGCGTTTATAAGAACTGTTTGCTTACTTCTGATGTATAAGCGACGACTAAGCGCTAAGCGAAACTAAAACTAAAAGCCGAACGTAGATTATATCAGTTCCAGAAAAGAAGGACAAAAACTCCCTTGTGGTTCTCTTAATAGTTCAACGGTGGAGAAGGGTTCACTTTTATGTACTTTTATAGTACAAGGTCTCTATGCGTCCTTCGAAATCGAGATAGAGGGCGTATTTGAATTTTAACGAAATGGTATTTTGTAAACCGCCTGATTAGATCCTCAAAACCATGTTATCTGATGAGTGTAGCGCCTTAATAAAAGGCAGCATTTCGGTGTAGTGAGTAATCGAACTATTGCTATTTGAGTTCCGGCTCTGTGCAGCCAGTACACAAACAATAAGAGCGGGCCATATTCCACTTGACACCGGATTTTTACACATTTTTCACTTTAAACCCAAATTTTGTGTCGCGTACTCTCCATTTAGTGGGTTGTATGTTTGTGGAGGAGGGTTGGATTAAGGGCTGGCGGGGAAAATGCCGATCGGATGAAAATAAACAATTATTTAGTATAAGTATGTGAAGTACTTTTAATCACTTATGTTACAGTTCAGTGTATCTTACAGTCTCTTAACATTGGGTTTCACAGCTTAAGGGGTGAACGTAAACTTTAAAAAAATAGCAAATTAAATAAAGCAAATCATATCAGTATTATAAATTTCTTAAAAAATCTTTAATATTAGAGATATAGATTTTTTATTTGTTAAAAAAATTAGCATCTGGAAATTCTCAAATCGAAATTTGACATTTACAAATTTTGGAATTTTACCTTACACTACAGATTACATGCTCTGTGCCCAAGATTCAGGAATGTGGACAATTCTAGTTTTACTAAATTATTCTAGAGCCTTTGACTCTTTAATATTGATTTGATGATTTCAAAAATGAATGAAAAGGTATAATCTTAGATAGCTTCGACAAAAGGTATTCCTCAAGTGTCTATTTTGGGCCCGATCCTTGTTATTTTGTGTATGGCAGATATACAAAACCATATAAAATACTGCAAGTATCACTTACCCAGGTGTGCAGCACCGTTTACGTACGTACAGTTCATTACATGGACGCAGTTTACGGCCCTAACTATAAGCACGAACTCAAACACTTTTACAAAGAGACCAAAACGCGTGCGCCCGCTTCTGCTTTAATATTCCCCCAAGAGCGCATGAATTATAAAAATGAAGCATCGCCGTGAGTTGCACTCAGCATGCCTAATGTTTGGTATTATGAAGCACAAACAGGCTTCCTATCTCTATGAGGAATGTTCGTGGATGTCCGCCCGTAGATCGCAGGGATCCCGTTAGTGTGCACCGCGACTCTCCGCAATCTCATCGCTCGGCCGCTAGCGACTGCTGGAATAATATTCCGCCGCCGTTGAGGAATCTGCAAAATGTCCATTCCAATATATAGTAATGTTCATGGTGCGCTACAGTCATACGTTTGTGTGATACACGAATCATATTTGTTTCAGTATGTATTTGGTTGTATATTTATTTATTATAGTATTTTTTGCATATATTTAAAGTATATATGCCTGTACTCGACCTCACCAAATGGCTCCGACGGAAGACCAGCGTTGGCTAGCAGCCGACATCGTGCTGAGTTGGGGCCAATTTGCGACAATTTTTTTTTTTTTTTTTTTTTTTTTAAACGATTATAAGATTGCGTTTGACCACTGTCTCATTTGATGTTAAGCGACGACGCGGTCTAAGGTGGAGCACGCAAACTTAGAAGGAACCTATTCACTCGCAAATTATGTATTGTATTTTTTTACAATTCTTTGTTAACTTTATTTGTACAATATTGTGTATGTCACAAATAAACTTTTTCTATTTCTTCTCATCAACACCGCAATGCCTGATAACGAAGGCGTTCGAACAGTGTGTGTCACCAGTGATGACTTACGGAACTGAAACGTGGTCTCCGAATGGCCCTTGTGAGCAGGCTCAGAGTAGTACAATGAGCTATAGAGAGGGCTCGGGGACGGCCATTGACCAGGTGGACAAACGACCTGACTAAGATTGCAGGAAAAGGCCGGACGCGAGCCGCTTCCAACCGATTCTTGTGAAAATCAATGGGGAAGGAATATGTGTAGCTTAGGACGTCTTTTGGTTGCGATGATTACGAAATCCGTTTAAAATGCTTACATTTTAATGAATATATTGTGGTGTCTGCAATGTTATTTGTGAAACGTTTTACAATATGATATTTGTAAATGTTCAGGTCCGTGCACTGACGAACCGCCTCAACGGTGAAGAAGGCCCCGGGTTCGCTCAACACTCTCTGTTAAACAATCTACAGTCGCCATTCTTCAATAGGTAAATCAACCGATCTTTCATTCGATTGGCTTACTCGTGCTTTAAAGGCTGTTTACACGCTCACTCACACTCACACTCACATTCAATATTGGCTGTTATATTATAAGGCCAAGTAACAATACTCTCTACGTACGTTGGTATTCTCCCTTGCGAGAGTTATCATCGACGGCGCCCGTTACCTGAACAGTTAACGGGTCTTACCCTACCTTTACCGATGCTACGCTCTGTTCTCACCCATCATACGGTCATTTCTGTGTATACAAACTGAATTGTAAGACTGGATTTGATTGTTATGAGAGTAAGGCCTTCTTAAGTAAGTTCAGGTCTTAAAAATTTAAAAAACAGTGTGTAAGTGAATGTGGGAATATGGTGAATGGAGCGTTACATTCCTCTATGATCAGCCAGCAGGTGTCCGGAGTGTAAGCTGGGTGTGGCAGAACTAGCATGAAAGCGGAATTAATGCAGGAGAAATGAGAGCTCCGAGAAGTGTGATTGGAGTGAAACTGAAAGACTGGGTGAAGAATAGTGTGATAAGGGAATGTTGTGTGTAAGCGGAGATATCGTCACTGAGATTGAGAAAAGTATGTTGAATGTATGATAAGAGATAGACTGCGCAGGTCCGTGTATTAAACATGACAAGCCTCCACTGCTGCGGGCGCGCCGTTGCTATTCGCCGAAATAGGAAAGACACACTAAAGTTTCACATTTACAATTCAATGTATTTATCATTTCGTCCGGCACAAGAATAACATCACCCTGAAGTACTGTAACGGCCGTTTTCAATAACTTACTTACAGTTGACCACTAGTTGCTACCAATGGTAGCTACCGGCGTTTCAATAAACAAAGATTGACAGTGTATATTTATCCACCATGCTTATCTACCTGTCAGAGGGTCCGGAGGCACAATCTCTAACCATAGTTAGACCCGTTTCATGGAGATGATGAGCAATGCGTTTCGGAGCCGCGCTACTGATTATGTGTCGGTAGCTTGAATGACAGACGGTTGGAGTTCTCACCTTACACCCAATTTCGGAAGATAATTGTTCGGTTACACAGATATTTTTGTACATAAACCTACTATAATAGAGTTTTAACTAAAAAGATGGAATTATTCACTGACGATAGTGATAAGTTGATGAACTATATGAAGCCGGAGTATTCCATTTTTTTATACATACTGTAGGTACTTATAGCTATAGCGTTTGACCACTATCTCACGTGATGGTCTGTGACGATGTGGTCGAAGATGTTATCACGCTAGACCTAGAATGCTCACTGGCTCTCAAGGACTGTTACCTGAACGCACTATGTATTTGGTGACAGTTTTTCAAACTTGAGGGTGGTAGCTAGCCTGGCCGGTATTCGAAAGTACCTACCCTACCACCATACTGGGACTTTGATAACGAGGTTACCTTCACCGGAAGCTCAAGCCGTTGTTGGGATCGAACCAGTGTCCGTCAGTTTAACAGCCACCGATCACCCCGCTGAGCTAGGTATCTTCGTTAAAATCCGAGTTGGTCTATAGATTTCATATAAATAAAAATTACATGTATAAATCTATATTATGGAGCGTCCATTAATTACGTGATGTGTTTTGGGGTCAAACTGAACCTCACCCATTCTTACTTGGGGGAGAGGGTGGTCTCGACAAATATGTGAATAAATTAAATAAAAATATTTTTCGAGTGATTCTATTCTACGTTCTTAATATTCTCATATGATAGACCTATAAGCTACCTATAATATATAAACAAATTATTGTTTTAAATAAATCCTACACAATGAAGCACAGCTATTATCGCCAAAATTACCTTACGTAATTTATGGACGCACCTTTTACCTATTCGCAAATGAGATTCTAAAAATGTTGCCACATTATTAATAAGCCGAGTGAAACCAAAGCTTTCGGAGCGCTAACTAGAGTAGCGTCGCTGTCTGTCATTAATCTCCGATAGGCGTGTGCAGATTTGATATTGAAACGCAAGTAACAGTCGCTGATACTTTTACTGAAAGGTAGAGATAGCAACTACCGTCAAAAGTAAGTAAGATATTGAAAACGGCCGTAACAAGCTTAGGATCAAAGATAACAACTATACTCGTACTAACAGTATGCTACTAACACAAAAATCATTCCATTATAGTCAAAATATAATAATCCCACCAATATTATAAATGTGAGTTTGGATGGATGGATGGATACCTTATACTCGGTCACGCCAGAACGTCTAAACGAATCTGGATGAAATTTGGCACAGAGATAGATGAGTCTGGAATATTACATAGGCTACTTTTTATACCGGTAAAATGTATGATTCCCGTCAAATAATTGATGTAGCGGGAAAATCGTAATCCACGCGGGCGAAACCGCGGGGCGCTACTAGTTGTAACATAATCCATTAATAATACTACAATAATATCATCGTTATCGATCATATTTGTGCAGATTTACTTAACGTTAATGTCAATAATTCATTTAGAAATGTTCATTAATACTGATTTTTAATAGATTTGTTTAAAATGTAAGCTTGTGTTTTTGTTTTAACTAATATATATTGAATGTTCGCGCACGCAGCCCACACTCGCCGCGGCGGAACCCCTTGTGAGTGTGTAACTCTATAACTGATACAGCGTTATCGTGAACTTGACCGCCCGCACAGCGCGGACTCTAAACAATCGATGTATTTGCTCTAGTTCAGACGCTACCAATTAACGTGTGTTTTACGTTTACACACACTGATGTAATCGTGACTTCCACTTACAAACTTACGTCCATTACGTAGTCGTTTTTAAAATATATTATTTTCCGTTCCACGCAGTACTCACAGGTATATGGAAAGTAAAAGGAGTGTTTCTGAAACGTAAGTTGCGCATCCCTATTATATCGTTCTATTGCTACTGAAGACATGACTTCCTACGTTACATCACGTGAGAAAATCTAGGTCGAGCGCGATTACATCTTCGACCATCGTCACTGACCGTCGAGAGCGATAGTGCGCAGCGCCTTCTGAGGGTCACAAAACATACTGCGCTCGCCAACCCGCCTGCCAAGGGTGGCGAGTATTGGTAACACCCCCCTCCCCCCATCCTTGAGGAAATCAATGGGGGAGGCCTATGTCCAGCAGTAGGCGTTCTATGGCTGAGACTAGACGAATGGAATGTGTTCCTCCGCTGTTGGCGGGGCTTACTTGCGGCTGAGGTGCCGCTGTCCCCGCGGTGCCTGCGGTGGGCAGTGTGCTGGTGCAGGGGACGCCACGTGACTCGAGGACTTCAGGATCGTACCCGGCGGGAAACACAGACTCGGACTTGGCAGTACGTGTCAATGGATAAATGACTCGAACGGAGCGCCGTACGCACCGCTGGAGCATGTACCGTGCAGCGTGGCGCTCCGCCGCGCCCACGACTCGACTCCTCCGACGATGCTAATGGGGAAGGTGGAATTGAACTGTGCCATTCCGAAATATATCCAGCCGGCTCTAGCCTCTGCCGGCGTTCCGGGCTCTGGCCAGCGGAAACCCATGTTCTATGTTCATTTTATGACTCACGCGATGGTTATATCTTTGAAGTGCAACGAGCGCTGAGTGTGCAGTCGCGACCGTGTTTAATGTGACGAGTTGTTCCCACAGGCGCGAAGGCTGGGGCTCCCGCGATCTCCACGCGGATTTCGACTCTATGTTCAACAAGTCGCGCCAAGCGATGCCCCGAGGTGAGTCCCGACAGGCTTGCGCACGCGCACGCGCACTCGCACGCGCACACGCACACGCACACGCTTCGCGCACGGGGAAAACGTCGCGATAGACCGCGGCTCGCTCGGCTCACTAGGAGCACCCAGGCTTGACCGCCGCTCGCCCGCACCGACCACTGTTTCATAACATTTGCATCGAACGCCGCCCAGCGCCTCCGCATGTCGCGTGTCTCCGTCCGAGTACAGTGGCCGCTGTACGCACGACACTCGGCCGGCACAACGTACCGGTCTGTGACGTCATACGTGTTGACATCCCGCTCTTAGGAACCGTCACGTTTTAAATCGCATCTAGTTTCTATTTGTAAACTGTATTGCAATGTAACTATTCTGTAAGAAGCTTACAGAATAAGCGTATTCGTGAGATAGTTTTCGGAACAAACGAGTACTGACGTACCTACTGAGTCGATCTCTTACAGTGTTGTGTATTTTTTTCGTAAAACATTACAATACAATACAAAACACTTTGTTGTACACACAGGGAAAAACAATACAACATAACATTAATTAAATGTTAATTTCTGGAGACGTATGGCATTATTTATCTCACAATCACAATTTGGCATTCGACGTGACGATGAAAGACGTGAACACGTGAACATATCGGAGATGTGTATATGAGGCGTATACATAAGGCTGACATATTCTACATAATGTGCTATTTATGCAATTTCAGTACTTTCAAACATTGTTTGGAGAAACATTTTGGTGAGAATAAGTCTTAAAAAATCCTTCTTTTTATATTGAAATATTCATGTGCAGACATACACAGCTGTGGAACAACGCGAACTCCCCAGGAACCGACTCCGCCTATCGCGTACCTACCGAGTACGCCCAGGGTGGCTGGCTACACCTGCGGGTCAGGTTAGCGCCGGTCAAATATTGGGAGTCGGCGCAAGTTCTTTTTAAATCAAACTCGTCGCATAAAAGTTGCAAAAATCGATAAAGAAACTATAGTAAACACAAAGGGGAGTATTCACGGACGTAATATCAGTGGCAATATGGGGAGAGTGAGGGTGGGGACGGGCTCGGCTACGGCTGCACACGCGTCCCCGGCAGTAGTGCAGTACGACATGTCAACGGCTCTCATCACCGTCTCAGCTGTGGCCTCCCCCGAGTTGTATAACATTGTAACTGTTGGAGAACTTGGCCGTTGTCAGCGCTGTCGTCGTCGAGCGTTGAACTATTGTTCGTTCCAAACACATACATATCGACCCTCGGGAATACAATGTCAACAAGTTAGGTAGACAAATCTATTTGACAATCCGTCGAGGGACTTAGATCATAAACAGACAGACAAACGGGAAATGCGACTTCCTTTTATACTACGTAGGTATTGATTAACATTGTCGCCATAATGTTTCAGTTAAAATACTTTAAATTGAAAATATCCGTGTCATTAATATAATGGGGTTTTCAATAGGCACGCGCGAACTTTGGCAGCGCACAGCGACCGTCTCGGTGAAGCGATAGCTATCAAGTTTAGCATGAATATATATTTAGACGTGACATTCGGCGGTTTCACCCGCGGACTATAAATCATTGTAGAAAAGTTCAGTAAATTTTATTTATTTATTGGAAAACAAACAGCTTAATGAATAAGTTTATATTCATATGTCTTTCATATGATATACTATGTTTTCATTTATTCAGACACTTTCCACATATAAAACTATTCAGTCCAGTTACTTATATAATCTTTGAAAAAAAATGGAGGAGAATTAAAAAAATAAATGTATATAATGTCTAAAAATCTTATTAAGTAAATATTTGTATTTCCATCTATCTATTATTCATAGGCGAATCTATCTAGTTACATGATACGAGCCCACAGCAATCCACCCCACCGAGAACGATACTATGGACAAACACAAGGTCTGCCACCTCTCTACGCTGTTCCAATGGCAACACAAAGCTTGTGTTTTAAAATGAACAAAACGTAAAAACTTATTCTGTATTTTTTCTACTTTGCTGATTGTACAAATCCCAAAAAGCCCACGTAATGTTTAAAATGAAACGAGGCACGTCAATTATAACACAATTTAATGTGATCAATGCAGTGTACAATATTTACATTTTTATTTCTAGTCATTCAAAACCAAAAGCTTGCGCGTTTTAGCGACGTACAGCGCCATCTATGTTAATTTGTGGAAACTAAAATGGTGAACAGTTGAGTGCGTTCTACATGGCGCGTACTACTTGACATACATTTTGGACATTTAATCACCGATATATGTTTCGTAGCGAGGACTCCAGACCTGTGAAGCGTATTCTAGTTAACTTCGCACAAGCGAACTATATAATATTTTAAGAGTTTTAACGGTTTTGAAGTTCTTTGTGATTCTAAAGACGAATCCTAACGTTTTTTGGCTTTGGTGACACCTATGAGTATGTGTGTCACCAAGATCTCTAACAATATCTACACGTTTCAATATCTGCTGGTTAAGTGTGTAATCACTATGATGTACTCTAGGGAACCCGCTGAAAGTAATGCAGTTACATTTAGATATGTTCAAGTTCAGTTTGTTAATGACACAATATTCGTGCAACCTGTCGAGATCCTGCTGTAGCAGTGAAGCAGCAGTTTTGATAACCTTGTAAATATTGATATCATTTAAAAATAGTATAAAAAGCAGAGGTCCTCAAATAGAGAACCTTGTGGCACGCCCGAGGGGACAGCAGAGAGAAAAGTGCGAGGAGAAACCATTAAGAGCCACAGTTTGACAACGATTTTGAACATGTGAATTAAACCACCTCAAGAGAACCCCATGAACACCTGCGGCTTGTAGCTTTTCTAGTAATATGGCATGATCGATTCGATCGAACGCTTTGGCACAATCAGTATAATTAACGATTATTTGTCCACCCGACTCCATCCCACGAGATAAATCATCCGAGAAAGCCAGTAGGTTAGTAACAGTGGAAAAACAACATCATAGTCCAACCACATCATTTTAGTAGACATGTTCTTCTCTGTACTTGAAATTGCATAAATAGTTAGCTGTATTATCTATGTTGAAGTGTTTAGAACCGCACGCGCACGCGTAGTTAGAACCGCTCAGCACAGCACGGGCTACGAAACTTACAACAAGCAAGCTTCGACTAAAACAAATGAATTAACTGTTACCGCGCTCTCGGACCATAACCCGCGCCCGTTGACAGTCGACAGCGCCTCACATGTTGGCGACGTTTTCCACCGTCCGAATAGTTTTCATTTAACATCTCCATCTATAACAGAATACAGATATGTATCAGATACTGTGCTCTGGTATAGTCTGTGTGGGTTTGTTCATAGAATTCATTAACATTGTTTTTATTAATGATCTAACCAGTTTTTTTGCATTGTAGTTTGTGTTATATTTGTATTCAATTTGCATTCTTTGTGCAGGTGTTGACTTTCTCCTACCCGCTAACACTAGCAGGAAAATGTTGCGTTGCTCTCAGTCATAAAGTTACTTTTCACTATGTAGATTGAACTCGCATGACGTGTACGACGGCATTTCACGTCACGAACATCGTTTGGCAATGCAGTAAACTCGTACTTGAGTAGTAGTCAATCGCACGACACGAACATTATTTGAATGTTTCGTGATCTGCAACAATGATCAGTGCAGCATCTCACGCAGTGACTGTTAATTAATTTGTTTAGAGAGCGATCACGGCATAGATGTGTAGATAGTGGATGTGGTAGCACTCGATGTATCCGTAACGTGATCGAGAACTCCGGCCGGGGACCCGCAACCGTCGTAGGTATAGTCGACGTTACCTGCAGCCAGACAAGGACAGAGGCAGGGGTGGGGGGGGGGGGGGGGGGGGGGGGACGCATGCGAGGCGGCCAGAGGAGCGAGCAGTAGTGAGGTTGTGTTGGTGTGGTTGCAGTTGGGTTGCGCGTTACACTGCATGCTCCGACCCAATCTACACTTCACAGCGGCGCCGGCGCGAACCACAAACCCGCCACAAACGACACACACGAATAGGTACTAAACTATATTATTTTATTTTGATCATGTGTTATTTTTGTGTTCCGCACGGTGAGCCGCGCCCGATGTCAGAATAGAGATGCCTCTATTGTGGAATATTAAATTCGATACCGCTATGCCATCGTAGTGATGCTCGAATCATTATTATTTGTAAATAATATCGAAATCGAAGCAACATTTTAATGCATACTTTTGTGATTTGGTTTGGCAACATCGAAGCTTAGTGTGCTCTAATACAGTCGTCGTAGATTCCATTAACTGCTAACGTACCGTATCGACATAGATCGTCTATTAACCGAGAGCTCGAGGCCGCCGCGCCGACGCGACGCCGACGTCGGGCGCGACACCCGCGCCGGGCGGGTCTCGAGTCTCGCCTCGATCGGACACTGTACATACACCATCCCAGCGAGCGTTCTGCATGATCGAACGTGTGTTTTTCGATTAAATTTCAGGCAGTAGGAAGAGCGAGCACCGGACTGAAAAGAGTGAAGTCGGGGAGATAGAGGAGAGCGGGCTCGACCTGTCGGATCTGGACCTCAGTCGTATAGAGTTCTCCGAGCGGGAGATGCGCGCGCTGTCGGGGCTGACGCCCGCGCTGTCGCGGCGGCTGCAGCGGCAGCTGCTCGCGCACCTACCGGCCGCAGCCGCTCGCGACCTGCGCCGCACGTTGTCGCTGCACGCCGCGCCGCGCCGCCCCGCGTCGCCGCCGCGCGCCGCTCGCTCGCACTCCGCTTCCGACACTCGCCGCCGCCGCACACCGCCGCCCGCTCCCGCCCCCGAAACCTCCGGTGCCGCCCTCGACCATCCGCCGGAGAATGCGACGCTGCCGCGGCCGCGGCGACGCTCGACGCCGCCCATGCTTCCGGACGCCGAGGCGCCGCGACGGGCCTCCGCCGACCGGCCGCTGCTCAGCAAGTACCTGACGCCGGAAAAGCGGGCGTCGCTCGAGGACGGCCCCGGGGCGGCGGCGGCAGGCGGACTGCATCTGCGCCGGGGCCCGTTGCGGTCGGCGGACGAAGGACCCCGCAGGCGCGTCTCGAGATTCCTGCGATCGGATTTCTTCGACTCTCCGGCTGATGAAAGCGCTTACGCCGAGCTCAGGAAGGAGAAGGAACTTGAGACGCAGAAGATCCTGAGAGAGATCAGGGAGAAACGCAACAGAGCCGCGGAGGCGGCTACAGCGAACAGCCCCGTGGACGCAGATGAAATCGGTGTCCGCAAATGCATTTCGCCTATCGGGGTTTTGTCCGCGAAAGATCGCAGCAGATCGAACGCTCCGTTTTTACCAAGCCTTGACAATATTAAAGAGACCGCGATCGATGCGTCCGCTTTGTCCAACTTTAAGCAGAAGCCCCGCTTCGATGACAGCTCTTCGAAAGACTCCAAACTGATAAGGCCGAAAAGTTATCCTGTCAAGACACTAGATTCCATTGATGAACCCTGCGAAAACGTTGAATTTGAAGACATCTGCGCCAAAGACAGCGATAACAAAGACAAGAGGGAATCGAAACTGATACGACCTAAAAGTTACCCTACCGGTAGTCCTTCTCCTGAAAAAGTCTACATTAGCCGCAACGTCAACAAAGATAATGATGGTCTCCCTCAAAGTATACCCAAAAGTGAAGTGTCTAGTTCCGAAACAAAAAGTGATGTGGAAGTAAGCTTCAGTATTACTTTGCCCAAGAAAAAAAACGAAGTGTTAATTAAAAGTGATGGAATAAAAACGAATGAATTTCAAGATAACTCTCAACTAGGAGACAATAAATCATCTAGTAGTAGTTTTACATTGAAAAAGTATCAAGTTGTAAACTGTGATCCTGAAAAGACCGAAATAACAGAACATAAACATAAAAACGGAAACTCCATTAAAAGTAGTATTGATGATAATGGCAAAACACTTAATAGTGAAAGAAAACTATCAAATAGCGCGTCTAAAAAAGAAATTAACAAAACAAACGACTCTGAAACGAACGAAAAGAAAGGAACTATAAAGAAAAAGATAATTAGAAAAGTTTCCTCAAAATCAAAGACTGAAATTGGTAGTGGTCAAGATATTATTGATGCAAAAACTACAATTGAAAAAAAGAAAGTGACAAAGAAAATTAAAGAAAAGGCTGACGATGACCCTGCTAAACCTACACCTGCAATTAAAAAGAAATCAATGTTGCAGTCGATAGGGCATAAGTTAGAAAAGTTTACTTCTAGTAAATCAAGCTCGCCTGAAAAAATAGCTGACAGCTCTAGAGCTAATGAATCAAAGAAAGAAATGACTAAAATAAAAAGAACGCAACGGGAGCAGTCTGTGCCCGTGAACGTCGAACATCTTACTGAATCAAATCTTATTAAGAGGGCTGTCACATTAACAGACGTCGCTGCTTTAGAAACTCAACCTCCAAATAATAAAACCACAGTGTCTAAAGTTTTAGGTCTATTTAAGAAATTCGAGCCTAAGGAAAAAACAAAACCTGTAATGGAAAAGTCGCAAAGTGTAGACACAGCTGACTTAAGTGATAAAAATGAGGTAATCATAGAATTACTTAACGAAAATCTTGAGAAAGATAAGCCCCGGCGACCAACCTCTTTACTTCTTAACGGTTTAAGTCGCAAAAACAAATTCAATAGGTCATCAAGTGATAACGTTTCGAATTTGACCACCGAGAACGATGATCAAATAGTACTTAGGAAAGAAAGCGATGCCAACACAAGAAATAAAAACAGTTTAAAATTAGATTTCTCCAGATTGCCAAGAGTTAAAAAAATAGTTCCTACTGATCCTGTGATAGAACCGCAAATCGTAAATAGTTTCTTGGATGATGATGATGTAGACACCGAAAAGAAAAATGTCTCTGAGAAAAATACCATTACACTAAATAGTTTTAATAACGATATCGAGACTCATAGTCGCAATCGCTCTCGGAGTCGGTCCATCATCTCAAATGCCGATCTCAAGTCTGAAGTCACTACGGAGGCTAATAAATATTTGTTTAAGAATCCTGTATCGCCTTCAGACAACAGCACGACCCAGCCCCTTAGAAATCATGAACCGACCTCTCCCGAAAGAGAAGATATCGTCGACAGAATACGAAGGAAGAGCTTTTATTCTAGATTCAATGAGAAGAAACAAAGACGAAAAAGCAGTTTAGTGGGTCCCGGTGCAACAGAATACGATCCTTTAGCTCGTATACACGCTCCTCCGACGGAACCCAAGTACGATGTATCTCCCCCTCCTCCCGGAACCTACGATCTATCTCCTGGACTCTCCGCCTCGTCCGACATTTCACCGTCTACAGAACGTTACAGATCTCTTTTGAGCGAACCCCTCAGTACTAGGAATAATCTAAGATATGAAAACTATGGCCTGAACGATAAAATGAGCGCGTATCGGTCCCTCGACCGCAGCGACATCAGAAAATATCCGGGAAGCAGAAGCTACCTAGATTACGAGCAGCCCTTATCGTACGGTGCTCAGAGATACTCCAGGACTAAGTCGCTCCTGGACAGCTGCGACGGTACCGGTGACAACCTGACGACCTCGCTCAGGGACCCGCTCAAATACAATAGAACCATTTCCATGTACGCTCCCGGTAACTACGCGACGTACAGACCCAAGAGAACTCACAATCCTGCAATCATTCTGAAAGAGAGCGAAAAAGAACCGAGCCCCGAAAATATCCTTGACAGAATCAAACAAAGGAAAAACTTTTCAATCAGCGTCACCAGAAAACCGGATCCCGGAAAGGACCCGCTGCCGAGGTGTGTAAACATATCATGTAGTAAATGTCACCCCAATCATTCTTAATAACTCCCCGAACATAAATACAACTCTGTGCACGCTTCATGCTTTTTGGATTACATTTTTGAGTACTAATGCTAGTTTTAAAACCCTATAGATTTAGAATACATACAGATATAAGACACAATACATATTCCTAATGCATACCATTGTAGATAGCTGACGATAACATATAAACCATGTACATTTATATCAAAACACTCTTCATCTATAAATGCTGGTCGTAATGGACGTAATTGACATAAAGATTGGGTTAGAACATTATGTATGTTTAAGCTTATGAGCTCGATAATGTCGCACCGCTCGGGGGCGCGGGGCGGGCGTCGAGCCCCCCGCCCCACCGACGTGACGCTGGTTTTGTTTGCAGATCCCCTGGCCCATCTAAAGGCGAAAGCGACGGTACAGAATGCTCTGAGAAAATTGACTGAGAGGAACTATTGACTTTACTAATATTACATCGTGGAACCAAGCATTTGTTTCTGTTTGTGTTATTTCAAAGCAGCCAATAGATTTATTTTTAACTTACGCTTGTTGTTAGGCGCTGTTTTTTACTACCTGTTTTGAGGTATGATTGATTGAGGCTCTACTTGATATTCTTGCCAGGACATATCCTCATAATCGCCTTTATAATTTTATTCTAAGGAAGTTACGTAGAATCTCACCAGTAGTAAATGCATTCTCAGGAAGTTAGGTTAGGAAGTTATCTCTCCGGTAATGGATGCATCCTAAGACTGTTTAGTGGCAAATGTTTGTAAATCGCATTTTTATAATCAGCCGAATAGTGAGTGCTTTTCTGTGCTCCTTGAAGTTAGGGTCGCGATAGTATGACTACACTTAAATTAGGAGTGTGCAAAGCGCGGAGTACAAAAGTAATATGATCTGAAATAAATCATTGAATATAATTTGTAATTGCAACGTTTCTATAACTATTTTCGGTAATTGCTGAGTTTGAGTGTATTTAAAAAGAGTATATTTATCAGGTTTTCGAGCCATAACGTCATACATTGTTATAATACGAGTCGGAGCACGTAGCAAGCAGTGGACTGGTCCTTTAGTGTTACTCGTAAGTTAATGTTACGTGCCTTTGTGTAGAAGGAGTTGACTGGATTTGATATGTGGTCCTTTTATCGAATCGACAAGATTGTGTGTGTTTGCACAAATACGTTTTACTCGATATAATAGTATACATTATTTTTTAACTCTTCTTTAATGATTATTGTTATTGATTTACATTTGTGTATGCGATATACATAAGTCAATTTTAAGTTTAAATGTTTATCATAATCGATGAGTGTCGACCGCTAAGTCACGTCGTTACTGTTAGCGAATAGAATGGTGCTTACAACATTTGTTTAGATATAACTATTTATATAGAGCAGACATAGACTCGCATATTATGTACAGTGTTATGTGTTAGTGTAATGGTGTCGCACGACCGCGTTGTTTACTGACGCGTGCATTAGCGTGCCAAGTGTCTGTTGTCATTTCATCAACCGTCGACCAGAAAAATATTACAATAGTATTATTAAGCAATAATTTTATGCGAAAATGTTTTTCATCTGTGTCGTCTTTATTTATTTTACCTAGAATTGAAATTATTTAATTGTGTGTGGTGACTTTTAATATTGTTCATATGATTACTAGTTGAGTTGCGTGATGTAGACCGGGTACCTACGATGTAGACCGGGGTACCTACGATGTAGACCGGGTACCTACATGTAGACCGGGGTACTTACGATGTAGACCGGGTACCTACATGTAGACCGGGGTACCTACGATGTAGAGCGGGGTACCTACGATGTAGACCGGGGTACCTACGATGTAGACCGGGTACCTACATGTAGACCGGGGTACCTACGATGTAGACCGGGTACCTACGATGATACTGTGATGCTCCGATTATTATTGAAGATTCTATCACACATGTTTTGTATTGAATGTGAATAAATTATATAGTTGAATTATTGGAGTTGTTTCATTTGTAACCTCGCACTAACCGTGACCGTACTAACCGCCATAGAATTGAAAGAATGTGTCGAGGAGCGGCCCTGACGGCCAGGTTACGTGAAGTGCGGGGAGAAGCACTGATGGGTACGTAGGAACATTCGGAAGTTCGATTAATGCGCTCAAAAAATATCTGTAGGTATATTTAAAATCAACATATATTCGGAAAAAAAACCACATATATACACAATCCTACGCCTACGCCTACGGGAAATAGGTGTGAATTCATGTACATAGGTACATGAATTCACGCCTATTTCCCGTAGGCAGAGACCACAGATTAATATTATAATGTCGTGCATTTAAATCAATGTTCATCGAACAACTGGTCTTAATGTTCGCTCTGGATGGTAATGAAGCCTGTGTAAGAGTGAGTCTGTGGGTACTAAATGTTTTTCTCGCGGTCAAGCCCTAATTGATTTATTAACAATGTGTTCGACATCGCGAAAGTCTAAAAATGACACGGAACCCCTGATGGCAAGACCCTAAACACAAAAACAAGTGGCCATATGCAATGTATCCAAGGATATACCAAAGGCGAACCTGTTCTCGGCTGCCGGATTCCGATTTCCTTCCAAACTGCGTAGCGCCGATGCCGCGAGTCTCCCGCCGTCGTGTCCAGGTCAACGAACGCGCCATCAATATTGTTCCCCGAACGAATATCACACGTCATTTACTGCTACTCCACTAACGGCCGTTTTCAATAACTTACTTACAGTTGACCACTAGTTGCTACCAATGGTAGCTACCGGCGTTTCAATAAACAAAGATTGACAGTGTATATTTATCCACCATGCTTATCTACCTGTCAGAGGGTCCGGAGGCACAATCTCTAACCATAGTTAGACCCGTTTCATGGAGATGATGAGCAATGCGTTTCGGAGCCGCGCTACTGATTATGTGTCGGTAGCTTGAATGACAGACGGTTGGAGTTCTCACCTTACACCCAATTTCGGAAGATAATTGTTCGGTTACACAGATATTTTTGTACATAAACCTACTATAATAGAGTTTTAACTAAAAAGATGGAATTATTCACTGACGATAGTGATAAGTTGATAACTATATGAAGCCGGAGTATTCCATTTTTTATACATACTGTAGGTACTTATAGCTATAGCGTTTGACCACTATCTCACTTGATGGTCTGTGACGATGTGGTCGAAGATGTTATCACGCTCGACCTAGAATGCTCACTGGCTCTCTAGGACTGTTACCTGAACGCACTATGTATTTGGTGACAGTTTTTCAAACTTGAGGGTGGTAGCTAGCCTGGCCGGTATTCGAAAGTACCTACCCTACCACCATACTGGGACTTTGATAACGAGGTTACCTTCACCGGAAGCTCAAGCCGTTGTTGGGATCGAACCAGTGTCCGTCAGTTTAACAGCCACCGATCACCCCGCTGAGCTAGGTATCTTCGTTAAAATCCGAGTTGGTCTATAGATTTCGTATAAATAAAAATTACATGTATAAATTTATATTATGGAGCGTCCATTAATTACGTGATGTGTTTTGGGGTCAAACTGAACCTCACCCATTCTTACTTGGGGGAGAGGGTGGTCTCGACAAATATGTGAATAAATTAAATAAAAAAAAAATTGGTTGCCTGTAAAGTCGGTATACGGGCGAAAGTTTTACGTGACAACGACTTTGAGTGCCTTTCACTTTTTATGTCTGTCTCTCTCGCTCTTAGGCGGGCTAACCATGCCCGAGTGGAAGGGACGCGTGCCTCTCACTCGCTTTCATTGTGAGCGCATAACGTGAGCGGAGCGTAACGCAGTTTCTTGAAGTGTCACCCGGCAAACCAATTTATAAGACGTTGTCACGTCAATATTTTTCGAGTGATTCTATTCTACGTTCTTAATATTCTCATATGATAGACCTATAAGCTACCTATAATATATAAACAAATTATTGTTTTAAATAAATCCTACACAATGAAGCACAGCTATTATCGCCAAAGTTACCTTACGTAATTTATGGACGCACCTTTTACCTATTCGCAAATGAGATTCTAAAAATGTTGCCACATTATTAATAAGCCGAGTGAAACAAAAGCTTTCGGAGCGCTAACTAGAGTAGCGTCGCTGTCTGTCATTAATCTCCGATAGGCGTGTGCAGATTTGATATTGAAACGCAAGTAACAGTCGCTGATACTTTTACTGGCATAATTGACCACCATACTACACACATATTCTAGGCGAGTGTTCAGACTCGACACTCAATATTGGAGCCTACGTTACGTAGTATCATCACTCGACATCGGGTGAGATAGGGTCAAACACCAATAAAAGCTGATGAGGGCTCATATGTCGTAGAACTGTGACCGACGCGATGGTTGGTCGAGGGCGAGGCCACGCCCGCACGGCTCGACCCGGACGTCCCGGTGAGGATTACGGATGCAGGCTGCCTCGACAGATCCTCATCATGACATATATAACAGCGGTGACGTCTCACTCTACACTGCGCACAAACAGTAGGTATAATAATTCAAATTAATACAGAAATTAAAATTTGAAAATTTGGTTTAATCATTCTTATAAGATCATTTCATCGATCATACATCCAATATATTTATGTTTATCAAGTTCATCGCCGAGTATTTATTCCTGGACTATTTGTTTCAAATCTTGGAAGTGGTGAGCGTCTTCGTTGGCCAATTGATCGAGGAGGTCGTCTACACTCGTCCGAGGGAACCGATCCACCCACGAGGCGATCATACCCTCTGCACTAGCGGCGTAACGCTTCAGTTCTACATCGTCACCTGAAAACAAATCACTACATTTGTATGACCGACTAATACACGTGATAAGTTTAATGTGAATTGTACACACGCCCATGTTCGCTGACGAACTGGCCGACGACCGTTCACTTATTAGTATATTGGGAATTAAATCAGGCGCGGAAGAAAATAATTCATAGTCATTAGCATAGACGAGCCGGGAAAACGGGCTTTCAGTATAGTATATGGATTTACTCTTGTACCTACAATAAGGTGTCATTGTATGTATCTCACTAAAATATGTGACATTTCGTAAATGCGAAAGCACGGAAGAGTGAGACAAAGGGAAGTGGGCGTGGCCCTGATGCCTCAGTCGGGTGAAGCCGCGCATAGCGCCTAGCGTGCGCTTACCTAGCATCCGGCGAGCTTACTCCGTTAGAAACGACCTGCTGCCGCGCTGTAACAATCGCGTCAATGTGCCGTACAGCGCAGTGGGTAGGCCGTACAAGGCTTCAATATATATATATAGAGGTGTTTCGTACCAACCATAAATATTCACGTTTAGTTTTTGATATTTTCAGGACATTAATATTAACTTAGTGATAACTGATATTGTTGTAATCTACGAACCGACACGGATTTACCACGTGAGCCCTAGTCGGTTCGTAGATTACAATACTTTTGGAAGAAACTCGCGATAGTTTTCACTCAAACTGGTATTGTGATAGTAAGACAACCTACTGTGTAATGTGATAATGATAATTTTGCTCCCTCGACAACCATGCTACTCGGCTATTGGTTCTGGAATATTCTTCGCTACTCGGCTATTGGTTCTGGAATATTCTTCGCTACTCGGCTATTGGTTCTGGAATATTCTTCGCTACTCAATTTAGATATAAATATGGGACATAACTATGTGTAGTGTGTAGACAAGTGAGCTATGTATAGGTCTGTAATGTAACGGTTAGTGTTTAAGGTGCGCGTGTGTGTGTGTGTGAGGCAGTAACAAAGAACATATCAGACCCGTCGGACTCGTACAACCCATCGAACCTCCAACATCACACATCACACGGCGTGTCGGGCCGGGCCGGGCCCGGGGTGCGGTGTGGAGGACGGAGTGGAATGCACCGGGATGGCGCAGAAATTAGCGACACAGTGAGGCATAACTAAATATCTATTCATACGAGAATGAGGATTCCATTAAAGGCAGCTTCATATATTCATTAATGGAATAAAAAGGATAAAATTCCAAAAACTGCTTAATTTTCCTTTTAAATTCATTTGCGGGCAAGTTTCTTACACTAATTGACAATGTATGTATGTATGTTTAATAAAAACATACAAATGTTATTATATATTCCTAGTTTTGTTACTTTTACCGTCTAGTTCTGGGTATATGTTTCCAACAAAAATACTTCAAATAAAAAAAATATGTCACAAACAGATACTATTAATCCGAATTGTGCAAGCGAAGAGCCGTGGCTGGTAGCACAGACACGTAAAGGACGACGTCAGCGAGACAGGCAGGTAATTCGTGGAAACGGTTCGAGCGACACCGACTTGCAAGCTGTAGAACGTATGAGACGTATCCATGTATGCTTCCTCAAATCTGACACTACGGAGGAGTCCGTTAAGAAATATATGATCAAGAAATGCGAACACACACACTATTTAGTGGAGAAATTAACACTGAAGCACAACTACTACGCTTCATTCGTGATCACTGTCCCACATAGTAAGTTTGACTTTTTTATGTGTGCTGATAACTGGCCTAAACAAGTAGAAATAAGCCCTTGGTTTCGCCGGAGCGACGGGCGAGCGGTGCGCTCGTCCACCCGTCCAGCCTCTCCGACCAGCAGCGGTGCGGCAACTGCCACAGGAGCCAATCGCCGCTACGTCGACAAGCCTCGCGGTCGCACACTTAGCACCCCACCAAACGGGACCGATCAAGTATTGTAACCAGTTACGTAATATCACCACTGCAAGTACCAATACGGATTCGAATAGCATTGTCATATGTTTACAAAATATACAGTCAATTAACTCCAAGACGAAAAAACTTGAGGTGTTACTCGAAGATGACTTTAAGTGCAGCATTCTAGCTCTGACTGAACATTGGCTCACAGCCACACAGCTAGAATGCATTAATATAAATGGCTTTATACTTGCTTCTAGTTTTTGCCGTGATGAAGCACAAAAGCATGGTGGCTCATGTATTTTCGTAAATCGTAGCTTAAAAGTAATCGAAGTAGAACATTTATGTAATTTAAGCGTGGAAAGATATTGCGAGATATCAGCTATCGAAGTAATGAACTCGAAATTATTAATTATCTGTATCTATAGGAGTAATTTAACCAAAGTTTGGAACTTTCTCACTATATTTGACGCGCTTCTTGCGAGAATTAATGACATGAACAGTGAGTGTATGATAGTCGGGGACATAAATATAAACTCTTTATCAAATAGTTCAGAACATAAACACTTAACTGATATTCTCGTACAACATGGATTTAGAAATGAGGTCAATTTTCCCACACGTGAAACGAGCACCACATCATCATCTCTTGACCACATTTACACTAATTTGGGAACTAAAATGTTGAGAACATCAGCAGTACACACAAATATTAGTGATCATTATGGAGTACGTTGTGAGCTGACCTACCCCGCACCCGATCAGCCTTCTTCTGTTACTCGTAGATACACTGCCGCTGCACAAGAAGCTTTTGTTTTGGCTGTGGAAAGTGTGGACTGGGCCCCACTATACGCACGTAATAATTCACCACATCTGCTAGCTCAATGTATAACAAATGTTATACAAAATAAATTTCATATATGCTTTCCTTTGAAAAAACGGATGCCCAACGCCCCAAAACCCCAGTCTTGGATAACACATGATATACTAAACTGCAAATGTTACTTATATGAATTAATTAATCTACAAATAAAATATCCTAATAATACTGGTCTAAAATCAAAAATTCAGGAGGTTGATACATATTATAATAATCTACTTAAACAACAAAGGAGTAACTACTACTTGAATATGATATCGAAAAGTGATACCACTATCAAAACTATGTGGCGAATAGTGAATATAGAAAAGGGCAAACAAAATAGATGCAAGTTAGACTATACAGAAGTTATTAAAAAGTCTAAATCTCACGCTTCCTTAAAGAAGATAGAAATAATAGACCTTTTAAATCACCAATTTGTGACAGCGAGTCAGCAGTGTGGAGCTCCTAAGGCTAATATAGAACAAGTTTTACGTACCTTAAAAATGCCACACGAACCAAGTAACTGCTCATTAAAACTATGTCGATTCACTCCAGAAGAAGTTTATAAAATAATTTTACATAAAGTAGCTAACAAACCAACTAAAGACATATATGACATTTCAGTTGAGTTATTGCGGCTGATAGCAAATTCAATAGCGGAGCCACTGACTGTCCTGTTTAACCAATGTCTCAAGGCTGGCGTTTATCCGAAAGCACTTAAAGAGGTGAGGATATGCCCATTGTACAAAGGAAAAGGTAAGAAGGAAGACTTAAACTCCTACCGTCCCATAGCTATCATCCCTATAATAGCAAAAATTTTTGAAAATGGTCTAACAACAAGAATTAAGAAGTTCTTTAACAATACGGGAGCGTTGTCAGATCGTCAATTTGCGTACCGCGAAGGACGATCGACGACTATGCTAGCAAGAGAAGTAATTGGTAGAATTCTGCAAGCGCGCGAGCAAAAACGAGAGGTCGCAGTGCTCTTCTGCGACCTCTCAAAAGCCTTTGATGTTGCAGATCACAATGCGCTGGCTGAAAAATTAAAATACTACGGAATAGCAGGTCCTGCTCATAACCTAATTATAGATTTTTTAAATGAGAGAACTCAATATGTTTTTGGAGATTATGGTCGATTAAAATCGAAAGGGATATCGACAAATATTGGGGTTCCACAAGGATCATCTCTATCAAACCTTGCTTTTTCGATTCTCCTAAACGACTTACCAAGAGCTACCACTTTAGGAGAGATATATATGTATGCCGATGACGTTGCTGCCATTATGACCGCTGACACTATAGATGATTTAGAGATACAATTAAATGCATTAGCATCAGAGCTGTTACTGTGGTTTAAAAATAATGGCCTTAAACTCAACTTGTCCAAAACACATTTCATGACTTTCAACCTCGCAGGCCGTAGCTGTCGTAAAATTGTAATTAATATAGAAGGTGAAGACATTACACAAGTAAAAACCGCATTATTCCTCGGTTTTCACTTGGATCATGCAATGACATGGGAATTCCATATCGAAGACTTGTGTTCCAAACTAGGGCAAGCATGTTATGCGCTTGGTAGGGTTGCAGCTACATTACCATCGGATGCAGTTCGTTCCTGCTATTTTGCAAGTATGCAGACTCTCTTACAGTATGGGATTGAGTTCTGGGGACGCGCTGCAGAATGTGATCGTATCTTCCGAATGCAGAAACGTGCTGTGAGAGTAATGGCAAACATTCCTCAGGACGACTCGGCCAGGCCTCAATTTACAAGACTGGGTATCTTGACCCTTCCCTGTCTTTTAATACTCCACGTTGCACTATGTATCCGTGAAAACCTGCATACATTAAAAAAAACGTAGAGACAATCATAGGTACAATACTAGAAATGGTAAGAAATTAGCTAGCATCCCACACACTCTTACAAAAACCGCAAAAACGCTGTTTGTAATGGGGCCAGAGGTTTACAACCGATTGCCAATAGACATCACAGAAATAACAAGTGACACAGCTTTCAAAAGTAAACTTAAAAGCTGGCTCATAAAAAAGGCTTTCTACTCCTATAAGGAATTTATGGAAAAACAAAAATAGCTTGCGGAATTCCACGCCTAAATTATAATTATTATAATTATTCATTAATTAAATTATTATTATTATTAACTATCATTAAATTATGGATGACTTATTTATTTTAATTATCTTAAGTGACCCAGTGAGGAACATTATGTATGGAAATATTTTTTTTTCCTAGGTAGTTGTATACTACTAATATAATTATATTAAATTATATAAATATCATTTAATTAAATTGACTTGTAATATATATTATCAATAAAGTTATGTCTATGTCTATGTCTATGTCTATAAATAAATTGTCCTTGTTTCTCAGATTATATTTATGTACCTCATTATTCTTCAAAAGATTCACGTCGTCTATGTCTGGGAGTATATATATATATACAAGTAGTATATATACAAGGATATAACACTCAGTTTTATTATTTTTGAAATGGTCCCTTACCTACTGATGTCCGTTTTCGTGCCAAACATTATTCTTAATGCTCTTGTTTGAGATCGCAGAACGCTTTTAATGTCGGCTCCATTGCCCCATATCGTTATAGCATATCTTATTAAGGAATGGATATATGCAAAATATACTGATATTATTTGCTTTTTTCTGTAGTAAGGGTTTCTTTCTTATACATGCTAGTCTTTGTTCATTGGAAAGATGTTCGTGCAACATTTCAATTTTCGCTAAATTATTTTTCGATATTTGTATACGTTCTGTTGTCCACTTATTAGTCACATTACGCTTAGTATATTTTTTCGTTGGAAAAGCAGTATCATAGTGATATTTAATTGCATCTTGTAAAATATTCATTCTCGTATATATTAAGTCCCAGTAGGATGCTATTGGGACTTCTTCGTTTCTGCAGCGCCTCTGAAATGTTTGCAGAATACCAAACTGATGGCTTTCACGCCGTAACTCGCAAAAAGGTAGCATCTTTAAGGAGCAGAGTGAGTGCAGCTAATAACGGTCTCGTGAAGATTATTGCGGACGATTTAGCGACTCCTTTAGTCAAGCATTCTGTACGGGTAATGCTGAGATGATAGATAGGTACACATAAGCTATACTTAGCTCTAGAAGTATGTCGTAAGTGTAATGAATACCAACACTAGTTTGAGGTAATATTTGCTACTAACCCACGGATCTTGTTATCTGAAATAAATTAATTTTGAATTTGAATTAGCATACCCACATGGCCATTATTTGCTGTTTTAGATTCATATAATCTTTATTGAACAAGTAATGAAAATAATTCTTATTGCTATTTGTCATATTTCTCTTAAAAACTACTGGTTTATTTTGATTACCAATTGGAAAGTTAATCTCAGAAACCTTATGATCAGATACATAGCCTTTGCAGTTGTCAAAATTTACTATAAAATTATCAATACAAGTAGCACTTGTCCCGTGAACTCGAGTTGGTTCGAATAGCATACATTTGCAGTTATAGTTTTTATAATTTTGAGCAATCGTTGAATATTCTTATCTTGTTATAACACATTTAAATGGAAATCCCCCGCTAGTACTACTCGTTAGAAAATAGGTGTTTGTCTTTATCGGGTCCGTATGCTGCTATTACGATTAGTTTAGAGGATTTCGATTCTATTGCTGCTATTTCAAATTTCATTTCAAATGATATTTTATTGATAACATTACGAATTTAAATTCTATATTATTTTTCACAAATATAACTGTCCCACCATGCATAAAAAACTGTCTATTAAAATATGTTGCAAGTTCAAAGTTTGGGATGACCATCGTTGCCACTTGATCATCCATTCCCCATGTTTCTGATAAGCATAATACATCGCAGTCAAAATCATTAAGTAAGTCTTCAATAGCTAAATATTTGTTATTAATACATGGCACATTAGTGTGCATTATTATCTGTTTGTAATTAGCTAAGCGTGCGCTTGAAGTCATCTCTTGGCATTTAATAAATGTAAGCGCAGAAGAGCCTTGAAATGTGGCGGCTGCCGAGACTATAGTGTGTGTTATTAGATCCTTAATGTTGCTGTAGCTGTAGATGTTGTCCCTTTTGTTCCCCATGTGTGATATTTATTTGTTAATATTATATATCTTCATGACATTTATATAGTCATAACGTGTTCCAAATGTGATTAAATTGAAGTTTCTGTCTCGGCCCCGTATTATCTGTGATAGACACTGTACATGTGCTTGTTTCTTTGTCGTATCACTGAATGTTTCTCGATATCTACTAATAATTATTGCAGCTGTGTCGCCATGTTTCAAGTTACTTGTTTGGGTACCGAAACTTTCTAATATTTTGTCGTAGGTGGCCCCTGGTTGACAATAGTTAGTAAAAGTATGATTTTTTTCTAGTTTAGAAACTATTCGAGAAGCCAGTTGTTTACCGTCGATGCCTGAGGAAGCAATAGTTTTCCTTATATTGTAACAATTGGCATCAGCTATTGGATCATATCTTACTGTATTGCTTTGGTTCTGCTTTGTCCTCTTTGGTGAAAGTAGTTATTTTGTTCTTAGTGACGAGACTTTGTTTTATCTGTAATTCTGTATTGGTGTGTTGCAGCAGTTAATTCTCTTTTTTTAAGTTTTATACATTCTGAACAGGCTTTAAGTCTTCCCTTCTCCTTCCCATTTCCAATGTCATATCCTAATTCGAATCTTCGCGCCACTCCCCCTGCCAACCCACAAAAGAACTGTCAGTGCGCATCTAGCTGTTGAATCGTGAACTGTGTCCGTCATCTTCAACAAAAACGTATCAGTCCCGCGGGCAGTGATTACGGAATAAAATAATTATATAAACTCAAAAACAAGGACAAAGTGAAGTGTGCGGTGAATCCTGGTAATAGACTGTGAGTACCCAACTATTTCTTCCATCCATCTGATCCTGACAACGCCTCAAATCTCATCTCAATAACTTAGCATTTTTTCCTTTTAATCTAAGCTTATCCACATTCATTACGAATCATATTAATTTTACGTGCATACATTTTCAGCTTACTACTTTCAGCTTAAAATAGTACATTTTTTGTCTACTGTGTGTTTTAGTTATGATATACTATTTTTGTTGATTTTTACCATTTTTTACGATTCTTATACTTTTAGTTCTTGTTTTTTTTTCTTCTAGCCATTGTGTTAATTGCTGCACTTGAGCATTCAATTCTACTATTTTGTCTTGTTGTCTTTCATTCATAAATCGATCATCTAATATTGCTGTAGTCTTTGTCGAAACTGGAGTATCTGCAAACAAAGATATGCCTCGTCGTTTCCTTTTCTTGCTTAACAACGGTGAATCAAGTGCATCACCACTATCTAATTTTTTTTAAATATATTTTGTGTTTTGCATTCTTACATTTCTCAAGGTTTTCTATTAATTGTATGTTTTCCAATATTAATTTGTCGATTTCATTATTCGCGGACGCAAAGCGATTTTCTAGATCATGTATTTTTTGTTTTGATGTGAGGTTCAGTTCACTCTGATCTATAATTGAGTCTGGTGGACTAATCATTGTCGATTCTAACAAGCTGGAGTCTGTCAGATTGCCTAAAGAATTAGCTCTCTGTCGAGGTTTAAATCTATACGTAACATTATCCACGTCCATTCCTTCCATTATGGTACGCTCAATTGGCCTTCAGACTCTCGTAAAAGTAAAGTAAAAAGTCTTCTTATTAATGAGCTTTTTTTTCCAATTGTGTCAATTGACAAGCATGCGTATGGCTAAATTAGAGCAATTGAAGTTGAATATTTGGTACAAGTATGTATAGATGTAAAAAAGAAAATAAAAAAGTGCAAAAAGTATTGCTCAGTTAAGATGTTTTCGAACCCACGTAGGTAAAGTTCCGCCGAACTTAAGACCGTGCGGCTACGCGACGGGTGTAGTTGAAATGAAGTGCGAAATTAGAGATTGGTTGTATATTTGATGTTCGTGTTGCGTAGAATTTAACAGTTGAGGGTCCAAAATTCAAACATGTAATTTGAATTGGTGTAGCAGCGTTATTATCGTTGAGTTGATGATTAGTGATAATATTTTCGTGAATATCACTGATCCGGGTTATTGTATTATTATATTTACTGCGGTACTCTTGTATGTCTGAAGTATAATGTTGTTCAGCTAATTTATCAATCTAAATATTGTTTGTAGCACTTGATTTCGATCACTTATTTATAGCTTTAAATTTTTGGTCACCACATATTATTACACCAAGATAACATTCACACTACAGGGTTGGAGCAGTGTGGCCACTTTTACGTAAGTTTTATTTTAAATATCGCACACAATAATTTTTAAAACATAGATAGATAGATAGATAGAAAACTCTTTATTTGCACACTATTTAAAAACTACACACATCAAGAAAACAAACAAATATAGATACAGTGATACAAAGGGCGGCCTTATTGCTTAAAGCAATTTCTTCCAGGCAACCAATTCAAAACATTTTTGAATACGGAGCTAATGTTGCACCTGGCAGCGCCCTCTGGCCTAATATATATAGCTGAAGAATAGATAAGCATTAGTGGGTACCAGCTTTATTAAAAGTATTTCAAAAAGTGATATAGAATCGCATTTCACTTTTTTTCGAGAAGAATAATCTCTTTGCCGACGAACGAGGTGGGTTTTGTAAAAACAAAAGTATTTAGCAATCTACAAATATTTTAAAACAATAATAACTAGCAAAGATAATGAAATACCAGCATATGCATGGTTTATGGACTTAACAAAAGCGTTTGAGTTCGTAGACCACTCGCCACCAATTAAACAAGCGCGATGCTTACGGTGTTCATCGTCTTTCAGAAAGTTATCTAACCAATCACAAAAAAAGAACAATATCTAAAATATGTCCAAATTCAATTTAAGAAAAGCTTCTTTAAACAGACAAGTCAATTTGGTGTACCGCAAGGATCTGTTCTTAGGACATTACTATTTATTATTATTATTTTTGACGTGATAACGTTTTATAAATTGATGAATGCCAAAATGAAAAATAGTAACGGTAACATTCCTGTAACGTTCCACCTAAGTTTTATCTAGATCTAGATAATATAATCAAAGTCAAAGTCAAGGTCAAGGTCAAAGTCAAGGTCAAGGTCAAGGTCAAGGTCAAAGTAAAAGTCAAAAGTCGAAAGTCGAAAGTCGAATGTCAAATGTCAAATGCCAAATGCCAAATGCCAAATGCCAAATGCCAAATGTCACATGTCACATGTCACATGTCAAATGTCAAATGTCACATGTCAAATGTCAAAAGTCAAAAGTCAAATGACAAATGTCAAATGTCAAATGTCAATGTCATACATGATTATGTCGTTATCACGTAAATCTATCGTCCGTAAACCGACTTTACAGACAACTAATTGTTTTTAATCACACTCAGACCCCCGAACTAGGATTCCCTGTATCGCGGAAGGCATGGACACACAATCACAGCACAAACATTCAAGACCCGGGACAAACATCTACACTCATCGCACAAATGTTTGCCCATACCGGGATTCGAACCGTCCCGGAGACACAGTAGTCATGACACTCATGATGACATGTCACTGACTAACCACTGCGCCACGGCGACCGTCATATTTATATCAATTATTTTCGTATTTATTTGCTGATGACAGCACCATACTATTTACTGGAATGAATACCTCAAACGTAGAATATGTTATTCAATAACATTGTACAATCATAGTAAAGCGTGTTTGTTATAATAAAAAGTATTATTAAAATAGCACACATAGTAAAATGGCTGACATTATATAATTTTGTTATTAAATCAAACGGGACTTGATCGCGAGAAAAACATTTAGTAATTTATTTATCCTAGAATTGTACGTGAAGCGGTTGAAATCAGGAAACATAAAAATGTCAATCGAGAGGATGGTGTTAGGTTGTCTACATCTTGGAACCCAGTGATTTATAGATGTTCGCGTCGCGGCGGTTTTCACCCTGAGAGAACTGAAGGTCCTATCAGTGTCGTGGCAACCCTGTCCCTTTGCAGGGCTGTGACAGCCCTACAGTTTAATAAGATCAAAAGTGTGTAGTTGGCGAAACTACGCGCTCTCGCCGATATTGCCACCCGCATTTCTCCAGTCTTCTGGTGACCACGACCAATGCAACTTGGTCGAAACGTCGAGGTAAATAAATAACTAAATGTTTTTCTCGTGATCAAGCCCCGTTTGATTTAATAACAATGTGTTCGAATCGCGAAAGTCTAAAAATTACAATTATATAATTTGAAAATTAATCTCAATAAAACCAATATAACGACATGTCGGAATAGACCTAATCAATTAAATAACTTTTCGGTAAATTATTCTGGCCGTGAAATAGATCACGTAAAGACAAAGTTTTTGGGATTACAAGTTGATCATAATTTAAATTAGAAATTACATATTGTAAGCGTATGCCGTGAGCTAGTCCAATTTTCGTATGAACTTTACATCAAAAACAGCTAGCATTTCTAACGTAGTTATTACAGCATATCATGGTTACGTTGCATCATTACTTAGATTTGGTGTTATGTTCTGGGCCATGACTAGCGAGAAAGAGACTTAAGGATCAAAATAAGTGCGTGAGAGCTATTTGCCAAAATCAGCAAATCGATAGTTGTAAGCCACATTTTAAGACTAAAAAATATGGACACTACCATGTGGTGGCGCAAAATTAATCATCCAATTTTATTTCTGAATATTTTTTTAGTAATGAATTAAAAATTATTTTGAGTGCAGGATATATTGAGTTGGGGAAAAAGTATTTTCGCATTATAGTATGTATGAACTTGTAATAAAATCTCTTTGGCTATATACTATTTGTATCTGGCTGTTTTTGGTATCATTAAAAGTTTAAATTTTAAAGAAGATAATTCCAAATTCGGACTAAGAAAATGTGTGTGATTTTTATTTGTTTTTCGTACTGTCAAGATAAGTGAATCTAATGAAGAAATTCGATATATTTTACTACAAAAAAAATTTTTTACCAAAAATAGAACCGACTTCAACACTCAAAAGTATAAAATAACTTGTTGAAGTCGGTACCAAGATAGTTCAAAAGCAACTGATATCAAAACATTGTGCTCATGGTACCGACTTCGACAAGTTATTTTATACTTTTGAGTGTTGAATTAGGTTCCATTTTTTGGGAATTTTTTTGTTTCACGCTTTTTAGTGACCTTTGTTACTCATGGGATCAATTGTCATTGTGGTGTAGGTATGTTCACCGATGTCTCCACCCGCTACTATAATATCGTGTAGTATAAGCACGCATTTTTCAGTTTTAGAATTGTAACTCAAAAAGAGCTCGTCCTATTTTGATGAAATTTAAATGGGACCACACGGGAAGCACCAGCTTTCAAGTAAAAAAAGAACGATCAAAATCGGTTGACCCAGTCGGAAGTTATGCGGTATAATATCGTGTAGGTATAAGCACGCATTTTGTTCAGTTTTAGAATTGTAACTCAAAAAGAGCTCGTCCTATTTTGATGAAATTTAAATGGGACCACACGGGAAGCACCAGCTTTCAAGTAAAAAAAGAACGATCAAAATCGGTTGACCCAGTCGGAAGTTATGCGGTATAATATCGTGTAGGTATAAGCACGCATTTTTCAGTTTTAGAATTGTAACTCAAAAAGAGCTCGTCCTATTTTGATGAAATTTAAATGGGACCACACGGGAAGCACCAGCTTTCAAGTAAAAAAGAACGATCAAAATCGGTTGACCCAGTCGGAAGTTATGCGGTATAATATCGTGTAGGTATAAGCACGCATTTTTCAGTTTTAGAATTGTAACTCAAAAAGAGCTCGTCCTATTTTGATAAAATTTAAATGGGAACACACGGGAAGCACCAGCTTTCAAATAAAAAAAGAACCTAAAAGATCGCAGAAGGAAGGAGAACGAGGATGGCTCCGACCGATCGTTGCTTAGATCATCGGGGGAGGCTATGTTTAGGATTTGCTGAATCCCGATGGGTTCAATGATGATTCACCTTTGACGACAGTGTTGGGCTGCACGAAGATGTTCCGAGGCTGCTTGTGCAGCATCACGATGTTGCGCCAGCGCACCCAGGGTTCCGCGAGCCGACTGTACTTGGCGAACAGTTGTTCCGCCGCCGCCGCGTCGCCGCAAGCTTTCATGGTTTGCAGCTTCACTAGGAAGTTACCTGCGAACGATCACTTACACGTTGCTCATTGTACTACGCGCCGGTGCTACCGAACACCGAGCTTCACCAGGGTATCCTAGATCAGCCTTTCAACATTTCAAATAATATTTCAATCTGCTTTCTCTTCACGAAGCATCGAAGCTAACGCCTTGTAGGTAAATATAGTCTCCACCGAGAAGAATCACGAAGATTCCCGAGACTATACAGGATGGTTTTTTGAGAAGGGCGGTGATGGCCAAGTCCGAAACCACGAGAGTTAGAGAAAAGTCGTGAAAGGAGTCATGCCCTCGATTTATATGAAAACAAAAACTGCATATTTATTTTTTTCAAAAATCTTTTACTTTTGACGGAAAAGGACGCGAACGATTTGTCAAAAAGTTAAGTTTATGCGCCTCTCTAGAGACTACTGCATTTGATACTATGACAGGATTTATCCTAAATAAAATATCCCCAGGCCCCAGCTCATAACAGCCGTGTGTAGAGATATGCTGAATGATCATTTCAGGGATAAGTGGACTGTCACTCGCGGTCCGGTGATGGCCGGGGGGAGATCGCCCGATCTCACACCACTTGATTATTTCCTTTGGGGTTACGTCAACAACGAACTTCACAAAGCTCGTTACGAAACAGTTGAGAATAAATTCTGTCGCTGTTTTCTATAAATAAAAATTACGGTGATTAAATTTGTTCATATTATAATTCTGGCTAAATCATCATGTAAGCAAATATAGTTATAAAATTATAATGTTTATTACAAAATTGAAGAAAAGTGATATTGTGAACTCTATATTAAGATAATAACACATATTAAGAAAAACGAACTCAATTCATTTGTATGAAAAGGATGAGCTGTTTATGCGCTGGAACATGTGGCCATTTTCCTTTCTATTCCCTTACCGTTAGTGCACACATGTAACTCCGAATCCGCCGCGACCTGCGACGGATCCATCTGACCAAATATAACAATCAATATTTTCAATAATGAGCAAAGATAGCGTACCGATAATTTTCTTGCCATCTGTAGCCAGACGGTCTCTCTGTAGCGTGAGCAACAAGTCTTTGTCCGGTTCGGACTCGGTTATGGTCAACAGGCCGTCCCCTTCCAGCTCCAGCAGCCGCATGAGGACGAAGCGGGCGCGAGCGTGAGCCTGCCACACATCGTATTAGTTAACAAACTAACATACATACACACACGGCGACGGAAATCATATCTGAACCGAGGCAACAAATACACATCGTGTACAACCTAAGCTTGTGTCTCTGGAGCTACCCGCAGGTTGGCACTCGCAGTTACTATATTTGACTCATTAGGGACTGAGCTTAATTATTGTATAACTGTCTCGCTCGCTCGCTTACTGTTTTCGAATCTTCCTATCTCGCTTACCCTGCTCGATAATGAACTGTTTTACAGGTACATGCGGAAATATTCACCATATGCTTACCAAATATATAGCTAAATTGTCTATAAGTAAATGTGTGGTAAACACAGTAAAATGGCGTGACAGTAAAATGGCGTGACAGTAAAATGGCGTGACAAATCACTGACTTCATTTTCAAACTTCGTATCTCCATTTGGTCAAATGTTACAGGAGGAAGAAAAGAACTATTTTTTTCTGAATAACCAACAATCAAAACATAGAAACAGCTTTATTTACATTTAAATAACAAAAAAACGAAACACATTAAAGAGATGCAAGTGATTCTATCGTGTGTACAACAATCATTCGAAAATGTTGGAGTCGGGAAGTTTACAAACGAAGCCAGCGCCATGTTCAGGAGCGAGTGGGCGACACAAACACCACACAGACACATACAGACCAATCAACGTCCTGGACCGGTCTGCTCATGCCCGAGTCTGCTCCATATTGGGCACGAGTCTCCAACATCTTGGGTGAGTAATTCATCAATGTTCGCTTGCAAGCAAAGCTTGTCAACGGTACGCACTTAGGTCTTTAAAGCGTGTTCAGAATGTCCACTGATTGATTCTATAATAGTACCCGTTAGGCCGCGAGGATTGAGGTGCGCTCAATACGTGTAGTATACTCATCAGTGATGTTTGTGCTCGGCGTGAGGCGCGGCTGTCGCGGGGCCGCGGGCGGTGGACACACACCTGTAACCACGTGCCGGTCGATGGCTGGTACATCTCTGTAGCTTTGGCGGCTCCGTTCCACAGGAGACTCAGCCAGTTCACGTAAGTTACGTCTTCTGCTTCTTTGCCTTCGTAACCGAAGACCCTGGGGGTGCGGGGGAGTTACACATGTGTATTGGGCGTTGGGTAAGTATGGCCCGCTTAGTTGTTAATCAAATAAACGACGACACAATCTTTGGCTCTCATAAATAATAATATGAAGGAATATTCATTTTCATTTTAATGCAATCGACTGCGACGTCTTCGCAAGCCAAGTCTTTTTTTTTTCATTTTTCTTTAATAGCCCGGCGTTCGACCACTATCTCACCTGGTGATAAGTGATCATGCGGTCTTTAAGTAAAAAAAACTAAAAACTTGACTTAGGAAAGTCTTTAGATGCTTTCCGAATGCATCGGTCAAGCTGATGCATGCGCTGTAGTACACTGACGCACCCCAAGCGTTACATCTTAGAACTTACTTCAAGATCTCCGGGACCAACGAGAGATACAGCCCGACGGCCTCTGCTCGGCACTCTTCGAACGCTGAGCCGAGTGTCGTGAACTTACTGTCGTAACTCTCACCGTCCGTGTACCACGTCTCGATGGCCTTTCCTGGAAACACAACATTACACTATTTCAATCGTGTTTAAGGCCCAAGTCTTGTAATGTACAATTACTAAATCGCGTGATAAATACCAAGAGCCCACGACGGCCAGACCTGAACACTTCTCATCGCTACTATCGCGCGTTACTCGCGTTTGCAACGTGCGACAGAAGCTATCCAAACGCGCGGCTGCTTCGCAACTGTAGCGATGCAAACGGGCGACAGCGGGGGAACGGCGGAACGGAGGGAGTGGTGCTGGGGAATGTGCCGCGAGCGTTTGCATCGCGACAGTGGCTTACAGAATCTGGTACACAGCCAGCGACAGTATCGTGGCGATATCGCTACACACGCGCGACTGTAGCGCTACAAAAAGTCGCCGCGGGCGATGTGCCTAAGATAGTATCTGCTGCGATTGTACATTATGGTAATATGTATTTTATATGATGGCACTGCAGCGATAAGGGGATCGAGTGATTCATTGGTAGATTGTTGTATTCGACAGAACTAAACTAATATTGTGGAGAACAATAGTCCTGACATGGTCACGATAAAGTCCAAACCAGTGATGCTTATCACTGACAACAGTAACATTTGATCATGTCCGCGCGGGGCGGGCATTTAAAGTTAATAAATCGTCATTTATTTGGTGAACACTAAAAGCCGCAATAATAATTAGAGAAGCTAGCCCGGCCGCTACCGGCAGTCGGTAAAGTTAGTTGTATGAGAGATGACGGCGGGCGGCGGGCGGCGGGCCGTACCACTCACCAGTCAACGGGTTCGTGACCTGTTCCTTGTCGAAGTTGAACGAGCCGTCGGCGTTCTCCCGCAACAGCTTCCCGCTGCCGTGCCCGAGCAGCTCGTGTAACCCGACCTGCACCTGCGCATAACAAACTAACAAGGCTGATCAACTACTTTTGTTTTCACATCAACTTCTTCACTCGCCGGTTGTTGAATCCTCGGCCGTTTTGTTGCGCCCGGTGTTGATGTTATCACAATATAATGAATGTACTCTAATTCTGGATCTATCGGCAACGATTCGCAATGCCCCCGGTATGATAGATATGTATAGGCGACGGTGGTCGCTGACCATCGGGCGGCCCGTCTGCTCGCTTGTCGCCTGTCACATAGATAGCTGGGAAACACGTCAAAGATATACTTAAAAGAAATGTTAAAATTACTTTTTTCATTTTAAAAGAGTGATAAAATATTGTATGTTTTATGTTTAGTTTTCTTATTTTAAGTTTAAAGGTGAACACTTGTAAAAGTCTGTAAGTTTTCAAATGAAAATAATAAATATTATATTTAAAAAATATTATAATTAAAATGTCTCATGCCATTATGATGAATGTCTTAAATACTGCTGGTGTTATAAATAAAACAAGAAAAAGAGTTTACTAGTTTATGGTTGAGCACACAAACGTGCATGACGGAAGTGCAAATAAACAGCATTCATATAACAAAACTACATATTGCTCATTGGATTCAAAACGGCCACATTCCAAAAATACTAATATTACAGGAGAGCAAGTCGAAGCTCCGGCCGGCGCCGGCGGCGCGTGCGGTATATTATCCGACGCGTGTTTTATACCGTTATTTATTTATATTCATATATTTACTGTAACTTTTACGCAAAAACGTAAATAGTCATATAAGTCCCATCACACTTCTCGGAGCTCTCATTTCTCCTGCATTAATTCCGCTTTCATGTTAGTTCTGCCACACCCAGCTTACACTCCGGACACCTGCTGGCTGATCATAGAGGAATGTAACGTTCCATTCACCGTATTCCCACATTCACTCTCCTCTCAATATATCTTTCACACTATGCATCTTTTGTAAACATTGACCCCATCGTCATCTCTCTCAAACACCACAACTGGCGTCTTGCTCACACACATTTTCATCCCTTTTTCTCTAAACCTTCATGCGCGCCTATTCTCCTCTAACGTTTTCGCTGATGCAGGTGTAACTCAGTGATCGGGGTGGGAAGACATTCGTTGAGTGACTCATCCACTTGCACCACACATTCAATCAATCAATTCTCTTCCAAATAAATCAGACAATTATCCATGAATAAATGTAACAGCCGCCCGCGGTGCCGCTGCACGTCGCTGTCAACACCTTTATCGATGCTAAGCCATTCAGCGTGTGTTCCGCACTGGAATCACGTCACCTTTCACTCCATACAAAGACAATCAACTCAATGCAACTCATTCTTCCTCAGTCACAGGCTTCTGCCAAATCCACGAATGAGCTATGTGATACTAATGACACTAATGAGCAAAAGTGAGCCTTTTGGCCAAACCCTTGTTCGGTTATGCCCCGGAAGGAAAATATCTGATCCGTGCATCCCATTCCCGTTCGAAACCCAAATCGTACACCCCATATTTTGTATGATCCGTCTCTACAGACCTTTTCACTCGAAACTTTCACATCGTGTCCGCGCCGCGCCGAGGAGGCTGATACCACTGTATGTTTTGCAGTCCTCTTGTGACCTTTGTTGTTTGTACAGCGGCATGATTAACGCTTTGTGCTCGGCCAACCTCCCGACATAAACTCCTCGACCAGCCTTTGGCCTACAAACTAACACGCTGTCAAACTTATCTGTATCTCTTAACTGTACCATATTATGGGTCCTTAAAACACGAGCGTTAGTTTCATTACACGAGTCTGTTAAGACCAAATTATGTGCAGTTTCATGCACTACTTTATCTAATCTCATAAAATAGATAATGAAATTTACGTAAAATCACAGCTTAAGTTTGCATTTATTTGTAAACGTTTAGCGCCAAAACCCATTTGCTGATCGCGCATGCGTGTGGCGCCGCGTCCACAGGCTATATTATGTAGACAAAATGCATGGCAACCTCCTTGGTCCAGCTGAAGCTGTATCTTAATGGAAAAAGTTAACATTTAGGTACATTATCTATAAAGACTGTCATTCGTGTTCTGTTTTCGATTTTTTAATCTTTATATTTCAGTATGAGATTAGATAAGATATATTATATAATCATGTCCGTAAGAACATGGATCCCTGAGGCCAGGCCATTTTGTTATAAATATCACAAATACAACAATATCAATATTGACTAACCTCAAACGCGGCAACCCTGTATTTCTCCAATAACGCCTTGTCCTCATCAGACAGGAACGGGATGACGAAGTCTTTGTACGCGGCCGGGATCACATTGCCCAGAGATACGTTCTTGAATCCCTCGTTTTGGCGGATCTCATCATCTAAAGATTAGATTACATTGTTTATTCACCTTATTACTATTATAGGGAATTGAGGAAGCGGGGGTCCGTAATCCACGCGGGTGAAATCGCGGAGGCTTACTATATTAAATAAGTCAAAAGATTACTATTACAAACAAGATATTAAATTACAATATACAATATGTCATAAATAAATAAAAGAAAATTATAAATCGCTAGTTTAATAATTATTAGAATGTTATTATAATAATTATTACTCTTTTGTCTACAACCTATTTAAAAATGTTAATCACAAATTTTTGCATTTATCAATTCATTATTTAATTAGACATGGATGTAGGCAGTGTTCTTGTTTGTACATAATGATTTTATTGTAGAGGCCTTGACTTTGAGCTTTGGCTAGCTTAACCGTTGGTTCACGAAGTTGCTCTTCATTTCATTTATCACTCTTAGACCCCCGCACTAAGATTCCCTGTGTTGCGGGAGGCATGGACACACACAATCACAGCACTCAAACACCCTAGACCCGTGGCAAACATCTACACTCATCGCATAAATGTTTGCCCCTGCCGGGATTCGATCCCAGGCAATGTCGAAGATTGCACCAGTTCTGATAGAAAAGCATGTTTTTTTATAAAATAAAACTAAACTTTAATCAGTTTACAGTCTCCAATATGAAAGATGAATAAGACATTTTGTTTCGTTGGGTGCGCGGGGCCGGGCGCGCGGGTCCGGGCGCGCGGGGCCGGGCGCGCGGGTCCGGGCGCGCGGGGCCGGGCGCGCGGGGCCGGGTGCGCGGGGCCGGGCGCGCGGGGAGCTAAGGAAACAGGTTCTTGTTGGTACTATTTTGGTGTTCCAACCTTGCCTTGCCAATCAGATCTAGAACACACAATTGCAGTTCTAATCTACAAACCGACTAGGACTCGATATAACACACAAGTTGTTGATTCGTGGACAAACTCAGAATAAAGCGGATTCCGTCCACTCCAGAATAAATAAAAACATTAGTTGAGCAAAAAATCTGGACCAATTTATACCCCAGATCAATATGGGGTTCTGATCCTGCCAAAAGACTGGTGTCCGTTTTATTGTGAATGAAATGCATTTTAATAATTTTTACGATTTAAAGCGAGAGTTGTTTTACTAAAGATGACGTATATTCATACTGCGCGGTGCTCAGATTTTGTTCCTTTACTTACGACATAAACATGCTTACTGCGACAGATAATACGGTACTAATAATATAGAAAAGGATAGCTATATGTTTAGACTTGCGCTTGAAATACGCGTCGCAATGAAAATTACTACAATTGACTTAATTTTGCCGCCTCAGTTTTCGAGCGCTTGTGCGACATCTACCTCATATAAACATATAATACCATTGATTTAAAGGTACTTTCTAATGACATTAAGTTAACTAACGCCAAAGATCGTGACTGCGAACATCCGAATTTCCGGTATTAAGTTGTTACATTTGTTGAACTCATATAAAACTGAACTATGGAACGTTAAAGCTAGTCCTGCAGGCAATCAAAATATCACAGATGCAGACATGGGTGCATTCAACACGCATAACAGTTTATTTAATTAATTATTTACAAAAGCTTACATTTAATTACAGTGCTAACTTTAATATCGGCTAATCATAAACAAAAATTTTACTCTTTCGATTTATTTTAGATTTCAATTTGTTTGTTTGTTTTGTGCTTGCACAGCGGCAGGACAAACTCAAAGTGACAGGTCGCATCTGTATAATGTGCTCTATATTTGTGTAAGTTTAGTGACTTTCATGACGACAAAATAAGTAAGATTGAAAATATCTGTAAGATTTATTATAAAACTATAATGCGGGCGAACAGCGTCTGCGAGAGTCCTGTATTCTCCTTGAAAAGACCACCGAATGTGGGTCGACTCTATAGCCGGAACCCTCTGCCTTACTACGTGAGTACTTCCCGTGTTTTATACATTCATAATGTGACAAAACCACGCCAGTTTAAGCATGTATTAATGGCATTATAAAAAATACCAAAAAATGGAACCGACTTCAACACTCAAAAGTGTGAAATAGCTTGTTAAAGTCGGTACCATGATGGTTCAAAAGGAACTATCAAAACATTGTGCTCATAGTACCGACTTCGACAAGTTATTTCACACTTTTGAGTGTTGAAGTCGGTTCCATTTTTTGGTGTTTTTTTTCTACCTTTTTCAGTGACCTTTGCTTCTCCACACGGACGGGATCACTTGTCATTGTGTATGTTAACCGATTTCTCCGCCCGCAATAAGAATGTCGTCCAAGTAGACGTAACACTTTTCAGTTATTGGAGGCTAACTAAAAAAGTGCTTGACCGATTTTGATGAAATTTAAATGGGACCACACGGCAAGCACCAGCTTGAATAAAAAAAACCATCGAAATCGGTTCATCCAGTCGAAACTTCTGAGGTAAAATACATAAAAAACAACGGTGCGAATTGAGAAATTCCCCTTTTTTTTAAGTTTGTTAAAAACAATAACAATATTCATAAATTAACTCTAGATATCTCATTGTCCTCCTCATTTTAACTATAGGTGGTGATTTTTTATTTTATTTGAACGGTGAAACAAATGAAATGAAACTCACAGTTAGGAATGTTAATGCCCGCTGGGATCCCACTGCCGGAGAAAGTCAAAACGTCCAAACTAGTAAAGTCGGGACGGAGGAAGGTGTCCTTCTCCAAGTGTTCACCCCAAGGCAGTAGCTTGATGAAGCGCTCAGCTCCGTCGACGAGGGTGCCGAACTTCTTGGACATCTCCTTGTTCACCATAGCGACGAAGCCCTCGAACTCGCCGCGCTGGCCGCTCGGGTCGCGGTACGTCTCGATGAACCCCTCATAGCTGCCAATACAACGACGACACTATTCCGAATGATTGTTCTAGCTGCGCAACCATTTAACGCAAATCTAGATAGTTGTTTAAATATGTGTATGTGTGTGTGTATTCATGTTAGAGTGAAAAGTATCAAGAGTACTATTGCCCAATGAAGCTGGTCAAGAGTAGTTCCACTTTGAAGAGTTGTGGTATGAATCGAAAGTATTTAGGGTGGAGTTAACCAAGATATAAAACGGCAAATTATCAATTTAACCGTCGGTCAAACGTCCAAGACTTGTTGAAGAAAACGGTTGAGTGAGCAGTAGTTTTCAAAACAACATTTTCCGATGACCTTAGATCGATATAGCTGCAATTGAGGAATTCAAAATTTTCCTTGAGATAACGTGGGGCTGAGGGATTAAATAGTATATTGTATAGAAGAGAAAGGACATGAGCATTCGCCGAAGGCTCGCTGTGCCGGGTCTGCGACGGACGCGGCTGCCTTCGGCGGTTGTGAGATCAGTTCCTCACATCTATACACAGTCCATTGAAGATGCCTCCCCGAGTCGTGTGAAGATCGCTCATGTGCTTTCTCCGATGCCATCTAACATTTATGGTGACAACATCATCCGCAAGGTATTGGAGACCTGGGATGGAGGATTTTCTGCAGATGGAAAGATAATATCCAATCTGCACTGTGCCGATGGCACAGCTCTACCGGGGGGACCTCATCTATGGAGGAACTGGAAGTGTTGCTGCACCGTCTAAACATATAAAGTAAGACGTGGGACTATTTATTAATAAAAGCCAGACGAAGGTAATGGTAGTCGACCGAGCAGGACTTCTGTCAGGTCCCGACACTTCATCTACCTCGGTTCGATCATCACCAATGACGGTAATTGTGCACCGGAAACCAGGCGCAGAATAGCCATGGGTAGAGACAATGACTCGGTTGGCTGTAGTATCTGGAAAAAACGCGGTTTATCGATGAAAACGAAGACACGCCTCGTTCGGGCCTTGATTTTCCCCATAATTCTATACGGCGTAGAACGTGGACCGTCCGAGCCAGAGAGAGTGTGTGAGAAATGTGGTGCTGGAGGCGAACGCTGCGGACACCGTGGACTGCAAAGCGCACAAATGTATCAATCCTTACACGGGTGAAAGTGAGAGATAGGCTATCCACGATTTGTCACCGCCGTATACCATCCTACTCTGGTCACATCTCCGGGCGACGCGAGGTCACGAAACTCTCGAACAGTTGGTCGCCGTTGGAAACGTTGAGGGGGAAAGATCCCGCGGTAGATCCCCAACGAGACGGACTGACCGAATCCAAGACGACAGTGAGGGAAAATTAAAACTTCAGGAAGTGCTGCAGATGGCCGCCGACAGAAATAGCTGGACGCTACTGCAAAATCGACCCAGTGATCACGACCTTCAGCCACGCAGACACCGACGATATAATAACTTATAAATACTGAAAATAGCACGACAGAGAAAATAGACGACTATCACCATAAACCGCAGAGGATACGATGACGACATACGTTTAAAACACAATCTCTTCTACTTGTCCTTATCCTACACTAGGTGGGGTCAGCACAACTTGATTCTCTCTTCCATTATCTTTAATCATTAGTCATGTGAGTACTCACACCTTTCATAAACGTATCATTGTTCACACGATCCATCCATGCCGTATTCAGCCTTCCTCCATCTCCACATCCATCCACATTCATGTTAAGTACTCTTGATTCATTCGTAACCCATTCTCATTGTGAACCGTGCCCGGTACCTCCAAGGTCATTGGATGGGACCATCAATGAGAATGGTGACGAAGTGACGTGCTTCACCCGGTAAGGCTGCTGGTCTATATAAGGACTGGCGCCGTATCATAGTGCCCCAGCCCCCAGCCCCAGTGTGCTCGTTTGCCACCGTGATGAATGAGAATATGCCCAGTGATCTCCACGACCAGACCTGGTGTAAATGCTGATGCAGCTTTAAGTTCGAGTTGAACCCGAGCACTACACTTCAGGTTGTTTACTTACGTTTCAATAATAGGTCCCTTGTCTTTAATCCAATATCTGCTTCCCTCCTTGTGCTCTTCCAAATCTCCTTCTTTGAAACTGTTGATATAATGCTCGATCATATTTTTCTCATTATCATTGGCGGCGTACCCCTGCGCCCTGGTCAAGTTGTCGACCACCAGTTCGAGCAGAGGGGAGTAATCGCCGCGCTTCACTTGGAAATACGCGTTCTTGTATTGCTCCTTCGCCATAGTTATTATGCGAGACTGGTTCGCATGGGGTCCCTTCTCAACGCTCGCCAGGCGAATTGTGTACAGAGGCACTGAAACAACAGTTGCATACAATGCACCATAAATGCATGCTCAAAGGCTGACATGATGATGACGATGTAGTACATTGGCTTTTAAACAACTTTGTATATCTCCATTCTTCGCATATATAAGACAAACAACTGAGCTGTTCCATAAACAATAATACGGGGTGTATTATTGTTTATGGAACAACTCAGTTACCAACAGAGAACTGTTGGTGGTCTCTGCTCTCTCTTCGGGTATAAATCGAAAAATATCGATCCTAAGAAAAAATGTGCGAATTATAACTATAGGAAATTAAATTTCAAACATCTTTTGTAGTTTGAAATTAAATTAATAAAAACTATTTTTCGTTTAAAATTGAAAATAAACGAGCTATTCAATAAACAAAAATTGACCCTTAAATTAAAAATGGCGGTTAACGCTGTGGGTATGGTACCCCGGGCCCTAAGCTTGGACTGCCGTACAGGCGGGTACAGGGAGTATACGGTGTATAAGAGTGGTTAACATTAATGTATGTTAGTAATCACACCGGTTTCTGTTGTTCGCGAGGAGTCCCGGTCTCAGGAAGAGTAATATTTGTAACATACGAGTACCGGCTGGCGGCAGGGACTCGCCGGCTTATGCCAGCGTAAGCATCGGTTTCATCAAGGGTTTTACGTGGATCCCTATTTGTTTTTCTTAACGAACCTATCTTACACTTTGTCATCGGCTCTCTGGCAGTGAAAATCTGGTTAAAATAAGTTCAGCAGTTTCAGAGAGCAGCGTGAACAAACAACAAAACCTGACATACGCAATTGTTTATAATGTTTGTTTTGGATTTAAGTTTCGTAATATACAGTGAGTGAAATGTTTTATTTAGACGTTACAGAAGCGCGCACCGACAGCACTCGTGTCGATCAACTAGACGACCGCGTAGTTCGCCACACTATCGCGATGTGTGCGAGCGCGAGTGAATATATAAATGTTACTGAGTGTCGAGTGAGTGTGAGTCGAGTCCCGCGGCGGAGGGGTACTAATCACATAAAAGTTTAAACGAAATTGTCTACGCGAGAGTCGCCGAGGAAAACTCATGTCAAAGGGCTCATAGCAAAGCTCTCCTAACATTTAGGGCACCAAACACAACATATTTTTAGGAAGAATTGTATCTAAGTGTGTCGAGAGGCACATCTGGGAAATGAAATATTTTATTTTGGTTGATGTAACAATTTTGTTATTAAAACTGACGCGGTCGCTCCCGACCCGGAGCGATTACACGCCCGCGCCCGCGCGACACGCCCGCGCGACACGCCCGCGCGACACGCCCGCGCGACACGCCCGCGCGACACGCCCGCGCGACACGCCCGCGCCCGCGCGACACGCCCGCGCGACACGCCCGCGCCAGCACCCGCGCCCGCGCCCGCGCCCTGTTGTACGTATACTGCGTGTCTAACGAACTCAGTTTGTGAAATATGTCAACCATAATCCATTTGCCCATTTCTACACAAACTATTATAAACTGTCGCTTGTGAACGTGAAAAATCTCATAATGGGCAACAACAACAAAGAGCGAATGAATGAAATTCAGGCAATACTTATGTTGAGTAGGAACTTACGGCCGTCTCCTTCTATAGTTTTGAATGTGCGACATATGTATGCTTCGATGCGCTTCGTCTTCATCCAGTCATTGACTAGATTAGAATCTTCCTCTGTACAGTTGCTAGAGAAATAGGTGGTGATACCCTGAAACAATTATAAATAGGTGGTGACACCCTGAAATAATTATCAATAGGTGGTGATACACTGAACTAATTATAAATAGGTGGTGACACCCTGAACTAATTATAAATAGATGGTGATACCCTGAAATAATTATCAATAGGTGGTGATACCCTGAACTAATTATAAATAGATGGTGATACCCTGAACTAATTATAAATAGATGGTGATACCCTGAAATAATTATCAATAGGTGGTGATACCCTGAACTAATTATAAATAGGTGGTGACACCCTGAAATAATTATCAATAGGTGGTGATACACTGAACTAATTATAAATAGGTGGTGATACCCTGAACTAATTATAAATAGGTGGTGATACCCTGAACTAATTATAGAAATAGGTGGTGACACCCTGAAATAATTATCAATAGGTGGTGATACCTTGAAATAATTATAAATACGTGGTGATACCCTGAACTAATTATAAATAGGTGGTGATACCCTGAACTAATTATAGAAATAGGTGGTGACACCCTGAAATAATTATCAATAGGTGGTGATACCTTGAAATAATTATAAATACGTGGTGATACCCTGAACTAATTATGGAAATAAGTGGTAACACCCTGAAATAATTATCAATAGGTGGTGATAGGTGATACCCTGAAATAATTATAAATAGGTGGTGATACCATGAACTAATTATAAATAGGTGGTGACACCCTGAACTAATTATAAATAGGTGGTGACACCCTGAACTAATTATAAATAGATGGTGATACCCTGAAATAATTATCAATAGGTGGTGATACACTGAACTAATTATAAATAGGTGGTGACACCCTGAACTAATTATAAATAGATGGTGATACCCTGAAATAATTATCAATAGGTGGTGATACCCTGAACTAATTATAAATAGGTGGTGACACCCTGAAATAATTATCAATAGGTGGTGATACACTGAACTAATTATAAATAGGTGGTGATACCCTGAACTAATTATAAATAGGTGGTGATACACTGAACTAATTATAAATAGGTGGTGACACCCTGAACTAATTATAAATAGATGGTGATACCCTGAAATAATTATCAATAGGTGGTGATACACTGAACTAATTATAAATAGGTGGTGACACCCTGAACTAATTATAAATAGATGGTGATACCCTGAAATAATTATCAATAGGTGGTGATACCCTGAACTAATTATAAATAGGTGGTGACACCCTGAAATAATTATCAATAGGTGGTGATACACTGAACTAATTATAAATAGGTGGTGACACCCTGAACTAATTATAAATAGATGGTGATACCCTGAAATAATTATCAATAGGTGGTGATACCCTGAACTAATTATAAATAGGTGGTGATACACTGAACTAATTATAAATAGGTGGTGACACCCTGAACTAATTATAAATAGATGGTGATACCCTGAAATAATTATCAATAGGTGGTGATACCCTGAACTAATTATAAATAGGTGGTGACACCCTGAAATAATTATCAATAGGTGGTGATACACTGAACTAATTATAAATAGGTGGTGATACCCTGAACTAATTATAAATAGGTGGTGATACCCTGAACTAATTATAGAAATAGGTGGTGACACCCTGAAATAATTATCAATAGGTGGTGATACCTTGAAATAATTATAAATACGTGGTGATACCCTGAACTAATTATAAATAGGTGGTGATACCCTGAACTAATTATAGAAATAGGTGGTGACACCCTGAAATAATTATCAATAGGTGGTGATACCTTGAAATAATTATAAATACGTGGTGATACCCTGAACTAATTATGGAAATAAGTGGTAACACCCTGAAATAATTATCAATAGGTGGTGATAGGTGATACCCTGAAATAATTATAAATAGGTGGTGATACCATGAACTAATTATAGAAATAAGTGGTAACACCCTAAAATAATTATCAATAGGTGGTGATACCCTGAACTAATTATGGAAATAGGTGGTGACACCCTGAAAAAATTATAAATAGATTGTGATATCTTGGAGTACGTATTTTTTGTGAACATTTAAGAAGTATAAAAATATTTCTAGAACATTAAAATTGGTTTTAATAACATCAGTTTAATAGCTAATTTTTTCTCTCCTGAAATGATGCCACCCACAATGTATATATTTGTCCTATATCTACATATTTACGTTACAATAATTCTCTGGAACGGGCCAATTTGTTTTATATATTTTCTTTACGTCAATAAACTCTCATTGATATAGTAGTAACTTTCATCTGATCTCATACTGAAATATAAAGATTAAAAAACCAAAAACAGAACTTGAATGACAGTCTATGGACTATTGTCCACAAACTGTCATTCACAATAAAACAAAAACAGTCACACAAAAAACGAGCCGTAGGTTAGTTTTTTAGAGCATTACACGAGTGTTTTAAGACCAAATTATGTGCAGTTTCATACAATACTTTATCTAATCGCGTAAAATGGATAATTAAATTTACGTAAAATCACAGCATATGTTTGTATTTATTTGTAAACGTTTATCGCTAAAATCCATTTGCTGATCGCGCATGCGTGTTGCGCCGCGTCCACAGGTTATATTATGTAGAAAAACTGCATTGAAACCACTGAGGTTCTATTACTACGTATAGAGGAGATATGAAAAGCCAATGTGATGCTCCATATTGCAAGAGTTTGAACTAAAGTTCGCTGCAGCGCTTATAAACAATACTTAACCGCCCATTCCAACGAAAACATTTTAAGAAAATGACGGACCCCCCATAACGGGATAAGAAGATGAGAATAGTTACTCACAGTAATGCTCATTAGTATTTTAAGTACAGCCTACGTTCGTCAAATTTTTTCAACCATCAAGTCAATTGTTTGGCTTTCGGAAAGCTTACGGAAGCAGTGCTGCAAAGTTTTATTTAAGTCCGCCTAAGATTGTTGAGTATATCAGTCAAAAATCCGTTTAAATTATATATTTTTTTAGCAATAATGTCCCATACAATTTATAAAGTAATATATTTTTGCGGGTTAGGTACAATTTTAACCATCAGTACGAACCGTAAGTACATATATAAAAGTATTCATTAGTATTGAATCGTTTATTAGTAGTTTAGTTTATAGTATAGGATATGAGCAAGGCTTTCGATTGTGTGTGCCGTGAACTTCTATTGGATAAGTTATATAGACATGGTGTTCGCCCTGCCGGACCTGCATACAACTGGATCCAATAATATCTAAGTAACAGAAGTCAGTGTGTGCAAGTACCAAAGTATAATGAAAAAATGGAAACAGTAAAGATGTATATGTATATGATGACATCATATAGGACTAATAAATATGGAGTGCCTCAAGGAAGTATCCTGGGGCCACTTCTATTTCTCCTATATACTAATAACTCACCAAATTCGATAGATCACAAATTTGTCTTGTTCGTGACTGATACAACGATTATTGTGGAAGGCACAAATCGTCAAATTTTCGAGCTGGAGTTTAATAGCGCTCTTAGAAATACCATTCAATGGTTATCAATGAACAATTTTAAAATCAATATAGATAAAACTAAAGTATTACAACCTCACACTACCAATAGTATAAAACTTCCTCTTAAAATTGAATATAACGGAAACGCCATCGAAGAGGTTGACTCGATTAAATTTCTTGGGCTGAACCTAGACAATAAACGTTCGTGGAAACCGCACGTTGCTCAAGTCTGTTCGCGTTTAAATAGTTTTATTTTCCGTTGAGACGGATCGCACAGACGGTCTCTAAAGAAGCAGCCATCACGGCTTACTATGGGTACGTCAATTCCGTCCTAAGATATGGGATCGTAATTTGGGGTAGATGTACCGACATTGAACAATGTTTCAATATCCAAAAGAAATGTATTAGAGCTATCTTCGGCTTACGCAAAAATAATCATGTAGATCTTATTTTAGAAATTACAAAATATTGACCTTGACCTCTATATATGTTCTAGATGTGTGCGTTTTTGGGTTTAAGAATAATGACCTTTTCCAACTAGCTAGTTCGCTGAAAACTCAGAAAATGAGATCTTAATATATGTATAATTTTTATAGACCTACAAAAAGATTGACTCTCCTTGTAATAATCTATATATACAGTCGTGGTCAACTAATTAGGGACAATCTCTAGTTAAGCCAAATTGTGAATTATTTTTTTATTTTCCAACGAGTCTTAACAATATTCCATATCTTTTACATGTAAGTGTAATTAGTCATTTATGTGCGCGATTATACAAACAATAACAACTTCTTAAATATTAAACCTCTTTACAGTATAGCTGATAAATTATCATAGTGCTATTTGTTCAAAGAATGCTGGCTGGCCATTTAATTAGGGACACTGAGGTATTGCGTTCTAATTTCAAAATTGGAATTTTAATATTTTTTTCTTTCTTTTCTTATTGTTTCGTGGACGTTTTGGCGGCAATCCAGATTTTTTATTTTAAGTTTTGATAATTATTTTGAAGAAAAATGGGCAAAAATAAAAGTTGCGATCCAACACTACGAAAAATTATCATGAAGTTTGTCGAGCGTGGTTGGTCATACCGAAGGATAGCACAACATTTAAATTGTTCAAAAACTATGGTATGCAATGCAGTGCAACATTTCAAGCGCTATAACACAGCTTTAAATGTGTCCAGAACAAAAAGATCGAGAAAAACGACTCCGCAAGAAGATAGAATGATAACCAGGTTAGCTAAGAAAGATCCGTTTCTAGGCTCTATTTTAATGAAACACGGAGTGTTTGGGGCAAACGAAAGAGCCGGTGTATCTGCGAGGACCGTTCGACGACGTTTGGTAGAAGCAGGGTTGTTCGGAAGAGTGGCGCGCAAAGTACCGTTGTTGAAGAAAGAACATAGAAATGCTCGTTTGGCGTTTGCACGTAAATATGGACATTGGACCTACGCCCAATGGCAACATGTACTTTTCTCTGATGAGACCAAGGTTAATTTGATTTCTTCAGATGGAAGGCAATATGTACGGCGTCCTGTAAAAGCGGAAATGAATCCAAGATTCACAAAAAAACAGGTGAAACATGGCGGTGGAAACATTAAAATGTGGGGTTCATTTTCTGGACGTGGAGTGGGACCTGTGAGGAAAGTTCAGGGTAACTTAGGCCAACATCAATACAAGGCAATATTGGAAGAAACTATGCTTCCCTATGCTGAGGAGCATCTCCCTATTATATGGACGTTTCAGCAGAATAACGACCCGAAACATACCGCCCATTCAGTCAAGTCGTTTCTTACCAGTCAGTCTATATCGGTGCTAGATTGGCCAGCAAATAGCCCGGACCTCAACCCAATTGAGCACCTTTGGCACGAAATCAAGAAAAAAGTTGCCACTTATCGTAATACAAATTTGGATGAACTTCATGAAGCTTTTTGTGAGGCATGGGCAAACATTCCTGTCAAAACATGTCAGAAACTGATAATGTCTATGCCACATCGGTGTCGAGCGGTAATTACTAACAAAGGTTTTGCTACTGGGTACTGATTTTACACGTAATAAAATAGAGCTGTTAAAGATATTATAACACTGCAGATTATAAGTTTTGTTTAACTGTATTTTTCATTATACTTTACTGTCCTTAATTAAATGTCCACTACAGAATTGTACCTTAATATTTAATACATGTTTAATCTTTGATATCAAATACTTTTTCTATTTATTTAATCTTTTATTTACAGCCATTTATAGCATAATAATCGGACCACATTATGCAAATAATAGGTGCTGAGAAATCAATAGGGTTTTATATTTATATGTACATAAACGGTTATAGCCCTTCACTATCTTGAATGTCCCTAATTAGTTGACCACGACTGTATATAAATGAAACCCGTTTTCCGTTGTCACGACATAACATGAAAACGGCTTGACCGATTTAGATAAAATTTGGTATAAAGATACATGGGACTTTGGAGAAGGACATAGGCTACTTTTTGTCCTGGAAGAAGTATGGTTCCCGTGGGATAACTGAGTCAGCGGGAAAAACGTAGTGCACGCGGGTGAAACCGCGGGGCGCAGCTAGTAGTTATATAAATGTGTATTAAAATTTATAACAAAATTCCTATTGATTTATATATATTATTACTACTATTGTATATGTGGTTTATACCGATTCATACACCTGTAGACAGGTTTCGGCAGGACAGAACTATTTTATAACAGCATGTATTACCCGAAATCTATGAATAAAGTTATTTCATTTCATTTGAAATAAACAATTGTCGTGATTTTCAGTATTTTCAAGCTCTCTTACCACTGTGAAAGCTGCAGATGGCGAAATCGCAGTGAGTTTGACTATTACGTATTTAATAGCGTCTTTGTCCCGTTCAGTATCCCGTCAGCCGTTACAGTATTATTCACCCGTTTGGAACGTAGCCAAATCAGCTAGATAACATGTGTTAAGTTTGAAACACTGACGTTCCGTATACGGCAGCACTGACGGAGACTCCGGGAGACGTTTTGATGTTCGGCTTTTCGAATCCGAATGTGTTCCGGGCGGGAACGGCTGCCTTTTCTTTCGGAAACACATTCGGAAGCGAAATATTAATGGTAGTACACGGAGGAAAAAGCCGTATAGGTAATAATTATCTAAGTACATTAGATCCTTAAATCAAGCACTTACCATGCCCATAATTATGCATCTTATATTCATATGTTTCTTAAACAGAAAACTGCGGCTCCAATTGTACTTTGTCGGAACTTTTCGGTGCGGTGGCGCATGGCGGAGGCGGCCATACACACAGGAGCCACCACGCTCCGCTCAGCTACACTATCCCCGGCTGCTCCACGCTCCGTACCTCTCCACGCTCCGTACCTCTCCACGCTTCGTACCTCTCCACGCTCCGTACCTCTCCACGCTCCGTACCTCTCCACGCTCCGTACCTATCCACGCTCCGTACCTCTCCACGCTTCGTACCTCTCCACGCTCCGTACCTCTCCACGCTCCGTACCTCTCCACGCTCCGTACCTCTCCACGCTCCGTACCTATCCACGCTCCGTACCTCTCCACGCTCCGTACCTCTCCACGCTCCGTACCTCTCCACGCTCCGTACCTCTCCACGCTCCGTACCTCTCCACGCTCCGTACCTCTCCACGCTCCGTACCTCTCTCCACGCTACGTACCTTGTCAGCCAGACCCAGGCTAGTCAATCTCGGTGCAAGACCAAACATGACATCTCGAGTCTCCTGCCACAGCTTAGTCATATGTATCGTATCGTCTTGATATGCATTTGACACCTCCAAAATATGCCCAAATGCTTCTTTAGATAAGTTAGGAATGAATTTTGTATCTCCGAAACCTTTGTAGTTACCGCTATTGGCGAAGATACCCCCGGCATACACCAGGAAAGCCTGCAAACCAGAGCATGTGTAAACCCAACATCAGCCAACATAGCTAAGATATGCACTCGGATAGATTATATAGCGGCAGGATGTGCTTCGGTCCGAGGTGACGGTGATTATATGAGAAACCAACTGCTAAATTAATTACAGACAAAAAAGCACTTTTGTGACCACACTGAATGTAAGGTAATAGATATCTCGGTTGTGGGTTCCACATGATCTTGGGAAATTCCATTGAATTTTATTAAGTTTGATTTCATATAGTATTAATTATATAGATTATATTATGCACAATGGAGTAACATGTCTTTGAAATTAGGCGGCACACGATATAACCAGGAAAGAAAATAGGAAGTACCTGAAAGTCATCATGTTTCACACCAGCTTCGAGTGCAGATCGTTTAAGGTCTACTAGAGGTTCACCTGTGAAGATTCGATGTAACAATGAAAATATTTTAGGTGATTCTGGACTTGTCTGCACGAGAACTATTAGACCTCCATTCCACGCAGCCTGGAATTGAACAAAAGTAACGTAAGTTTAAGAATGCTATAAATGAAAATATACAAAAACGCATCAAAGACGACATATGAGGCTGATTTTCCAATAGGAGGAGAAATTAAGAAATGCCAAGGTGGAAATCAATTTCCACCTTGGCATTTCTTAATTTATCTTCGCAACGAAGGGGACGGAAGGAACGAAGAGCTTCAGTTCCCGTTCATTGTTAGTGCTGAGTTAAGGCTGAGTACAGATGTGCTGGAGTACTCCTCAGGAGCACTCGCCAAATACCACTGAATACATAAACTGAATTAAATAAAATAATCTCAATAGAAATTCAATATCACGAAAACTATAGGTCTCTGTTGGGGGGGGGAGTGGGACCGAGGGATAACAGACTCTTCCCCAGGGGCAGATTTACCAATAGGCTGAGTAGGCTGGAGCCTAGGGCACCATCATTTTTATTTGTACCCCAACTTTGAGTCAGGTGGTGTTTCGAAGTATTTTTTTTTTTTTTAAAAAGAGATACATTTCTGATGTAATGCACATTAGTGCATTACACTAAGTTTCAACTTCTTTTTGGGCCTGCATCCACCGGCAAGGCTTTTGTAAACAATTTAGTAATTTTATTTGCGCAATTTACTTGAAAAGGGTACAAGTTAGACAAAAAACTTTGGAGGAAAACTTATAGAGCTTAAAATTTTACATTAAAAAGTTATATGACTTTTTCTTCTGGTAAAAATTAACCAAGTTAGAAAAGTTTCTAAGGGGATGAACGTACATTTTTAAAAATCGTAGGTGGGAGAAATATAAGCGAAATTATATATTTTTTATTTTAAATTGCTTAAAAAAACCCTTTCTTAAGGCAAGAGTTGAAACAACAACTTTGAAATTTTCTCTTCGCATGTACTTGAAAAGAGTAAAAGTCAGACAAAATTCTTGTGTGGAAAATTTTTGGAGCATAAATTTAACATTGAAAATATACAACATTTTTATATTTATTTCTGTGTCCTAAAACAAATAAAACCACACATATGTAATTACAATTGTTATAATTATCTAAATTATATCTTAGTTATTTATATATTTTTCGACTAACTACGTTCATTCTTATAAAGTTGTAAGATTTAAAGTAGATTGTATTGATTTCGTTTGATCGGTCGAGACTTCGACGGCTTGCTTGTGATTTGTTCAAGGACTTGACCAATCACAAGCAAGAGTATAACAGTGGGGGGTAAGCGAACAGACAACGCATTTTGGAAGTATGCCGCCATTCGTTTTCCGAAATTTGTCTGAGTAACTTGTATCGTGCCGCTGTAGGCTTTGTTAAGTAAGATTGTACCTCTAAATATATATAGTAATAGCAACTAAAGCAATAAAGCTGATTTTCAAGTTCACAAAGAGTGTTTTTGATTCAAAGTCCTTGCTTCTGAGTGTTAAACCAGTACGGTTAATATCTCAGAAGTGGGAAAGCAACTTAGTGCCCACACAAGGATCGAAAAAGAAACGTAAGTGTTCTTTGCTCAATTAATTGAATTTTTCTTTTCGATGTGCATTCTATACGTTTACCCTCTTTAAATGATTCGATTGTCCTATTTGAAAAAGTTCACGACCGAACTATATTTACCGTTACGGAGACAGTCCGGAGGTTTATATGGTTAGTCAGGCATGTTAATCTTGCCAGGGTACCCCCTGGAGATGAACATGTTTGATGGTCTACAACAATGCATGTGTATCCTATATGTATACCCTCTTTAAATGATTCGACTGTCCTATTTGAAAAACTTCACGACCGAACTATATTTACCGTTACGGAGACAGTCCGGAGGTTTATATGGTTAGTCAGGCATGTTAATCTTGCCAGGGTACCCCCTGGAGATTGACATGTTAGATGGTCTATAACAAAGTATGTGCAGGTCAATAAAAATCTTGTAAAGTCTTGTCTAATATAGCGCGGTTTATTAACTCGGGTGTTTCTTTTTTTTTTCACATGTTGAAATCGCGAGGCATGGATGAGCAAAGGTTTAGCTCTTTATAAGGACGTGACGAACCAAGGCGAACCTCTCGCGTGACGCTGACTCCGTCGCTAAAATGTCATGACGCAATTCATGAGGCCGACGCAGTGGTGGAAGGCGTACGCGGTCACGGCAGCCGTGGCAGCCGTCATCGTCGGTCGCGGTCCAGGCGTTCGAGAAGAAGACAATCGCGACTGACGATTAGTCGGTCTCGTCTCCGGTCACGCTTTTCAAGAAGGACAAGCTCGCGGCGAATGGGTGCCGGGTGCCCGCTTCTCATCGGCACGTGTTGAAGCTGAAGGCGGGTTCACCTGGTACACGAGCAACCGGCCGCTGAACGCATGCTGTTTTGGCGCGGTGAAATGGCGCCGGGTGCCTGCTCATCATAGGCACGCGTTGGAGCTGACGGCGCAGCGGGCGCCTTGGGGGCCGGACTGTCGGCTACACAAACTATGCAGCTTCAACACCCATGTGGCTAAGCGGCTTGCTAACCAAGTGAGATTAATCCAATTTACTAAGTCTAATGTCCTTGGCTGGACCATAGGTATTAAGAAGGCGCATGATTTCGCAAACCATTTATTAACTATTTAAACTATGTGTGTATAAGTCGATGACACTGTATTCTTCTTGAAATGATGTGCGCTGATCGCATGAAGATTTATTTACTTACGATTGAAGGTAATTGCTTAGAAACAAATAGAGAAACAGATATTTATTGGTAAAAATAATAATTTTCAAGTCTCTTATTCCAGGTAAATGTAACATTTGATAGGTATAATAAAAATAATGTTCTCATATTCAACCAAATGGACTGCCATAGGATATCAAAGAGACTAGTTCGCTGAATACTTTCAAAAAGTTATCAAAAAACCCATGTTTTAAAAGATTTTCCCCTCATTAAACTTAAGTGTTGATCTTCTTTATGTGCACCAAAAACTCTCATTAATCAAACACTTACCTATGTAACGAAATACATCTTATTCTTATGATCAAGGACTAATTGGCCTTAATGAATAACTTATAGAGTAACTGCTTACAATTAGTCGTGTATGTGTCAACCACGAACCTAGAAAAGGTTCATGGTGTCAACTCATCTTGTTTTTGTAGTCGCATTGTCAGAATATCCTCATGTCGGTATTTTGTTTTAAATGTTTATATGTAGGTGTAATTCATGTAGATATTACAATGAACTCGAGTAGTTATATATTTTTATTTGTATAAATATGCATTTAGCATACATATTAAAGTACTCGGCTACGCTTGACGACGAATAAGCCATTTAAAATAATGCATTTCTCTGTAAGTGAACTTTCTTGTGTATCCTTATGAGAAATAAATGAATAGAACCGTAAAGAAACCATGGATATATACAGTCTTTATGAAAACCGAACCTCAAATGTGTCCCCTTGCCAGTGTTTGCTTATATGGGCATACGGAACCTACAGTTCAAAGTGACTAAAATACGTCTGATATTGTTACGCTCGACATCGATATCTAACCATAATATAAAAGTTGTCAAAGACGATTGTGTCTAAGCGTAGGAAAAGTTTTATTTATCTACTTCAATGGGTTTTTTTTTAACTCTGAGTTTGCGTAGGCTTCGCTGTTTCTGTTGAAGTAATTGAACGATTGCCGAAATTAGAAAACTATTAACAGTTCATTTTGGGTAAATTGTTTTCCGAGAAACCTTTAACGTGTACAAGTGTGTGTGTGTTTCTTTCGAATAGCACGTAACAGTCGCGACTATACAAGATATATTAAACAAATGTCAAAATTTGTACAATGTAGGTGTTGGTTGTAATCGACGCATTCATGAGTTACATAGACTGTAAAAATAATATTCAGACACTTTTATTATTGTCTACCAAGGGATAGGTTGTTCTAGTAAAGAAATGAAGAAGCGTCGTGACAGTTGGTTAACGACCATTGTCCTATGAGTGTGCTTTAGTCAATGCGTATGAACTACTCTAAAACAGATATGTAATGAATAGCATGGTGGGGCGCAATAGGCGAAGTCAAGCTAGCGATAAGTCGTATCTATACAAAATCTATTCATCAGCAATGTTTTTTAATTGATTCAGTCGCTAAACGTTTGTCTCTAATGAATAGTGTAACTATGTGTTGTGCTTACTATAAGCCGACTTAAAATATTGCGATTTGGTATGAAGGAAAAGATTGTAACGTTTGAGTTCGGTGATTATACTGTACAGATAAAGAGCCGTGATTAGTTTACGTTGTGTTAAAGTCAAGGGTAGAGGTATCGTTGAAATTTTTATTAGTGAAGGGTACTTATTCTTGGGTCTTACAAGTCGTTACACGTTGGTATACTTTAGGTAGCTATAGTGATTAGCGAGTTCTGATAATAAGTAGGTATGAAGCGATGTGTGTGCTTGTGACAGTACAGAGTTAAGGCGTTATGTTTGTTATTGTGCGTGCTGGATAGCAATTTGTCGAATCTCGATATGCGTGATATATTGTGTGTATTGAGGTTTTTTTTTAGATTTGATTAGAAATTCGAAATTCAGATGTCCTACGACGTTGAGTCCCAGTTTGTAATAAGTCTACTTAAGAACTCCCGAATCCATAAAATGAATACGATCCTACATTAAATTAAATAATAAGAAGGAATCTAATATGAGTTATCAAGTATTTCGTATTTAGAACCATTGCTTCCCGTGGCTCATGCAAAGGCTGCGCGCGCGATGTGTCCATTAAGATTAATCGGGATTTACCTTAAATGTCGCAATGCGTATGCATAGTAATGTAAATACTTTTATGACAAGGAGATTGGTATAACATAGGTTTGTAAACTTGATGTTCGTCTCTGTCTTGGAACAATTTCATTTCGTTCTTGAAAGAACTTAAGATGAGTTTTTACAAATATGCATAAATCCCTAATGCACATACATGGAAGTGAAAGACTATTACATTGACCAAATAACTGCTCGCAACCGCCCAGATACCATGCCTTGCTTATGGCTCTTACACACCGTTTTGGTATTTTGAAATCCCTCTTCGAAGCATTCAATGTGTTATCATTATTAAATAAAAGGACAGGGTTATATCGTCTCAGTATTATTTAAAGTAGATATTATTAGTGTCGTGTCATTTTAAAAAAAAGATAATGTCACAATGACAGAAAGTTACGAACTAATGAACCGGTGGATCATGGATAAATCATCTATCTACGCGGTAGATGAATATCAACTTCAAAATGTCAAAACTTATTCAGCTTTGTAACGTCTTAACTGAAAAATTCTATACATATTGTGTATATGTACATTCATACATAATATACATATATGTATATAATTATACATTCTATATATAATGTATAATGGAGAATACGAAGACAGGGAATAAAGACTACTCACTCATGTTGTTAGAACTATTGTGTTGGACATAAATATGCGCGAGTGTATTTATTTGATATGCATTCTTAAATTGAAAGGGCACCTGTGCGATAAGGTCGGACGCGCTATAAACAGAAAAGGGGTAGCTTTACTTGTATCAAATCGGATGAAGCGTGAACTAAATAGTTTCTTATACTTAATCTCATTGTTCTTACTACGAAACATTACTTCATCATGTTCATATTACTTCCGGCTGAAGTAGCTTAATCGGGAGATTTAAAGTTCAGGGTCAGGTGCAGCCATGTCCTAGAAAGACAGTTGTTGTGGTTTAATGTTCAAAACATGGTTTCAACCGATGTGAATACTAATTTATGGCGCGTGGCGGGTTCCGCCCCATGAACTGTCGTTGTCAAACGAGCGGGAAGTATCGTTATTAGATCGAGCATGAAGTCTAGTTCTTAGAACGTACGGATTACTTGAACTATTTACTCGTGTAGGGCTTGACTACATTTAGCAATACTTTTGAATTGGTCTGAAAAGTGTCTGATGCAGTCGCAAGTTGTGTTTGAATGGTCGTCACGGGTTTAGAATAGGTATACTAAGCTTGGAGTGAATTTCTGGTAGAGGGCCTTGAATGTGTAATGAATAAAGAGCAGGCAACAGGACAAGGATAAGCAACGGTATAATAGATATAGACGAAAAAGAAAGTAGAACTTGCTTTAAAGAAGGTGACGTGGTAGTAGACCCGAGAATAATGATTGCGGATCTGAATATGAGAGTTGGAAAGAGATGTATGGATAGTGAAGATAATGTTTACTATTAATAAAGTTATGAAGATAAATATTGTACACAGAGTTAAACAAGCAGGTAATGAATTTACAAGGTCCACTTTAAGTAATATTAGTATATAAATGTGCATAGTAAATGCAAAGGTTATGTGGTTTTAAGTTTGGATGATTAATGTCATGTATCATCTAAAATATCCCGTGTACTACTTGCTGGAATATTTGCTGGTCAACGTCATGGACCTGTAAATACTGATCCATCGGTTAGAGTAAAGTATCGATGGGTCAGTGTGGGGTATCAGGTAACGGATGCCTCTCATGTTAACAATTTGTACATCGGTATAGGTGTGCTGGTCAAGGTTTTTGACCGACACATTATGAGGTTAAGTTATAAGCATTTTTTGTTAACTAAGGTTATGGTATAATAAGTAGGTACATTGACGAGTTCTATCTATTGTAAAGTTACTAAAGTTAGCGTTGTTTAGATACTAAATGCAATGCACCACTGTAATGTTAATTAATTTATTTTGTAAATAAATAAATGTCTTACTGTTAATCTGATAACAAAGTACTTTAAGTTGGGGATATCAGGCAACCGATATCTCCTCAAAGATAATACATATTTATATGGTCATTTAAATTCATATAACTATAAATTTAAAAAGTAGGTAGTAGCAGTACTTCTGTTTTGTTAAAACATACAGTTTCAATCATAGGTCATGTAAATATATTATTAATACAATTGCATTCGAGACTTAAATACTGAAATGTGCTACTTTGATGACTTATTTAAACAAATGCATTATTAAAACTAAGATTGAAGCATTGGCTTATTAACCAAAGGTTTTATAGTTACGAGGAATTTAAAAGATTGAATGAACGAATATGTGACATATTGAAATTTGATAAAATATTATTTTATATTATTTGTTATTTTATTGTACGTTGTTATTCTTATTTTGTGACATAATATGACTGAAATTTATTGTATAACTAATTGTAACTAGTACTACGTACTGATGTCTATATATAATATTGTTAATTTTCAAATGTTATTTATTATTATTATTAATTTCAATGCTAATTTGACCTGTATACCTATACCAATAAATAACTTTGAACTTTGAAATATGAACTTAAGTTTGTATAGTCAAGATGAGTAATTAAGCACTAATGTGGTAAAATATAATTATGTTCAATATACGATACATTTATAGTTTATGTGGTGGAAAAGAGTAATGTAATATTTTTGTAATTATACTTAACAACGAGGGACTCGTTGAAAATCGGATGGCCGAGCTGTTATAATTATCTAAATTATATCTTAGTTATTTATATATTTTTCGACTAACTACGTTCATTCTTATAAAGTTGTAAGATTTAAAGTAGATTGTATTGATTTCGTTTGATCGGTCGAGACTTCGACGGCTTGCTTGTGATTTGTTCAAGGACTTGACCAATCACAAGCAAGAGTATAACAGTGGGGGGTAAGCGAACAGACAACGCATTTTGGAAGTATGCCGCCATTCGTTTTCCGAAATTTGTCTGAGTAACTTGTATCGTGCCGCTGTAGGCTTTGTTAAGTAAGATTGTACCTCTAAATATATATAGTAATAGCAACTAAAGCAATAAAGCTGATTTTCAAGTTCACAAAGAGTGTTTTTGATTCAAAGTCCTTGCTTCTGAGTGTTAAACCAGTACGGTTAATACAATACTAAAGCAACACATCCTGATTCTTTAAGACTGAGTTTTAGCCATCGTTTTAGTCAATCGCTGCATCGACAAATTAGTCATAGATGCCTGGTGGATGGAAAACTAAAACATAGTACTCTCAAAATATATCCGATAAGAGACCGATTCATTGAATTGGTATTAACATAAGAAAAATATTAAGCAAACACCAAAAGATAAAGAAACAATGTCTCGTCTACTGTTATTTATTCTATGATCATTATCGCTTTACGGGCTTTTCTTCCCTAGCTACCTTTACATAATTAGATTATACACAAATTATAACATTTAGAAAAAGCGGGCTGTAAACGTAGATTTCTTTCTGATTTGAATGTCAAACGACTTTGGAACGTTCTATCCTGTTTCCCGTTTTAGTTATTTATTTTATAGGTGCTTACTTTATTAGATATTTAACTCTTTTTTTGGTTTTTATTATAGTACACGTAAATATATTGTATTTTTTTTTTATAATGAAACATTAATTCTTCACAGACTCCGGTCCGTGCCATTTTTTAGGAATTTGTTACAATTGTTACTTTGAAAAAGAGAACATTAATGAGTGGACAACTTGTACTTAATTAGGGGCAAAGAATTATCTTAGAAATACTCTATGGATTAGCAACGTACGAGGCACGCATGAGAATTCGGAGCAGACCAGTGTCCGCGAGCAGCACCCGTTCACGAGTTGACGTGTGCACCAGCCATCGCCTTCCTCAACCCTAATTGGGGGAAGATGGCGACCCGATACACAACGCCGCAGCACGCCAACACCTCTCTGTGAGCATGGCTGCTTCGGATGCTCATGCGAGCCTGCTCCGGGGAAATCAGTCTGAGAAACATTACTTTACTGAAATAATTTCAAAGGATCACTCCAAGTCCGGATCACAGTTTAGCAGGACCTCCATTACCGCGTTGTTACGATCCCTCATGGCCGTTTTTAGGTTGTAATCAAGGATGGTTTTTGATTTCGCTACCATCGTCTGCTTGACCAGGAGGAAAGACAATTTTACGGTGCGCATCAGTCGGAATGCATCTCTGACGTCCGGCAGAAACGCTTTCGTGATCGTGCCTGTGCTTGAGGTTTCGTACCGATCTTGCCAGGTACGGATTGTTTCTTCTCGGATTTTTCTCCTGACGCAGGACAAGGGGACTTTGTTGTAATCTTCAGGGGCGCACTTGAGTGCCGCTGATTTCGCGAGCTCGTCGGCTCTTTCATTTCCAGCGGTTCCCACGTGCACTCTCAACCAGTATAGCCATCTCTACCTTCAGCTTTGATCTTACCAATGTTTTCCTTTCTGCTCCTTGCTAGGGGGTGGCTGGTTTTGGGGTTTTTGAGCAGATCGAGTGACGATCTGGAGTCACTCAAGATGTTGACCAAGGGGTCTTTGCTCATCTCTACCTGCTTAGCCGCCCTATGGAGAGCATAAAGTTCTGATTGGAAGACTGTACACTCGGGGTGCAGCTTGAAGGTGGCGAACCTAGTCTCTCTTCCTTCCTCCCACCAGGTTAGGGCAGCACCAACGTGACCCTAATAAATATATTGTATTTACGTGTGCCATCTACGTATATCAAAATAGCTTTACTCTTCGAGTCCTCAAATTTGTCAAATTTTGACTCATATAAATCAATGAGCTTAGAAATGAAGCCTGCTTTGCTGAGGGTGATAATCAACAAAAAGTAGTTTAAAAAAAATGTAAATAGGACTCAAATGATGGAGAAAAATTTGCTGATCTGAATATGTATTTAACTCAATATCGTAAAAATGACGCTTAGAATAATTAGCCTTTCAACAGTCGATATGTAATACATATGTAATTATGCATGTATGCGTAGGCACTGGTCAAAAGGAGATATGAGGCTTATTATATGCACACAAGATATTTGCAGCACAAGTTTAAGCATATAACATTAATTTTGTAGATATAATAGTGATGCGATTAAAGCCGTTTTTAGTCAAGTTAATTTGTTACTCTTATAGAGTGAAAACAAATTTGATTCAAGTTCGTTTGCACTCGAGCCACTGAGTAGATTCAGCAAGTGCTACGCTAGATGTCTACTATTATTTTCTTGTTTTGAAAAATTATTGGCCCTGGTGTAAATTTTATTTTACTTTATTAACATTCACACAAGGTCTTCAGATCCCAAACTAGGCAGAGCCTGTATTATGGTAATCTGATGACTGATACATATACACACCCAGACAGGTCAAACAGACATGTTCATACACACAAATGTTTCACCTGTCCGGGAATCGAACCCGAGACCAGAGGCTCAGAAGGCAGTGTGCTACCAACTGCGCCAACCAGCCAGTCAAATGCACTACAGGTATCAACGGAACCATCAGATCTGTACCTTGTATTTTCTTAATACAAACTTATTACACCAAATTGATGGCAACCTCTTTATGAAACTTCTCGTACAAAATGATACCACCACAATATATTATGTAAACATGGTTATTAACAAAACACTTCATTGCTTCATATTATTATGTATGGAAAACTAACCTGGCTTAAATAATGAGCATACAGTTTCTCCTGCTTGGTCAAATTGAGGAAAGCTGTTGTGCTATCCAATTCAACAAACCTCTGATTGTTTGGTAGAAGAAAGTTAGACTTGTCCACAGCCATGGCTGGAAAATTCATATAAAATGAATAAATATAACTTACAGACTGACTCGGTAATTTGAATCTCTTGATAAATTTTCCGTATTTTAATAACACTTGGTACTTACTTATTAACGCCATCTCAGCAGAGGTTCACAGTACTCAAGTGGGACTGAACCACAGTTTTAACCGAGCAAGTGTAACAGACTTTTTAGCGCTTCTCGGGCCACAGCCTGAGCACATTCATATTGCTCATTCGGCTTGTGTGTTGTGTTGTTGCACTTTCTAACTAACCTAGTCTAGTGGGTTTTTTTCCAGTGGGGTTTTCTTATTTAGGAGTAATAAATCATATTACAAAATTTTTATTTTATTAATAATGGAACAGACTCAAGTGTGTTTTAACTTGTTGAAGTAGGTACTATGATAGTTCAAAAGTATCTAATATCAAAATATTGTCTGCATGGTACCTGGTAGCAGGTGGCCATGGTAGCAGCAAAGGTGAAAAGGGAGAAAAAAATTTTTACCAAAAAATGGAACCGACTTCAACACTCAAAAGTGTGAAATAACTTGTTGAATCGGTTTCTTTTTTTTGTAAAATTTTTTTTCTCCCTTTTTACTTTTGTTTCTGACGGGATTGATTATCATTCACCTTCAAGAATGAAAACATCAAGATAGACCACAATAATTTTTCAGTTATTGGATTGCAACTAAAAATGCGCTTGACCAGTTTTGATGAAATTTTAATGGGAGCACTCAGAAGTGTATATAACATGAATGTTGAGAATTGGTCCAGAAATGGGGGAGAAATCGGTGAGCATACATAAAAAAAGTACATACAGTCGAACATAAAATTGCCTCTTTTTTTAATATCAGTTATAAATGAAATTTTATTAATATGAGATGAGAAATGATTCTATCTCTTTGCCACAATGTTCCATGAAAGATTTCAAGACAGAAGGTTTTCATGAAGGAAGGACATGCAAAATTATTTACATATTTCAACTTATAATTTCTAGAAAAGTATTTATTTCCACAAGTTAATATTTTACGGAGAGGCTTTTTTAAAGTGCCACAGTAAGGAGGGAAATCTTCATAGAGACACTCATGGGTGAACTGTGAAGTTCTACTTGAGTACTGTGAACTTTGGCTGTAGTGATGTTAATATGTAAGGACCAAATACAGTGTAGTCCGATAAGTACAACTTTGCATATTAAAACTGACCATTTTTAGCGATGTCACAATGAAAGTACATCCATTTGTGACAACTCTGCTTACAAAGACAGACCACTTTTAATGATGGAATTTCTCACAAAATTGTCCTGTTACAACAACAACAAACATTGACGTTTTTGAAAGTAAATCATAGGTTTTTTAAAAAATTATTATTAATTAATCCCCTCTAGTTAAATACAGTAGAAAAAGCAGAATCAATATTGCAACGTTAAACACAAGAACCTTAAGAACCCAAGATACGCTTGCAGTGCAAATACTATGTATGAAACTATACCACCAGAATAGAACCACCCCCCTTTTCTAATGAGTTTTTTCTTACTAAAGTTGAACCCACTCGAGTGCTGAATTATCGAGAAGCATGTCATTAATTTCTTGAGTCGCGACTCTACTTCGTTAAATAAAAATAGTATAGTGAAGGTAAGTGACAGTTCATGTTAAGGTTAGGCCTACAACAGAAGTAATTTCATTTACAATTAAATAATCATATTAATTTACCTTAGTACCTTTACATTACCTAATTTTGATAACTGCACACTTTTAGAACAGTATCTACAGCGGGTTAATTTACCGATGAGTGAATCAGCAAAATAAGTGCTCCGGCATTTTATATTGGAAGCAGTCAGTTTTCTAAGCATTTGAAACATGGATTAAACTAGAATGAAACTAGATGCGGAAGGGCAGATGCATGTGATTGTACTTACTGTGAATAAATACAATACTAATACTAGAATCCGACTGTTATCATGTATACACAATGCACACCAAAAATTTTCGCTTTCTGATCTGTGCCAAATATGATAACAGGCATAGATCAGATAGAATACATACTAGTGATAACAGGCATCACAGGCATGAACGTGAGCACGCACACAAACAAATTAAAACTAAATTTGATAATACCACAAACAAAATAGAGTACTGATAAATACCATATAACATAAATTTATATTAAGCTAGCGAATAAAGTATTTGTCTTACTGTCATATTATCAAGTTGTCAACATCGAAATATTATGTACGTACAACTGAAATTTGTTAAAAAATTCAACGTCTTCAATCCAAACTAAACGTTTGGTATTTGGATGACTGAACTTTAGGAGGTGAGGTGAACACAGTTTTATATGACTTACAAATTCTAATAGACGAATTTCGTCAAATTGGTTTGGAACTAAATTTTACAAAGTGCGAACTTTTTGTTTGCGATACTTGTACGAACAAAGATATGGTTATTGAAAAATTCAATTCCATTGCTCCTAACATTAAACTAGTAGAAAAGTGTTCATTGCGTCTCTTGGGTTCACCGATACTAGATGAATCATTTATTTTTCTCCTTTTGTAGAAGAAAAAATTCAAAATTTTATGATATCTTCAGATAGGTTGCTCTCAATAAATGCTCATATGGCATTTACGATTATTAGATTTTGTCTATTTGTGCCTAAATTTACTCACTTTTTACGATGTTGTCAGCTGTGGAAACACAGTGAGCTCCTTTCTAGCTTAGACAACATCGTAAAGAATACACTGATGTCGGTTTTGAATATAGATATGAGTGACAGGGTTTGGTCGCAGGCCTCCTTACCTGTAAGATTGGGAGGTCTAATTTTTTTTTTTTTTTTTTTTTCTAACGAACTAATGCTGTTTGCCTCTACCGGCATTTACAGCTTCACCGGAGGGGGGGCGAGCACAGATGGTGCTCAGCCCGGTATTTGTGCGGTCGCAGAAGGCGCACCGCCTAGTGAGGCTAGCGCTGACGGCGCTGTGCCACTAGGAGAAGACGAGGCGACTAGCTCAAGGGCACCACTGAGGTTCGGACCTCGGCTTGAGCTGTCGCCAGGACAGGGAGTTATCGGATCGACTTGCGCCGGTACCAGAGTGGTCCGTAAGTCGGCCCTAAGGATGTTTGCTCTTTGACTATTTGGAGAGAATCTAACCAGGATGTTTTTGCCTCGAGCTCGCCGTCGAGCTCGGTGTCTGACTGAGTATACCAGGGACTCTCGACCTTGTATTCTACCGGGATGACCGTGGGACGACGCTAAAGCTAGCGACAAGGCGACAGCGATAGGGTCATCCGGGTCATCCAATACGTGCCTAGGGCGGCGTCTTCGGGGGGGTTGAAGGTGCGGGTGTGTCGGGGTGGAGGAATAGTTGGCAGCTTGCACTACCAGAGGATTGGGATGGTGGGTGTTGTGTATCCAAATATTAAAAATGAATGTCACATTGACAGGTTGACAGACGGGACATTTCTTCTCCCAAATACGAGGGAATCGTTTTGGTTAGGATTTCAAGACATGTGTTCGGAGTGGTAAAATAAAAGATATCAAGAAAGTAATATTAGTTTTAATACATAAAAAATGGCGACGAGGATGATTGGAACCGTAGAAAACTACCGTGTAGGTATGGATTTCATTGCCTACATTGAAAGAATGGAACAATTTTTCATTATAAATGACTTTACAGAAGAACGGAAGAAAGTGGCGTTATTTATAACACTAATCGGGGCTGAATGTTACGAAGTCCTAAAAAATCTGCTTTCGCCTATAAAACCAAGTGATAAAAAATATGATGACCTGGTTCGAGTATTGCAAAATCATTATGTTACAAAACAATCGGCAATCGGAGCCAGGTACAATTTCTACCTGTGCAAACAAAAAGAGAATCAAACCATCAACGATTTTGTGGTTGAAATAAAAAAATTGGCTGCAACTTGTGAGTTCAAAGGATTTTTAAATGAAGCCCTGCGTGATCGACTGGTATGTGGCATGAGAAGTGACAGTATAATAAATAAACTACTGACCGAAGGAGATGATCTAACTTTTGAAAAAGCTATAAAACTGGCTACCGCCTACGAGAGGGCAGAGAAAGATACTCGGAATATTCAACCAGAAGCAGGGGTGAATGTGGTGTACAAAAATACAACATTTAGAAAAGAAGAAAATAGTAAGCCTGGATTTTCTGGGAAAAGAGATGGGAATCGCAAAGAGGCAAATAAATACCTATATCAAAATACCAGAAGAATGGAATGTTACCGCTGTGGAGGAGCCCATTCTGCTGACAGATGCTTTAAAAAAGATTGGATTTGTAATGTATGCAAAAAACAAGGGCATCTTGCAAAGATGTGCAGATATCGATATTCAGGAGCAGGAAACAACATTAAAAATATGGAACAAGGAGAAGAACAGTACCTAGAACTGAGAAAAGGGGTAAATGATCAAAATGATCATGACAAAGACATGGTGTTGGGAAGTATAATGAAGGTTGTGTCGGAGCAAGAGATGGCTTCAATTCCATTGTGACTAGGAGGTGGTAGAGTATTAAACATGCAAGTGGACACTGGTGCTTGTAAATCGGTATTACATAAACAAGACTTTGACAGTTATTTTCCGAACTACGAATTAAGAAAATGTTGTATTAAATTAAAATCAGTATCTGGGGAGAGTTTATCAGTGCTAGGTTCGATCAGGCTAAAAGTGAGTAATGTTATAACAGATTTATATCTAGTAGTAATTGATAGTGAAAACTACTTTAGTCCCTTGGTGGGTAGAAATTGGTTAAATATACTATTTCCTGAATGGAGGAAAACATTTAAAATTAATAATGTTAACCAAACTGAAGGTTACATTAAGAATAAACTAATAACTAAGATTAAGTCTGAATATAAAGAGGTATTTTCAAAAGATAGGTCCTCTCATATTGTAAATATGCAAGCAAATTTAAAACTAAAAGATGGAGCTACTCCTATCTTCCATAAAGCTTATTCAATTCCATATTCGAAAAAGAAGGAAGTGGAAGAAGAATTGCTAAATTTGGTAAAAGCGGGCATTATTGAAAGAACTACACACAGTGAATGGGCTAGTCCCATTGTAATAGTAACAAAGAATGATAAAAAAATTAGAGTTTGTGTGGACTATAAAGTTACCATAAATAAAAGGCTAGATACAGATCATTATCCTTTACCAGTACCTGAGGATATATTTGCAGAACTGTCAGGGGCAAAGGTTTTTTGTGTTCTTGATCTCAGTGGTGCCTATCAACAATTATTATTAAATGATAGTTCAAGGGAATATATGACAATCAATACCCATCTAGGTTTATTTAGGCCAACTCGTTTACAATTTGGCATATCAAGTGGGCCTTCAGTTTTTCAAAGTGTTATGGATCAAATATTACAAGGGGTTCAAAATGTAAATGCGTTTATCGATGATTTAATAATTTATGGATCAGATTTAGAAAGTTGTAATAAAAATTTAGAAAATGTTTTAAAAAAATTAAAAGAATATAATGTCAGAGTAAATGAGGAAAAATGTCAGTTCTTTTGTAAAGAAATCAAGTTTTTAGGACATTTGATTTGCAGCAAGGGAATAAAACCGTTGCCTGAAAAAGTTGAAGCCATTGAGAAAGCACCGGCACCAAAATCTATCACACAATTACAGGCCTATTTAGGACTTTTAAATTATTATGGAAAATTTCTACCCAACTTGTCAGAACAGTTAGCACCTTTACATGATTTGTTAAAAAAAAATGTGCCATTCATTTGGAATAAAAATCACGACATAGCCTTTCAAAACAGTAAGAAATTAGTAACAGAAAATGCATTATTAGTGCATTATGATTGTAAAAAACAAATTTATGTAACAACGGATGCCAGTAAATATGGGCTTGGGGCTGTTTTGAGTCATAGAATTGACAGTGAACCTATTTGTTTTGCTTCAGCCACTTTAAATAGTGCACAAAAGAACTATTCTCAAGTAGAAAAGGAGGCTTTAGCTATCATATTTGCAGTACAAAAATTTCATAAATATGTGTATGGTAGAAAGTTTGTGATAGTATCAGATCATCAGCCATTAAAGTTTATTTTTGATCCATTGAAGAAAATTCCAATAACAGCTAATGCTCGAATAACAAGGTGGGCATTGATTTTATCAGGCTACAGGTATGAAATTACTTATAGGAAAGGGACTCTGTTAGGTAATGCTGATGCCTTGTCTCGCTTACCATTACCTGAAACAGTAAAGGTTGCGGATGGTATTAATTATTTTAATTTTGAAGATTGCATTCCATTAGATTTTCAAGAAATAGCTAAATACACACAAACAGACCCCGTGTTAAGGAAAGTCTATGATTATGTTTTATCTGGGTGGCCTAGTCATAATACAGAGGAAAGTCTGAAATCATACTTTGTAAAAAGAGCTGAGTTAGGGACAGAACAAAAGTGTGTGCTTTGGGGTAGCAGGGTTATTATCCCAAATCAGCTGAAAAGTAAAGTGTTGAATATGTTTCATGAATCACATCCAGGGGTTGTTCAATCCAAAATGTTAATTAGGGAATATTGTTGGTGGCCAAATGTTAATGAAGACATTGAAAAATTAGTAGCTAATTGTGATATATGTCAAACTACTAGAAACTTTACAAAAAGTATTCAACCTCAAGCATGGAAAAAATGTGAAACAAATTTTGAGAGAGTTCATGTGGATTTTTTTATGAATAATTCATTAACCTATTTGTTGATTGTCGACTCAAAGTCAAAGTGGCTTGATGTGCACATCATGCATGGAACTTCGGCTTCTCAAACTATTGAAAAATTATGTAAAACATTTGCAATTACGGGTATACCAGCAGAATTAGTCAGCGATAATGGTCCACCTTTTTCCTCAGTTGAGTTTAATAATTTTTTAAAAGTGAATGGTTGTATACCTTTGAAAAGTCCTCCATATCATCCGGAGTCAAATGGCATGGCAGAAAGATCAGTCCAGACAATTAAAAAAGCATTAGGTAGATTACAAGAAAAAAAATCTGGTTTGTCAAAGGAGCTTTTATTACAGAATTTCCTATTTACTTACAGAAACAGTCCAAATTCTACTGGTATATCTCCAAATGAAATGTTGTTTAAATATAGACCTAGAACTCTCTTTGAACTAATTAAGCCTTCAAATGTTTTGTCAAAGCGTGTAGTAATATATAACAGACCAGAGTTAAAAGTAGTATTTAATGAAGGGGATATAGTTTGGTGTAAAAATTTAAAAGAAGGGAAAGGATGGACAAAAGCAAAAATTGTAAAGTGTTTGAGTACTATTAGATATATAATTAATGTTAATGGAATTCATAAATACTATCATATTTCTGACATAAGACCATGTACAACTCAACCAAACCAATCAACCCCTTCTAAAGTTCAAATACAGGAATGTAATGATAAGTTTAGTGGAAGGTCAACGGTAGTATTCAATCAGGTAGACCTGCCTCAAGCACAACCATGCCACAGTCCTCATGAACAAGAGCTGATAAATAGGGGGGAGGATGTTGGGCAAAATTGGCAGAATATAGACGAAAGGCAGGATACTATAGACGATATGCAGGATACTGAAACAATGGAAAATAGCTCTAATGTAGATACTGATCTAGGGATTCCTCCACAAAGCAATGTTCTGAGACGATCGGAGAGGATAAGAAGGCCGCCAAATAGACTAGATTTATAGTTCAAAATTTATTATAGTTACATTAGATGTCTAGATTAGGTTGGAAACTATATGTTTAGTTATTACCTATAATAAGTAGGCATACTAGGTGTAGTTTTACTGGGTTATTACTTAAATGAAAAGGGGGAAGAGTGTTGTGTATCCAAATATTAAAAATGAATGTCACATTGACAGGTTGACAGACGGGACATTTCTTCTCCCAAATACGAGGGAATCGTTTTGGTTAGGATTTCAAGACATGTGTTCGGAGTGGTAAAATAAAAGATATCAAGAAAGTAATATTAGTTTTAATACATAAAATTGGGGAGCCGCGTCAAAGTAGCGACGGGAGCAGTACTTAATGAATTGGGTTATGGACTCTAATTCGAGGTCGCAATGCAGGTCGGTGTTCCGCATATACCACGGAGCGCCGACCGCCTTGCGAGCGAACCGATTTTGAATTACTTGGAGACGGTGGAGATCGCGAGGGTGACAATGAGCGAACGCTACGGAGGCGTAGGTCATGATTGGGCGGACGCAGAGTTTATACAAGGTGATTTTATTTCTTAGTGAAAGTTTACTATCTTTGCAAACAAGGGGACCGAGGCGATCCAATACGAAGGCCGCCCTGTTTCGAACTTTAGTGATGTGCTGCTCGAAAGTGAGTTTCCGATCAAGGATCACACCTAAGTATTTGGCAGAGTTAGCCCACGGTATGGGCTTGCCGAAGAGGGCTATAGGGTTGGGCTCTTTTAAACGGCCTATCTCGGTAAAGTACACAGCTGTACTTTTATCCGGATTGACAGAGATCCGCCATTTACGGAACCAGGCACCGATGTCGGTGATGGCTCGCTGTAAAGCGGCTCTCTGTCTGACCATGTGCCACCCAGTGCAGTAGATGGCTGTATCATCTGCAAACTGAGCGATCTGAACTGAAGGTTCAGATCGTGGTATGTCGCTGGTATATAGCGAGAAGAGAATGGGCGAGAGCACGGATCCCTGAGGGACGCCGGCAAGGATAGGGTGGGGGAGAGAGAGCGTTCCTTCTACGCGGTAGCGAAAGCTTCGATCCCTGAGGATGGGAGGTCTAGGCAAAGAGTACTATATATATATGGGTCTAGGGATCCGCCAAATTTCAAGTGTTGCACTACCAGCATTCCTGTCTTCCGTTCATGGTACGTACAAATTGGTAGAAAAAAATCTTGCACCATCTTTAGGCAATTTAGATGTAGCTTATTTGAACGAAGCCAAGAATGCTTGGGAGATGGCTTGCCCAAACACTGAGATTCCCAAAGCTTTGGCATCACAGAGACAGTGGGATCGGCTGCTTTGCGAACTAGTACGGAATAATCTTTTAAATACGTGTTGGTTACAGACAATTCCTTCTTTTGGTACAGGTAATCTTTTAGACCCATCTGCTTTCTGTTTAGCTGCTAGCTTACGTTTTGGTGCAAAATGCTATGAAGCCCATCACTACCAGTGTGGTACTGCAGTTGGTCAACTCGGTCACCACGGGCTTTCTTGTTCCAGAAGTGCTGGTCGAATTTCCCGCCACGCTAGCATTAACGATATCATCCGTCGGGCTTTTACCAGCGCCAATGTTGCAGCCATTCTTGAACTGAATGGTCTCATGCGTGACGATGGTAAAAGACCTGATGGCATGACACTTATTCCCTGGAAGTTAGGGGGGCCTTTTGGCCTTGCGGTCTAGGTGAGAAAATGATAACCTAGGTAGTGGTTACATATTTGAATCGTTTGGGGTCGAGACTTTGGGCCCGTGGGGACCTGGAGCTCATCGGATATTCCAAAAATTATCTGAGCGTTTGATCGATGCGACGCGTGACCAAAATGCTGGCACATATTTGGCTCAACGAATCAGCATTGCAATTCAGCGTGGCAATGCTGCTAGTATTCTGGGCACGCTGCCGGCCGGTAGTGGGTTAGATCATTTGAGTTATCTATAGGCTACCAATACCTAGTGGATTGCTCAAATGGTATTGTAATAGCTGCAGTATTGTTATTAGTATTTTATTTTAATAAATGCATTTGCCCTATGCAAACTGAAATGTGTATCTACCAAAATACTGCAAACAAAAACAGATATGTTTTAAAATAAAGTTAAATCCTATGTCATAGAAAGTATCTTCCGATTCTATCAAATAGTTCAGTATTCTTTTCAACAACATATATTTTAAGTCTTAGAATTGAATAACAAAGAGTGTATGGATTTACATACTTTCAAATTTGATAATTATCACATTATGACAACTATATAAAAAATAAAGGACCGCACGCTTACTGTAAAATCTTAAAATAAGTTATATAGATGTAAGCACAATTGTCTTGTAAGTGAAATTTTGTATTTTTTTAAGTCAATAAAGTTCTTTAAACCGAAATTTTCAAAAGTTCTAAATTGGTTATTACTTCTACTAGTAAACTTATTTGGTAGGTTTTATTGATTACTTTGACAACATAAAAAAGTGGCGTGATTAGGGTGATAATATTTTTGTCGAGATTTAGTTCGATTCGTGTTTCAACTTTTTCATTCCCACAAAAAAAAAAATATCTTACCTACGAGTACATAGTATATCCCATCTGTTACTACTTTCTTACTATTAGTTTTATCGACAAGCTAACTTTTTTCCTTTTCCGCTGTCAGAGAAATTATGTAAAATCAAAGGTGGCTAAACTAATTCCAATAAACGTTAGTAGTCATACAGTGGTGTGTAGCTATTATTTAAAGCCAGATGATTAGGAAAAATTGAAAAGTTTCATGAACAAAAATTTCAACAACAAAATTAAACAATAGTAACATGTTCGCGAAAATTTTTCAATTTTTCCTGTTGTTTCTTTTCCGCATTCTTGTAGGTAAGATATTTTATTAAACTTTGTTATCCGTTAACTTCATGTATGGATGTACGAATATTTAAATGAAATCCATGGCTTTATTAGGCAACAGAATTGGCCCAAAATTACATAAAACTATTTTGTTTAGTCATTTGTAATTAAAAAATGCAACATGGGAAATGGACAAGGAAATGTTTTATTTAATTTACATTTAATTATTTTTTTTTTTTATTTTTTTTTTAATCACACTCAGACCCCCGCACTAGGATTCCCTGTGTCGCGGGAGGCATGGACACACACAATCACAACACAAACAACCAAGACCCGGGACAAACACCTATACTCATCGCACAAATGCTTGCCCCCGCCGGGATTCGAACCCAGGGTCACGGAGACACAGAAGACATGTCACTGACACTGACCACTGCGCCACGGCAACCGTCATCTTAGTTTCGTCCACTTAAACCCTATCTTATTATATAAAAATACGTGGTTATGATATTATGTACGTCTTAAGGTTATGGACTCCACAGATGTCTCATTAGTTGCTCAAATTATGGTCATACTGTGAACATCTAATAGAGTGGGACAAACCGACTCCGTGGTAACTATCTCTATCGGCTCGTTATTTCAGCACAGTGCGCCTTCCAGTTGTACGTAGTACTTATTATTTCGATGGTTGTCAACGACTGAGTGACAAGGGCCTAGAGACAGAATGTTATCTGTTTATGGTCAAGGGTCCCTATATTATACGGCCAATAATTTTCGACCAAATAGTGCACAACTTATATTTCACGGAAGAGTGTAATATTCCGATGAGGGGTATGTAATCGCGCCTCAGATAAATGAACCAGAATCGCGCTGTACGATACATGGCTGTGAATTATTCCCCGTACAAAAACTGTACAGGCAATAATGCACGGCCAATAATTCGAATCCAGTGTACATGGATTACTGTTGGCTGTGCAATATTGTCCGGTACATATGGGTCGGAAACTTTTTGCAGCCGATGATAATATACATTCAATAATGATATTCCGTGTACACCCTTATACAAAGCCCTGTATGTACGATCCAGTTGTATCCACCTTGAAAAGAATCCCATACCATGTAGCACCTCGATTTCTGATATATCTGAATAAGTGTAATAGTATAAGCAATTTTAATGGACATTTGAGTTTAACTTATTTTTAAATTTTATTTTATTGAACATTTAAATTATAATATTGTGGTTTTTATAAGACATTTAATTCTTTCACATGTCCAATTTAAATTCGCATTCCGAATTTTTTTTAATGTAATGTGCGGCCGCCCGCATTATTAGGCGACCCGCGACCGCGTCCGCGAGCGCCCCGTATTCCGTATTGAAACCATAGTCGGAACCCTCTGACTTATTACATGAGTAATAATAATAATGGTCGTGCGTTGCTCTACTGGGATCGCTCTGTCATCACGGACAGGGTTATTGTTGCCAATAAGCCTGATATCGTTTTGGTCAACTGGTCCGAACGTCAGGCAGTGCTCGTCGACATCACCATCCCACATGACAAGAACCTCGTGAAGGCTGAGAAAGACAAACTCAGCTAGTACCTTGACTTAGCTCACGAGGTAACTGCCATGTGGGATGTTGACACGACAATCATTGTTCTGATAGTCGTTTCGACGAATGGCTTAATAGCGAAGAGCTTCGATCAACATCTTAAGAGGCTCTCGCTAGACGGTTGGATCAAGGGTCAGATGCAGAAGGCGGTACTCCTTGAAACGGCGCGTATTGTCTGGAGGTTCCTCACTCTGTGGCTTTAACCACCGGTAGCTTGGGCCCTGCCCCGCTGCCGGCGGAACTCTAGGCTTAGGTTTTTTATAATATCTTTATTAATTTTTGTTTTTGATGTTTATACTGTAAAAAAACTAAACCTAAGAAAAAAAGAAATTATGGAGACATTATAATAATAAATTGTTTATTTCAATCCAACAACAATTACAGCTACTTCACATGAAAATTGGGAGACTTTTAATTATGATTTGTGTTGATTTACAATAAAGTTGGCGTTCAGAGCCCACACTAAAAATAAATCTTGTGTCGTGGGCATCTGTTTCCTTCTAAGACACAATATACAAAAGCAATGTTGTTACTTGCCAAATAATGTTGGTCTGAAGATTCTATATTACGTAGGTATACATTATCATTATTTACATTTTATCTGTATGTATTTGTAATTATATATATGTGTGTTCGAGTGCTTGTGTGTGTGTGTGTGTGTGTGTGTGTAAGAGGGGAGGTTTGAAAAATATTATAAATATATTATCACGTAGTAAATTTTCAGTCTCTTCATAATTTAGTCTTTTCAACCACGTAGTGATTGCGAAGTAAGCTTTTTTTTATTATTCGGAATCAACAGGCATTTGACCACTATCTTACCTGATCTTAAGTGATGATGCGGTCTACGATAATTCACGCCTGCCTAGAAGATACCTGTTCACTCGTAACTTGAAGATGCCCAGATTGTATCCATGTGGAAACACAGACTTAGGCAATGAATTCCACTCGTTAGCTGTTCGCACTATGAATGTGGAAGTAAAACGCTTCATGCGACAGGGTGGAACGTCTACCATATATGAATATCGCATTACAGTTCGTCTGGTCGTTCTTTGATGGAATGGGGAAGGAGGAACCAAGTTATGCCAACTCCAGAGCACACTCCCCGAAATGTTTCTGGTAAAAAACCGATAAACTAGCGACTCTACATCGGTGCTGCAGGCTTTGAAGTCTTGTCTCGATTAATGAATCCTTGTTAATGAGCCTTATAGCTACTCATATAGTGTACATTGTTAAATCGGTCATAGCCTTACATGCTTTATCATTTAAATATGAACCAAGAAAACATTGATTACGTTTGGCAGATTGTGTATTAATTTTGCGACAGGGAAAAACAATGTCTTTTCTGTGTTTATTAGAAGACTGTAACCTTTCCTTTCAAGTTGTTCACGATTTGTGCGAGTACCGAACGCAGATCGCAATCTTTTTTTCTATCGTATGCGATCGACTATTTACACGATTACATTTTTTCCCTTTTTAAGAGTTGGTGTGGCGGATGCGGTTTCTTAGATATCTTAGGGATGCGGGTATGAAAATGCGAGAATGGCGACAGATATACTGTAGAAGGTGCCTAGAGAGGATGCGCAACCTGTCAACATCAAATAAAGGATGAAAGGCCAGGGGCAAAAGCACTCACCGAAAGTCAGCAATATCCCTTCGCCTGTAGTGCAATCGCCGTGTCTCCAGGAGCCCTGCGTGGGCGCACTTTCTCCAATGCTATCTTGTGGATTTATTTGTAATTTGTGTTGATGCGTGGAAGCGCGGTACGTGGCGGTACAGCGCGAGCGGTAGGCTAGCGGAGCCTAATAGAACATGTAAAATGCGTGTCAAGTCAGCAAGCGGTGCTAACGACTCGCGGTGCGATGTGCGACGTGCGACGTGCGACTTGCGACGTGCGACCGATTCCCTCGGGGATGCGCGGCCAACTTCGGGTTGCGAACGGCTGTCATTCGAAGCCGCGTCGTCGTCCGGCGATGTTTTGGGATCTATTGCATAGACTTGCGTAGTTCATGCAATTCACCCTAGATGGCAATTCCATGCAAATATTTGACGCTAACAAGTGCGCAAACATCCTCCCCGGCTTGACAATCCGTAGGATTTCAAAGGAAAATCAATGCGGAAATGTATGTGTGAAAGTGAATGCGTTTGAGTTGCGATATGTTTATTATGCGGTAAAAATATAATATAATATAATCATAAATGCGTGTATGAGCGGTAATTAATTATGCGGTTGGATATAACTATTCTTATATCTAAGTTGTTTACTAAACTAATGCGTAATATGATTTAATTATTGCGTTGGAAGCGGGCATAACTTAACAACGGGACGCTTGAACGTGCCTGTTGCAGTACGTACTAACGCGACTCGAGTTATTCCATCTTTCCCAGGATATGTTTGTTCAATGATGCCTGTTGGCCACCTGAGTGGTGGTGTGTCATCTTGATGAATAAGTACTAGTGTCCCTGGTTGAATAGGAACATCAGGAGTGTTCCATTTTTGTCGTGCTTGTAATGTGTGCAGATAATGGACGTGCCATTTTTTCCAATAGCTTTGAACTAAGCTGTCCAAAAGCTTCTTTCTATTAGTAAGGCTGAGTGACTTATTAATATCATGTGCTGGTAATGATTGTAAAGGTGTCGTATTCAAAAAGTGAGCGGGAGTTAAGATTGGGTGAGGCTGATCCGACAGCAGACACAACGGGCGTGAATTTAACAGACATTCAATTTGCACTAGAACCGTTAATAATTCCTCATAGCAAAGTAATTGTTTACCAATGCAACGATACAAGTGAGACTTGACCGATTTGATATTCGCTTCCCATATACCACCCCAGTGTGGGGCACGAGGCGGAATGGTCACCCATCGGACCCTGCGATTGTACAACTCTGCCTGTAATGCGTCGGAGGTATTTTTTGAAGACATAAAGGCATACAACTCATCCAAATGTCGTTTAGCGCCAATAAAATTGGTTCCGTTATCGGAATAAATACACGATACAGGCCCTCGTCTTGACAAAAAACGTTTAAAAGCATCTAAGAACGTTTCTGTACTGAGATCCGATGCGATTTCAATGTGGATAGCCTTTGTAGTCAAACACACAAACAGGCAAATGTAAGCCTTTTGGCTTTTGACACCACGTTTTCGTGTGAGAGTAATAGGTATTGGACCGCCAAAGTCCACCCCAGTGTGCGTAAAAGCCTTGGCTTCTAGGACGCGCGCAGATGGAAGATTAGCCATCATAGGGGGTGGATGTGAAGGTGCAACTTTGAAGCAAAAGTTGCACTTGCGTATTCGTTGTCTAATAATGTTTCGAGCGGAGATGATCCAGTAACGCTGTCTTAATAGAGACATGAGCAGGTGTGAACCAGTATGGCAATTGGAGCGATGACAATCATCAATTATAAGATCGACTAAGTGATCGCGGCGGGGAAGCAGTATTGGATGGCGATTTTCAAACGGTATGTTTGCATTGGTCAATCGACCACCAACGCGGATTAATCCATGCTCATCTACGAATGGGTTGAGTTTTCTCAACGCCGGCGAAGGTAAGTTACCTTTCTTTATATTTTTAATATCATCAGCAAAGTAAGTGCTTTGTAAAATGCGAAGAATCACGACTTCAGCAGTTTCAATATTAGAAACTTGAATTGAAGGTGAGCGAGGTAGTTTATGCGCAAAGCGGAGAACGTAAACTATAATGCGTAGCAACTTTTTCCAGGAAGAGACTCGTAGGGCGAGCTCCTGAAATGGTGAAATATCCATATTGGATATAGTGGTGAAAGTTACTGTATTTTTCATTTCAGGTATGAGACTTGTAGTGCTAGCGGCGACAAATGGCGCGATTGGCCATTCAGCGGTTGGAAGACCGGTCCAGGTTGGACCGTGCCACCAAAGCGGGTGATTAATTAATTGCGAGGGCAATAATCCCTTTGATATAATATCACTAGGATTATTTACACCCTGTATATGAAAAAAGCGATCAGGAGATATCAGTTCCTGTATTTTACTAACGCGATTGGCAACAAATGTCTGCCATCGATGCGGTGATGAATGAATCCAGGACAGAGTGATCATGGAGTCCGAAAATGCGTAGATATCCTTAATGGGATAGCGGTCATGGAATGCGGTACAGACTTGGCTGACAAGTTTAGCCAGAAGTAGCGCCGCACACAGTTCCAATCTAGCTAGCGTGACAGTGTTCAGTGGGGCCACTTTGGACTTTGAACATATCAAATGAACAGATATGTCGCTGTTGGGGTGTGTCACATGTAAATAAATCACACTTCCAAAAGCCCGAGGGCTGGCATCTCCGAATGCCACAATATTTACAACACAACCGGCTGAAATACCTAAGTGACGTGGTATTTGCAGTTGTGATAGAAGAGGTAATTCGTTTTTAATTTGAACGAAGCGGTTAACTATACTTTCAGGTGGTTCTTGATCCCATCCTACCTTTGCGAGCCAAAGTTCTTGTAATAAAAGTTTGGCGTAAAGTATTACTGGTGCGACAAATCCAAGCACGTCAAATAAGCGAGCGACTGTTGACAGTATGGCACGTTTTGTGTTACCTGCCGTAGCGATGGAGGTGGTGAATGAAAATGTATCACTAGTGGGTGTCCATTTCAAACCTAAAACCTTCAAGGTGTCAGTGTCATCAGTAAACTCAATAGATGCGCGTTGTGACTCGGGTAGATGAGCGACTAGTTCAGGTGAATTACTAGCCCATTTGGCTAAATTAAATCCACCGGCTTTAAATAATGCGAGTAACTCTTCGGCCAAACGAATGCCATCATCCACGGACTGTACCGATGTGGTCAGATCATCCATGTATAAATCTTGGATAGCAACGTCGGCAGCGAGAGGAAAGCGGTCGCGTTCATCTTCGGCTAACTGCCGCAAAGTCCGCATTGCGAGATAGGGACTGGATCGTAAACCGAAAGCCACTGAATTAAATTGTAAAATGCGTAATGTCTCATTTCCATTAAAGCGGTATAATATTTTTTGGTATTTGCGGTCATTTTCTGATAAATATATTCTAAGGTACATTTGTTGCACATCAGCAGTTATGGCGACTTTAAAGCAGCGAAACTTTAAAAGAAGTGTAAATAAATCTGTCTGTAGATTCGGGCCTATGTGCAACAAATCGTTAAGCGATGTGCCAGTGTCTGTTTTAGCACTAGCATCCAAAACGACGCGCGTTTTTGTTGTCGCTTTATCAGGACGAACAATAGCGTGATGCGGTATAAAATAACCTTCAGATATAGCGGCGGAAGAATATAATATTTCTGACAAATACCCCTTTTTGATATAGTCAGCGATGACGTCATTGTATGCCTGACGAAGTTCAGGTACCGCGTTAAACTTGCGTTCTAAAGCTGTAAATCGACGAAGAGCGTGAGTGTAAGAATTACCCAAAGTTTTAGGGTCGCCCTTAAAAGGCAGCGATACAATATACCGTCCACAGGTGCTTCTTGCAACTGTCGCTTTGTATAATTGATCACAGTCATGATTTTCCGGACTTATAGTTTTTACAGAAGGCACCTCCTCTAACTCCCAGAACTTTGTAATATTTTTATTGAGTTCGTTCACCAAAGGACCGAAGGACCAGACTATACCTTCAGGGTTGACAGCGGATATCTCACCCATGACAATATAGCCAAGCGTTGTTTCGAGAGCGTAAGGCACAGAGCGAGCGGTATCCGAAAAATCAGCTGATCGAGAATGCAAGGGTGGTATCACCTTACCGCCTAGTATAATAAATGCAAACATCTGAGTACCAAGAATCATGTCGATATTCCCGGGTGAGTTCCAACATTCATCAGCGAGCGGCAAGTCTTTGAAGTAATCCACCATCGAAGCGTGGACCACGCGCGTGGGCAATTGATCAGTAATATGATCAACCACTAGCAGCGTCAAAGTATATTGAGCGTCAGAAACGCGCGATTGAATTGTCAGTGTAACGTAACCTTTAATAGGTGCCGATATTGAGCCAACAGTTTTTAACGAAGTATTGACGAGCGGATTAATATTTAAGTTTAATTTACTGCAACAAGCGAGCGTAATAATATTATTTTCAGATGCACTATCTGCCAAACATCGTATAATAAAGCGTGTACCATTAATAGGTACGTATACTTGAGCCGTGGGTAAAACAAATGTCTTATCTATATTTTGTTTACTCACTATATCATTATTGCATGAATGCAAAGTAAAAGTGTCCGAGCGTTTATTAAGAGGAGCATCAGAACCGTGCGAAGCGGGCGCCTCTGACATGTCAGTATGCAGCGGTGGCGCGGGCGGCGCGGACTTCGATAAAGAAACCGGCCGCGCGTACGCAGAACGCTGGCGCTCGGCAACAAAACTATTAGGCGATCTATTCTGCACCCCTTCGACATTACGGTGCGACATTTGGGGATTATCGAAATGCAACAAGGTGTGATGTTTTTTATGACACTGTTTGCAAGAGTTAAGCGAAGCACAATTCGTTGATGTATGTCTTGCACTGAAACAATTTATGCACAATTTCTTGCCTTTTGTGTAATTGAAGCGTTCATTTACTGGCAGTTTTTGAAAAGCCGTGCACTGATATAAGTGAATGTGCTGCGATTTTTTACAAAACATACAGCCTTCCTTGTTTACATTATTTTCTGTGAGCGTAAAGGTATGCGTAAATGTCGATGGTTGACGCGAGCGAGATCCAGAATTCGCCTGCGGCCCATTGTGTCGAACGGCACTCGTGCGCTCGAGTACTTTAATGTGATGACGGATAAAGTTTACCAAGTCCGTACTAGTAGGTATATCTTTATCACGCACAGATAATTCAAAACTTTGAACTAATTGCGGGTCTATCTTTTTTAGACTGAGATGCGTAAGTATGAAATCAGATAAGTCACTGATTTCTAACTGTTTTAATGCGGACATAGAAGAATGGACTCTTTCTATAAAATTATTTAATTGGGCATGCGAACCAGAAGCGGGTTTAATATCGAGTATATTGTTAAGGTACATAGATCCTAGTAATCTCTTGTCTTGGTATTTAACCACTAAGGAATTCCATATCGTAGAATAGTTTTGTTCGTTGGGTATAATTCCCGCGAACACATTAAGAGCGTTACCACTTAACTTTCCAACCAAATATTGGACTTTTTGGGCGTCGGTTAAGGATGCATTATCGTGAACATTTGTCTTAAAACTGTGATAAAATAGTGGCCAAGATTCGGGACTACCAGAAAATTCCACTAAATCAAGCGGCGGCAATCGACAGGTGTGCGAAGCGGGCTTATCAGTCGCCGCGATAACCTGACGTGATTCCAATAAACTCGTGCGCGTATGTTTGATGTACGAAAATAAAGTTTCAAATGCGTTCCAATTACTAAAGTTTAGTACATATGTTGGGTCTAATTCTAAAGATAATGCATTATGTTGATCGCATAAATCGTTAAAATTGCTATACAATTTGTCAATGTTTGACGAACCGGCGATGAAATCTTGTTTACATCTAGTATCAACGTCAGCTGACGGCCCTATTTTCTTAGCGGATGTAAATAAAGCATTCATGTGTGCGAATATTGCTTCTTTTTTAGCTTGCAATAATTTCAATTTTGCCTCAGACGACATTTTGAAGATTTAATTAAATGCGAGACGGTAAAACAACAGATAAAAACGTTTATGGAATGATTTGTAGGTATGCGGTAGCAGATAGGCTTGTAGGTGAGGGAAGAATTTAATATGTGATAATGTGAGGGTACACCTAGGTTTTATTATAATAAGTAAATGCGTAAATATATGTAATCGTGTACTGTTTATTTACTTTTAGGTACTATTAAACAAACATATACCGGTCACAGACGGAAAATAAAAGGTATTCACGAAAGAATATAAAATATGAAGCGAGAAATATTCGTTCACTGGGTACGAGCGTATCTGCCCACTGGGTTGCGAAGTAAAATTATATTATTATAATTATAGTTTTATGCAAAATATATACATATAATATATTATGTTGTGTGTAATGTTTCAAGATATCTAAGAATATTACATTCCAACGATAGTCACCGAGCGTTGAGCTGGTTATATCCGGTTCGTATGGGCCAGAAAAAGAATGGTGTGGCGGATGCGGTTTCTTAGATATCTTAGGGATGCGGGTATGAAAATGCGAGAATGGCGACAGATATACTGTAGAAGGTGCCTAGAGAGGATGCGCAACCTGTCAACATCAAATAAAGGATGAAAGGCCAGGGGCAAAAGCACTCACCGAAAGTCAGCAATATCCCTTCGCCTGTAGTGCAATCGCCGTGTCTCCAGGAGCCCTGCGTGGGCGCACTTTCTCCAATGCTATCTTGTGGATTTATTTGTAATTTGTGTTGATGCGTGAGAGCGCGGTACGTGGCGGTACAGCGCGAGCGGTAGGCTAGCGGAGCCTAATAGAACATGTAAAATGCGTGTCAAGTCAGCAAGCGGTGCTAACGACTCGCGGTGCGATGTGCGACGTGCGACGTGCGACTTGCGACGTGCGACCGATTCCCTCGGGGATGCGCGGCCAACTTCGGGTTGCGAACGGCTGTCATTCGAAGCCGCGTCGTCGTCCGGCGATGTTTTGGGATCTATTGCATAGACTTGCGTAGTTCATGCAATTCACCCTAGATGGCAATTCCATGCAAATATTTGACGCTAACAAGTGCGCAAACAAGAGTTTTGGCTTCGCACGCCTCACATCAAGCAAATTTTGGCATTTTAATAATGTTATTGAATCGCGTCATTTTAAAAACTATATTAAATTTTATAAATTCAATTGATGAAGTTTTTCGCTGCCGTGATACATTTAAGATTATTATTTCCTAAGTAATGTTTTATGTCTTGCGTCGGAGTGGTAGAAATAAAATAAGAATTACATTCTCTACGTAAGAGTTGCTTAGAAAAACTCATATCAAATGGCTCATAGCAAATCTCTCCTAATATTAAGGGCGCTACGAACAAAATATTTATAGGAAGCATTATGCCTAATTAGATCGAGAAGCACGTCTATGTATGAATTATTTTATATTGGTTGATGTAACAATTTGTAAAGTTTACTCCTTTACCGTTGGATAGAAAATATTTTCCAGAAACCCTATGTCTAAAATGTACGATGAGGGTTACTCCAGTTTTCCAATTGAATAAAAACTAAAACACATGTAACATAGATGTGTATTTATTTGTCATTTTATATGGATCACCATACAAAATCGCAAAAAAATCATCTGCTAAAAAGATAGATCACATTTGTGGATAACGTAGACGAAATATTATTTTACAGTTAACCTCACAAGTACAGTCTATGCGATCGTGAAAAGATCCGTACTTGCAAAGGAAAGCCCACCCAAATATTTCGAATCGATTACTGGCTATACAATATAGATAATACATTATTTGGACGGCAATTATTTGGTCGAGCAATACTGTTTCCTGCCTCTTGTGAAGTACTTTTTCTTTTCCCTCTCTCTCTCTGACAAGTCTGACAGAGCACGTAAACATTCAAAATGGATGAGTTTTGATGGTATCAATCGTTTTAGCGTTCGTATTTAAAATGCAAATAAAATCATTTTGCGATGCGTGAATTGTGATAAAAATTGACGTTTGTTAATAAGTGCTAATGGCTTCAGAAAGGTAACACAATAACATGCAAGTTTTTGTGTAAATATTGACTTAGTATCCGTTAATCTCGGTTGAAAGTTGCAAAATCAATATAGTACACGGAAATCGTTAATGTCACGCCCTGAATTCTTAGAGAGTTTGATGGAGTGCGACATACTAACCCGGGTAAAGTTAAGCCGTGAATAATGTTTTATTCTAGGGTGGAATGGGTGGAGATTATCGAGCCGAAGACAAAGGAGCATATGTATGCTAACCTCACCACAGGCGAATGCGTTTGGGATCCTCCCGAGGTAATATGAAATAAGTGCCAGCCTCGACGGATGTCTGTAACTTCATGGGGGGCATTTGTCAGCAAAGCTTTAAGTTTTATTGCTTGCTGTATGTCATATTACATTTTTATATTAGGTATGCAATTAAATATCTTCATTTAATATGATATTTAAAAGCAGGCAACAGCTGATCTATACCAAAAAAGAGAGATCATGGCATTGATAGCAGTACTAAAGAAATCCCGGTTCAAGTTCAATTTATAACCAATTAGAAATGGGTCAACTCAAGTTTGCAATTGGTATTAACTTGAGATACGCTTGGTTCGACTTTAGTTTATAAAACATCGATTTTAAGAAATGAAGGGGTAACGGCAGCGGAGGGGGAGGGGTAGACCCCCCTGATAAGGAAAAGTTGTGGAACTCCCGCCTTTGTGAGATGATTTTAAGAAATTTCTAACCTCAATACTTTTAAGCATTGATTTCGGGAGTGTGAAAAGGTCAGAGGGGTTGGGGGCGAGAGTAGAATGGTGGGACCCTTCCTATGTAGGGTAATTTGCGACAACACCTCTTTCTGCATTAGCTTCTAATTCTAATATCTTATGCTTCTGCGGTAGCTTTTAAGATATAGTTTTTTTTGTGAGTTATTTGCATTAATTGAGTTTATATTTTGTGACTGCTCCGGTGCTGCGGGAAGTGAAGATCCTCCGCCCTTGTGTAACAAAGCACAGACATCAATGTTCGCCTCCGCAGCTTCATATTCATGGTTCTAGATGCAAACATTATTGGTCTGATTGATCCATTATCCATCTCATGTTCTAGAACTGGCCCAAGTCCATGCTGAGAAGCATCACATGACCATCAACTTCCTGTTACCATCATAGCGGACCAGGGTATCTTCATGCGACAGCATTATTTTCTAAGTAGTATAAGCTCTGATGCAAATTATTCCAGTTCCACAGAGATCCCTACTGGTCTGTAAAAAGGTTTTGGCAGCTCGGAAGCTCAAGCTCGGACACAAATGACAGAAGAACGATTCTGTTGGATTTTATCTTCCGATACAACCTCAATATTCTTAATAGAGGTTCAGAACCCACTTTTGTGATGTCCAGGGCTAAAACTATAATCGACAATAGTTACTAGAGGCATAGCCAATATCATAAAGAATTGAGAGTGGCAACAAATGAATTCTCTGGAGCAGATCATAGAAGAATTAGGTTCAGTTTATAAGTAAAGGAGCATTTACCACGCAACTACAGAAACCCTTAAAAACTGACAAAACCCCCTTCAGAGAACTTAAGAGAAAGAACTAGATACACTATTCTGAGGAGAAATAGCAAATGCAGAGCTATCTTCACCCGAGATAAAAGAAACAGTAAACTCAATAAAAAAGAGTTATGAGAAGGTGCATCCTCTAATTTACTGAAAACAGTAAAATACTGTACAAGAAGGATTGATGATGAAATAAAATTCAAGGCACCATTTTAACAGAGCAATGAACACTAACCACTATGGAGATTGGAAGAAATATAGAAAAGTGTGACACCGATTTAAAATAATGGTCATAGATGGCTGAAACAACTCATGGAAAAAATACAGCAACTCCATTGAATCGGAGAGTAAGAGTGTGAGGCTAAGAAAATTTGTATTTAAAGACAGTCAGGTCAGACAAAACTTGGGTGCAAAAAAATCGCACTCTTGCTACAATTTGAGAATACGCTACTTTTTTTTATTCCCATATAAACTGCAAGAAATTGATGTACTTTCCTAAAGTACCATACTGTGGGCATTTCGAGAACATAAAAACAAATAACATTGACCTCGAAAAACAATACACTTGAAAAATAATCTCCGGAATTGCTTACGACAGTGCTTACTACATTGCTTAGTAAGGGTTGCCACACCTGTGGCACACCACACAACCCTATATAAAAGGCTTAGTTTTAGGGAAACGGTCATCATTTGCATACCAACTCTTAGCCTGAACAGAATTCTATCGATTATGTCTTCAATCACAACAGGAAAACTGATACCAGACCTGATACAGCTGCCCAAGCAGTTGCACTTATTCATAACTCAAGTCGAGTGACCCGACAACTGAATTTAAGCCGATACTCTGTTTGTCTAGCGTGGAGAGGTATCAAGAGACTGGCGGTTACAAACAGCGACGAGGATCGGGCTGGCATCGTGCTACAACACAGGGTGATGAGCGCTTTCTTGTGACGGCTTTGTTGCGAAATCGTCATTTGAATGCAGTTAAACTGGGACAGCAGCTTCAAGAAGCTTGTGAAGTCAAAGTCGGTCAGTGGACAGTTCGAAGACGACTTAGAGAAGCTGGTTTGACTGCACACAGACCAGCAAATGGGCCAAACTTGACCCCAGCCCACTGACAAGCCGCCTTTGGTTCGCTCAAGAGCATATGAATTGGTCAGTATAACAACGGGGGACAGTCCTTTTCTCAGAGAAGTGCAGGATGTGTTTACAAGAAAACAACTGACAAGGAAGAGTGTACAGAAGACCAGGAGAGTGATTTTTACAATGTTGCATTGAAGAATGTGCCTCGTATGACAGTGGATTGTGCATGTTCTTAGGAGGCATGTCAATGGAGGAGAAGACTGATCTTGTGTTCATTTCTGGAGTAAATCCTGGCCGTCGATCAAGAGGATTAACTTCTCTACGTTACATTGAGGAAATACTCATTGACCACGTCGTATCTTTTGCGGAGTTTATCGGCAAAAACGTCCTGTTCATACAGGATAAAGAGAGACCGCACACGGCTCATATAGTGTACCAATACCTTCAAAATGTGAATATGGCTGTTATTGAATGGCCAGCTCGAAGCCCAGACCTCAATCCCATCAAACATTTATGGGACAAGCTTAAAAGAAGAGTTCGAGCAAGGGATACTGCTCTAACGAGTCTACAGGAGCTGCAACAGGCAATGGCAGAGGAGTAGGAGGCAATACCACAAGATTTCTTAAAAACTTTGGTCAAATCAATGAAAAATCCAATTTTTCATTGGAATTTAATCGATTTTTTTGCACCCAAGTGTAGGTACATTGAAAAAGGCCAATGGTACCTATACAATATTAGACCAAGAGCAATTTTAACTCCCTGCCTGCCCCAAAACTTCTCTGACTGTTGTATGGATAACAACAATGAGGGCTGGGAAATTCCAAATCTGCATGAGCCCACTACAGAAGATTAGGTTTTTGCAAGCTCTCTTGTGACTGAAGAAGCCCTATTATGGGCTGTAAACACATTTCAACCATTCAAGGCTTCTGCAACACATCAGTGAAAATTTCAATTGGCACGGCTCATGAGACGACGTGAGAGCCTGGTGACAGACAGACAGACAGATGGACAGCGTAGTCTTAGTAATAGGATCCCGTTTTACCCTTTGGATATGGAACCCTTAAAAAGGATTGCAAGCAAATAAAATAATATTGGAATTTGTATAAGTTGTTGATAAACATTATGGCCATATTATATGTTACTGTTGCAGGGTGTAAAAGTGAAGCGTACCGACTCATCGCAATGGTGGGAATTATTTGATATCGACACACACAGATTCTACTATTACAATGCATCTACACAGGTAAGTTCATATTTTAAAATACAGAAATTTTGTATTGTACATGCAGAAGTTTTGCATGAGGGTTAAGTTGGTTTAAGGCGAGAGTGCTAAGATTTAAATGTGAGCAAGCGAATGGTAGGCACTAGGATTAAAAATGAAGAAGAATCCCGAGTCTAGGGAAGGTTTCAAAACACATAACGCCATCAATCTTTACTGATGACAGTGAAACACAACAATGTTCACCACACTAGCACTAACGAGGAAGTTGCGCGCCTGCGCGGCGACGCGGCGGCGGGGGGAATCATACCACTGTGCAAGAGTTCACCATGGTGAACAATATTGTTAACAATAACAATTAAACAATAATACATGCTCTGACACACTCGATGTCCTAAGTAAACAAATTACTAAATATTTTAACGATCTGCATTGTGCATGCTAGGCCCATCAAATTACTGTGGGACCGACCCGGAAAAGTCACCATCTCGTGTAAACGTTTCACATGAACTTCCCTCATTGTTCCCATTTCGCTCTAGTAACTAAATATTAGTACTGTCTACGAGTAGGTACATGTGGGACCATTTATTTCATTAATTAGCTTTCTATTGTGTTGAACAAACTTATCAACTCTCTTCCTAAAAAGTGAGTTATCGATTCAATGGTGTTTTGTGGTATTTTTAAAGTTTGCTACCGTAGTTTCCCATAATTATAAGCCACTTTGAAAACTAATTTGAAAGGACCCTATAGAACTTTCATGGATATTGGTTAGTTTATCTCCTAATTTTCATTAACTGATTAAACAAATTTCCACCTCTCACTAGTAATAATATTATGTAGTTGATAAAAAAATGTATAATGATTTTGCGTAGTTCATTCAGCAGCGGGAATATAGGCAATTATGGTATAAGTATATATCTACTGTCGGTATAGAATATAATCGCTAAAATCACTGAGCATTTGTGTACCTGCCTGTGAGCCACCAGCCGAGGCACAAGCAGATGGCTCCACACATGCTCGTATGTTACGTCACGACACTACTGCTGCTTCCATACCTTTGGCTGGCGGGCTTCCACTTCCCATACACAAACGATAGCATATATAATAACTATGAACACTTAAACAAAATAATGATATACTTAGATAGATATTTGCCATTGTTTTTGCAGACAACCGTATGGCACAGGCCGACTGACTGTGACATAATACCTTTGGCTAAACTGCAGACCTTGAAACAGAATACAGATCCACAGAAAAGGAGAGAGATCTCCACCCAGACCAATCAAGCTGTCCCTCAGGTGTGTAATAACTAATATATACTATAATAATGATGTGCCTGAGCGCCTGAACGAGGGCTATTATATCCTATTCACATATCTGACATGCTCTTTATTAGCGTATAAGGGTTGATGGGTTTTAGCTTGAGAGTTGTCGTTTATATATATTAAGCCCCCTTAATTTCTTCTTTTTTCAACACCAACCTCCCCAGGTTGGTGTTGAAAGTCTACATTTCTACTTTGGGGCAATTTACCACAAGTTCAGTCATAATCATTTTTACGCTAGGATCAATATTTGCAGAGTTATAAAATAAGGTGAGGAAACGAGATAGAGCGATATAAAACTACGCATACCAGAACAGGATGGGACGAAAGACGTCAACGCGCTCGATTTGCGATTTAGGGGAAGGTGTACCATTACTCGACAGGGTTCATAGTCATTGAATATATCATCATGAACAACGAGAACCAGTAGGTATGTCTGTGTATGTATATACAAGTGTATATATATATATTTATACATACAGACCCTATAGACGGAGAGCTGATTTTTTTTATCATAATAAAGAGATATTTAGATCATAATAATTTAAAATTAGCGCGCAATAATACCCATCTAGCACCGGTCTCCGCTACTCGTCAACAGAGGGCAGCGCGTGTTGAGAATTAGCCTCAAGTATCGATTAGCGCTACTCGTTGGCGCGATAAACATTCTCTAGAACATTCCACCCTGTCTTTCCTCCCCCCCGCCTTTTTGATTTAAATACCGGACACTTCGAGTGCCCTTTATTTTCGTCCACACACTTCGACGCGAGACATTGCGTCCGCTCTGAACATTAAATTGACGGAATCTTCGCGTCTCATTCCCCGTCTCGGGGGTCTTGGGCCAGGCACCCATCTCGTGACCCGGCACACTTACTGGACTAGGGTCCACTGCACGTGCCCATACGACCCGCTCTCTTGAGTCGTGAAAATCGAAATGTAGACACGCAACCAACCCCCCACCCCATCATTTTAAAAAAAATCGCCGCTAGCCTTTTCTATTTAAGGCTATTCTTATGTCTATCCCGACTGGACTAATATCTGTGCTATAAGACGTTTCTTCGTACGAAATATCAAGATTCTGAGTTCACGGGAGGTACCCTGTAGGTATTGATTCCCTTGCGAGTGTCGAAAATTTGCAACATAAACGGCTGTATCTTTTGATTGCACTGGCTTAGAAGTTTGATTTTTTCACAGCTTCAAGGGATAGTAGACCTGAGCATTTTTGATATGAATTTCCATAATGGTTGCGTCTATGGGAGATGTTGGTATTGATTTGACAAACAAATGTGTGTCTAAGTCTGTGTCTAGTCGACAAAACATGTAACAGTAGCATCGTATTTGTACATAGCTAACATTTGACATTTATATTTTTACATAGATAGTATTTGTACATATTTTTGTAGTAAAGTTAAACTTGTTTAATTGTGCCTTGTGCGGGTTACGATAATTTCGCCAATGTCGCGTGGATAGATGAGAAAACGGACAGAAGACGTATGACCGGTTAAAAATAAGTGACAGATAAATAATGTAATACATATACAAGCTATCACAAAGACTCATGCCTACGGCGGGCGGACTCTTGAGTGTCTAATGCGTTTCCATAGGGTTCACTTTTGAACTGAATAATTGACAATTGTCTAGAAAGTAGCCGTGGGATACTAGCTTAAGATTGTACCCCCCACGCCTTCCCGTGGGTGCCGTGAGAGTCCCCCCCATTATGATTAGACAACAAACGACCAGGCCCCCAGTCCCCGGCAGCTCCGCTAATGCTGGCTCCGGTAGTGGTCAGTGTAACGGTGGAGCACAGGTTGCACAGTAGCACAGTAGGGTGCTATCAATCTCCGGCAGATGCCCGGCTACCACTCCCCCAATAAACGATCTCTGACCCTGGTAGCACACAACCAGCGTAAAGTCCTTACGCTGGGCGTACGTTGGCAGACGAGAAGATCGTCGAGCTGGAAGAAGAAATGAGTAAGTTACACTGGGATATCTTACGGTTATGTGAAGTTCGTAGAGAGTAGTCCGTAGAGAACACCATAACCCCTGAAGCCGGTAACTTACTCTACTACCGGGAAGGCGACCAAAAGTCCCAAGGCGGTGTCGGATTTCTCGTTTGTAAGTCCCGTAGTAACAACATCGTTACCATCGACAGCGTTTCGAGCAGGGTGGCATACCTAATACTCAGAATATCAAGCAGACATTCGTTGAAGGTCATTCAGGTATATGCTCTGACCTCGAAACTCGGAACCGATGAAGGGGTAGAGACTATATGGATATTAGTAGGGCCATACATACCTCCAAGACCCATTAAACTGTTATTATGGGGGACTTCGCAAATTTGGGCAAAAGATGTGATTGAGAGTTGGGAGTGGGGTAATTTCGTTCTGGACAACGGAACTCTAGGGGATAGAAGCCAATCGTCGAATGGAACTCGGCTGGGCAGCGCTCGCGAAGCTCCGCGACGTCTTCTCGTCCAAAATACCACAATGCCTGAAAACGAAGGTCTTCGAACAGTGTGTGTTACCAGTGATGGCGTACAGAACTGAAAAATGGTCTCTGGCTATGGGCCTTCTGAGCAGGCTCAGAGTCGCACCACGAGCTACGGAGAGGCCTATGCTCGGGGTTTCTCTACACGATCAAATCAGAAATGCTGTCAACAGGCTTGACATAACAGTATAGCTGTCGTCGCTATATCTCGTCAAGCTGTGGAGAGGGCTATGGAGGGTTTCTCTACGTGATCGAATCAGAAATGAGGAGATCCGTAGAAGAACGCAAGTCACCGATATAGCCCAGCAGATTAGTAAGTTGAAGTGGCAGTGGGCAGGGCACATAGCTCGAAGAGCTGATGGCCGTTGGGCTCGAAAGGTTCTCGAATGTTGACCACGGACTGGCGAGCATATGACGGCCAGCGACCAGGTGGACAGGAGACCTGACTAAGATCACAAGCAAGGCCTAGATGCTAGCCACCTTCAGCCCATCCTTGTGGAAATCAATAGGGGAAACATATTTCCAGCAGTGAACGTCCTATGGCCGAGATGATGATGACGATGATGATGATGGACTGTCTAGCATGCTTATATCAACGGTTAAACGTCATTTCACCATTTTAAAGTTGTGACGCAAGGTGCAGTAACATTGTAATTACCATTATGTTTCCAGGCACCAGCCGCCACCGACGCGTGTAGCAGCAACGGCAACAGCACCAACACGAGCAAGCTCTCTCCGGGCAACCCCAAGCATGCGCCTCTCGCCCAGACCACCACCAGTCCCGTGCGAGCGAGGAGGTCCCACTACCATCATAGGTGTGTGTTTGGAGTACTAATACGTCACGCGGGGTAGCAGGCGTGCGCGGGGCGCGCGGCGTGCGGCGTCGATCCGCGAGCCGCTATTGGTGGCTATTGGTCTGAAAACTCAAAAACATAAATGACAAATGAGAGCCGAGTTCAATATTATAAGATGTGGCTCGGTCGTTAACTTCAACGACAAAACAAGTGATATCTAAATGGGTGCCGAGTTCAATGGTCACTCCTGAAATTTATTTATAGCATAAATATTTTATAACAACTTAAAATATCATTTCTGCTCATAACTTAAGATAATATTTTGAAGCCTTATGTCTGACTTGGCTAGTTTTCATTAACGATTTATATTATAGCCTTCACCTTGGGAATTTTGATCTATCATGTTACCGACTTCGGTTATATATTACACACTTTTGAGTATTGAAGTCGGTTCCATGTTTTGGTATTTTTTTTTTACCCTTTTCAGTGAACTTTGCTACTCACGGTATCGATTGTCATTCACCCTCAATAATGAAGTCATCCAGATAGACGTAACAGTTCAGTTTTTGGAATGAAACCAAGAACCACTTGTCTGATGATGAAACTTAAATGGGAACACCTCGGAAGTACACTCTATCAACCAAAAAAGATTTTTGAGAATCGGTCCACAAATGGGGGAGTAACATATTATTATGTAAAACCCAGCTCTTATACTGTGACGGAAGGATAATCATAATTTGTTAACGTTTAGGGGGGCTTGGCGGGGGGCTTCCAACCGTTCCTTGTGGAAATCAATGGGGGAGGTATATGTCCAGCAGTGGACGTCCTATGGCTGAGATGATGATGATAATGATCTGCCCAAGTAACCACAATTCCAACTCGACTGTGTGTGTAGAGGACATGCTCTGGAAAAGTTTCAGCTCTTATAAAATAAGGAAGGTTTAGTCGTCGCGGGCTCTTGCTTTATAATTGTGATAAATAACAAATGTGAACATAGAGAATACTCGCAGATAACTGAACAATGCAAACAAAGCGCCGACTCCACGACACAATTATAATGTACGATATAACGTTGTGTGTTTTATTCATTTTTTAAAAGTTTCATCATCATCATCATCTCAGCCATAGGACGTCCACTGCTGGATTTAAAAGTTTACCTCCATGTAAATTGTTAGTTGGTGTCGATTTTTGTTTGTTTGTTCTCTAACCTGCTTTCTTGAACAGTCAAAAAGGTTTTTGTGTGAAAGTGCAGTCAAAAGGGTTTTTGTGTGCTTAGTTGGTAGTTCATATTACCTTACATTACGTATTACCTTACATTACGTATTACCTTACATTACGTATTACCTTACATTACGTATTACCTTACATTACGTATTACCTTACATTACGTATTACCTTACATTACGTATTACCTTACATTACGTATTACCTTACATTACGTATTACCTTACATTACGTATTACCTTACATTACGTATTACCTTACATTACGTATTACCTTACATTACGTATTACCTTACATTACGTATTACCTTACATTACGTATTACCTTACATTACGTATTACCTTACATTACGTATTACCTTACATTACGTATTACCTTACATTACGTATTACCTTACATTACGTATTACCTTACATTACGTATTACCTTACATTACGTATTACCTTACATTACGTATTACCTTACATTACGTATTACCTTACATTACGTATTACCTTACATTACGTATTACCTTACATTACGTATTACCTTACATTACGTATTACCTTACATTACGTATTACCTTACATTACGTATTACCTTACATTACGTATTACCAATCAACAGACCACAGAGCAGAAAACGGCCCTTAACATGGCGGCTCGGCAGCCAGAAGTAGGTATCCTCGAGTCATGCTAAAATGTTACCAAATTGGGAATATGCGGAAAGCATGCCATCTCTTTCATCAGATGACATTCTAAATAAGTTAACAAGAGATAACACACAGATTCATGTTTCTTTATCGATTTACCAGATATTTGTATAAACGAGGTATGGGGTAGTAGTAGAAAGAGGGGCTTGTCCTTTCTTAAGTCGTGGGTCAAACCGCAAATGAGTCAGATAGAGAACACATCATGTTGCCTTTATATCATCCATATGCCGTATAAATGCAACCTTGCATTTATACCATCGCCACGCGGGTAAAACCGCGGGGCGCAGCTAGTATCGAAATAAATTTAAAAAGTTAACATTTCGATACAGCTCTATGACAACTGTATCGAAATGTTACCTTTTTACCATTGAAATACAACTTCACTTGGACCAAGGAGGTTACAAATAGTCTGTGGACGCGGCGCGCGAAGCAAATGGGTTTTGGTGCTAAACGATTACAAATAAATGCAAACATATGCTTTGATTTTACTTAAAATTCATTTTCACTGGTGTTTTAAGAACCCTATGATATAATAAAAATGATGATATTATGATACAATTGTATAAACTTAACCATACCAACTATATACCAACTAACCATATTTTCGTGTCTAGAAACAGCGGCGGTGACAATCGCCGTGGACGGATGAGCGAAGACGGATCATCGAGCCAGCTGCGCCGGCACCGCGCCACCGACTCGGGCCGGTCCTCCGACAGCAGCCTCGGCGGCGCGCAGCAGCGCCTCAAGCAGCAGGTGAGCGCGCTCCTGCCCTTCACATTCGGCTATACAGGGTGGGGCAAATGTTTGGCCCCTTCAGGGTAGCTACCTTTTCTTTTGTAGTTCTTTTGAAGGTTTTGTTCTTAGAAACCTTCTATTTTATTTTAAAGAAAAATATATTGCAGTTTTTAGTTTTTTGAAAATAAGTAAAGTACGCCCAAAAAATGACATTTGTCAAAAAAAACAAGTTGGTCTTAATTGACTATTTCCTACCAGGAACACTTTTCCCAAAGTAACATACCAAATCAAATTGTAAGTTATGGCAATAAGTAAAAAAAAAATTCCCATACATTTTCTATGAAAAAACGAGTTAGTGAAAACAACAATGTAGAAACAATGAAGAACTGCGAATAAGTTCGAAACTGGACGGAGAGTAATTCTCCAGTGTTAACCACGCGGTCCGAGTCGGTCCATCGGTCGGCTACAAATGTTTGAAACAAAATCAATAATATTGCAAGTTTTGTCTACAACACATACACACACACACAGAGAGAGAGAGAGAGAGAGTATATATATATGTTTGTTTTAGGACCTGCATGCAGTAGCGTGCAGTGCCCCGGGCCCGGGCCCGGTGAGCACGCCCACGCCGCAGCTCAGGAAGAGAAGTAGCGGCGCTCAAGCGCACGAGGGCGAGCACTGGCCGCCACATCCAGGTAACACTCGCCCGGTTCTTGTCCTCGAGTACTTATTACGTTGTGTGCTTGGATATATACCACGTGTCGCACTATACACTACACTGTAACACATCTCAATAACACAACAGCCCGTCTGGTACATTATACACCAGCAGGTACATGTGCCGCCGCCGCCGATGCGAATGTCAAGTTGCATGTGTCGTGTTACTTTTGGAAGTTTGCTAGAAGAGTGTGAGAACTGAAATATTAAGAGTCTGTTATACTACCTCACCACGCACAATTGTACGGACCACAGATATTATCTGTGGTCGCTCTCTCTGCTCTGTGCCTTCTACGGGAAAACTTTGTGTTATGAATAAAACCACAATTAATTAATTTGGGGCGTTTTATTGATATATAACCAAGAGGATTATATAATTGTACATACAAAAAGAAAACCCTTTTTCCCTTTCTACCTTTCAATCTTGCCCGATTCCGGTTATTCTTCTCCTATAATCGACACATCTACTACGCTTGTACGTCTTATTTTTTTTCAGATTTTAATAACATTTTAAAGTTACAAGCATCACAACCGGTCACTTTTTCCTAGATACGTGCCAAACAATGACTCAACCAACTAAAATGTTGTGTAAGTAAGAAACGTTGTATTCTTTATAAAGAAACAAGTGATTGAAAATAAACTTTGTCAATTTTTGAACTTTTTGCGTGTTACTCACAAATCCAGCCAGAATGCTCTCGAATTGCCATTTGGCGAGGTACTCCTGTATCATTGATATCGGGCAATGAACACTCTTAGTAAAAAACTTGACTCTATAATCATATTTTTTGTACTCCGGTCCGTGGGGCGTCCACACCACCAGCAGTATTTTCTGCCCGTCACGTGGAACAGACCTTGAACTCGATAATAATAGTCGGGATTTCTGTTCTGGAATAGTTCCTGTTTAGTTATGTGGAGATTCACATAGTAAAAGTCTCGTTCAATATCTGAGTAGTTTTATTTAATCTCTTCGAAGCAACCTCAAAATCCTATATCCTCGAATGACCATAATCTATATCTATTCTGGTCTCACAGATAACACCGTTACGGGTTAGAGAACTTAGCAGGAGCCACAGATTACACCGTTACGGGTTAGAGAACTTAGCAGGAGCCACACATTACACCGTTACGGGTTAGAGAACTTAGCAGGAGCCACAGATTACACCGTTACGGGTTAGAGAACTTAGCAGGAGCCACAGATAACACTGTTACGGGTTAGAGAACTTAGCAGGAGCCACAGATAACACCGTTACGGGTTAGAGAACTTAGCAGGAGCCACAGATTACACCGTTACGGGTTAGAGAACTTAGCAGGAGCCACAGATTACACCGTTACGGGTTAGAGAACTTAGCAGGAGCCACACATTACACCGTTACGGGTTAGAGAACTTAGCAGGAGCCACAGATTACACCGTTACGGGTTAGAGAACTTAGCAGGAGCCACAGATAACACCGTTACGGGTTAGAGAACTTAGCAGGAGCCACAGATAACACCGTTACGGGTTAGAGAACTTAGCAGGAGCCACAGATTACACCGTTACGGGTTAGAGAACTTAGAAGGAGCCGCAGATTACACCGTTACGGGTTAGAGAACTTAGCAGGAGCCACAGATTACACCGTTACGGGTTAGAGAACTTAGCAGGAGCCACAGATAACACCGTTACGGGTTAGAGAACTTAGCAGGAGCCACAGATAACACCGTTACGGGTTAGAGAACTTAGCAGGAGCCACAGATTACACCGTTACGGGTTAGAGAACTTAGAAGGAGCCGCAGATTACACCGTTACGGGTTAGAGAACTTAGCAGGAGCCACAGATAACACCGTTACGGGTTAGAGAACTTAGCAGGAGCCACAGATTACACCGTTACGGGCTAGAGAACTTAGCAGGAGCCACAGATAACACCGTTACGGGTTAGAGAACTTAGCAGGAGCCACAGATAACACCGTTACGAGTTAGAGAACTTAGCAGGAGCCACAGATTACACCGTTACGGGTTAGAGAACTTAGCAGGAGCCGCAGATTACACCGTTACGGGTTAGAGAACTTAGCAGGAGCCGCAGATTACACCGTTACGGGTTAGAGAACTTAGCAGGAGCCACAGATAACACCGTTACGGGTTAGAGAACTTAGCAGGAGCCGCAGATTACACCGTTACGGGTTAGAGAACTTAGCAGGAGCCGCAGATTACACCGTTACGGGTTAGAGAACTTAGCAGGAGCCACAGATAACACCGTTACGGGTTAGAGAACTTAGCAGGAGCCGCAGATTACACCGTTACGGGTTAGAGAACTTAGCAGGAGCCACAGATAACACCGTTACGGGTTAGAGAACTTAGCAGGAGTCACAGCCAGGATAGTAATCTAATATTACAACAGTTCCCCTTCACGTCACTTTTTTCCCCTTCAATATCAGTTGATGCAGCGACATTGTAGAGGCCGAAGAAGAGCATTTTACTACCAGAGGTCATCACCAATAAGCCCGTCCGCTCGGGCGCTCGGGTAGACCTCGTCCAGGCAATACTCACATTTATCGATGACGAGCCCACGTCGTTCTCCTTCTACGAGTAAGGTATATGGTTATATCTGTCAACTGTTCGGCCTGTGATTCACGTCGCCATATTCGGTACCAGATTATCTCTGTTCCTAGACAAGGTGTGGCTCGCCGCATATGTGCCCGAAGCCGTCAGACGCTCCCCTGTTTACCACAAATCATTATCGCCTTGGCTTCTAGTATTGATTTTTATTTCTTTTATTTCTTCTGCTGCCTTCATCAGTCAGCCTTTAAAAACATCTTTTTTCTTTTCGTATTCGTTTCCTGGTAAATCTTCTTCTAGCTCCAACAGCCCGCAGTGCTGATCGGGTTCGCTACTAATTGTGTGTGCAATCTGCAATCTAAGTGCCGCGGTGGATGGATGAATACCGAACAATTACAATGTTACTGTTTATTTTCCAAGAAATGATAATGACTCGTGTAACAAGCACACGTGACTATTGTATGTTTCTTCTAAACATAATATTGTATGTGCACTGTGCAGTGTATATTCGTGCGTGACGTCACTCGCCGGTCCCAACGGAAGACCAGCGCTGGTTGTTACCAGCATTTATGCTGAGTGGGAGTCGGCTTGTGGCAAAAAACTAGAGATTAATAGTTTTAATTTCACATCATCTTTATTGTATTTTTGTTTTTGGCCACAAATAAAGTTAATTTATGTGTAACATTCATATCGAACATTATTACCTACCGAGTATGATGTGATGATGTAACGCAATCCGAAGATATGCCTTCGCTTAACTTTACTTTTGTGTGTAAGGATACAAATAAGTTTTCATTTACATATTCCACGTTATTTATGAAAAATAACTAACACAAAAAAGTATCAAAATTAATTTTGACATCGCCATTGCCCGCTTGGCCTCGAGCGCGGAGTGACCGTATGCGCCGCGCTCTGAGAAATGCCTAAACGCGAACAGGCGCGCAAAGCGTGAACGCTCTTAAAAGATACTGACAGTGTCCACAGACTAAATTTCGCAAATGAAATGTTGAACCGTTTTCCTTCGTTAACGCTAACGTGTTATTCTCTGATGAGGTGGAAGTGATTCCACGTCGGCGGTCATGTCAGTGGGCATAGTTGTCGCTACTGGAGTTGCGAAGATCCAAACCACAAACCCGAAAGGGGTACACCCTTGCATAGCCCTACGGTGACAGTAATTCTGGCCATGTCAGCGCGTGCCATCATAGGCCCTTACTTTTTGAGGACGGCAGAGGTCGAGCTGTTACTGTTACTTCACAGCGGCATGTGGCTATGATCGAGGACTTTTAACCAACTTAAAAAAAGGAGGAGGTTCTCAATTGGACCCGTATGTGCATTTTTAAATTTTTTTGTACCTCGGATCTTTCGACTGGGTGAACCGATTTGATCGTTCTTTTTATTTATTTGAAAGCTGGTGCTTCCCGTGTGGACCCATTTAAATTTCATAAATATCGGTCAAGCGTTTTGGAGTGACACTCCAATAACTGAAAAGTGCTACCCATATGTCGATGTGTTTATAGTTGCGGGTGGAGAAATCGGTGAACATATACAATGACAATTGGTCCCGTGAGTAGCAAAGGTCACTAAAAAGGCGAATTTTTTTTTAACCAATAAATAGAACCGACTTCTACAATCAAAAGTGTGAAATAACTTGTCGAAGTCGGTACTATGCTCACAATATTTTCGAACATAGGTTTGATGACTTCCAGCCTCCCGAACAAGCCGGTTTCCGAAAAGGCAGCACCATAGACCACATCCATACGCTGCGGCAAGTTATACAGAAGACCGAGGAGTATAACTTGGCTTATGTTTAGCGTTTGTGGACTATGAGAAAGCCTTTGATTCGATCGAGACGTGGGCGGTGCTAGAGTCTCTCCAGCGGTGCCGTATTGACCATCGGTATATCGAAGTGTTGAAGTGTTTGTACAATAACGCCACCATGTCGGTCCGAGTACAAGAGCAAATTTCGAGGGCGATTCCATTGCAAAGAGGCGTGAGACAGGGAGACGTTATCCCTCCGAAACTGTTCACTGCCGCATTGGAAGATTGGAAGACGCCTTCAAGCTCTTGGAATGGCAAGGATTCGGCATCAACATCAACGGTGAGAACCCACATCATTCACTTCAGTTTGCTGACGATGTTGTGGTCATGGCGGAATCGATGAAGACTTCAGCACGATGTTCGAAGGCCTCAACAGAGTTTCCCAAAGGGTGGGCCTTAAAATGAACATGGACCAGAAGAAAATTAGGTGAAATGCCCGTGTTGCGCCCCCCCCCCCCCCCCCCATATAAATTGGGAACTCTCGAAGGTTTATGGTTTATTGCATTTACAACATGCTAGACGGAACTTACGTTCTATTCTCGAAGTTGTTGACCACCTAGGACAACGATCCAAATGGGTAAGTCAAACTTTCAGAAAGAGGCCAATGGCTGTAAACGAAGGTCTCCGAACAGTATATGTCGAAATGAGGAGATCCGTAGAAGAACGAAAGTCACCGCTATAGCCCAGCGGATTAGCAAGAAAAGTGTTCGAAAGGTTCTCGAATAGAGAACACGGACTGGCAAGCGCAGCATAGGACGGCCACCAACCAGGTGGACAGAAGACCTGACTAAGATCTCAGTCAAGGGCTGGATGCGGGCCGCTTCCAACCGGTCCTTGTGGAAATCAATAGAGGAGGCAAGATTTTTTTTATACTGTGTAGATTGTGTTGTTTGACCACTATCTCATTTGATGGTCAGTGACGATATGGTCGAAGATGTTATCATGCTAGATCTAGAATGCCTCGGGGCCTGAAGATGTCCAGCAGTGGACGTCCTATGGCTGAGATGATGATGATTAGCTCCCATAGTAAAGTGTTAACATTGTACAGGTCTCAACCGCAGCGGTAGTTTCGTATCGCCTAGAAAAGACGCGTCGGATGATTCGATGCACGAGAAATACTTCAAATCCGTCGAGAGCACTCCGTTGACCAGACGCAAGGTAACTGTCAATACCGGAAACTTATTTTTTAAATATTTGTGACGAAGCAGCCGAAGGTGGAATCACACTAGTCCTTGAATATGGACCGGGTCGTGAATACAGCTGCCTGTTCAAACGTGATGGTGGGAGCTGGTCAGGCGGCAGGCGGGTACTGGAAGCTTGGCAAGTGCTACCGTGCTACCGTGACGTATGTGGGTTTCCGAGGCGGCGAGGAGGGGGAGGGGTCTATTTCACGAATCAATTGTTCGTACTAAACCAACGTCAGTGACGTACATTTCACAGACTCCACACACAGACGACTGACATTCGTTAGTTCACTATGATACACCCCCTCTTTTAGAAAAAGCAATAAAATCTAAAAATATCGATCCTAGGAAGACATTTTTTTTTCAATCACAGATTATATTATTAGAACCAAAAGATAGGAAATTAAATTTCGACCAACTTTTGTTCTGTTTGCATCAACATAGATTCAGGGTGATCTTGGGCACTCTCGGTCCATCCTAGAGAGCGTCGCGCAGTGTGAACGCTTGCCCATCCATTATAATAAAAAGGTTTAGGGAGCGAAAATGCAAACTTGTTAGCTTGTGAATAGTTTGCCAGTTTGCAGTTGATGCTGACTGCATGGCGGCTTGCGAAGGGACAGAGTTGTATATTCCCATTCCTTTAGAGAATGGGATGAGAAGAGCTCCACACACCGTCACGGGTCGACCGGCGCGCCGCGGCGTCGCGCTCGCCGACTCCGCTGGGAACCACACTCATATATTATTTATTTACTTACAATTATTATCATTATCTATTTAGACTTTTCTCTCTTTTCTAACGAACATCTTTGCCATACGCCAGCAAAATGTGGAATGAGCTCTCCCTACCTCCCTAGGTGTCGCGGACCACCTACCATATGTGGATCCTCGAAAGGAGACTTAACAGAGTCCTCGGCGGATCGGCGACGTATCGTAATATACCCCCAGCATTACAGATATCCATAAGCGGCGGTGATCGCTCACCATCAGGCGGCCCGCCTGCTCGTTTGCCTCTTATTACATAAAAAAGAAAGAGAAGGTTCCGCTCTCGTTCAAGAAGATAGATATTTAGAATAGTGACAAAGCCCTGACCGTAAGGATGCAGATGTGTTGACGTGGCAGCTGAACCAGAGCCCCGGCGGCGGCTCGTCCTGCGACTCCACGTCTCCGCAGAGCCCGACCGCTGCGCGACCGGCGCCGACCCCGGGCTCACAGGTGCGACCATTCATTCATATATACATATTTTTTGTAATTTATAAAATTTTTTGGTTGAATACTATCTCGGTTCGGCCGGCGCTGGTCCCGGCGTGGGCCGTACGCGAGGCGCGCGTGGCGCTGCCGGTGCGAGGTTAACGTTTGTCTCCTGTGTGCAGCCGCGGGCGGCGCTAGCGTCGGCGACGTCCCCGGCGCCCGCGCCCGCGCCCGCGCCGCACAGCCTGGAGCGCCCGCGCCTGCTCTCCAGGCACCAGAGGGAACGGTTCTCCGACAGGTATTCCTATCTATCATTTTACTCAAATAGTCGAAGCAGACTTATACGGTTCGTGGGTCTCGGCGTCGACGGTCGGCGAACATTTGGACGAAGGTCGAATCTTAACCTACAATTTATTTTTGAAGCGAAAACTTCTTTGGGCGCACTTTTAGGGTCAACAAAAATCATGGAGCTCGCGTCGTCGTCACCGAACGCTTCCCATGAGCGATATGTGATGTAGTGATGGGGGCGAGTGCGCGCCGCGGGCTCACAATACGGAGTGGGTGTCGCCCCTCTGCTGTGCCTTATGCGACGCTGGACAGTGCCCCGTTTGTCAGTGACCGCCGGCGCCCTTATGCGACGCTGGACAGTGCCCCGTTTGTCAGTGACCGCCGGCGCCCTTATGCGACGCTGGACAGTGCCCCGTTTGTGAGTGACCGCCGGCGCCCTTATGCGACGCTGGACAGTGCCCCGTTTGTGAGTGACCGCCGGCGCCCTTATGCGACGCTGGACAGTGCCCCGTTTGTGAGTGACCGCCGGCGCCCTTATGCGACGCTGGACAGTGCCCCGTTTGTGAGTGACCGCCGGCGCCCTTATGCGACGCTGGACAGTGCCCCGTTTGTGAGTGACCGCCGGCGCCCTTATGCGACGCTGGACAGTGCCCCGTTTGTGAGTGACCGCCGGCGCCCTTATGCGACGCTGGACAGTGCCCCGTTTGTGAGTGACCGCCGGCGCCCTTATGCGACGCTGGACAGTGCCCCGTTTGTGAGTGACCGCCGGCGCACCATTTTATTTTCGCCATTAACATTGAGTACTGCGTAATATCAAGGTTGACTAATGAGTTAATATCGAGTTGGTATTGTGTGAATAGTTTTGTTGACGCAATCGTGAATATTTTTTAAGACATCAAAAAAAGGAGGAGGTTTTCAATTCGGCCCGTATGTTTTTTTTAAATGTTTGTTACCATAGAACTTTCGACGTTGCGAACCGATTGTGATGATTGTACAGCCGCGGCGGTCAATTTAGGGCCGGACGCCCATTAGTACTAGCATTTCTCCATATGGCGCCAGTATTATTACGGTGTATAAAAACTGGGCTGGTGGATGTATGTTGTCCCGATACATTGGCCAGCGTCAGTACCGAATTAGAACGCGTGCGCAGTTGGCGATCTACCGCGGGACCAATATCGACGTTAGCTATAGCCAACGTGACCGTCGACAGCTGTCGGCCGCCGCAGGCCGCCGCGGGCCGCCGGCCGGCCGGTCGTCGTGAGGGAGGGAATATAACGTTATCGAAGTCCCTTTTCAAAAGCGGTAAAACACACAACAACACGTCACAAGAACACAAAAACTATGTAGTCACGATAAAATGATAAAACCCACAAGTCGGCGCCGCTATCGCTCCTGCTCTATTCACTAAACTCGCCGTCCTGCGGCCCGCGCACGAGGGCGGGGGGGTAGCGCCGCACTCGCTTATACTCGTTCCCTGCTCACGACGCGTCACTTGTAGGCTTGGGTAGATGTTGTGTGTCGCCACATACACACAGATTGGCGCCGGTGACATGAACATTGTCCCCTCAGGCACCTCGATAAGGAGCGCACAGCCGAGCTGGAGCGAATGGACAGGTATCCGGAGAAGCAAGCGGTGTACAGCGTCGACAAGCCCTTCCGACAGACCAGTCTCGATCTGCGCCACAGCGCGCCCCACTGGCCCGCGGCCGCCGGCGCCGCCAGAGACTTCACGAGGTGCGTGCTCGACGGTGTCGGGTGTGACGTCGCTCGCTATGCTCACCGGGTTCACTGAACTCAAGGACGAGCCAACAACATCAGTTTGAGAAGCTTCCCCTATACAACCCAATGAGCTATCGACTCTACCCGACTCTAGTACAATTGTTTCAGGAATAAGTACAATTCCATCATGTTTAACTGATCGCTTACAATAATCATTGTGTTTATTTCTACTGTTAAGTACTTTTTAACTGTCTTCAAAAAAAGGCTCAATTCGACCGTATATATTTTATGTAATATTTTACATTTAGAGCAATGATAACTCAAAACAACGTAAACAAAATGAGCTCTTGTTTCCGCGCCCTCGCGCTGACCGTCGTCACAGCTCTCACGCCATCGCGTGCTCTAAGGCCTACAAATTACAATTTAGGAAATGAAAAAATATTTTTATTGTATACTAAAATCAATAAATATTATTTGATTTATTTTTAACAAAATTGGTACAATTCACCCAAGATTCGGACCCCAGTGAAATATGACGTCACTCACAGGTTATTTTAACAGTAACATTCGTAAAAGTAAAAAAGCTTCGATGAACAATATCGCCCTGAGTGCTGATTAGATGATAAAGCCGGCGCATGCGCTGTAATGGATCATTAAACGTTAATTATTATGTGTTAATTAAATTATAATGAAACCAGAGCTAGAGCGTTCCTTTACTCTCGAGGACAGCTACATGTACGAACACCGCGTTTGGTACATTTGTAGTTTCACATTGTCGCGGCGAGTCCGGCCCGAGGGTCCCGGCGAGCTCACCGGCTTGTCCGTTACTTGTTGGTTCAAAATGGTGTCGGGCCTCGCCCGTAACGAGGATGTATTTGGAGCCTCGTACGATACCAGCCGACGTGACGCGCGACGTGCGCACTATCTGCAGGCGGCAGCAAGCGGAGCCGGAGCGCTGCTCGGCGAGCAAAGCGTCCGCCTCGGGCGCGGCGGGCGGCGCCGCCAGGCTCCGCGCCCCGCCCGCGCCCGCGCCCGCGCCCGCGCCCGAACCTCTCCGTCACTACCTGCGGCTCTCTTCCGCTAACGAACAGGACAATATCGCGGCTGGTATGTATTATATACCTATCTCTAAATATATATAACTCAAACCGACCGACTGACTGACATAGTGATCTATCAACGCACAGCCCAAACCACTGAACGGATTGGGCTGAAATTTGGCACGCAGGTAGATACTATGAAGTAGGCATCCGCTAAGGAAGAAGTTTGATATTTCCCCTAAGAAAGTTTGGTTCCCGTGGGATAATTGAGGTAGCGGCAAAACCGTAATCCACGCGGGTGAAACCGCGGGGCAGAGCTAGTTTGAATTATAAACACCTAATACCATTCTGGTAAATCTGTTTGTTTTCTGACAATCTCCATTCATGAAAGCTATCAAAAACATAATTTTGTATATTATCTACTAGCTGTGACCCGCGGTTTCACCCGCGTGGTTATGATAAAGACCTAATTACATTCACCAATAACGTGACTTTCTATCGGTAAAACAAATTTCAAAATAGTTTCAGTAGATCGAGATTGGCCCCCACACTAGGGCCTCACACACTTCACCTCTTTATGATACATTATGAGTATAGACAACAAGAGTAGGAATATCCAACAGTATGCAGAGCTACGATAGTGAGTGTGCGGCCCGGGGCCCGACACGGGACGTTGTTACGATGAACCCGCGCAGCAGACGAACAGCCGCGCGGACAGCTCTCCCTGTCGCCTGCCCGCGTTGCACTGTGAACCATATTGATACAAATACCATTGTTCCTGAATATACGAGTACATAGAATCTCCGATGCCTAAGCTGGGGTTACATTGTTTTTAATTAGTGTATAATACCCTAAGAATGATTATTTTCCAAAGAAATAGTACTGTGATACATGTTATTTAACCTTATTAAACAACATTTTATTATCTTCAGGTCAGAGTTTTATACACCACTTATAAATGTAAACCCAATGATCTCAAAACAAAAGACAAAGCACACTGATCAGTCTCGCGGCCGCGGCGCGGCGGCGGCGGAGCCTTCGAGTGCTTCTCACTTTGTTGTCCGTCCGTCTGTCTGTCTGTCTGTCGAGACCCTTTTTCTCTGAACGCGTGGAGGTATCAAGCTGAAATTCATATCAAATACTCAGGTCTACTGTCCCGTGTAGCTGTGAAAAAATCAAACTTCTAAGCCGACGAAAAGATACTGCCGTTTATGCTGCAAATTTTCGACACTCGCATGGGAATCAAAACTTCAGAATACTTCCCGTGAACTCAGAATCTTGACATTTGGTACGAAGCAGCGTCTTATACACTGATAAAGGAAAAATTGCCAAAAGCATAAATCCATGTAGCCGTATGTTCAAAACGGACAAAGTTAGTATCGGGCAATCATAGCGTTCCAATGCCTGCCAGAACGGAAAAAGAGAAAGACCTCGAAAAGAAAACCTTAGTTTTGATTCTTGTCTCTGATCGGTCTTATATCTTTGAAAAGTGTATCATTTTCTGAATTGATTTTACTACCGATTGCCCAGTTTTTGTGTGATATCTCCTGAATGCTCCAGCATTAACACGAGCCCGGCCCGAGCGGTACAGTCGGGCGCACGAGCGTCTGCACAATTACCTTCCAATATTCAATAACGGCTATCGCGTGCCAACACAACCTGAACACGACGCGCGCCGGCGCCGGCGCAGGATCTTCGCTCGGCGTCCACGCTTGGCTTGTCTTGTGCTACATACGTTTGCTTCCTGCGCAGACAGACACACATACATACATAAGGAACAACACGTCGCGCGCGTGTTGTTAACGCCCATTACTGTCATAGTTGTCACCCGGTCGATTAGTTGCGCTTACTATGCTTTTTTCATGTTCTCATCGAAAACATTGTAAGGAATAGTTATCGCATTTGTGTTCGAGCATTCGTTAACCAATTTGATATGTTCACAGTGAACTATAAAATGAAATGTGTGAGCCTGGAGCCGCCCTTGACCGAGCCCAACCTGCACAAGCACAACCAGAGGTTGGAGAGGAGCTCCGCCGCTCCCAGGGATCGTGCCAAGTCTACGCGTGAGTACATGTCTTACTAGTTCATTATGGTCTGATTACATCACTAGATATACTTTTTATATATCTCTATTATTTTTAAAATGATTTTATATGTATAAAAATAGTTGTCAGCGCGCCGTGAACGCTATCAGCGTTACTACGTAATTGTTTAGTATAAACATAACATGAAATAACAAATTCTCCATATTCTGTTACGTGTCACACAGTGATGTACCTAAACATGCGTCATTCCTCGGCGTAGGTCCTGTGCGTGTGAGTGGGTACATATCGGCCGTCTGTGACTGTGTGTGTCCATCCCCCCCGCGCCACAGGGGATCCTACACCCCCGCAGGTGTGAGTGTAAGAGAACAAACAAATTGTACATTTTCTTGAAAAAAGTATTATTGTCATTCTGCGAAAGGATTCTCGGATATTGTAACGTCTGAGACTATCTGGCGTCCCGAGGTGCGTGCGCGATATTCCGATGTTCCTTTGATCATGAGAGGAGCTCTCGCTCGGTCGATCTGTGTGCCGGAAATGAAATGGTGACCGACAAGCGCAGACAGATGTTAGCTATCGGTAAGCTTACCTAGCTTTGCTAGCTTAAGGTAATTATCTAGATTAAGTATTGAATAATTAGCTTAAGACCTACGGTCCGGAGAGTAGCATCTCAATGTCTGTTGTGCTGGAAGAGGAATGCATCTCCGACTCCTGCAAGATTAGGTATAGGCCTGCTAGACTATCTCGCTCTCATCACCAAGACACTGCGGACGGGACTTGTTCGGACCGGTGGACGCTGGTGTTGGGAGACAGAGTCGAACGCCATGGAGTTATATTCATTAGCACGAGTGATCGCGCCGTGCTAACGGACGCCCGCATGATGGCGCTCAGGAGCACGACGAGCTCGGCCCCGGCGCCTCTACTCCGGCCGCGGTACCAACCTCATCAACCTAAAGTTGGCCCATCGGGAGACACTGCAGACAGGACTCTGACTATCTGACGTCGTCAATTTCGGAGTAGACTGGTCATTTACTCGGCGCGAGGCCTCGTGCCCGCGAGTGACAGCTCCCGAGGACGCCGAGTGGAGAGGCGAAACATGTTTCCGGCTACGTCACATTGCTGGAATCATCAAAAGTCAAGGAATTCAAACTAAATATTGTTTATTCATATCTCTGTTATGGATTTCCGCTAAGTAACGCCTGAATGTATAAACTTTCATGCGTAATCGTATTTCCTTATCATTATTGCATCGCTTCACTCATTATTTTATTATAGGAACGTTTTCGGCTCTTCGTTACAAACTCGTTTTTTAAACCACCAGCTCCATCCGATTTCCATTAAAAATATTTTTGAGCTGTCAAATAGAAACTAAATTTAGTTGGCTGACACATCAGAATACCAAACGCTCTAAAAACTTTTTAAAAATCTTCGTCTAAAATGATGTATAGAATTAGAAAGTAATCGGCGAGAATCGACACCAGTATTGTACTTTGTGAGTCTAACTTCAGTTGGTTTGGTTGTGTGGTGCCTAGTTATATTAAATAGTAGCATTGTAAACATGAGTCACGTGTGCACGTGGCCTCTTTATACAATTTATAAAAGTAGGATTTTGTTTTCCTTAAAAGTAAATTGTGTAATAGGTTACATGCGTCGTAAAAATTATAATATATATCATATGGGTTCCAAGCTTTGTGCTCTTGCTCCAAAATTGAAGTGTTTATTCCACAATATGCTAAAGCATGTTACTATCACGAATATTTGTGTATTATATTGTAGCTACACTATAGTGACGTGTTCGCGGGATGTCCGGGCTGTAACACCAGCGGTTAGCTAGGCCACTGTTCCCATGTGGTGAGGTAACGCGCTGAGCCGAGATCGTGTTTGTTGCTGTGCCACACACACATATACATGCCTCTGTTATTCTCATGATGTATATGTATACTTCACACGATGATATCCCTTGTATCTGTGTGTGTGCCGATGCAGCAAATTAATGTGTGTCTATGTCTAAACCCGGAGCACAACCGTGATATGGGATTGTGTTATAATAAAATAGATAATTATAGTATTTATACACACATAATGTGAATATTAGATGGCGGTGAAATATATTATAAAATAATAATGATACTCCTGATAATATTTAGATGTTTTATAATATTTAGGTGGCAGGAGAGTGGAGCTGGAGTGCCAAGAGGCCGGCACAGAGTGCGCCGAAGAAGACGAGGAGAGCTCCCCGCTGTACTGCAACTGGGACCTGCGCGGGCTGCAGCACCTGCTGCCGCTGCAGGACTACATCATGCAGCAGGCGAAGCGAACCAGTGCGTTTTACGTTTTCTCTTTCATTCCATATGAGGGTTTTCATATGAATGAGTATAATTTCCTTTCATCCCTTCTGTTCGAAGAACAATGATTGGTTCGTCTGTAACTGCGGGACTTGACGCGCCTCACGTTATGTATAGAGTACGAGTCCCGATAATGTACGGCCAATAATCCGACAAAGCCTCGCTTGCACGATCCAGTGCAATCAACTAATCGTAGGACACAGGCTATAGACAGGGTCTTCCAGAGGATTATGACATTTGACCCCTCCTATGAACAACAACACCCCTTTTCTGCCTTAGTTTTAAAGATTTAGTAAAATGTTTTGAGGTTATATGCATTGAGTTTATATTCAGTGAGTGGTCCGGCGCTGCTGGAAGTGCAGCCCCCCCCCCCCCGCCCGCGTGACAAAGCGCAGACATCAATGTTCGCCTCCGCAGCTTCTGTGACCAGCCTCCGCCGCTGCGGCCGTTACGGCGGGCGGGGGCTGCTCTCCCTCCGCGCCTCCGGCTGTTTATATACGCTAGGGGTAGGGCAGACAAGTACCAGGTAGCGTCGGGGTTGGCAGATGTTACTACTTGTTTTACGAGCACGCTGACATTTTACATTCGTTTATTTATTGCATCGGGTTATCGGTAAATATACTCTAAAGTTTTAATAGTATTTGAATAAGTTAACACTTTTAACCCTTACTTCTTCAGCATTTTAAATAGCCGTTTTTTAATCAACCTATTTTTGGTGGGTTATTTATTTTAAAAAAAAAAAAAAAATTAACTCATTTTCTTTCAGTCACTTTCTCACGAAATCTTTTCAACATATATCGGAAACAGGCATGAGCCATAACAAAAAAGTGCTTGGTCTGTGGCTACTGGCACAAGGCAAACGAAGCATCGACTTGCAAGCTGGGAATTCTATCTTAGTCGAACACGAGTCAGGGTGTACACGAATTATTGGCCGTGCGTTATTGTCTCCCTACAGTACAACAGTACACCATAGAGCGGTGTCACTCTATACTCCTCTATGGTCACGGGCTGAACGGGGGAACCGGCGGGACGAATGCCTGCCGAGAGAGTAGCGAAACGCATCTTCTATTCTGAACTGCAAAATGGAAAGCGTAAAAGCGGTGGCCAATTCGTGCGATATAAGGATGTTCAGAAAAGACACTTGAAAAATTGCAACATTGAGCCCGCTCGCTGAGAGATATTGGCTCAAAATCGTTCTGAGTGGAGGTTCTTGATCCAGCAGAACATAAATACCTTTGATGACGACAGGAGGCATGAGCTTGATTTGAAGCGTGATGAGCTCAAAACAGACCCTCCACCAACTTATCCAACCAACTATAATTATGTCCAAATCAAATCAAATTCTTTATTTACTAGAATGTTGTACAAATATGGTGGTAAATATAAATTATGTCCAGAACATTCTACCATTACAATGGCGTGTAAACAATAAACATTACATCAAAAAATGAGTCAGGAGGGTATCCAAGGTATCCTTACGTGCGGTACATGTGCACGCACGTTCAACGCTAGAACAGGGTGCTTCAGTCACACGGAGGCGCACGACCGAAGCCGATATTTATGAATAAATAGCAGTAAAATCGCAGTCGCCGCCGCCGATGTATGACGGTGGTCGCGGGCTGTGACCAAACAGGTCAATCTAGAAAAAGTCAAATCGTATTGGACGGTTATAAAAATGGCGCGAAAATAAAAACAAATGAAAAACGCGCGAATGAGAACCTTACGCGGCAGCGCAGTAAACGTTCAAGCACAGAAGTGTTTCAAATCAAACATAATATTATTAACGCGAAAGTTTGTATGTTAGGACGTCCACTGCGGGACATAGGCCTCCCCCATTGATTTCCACGAGGACCGGATGGATAGAAGCGGCGCAGGTATGCACCTGCGATCTTGGTCAGGTCGTCTGTCCTATGCTGCGCTCTCCAGTCCGCCCTCTCCACTCGACGGCCATCGTTTCTCCGACCACACTGCTATTTCAACTCGCTGACCCGCCGGGCTATGTCGGTGACTTGCGTTCTTCTACGGATCTCCTCATTTCTGATTCGATCACGTAGAGAAACCCCGAGCACAGCCCTATCCATAGCTCGTCGTGCGAGTCTGAGCCAGCTCACGCGGGACCCACGTTTTTGTGTCCTCGAGCGTTAGTTTCATTTTTGTTGATAGGAAAACTAACAGCTCTGTGAAATATGATAAATAACGAATATACAAGACGAGGGGAGGAGGGGAACGAGCGCGCGGCGGCGCGTACTCCTGTGTTACGGTGACACTCAACGTGACCACGAACGTTTTGTATTTGCAGCACGCAACCGGTACGGCGGCGCCGGATCCGGGTCGGAGCACGAGTCCGGCTCGTCCCGGTCCCGGTCTCGCTCCCGCTCCCGCTCCCGGTCCGGCTCCGAGTCCCGGTCGCTGTCCGGGCACGAGCCGGACGACGAGTCGTCGGACGGCGGGCGCACGCCCGACGACGAGGACGGCTCCGGGGTGTACCTGCCGCACGCGTACGCGCAGCGCCCCCAGGACGTGGAGTATATCAACCACGGGGTTTCCTACTACAACACCTTCGTTGGGTTCGATGGAGAGCGCCAGTCTTCGCCCGGGATTCATCGGGTGGGTCCTGTTCCGTGACACTCTCGCTCAACTTATCCATATTAAAGGAATATTAGGTACGAGCCAAAAAAGTATGTAATAAATAGTTTGAACGGTTCAAATCGAATCAAATCAAAATTCTTTGTTGCATTGCCTCAGGAAATAAAATAGGTCTTATCGTACAAAATGGCGCGCTGTGACATGGGTGTGCAAAATAATTACAATTACAATTGTTACATTTTAAATATGTACAGTATCACATTCATTTCCTAAATGATATAGTTGTTCGGTGTCAGTGACGCGCCAGTTTGTATTCGCGCGCGCGACACCTGGCGGCGCGCGCTCGCACCGCTGCGCAGGAGCAATACATGCTCTTGCGACACCTGGCGGCGCGCGCGCTCGCACCGCTGCGCAGGAGCAATACATGCTCTTGCGACACCTGGCGGCGCGCGCGCTCGCACCGCTGCGCAGGAGCAATACATGCTCTTGCGACACCTGGCGGCGCGCGCGCTCGCACCGCTGCGCAGGAGCAATACATGCTCTTGCGACACCTGGCGGCGCGCGCGCTCGCACCGCTGCGCAGGAGCAATACATGCTCTTGCGACACCTGGCGGCGCGCGCGCTCGCACCGCTGCGCAGGAGCAATACATGCTCTTGCGACACCTGGCGGCGCGCGCGCTCGCACCGCTGCGCAGGAGCAATACATGCTCTTGCGACACCTGGCGGCGCGCGCGCTCGCACCGCTGCGCAGGAGCAATACATGCTCTTGCGACACCTGGCGGCGCGCGCGCTCGCACCGCTGCGCAGGAGCAATACATGCTCTTGCTGAAACACGTACTATTACTCGGCTTGGGTTGCTAACAACATGGCCGGCGGTTTGATATAATCGCGCCGCAAGAAAAATCTATTGAAGTATACGGTTCTCCGAGGATCTCTTCAGCTAAAATCTATTGAAGTATACGGTTCTCCGAGGATCTCTTCAGCTAAAATCTATTGAAGTATACGGTTCTCCGAGGATCTCTTCAGCTAAAATATTAACATTTCGCTGTCCGTATCTCAGAACTAGACACACCCAATTATTTTCCGTTAATCGGTCCTACACCAACTATGCCTCGAACGCACCTGTTCATCATCTCCAAAACACGTACAATAAACTGCCACCATCGATAGACATATTTCGATACAATAAAAACTCATTCAAGAAAGAGTTATTGAGTGTAATAAATGAAATGGCAAAAAAAAAAAAAAATGGCAAAGGTAAAATAACACGAAACATCTTACACAAAACACGTTGCGATGCGACAATATGTACATGGCACTGTATTAACATAATTATATCTGACGTGCCTAGCGGCACAGACTGTCTCACATTAATGTTATACCTATATAATGGAAATCCGTTTTTGGCTGTAGGTAACAATAACATACATCAAACTCTGTTCATTAAGAGATGTGGATTTTGTAAAATAATAAAATAAAATAAAGAGATAAAGTTGGTTCCGGGTGTGTGTTGACAAGGCTCGCGACCGGCCGCGTCACCGGGGGTAACATAGTTGTTGGTAGCGAGGGCGTGACGCAGTGCGTGCCTCGGAGCTAGGGCTTCGCACAGGTTCCATTGGAGGGAGTCTACTGGAGCACCGGGGCCGTCTCCACGGCGGCATCGTCTCGGAACTGTATGCAAGTCCACGAGTGTACTTGCTACGGTTAGGGTGTTTGGTTTAAGCTAGTTTTCAACGCCGCGTATCGCTGCGATTATGTTCGGAGCTGTACAAGGGAAGGTTCGGGCGGACGCACAACCCCCGAAGAGGGACATTATGTTTGTGCGGGTGTGACGCGGTCCTTACGCGTACTCGATGTCGCGATCGACTATTGTTTCGGCTTCTTCTTAATTTTAGTAGGTTTTGTTCCAGTAGTTGGTCTGTCTCGATGTCTGTACTATGTCCGGTATAGTTAATGTTACAGTCAGTCGCGTGTTACTGTGAAAGCCCGATCAGTTAACGGCTGATCAGTGATGTTCTGCGCCACACTCGATGCGTACCCATTTGTGCAGTTGACCAGGGCACTGGGCATAGCTGCCCCTGAGTGCCGGTCTATCGGTCTATCGGGGTTATAAGGCGTTGTTCTCATCGTGGATTTAATTCAATGACGTAATTTAAATTACTTACAACTAGCGGCCCGCTCCGGCTTCGCACGGGTATTAAATATATAGGCTATGTCATTAATGGATGTTATTATACATATAAACCTTCCTCTTCAATCACTCTATCTATTAAAAAAACCGCATCAAAATCCGTTCCGTAGTTTTAAAGATTTAAGCATCCATAGGGATATGGGGACAGAGAAAGCGACTTTGTTTATACTGTGTAGTGATTGGAATACAAGTTGTATTAGTACGTAATATCAGGTCTTTTAAGTCGATAATTCATCTAACTGTTTCAGTAAGTCGTTACCAATGAGTCCGTCTACGTCGTACAAAACGTATGGACGAATCCCACCGCTACCGACGATTAACTGCAACGACTAGTTACTGCTACTTGTCGGTAGCGGCGGAATTCGTACGAGCTCGTTACGTCGACTAGTTGCATGCGTGCTCGCTACTTGAAATGGTTCGTGTTTAATATAAGCTGGGAAATAGTAGTAGGCCATACGAGGGCTTATGAAAGAACGAGTACTTCCCGTGTCTATCGAGAACTTGGCCTTGATATCCGGTATATAGATGGAAGGTAGTTGTAAGTTAGAGTCCTTACCCGGGCCGTCGCCGCGGCGCTGTGTTAGGGACATCTTGTTTGTCTGTCACGATGGTTTCATGTACACAGTCTTGTTTGTTCAGTTGGACTCCTTTCTCCGTCTCCACTGGGGCGAAACTCACTATAGTCATAGTCATGGTAATCGTCATAAAATACTGTCATTATTATCCGAGTTAGTCTCGTTTAACCTAAAGCCTTGATTTTGTACTTGGGCCAGAGGCTTTGGAGGAAGTGTTCTCATGGACACGTCAGTCGTTTGAAACTGTGGGCTTTTTACCTGTGGGGGGCTTGTGCCCAAACTGTTAAGGGGTCATGCCAAAGTTAGGCGGAGGCCTATTACCAACCTCTGGCCTATAACCAAATTGTGGTGGCTTGTAACCGAATTGTCGAGGTTTGTATCCGAATTGTCGAGGTTTGTGTCCTAATAGTTGCCGAGATCCAAATAGTGGGGGACGATAACCCGATTGGGGCTCACGGTCGCTCTCTCCCTGAAGGCGATTGTGTGCCCTCGCGAGCCAATGTGGTATCTCCCTGTGCAGACGTCATCGCTCGGAGGCGGGTCGGGCGGCGCGGGCGCGGGCGCGGACGGGGCGCCCCCGCCCCCGCCCGCGGGCGCGCCCGCGCTGTACGCGCCGGCGCGCGCGCACGGGCACACGCCGCGCTCGCAGCCGGAGCAGGACATAGAGATCTTCGCGAAGGACAACCTCAACTTCAACAAGGGAATATTTCGAAGAAAGGTGAGCGGCGCGCGGGGACCGGAGCGGTAGGTGTCGGTGCGCCGGGGGGCGGTCGACGCCCGCCCTCTGCCCTCGGGTGTGACGCGCGCGCGGTGTTCGGTGACACCTTTAGGGAATCGGAAGACGGCAAAGAGGTCTGCGACTATCGATCTTATCTTCCTACGTTATATTCCATCGTGTTGTGATTGTTCTGTAATGCACTGGTGCCGGGTCCGTGCGTCGTTCACGACCCGGGCCGTCCCGTCGCTAACCGTGCCTGTGCGTGTCTGCAGGCGTCGGTCCGCGACATGCTGTCCTGGACGTCGTCGTCGATCTCCGCGCCGATGGTGGGGGCGGACTGGGACAAGATACACAAAAAGGCAGCCATAGATCTGTTCAGGCTCGTCCAGATATACATGGGAGACCGCAAGGCGCGCCCCGGGATGACCCTCAACTCGGTCGCGCACGATATACTGCACGCGACATACGCACATGACAAGTGAGTAAATATCATTTGTGCTAATGTTCCGAGCTCGATATCCCGTTCTGTCATCGTCGCGGTCGCGGTCGCGGTCGCGGACCGCGCACAGAAACAATTATTTTTATTTTATTCTCTTAGGAAAACTACAGCTTATATGGAATGCTAATGGATATTTGTAAATAAGTTAATGTAAGCTTTTTAAAGTTTCCGCATATGGGTAATAAAGTGCACAGTACATAATAAGTTTGTAAATATCACGATTCAACACATCCTTATGTGGGTATATGAATATATATAGTGTTTGTATAAAAACTAGGTACTCTCAGTGATGCCGAAGTAGGTTTTTGTAATTGTATTTTTAAATATGCTATGTCTACTGTTAAATATATCTATGCTGAACTATCTATCTATGCTGAACTAGATACGCGCGAGTAATGAGTGAGGAACTGTAACTCAGAACAAATTGCACAGGAAGAGCGGCCCCCGCTCGTGCAGAAGGGCGTATTATACGAAATACGAATAAGTTCCGACTTCCATCGTTAAATAGTAACAGACGTGCTCGCTGGTCGGCGCGGGGGCGCGGGGCGCGGGGCACTCCGCGCGACGTGTGACAGGAACAACACGGTATCTACTTCGACAAGTTATTACACACTTCTGAGTGTTAAATTCGGTTACATGTTTAGGTATTTTTTTGTTTATCTGAAAAAGTGTGAGTCTCGTATCAAAAGTCATACGCATCGTGAGTAGTTTACAAACAATTTGCTAATAGAGTCAGTAAATATTGAAGCGACGATAGCTCAGCGGCGGGAGCGTCGACTGTCGAACCGGTTCGATCCTCGCCGGCGCGGGCGGCTCGAGCTTCCGTCGAAGGGCGACGTCAGCTGTCGAGTCTCCGGCGCTCTCTGTTAGGGCGCTCGGCGCGCACTTCACACGATAAACATACGAAGGAGGAGTAGAGCTCTACATTTCACTTATATGATTATCTTTCCCTAAAGTCTATGTAATGAACGCGAGAGTTTGTGCGGATACCCCGGCCCCCGGGCGACCCCCGAGCCGAGCGCCGGCGTCATGACGACCGCGGCGCTCCAGCCGCTCCACTCACACACACACGCCGAGCAGCGCCCGCGCGTGTTGTTCCATCCTTAACGACTATCTAAGTAGCGGTAAACTGTGGAGTTCAACCCGAAAAATAAAACGCATATAATATCATTCACATTGACCACCAGTGACTCGCGTCGGTGGAATCGCGACTGTGTCTGTACCCCCCCCCCACGTGCGCGTCCCGCGCGCAGCCGTAACTTAGACGTGCGACATATTTGCAGGTTAAGAGACGAACTGTACGTTCAGCTTTGCAGACAAACTACAGAGAACCCCCTGCGAGACTCCCTTCTGAGAGGCTGGGAACTGTTGGCGGTTTGCCTGGCGTTCGTGCCGCCCTCGAGCGCCTTCCAACCGGCGCTCACTAACTATGTGAACCGGCATCGGGACCCGGCGTTCGCGGACGCCTTCCCCGAGGTAACCCCCCGTCCGTGTGTCGTGTGCCTCTGCCTATCTATGTATATACAGATGACGGGCTCCACCTGGGTTCAGGACCTGGAGTCCAGCGGGTCGTCTGTGCAAAAACCGACAAAGTTCCAAAATAAACAGGCGTGCGGATACCGTCACTTCTGTGGGTCGAGTGACCTTCGTGGCAGTGACACTGGTAACACCTAAAGAGGCCTTTTTTGATGTGCAATCTTCTTTAGCGGCGTTGTGCACTTTTGTATGAAGAAAAAATGTTAAATTCGCGTCAGGACATTTCACACTGATCGCAAAATTCTTTAGGCGCGTGACGTCATCGACAACTCGGAAGACGGAGGGAGAGTAGCGGACCAGATAAACTTGAATGTGTCACACATAACATAACATGGGGAACATTGTCGTTTGTCGGCAGCTGTATAATGCGAGAGTAGTGGACCAGATAAACTTGAATGTGTCACACATAACATAACATGGGGAACATTGTCGTTTGTCGGCAGCTGTATAATGCGAGAGTAGTGGACCAGATAAACTTGAATGTGTCACACATAACATAACATGGGGAACATTGTCGTTTGTCGGCAGCTGTATAATGCGAGAGTAGTGGACCAGATAAACTTGAATGTGTCACACATAACATAACATGGGGAACATTGTCGTTTGTCGGCAGCTGTATAATGCGAGAGTAGTGGACCAGATAAACTTGAATGTGTCACACATAACATAACATGGGGAACATTGTCGTTTGTCGGCAGCTGTATAATGCGAGAGTAGTGGACCAGATAAACTTGAATGTGTCACACATAACATAACATGGGGAACATTGTCGTTTGTCGGCAGCTGTATAATGCGAGAGTAGTGGACCAGATAAACTTGAATGTGTCACACATAACATAACATGGGGAACATTGTCGTTTGTCGGCAGCTGTATAATGCGAGAGTAGTGGACCAGATAAACTTGAATGTGTCACACATAACATAACATGGGGAACATTGTCGTTTGTCGGCAGCTGTATAATGCGACCCTTTTGGAGCCGACCGCGCTCGAACCTCGCTCGCCCGTTTAACATGTACATTTTGACTTCATTCTATTGTATGCTCTGTCGCCATCGCTATAGTGTTTACATTGCTGATTTACCGTATGTGATATTTTTATTCAGAACAATGTTTAACATGTTTTCACTTCTACCGGCACTCCCGGAGTCCATCCCGTCGTTTTGTTATACTGTATAGATGTACCGTTTGACCACTATCTCACTTGATGGTCAGTGATGATGTGGTGGAAGATGTTATCACGCTAGACCTAGAACGCTCACGGGCTCTCAAGCTCTGCTCCCTGCACACACTATGTGTTCGGTGACAGTTTTTCAAACTCGAAACACCACGCCGGGAATTCGATAACGGTGTTACCTTCACCTGAAGCTTAAGCTGTTGTCACAGAACACCAGGTTCTCCAGACAAACAACCTTTCAAGTGGTGCAGTTATTGAACTGGCGGCGGCAGACTTGCATTATCACGAACGACAGGTTGAAACATATCATAGAAGGTCACTCGGTGCCACTCGTTATGTTTGCCGCTGAAGTTCGCCGACTCCATCCGCGGCAGGTTCACAACTTCAGAACAATCAGATTTGGATGCCGGTTTTGACTGTGGAACAATACCCGCCGTTGAAAAAGTTTCATATATTCAAGTTTCAATAAGGATTTGTATGCAAGCTATTGTTCTTGAAACTTATCATGTATATCATTGCGAAAGTAGTCATCGGCATTTCTTTGTTCTTTAGTTGTGCTTGCTAAAATCTCCTTATGCCCATTTCTAAAATCTTTCCAAAGCTCATCCAATGTCTCTAATCTTGTTTCAATATTCTGCCTTTTAATTCTCTCTTTTCTTAAAATTCTTTTCTGCTTTTGTCAACCTAGTTCATATATCATATAAATCTAGTTGAAGTGCACTCAATTCCGATATAGACTCCATGTTGGCAAAATAAATACATTTTAAACAACTATTCCAAGTTCAGCGCACAATCCCAGTACGGTTAATGGTATAACTATCGACAATTCAGCGAATCCAATGTCGTATAACTTATGAAAATATGACAAGTACAGTATAGTATAACTGAAAATGTTACAAGTCCCGTATAGTATAAATTCGTCTGAGTCGATGGACAGTTCACTGTGATGTTTCTAAGTGTTTAGAGCCCAAAGTCCATTTCATATGTCTATTGACTTTATCAACTTGTTTTATCATTACACTAATGTTATTCACGGCACCAAAGGTCCTCGCACTGCGATACTAACACAACCCACCTCACCTCCCGGGTTTCGACACCGATGTTTGCGTTACTCATCTTTATTTAAGCAGTAAAATGTGTACAATGTAATTCTTTTGACAAACGCTTGCGTGTTTTAGCGGCGTACAGCGCCATCTATCGGAAAGACTGTAAACTGCACGAACGATTAGAATATATTATTTTTATATAATAGGCGAATTTAAATAACACTCATGGTACACTATAGACAAAGGTTTTCTGGGAAATATTTTGTATCCAACGGTGATGGGACAAACTTTATAAATTGTTACATCAACCAAAATAAAAATGTTTCATTTCATAGATGTACCTCTCGACACACTCGGGCACAATGCTTCGTACAAAAATTCTTTTTGGTGGGCTCAACGTAAGGAGAGCTTTGATATAAGTTTTCCTCAGCAACTCTTGCGTAGAGAATTTTGTTTTAGTTCTTATTTATTTCTATCACTCCGCAGCAGGACGTGACATATTGCTTGGGAAATAATAATCAATAGTGTATCACGGGCAAAGAAAATCTTAGAAAATCGTTTCAATTTATACAATTTACAAAAGATCAAAATCAAAAGATCAAAATCACGAGACTCTAGAACATTAATAAAACGCCAAAATTTGTTTGATGTAGGGCGCGCGAAGCCAAAACTCCTAATAAGCGAAAAAACACTCCACCTCCACCTCCACCCCCGCAAGGCCCCGCACTCTCCTGCGTCCAATAACGGACGAGAGCGAGCGACCGCCCCCGCGCCCCCGCCCCCTACCACGTGTCACAGCGACAGTTTCGTCGCTCTTGAACAGTTGTGCTCACCAACAAGTTTGTTGACAGGTCGGGAAATGGCCGATTCACGTGCAGGTGTCCCACTACGCCGGCGTGGCTTGTAAGCGCTTGGAGAGGATAGGCTTCGGAGGCAAGCGGCAGCCGCGGAAACCTACCACTGAAGACATCGACCAGGCCCGAGTGAGTTCCACTATTCTTGTATTGTTCTCCGTTCCTCGCTCGCGACGCCTGACGCCTGACGCCTGACGCCTGACGCCGAGACCTACTGTCGGCGAGCACGTGTCCGTCGCGTTGCTGTCGACCCATGGTGGCCACCTACATTTGTTTTCTGGTTAATTACTCGTTATATATATATATTCTTAGGATCAGAAGTGGAAATATTTAAAAAAATATACAACCCGCGTTCTCCCCAACCTCAAAACATCTTTAGTTTACTAATTGACCATTAAATCACAATTGAAATAGAAAGGCACATGAAGTTGATCACAAAATAACAAATAACGAGTCTGACACAAACAAACCATATAAAACAGTTAGAAATACGTATGTCACTCACTGTTCGCACCGAACAACAAACCAGCAGAGCCCCCGCACGCAGCCGAGGCCGAAAGAAAAATGTGCCGCTAATACTACCCGCACTGGCTTTTATAGGGACTGTGCCCCCCCCACTACTTCTAGTTTATGGTGGCAGCTAACAGTATATATAACGATAACCCCCCCTCCCAGATACATTGTTGTGGTGAACATTGGGTCACCGTGAGACACGTGACGACGTTACGTTCATTCCCCGTCATTGTGACTGTCAGATACCAGAACACGAAACTTATTATTGTTTTTCGAGTTCATCGCCATTATCATCTCAGCCATAGGAAGTCCACTGCTGGACATACGCCTCCCCCATTTTTCGAGTTAATGCTTATATATTTTTTTGTCCGTAGTGGGATCTTCGATCTCGTAACTCCCGTTTTGAAGTATTACGTTGAGCCATCTCTCTTGTAGCTTTTGTAACGTTTCTCTATTACTTTGATAAGGTAGTAAGAGTCTCAGGATCGGGGTTATATTCCGACCGAACTCTGCCAGACGGTCCTTGACGTTAGCTAAGCCACTGGCCTGAGCGGACGAGGTGGAAGGGTGTCGTGGCGGGCAGCTACTCGCAGCGTTGGGGGTAGGACGGCTGTTGGACCTCCCAACGGAAACAGTTCTTCCCAGAATAACTTCAATGGACAGCCGCGCCTGGTGTAGAAACCCTGCAATCCACACCAACAGGAAGTCTTAGAAGAGGATCCACCTCCACGGAATGAACACCACCTCCGGCGCTTTAAGCCCAAGCTCAGTGGAACTAAATACGCAATAGTAGTATTCAATGATGAGGCGGTAAGATAGCGGTGAATAGTTTTAGTCTAACACGGACAGAAAGTTGTAAATTTAGCTTATTAATATTTAATTTAACGTTATTTAAACTTATAGACTAATTCCACATTATTGTTACATTAAGAATACTACTATAACAACATATAACAATAATAACACCATATAATGACAATATAAAAACACAATAACAATATCGCTATATCTTGCGACACAATGGTATACACGGCACATATAGGTTATTTGCAACACTTACCCGGTTTGGGGTTCTACGCTGCGCAAAAGTAAATTATAGTTAAGAATATGCAAGTATTAAATTGTCTTTGTTAGTATTGCTCTTGATTATTTGTGCGAATTAGCGGCACGGGCGTACACGAAGCCAGAGAATGAACAGCTGACGAGATGGCTGGGAGCCGACGGTGGCGCACGAAGCGTTCGTCCCGCTGCCCCTCCGCGCGTTGACCTACTTAGCCCGCTTTGTTTTGTTGTAATGTTTTGAGTATGCAACGAAACCGTTACATACCCCCCTATCAAAAATAGGTTTTTTTTCTAGAAAAAAAATAACTTAAAAATTGCTAAATTCTTATTAATTTAACTTAAAATCTTTGACATGCCAAGTTCCTATGTTTCGACCTGTCATATCCTCAAGTTCATATACTAATTTAGATTTTTTTGTAATAATACGGCATTTCGTATACTTAGGAGCAAGCTTTTTAGAAAATTTGCCGTCTTTGTCACTCAGATAAAAAGTACGCTTCCAGACCGTATCTCCTACGTTGAAGTCCGCGCTTTTTCGTCGTAGGTTATACGAGGTGCAGTTCCTAGAATGGGATTTTATAAGGGAAAGTTGCACCTTGTCAAATATTTTATGCAGAGCACCCAAGTTTTCAGCATAACTATCACGGGGAGCGAATATGATGCAACCTTCTAGGTCCGAATCGAGGTAGTGTGAACCACAACTGACTAACTCTCGCCCATAAACTAAGAAGGATGGTGTAAAACCAGTCACCTCATTAACCGCACTATTTAAAGCGAACTGTATCTTAGGGATATTCGTATCCCAGACCCTGTGATCTGCATCAATGAAGGCGGACACAGCTGTCATAATAGTTTTGTTATAACGTTCAACAGTGTTAACTTGTGGACTATAAAGGGGAGTATAGTAAATGTTAGGTATTTTGTAAGTTGCAAATAGATTTTTTATTATATTGCTAGTAAATTGCCTACCGTTATCCATCAGGACTGTGCTCGGAAGACCATGAACAAGGAACACACATTCTTCTAAAATTTTACCGATTATTTCTGCTGTAGCCCTTCGTATTGGAAATAGCATACAGTATTTACTAAAACAACAAGTTACTACGAGCAAAAACGTATTTTGTTTTCTAGATACAGGTAAAGGTCCGACTAGGTCTACACTAAGCATCTGAAATGGACGGTTACAGTCTTTAGGCCGACCCATAGTCTCAAGAGCAGTATGAGTCGGGTGCTTATGAGATAGACACGTATCACAACTACCTACGAATTTAGAAACATCTTGATGCATGCAGGGCCAAAAGTAATTTAAGCTAAGACGTTTGTGTGTTTTAAAAACGCCGAAATGACCCGCGGTAGGTTCCGAATGATTTTGAGCGATAATGTCTGGGCGGTATTCTAAGGGTACCACTTCCTTCCATTCAAACTCTCTACAAAGAGGATTCAATGATTTTATGTACCGAAACAGTTTTGCATTTACCACGCGGTAATTTGGAAAGGATGTTGGTGATGTCTGGCAGTCATGAAATATATTTAAGAACCACGCATCGTTCGTATTTCGGTCTGGTAAATCACATACAGTGCTGATGGCAGAAATGGGAACAGAACGAGACAAACAGTCAGGGACTATATTCTCAGAGCCTTTTCGGTGCTTGATATCAAAATTGTAGACAGATAGGCGCACTCCCCACCGAGCTAGTCGTCCCGTTGGGTTATTAAGATTCAGAAACCATTTTAGCGAAGCGTGGTCAGTGAAAACGGTAAATTTAATTCCGTTTTCCAAGTAACATCGCCAATGTTCAATAGCAGTTAGGACGGCAAGAGCTTCTCGCTCTGTGGCACTGTAGTTGCGTTCTTGGTGTGACAGAGACTTACTCATGTATGCAATAACTTTTTCCTCTCCATCTAAAGTCTGTGTGAGAACTGCTCCGATACCATAATCGCTTGCATCAGTGTGCACTTCGAATGGCATTGTATAATTAGGGCAAGATAGAATGGGAGTAGAAACAAGAAGTCTTTTAAGGTCTTGGAAAGCTTTATCAGCTTCAGGTGACCAGAAGAACGGGGGTGCATTCTTTTTTTGAGATGTCAGGCTATTTAAAGGATTTGCTAGAGCACTAAAGTTCGGAATAAATCTACGATACCAGGAGGCCATTCCCAAAAATCGCCGAACCTCCTTGCGGTTAGTAGGGGAGGGGTAGTTTTTAATTGATTCTACTTTTTCTGGGTCAACCTGTAGCCCATTCGAGTCTACAATATAACCAAGATACTTAAGCTGTTTTCTAAAAAAATGGCTCTTCTGAAGGTTTATCGTTAGGTTGGCTCTTTTTAATTTTTCAAGGACTCGAGTCAGTAACGATATGTGTTCTTCAAAGCTGTTTGAAATTATGATGACGTCGTCTACAAACACTAGTACCCGATTTTCGAATTCGGGTCCATAAAACAAGGCGTCTACTAGCCTTTGTTGAGTAGCAGGAGCGTTGGTGAGACCAAAACACATGGACTTAAAACGGAAGGTACCTTTTGAAGGAATATAAAATGCGGTCTTGTCCCTGTCCTCCTCCTTTATTAATATCTGCCAAAAACTTTTTGACAGGTCTAAACTAGAGAGGTATTTTGCGTCACGCAAGTTGTCAAGGATTTCCGTAATGTATGGTAAGCTGTAAGCGTCCTTTTTGGTAACAGCATTTAGCTTACGACTGTCAAGACAGAACCGCAACTCGCCATTTTTTTTCGGTGTTAAGAGAACCGGCGACGACCATGGACTCTCACACGGCTCAACCACGTCTTCTTTTAACATATCATCAAGTTGTTCCATTAGTATACGCTGCTTCACCGGTGACATTCTGTAATAGCGCTGGCGAATAGGGGCAGCGTCACCAGTATCGATTGCGTGAGTAATTAACGTAGTGCGACCCAAACCGCGTATTTCATAGGAGATATCGCGAAACTGTGCTATTATATGGTCAGCCAAGGATTTTTCTTCGTCTGAAAGGTGATCGTATGGACAAAGGTTTTGAGATTGGTTACTGTCTTTCCCCGTAGTAAAAATTTCATCGGAATCATTATAGAAAGCTATGTGATCCAAATGTTTAGGAAAAAGATTAAACAATCTCCAAAAATCCATACCTAATATAAGAGAGTGTTTAATATTTGGGACAATGTATGCTTTAAGGATGTGAGTTTGATTCTGAAAGGTAACAGGTATATAGAGAGCTCCTTCTGATTTCAGTTTTTCACCACCTGCTGCAACAAAATGTGTACTGCAACATGGCTCTATATCGTAGCCAGCCTTTAACAAATGCTCATGACATCCATTACCTAGTATAGTAGTTGAGGACCCCGTGTCAAGTAATCCAATAATAGGTTGGTCCTGGACATTTATACAAACGTAAGGACGAGATCTATCAACGTTAGAATTATCATCATGGATTGAAGAGATTGCATTGTAGGTAAAAAATGTGGATATATAATTTAACCACTTGTGCCATTCCTTAGGATCGAAGTTATTATTATTAGGCGCTACGACGCGCTCTCTACAATCCAAGTTATTCAGTTTTTTGAATCTTTGTACTGGGGTGAATTACAATCAGGACATTCCGAAAAACGGAAATCCTTTTTCCCACATTTAAAACATATCAGAAACCGTTCTTGTTTACAGTTCCTCAAGGAATGATCATCTGTTCTACACCTCGGGCAAAACTTAGGCTTTGAAGATATATCAGCCAGAGCGGCAACGCTGTGGTTTTTGTTTTGATGGGCATTGTTAGATTCTCTTTGATGATTAAGTGGTTGATTTGGCTTGTTAAATGATGAGCTTTGGTTAAAGTTGTAGAACGTAGTTTTCTGGCCATTATACTGTTTGTTAACCCCGTTATCAGACTTGTATGCGAACTCTGGGGCAATCGTAGTGTTAGACACTTTAGGGGGTTCGCGGAAGTGGGAAAATCGTGACTGTATGTTTTCGTAGTTACGACACACATTTTTAAGCATATCTATAGATTGAATTTCTGAGGATGCAGACAAGGTACTAGCGTAACAGGGACGGATATTATGTAGCATAATGTCTAACTTTTCCTCATCAGAAAATGGTTTGCTCAGACGAGAAAACATCCCGTGCATGATTGAGAGGTAAATAGTAATATTTTCATTCTCGCCTTGTGTACGTGAACGGATTTCCGCTGCAAACCTGTAGTCATAGTCACTGCTTCCAAAATCCTCTTTAAGTAGCTGACATAAATCATTCCAGCATTTAATCTTTTCTCTATTGCAGCGATACCAATGGAGCGCGTCATCAGTGAATATCTCGTATGACAATGATAAAATTTTGTCAAAAGATATTCCTCTAGACTCAACGAATTCCTCTACTTTTAAGATGAATGATCGTACACATGTTTTTCCTGAAAATCTTAGCTTAGATATTTCAGAAGTTAGGTTGCGCTCACATGTAACTGATATACTAGTAGGTTCCGTAAGTGAGCCGGACGCCACGGATGTCTGAGATCTAGTATGAGAAGTTTGTGGTCGTAGGGCAGACAGTTCTTTATATTGGGAATTAAAATTTGACGAACAGTTTTTATGAAGATCAGCCACGTCTGGTTCGCTACTTATTCTATTTAATCTATGGTAAATATGATGCAGCAAGGTTTCGGTACGCGAATATAGATTTCTATCAAATTTTTGTTTGAGAGTTGCTAAATTAGTTTGCGACTTTAATAGAGATTCTCGAAGTGCTACTAAATCATCGCTAGGTTCAAGATGCGATTCGAGAATATCTTCAGACGGTAGCAGTTGCGATAGCTTAACTATTTGCTTGCGCAGATCTTGAACTGATTCTCCGGTGCCACCTCGCAGCTCTACTTCGTATTCTAGTTCAGCTTTTTGAAGCGATAAAAATTTTATAGAGAACGCCATTATTGGGTATGTGTTGCAAAAAAAAAATGTATATCACAATTTCTACAGAACACAACTACTTACTAATCAATAATTTATATGAAGGTTTCATATATATGCAGGAAAAAGAGTTGATGTAAGTGTGATGCACTTATTAGTTAAATAAATTTAAAAATGAGGGTAGTTGTATTTAAAATATGATCAGATATGTTTACATAAAAGATATTACTAAAGGCTAGATTAAAACCCGTCATGCAACAGTAACATGACCACTCTACGTCAAATTAAATACAAATAAACAAGTAAGGGAAGGTAAAAGAAAAGCCAACAACAAGGAAGACTAAAAATTGCAAAAAGATCTATCTAACAGAGTTCGGAAGCGAATACCACCTGTCTTGGGCGCCAGTGTAACGTTTCTCTATTACTTTGATAAGGTAGTAAGAGTCTCAGGATCGGGGTTATATTCCGACCGAACTCTGCCAGACGGTCCTTGACGTTAGCTAAGCCACTGGCCTGAGCGGACGAGGTGGAAGGGTGTCGTGGCGGGCAGCTACTCGCAGCGTTGGGGGTAGGACGGCTGTTGGACCTCCCAACGGAAACAGTTCTTCCCAGAATAACTTCAATGGACAGCCGCGCCTGGTGTAGAAACCCTGCAATCCACACCAACAGGAAGTCTTAGAAGAGGATCCACCTCCACGGAATGAACACCACCTCCGGCGCTTTAAGCCCAAGCTCAGTGGAACTAAATACGCAATAGTAGTATTCAATGATGAGGCGGTAAGATAGCGGTGAATAGTTTTAGTCTAACACGGACAGAAAGTTGTAAATTTAGCTTATTAATATTTAATTTAACGTTATTTAAACTTATAGACTAATTCCACATTATTGTTACATTAAGAATACTACTATAACAACATATAACAATAATAACACCATATAATGACAATATAAAAACACAATAACAATATCGCTATATCTTGCGACACAATGGTATACACGGCACATATAGGTTATTTGCAACACTTACCCGGTTTGGGGTTCTACGCTGCGCAAAAGTAAATTATAGTTAAGAATATGCAAGTATTAAATTGTCTTTGTTAGTATTGCTCTTGATTATTTGTGCGAATTAGCGGCACGGGCGTACACGAAGCCAGAGAATGAACAGCTGACGAGATGGCTGGGAGCCGACGGTGGCGCACGAAGCGTTCGTCCCGCTGCCCCTCCGCGCGTTGACCTACTTAGCCCGCTTTGTTTTGTTGTAATGTTTTGAGTATGCAACGAAACCGTTACACTTTATATTTGCGATCACTTCTACAGAGCATATTTTGCGCATAAAAATTAAGAAATAACATACTGCGTTTCCGTGTATGATCTCAATGAAACGTACCGTTCTTTCAGATTCAAATATTCCGTCAATCGATGTTCGGAAACACATTATCCGAGGTGATGTGTTTACAAAAAGAGAGATTTCCGAACAGAAAGCTGCCGTGGGTGCAAGTGGCCCTGTCTCAGCAAGTGCTCGCGTTGAACGGAAGGGAAACGGAAGGGATATTCCGAGTTTCCGCGGACGTGGACGAAGTGAACGCTCTGAAAGCGAAGATCGATTGCTGGGAGCTGCCCGACGCCTCCACGCTCACCGGTGAGACACTAACTACTATTTCACTTATGAACATAATCACTAACTGTTTAGACAAAACAATCCCAATAGTCTCAATATTTCTGGACATGTCAAAAGCGTTTGACTGTGTCAAACATAGCCTGTTACTGTACAAGCTTGAGAAATATGGTATTAGAGAAAGGCTCTGGATTGGATGGAGAGTTACCTAAGTGATCGAAGACAATGTGTCGAATTAACAACCTTCTCGGGACGGAATACAGCTATGCACAGATCCCCATATAAAGAGTAGCCCCGCCACAGGCTGCACTCGTTGCTTGCCTATGCTTGGCTATGTGTCATCTTTGTACCGTAAGGTTTAAGTGCATGCGGAAACTCAGTGCCCTGGGAAAGGGCATTTAAAGTACAGAAAAAGTGTATCAGGCCATTGTGTTGCGCACACTTTTTAGCGCCCTGTAGACCTTTGTTTATACAAATAAATATTTTGCCTTTGCCATCGCCGTATGTATACGGGAAAGGAGGATGGCAGAGCCAGCCTCGCTCCCGAAATACGAAATTTTTTTTTTTTTTTTTTTTTAATGATTATAAGCTTGCGTTTGACCACTGTCTCACCTGATGTTAAGCGACGACGCGGTCTAAGGTGGAGCACGCAAACTTAGAAGGAACCTATTCACTCGCGACTTGAAGACTCCGGGGTTGTACATATCGGGAAACACAGACTCAGGCAGTGAGTTCCACTCTCTGGCAGTACGCATTATAAAAGTGGAAGCAAAACGCTTCGTGCGTAACGGTGGTATATCTACCATGTAGCGGTGGCGCATAGTCGTACGTCTGGTTGACCGATGATAGAATGGAGAAGGTGGAATTAAATTGTGTAATTCCAGTGCACATTCGCCGAAATGTAACCGATAGAAAACCGATAGGCAAGCAACTCTACGTCGGTGTTCAAGGCTCTGTAGTCTATGTTCGACCAGAGAGTCGCTACCGATGACCTTTTTGGCTCGCCTTTCTATTGAGTCCAAAGCTTCAAGTTGGTATTTGGCTGAACCATCCCAGAGATGCGAACAGTACTCCATGCACGACCGGACTTGTGCTTGATATAGGCTAAGCAACTGCCCCGGCGTGAAGTACTGTCTCACCTTAGCCAATATGCCTAACTTTTTGGCAGCCAGCTGCGCCTTAGACTCTATATAGCTTCCAAAGTTCAGCGTAGGCGTCAGTGTTACGCCAAGAAGCTCCAGTTTGTTGGTTATCGGAACGGGTACATCTCGGAAGCTAGGGGTGAGTTGAATTTCACTCCGTTTTGCAGTGAATAGACACGCCTGAGTCTTAGTGGTGTTGAACTGGACTAGATTGGCATCGCCCCACTCGGAGACATCCTTGAGAGCCAAGTTCAATCGACCAACCATAGCCTCTCTGAGTGATTGGACCTGTGCATGACTAGCCCGGGCGCTAGATATATAACTCTCTACAACTGTGCTGTCGTCTGCATACCCATAGGTACCGGGTTTTAGCAGATCGTTAATATGCAGCAAAAAAAGAGTTGCGGAGAGTACCGACCCCTGAGGAACCCCGGCATTAATAGCCATTTGATCGGAAGAGCAGCCATCAATAACTACTCGTATCGATCGATTCCTCAAAAAATCCGCTATCCAAACCCTTAGTCCAGCATGTAAGCCGTAAGAGGAAAGCTTGCCAATAAGACTGTCATGCCAAACCCTGTCGAAAGCCTTAGAAATATCGAGAGAAACGGCGAGCGCTTCTCCATACTTCTCAATGGCCTCGCTCCAGATGTGAGTGGCATACACTAGAAGGTCCCCAGTAGACCGGTTTCGGCGGAAGCCGTATTGCCGATCACTGAGTAGGTCTTCTGTTTCTAGGTATGCCAGGAGCTTCGTATTCAGAACACGTTCCATACTCTTACAGAGTATGGACGTGACTGAAATCGGTCTATAGTTAGCAGGGTCGGCACGACTACCCTTTTTGGGCACAGGCTGGACATTGGCAAGCTTCCAGGCTTTTGGTACTAAACCAGACTCAAAAGAGAGCCGAAAAAGGCGTGTCACCACCGGAGTTAATTCTGGCGCACATGTCCTAAGGACCAAAGCTGAGATACCATCCGGACCACTAGCTTTGTTCACGTCTAGATTGCGTAACACTTTGCGAACATCCACTTGCCGAATGCAGATGTTTGACATAATCGTCTCGCATCTATTCAGTGGAGTTGGTGGTGCTGTGCTACCAGCATCTAAACGAGAAGACTCTGCAAAGAGAGATGCAAATAAATTTGCTTTCTCTTCCGCAGTGTGGGCTAGCGATCCATCAGGTTTCTGCAGTGGAGGAAATGAGGAGCGGCAGAAGTTGGATTCAACCGATTTAGCTAGGGACCAAAAAGCTTTACTACCCGCAGGGTACGAAGCGAGTTTGTTCCCTATTCGGCTAATGTGGTCGAATCGAGCCTTCCGTAAAGCCTTCTTGCAGGACTTGGCAGCTTTGTTGAAGGCTCTCTTCTTGTCACGAATATCCTTCGCTTTACGGTTTCGAGCATCAACCCATGCTAGGTATGCCTGATGCTTTTGTGCCTGAGCACGAAAGCATTCTGGTCCAAACCATGGGTGAGCTTTGCTGGACAGAGGCATGTCGGCAAATGGAATAAAATATTCCATACCCTGCCTTAGCACATCTGTCACGGCATCCGCGCAAGTCGAAGGGTCGCTAGAAGAGAAGCATACTTGCTTCCAAGGATAAGCTGCGAAAAAGGACCGCATTTCATCCCAGTCTGCTGACTTGTATCGCCACACCCGTCGCGTGCCTTTAAGGCTAGGATCGGGCGGAGAGTATGACGATACAGATTTCACCAGACAGTGGTCGGAGCTTCCTAAAGGTGGAGCCACCGACACTGAGTAACGGTCTGGATCTGTTGTCAGCAGAAGGTCCAAGCAATTGGCTGTGTGGCCATCAACGTCAGGTATCCGTGTTGCCTCTTGGACCAGCTGAGTGAGATTTAACGAAAGAGCAAATTTGCATGTCTCTCTCCCAGCATGGTCGGTGTTCTGGTATGGGAACAGCCACTCCTCGTGGTGGGCATTAAAGTCCCCCAGAACCACAAGTTCAGCCGACGGATACTTCAGTTGGGCTGAATCCGCTGTCTCACTGAGATATTCAGTAAGCGCCGTCGTCTCCTGAACCCCACCGTGCGGTCGATAAACACAGGCGTAGAGAATTTTTTCCATACCTGTGTCTACCATAATCCAGAGTACACTGTGTTTGGAATCTTCAAGATTGCGGAGGCGCTTGATACAAATGTCATCCCGAGCGTATAAGCACACGCCTGCGCGTGGCCTAAATTTGTGCTCCAGGCTGTAGCCTGGGTAGGAAAGGTAGGCTACGTCGGAAGGACATCGTATCTGCGTCTCCGTGAGAAACAATAGGTGCGGTTTTTCAGTCTCAAGGTGATAGTGGACTGGCACGAGATTGGAGTGCAAGCCTCGAATATTAGAGAGGTGCACTTTTAACGAGAGGGAGTGCAGCCGCTGTGTATACTTTGTTCTATTTTTGTTTCTCGTCATGTTGGAGGTGAGTGAATTGGTGGAACAAACAGCAGTGGAACGAGGCCTTACTTTGCAGACAAGGGACTCACAAGGAGACCACACGAATCATTGGGGAACTAATCTGGAGACTGCGGGGACGCCCGAGCCCCCCCGGGGATGTCCATCAGGCCCTCTCATCCGGTCGCCGACCGGCATGATGGCGCATCCCGGGATTTTTCGACAGTTGGCGGGGCAGCCTTTCGTGAGTGGCTAGGTCACTACTTGGGCCCCCAGCTATCTGCGGTCGGCCAGCGGTGCACCGTGCCTCGGATCCCGCTACCCTCCGCGATTAGTCACCCGATACGGAAGTCTCGAAGAGTGTCAAAGACCGTCTTAGCAAGTAAAGCAACTGTTCCGACCTGTTTGTTCCTACTGGTGTCACCGGACATCACGGCTGAACATGGTCACCACTTGGTGCCGTGTCTTTGTCCGGTGGGTGGTCACCAACCGCGGCCGAAGCCTACCACCGGTAAATCATCCGATTAGCACCACCCGAGGGTCACGTGTAGGGTTTCTGATTTTTGGGGTGCTCTCCTACGGACGTGGATGATACGACCCTCGAAATGACAACCCGTTCATGTATCCTTTATATATGAACATTTAGATTATATTTTTGTGGATTCGAAATTAATTGGTAATGTTGCTCCATAATCTGTAGTCAGCTGTTCTGTAGATCAGGACTGCGTTCATAAACACACCCAAGCCTAGTTTATTCCAGAATATAATATGTGATTTGTATCTGTATCGCGAGCCATGCCTTCTCTGTCTACGATGCTACACATGGATGGCGATACATTGAATGGTTCGCATATGGACGCGTATTTAGCACACTGATACAAATGATTTTCCGTGATAACTTTTTACTACCAACTTCTAGGAAAATGATTGATGTATATTCAATCAATATATATATATCAATAATATACAATTCTTTTTCTTTCAATGCTTCTTTCTTCAAGGCTGCAAGTGTATAGAAGTCTGCCATCCTCCTTTGTCTACTTGTTCAAAGTGATCGCTCCCTATTCCCATTAATAAGTGATATGCCCGGAAGGGAACGACAGAAACGGCGTAAATATACATTAATCATTCCTGAACAAAGAGTACGTGTATATAGTAATGATGTATACTGCATGGCTATCATAGCACCATCTACAATACATTGCCAGATTGTTTCTAGGATTTAAATTTTAATAGTTTTAAATATAAATTATTCAAGTTTCTTATTGACAAATGTTATTATGAGGTAATCGATTTTTTAAAAGACAAGTTTAATGAAATAAATATATAATTTTTAAATTTTAACTTTAATATAAGTCCATAGAAATATTTGTAGACCTGTGAAGGTAGAATATTTGATACTTGTATGTCATAAAACACCTATTTTAAGACAATATTCTTTCAAATAAACTTAGTTTGTTGGTTGTTCCTGCATTGAAAAGCGTTTTATCCGGTTTAATCCTGCGCAGGCGTAATACGTAGCTCGAGAAGCGATCGCCGCGGATACGCGACGAGATGCACCTCCCACCGCGAGTCATAATCACAAGGTCCTGGTTACCAAACAATTTTGATGATTATTTGAAATAAGATAATATTTTCAACGATTGGGTTAATAGTGATGACTATATTAATGTATCGTGGATAATTAATTTGACATGTAACAACGGGTGTTGTGAATAAATATTTGTGTTTGACGTGGCTCGTTTCGGCGCGCCGTCACACACAAGTCGTCGTAGATACGTCACGATTGAACCGAGCGGCGCGGGCGATCGTCCTTGGGTCCGAAACGAGGGAGGGGGAGCGGGGAGCGGCGCGTAGCGCGCGAGAGAGCCAAAACCCCAAAACGCGGTCATCAGGATTATTCAGGATGGTATCACGGCGGTATGTCAGGATGGTGTTATGAATGTTAATACCTACTGATGTCTCGTAGCTTAGTTAAGACTCCGTCGTTTTTGCAATGCCTCCGAAATGTTTACCAATACTTATAGCGACGGTATTCATGCTATCGTTCGCAAAAAAGTCGCGTCACTGATCAGGAGGGTGCGAGGGAGTCACAACACCATCCTAGAAATAGTTGGTGAGCACTTGCGAGCGCCCGTGCTGAGCCATCGCATGCGCCGATCATCCGCGAGGAATGGTGATGTCCGGCCGGACGTCATGTCTCGTCGTAGTGTCAATTTAGCTGTATTATTATTAAGTATTTTATTTATGCGTATGGATCATTTGTAGTCTGCATAAATAAATGAATTGAAATTGAATTGAATCGTAGCTACTGTACACAGTCACTAATTAAGTTGTAAGATGCGCACCTGTTCAAAAAAGTGTGTATACAAAAAAAATGTAACCGGGAGATATTTACTTGATTTAAGTTATGTATGCTATAATGTATTTCCAGTTTGGCGGTCTTGGAATATAAAAAACACATGAACATTTCCATTCCAATTTTTAGCCGTAGTGCCCAAAAATGTGAACAAAGGTATCAAATTTAGAACATAAAAATACTAATTTTAAAAAACCCAGACTAATGCAGATAGATTCTACAAATATTTTTTCCCTGATTGGCCGCGGTGCCCCCCACCTGCGGGGTTATCCATTAATTACCGGACAGCCTGTATTCATATATTCACGCCTCTTTCTCGTCACACCCATGTATACCTCCTTAGTCGATCACCTTTCGGTCATTCTGTCCTACACCGCACTGACCGAAACACCTTCAAATACTCAATCTCAGTCAATTCATCTCCGCTGACACCTAACGTTCCCTCATCACACTATTCTTCACCCACTCATTTCTACATCTAGATTGTCTCTGTTCTTAATAATTCCGATGAAATTCGCTTTCTTTGCCTTGCCCCGTTGTAGGGATTCACAACTTTTGCCCAAAATAAATGTAACGTTACAAAGAACTTTTTATCCAAAGATATCGTCGCTGCTTAGACATTTCGTTCAGAAACAAAGATGCTAATTTCTTATAAGTGAACACTAGGCCGCTCTCGCGCCGCGGCCGCCGCGGCGCTGTGTCTCTGCGGTCGCAGTAGCAGTGACGTTGTATGCCGACAGAGCCGCACGCGGCGGCGAGCCTGCTGAAGCTGTGGTACCGCGAGCTGTACGAGCCGCTCATCCCCGACGCGCTGTACCCCGCCTGCGTGGCCGCCGGCGGGGACCTCGCCGCCGCCACGCGCGCGCTGCACGCGCTGCCGCCGCTCAACGCGCTCGTGAGTACACCTCGCTCACCGACTACACACCCATTTCGTTTCACATTCCGAGGATAACGGAATTAAATAGCTTTTGAAGGACTTTCAGTATCGGTGAGCCACGCGCATTCAGAAGCTCTGATGTGATTCCGTCGCCCCCCGGCGCCTTGTTGTCCTTCACCTGATTCAGAACCATCCTAATCTCGTACAGGCTGATGTCCGGGATGTCTTCGGTATAGTGTCGGGTTAGCTTGGCTCTTGGGTCTTTGGCCAAGCTGTCAACAGGTTTAGCGACATAACAGTATAGCTGTCGTCGCTATATCTCGTCAAGCTGTGGAGAGGGCTATGGAGGGTTTCTCTGCGTGATCGAATCAGAAATGAGGAGATCCGTAGGAGAACGCAAGTCACCGATATAGCCCAGCGGATTAGCAAGTTGAAGTGGCAGTGGGCAGGGCACATAGCTCGAAGAACTGATGGCCGTTGGGCTCGAAAGGTTCTCGAATGTTGACCACAGACTGGCGAGCCCAGCATATGACGGCCAGCGACCAGGTGGACAGGAGACCTGACTAAGATCACAAGCAAGGCCTAGATGCTAGCCACCTTCAGCCCATTCTTGTGGGAATCAATGGGAGAGGCATATGTCCAGCTGTGGACGTCCTATGGCTGAAATGATGATGATGATGAGTATAGCTGTCCATAGAACCTCTCGATTTCTCTAAGCACCTCTGCTTTGGTCGACGCCATACTCCCGTCGTCTCTCTTCAGCTTAGTCATCTGGCTTTGCCCAATAGACTTGTCTCTTGCAAACACTTTGGAGCCTTTTCTCCGTTCGTTTGTATCTTTAATACGATTTGTATTAAGGGTACGAATGTCGTGTCGCAAGGATTTCTATATTCGTCTATTGAGCTGCCTATAGGACGCAGCATCAACGAGCATCGTTCAGCCATGAGGTCAAGGCTGGAGAGTTTTGGAGGTTATAGTTTCTTTTTGTAAAGTTTTGGGTCCGATGTTTCTCACGTAACAGTGGTAGAATTTTTGATCTAAAATAAATGATCAGTAAAATTATCTCAATGTGTGATCCCCTGCTCCCCTACTACTAAACGCTGTGCTACAGGTTAGGCAAACTTCCCTTATGAATATGTATTCTATTAAATGCTTTATTATTAGTTCGGATAATTAATCACAAACGTTAAAGTGGAAATGGTGAATGAAAAGCTGAAAACAATGAATTCCCTAATGGAACCGTCCCCTCCGAGTCGGAGGAGCATACATGGTCAATGGACCCGGTCACGACGTCACCTCCCCGTCTCATGTTTCCAGGTACTGACATATTTGATAGGGTTCCTGCAACAGTTCACGGCTCCCGAAGTGGTGAGTCAAACTAAAATGGATTCAGCGAATCTCGCCATGGTGTTCGCGCCGAACTGTCTGCGATGCATGTCACGGGACCCCCGGGTCATACTGGAGAACGCGCGCAAGGAGATGACCTTCCTGAAAACCCTCATCACCAACCTGGACACGAGCCACGTCCGAGACCTGCTGTGACCGGGGCTCGCCGGCCGGAGCGACAACTTCGCCCTCTGGTGACGGTGGGGCGCGAGCCGCGATCTTCGCGCGTTGCGCTTTACGCGACGCGGGTAACCGTATTCCATATCTTTCCTCAATTATTGCGACATTGTTGTATATGTTTGTATTTTTGTATGCTATTTTATAGTTTTGGTTGTATCCAAAGATATTTAATGATATGTGATTTTAATTATATTAAGCTTTACAAAAGTGTATTTTTCAATGTTTCGAAATGATTCATTATCGGTGCGAATGGAAATAGTATAAGAGACAGTGTGAAAGATATGTCTCGGTTTATGTAATAATGTTTTTTTTACATATTATATGCTTGCGTTTGGCAACTGTCTCACCTGATGTTAAGTGATGACGTTGTTGGAGGATGGAGGACAGAGCTCATGTTTTGTAGACGCGGGGCGAGTGGCTCGGTTTCCTTACAAGTGTTTCCACAAAGTCATTTCCCGACCTCGTACTCTTCGTTTTACAAATGTCCGACTTGCTATGAACTAATCTATTATTTATATGTGGAATTATTATTAGATAAATGGATTAAATTATTAAAATTACATTTGCATAAATGAAACATGTTTGCTACAGATATCCAGGTTGATTGAAACTCTGTGGGTTCATCCTATTATAATATAATACACGTCATAGCCTCGACAAACAGGGGGCGCTCGAAATAGCTTCTGGAAACTCATTTGGCCGACTCGACTATACCTTTACTCAAATTAAATTGCTCGTCAAGGTTATCATATCTTCATTTAAGTTATTGAACATATAATTGTCACATTAGTTAATTATATTTAAGTAATTGTATTTCTGCTCCTTACTTAGTTTTAATAATACATTGCTTAGTTAATGAAAACTGAAATATATGGTTATACCCTGTTCAACATCTTAGATATGTTGTGTAAACAAAGAAATGTCACGGACATCTGCCAGTCTGCCAGTCGCCCAAAACGTCTTACACAAGTGAACAATATTGTATCTCTATTTCATGTTTATTGTGATCTTGCTCTCTCTGCCTCGTAGAAGTTACCGTGTTACTGATCATAGATAGTGACGTTACCGGCTATACTACTGATCAACAAACTAACGTTCCCAAACAGCCAGAAGAAAATATCTAAAAGCAAGATAGTTTTAGCCCATGTAAATAAAACCTACATTACCTCATTTTTAGGAATTGACCAATCTCTTTATAAATTGCTCTGACTATTCTGAAAACTTGTCTGATTCAAAGCCCGTTTTGTTGACATTTCTGATATTCCTATCGATAATAATATGATCAATTATGTTGTTTAGTTGGCGCATTTCGTTTTCCACTTCTGTCGTGTGGCTCGTGCTGGTGCAGTCGTTGGCAAGTAAATGACCATTACAAAACATATTTCGTGCACTGTCATCCCCTTTGCGAACATAACATGTGTAAGATGGTGGAGCTGGGCCTAGACCCCGCACTCGGCTCGCGATCTGTTCCACTGATATCTCTTGCGTCATGATATGACGTCAATGAAATCCCTTCTCTGTTTAAAACGCTCTCATCATTTGGTGCATAATATTTGAGTTTTAACAAAAAGCATGTCTAAATGAAAAAAGTGATGCTACATGTTATAGAATAATTTTAAAGAAATCAGCTTTAAATTAGACAAGCTTCCGAAAAGGATTGAAGTAAATTAATATTCCTATAGAAATTTAAATTATGTAGATACAACAAATAATATATAAAACAAGACAAAGACGAAAATGTTTATATATTGAATTTTATCGACAGCCCCGACGCCCCGAGGAGCCTCAGGACTTCATGGAAGGGCCTCGATGACTCGTGTCGGTCCATACCGCTGTCGACAACATTATTTACAAACATGGGCGCACGTCACACAGATTGCACTAATCATACGAGCTCTTTAAATTAAAAAATGTCAATGTGGCCAATTCTGGTAGATTTTTGCCATTTTGGGAAATTTGACTGCATGTCTGAATGCATTCAGCATTCAATTTTGCTATCATGTGTACGAATTAAACATTTTGTAGATTTCGGCAGCTTTCACAATAGCTTTGTCGTATGTATTCGTTAATTTATTACAATTTAAGATTTTAAACTGGCTTGGTCACTAATGCGAGAATTAATATTATCATCGGGATATTTACCATGTATTTCATTTGGTCGATATCAGGGCACAGCGACATGCGCCCTGTTCCTTGTGAGCAGACAAGTCGTCTACCCCCTCACTGTCCCGTTTGTTGCGTGTAATGGTGTTACCACTGTCACTATCACACAAGTACTTAAACTCGATATTGATCTCGACACACAAAACTCACGGTATCCGCACGCGTATTTATTTTGGAACTTTGTCGGTTTTTACACAGGTGAACCACTGGATTCCAGGTTCTCGACTGTTGGGACCCGTCATCTGTATTGAAATTTTTGTATTTGGCCATTTCAATAAATAATATACCCAGATTGGTCAGGGGGCATCCCTGACCAATCTGACCCTGACCAATCTGGGTATATATTGGCGTTCTGTCGAGATTATCTGAGGGTTGTGTGACTCAATGCAATGGTTCGTTCCCGATTCCGTAATATATTAGTTGGGCAATGGCCGATTTTTGAACGTCATTATTTTCCACAGCCCATAATATGTGCTCCTCGATTCGAGCGCGGATTTATTGATTTATGAACTCATTAGTACGGCTTGCGCCAACTACACTAATTGAGTACATTATACAATATAGATTTATGAACGAGCCGTATAGTTATCTATTATGCAGCCATATAATCAATATGTAACCTGTCGTTTCTGAACTCGCGCTTGTTCACCACATACGATACAATCCGAACTCGAATGAACTTTAATTTCCGCTGTTTGCTCTCGACTCCAGAGAGTTAGAGATGAATTGAGTTGCTCGACGCCAACCCGGATTTAGAGTCACTCCGAAGTGTACGATCCACTTGGTTCATTGACTCTGACTGAAGTCAAGGGGTTTAGGGATGACGGTTTATTGACTACGAAGTCGAGCCGTCTCAGTTTAAAGGTGACTATGCCACTTCGGATTATATCAGTGTAAAATGTTTCGAGTTAACGAAACTTAGCAGGTCTTAGGGCTTCATAATAGCGCATTTGTAACCTTTGAAGTCCTATTAAAGTCATTAAACAGAATGGAAAGTGATCAAGTTCTCTACTGGTCGATTAGTAGTGCTAGCGATTTATTGGTTTGACTCACTGGTTTGATCATTTGAGTTTTCAATATTCGCAGTATATCTGTAAAAAATAATAACTCCAAATGAGTTTTCCGTTCCGCCTTTATTTAAATTGAAAAAGTATTAATCGTTCGCTGTCACAGCTTCATACTGGCCAGTGTACCGTTACCTGATTTACAACATCGAGTATTCACCTAGATCTGTGTGTCAAGGGTGTATGTCAGTACACACCAAATATTTGATTAACATTATATACTAGCAACATCAAAATATTGTGATAATTAAATATAAAAGCGACAAACACGTGTATAACTCGCCCGCGCCCGCGCCCGCGCCCTCGCCCGCGCCGCCCGCGCCGCCCGCGCCCTCGCCCGCGCCCTCGCCCGCGCCCTCGCCCGCGCCCTCGCCCGCGCCCTCGCCCGCGCCCTCGCCCGCGCCGCCCGCGCCGCCCGCGCCACCCGCGCCGTCTCACCGATCAATGTTTGCTTGATCTCAACCCGTGCGGATGTACTGAACTGTTGCTGTGGTCGCGGGAGCCTCACGTTCGTTACTTGAACATTTCAATGTATTATTTATATTTTATGGTTGTAACAATTATAAATAAGACAATGAAATAGCTTAGAATATATGATCGATCTGCATTACGTTATTTATCTGATAGAGTACATGTTACCGATTTAATATCCGATAGTCGTAATACTTTAAAATGTGCCATAATTGTATACCGATCGGTACCCGACTCCCGACATCCGACACCCGACACCCGACACCCGACACCCGACATCCGACACCCGACTCCCGACACCCGACATCCGACATCCTACATCCGACACCCGAGACTGTTTGTGTTATATTTGTCCGAACAACTACAAGAGCAGCTGTTAGCGTTTTATTGTTAATTATAAGTCCTCGCTTTGACGAATATCTACTCTGACGTTATCACAGGATCATAATTGATAAGATTGTATTCCAAAAACCTAGTTATCGATTACACTACTGCGAGCCCCGGCCACGGCTGACAGCGGATAGCCGATGTAGTGTCGTAGGTCGACACCCAGCGCGGCCGCGGCGGGCTTCGACCTGACCGGGGCGTGCGTCCCGGACCGTGGCTCTATGTAAAATGCTGCGACTTTGCCTGGATTTTGAAGTTTTCTGTTCGCATACTTGAAGCTATTTATTATTATGGCTTTCAATGAGTATAAGATGGAAAACAGACCTTATATCTTGCTGGGTAGAGACCAAATCTGTTAAAATCGTGCTGTTTTTCTGAATTACAAACACTAAACACTAGGCAAAGTTATAGGTGCAAGACGCAACTTTGTCTTGAAGGATATCTCAATAAATAAAAAGATTGAACATTTTTAGTATTTTTCCCCGGGTGCATCGTGCTGGACCCGGCAGGGCCGGCAGGTAGATAATTGCCATAGAGGTCATATATTTGTTTGGCAGTTACAGTAGGTGACACGAACTTTCCATAGAAAAATATCGTTGACTGTAGGGTTGTCCGAAACAGAAACATAAGTTTGTTAATAGTTATATAATAAACCTACGTTTTCAAAAAAATTTGGTTTTACCACAAAATATGAGCAATTATAGTTTTATATTTATTATTTTAAAACATAATGCTTACAAATGTAAATTTAAAAATAGGTACACGAAAATCCTTAATTATGAGGGGAACTTTATTTTGCACGAAATTCACAGTAACTTGTAACTTTTCCTGTGAGTAGGCATCAGCATAATTGCGAGCTCCTGGTTTTCTCTGGTTCCATTCGTCATGTCACTGCAATAAAATACAACACACACTTCAAAATCACGCCTGTAGTCTCCGAAGAGAAGGGGGGAGGGGGTTAGGTTTGGGGTATTTTATACGCCCGCTGTCCGCCAGTTATGGTTTTTTAAGTCCCATGTAAAGGCGGCGAGCCTATTGTCACCTTCTTAGTTGCTACACTCTTGACAGAAAGGTAGTGGTTGTAATGAGGTGCCGTATTTTTTTATACTGTATAGATTTAGCGTTTGACCACTTGATGGTCAGTGACGATGTGGTCGAAGATGTTATCACGCTAGACCTAGAATGCTCACTGGCTCTCAAGGACTGCTGCCTGAACACACTATGTGTTTGGTGACAGTTTTTCAAACTTGAGGAACCCTACCACCATGCTGGGAATTTGATAACGGTGTTACCTTCACCGGAAGCTCAAGCTATTGTTGGGGATCGAACCAGTGTCCGTCAGTTTGACAGGCGACGCTCCCCCCGCTGAGCTATCATCGCTTCAAATACCGGGAATGTGTCAATATGTCACGTACCGGGAACAATTCCAGACTTCGGAGCGCCGATAAGAAGCGACTTAAGCGCGCTCGCCGACATTACAACGTCAACCATGATATCGTTATTCGTATTGTGATTGCATGTCGGGGAGGCTTACATCACTCAAAAATAAAGGTTCAACGAAATCATATAAAAAATATGTCATTTTATTGATCCGATAAGTGACAACCCTAGACCCAGGCAAAGTTGTGTCAGTCAAGTTTCCAGAACAGTGCACAACATCGCCCACGCAGTGATTTTGATGACACTATATCGTTTTCATATAAAAATCAAACGATACGGAAAATAGACAGTACTTTCTTTCCTTGGAACATTATTTCTGCTTGAAAACACCTTTTCTCTAGCTAAAACTGTAAAAGTTACAAAACACTTAAAATGTTTACCCACGCGCCGCGCATCGGTCGTTGTCGCCCGCGCGCGGGCAGAGCGCCGCCGGAGCTGCCGCTGTAAACAATTACACATATGTTGGCCTGATGATGTAGAACCCGCCGATCGCCGATCGTCCCGAGCGCAGGTGTGCAGACTTCCAGCCTCCCGAACAACTTGAAGCTTTCATACGCGGTCTAGGATGCGGCTTAAGCAATAAGTACTTATATACCCTCCCCGTTACTTCATTATGAGAAGGGTTAATTGTTGTTAAACGCACGCGCGCGGGTAGCCGCATCAAAACTTAACAAAATCTAAGTAACCATGAACATGGCACAATTTAAAGTAGGCGACCTGATATCGTTGGGTATATAGGCAATAAAATAAGCATTAGTTAAAATAATAGACTTATAACACACGTATTATAATATCAAGGTATTACGTACGTACGTATTATATTATATATATTCACATATATATAATATATGTGAAGCCGTATCTCGCAGTGACCGAGCTCACGCGCTGCCGGTCGTCACGAGGCCGAGGGGCGGGCGGGCGGGTATGTATAATATATGTGAAGCCGTATCTCGCAGTGACCGAGCTCACGCGCTGCGGGTCGTCACGAGGCCGAGGGGCGGGCGGGCGGGTATATATAATATATGTGAAGCCGTATCTCGCAGTGACCGAGCTCACGCGCTGCGGGTCGTCACGAGGCCGAGGGGCGGGCGGGCGGGTATATATAATATATGTGAAGCCGTATCTCGCAGTGACCGAGCTCACGCGCTGCGGGTCGTCACGAGGCCGAGGGGCGGGCGGGCGGGTATATATAATATATGTGAAGCCGTATCTCGCAGTGACCGAGCTCACGCGCTGCGGGTCGTCACGAGGCCGAGGGGCGGGCGGGCGGGTATGTATAATATATGTGAAGCCGTATCTCGCAGTGACCGAGCTCACGCGCTGCGGGTCGTCACGAGGCCGAGGGGCGGGCGGGCGGGTATATATAATATATGTGAAGCCGTATCTCGCAGTGACCGAGCTCACGCGCTGCGGGTCGTCACGAGGCCGAGGGGCGGGCGGGCGGGTATATATAATATATGTGAAGCCGTATCTCGCAGTGACCGAGCTCACGCGCTGCGGGTCGTCACGAGGCCGAGGGGCGGGCGGGCGGGTATATATAATATATGTGAAGCCGTATCTCGCAGTGACCGAGCTCACGCGCTGCGGGTCGTCACGAGGCCGAGGGGCGGGCGGGCGGGTATGTATAATATATGTGAAGCCGTATCTCGCAGTGACCGAGCTCACGCGCTGCGGGTCGTCACGAGGCCGAGGGGCGGGCGGGCGGGTATATATAATATATGTGAAGCCGTATCTCGCAGTGACCGAGCTCACGCGCTGCGGGTCGTCACGAGGCCGAGGGGCGGGCGGGCGGGTATATATAATATATGTGAAGCCGTATCTCGCAGTGACCGAGCTCACGCGCTGCGGGTCGTCGGTGCCTGCTACGTACGTAGACGAGCACAATTTATATTTTTGTGTACATTAATTAAGTAGTTATTTATGAAATACATATATATATAAATATAAATATTGTAAATGCAGCTATAATAAGGTATATATTATATTTGGTCTACCGAATGTGATCAACTCTGAAGACACTGAGACAATAATACCTATATACGACACGAGCGAGTCCAGCTCGGTCAATGTTCTTATTGGTCCTGTCCTGTCCTGTCCAGTACATACAGCACCTATGTACATGTGATGGTGTCTTCAGACTTGAAGCGAGCCTCTCCCGCGGCTAACATACGAGTTTGTATAGTGCTTATAAATATCCAAAAGAAAATGAAACCTGAATCTCTTCCCTTTGTAGATAATAACACGGCTGTCTGGTTCACGGCTCGGGACGACACGTCGCCGACGGCGGTCGTGATGTAGCTAACTGCCATTAAATATGAAAGTTCACAAAAAATAAAGTCGATTATCCGATGGATAACTGCGAATACCATAATTTGTTTCATTTACTAATGGGCAGGCTGACATGTTAAGCGCTTTGGTGCACAATTTAACACGCTTAATTTGATTACACGAGAAATTTGGATGATACACATTCCATCATTGCCTCCCCGGAGTCCGATAGCATCGGATCGATAAACCGTAGCTATGCTCCCGGACAAGCTAAAGGGGCTCTACAGAAGAGCGGCGCCGATCGGCCTCGGCCGATACACCAATGTAGTGGAAGCAGCGTATTGGGCCAAATTAATAAGGAGGTTCAGTGGCACCGCAGTGTACGAACTGCAAAGCTCACCGGGAAACCGGATAACTTCCGCGTTCTCACCGACTGGCTTTGTATTTTTCCTTTTGTGGAGTAGTTTGCATTTGTACTGCGTGTACGTAACTATCGATGAGGATCAATCTATTCTCCGAGTGTTATATGAGACGAAGCTCAGGAGATACGGCGACGACCTCGAGCGAGTCACCTCGCTCGTCTACGTGTCGGTGCTTATGTTCCTCACTCCGTTCAAGTTGAGCGGCGATCGTTCTGTGATGCAGCACATCGTCGACATCGATGCGATTATCGAGACATCTGGAGACACGGTCGATTACGACGACATCAGCCGCACATCGCTCAGGGTGACCCTCGCTCAGATCCTCGTCTACATAGTTCGACTCGTTTGCCTCAATGTTGCGTTTACCGCAAATGTAGTTATTCCCGTGGAGAACATTTTCCAAGTGGTGTATTCCGACGCCCTGGCCCTGGTGATGACGTCTCTTTATTGCTATTATATGTCTATCGTTAGAAGCAGATTCAAGTGGATCAACAAAACATTGTCCGAAATCAAAAGGAACAATCGCTGGGCGTATAGAATATTGGTCCGCGGGGAAGTGCCGACCGCCGCGGACGCGGACGCGGTGACGGCTGCAGAACACCGCACACGCGAGAGAATAAGGAGATGCGCGCGGGTGTACGGCGGCTTGTTCGCCGTGTGCGAGCGGATCAACAGAATGTTCGGGCTCGCTCTACTCTTCACTGTGATGCATTACTTCAAATATATCATACTGTATTTGTTTTACTTCATGGAAGCTACTGCGTCCGGTTTGTTTCACGATTTGGAGAGGTATTTAGATTTCTTGGTTTACACATTTTGGGAAATTGCAATAGCGATTGGGATTATATTCTTGATCGTTGTATTGAGTGAATCGACTGTTGCTGAGGTAAGTTTTTTAAAAAGGACTAAATTGAATATCTAACCGATCTTCAGCTGTAACATTTTTTAATTAAGTTCTATTTTATCCCACACAGGCTAAAAATATATCTTCAATTATACACCAAATAATCAACGAAGATCTTAGTTCTACCATCAATATTGAGGTAAGTTCAACATTTCACGAAATAATTATATTGAGGACCGTATTTATTGTAAAATTTGAATGAAAATGGTTGCTAGAGATCATTATTCACTCGTATCGAGCAGGTCCTAGTCTTCAAGATTAAGGGCCTTTTTTGTTGATCCATAATCGAATTACCCAATAATTCGAAAATGCAACTAATTTTTGCACTGGCCCGGGCAAAGAGTTGAACTACGTGACAGCGATGAGTGCCAGAGTAGACCGCGTCTCATCTCAGCTCGGCGACTCCTCGCTACACCACTCAGGCTTATCCAAGGGTATAATAGAGAAGCAAACGACTCCAAGTAATGGACTCTGTACCTAATGGAAACCCCCTGTCCGAGGAGGAGATCCATACAAACATACATTCAACGTACGTCGCGTCGTGGAGATTAACCCCCTAAATTAGGTAGGTACATTTAGTGAGAAGTTAGTGGACTCAGCCATAAAACACAAAACAACTGGCCACATGCAATGTATTCAAGGAGAGACCAAAGGGGGAAACCCTGGTTTCGCTCTGTCCTCCCGTTGCTCCACCGCGAGGAGGAACGCGTCACCAAATATGGTTCCCCGGACGAATGTATCACAGTTGACTCCACTTATTCACCAATCTCGACGTTCGCCGTGGCGCAGTGGTTATTGACTTCTGTGTCTCCGGGACCCTCGGTTCGAATCCCGGCAGGGGCAAACATTTGTGCGATCAGTGTAGATGTTTGTCCCGGGTCTTGGGTGTTTGTGTGCTGTGATTGTGTGTGTCCATGCCTCCCGCGATACAGGGAATCCTAGTGCGGGGTCTAGTTCCCAAGAGGGTTCCGTGCCCTCAAACCACGTCGCGCCGTGCGCGGTCCCGATATCCACCCGTGGACTCAATCAACCCTAATTGCTCCCAGAGCGTCAACTAAATCGCGCACCCAAAGCCGCGTGCGTTCCGCCTCTGAGGCAGTTTTTAGACACACTAACTCGGGATTCTAATCCCTGCTGTATAATTCCTGCCGCTTCTCGGCACTTTACCCCTCGCGCCCGCCGAGCCCAGATTACCTGTCAAGTCGACGCGCCGCGCTACTGAACCAACGTTTTTGTTCCAAACAGTGGATATAGGTAAGGTATACCCAGCAGCAGTAGTTGGCTGTGTGGCCGTTACCCTCAGATATACGAATTGCCTGCAGTATCTATGTACGCCTAGTTTGCGCGCCTCCCACGTGGTCGGTGCTCTGGTCCCTATGGTCTATTCCCCTGAAGCACGAGCCAGGCTGATGGACGCCAGCTCCACCATCTGCCTGGGATAGTTGGCATCAAGCGGTGTCGTTCCTTGAACGTGGAGTTGAGATGCGATTGATAATCTGGGGTGTAGAGTATTATCTCCGTGGGAATTATTCTGTTGTTTCAACTTACAACATTCATCTTCGACGGTTGCTGTGGCGCAGTGGTCAGTGTCAGTGACACGACTTTCGTGTCTGCCGGGTTCGAATCCCGGCAGGGGCAAACATTTGTGCAGATGACTGTAGGTGTTTGTCCCGGGTCTTGGTTATTTGTGTGTGTCCATGCCTCCCGCGACACAGGGAATCCTAGTGCGGGGGACCTAAAATTAAAAGTTCTTACAGGGTGTCCGGTAATTAATGGACAACCTCGCAGGTTCTCGTGGGGGGCCGCAGCCAATCAGAAACATCCGGTTGCACTCCGGGAGTGCCGGCAGAAGTGAAAACTTGAACAGGATTGATGATGATGATGATAAGTAACCTACAGATGTGTTATTCCGCCCGTCTCGATCCGAGCTCCAGTCAACATTTGAACATAAAATAATTGCAAGTATTTTTGTAACTTAAATGAATATTCAATTTTGGGAAAATTATTGTTCTGGACTGTTAAATAGCCATAACTTCGTACTTTGACAATAAAAACATTGAGTGTAAGCCACTCAAGTAAGTATGATGTCGGCATGTTTTGAGAGCTTTCGGCCACCCAAGTTTACATGCGTTTTTATAACATAGGTCCTCGAACTTTATCATTACAAAATTGAGAATTCAAAACGTTATTTTTAAAAATTCAAAAACCTCATAATACTTACTAATATTTTGTAATGCGCGATAACAAGGCCAAAACAATTCACGGTTAATCCCAGAAAAATAATTGAATTTGTAGCCGTAGTGCCTAAAAATGTGAACAAAGGTATCAAATTTCAAAAATAAAAAAAAAATAATATAAACCCCGACTGCTTCAGATATATTTTTAAATTTTTTTTCCTGATTGGCCGAGGTGCCCCCGATGAGTACTTGCGGGGTTATCCATTAATTACCGGACACTGTATTAGAGTACCGAGGTATACTAGGTATATATATAATAAATTGGGAGCCCAATAGAGATTGGGCTGCAGGCTGCAGAGCCCTAACTTAGCCTTAACCCCGTCTGAGGCGTGAAGAGCTCCTCGGTGAAGTCCTCGTATGACTCCTAACCAGCGGGCGTGTAACCCTTCACCAGCCTGTCGGAGCCGTAGCGGAGGTTAACCACAACACGCCACCTGGGCACTGTTACAGGCGATGCAGATGTCCGTTCAGTTGGTACATGAGGCGCCAGTGTTCTCAGTATGTGGATTATTTACGTTGGACTACGCCTTTTTACAACAGGTAACTAACAATCTCATGCTACTTTCCATTTCATAAGCTTGAGTTTATGGCTCGTTCTTACTTAGATGGAATTACAATAACAAATATATACCTACTATCGCTTAGTCCAAATCGAATTGAATAAATCGAAGCATTGTACGTTAAGTACGTAAGCGTTGCGGGGGAGGAGGGCTGACCCCGGGGGAGGGAGGTGTAGATATTGTGGGTAGGGTAGGGTGTTGTGTATATTTGTTCTTTTTTTATGCAATAAAAAGTTGGCCAACAACGTCTGCTTGTTAGCAGATGGACCGCCTGATGGTAAGCCGTCGCCTATAAATATCTGTAACACTGAGGGCATTTCGATACGTTGCCGATCCCTATAAGACTGTTAACTGTCCTTTAGAAACATCCCATTAAATACCGCCCGCGGTATTTCCGAGTAATAGGATTCTCCAACTCAGCGGAAGTGTGCGTTCTAATACTTAGTCAGCTCCTCTGATGATGTGCTCAGATAGACGAGTTGTCTCAGTATCACCAGTAGAGGCAAGCGTAGATCCGTGCGAAGCTATAGTGGCCAGAGCGCGGTCTTCGTGGCTACTCAGGCGACGACAGCGAATATCTTCCCGGGCGTACACGCACACCCCGGCACGACGCACGAAATTAGTTTGTATTGTACCCTGGGTAGAGAAGGTATGATGACTCGCCAGGATTAGATATTTGTGGAGGTGTTTTCCTAGAGTTACTTTAGGGACTATAGGAAATGTAGCACCGCTCGCTAGAGTCCACGACCCTAGACCGACCGGTGGGACAGAGCGCGCACGAGTGTCACGGGAGACCAAGGGCCCCTCTGCGACTGTCACTGACGGGCCCACTGCGGTCTGCTCCGGCACGACAGCCGGAGTGTGAGTGCGTTTGTTTGTATTGTTGCTGGTTCCAGACAATAAATGCAATTCATTGTGTAGCATCATCAATGAGGATGAAGTAGGTGAGTAATTCCATTGTGGGTAAAACGGTTACAAAGGTCTCCGTCACACTCGGCCTGAACTTGTGTGACTTGTATAGCATTTATTGTAAGCTCACGAAAAATAAATAGGTACCTACTTATGGCTCACAAGATAATACATTTAGGAGAGAAAATACCTTATTGTTGCGGGAATGGAATGGGCTATAATATATATTGTGAATCGAAACTATCGGAACCGAATCGACGGGGAAATACTTCCGCGGAAATGAAAGACTCGCTAAAGCCATTTTAAAAGTTTATTTTATGCCTACTATTGCCAAATTTAATAAAATATTGATATAGAGACGGAGAGGTATGACAGTAAGGCTGGTAATGCGAGTATATCAAAATGGTTGGAAACAATTCAATATTTCATTAGGCACCTTGTAAGATTTGAACCCACGACTGAAGAATACCGTCCTGTCGCTTTGCCTATAGAACACAATGTAGGTACCTCATTTATAAAAGTAGTACTACTACCATGTAGATGTAGGTAGGTTCCCTGTATTGCACCGCGGTAAGAGACACGTCTCGCCGGGCCGGGCCGGGCCGGGCCGGGCCAGGCCGGGCCGGGCCAGGCCGGGCCGGGTGAAAGGGGACAAGGACACTTAAATTTGTATTTTAATAAAAAGTGGTTAGTTCTTTTATTACCTGAAATAAATGATTTTAATGTAACGTTTAACAATAATGATAATAATAATCCTGTTCGCAGGGCGCGCGGGCGGTGTCCACGTATTTGGTGATATTACTACAGTTTGTTACTGAGAGCACGTCGACTCTGTAATTCATTTCTCCCGCTACCTCGTGGAGCCGCTAACCTAACCTGTTTTATTGTTTATTCGCCCACTGTACGTAATAAATACACTGTTAACCCAATTTGAGGCTTATGATCTTCTCGGCAGGCGCTCTGTTTGTTTGGGAGAGCGGCGTGAGATGCTCTCAATTCTTATAAGTATTAAAAACCTTTGCCGTTCATAAGTGCATCTAAGACGGCTCAATACGACGTCTATACGCACCTGTGCCCCGTGCGTCTGGCGGGTCTGTTTGCGTTTGCACGGCCGCGATGTGAGTAGGAGTATATCTGCGGCCGGCAGCGCTGCGCTGCGCAGCGCCAGCGCCAGCGGGCCGTGCGCCTAGACAAGATGCGTCGCTTCATAGCGATTCTCGTTCTCTACCCGTTGAATGTTCGTTCTCGTTGCGATGCGAGCGATAAAATAAGGTGAGGAAACGAGAGAGAGCGATATAAAACTCCACATACCAGAACAGGATGGGACGAGATATCAACGCGTTTGGGTTTGCACATGGTTAGGCTTGCACGTATATGAATAATAACGCTAGTGAAGAATTATAAAAATCCATCTTTCGTCATTTTTTTAATCAAATACATTAAATATCTACCACAATGAAATGTCTAATTCAAAAATCATACGATCTAATCACCCTTCGAAGCTACGTTATTTACCTTCACTTTTGAATAGTCAGAAGCTCTTTAATTAATTTTTAATAGCTCCATATAGGTTAGTATTTGAGCACCGATTGCATGGACAAGCAGGATTTTACTAACGTTTCCCAACCTCCGAATCCCCCCCCCCCCCCCCCCCCCCTCATCATCATCTCAGCCATAGGACGTCCACTGCTGAACATAGGCCTCCCCCATTGATTTCCACAAGGACCCGTTGGAACCGGCCCGCAGGGAAACTGTTGAGGCCTTCAAGCATCGTGCTGAGGTCTTCCATCGATTCTGCCATGACCACAATATCGTCGGCAAACCGAAGGTGAGTGATGTACTCGCCGTTGATGTTGATGCCGAATCCTTTCCATTCCAAGAGCTTGAAGGCGTCTTCCAATGTGGCAGTGAACAGTTTCGGAGAGATAACGTCTCCCCGCTTCACGCCTTTTAGCAATGGAATCGCCTTGGACATTTGCTCTAGTGCTCGGACCGACATGGTGGCGTTATTGTACAAATACTTCCAACACTTCAATATACCGATGGTCAATACGGCACCGCTGGAGAGACTCAAGCACCGCCCACGTCTCGATCGAATCAAAGGCTTTCTCATAGTCCACAATCGCTAAACATAATGTTGATGTTCGATGCCCGGACAGGTCAAATATTTGTGTATATGAACATGTCTGTTTGACCTGTGTCTGGGTGTGTGTGTATGTCAGTCATCAGGTTACCATAGCACAGGCTCTGCCTAGTTTGGGACCTGAAGACCTTATGTGAATGTTACCAAATAAATAAGGGTAAGTTATACTCTTCGGTCTTCTGTATAACTTGCCGCAGCGTATGGATGTGGTCTATGGTGCTGTAGCCTTTTCGGAAACCGGCTTGTTCGGGAGGCTGGAATTCATCAAACCTGCGTTCGAGACGATTCGCGATGACTCTTGAAAACAGCTTGTAGGTAAACATGGCTCAGAAGCGAAATGGGTCTGTAGTTCTTAAGCAATGTGTTGTCACCCTTCTTAAAGAACAACACCACTACGCTTCTGTTCCATGCTTCCGGCGTTGAACCTTCGAGGACAACGGAATTAAAGAGCTTCTGAAAAACTTTCAGTATCGGTGAGCCACCCGCTTTCAGAAGCTCTGCTGTTTTTTTTTTCTAACGGACTAATGCTGTTTGCCTCTACCGGCATTTACAGCTTCACCGGAGGGGGGGCGAGAACAGATGGTGCTCAGCCCGATGAAGCTCTGCTGTGATTTCGTCGTCACCCGGCGCCTTGTTCTCCTTCACCTGATTCAGAGCCATCCTAATCTCGTACAGGCTGATGTCCGGGATGTCTTCGGCATAGTGTCGGGTTAGTTTGGCTCTTGGGTCTTTGGCCAAGCTGTCAACAGGTTTAGCGACCGGAGTGTATAGCTGTCCATAGAACCTCTCAATCTCTCCAAGCACCTCTGCTTTGGTCGACGCTATACTGCCATCATCTCTCGTCAGCTTAGTCATCTGGCTTTGCCCAATAGACCTGTCTCTTGCAGACACTTTGGAGCCTTTTCTCCGTTCGATCGGATCTTTAATACGATTTGTATTAAAGGTACGGATGTCGTGTCGCAAGGATTTTCATATTCGTCTACTGAGCTGCCTATTTGACGCAGCATGATCGGATGATTGCAGTTGCAACGAGCGTCGTTCAGCCATGAGGTCAAGGGTATGGCTGAAGAGCTTTTGAGGTCCATTTGTACGGCGGGGTCTGAAGAACTTAGACCCCACTGCGTGGACAGTTTCTACAAGCTTGTTGTTGGTCTCGTCCACCGACGCACAGTTCTCAAGGCAAGCAAAGCGATTGGATAGCTCAAGTTGAAAGCTTTTTGAATGTGGTAATTTTGAGGTCGGAACGTGGATTTTATCAAACGGGACCTCTCAAGTTTAACATTAATATTCAATGTGCCTCTGACCATGCGGTGATCACTACCGGTTTTCACCCTGTTGATCACAGAGACATCATTGAATATTTGTTTCTTGGTGGTCATGATGAAATCGATCTTATTTCTTGTGGACCCGTTGGGGCTCAACCAGGTCCATTTCCTGTGAGGCGGCTTCTGAAAGAAAGAGTTCATCATAAAGAGTCCTCGGTTCTCCATGAAGTCGGCCAGCCTCTGTCTCCAGGGGTTCCGTTGTCCATAACCAAATTGCCCCACTCTCAACTCTCCATCACTTCTTTTGCCCAACTTTGCGTTAAAGTCCCCCATAACAACAGTATAATGGGTCTTGGAGGTATGTATGGCCCTACTAATGTCCTCATACATAGCCTCTACCTCCTCATCGGTTCCGAGTTTCGAGGTCGGTGCATATACCTGAATGACCTTCAACGAATTCCTGCTTGATATTCTGAGTATGTCCGTGTCCGTGGGGTACCGGCTTAGAATAGTACCCCCCCATGTCTTCCCGTGGGTGTCGTAAGAGTCGACTAAGGGATCACGTACCAGAAGGATGGGCAGCAGCGCCTTCTGAGGGTCGTATTTTATATACTGCGCTCGCCAACCCGCACGCCAAGCGTGGCGAGTATTGGCAAACCCCCCCCCCCCCTATGACAGTACAAAATAAAACCAGGCCCCCAGTCCCCGGCAGCTCCGCTAATGCTGGCTCCGGTAGCGGCCAGTGTAACGGTGGAGCAGGGGGTGCTAAGAATCTCCGGCAGATTCCCGGCTACCACTCCCTGAAAAAACGACCTCTGGCCCTGGTAACACACAATATAAGATCTTTGTTGGCAGACGAGAAGATCGTCGAACTGGAAGAAGAAATGAGTAAGTTACACTGGGATATCTTAGGGTTATGTGAAGTCCGTAGAGAGGGTGAGGACACCATAACTCTCAAATCCGGTAACTTGCTCTACTACCGGGAAGGCGACCAAAAGTCCCAAGGTGGTGTCGGATTTCTCGTTCGCAAGTCCCTCGCTAACAACATCATCACCATCGACAGCGTTTCGAGCAGGGTGGCATACCTAATACTCAGAATATCAAGCAGATATTCGTTGAAGGTCATTCAGGTATATGCACCGACCTCGAAACTCGGAACCGATGAGGAGGTAGAGGCTATGTATGAGGACATTAGTAGGGCCATACATACCTCCAAGACCCATTACAATGTTGTTATGGGGGACTTTAACGCAAAGTTGGGCGAAAGAAGTGATGGAGAGTTGAGAGTGGGGCAATTTGGTTATGGACAACGGAACCCTAGGGGACAGAGGCTGGCCGACTTCATGGAGAAAGAGGGACTCTTTATGATCAACTCTTTCTTTCAGAAGCCGCCTCAAAGGAAATGGACCTGGTTGAGCCCCAACGGTTCCACAAGAAATGAGATCGATTTCATCATGACCACCAAGAAACAAATATTCAATGATGTCTCTGTGATCAACATGGTCAAAACCGGTAGTGATCACCGCATGGTAAGAGGCACATTGAATATTAATGTTAAACTTGAGAGGTCCCGTTTGATGAAATCCACGCTCCGACCTCAAAATGTCCATATCCAAAACCCCGAGAGCTTTCAACTTGAGTTATCCAATCGCTTTGCTTGCCTTGAGAACTTTGCGTCGGTGGACGAGACCAACAACAGGTTTGTAGAAACTGTCCACGAAGTGGGGTCTAAGTTCTTTAAGCCCCGCCGTACAAATAGACCTCAAAAACTCTCCAGCCATACCCTCGACCTCATGGCTGAACGACGCTCGTTGCAACTGCAATCATCCGATGATGCTGCGTCATATAGGCAGCTCAATAGACGAATATGGAAATCCTTGCGACACGACATCCGTACCTTTAGTACAAATCGTATTAAAGATACGATCGAACGGAGAAAAGGCTCCAAAGTGTTTGCAAGAGACAGGTCTATTGGGCAAAGCCAGATGACTAAGCTGAAGAGAGATGATGGCAGTATAGCGTCGACCAAAGCAGAGGTGCTTGAAGAGATCGAGAGGTTCTATGGACAGCTATACACTTCGGTCGCTAAACCTGTTGACAACTTGGCCAAAGACCCAAGAGCCAAGCTGACCCGGCACTATACCGAAGACATCCCGGACATCAGCCTATACGAGATTAGGATGGCTCTGAAGCAGCTTAAAAACAACAAGGCACCGGGTGACGACGGAATCACATCAGAGCTTCTGAAAGCGGGTGGATCACCGATACTGAAAGTCCTTCAGAAGCTCTTTAATTCCGTTGTCCTCGAAGGGTCAACGCCGGAAGCATGGAACAGAAGCGTAGTGGTGTTGTTCTTTAAGAAGGGTGACAACACATTGCTTAAGAACTACAGACCCATTTCGCTTCTGAGCCATGTTTACAAGCTGTTTTCAAGAGTCATCGCGAATCGTCTCGAACGTAGGCTTGATGACTTCCAGCCTCCCGAACAAGCCGGTTTCCGAAAAGGCTACAGCACCATAGACCACATCCATACGCTGCGGCAAGTTATACAGAAGACCGAAGAGTATAACTTGCCCTTATGTTTAGCGTTTGTGGACTATGAGAAAGCCTTTGATTCGATCGAGACGTGGGCGGTGCTTGAGTCTCTCCAGCGGTGCCGTATTGACCATCGGTATATCGAAGTGCTGAAGTGTTTGTACAATAACGCCACCATGTCGGTCCGAGCACAAGAGCAAATTTCGAGGGCGATTCCATTGCAACGAGGCGTGAGACAGGGAGACGTTATCTCTCCGAAACTGTTCACTGCCGCATTGGAAGACGCCTTCAAGCTCTTGGAATGGCAAGGATTCGGCATCAACATCAACGGCGAGTACATCACTCACCTTCGGTTTGCCGACGATATTGTGGTCATGGCAGAATCCATGGAAGACCTCAGCACGATGCTCGAAGGCCTCAACAGAGTTTCCCTAAGGGTGGGCCTTAAAATGAACATGGACAAGACGAAAATTATGTCAAATGCCCATGTTGCGCCCGCCCCCATATCAATTGGGAACTCGACTCTCAAAGTTGTTGACCATTACATCTACCTAGGACATACAGTCCAATTAGGTAAGTCCAACTTTGAGAAAGAGGCCAATCGTCGAATCCAACTCGGCTGGGCAGCGTTCGGAAAGCTCCGAGACGTCTTCTCGTCCAAAATACCGCAATGCCTGAAAACGAGGGTCTTCGAACAATGTGTGTTACCAGTGATGACTTACGGAACTGAAACGTGGTCTCTGACTATAGGCCTTCTGAACAGGCTCAGAGTCGCACAACGAGCTATGGAGAGGGCTATTCTCGGGGTTTCTCTACGTGATCGAATCAGAAATGAGGAGATCCGTAGAAGAACGAAAGTCACCGACATAGCCCAGCGGATTAGCAAGTTGAAGTGGCAGTGGGCAGGGCATATAGTTCGAAGAACCGATGGCCGCTGGGGCCGAAAGGTTCTCGAATGGAGACCACGGACTGGCAAGCGCAGCATAGGACGGCCACCGACTAGGTGGGCAGACGACCTGACTAAGATCGCAGGCAAGGGCTGGATGCGGGCCGCTTCCAACCGGTCCTTGTGGAAATCAATGGGGGAGGCCTTTGTCCAGCAGTGGACGTCCTATGGCTGAGATGATGATGATGATGATTCTGAGTATTAAGTATGCCACCCTGCTCGAAACGCTGTCGATGGTGATGATGTTGTTAACGAGAGACTTGCGAACGAGAAATCCGACACCACCTTGGGACTTTTGGTCACCTTCCCGGTAGTAGAGTAAGTTACCGGATTTGAGGGTTATGGTGTCCTCACCCTCTCTACGGACTTCACATAACCCTAGGATATCCCAGGGTAGCTGGCCCATTTCCTCTTCCAGCTCGACGATCCTCTCGTCTGCCAACAAAGATCTTACGTTGTGCGTTACCAGGGCCAGAGGTCGTTTATTGAGGGAGTGGTAGCGGTGTGAGTATTCAATACATCATTTATATCAATTAAATTATAATTCTAAGTTATTGGGCTGCCGCGCCGCAGCCCCGTTTGGGATTAATTTTCTATCTTTTATCTACAAGTAGGTACCTACATTACATATCAAAGGACGCGGGAGGACCTCGAGAATGATTGGCGACGAGTATATATATATAATAATAAACTTTTATTTCCCAAAGAGTACAATACAGTATTACAAACATTTTAAGTATGGATCTAATATTTAGGTGTTTTGGCACGCTTAAGGAGGTGCCTGGTCGGGACGTGCTGGTGGGTTGTGTTCCCTTCTCTCTAAGGTGATCTCATAATCGTCGACAGCTTTCATCATGAGCTCGAGTTTCACTCTAATCCTTGGGACGGGGCCGCCCTCCGCGTCTCCAACTATCTTGTATCGCCGAAGGACTGCAGACACTGCCGTTTTTATCGACATGTGAGCGTATTGGTAAGCTGAAACGAAATATTGATCACATTATATTTAAAAATAAGACGGACCAAAAGCTTTTGCACTTTTGAAATGACAGTTGTCCTACCTCAATGATTGCAAGCAGCGATAGTTACCTGCCTAAGTATACGCTTCGCTGCGACAGGGCGACGCTCCTGCTCTTCGGCTACACACCTGCAGTACTTGTACCAGCCTACCGATCATAGGTATTGTTATGTGTAAGCTATCAGTGTAATCGTCCTCACAGGCAAACTGCGCGTTCACATTTTAGTTAACTGTATCACGCTGCGATTCGGTTATGTTAGTTTATCGATAGTGGTTCGTAAGTACTCAGGCCAAAGTACAAATTTGCATGAAATAAACAAGCTATGCTGCACATTGTGCGTTACCTAAACGGCGATAGAACAATATGGACTTAAAACGATTGTAAAGGAAAAATCCCCCTGTCCGAGCGGGAGGTCCAAAACTCTTCCACGTACGGCGTGGAGAATAACCCCCTGGATTACGATTCAATAGACTCGCCCGAATATATACGGACGCGTTGTATCTGACAGCGGGTGAGGAATCCCCGAGGTTACCCTGAACACAGACAACGGGCCATTTGAAAGCGTCCAGAATAACAACCTGTCGCCGACTGCGTCGCTCCGCCGCGAGGACACGTCACCAGTATTGTTCCTCGAACGAGTATAATACATACTGCGTCACTCATTCACTAATTGCCCGATAGTTCCCAAGAGGGTCCCGCGCCCTCAAACCACGTCGCGCCGTGAGCGGTCCCGCACGTCCACCCGTGGACCCAATTATCCCCAAATGCTCCCAGAGTTTCAACCAAATCGCGTTCCCCGCGAATAGGGTGCGCTTCTCCCCGGAGGCCTTTTTTGTACGCATTAACTAACACCTTCCCGTGATGCACCCGTGGACCAATCAAAACCGAATAGCTCCCAGAGCTTTAACAATAGCATCACGCCCCGACGCGGGCCAACCGGAGCGACCCTCGCCACTGCGAGGGCCGCGGCGCCGCCGACGCCTGCACGAGACCAAACTGTCGACTGTGACGTCCCCCGCGGCGCCGGCGCCGGCCGCGACCCTCGCTCCGCGCGCCTCCCGACCGCAGATCAAATGCCTAATCCACGCGCCACGTTAAATGAACATTTTATTCTAAACAACGAGTATTGCAAATAACTCACCTGGACAACTTCTCGGCCCATTGCTGAACGGCATATAGCTGCACGCATGCGCCAGGTCGGATCGTTCAGGAAGAAATCGATCCGGGTCGAAATGTTCAGCGTCGGGACCCCAGTACTTGGGGTCCCGATTGGCCCCCCAGATGCAGACCGCGACTCCGCAGCCAGCGGGCAGCACGTGGCCTGATGCTGCATTAAATAAAAAACGAATGGCAATTTGACTTCATTGACAATAAAATCTGTAAAGCTGCACATATTTGTTATTAAGTGTAGATCTAGCGTTTGACCACTACCTTATTTGATGGTCAGTAACGAAGTATGAGTATACTGTCAATCATTATGCTACTCTAGTTAAATCAGGTATGTACGATAGTCCCCGCAATTCACTCGCGTGGACTACGGTTTTCCCACTAGACTACCTCTAATATTCCACGGGAACTATACTTTTTCTGGGATAAAAATGTGTCTTATTCCCTAGGCCTTTGAGTATACAGCCTATTTATTAAGTTATATGCTATCTTCATTCCAATTTACAGGTAAATCGGTTCAGCGGTTTCAGCGAGAAAGAGTAACAAAAATACAAACGACAGAGAAACTTGTGCCCCCGCGTTGGCTCCGGTCTTATCGCGTCTCTTCCAACTTTCTTACAAGGCAACATGTGTACCGTCTTCATGGAAGACGGCCCCAGTCCACCCAATCCCCAAAAAGGCTCAGACCCGACTAACTACAGGCCCACAGCAATCACCTCTCTACTCTGCAAGGTGATGGAGCGACTGATTAACACCCAGCTCCTCACGTATCTAGAAGAACATCAGCTCATCAGTGATCGTCAATATGGTTTTCGCTAAAATCGATCGGCTGGTGATCTTCTAGTATACCTATCTCACCGCTGGGCTGATACATTTTAAAATGAGCTGATAAATTATTAAAACAAAAAAATATATCATTATGTCCAGTTAGCAGGTCTTAGCCACGTTTTATAATAAATTATTATTATAAATAATAATCTTTTACCAGACTTTAATTCTTTATAATATCTAACTATGAAAATGACTTTTTTTGTAAAAAAAATGTAACCCTAGTGACCGTCTGGCCCATGGCCCACACCGCCAACGGCTGCGTGCGGCTTTATCTCTTCTCACTCCGATTACACTTCTCTCTATTCCATTTTGTCATACATTTATTTTGTTACCTAGTTTCTCTGTTTTTTTTATATACTGTATAGATGTAGCGTTTGACCACTATCTCACTTGATGGTCAGTGACGATGTGGTCGAAGATGTTATCACGCTAGATCTAGAATGCTCACTGGTTCTCAAGGACTGCTGCCTGACCACACTATGTGTTTTGAGAGTGGTAGCTAGCCAGGCGGGTATTCGAAAGTAGGTACCCTACCACCATGCTGGGAATTTGATGACTGTGTTACCTTCACCGGAAGCTCAAGCTGTTGTTCGGGATCGAACCCGTGTCCGTCAGTTGACAGACGACGCCCGTTTATGTATTCGTCCACGTGTTCTATGTTCTCCAGGTTTACAATGATGTTGTACGTCTGCAAAGCATTTGTTTATAATTTTGGTTTTTGTTGAGTTTATTGTAAGTCCTGCTTTTACGCTTTGATCTGATAGTTGTTGTTAGTAGAATTAGCTCTAATTTTTTTGGACATTCTGAGAATATAACTAGATCGTCTACGAAACGTTAGTGGTTCAGGTCGTCACGGGTGAGATCGGGTCACCCTGTCAGACGCCTATTTAAATATGAAATTCCTCTCCCGTTTTCTCCAACCAGATTTGGGCTGTGTTTGAGTATGTATTCTGAAGTATTCGTATGTTATTTTCCTGTATACCGTGAGAACGTAATGCTTCCCATATGTATTAATGTTCTAAGGAATGAAAGGCCTTGTTGTATCTATAAAGCCCAGATAGTAAGTTTTGTTGTACTCTTTGTCTTTGTCTTGTCGAATATGTATAATTACAGTCTACTGTTGAGTATTCCCTTCGGAACCCCGCTTGTTCTTTCGTTGGTGTTCGTCAAATGTAGATGCGTTCTGTTCCACATTATTTTAGAAAATACTTAATAGATATTCGACATTAAACTGATGGGTCGATGATTCTCTATTTCTTCCCTATCTAATTTGTTTATGAAGTAATGTTTTGGTTGATTTGTTCCAATCTGTAGGAATATTTTCTGTCTCTATGATTTCGTTGACTATGTCTGCTAGTGTTGGTGCCATGATCGGCAAGGTCGCTTGTAGTAGGTCATTCGTTATTTGATCGGTCCCAGGGGTCTTGTCTCTTTTTTGTGTATTAATTGCTCTTATTGTTTCTTTTTGAGTATTTTTGGTGTCGGTTTAGAGTCTATAATGTTTCTTCCAGTTATGGTTTCTTTTAAGTTCTTACTTTTGTACAAGTCTCTGTAATTGTCTGTAGCTGTTAATTCTATAGTTTCCGTCTTTAGTATTCACTTTTAGCATCCAATGTTTGTAGAGTTCATTTCTTTCATAGCTTTGTTGTTCTCACTGTTTCCTCGATATGTTTTCAATGTGTTCTGCTTTTTAAGTTTCTTGTCTTTTTTTTAATATTTTCATTAATTTTTTTGCTACTTTTTGCTATTTTACAGCGGTTGATTTTCTTTTCTTTCCTTTGTATACACAATGGCAATTGAAATAATGAACAATACAAGTAGTTCATAGCCGGCGCGGGCCTGCGCCCACCAAATGCATTGTTAGTTCTGAGCACCTGTAATGGGAACTTACGTAATTTAATATCTTCCAAAACTTTTCTTATTATGACAGGAACTGGAGGGAACAGCCGGAGGGACTCCTTCACCACTCTCTCCAAGTATTTGAGTTTCACTAAATCTTCCTTTGCCAAGAGACGGTCCGAGTCGCCGAACACTTCGGTGAGTCTGGAAAATAAATTTACTGGTTTCATAACTACTCAAGCGATACAAATTATGTCGATGCATATATTTTAAAACGATTTAAATAGTGCGAATTAGCTTTGCAAATGCTTTGTAAAATGCTAGATATTAACTAAATCACGAGAACTTACATTTAACAATAAATAACTATATATAATAAATAAGTACATAAGTATTTATGTACTTATTTTATGCACGACATGTCGTGCACACGCCTAAAAACATTGGCCTCAAAATCACAATAAATTACCCACAATTATAATTCCGCTGTGCGTCCGTTCGGTACGACAGGCCCGCCTCGACTGTGCGTCAGCGTCTTGTGTAGGTCGGCCACGGTCGCCGCAGCTTACTGGTACTGCCTTGTTTTTCATGCTACCTTCATTCATTGGCACAAGTCGAGTAACACGTAACACCTTCACTTAGTTAACAAATCGAGTACTAACAAAAATGACGGTCAAATCCATTACATTTAACGCCTTCTATTTTGATAGTACCTCACACGCTCCGACCTGCCCACTACCATCCACAATCTCCTAGGGTGAAAAAACATATGGAACTGACTTCAACACTCAAAAGTGGAGTCTGACTCAAAAATCGCTCGACCGATTTTAATGAAATTTAAATGTCACCACACGGGTAGCACCAGCTTTCAAATAAAAAAGATCGATCAAAATCGATTCACCCAATCGGAAGTTCTGAGGTAATACCATATTAAACATAAAACATAAAAGGAACGGGTCGCGTTGAGAACTTCCCCCTTTGTTTGAAGTGATTTATGTGATGTAAGTAAATAAGAGTGATCAACAAACTCTCGGTAAGCGCTGTCCTGGATCTCCGGATACTTCCCGAGCAGCTTGAGCGTGTACGAGATGGCGACGGCGGAGGTGTCCGTGCCGGCGATGGTCATCGTCAGCGTCTCCTCGCGCAGCTCCAGGTCGGTGAACCCCGCCGCCCCCCCGGACAGCGATACCAGCAACTCCAGGAATGATTTGGTTTTGTATGATTTTAGATCTGTGAAGGAACAGGTTCATTGAACTGAATTGAGTTCATCAAGACGGAAAACAATAAATAGAGTGAAGGTTATTTACCGATCCCGCGCCCGCCGTCTGCCCCCGCTCCGCCGTCTGCCCCCGCTCCGCCGTCTGCCCCCGCTCCGCCGTCTGCCCCCGCTCCGCCGTCTGCCCCCGCTCCGCCGTCTGTCACACTCTTTAACTCTACACGTTTCTTTTTAATTATCTGGAAATCAAAGAGCGGTTATTTATCAAGCACGAAGTGTTCGCGCGTGCTTAGTGCTGCTGCTGGTGCGCAAGAGTGGTTATGATTTGTCTGCTGTTCCAGACTAGCTAATGCGATGGTCAGGGGCGAGTCCGGGGTCACGGCCCCCGGCACTCGGGGTCACGGGCCCCCGGCACTCGGGGTAAGTACATATTCACACAATGCATAAATAACTAAGTAAACTGTAATAAATATAAGTGAAAAGGGCTCGCATAGATAATTTCCCACATATATTAACTAATAGCTGCGCCCCGCGGCTTTTCCCGCGTTGATTACGGTTTCCCTGCTATCTCAATCATCCCACGAGAACGATATTTTTTCCGGGATAAAAGTAGCGATGTGTTATTCCAGGGTCTAACCTATTTCCATAGGTACCAAATTTCATGAAAATCGGTACAGCTTTTTGAGTGTAAGTAAGGTAGTAAAGTAAGAAGGAGTAAAAGAGGTTTTTTAATTATATGCTTATCCCACGAGAACAGCAATTATTTTCGGGATGAAAAGTAAGCTATGTGTTAATTCAGGGTCTAGACTATCTCATTACCAAATTTCATCGAAATCGATGTAACCGTTAGAACGTGAAGAAGTACCAAACATACATACACACAAACATCTGCCTTATAATATTAGTCAGAGAAGGATGTGTGCGGCATAATAGTATGTGTTATTCCAGGGTATAAGCTATCTTTATTCCAAATTTCATACAAGTTCGTTCAGCCGTTTCTGCATGAACGAGTAACAAACGACAGACTAACTTTCGCCTTTACCTATAGTATTAGTGCGATGAGGATGAGTCCCGAACTAGGCTAGGCCGGTATACGAGTACCTGCTGGTCCCAAATACGAGTTGTAAACAACCTACACCTGGTCTACCTACACCTGGTCTACCTACACCTGGTCTACCTACACCTGGTCTACCTACACCTGGTCTATCTACACCTGGTCTACCTACACCTGGTCTACCTACACCTGGTCTACCTACACCTGGTCTACCTACACCTGGTCTACCTACACCTGGTCTACCTACACCTGGTCTATCTACACCTGGTCTACCTACACCTGGTCTACCTACACCTGGTCTACCTACACCTGGTCTACCTACACCTGGTCTACCTACACCTGGTCTATCTACACCTGGTCTACCTACACCTGGTCTACCTACACCTGGTCTACCTACACCTGGTCTACCTACACCTGGTCTATCTACACCTGGTCTACCTACACCTGGTCTACCTACACCTGGTCTACCTACACCTGGTCTACCTACACCTGGTCTACCTACACCTGGTCTACCTACACCTGGTCTACCTACACCTGGTCTACCTACACCTGGTCTACCTACACCTGGTCTACCTACACCTGGTCTATCTACACCTGGTCTACCTACACCTGGTCTACCTACACCTGGTCTACCTACACCTGGTCTACCTACACCTGGTCTACCTACACCTGGTCTACCTACACCTGGTCTACCTACACCTGGTCTATCTACACCTGGTCTACCTACACCTGGTCTACCTACACCTGGTCTACCTACACCTGGTCTATCTACACCTGGTCTATCTACACCTGGTCTATCTACACCTGGTCTACCTACACCTGGTCTACCTACACCTGGTCTACCTACACCTGGTCTACCTACACCTGGTCTACCTACACCTGGTCTATCTACACCTGGTCTACCTACACCTGGTCTACCTACACCTGGTCTACCTACACCTGGTCTACCTACACCTGGTCTACCTACACCTGGTCTACCTACACCTGGTCTACCTACACCTGGGTACCTACACCTGGTCTACCTACACCTGGTCTACCTACACCTGGTCTACCTACACCTGGTCTACCTACACCTGGTCTACCTACACCTGGTCTACCTACACCTGGTCTACCTACACCTGGTCTATCTACACCTGGTCTACCTACACCTGGTCTACCTACACCTGGTCTACCTACACCTGGTCTACCTACACCTGGTCTACCTACACCTGGTCTACCTACACCTGGTCTACCTACACCTGGTCTACCTACACCTGGTCTACCTACACCTGGTCTACCTACACCTGGTCTATCTACACCTGGTCTATCTACACCTGGTCTATCTACACCTGGTCTACCTACACCTGGTCTACCTACACCTGGTCTACCTACACCTGGTCTACCTACACCTGGTCTACCTACACCTGGTCTACCTACACCTGGTCTATCTACACCTGGTATACCTACACCTGGTCTACCTACACCTGGTCTACCTACACCTGGTCTACCTACACCTGGTCTACCTACACCTGGTCTACCTACACCTGGGTACCTACACCTGGTCTACCTACACCTGGTCTACCTACACCTGGTCTACCTACACCTGGTCTACCTACACCTGGTCTACCTACACCTGGTCTACCTACACCTGGTCTACCTACACCTGGTCTACCTACACCTGGTCTACCTACACCTGGTCTACCTACACCTGGGTACCTACACCTGGTCTACCTACACCTGGTCTACCTACACCTGGTCTACCTACACCTGGTCTACCTACACCTGGTCTACCTACACCTGGTCTACCTACACCTGGTCTACCTACACCTGGTCTACCTACACCTGGTCTACCTACACCTGGTCTACCTACACCTGGTCTATCTACACCTGGTCTACCTACACCTGGTCTACCTACACCTGGTCTACCTACACCTGGTCTATCTACACCTGGTCTACCTACACCTGGTCTACCTACACCTGGTCTACCTACACCTGGTCTACCTACACCTGGTCTATCTACACCTGGTCTACCTACACCTGGTCTACCTACACCTGGTCTACCTACACCTGGTCTACCTACACCTGGTCTACCTACACCTGGTCTACCTACACCTGGTCTATCTACACCTGGTCTACCTACACCTGGTCTACCTACACCTGGTCTACCTACACCTGGTCTATCTACACCTGGTCTACCTACACCTGGTCTATCTACACCTGGTCTATCTACACCTGGTCTACCTACACCTGGTCTATCTACACCTGGTCTACCTACACCTGGTCTACCTACACCTGGTCTACCTACACCTGGTCTACCTACACCTGGTCTACCGAAGCCGCAGGGAGGCGTGAGTGAGGCGCGCTGACCGCTGACAGTGTGCTTTTAATATCAGGGTTGCCACCGTGGGTACTTGTGTCTAGGGTTGCCACCGTGGGTACTTATGTCTAGGGTTGCCACCGTGGGTACTTATGTCTAGGGTTGCCACCGTGGGTACTTATGTCTAGGGTTGCCACATACGGGAAAATATTTTCTCTATTTTTCTGGCAAACACCATTTCACATTTCCAAAAAAGTGTAATCGCTTTCATTAAAATGTTTGTGATCATAGAAAATAAACATACTTTTAATAACTGGTTGCCAGTTAAACACATATTTGCCAATTGATATATGCCATATATCTATTTGACGGTCGCCGTGGCGCAGTGGTTAGTGTCAGTGACATGACTTCTGTGTCTTCGGGACCCTGGGTTCGAATCCTGAGCAAAATAGGGGCAAACATTTGTGCGATGAGTGTAGATGTTTGTCCCGGGTCTTGGATGTTTGTGTGCTGTGATTGTGTGTGACCAAGCCTCCCGCGACACAGGGAATCTAGAGCGGGGGTATGAGTGTGATAAAAAAAAAAAAACATTTTCAGGATTGCCCTTAAGAACAAACGGCAAATACAGGTAGGTGAGAAATAAATACCTAGGCTAGGCTAGGTAGGTATCACCTGCGCGACTGAACCAGTGCACGAACTGGTAAATAGATACCTATGTGCTGTGCGTATGTACAATGGGAAACACGGTGCTGTATACCTATATACGTACAGTTGAAAGCGTTGGGAAAGAATGCCGAGAATATGAGCATGTGACGAAGTAGCATCCCGTGACCCGGGACCGCGCGTCGGCACCCGGCTTCCACGAGACCCGGGGCCATGTCATGGCGCCGGGCGGCGCGGGCGCGTTGCGCAGCCCGGCTGGCAACAACCTTTTCGCCTGATGTTGCGTGCATATTGTCGGTTAAAAATGAGAAAGGACTCACTCGATCAGCGAACCGATGCAGCATGTGAATGCACTCCTGGTGCTCACGATACTTGTGTGCTACACATCTGAACAGCCAGTCCGGCTGGAGCCACAGGTGGAATATTCTCTCGGTGATGAGCTTCAGGATCCGGCCGAGAGGCTTCAAGAACCCCGACTCAGGATTCGCAAGAGCGTTGCGTTTCACGCCCATTACGGTTTCTGTAAGTTAATAAATATGTAGACAAGTGGAAACTTTGTTCCGCCTGATCAGTGCGGACTGCATGTCACTATATGTGATGCGTGGTGCGCCGACCTCGGTAAAGTAGGGATGGACGGGCCAACGCAAATAAGAATAGCTCTAAAGTGTGGTCGCGGAACACACTTCGCGTACGTTCGCGTCAGTAAGGGTCTGTCCATGACGAGAGCAGTACATACGTCAGAGAAAACACTCGACCCAATAATTCGCAAAAATACGCCCTTCAGTGCGTTCCCTAGAGAGAGTGCAAGAATACGTCAAAGAAACAAAATAGGCCCTTCAGTGCGTTCCCTAGAGAGAGTGCAAGAATACGCCCTTCAGTGCGTTCCCTAGAGAGAGTGCAAGAATACGCCCTTCAGTGCGTTCCCTAGAGAGAGTGCAAGAATACGCCTTTCAGTGCGTTCCCTAGAGAGAGTGCAAGAATACGCCCTTCAGTGCGTTCCCTAGAGAGAGTGCAAGAATACGCCTTTCAGTGCGTTCCCTAGAGAGAGTGCAAGAATACGCCCTTCAGTGCGTTCCCTAGAGAGAGTGCAAGAATACGCCTTTCAGTGCGTTCCCTAGAGAGAGTGCAAGAATACGCCCTTCAGTGCGTTCCCTAGAGAGAGTGCAAGAATACGCCCTTCAGTGCGTTCCCTAGAGAGAGTGCAAGAATACGCCTTTCAGTGCGTTCCCTAGAGAGAGTGCAAGAATACGCCCTTCAGTGCGTTCCCTAGAGAGAGTGCAAGAATACGTCAAAGAAACAAAACAGGAGTATAGGCATCACACTCCATACGCATGTAGATATATATATATCACTCTGTTTTATCCTCAGATAAATGCTGGATACTCAAATATTCCGTATCCGTAAATATTCCGTCGTTATACAGGTGACATTGAATTCGTTGGCATCCGTGTAAACTAAGCATCTGCCCGTGATAACGCACACGTAGGGAGAGAGTTTAACAAATCGTAGTGGTTGAGTCGTTTAGGTATAATTTTACACGAAAAATACAAAAGTTGGAAAAAAAATCCGACAATTTTGATTCTGGGCATTTTTTGCTAGGATCGATAATTTTCAACTTACATTTACTATTTAATAATAGTTTCATTTCATAAGTGAAATTCCACGTTCCGAAATTGGAGTTAGGTATTCCCATACCAACAAGTTAGCTATTTGGGCTTGGTTCATTTTTATTATTTGTTTTGGAATTGTTTTAAAACCGCCGAGCATAATATTTAACTCCTTTTGTTTGCATTTATTCAGTACACCGTTTCTGGTATGTCAAAGCTACTGTCTTTCATATTGGGTTTTAAGGGAATGCGAACGGTCTGGTCTGATCGCGCAATTGTTTATAAATATTTCTTCATGTTCTGTACGTGGTACAGAGCAGATAACAGACTAGATACTGAGGCATACCTTGCGATGATGATGTTGAATTGAGTAAGTTCCTATATAATAAGTATATCTATATATATAGTTATGATGCTTTTTGCACGTTACCCTAATATTTTTGCAGTAAGTAGAGTGCAACATGAAAATGTTGTTTTCTAGTTCCTTTACCGTAATAGTTCTGCCGCTTCTAATAATGGGCTGGGGAAAAAGTTTCTTCGCATTTTTTAAGAAAATTCAAAACGTTTTTAATATAGTTTGTTTACATTTAATTAAAGTACCGATGTCGGTACCATTTTGTTTATATTTTGTCTATGCTTGCCAAGATGTAGTCGCCGAGAGAAGACGTGTATTTATTGATTCGTGTAATGACCAGCCCTTAGCCTATGCGCAAGAACAACATCGTTTCTCGGCAACTCGCTTCTAACAAACCATGGTATACGAGGAGGCTGAGATTGTATTGTTTTATAACAAATAACTTTTTCTCTGCTTCTTTCATCGAAATATTCTTTAAATGTATCGTAACAAATATCTTTACTTCTACACAAAAGCTCGGTGTAGTTAGGTTTAATCTTGTAATCAATCCCTTCTGTATCCGCTAATTTTGCAAATCTGTCAGCCTCCTCGTTACCTCTAATGCGAAGGCACCCATTGCAACGTCAGCTTAACACCTTTGGTGGAAAGATTGTTGACACTTTTTAATATTGAATAAGCTACCGATACACCTCTGTAGCCAGAGGCGCATCGAGCTAGATGCTGCAAAGCACTTTTGCTGTCCGTAAAAATGACAACACACAGCTCACATGTTCGCGGCGCTGTTTGTCAGTCTGCCCCGGGCACAGGGCCCTGTGCTCGGACTGATCATCGCCGAGATAGAAAGATCAAGCGGGCATACAGAACCAGCATTGAACAGTTGACACACACTTTTGTAAATTTGTCTGTTTCTCGTTTGTATATTATGTTATATTGTGTACGCGCGCGAGGAACAAATGTGCGTATATCGGTGTAGGTGAGTGTGCATGAGGGTGTGTGTGTATGTGTGTGTGTGTGTGTGTGTATTAGTGTGGGGGTGATTCTGTGAGTCGTGTAAGTCTTCATGTTTTAAAGGTTGTTTCAAACTGGTGCTTCTGCCGATTTAACAATACTGTTTTCAAATTATGTTTGAATACTCTGGTACTAATCTTTCTTCGCAGAGGTGGAGGGAGATTATTCCACACTTTCCCCGCTCTATATCCGAAACAACGTTGAAACCTGACTGTGTCATGCTTTTGTATAACAAGACGATTCGTGTGCTTGGAACGCGTGTTTGTTTAATGATTATCTTTGATCGAGGTCAATTTTTCGAAGAGATATTCAGGCCTCTTTCCCCAAAGAACGTTTTGTGTTATGCAAGCCATGCTTAGTTCTCGTCACTTCATGTTAAGTATGCCATTTCTGACAAGATATGGAGTAACATGCTCTCTTCTGGGTATGGCGAAACAAGCGAGTGCATGCGTTTTGAACCCGCTGGATAGCATTTTCTGTTTTGATCCACAGCCTAGGTCCATACACTGCACTACAGTAGTTAAATGGTAATAGGCCACACAGCAAAATCCTCACCCTTCCAGAAATATATTTCCGGATATTAGACAGGACCTTTAGCTTATGAAACGCATTTCCGCATTTTTCTCATTTATGTGTTTTTCAAATCTCACTCCATTATCTAAAATCAAACCCAGGTTTCTCGCATCTGATTCAATGGGTACTTCTGTATCATTAACGGTAAGCCTGGGGCTGTGGCTAAGGACTTTGCTGACCTGTGTTCTAGTACCCATGATCAACATTCTAGATTTGACCGGGTCGAGGACGAGAGAGTTACGGTTGGCCCAATTATAAATATTTACCAAGTGTTCATTTACCCCTCACCGTGTCTTCCGGCTCTAAACTATGCTATATTTGAGTATCGTTTGCATAAAGATGATATTTGCACAATTTTATATATTCTGGGAAGTCTGCTGTATATGAAATGAAAATGAAATGAAAATAAAATGAAAATGAAATGAAAATAAAATGGAAATGAAATGAAAATAAAATGAAATGAAAATAAAATGAAAATGAAATGAAAATGAAATGAAAATGAAATGAAAATGAAATGAAAATGAAATGAAAATGAAATGAAAATGAAATGAAAATGAAATGAAAATGAAATGAAAATGAAATGAAAATGAAATGAAAATGAAATGAAAATGAAATGAAAATGAAATGAAAATGAAATGAAAATGAAATGAAAATGAAATGAAAATGAAATGAAAATGAAATGAAAATGAAATGAAAATGAAATGAAAATGAAATGAAAATGAAATGAAAATGAAATGAAAATGAAATGAAAATGAAATGAAAATGAAATGAAAATGAAATGAAAATGAAATGAAAATGAAATGAAAATGAAAATGAAATGAAAATGAAATGAAAATGAAATGAAAATGAAATGAAAATGAAATGAAAATGAAATGAAAATGAAATGAAAATGAAATGAAAATGAAATGAAAATGAAATGAAAATGAAATGAAAATGAAATGAAAATGAAATGAAAATGAAATGAAAATGAAATGAAAATGAAATGAAAATGAAATGAAAATGAAATGAAAATGAAATGAAAATGAAATGAAAATGAAATGAAAATGAAATGAAAATGAAATGAAAATGAAATGAAAATGAAATGAAAATGAAATGAAAATGAAATGAAAATGAAATGAAAATGAAATGAAAATGAAATGAAAATGAAATGAAATGAAAATGAAATGAAAATGAAATGAAAATGAAATGAAAATGAAATGAAAATGAAATGAAAATGAAAATGAAATGAAAATGAAATGAAATGAAAGTGAAATGAAAATATTTTTATTTTTGTAAAAGGCATTTCCGAACATAAATGTAATCACCTTGAACTAGATGGCGCTGAGATCGATTAATTGAAATTGATATAATTTACGAATTAATCAAAATGACCTCTAACCGAAATAATGTGTGCTGCGGGATGCCCGCATACGGCCAGATTGATCAGTGTAAAGAGGCTATAATGTACATATTATAGCCCATTAATAACAAAATCTCCTCACTATAAAAACTTAAAAATCAGATTAGTATCCTTGCACCGCGTTCTCAATATTTTTGTGTCGTCGAGGTGGTAGGAAAGGAGGTGGTATTTCTCACTAAGATCGATTGTAATCCCCTTAGATAACACTTGTACGTCTATAATAGAGCACTATCTTAAATATCTGTCGAACTGTTTGCTCTTAATACGGCATCATTAATTACTATTCATTCCGACGTCGATAATAATTATCTGTCGTGTTCACTTGGACTACTCGCGTTTGTTTCCTGTAAACCTGGAACCAGCTGGATGATTGCTACACTTTTCTCAGCAGGCCCAGGTTTAGAATCTAACAGACGTGATCCCATTGCTATAGAAATGATGGGGCTTCAGATCAAAACACCGCGACAAGTGGTTTTGGCAGTCCTGTCGTGCTGTTAGCCCGACACTGCCTAAAGAATTCTGAAGAGACCGAAACAGGTGGAAGTCTGAAGGTGCAAGGTCGGCGGATGCATTAACACCTTCCATCCAAACTTTTAATATTTGCTGAGTGGCTAAAGATGTGTGAGCTCTAGCGTTATCATCATGAGAAACCACACCCCTTCTGTTGATTAATTCCGGCCGCTTTCTCTCAACTTCTTGCTTTAATCTCATCAGTCGTTCGCAGTAGAGTTCAGAGTCGATAGTCCTGCCTGGTGGTAACAGCTCATAATGAATAATGCCCCTCCAATCCCACCATACACACAGCATCACAATATTGCGAGTTAACCCGGGTTTCGCCACAGTTTCTTCAAAAATGATCGGTTTCATTACGTCGTAATAAAGAATCACAAATGAGTACACGGTTTATTAGGTTTCTTTCAGTGAGCTCGTGAGGCACCCAAATATCGAACTTTTTTGTGTGCCCAGTTTTTTACAAATGCGCCAAAACTGTTTTGTGTCAATTCCCAGTTCTCCAGCTACGTCGTAACTATTGATACGCCGATGTTGCTCCAGTTTTTCAAACTTGGCATCCATTGTGTCCGTACCAGGGCGACCAGAGCGATGTGCATCTTTGACATCAACATTTCCGGATTGGAAACGCTAAACCAAATTTGTGCTACCCTCACAGACACTGCACTAGGTCCATAAACATCGCAGTTTTCGCGGCTTGCGTTGCAGTTTTACCTTTTTTGTAGTAAAATTTTAAAATGTATCGAATTTTCTCATTATATTCACTCATCTTGACAGTACGAAAAACAAATGGAAATCACACATTTTTCTAATTTGAATTTGGAATTATCCTCTTTTAAAATCTAAACTTTTAATGATACCAAACCAGCCAGATACAAATAGTATATAGCCAAAGAGACTTTATTACAAGTCCATACATACCTACTATAATGCGAAAATACTTTTTTTACAACCCAACAGTTCACGAGGCTCTATAGATCTGACAAAGCTATGCGTATCGCGCCGTTCGAATGAATATTTTTCAATTTATTTTAGAGTCCGTAGTCAACGCCCCATTCTTTTAGCTCCGCCCGAATTCGAAATTATTTTGCCTACGGTCATGTCCTTAATACCAATGGAAAAGTACCTACCCAAGATATTACAGGTAATCTGCAATCGTGATGGTGAGCGCTTACTATCGGGCAGGAGTACGCGGTTCACCAGCATCAGGCGGACAGTCATTGCCGACATACTAACCATAGTGTATGAAATCCGAGCGCACCGCGCACAAACATATTTATAAACATTTTAAATAATTCCGCGTGGCTGGTGTCGTAAAGGTTTCCCGCTTCCCTAGAGATACAAAACACTCGAATCTCATTTGAACAGCGACTGCAGCGCCGTGCGCCGCGCGCCGCTACCCGCAGGCGGCGTGTTCAGTAACAACTTACCGAACACCGAGTCCATAGTGTACGCGCTGACGAGCGGCCACACACTGAAGCGGCCGCGGCCGGCGCGCGCGCCCAGCTGCGCCGCGAGCGCCGCGCCCTGCGCCGAGAACACCTCCACGAACGTCTCCACTATCTTCGGGCTGAAGGCCGGTACCAGGACCTTGCGGCGTCTGCGCCATATTGGTACTGCACACGAACGGGAACCATAGGTGCCGAGGGGTCGGCAGGCGCGCGCCCAGACATGTACTTACATTACACTGACACTGAATACTTTAGGGACGGATCATTCAATAATATTCCGAATATTAAATATTTAAAAGTATAACTATAACATGTTTGGTCACTTTGTTCAGACGGACATCCCCAGATCCCTCGCCGTGGGGGTCATACTAGTAGCGTAGGTGACTAGTAGCGCACAAGTGACACATTGGAAATAGTAAAATAATATGAATATAAAAAGTCACCGACATAGCCCAGCGGATTAGCGAGCTGAAGTGGCAGTGGGCAGGGCACATAGCTCGAAGAACCGATGGCCGTTGGGGTCGAAAACTTCTCGAGTGGAGACCGCGGACTGGCAAGCGGAGCATAGGACGGCCACCGACCAGGTGGATAGACGACCTGACTAAGATCGCAGGCAAGGGCTGGATGCGGGCCGCTTCCAACAGGTCCTTGTGGAAATCAATGGGGGAAGGCATATATCCAGCTGTGGACGTCCTATGGCTGAGAAGATGATGATGATGAGAACTGTTTATGTAAATAAAGGTTAAATACCTGGTGCAAAAATGGATCCGTTGCCAATGACTTTCCTCATGAACCTGTGGAGGTCGTCTTTCTCCAAACACGTCTTGAGCACCAGTTCCGCGTCGGCTGCGTCCACGAGCACTGTTCACAAGAGCGTGGGTTAGTCTGACGCACACTGACAAAAATAAACAGGAAGACAACACAGATTAGAGTTGGTGGCTAGCTCAGGGTCATGGGTGCGCACTACACTATTTAGTCTGCGTTCATATACATGTCTATCTCGTAACGGCTCTCACCGTCTCCTCTGGTGATGTCTAGCTCGGGCGAGCGCCGGGGGCCGGGGTCCCCCCTCTCTCTCTACTCGCATGGGTACGCCATAACGCAGGTTTCATAGTCTGGGCGGGTCTGGGTTTATCCATCAAATAGTTGCTATGCCTATGTTTTAGCGTTCGCGCTGCCCGAGCCTCCCTTACTCATCCCGTGATGGGTCGGGAGGCTACGGTCTCGGGGGAAGCGCAGGTCGTGGTGATCCCCAAGGCAAGTCTGGCGATTACCTTCTCGGGTTCTGCCTGTTATTGTTATTCTCTTAGGAAACTACAGCTTATACGGTATACTGATGGATGTTCGTAAGTATATCAATGTAAGCTTGTTAAAGTGTCCGCTCACCCAAACTCGCAGAACACAGCTCCTTCCTGCGATAGCTACATTTCCGCGATTCACCCGCGTTGGCTTCCCGCCACCGTGACATCATTTTACACTTTTTTTCTAGACTACTATAATCTATAACCGTGCCACTTACCAACATATAAAATATGGCCCAACCAGAGTTTCACCATTCCATTGTGTTCCATCGCCTCGTAGCATAACTTCATTAGCGACTCCATTATGTCTGAAAGTTTCGACACGACGACATTATAAACGACATCCCGCCAACACGCTCCGACTACCGTCATATTAAACTATCGTTTTCTACACAAACACACATTCTGTAACTGTAGTGATTATTATATGTAAGTGGGAGGTAGTCAAAACGTCATAATGAAATAAACCAGTTGTTGTCCCGCTCTCGTGTTTCATTGACATCACAACATGGTGACAGCGGTAAAAAAATTGTAAAATCACGGAAATATAGCGTAAATAGAAGTGAAATGCTAATAATAATATAACCACAGTCGCAAGTTGTGTAGTGAACAAGTTTTTATAGTGATTACGCCGTGTAAATCAGTGAATTACAATGGAGCACGCTCGACCGCCGGCCGAATTAAATATGGACGGCGGCGGTGGGCCTGTCAGCCGGGCTGACGCTTGGAGAAAATGGAAGCAACAATTCATATTGTTTATAAAGGCATCTGGAGTGCACAAAGAACCAGCGAGTGTTCGGGCTGGTTTGTTAATCAACCTGATAGGGTCCGACGGTTTTGATATTTATCAAACGTTTACTTTCGAGAAAGAAGAGGACCGGGATAACATCGACATATTGATAGAAAAGTTCGATAATTATTTTGGAACTAAACCAAATATTACGCTAAGAAGATATAAATTTTTTACGCGGAATCAAGAAGAAGGCGAATCGATACAACAATATGTTACGGCACTGCGTCTACTCAGTAAAAATTGTGAGTTTGTATCTTTAGAAGAAGATTTGATCAGGGATCGGATTGTTTGCGGCGCGGGCGGCGGCGCGCGATGCGCTGGCGGTGGCGATTGCCCGGCGCGGCGCGTTATCTGCTTTGCTTGTGGTAACAAAGGACATTTCGCGCGAATGTGTAAGTCATTTCAATCTAATAATAGAAATCGTTTGGAAAGTCGAGACAGGACCGGTCGTGTATATGAAGTAGAACGTGAGTGTGATTATCAATGTAGCGATTCGGATGAACAGGAGATGTTTTATATTTCAACAATAAATTCTAAGAAAACGAGTGCAGAGAAATGGTTTCAAGTACTTTCATGCGTTAATGGATGTGAGAAGTTCAAACTAGACACTGGTGCGGATTGTAATGTATTGAGTTATAGTAAGTTTGTACAATTAGGATTTAGTGATAACTTGATACAAAAGAAGAAAGTTCCTTTGTTATCTTACACTCATGATGTCATACCCACTAAGGGAATATGTGTATTACCATGGTCATATAAAAATACGACGTATGAGTTAAAATTTGTAATTGCCGATATGCCCTGTAGCAGTGTGCTGGGACGGAAAACATGTGAAACTCTGGGATTAGTAAGGCGTCTCAATTCGCTCGATATTGCAAATTATGACGATGTTTTTAAAGGCTTAGGGTGTTTGCCCGGTAAATATCACATTGTCATCGATCATTCCATTTCACCTGTCGTATGCGCTTCTAGGAAGGTTCCACACGGATTACGCGATCGGCTCGAGAAAGAATTGAAGACTATGGAAAATATAGGCGTTATTAGAAAGGTCAGTCATCCCACTCAGTGGGTTCATCCGCTAGTACTGGCGGCAAAAAAGAATAATGGGATTCGAGTGTGTTTAGACCCGCGGGAACTTAACCGCGCGGTGCAGCGGCCGCACTTTCAGCTGCCGACCGTGTCCGAGTTAGCTTCGCGCCTCCACGGGGCGAAGTATTTTTCAGTTCTGGACGCTAATTCTGGTTTTTGGGCCGTACAGCTGGATGATGAAAGTGCTGATTTATGCACGTTCGCAACTCCATTCGGTAGATTCCAATTCCTTAGACTTCCGTATGGAATAAGTTGTGGTTCTGAAGTTTTTCACGCGAAAGTACGTCAACTTCTGGAAGACCTGGAGGGAGTAGAGATCTATATAGACGATTTTATTTGCTGGGGGGAAACGAAAGAAATTCATGATCAACGGCTGAATAGATTACTAGAGAGAGCGAGAGAAATAAATTTAAAATTTAACAAAGCTAAATGTAAGATTTGTGTGAGTGAAGTTACATATCTGGGGCATATATTCGACGCGAATGGAATGAGACCGGACTATAACAAAATAAAAGCTATTCAAGAAATGTGTCCTCCGAACGATAGGAAAGAGTTAGAGAGATTTTTAGGAGCCATAAATTACTTATCTAAATTCATTCCGAACTATTCGGAAATAGCGGTCCCATTGACTAGTCTTTTAAAGAAAGATAATGGATGGCGATGGGATGAAAGTGAGAATGCAGCGTTTAAGAAATTGAAAGAATGTGTATGTGGGGCTGGCGTGCTGGCGTTGTACACGCCGACGCGGCCAGTGCGGCTCGCGGTGGACGCGTCGAGCGTCGCGCTCGGCGCTGTGCTGCTGCAGGACGGCCGCCCCGTCGAGTACGCGTCGCGCACTCTCACCGATACTCAGAGAAGATATGCTCAGATTGAGAAAGAACTGTTAGCCATAGTATTTGCATGCGAGCGTTTCCATCAGTATATATATGGACAAAAGCGCGTAATAGTGGATTCTGACCATAAGCCTTTAGAGAGTATATTTAAAAAACCTTTAATGTCCGTCCCGGCAAGATTGCAACGAATGATGCTTAGAATTCAGTGTTATGACTTAGAGGTTAATTACGTGCCCGGCAAATATTTATACATACCAGACATGTTGTCTCGCGCGCCACTTCCCGATCTATACGGTGAAGAAATTAGTAATAATATATTGTATCAGGTGCAGATGATTGTTGAAAATTTGCCTATTTCAAACGATAAACTAACTTTAATAAAAAAGGAAACTAAAAAGGATTTAGACTTCAATGAATTAATAAGATACGTGAACTCGGGGTGGCCAACTCATAAACATGATGTAGCTTCTAACGTCAAAGAATATTGGTCTGTAAAAGATGAGCTATTTGTTGTCGATAATGTACTGTTTAGAAATGATTCAGTCATAATTCCGGCAAGTCTTCGCAACATAATGTTGAATATCGTTCATGAGGGTCACTTAGGTATAGACCGGTGCAAGAGGCGAGCGAGACAGGTTATCTATTGGCCGCATATGTCACACGATATCGAACAGTATGTAAAACGTTGTAAAATATGTCAGGAGTTTTCAAATGTCCCATCTAAAGAGCCAATGTTGCCAGTAGAGATTCCAAAGCTACCGTGGAACAAAGTAGGAACCGATATTTTTGAATACAAAAAGAAATACTTCCTCGTGGTAGTCGATTATTATTCTAATTACGTTGAAGTATGTAAGTTGAATAATATATCTTCTGGTACTGTTATTGAAAATATGAAAGAGGTGTTTGCTCGACATGGCATACCTAAGTTTGTGGTAAGCGATAACGGTACACAATATAGCAGCCGCGAGTTTCGACGATTTGCTCAGGAATGGGGCTTTGACCATGTGACGTCATCTCCCAACTATCCTCAATCAAACGGTAAAAGTGAACGCGCGGTACAAACAACAAAATTGTTATTGAGAAAAGCCCTCGAAAGTCAAGGAGATTTCAATCTGGCACTTCTTAATTACCGCAATACCCCAAGGGACGGTTTGAGTTCTCCTGCGCAGCTATTGATGGGTCGGAGGCTGAGATGCCAGCTACCTGTGTATTCAAAGCTTTTGGAGCCTCAACTTGCCGACCCATTAGAGTATCAAACCATGTTGAACAATCAAGTTTCATCTAAGTTTTATTATGACAGGCATACTAAAGCTTTACCGGACTTAAAAAGCGGTGATAGCGTGGTTTATGTTAATGGTAAGAATAGAAACAGGGGCACAGTAGTCAGTCGCGCGAACACGCCTCGATCGTACATTGTTCAAAATAATATGGGTGCAAGGTACAGACGTAATCGGCGTCACCTTATTAAGTGTGAGTCAAGTGAGATTGGGCCTCGTACTCATGATCTTGCTCAGTGCGATGGCGACGTGTTCAGTGACGCATGCGATAATGTAGATGTTAAAGAAAATGTCGTAAAAAGTCAACCACATTTAAGTCCCTACAAACAGCTGCCACTTTCATCAGCGAAAACTGTATCGCCATCTACACCATATTCAAGAAAAGCTAAAAGAGTGGCTGTTGAACGTCTTGCCACATATAAATAGAATTTTAGATAATAGATAATATATATGTATTATTTCATCATTTTTTCTTAATAAGTGCATACTCGTTTATAAACTACAAATGTTTACTTAAACTTGATAGGGAAGAATAGTACAAGGTATACTTTCCTATTTGTAAAACCATAGATGTGTGTAATAATTATTTACTTAAATATATATATAAGCCTAACTTTTAAGAGGGGAAGATGTAGTGATTATTATATGTAAGTGGGAGGTAGTCAAAACGTCATAATGAAATAAACCAGTTGTTGTCCCGCTCTCGTGTTTCATTGACATCACAACAGTAACTAATATATGATTATCTAATACCTACTATAGGAATGTTTGTCCTACCGGACCGATCTACAGCCGGCCCGGACGGCCGCTCGCGGCGGGGTGGGGTTCGGGGGCTGTATTCGAGTTAGTACGTAGACTAATCGTGTCAATACGCACTCAGTTATATTGTTATATATATTCATATATCCGCCCGCTTTGACAGCATCATTGCATTGACGACCAATCAGTCAGTCGTTAATCGTCCACCACCGCCGCACCACGCCCACGGGTCAAGTTAACGGTCCATCACCGCCGCACCACGCCCACGGGTCAAGTTAATCGTTCACCACCGCCGCACCACGCCCACGGGTCAAGTTAATCGTCCACCACCGCCGCACCACGTCCACGGGTCAAGTTAATCGTTCACCACCGCCGCACCACGCCCACGGGTCAAGTTAATCGTCCACCACCGCCGCACCACGTCCACGGGTCAAGTTAATCGTCCACCACCGCCGCACTACGTCCACGGGTCAAGTTAATCGTCCACCACCGCCGCACCACGTCCACGGGTCAAGTTAATCGTCCACCACCGCCGCACCACGTCCACGGGTCAAGTTAATCGTCCACCACCGCCGCACCACGTCCACGGGTCAAGTTAATCGTCCAACACCGCCGCACTACGTCCACGGGTCAAGTTAATCGTCCACCACCGCCGCACTACGTCCACGGGTCAAGTTAATCGTCCACCACCGCCGCACTACGTCCACGGGTCAAGTTAATCGTCCACCACCGCCGCACCACGTCCACGGGTCAAGTTAATCGTCCACCACCGCCGCACTACGTCCACGGGTCAAGTTAATCGTCCACCACCGCTGCACCACGTCCACGGGTCAAGTTAATCGTCCACCACCGCCGCACCACGTCCACGGGTCAAGTTAATCGTCCACCACCGCCGCACCACGTCCACGGGTCAAGTTAATCGTCCACCACCGCCGCACCACGTCCACGGGTCAAGTTAATCGTCCACCACCGCCGCACCACGTCCACGGGTCAAGTTAATCGTCCACCACCGCCGCACTAAAAAAAGCATAGGAGGTAAGATCGATCCTTGTGGGGTTCCTCTTAACACCATTTCTGCGCTGGATAAACTTTTTGTTCCATTGTGATTTTCGAGCACTGCATACTGTTTTCGGTTAATGAGATATGACTTAAACCAATGACATGAATCTTCTGAAAAACCATAGTATGAGAGCTTAGCAATTAGTAAGTCTTGGCAGATGCAGTCAAACGCGCGCGAGAAGTCAAGAAGAACCAGTGTTCGGGAGAATCACCGATAGTTCTAAATTTTCTTCGATTGCCCAGTAAGCTATATAATACCTGGCCCTAGATTTTCTCTGGTTGGGGTAGTTGTTCCGGGGTCACTGTTAATCCAATATGAGCCAATCACTTACCTCGAAACCGTTGAGCACTCTCGTGGGAACTTCGTCGAGGGCACCTGGATCCGTCCTGACACTAAACACCCGGGTGTAGGCACTGGTAACAGTTTCAATTTCACAATAAAAATAAACCGCCGATATCACACATCAGTCGCGAACCGAGTCGGAGAGTAACTGGCCGTTCCACACTTTTTTTGTCGTCACCGTCATTTATATAGAAAATAATTATCAAGTACCCTCTTTTCTTCATCGCTCGTTGGAACCTCGGCTCGTGAATGACCGCATATTAAAATTAAACAATAACGCCCGAACAACCAGTATCCTAGTCATTCCTAAGTCCGCTGCCGTGGTAAGGTCATCGGTCACATTCAAGAGTGCAGTTTCAGTTCCATGTAAATTACGAAAACCTGACTGATATTTTGGGACTATATTCTGGTCAGATACACAAGAACCATTTTCTCTATCACCTTAGAAAGGACTGGACGTACACTTATGGGTCGCAGATCCTTCGGCTCTTCTACCGTGCTAGATTTAGGAATCGGTTTCGTCCAGGCTTATTTCCAAGCTACAGGGAAAACACTTGTCATAATGGAACTATGTGTTATGGTGGTGATTATGGACAAACACTGGCAGTGTAAGCTTAACCATCTCAACATATAGGCCATCATATCCAGTAGCGCTTGTTTTTATGTCTACTCAATATAGTTTTACCAATTATATCCTCAGATACGGGTTGCAGAGAAAATGTACTACTAGAACTTTTGTTAGAGTTGAAAAAAAATATTTTATTTATTTATTATTAGGAAAACTATCGACTTATTATAACTTAACTTAGGGACAAAAAAGTATGTATAAAAAAGAGTCATTGACAAGTCTCCACAGATACAAGTTACTTGATTATCTAAATTCACACACAATGTTTTAGCTAGGTGCTTAATCATAATTAATCTAGAATTTACCGTATTAGAGTTCTATTAAAACTCTTGATTGATAATAAATTAGATACTGCACACTATTATATACGAATAATTCTTATTTTTTTCAAATCAAGTTTTTGGTTTTTATTTTTATCGTATGCAAAATGTAATTTTTTTTTCACGGTATTTGGTGACAACTTACCTTTTTATGTCCCAAACACACTGTAGTTTTTTTGATTTGAAAAATTTTTTTTTTTACCTTATTTTGACTTAATATCGAAAAAGCACCCTAATTTTCAATCGAAAATTCTCTCGTCAAAATATATACATTACTATGGTAAATGTTCTCAGAAAATGAAAAGAAACTTTTGGAATCTACACAGCAAGGTACAAACTTGACTATATTTTAATCTGTATCAATCAGCTCTAATTTTAAATAATAGTTTGAATTTTTCACATAAACTTTGAGGTTATGTGAAAAAAGTGTTATAACAAAAGTTTTAGTTCATTTTATTACCTACAACTTTATCATTTTTCTTTTTTCCATAGGACTGTTAGTTAGCCGTATTTTTAAATAATCTTAACCCCCCCATCCCCTTCCCAACCTCAGATCGCCCGTAATTAATTTTTTCTTTCATTGTTGTCATATTCTCTTCCTTTTCCAATGGGTTTCATCCTACTATTTTTTTTTCACTTTTTACCATTTTCAGAGGCTTCTGCCCTGGTCTATAGCTATATTATGTTTACAAAAATCAAAATAGCGATCCTAATAGTTTTTAATTTAGGAATTGTTTACCCGTGCGAAGCCGGGCGGAGCGCTAGTATTTAATATTAAGGTTTTTTTGCGAAATGTATTATTATTCATGCAGTGAATGTAATGTTTGTACAAAATGGAACCTGTAGTGTTTCCGGCCAACGCGTACGCCATCCCTATGATGGGCAGCTCGTCCCTCGGCGTCGGCAGGTGCGCGGCCAGCCGGTACAGGTCCCGCCGGCCGCGCCGGTGCCGGACCACCGCCGCCGCCGCCGCCGCCGCCGCCAACAGGAACAACACGATCATTGCGCTCGGTATTATTTAGCTATTATCTGTTTGTGTACAGCTCTATACTGTACACGTTATATACACTCCATCTCATCCGAATGTGTGACTTTTTAATTGTCTTAATTTATATTAGGCCGCCGCGCGCCGCGGCATTGACGCAATATTAAAAATGTCGTAGATACTAATGTAGTTGTTTGTACTATTGTTCACATAATGTATGCGTTCTCATGGTTAACATAACATATGACGCGGATACAAATTAAAACGTTCGGAAAAATAATAGTTCGGCGCACTCACACTCATACACACACACACGAACACACACACACACACACACTAATGGAACATACCTACCTACTTATGTGTGTAGCACAAGTCCTTTTCTACATAGCCTCGGAACAGTAGTACTATTGGGGAACCGTCATAATCAACGTCATCATCATTATGTCAGAAACAAAACGTTCACAGCTGGACACTCGCGTCCACAATTCATCTTTTATATGGTATAATAAACCTTTTTTTGGCGGCCGAGATCTCCCTCGAGGACGATCGGCGCGGGGGGTCATGACACGGCCGAGATCTCTCGCGAGGACGATCGGCGCGGGGGGTCGTGACACGGCCGAGATCTCCCGCGAGGACGATCGGCGCCGGGGGTCGTGACACGGCCGAGATCTCCCGCGAGGACGATCGGCGCCGGGGGTCGTGACACGGCCGAGATCTCCCGCGAGGACGATCAGCGCGGGGGGTCGTGACACGGCCGAGATCTCCCGCGAGGACGATCGGCGCCGGGAGTCGTGACACGGCCGAGATCTCCCGCGAGGACGATCGGCGCCGGGGGTCGTGACACGGCCGAGATCTCCCGCGAGGACGATCGATTATGGAACAGGATATGGAACAGCATTCGAGTATGAATTACGTAAAGGATTGTTTGGTTTCCTTTTGTTAATTATTATAAGCTTGCGTTTGACCACTGTCTCACCCGATGTTAAGTGATGACGTTCTCTAAGATGTAGCACGCAAACCTAGAAGGTACCTATTCACCCGTGACTTGAAGACTCCAGGGTTGTACTTGTCGGGAGACATAGACTCGGCCAACGAGTTCCATGCATTGGCTGTACGCACTAAGAAAGTGGAAGCAAAACGCTTCGTACGTATAGGTGGTATATCTACCATACAGCGATTTCTATATTAAATTATAGCTCATAACAATTTCATTTGCATAAACGTATGATAAAGGCAGATGGTCCGCCGCGGCGTCTGTGTATTAAACAAAATGTATGCCACATATTATTGTATTACATCACAACTTTGAGAATTATAATCCCACTGCGAATTTGTGACAGTAAAATATCCCTGTGGTTCGGCGGGTTCCTGCTAAGTTTTTGTTCTTCATCCATTCAAACACTTCCACGATGAAATGTTGTGTTAATTATCCGTTTCATTTCTGCTAAAACTAGAATAAGTGTGATGTAGTGGTATCACTCTGGCACTTACAATATTTTCTAATTTAGAACAGTATTGGTAAAAATATCGATCAATATTTACTTACAGGTGAAAAATAATTCCAATATTTCGGAGATTTTAGGTTTTTGACTGGTTTTTGCACCGATAATCGCCCGCGGTGACTAGGTACTTCCTAGTAGGCTAGATCCTCACAGCCCCGTGCGGACTGATAGTCTTCCTTCACCTTGATATGTCGAGGACAAGCTTACATATTGTAAAATATTAAGAGAAAATATAATATTGTGTGATCGTCGGTCAATGATGCCGACGCCACCACACTGGGCACATGTACATGCTGGGCTCGCGTGCACCACGTTGTCGTTGACAACACCCTAGGGCTCGCGTGCACCACGTTGTCGTTGACAACACCCTAGGGCTCGCGTGCACCACGTTGTGGTTGACAACGCCCTAGAGCTCGCGTGCACCACGTTGTCGTTGACAACACCCTAGGGCTCGCGTGCACCACGTTGTCGTTGACAACACCCTAGGGCTCGCGTGCACCACGTTGTCGTTGACAACACCCTAGGGCTCGCGTGCACCACGTTGTCGTTGACAACACCCTAGACCTCGCGTGCACCACGTTGTCGTTGACAACACCCTAGGGCTCGCGTGCACCACGTTGTCGTTGACCACACCCTAGACCTCGCGTGCACCACGTTGTCATTGACAACACCCTAGGGCTCGCGTGCACCACGTTGTCATTGACAACACCCTAGAGCTCGCGTGCACCACGTTGTCATTGACAACACCCTAGGGCTCGCGTGCATCACGTTGTCGTTGACAACACCCTAGGGCTCGCGTGCACCACGTTGTCGTTGACAACACCCTAGAGCTCGCGTGCACCACGCAGGTAATTCGGCCCTAGAGGTATGGGCTGCTATAGCTTAGTTGGACAAAGCCACAGGATGGTATTCTGTAGTCGTGAGTTCAAGCCCCACTAGGAGCCGATTTTTTTTAAATAACATATCTGTAAACTCTAAGGCTTTCACGGCCGGCGTTGCATGTTGTATGTATTGCTTCCGGGCGGTTTGGCCGTGGCCTAAGTGAAACTTGTGTTCGCAAAAAGTTGTGTTCGGGAAACAGCCCGCAAGCAATACATACAACAAACATATTTTCTATCAATAACGTTTTTGTTCCTCATAACATTGCATAGAACTGATATTACGGTGAAGTAGATAGTACAAAACGATGTTTATTTGATAATTGAGCAGATTACGCTGCTGCACAGCTACAGCTACCTCTGCGGGCGCAGGCAGCGTGTTCGTCTGGAAGATGATTTTTCCTCTTGGTGTAACACAACAGCTGGTGTACCGCAGGGGGGCCTTCTCTCTCCTCTTCTGTTTTCGTTATTTATGAACTCTATTTCTTCAAATTTTACTTCTTCCTACCACTTATATGCAGACGACCTTCAGATATATTTCCAGGCTCCCTTAGATGACATAACAGAGGCTACACAAATCATAAACACTGACCTTGACATTATAAGGCATTGGAGCAATTCTTTTGGATTGCAAGTTAATCCTGTAAAGACTCAAGTTCTAGACTTATTACTGAACTAAATTGGACAACGCTTCCTTGTGTTGTTTTTGGCGGGACATCCATTCCATATAGCGAGGCTGTCAAGCATTTGGGGCTAACTTTGGATCGGTGTATGAATTGGAAACTTCAAATACACACTACCAGCCGTAAGCTACAAGCGTCTGCAGCATCATTAAGAAGAATGCGCAACTTTCTTCCTACAGCCACCAACATTGTGTTAGCTCAATCTCTCTCACTTCCCACACTAGACTACGCCGACGCCTGCTGTCTAGAACTCACAGAGGAACGATTCAACAAGCTTGAGCGACTCCAACATTTTTGCATAAGATGTATATTTGTGTCGCGCGAGTATGGCCATGTCTCCCGGCGCCGTTCTAAGCTCGCGCGGCTCCCGGTTCGTCTTCGCCGGAACACTCATATTCTCTCTCTACTCTATAACATAAGATGTATATTTGTGTTGCGCGAGTATGGCCATGTCTCCCGGCGCCGTTCTAAGCTCGCGCGGCTCCCGGTTCGTCTTCGCCGGAACACTCATATTCTCTCTCTACTCTATAACATAAGATGTATATTTGTGTCGCGCGAGTATGGCCATGTCTCCCGGCGCCGTTCTAAGCTCGCGCGGCTCCCGGTTCGTCTTCGCCGGAACACTCATATTCTCTCTCTACTCTATAACATAAGATGTATATTTGTGTTGCGCGAGTATGGCCATGTCTCCCGGCGCCGTTCTAAGCTCGCGCGGCTCCCGGTTCGTCTTCGCCGGAACACTCATATTCTCTCTCTACTCTATAACATAAGATGTATATTTGTGTCGCGCGAGTATGGCCATGTCTCCCGGCGCCGTTCTAAGCTCGCGCGGCTCCCGGTTCGTCTTCGCCGGAACACTCATATTCTCTCTCTACTCTATAACATAAGATGTATATTTGTGTCGCGCGAGTATGGCCATGTCTCCCGGCGCCGTTCTAAGCTCGCGCGGCTCCCGGTTCGTCTTCGCCGGAACACTCATATTCTCTCTCTACTCTATAACATAAGATGTATATTTGTGTGGCGCGAGTATGGCCATGTCTCCCGGCGCCGTTCTAAGCTCGCGCGGCTCCCGGTTCGTCTTCGCCGGAACACTCATATTCTCTCTCTACTCTATAACATAAGATGTATATTTGTGTCGCGCGAGTATGGCCATGTCTCCCGGCGCCGTTCTAAGCTCGCGCGGCTCCCGGTTCGTCTTCGCCGGAACACTCATATTCTCTCTCTACTCTATAACATAAGATGTATATTTGTGTCGCGCGAGTATGGCCATGTCTCCCGGCGCCGTTCTAAGCTCGCGCGGCTCCCGGTTCGTCTTCGCCGGAACACTCATATTCTCTCTCTACTCTATAACATAAGATGTATATTTGTGTCGCGCGAGTATGGCCATGTCTCCCGGCGCCGTTCTAAGCTCGCGCGGCTCCCGGTTCGTCTTCGCCGGAACACTCATATTCTCTCTCTACTCTATAACATAAGATGTATATTTGTGTCGCGCGAGTATGGCCATGTCTCCCGGCGCCGTTCTAAGCTCGCGCGGCTCCCGGTTCGTCTTCGCCGGAACACTCATATTCTCTCTCTACTCTATAACATAAGATGTATATTTGTGTTGCGCGAGTATGGCCATGTCTCCCGGCGCCGTTCTAAGCTCGCGCGGCTCCCGGTTCGTCTTCGCCGGAACACTCATATTCTCTCTCTACTCTATAACATAAGATGTATATTTGTGTCGCGCGAGTATGGCCATGTCTCCCGGCGCCGTTCTAAGCTCGCGCGGCTCCCGGTTCGTCTTCGCCGGAACACTCATATTCTCTCTCTACTCTATAACATAAGATGTATATTTGTGTCGCGCGAGTATGGCCATGTCTCCCGGCGCCGTTCTAAGCTCGCGCGGCTCCCGGTTCGTCTTCGCCGGAACACTCATATTCTCTCTCTACTCTATAACATAAGATGTATATTTGTGTGGCGCGAGTATGGCCATGTCTCCCGGCGCCGTTCTAAGCTCGCGCGGCTCCCGGTTCGTCTTCGCCGGAACACTCATATTCTCTCTCTACTCTATAACATAAGATGTATATTTGTGTCGCGCGAGTATGGCCATGTCTCCCGGCGCCGTTCTAAGCTCGCGCGGCTCCCGGTTCGTCTTCGCCGGAACACTCATATTCTCTCTCTACTCTATAACATAAGATGTATATTTGTGTCGCGCGAGTATGGCCATGTCTCCCGGCGCCGTTCTAAGCTTTACGTATTTAAAGCCGAAGTCATAAAGTTTTACTTAAATTAATAAAGCTGACGTTGTGTATTATATTAGAATCATAACGACTGTAATTTTATATAATGTATAAGATTTATGAAACTTATTTTCTCTTTTTTCTTATTTTTATATACTCACTTATTTTATTTATTTTTAATAAATCAATCAATCAAATTTTTATTTCAGATTATAATAAATCCATCGTGGGTTTTTCAATTCACATTATTAAATAAAAATAAAAATTACACAGAATTAAATAAAATTTAACAAAATTAAGTCAAGTAGGTAGTACAAATTAGTCTTATTATAAATTAAAAACAAACATGAGAAGAACAAAGAATTTCTAACATTAAGGTTTATACCTTAATGTATTATAACTTGAGTTTTATAACTTGATCTATTATTTTGCATGACGTTGCGATGGCAGCACATGCATTTTTATTAAGTGGTTGAGGATAGGACCGTCTACTCTATCTGCCGCTACTGTCAGGTAGGTGTCGCGGCTGTCGCGCACGCGCCGCATCAGGGACGCCGCACTGCACACGCAAAATGGCAGAGAATCCATCGGTGCGTGCTCCGCAAACACACCTGATGCGCTGCAGAAACGCGGCAGCCCCAACAGCATCCTGAAAGCGTTATTGTATTGTGCTCGTAGGGCACTCAAGGCTTTTTGAGTACAGTCTATCCACAAGCTACAGGTGTAACATGACTGACAAAACGCTTTGAGAAGCGTTAATTTGACGTCTCTCGAACACCTGGCACCTGGTACCTGCGGACCAACATGTCACCCCGCACTGCGAGCGCCCGCGCTCCCTTCCGATACCCATGTCATCGTTCAGTGTGCCAGTGGTCCAGTGTCCAAGTGTTTCATATACGAGACCGTTTCGGGTGGAGCCCCAGCTGGCCGCACCTCTGGAACGCATGGATAGTATTTTGCGCGCGCTTTAAAAGCCATTAATTCGCTTTTTGAGGCATTATATCTAAGACTAAGTGTGTGTTTGTATAATTCTCACAAATGTTTACCAATTTGCGAAGAGCACTGATCGAAGGGCTCAGCGACACCACATCATCAGCATAACTAATATTATTTATTAACTTGCCATCTATAGAGCATCCCACCCTGGCGTTACTGAGCTCACCGATCAGACGATTCACATAAAAGTTAAAAAGTTTCGGCGAGGTTAGCCGACGACTGCAAACAAGCATTTAAACATTGTATTGGTCAAACATAGTGAATGACCATTATAAGATATATCGTACATAACCCCGGCGCGAGACGTTCCTGCGCCTGCGCGCCATTGTGCCGGCGCGAACTGTAACAAGCGATCTCACGCGCACGTCAGGTGTGACGTGCGCACGCGCCCATTGTTCTACACCGAGAACAACAATGTATAATAATTAACTACAGCTTATACACTTCCTAGAACGACACGATGGTTTCACGAGTCATAAAAACATGGGAACTGATACAGCCGGTTACTGATGCTTCACGTCAGTCGAGGTTTCCGTTCCAACTGGTTCTATGATATACTAGCCGCGCCCCGCGGTTGTCCAGGGTATAAGCTATCTCTATACCAAATTTTATCGAAATCAGTGTAGCGCGTGAAGAGGTACGTTTGTTACTTCTTCATACATACACACTTATACACACACATACACTGGTTACACACCTATTTCATCAACTGTCTAGACCTGATTTGTTTTGGATCGGTGTTCCTCATCCTGCTTTTCCTTTGAGCGCGGTTATGTGGAGTCGGGAGATCTTTAGCTGGCGTGCGCGTGCGCGTGCGCGTGCGCGTGCGCGGGCGCGGGCGCGGGCGCGGGCGCTTTGTCTCTGGCTAGGTGGTGGGTGTACCGTATGATGGTCCGGGCGTGTTTGTGTGTGTGCGGGTGTACCATTGCAAGCTGTTGCTAATTGACCTTTTCATACATTGTTATGCTAATGCCTATCGTTAGCCGCTCAGTAAACTCGTGCTCTAGTACAGGAGTCGTCCCAACATCTCCCGGAGCCTCCACCGTGACACCCGGGCGTACCAGTGGAGCTGGAGCGACTCCATCTTAACTATGACAGACCGATCTCCTTTCTACCGACTTTCTCGAACATCTTACAAAAGCTAATTAATAATACACTCGTAAAGTACTAGAATAAATACGACTCAATATATAAAGCACAGCTCGGTTTCAGGCAAGGCTTGTGAACCGACGCGAGCATGCAGTTACGTCGCACAGCGCAATAGTTACAATAGAGGTAGATAGAGGGCGGAAATGTATCACAATGATTGTAGACTTACAAAAGGCTTTTTTAAATCTAGAAATGACCGAAGTCTACGTTAGAAGTTAAAGGCCGCGCGGGCGACGCCGCGGGGCGCAGCCGGTCTACACAAATGATAAATGATGATAATTAACATTTTTTGTGTCCAATTATATTATAATGATATGCTTTATATATCGCTGTCTATATAATGCCGAAGTCGAGAGCACAAGCGCGGATCGTATCCGGGAGGAGGCGATACTCGTGTGATGACTAGCTGCCCCCGCGGTTTCACCCGTGTACTATAGGGCTCTCCCGTTACCGTACATTTTTCTCGCATTTCCTAAGTTTCTCTCTCTCCATAATATATGTACTTCGTTGTGCCTTGACGAGAATATTGATAAACCCGCCGAAGCGGTCCGGCCGCTCCCGCGTCGGGCTGAGCGACTACTTGCGCGACCCGCTCCTACCTATACAACATTCCCGTCCCCGCGGGAACAACAAGCGACCCGACTCATCATCGGCGGAGTGGACGGGAGCCATGATGCTGCTGTGGCTCCTGGCGCTGGTCGGCGCGGCGTGGGCAGCGGCCGCCAGGTTCCGCCGGAGGAACATGTACGCGCTGGCCGCGGCGATCCCCGCGCCGGCGGGAGAACTGCCCCTCATCGGAGTCGCGCACCTCCTGGCCGGGAACACAGAAGGTTAGTTGTTACGAGCGGACCTGGGTAGGTACCTAGTTATTTACAATAGTTGTAACCGATCGAGTCACAGATCGGTCGGGCGGTCGCGCGCGCGCGGCGCTGGCGGACGACGCGGGGTTCGTGACAAGAGCGAGTTGCTCACCGACGCGGACGCGGTCATTATCGTAGTGACAGTTGCGCGCGCACGTCGCGGCCGCGGCGCCCGAGGAGCCGGAGCGTGGCGACTCCTGGACGTCCTCGAGCGCCGGTGGATCTCACCAGGAGCAACAGTCGACGGGGGATCGCTCCCGTCCCGTACCATCCGTCGATCCGCCACAGGAAGCGGTCGCGTGTTCGGTTCTCCGTAAATATTTTTCTCTAAAGTTGCACCCAATACGCGATATACTACGTCAAATGTTCTTCTGAGTGAGTGAAACAACCCTACTTCTCTCTCGGTTTGCAGCCGCAAGTGTCCTCCCACCGAATAGGAAGGGTCGAAATTAGAACGGGACGTTGTAATACACATCAATCAAGTGCGAGGAGCACACACTCGCGCGCATCTCGGCCCCGCCCGCCGCCTGCTGTCTAGTGCGTGTACATGCACCCACACATCTTATTAGTGCAAGTAGGCCTACAGTGAATACTTTAAGCTGCCCGGCGGGAAAATGATTGGGAAAGTGAATCGCACGCCGCCTTCAACGTTTAGCACCCCAACACACAGTCACCCCGTTTCGGATACTGAGTACTGACCCAACACGAGAAAATCAGGGTAAGAGACCTACTCGTCCAGTGAATAGAAGACGCGGGCGGCGATCAGCGACGAGATAAGACAAATGATGTCACACTTGAACAAAACACACTGTGACAGGTGATAAGATAGATAAGTCAAGTAAAATCTTTTGAAGCACAAATAAATGTATTTAACTCGGAACGGAAAAGTATGGCGAAGCAAGTCGCTCAATATCAAGAAAAAATAGACAACATGGAGAGATTTTCCTTGAAAACATCCATTGAAATACGTAACGTGCCTAAAAAACCTAACGAGTCTAAAGAAAACCTGCTGCAGTACTTTGAAAACTTCACAAGAGTACTGCAGGTGACCTGCGAGAAGAACGAACTCAAAGACTTGTGTCGATTGCCCGCCAAACAAGACTCCCCAACCTCTACGATAGTCGTTGAATTTACAAATACGCGGTCCAGATCTAGCCTCCTGGGTGCAGTTAAACGTTTCAAGGAATCCAGATCTGATCAGCTCAACTCAAAAAATGTAGGCTTTGCGGGGCAAAGCACACCTCCTTATGGCTCCGAGAGATTATCAGCAGAGAGTAAAAGACTACATTTTCTAGCGCGGGAACTAGCGAAATCTGAGAATTATGCCCACTGCTGGGTCTCGAATGGAAAAGTATTTCTCCGAAAATGTGATGGCGCGCCTTTTATTGCCCTAAAAGATGAAGAACACATCCATTCGTCGAGCCCCTGGCTGGTCGTGGTCGTGTCGTCTGCTGCATGGAGATAGCTTCGATATTACCTCATTTCAAGATGTATTTACATAAACAAAAGTGCTTTTATATAGATAACCATTTTGTCTACTTTAAAAAATTACATACGCTGTTCAAATACACAACACTAACTTACAAGTGTACCCCCCCCCCCCCCCCCCCACTCACTAACAAACGCTTACCTGACATCCATCACAGCCCGCTATCAACAAACAAACAGATAATAATAACAAACGTTACTCTTACACCTTTAATAGGAAAATCAGCTAACACTTTAACACTCACCCTCCACGCTGCACGACACATAAACTGCATGGAGACGCCATGATGTGTACGCTACTGCATACGCGCGAGGTAATCAGCTGTTCTCTTAAACATATATATGTTCCGTGTTCAATCAGACCGGCTGCTTATCCGTCTTAGCCTGCTTTTTGTAACTGGGATTATAAACGTATCTTTATGTAAACATACCAATCTAATAATATTTAACTCAAACAACAATCAATTATTTCACCTAGATAGTGGTCAAACGCCTGCCTATTGTGAATAAAAAAAAAAAACCTTTTTAACCGTTAGATCATCACAAGCCAAGGAGTTTTTTTTTCGCGAGTGAAAAGGTTCCTTCTAAGTTTGCGTGCTCCACCTTAGACCGCGTCGTCGCTTAACATCAGGTGAGACAGTGGTCAAACGCAGGCTTATAACCTTTAAAAAAAAAAAAAAAGAGTTCGAGCGGATGTTTTGTTATGGTGAGTCGATTGATATGACTTCAATTACATATGTTAATGATAAGTACGTGACGGTTAATGGTATCACAACATTGTTACTTATCGCCCAAGTTTTAGTGTCCGTATTATATATATTTAGCGTACATTTAGATATTGTTTTTATCGTTCAGTATTAATAATTAGATAATGGATAACATTTCCATTGTAGTTAATAATATTGACGAAATATCACCATGAAGAGTGCAGAACATTCATGAATTACCCGAACAATAAACTAAAAATTTTAAATCAAAATATTAGAAGTGTTTTGTGCAATTTTTCAAATTTTTTAGTACTTTTAACTAGAATATCAGTAAAACCAGATTTATTAATCCTGACGGAACGCTGGCTTGGTTCTGCAGCGTTTCTACCTCAAGCTAATGGCTACATAACACACCACACTAAGGAAATGAAGAACCAAAATGATGGAATTATTGTCTATAGTAGGGTTGGTCTTAGTTGTGAAACTTTCGAACACAATCTCATAGACGCGTCATGTCTTGTCACAAAAATAAATAATGAATTTATTGTGATTTCAATTTATCGCTCCCCTTCGTACCGTGACATGTCGGAATTCTTAAAATCATTAGACAATTCGCTCGACTTATACAAAAACAATAAAAATGTTATAATTGTTGGTGACATAAATATAAACATTTTATCAGATTGAGAAAAGGAGCCTCTGGAATACCTAGACTTATTGGCTATACACGGCATTCTTCCTGCACACATACTACCCACAACAGACAGAAGTCGCATTGATCACTTTACGATACGACCTGTGTATGAGTGATGCAATACTTTAGTGATACAGAATACTGTAACAGATCATTATTCAATATTTCTAAGCATTGATACGAAACAAAATAAAATATGTTCTCCTCGAACAATAGCAAAAATAAATTACTCCGAAATATCCAATCAAATAAGTTCCACAGATTTTTTTCCACTTTTCAACTGCACAGATTGTAATCTGGCTACAGAACAATTTAATAGCATATTGTCGACGATAATTTTACAAAACTCATTGCCAAGTAAAGGCACATTTATTGTCATGTTCCTTAGACGAAAGAGTCCTGGGTTCCATGGTGCGGGTCTCGAGCCTAGTTTGGGATCCAGGTGCTCCATTACATCTATGTTCGGAAATGCCTTTTCCTAAATAAATATATTTTCATTTCATTTCATTTGTCAGGCCATGTCACCGAAAAAAATGTCGCTTTTGAGCTTCTGAGCATCCGAGACAGCTTATCGAGTAGCCGGCGCGCATCACTGTGCTGCGCTGTGTGCTGTGTGCTCTGTGCTCGGAAGGCGCGGTTGGGACGTGTTTGATACAAAATGCGGTTCCGGTCGCCGGAATGCGGTATCGAGAGATGAGAACGAGTCGACTCGGGCTCATTATGGGTCACGTGGATATCACGCGCGTGTGACTCGCGACTCGCGGCGCCGCGAGTCGCGAGTCACAGAAACGATTAATCTATCGCAAGCCAAGTTTCCCGATCGCATATCTAACTGTGACCGTGCTCGTGGTGGACATTTATGAGACATCATTTTTCTTTCATAATTGCCTAAACTTACTTTTTAATAGAATAAAAATTTGAATCATTATCATCGTAATGTATTCATTTATTTTGACTTACAAAAGGCAGCTCTTGTTGAAAACCCCTCCGACGAAGAATTCGTTTATCCAAAAAATGTCTTTTATTAGAGAGGTATTACGGTCAACGTTTAAGTTAACGGTTTAAAATACGATACACTATATCGGTAATTAGTAGATTTCTATACGAATGTCACGGGGCAGTTCCAAGTCTCGGGAGTGAACAGGCCCTCGGCTATACCTAAGGGTGTTTAATGCCGTGTGCTCGGAGTGAACAGGCCCTCGGCTATACCTAAGGGTGTTTAATGCCGTGTGCTCGGAGTGAACAGGGCCTCGGCTATACCTAAGGGTGTTTAATGCCGTGTGCTCGGAGTGAACAGGCCCTCGGCTATACCTAAGGGTGTTTAATGCCGTGTGCTCGGAGTGAACAGGGCCTCGGCTATACCTAAGGGTGTTTAATGCCGTGTGCTCGGAGTGAACAGGCCCTCGGCTATACCTAAGGGTGTTTAATGCCGTGTGCTCGGAGTGAACAGGCCCTCGGCTATACCTAAGGGTGTTTAATGCCGTGTGCTCGGAGTGAACAGGGCCTCGGCTATACCTAAGGGTGTTTAATGCCGTGTGCTCGGAGTGAACATGCCCTCGGCTATACCTAAGGGTGTTTAATGCCGTGTGCTCGGAGTGAACAGGGCCTCGGCTATACCTAAGGGTGTTTAATGCCGTGTGCTCGGAGTGAACAGGCCCTCGGCTATACCTAAGGGTGTTTAATGCCGTGTGCTCGGAGTGAACAGGGCCTCGGCTATACCTAAGGGTGTTTAATGCCGTGTGCTCGGAGTGAACAGGCCCTCGGCTATACCTAAGGGTGTTTAATGCCGTGTGCTCGGAGTGAACAGGGCCTCGGCTATACCTAAGGGTGTTTAATGCCATGTGCTCGGAGTGAACAGGCCCTCGGCTATACCTAAGGGTGTTTAATGCCGTGTGCTCGGAGTGAACAGGCCCTCGGCTATACCTAAGGGTGTTTAATGCCGTGTGCTCGCAGTGAACAGGGCCTCGGCTATACCTAAGGGTGTTTAATGCCGTGTGCTCGGAGTGAACAGGGCCTCGGCTATATCTAAGGGTGTTTAATGCCGCGTGCTCGCAGTGAACAGGGCCTCGGCTATACCTAAGGGTGTTTAATGCCGTGTGCTCGGAGTGAACAGGGCCTCGGCTATACCTAAGGGTGTTTAATGCCGTGTGCTCGGAGTGAACAGGGCCTCGGCTATACCTAAGGGTGTTTAATGCCGTGTGCTCGGAGTGAACAGGGCCTCGGCTATACCTAAGGGTGTTTAATGCCGTGTGCTCGGAGTGAACAGGCCCTCGGCTATACCTAAAGGTGTTCAATGCCGTGTGCTCGGAGTGAATAGGGCCTCGGCTATACCTAAGGGTGTTTAATGCCGTGTGCTCGGAGTGAACAGGGCCTCGGCTATACCTAAGGGTGTTTAATGCCGTGTGCTCGGAGTGAACAGGCCCTCGGCTATACCTAAAGGTGTTCAATGCCGTGTGCTCGGAGTGAATAGGGCCTCGGCTATACCTAAGGGTGTTTAATGCCGTGTGCTCGGAGTGAACAGGGCCTCGGCTATACCTAAGGGTGTTTAATGCCGTGTGCTCGGAGTGAACAGGGCCTCGGCTATACCTAAGGGTGTTTAATGCCGTGTGTTGCTCTACTGTGGACCTCTTACTAGAAATTGCTAGGAAATAAAATAATTGTACAAAGATCGCCGCTTTTAGTTCCATTATCAAACATTCACAAACAAATCAGGTTGGTTATGGTGAGAGAACGAAGATGGCTATGGTCTATGGTGATGCAAGCTGGCGGAGTTTTAAGACCAGCCTCGTAAAATACCGTAGGTGTCTCTATACGTGATGGGTTTTTGGAGAAAGCCAAGTCGAAACCACAACAGTTAGTGAAACGTCGTGAAAGGAGTCGAGCCCTCGACTCAGAAGAAAACAATAACCGCGTTATTCATTTTTTCAATAAATGTTTACTTTTGACGGAAACGGACCCGAACGATTTAAAAAAAACACTTTGTATTATTGAACCAATGGACTCTGTTACTGATAAGGACCAATCTTTGCAAATAAATGTGTTACTAAAATTAATGGAAATAGCAAACTTTCACCAGTTTATTTAATCGGTTCTACACCAACTATGCCTCGAACGCACCTGTTCATCATCTCCAAAACACGTACAATAAACTGCCACCATCGATAGACATATTTCGATACAATAAAAACTCATTCAAGAAAGTTATTGAGTGTAATAAATGACCCGGCAAAGGTAAAATAACACGAAACATCTTACACAAAACACGTTGTGATGCGACAATATGTACATGGTACTGCATTAACATAATTATATCTGGCGCGCCTATATAGCGGCACAGACTGTCTCACATTAATGTTATACCTATATAATGGAAATCCGTTTTTGGCTGTAGGTAACAATGACATACATCAAACTCTGTTCATTAAGAGATGTGGATTTTGTAAAATAATAAAATAAAATAAAATAAATAACACGGAAGAAAACTCATCTTACATTCAAACTTTTTGGTCGTTATGTGTGAAACTCATTTGTCTTATTAGCGGGATACTGTGGTGATACTAAAAATGTGAAGAAAGAATTCCATTCCTATGTTTTCGAATAATTGTTTTGTTTCGAATTGAGTTGTTTGGTTTTTGTGATTTGTGTGATTTTTTGTGTTGGTTTATATATATATATTTTTTTTTAAATTGGGAATAGGCAGGCGTTTGACCACTATCTCACCTGATGTTAAGTGATGATGCGGTCTACGATGGAGCACGCCTGCCTAGAAGGTACCTATTCACTCGTGACTTGAAGATACCCAGGTCGTATTTTTTCGGAAATACAGATTTAGGCAATGAGTTTCATTCGTTAGCTGTACGCACTAAGAATGTGGAAGCAAAACGCTTCGTGCGACAAGTTGGAACGTCCACCATGTATGGATGTCGCATTGCCGTCCGTCTGGTCGTGCTAAGATGGAATGGGGATGGCGGAATCAAATTATGCAACTCCAGAGCGCACTCCCCGAAATGTATCCGATAAAAAACCGATAAACTAGCGACATTACGTCGATGCTGCAGGCTTTGGAGTCTCCTCTCGAACAGAGAGTCGTTGTTGATGAGCCTTTTAGCTCGTCTCTCTATCGACTCAAGAGCCTCAAGTTGGTACTTAGCCGAACCATCCCACAAATGAGAACAGTACTCCATACACGATCGAACCTGTGCTTGATACAAGTTGAGCAGCTGTTCCGGTGTAAAGTACTGTTTCACCTTTGCAAGGACTCCCAGTTTTTTGGCTGCCAACTGAGCTTTAGACTCAATGTATGACCCAAAATTGAGCGTCGAGTTCAAGGAGACACCAAGTATGTCTAGATGGTCAGTTATCGGCACGGATACATCACGGATATCATATGATATATATATATATATATATATATATATATATATATATGGTATATATGACAGTAAAAAGGTCTTTCTAAGAATGGATTTATCAAATAGTGAACGATTTGATAAATTGACTTTCGCTACACTCAGGGCTCTTCTTGTGAACCATTCGCTTCGCTAGAGGCTAATCCCTCTCTAGAACCCTTCGCTCGTTGCTTGCGTTTCATGACGACTACATGATAGCATACAAGTCTAATACCTACTATAGGAATGTGTGTCCTGCCGGACCGATCTGTAGCCGACCCGGACCGATCTGTAGCCGCCCCGGACCGATCTGTAGCCGGCCCGGACCGATCTGTAGCCGGCCCGGACCGATCTATAGCCGGCCCGGACCGATCTGTAGCCGGCCCGGACCGATCTATAGCCGGCCCGGACCGATCTGTAGCCGGCCCGGACCGATCTGTAGCCGGCCCGGACCGATCTGTAGCCGACCCGGACCGATCTGTAGCCGGCCCGGACCGATCTGTAGCCGGCCCGGACCGATCTATAGCCGGCCCGGACAGCGGCTCGCGGCGGGGTGGGGTCCGGGGGGTGTATTCGAGTTAGTACGTAGACGTGTACTGAGCACGGAGTTTTGGAAATTCCATCCCTAAGGGGGGAAATCGGGAAAAAGAGATTGTATGAAACTTCTTTATTTTTGAACTTTTGACAAGGAAATTTCGTATATATACTTATGTAGGAAATTCAAAATATAAAAATGTTTAAATAAAATACCCCAGGGGTGCATTGGGGGTTGACAGCTTAAGTGGAAAGTTTTTTATTTATGAAGTTAAAGTGTCGTCGCTAGTGAAAGTTACTATATTATATACTATAAGTAGTTCGTTAAATGGTTAAAATAATATTATGAAAACTTTTGCCCCAGGGCTGTATTAAATACTTCCGACTTTGCATATAAGTAGGTTATTTAATGGAACTTTTTTTACCAGAGGTGCATTAGGAGTAGAAATAATATTGAATGTTTGAATGTTCTTTATTTATAAAACTGTAGTGAAAATTGTCACTGTGTTTTCTAATTGAGAGATAAACATCCTTTATGTATCAAAATGTACAGTAATATTAGATTTATTGAACTCGCTGAACTCAGGGACTAAATAGATGAAATTATAAACATTATTTAGCGTTTTCAGTGTTGGCGATTGCATCTATCGAGGAAGGTTTAAGGGTATATAATATCACGCTACTAACAATAAGAGCGGAGAAAAAAAATAAAAGTTTTGTAAAAACGGGAAAAAATATTGTTCTGAGTAACTGTAGGGACATGAAGTGGAAGCGTGGGCACAAAATCGCGTTCGCCGCGCCCGCTCCCGCGCCCGGTACCGTGTGTCCGCCGCGCCAGTCATCGCGCCCGCGCCCGGTACCGTGTGTCCGCCGCGCCAGTCACCGCGCCCGCGCCCGGTACCGTGTGTCCGCCGCGCCAGTCACCGCGCCCGCGCCCGCGCCCGGTACCGTGTGTCCGCACGTCAGCCCGCCACCCACTGGTATAACTACTCATTTACCTGATATACATTTCTACTGAATAAAATTCACTAAACAAAGGGAACGCAATATTCCTTATATAACTTTATCCGCTGCAGTCCACAACGTTTCCAGTAGGTAACAACTCCGCGAACGCTGTTCCGCCCCCGGAACACCCCCGGAACAGTCCGGGGGTGTTTGTATCGCCCGATCATTCTCCCGAGCCCGTGGACAGTAGCTATCTAACGTGGTTTTTGTTACAGATATTATGTCAAATATTGCGAAGATCAGCTACACGGCCATGGAGCACGGCGGAATGACAAGGTGCTGGCTATTCCACATTCTATTCTTCAGTGAGTATGTAGTTCAGTATCATCATCGTCATCAACTCAGCCATAGGACGTCCACCGCTGGACATGCGTCCCCCTCATCGATTTCCACAAGGACCGACCCGCAAACGCCCCTCACCCTCGACCTAAGTCCGGTCGTCTAGGTTTATTTTATTTATTTATTTAACAAAATCCACAGCTCTTAGGTGTAACAATACATGTAACATATATATTATGCTTATAGCCAATAACGGATTTACATTTTTTAATCATACTAATGCAACTATATGTAATTATTTTAAAATTGACAATTTATATATAATGTATGAACGACAATGAATGTATGTGTATGTGTGTGTGTGTGTGTGTGTGTGTGTGTGTGTGTGTGTGTGTGTGTGTGTGTGTGTGTGTCAGTTAGTGGTCAGTGTATATGGGTTGAATGTTTTTATGATTATGAACTCATCATTTATGAATAACCAAATTTAACCTTAGAGTATAAAATATGGAATGTTTTTTACTTCTTTGAGCCCAGTTCATCATAAAGTAGTTTGAAGACTCTACGCTGAAATATCTGTTTGCTATCATGGAAAATATCCAAACTACCAAACCTTTTGTTATAGCTGTGTTGTAACCTAGAGACTCGGGCATCCTGTGCGGAGTTAGTGTTAGCGTGCGCAACCGCAAATAAATTTGTGTGTCTTGTCCGTATTTTCGGGACAGAAAATCGTAAAACCTTTGTTGATAAATCCGGACAATCTATGTGACCGTTACATATGCCATGTAGGAAGGACATGTCAGCCGAAACCCGCCTACTTCTAAGCGTCATAAGATGGTGATGGAGACAAGATTCATGGTAGGTTTCAAAACTACGATAGCAGCGACAATTCTAATGCTTCACGAACTTACTCTGTGTATTTTCTATACTGTGAATGTAAATCATATAATGGGGGTTCCATGTTGTACTACAATATTCTAATATGCTTCTGACATAAGTATAGTATAATACCTTCAAGCAATTTATATCAAACAATGGTCGACTGACCCTTAACACAAAACCTCAACTCTTATAAGCCTTATTAACAATTATGTCTATATGTTCAGAAAACGTTAATTTTGAATCCACTTGGATACCGAGATCCCTGACAGAATTATATTTTAATATTTTATTATTATTGATTTGGTATGCATAATTAGTTGTGATTATTTTCCGGGTGAAGGAGACAAGTGAGCGTTTATTTAAATGTAATCCAATACGATTGTTAGCATAGTATTGACATAGTCTGTCAAGGTCTGCTTGAAGGGCGATACAGTCGGCGTTATTCCTCACTTTCATATAGACTTTGGTGTCATCGGCATACATGAGAACATGCGCGTGCTTAGAACATCCCCCTACTAAACGTTTATTATATTTGTATCCCCTCAAATGTATATTTATCATAAGAAACCTTTCGTGAAGTGAAAATAAATAATTATTCGATTCGATTGATTGATTTCTGTCTAAGTACGTAATCTTGAAACTACAGCTAAAAAATGAACTGTCGGTCGTTTTGTTCATCCCAAATGCTTGTATATAACGAGGAGCCCCTCGCCCCTCGCCGCTCGCCCCTCGCCGCTCGCACTCGCCCCCGACTCCCGACTCCGAGCGCGGCTCGGGGCGTCCCCCGGATGGGACACCGAGCGGGGTCTGCGTGTCGCTATGGACTTGTGGTATTAGAACGAGTGCGTACCCCCGACAAACAAATAATCCCACCAGCGCGGGCAAACCGGGGAATCGCACAGAGCATTCGAGTCATTACTACTTTATGTACATAAGTATATAGTGAGTCACCATAGAAACTAACGTCTCTATTTGAAATCAGTGGTTGTAGATCCTGTGGACTTAGAAATGCTACTGAAGGTGTGTTTGGAGAAAGATGACATCAACAGATTCATAAGAAATGTAATCGGAAACGGAAGCATCTTCGCCCCAGGTAATTTATATAAGTCGTATTCATCGTCATCATCGTCATCATCATCGCCTCGGTAGCGGGACGACCGCAGCTGGACACGAGCCCCCCGATCGCGGCCGACCTCTCCGTGCGGTCTCGGTGAGGCGTCCCGAGCTGTGCTCGCCTCGCCGCGGGCTCCACTCTACATTCGTCGTGCCCGGCGGCCGTCGGTACTGCGAACTATGTGCTCTACCGGCAGCACTGCACAGCAACTCGCACTCGCTGGCCCGCTAACCGTACCTACTACCGCCGCGCCGCCCCACGCCGCGCCGTGCCGCCCCGCCCCACGCCGTGCCGTGCCGCCCCGCCCCACGCCGTGCCGTGCCGCCCCGCCCCACGCCGTGCCGTGCCGCCCCGCTAGTTCAGTCAAATAAACTTTTAAATCAAAATTTAAGTCTAAAGGCTGCATTTTTATATTATGTAGTTTACATCATAGAAAAAAGATGTGTAAAGATGTTTGGGTGCGCAACCATCGGCAAGGGTTGAAAAAACTTTTTTGAATATTTCTTTTCGCAATTACTCATAAATGGTAAAAGTTAAGAAAAAGGTTCTGAACAACATTTGTAGAACTTAAAATTTTACATGAAAAACGTTGTATGAATTTTTTTCCCCAGTCAAAGTTAACCGAGTTATGAAGGTTTCCGAGTTTAAGAGATAAACGTAAATTTAAAAAAATCGCAGATAGTAGAAATATAAGTTATATATGTTTTTTTTTATTTTTAATTACATAAATAAAACCTAATCTATAATTTTAAAGATACAAATAATTTCTTTTTCGCTATATCAATTTGAAATTTTCAAATTGTTATTTTTTTTTCAATTAAAAGAAAAAATATTCAAAATTTTTTTTTAACCCTTGCCGGTGGTTGCGCACCCAATAATGTTTTACACGTTTTTTTTGTACAAATAAAACTACATAATATCAAAAATGCAGCCTTTAGACTGAAATTTTGATTTAAAAGTTTATTTGACTGGACTACGCCCCACGCCGCGCCGTGCCGCCCCGCCCCACGCCGCCCCGTGCCGCATCGTTCGAACATGGCCTAGTGACTAGTGCGGCGGATGGCACTGACGTTGTTAGAAGCACGCTTCATAGTTTAGTTAGGCTCGAGGTGCAGGTGGTGGGTTAGTGGTGTATATAATGTGCAGTCTTTGTTTACACCCAGTGGCTATATGGAGGAGGCGTCGCAAGGTGTTGGTGCCAGTCTTCACGCCGAAGATAGTCGAAAGCTTCATGACAGTATTTTCAATGAAAGGTCACATACTTTCAGAGAGCTTGGGAAAGCTCGCTGATAAAAAAAAATTTAGCATGTGGCGGAAGATAAGCAACTGTACTTTGGACTCTGTTTTAGGTGAGTTTATCGATCTATCTAGATCTGATGTCACCCTTACTACTTACCCTTGTTCCAAAATCTTATTTATTGTAAACAAAGAAATGTCATAAAAAGTCACTGACGTACGGAACGTTTCTTTTTGCGCTTTGAGCTGGACACAAAATTTATAGAATAGTAAAATCATTTATTGTTCCATCTTTTGTTAATCTATACTAATATTATAAAGAGGAAAGATTTGTATGTAAGTATGTATGCAACGAATCGGCTCAAAAAGTAGTACATAACAATTGAATAGACTCACCCCAACATCTACGGGCGCGTCGTAACTGGCAGCGGTCCCGTGCGTCCACCCGTGCATGTCCCCCGACTATCGACCGAATCGCCGGCCACGCCTCGTGTGCGTCTGTTACAGACTGTGAGCCTGTCGTACATGTTATACAGAAACAGTAATGGGGGTGACAATGAATACCCAAAAGGAGCCCGAGCCGACGATGTTGAGGTGCATGAGTCGGCTCCTGAACATCATCTGCGAGAGGATGTTCAACGTGTGGCAGCACCCGGACTGGCTGTTCCGCATGCTGCGGGACAAACACCGGGAGCATCAGAACTGCATCGAGGAGATCAATCTCTTCACTGATAACGTGAGTGCCTACTGTACGGTTGTGCACGGCTTTAGATAGTTCATTCCTACGTTTGGTACCGCGTCTCTGTCTCGGTCTTCTCGTGCGCGAGATTGACTCGACGAGGAAAGGGAACGACGGGCCTGACCTCTGTGTCGCGTCACACGAGCGATACAGGGCACAGGTGTGTACGATATGGAAGTGGCCGACGGTGACGAGCGCTACCAAGTTTGAGGTTTTTGCTTCACATCCGAAAACCGGAAGTATTGGCGTGTGCCCAAACATAATATGTGTTCGTCCGGCGCGCGCGCCGACGGGAGCTCCTCTCGACTGGAGACGACGCGCCGCGGCGGACCGCTCGTTGTGCGCGTGTCGTCTGTGTCGGACTGATCTGCGTCGACTCTCGACGTATCTGTTGCCACGGATGCTGTTTAACGATATCGTTTATAAATCATTCGATTTGTGTGTATCGAAAAAGAAACGGGTGGCATCTAAATGCGACAGACATCTGGTATGGTTCGACGCAGCTTCTGGAGCCATGTGAATAGACGAAGCCAATTCGCGATTCGCCAATTCACGACGCGCTCGAATCTTCGAGCGCGTCGTGATTGGCAGCGGGTGAGGAATGCCTTTTTTTTTTTTTTTTTTTTTTTTTTACGTGGGCGAAATGCATTTACGCACTTCCGCCTACCGGGAAGTAGGCGGGGTGTGTCGGGCTCGCTCGAGCATCACCGCTCCCTGGGGGGCCTCATGGCCCCCAACCCTAACTGCACCCACAGCAGCCAGGGTCCACTACCGACTAAAACCCACGGTGTCCATCCTGCCGCTATAACGGAGGGAGCGCGGGGTATTGCATACCGCGCCCCCACCACGGCCGTCCGTTTCCGGACCCCTCCAGGGGGGAGGATGACCCTCCCCCTCGCGACCGTGCCGGGACCAAGAGCACGGCCGCACCACCCCGGGGACCACACAGTGCAAGGAACGCCAGACTTCCCACATCCGACGCTCGTGGTCCCCTGCGATGGGCCAGATGGAGCAGCCCCATCGCCAGCCGCTTCGGCCGCCACCCTCCGACGGCGGCCATATCGGCGCCACAGCAGGAGACGAACTGAATCACTCCCGCCGCAGCGCCTCCTCAGCTGCAGCGCCGTCCCACAGCGCCGCTGCCCCCCTCAGTTGCAGTGCTTTGCAGCACCGCAACCTACCGTCTGATGGACCGCTCCTCGTCGGCTTGGCGAGCAAAGCCTATCGGGAGCAGTCCCGGCCAAAATACTATAAACATACATAAATAAATGGATATAAATAAACTTACATAGATATGAGACACGCGAGTCGCCGGACGATGTCTAGTTACGTCTAATTCAGAGGAATTAGACCAAGAACAGGCAGCACCGCGAGAAGGTAATCGCCAGACTTACCTTGAGGATCATCACGACCTGCGCTTCCCCCAAGACCGTAGCCTCCCTACTCATCACGGGATGAGTAAAGAAGGCCTGGACTTATCCAAAACAAGTAACGTAAACGCTGCAAGCATAGGCATAGCAACTATTTAATGGATAAACCCAGACCCGCCCAGGGTGAGGAATGCCTGAGGTAACCCTAAGCCAGACGACTGGCCGGATGAAAGTGTGCAGAATAGACCGAAGGTAAAAACCTGTCACCTGTAAAGATCGCGTCACCAATGTGTGTCACCAGTATTGCTCCTCGAACGAGTATAATACATACTGCGTCACTTATTGCCCGATAGTTCCCGCCCGATAGGGTCCCGCGCCCTCAAACCACGTCGCGCCGTGCGTGGTCCCGCACGTCCACCCGTCAACCCCCCAAAGCGTCAACCAACGCGTGCGCCCCGCCCGGGAGGCTTGTGGAGCAATGGCGACGCGCCTCGGCGTGGGCGCGTCCGAGCGACTCGCGCGGCCCCGCGGGGTGCGACTCGGTGTCTCCGATCGACAACAAAACATGCATGCTCAGCGACGACTAACAGAAATGACATTTTTATTTTATTTTTAGATTATCGAGTTAAAGCGGAAAGAGATAAAGCTTGAAAAAGGAAGTGACCCTACAACGAACCGCGACACGGGTAAGTGGTCAGCGCGTGCTCCATGCGGCGCGCTGAGACACCGAGAACGAATACGGTTCGGGCGAAAGGATTAGAACAACGTTACACAAGCGTAATTAAAAATGTCTACGTTAAGCATAAAGACCCTGACTTCAATGTGCTTGTAACATTACAATCGAGGTCTGTGTCAGTAGATATGAGTTACACTCCACACATATCCGCGGACTGGCCGTGCTGTCGACGCGTACGTACGTTACGTAAGTGGTGGCTTGGCGCGTACGTACGCTACGTAAGTGGTGGCTTGGCGCGTACGTACGCTACGTAAGTGGTGGCTTGGCGCGTACGTACGCTACGTAAGTGGTGGCTTGGCGCGTACGTATCTTACGTAAGTGGTGGCTTGACGCGTACGTACGCTACGTAAGTGGTGGTTTGGCGCGTACGTATCTTACGTAAGTGGTGGCTTGGCGCGTATGTACGCTACGAAGTGGTGGCTTGGCGCGTACGTATCTTACGTAAGTGGTGGCTAGGCGCGTACGTACGCTACGTAAGTGGTGGCTTGACGCGTACGTACGTTACGTTTGTGGTGGCTTGACGCGTGGTGACGGACAATACTTACGGAATACGCAAACAACTCGCCTCCGTGTAAAGTGTTTCTCTGTGTACGCCGCGGGTGGTAGATTAAGTTTTTAGCAGATTACATTTTGTATGGGCTTTGGTCATTCGTGAACTTAACCAATTTATTTGTTACAGAACCGAGAGCGTACAAATTAAAGTCGTTTCTAGAACATTTGATATCCGAGTCGGGCGGAGACGCAGGATACACCGACACAGAGCTGAGAGAAGAGGTGCTCACTCTCATCGTCGCCGGAACTGACACATCTGCTGTGTGTATAGGATATACCTTGAAGCTACTTGGGAAGTACCCGGATATACAAAATAGAGTCTACGACGAGTAAGAGTTTGAAATATTATCGGATATTTGAACATTAGTCAGCATTAGTCACTCTCGCTCGCTCGCTCCCGTCTGACGTGTGCGCGGCCCTGACGACGCGCCTGCCGGCCGCACATGCGTCGGCCTCTAAGCGCACAACAACACTGACACGTGTTTGTCGCGCTGTTTCCTCATGAGGCGGACAGTATGCGCTTGCTGCAGACGTATGAAGCACTCGGTGAATGCATCACAAGTTAGTGCATTTGCTCTTGGTGCCCCCACGCCCCCACGCCCCCACCACAGACCCATATAAAGAATGTGCAATGTTCTGAGCGAGATTACACACAGACACATTTCTTATCGCAATCTACACTACTACAAAATAAAATGATTGATAGTTCATATTTTTTAATGTTTCTTTTCTCTATCTCTCTCTCGCTCTTGTATTGTTTATGCCGCCTTCGGGAGAACCTGTCTGGGGCTGGGCCCACACCTGGGGCCACACCTGGGGCTGCTGGAACGGAAACCTTTCCGTGCGCTAATAATCAGAACATGGAAAGGTTTGCGCTTAACATTATTGTCACGCGTTTCGTAAACATCCCACTCCTACTAATATTATAAATGCGAAAGTATGTGTGTATGTTTGTTACTTCTTCACGCCCAAACGAATACACCGATTTCGATGAAATTTCATATGGAGATAGTTTAAGCCCTGGTTTAACACATAGGCTACTCTTATCCCGGAAAAAGTATAGTTCCCGTGGAATAATTGAGGTAGCGGGCAAACCGTAATCCATGCGGGTGAAACCGCGGGCGCTACTAGTACGATTGAAATAACGTCGTACCTAATACTCTGCCCTGTGGGAGTCCACAGTTTACCTCATTACTCAGTATCGGTCCATATACGGCCGGTGTTAGTCTCTTATGTTCTTCTTCCAAACTATTTCATCATGTTCCCGGATATCCTCGTGTTCTAACAAAACATAGCTTCTCCTCAAGAGCAGAACTGCTCACGATAAAAGATGGATATACAAGCCCACACACACATCTTCCGGAAGAGTTGTAAACAGCCCCCCTTTTGCAAGCCGAAAATTCCAGCTCATCTTATTGAGAGTATCTCAGGAGCAAATAAAAACAAATAAAGAGACTCCTTATAAAGGACTCTTGGGAGTGCCCATAGGCACTCCTTTAACAATCGGCCGCGTCACGTCATCGGTGGTAACTGTTTTACAGACTCAACAAGGTATTCGGTGACTCGGATCGCTTGGTGGTGAAGCAAGACTTAGCAGAGCTCCAATACCTGGAAAGGGTGGTGAAGGAATCACTGCGGCTGTTCCCTCCGGTGCCTTTGATCACCAGACAGATTGATAGAGACATTAAGTTACGTAAGTATCTTCTTCTGTTGACCATTATTGTTAGTCGCCACGCCATGCGCTATGCTATGGATGCGTATGTTCTGTCTAAACTAGTCGGTAGTAGTTTAGATGGAATCAATCATTTTTGTAAACCTTTTATTTTATAACATGCTACACGGAGAATGTGGTCCGACTGACAAGCAGACTAAGTGACAGATTGACAGACTTGTAGCCGGGCCCTAGAATGTATCTCAGACAGATAGAACCCCTTATTGTAACACCACGAAGTCACTTATAGATCAATGGGCGAGTACAGATCTTACTAAGTACGGTAATAATTACTACATTATTATAAATACTACGGGTTACGATGGGTTGTTTTATCCCATAGAGCAATTTCTTCCAAGTGTCTGAAACATTTCGATTGGGTGTTGTTATTAACATTATGCTAAGGATTTGATACTTACAGAAGAATATCTAAGCAATAGATCAAGAGCGATCGTGTGACTCATGCACTCACTGCCCGGGGACTTTTATTGGTTCCTAAATATGCAATATGTCTCGCATTCAATAGCTTTTCATTTATTTTAAATGTGTTTTTTTTAACAGATTGACTCGACAAAACAACTCGTGTACATTAATTTCATAAAACAATTATTCGTAGTAAACCAACTGTAGCATGCGCACATCGCACATCGCGCGCGGTTCGTCTTCATTCCATAATGCATAAAGCACGTGTTCAGTTCACGGTCGGCGACCATTCTATCCGCGTGTGCTCACCCGCCATACCCTTAACCATCACACACTTAGTTTAAGAGTGAAATAACATTTTACTTCGTAACCAGGTTCTATCATTTGTATATGTACGGGCAGCACCGTTCGTATATGTACGGGCAGCACCGTTCGTATATGTACGGGCAGCACCGTTCGTATATGTACGGGCAGCACCGTTCGTATATGTACGGGCAGCACCGTTCGTATATGTACGGGCAGCACCGTTCGTATATGTACGGGCAGCACCGTTCGTATATGTACGGGCAGCACCGTTCGCCAACAAACACCACAGCGATTATATTCGGTTTGTGAAACGCGCATTTCACTCAGCCAAGTGACCGCCTTCTTGTTACTTTACTACGATTTGTTGTTTGTTCTCATTTTCTATAATTATACTAAAATAATCAATTATAAATAATAGATATGTTCCAACAGCGTCCGGCCGTGTATTACCCGGGGGGTCTAATGTCGTCGCATCGATATTCGGCCTCCATCGAGACCCCAAGTACTGGGGTCCCGACGCTGAACACTTCGACCCGGACCGGTTCTCGCCTGAACGGTTCGACCTGGCGCACAACTGCAGCTTCATGCCGTTCAGCTTCGGACCTAGGAACTGTGTAGGTGGGTGGTGGAATACTTTTGTACATCTTCAGCTCGTCCTTCGAACCCTCCGCATTATTGATTCCGATGTCACGAGAGTAGACAGCCATGGAAAACAACTTCGTCCTTCGTTCAGTGCTGTTCACCGATGTGGGGTAGTCTTTCACGGGGTTCGTTCTTCGAGTCAAAGTTTCGATTACGAAAGCGTTGGAACCAGACAAGTTGATCAGCAGTCGCCTCTCCGAGTATCGCGCGTCGGCGCTCGCGTTCTCGATGATATAATTGATAATAGTAATCGATAGGTGACCCCTGTTATGATCGAGTCCATTGTTGGACGGTGCGCGCGCTTGCAGGGTACCAGTACGCCCTGATGTCGATCAAGACGATACTGGCCAGCATCCTCCGCCGGTACGCCGTGCTCGGGGACGCGGAGGGGGGCCCGGCCCCGACCATCAGGCTCAAGCTCGACATCATGATGAAGGCTGTCGATGACTACGAAGTCGCCTTGGAGAGAAGACCGTGAACTGACTCTAACTACTTCTACAACACTCCACTTTGACAATTCTCATATCATTTATATAGAAAAAATAAATAATTTAAGGAACAATTTTTCCAAAATCTTTTTATTTCCGTTCTCCTCTGGACTTCTGCCCGGCGCGGACGTGTTCGGGCTTGGCCGTATTTTCCAACTTTTAAACAGTGAATTTAATAGAAATTGTGATTACAAAAAAATTTTACGAAAAAATGGAACCGACTTCAACACTCAAAAGTGTGAAATAACTTGTTGAAGTCGGTACCATGATAGTTCAAAAGTAACTATTAACAAAATATTGTGCTCATGGTACCGACTTCGACAAGTTATTTCATACTTTTGAAGTCGGTTCCATATTTTCGTAAAAATTTTTTTTTTCACTCTTTTTAGTGACCTTTGTTACTCATGGGATCAATTGTCATTGTGGTGTAGGTATGTTCACCGATGTCTTCACCCGCTACTATAATATCGTGTATGCTACTATAAGCACGCATTTTTCAGTTTTTGAGTTGTGACTCAAAAAGTGCTGGTCCGATTTTTATAAAATTTAAATCAAATTCAAATATATTAATCAAAAAACTTTGGGTACAATGATTTACATTTACAAGTGGTACAATCTCTTATGATCTAAAATATATGATCACCAAAGTTATCTCATATCGTGAGCTCCTGTTCCCGCGCTCGTCGAGGCTGTATCGGACCGTCGGACAGGGACAGGACCTTCCCTAAACTAAGTGAATACATAAAATAAATTGGAAAGGGTGAGCCAACTTATAACGGTGCGTGCGTGCGTCGTGTGTGAGTGTGTGTGTGTTTGTGAGTGTGAGTGTGTGTTTGTTCGTATGAATGTAGTACATACACATATATATGTGTCTGTCTGAGGGGGCGCGTATTTGTGTCGTCACGTTGTTGTGGATATTATGTGTTATTTCGGGACCATAAGTAGATATTCTGTGTCTTGGTATGATAGTTTTTGCAGCCAGCTTTGGACTGCAAATTAACATCTGGTTTTAGATAGGGGATATGTGTAAACCGATGCAAGAATGTTATTATATAAACGTGGGCCTGAAATATATAAGTGACGACTAGCAAGTTGCGTCCTGTGGGAATCTATGTGACGAACTCTATCCTTTGGACGTTTCTGTTCCATATTAGGTTGATTGTATCGTACACACCCATGCTGACGCAATATAACATTCAGAATAAAAAGCTGCCTCACTGTTAGAACTTCGCTAACTTTGTAGAGATCTGCTGTAGGATATCTTATGGGCTTCCTGTAAATTACCTTCAACACAGCTCTCTGATCTTTCTAAACCGGCATAGTGGAGATATGAGTTCCTCCCCAGGCACCAATGCAGTATACTCGGATAGACTGGGCCAATGAGAAGTAAACACACCTTAGAATCTCTAAATCTGCGGAACACCTAAGTTTCTTAAATGTGAACATTAATTTACGCACACGTCCTTTATATGAAACATCTGTATGCTTTTGCCAGGCTAAAGTGTTGTCAATGTAAACTCCTGAATACTTTGCATGAGGCACTCTTTCCAATATTGTGCAATCACATTCAGTACAAAGAGTTGTACACTGATGAGCCCTAACCGTAAAGTTTTGAGCCGGTTGTGTAGCAGTGCAAGTGGAGAAGGTCAGAACTTTAGTTTAATCTAGGTTCAGAGTCAATAAATGAGATGCTAGCCAAAACATTACATGTCTAAGTGCGATCTCAGAGTTTCTACGAGCCGAATCCCATGAGTTTCCAACGACAAAAGTGCTGTGTCGTCGGCGTACGCAATAATTTTGCAGTTCGGGATGCAAAGCTGACAGAGGCCATTAACATATATTTAAAAGAGAGTCGGACCTAAAACACTGCCTTGTGGCACTCCAAAGAGACTCAGATTTGTTTTGCTACTGATCACTGACTGGACTTTGACCCGTAAATGTGAGAAGCGAAGAAGAAGAGAAGAAGAAAAACAAAAAAAAAAAAAAAAAAAACAAAGAACACGGGAAGCACCAGCTTTCAAATATTAATTGTATGAGTACGTCTTAAGTATTATATCAATAGTATTTATAATATTTTTTTTTTTTAACATTCACATAAGGTCTTCAGGTCCCAAACTAGGCAGCGCCTGTACTATGGTAACCTGATGACTGATACATATACTTATATACATATACACACCCAGACACAGGTCAAACAGACATGTTCATACACACAAATTTTTAACCTGTCCGGGCATCGAACCCGGGACCAGCGGCTCAGAAGACAGAGTGCTACCAACTGCGCCAACCGGCCAGTCAAATAAAAAAAGAACAATCAAAATCGGTTCACCCAGTCGGAAGTTATGCGGTAACAAACACAAATAAAAAAGAGAAAAAAAAAACATACGGGTCGAATTGAGAACCTCTTCCCTTTTTTAAGTCGGTTAAAAATAGTAAACAATAGTAGGAGTGCATAGTAACAAAGGAGGTACAAAATGTCGTATCGGTGAGTGTATCTAACTACCACTACCGACCACAAAGCGTGCCGTACCTGTTTACTTGTTGGTGTGCGTGCATCAGCCGTTGGGCACTGCCTGAAATGTTCTGTTAGCCTGGTACTTGGAGTACCGCTGCTCGTGCGCGCTGCTGAACGGCGCACACACTCGAACGCGTCTCGGTTATTAAGCGATCGCTGTTCATACCTTTCGCTCGGTGACCAATAGAGGTCGTCGTTCTACGACGCCACTTAGACGACGTGTGTGTCGATTCGACATTTTATATAATAAATTACAGAATAGCGTTTTAGTTCACCAAGTTTTTATATTAGATGAGTTAAAGATGAAGTAACATTAAGTTAGTAACTGAGTTACATTAGGTTAAGATGTTTTAATAATGGTAAGTGACTGGTCAGCGTCAGTGCCTGGCAGAACCTGCCTGCGTAGTTTATGTAAGTAAGAGAATCGTTGTCGTTCGTAGGTAGGTACATCAACACCGCGGCGCGGCGGGGGGCGGCGCGGCGGGGGGCGGCGGCGCGGCTGTGCCCTTCGTATATCTATCTATCTACTGGTTATATGTTGTTCTAATCGATATATAGGATGTCTCTTTCATTTAAAAGGCTTATCTACTTATCCGCCTAGACGCGCATTTGCTTTAGGTTTGCGCCTTTTAAAGAAAATGTTCCACCGCGGTGACAGACGCGCTCAGGACAAACTGTCACCGAACACACAGTGTGTGCAGGGAGCAGTGCTTGAGAGCCCGTGAGCGTTCTAGGTCTAGCGTGATAACATCTTCGACCACATCGTCACTGACCATCAAGTGAGATAGTAGTCAAACGCTAAATATATATGCAGTATTAAAAAAAGTACCGTCGGCTCAGCGCTGCGTGGCGACTCCCGGCGTCGACACCGCGCGCTGAGCAATCTATGTTTAGTAAATAGTACTGACTAATTACTAGGTAGGCACACACACACCGCCGGAGGAACGGTGTGCAGGACGGCGGCGGTGATTCTCTTGTTCGAGTGAACTATACGGACATTATTGAACATGTTATAAGTTGTTATACGGTTGAGATAAACTCCCGATCGGTATGACAGTTATCGATAACGACACATATATCATTTAGATGAATCTTAGCTTGTTCAAAAGATTAACAAAATTAGGGCCAATACATTACCCCCAAAGTATAATAATAATTATTTATTTATGAAACAAAATCCACAGCTCTTAAATTAACTTTTTTGGACAATTAATCTTAACCTACAGCCAATAAAAGGATTAACATTCTATAGTTAATAACTATTGTCAGACAGTCATCGCTTTCTTTCATTTAGTTGTTTTTTTCTAAGTCGCTTGTGCGCATTTTTCTCTCTTTCTGTATATGTTTGTATGTGTGGGGGGTGTTTCTGCGTGTGTTGTTAGTGTGTGAGGGGGTGCTTATTATTTTTGATTATTATGATTATACAAAAAGCTTTGTTAAGCACGCAAGTTCTAAGACGCTAAGAATTGGCACCGAATTTCCATTATTTTATGGAATTTTAATAAGTTAGTGATAGTATCCACGCACTTCTGCTTCACTCTCCACATATGTAGGGTGAGGCGGCGGGCGGCGCGCGGGGCAGGGAGCGCGCGGGGCAGGGAGCGCGCGCGCATAGATTGCCCTTGAGCGACGCGAGCGACGCTCGTTTATAATATATTAATGTTGTGCGGGTGAGGGGGTGGGGGGTCTCACATATAATGCGTAAAGGAACTGAGAGGTTACAAACAACTTCGACAACTAATACCTAATATTTAAAAACTCCAAACGACGAGTTCAACGACTTGTTTTAGTCGTACATTTTGTTTGAATCATATTTGTATTTTATTGCGCTGTGTTCTCGGAGCTCCGTCCCGTCCTATTGGCTACGCGCGCCCGCGTCCCGGACGAGCGCGCGTGTGCCGATGGACACTATGAGCGAACTACACCCGAGATATAATGAAATAAGTACAGATGTTGAGTATTCTCGACGGTACTTACCTGTAATGTCACCCGTGACGTGCTCCCCTCGACGCCCACGGTGTGCACGTCACTGTATGGTTCACTTGTTGTTACAAACGCGCGGCGCGAGGCGCAAGTCGCGAGCGCCGCGCGCGCGACATATGTAATGCGTGCGACTCTAAAATAGCAACCCCTGATACCCTTTAAATCACACAGAATCAACGCAGTATAAAAAGTATTTATGAAATGTTTTATAAATAATCGTATCTATACGAGTGCGAATTTATTGTGCTGTGTTCTCAGCGTTTATATTTATTTATCTGTTGCACCGAACTGCGTGTGTCCGGGACACGCGACTGAATGCAATTAGATATCTAACAGTAAACAATAACTGAGATATAAGTATTTAATTAAATAAACATTAACGCCTCAATACGAAGGGTAAATGATAGATAAAACTTTAACTGATATAGTATAGTTATGAGACTATCGAAATCGCGCGCGCGCGTGCGTGTGTGTGCGTGTGAGTGCGTGTGTTAGTGCGAAATGAATTGAAAAATAACAAACATATAAAATCTGAATGATTGGTGTGTGTACTGTATATATAATAATATATGTTCGCTTTTTATATTTGCTGCCTATTTACAAAAGTAAAACTCTGTTAGAACACAGATTAGCGATATAAGTTTAATTAAGAGTCTTTATTGCATTTCATCTTATTATAGCTGTGCAGCGATCGCCAAGAGCAGGCCTTCATGATCTATAAACGAATAATAAATATGTGTGTTTAAATCCTTACAATTAGCACTGTTTTTTTTATTTTTCTTTTATTAGCGAAATAAAACAGGTAAATATAGCAATCTCGTCCATATGTATCATGTATATATCTCGTAGTATATACAGCCTTTTGCATATACAAACTTGTGTATATGACTGATAGAATTGAAAGAATATTTATGAAAAATAATTTATATTCGCAAACTGAGCAATAATCGTTTATTCGGTAAATCCAAAAGGAATGTAGTAGCAGTACAGACAATATAACATATCTGTATGGCACAAACACATGGTTCCTTAGATAAGAGATAGATGGCGCATACAGTTCAGTGTTGCAATTAATTCATTTCAACAGGGACAAGTGCGTGTGTGCGATAAGACAAACATCTGACAAAAGATGGTGTGCACAAAACAGAGTTACAGTTTTGTTGTATAGACACAGGTGCTGAACTATGTACTGGTACAAACATTAACATAGGTATATGTACCTATGTATAGGTACATATAAGTGCATACCCCTATACCTCAGGTATAGGGTATTTAAATATTTTGAATAAATATAATTATCATTATAAAATCGTATTTATACGATTGCGAATATGCGAAAGAATGAGCTGAACACTAGTGGAGTAACTAACACCATCGGAGTTATAAGGAAAACGCTATTTAGACAAATACTCGTAGTCTGCGTTTATATTTGATTGCAATCATATTTGTATTTTATTGCGCTGTGTTCTCGGAGCTCCATCCCGTCCTATTGGCTACGCGCGCCCGCGTCCCGGACAAGCGCGCGTGTGTCGATGGACACTATGAGCGAACTATACCCGAGATATAATTTACTAAGTACTAGGTCGTGGTGGTACCGGCCTAGAATAGTACTCCCCCATCTCTTCCCGTGGGTGCCGTAAGAGTCGGCTAAGGGATCACGTACCAGGAGGTGGGCAGCAGCGCCTTCTGAGGATCGGAAATCATACTGCGCTCGCCGACCCGCCTGCCAAGCGTGGCGAGTATTGGCAAATCCCCCTATATGGGGAAGGCATATATCCAGCAGTGGACGCACATGGCTGAGAGAGGTGTTGAGTATTCTCGACGGTACTTACCTGTAACGTCACCCGTGACGTGCTCCGGCGCGGCGGAGACGCCAGCTGTGTCCAAATCACTCTGAGGTTTAGTTGGTTGCATAGCGCACATTGTTGCAGTGAAGAAGTAAATCAAGGAATTAAATAGAAAATGCTGGTGTTGCATTCTATTAAAGAACATAATATTATTACGACCGTCGCATCCACATAGAAACATATAAACGTCACATCAAATAAATAATCAATCAGTCCGAAGCAACGCATAAAGAAATGCTGCTAATAGTTCCGTAGTGTATAGAACATTCTAGAGAAACAAACGACTAAAATAATAGAAGAACTTGAATTAGAACTGCTTGTTAACTATGATAATGTGATGTGTACTGTAGTGTACTGTAGTGTAGTGTGACACTGTAGATACAACATAGAACTTGTGTAATGTCTTTTGCATGCACAAACTTGTGTCCGGGACAAGTGCGTGTATGCAATAAGACATATACGAGTTAAACATTTTAAATAAAAACTTAATTAGTTTTAATTTAAAATTAATATTTACAGTGTAGTTAAAGGTGTAGAATGGCGATATCGCGATATATAACTTTCGTTAAGAGCTGCCATCACATCAGCATTGCATTTAATCTCATTATAGGTGTGCTGCGACTGCTAGGAATAGCTTCATGATCTATAAAGTTAAAATCCTTACAGACTTACCTTCTTACATTTAAATATAATTATGAAAACCAATAATATTAAAATCTCTTGAGAGGCTATTTATAAAAGTCAGCAGCACAGAACGGGGGCCTAGCTTAAACCTTTCTTTGGCGATGTAGCGCTGTCGTAAAAAGGGTACACATATATATATAAGCATAATAAATTTGTGTCATAATGAAACAGTAAAAAGCACATAAATGTGTACCGATAGAGAAGGTTCATGATCATGATAAACACAGAGACGACAACACGCTTGCGTGGTGCTCCAAACACGTCAGGCAAATAGGGGACGTTACATGGAACGTGTATATAAAGAGTTTAACACTTGTATTTGATTGTGGTGTGTTAAACTTATATAAAACTTGTATACTGTGTTTTGCATGCTCAAACTTGTGCCCGGGACATGTGCGGGTATGCAATAAGACATATACGAGTTAAAAATTTTAAGTTAAAACTTAATCAGTTTTAATTTAAAATTTGTTAGTAGGTTTAGGTAGGTTTAGATGTAGGTAGGTTTAGGTTTAGGTGTAGGTAGGTTTAGGTGTAGGTAGGTTTAGGTGTAGGTAGGTTGTAGGTGTAGGTAGGTGGTAGGTGTAGGTAGGTGTAGGTAGGTGGTAGGTGTAGGTAGGTTTAGGTGTAGGTGTAGGTAGGTTTAGGTGTAGGTAGGTTTAGGTAGGTTTAATTGGAGGTAGGTTTAGATGTAGTTTTTTTTTTTTTTTTTTTTTTTTTTTGTTAGGTTAGGTTAGGTTAGGTTAGGTTAGGTTAGGTTAGGTTAGGTTAGGTTAGGTTGCTCCACGCAAAAAAATTTCAAAAATTGTAAATTCGTGTTTTCTGCTGTTATTTTTGTGTCGGAGTGTGAAGGAAGGGTGCGCCGATAAGGTGGCACTGATTTGGAGGTGGTTGCCCTAAGGGTACCCCCACGGGGGAGTTGAAATGTTTTGTTTCGTTGTTTTGTTTGTTTAATTTCTACGTCGTTTTGTTGTTGTTGTTTTTCTTTGTTGATTTTGTGTTTCGGGATGCCGAAACCTCTGAGGGACGCTTCGGGGAAGTTCCTCAAAGGCCCTTCTAAGGGCCACTGCCCGGAGGCCTCCCCCGATACTTCAGTGGAAGGAGAAAATGTGGTTTTGTCGGACGCAGAGTCCGATCTAGGGATCGCGGCTATGCTGACTCAACGCAAGCGGCCGTCCTCCTTGTTCTTCGTGCCTGGTCATTCAGAATCAGACACGGAGACCGAGGCGACGGCTGGTGCGAAGGTCAGCACTGCCAGAAGAGGGCGAGGAAGGTCCGTGAAAGCGGGGCCTTCACGCGATGAATTTGTGAAGCCATCGCCAGTGGCTTCTGACGCCGAGTTAGAGGAGGTCCTGCGCAAGCGGAATTTGAAGAAGGGAGGTGCTTCTGTCGTCGACCCTGTCACTGACACCGGAAGCGATTCCGAGGTCGCTGCCAGGGCCGGGGACGTGAGCACGTTAAACGCGCAAGAGTTGAGGGCGCACGCCGGCGCGAAACTAGCGTGCATTTTGGAGGTTGCCAGGAAATCTGGCAACCTAAAGGGCGAATACGTGGCTCGCCTGAAAAGATCGGCGTCGTTGTTGCGAGACGTGGTGGATGCGCTCGCTGACAGAAGTGAGGCAGAAGAGACGCGGCGCCTTCGAGCAGAAAACTCCCGCCTGCGACTAGAGGTCGAAGCTTGCAGGTCGGAGGTGAAGGCGTTGCGTCGGGGCTTCTCAGAAGCGAAGACTGAGGTTGCCGCTGCGACCGCTGCTAATGCCAGTGCCAGAGAGCTCAATGCCGCAGTCCCCACTACGAATACGACTGACGTAATGGAGGAGTTGAAGCGCTCTCTGATCACAACGATCGGAGACATGCTCAACGCGAGACTGGCAGGCTTGGAGGACCGACTTCTCCCTGCCCCTTCAGTACGCCCTCCGCTCAGGGCGGATATGAAAAGGACAGCGGCGGCGGCGACGGTTGCCGCGCCACCCAAGCCGAAACCTGCGCCGGCGAAAAAGAAGGGCAACTCTTCGTCGTCAGTGGCCCCGCGTGCGGTCTCAGCCGCTCGTGCCTCGGTTGCCACGCCAGTGGAGATTGTTTTGCCTACGACGGCTGCTCCTTCTACTTCTGTCCCCCAGGCTGATACCTGGGCGACAGTAGTCAGAAGGGGCAAGGGAAAGGGCAAGGGGAACAAGTCCCCTCCCGCCCCTGCGCCTGTACCAGCAGCGCGTGCCCCCGCTGCTACGCCGCCTAAAAAGAAGAGACCGGCACTAACGACCCCTAAGTCCGCGGTGGTCATCCTGTCCCTCCAGGCTGCAGCCGTGGACAAGGGGGTCACTTACGGCGCGATGATGCAGGCGGCGCAAGACAAGGTCGATCTCCAGGAGCTGGGGATCGACCAGGTGCGGTTCCGCCAGACGGCCACCGGAGCCAGGAAAATGGAGATCCCTGGCTCCGGTAGCAGCGAGAAGGCCGACAGGCTCGCGGAGAAGCTCCGCGAGGTCCTGTCGGAGGTGGCGACCGTCTCCAGGCCCCAAAAGTCCACAGACTTGGACGTCACGGGCCTGGACGACGCAGCCACCAAGGAGAAGGTGGTGGCGGCAGTCGCCAAAGCAGGCGGCTGCGACGTCGGCCTGGTAAAGGCCGGCGAAATCCGCCGTGGCCCCGGCGGAGTGGGAGCTTCGCTCGTGTCCTGCCCTGTGGCAGCCGCAAAGGCGGTGCTGCAAAAGGGCAGGCTCATGATAGGGTGGAGCTCCGTGCGGGTCAAGGCACTTGAGGCGCGCCCGATGCGCTGCTTCAAGTGCCTCGGGCTGGGGCACACGCGGCCGCAGTGCCCAGCGACGGCGGATAGGGGCGACCTGTGCTTCCGGTGTGGAAGCACAGGTCACAAGGCGGCCGCGTGCCCAAATAAGGTCCCGCGCTGCGCCATATGCGCGGAGACGGGGCGGCCTTCGGGCCACGTAATGGGGGGACGCAGCTGCGCCCCCCCGAAGACGAAGGGAAAGGCCACAGCCCAGGCCTTCCCGGCGGCAGCGACCAGCCCCGCCACCCCTGCCGTAATTCGCCCAGCTCAGGCGATAGAGGAAGTTGTGATGTCTGAATAATGAATCCAGTCAGACATCACAACTTCCTTCAGACGAACCTGAACCACTGCGCCAGGGCCCAGGATCTGCTCATGCAGACCATGGCGCAGTGGCAGGTAGATGTGGCGGTCGCGGCGGAGCCATACTACGTCCCCTCCCATCCATACTGGGCTGGGGACCTGGACGACTCCGTCGCCATAGTAGCCAAGGCGGGTGGTGCCCCCCTCACAGTTAAGGAGAGGGGCGCGGGCTACGTGGTAGGGAAGTGGGGAGAGTACGCGATCGTCGGCGCGTACTTCTCCCCAAACAAGACCGCTGCGGCCCTGGAGGCATACCTGGACCTCCTTGCCGCAGCGGTCGGTCGGCAAGCGCCCCGGCAGGTCCTCCTCATGGGGGACCTCAATGCCAAGGCCCGAGACTGGGGCAACCCACAAACTGACGCTCGGGGTGAGCTAGTCAGGGAGTGGGCTGTCGCCAGCGGACTGACCCTACTCAACACGGGGTCGGTCCACACGTGCGTGCGGCATAACGGGGGGTCCGTGGTGGACCTCTCGTTCGCCACACCGTATGTCGCAGCACGTGTCCGGGCCTGGAGGGTGGAGTCGGAGGTGGAGACACTCTCGGACCACAAGTATATTCGGTTCGAGATGTCCACCTCCGACGGGATGGATGGAGGGCGTCAGCGCGTCGCACGCGCTGACCTACCACGCTGGGCATTGAGCCGCCTCGACGCTGGGCTAGCGGAGGAGGCGGCAATCGTCCAGGCGTGGCTCGCCGGGCCCGCGCACCCGGACGTGGATGTAGCTGCTGTCCACTTCCGGGATGCGCTTACGGCCGTGGCCGACACGGCCATGCCGAGGGTCACCAGCCGCCCCGCCCGCCGCGCAGTGTACTGGTGGAGCTCCGAAATTGCGGAGCTCCGGGTGCAGTGCACAAGAGCGCGGCGGCCCTACTTGCGGAGTAGGAGGCGGCGGCACGGCCGCACCGATGACCAGCTGCCACCGGAATGGTTGGCAGCTGAGCGCCAGCTCTACGACGCCTACCGTGTAGCGACGGAGGCGTTAGAGCTGGCGATAGGCCGTGCCAAAGAGGCGGCGTGGGCGGAGGTCCTGGAGGGCCTCGACAGGGACCCGTGGGGGCGTCAGTATCGGGTCGCGCGCAAAAAGCTCGGCGGCCCGGCGCCCCCCGTGGCCGAGTCCCTGGAGCCGGAGGTGCTCGATCGCGTGCTGGCGGGTCTATTTCCCGACGCGGACCCCCAGCACGCGCCTCCGACGATGGCGCCAGCAGTTGTCGAGGAGCTGGCGCCAGCCTCCATCCCGCCTGTCACAGAGGCGGAGATGGAGGTAGCGGTGAGCCGTCTTCGCAAGAGGACGGCTCCCGGCCCGGACGGAATACCGGGCCGGGTCTTGGCCATAAGCTGCGTCGCTTTGGGTGGAAGGCTTCGGGAACTGTTCGACGCGTGCCTCACGTCCGGACGGTTCCCGAAGCCTTGGAAGGTTGGGAGGGTGTGCCTGTTGCGGAAGGAGGGTCGAGATGCAGACTCTCCTTCCGCATACAGGCCGATTGTGCTGCTGGATGACACGGGAAAGCTGTTGGAGAGGGTGGTCGCTTCCCGTGTCATCCGGCACCTGAGGGGGACTGGGCCCGACTTGTCGGAGGCCCAGTACGGGTTCAGAGCGGGGCGTTCAACGGTGGACGCCCTGCTCTGGCTCAAGGGGTGGACGCAGGAGGCGGTCGCAGAAGGGAACAGGGCGTTGGCAGTGTCTCTCGACATTGCCAACGCCTTTAACAGCCTCCCGCATGGGACCATACAGGAGGCACTCCGCTATCACGGAGTGCCCCTGTATTTGCGGAGGCTGTTGGCCGACTACCTCCGGGACCGCGAGGTCCTGGTGGTAGGACGCGACGGAGTGAGGCACCGTCGCGTCTCCTGCGGGGTTCCACAGGGGTCCGTCTTAGGACCAATCCTGTGGAACATTGGCTACGACTGGGTGTTGCGTGGCACGCTTCCCGCCAGTGTGCGGGTGGCGTGCTACGCGGACGATACCCTGGTCGTGGCCAAGGGGAGGGACCTCAGGGAGACGGTGCGCTTGGCCACGGTGGGAACATCCCTCGTGGTCGACCGCATCCGTGCCCTGGGGTTACGCGTCGCTCTCCCCAAGACCGAGGCCCTGTTGTTCCACGGGCCTCGGGGGCGACCCCCGCCAGGAACACATGTGGTCCTGGAGGGGGTCGTTGTCCGGGTCGGGACCCAGATGAAATATCTGGGTCTCGTCCTGGACGGGAGGTGGGGTTTCGGGGCCCACTTCGCCAGTCTGGCCCCGAAAGTCGTGGGAGCCGCAGCCGCCCTGGGGCGACTACTGCCGAACGTGGGCGGCCCTAGCGCAACTTGCCGTCGGCTGTACTCCGGAGTAATCCGGAGTATGGCCCTGTACGGGGCACCTGTCTGGGCGGACGCCCTCGGTCGCGACAATAAGGCCCTGCTGCGACGTCCGCAGCGGGTCATCGCGACGAGGGCGATACGCGGTTACCGGACGGTGTCCTGGACAGCCGCATGCGTGCTGGCCGGAGACCCGCCCTGGGAGCTCCAAGCCGAAATCCTCGCCGAGATCTACAATTTTGTAGCGGCGAGGAAGTCGCGCGGGGAGCCCCCAGGGTGGGAGGAGGTGGCGCGCATGCGACGGCAGGCGCAGGCCGCCCTGTTGAGGCGGTGGTCGGAGGACCTGGCACCACCCGTCCCCGGCCAGGGGACGGTGGACGCCATCCGCCCGGTCCTCGGGAGGTGGGTAGGGCGGCGACACGGGTCGCTTTCCTTCAGATTGGTGCAGGTGCTTTCCGGACACGGGTGCTTCGGAAGGTACCTGCATCGAATCGCAAGGAGGGAAGCGACCCCGGCTTGCCACGAGTGTGGAGCGCCGGAGGATACGGCGCTTCACACGCTGGAAGCGTGCACCGCGTGGGTCCCACAGCGGTGCACGCTTTCAGCGGTAGTGGGCCAGGATCTCTCGTTGCCGAGCGTGGTACGGGCCATGCTCGAGAGCGACAGATCCTGGCAGGCGGTGGCCTCTTTCTGCGAAATCGTGATTTCGCAGAAGGAGGCCGCGGAGAGGATCAGAGAGGTCGACGCCCTCGCTGATCCTCTCCGACGTCGGCGCACGGGAGGGAGGAGAAGGCGATTCGCAGATCGCCTCCTCGCCCCACCCGTGTAGTAGGGTCATCGGTTGGGTTTATGGGCCCCCAACCGACTCAATGGCCCTACGTGCCGGGGAGCGGCTGAAGGTCTGAGCTAAGCCGCTCCGTCTGCCGTTGGTCCGGTTGATGGCACCGGACCTTAAGCCGGGGCGGGATGGAAAGTACTTCCCCATCTCTCCCCGACAGGCTGCGTCTGCTCGCCGGGGTGGTTTAGTCGGTAGGGGCCCGGCTATATTCTATAGTCGGGTTGGTAAGAGTCCATTAAACAGACTCCGACAGAAGCCGTCTGTGTCCCATATCACAGGCGGAAGTCCGTAAAGGGATTAACCTCGTTAAAAAAAAAAAAAAAAAAAAAAAAAAAAAAAAAAAAAAAAAAAAAAGGTTAGGTTAGGTTAGGTTAGGTTAGGTTAGGTTAGGTTGGGCGGGTCTGGGTTTATCCATTAAATAGTTGCTATGCCTATGCTTGCGGCGTTGTCGCGCTGCTTGTTTTGGTTAAGCCCAGGCCTTCTTTACTCATCCCGTGATGGGTAGGGAGGTTACGGTCTTGGGGGAAGCGCAGGTCGTGATGATCCTCAAGGCAAGTCTGGCGATTACCTTCTCGCGGTGCTGCCTGTTCTTGGTCTAATTCCCTCTGAAATAGACGTAACTAGACATCGCCCGGCGCCTCGCGTGTGTAATTTATTTATGTTTATTTATATTATATTTATGTATATATGTATATTTGTATGTATGTTTATTTTATATTTTATTATTTTTGCCCAAGCGAGGTGGGTCTTTCTCCGCATACGCCTCTGATCAGCAGAGGTGATGCGGAGGGGACAGGCGGTGGCTGGATGAGTGGAGCCATTGCCAAGGTGGGTCCGGGTGTACTGCTCGGGCCCCAGGGGGGGGGTGGGATGTCATGGCCACTCTCTTCTTTCTCGATTGGGCGGAGGCGGAAGAGACTGAACATGACATCTAGCTGCGGAGAGGCAGCGGAGCTGGACGCTGCGAGGGGAGTTTATGGGGTGTTATGGCGCATCCCATTTAGCCCAGTCGCTGGGGGCCTAGAGGCGGAAGCGGGAGATATTCCGTCGGGGCCTGGAGTATGGCGCGCGCAGTGTTCCGCGTGCCATTCTCAGTGGGAGACGGGGTTGGCGGTCGCCCCGACTACCGAGGAGAGGTCCGGAAGACGGACCACCGCCGCCGCGGCCGCGGATGAATGCGAAAGCGTGCTCGTGGCCCCGGTTTTAGGCGTTGGGACGGAACACCGGGGGTTTTAGTTGGTGCAACTCCGACATAACCACCTCTGTCCCTCCCGGGAAGGGGTGTGTATCCAGGGATTTCCCCCGCAAAAAAAAAAAAAAAAAGGTTAGGTTAGGTTGGGCGAGCGGACGTGTTGTAAGGTGTCTCCACGCAAAAAATTTCAAAAATTGTAAATTCGTGTTTTCTGCTGTTATTTTTGTGTCGGAGTGTGAAGGAAGGGTGCGCCGATAAGGTGGCACTGATTTGGAGGTGGTTGCCCTAAGGGTACCCCCACGGGGGAGTTGAAATGTTTTGTTTCGTTGTTTTGTTTGTTTAATTTCTACGTCGTTTTGTTGTTGTTGTTTTTCTTTGTTGATTTTGTGTTTCGGGATGCCGAAACCTCTGAGGGACGCTTCGGGGAAGTTCCTCAAAGGCCCTTCTAAGGGCCACTGCCCGGAGGCCTCCCCCGATACTTCAGTGGAAGGAGAAAATGTGGTTTTGTCGGACGCAGAGTCCGATCTAGGGATCGCGGCTATGCTGACTCAACGCAAGCGGCCGTCCTCCTTGTTCTTCGTGCCTGGTCATTCAGAATCAGACACGGAGACCGAGGCGACGGCTGGTGCGAAGGTCAGCACTGCCAGAAGAGGGCGAGGAAGGTCCGTGAAAGCGGGGCCTTCACGCGATGAATTTGTGAAGCCATCGCCAGTGGCTTCTGACGCCGAGTTAGAGGAGGTCCTGCGCAAGCGGAATTTGAAGAAGGGAGGTGCTTCTGTCGTCGACCCTGTCACCGACACCGGAAGCGATTCCGAGGTCGCTGCCAGGGCCGGGGACGTGAGCACGTTAAACGCGCAAGAGTTGAGGGCGCACGCCGGCGCGAAACTAGCGTGCATTTTGGAGGTTGCCAGGAAATCTGGCAACCTAAAGGGCGAATACGTGGCTCGCCTGAAAAGATCGGCGTCGTTGTTGCGAGACGTGGTGGATGCGCTCGCTGACAGAAGTGAGGCAGAAGAGACGCGGCGCCTTCGAGCAGAAAACTCCCGCCTGCGACTAGAGGTCGAAGCTTGCAGGTCGGAGATGAAGGCGTTGCGTCGGGGCTTCTCAGAAGCGAAGACTGAGGTTGCCGCTGCGACCGCTGCTAATGCCAGTGCCAGAGAGCTCAATGCCGCAGTCCCCACTACGAATACGACTGACGTAATGGAGGAGTTGAAGCGCTCTCTGATCACAACGATCGGAGACATGCTCAACGCGAGACTGGCAGGCTTGGAGGACCGACTTCTCCCTGCCCCTTCAGTACGCCCTCCGCTCAGGGCGGATATGAAAAGGACAGCGGCGGCGGCGACGGTTGCCGCGCCACCCAAGCCGAAACCTGCGCCGGCGAAAAAGAAGGGCAACTCTTCGTCGTCAGTGGCCCCGCGTGCGGTCTCAGCCGCTCGTGCCTCGGTTGCCACGCCAGTGGAGATTGTTTTGCCTACGACGGCTGCTCCTTCTACTTCTGTCCCCCAGGCTGATACCTGGGCGACAGTAGTCAGAAGGGGCAAGGGAAAGGGCAAGGGGAACAAGTCCCCTCCCGCCCCTGCGCCTGTACCAGCAGCGCGTGCCCCCGCTGCTACGCCGCCTAAAAAGAAGAGACCGGCACTAACGACCCCTAAGTCCGCGGTGGTCATCCTGTCCCTCCAGGCTGCAGCCGTGGACAAGGGGGTCACTTACGGCGCGATGATGCAGGCGGCGCAAGACAAGGTCGATCTCCAGGAGCTGGGGATCGACCAGGTGCGGTTCCGCCAGACGGCCACCGGAGCCAGGAAAATGGAGATCCCTGGCTCCGGTAGCAGCGAGAAGGCCGACAGGCTCGCGGAGAAGCTCCGCGAGGTCCTGTCGGAGGTGGCGACCGTCTCCAGGCCCCAAAAGTCCACAGACTTGGACGTCACGGGCCTGGACGACGCAGCCACCAAGGAGAAGGTGGTGGCGGCAGTCGCCAAAGCAGGCGGCTGCGACGTCGGCCTGGTAAAGGCCGGCGAAATCCGCCGTGGCCCCGGCGGAGTGGGAGCTTCGCTCGTGTCCTGCCCTGTGGCAGCCGCAAAGGCGGTGCTGCAAAAGGGCAGGCTCATGATAGGGTGGAGCTCCGTGCGGGTCAAGGCACTTGAGGCGCGCCCGATGCGCTGCTTCAAGTGCCTCGGGCTGGGGCACACGCGGCCGCAGTGCCCAGCGACGGCGGATAGGGGCGACCTGTGCTTCCGGTGTGGAAGCACAGGTCACAAGGCGGCCGCGTGCCCAAATAAGGTCCCGCGCTGCGCCATATGCGCGGAGACGGGGCGGCCTTCGGGCCACGTAATGGGGGGACGCAGCTGCGCCCCCCCGAAGACGAAGGGAAAGGCCACAGCCCAGGCCTTCCCGGCGGCAGCGACCAGCCCCGCCACCCCTGCCGTAATTCGCCCAGCTCAGGCGATAGAGGAAGTTGTGATGTCTGAATAATGAATCCAGTCAGACATCACAACTTCCTTCAGACGAACCTGAACCACTGCGCCAGGGCCCAGGATCTGCTCATGCAGACCATGGCGCAGTGGCAGGTAGATGTGGCGGTCGCGGCGGAGCCATACTACGTCCCCTCCCATCCATACTGGGCTGGGGACCTGGACGACTCCGTCGCCATAGTAGCCAAGGCGGGTGGTGCCCCCCTCACAGTTAAGGAGAGGGGCGCGGGCTACGTGGTAGGGAAGTGGGGAGAGTACGCGATCGTCGGCGCGTACTTCTCCCCAAACAAGACCGCTGCGGCCCTGGAGGCATACCTGGACCTCCTCGCTGCAGCGGTCGGTCGGCAAGCGCCCCGGCAGGTCCTCCTCATGGGGGACCTCAATGCCAAGGCCCGAGACTGGGGCAACCCACAAACTGACGCTCGGGGGGAGCTAGTCAGGGAGTGGGCTGTCGCCAGCGGACTGACCCTACTCAACACGGGGTCGGTCCACACGTGCGTGCGGCATAACGGGGGGTCCGTGGTGGACCTCTCGTTCGCCACACCGTATGTCGCAGCACGTGTCCGGGCCTGGAGGGTGGAGTCGGAGGTGGAGACACTCTCGGACCACAAGTACATTCGGTTCGAGATGTCCACCTCCGACGGGATGGATGGAGGGCGTCAGCGCGTCGCACGCGCTGACCTACCACGCTGGGCATTGAGCCGCCTCGACGCTGGGCTAGCGGAAGAGGCGGCAATCGTCCAGGCGTGGCTCGCCGGGCCCGCGCACCCGGACGTGGATGTAGCTGCTGTCCACTTCCGGGATGCGCTTACGGCAGTGGCCGACACGGCCATGCCGAGGGTCACCAACCGCCCCGCCCGCCGCGCAGTGTACTGGTGGAGCTCCGAAATTGCGGAGCTCCGGGTGCAGTGCACAAGAGCGCGGCGGCCCTACTTGCGGAGTAGGAGGCGGCGGCACGGCCGCACTGATGACCAGCTGCCACCGGAATGGTTGGCAGCTGAGCGCCAGCTCTACGACGCCTACCGTGTAGCGACGGAGGCGTTGGAGCTGGCGATAGGCCGTGCCAAAGAGGCGGCGTGGGCGGAGGTCCTGGAGGGCCTCGACAGGGACCCGTGGGGGCGTCAGTATCGGGTCGCGCGCAAAAAGCTCGGCGGCCCGGCGCCCCCCGTGGCCGAGTCCCTGGAGCCGGAGGTGCTCGATCGCGTGCTGGCGGGCCTATTTCCCGACGCGGACCCCCAGCACGTGCCTCCGACGATGGCGCCAGCAGTTGTCGAGGAGCTGGCGCCAGCCTCCATCCCGCCTGTCACAGAGGCGGAGATGGAGGTAGCGGTGAGCCGTCTTCGCAAGAGGACGGCTCCCGGCCCGGACGGAATACCGGGCCGGGTCTTGGCCATAAGCTGCGTCGCTTTAGGTGGAAGGCTTCGGGAACTGTTCGACGCGTGCCTCACGTCCGGACGGTTCCCGAAGCCTTGGAAAGTGGGACGGGTGTGCCTGTTGCGGAAGGAGGGTCGAGATGCAGACTCTCCTTCCGCATACAGGCCGATTGTGCTGCTGGATGACACGGGAAAGCTGTTGGAGAGGGTGGTTGCTTCCCGTGTCGTCCGGCACCTGAGGGGGACTGGGCCCGACTTGTCCGAGGCCCAGTACGGGTTCAGGGCGGGGCGTTCAACGGTGGACGCCCTGCTCTGGCTCAAGGGGTGGACGCAGGAGGCGGTCTCAGAGGGGAACAGGGCGTTGGCAGTGTCTCTCGACATTGCCAACGCCTTTAACAGCCTCCCGCATGGGACCATACAGGAGGCACTCCGCTATCACGGAGTGCCCCTGTATTTGCGGAGGCTGTTGGCCGACTACCTCCGGGACCGCGAGGTCCTGGTGGTAGGACGCGACGGAGTGAGGCACCGTCGCGTCTCCTGCGGGGTTCCACAGGGGTCCGTCTTAGGACCAATCCTGTGGAACATTGGCTACGACTGGGTGTTGCGTGGCACGCTTCCCGCCAGTGTGCGGGTGGCGTGCTACGCGGACGATACCCTGGTCGTGGCCAAGGGGAGGGACCTCAGGGAGACGGTGCGCTTGGCCACGGTGGGAACATCCCTCGTGGTCGACCGCATCCGTGCCCTGGGGTTACGCGTCGCTCTCCCCAAGACCGAGGCCCTGTTGTTCCACGGGCCTCGGGGGCGACCCCCGCCAGGAACACATGTGGTCCTGGAGGGGGTCGTTGTCCGGGTCGGGACCCAGATGAAATATCTGGGTCTCGTCCTGGACGGGAGGTGGGGTTTCGGGGCCCACTTCGCCAGTCTGGCCCCGAAAGTCGTGGGAGCCGCAGCCGCCCTGGGGCGACTACTGCCGAACGTGGGCGGCCCTAGCGCAACTTGCCGTCGGCTGTACTCCGGAGTAATCCGGAGTATGGCCCTGTACGGGGCACCTGTCTGGGCGGACGCCCTCGGTCGCGACAATAAGGCCCTGCTGCGACGTCCGCAGCGGGTCATCGCGACGAGGGCGATACGCGGTTACCGGACGGTGTCCTGGACAGCCGCATGCGTGCTGGCCGGAGACCCGCCCTGGGAGCTCCAAGCCGAAATCCTCGCCGAGATCTACAATTTTGTAGCGGCGAGGAAGTCGCGCGGGGAGCCCCCAGGGTGGGAGGAGGTGGCGCGCATGCGACGGCAGGCGCAGGCCGCCCTGTTGAGGCGGTGGTCGGAGGACCTGGCACCACCCGTCCCCGGCCAGGGGACGGTGGACGCCATCCGCCCGGTCCTCGGGAGGTGGGTAGGGCGGCGACACGGGTCGCTTTCCTTCAGATTGGTGCAGGTGCTTTCCGGACACGGGTGCTTCGGAAAGTACCTGCATCGAATCGCAAGGAGGGAAGCGACCCCGGCTTGCCACGAGTGTGGAGCGCCGGAGGATACGGCGCTTCACACGCTGGAGGCGTGCACCGCGTGGGTCCCACAGCGGTGCACGCTTTCAGCGGTAGTGGGCCAGGATCTCTCGTTGCCGAGCGTGGTACGGGCCATGCTCGAGAGCGACAGATCCTGGCAGGCGGTGGCCTCTTTCTGCGAAATTGTGATTTCGCAGAAGGAGGCCGCGGAGAGGATCAGAGAGGTCGACGCCCTCGCTGATCCTCTCCGACGTCGGCGCACGGGAGGGAGGAGAAGGCGATTCGCAGATCGCCTCCTCGCCCCACCCGTGTAGTAGGGTCATCGGTTGGGTTTATGGGCCCCCAACCGACTCAATGGCCCTACGTGCCGGGGAGCGGCTGAAGGTCTGAGCTAAGCCGCTCCGTCTGCCGTTGGTCCGGTTGATGGCACCAGACCTTAAGCCGGGGCGGGATGGAAAGTACTTCCCCATCTCTCCCCGACAGGCTGCGTCTGCTCGCCGGGGTGGTTTAGTCGGTAGGGGCCCGGCTATATTCTATAGTCGGGTTGGTAAGAGTCCATTAAACAGACTCCGACAGAAGCCGTCTGTGTCCCATATCACAGGCGGAAGTCCGTAAAGGGATTAACCTCGTTAAAAAAAAAAAAAAAAAAAAAAAAAAAAAAAAAAAAAAAAAAAGGTTAGGTTGGGCGGGTCTGGGTTTATCCATTAAATAGTTGCTATGCCTATGCTTGCGGCGTTCACGCTGCTTGTTTTGGTTAAGTCCAGGCCTTCTTTACTCATCCCGTGATGGGTAGGGAGGTTACGGTCTTGGGGGAAGCGCAGGTCGTGATGATCCTCAAGGCAAGTCTGGCGATTACCTTCTCGCGGTGCTGCCTGTTCTTGGTCTAATTCCTCTGAATTAGACGTAACTAGACATCGTCCGGCGCCTCGCGTGTCTCATATCTATGTAAGTTTATTTATATCCATTTATTTATGTATGTTTATAGTATTTTGGCCGGGACTGCTCCCGATAGGCTTTGCTCGCCAAGCCGACGAGGAGCGGTCCATCAGACGGTAGGTTGCGGTGCTGCAAAGCACTGCAACTGAGGGGGGCAGCGGCGCTGTGGGACGGCGCTGCAGCTGAGGAGGCGCTGCGGCGGGAGTGATTCAGTTCGTCTCCTGCTGTGGCGCCGATATGGCCGCCGTCGGAGGGTGGCGGCCGAAGCGGCTGGCGATGGGGCTGCTCCATCTGGCCCATCGCAGGGGACCACGAGCGTCGGATGTGGGAAGTCTGGCGTTCCTTGCACTGTGTGGTCCCCGGGGTGGTGCGGCCGTGCTCTTGGTCCCGGCACGGTCGCGAGGGGGAGGGTCATCCTCCCCCCTGGAGGGGTCCGGAAACGGACGGCCGTGGTGGGGGCGCGGTATGCAATACCCCGCGCTCCCTCCGTTATAGCGGCAGGATGGACACCGTGGGTTTTAGTCGGTAGTGGACCCTGGCTGCTGTGGGTGCAGTTAGGGTTGGGGGCCATGAGGCCCCCCAGGGAGCGGTGATGCTCGAGCGAGCCCGACACACCCCGCCTACTTCCCGGTAGGCGGAAGTGCGTAAATGCATTTCGCCCACGTAAAAAAAAAAAAAAAAAAAAAAAAAAAAAAAAAAAAAAAAAAAAAGGTTGGGCGGGTCTGGGTTTATCCATTAAATAGTTGCTATGCCTATGCTTGCGGCGTTCACGCTGCTTGTTTTGGTTAAGTCCAGGCCTTCTTTACTCATCCCGTGATGGGTAGGGAGGTTACGGTCTTGGGGGAAGCGCAGGTCGTGATGATCCTCAAGGCAAGTCTGGCGATTACCTTCTCGCGGTGCTGCCTGTTCTTGGTCTAATTCCTCTGAATTAGACGTAACTAGACATCGTCCGGCGCCTCGCGTGTCTCATATCTATGTAAGTTTATTTATATCCATTTATTTATGTATGTTTATAGTATTTTGGCCGGGACTGCTCCCGATAGGCTTTGCTCGCCAAGCCGACGAGGAGCGGTCCATCAGACGGTAGGTTGCGGTGCTGCAAAGCACTGCAACTGAGGGGGGCAGCGGCGCTGTGGGACGGCGCTGCAGCTGAGGAGGCGCTGCGGCGGGAGTGATTCAGTTCGTCTCCTGCTGTGGCGCCGATATGGCCGCCGTCGGAGGGTGGCGGCCGAAGCGGCTGGCGATGGGGCTGCTCCATCTGGCCCATCGCAGGGGACCACGAGCGTCGGATGTGGGAAGTCTGGCGTTCCTTGCACTGTGTGGTCCCCGGGGTGGTGCGGCCGTGCTCTTGGTCCCGGCACGGTCACGAGGGGGAGGGTCATCCTCCCCCCTGGAGGGGTCCGGAAACGGACGGCCGTGGTGGGGGCGCGGTATGCAATACCCCGCGCCCCCTCCGTTATAGCGGCAGGATGGACACCGTGGGTTTTAGTCGGTAGTGGACCCTGGCTGCTGTGGGTGCAGTTAGGGTTGGGGGCCATGAGGCCCCCCAGGGAGCGGTGATGCTCGAGCGAGCCCGACACACCCCGCCTACTTCCCGGTAGGCGGAAGTGCGTAAATGCATTTCGCCCACGTAAAAAAAAAAAAAAAAAAAAAAAAAAAAAAAAAAAAAAAAAAAAAAAAAAAAAAAAAAAAAAAAAGGTTAGGTTAGGTTGGGGTGCGAGGTCAAGCCACCTCCTCGTGGTGCACCCCGGGCAACAGTGGACAGTGGGTCGCTGGCGAAGAGCTTGACGTGGGGGACGTCTCTCCACTTCTGCCCTATAGCGTTGATAGGTAGAAGTGGATATGAGGCAAGATGGCGTTCGAGTGGTGGGACCGCCATAGGGGGGGAAAGCCAGGAGTCCGGCGAGGGGCTCAGCGGACCTTCGGGTCGGAGGATGGCCGGCCTGCAAGGCCGGCGGCGCGGCAGGGAGGGTCAACTCGGCCACCCTGTCGGGCACGAGGTGGAGTGGCGACGTCGAGTCGCAGCGGACCTTCGGGTCGGTGGATGGCCGGCCTTCAAGGCTGGCGGCGCGGCAGGGAGGGTCAACCCGGCCACCCTGTCGGGCAAAACTGGGACGGCGGCAATATGCCGCAGCGGACCTTCGGGTCGGTGGATGGCCGGCCTTCAAGGCCGGCGGCGCGGCAGGGAGGGTCAACTCGGCCACCCTGTCGGGCAAAACTGGGACGGCGGCAATATGCCGCAGCGGACCTTCGGGTCGGTGGATGGCTGGCCTTCAAGGCCGGTGGCGCGGCAGGGAGGGTCAACTCGGCCACCCTGTCGGGCAAAACTGGGACGGCGGCAATATGCCGCAGCGGACCTTCGGGTCGAAGGATGGCGGGCCTGCAAGGCCTGCGATGCGCGGCAGGGAGGGTCAACTCGGCCACCCTGTCGGGCCCAATGCGTCTCCGAATCCTACGGTTCGGTGCCCGCCAAGAGGATGCATGGTCGGGGGGAACCCGGCCGCTAGGGCACCAAAAAGGGACCTCACCCTTAAAAGGAAACAACATGGATCATAAGGCGATTGTTAAAAATCCCCAGGTGGGTAAAGCCCACCCTTCGCGAGAAGGCAGCCCCATCGTATCTGGGGGGGGCAGCAACCGCCTCGTGGGCTCCGGCCGGAGCTCACGTACCAACGAACCTGGCTCAACGACAACGGAACTTGAACCTGCACAAGACGACGACAACAGCAAGGCCACGGACACCGATACGAGGAAGGAGAGAACTCCCTTAGTTCGCCTCTTTCGTTGCGACGAAAGCGCGGCTAAGGAGAGCCCCTCGGAGACCTCGGACTCCGAGGCAATGATCTGGGAGACGGTTTCGTCTCGCAGCAATGCGAGACGACTCCGTAAGCGCCAGAGAGGCGCCAATGAAGAAGAGGACCAGGGTGACTCCTCACCGTCACCCAAGGTCCCAACTGCGCAGCGTGGGAGAGGGCGCCTGCCCACCACCTCGAGGCACCCATCACCCCGAGCTGCGCAAGAGGAGAAACGGGCCGCCGCCGAGCAGTCGCTCGACGAAGAGCTCGAAAGGAGGGCCACCTTCCAGAAAGTGAAGGTGCGGATGCCGGATAATCCCCAACTGGGCAGCTGCGATGCCGCCCAGTTGGAGACCATGGTAATGGACTCGGTGGACACCGTTCTGACGGTGGCCACCAAGTCCAAGCGCTTGAAGGGCACGTGTGTCAAGGCCTTGAAGGACGCCGCTGCGACCATCAAGGCCTCGTTCCAGGAGGCACGTGCCCGCACTATTACGGAGGAGATGGCCCTCCTCGTCGAGGCGAACAAGCAGCTCTCGTCGGACCTCAAAGAGCTCCGACGTGAGCTGCAACAGCTGAAGGCGGCCCGAGCGCCTCCCGCCCCGACCCCTGCGGTGCCGGCTAGGACCTCGGCCCAATCCCCCCTCTCAGAGGAGGCCATGCGGCAGATCATGGTGACACTGGGCACCATGCTCAACGCGCGCTTAGAGGGCCTTGAGGAGAGGCTGCTGCCGGCCAGGACGGTCAGGCCCCCACTTGCCGCAGATCGGCGTAGAGAGGCCGAGTCGCGCCCGGCGGCGGCCACAAGCCGAAGCACTGCGCCCGCCCGCGCCCCAGCGAGGACCCCAGCCACCCAGACGCGTGGCTCACGGGGTGCCCCCACACCGGCGCCGCGCTTTGTCCCCGCCCCCGTTCCGGCTCCACCATCAGAGCCGTGGAATGTGGTGGCGAGGCGGGGTCGGGAAAGAGAGAGGCAGAAGGAAGCTCCTCCTCCTCCTGCTCGAGCACCTGCTCCTACCTCCAACTCGAGGGGGAAAAGGAAGAAGAAGGCGAAGAAGCCCGCTCCAACACCGAAGACCACCGGTGCGCGTTCGGCTAATCTCCGCCCCCCGAAAACTGCAGCCGTGGTGATCTCGCTGCAATCAGGGGCGGCGGAGAAAGGCTTGACGTTCGCCAACGTTCTTGAGCGGGCTAAGGCCAGTATAAGCCTGAAGGAGTTGGGGGTGCCGCCGTTGAAAATCCGAACGGCGGCCACCGGGGCCCGAATTCTGGAGATCGCCGGTCCAGAGAACGCCACCAAGGCAGACGCTCTGGCCGGAAGGCTCCAGGAGGTGTTCGGGAGTGAGGAGCAGGTACGAGTCACCAGGCCGGTCACCACCAGTGACCTCAGGGTCAATGGCCTGGATGACTCCATCACGCCGGAGGAGTTAGCAGAGGTGCTCGCGAAGGCGGGCGACTGCCCCACCCAGTCCGTCTCAGTCGGCGCGATTCGCCGCGGAGCCGGAGGGATGGGGACCGCCTTCGTGCGCTGTCCCACCGTGGCGGCCAAGAGGGTGATGGCCAGCGGGGGTCGAATTTTGGTGGGCTGGGTAGCGGCCCGGGTCGTCGTCCTAGACGCTCGACCCCGCCGCTGCTTCCGTTGCCTTACGCTGGGGCACATTGCGGCCCAGTGTAAGTCCGACGTTGACCGCAGCGATGAGTGCTATCGCTGCGGTCAAAAGGCCCACAAGGCCCGGGACTGCTCCGCCACTCCCCACTGCACCATCTGCGAAGCAGCTGGGAAGTCGGCGGACCACCTCTCCGGGGGCAAGGCTTGCGCCAAGCCCCCGGCCAAGTCAGGGGCCAGGAGAAGGGCCGCTGCGGCTGAGGCCAAGGCCAAGCCGCGGCCGCCTCCCCCCGACAAAGGGCCAGCGGCTCAAATGGAGGTGGGTTAATGGCCTTAACCTTCCTCCAGGCGAACCTCAACCACTCCGACCGGGCACAGGATTTATTCCTTCAATCCTTGGCGGAGCGGTTGATCAGCGTTGGTGTGATCGCCGAGCCGTACGCCGTCCCACCCCGGGTTGACTGGGTTGGGGACCTCGACGGCTTAGTGGCGATCACCACACAGTCGCCGGCTCGCTCCCCCCCCCTCGAAGGTGGCCCGAGGGGCAGGGGATACGTGACGGCTTGTTTGGGCCAAGTCGTCATCGTCGGTGTGTATACCTCCGGCAACAGGCCGGTTCACGAGCTGGAGACTCTCCTCGGTGAGGTGGGGACCTTCATTGGTCAGACCCGCCCACGCCCCGTTGTCGTGCTCGGGGACTTCAATGCCAAATCCTTGGCGTGGGGGTCCCCGGCGACGGATCTTCGGGGCGACATGGTGTTGGAGTGGTCAACCGAGGTGGGTCTCTGTATCGTGAACCGAGGCAGGGAGAACACCTGTGTCCGTCAACAGGGTGGCTCGATCGTCGATCTGACGTTTGCCACCCCAGACCTCACCTGCCGCATTCGCGACTGGCAGGTGCTGGTGGACGCGGAGACGCTATCCGATCACCGGTACATCCGGTTTAGCGTCTCCCCGTCCCCGACGGACGCAGTGTCAGGAGGAGGAGGAAGAGGAGGGAGCGAGATCGGCCCGCGGTGGGCCCTGAAGCGCCTCGATGCCGAACTACTGCTGGAGGCGATCCTCGTCGAAGCGTGGAGTGGCGCTCCTCAGGAACCGGAACCGGTAGGCCCGGACGCGATGGCGGACAGGCTGTGTGAGGCGGTTACGCGTATCTGCGACGCCGCGATGCCGCGTTCGCGTGCCCCACAGCCCAGACGCCAGGTCTACTGGTGGTCGGAGGAGATCGCCGAACTTCGGAGACGCTGCGTGACGAGGAGACGCCAATACCAGCGGTATAGAAGGCGTAGGCGGCAAGAGACCGAAAACACCGAGTCTCTGTACGCCGCCTACAGGGAGGCTTCCAGGGCCCTACGCATAGCGATAGGGGAGGCCAAGAAGCAGGCTTGGCAGCAACTGCTGGAAGGGCTTGAGCGCGATCCGTGGGGTCGACCGTACTTATGGGCGAGACAAAAGCTCCGCCCCTGCGGTCCCACCACCACGGCCTCGCTCCAACCGGTGGTGCTGCAAAGAGTGGTCGAGGGATTGTTCCCCGGTGCGCCGGGGACCGACTTCACACCTCCCACTGCTGTGGCCGCCCTATCGGCCGATCTCGCCGAGGGAGAGGACGAGCCTGCCCCCATCTCCGAGGGAGAGCTAGGTGCTGCAGTGCTCAGGATGAGGGCCAAGAACACGGCGCCCGGGCCTGACGGCATACCGGGCCGCGTGTGGGCCCTCTCCTTGGAGCACCTGGGCACCGCCCTGAGAGGTGTCTTTGACAAGTGCCTCAGGGTTGGCAGATTTCCCAGACGGTGGAGAAGGGGCATCCTCGTCCTCATAAGGAAGGAGGGTCGTCCAGCGGACGAGCCCGTGGGGTATCGTCCCATCGTGCTGCTTGATGAGGCCGGCAAGCTGTTCGAGAGAATAGTCGCTGCCCGCCTTGTCAAGCACCTCGAGACGACCGGACCGGACCTGGCGCCCAACCAGTTCGGTTTCCGGAGGGGTCGCTCGACGATCGACGCGATCTCGCGCGCCCGCGACCTCTCCGAGGAGGCGTGCTCCAGTGGAGGCGTGTTGTTGGCCACATCGTTGGACATCGCCAACGCATTCAACACGCTCCCGTGGAGCACGATACACGCGGGCCTGGGGCACCACAATGTGCCCAGGTACCTGCGGAGGCTCGTCGAGGACTATCTCTCCGATAGAGAGGTAGTCTACTCGACGACCCAAGGGGTGGGACGTAGCCCCATGACGCGCGGTGTTCCACAGGGGTCTGTCCTCGGACCACTCTTGTGGAACATTGGGTACGATTGGGTCCTCCGCTGCGGTAACCTTCGTGGAGTCGACGTAGTTTGTTACGCTGACGACACACTGGTTACCGCGCGGGGGCAAAGCTACAGGGAGGCAGTGATCCTGGCAACAGCCGCTGTCGCGACGGCCGTGTCCAGGATCCGGATGCTGGGCCTGGAGGTCGCGCTCCATAAGTCGGAGGCCATGTGTTTTCATGGACCCCGACGAGCGCCACCTGCAGGCTCCACCATAGTGGTGGGAGGTACCCCCATTCCTGTCCGGACAACGCTCAAATACTTGGGTGTTGTCCTTGACGGGAGGTGGAAGTTCGGGGCGCACATGCGACGGCTGTCCCCGAAGATTGTGGCGACGGCCGGAGCACTGAGCCGCCTCCTCCCGAACATCGGTGGAGGAGAGGGGAGCTGCCGGCGGCTGTATACCGCGGTGGTCGGCTCCATGGCGCTCTATGGCGCCCCGATATGGGCGGGAGAGCTCGATCGGCAGACTACCGCCCTGCTGATCGGAGCGCAACGCGTGATGGCGAAGAGAGTGTGCAGGGGGTACCGCACACTCTCTCATGAGGTGGCATGCGCCCTCGCCGGGACGCTTCCGTGGGACCTTGAGGCTGAAGTCCTTGCCTCGGTCTACTGGCGTAGAGCCGAAGCACGGGAGCGTAACGAGCGACCGGCGCCGAGGGAGGTGATGCTCTGGCGGGAGGAAGCCAGAGCATCCGCCATCACGCAGTGGGAGGGAAGGCTCCTCGAAGAACCCACGCAGAGGGGGGATAGCGCTCGACGACTCCTCGCGGCTATCCGTCCCATACTCGGAGAGTGGGTTAACCGGAGACATGGGAGGCTCTCCTATAGGCTGTCGCAGGTCCTCTCGGGGCATGGTTGCTTTGGGAGGTACCTGCACCGTTGTACCAGGAGGGAAGTCTCCCCGGTCTGCCACCAGTGTGGGCACGCGGAAGACTCCGCCCAGCACGCACTGGAGGCTTGTCCGGGAGGAGCCGAGCCGCGCCGAGCTTTGGTCGCGGCTCTGGGAGGCACTGACCTCTCCTTGCCGGTCGTCTTAGCCAAGATGGTCGGTGATGAGAGGTCGTGGGAGGCGGTCGCCTCCTTCTGTGAAACGGTGATGTCACAGAGGGAGGCCGCGGAGCGGGAGAGAGAAAGGGATCCTCTCTCTCACCCGCTTCGGCGAGCGCGGACACGGAGGCGGGCTGATCGGACCCGCACTCCGTCTCCGCTGAGAGGGCCGGGGGTGCTAGATGCGGGGGCGTCTGGCACCCCCCAAGTATGAGCCCTCCGAGGTGGCGATGCCCTCGATGTGTTCCCGAGGGCATCGTGCACGAGGGGTGAGGGAGGAATCCCTCCCCGAGGTGGGCCCGTCGCAAGGCGGGCAGCGGCGTCGACGGGGGCTGCGGATAGTGCGCAAGCGGGACCGTGCCCCTCGTCACTTGCCAACGACGGAGGAACACCCCGGGGTTTTAGTGGGTACACTCGCCACTCTGGCGGGGACTCCCACATAACCACCGTGCCTCCCCCGGCCGGTGGTATCCATAAAGGATTTCCCCGGGGGAAAAAAAAAAAAAAAAAAAAAAAAAAAAAAAAAAAAAAAAAAAGGTTAGGTTAGGTTAGGTTAGGTTAGGTTAGGTTAGGTTAGGTTGGAGTCTGCTTTCGCCACTCGACGGGAGCGGACGTGTTGTAAGGTGTCTCCACGCAAAAAAATTCTGTAAAATTGTAAATTCGTGTTTTCTGAGGTTGTTTTTGTGTCGGAGTGTGAAGGAAGGGTGCGCCGATAAGGTGGCACTGATTTGGAGGTGGTTGCCCTAAGGGTACCCCCACGGGGGAGTGGAAATGTTTTGTTTGTTAATGTTTTTCGTTTTGTCGTTGGTTTGAACTGTTTTGTTTGTTTTCTTTGTTGTTATTTGTGTTTCGGGATGCCGAAACCGCCAAGGGACGCTTCGGGGAAGTTCCTTAAAAAGGCCAACTGCCCGGAGGCCTCTCCCATTGATTTGGTCGATGGGGAGAATGTTGTTTTTTCGGACTCGGGGTCCGAGACTGCGATTGCGGCGATGTTGACACAGCGCAAGCGCCCGTCTACCTCGTTCTTCGTGCCTGGTCATTCAGAATCAGACACGGAGACCGAGGCGACGGCTGGCGCGAAAGTCAGCACTGCCAGGAGGGGCAGAGGAAGGAACGCGAAAGCGGGACCTTCCAGGGAAGATTTCCTTAAACCTTCCCCTGTGTGCTCGGATAGCGAGCTGGAGAACGTCCTGAGGAGCAGGGCGTTCAAGAAAAGGTCGTCTGCTGTGGCCGTCGACTCTGTGACCGACGGAAGTGATTCCGAGGTCGCTTTCAGAGCCGACGACTTGAATGTGCTAAATGCACAGGAGTTGAGGGCGCAGGCGGGCGGACAACTTGCCTGCATTTTGGAGGTTGCCAGAAAGTCTGGCAACCTCAAGGGCGAGTTTGTGGCCCGTTTAAAGAGATCGGCGTCCCTGCTCAGAGAAGTGGTGGACACCCTTGCTGGAAGGAGCGAGGCCGAAGAGACGCGGCGCCTCCGAGGAGATAACTCCCGACTGCGCCTCGAGGTTGAGGCGGCAAAGGCGGAGATTAAAGCGCTCCGTCGCGGCTTCTCCGAAGCCAAGGCAGACGCCGCCGCCGCCACCGCTACTGCTGCCGCTGCTTCCAGCGAAGCGAGGGAGGTCGCCCCTGCCACTGTGGTGGGAGTTGAGCTGGTCGAAGAGCTCAAGCGCTCCCTGGTGTGTACAGTTGGGGAGATTATAAGTGCGCGTTTGGCGGGAATTGAGGACCGCCTGTTGCCTGCCCCGACTGTACGCCCGCCTCTTAGGGCGGATTTGAGGAAGAAAGTGGCCACCGCCTCGCCACTTGCCACGCCGCCTGCACTGCCTGCACCGTCGGCGTCTGGCCTTCCTGCGCCTTCTAATAAACGGAAGGCAAAGAAAACGGCCGAAACGCCGAGTGTAGTCGCTCCGCGTGTGACCGGCGCCTCGCCCGCGCCCACGACGACGTTTGCCCCCTCCGCTGCTGTCCCCCAGGCCGATACCTGGGCGACAGTAGTCAGAAGGGGCAAGGGAAAGGGCAAGGGGAAGACGTCCCCTCCCGCCCCAGCGCCTGTACCAGCAGTGCGTGCCCCCGCTGCTACGTCGTCTCAGAAGAAGAGGAAGAGGCCGGCACTAACGACGCCTAAGTCCGCGGTGGTCATCTTGTCCCTCCAGGCTGCAGCCGTGGACAAGGGGGTGACTTACGGCGCGATGATGCAGGCGGCGCAAGACAAGGTCGATCTCCAGGAGCTGGGGATCGACCAGGTGCGGTTCCGCCAGACGGCCACCGGAGCCAGGAAAATGGAGATCCCTGGCTCCGGTAGCAGCGAGAAGGCCGACAGGCTCGCGGAGAAGCTCCGTGAGGTCCTGTCGGAGGTGGCGACCGTCTCCAGGCCCCAAAAGTCCACAGACTTGGACATCACGGGCCTGGACGATGCAGCCACCAAGGAGAAGGTGGTGGCGGCAGTCGCCAAAGCGGGCGGCTGCGACGCCGGCCTGGTGAAGGCCGGAGAAATCCGTCGTGGCCCCGGCGGAGTGGGAGCTTCGCTCGTGTCCTGCCCTGTAGCAGCCGCAAAGGCGGTGCTGCAAAAGGGCAGGATCATGATAGGGTGGAGCTCCGTGCGGGTCAAGGCACTTGAGGCACGCCCGATGCGCTGCTTCAAGTGCCTCGGGCTGGGGCACACGCGGCCTCAGTGCCCAGCGACGGCAGATAGGGGCGGCCTGTGCTTCAGGTGTGGAAGCACAGGTCACAAGGCGGCCGCGTGCCCGAATAAGGTCCCGCGCTGCGCCATATGCGCGGAGACGGGGCGGCCTTCGGGCCACGTAATGGGGGGACGCAGCTGCGCCCCCCCGAAGACGAAGGGAAAGGCCACAGCCCAGGCCTTCCCGGCGGCAGCGACCAGCCCCGCCACCCCTGCCGTAATTCGCCCTGCTCAGGCGATAGAGGAAGTTGTGATGTCTGAATAATGAATCTAGTCAGACATCACAACTTCCTTCAGACGAACCTGAACCACTGCGCCAGGGCCCAGGATCTGCTCATGCAGACCATGGCGCAGTGGCAGGTAGATGTGGCGGTCGCGGCGGAGCCGTACTACGTCCCCTCCCATCCATACTGGGCTGGGGACCTGGACGACTCCGTCGCCATAGTAGCCAAGGCGGGTGGTGCCCCCCTCACAGTTAAGGAGAGGGGCGCGGGCTACGTGGTAGGGAAGTGGGGAGAGTACGCGATCGTCGGCGCGTACTTCTCCCCAAACAAGACCGCTGCGGCCCTGGAGGCATACCTGGACCTCCTCGCCGCAGCGGTCGGTCGGCAAGCGCCCCGGCAGGTCCTCCTCATGGGGGACCTCAATGCCAAGGCCCGAGACTGGGGCAACCCACAAACTGACGCTCGGGGCGAGCTAGTCAGGGAGTGGGCTGTCGCCAGCGGACTGACCCTACTCAACACGGGGTCGGTCCACACGTGCGTGCGGCATAACGGGGGGTCCGTGGTGGACCTCTCGTTCGCCACACCGTCTGCCGCAGCACGTGTCCGGGCCTGGAGGGTGGAGTCGGAGGTGGAGACACTCTCGGACCACAAGTACATACGGTTCGAGATGTCTACCTCCGACGGGATGGATGGAGGGCGTCAGCGCGTCGCACGCGCTGACCTACCACGCTGGGCATTGAGCCGCCTCGACGCTGGGCTAGCGGAGGAGGCGGCAATCGTCCAGGCGTGGCTCGCCGGGCCCGCGCACCCGGACGTGGATGTAGCTGCTGTCCACTTCCGGGATGCGCTTACGGCCGTGGCCGACACGGCCATGCCGAGGGTCACCAACCGCCCCGCCCGCCGCGCAGTGTACTGGTGGAGCTCCGAAATTGCGGAGCTCCGGGTGCAGTGCACAAGAGCGCGGCGGCCCTACTTGCGGAGTAGGAGGCGGCGGCACGGCCGCACCGATGACCAGCTGCCACCGGAATGGTTGGCAGCTGAGCGCCAGCTCTACGACGCCTACCGTGTAGCGACGGAGGCGTTGGAGCTGGCGATAGGCCGTGCCAAAGAGGCGGCGTGGGCGGAGGTCCTGGAGGGCCTCGACAGGGACCCGTGGGGGCGTCAGTATCGGGTCGCGCGCAAAAAGCTCGGCGGCCCGGCGCCCCCCGTGGCCGAGTCCCTGGAGCCGGAGGTGCTCGATCGCGTGCTGGCGGGTCTATTTCCCGACGCGGACCCCCAGCACGCGCCTCCGACGATGGCGCCAGCAGTTGTCGAGGAGCTGGCGCCAGCCTCCATCCCGCCTGTCACAGAGGCGGAGATGGAGGTAGCGGTGAGCCGTCTTCGCAAGAGGACGGCTCCCGGCCCGGACGGAATACCGGGCCGGGTCTTGGCCATAAGCTGCGTCGCTTTGGGTGGAAGGCTTCGGGGACTGTTCGACGCATGCCTCACGTCCGGACGGTTCCCGAAGCCTTGGAAAGTGGGACGGGTGTGCCTGTTGCGGAAGGAGGGTCGAGATGCAGACTCTCCTTCCGCATACAGGCCGATTGTGCTGCTGGATGACACGGGAAAGCTGTTGGAGAGGGTGGTCGCTTCCCGTGTCATCCGGCACCTGAGGGGGACTGGGCCCGACTTGTCGGAGGCCCAGTACGGGTTCAGAGCGGGGCGTTCAACGGTGGACGCCCTGCTCTGGCTCAAGGGGTGGACGCAGGAGGCGGTCGCAGAGGGGAACAGGGCGTTGGCAGTGTCTCTCGACATTGCCAACGCCTTTAACAGCCTCCCGCATGGGACCATACAGGAGGCACTCCGCTATCACGGAGTGCCCCTGTATTTGCGGAGGCTGTTGGCCGACTACCTCCGGGACCGCGAGGTTCTGGTGGTAGGACGCGACGGAGTGAGGCACCGTCGCGTCTCCTGCGGGGTTCCACAGGGGTCCGTCTTAGGACCAATCCTGTGGAACATTGGCTACGACTGGGTGTTGCGTGGCACGCTTCCCGCCAGTGTGCGGGTGGCGTGCTACGCGGACGATACCCTGGTCGTGGCCAAGGGGAGGGACCTCAGGGAGACGGTGCGCTTGGCCACGGTGGGAACATCCCTCGTGGTCGACCGCATCCGTGCCCTGGGGTTACGCGTCGCTCTCCCCAAGACCGAGGCCCTGTTGTTCCACGGGCCTCGGGGGCGACCCCCGCCAGGAACACATGTGGTCCTGGAGGGGGTCGTTGTCCGGGTCGGGACCCAGATGAAATATCTGGGTCTCGTCCTGGACGGGAGGTGGGGTTTCGGGGCCCACTTCGCCAGTCTGGCCCCGAAAGTCGTGGGAGCCGCAGCCGCCCTGGGGCGACTACTGCCGAACGTGGGCGGCCCTAGCGCAACTTGCCGTCGGCTGTACTCCGGAGTAATCCGGAGTATGGCCCTGTACGGGGCACCTGTCTGGGCGGGCGCCCTCGGTCGCGACAATAAGGCCCTGCTGCGACGTCCGCAGCGGGTCATCGCGACGAGGGCGATACGCGGTTACCGGACGGTGTCCTGGACAGCCGCATGCGTGCTGGCCGGAGACCCGCCCTGGGAGCTCCAAGCCGAAATCCTCGCCGAGATCTACAATTTTGTAGCGGCGAGGAAGTCGCGCGGGGAGCCCCCAGGGTGGGAGGAGGTGGCGCGCATGCGACGGCAGGCGCAGGCCGCCCTGTTGAGGCGGTGGTCGGAGGACCTGGCACCACCCGTCCCCGGCCAGGGGACGGTGGACGCCATCCGCCCGGTCCTCGGGAGGTGGGTAGGGCGGCGACACGGGTCGCTTTCCTTCAGATTGGTGCAGGTGCTTTCCGGACACGGGTGCTTCGGAAGGTACCTGCATCGAATCGCAAGGAGGGAAGCGACCCCGGCTTGCCACGAGTGTGGAGCGCCGGAGGATACGGCGCTTCACACGCTGGAAGCGTGCACCGCGTGGGTCCCACAGCGGTGCACGCTTTCAGCGGTAGTGGGCCAGGATCTCTCGTTGCCGAGCGTGGTACGGGCCATGCTCGAGAGCGACAGATTCTGGCAGGCGGTGGCCTCTTTCTGCGAAATCGTGATTTCGCAGAAGGAGGCCGCGGAGAGGATCAGAGAGGTCGACGCCCTCGCTGATCCTCTCCGACGTCGGCGCACGGGAGGGAGGAGAAGGCGATTCGCAGATCGCCTCCTCGCCCCACCCGTGTAGTAGGGTCATCGGTTGGGTTTATGGGCCCCCAACCGACTCAATGGCCCTACGTGCCGGGGAGCGGCTGAAGGTCTGAGCTAAGCCGCTCCGTCTGCCGTTGGTCCGGTTGATGGCACCGGACCCTAAGCCGGGGCGGGATGGAAAGTACTTCCCCATCTCTCCCCGACAGGCTGCGTCTGCTCGCCGGGGTGGTTTAGTCGGTAGGGGCCCGGCTATATTCTATAGTCGGGTTGGTAAGAGTCCATTAAACAGACTCCGACAGAAGCCGTCTGTGTCCCATATCACAGGCGGAAGTCCGTAAAGGGATTAACCTCGTTAAAAAAAAAAAAAAAAAAAAAAAAAAAAAAAAAAAAAGGTTAGGTTAGGTTACTCTCTCCAAAGGCGGGAGAACGCGACCGCCTTCCGAAGGCCCCAAAGGGCCATTGCACTGCGGGTGGCGAGGGCCTATCGGTCAGTGGGCTTTGCAGCAGCGTGCGCTTTGGCGGGCACCCCTCCATGGGAGCTCGAGGCGGGGGTGTTAGCCAAGGTGTACGAGTGGACGGCGAGACGGAAGGCGCTGGGGGAGCGCATCGCCCCACAGGAACGGGAAGCCGTCCGGCGTGAGGCGAGGGGTGCAGTCGTCCAACATTGGTCGGAGGACCTCGCCACCGCTGCTTTTGGTCGCCGAACGTTGGACGCCCTCGGGCCGGTCCTGCAAGACTGGCTCGGGCGGTCCCACGGTTTCCTCTCGTACCGTCTGGTGCAGGTACTTAGCGGACATGGATGCTACGGATCGTACCTGCACCGCATCGGAAGGGAGGAAACACCAGCGTGCCACGATTGTGGCGCGATGGAGGACACGGCGCAGCACACCCTCGAGGTGTGTCCGTCGTGGTCTGAGCTGCGCCGCAGCCTGGTTGACGTCGTCGGGCCGGACCTCTCGCTACCTAGCGTGGTCAACGCCATGTTGGGAGGCGAACGGGCTTGGACGGCGGTCGCCTCCTTCTGTGAAAAAGTCATGTCGCAAAAGGAGGCGGCAGAGCGCGCAAGAGAGGAAGACCCCCTTGCGGCGCCACTGCGCAGAAAAAGAAGGGGCGGAAGAAGGCGATTGGACGATCGTCGCCTTCCTCTCCCGGTGGTGAATAGCGGGGGATAGGCGCGGGGGCGCCCTCTCCTGCATTGCACTCATTCACCACCTCCGCCGGGTGGGAATGGCTGAGCACTCCTGGCCATTCCTGGACCCCTCCCGTTGAGAGGGGCGAGTAGGCCCCGCTGTAAAAGCGGGCGGTCGTCGGCGGGGGACTGGACGTTAAGGCTCTGCCGATCTCCCAGTCCTCTTCCTCACAGACGATGCCGGAGTGCCGCTGGGTTGTTTAGTGGGTATACCGGTCGTATTGGCACCGGGGAGCCCCACATAACCCCCCCATCCCTCGATGGGGAGGTATGCACAATGCATTTTTCCCAGCGAAAAAAAAAAAAAAAAAAAAAAAAAAAAAAAAAAAAAAAAAAAAAAAAAAAAAGGTTAGGTTAGGTTGGTTGTTTTGTTTGTTTAATTTCTACGTCGTTTTGTTGTTGTTGTTTTTCTTTGTTGATTTTGTGTTTCGGGATGCCGAAACCTCTGAGGGACGCTTCGGGGAAGTTCCTCAAAGGCCCTTCTAAGGGCCACTGCCCGGAGGCCTCCCCCGATACTTCAGTGGAAGGAGAAAATGTGGTTTTGTCGGACGCAGAGTCCGATCTAGGGATCGCGGCTATGCTGACTCAACGCAAGCGGCCGTCCTCCTTGTTCTTCGTGCCTGGTCATTCAGAATCAGACACGGAGACCGAGGCGACGGCTGGTGCGAAGGTCAGCACTGCCAGAAGAGGGCGAGGAAGGTCCGTGAAAGCGGGGCCTTCACGCGATGAATTTGTGAAGCCATCGCCAGTGGCTTCTGACGCCGAGTTAGAGGAGGTCCTGCGCAAGCGGAATTTGAAGAAGGGAGGTGCTTCTGTCGTCGACCCTGTCACCGACACCGGAAGCGATTCCGAGGTCGCTGCCAGGGCCGGGGACGTGAGCACGTTAAACGCGCAAGAGTTGAGGGCGCACGCCGGCGCGAAACTAGCGTGCATTTTGGAGGTTGCCAGGAAATCTGGCAACCTAAAGGGCGAATACGTGGCTCGCCTGAAAAGATCGGCGTCGTTGTTGCGAGACGTGGTGGATGCGCTCGCTGACAGAAGTGAGGCAGAAGAGACGCGGCGCCTTCGAGCAGAAAACTCCCGCCTGCGACTAGAGGTCGAAGCTTGCAGGTCGGAGGTGAAGGCGTTGCGTCGGGGCTTCTCAGAAGCGAAGACTGAGGTTGCCGCTGCGACCGCTGCTAATGCCAGTGCCAGAGAGCTCAATGCCGCAGTCCCCACTACGAATACGACTGACGTAATGGAGGAGTTGAAGCGCTCTCTGATCACAACGATCGGAGACATGCTCAACGCGAGACTGGCAGGCTTGGAGGACCGACTTCTCCCTGCCCCTTCAGTACGCCCTCCGCTCAGGGCGGATATGAAAAGGACAGCGGCGGCGGCGACGGTTGCCGCGCCACCCAAGCCGAAACCTGCGCCGGCGAAAAAGAAGGGCAACTCTTCGTCGTCAGTGGCCCCGCGTGCGGTCTCAGCCGCTCGTGCCTCGGTTGCCACGCCAGTGGAGATTGTTTTGCCTACGACGGCTGCTCCTTCTACTTCTGTCCCCCAGGCTGATACCTGGGCGACAGTAGTCAGAAGGGGCAAGGGAAAGGGCAAGGGGAACAAGTCCCCTCCCGCCCCTGCGCCTGTACCAGCAGCGCGTGCCCCCGCTGCTACGCCGCCTAAAAAGAAGAGACCGGCACTAACGACCCCTAAGTCCGCGGTGGTCATCCTGTCCCTCCAGGCTGCAGCCGTGGACAAGGGGGTCACTTACGGCGCGATGATGCAGGCGGCGCAAGACAAGGTCGATCTCCAGGAGCTGGGGATCGACCAGGTGCGGTTCCGCCAGACGGCCACCGGAGCCAGGAAAATGGAGATCCCTGGCTCCGGTAGCAGCGAGAAGGCCGACAGGCTCGCGGAGAAGCTCCGCGAGGTCCTGTCGGAGGTGGCGACCGTCTCCAGGCCCCAAAAGTCCACAGACTTGGACGTCACGGGCCTGGACGACGCAGCCACCAAGGAGAAGGTGGTGGCGGCAGTCGCCAAAGCAGGCGGCTGCGACGTCGGCCTGGTAAAGGCCGGCGAAATCCGCCGTGGCCCCGGCGGAGTGGGAGCTTCGCTCGTGTCCTGCCCTGTGGCAGCCGCAAAGGCGGTGCTGCAAAAGGGCAGGCTCATGATAGGGTGGAGCTCCGTGCGGGTCAAGGCACTTGAGGCGCGCCCGATGCGCTGCTTCAAGTGCCTCGGGCTGGGGCACACGCGGCCGCAGTGCCCAGCGACGGCGGATAGGGGCGACCTGTGCTTCCGGTGTGGAAGCACAGGTCACAAGGCGGCCGCGTGCCCAAATAAGGTCCCGCGCTGCGCCATATGCGCGGAGACGGGGCGGCCTTCGGGCCACGTAATGGGGGGACGCAGCTGCGCCCCCCCGAAGACGAAGGGAAAGGCCACAGCCCAGGCCTTCCCGGCGGCAGCGACCAGCCCCGCCACCCCTGCCGTAATTCGCCCAGCTCAGGCGATAGAGGAAGTTGTGATGTCTGAATAATGAATCCAGTCAGACATCACAACTTCCTTCAGACGAACCTGAACCACTGCGCCAGGGCCCAGGATCTGCTCATGCAGACCATGGCGCAGTGGCAGGTAGATGTGGCGGTCGCGGCGGAGCCATACTACGTCCCCTCCCATCCATACTGGGCTGGGGACCTGGACGACTCCGTCGCCATAGTAGCCAAGGCGGGTGGTGCCCCCCTCACAGTTAAGGAGAGGGGCGCGGGCTACGTGGTAGGGAAGTGGGGAGAGTACGCGATCGTCGGCGCGTACTTCTCCCCAAACAAGACCGCTGCGGCCCTGGAGGCATACCTGGACCTCCTTGCCGCAGCGGTCGGTCGGCAAGCGCCCCGGCAGGTCCTCCTCATGGGGGACCTCAATGCCAAGGCCCGAGACTGGGGCAACCCACAAACTGACGCTCGGGGTGAGCTAGTCAGGGAGTGGGCTGTCGCCAGCGGACTGACCCTACTCAACACGGGGTCGGTCCACACGTGCGTGCGGCATAACGGGGGGTCCGTGGTGGACCTCTCGTTCGCCACACCGTATGTCGCAGCACGTGTCCGGGCCTGGAGGGTGGAGTCGGAGGTGGAGACACTCTCGGACCACAAGTATATTCGGTTCGAGATGTCCACCTCCGACGGGATGGATGGAGGGCGTCAGCGCGTCGCACGCGCTGACCTACCACGCTGGGCATTGAGCCGCCTCGACGCTGGGCTAGCGGAGGAGGCGGCAATCGTCCAGGCGTGGCTCGCCGGGCCCGCGCACCCGGACGTGGATGTAGCTGCTGTCCACTTCCGGGATGCGCTTACGGCCGTGGCCGACACGGCCATGCCGAGGGTCACCAGCCGCCCCGCCCGCCGCGCAGTGTACTGGTGGAGCTCCGAAATTGCGGAGCTCCGGGTGCAGTGCACAAGAGCGCGGCGGCCCTACTTGCGGAGTAGGAGGCGGCGGCACGGCCGCACCGATGACCAGCTGCCACCGGAATGGTTGGCAGCTGAGCGCCAGCTCTACGACGCCTACCGTGTAGCGACGGAGGCGTTAGAGCTGGCGATAGGCCGTGCCAAAGAGGCGGCGTGGGCGGAGGTCCTGGAGGGCCTCGACAGGGACCCGTGGGGGCGTCAGTATCGGGTCGCGCGCAAAAAGCTCGGCGGCCCGGCGCCCCCCGTGGCCGAGTCCCTGGAGCCGGAGGTGCTCGATCGCGTGCTGGCGGGTCTATTTCCCGACGCGGACCCCCAGCACGCGCCTCCGACGATGGCGCCAGCAGTTGTCGAGGAGCTGGCGCCAGCCTCCATCCCGCCTGTCACAGAGGCGGAGATGGAGGTAGCGGTGAGCCGTCTTCGCAAGAGGACGGCTCCCGGCCCGGACGGAATACCGGGCCGGGTCTTGGCCATAAGCTGCGTCGCTTTGGGTGGAAGGCTTCGGGAACTGTTCGACGCGTGCCTCACGTCCGGACGGTTCCCGAAGCCTTGGAAGGTTGGGAGGGTGTGCCTGTTGCGGAAGGAGGGTCGAGATGCAGACTCTCCTTCCGCATACAGGCCGATTGTGCTGCTGGATGACACGGGAAAGCTGTTGGAGAGGGTGGTCGCTTCCCGTGTCATCCGGCACCTGAGGGGGACTGGGCCCGACTTGTCGGAGGCCCAGTACGGGTTCAGAGCGGGGCGTTCAACGGTGGACGCCCTGCTCTGGCTCAAGGGGTGGACGCAGGAGGCGGTCGCAGAAGGGAACAGGGCGTTGGCAGTGTCTCTCGACATTGCCAACGCCTTTAACAGCCTCCCGCATGGGACCATACAGGAGGCACTCCGCTATCACGGAGTGCCCCTGTATTTGCGGAGGCTGTTGGCCGACTACCTCCGGGACCGCGAGGTCCTGGTGGTAGGACGCGACGGAGTGAGGCACCGTCGCGTCTCCTGCGGGGTTCCACAGGGGTCCGTCTTAGGACCAATCCTGTGGAACATTGGCTACGACTGGGTGTTGCGTGGCACGCTTCCCGCCAGTGTGCGGGTGGCGTGCTACGCGGACGATACCCTGGTCGTGGCCAAGGGGAGGGACCTCAGGGAGACGGTGCGCTTGGCCACGGTGGGAACATCCCTCGTGGTCGACCGCATCCGTGCCCTGGGGTTACGCGTCGCTCTCCCCAAGACCGAGGCCCTGTTGTTCCACGGGCCTCGGGGGCGACCCCCGCCAGGAACACATGTGGTCCTGGAGGGGGTCGTTGTCCGGGTCGGGACCCAGATGAAATATCTGGGTCTCGTCCTGGACGGGAGGTGGGGTTTCGGGGCCCACTTCGCCAGTCTGGCCCCGAAAGTCGTGGGAGCCGCAGCCGCCCTGGGGCGACTACTGCCGAACGTGGGCGGCCCTAGCGCAACTTGCCGTCGGCTGTACTCCGGAGTAATCCGGAGTATGGCCCTGTACGGGGCACCTGTCTGGGCGGACGCCCTCGGTCGCGACAATAAGGCCCTGCTGCGACGTCCGCAGCGGGTCATCGCGACGAGGGCGATACGCGGTTACCGGACGGTGTCCTGGACAGCCGCATGCGTGCTGGCCGGAGACCCGCCCTGGGAGCTCCAAGCCGAAATCCTCGCCGAGATCTACAATTTTGTAGCGGCGAGGAAGTCGCGCGGGGAGCCCCCAGGGTGGGAGGAGGTGGCGCGCATGCGACGGCAGGCGCAGGCCGCCCTGTTGAGGCGGTGGTCGGAGGACCTGGCACCACCCGTCCCCGGCCAGGGGACGGTGGACGCCATCCGCCCGGTCCTCGGGAGGTGGGTAGGGCGGCGACACGGGTCGCTTTCCTTCAGATTGGTGCAGGTGCTTTCCGGACACGGGTGCTTCGGAAGGTACCTGCATCGAATCGCAAGGAGGGAAGCGACCCCGGCTTGCCACGAGTGTGGAGCGCCGGAGGATACGGCGCTTCACACGCTGGAAGCGTGCACCGCGTGGGTCCCACAGCGGTGCACGCTTTCAGCGGTAGTGGGCCAGGATCTCTCGTTGCCGAGCGTGGTACGGGCCATGCTCGAGAGCGACAGATCCTGGCAGGCGGTGGCCTCTTTCTGCGAAATCGTGATTTCGCAGAAGGAGGCCGCGGAGAGGATCAGAGAGGTCGACGCCCTCGCTGATCCTCTCCGACGTCGGCGCACGGGAGGGAGGAGAAGGCGATTCGCAGATCGCCTCCTCGCCCCACCCGTGTAGTAGGGTCATCGGTTGGGTTTATGGGCCCCCAACCGACTCAATGGCCCTACGTGCCGGGGAGCGGCTGAAGGTCTGAGCTAAGCCGCTCCGTCTGCCGTTGGTCCGGTTGATGGCACCGGACCTTAAGCCGGGGCGGGATGGAAAGTACTTCCCCATCTCTCCCCGACAGGCTGCGTCTGCTCGCCGGGGTGGTTTAGTCGGTAGGGGCCCGGCTATATTCTATAGTCGGGTTGGTAAGAGTCCATTAAACAGACTCCGACAGAAGCCGTCTGTGTCCCATATCACAGGCGGAAGTCCGTAAAGGGATTAACCTCGTTAAAAAAAAAAAAAAAAAATAAAAAAAAAAAAAAAAAAAAAAAAAAAAAAAAAAAAAAAAAAAAAAAAAGGTTAGGTTAGGTTAGGTTAGGTTGAGTCTGCTTTCGCCACTCGACGGGAGCGGACGTGTTGTAAGGTGTCTCCACGCAAAAAATTTCAAAAATTTGTTAATTCGTGTTTTCGGTTGTTATTGTTGTTATTTTTGTGTCGGAGTGTTAAGGAAGGGTGCGCCGATAAGGTGGCACTGATTTGGAGGTGGTTGCCCTAAGGGTACCCCCACGGGGGAGTTGAAATGTTTTGTTTCCTTGTTTTGTTGTTGTTTTGAACTGCGTCGTTTTGTTATTTGTCTGTTATTGTCTTTTGGTTTTTGTTATTGTGTTTCGGGATGCCGAAACCTCTGAGGGACGCTTCGGGGAAGTTCCTCAAGAAAGCCAACTGCCCGGAGGCCTCTCCCATCGACTCTGTCGATGGGGAAAATGTTGTTATTTCGGACTCGGTGTCCGAAACTGAGATCGCGGCGATGTTGACACAGCGCAAGCGCCCGTCTACCTCGTTCTTCGAGCCTGGGCTGAGTGACTCAGACACGGAGACCGAGGTGTTGGCTGCTGCGAAGGTCAACACCGCGCGAAGAGGGAGAGGGAGGACTACGAAAGCGGGCTCTTCTAGGGAAGAGTTTTTAAAACCTTCCCCGGTGCCCTCGGATAGTGAGTTGGAGGCGGTCCTGCGAAGCAGGAGTTTGAGGAAGGGAGGCGTAGCTGCTGTCGTCCACCCTGTCACCGACACCGGAAGTGATTCCGAGGTCGCTGCCAGGGCCGGCGACGTGAGCACGCTAAACGCGCAGGAGTTGCGAGCGCAGGCTGGCGCGAAACTGGCCTGCATCTTAGAGGTTGCCAGGAAATCGGGCAATCTAAAAGGTGAGTACGTGGCTCGCCTTAAAAGATCAGCGTCGTTGCTGCGCGACGTAGTGGACGCTCTCGCTGAAAGGAGTGAGGCAGAGGAGACTCGGCGCCTCCGAGCCGAAAATTCCCGCCTGCGGCTCGAAGTCGAAGCCTGCAGGTCGGAGGTGAAGGCGCTGCGTCGGGGCTTCTCAGAAGCCAAGTCTGAGGCCGCCGCTGCCACCGCCACCGCCGCCGCAACTACCGCTGCCGGTTCTGCGCCCCCCACTGTCATGGAGGGGGCTGAAATCATCGAGGAGCTGAAGCGCTCCCTTACATGTACCATTGGGGACATGTTGAATGCGCGTCTCGCGGGGCTGGAAGACCGCCTTCTGCCTGCCCCGAATGTCCGTCCGCCTCTGAGGGCCGACGCGAAAAAGAAGGCTGGGCAGACTCTGCCGACGCCCGCGCCGACAAAGCAGAACAAATCTGCACCCAAGGCGGCAGCAAAGACGGCACGTGCACCGGCTTCTGTACAGCCGCGCGCAGTTGCAACATCTTCCACGGCACTACCACCGGCAGTGCCTACGGTGGCTGCCCCCTCCGCTGCTGTCCCCCAGGCTGATACCTGGGCGACGGTAGTGAGAAGGGGCAAGGGAAAGGGCAAGGGGAAGACGTCCCCTCCCGCCCCTGCGCCTGCACCAGCAGCGCGTGCCCCCGCCGCAACGCCGGGGAAAAAGAGGAAGAGGCCGGCACTAGCGACCCCTAAGTCCGCGGTGGTCGTAGTGTCCCTCCAAACTGCAGCCGTGGACAGGGGGGTCACATACGGCGCAGTGATGGAGGCGGCACAAGAGAAGGTCGATCTCCAGGAACTGGGGATCGACCAGCTGCGATTCCGCCAGACGGCCACCGGAGCTAGGAAAATGGAGATCCCTGGCTCCGGTAGCAGCGAGAAGGCCGACAGGCTCGCGGAGAAGCTCCGCGAGGTCCTGTCGGAGGTGGCGATCGTCTCCAGGCCCCAAAAGTCCACAGACTTGGACATCACGGGCCTGGACGACGCAGCCACCAAGGAGAAGGTGGTGGCGGCAGTCGCCAAAGCGGGCGGCTGCGACGTCGGCCTGGTAAAGGCCGGCGAAATCCGCCGTGGCCCCGGCGGAGTGGGAGCTTCGCTCGTGTCCTGCCCTGTGGCAGCCGCAAAGGCGGTGCTGCAAAAGGGCAGGCTCATGATAGGGTGGAGCTCCGTGCGGGTCAAGGCACTTGAGGCGCGCCCGATGCGCTGCTTCAAGTGCCTCGGGCTGGGGCACACGCGGCCGCAGTGCCCAGCGACGGCGGATAGGGGCGACCTGTGCTTCCGGTGTGGAAGCACAGGTCACAAGGCGGCCGCGTGCCCGAATAAGGTCCCGCGCTGCGCCATATGCGCGGAGACGGGGCGGCCTTCGGGCCACGTAATGGGGGGACGCAACTGCGCCCCCCCGAAGACGAAGGGAAAGGCCACAGCCCAGGCCTTCCCGGCGGCAGCGACCAGCCCCGCCACCCCTGCCGTAATTCGCCCAGCTCAGGCGATAGAGGAGGTTGTGATGTCTGAATAATGAATCTAGTCAGACATCACAACTTCCTTCAGTCGAACCTGAACCACTGCGCCAGGGCCCAGGATCTGCTCATGCAGACCATGGCGCAGTGGCAGGTAGATGTGGCGGTCGCGGCGGAGCCGTACTACGTCCCCTCCCATCCATATTGGGCTGGGGACCTGGACGACTCCGTCGCCATAGTAGCCAAGGCGGGTGGTGCCCCCCTCATAGTTAAGGAGAGGGGCGCGGGCTACGTGGTAGGGAAGTGGGGAGAGTACGCGATCGTCGGCGCGTACTTCTCCCCAAACAAGACCGCTGCGGCCCTGGAGGCATACCTGGACCTCCTCGCCGCAGCGGTCGGTCGGCAAGCGCCCCGGCAGGTCCTCCTCATGGGGGACCTCAATGCCAAGGCCCGAGACTGGGGCAACCCACAAACTGACGCTCGGGGTGAGCTAGTCAGGGAGTGGGCTGTCGCCAGCGGACTGACCCTACTCAACACGGGGTCGGTCCACACGTGCGTGCGGCATAACGGGGGGTCCGTGGTGGACCTTTCGTTCGCCACACCGTCTGCCGCAGCACGTGTCCGGGCCTGGAGGGTGGAGTCGGAGGTGGAGACACTCTCGGACCACAAGTACATACGGTTCGAGATGTCTACCTCCGACGGGATGGATGGAGGGCGTCAGCGCGTCGCACGCGCTGACCTACCACGCTGGGCATTGAGCCGCCTCGACGCTGGGCTAGCGGAGGAGGCGGCAATCGTCCAGGCGTGGCTCGCCGGGCCCGCGCACCCGGACGTGGATGTAGCTGCTGTCCACTTCCGGGATGCGCTTACGGCCGTGGCCGACACGGCCATGCCGAGGGTCACCAGCCGCCCCGCCCGCCGCGCAGTGTACTGGTGGAGCTCCGAAATTGCGGAGCTCCGGGTGCAGTGCACAAGAGCGCGGCGGCCCTACTTGCGGAGTAGGAGGCGGCGGCACGGCCGCACCGATGACCAGCTGCCACCGGAATGGTTGGCAGCTGAGCGCCAGCTCTACGACGCCTACCGTGTAGCGACGGAGGCGTTGGAGCTGGCGATAGGCCGTGCCAAAGAGGCGGCGTGGGCGGAGGTCCTGGAGGGCCTCGACAGGGACCCGTGGGGGCGTCAGTATCGGGTCGCGCGCAAAAAGCTCGGCGGCCCGGCGCCCCCCGTGGCCGAGTCCCTGGAGCCGGAGGTGCTCGATCGCGTGCTGGCGGGTCTATTTCCCGACGCGGACCCCCAGCACGCGCCTCCGACGATGGCGCCAGCAGTTGTCGAGGAGCTGGCGCCAGCCTCCATCCCGCCTGTCACAGAGGCGGAGATGGAGGTAGCGGTGAGCCGTCTTCGCAAGAGGACGGCTCCCGGCCCGGACGGAATACCGGGCCGGGTCTTGGCCATAAGCTGCGTCGCTTTGGGTGGAAGGCTTCGGGAACTGTTCGACGCGTGCCTCACGTCCGGACGGTTCCCGAAGCCTTGGAAAGTGGGACGGGTGTGCCTGTTGCGGAAGGAGGGTCGAGATGCAGACTCTCCTTCCGCATACAGGCCGATTGTGCTGCTGGATGACACGGGAAAGCTGTTGGAGAGGGTGGTCGCTTCCCGTGTCATCCGGCACCTGAGGGGGACTGGGCCCGACTTGTCGGAGGCCCAGTACGGGTTCAGAGCGGGGCGTTCAACGGTGGACGCCCTGCTCTGGCTCAAGGGGTGGACGCAGGAGGCGGTCGCAGAGGGGAACAGGGCGTTGGCGGTGTCTCTCGACATTGCCAACGCCTTTAACAGCCTCCCGCATGGGACCATACAGGAGGCACTCCGCTATCACGGAGTGCCCCTGTATTTGCGGAGGCTGTTGGCCGACTACCTCCGGGACCGCGAGGTCCTGGTGGTAGGACGCGACGGAGTGAGGCGCCGTCGCGTCTCCTGCGGGGTTCCACAGGGGTCCGTCTTAGGACCAATCCTGTGGAACATTGGCTACGACTGGGTGTTGCGTGGTACGCTTCCCGCCAGTGTGCGGGTGGCGTGCTACGCGGACGATACCCTGGTCGTGGCCAAGGGGAGGGACCTCAGGGAGACGGTGCGCTTGGCCACGGTGGGAACATCCCTCGTGGTCGACCGCATCCGTGCCCTGGGGTTACGCGTCGCTCTCCCCAAGACCGAGGCCCTGTTGTTCCACGGGCCTCGGGGGCGACCCCCGCCAGGAACACATGTGGTCCTGGAGGGGGTCGTTGTCCGGGTCGGGACCCAGATGAAATATCTGGGTCTCGTCCTGGACGGGAGGTGGGGTTTCGGGGCCCACTTCGCCAGTCTGGCCCCGAAAGTCGTGGGAGCCGCAGCCGCCCTGGGGCGACTACTGCCGAACGTGGGCGGCCCTAGCGCAACTTGCCGTCGGCTGTACTCCGGAGTAATCCGGAGTATGGCCCTGTACGGGGCACCTGTCTGGGCGGACGCCCTCGGTCGCGACAATAAGGCCCTGCTGCGACGTCCGCAGCGGGTCATCGCGACGAGGGCGATACGCGGTTACCGGACGGTGTCCTGGACAGCCGCATGCGTGCTGGCCGGAGACCCGCCCTGGGAGCTCCAAGCCGAAATCCTCGCCGAGATCTACAATTTTGTAGCGGCGAGGAAGTCGCGTGGGGAGCCCCCAGGGTGGGAGGAGGTGGCGCGCATGCGACGGCAGGCGCAGGCCGCCCTGTTGAGGCGGTGGTCGGAGGACCTGGCACCACCCGTCCCCGGCCAGGGGACGGTGGACGCCATCCGCCCGGTCCTCGGGAGGTGGGTAGGGCGGCGACACGGGTCGCTTTCCTTCAGATTGGTGCAGGTGCTTTCCGGACACGGATGCTTCGGAAGGTACCTGCATCGAATCGCAAGGAGGGAAGCGACCCCGGCTTGCCACGAGTGTGGAGCGCCGGAGGATACGGCGCTTCACACGCTGGAAGCGTGCACCGCGTGGGTCCCACAGCGGTGCACGCTTTCAGCGGTAGTGGGCCAGGATCTCTCGTTGCCGAGCGTGGTACGGGCCATGCTCGAGAGCGACAGATCCTGGCAGGCGGTGGCCTCTTTCTGCGAAATCGTGATTTCGCAGAAGGAGGCCGCGGAGAGGATCAGAGAGGTCGACGCCCTCGCTGATCCTCTCCGACGTCGGCGCACGGGAGGGAGGAGAAGGCGATTTGCAGATCGCCTCCTCGCCCCACCCGTGTAGTAGGGTCATCGGTTGGGTTTATGGGCCCCCAACCGACTCAATGGCCCTACGTGCCGGGGAGCGGCTGAAGGTCTGAGCTAAGCCGCTCCGTCTGCCGTTGGTCCGGTTGATGGCACCGGACCTTAAGCCGGGGCGGGATGGAAAGTACTTCCCCATCTCTCCCCGACAGGCTGCGTCTGCTCGCCGGGGTGGTTTAGTCGGTAGGGGCCCGGCTATATTCTATAGTCGGGTTGGTGTAAGAGACCATTAAACAGACTCCGACAGAAGCCGTCTGTGTCCCATATCACAGGCGGAAGTCCGTAAAGGGATTAACCTCGTTAAAAAAAAAAAAAAAAAAAAAAAAAAAAAAAAAAAAAAAAAAAAAAAAAAAGGTTAGGTTAGGTTAGGTTGGGCGGGTCTGGGTTTATCCATTAAATAGTTGCTATGCCTATGCTTGCAGCGTTTACGTTACTTGTTTTGGATAAGTCCAGGCCTTCTTTACTCATCCCGTGATGAGTAGGGAGGCTACGGTCTTGGGGGAAGCGCAGGTCGTGATGATCCTCAAGGCAAGTCTGGCGATTACCTTCTCGCGGTGCTGCCTGTTCTTGGTCTAATTCCTCTGAATTAGACGTAACTAGACATCGTCCGGCGACTCGCGTGTCTCATATCTATGTAAGTTTATTTATATCCATTTATTTATGTATGTTTATAGTATTTTGGCCGGGACTGCTCCCGATAGGCTTTGCTCGCCAAGCCGACGAGGAGCGGTCCATCAGACGGTAGGTTGCGGTGCTGCAAAGCACTGCAACTGAGGGGGGCAGCGGCGCTGTGGGACGGCGCTGCAGCTGAGGAGGCGCTGCGGCGGGAGTGATTCAGTTCGTCTCCTGCTGTGGCGCCGATATGGCCGCCGTCGGAGGGTGGCGGCCGAAGCGGCTGGCGATGGGGCTGCTCCATCTGGCCCATCGCAGGGGACCACGAGCGTCGGATGTGGGAAGTCTGGCGTTCCTTGCACTGTGTGGTCCCCGGGGTGGTGCGGCCGTGCTCTTGGTCCCGGCACGGTCGCGAGGGGGAGGGTCATCCTCCCCCCTGGAGGGGTCCGGAAACGGACAGCCGTGGTGGGGGCGCGGTATGCAATACCCCGCGCTCCCTCCGTTATAGCGGCAGGATGGACACCGTGGGTTTTAGTCGGTAGTGGACCCTGGCTGCTGTGGGTGCAGTTAGGGTTGGGGGCCATGAGGCCCCCCAGGGAGCGGTGATGCTCGAGCGAGCCCGACACACCCCGCCTACTTCCCGGTAGGCGGAAGTGCGTAAATGCATTTCGCCCACGTAAAAAAAAAAAAAAAAAAAAAAAAAAAAAAAAAAAAAAAAAAAAAAAAAGGTTAGGTTAGGTTAGGTTCTGAGAGGGCCGGGGGTGCTAGATGCGGGGGCGTCTGGCACCCCCCAAGTATGAGCCCTCCGAGGTGGCGATGCCCTCGATGTGTTCCCGAGGGCATCGTGCACGAGGGGTGAGGGAGGAATCCCTCCCCGAGGTGGGCCCGTCGCAAGGCGGGCAGCGGCGTCGACGGGGGCTGCGGATAGTGCGCAAGCGGGACCGTGCCCCCCGTCACTTGCCGACGACGGAGGAACACCCCGGGGTTTTAGTGGGTACACTCGCCACTCTGGCGGGGACTCCCACATAACCACCGTGCCTCCCCCGGCCGGTGGTATCCATAAAGGATTTCCCCGGGTCAAAAAAAAAAAAAAAAAAAAAAAAAAAAAAAAAAAAAAAAAAGGTTAGGTTAGGTTAGGCCTATGCTTGCGGCGTTCACGCTGCTTGTTTTGGTTAAGTCCAGGCCTTCTTTACTCATCCCGTGATGGGTAGGGAGGTTACGGTCTTGGGGGAAGCGCAGGTCGTGATGATCCTCAAGGCAAGTCTGGCGATTACCTTCTCGCGGTGCTGCCTGTTCTTGGTCTAATTCCTCTGAATTAGACGTAACTAGACATCGTCCGGCGCCTCGCGTGTCTCATATCTATGTAAGTTTATTTATATCCATTTATTTATGTATGTTTATTATATTCAGGCCGGGACTGCTCCCGATAGGCTTTGCTCGCCAAGCCGACGAGGAGCGGTCCACATGACGATAGGTTGCGGTGCTGCTGCAAGGCACTGCAACTGAGGGGGGCAGCGGCGCCGTGTTGGACGGTGCTGCAGCTGAGGAGGCGCTGCGGCGGGAGTGATTCAGTTCGTCTCCTGCTGTGGCGCCGATATGGCCGCCGTCGGAGGGTGGCGGCCGAAGCGGCTGGCGATGGGGCTGCTCCATCTGGCCCATCGCAGGGGACCACGAGCGTCGGATGTGGGAAGTCTGGCGTTCCTTGCACTGTGTGGTCCCCGGGGTGGTGCGGCCGTGCTCTTGGTCCCGGCACGGTCGCGAGGGGGAGGGTCATCCTCCCCCCTGGAGGGGTCCGGAAACGGACGGCCGTGGTGGGGGCGCGGTATGCAAATGTACCCCGCGCTCCCTCCGTTCTAGCGGCAGGATGGACACCGTGGGTTTTAGTCGGTAGTGGACCCTGGCTGCTGTGGGTGCAGTTAGGGTTGGGGGCCATGAGGCCCCCCAGGGAGCGGTGATGCTCGAGCGAGCCCGACACACCCCGCCTACTTTCCCGGTAGGCGGAAGTGCGTAAATGCATTTTCCCCACGTAAAAAAAAAAAAAAAAAAAAAAAAAAAAAAAAAAAAAAAAAAAAAAAAAGGTTAGGTTAGGTTAGGTTAGGTTGGGGTGCGAGGTCAAGCCACCTCCTCGTGGTGCACCCCGGGCAACAGTGGACAGTGGGTCGCTGGCGAAGAGCTTGACGTGGGGAACGTCTCTCCACTTCTGCCCTATAGCGTTGATAGGTTGAAGTGGATGAGGCAAGATGGCGCGGTTGGTGAGGAGCGTCATAGGAGGGATGCCAGGAGTCCGGCGAGGGGCTCAGCGGACCTTCGGGTCGGAGGATGGCCGGCCTGCAAGGCCGGCGGCGCGGCAGGGAGGGTCAACTCGGCCACCCTGTCGGGCACGAGGCGGAGTGGCGACGTCGAGTCGCAGCGGACCTTCGGGTCGGTGGATGGCTGGCCTTCAAGGCCGGCGGCGCGGCAGGGAGGGTCAACTCGGCCACCCTGTCGGGCAAAACTGGGACGGCGGCAATATGCCGCAGCGGACCTTCGGGTCGGTGGATGGCCGGCCTTCAAGGCCGGCGGCGCGGCAGGGAGGGTCAACCCGGCCACCCTGTCGGGCAAAACTGGGACGGCGGCAACATGCCGCAGTGGACCTTCGGGTCGTAGGATGGCGGGCCTGCAAGGCCTGCGTTGCGCGGCAGGGAGGGTCAACTCGGCCACCCTGTCGGGCCTTATGCGTCTCCGAATCCTACGGTTCGGTGCCCGCCAAAAGGATGCATGGTCGGGGGGAACCCGGCCGCTAGGGCACCAAAAAAGGGACCTCACCCTTCAAAGGAATCAATATGGACACTCAGGCGATTGTAAATAATCCCCAGGTGGGTAAAGCCCACCCTTCGCGAGAAGGCAGCCCCATCGTATCTGGGGGGGGCAGCAACCGCCTCGTGGGCTCCGGCCGGAGCTCACGTACCGACGACCTTGGCAAAACAACAAAGGAATCTGATTCTGCACCAAACGACGACCACAGCAAGACCACGGAAACTGACTCGAAGAAGAGAACTCCCTTAGTTCGCCTCTTTCGTTGCGACGAAAGCGCGGCTAAGGAGAGCCCCTCGGAGACTTCGGACTCTGAGGCCATGGTATGGGAGACGGTCTCGTCTCGCAGCAATGCGAGACGACTCCGGAAGCGCCAGAGAGGCGCCAATGAAGAAGAGGACCAGGGTGACTCCTCACCGTCACCCAAGGTCCCAACTGCGCAGCGTGGGAGAGGGCGCCTGCCCACCACCTCGAGGCACCCATCACCCCGCGCCGCGCAAGATGAAAAACGGGCCGCCGCCGAGCAGTCGCTCGACGAAGAGCTCGAAAGGAGGGCCACCTTCCAGAAAGTGAAGGTGCGAATGCCGGACAATCCCCAACTGGGCAGCTGCGATGCCGCCCAGTTGGAGACCATGGTAATGGACTCAGTGGACACCGTTTTGACGGTGGCCACCAAGTCCAAGCGCTTGAAGGGCACGTGTGTCAAGGCCTTGAAGGACGCCGCTGCGACCATCAAGGCCTCGTTCCAGGAGGCACGTGCCCGCACTATTACGGAGGAGATGGCCCTCCTCGTCGAGGCGAACAAGCAGCTCTCGTCGGATCTCAAAGAGCTCCGACGTGAGCTGCAACAGCTGAAGGCGGCCCGAGCGCCTCCCGCCCCGACCCCTGCGGTGCCGGCTAGGACCTCGGCCCAATCCCCCCTCTCAGAGGAGGCCATGCGGCAGATCGTGGTGACAGTGGGCACCATGATGAACGCACGTCTCGAGGCCTTCGAGGAGAGGCTGCTGCCGGCCAGGACGGTCAGGCCCCCACTTGCCGCGGATCGGCGCAGGGAGGCCGAGTCGCGCCCGGCGGTGGCCTCAAGCCGCAGCACTGCGCCCGCCCGCGCCCCAGCGAGGACCCCAGCCACCCAGACGCGTGGCTCACGGGGTGCCCCCACACCGGCGCCGCGCTTTGTCCCCGCCCCCGTTCCGGCTCCACCGACTGAGCCGTGGAATGTGGTGGCGAGGCGAGGTCGGGAGAGGCAGAAGGACGCACCTCCTCCTCCTGCTCGAGCACCTGCTCCTTCCTCCAACTCGAGGGGGACAAGAAAGAAGAAGGCGAAGAAGCCCGCTCCAACACCAAAGACCACCGGTGCGCGTTCGGCTAAGCTCCGCCCCCCGAAAACTGCAGCCGTGGTGATCTCGCTGCAATCAGGGGCGGCGGAGAAAGGCTTGACGTTCGCCAACGTCCTTGAGCGGGCTAAGGCCAATATCAACTTGAAGGAGTTGGGGGTGCCGCCGTTGAAAATCCGAACGGCGGCCACCGGGGCCCGAATTCTGGAGATTGCCGGTCCAGAGAATGCCACCAAGGCAGACGCTCTGGCCGGAAGGCTCCAGGAGGTGTTCGGGAGCGAGGAGCAGGTTCGAGTCACCAGGCCGGTCACCACCAGTGACCTCAGGGTCAATGGCCTGGATGACTCCATCACGCCGGAGGAGTTAGCAGAGGTGCTCGCGAAGGCGGGCGACTGCCCCACCCAGTCCGTCTCAGTCGGCACGATTCGCCGCGGAGCCGGAGGGATGGGGACCGCCTTCGTGCGCTGTCCCACCCTGGCGGCCAAAAGGGTCATGGCCAGTGGGGGACGCATTTTGGTGGGCTGGGTAGCGGCCCGGGTCGTCGTCCTAGACGCTCGACCCCGCCGCTGCTTCCGTTGCCTTACGCTGGGCCACATTGCTGCCCAGTGTAAGTCCGACGTTGACCGCAGCGATGAGTGCTATCGCTGCGGTCAAAAGGCCCACAAGGCCCGGGACTGCTCCGCCACTCCCCACTGCACCATCTGCGAAGCAGCTGGGAAGTCGGCGGACCACCTCTCCGGGGGCAAGGCTTGCGCCAAGCCCCCGGCCAAGTCAGGGGCCAGGAGAAGGGCCGCTGCGGCTGAGGCCAAGGCCAAGCCGCGGCCGCCTCCCCCCGACAAAGGGCCTGCGGCTCAAATGGAGGTGGGTTAATGGCATTAACCTTCCTCCAGGCGAACCTCAACCACTCCGCCCGGGCACAGGATTTACTCCTTCAATCCCTGGCGGAGCGGTTGATCAGCGTTGGTGTGATCGCCGAGCCGTACGCCGTCCCACCCCGGGTTGACTGGGTTGGGGACCTCGACGGCTTAGTGGCGATCACCACACAGTCGCCGGCCCGCTCCCCCCCCCTCGAAGGTGGCCCGAGGGGCAGGGGATACGTGACGGCTTGTTTGGGCCAATTCGTCATCGTCGGTGTGTATACCTCCGGCAACAGGCCGGTTCACGAGCTGGAGACTCTTCTCGGTGAGGTGGGGACCTTCATTGGTCAGACCCGCCCACGCCCCGTTGTCGTGCTCGGGGACTTCAATGCCAAATCCTTGGCGTGGGGGTCCCCGGCGACGGATCTTCGGGGCGACATGGTGTTGGAGTGGTCAACCGAGGTGGGTCTCTGTATCGTGAACCGAGGCAGGGAGAACACCTGTGTCCGTCAACAGGGTGGCTCGATCGTCGATCTGACGTTTGCCACCCCAGACCTCACCTGCCGCATTCGCGACTGGCAGGTGCTGGTGGACGCGGAGACGCTATCCGATCACCGGTACATCCGGTTTAGCGTCTCCCCGTCCCCGACGGACGCAGTGTCAGGAGGAGCAGGAAGAGGAGGGAGCGAGATCGGCCCGCGGTGGGCCCTGAAGCGCCTCGATGCCGAACTACTGCTGGAGGCGATCCTCGTCGAAGCGTGGAGTGGCGCTCCTCAGGAACCGGAACCGGTAGACCCGGACGCGATGGCGGACAGGCTGTGTGAGGCGGTTACGCGTATCTGCGACGCCGCGATGCCGCGTTCGCGTGCCCCACAGCCCAGACGCCAGGTCTACTGGTGGTCGGAGGAGATCGCCGAACTTCGAAGACGCTGCGTGACGAGGAGACGCCAATACCAGCGGTATAGAAGGCGTAGGCGGCAAGAGACCGAAAACACCGAGTCTCTGTACGCCGCCTACAGGGAGGCTTCCAGGGCCCTACGCATAGCGATAGGGGAGGCCAAGAAGCAGGCTTGGCAGCAACTGCTGGAAGGGCTTGAGCGCGATCCGTGGGGTCGACCGTACTTATGGGCGAGACAAAAGCTCCGCCCCTGCGGTCCCCCCACCACGGCCTCGCTCCAACCGGTGGTGCTGCAAAGAGTGGTCGAGGGATTGTTCCCCGGTGCGCCGGGGACCGACTTCACACCTCCCACTGCTGTGGCCGCCCTATCGGCCGATCTCGCCGAGGGAGAGGACGAGCCTGCCCCCATCTCCGAGGGAGAGCTAGGTGCTGCAGTGCTCAGGATGAGGGCCAAGAACACGGCGCCCGGGCCTGACGGCATACCGGGCCGCGTGTGGGCCCTCTCCTTGGAGCACCTGGGCACCGCCCTGAGAGGTGTCTTTGACAAGTGCCTCAGGGTTGGCAGATTTCCCAGACGGTGGAGAAGGGGCATCCTCGTCCTCATAAGGAAGGAGGGTCGTCCAGCGGACGAGCCCGTGGGGTATCGTCCCATCGTGCTGCTTGATGAGGCCGGCAAGCTGTTCGAGAGAATAGTCGCTGCCCGCCTTGTCAAGCACCTCGAGACGACCGGACCGGACCTGGCGCCCAACCAGTTCGGTTTCCGGAGGGGTCGCTCGACGATCGACGCGATCTCGCGCGTCCGCGACCTCTCCGAGGAGGCGTGCTCCAGTGGAGGCGTGTTGTTGGCCACATCGTTGGACATCGCCAACGCATTCAACACGCTCCCGTGGAGCACGATACACGCGGGCCTGGGGCACCACAATGTGCCCAGGTACCTGCGGAGGCTCGTCGAGGACTATCTCTCCGATAGAGAGGTAGTCTACTCGACGACCCAAGGGGTGGGACGTAGCCCCATGACGCGCGGTGTTCCACAGGGGTCTGTCCTCGGACCACTCTTGTGGAACATTGGGTACGATTGGGTCCTCCGCTGCGGTAACCTTCGTGGAGTCGACGTAGTTTGTTACGCTGACGACACACTGGTGACCGCGCGGGGGCAGAGCTACAGGGAGGCAGTGATCCTGGCAACAGCCGCTGTCGCGACGGCCGTGTCCAGGATCCGGATGCTGGGCCTGGAGGTCGCGCTCCATAAGTCGGAGGCCATGTGTTTTCATGGACCCCGACGAGCGCCACCTGCAGGCTCCACCATAGTGGTGGGAGGTACCCCCATCCCTGTCCGGACAACGCTCAAGTACTTGGGTGTTGTCCTTGACGGGAGGTGGAAGTTCGGGGCGCACATGCGACGGCTGTCCCCGAAGATTGTGGCGACGGCCGGAGCGCTGAGCCGCCTCCTCCCGAATATCGGTGGAGGAGAGGGGAGCTGCCGGCGGCTGTATACCGCGGTGGTAGGCTCCATGGCGCTCTATGGTGCCCCGATATGGGCGGGACAGCTCGATCGGCAGACTACCGCCCTGCTGATCGGAGCGCAACGCGTGATGGCAAAGAGAGTGTGCAGAGGGTACCGCACGCTCTCTCATGAGGTGGCATGCGCCCTCGCCGGGACGCTTCCGTGGGACCTTGAGGCTGAAGTCCTTGCCTCGGTCTACTGGCGTAGAGCCGAAGCACGGGAGCGTAACGAGCGACCGGCGCCGAGGGAGGTGATGCTCTGGCGGGAGGAAGCCAGAGCATCCGCCATCACGCAGTGGGAGGGAAGGCTCCTCGCAGAACCCACGCAGAGGGGAGATAGCGCTCGACGACTCCTCGAGGCTATCCGTCCCATACTCGGAGAGTGGGTTAACCGGAGGCATGGGAGGCTCTCCTATAGGCTGTCGCAGGTCCTCTCGGGGCATGGTTGCTTTGGGAGGTACCTGCACCGTTGTGCCAGGAGGGAAGTCTCCCCGGTCTGCCACCAGTGTGGGCACGCGGAAGACTCCGCCCAGCACGCACTGGAGGCTTGTCCGGGAGGAGCCGAGCCGCGACGAGCTTTGGTCGCGGCTCTGGGAGGCACTGACCTCTCCTTGCCGGTCGTCTTAGCCAAGATGGTCGGTGATGAGAGGTCGTGGGAGGCGGTCGCCTCCTTCTGTGAAACCGTGATGTCACAGAGGGAGGCCGCGGAGCGGGAGAGAGAAAGGGATCCTCTCTCTCACCCGCTTCGGCGAGCGCGGACACGGAGGCGGGCTGATCGGACCCGCACTCCGTCTCCGCTGAGAGGGCCGGGGGTGCTAGATGCGGGGGCGTCTGGCACCCCCCAAGTATGAGCCCTCCGAGGTGGCGATGCCCTCCATGTGTTCCCGAGGGCATCGTGCACGAGGGGTGAGGGAGGAATCCCTCCCCGAGGTGGGCCCGTCGCAAGGCGGGCAGCGGCGTCGACGGGGGCTGCGGATAGTGCGCGAGCGGAACCGTGCCCCCCGTCACTTGCCGACGACGGAGGAACACCCCGGGGTTTTAGTGGGTACACTCGCCACTCTGGCGGGGACTCCCACATAACCACCGTGCCTCCCCCGGCCGGTGGTATCCATAAAGGATTTCCCCGGGAAAAAAAAAAAAAAAAAAAAAAAAAAAAAAAAAAAGGTTAGGTTAGGTTAGGTTAGGTTAGGTTAGGTTCAGTTGGGGTCTCATCGTAGGGGACCACGAGCGTCGGATGTGGGAAGTCTGGCGTTCCTTGCACTGTGTGGTCCCCGGGGTGGTGCGGCCGTGCTCTTGGTCCCGGCACGGTCGCGAGGGGGAGGGTCATCCTCCCCCCTGGAGGGGTCCGGAAACGGACGGCCGTGGTGGGGGCGCGGTACGCAAATGTACCCCGCGCTCCCTCCGTTATAGCGGCAGGATGGACACCGTGGGTTTTAGTCGGTAGTGGACCCTGGCTGCTGTGGGTGCAGTTAGGGTTGGGGGCCATGAGGCCCCCCAGGGAGCGGTGATGCTCGAGCGAGCCCGACACACCCCGCCTACTTTCCCGGTAGGCGGAAGTGCGTAAATGCATTTCGCCCACGTTAAAAAAAAAAAAAAAAAAAAAAAAAAAAAAAGGTTCAGTTGGGGTCTGCTTTCGCCACTCGACGGGAGCGGACGTGTTGTAAGGTGTCTCCACGATAAAAATTTCTAAAAATTGTAATTTGTGCATATTGGCGGATATTTTTGTGTTGGAGTGTGAAGGGACTGGGCGCCTATACGGTGGCATTGTTTTTGAGAGGATTGCCCCAAGGGTACCCCCGCGGGGGAATTAAAATGTTTTGTTTCTTTGTGTCGTTGGTTTGAGTTCATTTTTTTTTTTTTTTTTTTTTTTTTTTTTTTTTTTTTTTTTTTTTTTTTTTTTTTTTTTTTTTTTACAGGTCGTTTAGTTTCTTTTGGTTGTTTGTTGTGTGTTCTGGTTTTGAGATGCCAAAGCCGTTGAGGGATGCTTCGGGGAAGTTCCTCAAAAAAACTAACTGCCCGGAGGCCTCTCCCATCGACTCTGTTGATGGGGAGAATATTGTTGTGATGTCGGATTCTGGGTCCGAAACTGCGATTGCGGCGAAGTTGACGCAGCGTAAGCGGCCGTCGACCTCGTTCTTCGTGCCCGGGCATTTAGACTCGGACACGGAGACCGAGTCGACGATTGCCGCGAAAGTTAGCACGGCCCGAAGAGGACGTGGAAGGTCCGCAAAAGCGGGCGCCTCGAGAGAGGAATTTTTAAAACCGTCCGTCGTCTGCTCGGACAGCGAATTGGAGGAGGTCCTTAGGGCGAGACTGATGAAGAAGGGGTCGTCCGTCTCCGTCACTGACACTGGAAGCGATTCCGAGGTCGGTGTCCGAGCGGGCGACATTAGCGCGCTCAACGCGCAGGAACTGAGGGCGCAGGCGGGTGGTCAACTCGCCTGCATTTTGGAGGTTGCCAAAAAGTCTGGCAACCTCAAGGGCGAGTTTGTGGGTCGCCTGAAGAGGTCGGCGTCCCTCCTTAGGGAAGTGGTAGACACTCTGGCCGGAAGAAGCGAAGCGGAAGAAACGCGGCGCCTGAGGGCGGATAATTCACGTCTCCGGCTGGATATCGCAGCGGCGAGGGCAGAAGTTAAGGCGCTGAGGCGTGGATTCAGCGAGGCGAAGTCTGAGGCAGCCGCCGCTGCCGCCGCCACCGCCACTGCCACTGCCACTGCCGGTTCTGCGCCCCCAACCGACTCAATGGCCCTACGTGCCGGGGAGCGGCTGAAGGTCTGAGCTAAGCCGCTCCGTCTGCCGTTGGTCCGGTTGATGGCACCGGACCTTAAGCCGGGGCGGGATGGAAAGTACTTCCCCATCTCTCCCCGACAGGCTGCGTCTGCTCGCCGGGGTGGTTTAGTCGGTAGGGGCCCGGCTATATTCTATAGTCGGGTTGGTGTAAGAGACCATTAAACAGACTCCGACAGAAGCCGTCTGTGTCCCATATCACAGGCGGAAGTCCGTAAAGGGATTAACCTCGTTAAAAAAAAAAAAAAAAAAAAAAAAAAAAGGTTGGGCGGGTCTGGGTTTATCCATTAAATAGTTGCTATGCCTATGCTTGCGGCGTTCACGCTGCTTGTTTTGGTTAAGTCCAGGCCTTCTTTACTCATCCCGTGATGGGTAGGGAGGTTACGGTCTTGGGGGAAGCGCAGGTCGTGATGATCCTCAAGGCAAGTCTGGCGATTACCTTCTCGCGGTGCTGCCTGTTCTTGGTCTAATTCCTCTGAATTAGACGTAACTAGACATCGTCCGGCGCCTCGCGTGTCTCATATCTATGTAAGTTTATTTATATCCATTTATTTATGTATGTTTATTATATTCAGGCCGGGACTGCTCCCGATAGGCTTTGCTCGCCAAGCCGACGAGGAGCGGTCCACTTGAAGGTAGGTTGCGGTGCTGCTGCAAGGCACTGCAACTGAGGGGGGCAGCGGCGCCGTGTTGGACGGTGCTGCAGCTGAGGAGGCGCTGCGGCGGGAGTGATTCAGTTCGTCTCCTGCTGTGGCGCCGAAATGGCCGCCGTCGGAGGGTGGCGGCCGAAGCGGCTGGCGATGGGGCTGCTCCATCTGGCCCATCGCAGGGGACCACGAGCGTCGGATGTGGGAAGTCTGGCGTTCCTTGCACTGTGTGGTCCCCGGGGTGGTGCGGCCGTGCTCTTGGTCCCGGCACGGTCGCGAGGGGAGGGTCATCCTCCCCCCTGGAGGGGTCCGGAAACGGACGGCCGTGGTGGGGGCGCGGTATGCAAATGTACCCCGCGCTCCCTCCGTTCTAGCGGCAGGATGGACACCGTGGGTTTTAGTCGGTAGTGGACCCTGGCTGCTGTGGGTGCAGTTAGGGTTGGGGGCCATGAGGCCCCCCAGGGAGCGGTGATGCTCGAGCGAGCCCGACACACCCCGCCTACTTTCCCGGTAGGCGGAAGTGCGTAAATGCATTTTCCCCACGTAAAAAAAAAAAAAAAAAAAAAAAAAAAAAAAAAAAAAAAAAAAAAAAAAAAAGGTTAGGTTAGGTTAGGTTAGGTTCAGTTGGGGTCTCATCGTAGGGGACCACGAGCGTCGGATGTGGGAAGTCTGGCGTTCCTTGCACTGTGTGGTCCCCGGGGTGGTGCGGCCGTGCTCTTGGTCCCGGCACGGTCGCGAGGGGGAGGGTCATCCTCCCCCCTGGAGGGGTCCGGAAACGGACGGCCGTGGTGGGGGCGCGGTACGCAAATGTACCCCGCGCTCCCTCCGTTATAGCGGCAGGATGGACACCGTGGGTTTTAGTCGGTAGTGGACCCTGGCTGCTGTGGGTGCAGTTAGGGTTGGGGGCCATGAGGCCCCCCAGGGAGCGGTGATGCTCGAGCGAGCCCGACACACCCCGCCTACTTTCCCGGTAGGCGGAAGTGCGTAAATGCATTTCGCCCACGTTAAAAAAAAAAAAAAAAAAAAAAAAAAAAAAAAGGTTCAGTTGGGGTCTGCTTTCGCCACTCGACGGGAGCGGACGTGTTGTAAGGTGTCTCCACGATAAAAATTTCTAAAAATTGTAATTTGTGCATATTGGCGGATATTTTTGTGTTGGAGTGTGAAGGGACTGGGCGCCTATACGGTGGCATTGTTTTTGAGAGGATTGCCCCAAGGGTACCCCCGCGGGGGAATTAAAATGTTTTGTTTCTTTGTGTCGTTGGTTTGAGTTCATTTTTTTTTTTTTTTTTTTTTTTTTTTTTTTTTTTTTTTTTTTTTTTTTTTTTTTTTTTTTTTTTACAGGTCGTTTAGTTTCTTTTGGTTGTTTGTTGTGTGTTCTGGTTTTGAGATGCCAAAGCCGTTGAGGGATGCTTCGGGGAAGTTCCTCAAAAAAACTAACTGCCCGGAGGCCTCTCCCATCGACTCTGTTGATGGGGAGAATATTGTTGTGATGTCGGATTCTGGGTCCGAAACTGCGATTGCGGCGAAGTTGACGCAGCGTAAGCGGCCGTCGACCTCGTTCTTCGTGCCCGGGCATTTAGACTCGGACACGGAGACCGAGTCGACGATTGCCGCGAAAGTTAGCACGGCCCGAAGAGGACGTGGAAGGTCCGCAAAAGCGGGCGCCTCGAGAGAGGAATTTTTAAAACCGTCCGTCGTCTGCTCGGACAGCGAATTGGAGGAGGTCCTTAGGGCGAGACTGATGAAGAAGGGGTCGTCCGTCTCCGTCACTGACACTGGAAGCGATTCCGAGGTCGGTGTCCGAGCGGGCGACATTAGCGCGCTCAACGCGCAGGAACTGAGGGCGCAGGCGGGTGGTCAACTCGCCTGCATTTTGGAGGTTGCCAAAAAGTCTGGCAACCTCAAGGGCGAGTTTGTGGGTCGCCTGAAGAGGTCGGCGTCCCTCCTTAGGGAAGTGGTAGACACTCTGGCCGGAAGAAGCGAAGCGGAAGAAACGCGGCGCCTGAGGGCGGATAATTCACGTCTCCGGCTGGATATCGCAGCGGCGAGGGCAGAAGTTAAGGCGCTGAGGCGTGGATTCAGCGAGGCGAAGTCTGAGGCAGCCGCCGCTGCCGCCGCCACCGCCACTGCCACTGCCACTGCCGGTTCTGCGCCCCCCACTGTCATGGAGGGTGCGGAAATTGTCGAGGAACTGAAGCGCTCGGTAATAACCACCATCGGCGATATTATAAACGCTCGATTTGCGGGTATCGAGGAGCGTCTTCTGCCTGCCCCAAGCGTGCGGCCGTCCCTCAGAGCAGACGCGAAGAAAGCTGCGTTGGCCACGCCCGCGCCTACGCTTGCGCCGACAAAGCCGGTGGCTGGTAAAACTGCCAGTAAAGCTGCACCCAAGGCGGCAGCAAAGAAGGCGCGTGCGCCGGCTTCTACACAGCCACGCGTGGCTGCAAATACGTCGACTGCACCGCCACCGTCGGTGCCTACGACGTCTGCCTCTTCTGCTCCTCTCCCCCAGGCCGAAACCTGGGCGACAGTGGTGCGAAAAGGCAAAGGAAAGGGCAAGGGGACGCCCGCTTCTCGGCCTGTACAGGCAGCGCGTGCCCCCGCTGCCGCGCCGCCGCAAAAACAGAAGAAGAAGGGCACGGCGCTGACGACACCCAAGTCGGCAGTCGTAGTCCTCTCCCTGCAGCCTGAGGCGGCGGGCAAAGGAGTGACGTTTAGCGCCGTCATTGAGGCGGCTCAGGAGAAGGTCGATCTCCAGGAGCTGGGGATCGACCAACTGCGATTCCGCCAGACGGCCACCGGAGCCAGGAAAATGGAGATCCCCGGCTCTGGTAGCAGCGAGAAGGCCGACAGGCTCGCGGAGAAGCTCCGCGAGGTCCTGGCGGAGGTGGCGACCGTCTCCAGGCCCCACAAGTCCGCCGACTTGGACGTCACGGGCCTGGATGACGCAGCCACGAAGGAGAAGGTGGCGGCGGCAATCGCAAAGGCGGGAGGCTGCAACGTCGGCCAAGTCAAGGCCGGTGACATTCGTCGCGGCCCTGGCGGCGTCGGCGCCTCTTTGGTGTCCTGCCCGGTTGCAGCCGCGAAGGCGGTGCTGCAGAAGGGCAGGCTCCTAATAGGCTGGAGCTCCGTGCGCGTGAAGGCACTTGAGGCGCGCCCGATGCGCTGCTTTAAGTGCCTCGGGCTCGGGCACACGCGTCCTCAGTGCCCGGCGTCCGCAGACAGGGGCGACCTGTGCTTCCGTTGTGGAGGCACAGGTCACAAGGCGGCCGCGTGCGCGATAAACATTCCGCGCTGCGCCATATGCTCAGAGTCGGGGCGGCCGTCAGCGCACGTAATGGGAGGACGCAGCTGCGCGCCCCCGAAGACTAAGGGGAGCTTTAGGACCCAAAGCTCCCCGGCTGCAGCACCTAGTGCCGCCGCCCCAGCCGTGATTCGCCCAGCGGAGGTGATACAGGAGGTTGTGATGTCCGAATAAATGGATCAAGTCGGACAACACAACCTCCTACAGACGAATCTGAACCACTGCGCCAGGGCCCAGGATCTGCTCATGCAGACTCTGGCGCAGTGGCAGATAGATGTGGCGGTCGCAGCGGAGCCGTACTATGTCCCCTCCCATCCATATTGGGCTGGGGACCTAGACGACTCCGTCGCTGTCATAGCGAAGGTGGGTGGTGCCCCCCTCACAGTTGAGGAGAGGGGGGCGGGCTACGTTGTCGTGAAGTGGGGAGAGTACGCGATCGTCGGCGCGTACTTCTCCCCAAACAAGACCGTTGCAGCCCTGGAGGCATACCTGGACCTCCTCGCCGCAGCGGTCGGTCGTCAAGCGCCCCGGCAGGTCCTCCTCATGGGGGACCTCAATGCCAAGGCCCGAGACTGGGGCAACCCACGAACTGACGCTCGTGGTGAGTTAGTCAGGGAGTGGGCTGTCGCCAGCGGACTGACCCTGCTCAACATAGGGTCGGTCCACACGTGCGTGCGGCATAACGGAGGGTCCGTGGTGGACCTCTCGTTCGCCACACCGTTTGTCGCAGCACGTGTCCGGGCCTGGAGGGTGGAGTCGGAGGTGGAGACACTCTCGGACCACAAATATATACGGTTCGAGGTGTCCAACTCCGACGGGTTGGATGGAGGACGTCGGCGCGTCGCACGCGCCGACTTGCCACGCTGGGCGCTCAGCCGCCTCGACCCGCAATTAGCGGAGGAGGCGGCGATAGTCCAAGCGTGGCTCGCAGGGCCCGCGCCCCCGGAAGTTGACGTCGCAGCGAGTCACTTCCGGGATGCGTTAACGGCCGTGTGTGACACGGCCATGCCGCGGGCCCGCTGCCGCACCGCTCGCCGCGCCGTGTACTGGTGGAGCTCCGAGATTGCGGAGCTCCGGGTGCAGTGCACACGCGCGCGGCGGCCCTACCTGCGGAGTAGGAGGCGGCGGCACGGCCGAACGGATGACCAGCTGCCACCGGAATGGTTGGCAGCTGAGCGCCAGCTCTATGACGCCTACCGTGTAGCGACGGAGGCGTTGGAGCTGGCGATAGGCCGTGCCAAGGAAGAGGCGCGGGCAGAGGTCCTGGAGGGCCTCGACAGGGACCCGTGGGGGCGTCCGTACCGGGCTGCGCGCAAAAAGCTCGGCGGCCCGACGCCCCCCGTAGCCGAGTCCCTGGAGCCGGAGGTGCTCGAGCGCGTGCTGGTGGGTTTATTTCCCGACGCGGACCCTCAGCACGCGCCTCCGACGATGGCGCCAGCAGTTGTTGAGGAGCTGGCGCCAGCCTCCATCCCGCCAGTCACAGAAGCGGAGATGGAGGTAGCGGTGAGCCGTCTACGTAAGAGGACGGCTCCCGGCCCGGACGGAATACCGGGCCGGGTCTTGCGGATATGCTGCGGTGTTCTGGGTGGAAGGCTTCGGGAACTGTTTGACGCGTGCCTCACGTCCGGACGATTCCCGAAGCCTTGGAAAGTTGGGAGGGTGTGCCTGTTGCGGAAGGAGGGTCGAGATGCAGACTCTCCTTCCGCATACAGGCCGATTGTGTTGTTGGACGACACGGGAAAGCTGTTGGAGAGGGTGGTTGCTTCCCGTGTCGTCCGGCACCTGAGGGGGACTGGGCCCGACCTGTCGGAGGCCCAGTACGGGTTCAGAGCGGGGCGTTCAACGGTGGACGCCCTGCTCTGGCTCAAGGGGTGGACGCAGGAGGCGGTCGCAGAGGGAAACAGGGCGTTGGCAGTGTCTCTCGACATTGCCAACGCCTTTAACAGCCTCCCGCATGGGACCATACAGGAGGCACTCCGCTATCACGGAGTGCCCCTGTATTTGCGGAGGCTGTTGGCCGACTACCTCCGGGACCGCGAGGTCCTGGTGGTAGGACGCGACGGAGTGAGGCACCGTCGCGTCTCCTGCGGGGTTCCACAGGGGTCCGTCTTAGGACCAATCCTGTGGAACATTGGCTACGACTGGGTGTTGCGTGGCACGCTTCCCGCCAGTGTGCGGGTGGCGTGCTACGCGGACGATACCCTGGTCGTGGCCAAGGGGAGGGACCTCAGGGAGACGGTGCACTTGGCCACGGTGGGAACATCCCTCGTGGTCGACCGCATCCGTGCCCTGGGGTTACGCGTCGCTCTCCCCAAGACCGAGGCCCTGTTGTTCCACGGGCCTCGGGGGCGACCCCCGCCAGGAACACATGTGGTCCTGGAGGGGGTCGTTGTCCGGGTCGGGACCCAGATGAAATATCTGGGTCTCGTCCTGGACGGGAGGTGGGGTTTCGGGGCCCACTTCGCCAGTCTGGCCCCGAAAGTCGTGGGAGCCGCAGCCGCCCTGGGGCGACTACTGCCGAACGTGGGCGGCCCTAGCGCAACTTGCCGTCGGCTGTACTCCGGAGTAATCCGGAGTATGGCCCTGTACGGGGCACCTGTCTGGGCGGACGCCCTCGGTCGCGACAATAAGGCCCTGCTGCGACGTCCGCAGCGGGTCATCGCGACGAGGGCGATACGCGGTTACCGGACGGTGTCCTGGACAGCCGCATGCGTGCTGGCCGGAGACCCGCCCTGGGAGCTCCAAGCCGAAATCCTCGCCGAGATCTACAATTTTGTAGCGGCGAGGAAGTCGCGCGGGGAGCCCCCAGGGTGGGAGGAGGTGGCGCGCATGCGACGGCAGGCGCAGGCTGCCCTGTTGAGGCGGTGGTCGGAGGACCTGGCACCACCCGTCCCCGGCCAGGGGACGGTGGACGCCATCCGCCCGGTCCTCGGGAGGTGGGTAGGGCGGCGACACGGGTCGCTTTCCTTCAGATTGGTGCAGGTGCTTTCCGGACACGGGTGCTTCGGAAGGTACCTGCATCGAATCGCAAGGAGGGAAGCGACCCCGGCTTGCCACGAGTGTGGAGCGCCGGAGGATACGGCGCTTCACACGCTGGAAGCGTGCACCGCGTGGGTCCCACAGCGGTGCACGCTTTCAGCGGTAGTGGGCCAGGATCTCTCGTTGCCGAGCGTGGTACGGGCCATGCTCGAGAGCGACAGATCCTGGCAGGCGGTGGCCTCTTTCTGCGAAATCGTGATTTCGCAGAAGGAGGCCGCGGAGAGGATCAGAGAGGTCGACGCCCTCGCTGATCCTCTCCGACGTCGGCGCACGGGAGGGAGGAGAAGGCGATTTGCAGATCGCCTCCTCGCCCCACCCGTGTAGTAGGGTCATCGGTTGGGTTTATGGGCCCCCAACCGACTCAATGGCCCTACGTGCCGGGGAGCGGCTGAAGGTCTGAGCTAAGCCGCTCCGTCTGCCGTTGGTCCGGTTGATGGCACCGGACCTTAAGCCGGGGCGGGATGGAAAGTACTTCCCCATCTCTCCCCGACAGGCTGCGTCTGCTCGCCGGGGTGGTTTAGTCGGTAGGGGCCCGGCTATATTCTATAGTCGGGTTGGTGTGAGACCATTAAACAGACTCCGACAGAAGCCGTCTGTGTCCCATATCACAGGCGGAAGTCCGTAAAGGGATTAACCTCGTTAAAAAAAAAAAAAAAAGGTTAGGTTAGGTTAGGTTGGGCGGGTCTGGGCGGGTCTGGGTTTATCCATTAAATAGTTGCTATGCCTATGCTTGCAGCGTTTACGTTGCTTGTTTTGGATAAGTCCAGGCCTTCTTTACTCATCCCGTGATGAGTAGGGAGGCTACGGTCTTGGGGGAAGCGCAGGTCGTGATGATCCTCAAGGCAAGTCTGGCGATTACCTTCTCGCGGTGCTGCCTGTTCTTGGTCTAATTCCTCTGAATTAGACGTAACTAGACATCGCCCGGCGCCTCGCGTGTGTAGTTTATGTATGTTTATTTATTATATTATTTATATATGTATGTTTATTTATTATATTATTTATATATGTATGTTTATTTATTATATTATTTATATATGTATGTTTATTAAAATGGTGGAAAGTCAGTCGCTTCCTTGCGTTTTCCGTCAGGAATGTGGACGAGACAGTCGTTTGGTGGGCTTCGCCGCAGGGCCGTCAGCTTTTATGACGACCCGGCGTCGAAGTGGCGTGTTCAGCACGCGGGTAGTTTCGGGTGTCGCGCGGCAGGGATCGGTCAACTCGGCCACCCTGTCGGGCGATGCTGTTGGGATGGCTGTTGTATGTACGGGTGCATATGTATATACATATATATACATATATATGCGTATATACTGCAGCAGCGGACCCCAGGGTCGTGGGATGGCGGGCCTCCAAGGCTCGCGATAAAGGGGACCTCACCCCTCTAACAAAGGCGGCCGCCTTGTCGTTAAGGAAAAACAAAATGAAAATGGCATCTTCTAAACAGAAATTACCCCAGGAGGGTACCAGCGGAGCTGGAGAATCCCTCCCCGTGCAATTGAGTGCGGGCCGTCCCTCGTATTCTGGGGGGGACACGAAATGCCAGACTTCTCTTTTATTAAAAAAACTGACCAAAGCAACGAATATGGATACTGATGCAAGCAGATTGGAAGAGTCGGATCGGACACCTTCACGGTGTAGCGTCGTGCTGGAGCGCCTTCCGGCCGACGACGACTTTGCCTCGGACTCGTCCGTGGCAATGAGCTTCATGAGTTTAGACTCAAGAGAAGGTTCGCCATCGCTTCTTCGAAGGCGAAAGCGCCCACGCTCCTCCGAAATTCAGGGAGAGAGCGAGGATGGCTCGGAAAGTGATGTGACATACTCAGTCAAAAAGGTCACCCAAAAGAAGGGTAGAGGACGACCGCCCACAACCGGTCACTACGTTGGGCTGGCCAAGGCGAAGGAGGAGCTTGTCAAAGCACAAAGAAAAGAGATGGAACTGAGAGCCGAACAAGAGGTTGCTCAGATTGCCAAAACTTTCAGAAAGCCCAGGGTGTCAACACTCTCAGACTTTCTGCAATCGGGGCAAACGAAAGGAAATGCCGAGTGCACATCTGACTCGGCATCGGATTTGAAAAAACAGGTCGGTGATTGCGTTGCCACTATTGAGCATGTGGCAAAGAAATCATCGAACCTTAAGGGCACTTTCCAACGTGCCCTCAAAGACGCAGCAAGCACTATTGCTACCATAGTCGACGAACTCCACCAACGGTCTTCTACGGATGAGACGACTCGACTGCAGGCGGAAAATGCCCGATTACATTCGGAAATCGAGGCCCTAAAGAAGGATATATCAGAGCTACGTCAAGAACTCCGTAGCAACCGCCGGGGTTCTACGCCGAAAGAAGACGTAACGCCCAAGCCCGTGCAACAACAACAGCCGGACTTGGAGGAAATCATGCGCCATGTCATGGTCTCGGTAGGGACGATGTTAAATGCGCGCCTGGAAAATCTAGAAGAAAGGCTTCTGCCTAAGCGGAATCTCCGTCCGGCACTCGCCGCGGATTCATCTAGAGCGTCGGTTCCGGTGGAACCCGACACTAACCCGGGTCCATCTCAGGAGAACACTGCTTCCAACACAAGGAAGGATGGTAATAAGGCTAGCAAGGCTGTGCCTAAAGCCAACAACAGAATGGTCCCTCCCCCAACACCGGCCGCTCCTCCAACTGCAGACCAGAGTTGGACGAAAGTCGTGTCCAAAGGGAAGAAGAAGAAGGCTTCTTCTGCACAACCAGCTCCGGCAGAACAGGAGCAATGGACCAAGGTGGTGGGTCGCAAACGGAAAGAGAAAGGAACAAGGGCAAGTGGCAACCAAAGTGGTGAGCCGGCGAGGGCGAGATCTGCTGCTCCTGCGCGCGCTCCCCTGCGGAAGCCCGGCCCACCGAAGAAGAAGAAAAAGACGCCCAAGCTTCGCCTTCCCCGTACTGCAGCTGTTGTCATCACGCTGCAACCGGGGGCGGCGGAGAGGGGCGTCACCTATGCTAAGGTGTTGGCGGAGGCGAGGAGCCACATAGATTTGAAGGCCTTGGAGATGCCTCCTCTAAAAATGAAGGAGACTGCGACTGGGGCCCGCATGTTTGAGGTCCCGGGAGCAACAAAACTCCAAAAAGCGGACACCCTGGCTACTAAGCTCAGGGAGGTGTTCCAAAACAACAAGGATATACAGGTCTCCAGGCCGACCGTCACTGCTGACATGCGGGTGAGCGGCCTGGACGATTCAGTGAGTGTTGACGAACTGTCCTCGGCACTCGCAAGAGTCGGCGGATGTCCCACGGCGGACATAAAGGTGGGAGCAATTAAGAGGGGTCCAGCCGGGATGGGCACCGCCTTCGTGCGATGTCCCAGGACAGCCGCGAAGGCCATCGTCGCAAGCAGCAGTCGCCTACTAGTGGGGTGGGTCTCAGCGCAGGTCCATCTGCTGGAACCAAGGCCCCGACGATGCTACCGATGCCTGGCATCAGGCCACGTCGCGGCGCAGTGCAAGGCTGAACACGACCGCAGCCGGGACTGTTACCGTTGCGGCCAAAGCGGCCACATAGCGAGAGAGTGCTCCGCCGCACCCCACTGCAGTCTATGTGCTGCCGTTGGGAGGCCGGCTAATCATCTTGCCGGGGGCAAGGCTTGCGCCAAGCCCCCGACCAAACCAGGAAAGAGGAGAAAGACAGCTGCGACTGAGGCTCAGGCCAAGCCGCAAGCGTCTGCCCCCGTCGTAACGGAGGAGCCGGTGGTTCGAATGGAGGAAAGTTAGATGGGTCTAAAATTCCTCCAGACCAACCTAAACCACTCCGCTGGAGCCCAGGACTTGTTCCTGCAGTCTCTGGCGGAGTGGTCCATTAACATTGGAGTGGCAGCGGAGCCCTACAGGGTGCCGCAAAGATCGGATTGGATCGGAGATATGAGTGGCGTGGTGGCGATCACCACCCAGTCGCCGACCCCGTCTCCCCCTCTTGATGTGGTGGTGAGGGGGAGAGGGTTCGTTGCGGCGTCTGTCGGCGAATTGGTGGTGATCGGGGTCTATTTTTCTCCTAATGGGACCCTGGCCGATCTCGAGGTCCTCCTCGACGGGGTGGAGATGGTGGTCGGTCAGAGTCGACCTCGCCCCGTCATCGTCCTCGGGGATCTCAACGCCAAATCCATGGCGTGGGGATCCCCGACGACCCTTACATGGGGGCGTAAAGTGGAAGAGTGGGTGACAGAGGTGGGGCTGTGTGTTCTCAACCGCGGCACAATTGACACGTGCGTGCGGCAGAACGGGGGGTCGATCGTCGATGTCACGTTCGCCTCTCCTGACATCGCGCGCCGTGTCTCGGATTGGAGAGTGCTTGAGGACGAGGAGACATTGTCGGACCACCGCTACATCCGATTCAGTGTCTCCTCTTCCTCGACTACCGAAGTGGAGGTACAGAGTCGTCAGGACCCTGGTCCACGCTGGGCGCTAAAGCGCCTTGACCCGGAGTTACTTAAGGAGGCTGCAATCGTGCAGGCGTGGTGCGCTCTCTCGTCGGAGGGTTTAGACCTGGACGCGGAGGCTGACGGACTGTGCGAGGCAATGGTGCGCGTGTGCGATGCGGCCATGCCTCGCGCAAGGACACCACCGTCAAGGCGCCAGGTCTACTGGTGGTCCGACGAGATCGCGGAGCTCCGCCGCCAATGTGTGGCGAAGCGCCGGCGCTATCAACGCTATCGGAGAAGAAGGCGCCAAGAGTCAGACGTGACGGACGCATTGTACGCTGACTACCGCGATGCAAATAAGATCCTGCGTGCCACAATCAAACAGGCGAAGGTCGCCGCTTGGCGGGAGCTCCTGGAGTCGTTGGAGCGTGATCCATGGGGGCGCCCGTACAAGTTGGTTAGGCGAACGCTCCGCCCTTGGACTCCGCCAACTACGACCACGCTGCGGCCTGACACGCTCCAACGCGTGGTCGAGGGGCTGTTTCCCGGGGCTCCGGGCCCTGACTTCGCCCCACCCGCTGTTGTGGAGTCACAGCGCGTGGATCTCGTGGGAGAGGACAACAATGTTCCCACAATTTCGGACGGAGAGTTAGGAGCCGCGATACTGCGCATGCGGGCGAAGAACACGGCGCCAGGGCCCGATGGCATACCTGGTCGCGCGTGGGTGCTTGCGCAGGAGTCGCTAGGACCGTCAGTCAAGGGAATCTTCGACCGCTGTCTTGCGGAGGGGAGGTTTCCTAAGCGGTGGAAGACAGGCAAGCTCGTGCTGTTACCCAAGCCTGGACGTCCCGCCGACCAACCGGCGGGCTACCGCCCCATCGTATTGCTCGACGAGGCGGGCAAACTTTTGGAGAGGGTGGTTGTTGCCCGCCTCGCCAAGCACTTGGAGAGTGACGGTCCCGATCTGGCAGAGTGCCAGTATGGATTTAGAAGAGGTCGGTCGACCGTGGATGCGATCGCTCGCGTCCGCGACCTCTCGGAGGAGGCGTGCTCCAGCGGCGGGGTGATGTTGGCGGTGTCTCTAGACATCGCGAATGCTTTTAATACCCTGCCCTGGACCACCATATTGGGGGCGCTGCGGTACCACTGCGTACCTCAATACCTCCAGCGTCTCGTCGGGGACTATCTCTCAGACCGGGAGGTAGTCTTCCCGACGACACAGGGGATGGGAAGGAGCTCGGTGACCCGGGGCGTTCCACAGGGGTCGGCTTTAGGCCCACTCCTCTGGAACGTCGGCTATGACTGGGTCTTACGGGGCGCTAACCTTCGTGACGTCGGCATCATTTGTTATGCTGACGACACGCTGGTTACCGCCCGGGGGGCATCGTACGGGGAGGCAAAGGTCCTCGCGACGGCGGGAGTTGCGACGGTGGTGGGTCGCATCCGACAACTGGGTCTGGAGGTGGCGCTCCACAAATCGGAGGCAATCTGTTTTCATGGCCCCCGTGGGGCCCCGCCTGCAGATTCCTGCATCGTAGTGGGGGGAACGTCAATCCCCGTCAGACGAACTCTGAAATACCTGGGTGTGGTCCTCGAAGGAAGGTGGCGCTTTGGGGAGCACCTGGACCGGCTCACCCCGAAACTAACGGGTGCTGCCACAGCGTTAGGACGCCTCTTGCCCAACTTAGGAGGCGGCGATGGCCACTGCCGCCACCTGTATATGGCGGTAGTAAAATCAATGGCCCTTTACGGAGCCCCAATATGGGCCGGGTCGTTGAATGCACGGGAGACTGCGGTGCTACACAGGGCGCAGAGAGTCATGGCGATTCGCTGCTGCAGAGGTTACCGCACCCTCTCGCACGAGGTGGCCTGCGTCCTTGCGGGATCCGTTCCTTGGGACTTGGAGGCGGAGGTGCTATCGACCATCTATTGGCAAAGGACGCGGGCACGGAGCGAGGGCTCGAATCCTGCGCCACGGGAGCTGATGGTGTGGCGCAGGCGGGCCAAAGAAGCGGCCATAACAAAATGGAGGGAGCGGCTCCTCATGGGGCCCGCTCAGAGAGGGACAGGAGCCACCCGGTTTCTTGGTGCGGTGCGCCCTGTCCTCGTGGACTGGGTGGCGAGAGAGCACGGCGCACTCACCTACAGGATGACACAGGTCCTCACTGGCCACGGATGCTTTGGTCGCTACCTGTGCAACGTGGCCAGGCGAGAACCGACACCAGTGTGTCATCAGTGCGGAGCTACAGAGGAGACTGCCGAACATGTTATAGAGTCGTGTCCAGGAGCGGAGGAACCACGGCGGGAACTAGTCGTGGCTATGGGGACGGACCTCTCACTGCCGACCATCATCACAAAGATGCTCGAAAGTGAAGAGGTCTGGAATGCGATGGTCTCGTTTTGTGAAACGGTCGTGGCGCAAAGGGAGACCGAGGAGCGCGAGAGAGAGATCGATCCCCTCTCTCTCCCACTCCGGAGAGTGCGGCAACGTGGGCGGATTGGAGCCCGAACGCCGTCACCGCTCGGAGGGTCGGGGGCGCAGGATGCGGGGGCATCCGGCGTCCCCCAAACACCATAAACCCTCACGTGCGAGGAGGCGACGCGCTGTATGCCCCAGCGCGTCGCCTAGCTCATTCCAACTGAGCTGAGGATGTTAAAGGAGTTGAAGGGAACACCATCCCCTTCTGAGGTGGGTCCGCTGAAGACGGACGCCGGCGTTGGCGAGGTCGCGGCAAGCATGTGTCGAACGGTCCCGTGACCTCGCCTTGGCCGTTGAGAAGGGCATCGTGGAGTTTTAGTGGGTATTGGGCTGCGGCATCTCACTCCAACGCGGTCGAGCCCCACATAACCCGGTCTTCCCCCCGGACGGCCGGGTATGCGTAAGAGCATTTCTCCACGTGAAAAAAAAAAAAAAAAAAAAAAAAAAAAAAAAAAAAGGTTGGGCGGGTCTGGGCGGGTCTGGGTTTATCCATTAAATAGTTGCTATGCCTATGCTCGCAGCGTTTACGTTGCTTGTTTTGGATAAGTCCAGGCCTTCTTTACTCATCCCGTGATGGGTAGGGAGGTTACGGTCTTGGGGGAAGCGCAGGTCGTGATGATCCTCAAGGCAAGTCTGGCGATTACCTTCTCGCGGTGCTGCCTGTTCTTGGTCTAATTCCTCTGAATTAGACGTAACTAGACATCGCCCGGCGCCTCGCGTGTGTAGTTTATGTATGTATATTTATATTTATTTATTATATTATTTATATATGTATGTTTATTAAAAAAGGTGGAAGGTCTCTCGCTTCCTTGCGTTTACCGTCGGGAATGTGGACGAGACAGTCGTTTGGTGGGCTTCGCCGCAGGGCCGTCAGCTTTCATGATGACTCGGCGTCGAAGTGGCGTGTTCAGCACGTGGGTAGCTTCGGGTGTCGCGCGGCAGGGATCGGTCAACTCGGCCACCCTGTCGGGCGATGCTGTTGGGATGGCTGCTGTATATACGTATGCATATGTATATACACATGTATACATATATATGCGTATATGCTGCAGCAGCGGACCCTTTGGGTCGTGGGATGGCGGGCCTCCAAGGCTCGCGATAAAGGGGACCTCACCCCTCTAACAAAGGCGGCCGCCTTGTCGTTAAGGAAACAATCATGAAAATGGCATCTTCCAAACAGAAATTACCCCAGGAGGGTACCAGCAGTGCTGGAGAATCCCTCCCCGCGCCATCGAGTGCGGGCTGTCCCTCGTATTCTGGGGGGGACAAGAAATGCCAGACTCTCTTATTAAAAAAACCGACCAAAGCAACGAATATGGATACTGATGCAAGCAGATTGGAAGTGTTGGATCGCACACCTTCACGGTGTAGCGTCGTGCTGGAGCGCCTTCCGGCCGACGACGACTTTGCCTCGGACTCGTCCGTGGCAATGAGCTTCATGAGTTTAGACTCAAGAGAAGGTTCGCCATCGCTTCTTCGAAGGCGAAAGCGCCCACGCTCCTCCGAAATTCAGGGAGAGAGCGAGGATGGCTCGGAAAGTGATGTGACATACTCAGTCAAAAAGGTCACCCAAAAGAAGGGTAGAGGACGACCGCCCACAACCGGTCACTACGTTGGACTGGCCAAGGCGAAGGAGGAGCTTGTCAAAGCACAAAGAAAAGAGATGGAACTGAGAGCCGAACAAGAGGTTGCTCAGATTGCCAAAACTTTCAGAAAGCCCAGAGTGTCAACACTCTCAGACTTTCTGCAATCGGGGCAAACGAAAGGAAATGCCGAGTGCACATCTGACTCGGCATCGGATTTGAAAAATCAGGTCGGTGATTGCGTTGCCACTATTGAGCATGTGGCAAAGAAATCATCGAACCTTAAGGGCACTTTCCAACGTGCCCTCAAAGACGCTGCAAGTACCATTGCAACCATAGTGGACGAATTACACCAACGGTCCTCTACGGAAGAGACGGCTCGATTGCAGGCAGAAAATGCCCGCCTACACTCGGAAATTGAGGCTCTCAAAAAGGATATGTCGGAGCTACGTCAAGAACTACGTAGCAATTGTCGGGGTTCGACTCCGCGAGAAGACGTCACGCCCAAGCCCGTGCAACAACAGCAGCCGGACTTGGAGGAAATCATGCGCCATGTCATGGTCTCGGTAGGGACAATGATAAATGCGCGCTTTGAAAACCTTGAGGAAAGGCTTCTGCCTAAGCGGAACCTCCGCCCGGCACTTGCCGCGGATGTGCGTAGAGCTTCGGTTCTGGTGGACCCCGTCACTCACCCGGGTCCTTCTCAGGAGAAGCCCGCTTCTAATTCAAACAAGGGAGACAAAAAGGTTACCAAGACTGCGCCTAAAGTGACCAAAGAAACGGCTCCGCCCCCAACACAGAAAAGGGAAGGAAGGAAGGAGAAGAAGAATAAGACGGCAACTTCCACTCCAGTCGAAGTTAGCTCCGGCCCTCAGACTTCAGTCCCAGCTCCGGCAGTACAGGAGCAGTGGACGAAAGTCGTGGGTCGAAAAGGAAAAGGGGCAAGGGCGAGGGGCAACCAAAGTGTAGAGCCGGCGAGGGCGAGATCTGCTGCTCCTGCGCGTGCTCCACTGCGGAAGCCTGGCCCACAAAAGAAGAAGAAAAAGACGCCCAAGCTCCGCCTTCCCCGTACTGCAGCTGTGGTCATCACGCTGCAACCGGGGGCGGCGGAGAGGGGCGTCACCTATGCTAAGGTGTTGGCGGAGGCGAGGAGCCACATAGATTTGAAGGCTTTGGAGATGCCTCCACTTAAAATGAAGGAGACTGCGACTGGGGCCCGCATGTTTGAGGTCCCGGGAGCAACAAAACTCCAAAAGGCGGACACTCTGGCTACTAAGCTCAGGGAAGTGTTCCAAAACAACCAAGATATTCAGGTGTCCAGGCCGACCGTCACTGCTGACATGCGGGTGAGCGGCCTGGATGATTCAGTGAGCGTCGAAGAATTGTCCTCGGCACTCGCAAAAGTCGGCGGATGTCCCACGGCGGAAATAAAGGTGGGAACGATAAAGAGGGGTCCAGCCGGAATGGGCACCGCCTTCGTGCGATGTCCTCGGACAGCCGCGAAGGCTATTGTCTCAGGTAGCAGTCGCTTACTGGTGGGGTGGGTCTCAGCGCAGGTTCATCTGCTGGAACCAAGGCCCCGACGCTGCTATCGATGCCTGGCATCAGGCCACGTCGCAGCGCAGTGCAGGGCTGAACAGGACCGCAGCCGTGACTGTTACCGTTGCGGCCAAAGCGGCCATATAGCGAGAGAATGTTCCGCCGCACCACACTGCACTCACTGTGCTGTTGCTGGGAAGCCGGCCAATCATCTTGCCGGGGGCAAAGCTTGCGCCAAGCCCCCGACCAAACCAGGAAAGAGGCGAGGGACGGCTGCGACTAAGGCTCAGGCCAAGCTGCAAACGTCCGCCCCCGTCGCAACGGAGGAGCCGGTGGTTCGAATGGAGGAAAGTTAGATGGGTCTAAAATTCCTCCAGACCAACCTAAACCACTCCGCTGGAGCCCAGGACTTGTTCCTGCAGTCTCTGGCGGAGTGGTCCATTAACATTGGAGTGGCAGCGGAGCCCTACAGGGTGCCGCAAAGATCGGATTGGATCGGAGACATGAGTGGCGTGGTGGCGATCACCACCCAGTCGCCGACCCCGTCTCTCCCTCTTGATGTGTTGGCGAGGGGAAGGGGGTTTGTTGCGGCGTTTGTCGGCGACGTGGTTGTGATCGGGGTCTACTTTTCCCCAAATGGGACCTTGGCCGATCTCGAGGTCCTGCTCGACGGGGTGGAGACGGTGGTCGGTCAGAGTCGACCTCGCCCCGTCATCGTCCTCGGGGATCTCAACGCCAAATCCATGGCGTGGGGATCCCCGACGACCCTTACATGGGGGCGTAAAGTGGAAGAGTGGGTGACAGAAGTGGGGCTGTGTGTCCTCAACCGCGGCTCAATTGACACGTGCGTGCGGCAGAACGGGGGGTCGATCGTCGATGTCACGTTCGCCTCTCCTGACGTCGCGCGCCGTGTCCTGGATTGGAGAGTGCTTGAGGACGAGGAGACATTGTCGGATCACCGCTACATCCGATTCAGTGTCTCCTCTTCCTCGACTACCGGAGTGGAGGTACGGAGTCGTCGGGACCCTGGTCCACGCTGGGCGCTAAAACGCCTGGACCCGGAGCTATTTAAGGAGGCTGCCATAGTGCAGGCGTGGTGCGCTCTCTCGTCGGAGGGTTTAGACCTGGACGCGGAGGCTGACGGACTGTGCGAGGCAATGGTGCGCGTGTGCGACGCGGCCATGCCTCGCGCAAGGACACCACCGTCAAGGCGCCAGGTTTACTGGTGGTCCGACGAGATTGCGGAACTCCGCCGCCGATGTGTGGCAAAGCGCCGGTGCTACCAGCGCTATCGGAGGAGAAGGCGCCAAGAGTCGGACGAGACGGACGCATTATACGGTGACTATCGAGCGGCCAACAAGATCCTGCGTGCTACGATCAAACAGGCGAAGGTCGCAGCCTGGCGGGAGCTCCTGGAGTCGTTGGAGCGTGATCCATGGGGGCGCCCGTACAGGCTGGTCAGGCGAACGCTCCGCCCTTGGGCTCCGCCAACTACAACCTCGCTGCGGCCTGATGTCCTTCAGCGTGTGGTCGAGGGGCTGTTCCCCGGGGCTCCGGGCCCTGACTTTACCCCACCCACCGTTGCTGCGTCGCAGCGCGTGGATCTCGCGGGAGAGGACGGCGAAGCTCCTGCTATTTCGGACGGAGAATTGGGAGCCGCGATACTGCGCATGCGGGCGAAGAACACGGCGCCAGGGCCCGATGGCATACCTGGCCGCGCGTGGGTGCTTGCGCAGGAGTCGCTAGGACCGTTAGTCAAGGGAATCTTCGACCGCTGTCTTGCGGAGGGGAGGTTTCCTAAGCGGTGGAAGACAGGCAAGCTCGTGCTGCTGCCCAAGCCTGGACGTCCCGCCGACCAACCGGCGGGCTACCGCCCCATCGTATTGCTCGACGAGGCGGGCAAGCTTTTGGAGAGGGTGGTCGTTGCCCGCCTCGCCAAGCACTTGGAGAGTGACGGTCCCGATCTGGCAGAGTGCCAGTATGGATTTAGAAGAGGTCGGTCGACCGTGGATGCGATCGCTCGCGTTCGCGACCTCTCGGAGGAGGCGTGCTCCAGCGGCGGGGTGATGTTGGCGGTGTCTTTGGACATCGCAAATGCTTTTAATACCCTGCCCTGGACCACCATATTGGGGGCGCTGCGGTACCACTGCGTACCTCAATACCTCCAGCGTCTCGTCGGGGACTATCTCTCAGACCGGGAGGTAGTCTTCCCGACGACACAGGGGATGGGAAGGAGCTCGGTGACCCGGGGCGTTCCACAGGGGTCGGCTTTAGGCCCACTCCTCTGGAACGTCGGCTATGACTGGGTCTTACGGGGCGCTAACCTTCGTGACGTCGGCATCATTTGTTATGCTGACGACACGCTGGTTACCGCCCGGGGGGCATCATACGGGGAGGCAAAGGTCCTCGCGACGGCGGGAGTTGCGACGGTGGTGGGTCGCATCCGACAACTGGGTCTGGAGGTGGCGCTCCACAAATCGGAGGCCATCTGTTTTCATGGCCCCCGTGGGGCCCCGCCTGCAGACTCCTGCATTGTAGTGGGGGGAACGTCAATCCCCGTCAGACGAACTCTGAAATACCTGGGAGTCGTCCTCGAAGGAAGGTGGCGTTTTGGAGAACACCTCAACCAGCTCACCCCGAAACTAACGGGCGCTGCTATGGCGTTGGGACGCCTCCTGCCCAACTTGGGAGGTGGAGACGGCCACTGCCGCCACCTGTATATGGCGGTGGTGAGGTCGATGGCCCTTTATGGAGCGCCAATATGGGCCGGCTCACTAAACGCGAGGGAGACTGCGGTGCTTCACAGGGCGCAGAGGGTGATGGCCATTCGTTGCTGCAGAGGGTACCGCACCCTCTCGCACGAGGTGGCCTGCGTCCTTGCGGGATCCGTCCCTTGGGACTTAGAGGCGGAGGTGCTATCGACCATCTATTGGCAAAGGACGCGGGCACGGAGCGAGGGCTCGAATCCTGCGCCACGGGAGCTGATGGTGTGGCGCAGGCGGGCCAAAGAATCGGCCATAATAAAATGGAGAGAGCGGCTCCTCACGGGGCCCGCTCAGAGAGGGAGAGGAGCCACCCGGTTTCTTGGTGCGGTGCGCCCTGTCCTCGTGGACTGGGTGGCGAGAGAGCACGGCGCACTCACCTACAGGATGACACAGGTCCTCACTGGCCACGGTTGCTTTGGTCGCTACCTGTGCAACGTGGCCAGACGAGAACCGACACCGGCGTGTCACCAATGTGGTTCGGCAGAGGAAACTGCCGAACATGTTATCGAGACGTGCCCAGGGGCAGAGGAACCGCGACGTGAGTTGGTCGTGGCTGTCGAAGCAGACCTCTCGCTGCCGACCATCATCCAAAAGATGCTCGGCAGCGAAGAGGCATGGAACGGGATGGTCTCGTTTTGCGAAACGGTCGTGGCGCAAAGGGAGACCGAGGAGCGCGAGAGAGAGATCGATCCCCTCTCTCTCCCACTCCGGAGAGTGCGGCTACGTGGGCGGGCTAGGGCCCGAACGCCGTCACCGCTCGGAGGGTCGGGGGCGCAGGATGCGGGGGCATCCGGCGTCCCCCAAACACCATAAACCCTCACGTGCGAGGAGGCGGCGCGCTGTATGTCCCAGCGCGTCGCCTAGCTCATTCGGATTGAGCTGAGAAGTTGAAGGAGTGCGAAGGGAACACCATCCCCTTCTGAGGTGGGTCCGCTGAAGACGGACGCCGGCGTTGGCGAGGTCGCGGCAAGCATGTGTCGAACGGTCCCGTGACCTCGCCTTGGCCGTTGAGAGGGCATCGTGGAGTTTTAGTGGGTATTGGGCTGCGGCATCTCACTCCAACGCGGTCGAGCCCCACATAACCCGGTCGCCCCCCCGGACGGTCGGGTATGCGTAAGAGCATTTCTCCACGTTAAAAAAAAAAAAAAAAAAAAAAAAAAAAAAAAAAAAAAGGTTGGGCGGGTCTGGGTTTATCCATTAAATAGTTGCTATGCCTATGCTTGCAGCGTTTACGTTGCTTGTTTTGGATAAGTCCAGGCCTTCTTTACTCATCCCGTGGTGAGTAGGGAGGCTACGGTCTTGGGGGAAGCGCAGGTCGTGATGATCCTCAAGGCAAGTCTGGCGATTACCTTCTCGCGGTGCTGCCTGTTCTTGGTCTAATTCCTCTGAATTAGACGTAACTAGACATCGCCCGGCGCCTCGCGTGTATAGTTTATGTATGTTTATTTATTATTATATTATTTATATATGTATGTTTATTAAAAAAAAGGTGGAAGGTCTCTCGCTTCCTTGCGTTTTCCGTCGGGAATGTGGACGAGACAGTCGTTTGGTGGGCTTCGCCGCAGGGCCGTCAGCTTTTATGATGACTCGGCGTCGAAGTGGCGTGTTCAGCACGTGGGTAGTTTCGGGTGTCGCGCGGCAGGGATCGGTCAACCCGGCCACCCTGTCGGGCGATGCTGTTGGGATGGCTGCTTTATATACGTATGTATATATATATACATAATATCTGTATACATGCGTATATACTGCAGCAGCGGACCCTCGGGTCGTCGGATGGCGAGCCTCCAAGGCTCGCGATAAAGGGGACCTCACCCCTCTAACAAAGGCGGCCGCCTTGTCGTTAAGGAAACAATTATGAAAATGGCATGTTCTAAAAAGAATATACCCCAGGAGGGTACCAGCGGAGCTGGAGAATCCCTCCCCGCGCCATTGAGTGCGGGCTGTCCCACGTATTCTGGGGGGGACAGGAAATGTCAGTCTCTATTCTATAAACCGACCCTTGCAAGAAATACGGACACTGAAACAAACGGATTGGAAAAGTTGGATCGCGCACCTTCACGGTGTAGCGTCGTGCTGGAGCGTCTTCCGGCCGACGACGACTTTGCCTCGGACTCGTCCGCGGCAATGAGCTTTATGAGTATGGACTCACGGGAAGGATCACCATCACTCCTTCGAAGGCGAAAGCGCCCACGCTCCTCTGAAGTTCAGGGGGAGAGCGAGGGCTCAGAAAGCGACGCGACACACACGCAAGTCGCAAAGACTGGACTGAAAAAGGGTAGAGGACGACCGCCTACAACCGGCCACTACGTTGGACTGGCCAAGGCGAAGGAAGAACTCGTCAAAGCCCAAAGGAAGGAAATGGAATTGAGAGCCGAACAAGAGATGGCTCAGATGGCTAAAACGTTCCGAAAGCCCAGAGTATCATCACTCTCGGACTTTTTGCCATCGGGGAAAAAGAACGGAAATGCCGAGTGCACATCCAACTCGGCAACGGAATTGAGAAAACAGGTCGGTGATTGCGTCGCCACTATAGAGCACGTGGCGAAGAAATCATCGAACCTTAAGGGCACATTCCAACGTGCCCTCAAAGACGCAGCAAGCACTATTGCTACCATAGTGGACGAACTCCACCAACGGTCCTCTACGGATGAGACGGCTAGACTGCAGGCGGAAAATGCCCGCTTGCATTCAGAAATAGAGGCCCTAAAAAAGGACATGACTGAGCTACGTCAGGAACTCCGTAGCAACCGCCGGGGTTCCACGCCGAAAGAAGACGACACGCCCAAGCCCGTGCAACAACAACAGCCGGACTTGGAAGAAATCATGCGCCATGTCATGGTCTCGGTAGGGACAATGATAAACGCGCGATTTGAAAATCTTGAGGGACGGCTTCTGCCTGAGCGGAACCTCCGCCCGGCACTCGCCGCGGATTTACTTAGAGCATCGGTTCCGGTGGACCCCAACACTAACCCGGGTCCCTCTCACGAGAAACCTGCTCTTAGATCAAAGAAGGGAGGCAAAAAGGCCAGCAATGAAACTGTGCCTAAAGCTAACAACGGAACGGTCCCGCCTCCAACACCGGCGGCTCCTCCAACACCGGCGGCTCCTCCAACTGCAGACCAGAGTTGGACAAAAGTCGTGTCCAAGGGGAAGAAGAAGAAGGATTCTCCTGCACTACAGACGCAGAAGAAAGCTGCTCTGACGCAGAAGAGTCAGGACGAGCGACGCACGTCTCAACGACGACAGCAACAGCCGGGGTCGTCACAGCCGAGGCAGCAGCCGCGAGGTCGCAAACGAAAGAGTCAAAAACTACGCGCTCCGAAATCATCGGCGGTAGTCATCTCTATCGGAGCGGACTCGGCCAAAAACGGCATTTCTTATGCCGACGTTATAAGAAAAGCCAAGGAAGAAATAAATCTGGAAAGCCTAGGCATCACGGCTGTACGATTTAGGAAAGCCGCTACTGGGGCGAGAATCATGGAGGTACCAGGCGCCACGAGTGGCGACAAAGCCGACAAGCTGGCGGAAAAGTTGAAGGAGGTAATCAACTCCGACGACATACACGTGTCCAGGCCAACGAAATGTGTAGACCTTCGCGTTTCTGGCCTGGATGATTCTGTAACACCTCAGGATGTGTCGTCGGCAGTTGCACGTGCCGGCGCGTGTGCAGCAGAGTCTGTAAAATCCGGCGAAATTCGCCGGAATTATGATGGTCTCGGCACAGCCCTTGTGCGGTGCCCTGTGTCTGCGGCCAAGAAAGTGTCGGAAAGCGGTCGTATCCTCGTCGGATGGGTCTCGGCACGCGTCCAGCTGTTGCCAGCTCGCACGATGAGGTGCTTTAGATGCCTCGAGTCGGGCCATGTCGGGGTCAAGTGCCCCTCTGAAGTCGACCGCAGCAAGCAGTGTTACCGTTGCGGCAAAGAAGGACACAAAGCCATCGAGTGCTCCTCGGTGCCACATTGCACCATATGTGCTGCGGCAAACAAGCCAGCGGGACACATGCTGGGAAGCAAAGCCTGTGCTAAGCTCCCAAAGAAAAAGAAAGGACGGAACGTTAGTGTTGTGGCCTCGACCCAGCAGCAACGGCTCCACCCACCAACCCAGGACGAGGAGATGGAAACGGACCTCACATAGATATGGCCCTCAAAGTTCTACAGACGAATCTCAACCACTGTGCAGGGGCACAAGATCTCTTGATGCAGACCCTTGCAGAGTGGTTGATTAACATCTCGGTGGTAGCAGAACCATACTTTGTCCCTAATCGGGACAACTGGGTCAGTGACATCGAAGGCACTGTGGCTGTGACAACACAGTTATCCGCTGGCTCACCACCTTTCGGGAAAGTTTCGAGGGGTCACGGCTGCGTTGCGGTGTTGGTAGGAGACATTGTTATTGTCGGGGTATACTTCTCCCCGAATAAGACTCTCGCGGAGTTTGAGGCTTTCTTGGGGGAGTTGGATACGCTCGTCGAATGGAGTCGTCCTCATCAAATGCTGGTCGCCGGAGACTTTAACGCCAAGTCTGTGACATGGGGCTCCTCAATTACGGATCCACGCGGTGAGGTCTTGGAGGAATGGGTGACAGCACTGGGGATGTCAGTTCTAAACAGAGGCACAATCAACACCTGTGTGCGTCAGGAGGGCGGCTCTGTTGTGGACGTGACATTCGCTAGCTCTGCCTTGGCTGGTCGCGTTCAGGACTGGAAGGTTATGGAAGAAGTCTTCACTCTCTCAGACCACCGGTACATCAGAATGGATGTTTACGCATCCTCCGGGGTTATGAATGTAGCGAGTCAACCATCTGCTACAGAGAGTCGACGCTGGGCACTGAAGCGTCTTGATAAGGAAATGCTGGTGGAGGCTTCTTTGATACAGTCCTGGATATCAAGAAGCGAAGGTACCATAGACGAAGAAGCGGAATGGTTCTGCGAGGCTATGTCGCAGATTTGCGATGCGTCCATGCCTCGGTGCAGTAAGCTGCCACCACGACGGAGTGTGTACTGGTGGACCGAAGAAATAGCACATCTTCGAGAGGCGTGTATTGCTGCAAGGCGGCAGTATACACGTCATCGTCGCCGGCGCCGCCGCAATGAAGACACAGAGGCCCAACTGTATGCTTCGTACAGGGAACTGGTGACCACCCTCCAGTCGGTGATTGCCAGAGAGAAAGATAAAGCGCGAAAAGACATGCTGGAAACTCTTAACAGTGATCCGTGGGGGAAGCCATACAAGTTGGTCCGAAACAAGCTTCGTCCTTGGGCCCCCCCACTGACGCAAAGTCTCCGACCCGACTTCGTAGATAGTGTGGTGGCTACTCTCTTTCCTAGCCTGGGAGAGTTTCAGCCCCCGGTAATCAGGCTTCCTTCGGAAGCTCACGCCGATGAGGAGGATGAGGTCCCTCCGGTCTCTGACGGCGAGATTGGTGCGGCGATGATTCGGCTTCAGGCCAAGAACACCGCCCCTGGTCTCGACGGGATTCCCGGTCGCGCGCTAGTTTTGTCGCTCAAGGAGGCCCTTCAACCTCGCTATAAGGATTTCGTCGGGGAATGCCTTAGGCAAGGACGCTTCCCGCAAAAGTGGAAGACGGGAAAGCTCGTGTTACTGCGCAAGGAAGGACGGCCGGTCGACTCGCCGGCAGCCTACCGCCCGATAGTGTTGCTTGACGAGATGGGAAAACTCTTCGAAAAGATCGTTGCCTCCCGTCTCGTCAAGCAGCTCGAGAGGGTCGGCCCAGATCTGGCCAATAGTCAATACGGCTTTCGCAGGGGTAGGTCCACCATCGATGCCATATTTCAGGTGAAGGCCCTTGCTACAGAAGCAATGTCAAATGGAGAGGTCGTCTTGGCGGTGTCCTTGGACATCGCCAACGCTTTTAACACCCTCCCATGGAGCTGCATCAAGGAGGCGTTGAAGTATCACGGAATGCCCACATATCTCTGCCGGGTAGTGGATGACTACCTCTCAGAGAGGTTTGTCACTTACCCGGGCAGTGAAGGATGGGCCCGTAAAGAGATGTCACGAGGCGTTCCACAGGGGTCGGTCCTGGGCCCTCTCCTGTGGAACATTGGATATGACTGGGTCCTGCGAGGCAGCAACCTGCGTGGCATCAGCCTTGTGTGTTATGCTGACGATACGTTAGTTTTAGCACGCGGGCGCAGCTATAGGGCTGCTGCCCTTACTGCAACGGCAGGAGTAGCCCAAGTAGTTAGTCGCATCAGACGACTTGGGCTAAAAGTGGCGCTCAACAAATCCGAAGCGCTGTGCTTTCATGGCCCTCGGAACGCGCCACCAGCTGGAGCTCAGCTCATGGTGTGCGGAGTTGCCATCGACGTAGGGTCCTCGATGAAGTACCTAGGACTAGTTCTCGACAGCCGTTGGAATTTCCGAGAACACTTCACGAGGCTGGCCCCTAAGCTCATCAAAGCGGCATCTGCGCTAGGTAGGTTGCTTCCTAACCTAGACGGACCGAATGACAGTTGCCGTCGCCTGTACACTGGCGTAGTACGTTCGATGGCCTTATATGGAGCTCCAATATGGGTTGACTGTCTGACCACTCATAGCAAGGCCCTTCTTCGACGATCACAACGGGTCATGGCAGTGAGAACGGTTCGAGGATACAGAACTATATCCTTCGAAGCCGCATGTGTTTTGGCTGGTACCCCGCCATGGTATCTGGACGCGCGGGTACTAGCCCAAATGTACCATCGGATGAGAGAGTGTCGGAGTAGCGGCGAGTTTCCACCTCCCGCAATGATTAGACAGTGGAGAAATAACTCCATACAGGAAGTTCTCAGAACTTGGAGAGAAGCCTTGGAAGAACCGAGTTCCGGTCATTGGACCATTGAAGCCATCAGACCGATTCTTAAAAGGTGGGTAGAAAGAAAACACGGTGTTGTCACATTTCGGTTAGTGCAGATCTTGTCGGGCCACGGCTGCTTCGGCAAGTATCTGTGCAACATAGCCAGGAGAGAGACGACTGCGGCATGTCATCACTGCGGTAGCGCCGAAGACACGGCGCTCCATACGTTGACTGAATGCCCAGAATGGAATGAACCGCGAGCAGAACTTGTCGCGACAATCGGAGGGAATCTCACGCTACCATCCATAACATCTATGATGGTAGACGATGAAAGAGCATGGGAAGCAATGAGCAAGTTTTGCGAAATTGTTATGACCCAAAAAGAGGCTGCCGAGCGTCTCCGAGAGGAAGAATCCTCTGAACCGCTCAGGCGCCGCAGGACAGGACGTAGGAGGCACGCGCACGAGCGCAACCTGCCTCCATAGCGAGATCCTCCGGGCGGTGGATTTGGGGAGTCCGCCGTCACATCGGATATGGATCCTTCAGAAGGAATGTCGTATCAGTGTTCCGATACGTACATTGCCACAGAGACGGACTGAGCAACGAAAGCTCGCAAGTAGGGAGTCCGAACACCAGGACCAACGCAACCGGGCCGCGGAAGACTCATCACGTGCCCGTAGCCCGGCACCAACGCGTAAGATGGAGCACCAAGGGGTTTAGTGGGTAGATAACCGGCATTGCACCTCGCCGGGGATGACTCCCACATAACCTCGTGTCTTGATCCCCAGGGCACGGGGTACGCATAAAGTGTTCCCCTTGTAAAAAAAAAAAAAAAAAAAAAAAAAAAGGTTAGGTTAGGTTGGGCGGGTCTGGGTTTATCCATTAAATAGTTGCTATGCCTATGCTTGCAGCGTTTACGTTGCTTGTTTTGGATAAGTCCAGGCCTTCTTTACTCATCCCGTGATGAGTAGGGAGGCTACGGTCTTGAGGGAAGCGCAGGTCGTGATGATCCTCAAGGCAAGTCTGGCGATTACCTTCTCGCGGTGCTGCCTGTTCTTGGTCTAATTCCTCTGAATTAGACGTAACTAGACATCGCCCGGCGACTCGCGTGTGTAGTTTATGTATGTTTATTTGTTATTTTATGTATATATGTATGTTTATTAAAATTGGTGTGCTTCGAAATGTTGGGGGGGTGTTGAAGGTCTCTCGCTTCCTTGCGCGTTCGCAGGGAATGTGGACGAGACAGTGGGGGCCTGGGCAGTTCATCTGTCAGGGCGACTCGCCTCATCATTTCGGGCGTTGGGTTAATAAACTCGAAATGCGGTAGACGTAGGTCTTGCCTTAATTGGCCGGTCCGGGTGGAGTAAACCACAGTAAAAAATCCTCAAAGCTCCAAGGTGTCGACTTATCCGCCTTGGGGCGCCCCTCTTCGGGGTGGTTGGTGGAGTGCATCAACCAGCTAGAGGTCAACCACGGATACCGCCCGACCTCCGTGCGTATATAGGGTTACCCGGGTACAGGGGTCTCTGCCCGGGCGGACTACATACTTCCCCCATGCTCGTGGGAACCAAAATGAAAAGTTCTTTATTAAAATCCAAAAAACTTGACGTTCAGAAGGAGGCGCGCAGCGCAAACGAGGTGGAAGAAGATGTGTTCTCCAATGCGAGGAACATTGAGCTGTCCGGGTCTGACTCGGACACGAGTTTAGAGACTGTGGCGTCCCGGGACTCTGGGGCCTCACGGTCCAGCCTTTGGCGGAAACGCCGTCGAAGCGAGGAGGAGGACACCGAGGAGGACGTTTCGTCAGCCAAGGTGTCGGCGCAGAGGCGTGGGCGTGGACGTCCCCCCACTACGGGACAATACGTCGGCCTCGCCAAAGCCAAGGCTTTGTTGAACAAGGCCAGGAGGGAGGAGCTGGAGCTCGAGGCAGAGATGGAGTTTGCCGAAGAGCAACAGCGAAAGGAGACGGCCAACCTCTTTAGGAAATCTCCTAAAGAGCAGCCGCTCGAAGTGAAAGGGATGGACGCAGAAATGCTTCGAAAAATCGTGTCGGACGCAGTCGGCACCATCCAGGAGGTGGCCAAGAGGTCCTCAAACCTGAAGGGGACTTACGTCAAAAACCTGAATAAGGCAGCTCAAGCCATCTCTGCTGCCTTTGAGGAGACGCGGTCACGCACTGTGGCCGAAGAAGTGGCCGTCCTTTCGGAGAACAACAAGCAGCTGACCATCGAGCTGGATGTTCTCCGAAAGGAAATCAAGGAGCTCAGAGCGGCACAACAACGCCCCGTTCCTGTCCCGGTGCCGACCCCGGCACCTGCGGAAGCTCCTAAAGTCGAGGACCTGTGCCGTACCATCATGGTTCAGGTAGGAACGATGGTGTCGGCCCGTCTAGAGGCACTCGAGGAGAGGCTCCTGCCGGAGAAGCGCCTCAGGCCACCCCTGGCAGCCGACAAGAGGAGGGAGGAAAAAGCGTCGGTTTCATGCCCGATGGACATTGCTAGTCCAGCTGAGACGACGCCGCAGGCTGCCGCTCCTTCACACCAACCGAAGGAGAAAGGCAGCGCAGGAAAGGAGCGTTGGAAGGCTCCGGTCCCAAAACCTCCAAAGAAGAAGAAGGGCAGGGGGGGGAAGAAAGCTGCACCCGTCGCAGTCGCTCCCACCCAAGCCGAGGCCCGTTCCGACCCTCCAACCTCACTCCCAGCTCCCGCAGAGCAGGAGCAATGGTCGAAGGTGGTGGGTCGCAAAGCAGGGAAAGGGAAAAAGGCAAGTGGCAACCAAGGTGTTGAGCCGGCGAGGGCAAGATCCGCTGCTCCTGCGCGCGCTCCACTGCGGAAGCCTGGCCCACAGAAAGAGAAGAAAAAGACGCCCAAGCTCCGCCTTCCCCGTACTGCAGCTGTAGTCATCACACTGCAACCGGGGGCGGCGGAGAGGGGCGTCACCTATGCAAAGGTGTTGGCGGAGGCGAGGAGCCAAATTGATCTGAAGGCTCTGGAGATGCCTCCTCTAAGGATGAAAGAGACTGCTTCGGGGGCTCGCATGTTTGAAGTCCCAGGAGCTACAAAACTGGAAAAAGCGGATGTTCTGGCTACAAAGCTCAAGGAGGTGTTCCAGAACACGCAAGACATACAAGTCTCCAGACCAACCGTCACTGCAGACGTGCGGGTGAGCGGTCTGGACGACTCAATTAGCGCCGATGAACTAACCCTGGCACTCGCGAAGGTTGGTGGATGTCCCACGGCGGACATTAGGGTGGGAACAATTAAGAGGGGTCCAGCCGGGATGGGCACCGCCTTCGTGAGATGTCCCAGGACGGCCGCGAAAGCCATCGTTGCAGGTAGCAGTCGCCTACTAGTGGGGTGGGTTTCAGCGCAAGTCCACCTGCTGGAACAAAGGCCCCGTCGATGCTATCGATGCCTAGCATCAGGCCACGTCGCGGCGCAGTGTAAAGCCGAACAAGACCGCAGCCGGGACTGTTACCGGTGCGGCCAAAACGGCCACAAAGCGAGAGAGTGCTCCGCCGCACCCCACTGCAGTCTATGCGCTGCTGCTGGGAAGCCGGCTAAACATCTTGCCGGGGGCAAGGCTTGCGCCAAGCCCCCGACCAAACCAGGAAAGAGGCGAGGGACGGCTGCGACTGAGGCTCAGGCCAAGCCGCAAGCGTCCGCCCCCGTCATAACGGAGGAGTCGGTGGTGCGAATGGAGGAGAGTTAGATGGGTCTAACTTTCCTCCAAGCGAATCTAAACCACTCCGCTGGAGCCCAGGACTTGTTTCTGCAATCTCTGGCGGAGTGGTCTATCCAAATTGGAGTAATGGCGGAGCCCCACAGGGTACCGCCACGATCGGACTGGACAGGAGACATGAGTGGAGTAGTGGCGATCACCACCCAGTCGCCGACCCCGTCTCTCCCTCTTGATGTGTTGGCGAGGGGAAGGGGGTTTGTTGCGGCGTCTGTCGGCGACGTGGTCGTGATCGGGGTATACTTTTCCCCAAACGGGACCTTAGTCGATCTCGAGGTCCTGCTCGACGGGGTGGAGACGGTGGTCGGTCAGAGTCGACCTCGCCCCGTCATTGTCCTCGGGGATCTCAACGCCAAATCTATGGCGTGGGGATCCCCGACGACCCATACATGGGGACGTAAGGTAGAGGAATGGGTGACGGAGGTGGGACTGTGCGTCCTAAACCGCGGCACCATTCACACGTGCGTGCGGCAGAACGGGGGGTCGATTGTGGATATCACGTTCGCCTCTCCTGACGTCGCGCGCCGTGTTCTGGATTGGAGAGTGCTTGAGGACGAGGAGACGCTGTCGGATCACCGCTACATCCGATTTAGCGTCTCCTCCTCCTCGACAATTGATGCGGAGATACAGCGTCGACAGGACCCTGGTCCACGCTGGGCGCTAAAGCGCCTGGACTCGGAGCTGTTAAAGGAGGCTGCCATCGTGCAGGCGTGGTGCGCTCTCTCGTCGGAGGGTTTGGACCTGGACGCGGAGGCTGACGGACTGTGTGAGGCAATGGTGCGCGTGTGCGACGCGGCCATGCCTCGCGCAAGGACACCACCGTCAAGGCGCCAGGTCTATTGGTGGTCTGACGAGATTGCGGAACTCCGCCGCCGATGTGTGGCGAAGCGCCGAGGCTATCAGCGCTATCGGAGGAGGAGGCGCCAAACGTCGGAGGAGGCAGACGCACTGTACGCCGACTATCGAGCGGCAAACATGATCCTGCGTGCTGCCATCAAGCAGGCGAAGGCCGCAGCCTGGCGGGAGCTCCTGGAGTCGTTGGACCGTGATCCATGGGGGCGCCCGTACAGGCTGGTTAGGCGAACGCTCCGCCCTTGGGCCCCACCAACAACATCTACGATGCGGCCCGACACGCTCCAACGTGTGGTCGAGGGGCTGTTTCCCGGGGCACCGGGCCCTGATTTCGCCCCACCCACCGTTGTGGCGTCACAGCGCGGGGATCTCGCGGGAGAGGACAACAATGTCCCCACAATATCGGACGGAGAGTTGGGAGCCGCGATACTGCGCATGCGGGCGAAGAACACGGCGCCAGGGCCCGATGGCATACCTGGCCGCGCGTGGGTGCTTGCGCAGGATTCGCTGGGACCGTGGCTCAAGGGAATCTTCGACCGCTGTCTTACGGAGGGAAGGTTCCCTAAGCGGTGGAAAACAGGAAAACTCGTCCTGCTGCCCAAGCCCGGGCGTCCCGCCGACCAACCGGCGGGCTACCGCCCCATCGTATTGCTCGACGAGGCGGGCAAGCTTTTGGAGAGGGTGGTGGTTGCCCGACTCGCCAAGCACCTGGAGAGCGACGGTCCCAACCTGGCAGAATGCCAGTATGGATTTAGGAGAGGTCGGTCGACCGTGGATGCGATCGCTCGCGTTCGCGACCTCTCGGAGGAGGCGTGCTCCAGCGGCGGGGTGATGTTGGCGGTGTCGTTAGACATCGCGAATGCTTTTAACACCCTGCCCTGGACCACCATATTGGGGGCGCTGCGGTACCACCGCGTACCTCAATACCTCCAGCGTCTCGTCGGGGACTATCTCTCAGACCGAGAGGTAGTTTTCCCGACGACACAGGGGATGGGAAGGAGCTCGGTGACCCGGGGCGTTCCACAGGGGTCGGCTTTAGGCCCACTCCTCTGGAACGTCGGCTATGACTGGGTCTTACGGGGCGCTAACCTTCGTGACGTCGGCATCATTTGTTATGCTGACGACACGCTGGTTACCGCCCGGGGGGCATCATACAGGGAGGCAAAGGTCCTCGCGACGGCGGGAGTTGCGACGGTGGTGGGTCGCATTCGGCAGCTAGGTCTGGAGGTGGCGCTCCACAAATCGGAGGCCATCTGTTTTCATGGCCCCCGTGGGGCCCCGCCTGCAGACTCCTGCATTGTAGTGGGGGGGACTTCAATCCCTATAAGGTCGACACTGAAATACCTAGGAGTCGTCCTCGAAGGAAGGTGGCGTTTTGGGGAGCACCTCAACCAGCTCACTCCGAAGCTGACGGGCGCTGCCATGGCGTTGGGACGCCTCCTGCCCAACTTGGGAGGCGGAGACGGCCACTGCCGCCACCTGTATATGGCGGTGGTGAGGTCGATGGCCCTTTATGGAGCGCCAATATGGGCCGGCTCACTAAACGCGAGGGAGACCGCAGTACTGCACAGGGCGCAGAGGGTGATGGCCATTCGTTGCTGCAGAGGGTACCGCACCCTCTCACACGAAGTGGCCTGCGTCCTTGCAGGCTCCATACCTTGGGACCTTGAGGCCGAGGTACTGTCGAATGTGTACTGGCGAAGGACGCGGGCGCGGAACGAGGGCTCGAATCCTGCGCCACGGGAGTTGATGGTGTGGCGCAGGCGGGCCAAAGAAGCGGCCATACTAAAATGGAGGGAGCGGCTCCTCACGGGGCCCGCTCAGAGAGGGATAGGAGCCATTCGGCTTCTTGGTGCGGTGCGCCCTGTCCTCGTGGACTGGGTGGCGAGAGAGCACGGCGCACTCACCTTTCGAATGACACAAGTTCTCACTGGCCACGGTTGCTTTGGTCGCTACCTGTGCAACGTGGCCAGGCGAGAACCGACACCTGTGTGTCATCAGTGCGGAGTGACAGAGGAGACTGCCGAACACGTGGTAGAAGCGTGCCCGGGAGCGGAGGAACCACGGCGGGATCTGGTCTTGGCTGTCGGGACGGACCTCTCGCTGCCGACCATCATCTCAAAGATGCTCGGCAGCGAAGAGGCATGGAACGGAATGGTCTCGTTCTGCGAAACGGTCGTGGCGCAGAGAGAGACCGAGGAGCGCGAGAGAGAGATCGATCCCCTCTCTCTCCCACTCCGGAGAGTGCGGCAACGTGGGCGGGCTGGAGCCCGAACGCCGTCACCGCTCGGAGGGTCGGGGGCGCAGGATGCGGGGGCATCCGGCGTCTCCCAAACACCATAAACCCTCACGTGCGAGGAGGCGGCGCGCTGTATGTCCCAGCGCGTCGCCTAGCTCATTCCAACTGAGCTGAGTAGTTTGAAGGAGTAGAAGGGAACACCATCCCCTTCTGAGGTGGGTCCGCCAGAGAGACGGACACCGGCGTTGGCGAGGTCGCGGCAAGCATGTGTCGAACGGTCCCGTGACCTCGCCTTGGCCGTTGAGAGGGCATCGTGGAGTTTTAGTGGGTATTGGGCTGCGGCATCTCACTCCAACGCGGTCGAGCCCCACATAACCCGGTCTTCCCCCCGGAGGGCCGGGTATGCGTAAGAGCATTTCTCCACGTGAAAAAAAAAAAAAAAAAAAAAAAAAGGTTAGGTTAGGTTAGGTTAGGTTAGGTTAGGTTAGGTTAGGTTAGGTTAGGTTAGGTTAGGTTAGGTTAGGTTAGGTTAGGTTAGGTTAGGTTAGGTTAGGTTAGGTTAGGTTAGGTTTATAGACTCGACGGGAGCGGACGTGTTGTAAGGTGTCTCCACGCAAAAAAATTCTGTAAAATTGTAAATTCGTGTTTTCTGAGGTTGTTTTTGTGTCGGAGTGTGAAGGAAGGGTGCGCCGATAAGGTGGCACTGATTTGGAGGTGGTTGCCCTAAGGGTACCCCCACGGGGGAGTGGAAATGTTTTGTTTGTTAATGTTTTTCGTTTTGTCGTTGGTTTGAACTGTTTTGTTTGTTTTCTTTGTTGTTATTTGTGTTTCGGGATGCCGAAACCGCCAAGGGACGCTTCGGGGAAGTTCCTTAAAAAGGCCAACTGCCCGGAGGCCTCTCCCATTGATTTGGTCGATGGGGAGAATGTTGTTTTTTCGGACTCGGGGTCCGAGACTGCGATTGCGGCGATGTTGACACAGCGCAAGCGCCCGTCTACCTCGTTCTTCGTGCCTGGTCATTCAGAATCAGACACGGAGACCGAGGCGACGGCTGGCGCGAAAGTCAGCACTGCCAGGAGGGGCAGAGGAAGGAACGCGAAAGCGGGACCTTCCAGGGAAGATTTCCTTAAACCTTCCCCTGTGTGCTCGGATAGCGAGCTGGAGAACGTCCTGAGGAGCAGGGCGTTCAAGAAAAGGTCGTCTGCTGTGGCCGTCGACTCTGTGACCGACGGAAGTGATTCCGAGGTCGCTTTCAGAGCCGACGACTTGAATGTGCTAAATGCACAGGAGTTGAGGGCGCAGGCGGGCGGACAACTTGCCTGCATTTTGGAGGTTGCCAGAAAGTCTGGCAACCTCAAGGGCGAGTTTGTGGCCCGTTTAAAGAGATCGGCGTCCCTGCTCAGAGAAGTGGTGGACACCCTTGCTGGAAGGAGCGAGGCCGAAGAGACGCGGCGCCTCCGAGGAGATAACTCCCGACTGCGCCTCGAGGTTGAGGCGGCAAAGGCGGAGATTAAAGCGCTCCGTCGCGGCTTCTCCGAAGCCAAGGCAGACGCCGCCGCCGCCACCGCTACTGCTGCCGCTGCTTCCAGCGAAGCGAGGGAGGTCGCCCCTGCCACTGTGGTGGGAGTTGAGCTGGTCGAAGAGCTCAAGCGCTCCCTGGTGTGTACAGTTGGGGAGATTATAAGTGCGCGTTTGGCGGGAATTGAGGACCGCCTGTTGCCTGCCCCGACTGTACGCCCGCCTCTTAGGGCGGATTTGAGGAAGAAAGTGGCCACCGCCTCGCCACTTGCCACGCCGCCTGCACTGCCTGCACCGTCGGCGTCTGGCCTTCCTGCGCCTTCTAATAAACGGAAGGCAAAGAAAACGGCCGAAACGCCGAGTGTAGTCGCTCCGCGTGTGACCGGCGCCTCGCCCGCGCCCACGACGACGTTTGCCCCCTCCGCTGCTGTCCCCCAGGCCGATACCTGGGCGACAGTAGTCAGAAGGGGCAAGGGAAAGGGCAAGGGGAAGACGTCCCCTCCCGCCCCAGCGCCTGTACCAGCAGTGCGTGCCCCCGCTGCTACGTCGTCTCAGAAGAAGAGGAAGAGGCCGGCACTAACGACGCCTAAGTCCGCGGTGGTCATCTTGTCCCTCCAGGCTGCAGCCGTGGACAAGGGGGTGACTTACGGCGCGATGATGCAGGCGGCGCAAGACAAGGTCGATCTCCAGGAGCTGGGGATCGACCAGGTGCGGTTCCGCCAGACGGCCACCGGAGCCAGGAAAATGGAGATCCCTGGCTCCGGTAGCAGCGAGAAGGCCGACAGGCTCGCGGAGAAGCTCCGTGAGGTCCTGTCGGAGGTGGCGACCGTCTCCAGGCCCCAAAAGTCCACAGACTTGGACATCACGGGCCTGGACGATGCAGCCACCAAGGAGAAGGTGGTGGCGGCAGTCGCCAAAGCGGGCGGCTGCGACGCCGGCCTGGTGAAGGCCGGAGAAATCCGTCGTGGCCCCGGCGGAGTGGGAGCTTCGCTCGTGTCCTGCCCTGTAGCAGCCGCAAAGGCGGTGCTGCAAAAGGGCAGGATCATGATAGGGTGGAGCTCCGTGCGGGTCAAGGCACTTGAGGCACGCCCGATGCGCTGCTTCAAGTGCCTCGGGCTGGGGCACACGCGGCCTCAGTGCCCAGCGACGGCAGATAGGGGCGGCCTGTGCTTCAGGTGTGGAAGCACAGGTCACAAGGCGGCCGCGTGCCCGAATAAGGTCCCGCGCTGCGCCATATGCGCGGAGACGGGGCGGCCTTCGGGCCACGTAATGGGGGGACGCAGCTGCGCCCCCCCGAAGACGAAGGGAAAGGCCACAGCCCAGGCCTTCCCGGCGGCAGCGACCAGCCCCGCCACCCCTGCCGTAATTCGCCCTGCTCAGGCGATAGAGGAAGTTGTGATGTCTGAATAATGAATCTAGTCAGACATCACAACTTCCTTCAGACGAACCTGAACCACTGCGCCAGGGCCCAGGATCTGCTCATGCAGACCATGGCGCAGTGGCAGGTAGATGTGGCGGTCGCGGCGGAGCCGTACTACGTCCCCTCCCATCCATACTGGGCTGGGGACCTGGACGACTCCGTCGCCATAGTAGCCAAGGCGGGTGGTGCCCCCCTCACAGTTAAGGAGAGGGGCGCGGGCTACGTGGTAGGGAAGTGGGGAGAGTACGCGATCGTCGGCGCGTACTTCTCCCCAAACAAGACCGCTGCGGCCCTGGAGGCATACCTGGACCTCCTCGCCGCAGCGGTCGGTCGGCAAGCGCCCCGGCAGGTCCTCCTCATGGGGGACCTCAATGCCAAGGCCCGAGACTGGGGCAACCCACAAACTGACGCTCGGGGCGAGCTAGTCAGGGAGTGGGCTGTCGCCAGCGGACTGACCCTACTCAACACGGGGTCGGTCCACACGTGCGTGCGGCATAACGGGGGGTCCGTGGTGGACCTCTCGTTCGCCACACCGTCTGCCGCAGCACGTGTCCGGGCCTGGAGGGTGGAGTCGGAGGTGGAGACACTCTCGGACCACAAGTACATACGGTTCGAGATGTCTACCTCCGACGGGATGGATGGAGGGCGTCAGCGCGTCGCACGCGCTGACCTACCACGCTGGGCATTGAGCCGCCTCGACGCTGGGCTAGCGGAGGAGGCGGCAATCGTCCAGGCGTGGCTCGCCGGGCCCGCGCACCCGGACGTGGATGTAGCTGCTGTCCACTTCCGGGATGCGCTTACGGCCGTGGCCGACACGGCCATGCCGAGGGTCACCAACCGCCCCGCCCGCCGCGCAGTGTACTGGTGGAGCTCCGAAATTGCGGAGCTCCGGGTGCAGTGCACAAGAGCGCGGCGGCCCTACTTGCGGAGTAGGAGGCGGCGGCACGGCCGCACCGATGACCAGCTGCCACCGGAATGGTTGGCAGCTGAGCGCCAGCTCTACGACGCCTACCGTGTAGCGACGGAGGCGTTGGAGCTGGCGATAGGCCGTGCCAAAGAGGCGGCGTGGGCGGAGGTCCTGGAGGGCCTCGACAGGGACCCGTGGGGGCGTCAGTATCGGGTCGCGCGCAAAAAGCTCGGCGGCCCGGCGCCCCCCGTGGCCGAGTCCCTGGAGCCGGAGGTGCTCGATCGCGTGCTGGCGGGTCTATTTCCCGACGCGGACCCCCAGCACGCGCCTCCGACGATGGCGCCAGCAGTTGTCGAGGAGCTGGCGCCAGCCTCCATCCCGCCTGTCACAGAGGCGGAGATGGAGGTAGCGGTGAGCCGTCTTCGCAAGAGGACGGCTCCCGGCCCGGACGGAATACCGGGCCGGGTCTTGGCCATAAGCTGCGTCGCTTTGGGTGGAAGGCTTCGGGGACTGTTCGACGCATGCCTCACGTCCGGACGGTTCCCGAAGCCTTGGAAAGTGGGACGGGTGTGCCTGTTGCGGAAGGAGGGTCGAGATGCAGACTCTCCTTCCGCATACAGGCCGATTGTGCTGCTGGATGACACGGGAAAGCTGTTGGAGAGGGTGGTCGCTTCCCGTGTCATCCGGCACCTGAGGGGGACTGGGCCCGACTTGTCGGAGGCCCAGTACGGGTTCAGAGCGGGGCGTTCAACGGTGGACGCCCTGCTCTGGCTCAAGGGGTGGACGCAGGAGGCGGTCGCAGAGGGGAACAGGGCGTTGGCAGTGTCTCTCGACATTGCCAACGCCTTTAACAGCCTCCCGCATGGGACCATACAGGAGGCACTCCGCTATCACGGAGTGCCCCTGTATTTGCGGAGGCTGTTGGCCGACTACCTCCGGGACCGCGAGGTTCTGGTGGTAGGACGCGACGGAGTGAGGCACCGTCGCGTCTCCTGCGGGGTTCCACAGGGGTCCGTCTTAGGACCAATCCTGTGGAACATTGGCTACGACTGGGTGTTGCGTGGCACGCTTCCCGCCAGTGTGCGGGTGGCGTGCTACGCGGACGATACCCTGGTCGTGGCCAAGGGGAGGGACCTCAGGGAGACGGTGCGCTTGGCCACGGTGGGAACATCCCTCGTGGTCGACCGCATCCGTGCCCTGGGGTTACGCGTCGCTCTCCCCAAGACCGAGGCCCTGTTGTTCCACGGGCCTCGGGGGCGACCCCCGCCAGGAACACATGTGGTCCTGGAGGGGGTCGTTGTCCGGGTCGGGACCCAGATGAAATATCTGGGTCTCGTCCTGGACGGGAGGTGGGGTTTCGGGGCCCACTTCGCCAGTCTGGCCCCGAAAGTCGTGGGAGCCGCAGCCGCCCTGGGGCGACTACTGCCGAACGTGGGCGGCCCTAGCGCAACTTGCCGTCGGCTGTACTCCGGAGTAATCCGGAGTATGGCCCTGTACGGGGCACCTGTCTGGGCGGGCGCCCTCGGTCGCGACAATAAGGCCCTGCTGCGACGTCCGCAGCGGGTCATCGCGACGAGGGCGATACGCGGTTACCGGACGGTGTCCTGGACAGCCGCATGCGTGCTGGCCGGAGACCCGCCCTGGGAGCTCCAAGCCGAAATCCTCGCCGAGATCTACAATTTTGTAGCGGCGAGGAAGTCGCGCGGGGAGCCCCCAGGGTGGGAGGAGGTGGCGCGCATGCGACGGCAGGCGCAGGCCGCCCTGTTGAGGCGGTGGTCGGAGGACCTGGCACCACCCGTCCCCGGCCAGGGGACGGTGGACGCCATCCGCCCGGTCCTCGGGAGGTGGGTAGGGCGGCGACACGGGTCGCTTTCCTTCAGATTGGTGCAGGTGCTTTCCGGACACGGGTGCTTCGGAAGGTACCTGCATCGAATCGCAAGGAGGGAAGCGACCCCGGCTTGCCACGAGTGTGGAGCGCCGGAGGATACGGCGCTTCACACGCTGGAAGCGTGCACCGCGTGGGTCCCACAGCGGTGCACGCTTTCAGCGGTAGTGGGCCAGGATCTCTCGTTGCCGAGCGTGGTACGGGCCATGCTCGAGAGCGACAGATTCTGGCAGGCGGTGGCCTCTTTCTGCGAAATCGTGATTTCGCAGAAGGAGGCCGCGGAGAGGATCAGAGAGGTCGACGCCCTCGCTGATCCTCTCCGACGTCGGCGCACGGGAGGGAGGAGAAGGCGATTCGCAGATCGCCTCCTCGCCCCACCCGTGTAGTAGGGTCATCGGTTGGGTTTATGGGCCCCCAACCGACTCAATGGCCCTACGTGCCGGGGAGCGGCTGAAGGTCTGAGCTAAGCCGCTCCGTCTGCCGTTGGTCCGGTTGATGGCACCGGACCCTAAGCCGGGGCGGGATGGAAAGTACTTCCCCATCTCTCCCCGACAGGCTGCGTCTGCTCGCCGGGGTGGTTTAGTCGGTAGGGGCCCGGCTATATTCTATAGTCGGGTTGGTAAGAGTCCATTAAACAGACTCCGACAGAAGCCGTCTGTGTCCCATATCACAGGCGGAAGTCCGTAAAGGGATTAACCTCGTTAAAAAAAAAAAAAAAAAAAAAAAAAAAAAAAAAAAAAAAAAAAAAAAAAAAGGTTAGGTTAGGTTAGGTTAGGTTAGGTTAGGTTAGGTTAGGTTAGGTTAGGTTAGGTTAGGTTAGGTTAGGTTAGGTTGGGCGGGTCTGGGTTTATCCATTAAATAGTTGCTATGCCTATGCTTGCAGCGTTTACGTTGCTTGTTTTGGATAAGTCCAGGCCTTCTTTACTCATCCCGTGATGGGTAGGGAGGCTACGGTCTTGGGGGAAGCGCAGGTCGTGATGATCCTCAAGGCAAGTCTGGCGATTACCTTCTCGCGGTGCTGCCTGTTCTTGGTCTAATTCCTCTGAATTAGACGTAACTAGACATCGCCCGGCGACTCGCGTGTATAGTTTATGTATGTTTATTTATTTATTATGTATATATGTATGTTTATTAATTGGTGTGTTTGGAAATGTTGGGGGGGTGTTGAAGGTCTCTCGCTTCCTTGCGCGTTCGCAGGGAATGTGGACGAGACAGTGGGGGCCTGGGCAGTTCATCTGTCAGGGCGACTCGCCTCATCATTTCGGCGTTGCGATGCCTGTTGGGCAAACGTGGAGTACGGTAGACGTAGGTCTTGCCTTAATTGGCCGGTCCGGGTGGAGTAAACCACAGTAAAAAATCCTCAAAGCTCCAAGGTGTCGACTTATCCGCCTTGGGGCGCCCCTCTTCGGGGTGGTTGGTGGAGTGCATCAACCAGCTAGAGGTCAACCACGGATACCGCCCGACCTCCGTGCGTATGTAGGGTTACCCGGGTACAGGGGTCTCTGCCCGGGTGGACCACTTATATCCCCCATGCTCGTGGGAATCAGTATGGAAATTTCTCAATTAAAAAACCAAAAACTTGACGTTAAGAAGAAGGCGCGTGGCGCAAACAACGAGGTGGAAGACGATGTTTTCGCTAACGCGAGGAGCATTGAGCTGTCCGGGTCTGACTCGGACACTAGTTTAGAGACTGTGGCGTCCCGGGACTCTGGGGCCTCACGGTCTAGCCTTTGGCGGAAACGCCGCCGAAGCGAGGAGGAAGACACCGAGGAGGACGTTTCGTCAGCCAAGGTGTCGGTGCAGAGGCGTGGGCGTGGACGTCCTCCCACTACAGGGCAATACGTCGGCCTCGCCAAAGCCAAGGCCTTACTGAATAAGGCCAGGCGAGAGGAGCTGGAGCTCGAGGCAGAGATGGAGTTTGCCGAAGAGCAACAGCGGAAGGAAACGGCTAACCTCTTTAGGAAATCTCCTAAAGAGCAGCCAATCGAAGTCAAAGGGATGGACAGCGAAATGCTGAGAAAAATCGTGTCCGACGCAGTCGGCACGATTCAGGAGGTTGCCAAGAGGTCCTCGAACCTCAAGGGCACATATGTAAAAAACCTCAACAAGGCAGCTCAAGCGATCTCTGCTGCCTTCGAGGAAACTCGGACACGCACAGTAGCCGAAGAGGTGGTTGTCCTTTCGGAGAGCAACAAACAGCTGACCATCGAGCTGGATGTTCTCCGAAAGGAAATCAAGGAGCTCAGGGCGGCACAGCAACGCCCTGTTCCTGTCCCGGTGCCGACCCCGGCACCCGCGGAACCTCCCAAAATCGAGGACCTGTGCCGTACCATCATGGTACAGGTGGGAACAATGGTGTCGGCCCGTTTAGAGGCACTTGAGGAGAGACTCCTGCCGGAGAAGCGCCTCAGACCACCCCTGGCAGCCGACAAGAGAAGAGAGGAGGAAGCGTTGTCTTCATGCCCTATGGATATTGCTGATACAGCGGAGACAACGCCGCTAGCTGCCACTTCTTCACACCAACCGAAGGAGAAAGGCAGCGCAGGAAAGGAGCGTTGGAAGGCTCCGGCCCCCAAACCTCCGAAGAAGAAGAAGGGCAGGGGGGGGAAGAAAACTGCATCTGACGCAGTCGCTCCAACCCAAGCCGAGGCTCGTTCCGACCCTCCAGCCTCACTGCCAGCTCCCGTAGAACAGGAGCAATGGTCAAAGGTGGTGGGTCGTAAGGCAACGAGGAGAAAACACGCAAGTGGCAACCAAGGTGTTGAGCCGGCGAGGGCAAGATCTGCTGCTCCTGCGCGTGCTCCACTGCGGAAGCCTGGCCCGCAGAAAGAGAAGAAAAAGACGCCCAAGCTCCGCCTTCCCCGGACTGCAGCTGTAGTCATCACGCTGCAACCGGGGGCGGCGGAGAGGGGCGTCACCTATGCAAAGGTGTTGGCGGAGGCAAGGAGCCAAATAGACCTGAAGGCTTTGGAGATGCCTCCTTTAAAAATGAAAGAAACTGCTTCTGGGGCCCGTATGTTTGAGGTCCCGGGAGCAACGAAACTGGAGAAGGCAGATGTTCTGGCCACAAAACTTAGAGAGGTGTTTCAGAACACCAATGACATACAGGTCTCCAGACCGACCGTCACTGCAGATATGCGGGTGAGCGGTCTGGACGACTCAGTCAGTGTTGAAGAACTGACCCTGGCACTCGCGAAGGTTGGTGGATGTCCCACGGCGGACATAAGGGTGGGAATTATTAAGAGGGGTCCAGCCGGGATGGGCACCGCCTTCGTGAGATGTCCCAGGACAGCCGCGAAAGCCATCGTCGCAGGCAGCAGTCGCCTACTAGTGGGGTGGGTTTCAGCGCAGGTCCATCTGCTGGAACCAAGGCCTCGACGCTGCTACCGATGCCTGGCATCAGGCCACGTCGCGGCGCAATGTAAAGCCGAATCGGACCGCAGCCAGGAATGCTATCGTTGTGGCCAAAAAGGCCACAAAGCGAAAGAGTGCTCCGCCGCACCCCACTGCAGTCTATGCGCTGCTGCTGGGAAGCCGGCTAAACATCTTGCCGGGGGCAAGGCTTGCGCCAAGCCCCCGACCAAACCAGGAAAGAGGCGAGGGACGGCTGCGACTGAGGCTCAGGCCAAGCCGCAAGCGTCTGCCCCCGTCACAACGGAGGAGTTGGTGGTGCGAATGGAGGAAAGTTAGATGGCTCTAACTTTCCTCCAGACGAATCTGAACCACTCCGCTGGAGCCCAGGACTTGTTCCTGCAGTCTCTGGCGGAGTGGTCCATTCAAATTGGAGTTGTCGCGGAGCCCCACAGGGTACCGCCAAGATCAGACTGGATAGGAGACGTGAGTGGCGTGGTAGCGATCACCACCCAGTCGCCGACCCCGTCTCCCTCTCTTGATGTGCTGGTGAGGGGAAGAGGGTTTGTTGCGGCGTCTGTCGGCGACGTGGTCGTGATCGGGGTCTACTTTTCCCCAAATGGGACCTTGGCCAATCTCGAGGTCCTGCTCGACGGGGTGGAGACGGTGGTCGGTCAGAGTCGACCTCGCCCTGTCATCGTCCTCGGGGATCTTAACGCCAAATCCATGGCGTGGGGATCCCCGACGACCTCTACATGGGGGCGTAAAGTGGAAGAGTGGGTGGCAGGTGTAGGACTATGTGTCCTTAATCGCGGCACAACTGACACGTGCGTGCGGCAGAACGGGGGGTCGATCGTCGATGTCACATTCGCCTCTCCTGACGTCGCGCGCCGTGTCCTGGACTGGAAGGTGCTTGAGGACGAGGAGACACTGTCGGACCACCGCTACATCCGATTTAGTGTTTCCTCTTCCTCGACGACTGATGCGAGGGCACAGAGTAGACTGGACCCTGGTCCACGCTGGGCGCTAAAGCGCCTGGACTCGGAGCTGTTCAAGGAGGCTGCCATCGTGCAGGCGTGGTGCGCTCTCTCGTCGGAGGGTTTGGACCTGGACGCGGAGGTTGACGGACTGTGCGAGGCAATGGTGCGCGTGTGCGACGCGGCCATGCCTCGCGCAAGGACACCACCGTCAAGGCGCCAGGTCTACTGGTGGTCTGACGAGATTGCGGAACTCCGCCACCGATGTGTGGCGAAGCGCCGAGGCTACCAGCGCTGTCGGAGGAGGAGGCGCCAAGAGTCGGAGGAGGCAGACGGTTTGTACGCGGAATATCGAGCGGCAAACAAGACCCTGCGTGCTGCCATCAAAGAGGCGAAGGTCGCAGCTTGGCGGGAGCTTCTGCAGTCGCTGGAGCGAGACCCCTGGGGGCGCCCGTACAGGTTGGTCCGGCGAACGCTCCGCCCTTGGGCTCCGCCAACTACAACCACGCTGCGGCCTGACACGCTTCAGCGCGTGGTCGAGGGGTTGTTTCCCGGGGCGCCGGGACCTGATTTCACCCCACCCACCGCTGTGGTGTCGCAGCGCGTGGATCTCGCGGGAGAGGACGGTGAAGCTCCTGCTATCTCGGACGGGGAACTAGGAGCCGCGATACTGCGCATGCGGGCGAAAAACACGGCGCCAGGGCCCGATGGCATACCTGGCCGCGCGTGGGTGCTTGCGCAGGAGTCGCTGGGACCGTGGCTGAAGGGAATCTTCGACCGCTGCCTTGCAGAGGGGAGGTTCCCTAAGCGGTGGAAGGCAGGCAAGCTCGTGCTGCTGCCCAAGCCTGGACGTCCCGCCGACCAACCGGCGGGCTACCGCCCCATCGTTTTGCTCGACGAGGCGGGCAAGCTTTTGGAGAGGGTGGTTGTTGCCCGACTCGCCAAGCACCTGGAGAGCGACGGTCCCAATCTGGCAGAATGCCAGTACGGATTCAGGAGAGGTCGGTCGACCGTGGATGCGATCGCTCGCGTCCGCGACCTCTCGGAGGAGGCGTGCTCCAGCGGCGGGGTGATGTTGGCGGTGTCTCTAGACATAGCGAATGCTTTCAACACCCTGCCCTGGACCACCATATTGGGGGCGCTGCGGTACCACCGCGTACCTCAATACCTCCAGCGTCTCGTCGGGGACTATCTCTCAGACCGGGAGGTAGTCTTCCCGACGACACATGGGATAGGAAGGAGCTCGGTGACCCGGGGCGTTCCACAGGGGTCGGCTTTAGGCCCACTCCTCTGGAACGTCGGCTATGACTGGGTCTTACGGGGCGCTAACCTTCGTGACGTCGGCATCATTTGTTATGCTGACGACACGCTGGTTACCGCCCGGGGGGCAACATACAGGGAGGCAAAGGTCCTCGCGACGGCGGGAGTTGCGACGGTGGTGGGTCGCATTCGGCAATTGGGTCTGGAGGTGGCGCTCCGCAAGTCGGAGGCCATCTGTTTTCATGGCCCCCGTGGGGCTCCACCTGCAGACTCCTGCATTGTGGTAGGAGGCACTTCAATCCCTATAAGGTCGACACTGAAGTACCTGGGAGTCGTCCTCGAGGGAAGGTGGCGTTTTGGAGAACACCTCAACCAGCTCACCCCAAAACTGACGGGCGCTGCGATGGCGTTGGGGCGCCTCCTGCCCAACTTGGGAGGCGGAGATGGCCACTGCCGCCACCTGTATATGGCGGTGGTGAGGTCGATGGCCCTTTACGGAGCACCGATATGGGCTGGGTCATTGAGCGCGCGGGAGACTGCGATACTACACAGGGCGCAGAGGGTGATGGCCATTCGTTGCTGCAGAGGGTACCGCACCCTCTCGCACGAGGTGGCCTGCGTCCTTGCGGGCTCCATACCTTGGGACCTTGAGGCCGAGGTACTCTCGAATGTGTACTGGCGAAGGACGCGGGCGCGGAACGAGGGCTCGAATCCTGCGCCTCGGGAGTTGATGGTGTGGCGCAGGTGCGCCAGAGAAGCGGCGACAACAAAGTGGAGGGAGCGGCTCCTCACGGGGCCTGCTCATAGAGGAAGCGGAGCCATGCGGTTCCTTGGTGCGGTGCGCCCTGTCCTCGCGGACTGGGTGGCGAGAGAGCACGGCGCACTCACCTACAGGCTGACACAGGTCCTCACTGGCCACGGTTGCTTTGGTCGCTACCTGTGCAACGTGGCCAGGCGAGAACCGACACCGGTGTGTCACCAATGTGGTTCGGCAGAGGAAACTGCCGAACACGTAATCGAGACGTGCCCAGGGGCAGCAGAACCGCGACGTGAGTTGGTTGTGGCTGTCGGAGCAGACCTCTCACTGCCGACCATCATCCAAAAGATGCTCGAAAGTGAAGAGGCATGGAACGTGATGGTCTCGTTCTGCGAAACAGTCGTGGCGCAGAGAGAGACCGAGGAGCGCGAGAGAGAGATCGATCCCCTCTCTCTCCCACTCCGGAGAGTGCGGCAACGCGGGCGGGCTGGAGCCCGAACGCCGTCACCGCTCGGAGGGTCGGGGGCGCAGGATGCGGGGGCATCCGGCGTCCCCCAAACACCATAAGCCCTCACGTGCGAGGAGGCGGCGCGCTGTATGCCCCAGCGCGTCGCCTAGCTCATTCCAACTGAGCTGAGGATGTTAAAGGAGTGTGAAGGGAACACCATTCCCTTCTGAGGTGGGTCCGCTGGAGACGGACGCCGGCGTTGGCGAGGTCGCGGCAAGCATGTGTCGAACGGTCCCGTGACCTCGCCTTGGCCGTTGAGAGGGCATCGTGGAGTTTTAGTGGGTATTGGGCTGCGGCATCTCACTCCAACGCGGTCGAGCCCCACATAACCCGGTCTTCCCCCCGGATGGCCGGGTATGCGTAAGAGCATTTCTCCACGTAAAAAAAAAAAAAAAAAAAAAAAAAAAAAAAAAAGGTTAGGTTAGGTTAGGTTAGGTTAGGTTAGGTTAGGTTAGGTTAGGTTAGGTTAGGTTAGGTTAGGTTAGGTTAGGTTAGGTTAGGTTAGGTTAGGTTAGGTTAGGTTAGGTTAGGTTAGGTTAGGTTAGGTTAGGTTAGGTTAGGTTAGGTTAGGTTAGGTTAGGTTAGGTTAGGTTAGGTTAGGTTTTTTTTTTTTTTTTTTTTTTATTTTACATGGCTTTGTGCCATGTCGCCGACTACCTCTGGTATTCTCCAGAGACCTTTTTTACATGTTTTTTGTAGAGCGTTTAATTATTTTACATGTTTTATTTATACTTGTTTTTTGATGCTTCATATTTTATAGTTTTAGACTAGGTAAAGCATAATATTTTACCACGTATTGTGTGGTCTATTTGTGTATTTGTTGCTTTGTTTAAATATTGTCGGCTGTATTATTTAATTTGATTAATTGTAATTTAATTGATTAATTGATTGGATTTCAGTGTAATTACACTTGTCAGATTGTAAAAATTTTTTATTTGGTTTTCTCTTAGTTCCCCGTATCTAATTCCGTCTCTCATTTATTCGTTCATGCATTTTTATTGTCAATATTGTTACATCTCTGCTCACACAGCGTTCGGTTCATTTCCTTTTCTTATTTATGTTACGTATAATATTCTTCACGAATACGTATCGAACATCAAATAGTTCCTGCCGGTTCTTGTGAAATACAATTTGGTGACGCTTATATTCACCTAGTTTTATTTCGAAGCACCGCATCTTCTGCCACTGCGGTACAGAATGCCAAAAGGTACGGCCTGGTATCATTCCCAGTCAGCATTTCGTACAGTGTGGATTTTGTTAGCTTTATGTTGGTTAGGGACTCCAGGTCGTACCTCCTCGCGCCGTGTTTTGGGCAGTCTAGCAGAAGGTGCAGCACCGTTTCTTCTTTGCCTTCTTCACAGACGCATGATGGGTTCTCTTTGCACTTGAAGCGATTTAAGTATTCAGAGAACCCACCATGCCCCGTGAATACCTGTGTCAGCAGAGGTGTAAGAACTGTTTTCTTCATAATTCTATGAGCGTCAGGGATTGTTGGAAGGAAGATTTTAGTGACTTGGGCAGTGTCTCCCTGAAGGTATCTTTTGTTCCACGTCTCAATTGTCTTGGCCCTTATTACTTTCTTTGCGTATGACACTGGGAACTTGTTATATTGTGGGGCAGTTTTTGTCCGTTGTGCGGCCTCCTTGGCTAGCTCGTCAGCGCGCTCATTGCCTGGGACTCCCACATGGGCTTTCACCCAGAAAAGCCGGATTTTTAGCCCCTTGGTCTGCAATAATTCGATGTTCTTTCTTATTTCGAATGCAATTGGGTGGAGTGTGTTAGGGTTTTTTATCAGATCCAGGGCTGACCTCGAGTCGCTCAGCACAGCAACCGCATCCGCTTTGTATTTATGAAGCAACTCTGTGGCTTGGTAGATAGCATAGAGTTCAGCTTGAAATACTGTGCAGAACGACTCGAGTCTCATTTTTTTGGTCCTTGTTTCCTTACCACCATCCCAGAGACAATAAGCCGCTCCTACCTTATCGTCTATTCTACTCCCATCTGTGTAGATAAGAATATTAGGAAGCTCGCAGTCTGCGGACCCAGTGTCGGCGTTTAGGTTCTCGTAAGATATGTCTTCCATTTCAGCCGGATGACGCGACTTCGTAAAGCACACATTCTTTTCGAGCTGTCGGCCTTTGTAGATGTCTCCATGCTTACCTTGCTTGGTCTCGTATAGTTCGGCGGCCTCTTGGATCCTCAGGTCTAATGGGATTAGTCTCGCTAAAGCCATTGCCGCATTCAAAGACACCGTCCTATATGACCTGCAGATCTTTTGGGCGAAACCGCGGGAAACCGCGTTTAGCTGTTTTTGGACCGTAATTTTGTTCGCAGCGCGGGCCCAGATACTGGATGCGTACATTATCGTCGGCTCTATCACAGAGACGTAAATTGTCCTGGTGATTTCGGGGTTCAGTCCCCATTCTATTTTGGCAGCACGTGCTAGTTGTTTGTAAATATTTGTGGACTTACAACAGACGGCCGACACATGTTTGTTAAATGTAAGTCCACCGTCTATTGTGAGGCCCAAAAGTTTTATTTCGCCAACCAGTTTGATCTCCCTTCCACTCATGTGCATTTTTGGGGCGTCATATTTCAATTTCTTTGTTATCACCATTGCATTGGTTTTTTGTGCGGAAAACTTGAGTTTATTTGTGACGCCCCAATCATGCACATAGGCAAGGGTTGTGTTAGCTTGCTGTTCGATTTTGGCAGTCGAATTCCCCGAGAACACCAGGACCACATCGTCTGCGAATGCCTGGATATATACTCCTTTTTTCCCTATGTCGTCCAGGAGTGGGTCCAAGAGTAAATTCCAAAATGTTGGCCCACTTATGGAACCTTGTACGCACCCTTTTTGGGTTTTCTGTGTTGCTGTTTTGCCCGCATAAAGTACTACTACTTTTCGGTCCTCCAAGTAACTGTTTACGAGCCTCCTTAGGTTTAATGGGCATCTCTTTTCGAGCAGTTGGCATTTAATAGCGGGCCACCAGGCGCTATCAAATGCGCCTTCTATGTCCAGAGACACAATGACATTTATTTTTTTCTCTTCTAGGTTGTCCCTGACGTGGCGCATGAGGTCGTACAGGGCGTCTTCGGTACACCGTTGAGGAACGAAACCATACTGGCGTGGGTTGCACAAGGGAAGTACGTGCCACCGGATCCTACGTATCATCATCTTTTCTAGTATCTTGCCGAAAATCGGCAGTAGACCGATGGGCCTGTATGATTTCGCTGCGCCGTAATCAGACTTACCTGCTTTCCTCAGCACCACGACAGCTGCCTCCTTCCAGGGCGGTGGGAAGAAGGAGAGGGAGAGGCATCTGTTCGCTAGGGCCAGAAAGACTTCACTTGCAGCGTATATTGCTCTACTGCAAATATCCGCTGTAAATCCATCTAATCCTGGCGCTTTTTTGGCGTTGAAGTCGTTCAAAGTCCGTTTTAGTTCAGCCACTGTAAAAGGTGGGTCGTCGGTGTCTTGTGGTAGTGCATTGCTGAACGTTTCCGCTTTACTTCTGATAGCTGCGTGGATTGGAATATCCTGTTCGCTATCATCTTCCGGGAAGAAGGTTCTAGTCAGCAACGCTACTGATTTCTCTGGACTAAGAACTTCTCCATCTTCCATAAGCAGTTGATCCTCTTTTCTTCCCTCCGTTCTCCTCATCACCCGATAAATACTGTCCCATAGACTCTCTTTGTCTTGCTTTGTGCAAAATTCTTTCCAGCTTGTTGTCTGGGCTATCTTTACTTTTTCTTCATATTCATTCTTTGCTTTCAGGTACTCATCTACCACATGTTTCCGTCTACGGGGGGCTGCGTGACTTACTCTACGTCTCTTCGTGAGGACCTCGCTCTTCAGGCTGCGGATTTCTTCTGTCATCCAAGGTAAGTACCTCTTTTTGCTTTTATTTTTAATAGCTGGTATGGCTTTATTGCATGCTTTCTTAATAATATTAATGTATTTCGCTATTGCTATTTCTAAATTTTCCGGTGATTGTAAATTAGTTATACTAGTGCATGTCATTCCATTTTCTTCCAGTTCATTCCTTACTACGGTAACGAACTCATCCCAGCGAGCCTTGCGGGTATTGTAAAGTCGTGTAGAGCTTTTTGGCCTGTACTCTGTTGGTTTTTCCAGGTTCATTTCGAATATGATCGCATTGTGATCCGAGCTTGTGACGGTTTTGTCTACTCTCCAGTTGTGGATGTTTGGTAGCAGCGGTGTCGTGCAAAACGTTATATCCACATTGCTGGTAAGTATCGCGTCACCTCGGATTGTATCGAACGTTGGGTCGGTACCTCTGTTCAATATATGCAGATCATTTTCATCCAAGTAGCCTCTCAGTTCTTCTCCTCTACAGTTTTCCTCCCTGCTTCCCCACCACGTACTCCATGCATTAACATCACCCCCACAGAGAACTTTGTCGATTTGCAGAGCGAGACAAATTTCCCTGATCCTGGTCAGATAAGGGTCAATCGGCTCCGATCCCTCCAAGTAGATGGACAGCACTCCCACATTCCATTTGTTGGTTTTTAGGATAGCTACCGCGATGTTTTCGGAGTTTAGGGATGCATTGTTGATTACTTCCATTTCATCGTCAAATACTATTATGGCCGCCTTAACTGGTTTTTCCCGTCCAGGTCCACACTGAATTATTCTTGTGCCTGCGTAACTCTTTAGTTCTCCTTTTGAGCCCACATATGGTTCTTGAACCAGTGCCAAGCTGCAGTTTCTGCTGCGCGCTTCATCAAAGAGCTCCTGGGTTGCGAGTTCCTTGCGTTGTAGGTTTGCCTGCATTATTGTGTACACTTTTTTCCTGGTTTCATCGTTATTCGTTTGTGTGCAGGCATTTGTTGGGGTGCCCTCATCGTTAGCAATACGCCACACTGCTTCTTGCTATTACGTCCCATTTACGACGTATGGGGCACTCTCCATCAAATGCCGTGTGGCTTGTGTCCTGATTTTTTGCTATTTTGCAGTTTTTGCAGACGGGTGGTTCACCTAGTTTGTAGCTAGGGCAATCTCCTCGAAGGTGTGGACCTCCGCAGTGAGCACATAGGTCCACGGTATCCTTGCACAATTTGCGGCTGTGACCATAGCCCAGGCATCTTGTGCATTGGATTAAAGGGGATTGGTCCTGCACCAGCACATACTGCAGGTCCACATGTATCCTTTCGGCTACCGTAAGGGTTTGCCAGACCTTCGGAGAGACCTGCAGTATCACGTGGTTCTCGTGCGGGTTTCTTGCTCTTCTACGGTATTTGACTGCCACTCTTATTTCGTCGGGTTTGAGGTCTCTTAGAAGTGAAGAGTTTTGGGTTTTTAGGGCCTCGATTATGTCGTCGTTTGAGTTGTAACTGAGAACGTCTTTTAAGATAATCAGGGGGTCCTTATTCTTTGCCTCTTCTACCTTGAGGTTACCTTTGGAGGCTAGCTTGTTGGTAATTTGTTTAAGTTCCTCCCTGTCAGTGCAACTCAAAACGATTTTCTGATTTCTAACCTTGCGAACTCTTTGCACTTGGAACCCGCTGGTCTTTGCTTCCAGTACTTCCCTTACCTTTCCGAGGACTTCGTCGCTAGTGTCCTCTTCAGAGTTGGAGGACACTATGATGGAGTGGCTTGGTATGTTTTTTGCTGTAGGTCTGCAAACGGAGCCCGACAGAACCTCGGCATATGAGGGTGCGTCCTTTATGGATGCCACTCTCTTGCCGGTTTCTTCGGTGATCTGACGCAGATCTCGCACTTCATCGATTATTTTGTCGATATTTTGCAGTCCCTCGCACTTCGACAGTAAACCTGGAGCCGCGTTCAGTTTGCCCATAACTTCCTCTGAAATCATCTTTTTTACTGTCTTTACTTCAGTTAGGGTGTTCCGCAATGGTTGCAGAATGTCGTTTTCCTCGCAGAGCCTTCGATAGGTTTTGAGTTGTTCACTCAGTAAGGCCATTTCCTGTTTGTGTTCTGCCAGTACTTTTGTGTGTTCCGCTAATTCATTTAGCATTTCGCACGGCGCCAGTAAACCTTCTGGACTTCCTACCTGTCCCTTGGCCCTGTCTTTTCTATTTTCTCCACTTATCTTACCCTTTTCCGTTTCAGTTTCCGCTGGCTGTTGAGCAGCTGCTCGACCCTTGCTACTACCAGACTCCTTCGCCAGTCGAAACAGCTGCTCAACCGCCAGCGTGATTCCCTGCTTAAGCTCTAACTTCAGGTTGCGGGACGCGTTTATGTGTTGCTTGGCCTTTAAGAGCCAGGACCTTGCTTCGGCTACTCTGTCGGAAGACTTTGAGCCACCAGGTTTCGGTGGGCTAATAGTGATGGTTTCCGACAAGAGTCTCCGAGCCGCTGGGTTGGATCTCGTTAACCCAGCCTCCCTGATCTGTTCCTTGGGCGAGAGGCTGACTCGGGTATGCTCCGGTATCACAGCCTCCCACTCGTGGACACTTTCTCTCACACTTTTGGTGTGAGAGGATCCCGGCTCGTTTGGGCTGTCGGCGGTCGATTTATCGAGTACGTTGTCGGCCGCTTTTGGGGGCTTCACCGGGGTTCTCATCCCCAACATGTTTGTGGAAGGTGGGGGTGCGGAAAGAAGAGGGGGAGTGTGTCAACGCCGCTTGCGTTTTCGTTGGAAATAATAAAATAATTAAAATGGTTAAAATGTAAATTTGTAAAAGTTGTAAAGGCTAAAAGTGGAATAAATAATAAGTAAAGTAGTAAAAATAAGATCCTAACCTAATTGTTCTAACTAGTGACTAGATGGCTGCCCAATTATGAAGGCCTTAGTCGGCCTTGGTCGGATATGCCCAACCAAGCGCTAATAATTAAGACTAAAATAATAAATTTGTAAAAGTTGTAAATTGTATAGATAATACTTGTAAAATGCTAACTAAACCTAAAATAACCGTATTTTCCGTCCAAATCTGAGTGCAGATTAGTGCGTCGTAAGCTTATACTGGGTCCTACGATAGAACTATCTTCTGCTGGAAGCGAAGAAGTCAATTTTTTGTAAAATTTGTATAATGTTTGATTTTTCCACATAAAAAACTTTTAAAATCAGTGTGTAAGGAGGACTATACTATCTTATTACTGTATATAATGCCTAATTACTATTCTGGCTACTCAGATATGGATATATAGACCCAACTTTCATGTCACAATTGTGTTATATTAGCCATATAGCTCAGTCAAAGATAACACCCGAAAATGAGTAAAAACCCAATTTGACTTGGTCATATATTATGCTGTATTATCCTTACAGCTCGGTCAAAATGTGTCTAAATAAATCAAAATAATGTCCAAATAATATATAAATAATAATTAAATAATCGGGGTCCCGGGGGGTCGGTTCGGGTTGGGTTAGGTTAGGTTAGGTTAGGTTGGGTTGAGGTTGGTTAGGTTAGGTTAGGTTAGGTTAGGTTGGGCGGGTCTGGGTTTATCCATTAAATAGTTGCTATGCCTATGCTTGCAGCGTTTACGTTGCTTGTTTTGGATAAGTCCAGGCCTTCTTTACTCATCCCGTGATGAGTAGGGAGGCTACGGTCTTGGGGGAAGCGCAGGTCGTGATGATCCTCAAGGCAAGTCTGGCGATTACCTTCTCGCGGTGCTGCCTGTTCTTGGTCTAATTCCGTCTGAATTAGACGTAACTAGACATCGCCCGGCGACTCGCGTGTGTAGTTTATGTATGTTTATTTATATTTATTTATTATATTATTTATATATTATTATATATGTATGTTTATTAAAAAGGTGGAAGGTCTCTCGCTTCCTTGCGTTTTCCGTCGGGAATGTGGACGAGACAGTCGTATGGTGGGCTTCGCCGCAGGGCCGTCAGCTTTTATGATGACTCGGCGTCGAAGTGGCGTGTTCAGCACGTGGGTAGTTTCGGGTGTCGCGCGGCAGGGATCGGTCAACTCGGCCACCCTGTCGGGCGATGCTGTTGGGATGGCTGCTTTATATACGTATGTATATATATATACATAATATCTGTATACATGCGTATATACTGCAGCAGCGGACCCTACGGTCGTGGGATGGCGAGCCTCCAAGGCTCGCGATAAAGGGGACCTCACCCCTCTAACAAAGGCGGCCGCCTTGTCGTTAAGGAAACAATTATGAAAATGGCATGTTCTAAAAAGAATATACCCCAGGAGGGTACCAGCGGAGCTGGAGAATCCCTCCCCGCGCCATTGAGTGCGGGCTGTCCCACGTATTCTGGGGGGGACAGGAAATGTCAGTCTCTATTCTACAAACCGACCCTTGCAAGAAATACGGACACTGAAACAAATGGATTGGAAAAGACGGACCGGGCACCTTCACGGTGCAGCGTCGTGCTGGAGCGTCTTCCGGCCGACGACGACTTTGCCTCGGACTCGTCCGCGGCAATGAGTTTTATGAGTATGGATTCACGAGAAGGGTCACCATCACTCCTTCGAAGGCGAAAGCGCCCACGCTCCTCTGAAGTTCAGGGGGAAAGCGAGGGCTCGGAAAGTGACGCGACACACTCGCAAGTCGCAAAGACCGGACTTAAAAAGGGTAGAGGACGACCGCCTACAACCGGCCACTATGTTGGACTGGCCAAGGCGAAGGAAGAACTCGTCAAAGCCCAAAGGAAAGAAATGGAGTTGAGAGCCGAACAAGAGATGGCTCAGATGGCTAAAACGTTCCGAAAGCCCAGAGTATCATCACTCTCGGACTTTCTGCCATCGGGGAAGAAAAAAGGAAATGCCGAGTGCACATCTGACTCGGCATCGGACTTGCGAAAACAGGTTGGTGATTGCGTCGCCACCATTGAACATGTGGCGAAGAAGTCATCAAATCTTAAGGGCACATTCCAACGTGCCCTCAAAGACGCAGCAAGCACTATTGCTACCTTAGTGGACGAACTCCACCAACGGTCCGCTACGGATGAGACGGCTCGATTGCAGGCGGAAAATGCCCGCTTACATTTAGAAATCGAGGCCTTAAAAAAGGACATGACCGAGCTGCGTCAGGAACTCCGTAGCAATCGCCGGGGTTCGACGCCGAAAGAAGACGACACGCCCAAGTCCGTGCAACAACAACAGCCGGACTTGGAAGAAATCATGCGCCATGTCATGGTCTCGGTAGGGACTATGATAAACGCGCGATTTGAAAATTTAGAGGAAAGGCTTCTGCCTGAGCGGAATCTCCGCCCGGCACTCGCCGCGGATTCACGTAGAGCGTCGGCTCCGGTGGACCCTGATACTAACCCGGGTCCCTCTCAGGAGAAACCTACTTCTAAATCAAAGAAGGGAGGCAAAAAGGCCAGCAAAGAAACTGTGCCTAAAGCCAACAACGAAATGGTCCAGTCCCCAACACCGGCGGCTCCTCCAACTGCAGACCAGAGTTGGACAAAAGTCGTGTCCAAGGGGAAGAAGAAGAAGGATTCTCCTGCACTACAGAAGCAGAAGAAGGCTGCTCTGACGCAGAAGAGTCAGGACGAACGACGCACGGCTCAACGACGTCAGCAACAGCAGGCGCCGTCACAGTCAAGACAGCAGCCACGGGGCCGCAAACGGAACAGACAAAAGCTACGCGCTCCGAAATCATCGGCGGTAGTCATCTCTATCGGAGCGGACTCGGCCAAAAACGGCATTTCTTATGCCGATGTTATAAGAACAGCCAAGGAAAAAATAAATCTGGAAAGCCTAGGCATCACGGCTGTACGATTCAGGAAAGCCGCTACTGGGGCGAGAATCATGGAGGTACCAGGCGCCATTAGTGGCGACAAAGCCGACAAGCTGGCGGAAAAGTTGAAGGAGGTAATCAACTCCGACGACATACACGTGTCCAGGCCAACGAAATGTGTAGACCTTCGCGTTTCTGGCCTGGATGATTCTGTAACACCTCAGGATGTGTCGTCGGCAGTTGCACGTGCCGGCGCGTGTGCAGCAGAGTCTGTAAAATCCGGCGAAATTCGCCGGAATAATGATGGTCTCGGCACAGCCCTTGTGCGGTGCCCTGTGTCTGCGGCCAAGAAAGTGTCGGAAAGCGGTCGTATCCTCGTCGGATGGGTCTCGGCACGCGTCCAGCTGTTGCCAGCTCGCACGATGAGGTGCTTTAGATGCCTCGAGTCGGGCCATGTCGGGGTCAAGTGCCCCTCTGAAGTCGACCGCAGCAAGCAGTGTTACCGTTGCGGCAAAGAAGGACACAAAGCCATCGAGTGCTCCTCGGTACCACATTGCACCATATGTGCTGCGGCAAACAAGCCAGCGGGACACATGCTGGGAAGCAAAGCCTGTGCTAAGCTCCCAAAGAAAAAGAAAGGACGAAACGTTAGTGTTGTGGCCACGACCCAGCAGCAACGGCTCCACCCACCAACCCAGGACGAGGAGATGGAAACGGACCTCACATAGATATGGCCCTCAAAGTTCTACAGACGAATCTCAACCACTGTGCAGGGGCACAAGATCTCTTGATGCAGACCCTTGCAGAGTGGTTGATACACATCTCAGTGGTAGCAGAACCATACTTTGTCCCTAATCGGGACAACTGGGTCAGTGACATCGAAGGCACTGTGGCTGTGACAACACAGTTATCCGCTGGCTCACCACCTTTCGGGAAAGTTGCGAGGGGTCATGGCTGCGTCGCGGTGTTGGTAGGAGACATTGTTATTGTCGGGGTATACTTCTCCCCAAATAAGACTCTCGCGGAGTTTGAGGCTTTCTTGGGGGAGTTGGATACGCTCGTCGAATGGAGTCGTCCTCATCAAATGCTGGTTGCCGGAGACTTTAACGCCAAGTCTGTGACATGGGGCTCCTCAATTACAGATCCACGCGGTGAGGTCTTGGAGGAATGGGTGACAGCGCTGGGGATGTCAATTCTAAACAGAGGCACAATTAACACCTGTGTGCGTCAAGAGGGCGGCTCTGTTGTGGACGTGACATTCGCTAGCTCTGCCTTGGCTGGTCGCGTTCAGGATTGGAAGGTTATGGAAGAAGTCTTCACTCTCTCAGACCACCGGTATATCAGGATGGATGTTTCCGCATCCTCCGGGGTTATGAATGTAGCCAGTCAACCATCTGCTACAGAGAGTCGACGCTGGGCACTGAAGCGTCTTGATAAGGAATTGCTGGTGGAGGCTTCTTTGATACAGTCCTGGCTATCAAGAAGCGAAGGTACCACGCGCATAGACGAAGAGGCGGAATGGTTCTGCGAGGCTATGTCGCAGATTTGCGATGCGTCCATGCCTCGGTGCAGCAAGCTGCCACCACGACGGAGTGTTTACTGGTGGACCGAAGAGATTGCTCAGCTTCGAGAGGCGTGTATTGCTGCAAGGCGGCAGTATACGCGTCATCGTCGCCGACGCCGTCGCAACGAAGACACAGAGGCTCAGCTGTATGCATCGTACAGGGAACTGGTGACCACGCTCCAGTCGGTGATTGCCAGAGAGAAAGATAAAGCGCGAAAGGACATGCTGGAAACTCTCAACAGCGATCCGTGGGGGAAGCCATACAAGCTAGTCCGTAACAAGCTTCGTCCTTGGGCGCCCCCACTGACGCAAAGTCTCCGACCAGACTTCGTTGATACTGTGGTGGCTACTCTCTTTCCTAGTCTAGGAGAGTTTCAGCCCCCGGAGTTAAGGCTTCCTTCGGAAGCTCACGCCGATGAGGAGGATGAGGTGCCTCCGGTCTCCGACGGCGAGATCGGTGCGGCGATGATTCGGCTTCAGGCCAAGAACACCGCCCCTGGTCTCGACGGGATTCCCGGTCGCGCGTTGGTTTTGGCGCTCAAGGAAGCACTTCAACCACGCTACAAGGATTTCGTTGAGGAATGCCTTAGGCAGGGACGCTTCCCGCAGAGGTGGAAGACGGGAAAGTTAGTGTTGCTGCGCAAGGAAGGACGGCCGGTCGACTCGCCGGCAGCCTACCGCCCGATAGTGTTGCTTGACGAGATGGGAAAACTCTTCGAAAAGATCGTTGCCTCCCGTCTCGTCAAGCAGCTCGAGAGGGTCGGCCCAGATCTGGCCAATAGTCAATACGGCTTTCGCAGGGGTAGGTCCACCATAGACGCCATATTTCAGGTGAAGGCCCTTGCTACAGAAGCAGTGTCAAATGGAGAGGTCGTCTTGGCGGTGTCCTTGGACATCGCCAACGCTTTTAACACCCTCCCATGGAGCTGCATCAAGGAGGCGTTGAAGTTTCACGGAATGCCCACATATCTCTGCCGGGTAGTGGAGGACTACCTCTCAGAGAGGTTTGTCACTTACCCGGGCAGTGAAGGATGGGCCCGTAAAGAGATGTCACGAGGTGTTCCACAGGGGTCGGTCCTGGGCCCTCTCCTGTGGAACCTTGGATATGACTGGGTCCTGCGAGGCAGCAACCTGCGTGGCATCAGCCTTGTGTGTTATGCTGACGATACGTTAGTTTTAGCACGCGGGCGCAGCTATAGGTCTGCTGCCCTTACTGCAACGGCAGGAGTAGCCCAAGTAGTTAGTCGCATCAGACGACTTGGGCTAAAAGTGGCGCTCAACAAATCCGAAGCGCTGTGCTTTCATGGCCCTCGGAACGCGCCACCAGCTAGAGCTCAGCTCATGGTGTGTGGAGTTGCCATCGACGTAGGGTCCTCGATGAAGTACCTGGGACTAGTTCTCGACAGCCGTTGGAATTTCCGAGAACACTTCACGAGGCTGGCCCCTAAGCTCATCAAAGCGGCATCTGCTCTAGGTAGATTACTTCCTAACCTTGACGGACCGAACGACAGTTGCCGTCGCCTGTACACTGGCGTAGTACGTTCGATGGCCTTATATGGAGCTCCAATATGGGTTGACTGTCTGACCACCCATAGCAAGGCCCTTCTTCGACGATCACAACGGGTCATGGCAGTGAGAACGGTTCGAGGATACAGAACTATATCCTTCGAAGCCGCATGTGTTCTGGCTGGTACCCCGCCATGGTATCTGGACGCGCGGGTACTAGCTCAAATGTACCATCGGATGAGAGAGTGTCGAAGCAGCGGTGAGTTTCCACCTCCCGCAATGATAAGACGGTGGAGAAACAACTCTGTGCAGGAAGTTCTCAGAACATGGAGAGAAACGTTGGAACAACCAAGTGCCGGTCATTGGACCGTTGAAGCCATAAGACCGGTTCTAAAGAGATGGGTGGAGAGGAAACACGGAGTTGTTTCATTTCGGCTAGTGCAGATCTTGTCGGGCCACGGCTGCTTCGGCAAGTACCTATGCAACATAGCAAGGAGAGAGACGACTGCGGCATGTCATCATTGCGGCAGCGCCGAAGACACGGCGCTCCATACGTTAACTGAATGCCCAGAATGGACGGAACCGCGAGCTGAACTTGTTGCGACAATCGGAGGGAATCTCACGCTACCATCCATAACATCTATGATGGTAGACGATGAAAGAGCGTGGGAAGCAATGAGCAAGTTCTGCGAAATTGTTATGACCCAAAAAGAGGCTGCCGAGCGTCTTCGAGAGGAAGAATCCTCTGAGCCGCTAAGGCGCCGCAGGACAGGACGTAGGAGGCACGCGCACGAGCGCAACCTGCCTCCATAGCGAGATCCTCCGGGCGGTGGATTTGGGGAGTCCGCCGTCACATCGGATATGGATCCTTCAGAAGGAATGTCGTATCAGTGTTCCGATACGTACATTGCCACAGAGACGAACTGAGCAACGAAAGCTCGCAAGAAGGGAGTCCGAACACCAGGACCAACGCAACCGGGCCGCGGAAGACTAAACACGTGCCCGTAGCCCGGCACCAACGCGTAAGATGGAGCACCAAGGGGTTTAGTGGGTAGATAACCGGCATTGCACCTCGCCGGGGATGACTCCCACATAACCTCGTGTCTTGATCCCCAGGGCACGGGGTACGCATAAAGTGTTCCCCTTGTAAAAAAAAAAAAAAAAAAAAAAAAAAAAAAAAGGTTAGGTTAGGTTAGGTTAGGTTAGGTTAGGTTAGGTTAGGTTAGGTTAGGTTAGGTTAGGTTAGGTTGGGGGATCCCCTCACAGTGCTTACGTCCTCGTCGTGTCCCCTGGAAACGACCCAGTTCTGACCACCGTAACGGAGTGGCAGACTGGGCTCGGCTAAAGTGCACTGTGCGCCGTAGACTTGCTTCTGCTGTGTTTTATCGATTGCGATGTCCTTGCCTGAGCGGGACGCCTCCGGGCGTTTCCTCAAAGGCCCTTCTCAGGGCCAACCAAAAGGCCCTTCTCAGGGCCAACCAAAAGGCCCTTCTCAGGGCCAACCAAAAGGCCCTTCTCAGGGCCAACCCAAAGGCCCTTCTCAGGGCCAACCCAAAGGCCCTTCTCAGGGCCAACCAAAAGGCCCTTCTCAGGGCCAACCAAAAGGCCCTTCTCAGGGCCACTCCTCCTCGGAGGCTACTCCCGCTTTAGTGGAAAATATGTTCTCTGACATTGAGTCAGATATGGAGTTTGAGGAGCTTCTGAGCTCTCGTAAGCGGCCGTCCTCCTCGCTCTCAGTGCCTGGCCATTCAGAGTCAGACACGGAGACCGAGGCGACAACTGCAGCGAAGATCAGTACCGCGCGCAGAGGTAGAGGAAAGACAGCGAAAGCGGGGCCTTCCAGATTGGAGTTCCTGAAGCCGGCCCCGGTGGCTTCCGACTCGGAACTAGAGGAGGTCCTGCGCAAGCGCAATTTGAAAAAGAAGAAAGGTGCAGCTGTCGTCGACCCTGTCACCACCGACACCGGAACTGATTCCGAGGTCGCTGCCGGGGCCGACGACCTTAGCGTTTTCAACGCGCAGGAGCTGCGGGCACAGGCAGGCGCAACACTCGCCTGCATTTTGGAAGTGGCCCGGAAATCCGGAAACCTGAAGGGCGAGTACGTTGGCCGACTAAAGCGGTCAGCGTCAGTGTTGCGGGACGTCGTTGACCTGCTAGCCAGCAGGAGCGAGGCGGAGGAAACGCGTCGACTGAGAGCGGAGAACTCTCGCCTTCGCTTAGAAGTGGATGCGTCTAAGGCCGAAGTGAAAGCGCTGCGGCGCGGCTTCACAGAAGCCAAAACGGAGGCAGCTAAAGCCACCGCCGCAGTCACTGCCGCTGCCAGCTCTGCGCCCCCCACTGTCATGGAGGGTGCGGATATTGTGGAGGAGTTAAAGCGCTCGGTCATCACCACCATTGGTGACATCATAAACGCCCGCTTCGCGGGAATAGAAGAGCGCCTTCTGCCCGCCCCGAGTGTCCGCCCGCCTCTTAGGGCTGACGTGAGGAGAGCTGCGTCGAACACGCCAACGCCTGCGCCGACAAAGCTGTCGTCTAGCCAGACTGCCCGTAAGGCTGCGCTAAAGACGGCAGCAAAGACGGCAGCAAAGACGGCACGTGCGCCGGCTTCTGTGCAGCCGAGCGCAGTCGCAACGACGTCCACGGCACTGCCATCGGCAGTCCCTACGGCGGCTGCCCCTTCCGCTGCTGTCCCCCAGGCTGATACCTGGGCGACAGTAGTGAAAAAAGGCAAGGGAAAGGGCAAGGGGAAGAAGTCCCCTGCCACCCCTGCTCCGGTGCCTGCCAAAGCAGCGCGTGCCCCCGCTGCAACGTCGGGCAAAAAGAGAAAGAGGCCGGCACTAGCGACCCCTAAGTCCGCGGTGGTCGTCTTGTCCCTCCAAACTGCAGCCGTGGACAGGGGGGTCACATACGGCGCAGTGATGGAGGCGGCGCAAGAAAAGGTCGATCTCCAGGAACTGGGGATCGACCAACTGCGATTCCGCCAGACGGCCACCGGAGCCAGGAAAATGGAGATCCCTGGCTCCGGTAGCAGCGAGAAGGCCGACAGGCTCGCGGAGAAGCTCCGTGAGGTCCTGTCGGAGGTGGCGACCGTCTCCAGGCCCCAAAAGTCCACAGACTTGGACATCACGGGCCTGGACGATGCAGCCACCAAGGAGAAGGTGGTGGCGGCAGTCGCCAAAGCAGGCGGCTGCGACGCCGGCCTGGTAAAGGCCGGAGAAATCCGCCGTGGCCCCGGCGGAGTGGGAGCTTCGCTCGTGTCCTGCCCTGTAGCAGCCGCAAAGGCGGTGCTGCAAAAGGGCAGGCTCATGATAGGGTGGAGCTCCGTGCGGGTGAAGGCACTTGAGGCGCGCCCGATGCGCTGCTTCAAGTGCCTCGGGCTGGGGCACACGCGGCCTCAGTGCCCTGCGACGGCGGATAGGGGCGACCTGTGCTTTAGGTGTGGAAGCACAGGTCACAAGGCGGCCGCGTGCCCGAGTAAAGCCCCGCGCTGCGCAATATGCGCGGAGACGGGGCGGCCTTCGGGCCACGTAATGGGGGGACGCAGCTGCGCCCCCCCGAAGACGAAGGGAAAGGCCACAGCCCAGGCCTTCCCGGCGGCAGCGACGTGCCCCGCCACCTCTGCCGTAACTCGCCCAGCTCAGGCGATAGAGGAAGTTGTGATGTCTGAATAATGAATCCAGTCAGACATCACAACTTCCTTCAGACGAACCTGAACCACTGCGCCACGGCACAGGACCTGCTGATGCAGTCCATGGCGCAGTGGCAAATTGACGTGGCAGTCGCGGCGGAGCCATATTATGTCCCTTCCCAACCACACTGGGCTGGGGACTTGGATGGCTCCGTCGCCGTAATTGCAAAAGCCGGCGGATTCCCCCTCTCAGTCGTGGAGAGAGGGTCCGGCTTTGTTGTGGCAAAGTGGGGAGAGTACGCAGTCGTCGGTGCGTATTTCTCCCCCAACACGACCGTTGCGGCCCTGGAGATATTCCTGGATCTCCTCACCGCAGCGGTCGGACGTCAGGCGCCCCGGCAGGTCCTCCTTATGGGGGACCTCAATGCCAAGGCCCGAGACTGGGGCAACCCACAAACTGACGCTCGCGGTGAGCTTGTCAGGGAGTGGGCTGTCGCCAGCGGACTGGACCTCCTCAACAGGGGTTCGGTCCACACGTGCGTGCGGCACAACGGGGGGTCCGTGGTGGACCTCTCGTTTGCCACACCGACTGCCGCAGCACGTGTCCGGGCCTGGAGGGTCGAGTCGGAGGTAGAGACATACTCGGACCATAAGTATATCCGGTTCGAGATGTCCACCTCCGACGGGTTGGTTGGAGGGCGTCAGCGCAACGTAAGCGCTGACCTGCCGCGCTGGGCATTGAGCCGCCTCGACGCTGGGCTAGCGAAGGAGGCGGCAATCGTCCAAGCGTGGCTCGCAGGGCCCGCGCCCCCGGAAGTTGACGTCGCAGCGAGTCACTTCCGGGATGCGTTAACGGCAGTGTGCGACACGGCTATGCCGCGGGCCCGCCACCGCACCGGCCGCCGCGACGTGTACTGGTGGAGCTCTGAGATAGCAGAGCTCCGAGTGCAGTGCACGCGGACGCGGCGGCCCTACCTGAGATGCAGGAGGCGGAGGCACGGCCGCACCGACGAACAGCTGCCAGCCGAGGTGCTGGCAGAGGAACGCCGGCTGCACGAAGCGTACCGTAACGCAATGGATGCGCTGCAGCTGGCGGTAGGCCGTGCCAAAGAGGCGGCTTGGGCGGAGGTCCTGGAGGGCCTCGACAGGGACCCGTGGGGGCGCCAGTATCGGGTCGCGCGAAAAAAGCTCGGCGGCCCGGCGCCCCCCGTGGCCGAGTCCCTGGAGCCGGAGGTCCTTGATCGCGTGCTGGCGGGTCTATTTCCCGACGCGGACCCCCAGCACGCGCCTCCGACGATGGCGCCAGCAGATGCTGAGGAGCTGGCGCCAGCCTCCATCCCGCCTGTCACAGAGGCGGAGATGGAGGTAGCGGTGAGCCGTCTTCGCAAGAGGACGGCTCCCGGCCCGGACGGAATACCGGGCCGGGTCTTGGCCATTAGCTGCGTCGCGTTGGGTGGAAGGCTTCGGGAACTGTTCGACGCGTGCCTCACGTCCGGACGGTTCCCGAAGCCTTGGAAGGTGGGACGGGTGTGCCTGTTGCGGAAGGAGGGTCGAGATACAGACTCTCCTTCCGCATACAGGCCGATTGTGCTGCTGGATGACACGGGAAAGCTGTTGGAGAGGGTGGTCGCTTCCCGTGTCATCCGGCACCTGAGGGGGACTGGGCCCGACTTGTCGGAGGCCCAGTACGGGTTCAGAGAGGGGCGTTCAACGGTGGACGCCCTGCTCTGGCTCAAGGGGTGGACGCAGGAGGCGGTCGCAGAGGGGAACAGGGCGTTGGCAGTGTCTCTCGACATTGCCAACGCCTTTAACAGCCTCCCGCATGGGACCATACAGGAGGCACTCCGCTATCACGGAGTGCCCCTGTATTTGCGGAGGCTGTTGGCCGACTACCTCCGGGACCGCGAGGTCCTGGTGGTAGGACGCGACGGAGTGAGGCACCGTCGCGTCTCCTGCGGGGTTCCACAGGGGTCCGTCTTAGGACCAATCCTGTGGAACATTGGCTACGACTGGGTGTTGCGTGGCACGCTTCCCGCCAGTGTGCGGGTGGCGTGCTACGCGGACGATACCCTGGTCGTGGCCAAGGGGAGGGACCTCAGGGAGACGGTGCACTTGGCCACGGTGGGAACATCCCTCGTGGTCGACCGCATCCGTGCCCTGGGGTTACGCGTCGCTCTCCCCAAGACCGAGGCCCTGTTGTTCCACGGGCCTCGGGGGCGACCCCCGCCAGGAACACATGTGGTCCTGGAGGGGGTCGTTGTCCGGGTCGGGACCCAGATGAAATATCTGGGTCTCGTCCTGGACGGGAGGTGGGGTTTCGGGGCCCACTTCGCCAGTCTGGCCCCGAAAGTCGTGGGAGCCGCAGCCGCCCTGGGGCGACTACTGCCGAACGTGGGCGGCCCTAGCGCAACTTGTCGTCGGCTGTACTCCGGAGTAATCCGGAGTATGGCCCTGTACGGGGCACCTGTCTGGGCGGACGCCCTCGGTCGCGACAATAAGGCCCTGCTGCGACGTCCGCAGCGGGTCATCGCGACGAGGGCGATACGCGGTTACCGGACGGTGTCCTGGACAGCCGCATGCGTGCTGGCCGGAGACCCGCCCTGGGAGCTCCAAGCCGAAATCCTCGCCGAGATCTACAATTTTGTAGCGGCGAGGAAGTCGCGCGGGGAGCCCCCAGGGTGGGAGGAGGTGGCGCGCATGCGACGGCAGGCGCAGGCCGCCCTGTTGAGGCGGTGGTCGGAGGACCTGGCACCACCCGTCCCCGGCCAGGGGACGGTGGACGCCATCCGCCCGGTCCTCGGGAGGTGGGTAGGGCGGCGACACGGGTCGCTTTCCTTCAGATTGGTGCAGGTGCTTTCCGGACACGGATGCTTCGGAAGGTACCTGCATCGAATCGCAAGGAGGGAAGCGACCCCGGCTTGCCACGAGTGTGGAGCGCCGGAGGATACGGCGCTTCACACGCTGGAAGCGTGCACCGCGTGGATCCCACAGCGGTGCACGCTTTCAGCGGTAGTGGGCCAGGATCTCTCGTTGCCGAGCGTGGTACGGGCCATGCTCGAGAGCGACAGATCCTGGCAGGCGGTGGCCTCTTTCTGCGAAATCGTGATTTCGCAGAAGGAGGCCGCGGAGAGGATCAGAGAGGTCGACGCCCTCGCTGATCCTCTCCGACGTCGGCGCACGGGAGGGAGGAGAAGGCGATTTGCAGATCGCCTCCTCGCCCCACCCGTGTAGTAGGGTCATCGGTTGGGTTTATGGGCCCCCAACCGACTCAATGGCCCTACGTGCCGGGGAGCGGCTAAAGGTCTGAGCTAAGCCGCTCCGTCTGCCGTTGGTCCGGTTGATGGCACCGGACCTTAAGCCGGGGCGGGATGGAAAGTACTTCCCCATCTCTCCCCGACAGGCTGCGTCTGCTCGCCGGGGTGGTTTAGTCGGTAGGGGCCCGGCTATATTCTATAGTCGGGTTGGTGTAAGAGACCATTAAACAGACTCCGACAGAAGCCGTCTGTGTCCCATATCACAGGCGGAAGTCCGTAAAGGGATTAACCTCGTTAAAAAAAAAAAAAAAAAAAAAAAAAAAAAAAAAAAAAAAAAAAAAAAAAAAAAAAAAAAGGTTAGGTTAGGTTAGGTTAGGTTAGGTTAGGTTAGGTTAGGTTAGGTTAGGTTAGGTTAGGTTAGGTTAGGTTAGGTTAGGTTAGGTTAGGTTAGGTTAGGTTAGGTTAGGTTAGGTTAGGTTAGGTTAGGTTAGGTTAGGTTAGGTTAGGTTAGGTTACCCGCCCTGGGAGCTCCAAGCCGAAATCCTCGCCGAGATCTACAATTTTGTAGCGGCGAGGAAGTCGCGCGGGGAGCCCCCAGGGTGGGAGGAGGTGGCGCGCATGCGACGGCAGGCGCAGGCCGCCCTGTTGAGGCGGTGGTCGGAGGACCTGGCACCACCCGTCCCCGGCCAGGGGACGGTGGACGCCATCCGCCCGGTCCTCGGGAGGTGGGTAGGGCGGCGACACGGGTCGCTTTCCTTCAGATTGGTGCAGGTGCTTTCCGGACACGGATGCTTCGGAAGGTACCTGCATCGAATCGCAAGGAGGGAAGCGACCCCGGCTTGCCACGAGTGTGGAGCGCCGGAGGATACGGCGCTTCACACGCTGGAAGCGTGCACCGCGTGGGTCCCACAGCGGTGCACGCTTTCAGCGGTAGTGGGCCAGGATCTCTCGTTGCCGAGCGTGGTACGGGCCATGCTCGAGAGCGACAGATCCTGGCAGGCGGTGGCCTCTTTCTGCGAAATCGTGATTTCGCAGAAGGAGGCCGCGGAGAGGATCAGAGAGGTCGACGCCCTCGCTGATCCTCTCCGACGTCGGCGCACGGGAGGGAGGAGAAGGCGATTTGCAGATCGCCTCCTCGCCCCACCCGTGTAGTAGGGTCATCGGTTGGGTTTATGGGCCCCCAACCGACTCAATGGCCCTACGTGCCGGGGAGCGGCTGAAGGTCTGAGCTAAGCCGCTCCGTCTGCCGTTGGTCCGGTTGATGGCACCGGACCTTAAGCCGGGGCGGGATGGAAAGTACTTCCCCATTTCTCCCCGACAGGCTGCGTCTGCTCGCCGGGGTGGTTTAGTCGGTAGGGGCCCGGCTATATTCTATAGTCGGGTTGGTGTAAGAGACCATTAAACAGACTCCGACAGAAGCCGTCTGTGTCCCATATCACAGGCGGAAGTCCGTAAAGGGATTAACCTCGTTAATAAAAAAAAAAAAAAAAAAAAAAAAAAAAAAAAAGGTTAGGTTAGGTTAGGTTAGGTTAGGTTAGGTTAGGTTAGGTTAGGTTGGGCGGGTCTGGGTTTATCCATTAAATAGTTGCTATGCCTATGCTCGCAGCGTTTACGTTGCTTGTTTTGGATAAGTCCAGGCCTTCTTTACTCATCCCGTGATGGGTAGGGAGGTTACGGTCTTGGGGGAAGCGCAGGTCGTGATGATCCTCAAGGCAAGTCTGGCGATTACCTTCTCGCGGTGCTGCCTGTTCTTGGTCTAATTCCTCTGAATTAGACGTAACTAGACATCGTCCGGCGACTCGCGTGTCTCATATCTATGTAAGTTTATTTATATCCATTTATTTATGTATGTTTATAGTATTTTGGCCGGGACTGCTCCCGATAGGCTTTGCTCGCCAAGCCGACGAGGAGCGGTCCATCAGACGGTAGGTTGCGGTGCTGCAAAGCACTGCAACTGAGGGGGGCAGCGGCGCTGTGGGACGGCGCTGCAGCTGAGGAGGCGCTGCGGCGGGAGTGATTCAGTTCGTCTCCTGCTGTGGCGCCGATATGGCCGCCGTCGGAGGGTGGCGGCCGAAGCGGCTGGCGATGGGGCTGCTCCATCTGGCCCATCGCAGGGGACCACGAGCGTCGGATGTGGGAAGTCTGGCGTTCCTTGCACTGTGTGGTCCCCGGGGTGGTGCGGCCGTGCTCTTGGTCCCGGCACGGTCGCGAGGGGGAGGGTCATCCTCCCCCCTGGAGGGGTCCGGAAACGGACGGCCGTGGTGGGGGCGCGGTATGCAATACCCCGCGCTCCCTCCGTTATAGCGGCAGGATGGACACCGTGGGTTTTAGTCGGTAGTGGACCCTGGCTGCTGTGGGTGCAGTTAGGGTTGGGGGCCATGAGGCCCCCCAGGGAGCGGTGATGCTCGAGCGAGCCCGACACACCCCGCCTACTTCCCGGTAGGCGGAAGTGCGTAAATGCATTTCGCCCACGTAAAAAAAAAAAAAAAAAAAAAAAAAAAAAAAAAAAAAAAAAAAAAAAGGTTAGGTTAGGTTAGGTTAGGTTAGGTTAGGTTAGGTTAGGTTAGGTTAGGTTAGGTTAGGTTAGGTTAGGTTAGGTTAGGTTAGGTTAGGTTAGGTTAGGTTGGGCGGGTCTGGGTTTATCCATTAAATAGTTGCTATGCCTATGCTTGCAGCGTTTACGTTGCTTGTTTTGGATAAGTCCAGGCCTTCTTTACTCATCCCGTGATGGGTAGGGAGGCTACGGTCTTGGGGGAAGCGCAGGTCGTGATGATCCTCAAGGCAAGTCTGGCGATTACCTTCTCGCGGTGCTGCCTGTTCTTGGTCTAATTCCTCTGAATTAGACGTAACTAGACATCGCCCGGCGACTCGCGTGTATAGTTTATGTATGTTTATTTATTATTTTATGTATATATGTATGTTTATTAAAATTGGTGTGCTTCGAAATGTTGGGGGGGTGTTGAAGGTCTCTCGCTTCCTTGCGCGTTCGCAGGGAATGTGGACGAGACAGTGGGGGCCTGGGCAGTTCATCTGTCAGGGCGACTCGCCTCATCATTTCGGGCGTAGGGTTGTTAAACCCAAAATGTGGAAGACGTAGGTCTTGCCTTAATTGGCCGGTCCGGGTGGAGTAAACCACAGTAAAAAATCCTCAAAGCTCCAAGGTGTCGACTTATCCGCCTTGGGGCGCCCCTCTTCGGGGTGGTTGGTGGAGTGCATCAACCAGCTAGAGGTCAACCACGGATACCGCCCGACCTCCGTGCGTATATAGGGTTACCCGGGTACAGGGGTCTCTGCCCGGGCGGACTACATACTTCCCCCATGCTCGTGGGAACCAAAATGAAAAGTTCTTTATTAAAAACCAAAAAACTTGACGTTCAGAAGGAGGCGCGCAGCGCAAACGAGGTGGAAGAAGATGTGTTCTCCAATGCGAGGAACATTGAGCTGTCCGGGTCTGACTCGGACACGAGTTTAGAGACTGTGGCGTCCCGGGACTCTGGGGCCTCACGGTCCAGCCTTTGGCGGAAACGCCGTCGAAGCGAGGAGGAGGACACCGAGGAGGACGTTTCGTCAGCCAAGATGTCGGCGCAGAGGCGTGGGCGTGGACGTCCCCCCACTACGGGACAATACGTCGGCCTCGCCAAAGCCAAGGCTTTGTTGAACAAGGCCAGGAGGGAGGAGCTGGAGCTCGAGGCAGAGATGGAGTTTGCCGAAGAGCAACAGCGAAAGGAGACGGCCAACCTCTTTAGGAAATCTCCTAAAGAGCAGCCGCTCGAAGTGAAAGGGATGGACGCAGAAATGCTTCGAAAAATCGTGTCGGACGCAGTCGGCACCATCCAGGAGGTGGCCAAGAGGTCCTCAAACCTGAAGGGGACTTACGTCAAAAACCTGAATAAGGCAGCTCAAGCCATCTCTGCTGCCTTTGAGGAGACGCGGTCACGCACTGTGGCCGAAGAAGTGGCCGTCCTTTCGGAGAACAACAAGCAGCTGACCATCGAGCTGGATGTTCTCCGAAAGGAAATCAAGGAGCTCAGAGCGGCACAACAACGCCCCGTTCCTGTCCCGGTGCCGACCCCGGCACCTGCGGAAGCTCCTAAAGTCGAGGACCTGTGCCGTACCATCATGGTTCAGGTAGGAACGATGGTGTCGGCCCGTCTAGAGGCACTCGAGGAGAGGCTCCTGCCGGAGAAGCGCCTCAGGCCACCCCTGGCAGCCGACAAGAGGAGGGAGGAAAAAGCGTCGGTTTCATGCCCGATGGACATTGCTAGTCCAGCTGAGACGACGCCGCAGGCTGCCGCTCCTTCACACCAACCGAAGGAGAAAGGCAGCGCAGGAAAGGAGCGTTGGAAGGCTCCGGTCCCAAAACCTCCAAAGAAGAAGAAGGGCAGGGGGGGGAAGAAAGCTGCACCCGTCGCAGTCGCTCCCACCCAAGCCGAGGCCCGTTCCGACCCTCCAACCTCACTCCCAGCTCCCGCAGAGCAGGAGCAATGGTCGAAGGTGGTGGGTCGCAAAGCAGGGAAAGGAAAAAAGGCAAGTGGCAACCAAGGTGTTGAGCCGGCGAGGGCAAGATCCGCTGCTCCTGCGCGCGCTCCACTGCGGAAGCCTGGCCCACAGAAAGAGAAGAAAAAGACGCCCAAGCTCCGCCTTCCCCGTACTGCAGCTGTAGTCATCACACTGCAACCGGGGGCGGCGGAGAGGGGCGTCACCTATGCAAAGGTGTTGGCGGAGGCGAGGAGCCAAATTGATCTGAAGGCTCTGGAGATGCCTCCTCTAAGGATGAAAGAGACTGCTTCGGGGGCTCGCATGTTTGAAGTCCCAGGAGCTACAAAACTGGAAAAAGCGGATGTTCTGGCTACAAAGCTCAAGGAGGTGTTCCAGAACACGCAAGACATACAAGTCTCCAGACCAACCGTCACTGCAGACATGCGGGTGAGCGGTCTGGACGACTCAATTAGCGCCGATGAACTAACCCTGGCACTCGCGAAGGTTGGTGGATGTCCCACGGCGGACATTAGGGTGGGAACAATTAAGAGGGGTCCAGCCGGGATGGGCACCGCCTTCGTGAGATGTCCCAGGACGGCCGCGAAAGCCATCGTTGCAGGTAGCAGTCGCCTACTAGTGGGGTGGGTTTCAGCGCAAGTCCACCTGCTGGAACAAAGGCCCCGTCGATGCTATCGATGCCTAGCATCAGGCCACGTCGCGGCGCAGTGTAAAGCCGAACAAGACCGCAGCCGGGACTGTTACCGGTGCGGCCAAAACGGCCACAAAGCGAGAGAGTGCTCCGCCGCACCCCACTGCAGTCTATGCGCTGCTGCTGGGAAGCCGGCTAAACATCTTGCCGGGGGCAAGGCTTGCGCCAAGCCCCCGACCAAACCAGGAAAGAGGCGAGGGACGGCTGCGACTGAGGCTCAGGCCAAGCCGCAAGCGTCCGCCCCCGTCATAACGGAGGAGTCGGTGGTGCGAATGGAGGAGAGTTAGATGGGTCTAACTTTCCTCCAAGCGAATCTAAACCACTCCGCTGGAGCCCAGGACTTGTTTCTGCAATCTCTGGCGGAGTGGTCTATCCAAATTGGAGTAATGGCGGAGCCCCACAGGGTACCGCCACGATCGGACTGGACAGGAGACATGAGTGGAGTAGTGGCGATCACCACCCAGTCGCCGACCCCGTCTCTCCCTCTTGATGTGTTGGCGAGGGGAAGGGGGTTTGTTGCGGCGTCTGTCGGCGACGTGGTCGTGATCGGGGTATACTTTTCCCCAAACGGGACCTTAGTCGATCTCGAGGTCCTGCTCGACGGGGTGGAGACGGTGGTCGGTCAGAGTCGACCTCGCCCCGTCATTGTCCTCGGGGATCTCAACGCCAAATCTATGGCGTGGGGATCCCCGACGACCCATACATGGGGACGTAAGGTAGAGGAATGGGTGACGGAGGTGGGACTGTGCGTCCTAAACCGCGGCACCATTCACACGTGCGTGCGGCAGAACGGGGGGTCGATTGTGGATATCACGTTCGCCTCTCCTGACGTCGCGCGCCGTGTTCTGGATTGGAGAGTGCTTGAGGACGAGGAGACGCTGTCGGATCACCGCTACATCCGATTTAGCGTCTCCTCCTCCTCGACAATTGATGCGGAGATACAGCGTCGACAGGACCCTGGTCCACGCTGGGCGCTAAAGCGCCTGGACTCGGAGCTGTTAAAGGAGGCTGCCATCGTGCAGGCGTGGTGCGCTCTCTCGTCGGAGGGTTTGGACCTGGACGCGGAGGCTGACGGACTGTGTGAGGCAATGGTGCGCGTGTGCGACGCGGCCATGCCTCGCGCAAGGACACCACCGTCAAGGCGCCAGGTCTATTGGTGGTCTGACGAGATTGCGGAACTCCGCCGCCGATGTGTGGCGAAGCGCCGAGGCTATCAGCGCTATCGGAGGAGGAGGCGCCAAACGTCGGAGGAGGCAGACGCACTGTACGCCGACTATCGAGCGGCAAACATGATCCTGCGTGCTGCCATCAAGCAGGCGAAGGCCGCAGCCTGGCGGGAGCTCCTGGAGTCGTTGGACCGTGATCCATGGGGGCGCCCGTACAGGCTGGTTAGGCGAACGCTCCGCCCTTGGGCCCCACCAACAACATCTACGATGCGGCCCGACACGCTCCAACGTGTGGTCGAGGGGCTGTTTCCCGGGGCACCGGGCCCTGATTTCGCCCCACCCACCGTTGTGGCGTCACAGCGCGGGGATCTCGCGGGAGAGGACAACAATGTCCCCACAATATCGGACGGAGAGTTGGGAGCCGCGATACTGCGCATGCGGGCGAAGAACACGGCGCCAGGGCCCGATGGCATACCTGGCCGCGCGTGGGTGCTTGCGCAGGATTCGCTGGGACCGTGGCTCAAGGGAATCTTCGACCGCTGTCTTACGGAGGGAAGGTTCCCTAAGCGGTGGAAAACAGGAAAACTCGTCCTGCTGCCCAAGCCCGGGCGTCCCGCCGACCAACCGGCGGGCTACCGCCCCATCGTATTGCTCGACGAGGCGGGCAAGCTTTTGGAGAGGGTGGTGGTTGCCCGACTCGCCAAGCACCTGGAGAGCGACGGTCCCAACCTGGCAGAATGCCAGTATGGATTTAGGAGAGGTCGGTCGACCGTGGATGCGATCGCTCGCGTTCGCGACCTCTCGGAGGAGGCGTGCTCCAGCGGCGGGGTGATGTTGGCGGTGTCGTTAGACATCGCGAATGCTTTTAACACCCTGCCCTGGACCACCATATTGGGGGCGCTGCGGTACCACCGCGTACCTCAATACCTCCAGCGTCTCGTCGGGGACTATCTCTCAGACCGAGAGGTAGTTTTCCCGACGACACAGGGGATGGGAAGGAGCTCGGTGACCCGGGGCGTTCCACAGGGGTCGGCTTTAGGCCCACTCCTCTGGAACGTCGGCTATGACTGGGTCTTACGGGGCGCTAACCTTCGTGACGTCGGCATCATTTGTTATGCTGACGACACGCTGGTTACCGCCCGGGGGGCATCATACAGGGAGGCAAAGGTCCTCGCGACGGCGGGAGTTGCGACGGTGGTGGGTCGCATTCGGCAGCTAGGTCTGGAGGTGGCGCTCCACAAATCGGAGGCCATCTGTTTTCATGGCCCCCGTGGGGCCCCGCCTGCAGACTCCTGCATTGTAGTGGGGGGGACTTCAATCCCTATAAGGTCGACACTGAAATACCTAGGAGTCGTCCTCGAAGGAAGGTGGCGTTTTGGGGAGCACCTCAACCAGCTCACTCCGAAGCTGACGGGCGCTGCCATGGCGTTGGGACGCCTCCTGCCCAACTTGGGAGGCGGAGACGGCCACTGCCGCCACCTGTATATGGCGGTGGTGAGGTCGATGGCCCTTTATGGAGCGCCAATATGGGCCGGCT